>CM039689.1:30347500-33287500 GCA_022530915.1 Paspalum notatum
CTAGCACTTTGCACACAGGTATCCTTGTTCTTCTGGTTCCTTTTTCTGCCCGGTCAAGAATCTGTACTGGGTACTCTAAGTATTCCAGGTTATCTTGCAAATCAACTGCTTCTGGCGATATCTGTGTATCAGGTAACCTCAAACATTTGCGAAGCTGAGAAACGTGAAACACTGGGTGTACACCGGACAGGTGCTCTGGCAACTCAAGCTCATAAGCTAGCTCTCCAATCTTCTTCTTGATTCTGTAAGGCCCAACATATCTTGGTGCAAGCTTCCCTTTCATGTAAAATCTCTTGGTACCACGTAGGGGTGACACTTTCAGGTACACAAATTCTACTGCTTCAAAAGCGAGTTCACGTCTACGCTTATCTGCATAACTTTTCTGGCGACTCTGAGCTATTCTGAGGTTCTCCTTGACTTTTGCCACATTTTCCGCTGCTTCTTCAAACATAGATGGCCCAAAGAACTGTCTCTCTCCTGCTTCTTCCCACATCAAGGGAGTTCTGCACTGACGACCATACAAAGCTTGAAACGGTGACATCTCTATGCTGGCTTGGTAGCTATTGTTGTAAGAGAACTCTGCGTACGTCAAGCTGTCCTCCCAGTTTGGCCCGTAAGTCAACACACAAGCTCTCAAAAGGTCTTCTAAGAGTTGATTCACTCGTTCCGTCTGCCCATCAGTCTGGGGATGGTAAGCGATATTGTAGTCTAGCTTAGTGCCCAAAGCTTCATGCAAACTCTTCCAGAATCTGGCAGTAAACTGTGGTCCTCTATCGGAGACAATGCTATTAGGAACCCCATGGAGTCTCAACACATTCTGTATATATAGCTTTGCCAATCTAGGGGCATTGTGAGTAGCCTTCACTGGTATAAAGTGAGCTGACTTGGTCAATCGATCAACAATTACCCAGATAGAATCATTCCCCTTTGGAGTGCGGGGAAGTCCAACTATGAAGTCCATGGTGATTTTCTCCCATTTCCACATCGGAATATCCAAGGGCTTCAACAATCCAGCAGGCCTCTGCTTTTCTGCTTTTATTCGGTTGCAGGTGTCACACTGAGCAACGAAGGCAGCGATGTCACGCTTCATTCTTCTCCACCAGAACAACTTCTTCAAGTCTTGGTACATTTTGGTGCTTCCTGGGTGGATCGAGTACTTAGTACAGTGAGCCTCAGTTAGAATGGATTCTCTGATCCCCTCATCAAGTGGAACGCACAAGCGTTCTTTCAGCCAGATGGTGCCCTGATCATCTATCCTGAAATTCGGAAGTAAGCCTTTCTCCATTCCCACTTTCAATTCTGCTATGCTTGGGCAATTTTTCTGAGCTTGTCTGATTTGATCTTCCAATGTGCATCTGACTCTCAACTCATTTAGCTGCTCGGTAGTGATAAAATCAAGCCTCAACTGCTCCATCTCTGCACATAGCTCTGCTGACATCTCTTCTCCTGTTAAAAGGTTGCAGTAACTCTTGCGGCTCAAAGCATCGGCTACCACATTTGCTTTTCCAGGGTGATAGTGGATTTCCAGCTGATAATCCTTGATCAATTCTAACCATCTTCTCTGCCTCATGTTCAGCTCAGACTGAGTAAAGATGTACTTCAAGCTCTTGTGATCTGTGTAGATATCACACTTGTTCCCTATCAGATAGTGTCTCCAAATCTTCAGTGCGTGCACAACTGCTGCAAGCTCTAAGTCGTGAGTTGGGTAGTTCTCTTCATGAGCTCTCAACTGGCGGGAGGCATAGGAAATCACGTGATTATCTTGCATCAGCACACATCCCAATCCCTGTCTGGAAGCATCGCAGTACACAACAAAGTCCTTCCGCAGATCTGGCAAGGTAAGTACTGGAGTCATGGTCAGCTTGTCCTTCAGACACTGAAAACTTTTTTCACGCCTATCATTCCATTCAAATGACACTTTGTTCTTGAGCAGCTCGGTCATTGGCTTTGCAATCTTGGAGAAATTCTCAATGAACCTCCGGTAGTATTTAGCTAATCCCAAGAAGCTTCTGATCTCTGTCACATTGCGAGGAGTCTTCCAGTTGGATACGGCCTCAATCTTCTTGGGATCCACTGACACACCTTCTGTAGTACACACGTGGCCAAGCAAGGCAACTTTCCTCAACCAAAACTCACACTTGCTAAACTTTCCATACAACTGGTTCTTTCGAAGCTTCTCTAACACAACTCGCAGATGTTTCTCATGCTGTTCACGTGTCTTGGAGTAAATCAGGATATCGTCAGTGAAAACCAACACGAATTGGTCAAGTTCTTCCTTGAGAACCAGGTTCATCAAGTTCATGAAGTAGGCTGGGGCATTCGTGAGACCTGCAGGAACAACAGTGAACTCATGGTGACCATACCGGGTCACGAAGGCTGTCTTCGGTATATCCTCCTCACGGATCTTTATCTGATGGTACCCAGACCTGAGGTCAATCTTACTAAAATACTTTGCCCCCTTCAATTGGTCAAGCAGATCATCAGTTCGGGGCAACGGGCACCTGCTCTTTAATGTGACCTCATTTAGCTCGTGGTAATCAATGCACAATCTCATTGTCCCGTCTCTCTTCTTCACGAACAGTACTGGGGCTCCCCATGGTGATATATTGCATCTAATTAACCCTTTCTCCAGCAGTTCATCCAGTTGTTTCTTCAACTCGTCGTATTCTTTTCCCGACATTCTGTAGGGTGCCTTTGCAATAGAAGCAGTCCCTGGCACAAGGTTGATCGCAAACTCCACAGCTCGATCTGGCGGGAACCCTGGTATATCATCTGGGAAGACATCTGGATACTCACAAACAACGGGTATCTCATCTATAGTCTTGGTGACAAGACTGTGCAACTGGTGGGTAGCTAACGACTGTACAGGGACAAACTCTACCTCCTGTCCAGTAGGGTGTACAAGCTTGACTGAGCGAGGAAAGCAAGTAATCACACCTCGGTGTCTTGTGAGCCAGTCCATACCCAAAATTACATCTATCCCATCAGAACAGAGGATGGTCAAGTCCGCTTTGAACTCCAATCCGGCTATCAGGATACTCACACCTTTGCAAAACAAAGTGCAGCTCATCTTTCCCAAGGGTGAGCTAGTGATTATGGGTCTTTTCCGAGTTACAGAAACCAGAGAATTCTGAGTAGCAAACTTGGATGACACATACGAACTTGTTGCTCCAGAATCAAATAGCACTAAGGCATTTGTCTTGTTTACCAAAAACTCACCGAGTACGACATCTGGCGCGTTGGTAGTATCCTCGGCGGTCACATGGTTCAACTGGCCTTGCATAGCTGTCTGCGGTGCACGGGCTTGAGTGCATTGATCTGACCTTCTGTGTGTATGCGCCTTGGCATGTCTTTTTCTCTTCCTCTTCTTCTTTTCCTTGTATGGGCATAAATCAGCCTCATGATCGAGACAGCCACACATGAAGCAAGTGAATGCCAAATCACCTAGAGTAGGGATCGGTGTGGGTGTTTCTTCCCATGAGTCCTCCCCAAGGGGTTGGTAGCTCTGCCTCTGGCGAATGGGACCTTGCACTTCAGCGTTGTAGTCTAGGTCATCGTCACTATCACCAAGGTCATACCAGGGTCTCTGAAATGTTCCAGGTAGAGACATGTGATCGGTGCACTTTCTCTTGGAGCTCTCACCCCCATTGTAGTCCAATACCTCTCTCCCAACAGAGATGGCCTTGTTCATCATGTGCCGAAGAGATCGGTAGACACCTGCGGTCAAGAGCACTCGGATTTCTGGATGTAGTCCTTGCAGGAACCATTATTGCTTCTTCTTGTCGGTTCTGGTATCATCTGGGGCATACCTCATCATCTTGATGAAGAGGTTCACATACTCCTGTACCTTCATGGTGCCTTGCTTCAAGTTGTGGAATTCTGCTGCCTTTTGCATCATCATTTCTTTTGGCACAAAGAACTCCCTGAAAGCAATCGTGAACTCCTCCCACGTGATGCTGGCTGGGTCATCGTGGGTCTCGCAAAAACTATCCCACCAAGCGCTCGCTGAGCCTTTCAACTGGTGGACAGCAAGAGCCACACATTCTTCATCCGTGCAAGTAGTGAGATCAAACTTCTTCTCAATCTTCCTTAGCCAATCCTCAGCCTCGAGTGGGTCATCGGTGTAGTCAAAGGTAGGGGCTTTCAGCTTTATGAATCCCTCAATCTTCTTGGTAAGGCTCTCGGGGTGTGGGTCTTGGGTATGGTCATTCTGGACTGGGTTTGGTGGAGGGTTTTGGTTTTTCTGGGCATGTAGTAGGTTGGCCATGGCTTGCATAAGCTGGTTCTGGTTAGCGATCATCTGGTCTTGTTTGGCTATTAGCTGGTCTATGGAAGGTGCTTGAGGATTTGGGGGTTGTGGATTTGGTTCGGGAGGTGGTGGTAGGTTAATTTCAGGCTCTGTGGCTAGGTTCTCGAGCTGAGGCACAGGCCCACCATCTGTTTCTCCGCTTCCTCTTCCTCGGTGCCTTCTTCCTCTTTCTGGGGGTGGTGCATTGCCACTCCTAACTCCATCACCCATGGCCATCAACCGGTTCGACCTTCTTAGTGGCATCTGTTAAGATGAGAGGGTAGTCGATATTAAAACGGGTTGGGTGTTTACGTGGTCATTTACGATGGAGTCTATAATATTATTTAACTTATAATAAAATAGTTTATTAGGAGCATTCAAGCAGAAGAAGCATAAGAACCAAATAAATCCATAAGATCCAGGCACTCAATACAATATTATACCCTAATTATGTGCTTTCTCTAGGCTGGCTCCATGGCTCTAGAGATATCGCACTTCTACCGGATTATTCTACATCGTGGCATACGGAGGGTAGTCACTAAAGCGTGGTCATTTGACTGGTCGATAAGGAGGGCATGGTCCTTTTTTCGTCACTGGCTCTTGTCGGTATAGGCTTTATGCTCATTCGATTGCCTTCAACAAGACGTTGTCTTTGATGATAATTGTTCCAATCCAAGTAGTCACACTCAAGTCTTCATTGCACTTCGACTTGTATGGCACTCGCATTCTGCCATAACTCTATAGATGCAATGAAGGTAGGATGCGAGCGAATGTCTCGTGTTCTAATGTTTAAATCCAGTTGAAGGTTTTAAAACCAAAGGATCTTAATTTGAAAGAGAGAAAATCAAAACAATTTCCAATAGACTAAGGGTAAGAAGTAGACAAGGGTTGATAAAATTTTTCCAAAATGCCAGTCGGGTAAAATAATTTGTTCATAAAATAGTCCTTATGTTCGTCCGAGTCTAGAGTCACGTGCTACGGTCAAGCTCGGCTCTGATACCAACTGAAACGACCCGGATTCCACGATGCCGAAATCCAAGCCTTTACTCATTGCGATAGTCCCAGGATACACATAAGCTATCGCAATTCATATGTTTCATTCGGTATCACATCCATAGCTTCGATTAACATTACATTTATACAATATTGGCCAAAGCCGGTACAAGTCCAATAGGACTGAATCAAACAGAAATCGTGATCTAGCAGCGGAAAGTAAGTCTTCGGATCCATCTCCATAGGCATCTTTGAGCGAAGCACCGTGATCCTCAGTTGTCCGTCCTTCATGGGAATGATCATCGTCCATCTCATCGCCTTCCGTCGAAGAAGAGGTCGTCATCCAGCTTATCTCCAAAACCTGCGCGCCAGTAGCGCAGGCCACCCTGAGACACTCCCCTAAGCGGCAGCGTAATAATAAAAGGGACTGGCACAAGTGGAAGGCTCTAGGCTTCCTATGCAAGCAAGTATATAAATAATGTTATCCAGTTTACCATATCATTGTTCCATTTGGGAATTCGATCACACGACCGGTTCCCCTGCTCATCACTCAACCCAACACATACACACCTCACCACCATACACCTCTTTCATATCATCCACACTCATCATACTACATCTGCGGCATGACAGCTCCCACCCATCCATGCCTCAACGGCCGCAGCCGGATTCCAAACACTCGAGGGAGAAGAGAAGAAATCCCATGCTAGATGAAGTGACTCCGCTCTTGGATCGTCCTTTGACCGGGGACGGCGGCTATACGTATAGATAATACACTCTCGAGAGAATATTGTACATCTGTACCCACATGAGATGGGACGGAGGCAGTAGCGATCTGCCCCGGGCCCACCACACCGATAGATAACCCTCCCTTTCTGGCACCTCTCCTGCTTTCCTGAGCTAGAAACTGTGCGGATACAAACCCACCGCACTCTCAGAACTGTGAGCTCGACTGATCCGGGGCCCCACGGGTCGAGTATATCGGGGACGAGAGATTACCCCCGCAACCGTCATTGCCCCCTAACACTATCGCCTTACGCCAAAAGTTCCAGTGCCATTGGGGAAAGTCAAGAACCGGGCCTGAGGTTGCGTGGTATGCACGAGTTATAGTCCAAGATACTGTCACCCCTACTCGGTCCTTAATCAGCGAGAGCAAGCCTTCCAAGGGTCAGTTGCCACCCTCAGCGGTGGGCCGCGCACCACCACACACCTCACTCCACTCTGAAGAGAGTTCTAGTCTCTCCCATGTTTCCGGTGCCGACTCTCGCCACCCATCTCACACTCCATCTCGCTCTCAAATCCACCCACTTCACACACGCCAAGAGTTATCACATCCCACCATCATATCACCCAATCTCACATCATGTTCATTTTACTTAGTTATAGTAGTATAGTGGTGGTGATGTAGTAAACAAGGTAGTAGTGGCTACATGGAAACAGACTCCCTATCTTTGGGTTATCAGCAAGCATAAATAATAAAAGTAGCAGTAGCAAGTTGCGTGTCTATAGGTTATGAAGCTAGGGAAGTGTCTGAATGGTGACCTCGGTAGAGCTGCTTGCTCTAAATCTCCGGCGTAGTCGAAGTAGTCGCACTCAACAGTGTTCTCCGAGTGATCCTCCGGACCTATACGTGAAAATCCAATAAATCGATTGCACACAAACTTCAAATAAGATGCAAGAAGAACCAACATTACTCAAACAACAATAGCTCTAACTCGTAGAGCTTGATTTTAGATGAATTTAGAAACTGATTTCATATTATTTGGACTTCGTTTGTATTAGTTATGAATTTCCTAAGTTTAAATCGAGGTTTAGCATTTTCTGAAAATTCCCAACGGGCAGGGCTAGTCATTGGGCCGAAACTTGGCCCGCTCGGCTCTCACCTCATGGGCGCAGCCCGCGGAGCAGATTGGCGCCTGGGCCTTCGGCCTGCCTCTCCCTTCTCCCTCGCTTGGCCGGCTCAGCCTGCCAGGCCCGCGTCATTCCTCGGCCTGCACCGCGCGGAACTAGGCCACGGACACGGCCTGCGTCAGGTTGGAGCCCGAGATTGGTCTCTCTCTTTCTCTCGGCTTCCCACCCCGCCCACCTAGTGTTCGATGAAAATCCTCCATGGCGCAGCAGCGCGACGACGCTCGCCGGAGCAGCAGCAACGCGCGGCTGCGCGAGCTCCTCCTCCTACACTAACCACAACTCTCAAGGGTGTCCGCTCGACCGGCGGCAAGGGGACGCGGATGACGTCGCTCGCGGGTCGAGCACGCGCGGACACAAGGCATGGCGCGCGACGACGCGGTTCAGTCGCGCGGGCACGGAGCGGCTCCGGACGCGACGGTGAGGCAAGGCCTTCCAGGCTTGGCTCGGCAGCAGGCTCGGACTCAACGGCGCTAAGCAAAGAGGGTCATGGCGGGGGTTGATTCAGCGGCAAGGCGGATTTGGCTGGTAACGTGGAGCGGCAGCGAGGCGGCTACACGCTACGGCGCGGACACGCACGCGAACACGGGGTGCACCCGGTCGCGGCGATAAGCAAGGCAGGGCAACCATCCATGGCGGCGGCGGCGGCTCATGGACTCAATCATCGGCGCGCGGCGACGAGATAAAACTCGGCCGCGGCGACGAGGTGCACTAGCACGATCGACACGAACTAGAAGGTCGAACGCGGAAACGACAGGCTCGCGGCGCCACGCGCGGTTCACGCGCGCGCCGCGGTGGCGACACGCGACGTCGCTCACAAAGCAGGCGCTACACGCAGCAGCCCCTACGGTCTCAACGACGGTGGCTCGTGGCTTGAGACGCGGCACGAAGGCCGGCTCCAGGAAGGCCTTGGCGGGGGCGCGCGCGGAACAGAGAGGGAATCCATGGGAGACCCGGTCCGCGGTTGGTCAAGGGGGGGCTTGGGTGCTCACCGTGAGTTGCTTGGGGCCAAGAAGGCGATCTCGTGTCGTGGACGAGGAAGCAGAGAGAAGCGGAGGCGGCAGCTCGGTGTCAGGGAAGCAAAGGGATGGCGGCTCGACGTCAGATCACGGGCGGCCTCCTTGCGCAGGGCGTCCCTCCTCCTCTATGGCACGAAGCTCGTCGGGGTCGCAGTACCACTTGGTGAAGGCAGCGCTCAAGCTCGAGGTTGGTGGCGGCGGTCAGCAGTTGGCGTCGAGGACGCGGCTCTCATCTAGGCTCAGCGGCGGCGGCTCGGCGACGCGTCTTCGCAGCTTCGGCTCCTCTGCGTCCGGCTCGTCAGCAGCAACAACAGCGTCGTTGGAGGCGCGTTGGTGTCGGTGCCCTCCACCCTCTCGCTTCACCCTGGTCCTCTCCAACTGCGGCGGCTTGGACTGGATGGGGAAAGAAACAGGGCCTTGGCCCGGTGGCGGCACACAGGGAGGAATGGAAGAGGCTAAGGGTTAAATAGGATGGAGGCTAGGGTTGTGGGCGAGGCTGCGGCTCTGGATGGCGAATCGGCCGTCGATTCTCGTCGTCCGTGCCACGAGGTACGTGGAGCGCATCGGGGCGGCAGCAGATCCTTGGGCTTGGCATGCGCTGGTCGCGGAGCACGTGAGAGCGGGGTTACGGGCTCCACCGGCCGAGAGAGTGGGGTGGTGGCAGCAGGGTGATGCCGGGCGTCGGTCGGGGCTTGCCTTGGACGCCAAGAAGGCAGGGGCGAGGGGATCCGAGGTGGGCAGCTGAGCATCGTGCGCGAGGAAGAGAAACAGGGGAAGGGCAAAGCTGCTGTGCGGGCCATCGCTATCAGCGAGAGAGAAAGAAGGTGCGTGCGGTTGGGCACCTGCCGCTGCTGGCCGAACTGGGCCAAGCCCAGCGAGTGTCGGCCTACTCGATTGAAGGCTTAGCCTTTAGCAAAAATAATTAGCACACATATTTGAGTAGGTGATATAGCTTGGCAAATTTAATTAACCTACACAATCATACTAGCACTCAAAGTCCAAAGAAAAGAACGAGCACTCACTCATGCACATGGTCTAGCGTTTTGTTACTGTAGGTTTTAAATTAACTACGCGCTTAATTAGTAAGAATATTTTATAGTTGTTCATTTCTTTTAAGAAGAACCATACAACGCACAAAAAATTATTTAAAGAGTTTTGAACTCTTAGCTAAAGTTGAGTTGTTTTCATATTAGTTAGAACTAGTTTATCTAGTAAAAGCTAAGTGTTGAATCTAATATGAGATGCAAACAAGCAATCCATACAATTAAATGAAAAGTTTTTAAAAGTTCGCAATTTTTACTATCATTAACATTCCATAAAAATACGGGATGTTACACAAGTGATGGAGGACACCACCGGCAGATAGAAGGAAATACTCTCTTATGAGTACAACTCTAGTCGGAATAGTCCGCCTCCTTCACCCTAGACCATGGCACACATGTTGCACTTTTCCAACCTACTCAGGCATTGACAATCCTAGCTCCATAAATGCAATCAATGGTTTCACTTGTAGGTCACATCAGGGGAGCAATAGGTCTGGATGGCCTCCTTCTATATGGAGGGCACTGCACAGCAATGGTTCTACCATCTAGAGAAGAATCGTCTGGAATAGAATCAGGGCGTGCTTACCTAGCCATCATTCATGGACATGGTGAACAAGAGATGTGGGTTGTTGGTGTGCAACAATCAACTATGTGAATTGGCGTTTTGCGTCGCACTAGATCCGTCGTGGACTATCGAGGCCAATTCCTAAAGCTTCTAGCGCCTCGTGAATCTGCCAATGAGAAATAACAAGTCAATCGGTTACCCGTTAGGCTATGCAAAACAATTATCAAGATGAAGAGGCCAACCACGTTGGAGGATGAAATTGCACTAGCATGTGTATTGTAATGCCGCCTGCTCTTGAACGAGGATGAGAAGTGTCTACCGGCGCGTGCGGTCACCCTTACTTTAGGGCTTTCACGTTGTAGCTCCATGCCATACACCACCACCTCGCCCAGACTCTAGCTACAAATGGTGCAGCGGGTGCCCCTGCACCAACACATGAGGCACCCGCTAAGCCCAATAGTAGCTACTTCCGTCGCCTTCCATCAGTGGATATGGCCGACCAGTGTGCCAACGAGCATAGGCGGCAATGCTCCATGAAAGGGATCTACCTGATGGAAGTGGACAAAGGTAACACTGCTGCAGACGATGCAGTCAAGATGACTGATGCAATGACGATCTCGATGCATGCTCCGTTATCACTAGTAGCATCGTCATCTTCGTCCTGTTGGATACTGGATCGACCCATTCCTTCGTCTCCTACGCCGCAGCACCTCAACTCAGCCTAACGTCAGCTGGGTGTATCCATGGGCGTTGCTAATGGTGAGCATATGCCCTCGTCCAATGTGTGCTCTGTACTCAACGTCTTTATCGATGCCGAGTATTTCATCATCAACCTCTTTGTGATTCTGCTTGAAGGCTATGATGTGGTCCTAAACTAGTAGTGGTTATGCACCTTGGACCCCATCTTGTTATGGTACTTCACACTAGACCATGTCTTTTAGTGACATGACCATTGTGTCAAGTGGATCGGTTTATGTCTTATCGCCACTTCAATCAATGGCCCTAGAAGCACAAGAGTTGATAGATTGTCCAACTTCTAGCCAGTGGTGGTCTATCCAAATCAAATCCCCTAGCTGCCCAATGATAAGATTGAACGACAATATTGCGTTGACATGCTCTAGGAAGGGATCATCCATGCATCAATGCTAGCTTTCTCTTCCCTAGTGCTCTTCGTCAAGAAGCATGATGAGTCTTGGAGCTTCTACGTTCACTTCTGCACCGTCAGTGCCAAGATTGTCCATGGCATGTTCTAATTCCTTTCCTTCAGGGACGATCTCAATGATGAACTCTGGGGCGTTGCAATCTTTTCAATGTTCAGATGCGCTCCAATGATATCCACACAATAGTGTTCTTGATGATATGTGAGTTAGTTAGCTTGATTAGTTTATTCGAGGTTTGTTTCGATAAGGCTAGTTTGTTACACCGTTAAGTATATAGATAGGGTCTAATGGTATTCGGTGTTAAGAAGAAATTGATTAGATACCCTAAGCCTCATAGAGGGCAAGTCCATTTGTATATATGTTGATAATCCAATAAAATAACCATATCACAAATTCACATAGCCTTATGTATCAAAAGGAAACAGGAAAGTGGTGTCCTCTTGCATTTTTTTTTTGTATTAAGGAATTTTCACATGATTAGCAATAGAAATGATTTGCTTTGGTTCACTATTCCATTCTTACTTGGCAGGTCAAATAGTATGAATCTCTGTTGCCATTCTGGTGGTGTTGTTTTCAGTTCAGCGTTTTGGCACAGACAAAATTGGCTACTCATTTGCGCCCACCATTCTGTTGTGGTTCCTGTTCATTGGTGGCATTGGGATTTATAACTTAATCAAATACGACACTAGTGTCCTGAGAGCTTTCTATCCAAAATACATTGTAGACTACTTCAAAATGAATGGAAAGGATGCATGGATCTCCCTTGGGGGCATCCTTTTATGCTTTACAGGTGAGTTTGCAAGTATTTAAGAATATCACAAAATTGATTTCCTAAAATGTTGGAGCCTGAATTCAAAATATACTTTGCACGAAACAGGCACAAAAGCTATGTTTGCTGATCTAGGCCATTTCAACATAAGATCAGTTCAGGTATGTGTATGTTCTTTCTTAGCTAGACTAATATTGGAACTTAGAAATGGGTATAGACAAAGCCAGGTTACGTTTTTATTTACATCATGGCTATCCTTAAAATCATAAACCAATGCGAAATGTTAGAAGTAATGTTAATGTTCGTACTTTCTAAGAATAATATTAGATTTTAGAAATGGGTCTAGACAAAGCTAGGTTCGGTTTTAGTGTTGTTAATGTTTTACATATTCTATTATGTTTATCTACGGTGATGCCAACCGTGTGTAACGTTTCAGCTCAGTTCCAGTTTTATTTTGTTCCCATCGGTGTCATTAGCTTATATTGGGCAAGCAGCATTCCTTCGTAAACACCCAGAAAAGGTTCTTGATACTTTCTATAAATCAATTCTAGGTAAATATTCAAGATGATGTTGCTCATGAGATCAAACATTGTTTGAATCAAACACAACTGCACCTTGATTGCAGGACCAATGTTCTGGCCAACCTTTATAATTGCTGTCTCTGCTGCAATAATTGCAAGCCAGGCTATGATATCTGGTTCATTCACAATCATTTCACAATCACAAAAATTGGTTTGCTTTCCAAGGGTCAAAGTACTCCACACCTCAAAACTTTATGAGGGGCAAGTGTACATTCCAGAAATAAACTTTGCTCTTGGGGTGCTATGTGTGGTGGTGACATTTTCCTTCCAGACAACAACTAATATTGGCAACGCGTATGGTAAGGCAAACATGACCAACTACAACCATTTAAGCTAATATTGCTCATATACTCAAGCATCACTAGTGCATCTAGTACAATATTTTGATCTACGTGTACTCCTTCCATATCAAAATAATGAAAAATCTAGAAATTCTAAGACAAACTAGCATTCAAAATAAATTATGTAGGTGCCCCTCATTATTGTAGCCATTTTCATGCTTTGATGTTTTGTTTGTCATGCTCGTTGATGGCAAAGTGAGCTATAATTAAATAACTAGTGGAAAAGGAAACAATCTCTACTAGATGACGCTTTGTTATCCACGTGCAAACAAAAGGAGATGGTCCAAATGCCAAAATGTCATTCTTGTGGGACAAATTTCGAATGCAATAGTGTTATTTGTGTGGGTGTTAGTTGCTTTCACAAACTACATCTAAGTGACACTTTTTTGGAGATAAAAAAAACATTATATATTGCAGCTGTACAAAATAAAGGCTTTCCATGGCAACCTGATTTTACATTTGTGTCTCAAATGTCAGTTGCAATTATGAGTTTACAGTTGACTGCTAGATACATCACACAACAAGCAAGGGCTCACAACAGTTTAGATTAACATCATATTCCATACTTTCTGCATTGTGAAACATGACATTGAGCTATTCTGTGCAGGAATTTGTGTTACTTCTGTGATGGTTATTACAACTATTTTGCTTGTAATTGTGATGCTTCTCATATGGAGGGTGAGCATTTGGGTGATTATACCCTTCTGCCTGGTATTTGCTTCCATAGAGCTTGTCTATCTTTCTTCAGTTCTATACAAATTTAAAGAAGGGGGTTGGCTACCAATTGTAACAGCAATAGTTCTATTGACAATCATGGGTGTTTGGCACTATGTGCATGTAAAGAAGTACTGGTATGAGCTTGCACACATAGTTACAAATCAAGACATGCAATACTTGATTCAAGCACATGATGTAAAAAGAACTTCTGGGGTAGACTTCCTCTACACAGAATTAGTGCAGGGCGTTCCACCAATTTTTCCCTACCTCATTGAGAAAATACCCTTTATTCACTCAGTACTAGTGTTTGTCTCCATCAAACACCTGCCAATCCCTCATGTCGACATTTCAGACCGTTTCCACTTCAGGAAAGTTGAGTCAAGAACCTCCAGGATGTTTCGGTGTGTGGCACGCTATGGATACAGTGATTCTATAGAAGAGGCTAAGGAATTTGCTGCTTCCCTTGTTGAAGGTATCCAATCCTACATTGAAGAGGGGCACTTTATTACCAACACGCAAGAAACTGAGACAGAAACAACCTCCATTGTGGATAGTAACACCAGAACACATAAAGCCGGTAGCTCCACGGTGTGCATTGAAGATGCGTGGAGACCAAGTGAAACTACAGATGTCACCCAACCTCGCATCAGCAGCTATTCAGCACACTCGTCTGGAAGGATCAACGAGGATCATCCCTCTCAACTGCAGAAGAAAAACAATTTATTCAGAGGGAGCTCCAGAAAGGTGTTGTCTATATTCTTGGAGAAACTGAAATCAGGGTAGGACCAAATTCTTCCTTTCTCAAGAAGATTGTTGTCAACTACATGTACTCATTCCTGAGGAAGAACTTCAGGCAGGGGGAGAAGGCTTTTGCAATCCCAAGGCAGCAGTTGCTCAAAGTTGGAATGGTATATGAAATCTAAGCAGGAGCCCTGAAGATACAAACATAATGGTTTGCCGTAACATTTGGCGCTCACATTACATGCTTGTGTTTACTTTTCTTCCTTAAGCACAATTTACAATTATTCGGAATATAAATTTTCATGCAAACCAGATTTATGCATGTAGTCCTAAGTGTAATGGTCCTATATATCAAATAAATTGATGCATCATGCATATATTCCTATGCTTATTTTATTAACCTGAGAGGTCACCTGAAACTAAATGGTAGTAGGCTCAGCGTACATATTAATAAGATTTATTTTCCTCTGTCGATGTACGCACCTAGATCACATTAAAAGTATGTTGCCCCCTTTGTTTCACCCAACTGCACTAGAATGCATTCCCATGCGTCACAGCACAGGTAGACAAACAATCACATTTGGCAACCATATAACTAGACGCCAGCACCTTAAGACAACATGACAACTATGAATAGCATCAAGGAAACACACCGTACAATGCGTGATGACGAGTGCACACGTCGATTGTGTTACGAATAGCACTTGTATTCAATGTGAGGGCGGCGGAGGACAAGCACTAGGCGCGGATGACAGCGCTAGACGCGGCCGGCCAGCGTGGAGAGGCGTACGGCCGACACAAAGAGACCGGCGTAGGCGGCGGATGAGGATGGAGACGGCGGAGAACGAGCCCGGGAAAATCGGCAACTTTAGCACAAAGAAGTTGGCGATGAAAACGACGAGCGCGCAGGACCCAGGGCAGACAGGAGGCGCGGGGCGGCGACGAAGACCGGAGGAGAGAAACTGCGATGCTCAGAACGAAGAGCACAAGCAATCTCCCGATCGAAAAAAGCAGCTAGGCGAGCAGATGATGAGAAAGCCGCATAGAAGAGGCGACGACAAGCCGGGCTTCAAGACGAACAAGATCGGCAGCAAACAGATCGAAACCGTGAGGGAAAAACCAAATGAATACAACTGGCAGTATCCCGATCTGAAAAAAAAAACTATCAATTGAGATTGGTGCAAGTGCAACACCAGGATCGATGTAGGAGACAAGAGAAAAATCTAACCCTAATTTTGGCTATGTATACCATGTTACGAATAGCACTTGTATTCAATATGAGGACTCTAGGCCTGAATATATACACCGGTACAAGAGTCATGAGGTGCTGTTTGGTTCGACGTTTTTAACCCGTGATCTGTTTACAGTGCTACCTGTTACCGTTTGTTGGTGTTTGCTCCGTATTCGATCGCAGTATGAATGGATACGGGCCTATACAACGCTGATAATGCCCCCCCCCCCCCATTCGATGCTATCGGATCCTCTCCGGATCCCATCTCTGCAGCCTTCTCGCCTCGCTCCCCTCGCCGCCAGTCTTCTTTCTCGCGAGCTGCGATGCATCTACAGAAACGGATTCCTCGCTCCCCAAATCGCCGCTCTTCTCCCTCGCGAGCTCGCCTGCGACGCAACTACAAAAACGGGTTCCTGCCTACTACACTTCTGGTGCACCTCGTTGGTGAGGACCACCTGATGCAAATCCATGATGGAGCAGGCGTTCAAGCACTAGCGAAGATTCTGGCAGGGTTGTTGCGTTCATGGTGTCGCTGACTGGGTTCTCTCTCCTTTCCGTATCTTCATGTCCCAAAATGTAAGAGTTGAGCAGCAATCCATGGTCGCTAGTGTAGGCACGCCAGAAGTTCAGCAGCAATTCAAGATCGATTCATCAATGGAAACACTAATTTGACCAACAGTGTTGTTAACTTGAGGTATGATGTACTTGATTTGTGCCCAATTAGCCCAAACTGACGAGAAGTATGCTGGTAGCTTGCCGCGGTGGCCACAGTAAAGCATGAAGTCCAATAGCAGGGGTGGCACCGAGGAAGGGGAGGCACCGAGGAAGGGGATGGCGGCCGGTGTTTTCTCTTCCCGTTACCTGACATGAGCCAAACAATCCTTGCCATTTGCTACTTTTCTTCCAATCACGGTGGTATCCATTCCACTTACATTTACGTTTACAGTCTACGAACCAAACAGCACCAGGACAAGAGTCCAATACAAACTAGGACAAGAGTCCCGAAGGTAAAATACAGAAAACCCCTTATACATTGGGGAAAATACAAAGAGACCTATATATATCTCTAATAGATTGGACACCGCCCATAGGAGACGGTCTCCAGCGATGCTCCTCCCTCTGTCAGGGCATAAGCTCAAACAACTCCCACAGAAGGGCACAGGCCACATACCGGATATGCCGATGGGGATGTATGAGTAGAAAAGCAGTGCTTTTGGAGTGGACGGTTCAACGTCTTCGGCAAGTTTAAATGTCGGGAATAGACAGCATCACCACTTGTGTCATCATTGCAGCTTCCTTAGCTAGAGATTGTGCCTCCCAACATCTTCCAGCCCGAATGGTGGTTGCTGCCACGAGCCAGGGCTGGCGGTGAGGAGCAACTGCAGGTGTACGGTGTATTGTTGGCTTTGTCCTCAAAAGCCATCAGGTAGAAAGATTGTTATAGACATCGAGAGTTGCAATGGCCAAGCACAGTGAAACAGGTATCAAAGCCAGTAATATCGAAAATGAAGTGAAAAGACATTGATTGTCTTGTTCATAATAACATGGATTCCATACTGTTTGTGAGGAAATATGCATTCGGTATGCACACTGACATTGATTGTCTTGTTCATAATAACATGGATTCCATACCGTTGGTGAGGAAATATGCACTCGGTATGCACACTGGAGTGTAACACATTTGCAAAATATTATTATTTGTGATATGAATAATTTGTTTGGTTGTAGGACTGGTACAAAGCTCTTCTGTAAACAAAAATAGCTTGGGATTGTTCAGCATGTCAATGTAATTGTTCATAAAGGAACACTTTAAACATGGTGTTATGGTAGGTATATCCTGGAGGAGGAAACCATGGAAACAAATTAGCAAATAGCAAGTCATGCATATGTACATGCATCTGAGCGGAGATGGAAGATAGCAGCAACACCTGCTTCACACTTATTGTGGGTTCAAGCCACGACTAGAGAGGGAGCGTGATTAAGGGGGTCAGAGGAGAAGGGTAGGTAGTAGGTGAGGGTGGGGTTTAGAGGTGTTGAGGACCTAGGGAGGTTGCCAGGGAATAGACGCTTTCTCAGTCTCAGTTTAGGGTAGGCCACGATGCCTCCGGATGGGCACGGGAGGATGAGGGCGCCATATGGAAGGCCTGCGAGCATATTTGGCTG
Source organism: Paspalum notatum (assembly GCA_022530915.1). Taxonomy (NCBI): domain Eukaryota; kingdom Viridiplantae; phylum Streptophyta; class Magnoliopsida; order Poales; family Poaceae; genus Paspalum; species Paspalum notatum. The sequence continues at coordinate 30,365,020 of CM039689.1, forward strand.
GCTCGGGATAGGGAGGAGATAGGAACAGAGATCGATGGGAAGCCTGGTAACAAGGCTTTGTGGAGAAGAGGAGCAGCGGCCATGGCTTGGTAGTGGGTGTAGACTTCAGAAAGGATCAAGGGCGAGGGTGGATCGGAGGGTAGAGTTCAGGAACAATGGGCAGGGGGCACATCCAGGCAAAGGGGGTGAGGATGGACTGGAGCTAGACCGGTTGGAACCGATTGTCTGTTTTACGCCAAGACAAGCTAACATCACAAAAGAACGGAGCAGGAACGTTTTATTTTAGTTTTTGGACACCCAGGATGTAATGGCTAGAATTTGAGTAGTTCAAGTGTGTTCCTTCGTGTCATTCAATTTCTACTTATGCATAGAAGGAAAGGCAAAGGAGCAGTGAAATGTAAGAATGCATCTTCCATTATCCCTACCGTATGAACATGTACATAACTGTAGTAATTGTTGTATTTCAAGAATGGTTTGGACTTGCAATGGCCCTCATGTGAAGCTTGAAGTGATATGGCTTATTGATTGAGTAGATGGGATAGTAGGATAGATCCGCTAACTCGCCCACCCATGTCAAACTATAAACCTTACTCCCTTTGTTAAAAAGGGCAGCCCTCGATGCATGAGTTCCAGCATGCACGGGACCCAATTTTGGGTCTATTGTCGCGGCCTTTCCCTGCATTTCTGCAAAAGCCTATTTCCACGACTTGAACACATGACCTCCCGATCACAGGGAAGCAACATTACCACTACGCCAAGGCTCCCGTTCTAAGGTGTACTCCCTCTGTTCCAAATTATAAACCATTTTAGCTTTATCCTAAGTCAAACGTATCTAGTTCTAACCAAATTTAGTGAAAATTACATTAAAATCTGCAATATCAAATAAATACGCATCAAATATATATTACATGATAGTAATGAACATGGTTTGATATTGCAGATATTTAGCATGTTTCTATAAATTTGGTCAAAACTAGACATGTCTGGCTTCGGACACAAACACAACTAGAGTTTGGAACAGATGTAGTATTATCTACTTGGACTTCAGAATTTGGGTTATGTATCGATTTCTTTAACAGAATTCTGAAGGCAGCATAGCTGACCAGGCGCAACAGAAGGGGGGTTGGGGGGGGGGGGGGGGAGCTCCCCCCAAATGAAGATGATTTTGTTAATAAAAACTCTAATAATCTAAGAAATTTTGATAATTTTGTTAACACAAGAATCAATTTGTCCCTTCCAATGTTGAGTGCTTCCTTCGCCCCTGTACCTGACACTCAACTGCATCTAAGAAAGTCCACTGCTGTAGCAAGTGAACTCTTGTATTTCTGATTTAACAAGAGAAGACAACAGATGAGTTGCAAATAATGTATTCGTTGAACAGTAGCTGGAGTCAACATTGCTACAGCTTAAAATTCCATTGAAAAGAAATGTTATACTAGCAAGAAACAACATATTTGCCTCTCAAATAAGATAAGAACAGAATGAATCCTTATCGGTTTCAATAGAAATGCATGCCTTGGATTAATGTGGGGAAATGGCACTTAACCTTTTCAGAACAGAGAATGCCAGTCTTAAAAAACTATCTTGCCTGCTTTTAAAATACCATGATTGTGCCACAGGCATATAATAATAGGCATTCGTTAAAGACTACGAGAAAAATGAAGATACCACAGTACATGTAGACAGTAACAAAAAAGAAGATAGTAAGCATAATAATGAACTGCAAGTGTAGGATGGCAACAGTACCACTTTGAATATCACAAATTGAGGCCAATATAGAAAAACAGATCAGGTTTTATATATCACAGGCACTTCAGCCATTCCCGGAAATGTGATTGCATTTTGTCTCGGCTTGCCGCATTGCCAACATTAACAGTGGGAATTATCTTTTGAGGTCTCAGAAACTGCCAATGCGAACATTGACCTATAGTTAGAATCCAGCTAATATCAGAACAATGTAATATTTGAGGATTTACCATCACAAAATCCCGAAGCTCAGTAAAACTTGAATGCTCACTATAAGGCACACCTACAAGCAGAGGAAACCAGTTTGAAACAACTCATAACTGAATGACATATGTATGCTAGTTTGGTCTTTGGATTTTTTACCATAAACATGTGACACATATTGGACAGTAGTAAGGCTAAACATAGTCCAAGGAACATCTAATGCAGGAGGTACTATTGACTTTGCTTCCAATTGGAAATCTTTAATCAATATGGAAGATCAAATATTCATATCATTAGTAAACATAACCATTATTGAGTTAGCAGGAGTAAAATTTGCATCTTGCCTTGCAAACCAGCTTTTAAATTAAGGATATCAATAAAATCAGCTTTTTAATTTAGGATATCAATAAATTCAGCCTGCATTTGGGAAAGAATAAGGCCAGACTGAGCATACTAAAAAAAAAAATCCTGGAATACTTTGGGCTCTTATTAGGGGTGGTAATGGGTCATGATCCAAATGTTCTTCACAATCCAAATGATCCCTTGGTGATTTTTAGCTCAAAAATGAATAGGTATATGATCTGGCCCTTTTTAAGCCCGATCCTTAAAATGTCTGGGGCCTTTTACTACTCCTAGCTCTTATTCACTCTTCATTAGAAATACATGAGAGGAAAACTATTATCAGCATAAGTGCATAAATAATATATCCTACCATAGATTGTTATACTGCCATTGGAGCTTGGTTTTATTAGCTCAAGATGCTTTCCAGTTGCCTCAGAGAAAGTCCAACCTGATAAAACCATAGAGATAACATTGAGAACCATGTAATTCCATATTTCAGAAGTACAAAATATTTATCTCCAAACTCCATTAACCTGTAGGCCTAAAAGCCAGCACAGCTAGAAATCTTTGGTTAAGAGTCTCCAAATACTTCTTCAAGCTCTGACAAAAATAACTTACCAGTTAGAGAGGTCACTTGTTAAATTTCTAAAATTCATCTGAGATTCATTTCCAAACCTCGTGATTTACAGATCCAATGGGCAGAACATGAAGTGGTGAACTTTGATTGCATGAAGATATTCTTTTGGATAAGTATGACCAGCCAAATGAGTAAAGAATCCGTCCTCTTGATGCATCAGTGTATATAGGGACCTTTCATGAATAAATTAAAAAGATGTTATCAGACAATAATGCCCTGCAGGTTCCAAAATTAATAGGAACTAGGAAGGCTCAGCTGTAAAGTACCTCTAAAGCTTGAGAAATCGCTAGATACACATTCTCTTTCCCAATGCTATATGCCCCAACAACAATGAGGGTTTTTGGTTGCTTCTTTAGATATATTTGAGCTGTCCTCACAACAAAATCAATAACATCCTCCTGTGATGGGAACCTACAATTTATGATGTTCAGCAAAGAACTCATAGAAGAGAAAATTCTTAAAACATGAAGATTGTAGACCCACTTGTACTTGGGATTGCAATAAGTCGTGTCCAGGTATAACAAATTTATGCGGCCCCTCTGGAGAAGTGGATGCAACTGCATAGATTTCGATGCTCTAAAATCCCCGGTGTGGAGATAGGTATTTCCATCACTTAGTTGGAAGTGGATTAGAGCTGCACCAGGGCAATGATTAGCCTCCAACAAGGTAACTTTCACTCCCTCTATGGCATACTCAGTATCAAGCTTCAAGGGACAAATATAACTGCAACCATTGATTTGAACACATGATGCTAGTGCCAGAGAGAACCCCATCAAACTATTCACAGAGGAGAATACAAGGGAACCTTACTCAGAATTTACTGACAGGCACATCTTTACTAAGCGTGCAGTGAGCACAGAACAATAGATTGGACCATGGCACCATTTCTTGGTCAATCCACCATAATGGTCATGATGAAAATGGCTAAGGAAATAGGCCGAGCACCCTTCAACTTCTCCATATCGAAATGCATCCACCGTGAATGGTGTGCCTAGGTTCATTCAGTTCACAGGTGCATGAGCGAGATTGGCAAATAATGAATGTCAACTATTCAACGTATGACGTCTTCAGTAGCTCAACGAACATAACATATTGTCAGCAAGAGAACAAAAGCCTACGAAACAAATAAATTTGGGACAAACTGCGTATCCAAGCATGAGAGGGCGCAGCCTTTACCGGGAATCTTCTTGTAGAAGGGGCAAGCTAGCGGCTTCTTGGCCGCCACCCCCACCTCCTCGATGATACCTCCTCGCCTCCGCTTCCTTGCAGACCAAGAACCGGAATGGGAGGGGGATGGGGAGGAATCCCCAGAGCCGACCCCCTCCTTCCGCGGCCTCACGATCCCCCACGCCTGGAAGAGGCTCCTCTGCACAAGCGAGGAATCCCCAGCCCCGCCCCCCTCCCGCCGCGGCCTCTCGATCCCCCACGCCTGGAAGAGGCTGCTCTGCACCAGCGAGCCACCTCCTCTCTCCTTCGCCTTCGTCCCAGGTGCCCGCTCGGGAACCCGTGGCGACGAAGTGGCGCGCAGCGAGGACCAGTCGGTGCCGCTGCGGTAGAAGTCGTCGGCGAAGCCGCTGTTACTAGCTGCGGCGACGGGGGAGGAGGCTTCAGCAGGGAATCCGTTGTCGTCGAGGTCGGCGGTGGCGGGATGGGGGCAGTCGGCATCGCCGTCGGCGGTGGCCATCGGAGATTCGGAGGTGGGTTTGAAATGGCGGCGGGAAGGGAACACGGAGTCACGGACGGAGGGAGAGCCGGAGAGGGCGGAACAGAGGTGCCACCAACAAATTTCGATATTCACATACCCTACATAATCCAACATTTTTAAAAAAATTAACGTATTACGTAATTCGACACTCAATTCGAGTGTCTTTTAATTTTAACACTTATATGAATCTTTTGATTAAGAATCTGTTTGGTTGATGTCCAAAATTATCATAAGAGGTTCGTCACCAGAAAGTGCATCCGTACTGTATACAGTGCGCAATCATTTCTTTTTTATTTTATGTACAGTGTGCAAACAGTATTTTTCACGTTTATTTCCACTCCCTGGTGCCCTAGTCTTAAGGCATTTGAGTGTAAGATAATTGTACCTACGTGTCTTTCTTCCCTTTTCTTAAGAGAAATTTTAGAATGATTGGCATTAACGTCATCCATCCATTTCAAAAGATCTAATGGTGTAAAAAATAGAAAGTACCAGTTAAAAAGTACTAAGTATGGGTCCAGTACTAAAAAGAAATGGATCCAGTACCAATAAACGGTGGGTCCAGTACTAAAAAATAGTGGGTCCAGTACCTACAATAATTTTGCTGTTTTGAAGCGGAAGGGTAAAAACGGGATTGCAGGCTCCAGCGTCTGTCCCGATTCCGTCGTCATCTCCGTCGTCTTCTCGACTTCTCCTTTTCTCCTATCCAATAGCGCCTCCGCTGCCGAGCGCCTCCGGTGTGACCGGCCGCCCCAAGACCCCGAGGAGTCCTCTCCGTGTCCGTGCACGGCAGATCCGCGCTCCCCCCTCCCCCCGCCCCCGCTGCACCGCGGCCGCCGCCACCTTTTCCCGGTCCTGCGCTGCGGCTGACGGAGAAGCAGAGGTCGAGCACGCGGCAGTAGAGCGGGTGCAGGGACGCGAGTCCCGCGACGCAGGCGTCCCAAAGCAGCAGGACCGGGCCGGAGAGCAACGCGGCCACCGCGTGGAGTGGCGTGGTGTGCGCGTGCCTACCCGCAATCTTTCAGGTCCGGCAGAAGCTTGAGCGGCCGGGGAATTCGTCCGGCGGCGTGGCGTGGCGCTAACATCCGTCATGGATTTGATCTTCCCAGGGCATGTCGAGCTCGGTGGCCACGCCAGTCCGTGGGGTTGCGGCGGCGATCACGGGATGCCGATCGCGCACAGCCGCTCATGTGGGAGCTCACACGCCGCGCCAGGAGCAGATCCACAGTGACCTCCCTCCCCCCGCCGTGTGCGACCGGCAACGTGGAGGAGTGGCCGGAACGGGGCAACTCCACGTGCCCCATCACCGGCCGGCCGCTGCGGGCGGAGGACCTCATCCCCAACCATGCCCACGGGGTGGTGGCGTAGGACGCGTGCCCAGGCCCCGCTTCTCGGTCTTCGCTGTCGACGCGGCCGAGGTCCTGGCGGCAGTGTCCGCGCGCGGAGGGGATGGCCCGGGTTGCCGCTGGTGCCTCGTCGCGGCGGGAGCCAGCCGCACGCTCTCCTCAGCGGCGTTGACCTCGTTCGATGTGATGGAGGAGAACGTAGCAGTCTCCTCCTCTTCCCTTGCCTCCGCCGGCCTTCCACGCCTCCCTCTCCACGCCACAAAAGCAAAGAACAGGTGATGCTCCTTTGCTGTGTTCCATCACTTACTGATTCCATCGTTTGGCGAGGAACAAACAACAAATGAGGCAGGCAAGTGATGTATTTTGTGCTACAATGTGGACAGGCCCTGAGCTAGGATTTGGGTTTGTGTTGTACAATGGTGGTGTTAGCTTCGTCGCTCTGCACTACTACTGCATCGCTTGCCGAGGTCAAGAAGACTGACTGGGTGTGGGTAGAGAGTCGCCAGGTGATGACGGCAGGCACGGAGAGGGGGTGGAGCACATTTCACTTCGGATCCAGCGATGTCGGCAAGGATTAGTAATTTCAGATCATCGATTTTCTTTATCTCAAGCTGATAATGGTATGCTATTTGCTGGAGCAGCAACTAGATTGATGTCGAGATGGCCTGAATCCCTGATTTAAACCCGTTACATTATTCAAATCACAAAGACGGATTCAGACTGTTTTTTTACAACACTCCCCTCATATAACTTCATAGGACCAGAGTGCTCACAATTCAAGCAAGCTAATACAAAGTTTGGGAGGAGATTAACCAAACATTTGGTGAATCTGAGTCCCAACACAACTCCAAACCTGCTAACTAATGTGGAACATATGACACTTCAGCCGAAATAAAGTGTTCACCTAACCAACTTGTTATCACACCAAGAATCATATTGAAGAAGCTGTAGCCGAAAATCTTCAAGGTTCCTCCAACATTTTTTCACCATTTTGCTCTTTAAAAAACAGTGTCCACCATTCTCATCTAGGCTTGGACATACCAGGCACAAAGCGTTTAAAAACCTCTTCTACTTATTCCTGTGTACAGGAAAAATGTCATGAACTAGTCTCTATATGAAATGTTCTGACTATTTTTTAAATCATGGCAGGCTTATCTGACGACATGCTGGAGTAGTTTCATGACTCAATACATTTATTGTCAGCAATTGCTCACATGGATCGTCTCTTAGTTGATGTCCCGGCGATTTGCGGTGGGAAAAATCAGAAGGTTGCTGTAATTTTGAAAATCTATTCACCTAGAGAACTACATTTAAATACCATCATTGTACTTTCTTGTGTTTGGCAGAGCATGAGTAGTCACCCGAAGGATTATCACAACAATTCCAAATTTGAGGAAGTATCAAAGTTTAGAACTAGAATGAATTGACTACGGGAACTAATTTTACAGCAATTCAATTTTGATCATGAAAGATCATAGCTGCTTGTAAGGGCTCAACTGATGTCGGCCAGGATTGGTGACTCTTCGATTTGTGCTTTGCACACGCTTTGCAATTGTGTTAGTGCTAAATTGTTCCTTGGTGGAATCTGCAGGATTTAGGTTTTTCTTTGGGAGCCCACGTTTTCTCTTGGCCTTAGTACAATGGTTGGTTTTGTTGGCATCCACTTCCATAGTGATGTCAACGATGTCATCGCTTGCAGAATTAGTTTTTTCCGCTCTCTCTTGCTCTGCATTTTTAGCCAAGTACTCTTCCTCCTGAAAAGCGTAATTTGTAAAAAAAACAATAGTTATAATATGCATGTATGAAAGTTCGGTAAGTTGTTAGTCAAGGGGGGAAAAAGTAGCACAAACTGTTATAGGCTCCATGTAGTCTTCTCTGCGAAGGTGGTTGTAATCTGATCGCATCAACCTAGAACATATTTTCCAGCTGAAACTATTTATTTCAGACTGCAGTGGGTAGCAATGCATGTGAGTGTTTCCCTTAGAAAATTTCAAGATTAAAACAGAGAAATAGCGATACCTTTGCCTGTGTGAAATTCTCTGTCATTTGTTCTCCGTCCCATGCGAGCATGTATTTTAGCACGTACGCACCACAAGAATGGCTGCAATATTTTTTTGAAGCATCACTATTAGTACATGTTTATTGATTTGAACTTTTCAGGGATGTATATGGTATTAAACTGTATCCTCATTTGTAGAGTGTTGTAGCGCTAATTTTGATATGCTGCTCGTTGATGTACAGTACAACAGTGAGAGCAAACAAGGGGTTGGAATGGATAAGTGTGAGATATTATTAATGGCAATCAAGGAACTAGCAATTTAGAACCAGAATTGTAACCTAAAAAGCAGGTAAATAAATTTCCAACTGATTGCTAATATACATGTTCAGTTCAAATCATTAAGTAACATAATTTCATTGTTGCCATATTTGTTTATTGTACCTGTCTTGTTGATGTGGTATGTTCGTATAGCATCGTTTTTCCCATCCAGTCATGTTCATGGCCACTTGATTACGTGATACCAAGCCACCCTGAATCGAATCTTCGATGCAATTCTGTACGGACTCAACCTTTTGTATATTTAGGAAGGCATATAGTTGGAATAGTATACATGTAGCTTATGTGTCATGAATATACACACAAATATAACACGTACCAGCAAAGCTTCCTTAGACTCATCTCGATATTGCGGACCGGGTATAGAGTTGAGTACTTGAATCTCCTTCTTTTTTATATTTAACACTAATAGAAGCCAGTGCTGGTCGTTAACATTCATTGGGATGAAAACCTGTTACAAATGTGAATGTTATATATTGAGTTCGTTATCTACAAATAATTGAAGATATTTGCGGTCTGGTATGTACCATGTTTCGTCCAACACATTTCATAGTAACACGAGAAGCAAATGTCCTTTGGCCTCCCTTAGGAAAACCTCCAGACTGTTTTGTCAATGTACGGCTTTGAATGGTTGTAAGGAATGATGTAGAATCAGTCTCTATCTCACTTATGTATGCATATGCATCAATTATCTGCAAACGATGTAAAATGCGACTGTCAGGATGTAATTGGATTAGGCAATATAGTGCGAAGGGGTGTACCTGACCATAGAAGCACCCATATGTCACAGTTGGCCTTAACATGTTAACTGTTAGGACATTGTCAGCCACATTGGCTACTTCCGCATGCACATAGCTGTTCCTAATGAAAAATGCAACCTCATCGTCCTCTTCCGTCAAGTAGTAATCATCGTGGAAGATCGTTCTCCTTGGTGCCAAGTTCTGAGATGTGGCATCTTTCTGTACAGTCCTATTATCCTTATCACAGCTATTATCTCTAGCACGTGGTGTAGCAATTGTTGTAGGTACTTGAAATGATTCTTCTTGTGGAGCTTGTCCGTTTGATTTTTCGTCAGGTACACTTCTTGGTTCCTGCAACAATTATCTTAAACAAGGATGAATAGTAGTTGAATTCCTTAAGCCTTTTGGTGTATTAAATTTAACCTCGAAATCTGTAGGCGTTGTCGTTTGCCGTATGTTCGTATTCAATCGGTTCTTCATTTCCTGAATTAAAAAAGGGTTTGGAAATTATAAAAGCGGAAATTATGGCAAATCATTGCACACATACGAAATTGTGCAATTTTCTGAAACACAGCAATATTTTTTGAATTTAATTGAATTTTCATGATTTACTGTAGAAAGAAATTAATAATACACTAATATCCACAGAAATTCATGATATTTGCCGGAGGAGCAAAATATGCCCATGTATCATGCTCATAAAAGTTTGGACAAAAACTCCATAGGGTGACGGTGTTTCGTTCGCATGGCTTCTACTCATAGTTTAGGTTACATGTGAAGTCGCCGTGATCATCTAAGTTTTTCAAGATGACCATTAGTTAGATGTATTATTTTCATATAGAGACCTAAGGTTACTTTCATATATCATGTATATTCATCTATGTTATTTATTTTCAATTTTTGAATATCACTACAATTTTGTATGCATTTAATTGCATTTTTTCATGATTTAATGCATAAAGAAATTAATATTATGCAAATAGCTAAGCCATGATATTTGGCGAATGGGCAACATATGTGCATGTATGAACCTCAGAAAAAATTGGACAAGAAACTTCATAGGGTGCCGATATTTCTTTCACATGGCTTCTACTTGTACTTTAGGTTACATGTGAAGTAACCGTGTTCATCTAAGATTCAACATAATCACTAGCTAACTGTACAATTTTCATATAGAGACATAAGGTTAGCTTCGTATAGCATGTTCATTCATCTATGTAATTTATTTGCGCTTTTCATATAACGCTATAATATTTTATGAGTTTAATTGCATTTTAATAATTTAACGTAGAAAAATTAACAATACACCAATAGTCTCAGAAAGTCATGATATTTAGCAAATGGGCAACATATGTGCACGTAGAAACCTCAAAAAAGATTAGAGAACAAACTCTATAAGGTCAAGGTGTTTCTTTCACGTAGCTTCTACTCATAGTTTAGATTACATGTGAAGTCACCGTGATCATCTAAGTTTCAACATGATCGATAGTTAATTTTATTGGTTTCATATAGAGATATAAGGTTATCTTGTCATAGCATGTTTACTAGTCTTGGAAAGATAATTCGAATATTAATGTTGATTATTCATTTTATGCATAAATCTACGGAAGCTTTATCGTAACCAACTTATCATGACAGCTCATGACCCCAAACTCTCACAAATGGGCCGTTTTGTGTTAGGTTTGTCTCAGGGCCCAAGCCAAATGAAACCACGAGCAGCTGGTTTATCGATCTTCCAGTACGTACATAAGAATCCTCCACCGATCTGTTCTACGTCGCCAGTCTCTTCAACGCAACCTCCTCGTCCGCACGACAAGGACCCAAAAACAGAGCCACCCATACCCTCCACGATCGGCCGCCAACCAGAGGACACAAAAGACGCGAGCACGGCGTCTTCTTCGCTGAACGGCATCAGACCCGTCATCATCGGTCGTCGGTCAGTGGGTCACCAATCTATGTTGCCCCCTCTTTGTTCGCATATTAGGCGAATAGATCTCCTGTTGCAGTTATTTTATTCGCATCAGTTCGTCTTTCTAGATCTATTATGGATGCTCGTACAAAACTAGGTACCAGGTCGATTATCTTTCTTCTAAGGTTTCCTCCATTTACGTCTGTGGTTATTTGATGGATCTTGTTAGCAGGAAATAAATTAGCAGGAAATAAAGTACCGTACTACCTAGATCCTTTTTCCATGCGGTTATTTTGTCCCCTTGCCGTACGTTGTTATTTGGTACATCTATCGACCATGCTGGTACAAAATTAATAAATCATAAACATCGTTGCTGCTCGTCCTCGTCCGTATATGCCAATTTGATTGTTCTATTATTAACCATGTTGTTAGAAAATCAATGTCCATGGTACCTAGGTTGTCATTCATATATTATCGGTTGATCATTGATTAATTAGTTTTCACATAATTATTATCATACGACAGCCTTCATTCTCGTGCAGCAGGAACAACCCGGAGGAGGATCAGATTATTCATCTGTCGCCGTCAAAACATGGACAACAAAGTTGGACAGCAGCGCGCCGAATTGTACCGGATCTTAACGCAGGTTCGTCTGGACATGGACCAGAAGTTGGCGCTTCAGCGAGCCGAACTAAACGTCAACATCCGTGAAGAGCGTTTAGCCATGGACCGGAAGCTGAAGGAGGAGCGTGATAATACGGATCGGAGGGTTAAGGAGGAACGTGACAATTCAGATAGGAGGTTGAATGAAGAACGCGATATGTTGGATAGGAAGTTGCGGAAAGAGCGTCAGAACATGGACCGCATTGTTGAGTTTGAGCGTGTCCGGATGGAAAGACTTACGCTGCAGGCGCATGTGGATATGGAACATAAGTTACAGGAACAACATAACGGCAACGGCAAAGATAAGATTGAACATCAGGTATAATTCAACTCTTTTTACCATTCATAATCGAAACCTTAGCTTTCAAACACAATATCTACATTCAATTAAAAAAGCAGGTTATGATAATGAATGCTGATATAGACCAACCAACAGCACAGCAAGATCGCCTAGGGTTTGAGAACTTCCCTCGACCGGTAAGTATAGATTTGGTGATATTACATAAGCATCATAGTTATTTTTGTATTTGCTTCCAACTGAACCGTATAAGTTACGCATGATGTCGTAATGGAATTTAAGGTGCATTCTAGAGACAGGGATCCTGGACACTTTAGAGTTCTTGAACCAGGCATAGTGGACTGGGTCCTTATAGCTAACCAATTAAAGCCATATGGTTACAAAGGGAAAGCTGAGGTGTACTATAGGAAGCGTGGCTTTGATTCAACAGGTGCAAAAGTGCTGATAGAAGGTGCTCATGATGTTGAGCAAATGATGATAGATCTCGAGGGGACAAAGGAATGTGATCTTTTCGTTGTGAATAATCCTTCACCGTCCAGTTCTTACACAAATACTGAAGATGATTTCATAGATGGTGTTGTTGAAGTACAGGTAGACTTTATTTTTCATCTCATGATTTGACCGCATTTCTTACACAAATACTGAAGATGATTGCTACATAGATGGTGTTTTTGAAGTATAGGTAGACTATATTTTTCATCTCATGATTTGACCGCATCCAAGTGTAATAATATTTTTTCCCTGCTGTCGTTTAGATAAAAGAAAGCATCGAAGACGACGAGGGATGCTACAAAAGAATCAAGATGGATTGACCATGTCAACTGTGGATGAGAGAAGCTGGATGAAGTGCTGCTGGACTAGTTTACATATATTTAGTTATTAGATAATAAATAGGTCTTAATCATGGTCATTGTACCTGGATTTTTTTACGAACTCAGTTTTGTAGCTATCACTCTGTTTACTTTTACCTTTTGGCTATTTATATCTAGAAGTCATATTACACCACTGAGATAAGCAATGAGTCCATCGCTTTTTGTCAACTACAGTTTCTGCTTGCTATATAGTACTTTAACTAGAATCGATTAGAAGCGATTAAAGGGAAGAGTTAGGAATACTCGGAATCTGTACAACAAAATGCGTGCAGCCATGATATATGAGATTGGGATAAGATTAGGACAAAAGGTGTGTGGAGACCCGTGTACAGACCATAGACAAAAGGTTTGGTCAAATCTCAAACTGAGGCGTCACATTCTCAAATTGATTCAAATAAATATGTACGGAGATCACCTCGTTGGCGCCCATCAGAAAGTACTGGGGGCCTTGCCACAAGATGTTCATTGGAGCAGCAACATTCTGGTCCACTATGCCTTTGTCTCTTACAATCTGCATCCTGTTGCTCTCCACCATTGCTGCAGACACCATTGAGAGTATGGAGAAAACTAAACCAATCCCGCATCATTGCAGAGGGGTGATGCCATTAGCCATACCAGTTAATTTGCTGAACACTGGAACAAGGATTTTTTTCATAGACTGGAACTAGTACAATAACAGCAATGACTTCAACAGATTGGAAAGGTAAGCACTACAGTGAACATTCTAACAACAGAACCGCAACTTGTAAACCCTCGGAAACATTTTTTAAAACAACCTATGCCATTCTGAAATCTGAACTACAGCATCACTGAACCACATGCCGAGCCATATCTGAGTTTACGGCTAGTGCATCCGCCATCAACATATGTTGTCTGCAATTGCAGTATACAGCCATGGTTACAGTCTCTATGAAGGCATCAGTTGTCTGCAAGGGTGCAAGCAAACACATGTGAGAGATTATGAAGCCTATAAAACCAAATAATATTTATATTTGAATAAATAATGACTTCATGCGAGAAAAATTACTAAAGAAGATGTTTTGTAAATTTCACCTAGTAGTAAAGAAAAGAAGGGTAGACCTTTTTAAATTGTGTTAAGTTTTCAAAGGCTCAATGATTAATGAATATTCTGAATGTTACAATAGTTGTAATAACTAATAAGTACACCAACTGGGCATAAGCATATACAGAAAATGATACTGACCCCATGAGCCTCCTCTTATCTTCCCCATCAATCTGAAACATCTGAATCTAACATTGTACTGGAAATAATTTCCACCTCTTTCGCCTTCAAGCAGGTGCGCCGATTATGGCCCTCAACTTTACAATGACCACATTTAACTGTTGACCTCTTCTTCTTCTGCTCATTTATGCACTTCATCCTTTTTTTTGGTGCACCTCGGCCAGGCACACGAATTGGATCCAGAACATTTTCAGTATTTTCAAATTCAGGTTCAATAGTTCGAGGGAGTATCGGACCAACCCTAATGCCTTCATTGTCAGCCCCAACCATATCCTTGTTAGCAAGGTCTTCACACAAGACCCGTTTCAGACGCTGATATGATTCAGATGATTGTGCTGCCCTAAAGGAAGCTGCATGGCTCAACTTACGTAGCTCACGGTACCTCTGTAGGATCAACGAATATTCATACGTGGTGCTCTTCCTGGTAGGGTTCATGGCACATTTTGCCATCTTCGTCCACCTTCTATTAACACAACACCTAGGAAGTCGTCCTTCCTGGCAAATTGCCAACACATGGAATATGTGAGAACATGGTATGCCAAAGCATTCAAGCTTCTGGCAAGAACAACTGATTCTATACAACGATTCGTCATTGAACTCACAATTCACATTGAACCTTGTTTCTCTTCTATCCTTCTTGGCCACTACGTATGAAATAACATCACAACTATCTAGTATCTCAGTAACAATACAGTTGTTGGCAGCATGTATGCTCCATTTCACCAAGTAAAAGATTGTAGGTGTGAAATATCGTGCAGCTTCTTTCTCATATACAGAAGCATGTGCATCTGTGAAGGGAACAGTTTGCAATGCAACAATGTCCAAGATCGCCTCATTCCTCCGCAGATCTGAAAGGCAATGGTCATAGTGCTGAACCATACCAAAAAGTGTCATTTGCCCATTGAGATGCGTATGCAGCTTAGAGTTTAGGCTCTCGCTCCGTTGATTACTCCTCAATCCTAAGAAACAACGTCCCACCTGATATGCAGCACACCATAATTTTCTCATCTGATACATCTGATGCAACCATGACTCCTCACTCTTGACCTGATTTCTTTCTAAAAATTGTACCCATTTCCTCTCAAGCTGCTGTACAGAACAACAGTCATACATCAATGTCCTGAATTCTTCCTTTACTGCATCATCATGCAGATTTCGAATTATATTCTGCTCAATATGCCACACACACAACCTATGATTAGAATTAGTCCAAACCACTCTGATTGCTCGCTGCATTGCAAGGTCTCCATCAGTGATCACAGATATCGGCTGCTTCTGGCCCATGGCAAGCAAAAAGTTCCGCAACATCCACTCATACGCTTCACTATTTTCATGAGAAATAATTCCGCACCCAAATATAACTGTGCTTCGGTGGTGATTCAAACCAACAAAAGGTACAAAGGGCATATTATACCGATTGGTCCGGTATGTGCTGTCAAACACTACAACATCACCAAATGCTTCATAGTCAAGCCGTGATTGACTATCACACCAAAACAGGCCATTCAGGTGGCCCTCACCATCAACCAAATACTTAAAGAAAAACTCAGGATCTCTTTGTTGTATCGCCTTAAAGTGACTGATCACCATTTCAGCATCACCAGCACCAATTGTTTCTCGCTTATAACGATAGCAAAAATTATATATATCCCTCGGTGTGAATCCAACCTTGTCATATCCACCGTACTGCATTTCCATTATATCCATGATTTGGTGTTTGCGGATCCCAGCAATTTCCATCTCTACAATGTCCGCTTTTTGCTCATCACTGATTCTTCTGTGTGACCGCAACAAGCAACAAAGATCTTTTGGGGCCAAAGGATGATTGTGTTCATCGATGAAATCCTTCACATACCAATACCCCGATTCATTGTCTTGAGCAATCACCATTTTGGCTTTACACCCAACACGACTGACATCACGTGGCCTCCTTTTCCTGTCTTCTCTATTCATGTACTTGGCCTCACGGAATCCTTCCCGACTACATACGAGTTTCCTCAGGCATATCTCCTGGTTAGATTTGTCCCACTCAACATAGGTTTTCCGCACACTAAAGCCCTTCTCAAGAGCATATTTGTTATAGAAGCGAAATCCTTCAGCCTCACAACCAAACACCTTGCTTACAATGTCATAGTACTCTGACAGCGACTCTGAACTTGCATCAGCCATGTCTTGTCTTACTGCATATAACAACCACATTAACATATACGCCCAAAGTATGTACATGTCACTTAAAAAACAAAATGTACCTACGCCCACATAGTGGGTGATTTAAATATGACATGGGATAACTAAGCCAACATTTCTGTATATGCAAAACTGCCCAGCAAAACTGACAAACCATGCTTATATATAACAATCTCAGATTGAAATTATGCTAAAACCAATATTCCTATGAAAGAAAAGTACGGTTAATACAAGTGAAGCATGAGGGTAATACAATTTAAAAGATGAACTGCCGTGTTCAGATAGCTCCTTTCAGACATGGAAATCACAGATTCAATTAATATGAATCTGCACTCAATGACATTAAATTAAAATGAATCTGCACTGCATGAGTCTAACTGGTTTAGAATTTCAATTAGTCTAAGTGATTACAAGTTATGTGAGCAATGAGCATGATACAAAATAAACCATTCACATAGACAACGGAAATTTAAGGCCCGTGAGATAAATCTCTTGCATCTTATTGACCTACACTGAACCACGAATGCAAGTTAAGTAGCTAACTAATGAATTCTGTGGCATATGATTCGAGACTAATTAAACCAAGTAAAAATGGCATAACATGTAATCAGTGACCTATATATCTCATGAACTCTTGCTATCCACTCTGCCCCCAATGACTGCGATACTTCAGATTGGATTGAACACACCCATCATAGGATTCACAAACATCCGGCAGCAACATGTCCACAGCTTTGTAAGTGCCCCAAAAAAATTCACTTTATCACAACTGTACCTTACTGAACCTGAAGCTGCGGTGCTGATGAAGGGAGGACAACAGACCGTCACAGTAGATTTTGATGCGCCTCTGTTGGCTGCAGGCCGCGGCGGCGCCGGAGGTCGTCTGGGATTCGAGTCAGCCGATGACTGGGTGCCGGAGGCGGCAAAACCCAGCAGGACCGGCGTGAGGACGCGTGCTGGCGCCCACTGTACTCCTGCTGATGGAGGAAAGGACCAGGGCCGAGGATGAGCAGCCACGCCGACGGAGGAGGATGCCTGCGGAGTCCACCTCCTGCTCGCGGCAGGCGACGCGATTACGGACTCCGGACGAGAGGATGACGGCACGAATCCGGACGAGCGGACGGACGAGCTGCGGGGGGTGCGATTCTGGACGAGAAGGAGGATGGGCAAGCCACGAGCACGCGCCATCCGGAGGACGACCTGGCAGGGCGGCGGAGGTGATGGGATCGGAGGACGGCGCACTCTCCCCAGCCGATGCGAGGCGAGCGGGGAATTCTGGATGAAGCGATGGGATGAACACGATCCCTTTGTTGTGGGGACAGAATAAGCTATTACCATTATACCCTTGTTTAATTATTAAATCAAAATTGAAAGTACCCACGGTACTTTCCAACCATTGTAAAAAAGCTCTTTTCTTAAATATACACTTTTTATCTTTTTTTCTTTGCGGTCCTGAGCATTCTATCATCTCCCTAATCTCTTCAACCATTCAGATCACCCATACGTATCTCGTGTTCATTCCTTTTCTTTCTCCCTAATTTCTTAGTGCGGGGACATTAGCCTAGCCACAGTTCCTCACTCGTATTTCTAATGTTCTAGTCCGTACCTCCAATGTGTGTTTTAAGTAGGACCATTTTCAATGGGGAAGTAAAAGTCATTGTCTAAAACACTGTTGACACTGTAGCGCTACTGTAGACAAAGAGAGATGTAGTTGCAATAGTAGAGGAATAGTGGTATAGGCAATGCTTTTAGGCATGCATTGGGATGGTCTAACATGAGAGAAAAAGAGGAAGAAGTGCAATACATTGGAGAGATGCTAAATTAGCATTTTCAAGTACCTGTTGCTTATTTTTGCACCCGATGCTAACAATAAATAAGAGATACTTCTCTCTCCCGCTCTCTCCATCCACCGCCGCACATGTTTCTGGTTGGAAAGGTTTGAATATTTTATCTTAATTAGATGTGGGTTCTCAATATAACAAGCACTATAATATTATACATTGAAACATATTTTTTGTCACCTTATGGTGTGTGAATTCTTTGCCCCTCCTAGCAATTGGAGCTGCCATTAGCCATGTTTCTACAATAACACGGGAAGGAGGGGACAGAACTTCAGCCATGAATAAATCTCCCTCTCTATTCACTATTGCACTGGCTGGGGAGAAAGAAGTGTCTAAACCGGTACTAAATGTCGCATTGAAATAATAGGGGGCAGACTACAACTCTTACAATAGGTAAATGCGATGTACCCACGTCCATTCACCACATATATACTCCTATACTAACCAATATACGTGGATGGATCATTGCCTCATTCTCTAGCAGTGTACTCCGTCTGGTGCATGTCAAAATAATAAACATTCGAGACATCAACATGGTCTATTATTAATAATAGTATGTGCATTTAAAATATATTAATTGTGTAATACTTTGAAACTAAAAGTGAAGATAAATCTAGCCATACCAATTTCAAAATATGAATTGAAATATTTAAAGAGATATTGATAGCTAAGAATAAAATAAAATATATTTATTACACGCAAACCAAAACATACATTGTTCTCAAACTGGAGGGAGTATGTAATGCAGTACAAGGGTATATGTAGTCTGCTCTTGTATACAACAAAACCAAAACATCCTTTGTTGAATGTGTGTTATTCACGGATTTTGGCTCTGCGCCTGCACGGCTAAAGGTTATTTTGCGGCTCTAGATCTTGTATCTTATTGTATTGGCCTGGCAAATTAAAGCCCGTGCTAATTTCCATTGGAAGATTATTCCCTCCAAAATAAACACAAGCAGTATTCAACAGATACAATTTGGGTGGTGGGGACATGATTCTAGGGGTCAACAGATAGAGAAGGATTGGAAACTTGTTGCTGCAGCTGCACATTGGAGATTACAACGGAGGACATTGCCAAAGATGGAATACTTCTGCAGCTATTGGTTTTACATCTCTCTTATTGAACACTCTATTTTGCTGCTTATGCAACTACTGTAATAAGAAATGCTTGAATCATCTTACGATGTGGAAAATGTGTTATTTATATTCCGTCATCTAAAACTAATTAAGAATCAAACTGATCGGCACTAATGTGAGCCATTCAATGGTTAAAAAAATTAAAAGTATTTAATTGAAAAGTCCTAAGTATGGGTCTAGTACCTAGAAGACATGGGCCACCCAGTATCACTATTGTCTTTTTTGTTTTTAATCGTAAAGGTAAATATGGAATTGCATCTCCAATCATCCAGTACCAGATGAACATACGAAGCGGCAAGAAGCCGCAGCGGTCATCTAATTAACAACTGCTCAACCGATATTATCTAGGTACCATGGTTATTAATTTCATTAATTTTCTAGCAACATGGCTAATAGCTAGATCGATCAAATTAGCACATAGTATGGACGACTTGGACGTGGAGTACAGCTCCAGC
Source organism: Paspalum notatum (assembly GCA_022530915.1). Taxonomy (NCBI): domain Eukaryota; kingdom Viridiplantae; phylum Streptophyta; class Magnoliopsida; order Poales; family Poaceae; genus Paspalum; species Paspalum notatum. The sequence continues at coordinate 30,384,677 of CM039689.1, forward strand.
CCGCGGCCAAGGGCCAAAGCAAGTTTGGTTCCTGAATCCTGAGGACCTGGCAGCGAAAGCGAAGGTGCGAGGCGATGTGTGTTCTTTTCCGGAGGTCGGCGTTCAAGCCGAGGCGAGCGGAAGTCAGGGAGGAAAAGGATGGGACGAGCTCATGAGCACGATTATCCCTTTTGCCGTGGGGACACAATGCAAGAAGAGCCATTGTAATTATAGTCTTATTTACATCTTACTATTACTAATTAGAGATTTTTTTTGAATCCTTCACGTTAATTCTCACGAAACGCACCAGAAAAAAAAGATATATCCTAAAAATTCTCACAAAAATCAGAAACATCTGACCATCAAGTGACAGCTTAGAATATTAATAGCCATTAAATCAGTTTTCTAAGTAATTACCCACCTCTGCCATTATGAAAAGTTTTGAGTTCAACTCTCAACGAAAGCAAATTTCTTCTTTTCTAAGATTTTTTTTCTATTTTTAGTTTATTTTCTAAGTAATTATCCACCTCTGTTATTATAAAAGGTTTTGAATTCAACTTTCAATGAAAATAAATTTTTTCTTTTTTTAGCAGATTTTTTTCCACTTTTAAACTTACTTTCAGTTTTTTTATCAAATTTTCCTATTTACAAATTTACAACATTAAATGATCCTGTAACTTTTTTTTCAAAAAGATGCTAGAAACATTTCTACGAAACAGTTTGTGCTAATCTTGATATTACTAATTGAAGACTCCTTTTGAATCCTCCTTATTTACCCTCACAAGATGCGTTAAATAAAAGATAAAATCATAGAAATTCTCACAATAATCAGAAATATCCTATCATCGATTGCAAATTGAAATCTTAATAGCCACTAAATTTGTTTTCTATATAATTAACATACTATCATCCATCATATAGCTTTAATAATAGATTTGTTTCTTAGAAAAAAGATAAATTCTAAAAATTCTCAGAAAAATCAGAAACATTCCGTCATCCATCATGTAGCCCTAATAATAATAATCATTAGATCAATTAAAGTTTTTAAAAAATTACTCACTATAACATTATGAAAGATAAAATAAATAATCCCCTAAATTTGTATAAAAATTGTCAATGCTATTATGAAATACGAATTAAATAACCCCTTAAATTTGCATAAAAATGACACACCATGCCACTGTAAAATATGAATTAAATAACTATCTAAATTTGCATATCCATGTCATTATAAAAGATGAATCAAAATAAGCCTTAAATCTGAATATAAATTATCCAATATGCTATTACAAAATATAAATTAAGATAATTTATAAATTTGCATATACAATACCGCAATGCAGTTATGAAGGATAAAACAAAATATCACCTCTAATATTACTAAATATTAAACCTATATCTCCTGAACTTCAACACGTGCGAGAGCACGGTTGATAAATTAATATTACTAATTAGAGGCTTCTTTTAGAGCCTTCACACTAATCCTCACTAGACACACTACGAAAAAATGTACCCTAAATTTGTATAAAAATTGTCATTGCTATTATGAAATACGAATTAAATAATCCCTTAAATTTTCATAAAAATGACCCACCATGCCACTGTAAAATATGAATTAAACAACTATCTAAATTTGCATATCTATGTCATTTTAAAAGATGAATAAAAATAAACCTTAAATTTGAATATAAATTACCCAATATACCATCATGAAAGATAAATTAAGATAATTTATAAATTTGTCTATACAATACCGCAATTCAGTTACAAAGGATGAATCAAAATATAACCTCTAATATTACTATGTAAATATGAATTAAATAACTATCTAAATTTCCATATCCATGTCATTATAAAAGATGAATCAAAATAAGCCTTAAATTTGAATATAAATTACCCAATATACCATCATGAAAGATAAATTAAGATAATTTATAAATTTGCATATACAATACCGCAATTCAGTTACGAAGGATGAATCAAAATATCACCTCTAATATTACTAAAGATTAACAACCATATGTGGCAACTAGTTAATGCCAACATATTCCTCATTAGGACTAGCTTACTATTGGTAATTATCGATCTGCTTTGGATCTTATATATTAATCTTCACGAGACACGTTAAAAAATATAGATATTGAAATTCACACATAAACCATAAACATCCAAATATCCATCCGGTAGTTTCTAACAATAATATCCATAAGATATATGACATTTTTCTAAAAATTACCCACTTTGTATTATGATATTTTGATTATGAACGATGATTTAAAAGAACTCCTAAATTTGCATTTAAATTTCCTAAAATACCATTATGTAATACTGAATGTGCATTTATACGACCCACCATACCATTATTTAAGATAATTTAATGCAATCACCAAAATTTAAATATGAAATACCTATATTTGCCAATGTTAGCTACCTACCAAACATGCCCGAGCATTGAAACACGATAAAAATTATTCACATTTGCCCCTAATAAAATGAAAATAATATATTTCATAAATCAGTTATAAATAAATATAATACAACTTACCCTTCGTCGGCCTATTAAACTGTACTAGCCAGTATAAGTTTATTTGCATTGCAGTCCGCTATATCTTTCAGTACTATAGATAGAGTATATACCGTAAAAATCTCTGTAGCGGGTAACGCCACTGCCTCTAGTAAGATCCATGTAACTGTCTCTTACTCCATATCTAGCAGAGTACATACAATGCACTATCTTCTTCTCTCTCTTGTTGCGCGGTACAACGACTTGTGTTCGCACCTTGGCTCGGAATGGGCGGATGTAGGCGACAATGCATGGATTTGACCGGAGGTGGATAGTGGCACCCACATAGAGGAGGGATGCAGTGAGGGCGGTGGTGCGAGCTCGAAGAGGGACAATTCCACCAAGGAGCCACAATAAGATGTCGGCCGAGGTTGGATCAACAAACTCCGACCCACAAAGAGGATGCTAGCATGCGTGTGGAGAGGAGGGCGGCAGCAGCGACAGTGGTGGCGAAGAGAGTGACAGAGAGGGTTTAGGCAGAGGAGGTGGATCCACCGGTGGAGAAGGGAGATATGGTGGTGGAAGAGGAGGTTGATGGAGCTGGAGGTGAGATGACTGTGGTTTTCCGCTTTGGAAATCAGGGCGTTAGCCCGAAGAGGATGCGGGGACTGCACGGAGGAGGAGGAGGAGAAGCGGAGCTCTAGGTGATAGCAGAAGGCACCAGTGTGGAGAGGAGGCAAGAAGGTGACAATGGTAGGGAGAGTAGAGGCCTAGAGGGAGCAACGAGGGTTTCTGCGAAAAGTGGAAGGCGGATAGTGGGGGTGGAAGATTCTTGTTGGGGCCTTTAGGCCCACTCAACAATGACAGAAGTGCACCTGTGGGCCCAATTGTCATAGAGCAATGGTCTCTTTATATTTTGTGCTATTTCTACTCCAATTATTTAGGTATGGAAGGAGGAGATGGTAGTTAGAAGTGGTTGTATAAAATATTAAATTGTTGAATAATTTTGCTGACTGGGTTATCAATATTTCTTTAGGTGAAAAATATAGAGTATTGTGAGTGCGGATAATAAACTAAGCATTTAGGCCATTCTTAGAGCAAGTTTCATCCATGTTTTATTTTTGTTAACTGAGATGCCACAGACAAAAAACAGTAACATGGCAACAATTTTAGAGAGGGAGTGATATGAGTTGGTGGATGAAACATAGACAAAATAGTAATTTGCTTCATCCCTGTGTTTTTTCTCGATCCTATGCAGCTATATTATAGTTGGTAATATATATAATTTATATGATTATGACATTTGATTGTGACACCATACATCAACTAAATGCTATGCAACTTGTTGTAAGAAATAGACAAACATAAATACGATGATGTCTTTCTGTCTTCGTTGCTTTAGCTGGAGTTTTCTTCTAGAAATCTATTTTTTATGGAATCTTCACCCTGGTAGCGGGTGTGTCGTTGTGATACTCGATCACGTGCATTAAAGAAAATAAAAATAAAATCCTTCTTAGGGCCTGTTTGGATGACCGGTATTGGGCTCAAAACCCCTGAAAATTCCAGGCCCTAAAATTTTTCCGACGTGGGCTACATTTTGCTGTTTGGAAGACCGGTGAGCCCATTTATTTTAGATCTGGTTTGGCCCGAAACCACCGGAAAAAAACACACACCTACCTAGGCCGGTGAAAAAAAACGACAAACGTCGCGTGCTCCCTCGTCCCTCGCTCGCCCGCGACCTGCCTCCCGAACGCCGCCGCCCGCCCCTCCCTCGGCGATGACTGGCCTCAGCCTCCCGCCCTTCCCTCGCCGGGGATGACCGGCAGCAGCCGCCCGCTACTCCCTCGCCTTGTTCATCGGCCGCCACGCCAAGTCGCCGTCGGAGGTGCCTTCCCCATGCCCAGATCTATCTTGGGCTCTTGCTCGCCGGTGCGTCGTCGCCGTCCCCAGACGCCGCGTCCGCCGTGCCTGGCCCCGTCCGCCTCCCTGCCGTCGTCGCCGTCCCCGGACACCGCGTCCGCCGTGCCCGGCCCCGTCCGCCTCCCTGCCGTCGTCGCCATCTCCGACCGCCGTCGTCGCCATCTCTGGCCGCCGAGGCTCCTCCAGGCTGTCCGTCACCGGATCTGCCTCCCCGGTCGTGATCCAGCTCGCTCGGTGGGGCTGCTGTGTCGGGTGGTGCTGATGCTACCATCGGAGAGTTTTGCCCAATCGAGAAGACGGTGATTTAGAAGACACAGATGAAATGGATGATGAGCGTGCCTCCCTGGTGAGTAATAAAGCTTACCATCAACCCAAACGATATTTTACCAGTCAAAAAAAATCCGACTATACTCTTGTGCACTGAATGTTATACCTGGAAGCTGTTTACACTTGTAGAAAAAAAACGAAACATCCAAACGCGGCCTTAATCTTCTTTGTTTTACCCCTTCTTGAAAATGTTTTTTGGACAAGGGCCAATTAGAAACATTGTAGCATAAATACTGTATCTAGGTGAAAATAGCTGATCGCGAAGGTGTAACCCGCCGAGCTAATCACAACAGCAGCAGGGAGAGCAGCAGCGACGGGGCACTGGGCCAGCTCCCTCCAGCCCGCCTGCTGGCTGGCGACGTGCTAGCCACGGGCCAAGGGCAGCGGGCGACGCAGCTGTTTGGGCCGTGCCACGCGCAAAGCACCCAGCACGGCCCGCCGGCTCGACTCCATTTTCGACTTTCCTCCTCTTGGCTTCGCAAACGCTAGCGCGCGTAGGCGTAGGGGCGCCCACGCGCGTTTTTTTATTCGTTTTTTTACAAAAGTATACTATGAAATATATAAATGGACAAACTGTTGTTAGATAAGTTGACACACAGTTTTTACATAACTTTAACATCCGTATAAATTTATTATACCATACCATATTTGTGAGCCGATTCATGACTCAACTAAATATAATAATATTGAGACCTTTTACAGTAGTTGGATCGGAACCAGGCGGAACCCTTCATTTTTTTTAATTTTTATGGCCGAATTATGTAAATAATTATAAAATTAAAAGAATTATTAGTACCGGGTCCACCGTTTTTGGTTCCAGGCCTACCTATTTGGTACCGTCTGGTTCCGGTACCGTGGTTCCGTCTATTTATAAGCCGTTAGATATTGTTAGATGAACGGTTCTCATTTTTTTTCAACCACCGTAAAAGTTGTAAAAAATTTAAAAAAATGAAGGGTACCGTCTGGTTCCACCTGGTTCCGCCTGGTTCCGGTCCAACCGCTGTAAAAGGTCTCTGAAATCAAATGCTCCAAAAATTTGTTGGCTTCTAGCTAATTTTGTCGTAAGTCCATGCATTCTAAGCTGGGAAGAGCGAGATATGGGTGTCCATAGCCATATGGCCACTTCTCTTCTATGTTGTAGGATAGAGGGCTCTGTGTTTGGTTGGGCCCGACAGCTAGGGTGGAGTTAGGCGCATTAACAATGCAATGGAACTGCTAATGCATGCCTAGGCGGTGTCATCATCACCAGATCTTGTCCCATCACCGCCTGTCGCATTGGAACTCAATTGGAGCTAGCTCCATTTGGCCTAATAAAAGATAGATAATGACAGGATGCACCTAAACTGCATCACATGTCATAGAAGATGAAAATTATGTTGTAACATTGTGTGGTGTGTGTACCAGGCGGTGCTCTGCCTTCCCCCATTGTAATAAGGTAAGTAAGCTTTTCCACTTGGCTTTCTTCGCATAGAAGTCAAGAACATCTTCAGCCTCGACGGACATAAGGTGTTACTCTCTCAAGGCCTGAATCTGGTTAGATTCATTGCACCGGTAGCTGCCTAGGAGTTGAAATTAAGCCCTCTAGGCCTCTTAACTGAACTACAAATCTTTCTATCACCCATTTACCATGCCGGTACATTCATTATTGGCTTAATTGCTGCTGGCTTAATCCTAGATGGAGCCACTCCAGCTATCATCACCAGGGCGTCTAAAAAGGCTTGCGAAACACTGTAGATGTAGTAATATAGATGTTTTTTTTTTTTGATAATTAATATAGATGTATTGTAAGTAGCGTGGAGTTTGAAATACAATGCGAGCCAGAAGGTCCGGTGAGGATAGCCTCATTAGATCAGTGCAAGGTGGGATAAGTCCTGGAATTTATTACTTGCAAAGTTGGATTTGGAGAAATTCTTACATCTACCAAAAAAATTAAAAATATGAGTGGGAATCTGAAATCATTGACCTGCAGCAAAAGACAAAAGAAGTCCGTATCATGCATCGGTACGGATGCAGTGCACGTTCAAATGACGGAATATGAAATGAAAGAGACATATTCAAGCACGCAACTAGAAGTTGACTGGAAATCTGCAATCTCCAAGGTGAACGCAACGCAGGGCATGGTACAAACATAGCTAAATGCTGCTTAAAATTTATATATCTAAATTATCTCACCATTGTCATTATTAAAGATAAATTAAAACAACTAACTTGCATATTACTAATATATGCTATTATAGAAAAACTAATAACCAAACATAGATCTTTATATGTTTGTAATTTACTAGTTCGATTTTATTTAGTCGAAATTATATCTTGTACTCCCTCCGTCCAAAAAAAGAAAAGAAATCCTACCTGGCTACCTTTGTCCTACGTCAAACCATTGTAATACTTTGACCAAGTATATATCAAAATATATTGAAACTTATACTACCAAATTAATATCATTAGATTTTTGTTGGAATATATTTTCATATCATAGATGACATTTGATATCATAAATGTTGTTGCATTTTTATACAATCTTGATCAAACTCATGGTAGCTAAGACAAACCCAGCATTTCATTTTTTTCATGGATGGAGGGAGTAATACTCTTAACTCATATAACACCAGTTAATTAACTACCAAGACGAATACAAACACGTGTCAAGAGTTCAGCAATGTCAAACATTAAAAACCGGAGGTGGTACATGACTACTCTCTCAACAGAATGTACTTGACTGTACGCTCTCTACTGTCTAAAAATACCCAACTGTAAAAAGGAAATGAAAAATAAAAGCTGAACACCCGATGTCGGAGACATGTGAAACATTACTTTAATGAGCTAGCTATTTTACGGTGTTTATATAATGCAAACACTACCGGAGAAATGGCTTTCCCTCCTAACGATTAGTTCCGAAACAAGTTGGAACCAGTACCGATGAAAGAAGTACCGATTAGAAATGTCCAGCCCGGGAGACCCTTTAGTATGGGTTGGTAATACCAACCGGTACTATAGTCTTTCATGTACTTAGAATAAAAAAAGCATCCTCTATGCAGTCAGATGTGACCGTGAGTTGTAGTAGTTGGATGGATCTCATATGATTTGTTGGTCTTGAGTTTAAACCCCAATGAAACTATACTTTTTTTGATTTTTACGAAACATCGGTACCGATTCCTACAGCCAGTACTAAAGTTGAGACTTAGCTTTAGTCCCGATTCCATACACTACTACAAAGTGGCTAGTTAGCTTTAGTCCCGATTTCATACACTACTACACAAGTGGCTAGTAAGAACGGTACAAGAACCTCCTTTAGGAACGGTGGCAGGAAAACATTTATATGCCAGTGTTTCTGCTATTTCATGTCAGTAGAAAAGGTTTCGAAGCCGTTCCTCCTATATCATAGCAGGAGATGATGTGTACGCGGCGCTCGTCGATGCAGGACGCAGAGCGCCGATGCAGGACGCGGCGGCGCTCATCGACGGAGGACGTGGCGGTGCGGTGACGCTCGGGGAGGCTCGGGAGAGGGGTCGACGGTGTGTGCCGGAGTTGTCGTCGAGGATGAAGAACAGCGGCGGTGCTCGATCTCAGCAGCAGTTGTCATACAGGATGTTTGTTGGTCCATGTACCTTATTTGCAATTTTCCGTGGAAACTAAAATATTTTATGAGTTTAATTACATTTTCCACGATTTATCGCACAACAAATTATAGCAGGGTTGTGAGGGACTCAAGTGTACTGAGTCTGGTCTTTCGTCCTGGCTGTGATGAGCGCTTATCAACACCGAAGACTTGCTGAAGGATGAGTAAGTGTGACCTGTAGGAGAAGCCCTCTCGAGTGGACTGAGAGGCGGCGCCAGAGTGGACTTGGCGTGACAAAATCCCTGCCGAGTGGACTGGCAGGTGGCTTGGGTTGAGGCCCAAGTTAGGCTCGGCCCACGAGTGCGACCGTGGGTGCGGGACGGTGTCATGAGCCGTAAAATCACTCGAGTGGAGACCCAACAATCGTTTCCCGGTTCGAGCGTCAAAACCGGGGCCCAAGATCGTTTTCTGGTTCCATCGTCAAAACCAGGGGTTGGATGCCGGTATCCCAAAACCGGTAGTTATCCAAAGGGATGAGCTACTGACCACGTGGAGGACATCGGGAGATTACTTCGAGCCGAAGAAGATCAAGGACTCCATCGTGGCAGTTCATCTGAGTTTCCAGCGTTTTTTCTGGCCTCTACAGGCATTTTAGTGTAATTGCGTCTGTATCTTAGGAGGCTGTTTGCAAAATAGCCTAGAATGAGTCTTGTAGTATAAATAAGGGAGATGGCTGTCCAATCTCCCTCTCTTGGCTGGTTAGAAGGTGATTAGGGCTTAGAAACCCTAGGTTTTGTTCATCCAAACAAGGGCAAACAAGATTAGTGAGTTTAGAGAGATCTAGGCTCCACCAAAAGTGGGCAGAAAGTAGGGTGGCAGCTTGGAGAACGAGTTCTATGGTGTAATCTGGATCTAAGACCTTGTTAAGGCATTCAATAGATGGAATTCGTGGCTCTTTTGTGTGTGCTTGCTCCCCTCCCTTCTTGATTGGCTTTTGATCTTCGTTTTCTTGCCTTTTGGTGTGTTTGGCTTTGGGTAAGAGCAAGATCTTTCTATTGCCGGTGTTTTGGACTGCTAGGATGTGGTTTTGATTGTGGTTGTGTTGCCCAATCTTTGAATCCACGAGCAGCCCCCTCCTCTTTCGTTCTTGGCAAGTGGACTTCACTTCATGGGCAAGTCAAATTTGTGAAGAAAAACTTAAGCCTAGAGTTTGATCTGTTGGGAAGAGGATCTCCATGGCCTAGACAAAGTCCTTGCAAAATTTGGTGAAGTTTGGAGTCCATTTGACCGAGATTTGGATCGATTTTGAGGATTCTCGGGCTGTTTTCTCTCCTCGGGCTGCCATGTTTCATACCACCGGACTGTCCGGTGGGTAAGCACCGGACTGTGGCCTAGGGTTTGCCCGAGCGGAGTCAACGAGGCTCGGCCTCTCTGGGCGTTTTAGCAGGCGTCGGACTGTCCGACGGCAAGGCGTCGGACTGTCCGACGGGTGCTAGTTGAGGGTCAAGCCCTCAGCCTTTTCCGTCCGGTGGGTGACACCGGACTGTCCGACGGCTTGGTGTCGGACTGTCCGGTGGTGCACCGGACTGTCCGACGCTTAGGCACCGGACTGTCCGGTGGTGCCGTCGGACTGTCCGGTGCGTTGGCATCGGACTGTCCGGTGGCTCCTGCTTCCGGCGGTTCTAGGCTCGTTTTGCATCGTTTTCTCTCGACGTTTGAACGAGTGCTGTGTAGTGCTTCCGTAGTGCTTTCCTCGACGTGTTTTAGGGTTGGTAGCTTGTCCTAGCTACGTGATCCTACACGGGTGAGAAGAGAGGGTTTTGGGGTCATAGGTTTTTAGGTGTCGACCTATTCACCCTCCCTCTCTAGGTCACTTTTCGGTCCTCAGGTTGTATTTATTGGGGTGGAATTAGCAGGGCCGGCTCAAAGCGTGAGCCGTTGCTGCTAAATCAATTAGCAGGAACGGTTGAAAACATGCACTGCCTGTACAAATAGTAGGAACGGTCCATGCAACCACCCGTTCCTGCTAAGTGGCTTAGCTGAAACGGCTCATAGCATCAACCACTCCAGACTTAGTAAGAGCGGTCGGTGTTATTCCTGTATTTATAGTGGCGGTGCATATTTTTAACCGTTCCTAGTAACCCTGTACCAGGAACGGTGGACAAGCTTAGGCCCACTTTGAGTATAGCATGGGTGGGTATCTTTCTCAGCCGTTCCTAACCTTCCAAGGGCAGCGTTGCTGCTAGCCATTTCTTTATAGTGATATTACCGGTTGGGAATCCTGTACTAAAAAGGATTATCAACCGGTACTGAGGCCAGTAGCGAAGCTAGAGCATATCAAGGGGGAGGGGGGTTGCACATAGCTTGTGGGTGCATTGACTTGTTTTGTTGGGGGTGCATATACGGTGAAAATCTAATCCTTATCACTGAATTTTCATTTTTCTGTGGGTGCATAACTCTGCCTCTGCTGATAGCCCTCTCTCCGGTAGTGAAAATCAGTTTCTGACTTCACCACTCATTCCTTATCACTGAATTTTCATTTTTTTGTGGGTGCATAGCTCCACCTCTGCTGATAGCCCTCTCTCAAGTAGTGAAAATCAGTTTCTGACCTCACCACTCATTAGGAGAGGATCAGACCATAATTATTACAAACAAAAGATCTAAAAAGATACCACAATCGTTTAGCAAAACATCAAAAGGGAAAAAAAATTCTAGCTATGGAACGCTAGCCATGAGAAGCAAACACTTACATCGCCACCGTCCCTTGTTGGTAGCAACCTCTTGCACGATCAATTGTGACAGACATTCACTTCGTTGACCCATAAATTCAACCAATGGTTCCTCTCAAGAGTACATGCAACTATGCAAAAGAGATTTTGGTCTAGTTTTATCAAATATAATTTTGCTTCTAGAGAGCTATAACATAGCCCCGCAGCCCTTTAGTAATACACTAGTTCATCAATTCGTGCTCTCGCAAGGGCTAGATTTTTAGAAAATATATATATTAAAAGTTGATTGATAACTTTAGTAGGAGAAACAATATATAATTTAGAAGCATTTGTGATGTGTGTGTATTTTTGTTATTTAATTTTTTATAACAACATATTTTTGTTGTTAAGAGTTTAGATGTTATTTTATTTTATGTGTATAATATTAAAGGTGATTATTTAATTCATCTTTCATAATGGTATATGACGGATTTAATTAATTTTTTATAATAGCATGGTGGATAATTTATCTGTGAATTTAAGGAGTTATTTAATTCATATTTTATAATGGCATTGTGGGTATATGAAAATTTAGGGGTTATTTTAGTTTATTTGTTTATAATGGCATGATGGTAATTTATATGCAAATTTAGGGGGTTATTTTAATTCCTATTTCATAATGGCATGGTGGGTAATTTATATATAAATTTAGAGGGTTATTTTAATTCATATTTCATAATGGCATGGTGGGTATTTTATATGAAAATTTAGGGAGTTATTTTATTGGTCTTTCGTAATGACATGATGGGTAATTTTGTAGAAAATATAATAGATCTAATGGTTCGTATTATTTGATACTACTTGATGGAAGGCCGGATGTTTCTGATTTCTATGAGAATTTCTAGGATTTATCTTTTTTTCTAACGCGCTACGCAATTCGTACTTTTTTTTAACCTCTAATTAGTAATAGCAAGATGGGAGGTGTGATGCCACAAGCGATGTAATAAAGCTGCTAAAGAACCTTGGCATAATGACATTCAGAAAAGGCGTTGGATAGATCCCCGCGCTGCAGAGAACACAAGATTTATCTCCACGTGAGTTTCACTTGCACAGGTTATCCTTCGTTAAAAACACCATCTTTAATATACAAAATATTTTACAGTGGTTGGAATGGAACCTACCGGTACCAGGCGGAACCGGACGGTACCACTATTTTTTTAATTTTTAAATGCCTTTTATACCCTTTGTGAAATTAAAAAATAAAAAATATGGGTACCGGTCCTACTATTTTTGGTTCCGGACTTTCCTATTTGATACCGTCTGATACCGGTTCCGTAGTACCGTCTATTTTTAAACCGTTAGATATCATCTGATGGACGGCTTTTATTTTTTTCAACCACTATAAAATTTGTATTAATGTACTATAGAAATCTTTATTTTTAGTATATTAAGGGTGTTTTTAATATGATTTGGCACTATAGATTTCGCAAAAACTGCGGGCAAGAGAAGAAGGGGGAGGCGACGCGGTTGGGGGCACACCGGCAGAGTGGAGGAAGGCTGAGGAAGGAAGGGGAAAGCCAGGAAACGTGGCACGGTTGAGGCGGCGCAATTTAGGTGAGTCGGGGGAGGACGGTCGCGCCTTAACCTCGTCCTATGGATTTCCAATATAGATTTAAACTGAACAATATGAATCTATTCAGATATTAGAACCCGCTATAGTTTGGGGGAAGGAGTATGAGCTAAGCATACACAAGCTAATGCCCTGAGCTTTATGGTAATCCATCTGGTTCACTTTGCCTTTGTTCATTTCTAAGGATAAGAACTGGAAGATGTAAAAGATTCATTATGGATACATTATCGATGCCCATGTTTCATCTTAAAAATGACGTTGCTAACGTGTGGTTTTTGCATCGCATAATGTCCCTAGTTCTTTATCCCAATTATTGCGGTTGCTATGTGTCGACTCTGTATAGTTTTGCAACACGCGATGACACGATGCATAAAATAGTTTTGCTTCACTACCTTCCAGAGAAATAGTGAAGTAGTCAGTAAAACAATTGCCTCTGCCTGCATCAGAAAATCCTAGCTGACTCCAGTGACAAGAAGTCGAACTGGTTCGTGTAACGTATAGATAAATGGTTAACATTCGTCAATAGCTCAACCTGCAAGCAAGCTTGTCAATTGTTGAAAGAAGCAACATTAATCTAACGTTTTACATCCTATGAAAATAGGTGTTCTGATTTTATTTTGCCATTTACTTTTAGGAAAACAATACACAGTGATTGTCACGGGTTCAAGTCGTGAAAACAGCCTCTTGCAAAAAAGTAGGAAAAGACTGCGTAAAATAGACCCCAAGTGGATCCGACCCCTCTCTGGACCCCGCGCAAGCGGGAGCTCATGCACCGGGCTGCCGCCCTTTCTACTTTTAGGAAAACAATCTATGTGAAACATATATAGTGATTGTCATCATGTTTTTTCTAGGTTGGACATCTAATAATAATCTAACTTTTTTTTTTACAAATGGTATGAAAAGCAATAACGAAAAGACTACAATATAAGTTATGACCGCAGCTATAGCTCTTCAAAATGAAAGTTTGAAATTCATTTTTTACATGGAGAAATGAGAAAAAATATAAATTCTATCAAGGGGTAGATAAGACTAAATAAAATAATTGGAGGGGTGATTTGAACACGGACAGGTCAAGCCAGACAAAGCTCCATAATGGGAGAAGAATGACATGTGGGCCCCACCGCCATGTGTTTATTGAGATGCCACATTGGTATGCCATGCCATTGAAGCCACCCACTAAAACCAATCAGCAAGTTATTTTTCTGATTTTTGCTACTTTAAGATGCAAAATATCTAGTTTTGTAGTTTGGACGATTATGTACTGTTGAGGAGTTATATAGCCTTTTTTTCTTTATTTTTATGTACTTCATCGTATAGCTGTCAATTTTGGGATGCTAACTTGGTATGACTTGATTATGTTCAGGCCTCGTTCGGTTGCACATGTATTGGAGAAGATTAAAGAAGATATTCAGGCCTCGTTCGGTCGCACATGTATTGGAGAAGATTAAAGAAGATATAATCCTTTACTAGTCAAATTTGAACAGAGAGAGAATTAATACCCTCCAATACTTTTATAACTGAACACGCCCTCATGAATATTTGTTTCCCTGTGTTCACCTTGGACATTGAAGATATCCTGTCCACTTCTAACTGCTGACTTCTGAATGTGTCTCTTTCATTTTCGGTCAACTGAATTGTGAACTTCACTGGTATTAGGTACGATGTGGTCGATGCATGAATAATACGTGACTTCTTTTGTCTTTTGCTGCAGGTCAATGGTTCCATATTATATTTTTGTGCTAAACAACAACGATTTCTGTAATACAAACGTACAAGTTAATTAATTTCTGCTAACTATGAGTGCCCAGCTATTAATTAACCTAGCCATAAGTGGTCCCAACTAAGATTAGTTAGAGTTTTAGAGCCGTATATATTAAACAAAACCAGTACATCAACCCGTGCTCTCGCACGGAGTAAAGTTATATCAAGAAATATATATTTAATCGTTAGTAATACTAGAGGTGGTTATTTTAATTCATCTCTCGCAATGGCTTTGTAGGTGATTTACATGCAAATTTAGAAATTATTTTAATTTATCTTTCATGATAGCATATTGGGTAATTGATATACAGATGTAGGACTGATTTTAATTTTTATAATGGCATGGCGAGTAATCTATATGCAAATTTGGAGGATTATTTAATCCATAGTAATTTTATATAATTTTAGAGAGGTATTTTATTTCATCTTTTATAATGGCATGGTCTGTAATTTTTTTTAAAAAACTATAATAGATCTAATGACTACTATTATAAGAACTACATGGTGGAAGACGAGATGTTTGTGATTTTTGTAAGAATTTTTAGGATCTATCTTTTTCCTATAAAACAAATCTATTATTAGAGCTACATGATGGACGACAGTATGTTAATTACATAGAAAACAAATCTAGTGGCTATTAAGATGTCGATATGCAATCGATGATAAGATGTTTATGATTATCGTGAGAATTCTATGATTTTATCTTTTATTTAGCATATCTTGTGAGGATAAATAAAGAGACTCCAAAGGAGCCTTCGATTAGTATTAACAAGATCCGGCACAAAATATTTGTTTCATAGAAAGGTTTTTAACATCTTTACGGAAAAATGTTATAGGATCATTTAGGATAAATTTGTAAATAGGAAAGTTAGATAAAAAACTGAGAGTAAATTTGAAAATAGAAAAAATTTGTCGGAAAAGAAGAAATTTGATTTCGTTGAGAGTTGAACTCAAAACATTTTACAATAACAGAGGTGGGTAATTACTTAGAAAACAAATTGAAAATGAAAAAAAACTGCAAAAAAAAAAAAAAGAAATTTTACTTTGGTTGAGAGTTGAACTCAAAATATTTTATAATGACATAGGTTAGACCTAGGCATTTCTCGGGTCAGGTCGGGTTCGGTCGGGCCAAAAAAATTTGTGGCGGCCCAAACCCGACCCAATCCGGCGGTTGGGTCAAAAAATTCAGCCCGCACCCGGCCCAACAACCGGTTGGGTCAGGTTCGGGCGGATCGGGTCGGGTCCGTGTAAATTGTCGGGTTCTTCGGGTTTTTTCGGATTTTGTGGCCCGGATCCGACCCGCCAGACAGACCGGGTTGAAAATTTTGGCCCAAGCCCGCCCGTCAAACTCTTCGGGTCGGGCTATTTTCGGGTAGGTTGGTTCAGATTTGCTGGGTCGGGCAGCCGATGCCCAGGTCTAACAGAGGTGGGTAATTACTTAGAAAATTAATAAACTGAAAATAGAAAAATCTAAAAAGAAGAAGAAATTTGCTTTCGTTAAGAGTTGAACTCAAAATCTTTTATAATGGCAGATGTGGGTAATTACTTAGAAAACAGATCTAATGGTTATTAATATTCCAATCTGCCAATTGATGATCGGATGTTTCTGATTTTTGCGAGAATTTTTAGAATTTATCTTTTTTCTGATGCATTTTGTGAGGATTAACGTGTAGACTCCAGAAAGAGTCTCTAACTAGTAATAGTAAGATTAGTTGCAGTAGAAGTAGACATTTGTTTTCATAATATCATATGCTGGTAATTTAAATGGATGCTTAATTCATTTAAGTTATTTTTTTATAATGGTAGACGTGAGTAATTTAATGTTATATATGTGTGTCTATATATATATGACACGACTAAACAGCGCATATACGCATCTCTCATTGACGGTGCGCACACGCATACATGCAGTGACGGGTGCTCACCTCACGGTCTAAAAACATCGCAACTGCTACGATGCCAGTTGTGACTAATACAGTACCCGGGGTCGCAACTGCTACAGTACCTCCGGATCGCAACTGCTGTAGTGAAAATCGCAACTGCTACAGTAGTGCGACTGCTACAGTGCCAGTTGCGACTACTAACACACATGCACTGATAATGCACAAACAAAAAAATAGCAACAGCAGAAAAAGTAGTTGTGCGTCGCAACGGAAGCTGCGAGTCGCAACAGCAGAACAGAATGTCGCAACAGCAGCTAGCTATAGAGTAGCAACTGAAAAAAAAAAAAAGGGTAGCAACACGCAGCCGATGGAGTCGCAAATAGCACAGCAGCAAACTCGCAACCGCTACGGGAGAAAGTCGCAACCGGAGTATGCGCTTGTTGAACAGAAAGTCGCAACACACATTATTGCCCGCTGTGCCCATCTGCTGCGGTGTCTGTTGGTGTCAGGCGGCCCACGACGAGCAGTCCTCATCTTCTTCCTCTTCTCTTTTTCTCCCACAGCAATTCCCTTCTCCCATGGTGCTGCCCCTGTCTCCCATGGCCACCCCCTCCTGCACACGCTCCTCCAATTTGGCCATGGCGACTCCATGCCTCTACTGCTCTCCGCTCCAAGCAGCAGCACCCCGTGGGACTACTGGTTACTACTGCAAAGCAGCAGTAGCAGTAGCAATTCCCCACGCAAAGCAGCCCTCCACACGCAAAGCAGCAGCAGCAATCCAAGGGATGTAGGAGGGGGTGGCCATGGACGAGCTCTAGTCACCATGGACCACCTCGTCGAGACCTTGGAGGAGGTCACTATCCAAGGGATGCAGCACCACCAGCAGAAGCTCGTGCGCGAGCGCGGCCGGCGCATCTGGGCTGCTGCGGAGTTGTGGCTGGCGCGCTCGTTGTGGAGCCACGCGCTAGGTGGCCGCGGCTGGCGCGCTCCGTGAATTTCTCTGACGGCGCTCCCCCGCCCCGACCCTGCCCACCGCCCGTCCAGCACTGCCCGCCGGCGGCGCCGCGCCGCCCGGCCAAAGCCGCCCGCCGCCCCGCCGGTCCGGCCTGCCTCCCCGGCGCCTCCTTTATGGCCGGAGGATGCAGATCCAAGCCGCCGCCCCTAAACGCGCCTCCGGCGCTCCTCTCCGGTGAGCAGACGAGGGAGGCGGAGTGAGAAAGAAGATGAACGTGTCGCAAGTCGCAACTGCTGCTGCTTGCAACCTGCGAGATAACTCCTGCTCGTCGCAACTGGAGCTGCAAGTGGACAGTCAAACACAAGACAAAAGTTGCAAGCTGCTGCTGAAGGGTCGCAACTGCTGTAGTCCAGGAGTTACAAGGTGCTGCTGATCGTAACTGGAGTTGCAAGTGGACAGTGAAAACACAAGTCAAAAGTAGCAACAGTAACAACGAAAAAAAGTAGCAACACGCAGCAGCACAGCAGCATCTGCAAAAAGCAAGAGTAGCAACATCAAAAAATAGCAACACACAGCTGCATGTGCGCACCATGCATAGTCCGTACACACCTGCACACATTAGAATTCCTGTATATGTATGTATGTATATATGTATGTATGTGTGTGTATATATATATATGATGTTATTTTAGATTATCTATAGATGGTTTATTGGGATAGCAAATGTGGTTAATTCAGTTATAAAAATAGATGTTATTTCATATTTTCTTTCATATTACAATGTGGATATCAAATATATTGATTTAGAGGGTTACTTTATGACTTAATGTTGTTTCTGCAATAGCACAGGTGGATAGTTAATTAAAAACAAAATAGATTTAATGGATATTAAGATTTCGATCTACCAATTGATGGACATATGTTTCTAGCTATTGCGAGAATTTTTACTATTTTTTCTTAGTTTGTAGAATCAATATCCATGCTCCAAATGAAATCTAATTAGTAACAGTCAGCAAGATATGTGGCTAGAAATTAAGGCAACCAACGGTGCTCCCTTCTCTATTTGATGAGTGGTATGCTATACTTTTCCCTTGCTCCCTTCTCCAACAGCTCTCGAACTTCATATCGGCGGTTCTTCAGTGCAACTGTCGGCCTTGATGTTTGCCTGATGGAGAGACAATGGAGGTGCTGACATGCCATGGTTTGTCATGATAAACAACTCCTCGTGCCAGCCTTGGCTGGATTAATTCAGCGGGAGATTTCCCGTCTCGGAGTTGAGTGCATGTGCTTCAACAACTTGCAGTACACCATTCTTCAATCCGGGCTTCACTTTGTATAGCAAAACAAATTGAAATGGGGAGCCATCCCTAGGATGAATTATTTGCAAAGGTTTCACTATGGCACTCGGAGGCTAATTTATTCATGCGAACTTGGATTCTGTATGGCTTCCTCTCTAGGAGGAACTCACTACAGAAAACATGAACATTTTCGTCAGCCTATTTAATTTACGTCGGTTTTTAGAGTTGCCAATGAAATTTAACTTATTTTTTCCGGCAGCCAACGAAAACTGATATAATTTTCGTCAGCTAAATGACTGTATGAGTTTTCACCGGACAAAATTGTTGAAGTACAACCGATTGTTGAGATGCACATGTTAGTTCTACTACTTATAATCGTTTAAATTTCCTTTGTTTCAGCCTTGTTGGGGGCGCAATGGTTATCCGAGCAACACCGTCCTGTGCAAAAACAAAAAAGATTGTCTGTGGTTGATTGTTCCTGAGCACGTTTGAAGTGTTATCAGTTTTGTGAAAATCCATTGCGCGGTAAGTCCTAATTAGCCACTAGTAGGTTGTGTTTCTCCGTGCTGTTTTGAATTCAATAGATTCTTGTTTGTTCTGGTATGCGTATTGTATGTGATTATATGATGTTGCATAAATATTTCAAGATTTTTAAATAAATTATGTGCTTTATATGAATTTTTTGTGATTCAGTTATTTATTTTATTAAAAGTATAAACTCGCGGGCCTTTTAAAAGTCGACGAAAATTATTGAGTAACTAATGTCGGCCACCAAAACTGACTAAAATTTGTACGTTCCCCATTAATAATCGTCAGCCAAGCTTTGACCAACGAAAATTAATAACTTTGGCCGAAGAAAATATTTAATTTCGTTGGTAAAAGGCTAATTCTCCTGAGCATTTGGCCAACAAAAATCTTGTGTATTTTTGTAGTAACTAAGATCATATTGATTTTTCTTCGTACCAATTGGAGGTACTTAATCTTCAATTGATTTATTGCTAACAAGTTTATATGCTTGAGTAGCAGATGAGTAAAAGTAATTCTCTCTCTCTCTCTCTCTCACACACACATGAATATGCTCGGGGGCTTGTGCAAATTAGTTTAAGCACCAATTTATTGAACGATTAATGATTCAATTCAACCCCTCACTTGGGTGTTTGGATACAGCCAGCTAAAAATTAGCTATAAAGTGTCCAAACACCCTTAGCTAATTGGTAGATTGTGTCTCAGCTAACCAAAAATTACCTACAAGCTACTAGCTAAAAATTAGCTGGGTGTAACCAAACACCCCCTAAGTTCCTTTCAAATTATTATAATAATGCTTTCTTTACAGAGTTGCACTATGGATGAAATACAATAGTCTATTCGTCCCATGAACCAATTAGATTCCTGATCACTTTGGAGCCAGCCAGGATCACAATGCTTTCATCAGTTTGTGTTGACTGCTGACTTTTCATCAGAAGGATAGCGAAGCAAAACAAAGAGTATGCACCAATGCGTACAGCCTGCACATCAATTATTGGGGCTAAACAATTAGCCTCAGCACAATGTAAACTGTTGTAGTGTTGTGCAAGTTCTATTCATATTCTGATTTGCTGTAGTCTCATAGAAAGATAAGTTTTGTCAACTAGCCAAGATCTAGGACGTCCATTGGTGACTGTCATATATAAATAGTTTCTTAGGAATCATTGGCCATCGTACAGACTGAGTTACAAACAAACACTTAGTTGTTGGATTAACATGCCAATTCCTACGATTACTGCATAAAAAAATCAATGATTTGGTTGACATTAACGACAAAGTTGCATGCTTTCAATTCAATATTACAAACCTGTATTGCTTAAACGCACACATGAACACCCTTTCCAAGTCTATAAAAGCAGTGCAAGCTAAACGTTTCCTGGAAGTCTTGAGCTTCAGAAATGGCTCTTGAAACAGATAAACCGAATCCTCAGGAAGCCAAAAAAATTGGTGAAAAACTTCAGCGCCATGACTCCCTATATGCAGATGCAGAAAGAGTATCAGGCACACAATACCATGGCTCTGAGGTCTGCTTCTTATTATCTCCATATTTTCTTCAGTTGTGTTTCACATATATCTTTTGTAGCACAATAAACTTTTTTATTTGGATGATACCAAACAGATTTAGAGAAAGAAGCTATATGTCCCTAGATTACGTCGATTTACAACATACTACCGCCCTCCCTCCACCCACCTAACCACTAAATATTAATTCATACAAGCAGATTTTTGTTCAATCTTTTAGAAAAGGCACCAGCCACAAACTTTCATTTGGTTTCTCTGTGAAGGTCGCAAATTGCAGTCTTGCAGCAGCTCAAGGTGAAAAGATCCCACCTTTCACACGCATCTTGTTCAGAAAGCTTTTCGCAATTTAATAAAATATCAGGTTTTGCTGAAACAATTATCTCTATGAACTCAAATGGCTTCTATATATGATATTCAAGCTAAGGGAGGGACAGTTCAAATCAAGCCAAGCATTTAGACAGTATTATTCTCTTTTACACAATTGATGGAGGCATGTTATTTATGATAAACTAATACATAATAGTGTATATGTCAACTATGCAGTTGGTTAAATATTAACATATTATATTATACATATATTCACTACATGAAACAGGATAGTTGGGCTCGCACGTTGCATTTAGCGTTCCAGTGCATTGGAGTGATATATGGTGACATAGGCACATCCCCGCTCTATGTGTATGCGAGCACCTTTACAAGTGGCATCAGCAATGTTGATGACCTCTATGGAGTCCTGTCACTTATTATTTACAGCATAATTCTTCTACCAATGATCAAGTATGTCTTCATTGTGCTATATGCAAATGACAATGGCGATGGTAAGTTTTTCTTAGTTTACAATCCTCTCAATTTGAGGAACTTAGATGTCACTGAAGAAATTACTTTTTCATTAACATTGAACTTGTTTCCTCACTGTCACAATATGATGATACAGGAGAAAACTATATGTCGGATTTTTCCAGAACAAAAAAAAAAAAAAACCAATGCTTAATTTTCTATTAGAAGTAATTGTTTTGTAATGAAATGGTACAAGTACTATATACTGTTGGCACTTCCTGATAGATCAAGGACCAATGACGGTATACACAAGCTGGACTCCACTGAAATTGTTACCCCCTAATGCCTTGTGAAAGCCAGTTGACATTTCATATATCAAGACTTCTTGCTAAACTTGCCTTATATGAATATACTTTTGTAGGAGGCACATTTGCACTTTACTCATTGATATCGCGGTATGCAAAAGTGAGTTTGATTCCAAATCATCAAGCAGATGACGCAATAGTCTCAAACTATGGCCTAGAAACAGTATCAGCCCCTATGAAGAGGGCTCAATGGATGAAAAAGGTCCTGGAAAACAGTAAAGTGGCTAAGGTTACAATTTTCGTACTTACCATACTGGGCACTTCAATGGTTATCAGCGATGGTGTTTTGACTCCAGCAATATCTGGTAACTATATTACTATAACTGGAACTTCACGTGTGCCTTGCTTTAATTCTCATCTTTAGTGTACCAAACAGGGCCAGCTTTAGTGTCCAATACTATAGTTTAAATCTCATCTTTTGTTCAAAAATAGTTTAATTCTCCTCCAACTGTATGTATAAATTCTCTCCCATCAGCATCTTAATTCAAGGAAACAGTTTTATGTCAAACTTGAAAGAAGTGCCAGCCATCAACATCATTTTCCTTTTGTGAAAATAGCCAGCTCCAGCTGCTCAAGGTGAAAAAAAGCCCACCTCTTGTGCCTCATGTTTGGAGAAGAGATAAAGCTTTTCGTAGTTCGATAAAATATAGTTATTTCAGAAACAATTATATCTGTGAACACACAATGGGTTTCTATATATGATATTCAAGTCATCAAGGAATGGGGATTTCAAATTAAAACAACCATATAAACTGTAGTATGTTCTTTTATACGTGAATTATGGATGATGCTGAAGGCATGCTAAAAATCATTTTAGTGGCAGATCTATAACGTGAAGTTGTAAAGTTAGCAACTTTATTGTCTTATCAGCCAACACTTGCATATTGACATGCTGCCTATGATTTATCAATGCCAGACCTTTCTAATCAAATTTGATGTGTGAAAAGGCATGATTTTTGTTTTTTTGGATTTGTATGAGTAATTCAATGTCTCAAATTACATGATCTATGTTCTTTTTGGCTTTGTTTCAGTGCTCTCTGCAGTGAGTGGTCTCCAAGAGAAAGCACCTCAACTGAATCAGAGTAAGAACTATTTGGATTGTTTATAGAACAAAAGCATAAAAAATGAAAACACAATGGGCAGCTTTTGCAAACTTGAAATAATGTTTGCATTTCCAAACTTAACCGAACTATTTGTCACTCAAGTACTTGATTTATTAAAATCTCCTCTTAATTTGCACACAATCTCATGAAAAAGGTTTCTCTGTGCACAAGGGCATAATAAGCCACAAAATCACTGATCACGGGCCATGTGCAGAGTAATAAGTTAGAAAGTGTGTGACCAGCATTTTTTTTCCTCGATACAAATGTCATCTCATAGAAAGCAAACACAATAGGAATAAAGAAAAGGAAACAAACTTTCTCCTCTTCTTCCCATATCCATCTCCAATGAATGGTCCGCTGCCTTCTCCGAACACTCTCTACCATTGACACACATAAAAAGAATATTTCTGTGTATCTCCATGAGTGAAGTAAATGGTCGGTACATTGGATATTTGGATATAAAGACATAAGCGTATTTACGAGTTTTTTCTCTGTGGTTGGAAATACTGTGAGTCATCTCATTGCTAGAAATCTAATGGTTGAGAAATAAGAAATACTGAGCAACAAGTACAAAACTGGTGTAGACAATACCAAAATGGTGGTGGGGCTGGTACCGATTTTTTTCTGTTTTTAATTCCCTTCTTGGATCAATGCCTATAATTAATAAATGAAAAAGTACCTTTTCTCTCGAACATGCAGGAAAGCTATATATCAAGAATCCTAGAACACTACAAACACGACTCACACCAACACATGCACAATTTGGCACATCCGCTAAAAGCTAAACAACGACCTCGACCAGAAAAGGACCGCCTACTCCATCCTAAGCGCTTGTAGGGAGGAAATTCCTTTAGCACCTGCCAAGCCCCTTCCTCCTTGGCCACAACCAGAACTAGGAGATTTACCCTCAAAGACACAAAGGTTGAGGTGCTTCCAAAGCATCCAGGCCCCTAGAATAATTATTGAGTTGATCCCCTGTTTCTAGCTGTCTACCCGATCCCAACACTGTTCCACCAAAGTGTCAAAGGAGATTTCAACAATCTGCGGTCCTAGAACCTGGAGTCCCACTTTCTGTAGAAATCTGAACCAAAATTACATGCATTGAGAAGACACAAAGAGTGCCTTAAAAGTACCCCCAATACTTTTCACCACTGTAACACAGCTCGAGCTTATTATAAAAAATGTAAAATCCGCATAGTGTGTGTTGTCCTGTGACTTTTAAGAATAAAGGGACTTTTTCATGGTTAGAAATAACAAAGATTTCCTCAGAATTCACTCTTCTCTTCATACTGGGCAGATCAACTAGTAGGGATTTCCGTTGCCATTTTGGTGTTGCTGTTTTCTGTTCAGCGTTTTGGCACAGACAAAGTTGGCTACTCATTTGCACCCATTATTCTGCTGTGGTTCCTGCTTATCGGTGGTATTGGGATTTACAACTTAATCAAATACGACATTGGTGTCCTGAGAGCTTTCTATCCAAAATACATTGTGGACTACTTCAAAAGGAATGGAAAAGATGGATGGATCTCTCTTGGAGGCATCCTTTTATGCTTTACAGGTGAGCTTGCAATGTATGTAAGAATATTATAAAATGTATTCTCCAAAATGCTGATCCTCAATCGAAAATATACTTGACGCCGAACAGGCACAGAAGCTATGTTTGCTGATCTAGGCCATTTCAACATAAGATCAGTTCAGGTATGTGTATGTTTATTTTGAGACTAATAACAGAAAAAGGATCAAGATGGAGCCTGGTTAAGGTTTCATTTACATCTCTGCGATCCTTAAAATCAGTAACCAATATGAAACACAGGAAGTAATATTAATATTTTACGTCTTAGCTTATGATTATCATATGATGATGCCAATCATGTGTTACGTTTCAGCTCAGTTTCAGCTTTATTTTGTTCCCATCGGTGTCATTAGCTTATATTGGGCAAGCAGCATTCCTTAGGAAACACCCAGAACAAGTTCTTGATACTTTCTATAGATCAATTCCAGGTAAAATATTCTAGATGGTCTTGCTCATCAATTTGAACTTTGTTTGAATCAAACACAATAGCACCTTGATTGCAGGACCAATGTTCTGGCCAACCTTCATAGTTGCTGTCTCTGCTGCAATAATTGCAAGCCAGGCTATGATATCTGGTGCATTCGCAATCATTTCACAATCACAATCATTGGGATGCTTTCCAAGGGTTAAAGTACTCCATACTTCAAAACTTTACGAGGGCCAGGTGTACATTCCAGAAGTAAACTTTGTTCTTGGGTTGCTTTGTGTGATAGTAACAATTGCCTTCCGGACAACAACTAATATTGGCAATGCATACGGTAAGAGAAACTTGACCAACAAGGACCAGTTTAGCTAATATTGCTCATATACTATAGCATTACATGATGCATATTTCAAATTTTCAATAAGCCTAGAAATCTTTTGTACATAACCACTCCTCCATGTATTTCATAAAATACTTCAAAGTGCAATTTAATGGAGCTAGATACATAGGGGCATCCTTTATCACAGAACTAAAAAAATCAAGGCTTCCTGTCACAACCCCGTTGGACATTTGTGACCCAAATGTCAATCCCGAACGACTTTGTGCATTATCAGTTCACAGTTAACTGCTAGCTACATCACACAGCCAGCATGGCGCGTAACAGTGCAGATTATATAACTAAGAAAACCATATAGTCATGGCACATACTTTCTCCATAGTGAAGCTGAAGCATGACACTGAGTTAATTATGTGCAGGAATTTGTGTTACATCTGTGATGGTTATTACAACTATTCTGCTTGTAGTTGTGATGCTTCTCATATGGAGGGTGAGCATTTGGTTGATTATACCTTTCTGCCTGGTATTTGCGTCCATAGAGCTTGTCTACCTTTCTTCAGTTCTGTACAAATTTAAAGAGGGAGGTTGGCTACCAATTGTGAGTGCAACAATTCTACTAACGATCATGGGTATTTGGCACTATGTGCATGTAAAGAAGTACTGGTACGAGCTTGAGCACATTGTTACAAATGAAGACATGCGAGAATTGGTTCGAGCACATGATCTCAAAAGGACTTCTGGGGTAGGCTTCCTCTATTCAGAATTAGTGCAGGGTGTCCCGCCAATTTTCCCCCACCTCATTCAGAAAATACCCTTTGTTCACTCAGTCCTAGTGTTTGTTTCCATCAAACACCTGCCAATCCCTCATGTCGAGCTTTCAGACCGTTTCCAGTTCTGGAAAGTAGAGTCAAGAACATCCAGGATGTTCCGGTGTGTGGCACGCTATGGATACAGTGATACTATGAAAGATGCTAAGGAATTTTCTTCTTCCCTTGTTGAATGTCTCCAATCATATATTGAAGAGGGTCACTTTATTACAAACACACAAGAAACTGAGGCTGAAACAGCCTCCATCGTGGATAGCAACACCAGAACACGTAAAACCAGTAGCTCCACGGTGTACATTGAAGAGACATTGAGACCAAGTGAAACTACAGACCTCATCCAACCTCGCATCAGCAGCTATTCAGCACACTCGTCTGGAAGGATCAACGAAGACCAACCCCTCTCAATTGTAGAAGAAAAACAATTTATTCAGAGGGAGCTGCAGAAAGGAGTTGTCTATATTCTTGGAGAAACTGAAATAAGGGCAGGACCAAATTCTTCCTTTCTCAAGAAGATTGTTGTCAACTACATGTACTCATTCCTGAGGAAGAACTTCAGGCAGGGGGAGAAGGCTTTTGCAATCCCAAGGCAGCAGGTGCTCAAAGTGGGAATGGTATACGAAATCTAAGCAAGATTTATGAAGATACAACACCTTAGTGGTTTGCTGTAAGACTAAAACATTTGGTGCTCTCATTAAGATTTAGTGGTTTGCAGGGGGAGACGGCTTGCATTTACGTTTCTTCCTTAAGCACAATTTACACTTATGGAATAAAAATTGTTTGCGACAACCTGATTTATGTATGTACTTCTAAGCTTGCCTGATTTATGCATGTATCTCTAAGACTGTGTGAGCAAACAGAGAATATACGCATATCGTTTTGTTTATTGCGTAAATTTATGCATGTATTCTAAGCTTGTGCAATGGTATTCCTGAGCTTATTTGTTAGTTTAAGCAAAGCAGTCGCCTAAAATTGAAAGGTCGCGGGCTCTCAACCTTCATCATAATGAGATTATCTATCTTCTCCTAATTTGCTTTGCTCCCTGGTATGTACCCAAACAGATCACCAGACAGCAGTAGAGTCTAAGTGCCAAAATGCACGTCCACCAGAACACATGCCTGTGCAGATGCGATGGACAGCACCGCACGAGAGGACAAATAAACAAATTTCATAAACCATATAATTAACAAGACGACAGTAGTCAGCAAAGCAACATGGCAGTAGTGAACAGCGTCAAGGCAACACCAACACATCGTGCAATGTGTGAGGGTGAGTGGCTGAGTGCGTGTGTTGATCAAATCGAACGTGACAGTGGGCGGTTTCCATGGATGCTCCCCTCCCTCAAGGGCATATCGTCGAACAGCCCCCAGGCATAGGCGCATAGCCACGGCCACAGGCTACCTACAGGACAGTTTGACCAAGGAACCAAGAGGCATATCGTCGAACAGCTCATGGGCACTGCTATGGGCGGGCCACCTACCGGATGGTATGGCGAAGGCATAAGCCATCGTGGGACTAGGCGGCGGACTAGACGAGTGAAAGAAATGCGCAGACAATGCATGAGCGTTTGGGGTTGCAGGAGGCTGAGAGTCAACGTACCTGAGGAGGAAGGAGCCATGAGTCGTCGACGAAGCGTAGGGGCAGCGCTCCTGGTTGTCCGGGGAAGCTGGTTGCAGTCGCAGCCAGCCGCACAGTCGGTCCTGATACGTATATGCCTCTGCAGTATGTAGCAGCGAGGCACACGACACGCGTCCCCCAATCCTTACTGGGCGCGCGCGCGTCCTGAGCGCACACTCAGCACACGATATGCTCACATGGAGATGGACAATAGTTCGTTGACGGGGCCTATATTTACAAAAAGGGAAACAGGGACGATCCAATTTTGAGTTAAATTCAAGATTTTCTACTAGAACAGTGAACTATGTAGATACCTCTGAATAATGGACCTGATATTTTCCTTTTAGATACGTTGATGTTGTACTTCGAATCGTATTTGAACCTGGCAACTACTATCACTGATGGATGGTGGGTTTCATGTTCGACGAATGAGATGATTTATCATTTTTCTTTTATATACATACACCAAGTCTGTGCCGGTGCCCATGTGTTCCAATTAATATAATGGACGGTAAAAATTATACTCTAGATAACAATCTCTGCACTACAATCTGAAATGGTATAGAAGGGCAGGTGCCCATGTGTTCCAATGGACGATAGAAATCATACTCTCCAGTTCCAGATAACAATCTATGCACTACAATATCTCAAATGGTAGACATGTAGGTTCCAATAGACGATAGAAATCATACTCTTCTTCTAGATAACAATCTATGCACTGCAGTCTCAAATGGTAGACATGTAAGGGCTTGTCTGGGAGTACAGTATTTTTGTAGTTGTTTAGATAATACTGTGGTATTGAAGAACACCATGATATTTTTTTTGGGGGGAGGGGGGGTACATGTAGTTAGTTTTCTAAATAATACTGTGGTATTGAAGAACACAATGATATTTTTTGATAGACAATGTAAGAGGTTGTTTGGGAGTACAATATTTTCGTAGTTTTCTAGATAATAATGTGGTATTGAAGAACGCCATTGTATTTTTTTGAGAGTACACGTAGTTTAGTTTTTTAAGATAATACTGTGGTATTGAAGAACAACATGGTATTTTTGGTAGTACATGTAGTTTAGTTTTCTAGATAATATTGTGGTATTGAAGAACACCATGGTATTTTTCTCAAAAAAGTGTATTGCTGGGTTTTCATTAAGAGTGTGGTATTGAAGAACAACATGGTATTTTTCTCAAAAAAATGTATTGCTGGGTTTTCATTAAGAGAAATAAACCTTGTCGGGACTCAAAACCCCCCAACCCTAGCTTTGCTAGAGGGGGATTTTTATAGCAACCAGAAATTCATCCCAACGAGGGATCGAACCCGCAACCTATAGGTGTTGTCACACCCCGGTTTTAAAAAGACAAACCAGAGCAAAACTATATATGTGTTAGGATCTAATATCCACACATATAGAGACAATATACAGTGATATCACAGAACATGCTTTATTACATAACGTTAAACAACATTTCCATAAGACTTACACAGAGTAGCGAAAGCGTAACTAAATCTTCAAGCCATCCACAGGGAAACTGACTGGGGGGCACGCACGCCTCAGCTGCTGGACGCCATCTGGATACACCATATCGTCTCTCGAGCAAGTCTATATATGGGAGAATTGCAAGGGAGTGAGCACTTACGTACTCAGCAAGATATTCAGAAACATAAATTGAATGCCAACAATTAAACATATACACGAATTTAATTATCACGTAAAGGGTCCAGGCCGCTATGACCGTAAGCTCGGCTATTATAACAGTTTTACACTCTCGAGAGGTTGCACACTTTCACCATAGGTCGTGATTCCCTTTACGCCAAAACACTGCACATTGTGAGTCAGCAGGGTCTCACTACGAGGCCTTTACAAAGGTTCCTCCTATGCGTATTAGATACACAGTCGTATGCCTGGATCAATCCTCCTGTCCCAACCATTTGCAAATTGGCAAAACTCGCCCTGGAAACACTTCCATACCCGTTTCTTAACCAAGACAGATGAGCATAGAAGCATTATCTGTCCCAACAACCATGAATCTAATGTCCACATAAGTATCACCTAATTAATTAGCCAAGGTCATCCCATTCTAACCGGTGGTCGCTCTGTAGTCCTGGGTGGTTGCTAAATGTTCAAATTAAATCGCATACACAATTAAAAGTAGCAAAACAATAATGTTAAAGAACACTTGCCTGTAATTCCCGAATATAGATATTATTTGCTCAGAGAAAACCAATATGAATATGCTCAAATCAACAGCTTGCACTTGAAAAACTTGATCACCAACTCTTGTCGATAGCTCGGACCGATTTTAAGATCTTCATGTCAAACTTACGCAACAATACTTGCAAGCAACACATATAAAATCTAAGAAACAGTACATCATACATGAAAAATAGAAAAAAAAGTTTATAAAAATATTCTAAGTATCGCCACGAACACGTGAACGCAAGAACCACTGAAAACGGAGAAGATATGAGCTTTTGAATGTGATAGGACCTATTTGCAGATACTTTTCAAAAAACTAAGGATTAAAAGTTACAGAGAGGGGCGTGGCTTATAACTAAGGTGTACTGCGGATTGATTTCCGAGACCTGCAGGGCTATATTGTAAAACAGCGATGGCAGCGGCAACGTGGCGCTTTCTCACTAGTTGTATCGGCCAGCACATGGTGGCCTGCAGAGTTGCGTTGTAGAAGATCTCCAGGTCCCCAGGGACCTGGTGTGGCTGTGGAGCGATCCTGTGAGGGCAGCAAACACGGGACGGCGGGTGTGGCCACTGTAACGTTGACACGTGGCAAGGTGGTGGAGGTTGTCTGGGCGCTGTGCTTGGGTTCTCCATCACGCTGGGGTTCGGCCGCAGCAACAAGGCGCTGGCCGCCGGCTTCGTACGGGAGCAGGACCGGTGGTATCCAGGTGGGATCAGGGAAGGACAGGGGGGCAGGTGTGGCTCGCCGGCTGGCAGGCGGTGGCGCAAGGCACAGGGAGCAGGCGGGGCCGGCTGACAGTGCACACAGAACGAGACAGGTCGGAGGGAGAGAGAAAAGCTCACCGGAATTGTAGTCTTCACCGGAGTTGGAGAAGAAACATACATGTAGGAGAAACCGGAGATGGCCTGGCAAAACGGAGACTATGCCGACGAAGATCTCGACGAGAATAACGTCGTGGTATCCTTGGATTTTGCCAGAGATGAGCGGACGTGGAGAAAATTCACGCCGAACCTTCGCCGGAGTTGAACCAACCTCAGAACTTCCTTTTCAGATCTAGAGAGTTAGGGTTGCGGGATTGAAAAACGGGGACCGGTTCTGAAAAGAGGACGACGAGAGGATTTCCACGAATATATATATATATATATGCATGGGTTTGGGCCGAGTTGGATTTAGACTAATTTTTGAAATATTGAATTTCGGATATTAAAATAATTTCAGAATATCTAGAATTAATGTTTGTGCCCCGAAAAATACTCCGATGGCTCCAAAAATTCTAGAAAAATTTTCAGATATGTTTTGGCACCCAATGAACGCAAATAAAATAGTTAGAGCTCAGGAAAAGCTTGGCAAGAGCCTCCAATAAATAGAATTTGCTCTAGGAAAAAGAGAAAAGCTCCCAGATAAATCTAGAAACTTTTCAGAAATAACATGATGATGAACAAAGATACTTAGAAGGATTTTAACAGTCAAAACATGCCAGCCTAGCATAGAGTGATGAGATGGTCGGCAAGATGGATGGCGAGGGGAAGAGAAGCTTGACACGCGGAAAAAGGAGAAGCGTGATGAGCGGGACCTGTATGACAAAGGGAGAACGAGGGTGGACTATACGACAAAGAGAAGGGGTGAAGGCAGAGAAGAATGAGAGGCGGGTTGATTCCAACTTTGGTTGGCTGTTGAACCGAAAGAGAGGAGGCAAACACAGGAGGGGATTTCCGGTCTTTTTTCTTTTGAAAACTTTTCAAACTCGTTTATTTTTAAGATTTAAAAATGCTATGAATTCAAATAAAATTTGAACTCGAATTCTTAGGCAACCACTCAACATAAAACCAATGCAACGGCATGAATGCAACAACATGTTGTCCTTAATTCTTTTTATTTGTTTTAAAATTTATTTTAAAAATCTTTTAAATGGTCATTCTAAGGAAAAAAATCCTTAATAAACTAAGAACAACATTTTAATTATTTTAAATTCTGAAAACTGAAATTTTAGGGTGTTACAGGTGCCAAAGAGACTTGCTTTCCATTGGACTACAAGCTCCTTAGCTATGGTAGATTCTTGAAAAACTTAGTTTCGAACATCATGGTTTTGTTGATAATATGGTATTTTTGTGAAGTATAGAAAATTTGGGTTCTCTTTCTCTTGAGCAAACATCTGAAATGGACAAAATAATACTATATATAGGAGTGGGCAAGAAACCTCCTTAATTAAATGATGTCACATTTGCATGAAGTTAGGAATTTGTCGAACTCCCTTGAATGAATGCGGAGAGTTGCAGATGAAGATGTTGCTAGCAAAAGACTTTTGAAGTCTTCGGATATTTTTAGGAATCACACCTCATCCGCCACTACTTCAAGAGAAAATCCTTTTGAGCATCTAGACTCGAAAGGGCACGACTGAATAGCTCAGTGCATGAGCCTCCACTTTGAGTAGGGTTCGGTGAATGGTTGGACCCCTAAGTGGTCTATTATACGCAACCTTTCTCGGTATCTTTGCAAGAAGTTGTTTCCACGATTTGAACCCGTGACCTCCTTATTACAACGTAGCAGCTTTACCACAGCGCCAAAACTCCAAGTTGTAGAAAAAATGATTATTGATGGGGCTTAAGTAGGCAAGACCAACGTTGATAACATTGAAGACTTTGGGTATCAAAAAATTGAAAATGAAGAGAGTGTCTTTGAACCTGAATTTGTAGATCAACTTGTATAGAACATGTATCAAAGCTACTTGGGGAACTGCTTGGAAGTATGGTATTTTTATAGTTCTTTATGAAATGCATTGTTTGTAAGAATGCCACAGTGTTTTAGACTATGAGGTATTTGGTTGTCTTCTAAAACTACATTTTCAAAGCTAGGGTTTTTGTGGATACCATGGTATTTTTAGAGTATGACAAACTCTGCTCTAGCCTATAGTTTTTATGGCTTTGCCTAGATTCTTGCATGTATGTTTCCACTAAAATAACATGGTTTTGTATATTATCCAAACAATTTTTAAGAAATACCATGGTCTTAGGTTGTTACTAGCATAGCGTGCAGATGGATGTGCACAATAGGCACTGTAGACACCGTAGAGTTTAAAAA
Organism: Paspalum notatum; assembly: GCA_022530915.1. NCBI lineage: Eukaryota > Viridiplantae > Streptophyta > Magnoliopsida > Poales > Poaceae > Paspalum > Paspalum notatum. The sequence goes on from CM039689.1 coordinate 30,417,540, forward strand.
TAGATGGTAGAATAGATGGTCTACTAGACTCAGCTTTTACTGGAGCCACAAAACCCAAATCGGATTCTCATGACATTTAGTTTCAAAAACTAAGATTCCAAATAGGTCATTGGTTGTTATGGTGAGTGTACTATTTTTTGCGGTGGAAGTTGAAACCAACCTCCAGTGTATCCAAACTCTTTGAGAATTGATGTTGTTAGAATTTCCTCTAGGTCATTGTGCCTTTCAAATGTCGAGTTTAAGCTTCATGCTTAGGAGGAAGGAGTTTGACTAAAAGGATGAATGCTACTTGTTTGAAGGTGCTATTGATTAACGAACAATAGCTTGCTAAGAGTTTACTCAAAACAAGAGGTCCATATGGTGGTAAGCTCAAGATGCTTTGACTGAAGAAGGTCATGTTTTTTCTATTTAGCGAAAAAAAGATGGTTGTGGAGTTTGAGAAGAACAAGCAAGATGTGAGTTCTTTGGGAGAAAATAATCACTTCTTGAATTCACTGTTGGAATATAAGGATATTGAGGTTATTGAGTTAAAAGGTACAAAAGAACTTAAGAGAAAAAGTTAGAACGAAGCCTTAAAGAGTTGTGTATCATTGGTTAAAGATTTAAAGATGAAAAACTTAGAACCTGATTCTATTCTTTAGAAGATTGAAAAGTTAAAGAAGAAAGTGAAGGAAAAGATACACAACCTTTTCATATGTGCTTCTTCTAGTGCTAACAAATATAATGATTCTCTTCTTTTGATGAGAAACTAGCTATTACCATATTTCATATAATTCTCCTTCTCGCTCTAATTATATACTGCCTCCGGTTTTAAATATATGGTGTGTTTGACTTTTTCTAAAGATTTGATCATTCATTTTATTTAAAAAGTTTATAAGGTCTCTACCTGAATCAGTTAGGTGGCTCTGATGCCACTCCTCAGGCTCTGAGTTCGACTCCCTATGGGAGCGAATAATAGGCAATGGTTAAAAAAATCTCCTTGTCTATCCTACGCCAAAGCATAGGTCTAAAGGTCCGGCCCAGGTCATTGGTTGTCTCATACATGTTACGGTGCCACTATGTAACGGTGGAGTAGAGGTTCAGAGTTTTCTCGACCTACCTGAGAATGTCTTCTCTTAGCACAATGCCCGGGGGCTGTCTTACCCCTCGTAGGTCGAATTTTTTATTTATTTAGTTGTGATTTTTTTTTTATCATTTGAGAGAGTTTGAACATAACTTGTTTTCTTATATGTTTACACAATTTTTGAATAAGACGAGCGATTGAAGTTGTAGAAAAAAATTCAACAACGGCTTATATTTAAATACGGAGGGTAGTATCATGTTTCATTCTTCATGTACCAAAATGTTTGTGAAGGGAAATAATAGTTAAAAACAGTTAGAGTGTATCATTATTATATTGTATTCAATGCATAAGGAATGCCAGTCTCAACTAAGAAAGGTAAGATTTACATGCAACACTTCCACAAAAACAATTGCCATCGTGCACCTAAACAAAAGTTTGGTGGTTGCTGAAGGCATTTGAATGCTTACAAAATAGTGCTGTCTTTACCATGTTGCTATATGGGTGAAATTGTCAATTCATCCCATTCATTCAATAAGCCAATTATAGGTTCCTAGTCATCGGAGCCAGCTAGGATTAAAGCAATTTCATCTCTTTGTGTTGACTGCTGACTTAGCTTTTCGTTGGAAGGATAATGAAATAAGACAAACTCTGTATTAAAGCACACATAATCTACATGGGATCAACCACATAAGAGCAATTATTGGAGCTAAACAATTAGCCTCAGCACAATGTTAAGTACTCCTATTTTGATTTGTTGTAGTCTCTCTACAAAGACATAGGTTTTGTCAACTTGCATCTAAGGACCTCCATTGGTCACTGTCACATATATAAATAGTTTTTTAGGAATCATTGGCCGTAGTACAGAAGGACATTAGAAGGAACGCTTAGTTGTTGGTTCAATATGCCCAACCTGCTTATTATTATTACTGCAAAAAAACAACTCAATGATTTGGTTGATAATAACTACAAAGTTGGCATGCTTGCAAATTAATATTTGATCCTGAAAAGATTTTTTTCTTTCATTTATTTGCATATGGTAATAGGTGAGAAAGCATTGTGTAATTAGTTAAGCTGATAAAAAGTTAGAAACATTATTAACAACCAAGTCTCCAAGGAGAACTGAAATGAATAAAGAAGAGACGAAGCAAAACCTGAAGGCAACGTGTTCCTCTGTGTTTGCAGTCTCTATGAAAAAAACATACAAAAATGTTGCTACCATAAGGAATTGATTTTCTTAAATGGCAGGGAACAGTACTTGAAAAGGCTTATGCTGAGGATAAGCGACTATGAGATTCCGTCTCTCATATACTATCTCTGTCCCAAATTATATTATGGTCTTCTTTTCATTTATCCATATTTATATGGATATTGATGAATCTAGACATATATTGAACACACGTATATGGAGCAACGAATGTATTTAATAGAGGCCTAGAGCCTTTTTACCATTTGGGATGGAGTGAGAGATTTCACAATGGTTGGAATGGTACCCACCGGTACCGAGGGGTACCACTATTTTTTTAATTTCTAAAGGATTTTATGCCTGTTGTGGAATCAAAAAAATATAAAATAAGGGTATTGGTCCCACTATTTTTGGTGCTGGATCCTCCTATTTGGTACCGCCTAATACCAGTACCATGGTACCGCCTATTTCTAAACCATTAGATCTCCTCTAATGGACGACTCATATTTTTTTCAACCACCGTAAAATTTGTACATTTTTAAACCATTTGATCTCGCTCGATAAATGTCTCTCATTTTTTTCAAACAATAAATAAAATACTAAAATCATGAAAGGGGACACATGCATGCGTGGATGGTATAACCACAGAAAAATAATGAAAAACGTAAATAGAAGATCACAATAGCTAATGGCGTGGTCACTCACGAGTCTTAGTGGCGGGTGATGTGGTTTTACCAGAGCGCAAAGAAATGTGCAGTGGGAGGCACCAATTAAGATAGAAGATTTTTTGGCCGAGTTATTGAATAAATAAAATAAATAAGGAAAGTGTATTGGTACCGGTCCCACCATTCTGGGTACAGGACCTACCTATTTGGTGCCGCCTGATACTGGTACAATGATACCGCCTACTTCTAAACCATTAGATTTCCCTTGATGAACAGGTTTCATTTTTTCTACGCACATTAAAACCTGTAACTATTTTTATAATAGCCGATAAAAATTCAATGAGAGAGGTACCATTTGATACTGATGGGTATTTTTCCACCCAGTCCTCAAATGTTAAAAAACAGCTTGTCATCGAAATCAGCTACTAATAGTTTGTTGCATTTTGTTTGTACCTACATTTTTTATTTCTGGCAAACTTAAGAATTTCCGTCATTGTCACAGACCTTCTATGAATCACCCGTTAGATACCCAGGCAAAATACTTTATGCCCATAGGAGTACACGAGCTGTCACTACTTGCAATATATTCGTGGTATATCCCACCCAACGTGGTGTGTGAGAATAAAACTAATACATACTAGAAAAAGCATAATATTAGCACTTAAAAGAAATCTAATAGTGACTGTACCTTACCTACCAAGAGCAGAAAATTCAATCTTGACACTTAGTGAGAAAATATTGAATATGGTGTAAATGCTAAGGCCCTCTATAAAACACAAGTATTTTTTTCAAATAATCCTGTATTTGTTTTCTATAAAATCGAATTGTGTCCTTAATTATTTGTACATGATTCATGGGTTCTAATGGGCGCCTATATAATAATCTAATGAGAGAAACTTGGAGCAGGAGACATTATATAAACAAATTGATTATTCATTAAATGCGGGGCAAGACTCCGCAAGAACTTTCTTCCCCGAGCCCAAAAATCCGCTCCCACAGAGGAGTTGAACTCCATTTATCTCTACCACACATATTTGTACCTCCAACACATAAAATTTTCACAAAACTAGTATGTAATAATTCTCAGAGAAGGTGGCCGCGGACTTCATTACCCAGTCATTAGAGTGTGTCTCATCTGTTTTTTTTTTCAAGGTTGTATCATCTCGATGGATTATTTTTGAAATTAATAAAGTCTTTTGTTGTAAAAAATGCCTTTTTCGTAAAAATGTAAAACAGGATATGGACATACCTCACTGTAAAATTTATTTTCCATGAAAAATGTATTGAACCTGCACTGAATAAACGCACACGCATAAGAATCCCCTTTCCAAGTCTCTAAAAAGCACTGCAGGCTTAACTTTTTCCTGGAAGGCCGAAGCTTTCAGCTTCAGAAACGGCTCTCGAGACTGATAGGCAGATCTTATGGAAGACAAGAAAATTGGTGGAAAACTTCAGCGACGTGACTCCCTATATGGGGATGCAGAAAGTGTATCAGGCACGAAAAAACATGGCTCTAAGGTCTGCTTCTTATTCTCCCCGTAATTTGTTTCTTGTGTTTCACATATATAGCTTGTAGTACAATGAACTTTTATTTGGATTATAGCAAAAGGTTTAGAGAACAAGGTGCTATATGTTTCTAGGCTGCATCTGTGAAGAGAGAGAAGCTTTATGTTGCTTATCTTAATCCAAAGAAGCAGATTTTTGCTCAAACTTTTGAAAAGGTGCTAACCATGAACTTTGATTTGGTTTTTCTGTGAAAATGACCAGATGCATCTGCACAAGGTGAAAAGGCCCCACCTTTCCTACTTCTTGTTCAGAAAGCTTTTCACCATTAAAAACAATCAGTTTTTGCTGATACAATTCTCTCTGGCGAAACATATAATGAGCTTCTATATATGATATTCAAGCCATCAATGAACATTTGAAATTAAAGCAAGCATTTAAACAGTAGTATTATCCTTTATACAATTGATGCAAACATATCATTTATGATGAACAAATAAGTATATTTCAACTATGCAGTTAATTAGATACTAAAACTTACAATATATGTTCATATAATGAAACAGGATAATTGGGCCCGAACCCTGCATTTGGCATTTCAGTGCATTGGAGTGATATATGGTGACATAGGCACATCACCGCTCTATGTGTATGCAAGCACCTTTACAAGTGGCATAAGCAGTGTTGATGACCTCTATGGAGTCCTGTCACTTATTCTATACAGCATAATTCTTCTACCTATGATCAAGTATGTCTTCGTTGTTCTGTATGCAAATGACAATGGGGACGGTGAGTTTTTCTTAGTTATGAATCCTCGAGATTCATGGAACTTTGATTGCAGTACTGCTTAAGTATGTCACTGACGAAATTATTTTCTCATTGACCTTCAACTTGTTTTCTTATGGGGCAATATAATGCTGCACTCTTCTACTAGAAGTAACTTTTGTAATAAAATGGTACATGTACAATTTAATCTTAGCACTTCCCTGATATTTCAAGGAATAGTAATGGTATACACTAATGCTGGGCTCCACTGAAAAATTGTTACAATAAAGCCATGTGGAAGCAAAGATGACATTTCATATGTCATGCACTTCTTGCTATACTTGCCTTACATGAACATACTCTTGTAGGTGGCACATTTGCACTTTATTCTTTGATATCACGATATGCAAAAGTAAGCATGATTCCAAATCAACAAGCAGCCGATGCGATGGTCTCAACCTATGCTCTAGAAACAGTGTCATCATCCCCTATGAGTAGGGCTCAATGGATGAAAAGGATGCTGGAAACTAGTAAGGTGGCTAAGGTTGCAATTTTCCTCCTTACCATACTGGGCACCTCAATGGTTATCAGCGATGGTGTTCTGACCCCAGCAATATCTGGTAACTAGACGCCTTTTACTGGCTTTTTCCTTCAATTGTACCTTCAACTTCCCCCAGCAATATTCAGAAGAACAGATTTTTGTTCAAACCTCTAAAAAGAAGTGTCAGCCACCTATTTTGATTTGGTTTCATTTTAAATTTGCTAGTTTTAGTTTCTCAAGGTGAAAAGGCCCACCTTTCATGCCTCCTATTCAAAGAAGATATAAACCTTTTCATTGTTTGAAATTAGTAGGCGTATTCTGTTTCATTAGGATAAAACTTTAATTGATGGTGATAATTACTCTGTTAATATATCATGTTTGTGATACGATACCATAACCATAAGACAGTGTTTTCAATATGAATCTAATGATATATCTTTTTGCACTCAAGTATCATTATTGGCCAAGCCTTGGTTTAAAAAACACAATATTCCTACTCATAATTTCAAATGGGAGTGAGTAGATGAAATCTCAGTATTTGCTGAAACAATTATATTTTGAACACATAAGGGGTCCCTACAATATGGTATTTAAGCAATCAAGGAAGGGACATTTCAAATTAAAAGAAGCATTTATTCTCTTTTACATGATTGATGGGGACATTTCTTTTAGAATAGGCTTTCACCTGGCTTTATAGAAAGCTTAATAGTAACTGTATGCTGGGGACACCAACTTTACAACATCTGCTCTATTACCAAACCGAGACCACCTCTACTCGAAAGTAAGCGTCAGCTACAGAACTAAGACCTCAACAAAAGGATCGAATGATTACAGAACTTAAGAAAGACTACTAAGCCTCCCGGTGACCACCAGCAACCAAGGTGCACCTGAAACAGCAAACGAGAAATTTGAGAGCCATCGGGTATGCAAGAGTTGCTGCAGAGATCTTGTCACTTCTCCCATTTTCTCCTTCCTTGTCTTTCTCTCGGGCCAGTGGCATCCAGGTGTTCAGCAGCTTGAAGATCACTCCATTCGGCGATGCTAGGATCTTGTCCTCGAACACTAAATCGTTGCGCGTTTTCCAGAGTCCACATTGTACCTACACACAAAACCAATATGATGCAATCATCTCCTCTTCTATTCTTCAAAACCATCGAGAAAACCTCATCTAGAAAAGTTGGTTGGTTAGACCAATCTAGGCAAGATTTTAGAAAAGCCCAAGCGAAAACTTTATGGGACATAAGAAAAGAATGTGATCTTGTTGATTCAGGAGAAGAACACAACTTGCACTCCAAAGGACCTGACCATTTACGCCTCCACAACTTTTCTGCTGACTGCAGCCGATTCCTACTGACCATCCACACAAAAATGCAAACTTTCAGAGGGTTTTTTCTACCCCACACCTCTACCATCTGCCTATCCACCACTCCACCATCGCTTAAGAGCCTGTACAGAGATTTCTAAGAATACCGGCCTGATTTTTCCACACGACCACACTCCACCTACATTCATCTCTACCACAACCCAGCTGAATTTCTAACATGTTCTGGAAGTGAAACCACACTGTCAACTTGCCTACTCCCAACGAGCGCCTGAACCAGATAATCCATCCATCCTCTACCAAAACTTCTGCAGAAGGATCCCGGCAAATCTGAGAGGGAGAGTGGAATTCAATTCAATGCACACGAACCCATCCAGGTGTCTAGCCAGAATCTTTTTGGCATCCACTACACATATTCTACTTCTCTTCCTCTATCAAACCATTCTCTAACATCTAATACTCCTCTGCAGAATTGAGAACCTTTGAGCTGGGATATCTGAAAAATGCTTTTTGATCCCATGTATTTTTGTCACAGCAAATTACAAACCATACTGCCCTCCCCTCTTTCTACTCTGTCTATCCATTTGGCTAGCTAGTAAGCAGATATTCATCAGTTTCAAATAAGAAAAACCTATACTACCAAATTCCTTTGGCCTACTCAAAGTCTCCCATTTTGTCATATGATACTTTCTCTTCTTCCCATTCCCCTGCCAAAAAAATTTGGCTCTGATAGTATCTATCTTGTCGATGGTTCCATCATAAAGCTTATACACACTCATAGTGAACAAAGAGACACTTGACAAACAGGGATTAATGGGGACATATTACATGTAGGTGTTATGCTGAAGCCAAGCAAAAAATCCATTAGTGAAATATTTGTAATGGATAGTTGTAAAGTTAGCGATCTTGTTATTATCAACCAAGACTTGCAAATTGACACGCTAACTGCCTATGGTTTATCAATGTTAGTGAGACCTTACTTATCAAACATGATATGCCAAAATAACAACTAGATCTATGTTTTGTCCATTTGTTTCAGTGCTGTCTGCAGTGAGTGGTCTCCAAGAGAAAGCACCACAATTGAAACAAGGTAAGAGTTATTTGACATGATCTTGAAACAAAAGCATAAAAAATAAAACAGGATGGGAAGCTTCTGAAAAAAAAAAGGAAATACGATGGACAGGCTCTGAAAAGGTGAAATAATACTTCTGCATACAACTTAACAAGAACTATTTGTCACACAAGTACTTGATTTGTTAAAATCTCTTGTTTGCACATATTCTCATCAAATCGCTTGTTGCATGAAAAACGTTTCTCTGTGCACAAGGGCATCTATCCACTTGGATAGTGAGCCATCTGATCAACAGCCACGGGACATGATGGCAACTAGATTATCAACATTATTTAAACTATGCATACATTAGTAAGTTACAAAGTGTGTGGTCAACATTTTTTTCCTTTCATGCAAATGTCCTTGTGCAACAAATATTTCACCTTTTCTTCCTGTATCCTTCTCCAACAAATATTTATGTGCTTAATTGCTCATTTAGTGAAAGAAATGGAAGGCCATCATATCCATGAGCTAATTGATCATCTTCTAAGAGATAAAAGTATGTCAACTATGTATAAGGACATAATGTTGTGGACGCTTTTGTGGGCAAGGCTTATAGCTGCTGCAAGAATAAGAATTCAGCAGCATACACATCAGCAAGTGATATTTGAGTTAGTTAGCTTGATTAGTTTATTTTGGTTTGTTCTAGTTGTAAGGCCATTAGATAAGGCCATAGTTAGCTTGATTAGTTTATTTGGTTTAGTTCTAGTTTGTAAGGCCAGGAAGTGAGCCTAGCTCAACTGGTTAGGTGGGAGGAGTGGCCATTTTGGGTGCCTATTTTTTCTTAATGAAAAACCGCCTAATTCCTTTTAGGTTGGTCACATTTTTATTTTTAGTTGAGTCCATTCCATACATGCCATTAAAAAAAGTTGGCAATCCCATATGTGCCACTAGAAAAGTTCTATTCCTTCCATACCCTTGCTCAATTTTTGTGTGAACACTGGTGCCACTCCCGTTAGTGTCGTCTCGTTGACTGTCAATATGGGCCCACTTTCAGTACTAAATGTGCCATGAAATGTCCGTTGTACCCTTTTCAGTACTAAATGTGCCCGACGGCGGCGGTGCATGGCGGCTGCGTCGTCGGCATCGGCCGTAGTGCGCACACGCGTCGCCGAACCGCACTGCCAGGGGCGCCGTGTTGGTGTTGAGCTCCTGCTCCACCAGCGTGACCACGGGCGGCCCCAGCGCACGACGCTCTCGTCCGGGACCGCGAGAGTGCGAACACTAGGTTCACGGCCAGGGCCCTCCCCGGGCTCGCACCCCAGCCTAGACACCCCGATCTCGCCCACGACGCACCTCACCGCTCTGAACTGGAGCTCCACGCCCGCCTGCTGGGCGTGCTGCGCGAGTCGTTGCCCCGCGGCCGCGAGCACCTGCATCAGCGCCGGCGCCGTTGAGCCCCAAGCAGGGGGACACGTCGTGCAGGAGGTACCACGCCGCATGCTGCTCCGGTGCCACGCCACGTGCTGCTCCGCGCCGCATAGGTCAGCCAAGTGCTGAGACGAGGGCGGGACGACAGCGTAGCCGCCATCATGGCCACCAGCCTCTGCTCCGCGTCGCCGCGCGGGTTCGCGGAAATCTTCAGGACCACGAGGTTCGCCGGTACGATGTTGTAGCTGTTGTTGTTGTGCGTCGCGCCCACCATGGGGAGAGACGGCAGTGACGCGGCGGCGATGGAGTTGAGCTCCTGTATGGTGTCTGTAACAGTTGCTACACCGGCCGCCGTGGCGGTGGTGTCTGCTCGCGCGAGGAGGTGGTGATCGACGAGGAGAGCATCGAGGACGACTACGGTGAGAGCCCGGCCGCAAAGCCACCGAGAGCTCGGCGGCAGCGTCGGCGCGCGGCAGCGGCGGTGCGCAGCAGAGGCTGGGCATAGCAGGTCCATTGAAGAAGCAAGGAGACGAATGGATTCTCCCACTGGAATGGCACAGAAGGCAAGCGTCAACTTTTTTCAAAGGGCAATACAGTCTTTTAATTGCATAGTTAACGTCTGTTACATCTTATATTGACGGGAGTGGCATCGGTGTCCACATAAAAATTGAGCAAGGATATAGAGGGAGTAGAATTTCTCTAGTGGCACATATGAGATTGCCAACTTTTTTAATGGCATGTATGGGTGATCATCGATCAGTATACCACCACCGCCGAAGTCAAGGAAGCCATCAACAAACTACTGGGCAAGATAGAGCCGAACTTGCCTCCACTGCCATCTCCCTTGATAACTCTATCTCCATGCTCCACCATGATCAATCCCGTCTCATGTTTATCATCAACAAGCTGCAGTCCAAACCCCCAAGTTGAAACGACCCGGATTCCGCGATGCCGAAATCCAAGCCTTTACTCATTGCGATAGTCCCAGGATACAGATAAACTATCGCAATTCATATGTTTAATTCGGTATCACATCCATAGCTTCGATTAACATTACATTTATACAATATTGGCCAAAGCCGGTACAAGTCCAATAGGACTGAATCAAGCAGAAATCGTGATCTAGCAGCGGAAAGTAAGTCTTCGGATCCATCTCCACAGGCATCCTTGAGCGAAGCACCGTGATCCTCAGTTGTCCGTCCTTCATGGGAATGATCATCGTCCATCTCATCGCCTTCCGTCGAAGAAGAGGTCGTCATCCAGCTTATCTCCAAAACCTGCGTGCCAGTAGCGCAGGCCACCCTGAGACACTCCCCTAAGCGGCAGCGTAATAATAAAAGGGATTGGCACAAGTGGAAGGCTCTAGGCTTCCTATGCAAGCAAGTATATAAATAATATTATCCAGTTTACCATATCATTGTTCTATTCGGGAATTCGATCACACGACCGGTTCCCCTGCTCATCACTCAACCCAACACATACACACCTCACCACCATACACCTCTTCCATATCATCCACACTCATCATACTACATCTGCGGCATGACAGCTCCCACCCGTCCATGCCTCAACGGCCGCAGCCGGATTCCAAACACTCGAGGGAGAAGAGAAGAAATCCCATGCTAGATGAAGTGACTCCGCTCTTGGATCGTCCTTTGACCGGGGACGGCGGCTATACGTATAGATAATACACTCTCGAGAGGATATTGTACATCTGTACCCACACGAGATGGGACGGAGGCAGTAGCGATCTGCCCCGGGCCCACCACACCGATAGATAACCCTCCCTTTCTGGCACCTTTCCTGCTTTCCTGAGCTAGAAACTGTGCGGATACAAACCCACCGCACTCTCAGAACTGTGAGCTCAACTGATCCGGGGCCCCACGGGTCGAGTATATCGGGGACGAGAGATTACCCCCGCAACCGTCATCGCCCCCTAACACTATCGCCTTACGCCAACAGTTCCAGTGCCATTTGGGAAAGTCAAGAACCGGGCCTGAGGTTGCGTGGTATGCACGAGTTATAGTCCAAGATACTGTCACCCCTACTCGGTCCTTAATCGGCGAGAGCAAGCCTTCCAAGGGTCGGTTGCCACCCTCAGCGGTGGGCCGCGCACGACCACACACCTCACTCCACTCTGAAGAGAGTTCTAGTCTCTCCCATGTTTCCGGTGCCGACTCTCACCACCCAACTCACACTCCATCTCGCTCTCAAATCCACCCACTTCACACACGCCAAGAGTTATCACATCCCACCATCATATCACCCAATCTCACATCATGTTCATTTTACTTAGTTATAGTAGTATAGTGGTGGTGATGTAGTAAACAAGGTAGTAGTGGCTACATGGAAACAGGCTCCCTATCTTTGGGTTATCAGCAAGCATAAATAATAAAAGTAGCAGTAGCAAGTTGCGTGTCTATAGGTTATGAAGCGAGGGAAGTGTCTGAATGGTGACCTCGGTAGAGTTGCTTGCTCTAAATCTCTGGCGTAGTCGAAGTAGTAGTACTCAACAGTGTTCTCCGAGTGATCATCCGGACCTATACGTGAAAATCCAATAAATCGATTGCACACAAACTTCAAATAAGACGCAAGAAGAACCAACATTACTCAAACAACAATAGCTCTAACTCGTAGAGCTTGATTTTAGATGAATTTAGAAACTGATTTCATATTATTTGGACTTCGTTTGTATTAGTTATGAATTTCTTAAGTTTAAATCGAGGTTTAGCATTTTCTGAAAATTCCCAACGGGCAGGGCTGGTCATTGGGCCGAAACTTGGCCCGCTCGGCTCTCACCTCATGGGCGCGGCCCGCGGAGCGGATTGGTGCCTGGGCCTTCGGCCTGCCTCTCCCTCACTTGGCCGGCTCGGCCTGCCAGGCCCGCTTCATTCCTCGGCCTGCACCGCGCGGAACTAGGCCACGGACACGGCCTGCGTCAGGTTGGAGCCCGAGATTGGTCTCTCTCTTTCTCTCTGCTTCCCACCCCGCCCACCTGGTGTTCGATGAAAATCCTCCATGGCGCAGCAGCGCGACGACGCTCGCCGGAGCAGCAGCAACGCGCGGCTGCGCGAGCTCCTCCTCCTGCACTAACCACAGCTCTCAAGGGTGTCCGCTCGACCGGCGGCAACGGGACGCGGATGACGTCGCTCGCGGGTCGAGCACGCGCGGACAGAAGGCATGGCGCGCGACGACGCGGTTCAGTCGCGCGGGCACAGAGCAACTCCGGACGCGACGGTGAGGCAGGGCCTTCCAGGCTTGGCTCGGCAGCAGGCTCGGACTCAACGGCGCTAAGCAAAGAGGGTCATGGCGGGGGTTGATTCAGCGGCAAGGCGGATTTGGCTGGTAACGTGGAGCGGCAGCGAGGCGGCTACACGCTACGGCGCGGACACGCACGCGAACACGGGGTGCACCCGGTCGCGGCGATAAGCAAGGCAGGGCAACCATCCATGGTGGCGGCGGCGGCTCATGGACTCAATCATCGGCGCGCAGCGACGAGATAAAACTCGGCCGCGGCGACGAGGTGCACTAGCACGATCGACACGAACTGGAAGGTCGAACGCGGCAACGACAGGCTCGCGGCGCCACGCGCGGTTCACGCGCGCGCCGCGGTGGCGACACGCGACGTCGCTCACAAAGCAGGCGCTACACGCAGCAGCCCCTACGGTCTCAACGACGGTGGCTCGTGGCTTGAGACGCGGCACGAAGGCCGGCTCCAGGAAGGCCTTGGCGGGGGCGCGCGCGGAACAGAGAGGGACTCCATGGGAGACCCGGTCCGCGGCGAGGTTGGTCAAGGGGGGGGCTTGGGTGCTCACCGTGAGTTGCTTGGGGCCGAGAAGGCGATCTCGTGTCGTGGACGAGGAAGCAGAGAGAAGCAGAGGCGGCAGCTCGGTGTCAGGGAAGCAAAGGGATGGCGGCTCGACGTCGGATCACGGGCGGCCTCCTTGCGCAGGGCGTCCCTCCTCCTCTATGGCACGAAGCTCGTCGGGGTCGCAGTACCAGTTGGTGAACGCAGCGCTCAAGCTCGAGGTTGGTGGCGGCGGTCAGCAGTTGGCGTCGAGGACGCGGCTCTCGTCTAGGCTCAGCGGCGGCGGCTCGGCGACGCGTCTTCGCAGCTTCGGCTCCTCTGCGTCCGGCTCGTCAGCAGCAACAACAGCGTCGTTGGAGGCACGTTGGTGTCGGTGCCCTCCACCCTCTCGCTTCACCCCGGTCCTCTCCAACTGCGGCGGCTTGGACTGGATGGGGAAAGAAACAGGGCCTTGGCCCGGTGGCGGCACACAGGGAGGAATGGAAGAGGCTAGGGGTTAAATAGGATGGAGGCTAGGGTTGTGGGCGAGACTGCGGCTCTGGATGGCGAATTGGCCGTCGATTCTCGTCGTCCGTGCCACGAGGTACGTGGAGCGCATCGGGGCGGCAGCAGATCCTTGGGCTTGGCATGCGCTGGTCGCGGAGCGCGTGAGAGTGGGGTTACGGGCTCCACCGGCCGAGAGAGTGGGGTGGTGGCAGCAGGGTGATGCCGGGCGTCGGTCGGGGCTTGCCTTGGACGCCAAGAAGGCAGGGGCGAGGGGATCCGAGGTGGGCAGCTGAGCATCGTGCGCGAGGATGAGAAACAGGGGAAGGGCAAAGCTGCTGTGCGGGCCATCGCTATCAGTGAGAGAGAAAGAAGGTGCGTGCGGTTGGGCACCTGCTGCTGCTGGCCGAACTGGGCCAAGCCCAGCGAGTGTCGGCCTGCTCGATTGAAGGCTTAGCCTTTAGCAAAAATTATTAGCACACATATTTGAGTAGGTGATATAGCTTGGCAAATTTAATTAACCTACACAATCATACTAGCACTCAAAGTCCAAAGAAAAGAACGAGCACTCACTCATGCACATGGTCTAGCGTTTTGTTACTGTAGGTTTTAAATTAACTACGCGCTTAATTAGTAAGAATATTTTATAGTTGTTCATTTCTTTTAAGAAGAACCATACAACGCACAATAAATTATTTAAAGAGTTTTGAACTCTTAGCTAAAGTTGAGTTGTTTTCATATTAGTTAGAACTAGTTTATCTAGTAAAAGCTAAGTGTTGAATCTAATATGAGATGCAAACAAGCAATCCACACAATTAAATGAAAAGTTTTTAAAAGTTCGCAATTTTTACTATCATTAACATTCCATAAAAATACGGGATGTTACACAAGTGATGGAGGACACCACCGGCAGATAGAAGGAAATACTCTCTTATGAGTACAACTCTAGTCGGAACAGTCCGCCTCCTTCACCCTAGACCATGGCACACATGTTGCACTTTTCCAACCTACTCAGGCATTGACAATCCTAGCTCCATAAATGCAATCAATGGTTTCACTTGTAGGTCACATCAGGGGAGCAATAGGTCTGGATGGCCTCCTTCTATATGGAGGGCACTGCACAGCAATGGTTCTACCATCTAGAGAAGAATCGTCTGGAATAGAATCAGGGCGTGCTTACCTAGCCATCATTCATGGACATGGTGAACAAGAGATGTGGGTTGTTGGTGTGCAACAATCAACTATGTGAATTGGCGTGTTGCGTTGCACTAGATCCGTCGTGGACTATCGAGGCCAATTCCTAAAGCTTCTAGCGCCTCGTGAATCTGCCAATGAGAAATAACAAGTCAATCGGTTACCCGTTAGGCTATGCAAAACAATTATCAAGATGAAGAGGCCAACCACGTTGGAGGATGAAATTGCACTAGCATGTGTATTGTAATGCCGCCTGCTCTTGAACGAGGATGAGAAGTGTCTACCGGTGCGTGCGGTCACCCTTACTTTAGGGCTTTCACGTTGTAGCTCCATGCCATACACCACCACCTCGCCCAGACTCTAGCTACAAATGGTACAGCGGGTGCCCCTGCACCAACACATGAGGCACCCGCTAAGCCCAATAGTAGCTACTTCCGTCGCCTTCCATCAGTGGATATGGTCGACCAGTGTGCCAACGAGCACAGGCGGCAATGCTCCATGAAAGGGATCTACCTGATGGAAGTGGACAAAGGTAACACTGCTGCAGACGATGCAGTCGAGATGACTGATGCAATGACGATCTCGATGCATGCTCCGTTATCACTAGTAGCATCGTCATCTTCGTCCTGTTGGATACTGGATCGACCCATTGCTTCGTCTCCTACGCCGCAGCACCTCAACTCAGCCTAACGTCAGCTGGGTGTATCCATGGGCGTTGCTAATGGTGAGCATATGCCCTCGTCCAATGTGTGCTCTGTACTCAACGTCTTTATTGATGCCGAGTATTTCATCATCAACCTCTTTGTGATTCTGCTTGAAGGCTATGATGTGGTCCTAAACTAGTAGTGGTTATGCACCTTGGACCCCATCTTGTTATGGTACTTCACACTAGACCATGTCTTTTAGTGACATGACCATTGTGTCAAGTGGATCGGTTTATGTCTTGTCGCCACTTCAATCAATGGCCCTAGAAGCACAAGAGTTGATAGATTGTCCAACTTCTAGCCAGTGGTGGTCTATCCAAATCAATACCCCTAGCTGCCCAATGATAAGATTGAACGACAATATTGCGTTGACATGCTCTAGGAAGGGATCATCCATGCATCAATGCTAGCTTTCTCTTCCCTAGTGCTCTTCGTCAAGAAGCATGATGAGTCTTGGAGCTTCTACGTTCACTTCTGCACCGTCAGTGCCAAGATTGTCCATGGCATGTTCTAATTCCTTTCCTTCAGGGACGATCTCAATGATGAACTCTGGGGCGTTGCAATCTTTTCAATGTTCAGATGCGCACCAATGATATCCACACAATAGTGTTCTTGATGATATGTGAGTTAGTTAGCTTGATTAGTTTATTCGAGGTTTGTTTCGATAAGGCTAGTTTGTTACACCGTTAAGTATATAGATAGGGTCTAATGGTATTCGGTGTTAAGAAGAAATTGATTAGATACCCTAAGCCTCATAGAGGGCAAGTCCATTTGTATATATGTTGATAATCCAATAAAATAACCATATCACAAATTCACATAGCCTTATGTATCAAAAGGAAACAGGAAAGTGGTGTCCTCTTGCATTTTTTTTGTATTAAGGAATTTTCACATGATTAGCAATAGAAATGATTTGCTTTGGTTCACTATTCCATTCTTACTTGGCAGGTCAAATAGTATGAATCTCTGTTGCCATTCTGGTGGTGTTGTTTTCAGTTCAGCGTTTTGGCATAGACAAAATTGGCTACTCATTTGCGCCCACCATTCTGTTGTGGTTCCTGTTCATTGGTGGCATTGGGATTTATAACTTAATCAAATACGACACTAGTGTCCTGAGAGCTTTCTATCCAAAATACATTGTAGACTACTTCAAAAGGAATGGAAAGGATGCATGGATCTCCCTTGGGGGCATCCTTTTATGCTTTACAGGTGAGTTTGCAAGTATTTAAGAATATCACAAAATTGATTTCCTAAAATGTTGGAGCCTGAATTCAAAATATACTTTGCACGAAACAGGCACAGAAGCTATGTTTGCTGATCTAGGCCATTTCAACATAAGATCAGTTCAGGTATGTGTATGTTCTTTCTTAGACTAATATTGGAACTTAGAAATGGGTATAGACAAAGCCAGGTTACGTTTTTATTTACATCATGGCTATCCTTAAAATCATAAACCAATGCGAAGTGTTGGAAGTAATGTTAATGTTCGTATTTTCTAAGAATAATATTAGATTTTAGAAATGGGTCTAGACAAAGCTAGGTTCGGTTTTAGTGATGTTAATGTTTTACATATTCTATTATGTTTATCTACGATGATGCCAACCGTGTGTAACGTTTCAGCTCAGTTCCAGTTTTATTTTGTTCCCATCGGTGTCATTAGCTTATATTGGGCAAGCAGCATTCCTTCGTAAACACCCAGAAAAGGTTCTTGGTACTTTCTATAAATCAATTCTAGGTAAATATTCAAGATGATGTTGCTCATGAGATCAAACATTGTTTGAATCAAACACAACTGCACCTTGATTGCAGGACCAATGTTCTGGCCAACCTTTATAATTGCTGTCTCTGCTGCAATAATTGCAAGCCAGGCTATGATATCTGGTTCATTCGCAATCATTTCACAATCACAAAAATTGGGATGCTTTCCAAGGGTCAAATTACTCCACACCTCAAAACTTTATGAGGGGCAAGTGTACATTCCAGAAATAAACTTTGCTCTTGGGGTGCTATGTGTGGTGGTGACATTTTCCTTCCAGACAACAACTAATATTGGCAACGCGTACGGTAAGGCAAACATGACTAACTACAACCATTTAAGCTAATATTGCTCATATACTCAAGCATCACTAGTGCATCTAGTACAATATTTTGATCTACGTGTACTCCTTCCATATCAAAATAATGAAAAATCTAGAAATTCTAAGACAAACTAGCATTCAAAATAAATTATGTAGGTGCCCCTCATTATTGTAGCCATTTTCATGCTTTGATGTTTTGTTTGTCATGCTCGTTGATGGCAAAGTGAGCTATAATTAAATAACTAGTGGAAAAGGAAACAATCTCTACTAGATGACGCTTTGTTATCCACGTGCAAACAAAAGGAGATGGTCCAAATGCCAAAATGTCATTCTTGTGGGACAAATTTCGAATGCAATAGTGTTATTTGTGTGGGTGTTAGTTGCTTTCACAAACTACATCTAAGTGACACTTTTTTGGAGATAAAAAAACATTATATATTGCAGCTGTACAAAATAAAGGCTTTTCATGGCAACCTGATTTTACATTTGTGTCTCAAATGTCAGTTGCAATTATGAGTTTACAGTTGACTGCTAGATACATCACACAACAAGCAAGGGCTCACAACAGTTCAGATTAACATCATATTCCATACTTTCTGCATTGTGAAACATGACATTGAGCTATTCTGTGCAGGAATTTGTGTTACTTCTGTGATGGTTATTACAACTATTTTGCTTGTAATTGTGATGCTTCTCATATGGAGGGTGAGCATTTGGGTGATTATACCCTTCTGCCTGATATTTGCTTCCATAGAGATTGTCTATCTTTCTTCAGTTCTATACAAATTTAAAGAAGGGGGTTGGCTACCAATTGTAACAGCAATAGTTCTATTGACAATCATGGGTGTTTGGCACTATGTTCATGTAAAGAAGTACTGGTATGAGCTTGCACACATAGTTACAAATCAAGACATGCAATACTTGATTCAAGCACATGATGTAAAAAGAACTTCTGGGGTAGGCTTCCTCTACACAGAATTAGTGCAGGGCGTTCCACCAATTTTTCCCTACCTCATTGAGAAAATACCCTTTATTCACTCAGTACCAGTGTTTGTCTCCATCAAACACCTGCCAATCCCTCATGTCGACATTTCAGACCGTTTCCACTTTAGGAAAGTTGAGTCAAGAACCTCCAGGATGTTTCGGTGTGTGGCACGCTATGGATACAGTGATTCTATAGAAGAGGCTAAGGATTGCTGCTTCCCTTGTTGAAGGTATCCAATCCTACATTGAAGAGGGGCACTTTATTACCAACACGCAAGAAACTGAGGCAGAAACAACCTCCATTGTGGATAGTAACACCAGAACACATAAAGCCGGTAGCTCCACGGTGTGCATTGAAGAGGCGTTGAGACCAAGTGAAACTACAGATGTCACCCAACCTCGCATCAGCAGCTATTCAGCACACTCGTCTGGAAGGATCAACGAGGATCAATCCCTCTCAACTGCAGAAGAAAAATAATTTATTCAGAGGGAGCTCCAGAAAGGAGTTGTCTATATTCTTGGAGAAACTGAAATCAGGGTAGGACCAAATTCTTCCTTTCTCAAGAAGATTGTTGTCAACTACATGTACTCATTCCTGAGGAAGAACTTCAGGCAGGGGGAGAAGGCTTCTGCAATCCCAAGGCAGCAGTTGCTCAAAGTTGGAATGGTATATGAAATCTAAGCAGGAGCCCTGAAGATACAAACATAATGGTTTGCCGTAACATTTGGCGCTCACATTACATGCTTGTGTTTACTTTTCTTCCTTAAGCACAATTTACAATTATTCAGAATATAAATTTTCATGCAAACCAGATTTATGCATGTAGTCCTAAGTGTAATGGTCCTATATATCAAATAAATTGATGCATCATGCATATATTCCTATGCTTATTTTATTAACCTGAGAAGTCACCTGAAACTAAATGGTAGTAGGCTCAGCGTACATATTAATAAGATTTATTTTCCTCTGTCCATGTACGCACCTAGATCACATTAAAAGTATGTTGCCCCCTTTGTTTCACCCAACTGCACTAGAATGCATGCCCATGCATCACAGCACAGGTAGACAAACAATCACATTTGGCAACCATATAACTATACGCCAGCACCTTAAGACAACATGACAATTATGAATAGCATCAAGGAAACACACCGTACAATGCGTGATGACGAGTGCACACGTCGATTGTGTTACGAATAGCACTTGTATTCAATGTGAGGGCGGCGGAGGACAAGCACTAGGCGCGGATGACAGCGCTAGACGCGGCCGGCCAGCGTGGAGAGGCGTACGGCCGACACAAAGAGACCGGCGCAGGCGGCGGATGAGGATGGAGACGGCGGAGAACGAGCCCGGGAAAATCGGCAACTTTAGCACAAAGAAGTTGGCGATGAAAACGACGAGCGCGCAGGACCCAGGGCAGACAGGAGGCGCGGGGCGGGGACGAAGACCGGAGGAAAGAAACTGCGATGCTCAGAACGAAGAGCACAAGCAATCTTCCGATCGAAAAAAGCAGCTAGGCGAGCAGATGATGAGAAAGCCGCACAGAAGAGGCGACGACAAGCCGGGCTTCAAGACGAACAAGATCGGCAGCAAACAGATCGAAACCGTGAGGGGAAAAACCAAATGAATACAACTGGCAGTATCCCGATCTGAAAAAAAACTATCAATTGAGATTGGTGCAAGTGCAACACCAGGATCGATGTAGGAGACAAGAGAAAAACCTAACCCTAATTTTGGCTATGTATACCATGTTACGAATAGCACTTGTATTCAATATGAGGACTCTAGGCCTGAATATATACACCGGTACAAGAGTCATGAGGTGCTGTTTAGTTCGACGTTTTTAGCCCGTGATCTGTTTACAGTGCTACCTGTTACCGTTTGTTGGTGTTTGCTCCGTATTCGATCGCAGTATGAATGGATACGGGCCTATACAACGCTGATAATGCCCCCCCCCCCCATTCGATGCTATCGGATCCTCTCCGGATCCCATCTCTTCAGCCTTCTCGCCTCGCTCCCCTCGCCGCCAGTCTTCTTTCTCGCGAGCTGCGATGCATCTACAGAAACGGATTCCTCGCTCCCCAAATCGCCGCTCTTCTCCCTCGCGAGCTCGCCTGCGACGCAACTACAAAAACAGGTTCCTGCCTACTACACTTCTGGTGCACCTCGTTGGTGAGGACCACCTGATGCAAATCCATGATGGAGCAGACGTTCAAGCACTAGCGAAGATTCTGGCAGGGTTGTTGCGTTCATGGTGTCGCTGACTGGGTTCTCTCTCCTTTCCGTATCTTCATGTCCCAAAATGTAAGAGTTGAGCAGCAATCCATGGTCGCTAGTGTAGGCACGCCAGAAGTTCAGCAGCAATTCAAGATCGATTCATCAATGGAAACACTAATTTGACCAACAGTGTTGTTAACTTGAGGTATGATGTACTTGATTTGTTCCCAATTAGCCCAATCTGACGAGAAGTATGCTGGTAGCCTGCCGCGGTGGCCACGGTAAAGCATGAAGTCCAATAGCAGGGGTGGCACCGAGGAAGGGGAGGCACCGAGGAAGGGGATGGCGGCCGGTGTTTTCTCTTCCCGTTACCTGACATGAGCCAAACAATCCTCGCCATTTGCTACTTTTCTTCCGATCACGGTGGTATCCATTCCACTTACATTTACGTTTACAGTCTACGAACCAAACAGCACCAGGACAAGAGTCCAATACAAACTAGGACAAGAGTCCCGAAGGTAAAATACAGAAAACCCCTTATACATTGGGGAAAATACAAAGAGACCTATATATATCTCTAATAGATTGGACACCACCCATAGGAGACGGTCTCCAGCGATGCTCCTCCCTCTGTCAGGGCATAAGCTCAAACAACTCCCACAGAAGGGCACAGGCCACATACCGGATATGCCGATGGGGATGTATGAGTAGAAAAGCAGTGCTTTTGGAGTGGACGGTTCAACGTCTTCGGCAAGTTTAAATGTGGGGAATAGACGGCATCACCACTTGTGTCATCATTGCAGCTTCCTTAGCTAGAGATTGTGCCTCCCAACATCTTCCAGCCCGAATGGTGGTTGCTGCCACGAGCCAGGGCTGGCGGTGAGGAGCAACTGCAGGTGTACGGTGTATTGTTGGCTTTGTCCTCAAAAGCCATCAGGTAGAAAGATTGTTATAGACATCGAGAGTTGCAATGGCCAAGCACAGTGAAACAGGTATCAAAGCCAGTAATATCGAAAATGAAGTGAAAAGACATTGATTGTCTTGTTCATAATAACATGGATTCCATACTGTTTGTGAGGAAATATGCATTCGGTATGCACACTGACATTGATTGTCTTGTTCATAATAACATGGATTCCATACCGTTGGTGAGGAAATATGCATTCGGTATGCACACTGGAGTGTAACACATTTGCAAAATATTATTATTTGTGATATGAATAATTTGTTTGGTTGTAGGACTGGTACAAAGCTCTACTGTAAACAAAAATAGCTTGGGATTGTTCAGCATGTCAAAGTAATTGTTCATAAAGGAACACTTTAAACATGGTGTTATGGTAGGTATATCCTGGAGGAGGAAACCATGGAAACAAATTAGCAAATAGCAAGTCATGCATATGTACATGCATCTGAGCGGAGATGGAAGATAGCAGCAACACCTGCTTCACACTTATTGTGGGTTCAAGCCACGACTAGAGAGGGAGCGTGATTAAGGGGGTCAGAGGAGAAGGGTAGGTAGTAGGCGAGGGTGGGGTTTAGAGGTGTTGAGGACCTAGGGAGGTTGCCAGGGAATAGACGCTTTCTCAGTCTCAGTTTAGGGTAGGCCACGATGCCTCCGGATGGGCACGGGAGGATGAGGGCGCCATATGGAAGGCCTGCGAGCATATTTGGCTAGCTCGGGATAGGGAGGAGATAGGAACAGAGATCGATGGGAAGCCTGGTAACAAGGCTTTGTGGAGAAGAGGAGCAGCGGCCATGGCTTGGTAGTGGGTGTAGACTTCAGAAAGGATCAAGGGAGAGGGTGGATCGGAGGGTAGAGTTCAGGAACAATGGGCAGGGGGCACATCCAGGCAAAGGGGGTGAGGATGGACTGGAGCTAGACCGGTTGGAACCGATTGTCTGTTTTACGCCAAGACAAGCTAACATCACAAAAGAACGGAGCAGGAACGTTTTATTTTAGTTTTTGGACACCCAGGATGTAATGGCTAGAATTTGAGTAGTTCAAGTGTGTTCCTTCGTGTCATTCAATTTCTACTTATGCATAGAAGGAAAGGCAAAGGAGTAGTGAAATGTAAGAATGCATCTTCCATTATCCCTACCGTATGAACATGTACATAACTGTAGTAATTGTTGTATTTCAAGAATGGTTTGGACTTGCAATGGCCCTCATGTGAAGCTTGAAGTGATATGGCTTATTGATTGAGTAGATGGGATAGTAGGATAGATCCGCTAACTCGCCCACCCATGTCAAACTATAAACCTTACTCCCTTTGTTAAAAAGGGCAGCCCTCGGTGCATGAGTTCCAGCATGCACGGGACCCAATTTTGGGTCTATTGTCGCGGCCTTTCCCTGCATTTCTGCAAAAGGCTATTTCCACGACTTGAACACATGACCTCCCGATCACAGGGAAGCAACATTACCACTACGCCAAGGCTCCCGTTCTAAGGTGTACTCCCTCTGTTCCAAATTATAAACCATTTTAGCTTTATCCTAAGTCAAACGTATCTAGTTCTAACCAAATTTAGTGAAAATTACATTAAAATCTGCAATATCAAATAAATACGCATCAAATATATATTACATGATAGTAATGAACATGGTTTGATATTGCAGATATTTAGCATGTTTCTATAAATTTGGTCAAAACTAGACATGTCTGGCTTCGGACACAAACACAACTAGAGTTTGGAACAGATGTAGTATTATCTACTTGGACTTCAGAATTTGGGTTATGTATCGATTTCTTTAACAGAATTCTGAAGGCAGCATAGCTGACCAGGCGCAACAGAAGGGGGGGTGGGGGGGGGGGGGGAGCTCCCCCCAAATGAAGATGATTTTGTTAATAAAAACTCTAATGATCTAAGAAATTTTGATAATTTTGTTAACACAAGAATCAATTTGTCCCTTCCAATGTTGAGTGCTTCCTTCGCCCCTGTACCTGACACTCAACTGCATCTAAGAAAGTCCACTGCTGTAGCAAGTGAACTCTTGTATTTCTGATTTAACAAGAGAAGACAACAGATGAGTTGCAAATAATGTATTCGTTGAACAGTAGCTGGAGTCAACATTGCTACAGCTTAAAATTCCATTGAAAAGAAATGTTATACTAGCAAGAAACAACATATTTGCCTCTCAAATAAGATAAGAACAGAATGAATCCTTATCGGTTTCAATAGAAATGTATGCCTTGGATTAATGTGGGGAAATGGCACTTAACCTTTTCAGAACAGAGAATGCCAGTCTTAAAAAACTATCTTGCCTGCTTTTAAAATACCATGATTGTGTCACAGGCATATAATAATAGGCATTCGTTAAAGACTAAGAGAAAAATGAAGATACCACAGTACATGTAGACAGTAACAAAAAAGAAGATAGTAAGCATAATAATGAACTGCAAGTGTAGGATGGCAACAGTACCACTTTGAATATCACAAATTGAGGCCAATATAGAAAAACAGATCAGGTTTTATATATCACAGGCACTTCAGCCATTCCCGGAAATGTGCTTGCATTTTGTCTCGGCTTGCCGCATTGCCAACATTAACAGTGGGAATTATCTTTTGAGGTCTCAGAAACTGCCAATGCGAACATTGACCTATAGTTAGAATCCAGCTCATATCAGAACAATGTAATATTTGAGGATTTACCATCACAAAATCCCGAAGCTCAGTAAAACTTGAATGCTCACTATAAGGCACACCTACAAGAAGAGGAAACCAGTTTGAAACAACTCATAACTGAATGACATATGTATGCTAGTTTGGTCTTTGGATTTTTTACCATAAACATGTGACACATATTGGACAGTAGTAAGGCTAAACATAGTCCAAGGAACATCTAATGCAGGAGGTACTATTGACTTTGCTTCCAATTGGAAATCTTTAATCAATATGGAAGATCAAATATTCATATCATTAGTAAACATAACCATTATTAAGTTAGCAGGAGTAAAATTTGCATCTTGCCTTGCAAACCAGCTTTTAAATTAAGGATATCAATAAAATCAGCTTTTTAATTTAGGATATCAATAAATTCAGCCTGCATTTGGGAAAGAATAAGGCCAGACTGAGCATACTAAAAAAAAATCCTGGAATACTTTGGGCTCTTATTAGGGGTGGTAATGGGTCATGATCCAAATGTTCTTCACAATCCAAATGATCCCTTGGTGATTTTTAGCTCAAAAATGAATAGGTATATGATCTGGCCCTTTTTAAGCCCGATCCTTAAAATGTCTGGGGCCTTTTACTACTCCTAGCTCTTATTCACTCTTCATTAGAAATACATGAGAGGAAAACTATTATCAGCATAAGTGCATAAATAATATATCCTACCATAGATTGTTATACTGCCATTGGAGCTTGGTTTTATTAGCTCAAGATGCTTTCCAGTTGCCTCAGAGAAAGTCCAACCTGATAAAACCATAGAGATAACATTGAGAACCATGTAATTCCATATTTCAGAAGTACAAAATATTTATCTCCAAACTCCATTAACCTGTAGGCCTAAAAGCCAGCACAGCTAGAAATCTTTGGTTAAGAGTCTCCAAATACTTCTTCAAGCTCTGACAAAAATAACTTACCAGTTAGAGAGGTCACTTGTTAAATTTCTAAAATTCATCTGAGATTCATTTCCAAACCTCGTGATTTACAGATCCAATGGGCAGAACATGAAGTTGTGAACTTTGATTGCATGAAGATATTCTTTTGGATAAGTATGACCAGCCAAATGAGTGAAGAATCCGTCCTCTTGATGCATCAGTGTATATAGGGACCTTTCATGAATAAATTAAAAAGATGTTATCAGACAATAATGCCCTGCAGGTTCCAAAATTAATAGGAACTAGGAAGGCTCAGCTGTAAAGTACCTCTAAAGCTTGAGAAATCGCTAGATACACATTCTCTTTCCCAATGCTATATGCCCCAACAACAATGAGGGTTTTTGGTTGCTTCTTTAGATATATTTGAGCTGTCCTCACAACAAAATCAATAACATCCTCCTGTGATGGGAACCTACAATTTATGATGTTCAGCAAAGAACTCATAGAAGAGAAAATTCTTAAAACATGAAGATTGTAGACCCACTTGTACTTGGGATTGCAATAAGTCGTGTCCAGGTATAACAAATTTATGCGGCCCCTCTGGAGAAGTGGATGCAACTGCATAGATTTCGATGCTCTAAAATCCCCGGTGTGGAGATAGATATTTCCATCACTTAGTTGGAAGTGGATTAGAGCTGCACCAGGGCAATGATTAGCCTCCAACAAGGTAACTTTCACTCCCTCTATGGCATACTCAGTATCAAGCTTCAAGGGACAAATATAACTGCAACCATTGATTTGAACACATGATGCTAGTGCCAGAGAGAACCCCATCAAACTATTCACAGAGGAGAATACAAGGGAACCTTACTCAGAATTTACTGACAGGCACATCTTTACTAAGCGTGCAGTGAGCACAGAACAATAGATTGGACCATGGCACCATTTCTTGGTCAATCCACCATAATGGTCATGATGAAAATGGCTAAGGAAATAGGCCGAGCACCCTTCAACTTCTCCATATCGAAATGCATCCACCGTGAATGGTGTGCCTAGGTTCATTCAGTTCACAGGTGCATGAGCGAGATTGGCAAATAATGAATGTCAACTATTCAACGTATGACGTCTTCAGTAGCTCAACGAACATAACATATTGTCAGCAAGAGAACAAAAGCCTACGAAACAAATAAATTTGGGACAAACTGCGTATCCAAGCATGAGAGGGCGCAGCCTTTACCGG
Organism: Paspalum notatum; assembly: GCA_022530915.1. Taxonomy (NCBI): domain Eukaryota; kingdom Viridiplantae; phylum Streptophyta; class Magnoliopsida; order Poales; family Poaceae; genus Paspalum; species Paspalum notatum. Next base: position 30,444,310 of record CM039689.1, read on the forward strand.
GAATCTTCTTGTAGAAGGGGCAAGCTAGCGGCTTCTTGGCCGCCACCCCCACCTCCTCGATGATACCTCCTCGCCTCCGCTTCCTTGCAGACCAAGAACCGGAATGGGAGGGGGATGGGGAGGAATCCCCAGAGCCGACCCCCTCCTTCCGCGGCCTCACGATCCCCCACGCCTGGAAGAGGCTCCTCTGCACAAGCGAGGAATCCCCAGCCCCGCCCCCCTCCCGCCGCGGCCTCTCGATCCCCCACGCCTGGAAGAGGCTGCTCTGCACCAGCGAGCCACCTCCTCTCTCCTTCGCCTTCGTCCCAGGTGCCTGCTCGGGAACCCGTGGCGACGAAGTGGCGCGCAGCGAGGACCAGTCGGTGCCGCTGCGGTAGAAGTCGTCGGCGAAGCCGCTGCTACTAGCTGCGGCGACGGGGGAGGAGGCTTCAGCAGGGAATCCGTTGTCGTCGAGGTCGGCGGTGGCGGGATGGGGGCAGTCGGCATCGCCCGTCGGCGGTGGCCATCGGAGATTCGGAGGTGGGTTTGAAATGACGGCGGGAAGTGAACAAATTTCGATATTCACATACCCTACATAATCCAACATTTTTAAAAAAAATAACGTATTACGTAATTCGACACTCAATTCGAGTGTCTTTTAATTTTAACACTTATATGAATCTTTTGATTTAGAATCTGTTAGGTTGATGTCTAAAATTATCATAAGAGCAAGGTCACCAGAAAGTGCATCCGTACTGTATACAGTGCGCAATTATTTCTTTTTCATTTTATGTACAGTGTGCAAACAGTATTTTTCACATTTATTTCCACTCCCTGGTGCCCTAGTTTTAAGGCATTTGAGTGTAAGATAATTGTACCTACGTGTCTTTCTTCCCTTTTCTTAAATATACACTTCTTATCTTTTTTTCTTTGCGTTCCTGAGCATTCTATCATCTCCCTAATCTCTTCAACCATTCAGATCACCCATACGTATCTCGTGTTCGTTCCTTTTCTTTCTCCCTAATTTCTTAGTGCGGGGACATTAGCCTATCCACAGATCCTCACTCGTATTTCTAATGTTCTAGTCCGTACCTCCAATGTGCGTTTTAAGTAGGTACTAAGACCATTTTTAATGGGGGAGTAAAAGTCATTGTCTAAAACACTGTTGACACTGTAGCGCTGCTGTAGACAAAGAGAGATATAGTTGCAATAGTAGAGGAATAGTGGTATAGGTAATGCTTTTAGTCAAGCATTGGGATGGTCTAACATGAGAGAAAAAGAGGAAGAAGTGCAATACATTGGAGAGATGGTAAATTAGCATTTTCAAGTACCTGTTGCTTATTTTTGCACCCGATGCTAACAATAAATAAGAGATACTTCTCTCTCCCGCTCTCTCCATCCACCGCCGCACATGTTTCTGGTTGGAAAGGTTTGAATATTTTATCTTAATTAGATGTGGGTTCTCAATATAACAAGCACTATAAAATTATACATTGAAACATATTTTTTGTCACCTTATGGTGTGTGAATTCTTTGCCCCTCCTAGCAATTGGAGCTGCCATTAGCCATGTTTCTACAATAACACGGGACGGAGGGGACAGAACTTCAGCCATGAATAAATCTCCCTCTCTATTCACTATTGCACTGGCTGGGGGAGAAAGAAGTGTCTAAACTGGTACTAAATGTCGCATTGAAATAATAGGGGCAGACTACAACTCTTACAATAGGTAAATGTGATGTACCCACGTCCATTCACCACATATATACTACTATACTAACCAATATACGTGGATGGATCATTGCCTCATTCTCTAGCAGTGTACTCCGTCTGGTGCATGTCAAAATAATAAACATTCGAGACATCGACATGGTCTATTATTAATAATAGTATGTGCATTTAAAATATATTAATTGTGTAATACTTTGAAACTAAAAGTGAAGATAAATCTAGCCATACCAATTTCAAAATATGAATTGAAATATTTAAAGAGATATTGATAGCTAAGAATAAAATAAAATATATTTATTACACGCAAACCAAAACATACATTGTTCTCAAACTGGAGGGAGTATGTAATGCAGTACTAGGATATATGTAGTCTGCTCTTGTATACAACAAAACCAAAACATCCTTTGTTGAATGTGTGTTATTCACGGATTTTGGCTCTGCGCCTGCACGGGCTAAAGGTTATTTTGCGGCTCTAGATCTTGTATCTTATTGTATTGGCCTGGCAAATTAAAGCCCATGCGAATTTCCATTGGAAGATTATTCCCTCCAAAATAAACACAAGCAGTATTCAACAGATACAATTTGGGTGGTGGGGACATGATTCTAGGGGTCAACAGATAGAGAAGGATTGGAAACTTGTTGCTGCAGCTGCACATTGGAGATTACAACGGAGGACATTGCCAAAGATGGAATACTTCTGCAGCTATTGGTTTTACATCTCTCTTATTGAACACTCTATTTTGCTGCTTATGCAACTACTGTAATAAGAAATGGCTGAATCATCTTACGATGTGGAAAATGTGTTATTTATATTCCGTCATCTAAAACTAATTAAGAATCAAACTGATCGGCACTAACGTGAGCCATCCAATGGTTAAAAAATTAAAAGTACTTAATTGAAAACTCCTAAGTATGGGTCTAGTACCCAGAAGACATGGGCCACCCAGTACCACTATTATCTTTTTTGTTTTTAATCGTAAGGGTAAATATGGAATTGCATCTCCAATCATCCAGTACCAGATGAACATACGAAGCGGCAAGAAGCCGCAGCGGTCATCTAATTAACAACCGCTCAACCGATATTATCTAGGTACCATGGTTATTAATTTCATTAATTTTCTAGCAACATGGCTAATAGCTAGATCGATCAAATTGGCACATAATATGGACGACTTGGACGTGGAGTACAGCTCCAGCCCGCGGCCAAGGGCCAAAGCAAGTTTGGTTCCTGAATCCTGAGGACCTGGCAGCGAAGGCGAAGGTGCGAGGCGATGTGTGTTCTGTTCCGGAGGTCGGCGTTCAAGCCGAGGCGAGTGGAAGTCAGGGAGGAAAAGGATGGGACGAGCTCATGAGCACGATTATCCCTTTTGCCGTGGGGACACAATGCAAGAAGAGCCATTGTAATTATAGTCTTATTCACATCTTACTATTATTAATTAGAGAGTTTTTTTTGAAGTCTTCACGTTAAATCTCACGAAACGCACCAGAAAAAAAGATATATCCTAAAAATTCTCACAAAAATCAGAAACATCTGACCATCAAGTGGCAGCTTAGAATATTAATAGCCATTAAATTAGTTTTATAAGTAATTACCCACCTCTGAAAGCAAATTTCTTCTTTTCTAAGATTTTTTTCTATTTTCAGTTTATTTTCTAAGTAATTACCCACCTCTGTTATTATAAAAGGTTTTGAATTCAACTCTCAACGAAAGCAATTTTTTTCTTTTTTAGTAGATTTTTTTCCACTTTTAAATTTACTCTCAGCTTTTTTATCAAACTTTCCTATTTACAAATTTACAACATTAAATGATCCTGTAACTTTTTTTTTCAAAAAGATGCTAGAAACATTTCTATGAAACAGTTTGTGCTAATCTTGATATTACTAATTGAATACTCCTTTTGAATCCTCCTTATTTACCCTCACAAGATGCGTTAAATAAAAAATAAAATCATAGAAATTCTCACAATAATCAGAAATATCCTATCATCGATTGTAAATTGAAATCTTAATAGCCACTAAATTTGTTTTCTATATAATTAACATACTATCATCCACCATATAGCTCTAATAATAGATCTGTTTTTTAGAAAAAAGATAAATGCTAAAAATTCTCAAAAAATCAGAAACATTCCGTCATCCATCGTGTAGCTCTAATAATTAGTAGTCATTAGGTCAATTAAAGTTTCTAAAAAATTGCTCACCATGACATTATGAAAGATAAAATAAATAACCTCCTAAATTTGTATAAAAATTGTCATTGCTATCATAAAATACGAATTAAATAACCCCTTAAATTTGCATAAAAATGACCCACCATGCCACTGTAAAATATGAATTAAATAACTATCTAAATTTTCATATCCATGTCATTATAAAAGATGAATCAAAATAAGCCTTAAATCTGAATATAAATTACCCAATATACCATCATGAAAGATAAATTAAGATAATTATAAATTTGCATATACAATACCGCAATTCAGTTACGAAGGATGAATCAAAATATCACCTCTAATATTACTAAAGATTAAACCTATATCTCCTGAACTCCAACATGTGGGAGAGCACGGTCGATGAATTAGGATTACTAATTAGATGCTTCTTTTGAAGCCTTCACGCTAATCCTCACCAGACGCGCTAGGGAAAAAATAAATCTTAGAAAATCTCATAAAAATCAGAAACATCCGACCCTCCATAATGTAGCTCTAATAATTGTAGCCATTAGATCTATTATATTTTTCCACCATACTATTACGAAAGATGAAATAAAATGATCCCCTAAATTTATATAAAAATTACCCACCATACCATTATGAAAGATGAAATATAATAACCCCTAAATTTATATAAAAATTACTCATCATGCCATTATAAAAGATGAAATAAAATACCACTCTAAATTTACATATAAATTACCCACAACGCCATTATAAAATATTGATTAAATAATGCTCTACTCGTCATGCCATTATAAAATATGGATTAAATAACTCTCTAAATTTGCCTATAGATTACTCACCATGCCATTATAAAAGATGAATTAACAGCCCTAAATCTGCGTATCAATTACCCAATATGCTATCATGAAAGATTAATTAAAATATTTTCTAAATTTATATGTAAATCACCCACAAAGCCATTATGAGAGATGAATTAAAATAACTATCTCTAATATTATTAAGGATTAAATCTATATTTCCTCATATAACTCTACCCGTACGAGAGCACGGGTTGATGGACTAGTTTAATGAATTATGAAAACTAAACTAAAAGTACCGACGGTGCTTTCGAATCATTGCAAAAAAGCTCATTAATACTCGTGTATTTTGTGCTGCTAAATAGTTAATACCGACAGAGTCGTATATGCATACTAGGAATACGAGTAGTACTGTAAATGAGAATAATGTTAGGGTGACTGCTAGTGTTAGAATTAGCCTAAGCACATGATTCTTGTTCTTTGTGAAATTTATACAATACATCTATACGTCGCTAAAGCTTTTAAGATCTTCGGGCGTGTGAATGTGTGATGATTTTGTCGACGCACGGCCAACCCTGAAACCTGGATTCTGACGATTGATATTCCTTGGTCGTTCGTCCTTGAAATAGTTGTGGGAAAATTTAAACAAATATACGTACCGGCCGTTGCTGGCTAGTTAGCTTGTTCATGGATTTCCCAAACAGTCTCGAGAATTGCGACCAATCACATGAAAACCGTTAGTTGCTTATCAACTTATTTATATGTTGACTTTATCTTCTCGTAAATATACATGGATATTAGATTATTAGTACGTGTGCAGCTTCTAGAGCGCGAAGAACCAGGTCGAGGTGCCACATGGCCCATGATAGCCGCAAATGTGAACGTATAGAATCGACTTCATCCGTCAGGGTCCAAATCCTGATACCCTAGATTTACACACACATGAATATTTAACGATATTATTTATAGGTTTATGACAAAAAAAATTTGAAGGCTTGTTAGACAAAGGTTACCGGAACATACGTATGAAATGTACACAACACGAGTGGGGTTTAAAATAGAAAATAGAATACAAAGTGAGATAAAAGCAGGGGCGGATCCGGTGTGGGGGCTGGGGGTGCTCCAGCACCCCCTACCCCCGTGCGGACAATGGAAGCTCCCCTACAATATTTATGCATGAACAAAGAAGAAAAAAGAAGAACACGTGAAGAGATAGAAGAGAAAGAGGGGGAAATAAAGGAAGAAGAAGAAAATGAGCACCCCTAATTTTAAATCCTAAATCTGCCACTCGATAGAAGGTCTCATGTTTTGTAGAAATTACTTGCTACTTTTGTCATTATGAAAATAACATAAAATTACCACTATATTTTTTTAATTTAAATTACTTTGGTATTCCCGTATTTATACTATAGGAAACTGAGGAATATTGACATGTTAAGGGTGGAAGATCATTTTGAGAAGCCACAACTCAATAATTTGAAAGGAAAACACCTTTCGATTAATTGGAGGTATGTAGATATTGAAATTTTTGGTGCAATGTAATCTACCAAGGTAACTGATGTCCTTTTTCACCATCCCAATAAAGGTGCTTAAAAACAAGACTATCTTCACTCAAGGTTCTATCTTCACACATGAAAAATTATCGCCATGTAAAAAGTGTAACATTATGTGCAAACGCAAATATCAAGGTCGAATTGGGATTCATGAACATTAAGATCTTCTGAATGTGGGATTTTTTTCGGATCCTGCGTATTTCCAACGAAATTGAATTGTTTCTTTAAAATCCATATACAAGTCATGTGACATTTTTGTGATTCAAAAAGCGCCTAAGGCTATTCACAGTGCATAGTGTCATACTTCAATATCCAAAAATGAAACTACTAATATGAAACACCTTCTACAATGTATAGTATCATACTTCGATATCCAAGATAATTATTTTTTATAGTATTGTGTCTATAAAAATGGACTCAAACCATTAAATTTTTGTCATAGCCTAAGATATCGTGCCAAAGCAGTATCTTGAGCAAGACACATCTTTCGTCTCTTTCTTATTAAATGCATTGCCACATCACAAAAAAATCTTACGTGGCACCTAATTAATGAGTACGACACATGCACTGAAAATAGCCTAAGACCGGGGTCACCAGACAGGGCATATGGAGGTGCAAAACACTGTTTGCGCACTGTAGACAGAGAAGAAAGTAGTTGGAACAGTGTTTTGCACCCCCTTTTGCCCCTCCTAGTGACCCTGGTCTAAGAATACATCCCTATTGAGTAAATGACTCTTTAAAGCTTCTCACGATAAATAGCTAGACATGCTGAAACGTCAGTTCCCGACAAGTCAAGGACAGGCTGCAGGTTGTTTAGGACGGCTAGCACTTAGACCGGGGTGACCAGACAAAGCATATGAAAGTACAAAACACTGTTTGCACACTGTAGACAGAGAAAAAAATAGTTGAAATAGTACCGATGGCATAAATTTTGCCTCTCCTGGTGACCCTGATCTTAGCATCGGTCGGGGTCAGGTTGGCCCATAGATCCACACTCTACGGATGTTGTGTCAGGTCGGGTTTTGAGCAAAAAAATCTGCGCCCACCCAATGCATCGCTTGGGTAGGGCCAGGTCGTGTGGCTCATTATCACAGCACACCCTCCATATATACTACATGTTAGATACCTAGCTAGTGTTTAAAACCGCTAGGCCTCTGGCCTCCTTTGGAACACACGGCAATTTTCTAAATCTCATGTTTTTTTTACTGTTTTCTGTAAAATTCATTCGTTCTAAAAGGGCCCTTAGCATATATGCTGAATAGAAGCAATCCGTCTCACTTTTGTGTAGCCTAATGGGGCACATAATGATTTCCTATGTTTTGATTGCTTCAAGACAAAAAAATGGATCACATGTGAGGTTTTAAGAGGATTAATGGATAAGTAATATTTCATTCAAGATTAATATTTCACCACCATAGTAGTTGTTGTCAGCTCCTTACCACTAAAAATGTCTTGGCGCAAGAATCTCATATGTTCAAAGTTGTTAGTCACACTAGTCCATCAATCCGTGCAATCGCACGGGTTAGAATTTTAGAAGATATAAACTTAATTTTTAATAACATGTTAGAGTTTTAGAAGTTATAGATTTAATCCATAGTAATATTAGAGGTGATTATTTCAATTCATTTGATGAAAAGGCGTTCTAGATTATATGCAAATTTAAGAATTATTTTAGTTTATCTTTCATGATGACATATTGGGTAATGTATATACAGATTTATGTCTTATTTTAATTCATCTTTTATAATGGTATGGTGAGTAATTTATATGTAAATTAAAGAGGTTATTTAATTCATATTTTATAATGGTATGGTGGGTAATTTTTATGCAAATTAAGGGGTTATTTTAATTCACATTTCATAATATCATGGTGGGTAATTTTTATGCAAATTTATGGAGTTATTTTAATTCATATTTCATAATGGCATGGTGGGTAGTTTTTATATAAATTTAGGGGGTTATTTTATTTCATCTCTCATCATAGTGGGTAATTTTTTATAAAACACAATATATCGAATGACTACTATTGTTAGATCTGCATGATGGACGGCCGGATATTTCTGATTTTTGTAAGAAATTTTAGGATTTATTTTTTTATAGTGGTTCTGGTGAGGATTAATATAGAGGCCTCGAAAAGAATCTTCAATTAGTAATACTAGTCCATCAACCCATGCGAGAGATTTGGAGGAGATATATGTATTAAAAGTTGATATGTAACATTAATAGTAGCAGTAATTGATAATTCAGAAGCATATATATTGGTCTATTTTTGTAATTTAATTTTAATTTTTGTAACAACATATTTTTGTTGTTTAGAGTTTAGATGTTGTTTTATTTTTATTTTTAGTATATTAGAGGTGGTTATTTTAATTTATCTTTTATAATAATATAGTGGATCATTTATATATAATTTTAGAGGTCATTTTAATTCATCCTTCGTAATGGCATGGTGGGTAATTTATATGCAAATTTAGAGATTATTTTAATTCATCTTTTATAATGGCATTGATGGGTAATTTATATATAAATATGGGGGTTATTTAATAGTTAATACATATTTTATAATAGCATGTGCGATATTTTATATGCAAATTTAGGGTGTTATTTTGATTCAGCATTCATAATGGTATGATGGGTAATTTATACGTAAATTTGGGATTTTAATTCATATTTCATAATGACATAGTGGGTAATTTGTATGAAAATTTAGGGAGTTATTTTTAATGAGTTTTCATAATGGCATGGTGGGTAATTTATATAAAAATTTAGGGGGTTACTTTGATGGCATTTCGTAGTGGCATAGTGGGTAATTTTTAGAAAATATAATAGATCTAATGGTTAAAATTATTGGATACTAGTCAATCAACCCGTGCGACGCACGGGTTAGAGTCTTAAATGTATTATGTGTTGCAGTACAATATATATAAATCTATTTTTATACTTAGTTTTTTATAATAGCAAATCTTGCTACTTTATTTGTATGCTTAATTGATTTAGATAATCTTTGATCGATTGCAAATGTAGGTGATTTTAATATAATTTTGAGGGGTTATTTTCATTATACTATCAGTCATAATAACTAAGGTGAACAATTTAAATACAAATTAAAGTGGGTATTTGGTATTATCCATCCAAATAGCAAATGTGAGCAATTATGTATAAATTTAGGGTGTTATTTCATATTTTCTTTTATATTGGCAGAGTGGGTAATTAATATGTAGTTTTAGGGGTAATATTATTTTGATAATGACAAAGGTGGGTGATTACTTAGAAAATATATCTAATGGCTAACAAGATTGCAACCCGTCTATTTTTTTTCTAGCGCATCTTGTGAGGATTGACGTGAAAATTTCAAAAGAAGTCTATAGAATATTTGTTTTATGGATAGGTTTTAGCATCTTTAATGAAAGAAAAAAGACAAAAACTAAAGGTAGATTTGAAAATGGAAAAAATCTAAAAAAAAAGAAGATATTTGTTTTCGTTAAGAGTTGAACTCAAGACCTTTCGTAATGGCAGAGGTGGGTAATTACTTAAAAAATAGATTTAATGAAAAAAGAAAAAGATATTTGCTTTCGTTGAGAGTTGAACTCAAGACCTTTCATAATTGCAAAGGTGGGTAATTACTTAAAAAATAGATCTAATGGATATTAATATTCAAATATGTCAATTGATGGTCCGATGTTTCTGATTATTGTGAGAATTTTTAGGATTTATCTTGCTTTGAAATTAGTGTTTCTTTTAGAACCTTCAATTAGTAATAGTAAGATTAAGATGGAATAATTGCAAACCGCTCTTAGGTAACATTGAATTGATTTAGGAACAAGACAATTTCGCTGGAACTTACATAAAAATGGAGAATTCTTGGTGAAATGACATTACCAAGCACCTGTTCAAACTGGCATCTGAAATATGGACAAACATTTGTGGAAATTGAACGCTCCACTAGAAAAAAAGATTTTCATGTGCAACCTAAGTCGAGGAAGCAAATCATGCTATTTTTCTCATAAATAAGAGACAATTAGGCACACTGTTCTAGTTGCCCATGCAGTCTGGTGCCTAACCCAAATGGCTTTAGGTTTACCCAAAATGCATAGCGTGTCACATTTTTTGAACAATTAGTTATCGGAATTAGCCAACAAGTTTAAAGCATTAGTCCAGGTAGGTGATGTCGTAGCCACCTGTTAAGCACTTTAATTTAATTTGGTCAGGAATGCCCTTGCAGGAAGCTTCATTTCGTATTCCTTACGTGTCAGTAATCAAAAAGAGCAACCACTGTTGAAGAGTTTGGAGGGGATGCAAAATCTAAGGCAATTTGGGATGGAAGATCGTCGTTTCTTTGATCAGTTAACCCTCTTTGTCCCGATCTCTATCCCATTGCCAATATGAGTTGACCAGCCAATATGTTAATTGCGGCCGAATTCAATGAGCTAGTATTGTATTGCATGGCCCATCCATCCGTTACACGTACGTTAGTTCTTCTTCGCTGGCGGGCTGCGACACTTAACAACTCTAGTGGCCATACAGAGAGTACGTACTAACAGCCGACGGACGCTTGCTCGATGGATCGGGCCTATAAATACCATCCCAAGCACCAGTCCAAGGAAACCATCTCAAAAGCACAAAATCATTTACGTTTACAAGGCAGCTGAGCAGGCAACCTCGATCGGCTGCTAGGGTAGTAGTAGTAGAGAACAATGGCGCCATCCAATAAGCACGTTATGCTCCTCCACAGCCTCATAGCTATAGGCGCTCTCTCATCGGCGGTGGCCCAAGTGCCTCCTCCTCCGCCTCTGTCGCCACCGGCCGCCCCCAGCACCCCACCGCCGGCCGTGCCGCCGGCGCCGTCCAATGGGACGACGAACAGCAGTTCCTGCAACCCACTGAAGCTGCAAGTGTGCGCCAACCTGCTGGGCGGGCTGCTGGGGGTGCACCTCCCGGGCTCCGGCGGCGGGAACGGGACGAGCACCCAGCAGTGCTGCCCGCTGCTCGCGGGGCTCGTCGACCTCGACGCCGCCGTCTGCCTTTGCACGGCCATCAGGGCCAACGTCTTCGGTATCATCATCCTCAACCTGGCGCCCCGCGGCCTCAACCTTCTCCTCAACGACTGCGGCAAGGCCGTCCCCGGCGGCTTCACCTGCACGCCTGCTTAATTAACAATCACTATGCGCTCCGGTTGTTATTATTATACCTATAAGAGTAATAAGGGTGTGTACAATATATACTTTGTCTGCATGCACGGTTTAGCTAGTCGATCTATTACTGGATCGGTTGGTCGTCCCTACTTGCATATATAGTTGTTGTGTCATGTCATGCGCATGTATGTCATCTATGCATCCGCAGGTTCGTGGAGTAAGTGTGTGTGACATTGAGTAGTCCTGTGGCACACACATTGTTGCTGCTCCGTCACACATACAAATTAAAGATGTTCCTGCTATACTATACGTGAAATAAAAAGGTCTTTATTGTTACACAAGTTGTGTTAACTTCGAGCCTGAGGACCGTGATATGAGAAATTAAATCAAAATGCTCATGTGCCGATGTGTTTTATTGACTCTGGTTGGAATTGGAGGAGCTAGAGAGTACTGTTTTTAGGCTTTATGTTAACACAGTGATAAAGATGCATCTGGCGATGCGTACTCCAAATTAGGGGTGGGCATTCTGTTCTTCCGTTCAGTTCTGTTTTGCAGATTTTTAAAAACTTTGGTTATCTAAACACAGGAACCAAATTACCCATAGAAAAAAAAGAATCTAACAATTCGGTATTAGGTAGATTCAGCTTAGTAAAGTTCAGTTATAACTTATAAACAAACTAATTGATATGGATTTCAACAACAACGAAATATCATAATTTTCTAGTAAATTTGAGCAACATATCCTCCATTTGAGGACATAAACCACAACACAACAACAACAATATAATCATTAATTATATCATGTTAGAAACTATAATCATTAACGGCAACACAATCGTTCAGTTCGGCCACTTCAGTTTCGATTCTCAGTTCTTTCTGTTCATTTTCTCTGTCCAGGGTAACTATATTTTTTTAGATAATGGAAAAAGTTCCGGCTTCATCTCAAAGAGAGAATCAGACCCAATTTATTATATACTTCTCACTCAACAACATCAAACAGAAAAGAAAATTCTAGCTACACGTGGCCAACCAAACGAAGAGAACAACTGCATAGACGCTGATTCCAAAATGCGGCATGCTTGGAGAAGCCCCTGTTTAGATTCTTCACTTTGTTGCAACTTAGCCCACAGTCAAAGCCAGTACGTTTCTCTGAAGAGCACCTGCAAGAAAGATTTTGGTATACATTTGTCAAAAACCACCTCATTTCTTGAGAGCCACAGAGCCCAAAACAGCCCTGCTGCTCCGGACAATAATAACGACTCATTTTTCAACCCCCCTTGTTTCTCCCAACTGTTGAAAAAACGTTGGATAGATCGTGGTGGACAAATTCCAAAAGTCGTGTAAATTGTGCGCTAAAGGAACTTAGCGTGCCACCCCTACTCCAAATATAGTACCATTCTTGAGTGATGTTTACAACCTTATTACATGGTGCCAGTGGTATATGCTGGTGGTGGAAGGGTAGGGGACGGCGGGTGTAAACAAGGAGATGAGTACATGCAATCTTCACTTTTAACATGCGAGATACTTTTAGAAAATACTATATTTGATCCGATGTCCTTTTGAGTAGCTGGGACTTAGATACGTGCACCTCAACTTTGGCCACACCTGTGTTAGCTTATTCAGAAGTTGTAAAAATATAAAAATAAATAACAATTATAAATTTCTTCAAATACAAATGGTCCAAGTTATTAAAAAAGTGAAATGATCTATTATTTAAAATCAAATAGTGTTCGCCTAAACGTACAGCTGGTTAATTAAATAGTTGTCTAGCCTATTTAATAATGTTACTCGGTCCGGTTAGACTGTGTTTAATACCTTTTTTTGACCGTTTAAATGGTCAACCGTTTAATGTACCGTCTAAATCCTAAACAACGTAGTTAGGCACGGTTTTCCATTTTAACGTTGTTTAGACGAGCACTACATGCAAGTAAATATATAGACAATGCTTGAAATGTAGAATCTATAATTTTTATAGGCCATTCCTTACTTGTAACAAATTTTAATCCACATGAAATCCATGAAAAATTATGAGAAAATAAAATACATCGGAGGCCCTTTAACTTGCCTGGGTGTATCACCTTTTTTTTAATAATGGAAACAGATTTTTCGGCTTCATCTCCTGTTTCAAGAGAATCAGACCGATTTTTATTACAACTCCCACGGAAGTACTAAACATAGTTCAAACCACAGGAAAAGAAAGTTTAGCCACGTATGGCCAACCAAAAGACGCAAATACTTGTAAAGCCACCGTCTCTAACTGTTAGAGAACGACCACTTGTGCTTGATCTTCATTTGGCTGCAATTTGGCCCATGACCTGGGCCAGTGGGCCTCGGTGTATCACCTAGGTCCATCACATTTAAAAGTGTAGTTTTGGGTCCATGAACTTTTCAAACAAATTACAAATCTAAGACGTAAAATTACATATAGGTGCATACAGCATCTAACACCAACAAAAAGATTAAATATCAAATCATATGTTTGTCCGAAAATTACAAAATCAACTCCATTAGTTTTATCTTGATACGATCAACACAGTGGAACTGACTGTGGCCACTTTGTCCATATTTAAATGCTAAAATTTATTTACATTTATTCCATCCCAAAACAGGAAGCACTATTCATGAAGCTTTTACATATGCTTATAATGACTAAAATATAGGCAACATCATTTTTATGATCTTTATTGAGTAGTACAACAAAGTCATACATTTCTTTATGAAACAACAACACTAAGCACTAGTTTGGCAACCATATTTCCTATGGGGATTTAAAGAAATAGAATCCCCTTCATTCTTCTCCCATCCATATGGGAAATGAGGTTGCCAAATTAGGGGGATCTTTGATAGCGAATTTCACGATCTCTTGCGACATGAATCAGGATTAATTAGAAACTGGAAAGGGCAGCAGAAACTGAAAGAGCCGGGGAAAAGCTGGAAGAGAGTTCTGTAATCCTGTTATTTAATACCCAAAATTGGTTACACGCAGTATATTCATGTCGCTGATGGACCCTTCGAGGGCCGACTCACAGGGCTAGGCCCACTACAGAGTACAGACATGGACTCTACAAAAGAGCAACACGCTCCTTTCAGCCGGCCACGATCCCTTTTTCCTGACACAGTTCCAGCAAGAGTGCAAAATGTACATATTCCTTGATGTGCAAGAGGTGGTTACTACAGCATGATTCGATAAAGGAAGTGCAAAATTGTGTGCTTTATTAAATCGTTTGCTTTATTAAAATGTGCTATGGTGTAGTAATTGTTGGGGTTATCTTGCGGATCTAGGCCACGAAAGCCTACCACTAGCGGGAACAAGAGTGGTAGTTCATGGTGTTCGTGTAGACCTAGAAGGAAGAGCGAGAGAGAGATCACCTTCGTTGCCAGGGAATGGCGCGACCGATGCCGTATGGGCAACGGAGTTTCCATGTTCGCGTTGGCGGTGGTCCTCGGCGTCCTTGGCCTCCTGCTCCTTGGGGCGGCGTTCCTCCGCCGCCTTGGCCTCCTCCTCTCCAGCTCCTGTGTGTCGGCAACGTGCGTGGAGGCGTCGGGGTCGGCCATCAGGTCGGTGACGGCGGCAGTGGCGTTTCCAGTCACTCGTGCGCTTGGGAGATCAGGTCCCTCAGGGTCTGTCGGGCTAGGATTTAGCGGCGGCAGTGGTAGCATTGGCTTCCGTACCGACCCCTAGACTCTATTTTATAGCGCACTATGACCGGGGGCCACAACCACAGGGAAAGGCCGCGCCCCCGATCAGGGCGCGTGATCTTCTCGGACTCGGTCTTATGATTGTTCGAGATCAAATCCAACATTCTCCCCCTTTGATCTCGTTCTCATCAGTTTCAAAAACCATTCTGTGCTTCGCCCCTCGACAGATCGACATACCGAGACCAATGCGTTGAAAAGCCAGTTACGTGCAATTGAACTCATTGACTACGGTACATCTTTCTATCTAAGAACTAAGCTTTCTGTGAGATGGTTGTTTCAACGGCCCTCAATCCAAAATCAAAGGCCTTTATGTAAACCCATGCCGGCTAAGTGTTTATTCAACACTTTGGGTGAAACGCCTTTAGTCAGCGGATCCGCAGGCATTTCTTCGGTTCCTAAATGCTCAACATCAATAGTGTGATCCTGGATTCTCTCCTTCACAACATAAAACTTAATATCAATGTTCTTCGTAGCACCACTTGACCTGTTGTTGTGAAGGTACTCTACCTCTGACAAGTTGTTGCAATATATCTTGAGTGGTTTTTCAATACTATCCACCACTCTCAAACCAGGTATAAATTTCTTTAGCCACATGGCCTGTCCCGTTGCCTCAAAACAAGCAATAATCTCAGCGTACATTGTCGATGATGCAACGATGGATTGCTTGCAACTTTTCCATGATACGGCTCCTCCTGCCAGAATGAACACGTATCCAGACGTGGACTTCTTGGTGTCTTTACACCTTGCTCAGTCTGCATCTACATAGCCTACAAACTGTAGGGCGTCTGTCTTTCTATATGTCAATATTATGTCTTTTGTTCCTTGCAAATATCGCAATGCTTTCTTCACAGCTATCTAGTGAGCTCTTCTTGGATTCGATTGGTATCTTCCAAGCATCCTGGTTGTGAATGCCGAGTCTGGGCGTGTACACACTTGTGCATACATAATGCTTCCAATCGCTGAAGCATATGGAACCGATTTCATCTGTTCTTTTTCATATTCGTTCTTGGGACACTGAAAGTTCCCAAATTTATCCCCATTGGCTATCGAAACAGGCCCTGCATTGTAGGCTCGCATATCATATCTTTTCAAGATATTTTTAATATATGTCTTCTGAGATAATCCTAAGAGTAAATTTCAGTGGCGGTCCCTGAACTCGTCCCGAGTTCTCATCTAGGTCCCGGAACTTGTAAAATGCATAGGCGCATACACAAACTTGACTTTGGCTCACATTTAGGTCCTAACCTCCACCGCCTCCCCCCGGCCAGGCCGGCGTGGACTGCCAGGTCAGATAACAAAATGCAAAAACCCCCCTACTTCTCTTCATTTTATCATTTGAAGGTCCAAGCTCCAACTTAAACGCATCTGGGTTGTGAAATTTTGTGAATCAATGAATGAATCAATGATGGAAAATGGAGTACATGCTCACACAGATGTACAGATAAAGAACTAGAAGCACACAACATCATATGAGCCATCTGAAATAGCATCCATATAGAGCAATATATGTTTCTGATGCCATACGCCATGCATACAGGTTACATATGAGCCATCTGAAATAGCATCCATACAGAGCATTATATATGTTTCTGATGATGCCACACGCCATGTGTACAGGTTCATACAGGCTGAGCTTCCATACAATTTTATGGTGCCTCATAGCATGCATACATGGTGCCTTAAATGCTGAGGTTCCATACAAGTTTATGGTGCCTCAATATGCACATCAAAATATAAAACCTGACTATCATTTACAAAAGGATCAGCATGCTATCTTTCACAAAAAGGGTCAGCACGCTATCATTCACAAAAGGGGTCAGTAACCTATCATGTTGACCTACGTTTTCTTCCCTCCAGACTTGGGTTTTGTCTTGGATTTCTTGGTTGTCTTGGTTGCTCCTGTTGTATTGCCTTCACTTTTCCTCTTCTTGAGTGCTGCCTTTCCCGCCTTGGATGCAGTGGTGGGTACAACAGGTCGAGCAACAGGCTGATTGTCTCCAATAAAAACTGAATCTGGTAGTGGACCATGCTGAATGTCTATAGGGCCACTTGAAGCCTGCATGATAGTTATCTATTATGAGCATACGTCATGGAGCATAGGTGACAACATGGTCTCATTGGGATGCAAAGTAAGGCCTAGGTGAGCATACCTCATGGAGCATCTGTGATAACATGGTCTCACTAGGATCTACAGCAGCAGGTTGTAGTATCCCCATTTCCTGCATAAAAAGCATTGGTAACGTAGCAAATAAACATGGATGCAAACTGAATTACAGTGGTAAGTGATATACTTGAGTGATGACTGGTTCGTCTCCATCATCTTGAATTGGCTGTTCTTCAACATGTGTTGCAGATGTTTGTGTAGGCTTGATTCCTAACTTTTTAAGACTGCAGCCAGCCCTATTGTGGTTCTCTTTCCCACACCAACTGCAAGTGATAACTACTCCATGCCTTGACAATTTAGGGCCTTGGCTTGTCTGAATCTCATGTGGCTGCTTCCTTCTAGATTTTGGTGGCCTACCAACCTTTTTCTCATAGATTGGTGGCTGAATCTCAGGACCATTTGTTTGTTCCCACATGGATTTGTAATTGCAAGGCATAATAGTGAATCCATACACAGAACTGTAAGTTTGAGTAGAATAACAAGCTGGGAGCAGATCCTCAGCTGGGATCCTCTCATGTCTAAGGCAGGCAATGGCATGGTTGCAAGGGATTCCAGTGAGATCCCATCTCCTGCAGTCACATTTTTTCTTCAACACATCTACAATGTAGTCACCCCCCTTGGACTGTACTTGGAAAATACCATGCCCAACAGGTAGGACATAATAGACATTAGCATAATTAGCATTTTTCAAAAGTTTCTTCCTGATTTTTGGGCAAACAGGTCCTGAGAATTTTTCTACCACCTCTACTTGTTTGTTGTAAAACCTGGTCATCAACTGGGATTTTATCCTCTCCAACATAGAAAGAATGGAGAGTTCCCTAGCGTCAAGGATGTATTTGTTGAACACTTCACAATTATTGTTCAGGAGGCTATCACACTTTGGAACCCAAGTGTTTGGTGCCATTTTATCTAACCAAGCATGAGCAGCAGGGTCTAGGACCTTCATGGCATCCATATTTTCATTCCACTGTGTAATAGTAGTAGACCTTGCACACATCCATAGTTGGTTCTTTAGATTCTCACCTTTGAAGTGTTCCTAGAAGTTCTGGTACAGGTGCCTGACACAGAACCTATGCTCAGCCTCTGGAAAAACTTGTTGCACTGCTGGAATCAGACCCTACAGAAACAAGAAGCCCACACAAGTCAAGTCAATGATTACATAAGATATGATGTTACACAAGTCAATACATTGATTACATACCTTCTATTTGTCTGTCATTATGGTCCATGGATATGTGTTGCCAATATTAAGATCTTTCTTGAGTGTCTCTAGGAACCACTTCCATGTGGCTAGGGACTCCACTTCAACAACAGCCATTGATATTGGAAATATACACTCATTTGGGTCCACCCCAACAGCAGTTAGTAGAATGCCCCCAAATTTAGTTTTCAAATGACATCCATCAAGGAAAATAATTGGCCTACAACCACTAAGAAATCCTCTCTTGCAAGCATCAACAGACATGTATAGATGGCTAAAATGGCCATCTAAAAGCTTCAGATAGAATGTGCTTCCAAGGTTTGTTCTTATTATCTCATTGCCATAATCCCAAAGTTTATTATACTGTCCAAGCTCATCTCCATAGATGGTCTCCAAAGCTAGCCTTCTGGCTCTCCAAAGCTTGCTCCTAGTAGGTGTAAAATTCCATTCCTTCTATACTGTCCTAGAGAACTTACCCAAAGTCATCTTCTCATCAGCCCTAAAGCTTTCAATGTACTTCTCTGCTAGCCACTTTGCAGTGCATCTCTTGAGATCCCATTCCCTTCTACAGTTATGTTCTGCGACATATTTCTTCACTAGAAAGGTCTTCAACCCTACTGTCCCATGAGCAGTACAATGTCCAAGGACAACCAAGTGCATAGTGAGCACTAATCCTCATCCTATCATTCCTAGGCATCTTGATGTCGACTCTATGTTTCAAGCTATACTCTGTCACAGCTTTTCTGACCATCTCAACTGAAGGGAAGCTCATACCAAGCCTAAATGTTGGATTGTTAAGGTCATCAGGCAGAAAAGTTTTAAATTTAAGTCTCACTCCATTTGCTCCATCTTCATCTTCTGGTAGTTCCAATTCATCGTCGCTTTCCTCATCAGCACTCTGTGGTTGACAAACTACTATTGCATTCCCCTTTCCCATCCTGCTCCCAGTTGCCTTCTTTGACTTATCCTTAACAACTACAGGGTTTACCACGCCTTCATCAACACTATCAATGAAAAGGTCATCATCTCCCTCTACCACATCATTGTCACTGTCCATGAAATCTGGATCATCTCCCTGTTGAACATCATCCTCATTGTCCATGACAACTCCATCATCCTCATTGTCCTTTCCTGTAGGTGCATCATTGTCCTTTCCTATAGGTGCATGGTCAAAGTAGATGACAAAATTCTTCACCTTATCAGCCACTCTAGTCATCACTGTTGTGTCATCATCAGAGGACAAATACCTCAAACCATCTGACAAATCTTTCCCAGTTAAGAGCCAGTACACTTTCAAGTTGGATGGATTTAACCCGTAGCCAAGTTTCATAACTATTTCTTCAACCCAGAAATAGGACCATGACCAAGCATCCACATGATCCCACCAATCTACCTTACCATCAATGTAGGCCCGATTCTGACCATTGCCACAGAAAACCCCACCATGGTGAACCTCAACAGAAAACTTCATCTCATCGGCTCCTACATTATGAACACACAAAACCACAACATATAAATCATCTAGGATGCAACAAAGAACCAAAATCGTCAATCACTAACAGAGTACCACCAGTACATCACTAACGGGGGTTGGACAGGGAGGGTGCGTGGGGAGACGGGGCTGGATAGGGAGGGAGCACAGGAAGGCGGCCGTGTGGATGGGGAAGGAGCCCGGGGAGGCTGCCGCTTGATGGGGAGGGGCCGCGGGGAGGCGGCCGCCGGGTGAGGAGGGACCGCCGGACGGGGAGGGACCGCGGGGAGGCGGCCGACCGGACAGGGAGGGGCCGCGGGGAGGCGGCCGCCGGGCGGGGAGGGAGCACGGGAAGGCGGCCGGCCGGACAGGGAAGGGCCGCGGAGAGGCGGCCGCCGGGCGGGGAGGGAGCACGGGGAGAGAGCGCGGGGAGCGAGGGAGAGCAGAGCGGAGAGAGGGACTCACCGTACTCTGGTGGTGGATCATCATGCTTCCTCCTCCTCGGGGCCATGGAGAAGACGGCGGCTGCTGCTACTCACCGCCCTGGATCTCGAACCCTAGCCGCCGTGTGCCGTCTGTCGCCTCCTCATGCGCAAAGGAGAAGGAGAAGAAAGGGGTGGGAGAAAGAACTGAAACTTGTATTTCCTAGGGGGTTTTCTGCATTTCGTCATCCGACCTGGCGTCCACGTTGGCGTCTCGGACGTGGGCAGGGGAGATTTGGACCTAAATGTGAGCCTAAGACAAGTTTATGTATGCGCCTATGCATTCTACAAGTTCCGGGACCTAGATGAGAACTCGGGACGAGTTCAGGGACCGCCACTGAAATTTACTCTAATCCTAATATGCATCTGTTTGTCTCTGTGGATTTGAATCCCAAGGACATAGGACGCCTCCTCCAGATCTTTCATATCATAATTCGAGCATAGAAATCTTTTTTTTGTCTCTAGCAGCAAATCCATATTGCTACTAGCTAGTAGGATATCGTCCACATACAAGACTAGGAAAATATACCTTCCGTTTCGGAACTTTGCATAAATGCAATTGTCCTCATCATTTTCTTTGAAACCAAACTTTCGAATGCTCTCATCAAACTTCAAATACCACTGTCTTGAAGCTTGTTTCAATCCATCAATGGATTTCTTTAGGTGGCATCCCATATTTTCTTTTTCTTCCACAACAAAACCTCTAGGTTGATCCATGAAAACATTTTCATTAAGCACCCCATTCAAGAATGCTGTTTTTACATCCATTTGGTATAATTCCAAATCAAAATGAGCAATTAGTGCCATAATGATTCTGATGGAGTCTTTCGACAAAACAGGTGAGAAGGTTTCGTTGTAATCGATTCCCTCTCTGAGTGAAGGCTTTCGCCACTAATCGGGCTTTGTATCTTTCAATGTTTCTTTCGGAGTCTTTTTTAGTCTTTTCGACCCATTTACAGCCTACTTTCTTTTGCTCCTTTCAGGAATTTCTTCTAAGTCCCAGACTTTATTCGTGTCCATAGACTTCTCATGGCTTCCTCATATGTAGTGGGATCTCCCTCTAGGGCTATATCCTCACTGACATATACCTCGTAATCGTGAGGGATCGCAGATCTCCTAACTCTTTGTGACCTTCTCATGGGCACATCTTGTTCCTCCATTTGAGGCCGCTCTGGTGTGGGTTGTCAGGCACAATTTCTTGTTCTGGTTCCACGGCCTCAGCTGCAGTAGGAGCCATAGGCTTTGGGATAGCAGCAGGAGATAGAGGCTCAAGGACTGGGACAAATTCTTGTTCATTCTCTGTCGTGCTCGATGAACCAACATCCACACCAGGGGCTGCAACAACAGTTAACTGAATTGGTGGTGCTACCTCAGCAGGCATCGAGAAGTAAGGTTCTTCCACCATCGAGAATGGGACATACGTCCTCTTTTGTTGAAGGTTCACTTCTCAAAGTACCATGCTCTCCCGGATCATGTAGTTTTCTAGGAACATAGCGTGTCTCGTTTCAACAAATTTTATGTGTTTGTCTGGACAGTAAAATCGAAAGCCTTTCGACTTTTTAGGATAGCCAATAAAATGGCAACTCACTATTTTTTTTTTGTCTAATTTACCTTGTGAAGGGTAAAATATTTTGGCCTCAGCTGGGCAGCCCCAAACATGCAAATAATTCAACGTGGGCTTTCTCCCAGTCCATAACCCGTATGGCGTCTTAGGACAGACTTACTGGAAACCCGATTAAGTATATGAATGGCGGTTTTTAATGCCTCCATCCACAAACTAACCGGAAGTGTCAAGTAGCTTATAATACTCCGCACCATGTCCATCAAGGTGCGATTTCTTCTTTCTGCTACTCCATTCTGCTGAGGTATACCCGGTGTCGAATACTGACCTCCTATTCCATTTTCCCGCAGGAACCTCGCAAAAGGTCCAGGAACATGTCCATACAATCCATACTGCATATGTCGACCGTAGTACGCCCTCCCTCCCGGTCAGATCTTACAATCTTTCTCTTTAAGTCATGCTGATTTTTAACTTCAGCTTTAAATATCTTAAACTAGGTAAATGTCCGTGCATTGCTACGGTGGTTTAAATTTTGGTACCAAACACTGATGGAAAATAACAAACGATGATCTGATTGTTGCTTTTTTTTTTACTGACAGGCAATTGTCACATTATCCAATAGAACATGTTGATCACATAATAAACATAACATTATCACGTGATTAAACAAGGACATATTAGAGAGATATCCACGAGCCATTATAGTTTAGTTTTACAAATATTCAGAGTATGACAAAATAACCTTGAAAAAATGTAACTATCTTTTTTTTACGAGGGTAAGATGAGTATGACAAAATAACCTTGAAAAATGTAACTATCTGTTTTTTTTCTTTGATGAGGGTAAGATGTGTCTGGACATTTTTAGGAATAATAAATCAGCATGAATTTTCTTCGTACATAAGTAAATCAATCAAGAAATTACGCACATGTAATATGAGAACTAATAGCCCATGTCTTTGTCAACCGATGACATGCCAGGTACAACTTTGACAACCCAATCATACCATGTCATTCTATTGTTACAAACGATTGCTGTTGGCATTGACTAATATATGCAACTCTTAGATGAACTTATGTGGAGTAATACTAATTACATTACTAATTACATATACCCAACTTTCAATGCGAGCCAACACAAGAGGCAAAGGGATAGTCAAGGGTGTGCACCTATGCCCGGTAAAAAAAACAGTGAAATGAATAAGAAGCGTTGTGAGGTGTCTACAGGTGCAGAAATATATCAATTTAAGTTGATTAAATGTGCATGTTAAACTACCAATATATGAGAATTTAAGATGCTTCAATGTTACTCGCCTCAGATGTTTGGTTGATATATAGATTTTGAGTATCTGTATCCATGTCTTCTTCATAGTCATCAGTCAATACATATGCGCATACTTTACACATCAAATAATATAGTAGGGCAACGTACAGTCATTAGAAATTAAACTTGTCATCACCTGTCGAATACTGAGACATGATCGTCCGTCCCGTGTATTTTTTTATGGCGTGTTTCATGACGCTTCTTATTTATTTCGTTCCTTTTCTCAAATGACATTGCTGCGTAATGTTCTCTATCTCTTGCGTTCCTGTGGCTCCTGCATTCATCCCTTCATCGATGATTGGTGATACCAAGTTCCGTGCATCTTGATCACCTACAATCTCACTTTGTTTATTAGTATTCCCAAACCATATATTAAGATTATCCATCGAGAATTAAGTATTAACCTCTACCTCCAATGGTATTTCAGATGTTTGCGAATGGCGTGCGACCACCATTTTTTTCATCTGATCCATGGACAAAATAGACAAAAACAAATTAAGCGGTCACATTCCTTAAACATGCATGCCTGTTACCGACACTTGGGGGAGAAGAACTCAGAATAGTTATAAGATACTTTAGTTCGTCGGGAGTAGTGGCAACATTAACTTTATCCACTAATCACGTGCAGATTTAACCGCTATCAAAACACATGAACACTATTGGCTACTTTGATCCCCTGTATCGCCCATGGTTAGAGAATGATTGGAGTTTCATGAAAAAAACACAAGAACAGATGGTAGTAGATTACAAAAGAGTGATTAATTATCTAGATCACAACATGGTAATTTTTAAACTAACAACTATGAAATCTCTTGCGGGGCCAGACAGACAGGCGGCGGCGCGGGATAGTGGAGAGAGATAGGGCGTCTGACCTGAGAATATCGGTGGTGTGGGCCAACCGCCACGTCTGTGTGCGTGGGCATCGGCGGAGTTGGCTCGGCGGAGGCGTGCGGGTCGGGGCGCGTCGTGTCGGCGTGCTCGCGGCGGCGGCCCGTTGGCGTCATGCGGCTCGGCAGGTGAGGTGGCGTCGTGGGACGGCAGCTGGGACGACAGTGGCGGTAGGGCCAAGTGAGCGCCTGAGCGGCAGCGGCGGCTAGGGACGGCAGCGGCGGCCCGTGTCCGCGCGCATGGGCGTTGGCGGCGTTGGCTCTGCGGCGGCGCGCGGGTCGGGGCGCATCTGGTCGGTGTGCTTGCTGCGGCGGCGGCCTGTCGGCGTCGCGCGGCTCGGCAGGTGAGGTGGCGTCGGGGGACGGCAGCTGGGACGGCAGCGGCGGCCCGCGTCCACGCGCATAGGCGTTGGCGGCGGCGCGCGGGTCGAGGCACGTCTGGTCGGTGTGCTTGCGGCGGCAACGGCCTATCGGCGTCGCGCGGCTCGGCATGTGAGGTGGCGTCATGGGACGGCAGCTGGGACGGCAGCGGCGGCTAGGGCCGAGTGAGCGGCAGTGGCGGCTAGGGGCTAAGGACGAACGATCTGGGAAGCGGAGGCGAAACTGATTGGTGGGGGATGGAGCACCACGATTGGATTGCGGGGGCTCCTCGTGCGGGCGGGCGAGGGGCTGAGGGTGCGCGGGACTGTGGAAGGCCGTGGTCCGTCGTGTGCCCACGCCGCGTGTGTGCGCATGGGCATCGGCGGTGGCGCGCGAGTTAGGGTGTGTCTGGTCGGCGTGCTCGCGGCGGCGGTGGCCCGTCAGCGTCACGCAGCTCGACAGGTGAGGTGGCGTCATGGGACAACAGCTGGGACGGCAGCGGCGGTTAGGGACGAACGATCTGGGAAGCGGAGGTGAAACTGATTGGCGTGGGATGGAGCGCCACGATTGGATCGCGGGGGCTCCTCGTGCGGGCGGGCGAGGGGCCGAGGGTGCACGGGACTGCGGGAGGCTGTGGTCCGTCGTGTGCCCACGTTAGAGGCTTAATAAGTAGTAGAGATTTGTCTAACGCTTGATCTTTCTTTGAGGGGGTAAATGTAGCCATATCGAGAGTAATCGTCTGTGAATGTTATAAATGAGTCATAACCGTCCACGGTCCTTTCAGGGAAAGGACCACAAAAGTCTGTATGGATTATCTCCAATACTCCCGAGCTACGTTTCGCGTTTTTCTTAATTTGCTTCGCAAATTTTCCTTTGATGCAATCAATGCAATGGTCTAAGTCCGTAAAGTCTAATGGATGGAGAATATCTTCTTTTATCAATTGTTCTATCCTCCCCCTCGAAATGTGGCCTAAGCGACAATGTCACAATTTCGACGAAGTTTCTCCATTGTTTCTTTTTCTTTTGTTTGTCTTAGTCGTGTCAGGTATAGAATCGGATGCATCAATCTCATTCACAACATTGCAATGGAAAAGCAAATAAAACATGTCTTGTCGGACGGCAAGGCCAACATCTTTGTTATTACATTGAATAACACATCTATTATTCTCAAAATGACAATGTATCATCTCATCATCAATCTAGAGACAGAAATCAAATTCCTCTTTAAAGAGGGAACAAAAAGAACATCTCTCAATAATAGTACAAAACCATCATTTAATTCTAGAGAAAGATCTTCAATGGCTTTGACTGGGGCTTCTATTCTATTAGCAACTCTAACGCTTCTTCTGCCCTTTTCCATCATCCTCTTTGTTCTAAAGCCCCGTAAAGAATTCGCAGCATGCACAATTGCACCAGAGTCAATCCACCAATCATTAGTGGAAACTCTAAATATAGGGATTCATCGATAAAGGTCACTTGATATGTACCTTTGTCTTTCGGGATAAGAGACCTCAAATAGTCTAAACAGTCCTCCTTGTGGTGCCCCTCTTGCTTGCAATGCAAGCAAACGTTGAAAGGCACAGGAAAGAACTTGTCTGGATTCTTCCTTCTGCCATGGTCGTGGTTGATCGTAGGGGGCTTGTTAGAGGATTGTCCAAGGTCTCCTTTAAACCCTTTCTTGAAGGTCGGCTTGGAGTTCTTGTTCATTTTCTTTGACTGGTGCGAGGCGTAGTTGAGAGAGTCACCCTTGTGAGTCTTCAACCTTTTCTCTTCTTGCAAGCACTAAGCCATCAGCTGTTCAATTGTCCATCTGTCCATGACAGTGGTGTTGTAGTGCACATAAAATGTCTCGTATTCTTTTGGAAGTGATTTCATGATCATGTGCACCATAGAGTCCTCAGGCAAATCCTTCCCCATGTACTTGTTCAGCTTGGCAGCAGTGCTAGTCATCTTCTGGATATAGGCTCGCACTCCAGAACTGTCACACCTCGTGTTGGTGAAATCATCTACCAGAGCGCTAGCATACGCCTTGGAGAATCCAGTGAACTGAGTATTCAGTCTATCCAGAAGCTCCTTAGCAGCAGCGCACTCTGGTATGGACCCCTCAATGGAGTAGTCAATGAGGTGTCTTATAATCTTCAAACACTTAATGTTTGAAATCTCTCACATTCTTTTTTCGATGCTATATTGCATCATCTTGTTGTCATATTGAGCATCGCCTGGAACAGGCTCAGTGGGTTTATCATATAGGAGTGCGAAATTTAAGTCCGTCAAAGTGAATATCATGTCAATATATTTTCGCCAAGTGTGATAGTTTTGCCCCTTGAGCTTATCAATCTTCCCCATCTGAGTGAGGAGAATCGCAGTATTCATGCCTTCGTTGTTGGGGAAGGGTGCGACCGGTGCCGTATGGGCAACGGAGTTTCCATATTCGCGTTGGCGGCGGTCCTCGGCGTCCTTGGCCTCCTGCTCCTTGAGGCGGCGGAGGATCCTTGAGGCGGCGTTCCTCCGCCGCCTTGGCCTCCTCTTCTCTCCTCCTCTCCAGCTCCTGTGTGTCGCTGCATAGAGGCGTCGGGGTCGGCCATCGGGTCAGTGACGGCGGTAGTGGCGTTTCCGGTCACTCGTGTGCTTGGGAGATCAGGTCCCTCATGGTCTGTCGGGCTAGGGTTTAGCGGCGGTTGTGGTAGCGTTGGCTTCCGTGCCGGCCCCTAGACTCTGTTTTTATAGCGCACTGTGACCGAGGGCCACAACCACGAGGAAAGACTACACCCTCGATCAGGGCGCGTGATCTTCTCAGACTCGGTCTCATGACCGTTCGAGATTAAATCCAACAGTAACCACGCGGGGATAGTTCCTGCTTTATTAATACATACCATGTGCGAGCCAAATAAAAGAAGGTTACAACACATGGCACATTTTAATAAAGCACATGAGCCAAGGATAGAGCAGTGGCCGCTGGTGTGCTACTTCACCTTAAGAACCTAACATGAATAGAAGGGTTAATTTATGACCAAAGGTTGAGAGTTGGGTGATCCAAGTATAAGTGACAACGGTATAATAATAATAATCATTTCACTCTGATGGAGCGATGGTTATAACATGATATGCATAGTCAGTCACCAAATGCCAAGACTGATATTCTAATGCCACGCAAACAGTGTCAGAAGGCTAAGGGGACCAAGTTATATACACCTGATGCCAAGTTGGTGGCACAAGACACCATGCAAAACTACTATTGTAACCTTGTATACAAGAATGCAAAGCAATGGGCTGAACCACAGCTGAGTGTTGATACTATAGGGATCGAGCAAACATATTACCACATCACAAATTTCACACAGACTAATTAAGAATAGTCAGTTACTCATCGGTGGTAAACCACAAAAAAAAATCTATGAAAAACAGGAGTGCAGAATCCATACAGCAGTTATAATAGGGTTTAACAACGCAGCACACGTTACAATACTTTAGGATGACCCACTAAGATGGTCGTACCGTTAAAAGTGAAACAAAGCAAACTTATTTTTACAACCAGTTTCAGACTATGTGCACTAGAATGTATAAATGCATTGTGTATTCACTGTTTCAACTAACTTTCTCTGCGTACAGTGTTGTTACAGTATATGGACAATCCATTTACCCATTCTACTGCACGTGGTCTCACACAGGAAAAAAACCAAGCACGCGACACAGTAAATACGAAACATATTACACACAACAATCTGACTTAGCTGCCACCGCTGGATGGGCCAGAGTCCCATCGATGGCGCGGTGAGACAAAGCCAAACTTTATTTGGAACAAAGCCACACAAAGAGGATAGAGGAAGCAATACAATCTTGGAACAAACAAATTAAGCATATAGAGGGGATCGATCTCAAATGTGAAATTATAATGGAGACGTGGGAGGCGGCATGACAATGGCGAGGGACTGAGCGACTGATGGAACACAAGATGGAGGATGCAATCGATCTGCCGGCGGCATGCGTGAACCCTGGCAGGTTGCGAACGCTGCAGAAATAGCACACCAAATCAAATCAATGTTGGCAGCTAATAAGTAATGGAGATTGATACATAGACACATCGCACGCGTACCGATATTAACAGGACGAGCATTTGCTTGGGGTACCACCTTCATCCATCTATCTGAGGTAGGTCTTGATGATGACCCGCTCGCGGAAGGAGGCAGACGCCGGAGGAAGCCTGGGCTCGTACCTGCCGCGGTGCGACAGAGCGCGGCCGTAGTTGTCCTTGTTGTCGTCCCAGCGCAGCTTGGCCCACCAGGCCCGCTCGCCGCTGACCTTCACGGCCTTGTTGTTTGGTTGTCGGTCGAGGCGCGGGAGGTGGCGCAGGCTCCAGCACCCGCGGACGTGGAGCTCCTCCCACGCAGGCGCCGTCAGGATGGCGCCGCCGTCGTCGTCGACATGGAGATGCTCCAGCAGTGGTAGCTCCTGGAGATGTATCCTTCGAAGGCACGGGAGATTGTAATAACCAGGAGTATCAGAGGTATAGAGACCTTGGTAGAAGATTGCCTTGAGGTTGTAGCAGAAGAGGATGTCGAGCGTCACAAGACTTGGCAGAGTACATGCACGTGGCAGGACGCCCTCCAACCTCGGGCAGTGCTTTAGGCAGAGGTGCTTCAATGCAGAGTAATGGTAATCACCACTTGGTCCGCTGAAATGGGTTAGGCTTTTGAGGCAGGACACTCATGCATTCTTCAGATTCGTCGTCGGCACGTAATAATTGAACACATGCTTCATGTGATGGCATCGTCAGATCTTGCAGGCAAACTAACAGACGCTTCACACAGCAAACGCTAAACACCGTCTACTGAAAAGAAATGTGTCTAGCAGCATTTGGTGTCGCCCACTAAACAAGCGAGCGGAAACACAAAACTCAACGATCACGAGATCGCAAGTCAAGCGAAACAACGATCACGCACTAGCGTCTTGTTCGTCACTCAACGCACCGAAATGCGCCTTACTGGTTCTCAGCAAGTTAAGAGTATGGGCAGCAGCAAAGAACACTAAAAACGAGATCGAAGCAAAGAGCCGAACAGCGAAAACTCCAACGAAAAGAGCACACAGCCACCTCCCAGGCTTCTGCCGGACTGTCCGGTGACCTGCGCCTACGCCGAATTGTCCGGTGGCCTGCGCCGGACTGTCCGGTGGAACCGGAGAGTCCGGTGGCAGAACCGAACTGTCCAGTAAAAGGCTGGAAGTTGAGTTTCCAAACCCAAAATTTGACCAAACCTTGTCCAATCTTCACGAAATTTGATACACACTATCTGAGCACTATTTCAAAACTATTCCTAAAGGATCCATGGAAAAAGATCAAGGGATTAGCGGGAATTTCAGATCTCGTGAAGAGGCAAGCTTTGGGCAAAAAAAGTGGAAAACTTAAATTCGACTTGCTCATGGCAAACCTGTAGGTTTGTGATGCACTAGGGCATAATCTTCACGTCCCTACAAGTTCAAAACACCGGCAAAAGAAAGGATTCGCCCATGGCCAAAGCAAACACTCAAAAGCCAAAGATTGAACTCAAAAACCAAACTAGAAGAGCAAGGAGGAGAGGGCTGCACACATGAGCTTGAATTTCAGAAGAATATTGCTGGATTAATCATAAAATTGAGTTCATACAAAGTTTCTACAGCCTACCACCCTTCATCCTCCCACTTGAAGTGAAGAACTGTCACACCCGGTTTTATAAACAAAACCAAATGACACCATATGTGTGTCCAGGATCTATTTTCCACACATACAGCCGACTTCATTAGTAAATATCAATAGACAGTGCATTATATAAGCGTATAAAACTTACATTTGACACAAAGGTCAATATATCAGAGTATAGCGGAACTTCTATCTCGTAGCGGAACTCCATCTTCACAGGAAGGTTGACTGGAGCACGTACGCCTAAACATCTTGTAGACTTCTGGATGCACTTCATCTTCATAGCACCATCAACTTGTAGAGAGCAGATCTATATTTTTGGTATAGCAAGGGTAAGTACATGTCGTACTTATCAAGTATTCCGTTTAGGATAAAGTGGACTGGTTTTATAGTGGATAGGCATAACGGTTGCTTTTAGTTGGTCAACTTTTATTTACTAACAATGAATTAGCATAACCCATCCCATAACTGAAGTATTATAAGTAAATAAAATAATTGAGTATCAACCATTGTCGTAACTGCCACCATTACCATCATCATCACCAGTGCCATCATCACTGTCATCACCATTGTCATCATGAGCTATTTTCTTTGAAAACTCTAATCTGTGAGGGTCCAGGCCGCTCTTAACCGTGAGCACGGCTGATATATCAGTTTTAAACACTCTCGAGTGGTTCTACAACTTTACCCACAAGTCGTGATTTCCATTTACCTCGGACTGTACGGGCCCTCAAACACTGACTTTGGGTGAGTCGGCAGGGTTTCACTACGAGACCTTTACAAAAAATTCCTAGAATTATGGCCCACTCGTTACAAGTTACTTCAGTCAAGTAAAGATATGGGAGTTTCGTTCCAACGGGTGACAAATAAATCAAACTGCACCACATTGGCAAAGGGCAAAATCCCATATCCCATATCCCCCAGACCCCTCATACGCCATGTTTCAGGAAAGTAAGCCAAAACTCTAATTCATCTAATTAATCAGTCAAGTCCAGTGCCATGTGAGTCTTGTGGTTGTACTGTTTTTCTGGGTGGTCGCTCGGAGAACCGATCCTTAGGGTGAGACCATCGAGCAAACCCACAAAACATGCTCAAATCCCTAGGTTGCCAAAACCATACTTTTGTTATCAGTTCATCATTTAATTAATCAATATTAGCAACATAAATAAAATGAGTTGAGCGGTAGCAATTAATTTTACAACATCACAGCCCTCCCAGGTTAACAAACATGTAACGGAATATCAAGCTAGTCATCTTTAATAGAAGCATGCAAATTTAGGCTCTAGATCAAGTGATTAAAGTAAATAGGACATAGGTCAAAGAATACTTGCCTTCCTCAGCAAAAACTTGCTCAGAAACTTTCCAAGATTGATTTTCGGCAAACACAACCGGTTCGTCTCCTACATGTTGCACATATACAGGTAATAAGCATAAAATAACTAAAACAGTAAACCAAACATCATGAAAAAAGGTTTTGAAATTATTCTACGCATTATCACGATTCCGTAGGTTCGAAAATCGTTCAAATCAGAGTTATAACGCAAAAGATTTGATTAAAACAAGTTTAAAGGCTTAAAATAAAGAAGATTTAAATCTCCAGGGGCTAAACTGCGAAAACCAGGGACTTAAAAGTAATAGATCTGGACTGCGGGTTAATTTTCAGAAAGCGCAGGGGTACTTTTGCAAAACATTGGCGCTGACCGGTATTTGACCCGGGTCGCGCGGGTTTCGGCCGTGGGATCTGGATTGGACGGCCTGGAATAGATCTCGGAGATACGGGAAAGTTTCGGCGGCGGGGTTGGCCGGCGGCAACCACGGCGCGCGGCGGAGGTTCGCCGGAGTCCGGCGTTTCCGCGGTTCCGGGGCCTAGGGCTAGCGAGGCACGGAGCGCGAGCGAGCGGAAGCAACGGCGAAGCCGTTAGGGTGGTTTAGGCGGTGGCGCATCGGCCGGAGGCGGCGGGCGGCGAGGTGGAGAGGAGGCGGAGCTCCGGCGAGCAATTACCGGGGCGGCAAGGCGTGATTGAGGACTAGAGCTAGATAGAGAGCTCCCTCACCTCAAGCCAAAGCTAGCGGTGTAGGTGGCTCAGATGAAGGGACGGCGACGGTGGTTGGTGACCTGCGGCGGCGACCGGCGGTGTCCTACGTGAAAGAGCGGCGGCGCGTTGAGCTCAAAACGGCGAACCAAAGCACTAGAACGGTCGAGATTAGGCGTTTAGGTTCGTTACCTCACGGTGATGGTCGTGAGCTAGACGTAGTCGGCGATGATGGCTTGTAGAGGCGGGTCCCGATGGTGAACTCCGCGGCGGCGCGGCGCACTGGTGCACGGGCTAGGGCACAAGGCGGCTAGGGTTGAGGGCATTTGAGGTGTCTACGGACGCCGAGGTGGGGAAGCTTATATAGGGCGGAGTCCGAAGCTTGCGGAGGGGCAAGGAGAGGCGGCGCGCGGCGAGACGTCTGGCCCGCGTCGGACTCAAAGTCCGCGTCGCCTACGGCGCGCGCGAGCTGGGAAAAAGGAAAGGGGAGGGCGTGGAGAAAGGAAATAGAGGGGTTCGGGTGCGGGATCCATGGAGACAGGGCAGAGAATACGGGCACGAGCGCGTGGGGTCGAGGCACGGCTCGGGCG
Source organism: Paspalum notatum (assembly GCA_022530915.1). Taxonomy (NCBI): domain Eukaryota; kingdom Viridiplantae; phylum Streptophyta; class Magnoliopsida; order Poales; family Poaceae; genus Paspalum; species Paspalum notatum. The sequence goes on from CM039689.1 coordinate 30,477,120, forward strand.
GGCTTCCCTCCGGGCGGAGCGGGCGGCAGCGAGAGGTGGGAGGAGCGGCTGACGAGCAGGCCCGGCGCGTCAGTGAGGGAGAAGAGGGGCGCGGTGAAGAGGAAGGCGCCGACAGGTGGGGCCCACCTGGCGGTGAGAGAAGGTGGAGGGCGCGAGTTGGGCTGCTTCCCGTTTGGGCCGGCGCGGTTGGCTGGGCCGGTTGGGCCAAAACCGAAGAAAAGAGAAGAAAGAGAAAAAGAGAAATTTTCCATTTGATATTGAAGAAGGAGAAATATTTGAAACGTTTAAATGAATTTGAATTCAACTTGAAACACTTCAAATCTCCCAATAAAGATATGCAACAGAACGTAGGTTCGCACATGTTGTTCCCATGATTTATTTTTCTTGATTAATATTAGAAGTAAATAAAGTATTATGGTGTCATGCATAAATAATCAAACTCTACGCAAAATTAAATTACTTTATGAAAAGACTTTCATATAGCAAAAAAAATTAGGGTGTTACGAGAACATTAGTTAGGGAACTCAAATCATAACCCTAATGCTCTTCTTTCTCTCTTTGGCATATGGCTGGTTAGAAACTAAGCCTAGGGTTTTCTAATAGTGTAAGAGTCATCTAAATGACTAGCCAATTAGGTATTTATAGCCCTAGACCTAACGACACTATTTAACACTAAGACCCGTACTCTAGAATGCCGGAAAGGGGCTGAAATGAAAAGATACAATCGGACGACTACGATGACGCTTTGATCTTCTTCTTCTCCACGTCTCGCTTAGATGTACGCCACGTAGCCAGTAGTCTGGAAGCTTCCCCCGGTTTTGAAGTCAGAAATCGGAAAACTTTATTCTGCGGGCTTCCTGGGCCGGGTCTTGGCCCAATCTTCTATCTTGGCGAGTCGGAGCCCAATCCACCAAGTCATTTGAATTTGGGTGGCGGTTTTGAGCTGAAGCCGTCAAAGCCTCCCTCGTACGTCTTCGCGCCATGCACTCGGATTGGAGCACCACGGTGGCACCCAGCTTCTCCAGTCCATCGGAGTTGCCTCGTGGTCCATCGGAGGGCTTACACCACCGTTGCCGAACCGCCCTTCCGTGTACCGAGCTCTCATGACCGACCGACACCGAGCATTGCCTCCGGTCCATTGGAGGGCTTCTGCCTCAGTCCATCGAGGTCTTCGTCATCCTCTACCTCCAGTCCATCGGAGGATTTGAGCTCGTTGACAATCACTTATCACACCAGGAGAGCAATGAGGCCAGTCCATTGGCTCTCACACCCCTTTCCAACTTTTTCCAAACTGCGCAGTGGGGTCAGCGTGAGGGGTATACCTATGCCTCTGTAGGTAATTTTTTTTAAAAAAACTCGCTCTTTTGCCGTGTAGATGTAACCATGAAACAAGGAAAAGGTATTATTACCTGCTACTCAAATTTAATGATGTTGCGTGGATTATAAACATGGCTTAATGGGCTTCATTTTGATGGGACTGGGAGATATGTATTTTTATATCAACTTATACTAGAAGAAACAATTAACTGCTAGACATGAAGGATGCAATCATCAAGCTAGTTTTGAGAATTGATACTGTAAGAAATCCATTGGTTGCAGTATAGAAGATCAACAACATAAAACAAAGATTTTTTTTTATATATTTCGATTGATCAAGGGGAAGGATGAAATCATCAAACAACTATTAGGAACCGATACTGTGAAAAATTCATTAGCTGCAATATACAAAAGAAAAATAAAACAAAGATTTTTTTTTTGTATGTTCCGATTGGTCCTAAGCAGAGGTCCCTAAGTAAAAAAGTCACAAAATAACAAGAGCTAGAAGAACGGTTATGGAAAACAACGCTGGGGGAAGAAATGTCGGTGATTCTTTGTATTCTTTAATTCATAGGAAGAAACATGATAAAACAATGCAGACTTGCAGTAGATGAGCCAGCAGAGTTTTGTGATTTTCAGAAGGTCTCAAGATTAAAAGGCTAATTGTAGGTATGAAACAACAAGAGAATGAAAAACAAACTAATACTCCTTTGACTGGTGGCTGACTGGCTGGGGGTGGTGGTTGGGAGTTTGTGGATGGACGTAGTTTCTTTTTCTAGTCAGTCAGTTTGTTAGAACCTGAATGGAAGTGATTTAGCATGGAAACCAGATAGCAAGGGACTGGTCACACCAAATAGGTAGCTGGGGAAAGAGAGATGGCATGTGTCGTCCACTGCAGCGCTCTCTTATATGAAGAGAGGGGCAATATTCTCTAGTTACAACAACACGCAAATCAGAAACGATGCCTCTTTGAAAGCAAAAAAACAAAGCTCAGAACACGAAAGGAATGGATGATCTTATACCATGTTGAAAGAAGAAAAGGTTACTTGCGTACTTAAAGAACAATGGCTATCACAGGATGGAGTGACAACTGGCATATGGCTTAACAAAGCATGGGCGAGGAGAGCCAAAAAATAGAATGGAGTAGCATTGCTTTGTTTGTATGGCAATTGACAATTCGTCTAAACACTTTTACCAGTATGGTCAAAGTGCTGTTCTGCTCTTACTCATATAGTTGGACCAACTCAGCATTGGCAATTTATTCTGCGAAATAGTTGGAATCCTTCAAAACAAAAATTCTCACACCCTCGTGTAAAAGATCAATCTAAAAATGATGAAACAGTAAGCCGTGTTTATATTCGTTTTTACAAATTTCACGGTGATTGGAAAAAATAGGAGCCGTCCATCAGAGGAGACCTAACGATTTAAAAATAGGCGGTATGACGGTACCGGTAGCAGACGGTACCAAATAGAAAAGTTCTTCAATAATTCAGCTTGAAAAATTAAAATGGGGTGGTACCGCTCAGTACCGGCAAGTACCTGTCCAACCACTGTAAAATGTCTTGTAATTACAAGTTTTACAAATTTTTTATTTTAATATTTTAATAGTAGCCAGTAAAAAATTAATGGACAAGGTATCTATTGGTTCCGGTGAGTATTTTTCCGCACATAGTAAAAAGGCCTGTTATTTTAATTTTTATTACTCACTTAATTAGAATACACGTCTTGCGGTAGTTGAAAAAAATAGGAGTCGTTCATCAAAAAAAAAGATTTAGTGGTTTAGAAATAGACAGTATACCACATTACCCAGTACTAGGAGGTACCAAAGAAGAGGGTTCGATATATAATAGGATCTGTATCCATATTTTTTAAAATCTTAATTTCACAAAGGGCATAAAGACCATTAAAAATAGAAAAAGGAGTGATACCGAAACGATCCCAATTCCGCGGTGCCGGAATCGAAGCCTTTTACAACATGCGATAGGCTCAGAACGCATAAAAGCTATCACATGCAGTGTTACAGCATAGTATCAGTTCCAAGCTTCACGAGTTTAATTTATTACATGCCGTATCTCAGCGATACTTCGGCTCGTAGGCCGGATATTAAAGCAAACAGAACAAGCAACGCAATCAGAGTAGCAGCATCATGGTAGATTTCTGCACAGGGATCCTTGAGCATAGCTACAGCCTTAGTCCTCGTACCAGTCGTCCCTCGCGACGAGATTGTCCGGCTCGTCGTCACCTGAGTCTGCACGATAAGCGTACAGGTCACTAAATCGAACACCCCAATCAGCCTAACTAGTATTCAAATGGAGACTGGCTTCCTAGCAAAGCATAAAGAGAAAAGAGTATAGTATATCTATTTATTCTCTCCGGAAAGTCAGTCCTGCGACTGGTTCCCGCTCTCAATGATTATCCCAACACATGTCACATCTCACCACCATACACCTTTTCCTTACACCATCTCGTCATCAACTATTTCTGCGGCATGGGAAGCTCCCACCCACCCATCCTCAACGGCCTCAGCCGGTGTTCTATCACTCGAGGGAGAAGAGAAAAAAACCCATACTAGATGAGGTGAATACTCAACCTTGGTCCGTCCATGACCGTGGACACCGGCTTTACGTAAAGATTTACACTCTGCAGAGGTTTGTACATCTGTACCCACACGAGACGGGACGGGGGCAGTGGCCAAACACCCTGGGCCCGCCACACCGACGGATGAACTTCCCTTCTGGCACTTTCCCCGCTTTTCTGAGCTAGAAACTATGCGGATAAACCTCCCACCGCTCTCTCAGGACTATGAGCTCGAGTAATCCGAGGCGGCCACGGGTCGAGTCTATCGGGGACGCGTGGCTGCATCATAGACCCACCATCGGCGCTAACACTATCGCCTTACGCCTACAGGTATATACCCTTCGGGGAAGTTCATGAATCGGGCCAAAGGTCGTATGGTATGCACACATCAAATCCGAGGTTTATCACCTCTACTCGGTCCTTAATTCGGCGAGAGCAAGCCATCCAAGGGTCAGTTGCCACCCTCTGCGGTGGGCCGCGCACCACCACACACCTCACTCCACTCTCGGTGGAGTTCTAGTCTCTCCCATGTTTCCGATGCCGACTCTCGCCACCCAAGTCTCACACTCCAACTCGCGCTCACAACCATCCCACTTCACACACGCCAAGAGTGATCACATCCCACCAATATAACACCCAACTCACATCATGTTCATTTTATCAAGTTGGGTATTAGTTGTAGCAAAGCAATGGCTCAAGTAAAACAAAGTCCAGTTGGGGTTGGCTTATTGCGGAGCAAAAACATTTCACCTACGCACTAACAGTTGCGCGTGTCTATGGAAAACGGAAGTGGGGTGTTCGCTGACCTTGTTCGTTGGCCTCCTCTTCTGGCAGGTACTCCGGCTCCTCCTGGTCGTCCTCCGGGATCTCCGACTCTGGATTAAACAAGCTATGATTAAGAATCTAACAGAAAGATCCAAATATGCAGATAAGATACGACACCATTCAACGAGACACAATCTCAAGTGATAGAGGAAGATTTTAGATAAGAGTTGGGGTGGATTTCATAATTTTCGGAGTTGGAATAGATTTATTACGATTATTCCAAGTTTAATTCGGGTTTAATTATTCAAAAAGGCGAAAAGGGCTGGGGCTGGTCATCGGGCCGAAACTCAGCCCACTCGGCTCCCTCTCTCTTTCATTCGTTCGGCCCGTCCTGCAAAACCCGGAACAGGGCCTCTCTTCTTTTCTCTCCGCCCGGCCCGCATCGCTCTCTCCCTCACTCGGCCTGCCCTGATCGCTAGTAGGCCGGTCTCTCCCTCCACTCGGCCGGCCCGCTCCGATCCACCCCTCCTCACTCGACAGCTCCCACCCCGAACGCCACCTGATCGACGGAAAGCCCCCAAGGCTCTCCTCACCGGCGAAGCTCGCCGCAGGCGACAACTACACGCGGACGCGCGACTCCTCCTCCCTGCAAACACCACGGCTCGAAGGCCGGCTTCTCACGGCTCGATCATGCAACAGCGGCGATGCCTAGGTCCGCGCGCGGTCGCGTCCGCGCGGTGGTGTCCCACCCAGGCATCAGGCCGGCTCAATGGCACAGGCGTAAACGCGGGCACGGAGTGATGACTCCGGTCGCAGCGGCGCGGTCCAGGCGTCTATGGTAGTTGGGTCTAGGCCAAAGGGCAGGTCAGCATTCAGGTCCAAGATTCGGCGCGGCGGCGTTCATGGACTCAAGTCCGGTCGCCTTGGCACGAAACCACACGGGCACGGGCTCTATCCGGCCGCAACGATGGGCGAACTAGCGCAGAACGAGCACACACGCAGCAAGGCAAGGTCGCGCGTGCTTGAGGGTGTACTCGGCCGCAGCGGCACTGGCGTGCGATGACATCACGCACATCACGCGCGGCGGGCACGACACTCGCGTCATGCGCGGCGCATGGCGGCAGAAACAGGGGCGGCGCGGCTCTAGGCCGGCGTCCCGGCGGCGATCTAGCGCAACGGCGCTCCCTAACACTATCTACGACGACGACATGGCCTCGAGTCACCACACGAAGGTGGAGCTCCAGATCGGCCATGGCGCAGCACACGGACAGAAGGGGCTCGGAGAGCCCAGGTCCACGGCGGGGTTGGTCTGGGGTTGACGCTATTCTCACCTTGGTTTGCTTGCCGGCGAGCAGTCGTTCCCGAGGCGGTGTACGAGTAGCAGAGGGGTCGACGACGGCGAGGTACGGCTCCGAGCTCCAGGTACGGCGGCGTCGCGGACAGCTTCACGTCGGGTAGGCGGGGTCCTGGCGCGGGCAGGGCACAGCTCCCTCCTAGGCTCGAGGCCTTCCTCGGCCTCGGTTGGCACTTCACCGGCGACGGCGGCCCGTCCTTCTTCTCCGGCTCCGGTATCCTCCTCCTCCACCCTGTCTCACCGAGTCCCTCGATCAGCGGCGGTGAGAAAGGGGAAAGTCCCCAAAGCGGCTAGGGTTTGCGGAGGACGGCTCTAGGCTTTATAGGGGAGGTCCTAGGGTTGGAGTGGAGACGGAATTGCACGGCGATGGCGGGAAATCGGCCGGTGTGCCATCTCACTGCCCCTCTCCTCTCCGCTCTCCCGCTCTCCCTCACACAGAGTGCTGACAGGGTCACGCAGGGTGCGTGACCCGGGCCCCATGAGACCATGGGCAGTTGGAGACGGTCGATCCTATCCCCTCCACCTCCTTGGCGTGCAAGGCGGACGGGGAGAGGCGAGGTGCGAGCTCGAGCGTCACAAAGCCGAAGGTCCACCGGGCAGCGATGGAGCGAGGGGCGGCGCGATGGGCTGGGCTGACCGCGTTTCCAAGGCCCAATTGCAAGTGATGGCGTGGCTAGATGGGCTGGCGAGATGGCTGGATTGGCTATGGGCCGAAATGGCCTTTTCATTTTAATCCGATTTCAAGGTTTTTTTCCAATTATTTCTGATTTGCATTTGAGTTTCTTTTGGTTTGAATTATACACACAAACAAAGATCCAATTAAACCCAAATGATGATGCAAAGGTTACACACATTGAGATATATAAAGCAAGGTTAAATCAGCAACATAAACATGTTGGCAACATAATTTAATTAGCTATCCCAATTTTAGTTAATTATATGCAATGAACAAGCAATATTTAAAACGAAATTTTTAAGTAGTGATTTTTAGGTTACAAAAAGTAGGGTTGTTACAGATACCTCATGATACCGGTAGGCACCTTTCCAACCACTATAGAATCTTCTTTTTCTTTTTGTTAGAAACCTAAAAGAAAGATTTATACCATGAAAATTGGAGAACAGCTGATGGAGGAGACCGTTGTGGAGGAGATCGCTGTATCTTATATAAATGAACAGAAGAGCAATATTCTCTGGCTACCACAACACGCAAAGGTGCATCTCTCTGAAAGAAGATAACTTGCGATGTGCTTTCCATAGGGCTGGCACCTCAGGAAGTCGTCAGGGTAGAGGCACAACCTGCCAAGACACTGCCTCGCCTTAATTTAGCACTGTTAATTTATTTTAAGTTAAACGTGGCTCCTGGGGACTAGTAACCTCAGAAATGATTATTTTAACTTATCTTTTATAAATATATTGTGGGTATTTTATATGCAAATTTAGAAATTATTTAAATATATCTTTTATGATGGTATATTGGATAATTTATATGCAGATTTATGATTTATTTTAATTCATCTTTTATAATTTGTCGTATGTGTAATTTATATGTAAATTTAGCAGGTTATATAATTTATATTCTATAATAGCATGATGGGTAATTTTTATGCAAATTTAGGGGGTTATTTTAATTCGTATTTCATAACGGCACAATGGGTAATTTTTATACAAATTTATGCATTATTTTATTTACCATTCATTATGGTATGGTGGGTATTTTTTTAAAAAATATAATTGGCTACTATTATTAGAGTTACACGATGGACGGCCAGATATTTTTTATTTTTATGAGAATTTCTAAAATTTATCTTTTTTTCTAACGTGTCTGGTAAGGATTAACGAAGAGACTCCAAAAGAAACCTTCAATTAGTAATACTAAAATTAGTAAGGTTTGATGTACCAGTGCATATAGGGAGTATTACAAATTTTCTATTATAGATGGAGTAGCTGCCAGCGGAGAGTTAGGTAGACAATATATTGCTATGATTGCACCATGCAAAGGTGTGAATATACCCCGTGGCACAATAAAACCATAGCAGCAGCAGTAGAAACAAAAATAAATCTACATGATATTTGGTTGTCACGCTATATATTTTGTACTATCGTTCATTTGATACGAGCCAGAGAGAAAGGGTCATAGGCTTCGAACGCATTGGGAAGTGTGGCAGTGTCTCTATATAGTCTGCAACAGTTATTTTCTACGTTCAGCCTGTATGGCAGCGACAGTTTCTAGCAAGTATGGTAAGTATGTCATTTTCGATCTGGAAGCTGCAGGCTGAGCTATCATTCGATCATAAGGCTGTTATGAGGACCGGCATCTCCTTGTTTGGATTTTCATAATGGCAAAGTGGATAATTAATATATAGTTTTTGGTTTTACTACTTAATATTATTTTTATAATTAATCTTCTAATTGATGATTTTATCTTTTTTAAATGCGTCTTGTGAGGATTAATAAGAGGGTCTAATAAGAGCCTCTAATTAGTAATTAGTAATAGTAAGATTAGGCACAATATATCTGTTTTATAGAAAGGTTTCTATCATCTTTATCAAAAAAAATACGTAATCATTTAATAGGATAAATTTATAAATGTGAAAAAATCTGACAAAAAATGAGGATAAATTTGAAAATGGAAAAAAATCTTTAAAGAAAAAATAATTTGCTTTCGGTGAGAATTGAACTCAAAACCTTTCATAATGACAGAGGTGGAAAAATCTTAAAAAAAAAGAAACAATTTGCTTTCTGTGGGAATTGACTCAAAAACTTTCATAGTGTCAGAGGTGGGTAATTACTTTGAAAACAGATCTAATGGCTATTAATATTTCAATATGACAATTGATGGTCGTATTTTTCTGACTATTGTGAGAATTTCTAAAATTTTCTCTTTTTTATTAGCGCGTCTCGTGAGGATTAACGTGGAGTCTTAAAAAAGCCACCGATTAGGAATATTAAGATAGTCAAAATAAAGTTTATGGTTAATGGCACAAACGTCTATTATTAGGGCATGTCAGTTTAGGCTTAATGGTACACTAGGAGTCAGGCCCATCTGGAGCCTTAAATCATAAAATTGAGTTATATGGGAAGAGGATGGAGGATCACATCATAGTTCCTCATCATATTCTCAGGTTATGCAGCACTTCAAAGCCGAAAATCAAAATATACACTTCATGAATATGTTAAGACCTTTTTTATTGGCTAAACATGCAAAGTTCAGAATAACATATGCATGCTTTCTCAGTGCATTTCCTAGTGTATTGACCATGCAAATTTCAGAATACCAGCCGGCTTGTATCTGCATGTAAAAAAAAAAGTGGTTCATCTTCGTGGCATGGCTTCTGAGCGTGGGGCATTCCAGCCTCAGGACTGAAGTGTCTAGATGGCTACGAGTGCTCCTTGCTTGTCCTGCACGCGGCGGACAGCGTTGGGCAGGGGGGGCACAGGGAAGAAAAAAAAGCTACAACCATCACAGGCCGTCCGAGTGCGACAACGACAACGAGGGGGCACGCCCGCAGAAAGCTAAGGTTCGGTGTTTGGAGAGGTCAACATACCGTCAATCCAATTGTCCTTCCGGAACACAGAACAGCATAGAAGTCCCTCGGTCCCTCCCATTACCAAGGATAATCTATCTCCGTTTGACCGTCCCTGCCCTGAAGAGAGTTTGAACCGGTATTTTTTAAGCCAACACCACCGACCGCACACGCAGCGCAAGACCAAGGCCTGTTTAGTACCACAAATTTCTTCCAAAATTCACTATGCAAAAAGAAGATTTTCCGTCACATCAAAATACCGGCACATGCATGGAATACTAAATGTAGATGAAATAAAAAAATAATTGCACAGTTTAGATGTACTTTGCGAGACGAATCTTTTGAGCCTAGTTAGACCATAGTAAGACAATATTTACCACAAACAAACGAAAAATGCTACAGTAGTTCTACAGTGCTTTTCAGTTCGGAACAGTGTTTTTCTCAACCATCTAAACACACCCCAAGCAGGGAGAGATTAGTTGTTCCAAGGCAACCAAACTCGACCGGGTCTGCACACCGTTGGCCCATCAACCTTGCACTTGCCTGGGAGGCTGGGACCGCCACCGCCATGCCGGAGCCGGAAGCCATCCCTCAATGGGCCCATGCGGAAAGACACGGTGCAATAGAGATGTGGATGGGAATCGCTGACATGGTGGTCCTGACCAGCACAGCACGACCCCCTGCTCCGCACTCCGATGCTGTCTCCGCGCACTGCCAATGCTACTCCCAAGTACTAGTTGCAAGGGAAAACGTCGACCTGGCCGCAACCGAGCACCTGCCGGACTGGACCATGTCCACCTCCGTGCTCAAGCAAGAAATTGGAGACCATAAACACCGGTGGAGGCTGCCGCTTCTAAACTCTGCATCTTTTCCCTCCATCGTGTTTATCAATCATGACAACGGGGTGAGTAGGCTAAAGAGACCGAGTTTATACCTGATGCCTAGTTGGTGACAGAGGACACCATGCAAAACTGCTATTGCAACCTTGTATACAAGAAAACAGAGCAGTACGTGGGCTGAAACAGAGCTGACACACTCGATCGGTACTCTAGCGAGAAGACTTATTACTACATCACAAATTTCACACAAACTAATTAAAGTATTGGTAAATCAGATACAAAAATCGATAAAAATAGCGGTGCATAATCCATACAATTAGAATGGGGTTTAACAGAACGCAGCACGTCACAAACTTAGAATACTTTAGCATGAGCCACCAAGATGGCCATACCAATTATGTGTTGAAACAAAGCAAACTTATTACAATCAGTTTCACACTGGAAATAAACCAAGCACGGGACACAGTAAAATCCGCAACATAATACACACAACAATCTCACTTAGCTGCCACCATTGGATGGGCCTGAGTCCCATCGATGGACAAGTGAGACAAAGCCAAACCTTATTTGGAACAAGTCACACAAGGAGGATAGGAAGCAAAAGCAATACAATCTTGGAAGAGACAAATTAAGCGTAGAGGGGATCGATCTCGAACGTGAAATTATATTGGAGACGTGGGCTGGGGCATGGCCATGATGAGAGACTGAGCGACTGATGAAACACATGTCGGAGGATGCATGAACGGGGACGTATACAGGTCCATGACGCTGCAGAAATAATACACCATGTGAGGTCAAATCAATGTTGGAAGCTAAAAAGTAATGGAGACTGATGAGATCACATTGCGCGCATACCGTGATTAACAGGATGAGCTTGGGCTTGGGCACATGGCCTCCATTCATCTATCTGAGGTAGGTCTTGATGATGACCCGCTCGCGGACGGAAGCAGACGCCGGAGGAAGCCTGGGCTCGTAGCTGTCGCGGTGCGAGGGAGCGCCGCCGTGGTTGTCCTTGTCGTCGTCCCAGCGCAGCTTGCCCCACCAGGCCCGCTCCCCGCTGACCTGCACGGGCTTGTCGTCTGGTTGTTGGTCGAGGCGCGGGAGGTGGCGCAGGCTCCAGCACCCGCGGACGTGGAGCTCCTCCCACGCAGGCGCCGTCAGGATGGCGTTGTCGTCGTCTGCGACATGGAGATGCTTCAGCAGTGGCAGCTCCTGGAGATGTATCCTTCGAAGGCACGGGAGCTCGTAATGACCAGGAGTAGAAGAGGAATGACGACCTTGGTAGAAGATTGCCTTGAGGTTGTAGCAGAAGAGGATGTCGAGCGTCACGAGACTTGTCAGCCCAGATGCACGTGGCAGGACGCCCTCCAACCTCGGGCAGTGCTTTAGGTAGAGGTGCTTCAATGCAGAGTAAGGGTAACTACTTCTTGGTGCGCAAAAATGGGTTAGACTTCTGAGACAGGACATACATGCATTCTTCAGATTCATCGGCACATAATCACCAAACACATGCTCCATTTGATGGCACCGTCGAAGCTTGCATTCTTCCAGCTCTCCCGGATAATTACATAGATCAGAGAGCTCCGGGACATGGGTATCATCCGACATACTAATCGATTTGGTTCCACGCAGAAGATACCATAGACCATGGGGATATCGATCCACCTCTGACATCTCCACGTGACGCTCGGTCTCTCGAAAGGGAGGTACGTCATCCATTGACACCATCAAGGCTCCTTCTATCAGATTGCGACGACTTACATCGGCATAGGCTCGCGGTGACACATCAAGCTTGTTAGCTACCCCCTTGTTCTCTGCATCCTGTATCTTCCTTGTTGTGGCCTTGCATGATGTAACTCGAACATAGAAAGTTTTAAAAAGGTTTCCATCCCTCACTAAATTCCTCGTAGCATCATTGAAGCTATAGAACAATCTGGAGTCACTTACACACACCTGGGTAACTTGTGGATTGGAATTATTAACATTTCCTCTGTCTGAGCATTGATCCAAGCAGAACACATCTGGCAGCCTCTGCAGCTTATGCCAAGGAAATCGTCTAAGGGAAGGAACACCCAGGAGAAGCAATCGCCTAAGCCGGGGCAGATTAGGGATGCAATCTGGGATCTCCTTGATATTTGTGCTAGATAAATCAATGTCCTCTAAAGCACCAACCTCCTTAATCTCAATATACTCCAAGTTTCTGCATCCACGCAAGGACAGACGCTTCATATGAGGTGCGCCGATAAAAGTGAATGATCTCAGGGTTGGGTGCCTCTCTATGGCTACTTCTACCTCTGTCATCATTGGCTCACATCCTTCAATATGCAGATGGATCAAGCCTCTTGCTTTACAAACTAACCCTGGTGCAAAAAAATTCTTGTTCTCTATCAGTTTGAGTGATCTGAGCTTCTTCATTTCTTGAAAGATGTCCACAGGGAGATATTTTATTCGAGTCCCTGTGAGTTCAAGTCGTGTTAGACTAGATAATGCAGCAACAGAAGGCGGCAATTCTTCCAGGTTTGAGCACTTGAGGAGCAAAAGCTCTTGTAGATTAGGCACATTATGGAAGAAATCACAATGGAATGTGTTTATATTTGAGTTGGAGAGATTGAGGTGGGTCAAGTCACTTTTTTTGCTGCCGTTGTTTTCTGGAAAATTTATTTCAGCGTCAGAGAAGCTGAATGGACTTGTGATGTTATAGCAGCCCCTGAGGGAAATAAATTGGAGTTTTTTGAGACGGCAAGTTGAAGAAGGGAGTGATTTTAGTGGAGTGTAGGAGAGGCAAAGCAACCGTAGTTTCTGGAGACAAGAAACCGAGGGAGGGAGTGATTCTAGTGGGGTGTAGGAGAGATCAAGGACACGAAGACAGGGGAACTTGGCGAAGAAATAATGATCAGACTGAAGCTTCATGAACAACCTCGACTGCTGTGATGAATGCCTTGCAAAGAATGCAGTTGGGCCACTAGCTCCCTGGCTCAGCCATTCTCTGCTGAAATGCCATCCTAGGTCGCCAACATGTGAGATCCAATGCATGCGCTTCAACAACCCAGGATGATTATTGCCCTCATCACAAAGTTGATCCGTTGTGTGGCGCTCTGCAACAAGGCCATGACATGCTAGGAAATGTGCAGCAGACCTTATGGCTTCGTCAGCTTTAATAGTTGCAGGATCGGAAAAGGGAAGCTGCAGCAAGGAGTACTCTCGAAAGGCTTCAAGAATTACATTCCCAACTTGGTATATGTCATTGTATTTGTCATGATGGCTGGTTATGCCCTCGTCCCCAATTCTTCCTTGGTGGATGGTAAGGATGCCTTGTGCAGTCCATTGACGTATAAGCTCATCTGAAGTAATATTGATCGATGCATCAGAGCTCTGGTGACCTTCGTGTCCATGAGGCGATGAGCAGTGGGAAATGAGCAGCATGGTGGCATAGTGAAAGCATTGGACAACCACGTGGTGCCAATATTGCTCATGTTTTTGGCCGATGGCACCCATGATATACTTGGCCGCTTGATGAAGTGAGTAGAGAGTAAGAATCACTATATCATCTCCATCAAATGAATCAATGAGACAACGATAATAATTTGGCTTGCTCCTCTTGTAGACATCTTTGGAGGTGGTTGATACGAGCCAGAAAGAGCCTTTCCAGTAAGGAGGAGGTAGGCATGACAAGCCCTCCGTGAAAGCATCATATTGGATGGGCTTGATGGGCTCGTCGAGGTTCTCAACCACCAGCAGGTACTTCTTTGTCGACAGCTTCTGGATAATTTGAGGAACTATTGATCTGAGTAGCAATGCCCGGAGTGAGCCTGTTCTATCCTCGTGGCCATATGTATAGTACCTTATCTCATCACTGTCTTCCTTGAGCCTAGTGTACTCTCGGTCGAGTAGCCCGAGTCGCTCTGCCACTTCGATGGTCAGTCTCTCATTAATGTCGAGTCCCGTTCCTGCTGCGGCAGTTTGCTTCATGTCCACCTCTATGACGTGATCATATGGACCATACGCCCTGATCCAGAACTCCCGGGTGATGCTTGAGATAGCCCGCGTGAAACAGCATGTGGGTCCGACCCCTACGTTCCACGCCACGTTACCAAAGTCGCCTTTTCGTTCCAAGCTACGGTATGCATTGCTGTTGAGATATCCATTCAGCCTGGCCACACAAATAAAAAAAAGGCAACTTGATCAAACAGCTCTCGTCGCGCTCATGGTAAGTAATTAACTAAGCATCTATCTTTAATTTACTCCAAAGGTCACACTACTCTGTTTTTTTTTTCATTCTCGCCTCCTGTCCTATAGCCTGTTTCATATATTAACTTGTTGTCCAAGGACAGTTATATTCGTTTTGACACGCTTTATTGTACGGGAGTTAAAGGCTGATGCTGGATTTTTTTTTTTTTTTTTGGTTTCTGCAGAGCGCTGCATATTTTTCATGTTCAATTTCCTGTTAACACGTACATACACGGATACACCTTGTATACATGTTTATGAACAAAATATGTTTGATCGTGGTAATGTATTAGTTTTAAGACTTTGGAACCATATCCATCTGAAAATGGTGCCGCACATATATACCCTGCTTGAAAAAATCACGAAAACAAATTATCGCTTTTCCAATAACCTAAATTTCGCGTACACGTTCAGATGTTCTGCTTACTGCTTATAAAATTACCAGTTCATTCACATGTAGCCCTGCAGAAGCTAGTTGGTACAGGTGACAAAAG
This sequence comes from Paspalum notatum, assembly GCA_022530915.1. NCBI lineage: Eukaryota > Viridiplantae > Streptophyta > Magnoliopsida > Poales > Poaceae > Paspalum > Paspalum notatum. The sequence goes on from CM039689.1 coordinate 30,492,217, forward strand.
TATTCATGACTCGTGAGTATACTTGGGTCCACCACTCATAAGAATTGCTTATCTTTTTTGTTGTCTCTAATTTATCTGCAGCTAACACTAATACCTATTGAAGAGGCTCATCACAGGGCGCTCGAAGGACATGACAGCAGTGTGGATGCAGCCTCCGTGAAGAGGTTGGCGAGTAGGTGGCCACGGAACCTGGCTTCGAGTGCGGCGGCGACCATCTCTGCTGGCCCGCCGCACGCGCATCTGACGACAGGCACCACAGCGAGCGTGGCGACGACGCAGAGCGGCAGACGGCAGAAGTGGCCCAGCACGACGGCGTCGACGAGCGGGGTCGTTCAGTGCGACGTAGGCTTGGGGCTGGGCGAGCGAGAATATGCCCTCCTCCAGGCAGACGAAGTCGGTGGCCGAGGATGGGTCCGCCGTGGCACAGGCTGAGCTCAGCAAAGCTTGCCGCCGCGCCGCCGACAATGCACGCTTCGTCGTCAAGAAGATCGACGCCCTGCAGGCGCACCTCTACAGCCTCGAGCTATGCAGCCGCGAGTGCTACGACGCCATGGCGACATGGGAGGCCGAGCTGCACGTCTGTTGTGCTGCTCTGCTCTGCTCAGCCGCTCAGCTGCCGCACGCGCACCAACAGCCCAGACCGCCAGCTGCGACCTGCGAGCCACCCAGCGCAGGGGCGCCAACGCTGATGCCATCACGCGCCGCAGTGCCGCGCACCCGCCACCGCAGCACGCCCCCGCACTCCGCCGCCGTCCGCCGCACTCCACAGCGCGAGGGAAGAGGACAAGGGAGTGAAGTGGGAGAGAAAGAAAATTTCAAGGGGCTAAATGAAAAACTAAACATAAAATGAAGGGGTATGGGACCTGTGGTGAATCACTTAAAAAGTTAATGGACCCCAAAATACACTTCGAGAGTTGATGGACCTAACCGACACAACGCGAAAAGTAAATGGACTAACGGTGCATTTTATTCTTTTAAAAAATTACCCACCATGCCATTACGAAAGATGAATAAAATAACCCCTAAATTTATATAAAAATTAACGACAATGCCATTATAAAAGATGAATAAAATAATCCTCTAAATTTATATAAACATTACTCACCATGCCATTATAAAATCCAAATTAAAATAACTCTATAAATTTGCATAAAAATCACTCACCATGCCATTATAAAATATGGATTAAATAATTCTTAAATTTGCATATAAATTACTCACCATGCCATTATAAAAGTTGAATTAATGTAAGCCCTAAATCTACATATAATTTAACCAATATGCAATCATAAAAGATAAATTAAAATAATTTCTAAATTTGCACGTTCACCTACAACGTCATTACGAAAGATGAATTAAAATAATAACCTCTAAAAATCTATATCTCCTAATAAAGCTCTAACCCGTGCCACCCCACGGGTCGATGAACTAATATGTTTAACATGGAAATAGAAAATTGATATTGGTTATCACTTACTACATGGGAGGCTCCAATTTAGATATAGAAAAATAACATATATGTGCAATTAAGGAGCAGATCGAGGGTTTATTTTAGATTAGTTGAGGCTTAGGCCGCCAGAGCGTTTTCTGTGTGTGTATTGCTAGGAGTACCGCTGCTAGAGAGTACAAAGGGAAGAGCTCCGGCAGAAGCAACCCTAGCTATAAGTTTGGTGGGAATGAGAGATGTCCGTTCTAAAGGGATCAGAATTCTCTTTTATACTCCAAGAAGTACAAAATGTTCTATATGCTTTTTGATGGAGATGTGCCCCGCGTAGCAATTTCTAGGTTTGACTCCAAGTCGGAACGGCTCTGACATGTGCCGATGCCGGGGATGATCGGGACCCAACTGATCGGGTCCGGCTCGGAAGCCCGCAGATGGTCTGTGTATTTGGACCTCAATCAGGACCAGATGCTTGATCCATAAGCAAATAGAATCCTGATAGACCTTTACAAGGTGAAGGCTCGTCAATGGAGACTATATATATGCACGAGAGGGAACGTCTCAGGCAGACCTAACTGGTGTGCGTGAGAGCCATCGCAGACAAGGTTTCTGCAAAACCCTAGACATGCCCTAATTTAATCGCTCAAGATCCTCCGCCAATTTCATGGTGCTAGCACGCCAAAACTCAGCATCACCTTCCCGCACATGTGGATACTGTAGAGGCATTGCTACAACATCTACGCTCATCGACTGACTGGTTTTGAGGGCCGCTGAGTGGTTCTTGATTGATGGTGCTAGATGACTCGGCATCGACTCCTCTGACCACATCGACTCGACGCGCACGACTCAGCACTCAGCTGCCTCAACTCGTTTTCCGTTGCACTGTGCGTCTAGTGGTACTTGTACGAGTTCCTGTGTTTACGTGGTAGATAAAAAATGTTTTTATGCTATAGTAGCCTACCCTGTAATCGAACACCTTTAACTCTACTCCTATTGTGAGGGCTCGCGTCATGTCCTTTTTCGCTATGGGACCTAGTCATCATCAAGGAGAGGTGGCTTTTCCCCGAAGCATCCTACGTTGTAGTCAAAAAAAGCTGTACAACACTCTTCCCTACCGCCATGCCACGAATGACTAAAGTTGGTAGCACAGTTATGCCATTGTGGCCACAGTGGTCGCCGCATGACAGGGCAGCACAACAAAAGGGGCATGATGGGCGATGTGCACCTGTGCTGCATTAAATGCGAGACGTGGATGCTCTTATCGCGCCGTCCACTTCCCGCCCTGAACCGGGTTGGTCACTGACAAGATGTCTCTAGGGCGTCTTGTGGCCCCACATTGTTGATCTATCCTGTGGTGTAACCCGGGGCCCCAAAGAGGTGCCATGTGGTCTCTGGGGGCCGCCTGGCTGTGCACAGCCCCCGGGTCGCTCTGGTCACATGTTGGCTCTAAGGCTATAGTCACCAGCAAATGCATCCGAGCGTGCAAACATTTAATGCAGCGTATGGGTCAGAGAGCAACTGGCTTCCAACGGCTCTTTGCGCAGCCAGATACGCGCATTGGTGACTATAGCCTAAGGCCAGCTGATAGAGCAGCGTCCAGGCCCTAGTCTAGTCACGCGTTGGCTTCGGGGGTTGCTTCCCAAGTCCTTGCCACTCCGCGTGCCAGGCGAAGGATCGCTCGTAGAGGGCCACACTAGACCCTACTTCTGTACTTGCTAGCGGGAGGCGTGTTTTAGTGAGCCAAGTGGGGGTATGCTATCCCCGTGCACTGACAACTCATTTCTCATTCAATCCTTTGGACGTTTGAACGAGTGCTTCCAAAGTATGTTTTCTAGACGTGTCCTATGGTTATTAGCTTGTCTTGTGCCACCTAACCTTGCATGGTTCTATATTGAATTTTTTGAGCGGCTCCTTCACTGTGTCATTGGGGTTCCGATAGCAACAAAGTTGAAAACTTGTGATTTTCTTGGATTCATGATTAATCAGATCATGTTTTGGGTCAAGGATTTCTCCTAGGTTCTCAAGAATGTTTCTAGTGTTGCAAGTAAGGTATATATAGTTGTCCTGAGTCTTGATCTAGATGGACCTAGATACAGCCATACAGTTAATGTGACCTCGCTAGAGGGTCACACACTCACAGCCGCATGACAAGAACAGGGCTAAGAGAAGTATAACGCAATGATAGATTAATAGTATTCTTGCTTGCCTTTTATGGATATATCGCTTCCCCCAAAGGTATTATTTAACACCTAAGCGAGACATCCTATCTTATCTCTAACCCTAGCCCTAATAGACCTACCATACTGCAGATCTGAGGCCATTACAATACTATTATTTTGTAGTTTTGTTTTGAGTTGTGTTTATTGTAATAATATGTTATTTTAAGTTATGATAGCATCACTCAATGTTCTAATAAGGTGCCCTTAACAAAATTGTTTTGTTCTATACATCACATTATGAATTGAATGTGTGACATTAAGGGTAGTGTTCATGGAATTGAGAAAATGACTAGATTTGTCTATAAATTTGAAGTAATTTCTCATACAAATATGTTAAGAAATAACATACCAGAAGTTGATATCTCGTAGAGAATCACGCCATCCATCCAATGATTGGATTTTAAAAGAAAATGATGACTCCATGGTTATGTTTAGCGGAGAACCGTACCTATGAGCGAGTAACAAAAATAATTGTGATTGGTTATAACAAAAAAACGAAGGGACTGTTTTGTATAAAAAGTCATAAAATTATCGATATGTTTAAATATTGCATCCTTTGCACATATAATTTTAATTTGAATGTGTTTTAGAAAATTGGTTCTAATTGTTGATGTCATATTTTATGTATTGATTTATGCACGGAACAATTGATAATTGTTAAGTGTAGTGAGTTTTAAAGACAAAACCTAAATGATATAAATTAAGATTTAGAATAATAGTGCACTCACAGAGGGAATATATTTTGTATTGGAACTTGCAGAATATAATGCATAGAGTTAGTTCGACATTTTTTTCTTCGTATACAAAAATAAACATGTCACAAAATATTGATCTAGATAGCTCTGAACGTAGGTAAAATGATGTCTCTAGAGACTAAAGAGCGATATATATATATATATATATATATATATATATATATATATATATATATCCAGAGAAGGGTCCAACTAGTTGATTATGGCAAGGTCCAGCTAGTTGATTGAAAAAATACCAATCATGATCCTATATCAAGTGGACTTGGTCTGTCTTGACTTATCTCATCAACAAAGTTTAGTTCGAAGATGAACAGATATGATTTATTGGTGTAACCATAACAATATATATTTGTAACTCATGTTAGTCACTACTGTAGTTAGTGTTTATTCACCTCTGTGTTTTTTCCTTGATTGCCTTAATGACGTTTATGGCGTCATTTCCAAGAATACTTAGTTTGATTTATTGTCATACAATTCCTTCAACGAGAAACCAATTTGAAGATGAAGGTTGCCAACATTTGTTGCCTCTCCAGAAGCATGCAGTTCTTTATATGATCCTGAGAACAGATGAACAGGTCAAAGTTAACACATTACAAGTTTTTTAGCGTCATGTAACCATAAACAAGGAAAAGGGTATTATTACCTGGTGCTCAAATTTAATGATGTTGCGTGATAACAATATGATTCAGAAGATTTGCTGGGCTTTAGTTTGGTGGGACTGGGACATATGTTTTTTTTTTTTTGGTATATCAAATTATAACTAGAAGAAGCAATTAACTGCTAGACATAAAGGATGAAATCATCAAAAAAATATTAAGAATTGACACGGTGAGAAATCCATTAGCTGCAGTACGAAAGGATAACTAAAAACAAAGTTTTTTATATTTTTTTATTGCTCACTAAGCAGAAAATTAGTCACAAAACAACAAGGAAGAAAGGCAATGGAAAACAAAACTAGGTGGGGAAAATGACAGTGGTTCTGTGTATTCTTTAATTGATAGGAAGAAACATGAAAAAACAATGGAGACTAATAGTATATGAAGCAGCGGAGTTTTTATGATTTCCACAGTATCTGATGATTAAAAGGCTAAATGTAGGTATGAAACAACAAGAGAATGAAAAACAAACTAATACTTTTTTGGGTGGGTGGGGGTGGTGGGGGTTGGAGGATGGACTCAATTTTTTGCTAGTCACTCACTTCGTTAGGAACCTGAATGGAAGGGATTTAGCATGGAAACGAGAGAGCATGGGACTGATCGCAGCAAAATAGGAAGCTGGGGAAAGGGAGATGGCATGTTTCCACTGCAGCACTCTCTTATATGAAGAAACAGAGGGGCAATATTCTTTTGTTACAATAACACGCAAAGGAGATACAATGCATCTCTCTGAGAGCTAAAAAAACAAAACTGAGAAGTACCGATCGTACCATGTTCAAAGAAGAAAAGGCAGCTTGCAGATTTAAAGAACAAAGGGCATCACAGGATGGAGTCATAGCTATGCCAAGGCACAATGGCATGGTTTAATAATGCACGCAAGCAGAGCAAAAGAAGAATGGAGTAGTATTGCTTTGTTTGTATGGCAATTGACAATTCATCTGAAAACTTTTACCGACATGTTTAAAGTGTTGTTATGTTCTTACACATAGTTGGACCAACTTAGCATTGGAAAATCATTCTGCAGAATAGTTGGAATCCTTCCAAAAATTCTCTCACACCCTCATGGAAAAGACCACTCTTGAAAAAGCGGTGTTGATACAAAATTTACGATGATTGAAAAAAATGAGAGCCATTCATTGAGTGAGTTCTAATGATTTAAAAATAGATGACACCAAGGATGTACTAAACGGTATCAAATAGATAGGACCGGTAAAAAAAAGTAGGACTGATTTTAATTCACTAAGGTCCTTTTTTTATAATAGGAAGGAAAAAAATTAATAGACAAGGTATCTTCCGGTACTTGTGACTGAGTAATTTTCCAATCACCGTAAAATGCCTCGTTTTTTATTAGTCACTTGTTATGAACCTGGAAGAAAGAGATTCATAGCATCAAAATTGGAGAACACAGCTGGTGGAGCCTGCACTACTGTCTTAAATAAAGGAACAGAAGGCAATATTCTCTGGTTACCACAACACGCAAAGGTGCATCTCTCTGAAATCTAAAGATTAAAGCTGGAATCAGCAAGCTGGTGAAGCCATGATAAAAGAAGAAAAGGTGTGCATGCAAAAAAGGGTGATAACTTAAAGCTGGAATCGTGTTTCCCATATATAGGGTAGGCACCTAAGGATGAAGTTACAACCGTGATCCAAGACATTGCCACGCCTTAATCTAGCACAGTCAAATTATTTTAACTTAAATGTGGCTCCTGTAAAATACAGGAAATAATCAAAATAAATTTTATAGTTAATGTTACATATGTATGAAAGGACGTGTTAGTTTAGACATAATGGTGTATACGTGGAAACTTTAAGACTTCGTGATTCTATATGGGAATGCGGGAATAGTTTAGAGACATATGGTCCAATTCACTGGATAGGATATTTATGTTTTGTTAAATCAATTGTGTGATAAATAGGAACTTGTTAAGCTCCACGAATTGTTTTGTGCTTACTAGCACCGTTTTGCATAGTTGCTTGTATCGCAATGTACCTCAGGAACTGAACATGGCAGAAACAAGAAAGTTTTTGTTAGCATTCATTGACAAGTCAATGAATCCTTGTGTAACTTAAACCCTTGCCTCCGACTGAAGTCTCACACCCTCTACAAAAGATCGTCTCTCAAAATGCTAAAAGAGTTAGTGTTTTCAATTATCGTTCATATGTAAGATCTATTTTCGATGGCCTGAGCTTGGCCTATGGCATGCGACGCAGAGTCCCTGCCAAAAATTACTTTAAAAAAACAATGTTATGACATGAAGAATATAATAAGCATCGGTCTCATCAGTCCAACCTCGTTCGCCCATTAGGCTCTCACCTTTCTTTTAAACTCTACACTCTACTTTATCTACACACTCTGATGATATCGACCTTAGTAGACGCCATTGTGGCTGCGGACCGCTGCTCCTACCAACCTTGCCTTCGTGGACACCGCACCATACTTACCGATGGTGGCTCGTCATGTGGAGCCTCTTTGTTCTAGGAGTAAAATGCATGAGCGGTCTTTAAACTTGTCAGCTTGTGTCAACTAGGTCCCTGAACTCAAAAATGAAAATCTGAAACCTAAGGTCAAATTAGAATTTGGAATACTATATCATCTAAATCGATCTCTAAACTTGGCTTGAGTGACACTAAGGTCCCAAAATTACCAATCTACTCGTTTACTATGCTTGACCTGGTTTTTTAAGTAAGGTCCAGAAATTAGGTTTAAACTTGGTTTGAGTGTCATCTAGGTTCCAAAATCACGCATGAACACATTGATCATGCGTTGAATGTAGTTCTTATTAGTAGGATCCACTTGTTAGTGATGGTTGGATCGACGTCTAAGAGGAGGGGTGAATTAGAATTTCTAAAACTAAGGCTCTCTAAAAACTACAACTACTAAGCAAAACCTATGCAAGATAAAGCTAGCTATGTGCACTAAGGTTTTGCTAAGTGTTGCTAATTTTATCGTGGCCAAGTCTTGCAACCTAGTTCTACCTAGAAACTACCCTATCAAGCTAGTCTAGGAAAGTAAGCACATAATTGCAATAATGTAAATGCGAAAGCTAAAGAGATGGGTACATTTTGACTAAGGCGGATGGTCCAACTCAATCAAGTATGACACCGTCTCCAGTAGTACCAGGTATGTCCCTCCCTACCTCTCTACCCTGTCTAGATGTTATCTCGGTTGACGTGCAAATAACCTCAGTAATATTGGTTTGAACTTGGGCAACAGTAGAGACAAGGTTTGTTCTGCTATTAATTTGATAAACAAGGAAGAGTTAGTCAATAGCAAGGATACAGCAGTAGAAGGAAACAGCCAGAACCCAATACTCGCAACACCAAGTGATGATGAGGGTGATGACCTAGACAACACCCTACTCGCACATTTGGTGAATGAGGTTTCTGAGGTTGATTTGGATGAGGTAGATATAGACACAAGAATTTGTGATCTAATGAGTGCTGCCAAAATCTCAAAGAAACCTAAGAACAGGAAACCTTCCCAAGGTAGGAATAAGGAGAAATTAAAAGTTTATAAATGAAAGGTCTTTTTTGGAATAGCAGAGGTCTATCCGACTTGGCTAAATACCGATACATCTCTGAAACAGTTAATGAGAAAACTCTGAACTTCGTGGCAATCATGGAGACTGGAAAACAAGATATGTCAAAATCGAATCTTGCTCGTCTCACAGGAGGCGCAGATTTCGTTTGGCATTGTCTACCACCAAAAGGAAGATCAGGAGGAATTCTCTTGGGGGTTAGGGATTCCTCACTAGAGTTATCTGTTATTGTGTAAGGGGAATTTTACGTTAAATTCCATCTTTGCAATAAATCAGATAATTTTAGATGGATCCTTATGACAGTGTACGGTCCGGCTCAAGATGAACATAAAGCTGCTTTCTTGACGGAGCTTGTGAGAGCAGGCCAACAGAATCACCTACCAACACTTATAGGAGGCGACTTCAATATTCTTAGAAATAGTAAAGAAAAAATAACCAAAGATACTGCGAGCGATGGCCCTTTTTGTTCAACGTTGTCATTGACAGCTTTGACCTTAGAGAGATAGAGCTGTCGGGTCGCCAGTTCACTTGGGCAAAATTCCCTCCCGAACCCAACATATGAGAAATTGGATAGGGCACTCATGTCTTCTGAATGGGAGCTTAAATATCCATTGGTGACGGTACAGGCCTTAGACAGAGGAGTATCGGATCACACACCTCTCTTGCTGGATACGGGAGAATCAGCTTTTGTAGGAAATAACAAGCAGTTCAAGCTTGAACTGAGCTGGTTATCCTGCGAGTATGGAGAAGGCCGGTTAAAGGGAAAAACTCCGTACAAAGATGGAACAATAAATTAAGTGCTCTCAGACGTTACCTGAGGGGTTGGGAGATGAATAAAAGAGGGAGATACAAACAGCAGAAAGCTACTATTCAGGACAAAATCATTGATCTTGATGTATCAGCTGAAACTAGAGATCTAACTGCAGCGGAGCATGATCTCCTAGCTCAGTCAAGAGATCAGCTAGCTAATCTGCTGAGAGAGGAAGAAATCAGGTTTTATCAACGCGCTAAAACAAAGGGCATCCTTTTAGGTGATTGTAACACGAGATACTTCCAAATGGTGGCAAATGGAAAGAAGAGAAATAAAAGAATTTTCTCCCTCGATCACGAACATGGCAAGATTGAAGGACAAGAAAACCTTAAAAAATACATAACCGAGTTTTATAGAGAGCTCTTTGGACCGCCTGAGATAAATAGTTTTTCACTGGATGAGTCCTGGACCTCTGATATACCACAAGTTAGCCCAATTGAAAATGAGCTCCTTACTGCTCCTTTCTCTGAAAAGGAGATTAGAGAGGTCATTTTTGCACTCGACCACAATAAGGCACCCGGTCCGGACGGTTTCCCAGCGGAATTCTATCAACATTTTTGGGATACAATAAAAGAAGACTTGATGTGTATGTTTGGAGACTTATCCAAAGGAGAGTTGCCACTTTTTAGTCTCAACTTTGGGGTTATTACTCTCATCCCTAAAGTGCAAGAGGCTAACTTGATTCAGCAATATCGACCTATTTGTCTCTTAAACGTAAGCTTCAAAATCTTCACTAAGGTAGCGACTTTAAGACTAAATGTTGTGGCAGATCATGTAATTAACCCATCCCAAACAGCATTCATGAAAGGACGAAACATCTTGGAGGATGTCGTCATTTTACATGAAACAGTGCATGAGCTGCACAAGAAGAAGCTGGATGGAGTAATTTTCAAGATTGATTTTGAGAAGGCATATGATAAAGTGAAATGGCCTTTTCTTTATCAAACCCTCAGAATGAAGGGTTTCTCGCCCAAATGGATTAAATGGGTGGAAACATTCATATCAGGAGGTAGCGTAGCTGTCAATGTCAACGAAGAGATCGGGCGTTTTTTTCAAACAAAAAAAAAAGGCCTTCGACAAGGAGACCCGCTCTCCCCTCTTCTTTTCAACATTGTGGCTGATATGCTAACCGTCCTAATCAAAAGAGCTAACATGGATGGACAGATTAGAGGTATTGTCCCGCACCTAGTCGACGGAGGACTATCAATTTTGCAATATGCAGATGATACGATAATCTTTATGGATCATGATTTAGAGATGGCCCGCAATATGAAACTCATACTGTGTGCTTTCCAACATCAGGACTCAAGATCAATTTTTCTAAGAGTGAAATATTCTGCTTTGGTAATGCCCAGAATCACCTAGACCAATACATGGAGATTTTTGGCTGTAAGATTGGAGAGTTCCCTTTCAGCTATCTAGGCATTCCAATTCACTTTAAGAAACTAAGAAATGCTGATTGGAAAAAAGTCGAAGAACGGTTCGAGAAACGTCTTAGCAGCTGGAAAGGCAAACATCTCTCTATATGGGGCCGATTGATATTGATTAATTCAGTGCTCAGCAGCTTACTGATGTATATGATGTCTTTCTTTGAGGTTCCAAGAGGAGTCTTAAGGAAGCTAGATTTTTTCCGATCTCGCTTCTTGTGGCAAGGAGATGAACATAAGAAAAAATATCGTCTTGCTAAATGGAGTATACTCAGCCAGCCTAAGGACCAAGGAGGTCTTGGGATTCATGAGTTGAGCACCAAAAACATTGCTCTGCTTAGCAAGTGGTTGTACAAACTCCTTACTTTAGATGGAACTTGGCAACAATTGATTCGTAACAAATACCTAGGCTCTACCCCCCTTTCCCAAGTTGAATGGAAACCTGGAGACTCGCACTTTTGGTCGGGACTTTTGAAGGCTAAGCAAGATTTCTTACGCTTTGGCTCTTTCAAAGTTAGGGATGGATCACAAGTACGCTTTTGGGAAGACATCTGGTTGGGCGCAACCCCATTGCGAACCCAATATCCTTGTCTTTACAACATAGCAAGACCTATGAACAGCACTATTGCAGAGGTCCTAAGCTTCTCCCCTCCCAACTTATCTTGGCGTAGAGACCTAGTAGGCCCTAAGTTGGAAGCTTGGAACAATCTATTTCCTCGCATTGCCAATTTCACTCTTTCACAAGAGCAAGATTCATTTCACTGGAATTTAACCCAAAATGGGGAATTCTCGGTGAGGTCTCATTATCAAGCTCTCATTCGGGTAGATGTACCAAACTTGAACAAAAAAATTTGGAAGATCAAGGCACCTCTAAAAGTGAAAATCTTTCGTTGGTACCTTCGCAAAGGCATGATACTCACAAAAGACAATTTAGCTAAACGTAATTGGCAGGGTGACAAGTCTTGTGTTTTCTGTCACAATGAGGAGACCATAGGACACCTGTTCTTTGAATGTCGTTTTGCTAGATCAGTTTGGTCTTTTGTACAATATGCATCTAACCTGAACAAACCAAATAATGCTGCTCAAATGTTTGGTTCGTGGTTGCAAGATTTACCTAACACTTGGCAGCATATCGCTCTCCTTGGAGCGGCTTCCTTGTGTTGGTCTTTATGGCTATATAGAAATGAGATGGTTTTTGAAAAAAAAAATTGTTGTTCACCTTTGCAGGTTATTTTTACAACAGTCCATTGGGTGCGTTCGTGGGCTATCCTCCAGCGATCGGATACACAGGATCTTGCTTTGGAGGCATCGCATCGATTGGCCCGAGTGGCATTGGATATCTTCTCCCGGGTGCATGGGTGGCAGTCTAGTCGTAGGATTGAGTGTCACTAAAGTGTTTTGGATGTTTAAGGTCTTTTGGCTTAGTATTTCTTGTTAAACAGAAGCCGAAAGTTGTAATTCAAGTCTTTGCTGCTGTAAGGTTCTTGAGTTAATATATCTTCTTTTTCCAAAAAAAAAAGAGATATGCAAACTCCCGATGACGATGTCGGCAATGGCACATGATGGAGACACAGAGATTTTTTCCTGAGGTTTGGGGAAACTCGCGGTCTCTACCTCCTAGTCCTCGTTGGTGCTCCACAAAGGGTTTTGCTCTCGCGTAGTCCTCAAAGGAATACGGCTCACCCTTTGCAAGGGTGGAGGATGGCAAAGTGACTTCCGCGGAAGCCAAGCAACCATGGTCAGGTCTCCGGATATCCCCGGTACACACCTACCCGTGCCTTTCTCAAGCGTAGTCCTTCACGGACTACGGCCTCGCCCCACGCAGGGGTTGGAGGATCGACAAGGCCGCTGGGGTCTTCCGCGAGCCTTCTCACGGAGCTACCCTGCTGTCTCCACTATGGAAAACTTTTGGCCAAACTGCCGAGAGCCTTTCTCTCTCTCACAAGGTGGTGGCAGCCACTCCACACTCCGGGGGGTCTCGCACACTTACAACCGCACACACAAGGGTAAACGTGCACGCAGGCACGGGAATAGACAACGGGCCTAAGCAAAGATGAAACTAAGCTCTAGCTCTAGTGGTGGTTGGGCTCTCAAATGTGTATATGAGGCTCTTAGGATGGATCAAATGGGTGCCCCAACACTTGCGTTAGCTCAGGATACTCCAACCACCAAGTGGAGGCCGGGCAAGGAGGTATTTATAGTCCAAGCCTCAACACTAGCCATTGGGAGCTTTCTCTCCTTTTCTGCGGCACCACCGGACCGTCTGGTGCGAGCATTCGGCTAGCCATTGAGTCAACCGTTGGACTTGGAATCCGACCGTTGGAACCACCGGACCGTCCGATGCTGTACCATCAGACCGTCCGGTGCGTGTTGACGCCTTGGTCTTCAAGTCAATGCATCCTCTGTCTAGAATGTACGGTGGACCACCAGACTGTCGGGTGCGCGTAAGCGCCGGGACGCAGTCGTTTCTTCTCCCACTGTCTATATCGTCTAGTGTAAGGACCGGACCGTCCGGTGTAAGGACCGGACTGTCCGGTGTGTGTATTCGCACCAGGTTTTGAGTCTTCAGCTTCGGGGCTTCTTGTATTCGCTAGACCGTCCGGTGGGGCTCCACCGGACCGTCCGGTGCGTGAAAAATCTGACCCACTGACCGGTCAGCGGGACTGCCAAGTCAGGACACTCGCTTGCAATTTGATGGTGGCTTGGGTCATTTCTTGTGTCTTTTAGTTTCTCCTTTGAGGTGTTTGATCCTCAAGTCTACCATTTTCACCTTGGGACTTAGATAAAAACACTTGTACACAAATATTAGTCTCATGGCACGTGTCATTTCAATCACCAAAATCACATTAAAGAACTAAGCACAAGTCTTAAGGCCCATTTTCCTTACAGTTAGGTCTACAGTTCTTTTCTTTTTCTTCAACTATGATATGTGGATCTCACAAATTGAGAGAAATAATTTTCTAATTTTTTATTCATCACTCTCTCCTGCTTCCATCGTTGACGGTGAGTAGAAGCAAGTGGCGGTAATTAGCCAGGAGTAGGCAGATGACGGCAGTGGAAGTGATAGCAAATGTGATTGGGTGGCAAGAGAGGCGACAATAAAAGTGTTGACGGCATGAGCGACGACGAAGGAGGGCAAGTGGTGGGTGAGAGAACTGAGGAGAGAGCGTGGTGAAAAAAATTTAAAAAATTATTTCATTTATAGTGGGACATAAGTGGGCCACATTTACAAAAGGCACGTGGATTGGTGATTTTGGGACCTCGAATAACACTCGAGCCAACTTTGGGGATCCAAAGTTCTATTTTTTTTACTTAAAAACCCACGTTAAATGCATACTCAGCGACTGGATTGTCGGTTTTAGGATCCAAGTCACACTCAAACCAACTTTAGGGACCCAGATGACGTGGTTTTTCAAGTTCTGGAACCTATATTTTAGGTTTTATGAGTTCGGTGATCTAGTTGATATACCGTGGCAAGTTCAAAGACAGCTTGTATATGTCACTCTTGTTCTGACTGAGCTGAGAAGCATAGTGATGAAAACTAGGTCTTGTTTCTATTCAGTCCTAAGGATGGAGAAACAGGCTCTGAATCTAAATGATACTAGCATTTTTTTTCACTTATTTATCAGAGTTTCTTTTTGTTTTGCGAGGATTTTCACTAAGATTTTGTTTTGCGAGGATTTTCACTAAGATTTTGTTTTGCGAGGATTTTCACTAAGATTTTACTTTCAGAAGAGTGGCGTTGTTTTTCCTCTGTCTCACTTTAGACATAGAAGCTTCATGGAGCTGCAGATTGTGTCAAAGTTATCTTTAGGGAATTCAATCCATTTGGTTTTTGTGTGCACTCGTGGCATTGAATGATCAAGTCTGTTTCATGTGACAATAATTCAAATCTAAATACTTAAAAGATATTTAGTTTTTCAGCCAAAATAACTTTTATAAAGTAATTGTAACCAAGGTAATATCATATTAACTCAAAAAAATGATATATTTTCAGACCTTTTATGGGAGCATGCTTCGTTTATTCTAACACCTCTTGTAAATTACTCATATAATGGAAACCTGACAGCACTATTATGTCAGGCGCACTCTTCTTTTACCGTTGGGAACTGTCTTAACTTTATCGCCTTTCCTTAGCCTGATTCCAGTAGAAAGACTATCCCACCATCCAAATTCAAATTTCACATTGTGTACAGTATTACTAAATTGTAGATTACGTCTTTTGGTTTGTTCTTAGAAGGACCATCCCACTGCTCAAATTTAAATGCCACTCAGTGTAGTGTAGTAAACTGCAGATTATGTCCTTTGGTCAACCTTATGTAACACAACTCGTTAGACTCTGCCATTGACAAAAGCAAAAAGCATAGTTTAACATGGAATTGTAATGGCTAATGATCGTACTGAAGTAAAGACGAGTTAATTTCTTCTATACAATATAGTGCACACAAGCTATTCATGCATAGATGTTAATCTCAATTCAAATCTTCTCCATTTAGCTAACTCAGTTTTACTCATTGCACCACACCTCGAGCCCTTGGCCAAGACTCTAGCATGATAGGTTCTCTGCATCGGCGGAACCAGGGGGGGGCCAGGGGGGGCCACGGCACCCCCAACAAATGCAAATTTTTTTGACCCCCCCTCTTCTATCCAATACGCCGAGTGGATTCATGCAATATGCATGCATGATTGTCTGGCCTTCATGGACCATCGACGTGCAGTGGACGAGCTCTGTTCTATCACCTGATCAGCCAACCAAGTCCATGCATCTATCACTGGACGTTGCGCCTCACGTGCATGGGTCACATATGTAGTCTGCATCTCCAAGCACCGCTCACGTCCTGCTATGCCGTCTGTGGCCAAACACGGGAGAGGTACAACAGACAGAGAAGCACACGACAGATTGACAGAATGACATAGGCACCGCCGCTGCCGCTCGGCAACTGCGGCATGCGCCGCTGCCCACCGCCGCTCGGCAACTACCGCATGTGCCGCCACGACCGTAGTCGTCACCGGAACTGCCGCGGGCGCCGCCACAACTGCCCCATGCGCCACCGCCGCTGTCACTAGAACTGCCGCTGCTACTGCAACCGCTGCACAAGTGCCGCCCAACAATCGTCGCAACTACCTGCATTATTTTCTCCAAGCGCGGTCTTGGTTTATTGGCCCCCCCTTTGAAAATTTTCTGGTTCCGCCGCTGGTTCTCTGGAGCTTTTACAATTTGCAATGTATCCCCTCCGTCTTATTAAAAAAAGTCAAACCTAAAAGAAAATATGTACTCTCTTCGACCTATTACAACTATTATTTTAGAATTCAAAATTCATCGCACGATTTATCGACTAAAAGGATAATTGATAAAAAGGTAATTTGCCGTCCTCTCTAGAACACAGGAAATAAAACACCAAGTACAGTATGAGTTATTGCATTGTTCGAAATGTGAAATTTTTTCTAATTCTTTTGATTTCTATATTTTCTATGAAATTGAAATGTTTTTTCCATCAAATTTAACATGATTATATAAATTATATGTTCTCAGCTGCCAAAGACTGATGAAAGAGACTGACCGAAACTTTGTGATTAAAATCTGATTAGGGCAAGGAAAAGTTGCTCGCAATTACCTCCTCCGTTCGTGATTGTTTGACGTTTCGGACAGCTGATTAGTACTATGCGCAAGTCATTTTTGGCTGTCGGAACGTCAAACATTTCCATCCGGAGGGAGTAGAACGCAAGGTTTGGTTCCCGTCATCGGTGTAAGGCTGCTTGCTGACTTAACGTTAGTCACTCTGGTTTGTAAGGCCATTCATAGTGGAGTTTTATTGCACAGGTACCAAGAGTGCTACCTTAGATAAGACTTTATCTAGTATATATGTATTTTGAGTTTCATCTAGATAAAACATTTTCTCCACCATAAAAACTCTCTCTCCCTCTTTATAAATACACTGCCATGTACCAAAATGCTGGTGTTCCAATACATTTAATGAGAATGAATCTCAAATAAAACTTCCACTGAGAATGGCCTAAATAGTGCTTTAGTTAATTGAGATTCGAGCATTATATGTACAGTTGTATTCAATATGGAGTATTCCCTCCGTTCCAATATAGCCGTTTGATTTTTTTTTTTACACCAAGTTTGATTTTTTTGTTTTATTCAAAAAATTTCACAATTATCATTTATTTTCATTGTGATTTAGTTAAGCATATAATATATTTTAACTATGAATTGATTTTTTTTCATATTTTTATAGATATTATGAATAAGGCGAGTCAGTCAAAATTGGTGCTAAAAAAATCAAAAAGACCTGTAAATTAGAATGAAAGGAATATAGGTTTGGTCCCGTCGTCGTCGGAGTACGGCTGCTCGCTTACCGGTAGCCCAACATCAGTCGCGCTAGTGTATACAGTGCTTTATCAATCGAGCATTAAGTGCAGTTGTATGATCAATATCTTTGTGCTCTTCATTGCTCCATTATCAAATAAAAAAAAGCGTTTCATTGCTCCCTTGTTTCGGCACAGCAAGCGTTGTGTATTTCTTAACCGTGTTTTTCTGTGTTTTCGAAACCTTGGCTCCGAGACCTATACAGCTACTTGCATGTGGATCCGCCATTGCAATTGCAAGCCAACAAAGTTCGGTAAGCTCAGTTATCAGTGGGATATCCAGACAGCAATGAATATGCTGAGAAGTTAAGATGGCTCCGGAACAAAAGAGAGCCCACAGGCATGAGCGAACTTTGTGCATGCTTTGTTGGATGCTAAATTTTTAGTATGTCAAAATTTTGATCATGCTTAAATCTAGATAAAATTTAACCAAACAATAAAATTTTGTATTTTGATAGGTTGTTTGGATCCCAAATAATTCATCTAAATAAAAAAATGGTTGTTTAGTCGAATTTTTGTCTAAATTCAAACACGGTCAAAATTGATAAAATTTTACCATGCCTAGCACCAAACCAAGCAGGCCCCTTAACCAGACATCAGTCACCAGAAATATAAAATATTCCTTCATTTCATCTTACCAGAAAATAACCACCTCTATTCTGATAAACGAGTGATTATAACCGTCAGGCACAGCACATAAACGACTGACAAGAATACAAATTCTACAACTCGTGAACGGGTCCTGATCTAACCATGTAAAAACAAATCAGCAGCAAGTGAGACCGCAGAGGTGACATAAGCTCCTATTATACACTCAGAAATATTAAGAGTTCTCAAAAAAAGAGCAGGCTCCAGAATGGCTAAAGACATCAAAATTAAGCCTCTATGTTTCCCTTCGGGACCTCCGGCGCGGGGCTGCGGTTTCCTCCTTTTCATCCTCTTTCTCATCCTTGTCGCCACTGCTTCCAGCACCGTCTGTCTCTGTGGCCTTGGGCTTCTTCGCCTCAACTGTGGGTTTAACAGGAGCCTGCAAGATGCAAATGTTGTGGGTTGAGAAATCTCTCTCGAGTTAAGAATGGTGAGTGCACTATAAACATTTGTTGAGAAGAACTGACCACTGGCTTCTTGCCACCGAACAGGATCCTGAAGAGCACAGTCACAAAGACAACAACCACCGAAATCAAAATGCCAATAGTGATGTTGGGCTGCTTCTCTCCCTTCTCAATCACATCCTGTGTGCAAGATATAGAGAGAACATGTTACTTTCTAGATAACAAACAAATTCAGATGTTTGACAGGAGAGGATGGCAAAGATCTCCAAAACTCACAATGATCTTGGTCTTGTAGGGTGCCAAGAACGGAACATCAGCAATCTTGTACAAGACATCAAAAACCTTCTTCTGCAATGTTGACGGCTAACCAGTCAGTTAGTGATAAAATGGAAGCACAGTACGATAAAGAAAATAACAACAATAATGGCTGTATAAGATCAGAAAAAACTGATCACCTGGAACTCAGAAAGACCATCTGCATTAGCAGCAGCCTCCTCAGCCTTCTCCTTCTCCTTCTCAACATCATACTTGGGCTTCCAGGTCTTCTCCAGAATTGAAGTGGCAACCTTCTCATCGTCAGCAATCAAAATATTGTCAAACAGGATGCCATCCTGCATTGTCCAGATCTCAATTCCAATAGCAGCAATTGGATCAAAATCAGGCTTGTCAAGCTCAAAGTACTCAGGGTTGGGGATCTCCTGAGGCTTCCAAATTCCCTTGTAGCTGGGGTTGTCAATCAGAGGTGCATGCCACTTGCCCTTGTAAGCAGGGTTCTGCTTCATTGGCCTCTTCCACTCACCACATCCAGGTGCCTCTTCACACTTGGGGTTGTCAATCTTTGGTGCCTCCCATTCACCATCCTCCTCATCGTCCCAGTCCTCAGGCTTGGCTGCCTCAGGATCATCAATCTCCTCAGGCTCATCATCCAACCATCCCTCAGGCTTGGTGGCATCCTCATCCTCAATTTCCATCGGAGCATCCTCATCCCAGTCATCAGGCTTCGTGGCATCTGGATCAGGGATTTTAGCCCTCTCATCCCAATCCTCGGGCTTCTTGTCATCAGGGTCAGGAATGGTCTTAGATGGGATAAGGGCTGGCTCAAAATCATCAGCAGACAGGAAGTTTGCCTTCTTCTTTTCTTCCCCATCGATCAAAATTCTCACCTCATTGTCTGGCTTCAAAATTGCTGTGTAGACATGAGAGAGCTTATCATATGGGACAGAAGGTGGGAACTTGAGGTGATGCTCAACATACTTTCCAGTTTTGGGGTTCTTGTGCTTAAGGATGAAGTGAACCTTGTTGGTTGATCCACACTTGTCTGGACCAAACATAATAGTATATGGAGTCTCATTATCAAACTCCTTGGCATCCCACCCGGCATCCTGAGGGCGGATGTACTTAATATAGGCACCTCCACACTCAAGGCCATTCTGAAGCCTCACTTCAAACTGCAAGACTACTGTCCCATCCTTCAAAGTAACTGGCTGGTCAAGCTCCTTGATTATGGCGTATTTCCTGGCCTTCTCACTGACAAGGAGGCCATAGTCCTCGTGTCCATCACTCTTAGCATGCTTCCATACACCTGCAGACCCAGAGTATGTCAACATTGAGCTATGACACAGTGCAACAAAAAAAAGTAAAGAAATTATGACCAGTAACAATGCTCAACATTGAAATGACATATTGGCAAAATCTAAAAGACACCTAGTCAAAGCAAGGATTGCAAGTTTACTGGATTTTAAAAATGTTTGAAGTGGCAATTTGGCAAAATGTTGAAAAATTGGCAGTTACAGGACCATGATAATACTGGCAAACTGCTGACGAATTTATTCTTTTTTCCATAATTGAGCACATCATCACTTGCGTATACATCACTGCCACGTGCTATATTGTACAAGTTACATATTTTCATATATCACAGCACCAACACATTTTAGCAGTCCTAGAACATCAACATAGTCAAAAGAATGAGACAAACTCCATCTATTGCATAGCACTCCCCCGTCCCAAATTATTAGATTTATTCATTTTCCTATGAATGTCTAATTTGGGACGGACGGAGTACTTTGCAAATTGCAACATGGAGGCTAGCCAACAGATCATATAGCCGCTCGAACCGAGCGGGTGCTGCTATCGAGGTACATCCGATCTGAGTAAAGCACTGACGCTAGCATTTGTGGATCTAACTAAACCTCACACGTTACTGACACTAGCATTTATGGATCTGAGTAAAGCACAGCTAAATTGTCGCTCCGAATCCATAACACTTGCAACTACGATCTAGCATGAATAAGCCCCCAAAACGCCCGCTAAAACCCATGGATCTAGACAGATCGAACCAAACCACAACAAGCTCACGACAGGCGACAGATAGATGCGCGCGCATACCTTGGTAGTCGTCCTTCTTAGAGACGATCCAACTGCCCTCGAAGTCCTCGTCGAACGACTCGTACAGCAACTGCACACCACAAAACCCACAGAAACCGTCACAAATCTCGCACCAGTAAACCTCCGAACGAATCAATTGGCACAGCGACGAATCGCCACGGGTTAACTGAAATTACCGGCTCGGAGGCGCGGATCTGAACGAGCAGCGCCGAGACCACCAGCAGCAGCAGCGCGCGCCCTCCCGCCATCCTCTCCTCTCACTCCCGATCTCCTCGAGAGTTTCTAGAAAACTTCCAACCCAGAGCGAAGCGTCCGCGAGAGGGAGGCGAGGGAGGGGGTATAAGAAGGCGCGGGCGCGGTGGAGTGGATGGACGGCTGAGATTGGGCGAGGGGGAGATGGAACGGTGGAGATGGATCGATCAGGGTCGATGGAGCGGTAGCTGCGAGGAAAAGGCCGTCGCGTGACTTGTTCCGGCCAATGGGAGGGTGCGGGACGTGGTGGCGGCCAATGGGAGGCTGCCACGTCTGACTCGTGACGCCCTGGTCGTGTAGGACGCCACGTCGTCCGCCACCCCCCGCTCACTCGCCGACTAGTGGGATCCGGTCAACCGGTCAAGGTGGGGTATCGCGTGCAGTGTGGGTAATGGGTTGATCTTAACGTACTCCCTCAGTCAAGTTTTGAAAAATATAAATCCAACCCATTAATAGATTTATTAAAAAAACAATTTCCCTTCGTTTGTGAATCAATGTACGAGCAAATCCGTTAAAAAAGAAGTGCGACAATCTCAAGAAAAGAAGAAATGAAACAAATTCGTTTGTATTGGTGCAATTCATTTGTATTTGGTGTAGTATCGATGAAACTTTTGAGTCAGTTCGTATATCATGAAATATATAAAGTCAATTCCACAAGAATTTGTGGCGTCTAAATTACGGACTATTTGTAAAAAAAAATGCAGCTCTAACTATTAGGCCCAAAGGGCCGTGAGTGGACACAGGATGATGGTCGTTGTACAGCTACGAAACGTGCTCTTCCGCAGTCCGCACACACCAAATTACTCCACAAATCGTGTATATAGTCGTCTACAGTATGAAAATGATACTCTAGCTATATAGAGTGGAATTTAAATATAGCCGATGTGATAGAAGATCTGCTGGACTCAGACTAAGGGTTGAGGCCTACGAGACCAGTGCTCCCGTGTGATGCTGGGCAGCCTGTGCTCTTTCTTCCTCCCCAGATCACACCGTTGTCATCTGCATCAAGGGCGGATGCAGCAGGGAGAAGGGTAATCCTCCTACTACCCTAGAATTTGACCCAAAACACTAGTACTCCTTAGCATTTCAAGGTCTAAACTCAGAAAATCAACTATTCGTATTGTTTTTACTGGATTTTATATTGATATTTTTTGCCATGGCTATCCTAAGTTCCGATCTTAGGTCCACCACTGATTCGCATTGTTGCCCACGTAGCTAAGGGGTCGTTTGGTAAAACTCTCGCAGCTCCGCCCTTAAGCAGAATCAATCTCGTGCGGCTAAAAAAAACATGAGCAGCTTCCATTTTGCACTAGAGAAAGTGGGAGAAAAAACTTGCTCTCCAAGCTCCCTACCCGCTTCCAAAGTATAAATGTATAGACAATAATCATTTCATAGACATACAATTAAACGGTTCATCAAACATATTCACTTCCACCAAAAAAATCATTTGAAATCACTCTACCAAAAAATTAGATCTCGATCCTAGAAAGTCCAAAAACAGAGCTCTACCTAACAAAGCCTAAGAGCTACGACAAACCGATGATATGCCTGCTGTCAATATGGTCTCGAGCAGGGACGGAGCCAGGAGGAGGGCTAGGGGTTGCAGTCCAACGATTTTAGGATATTGTATGTATTTTTTTTTTTGTCTAACAAACGAAAAATAGGCTGCTGTCTAAGTTACATTGTGTATTTTTTTTTGACCCAACAAACGAAAAGTAGCCCAACAAACCAAGTTTTATATGACTTGTGTCCCTTACTTATGTCAAAAAAATTGTTCGATGTATAGCCAAATACTAATTAATTACTCCTTTAAAATTAGCCCTCCCTTTGAACCATTGCTGACTCCGCCATTGGTCTCAAGCGACATATGGCTGAGTTCTTCACTGTGACTGTGTGCAGCTCAACAACACATATCATGCTTAGGGCTTAGCCACATGCTTGCGTCCTTGTCTCCTTGTCTTAGCTTCGTTCTTCACTATGTGCAGCTCAACAACACACGTACCATGCTTAGCCACATGCTCGCATCCTTGTCTTCTTGTCTTGCTACAACTTAACTACTAAGATCTAGATGATCTTGAGGCCTATATATGTGACCATCCACATGTTTCTTTCTTTTCTACATTAAGATTGATTACACATGCTCCCTGAGCATCAACAACTAGATTACATCATTTGCTATCTAGAGACAATGACGGCCATTTATGTGGTTGGTCTTAGACAGTGGCGTAGCTAGGATTTTAGGCTAGAATGACCCAACTTACTAAAATGAAGGCCTACACATATTTATATGCAGAATGATAGTCAAAATGAAGGCATCAATGCAAAATCCTACCTAAATGATCTGCACCAGAGTTGTCGTCATCGTAGAAGTTGAAAGTCACAGGCCGTGAGCCAACGTCCTATGAAAAGTGAAATTAGGATTTCTAAAACTAAGACAACCCTAAAAACAACTTATCAAAGTATATAGAAAATAAAAAGGAATAGGCACTATGGTATAAAGTTCTTCATGAGTTCAACAAATCTTGCATCTCCTAGGTAGTTGGCGTATAGTTGTTGGTACCTTTAATGTTTAAGAGCATATATAGTGACGCTAAATATTGCATGTTTTCTATATCTAAATAGCTATCCCCACTGCCGATTTCTCTACGCTCTAGTGAAGCCAGATCATCATCCACTATGACTTAGGAGATGCCACATCATTAGCCACTAAGTCCTACTATTTATGTCTTACGCTGATCTCCCGTGGCTATATAACGCGCATGCATGCATGTGACCATTTCATGATTTAGGACTTTATTTATTATTTCTATCTCCGTAATATTTTCACTACAACGCGCGGGGTATCAATCTAGTTTAGCAATGTATCATGATTCATGCATGGCTTATTATGCATGTGATAAACAAATAAGGGGCACATTATAAAAGTGCGCACTCCCTCCCCACCTGAATGAGGAGGATACGACACAACCCACAAGGGTGTAACGCCACGAAAATCACTAAATAAAAATCAACTAAATAAAATCGATTGAATTTCAAAATCATTTTCAAAAGCCAAATTCAATTTCTTAAATGCTCTCAAAATGTATCTACCAAAGTCCATCCAAACATACCATCCGAAGATTCCAACAATTCTCCAAATATCTTCCACAAAATCACAAATCAAAACTTCAAAAAGAAAAAGGAGAAAACCCTCATGGGCCAACTCCCCTCCCTCCTAAAATGTTCAGCCCATCTCCACCCACCCCGCACTGGGCCGCTAGGTCAGGATCCTATTTCCTAACTAGCATGTGGCATTGGGTTTTGAAGGATGCTCCATTGTACCTTACTTCCATGCAATATTTATGTAATCTTGTTGTAATCATTAAATCAGACTCGGTACTATTTGAAATAAATGTGTGGCTAGCCCCTGGGACTAGCAATTGTATCACATTTGAGTCTCTGAAAATTTGGGGGCGCTTCAAAGGGTCAGCCATTCCCACTCTTCCCACTGTGCAAACACTCATTCTTAACTATCTGTACGTGGTATGTTTCTACTAGAAAGTTCCATGTGAATTGTTTTTTAGATTTATTTCATTAGTATATACAAGATAGTTTTAGTAGAAAAGTTTAGGTTTAAAGTTTTTGGTTCAAAATCTTTGAGCTGTTTTTCTAGTAAAAAATCCAAACTATTCCCATGCTTGGTACAACTGTGGGGAGAAACGTGCTTCCCTGAGAAGCTAGACAAACAAGCAAAAAAATGTGGTTAGGATAAGTTGGTTTGGTCCTGCTTCTATTTTTGGTACAAATGGTGGGGGGGAATGTAGTCAAAAGAAGCTAAAAAAGTGCATCATTTGGCTGCTAGTTTCAGCTTATTTTGTCAATAAAATGCTTATAAACCATACCAATCAGGGCCTAATCTTTTCACTACAATAAAAGTAGCCAATAGATACACTATTTGATCTTTCATATATATTGTATGTTGTCTATAGACTATATGTAATCATAGATGCATTTCCCAAAGTGTCATAGTGATGCAACTACAGACAATATTTCTTTGAATATCCATACGACAAGTAGTAAAGACATATTATAGTGTCTATATTCATAGAAAGAATGTATATTAAAATAGGATATATTTGGAGTATTGGATACTCAACCTCAAGACCTCGTAAAAAAAGTTCAACCTATGCTTCCAAGGAAACTCAACCCTGCAAAGGTTGTTGATTATATGTTTAATCGAGTTCTTATATTTAATTCATTACATGCCTCAACACACATCAACATATTGGCTTTAGAGTACTAAGACCATCTGCACTCCACTACGCTAAACGTTCCGCCGGCTGCATGCCGTAACGATTTGGAGGAAAATTCGTTGCAGCCGTCTCCTCCACACACTACGCCACGGCAGCGGAGACCGGCTATTCCCCCCAAATGCAGCGGAAGTACGGACCCTCCGGCATGCACTGTGCCGTTGTGGGCCCTGGCAACGGTCGGATCCTCGCGCGCTCGGCGGAGATGGGGAGCGAATGCCGCGCCCTCCTGGACGCCGATAGCCACAAACTCGCCCTCCTGGTGGCAGAGGCGGCGCTCGGAGAGGGTGGGGATGGCGGTGCCCGCGCCAGATCTGCCAGGGAGGAGAGACGACCGGCGAGGAGAGGCGAGGAGGAGGCCGAGCGCAGAGAGATGAGGAGGAGGCCGGTGGGGAGTGGTACTGCGGAGGCCGGCGCCGGTGGTCGCGACGAGGCGGGGCGCGGAGGAGCTGGCACCAGATCCACGGCGCGGAGTGGCCGGCGTGGAGATAAGACAGTTTGTCGGAGCTCAGGAGGAGAGGCGCGGTCGCGACCGTCGGTGGAGGCAGCGGTGCAGGCGACGGAGCCAGCAGCGGCGGCGGGGAGGCGGTGCGGGGCGACGGCGCCCACGGCGGCTGTAGGTGGGCGAGCGGTGCGGTGGCAAAGGGGAGATAGAGGCGGCGGACCTAGCGGAGAGGAGGGGAGTAGGCGGAGAGAGCGATGGATCGGCCGGCAGTAGGGGAGAGGAGAGGGTGGCGGTCTGGCGGATGTGGGGAAGAAGAAGGCAGTGGAAGGTTCTGGGCCTCGGGGCCCCCTCGTCAGAGAGATGTGGGGAAGGAGGAAATGGCAGCTGGAAGTGGATGAATAAAATATTCAGTAGTTGGATATAGAGGAAACTTATGGAGTAATAGGAGTGCGGAAGAATACGATATGGAGAAAAGAATCTTGCTGACTGGGCTAGAATATTCCTTTTGGAGGAAAAATGCAGAGTAAACGGAGTGCACATAGTCTAAAAGGAATGACTCAAATATCATCTCAAAATCTAAGAAAAAAAATCTAAAAACATCTCTACATAAATATGTATTGTGATTTGAAACATTGGCATAAATTAATGTCTTTAGAATTCACCGATACCTTAAGGATTGTCTCGGCACTTGAGACAACTCCTAAAGTGCCACAAGAAGTGCCTATATAATATATTATGTCATGTTGATCATGACAATAAGGAGCGTGTCTATATAGAAATCTCTCTACGTGATGTTTTATTGTAGTGTTCAGTTGACATTTATTTGGAACTTTCTACTAAAAAAACCCACGTCAAGTTCTCAATAATGCCTTTTGTAGAACCTAGAAGAAATTTTATGTGAATTTGAATTAGTGATAAAGTTCTTGTTTCTTGAATCTTGCCCTTAATTTTTATTTAAAAAAAGCCCCGCAAATGTATATAAAGTACTTTAGTCACAAGGGCAAGAAGATTACTGAATAGTTCGAAATTGTATTGTTCGTGAAGTAGCTTAGTGGTATTGTAGTTCAAATCCTATTTCGGGAGATCTAATTCATACTTTAATTCATAAAATGGAAATGAACCAAGAGGGAAAAAAATGAAAGGACGTCCAAAACTAGGAAGTAACAGAAGGCATATTGAATCATGAACCGGCTTTTCTTATAGTGTGCGATAAAAGGTATTAGCATACATGTTCATATTAGTTGTCCATAATGTTGGGGACCTCGAGCGATGTGGAAGAAAACACTAATAGGTAGTAGAAGATGAGACACTACAATTTCAAGGGTAGAGCTAGCTTAGTAAGGGAAAATCACGCTTAACCTTTGTTTGAATAAATCCACTCCATACATATTAAACGACATCGAAGGGATTAAATGATTTCTTCCTTCAATCCCCCCAATACGTGAGGATTGGAGGGTGGATCTTTCCTCTATCTAAACATGCCCTTAGTAAAGTGTGTTGCTAACAATTCAGAGCATGGTTGCATAGGCCATATCCCTTCTTTCAAATCCACGAGATTGTTTTTGTTTTTTTGGAGCTACTATGCGTGCAACAGAAGAAGACAACAGTTGCACAATCAAACAAAGCTGTTGGTGCACAATTAAAACTGCCAATACAGATGAGCAACAGCACAAAACTGCATAATAATGCTTTCCAGGAAGGGGTGAGCAAACACTGCAACAGAAAACACAGCTGTAGCTGCACAAAGCTGTAGTGTGCATCAGAGCCAGGACGGATGAGCAAAAGAACATAACTGCAGTTGTGAATACTGAATAGTGCCTTCCACGACAATCGTATATATCCCATGCGCAGATGCGATAGAGATAGATAGGATCACACAAAGCTTCACAAAATTCCACTGCATTCAGAGGTGAGTGAGCAAGCGAGCACACAAACCAAAAGGCGTGAGCCATTTCCGGTGGGCGCCGGTCGACCTCCATGGAGGTGAAGGTGATGAGATCCAGGCTCGTCAAGCCGTCCTACCCGGCGGGTGCGCCGCGGCCGGACACCACCTTACACGTGCCCTACTCGGTGTTCGACCGGATCACGTACCACATCCAGATGGCCATCGTCTTCGCGTTCTCACCGCCGGGCCCCTCCGTCGCGGACATCGAGCGTGGCCTCGCCGCCGTGCTGGGCGTGTACCGGCCGTTCGCCGGACAGGTCCGCCCGGGCCCGGACGGCGCGCCGGGCGTGCTGCTCAACGACCACGGCGCGCGCCTCGTCGAGGCGTCCGTGGATGCCCGCCTGGCCGACGTCGCGCCGGCGAAGCCGTCGCCCGCCATGCAGCAGCTGCACCCTGGGCTGGACGGCGAGATCGAGGAGGTGGCGCGGGTGCAGCTCACTCGGTTCGCGTGCGGCTCGCTCGCCGTGGGGTTCACCTCGAACCACGCCGTCGCCGACGGCCACGCCACCACCAACTTCCTCGTCGCGTGGGGCCGCGCCGTGCGCGGGGTCCCCGTCGGCCCGCCGCCCCCAAACCACCACCCCGGCCTCTTCCCACCGCGAGACCCGCCCCGTGTCGAGTTCGAGCACCGCGGCGTCGAGTACCACCGTCCGACGCCGGCGTCGGCGTCGCCGCCGCGCCACCCTGCGGCCCACGGCGAGAGCCGGAGCCGCGGCGACATCGTGATCCACAAGGCGCACTTCACGAGGGACTTCATCGCCGCGCTCCGCGCCGAGGCGTCGGAGGGCCGCGGCCGCCCGTTCAGCCGGTTCGAGACCATGGTGGCGCACGTGTGGCGCGCCATGACGCGCGCGCGCGGCCTCCGCGACCACTCCCAGGCGTCCACCATCCGGTTCTCCGTCGACGGGCGGCCGCGCTTCGCCGCGCCGCCGGGCTACTTCGGCAACCTCGTGCTCTGGGCGTTCCCGCGCACCACGGTGGGCGACCTGCTGACGCAGCCGCTGGCTCACGCGGCGCAGGCAGTCCACGACGCGGTGGCGCGGGTGGACGGTGCCTACTTCCAGTCCTTCGTGGACTTCGCGAGCTCCGGCGCGGTGGAGGGGGAGGGCCTCGAGACGACGGCCGTGCTCACGAGGGACGTGCTGTGCCCAGACCTGGACATGGACAGCTGGCTGACGTTCCCGTTCGAAGAGATGGACCTGGGCACCGGCGGCCCCACCTACGTCATGCCTCCCTACTTCCCAACAGAGGGCATGTTCTTCCTCGTACCGTCCTGCCTAGGAGACGGCAGTGTCGACGCGTTCGTGGCTGTGTTCAAGCACCACCTCCAAGCCTTCGAGCAGGAGCAGTTCTGCTGCACCATGGAGTAGCCAAAGGCCAAAGCAAACCGAAGATTACACCACATTACTTAACTAGAAAAAATGCCCGTGTGTTGCATTATCTTTTGTTTTATTTTAGCTGTTTTTAAATGTCGCTTTTGCGGAATATCTAAGCGATTTATTTACAGTTTATACATTCCAAACGGGCATGCAGTCGCATTTATTGTTGTTTTCCTTTTCTCAAATGTAATGGCATGGTATTGTGATCTTTCAAAATTTTAAATTAGGACATTTTCATTGAAGATGTGATTTTAGTTTCATTATGTCGAGATGTTCGCGAGGGGGTGGGGAGGCGACATGCGTAGGTGGACCGGCCCATTGGTTTTCGACCCAGAAGCCCAAGCTGCACCGGCATATGTAAGGTTGACGCATGCCATTGTGACGGACAACGCGCAGATCGCATGCGACGCACGAACACTCTCTCTTTAAAGGAATAGAGACTATTTGACACGCAAAAATTATGTACGAATTTTATAAAAAACAATTGGATTTCACACGAAAATTACAAGAATGGAAAAAAATCTCGAATTCCAGACATGCCCTAAAGTATGAATGATGTGCTAAAAAATTGAAAAGTAATTCAGAAATAATTTAGAAGGGTCAATTAGACGTGAAAGTGTCGTGGGCTCGTCCAGAAGCCCGGTCCATTTCAGATGCGCACAACTCTGAACCATTGGATGATATCGTACAGCTCAGGATTTTCGGTCGCCCCGCATAAAAGCTGAGAGCCTGAGAGCAGAAAACTCTAGCCAACACGTACCCCATCTCTCTGTTCCTCTCCCCCCATCCGGGCAACCACGCGGTGTTGAATCAGGCAACGCAAGTAGCAGGCCAAGCTGTTGGATATAAAGCAGCTGGGCGACACAGCAGACAGCCCTCAATGAGACGAACGAGTTTTTTTTTTTTTTTTTTTGAAGCTTCCTCGATTTTCTTGCAAGGCTGGTCTTGATTATGTGAAAATTTCGGATCCCATACCCTTCCTCTCCTTTTTTTTTTTTTTGCCTCAGCCCTTGATTTCCCCTCTACCTCCTATGTTCTTGGAGCAGATGATTCCTGATGCCGGAGAGGTCATGGGCACGCGGAGGCCGATGGCGGAGGGTCACCTTTGGGACACTGGATCGAACACTTGGCAGGTGTCAACAGGACATGGAGCGGGACGCCGGGACTGCTTGTTCGTGTCCCGGGCAGCCATTACGTTCAAAAAAAAAGTTTAGGGCTCTGTTTGGAACGCGGAAAAATTTTCTCGTTACTGCGTTTTTCCCATAAAATTGAACTGATTTTTGTGAAATTTCTGTACAAGTCCTGTGAAATTCCTGCGTTTCAAACAGACCCTAAGCATGTGTGTGGACAAGGTGATCGATACAAGCGACGGCTATAGCCACAAATGCATGAATAATTTATTAACTAGTGATCGGCATTGACCCACCGCTCGTGGCTGTGCACCACTACATGAGTGTGTGTATGTGTGTGATGCTCAGTCATGACCGCAGCGTGAACACCGACGGCATGACCAACCATCACAAGGGGGACGTGCCCTGCGAGGATACAGCAGCACAATGGCAGGGCATGCAGTTGTAAGGGGGAGGCTCATCGACACAACAGCAGGACAATGACATGCGCTAGGTTCATCGGCTCGGTGACCGGTAACAGGATTGACACCATGGATTCCTCGGCTCGATGACCGGCATCACAAGAGAGCAAGATCGATATTTTCAGCGAGGGTCTGAGGATGGGCAAGGTTCGATGCCGGAATGAGTTGGAGCAGTGAAGAGGCGATGCCGTTTCGATCGACAGCGCCCTCCGGAGTGATTCAGTCCAAACTCGTCGTTGTTGTCATCCCAGCGTCACAAAGAAGTGAGAACGAGTACACAACAGTTTTTTTAGGGGCAGAACTGGACCTACGAGTGAGTGGGCACCTTTGGGACACTGGATCGAACAATTGGCAGGTGTCAACAGGACATGGAGCGGGACTGCTTGTGCTGGGTCTTGGGCAGCCATCACGGTCTGGCGACGCTCCACGTTGGGGGAGATCCGGCGCCAAGGAGTTGGCCGCTGGTGGTGACGCCTGCAACAAGGAATGGCGCCATGGGGAGGTAAGTTTTGGGCATGTCACAGAGAATGAACAGAAATCAAGAGCGAGTGCTCATCAATGAGGTCATGCTGTAGTTCCGGCATTTGTCGAACACCTTGTAGGCAGTAAGGTCACAGTCTATGCACGGATAGTCCAAGCTACACTGGCGCCGCCTTGTTGTGGCATTTCGTCGAGCACTCGGCGACCAACAGTAGTACATAGAGCTGAGGGGACGCTGCGGCAAGGGAGGCGTGCAGGTGAAGGTAGCAGAGGTGGTTGGAGGAGCAGCGGGGCGCCATGACCATGGAGTTGCCTGCCGGTGAGATGAAGGGGGAGGGCCGGGGAGGGGAGCAGGAGCTGGTGGTGGCGCGCCAGCATAGAGGCGAGGTGTAATAGAGCAGAGGAGAGGGCGGCGCAGGCAAGGAGCAGCGACCACCTGAAGGGAGCACACCCACGGGGGAGGAGCTCACCATGGAAGAAATGCTGAAGTGCTGCTGATGCGGGTTAAGAAAAAACTTGGGAGATACTAGTGCTCATCCATCATCCATGGATGCAGATCAGTGAGGGAGGGGAGCAGGAGCAAGGGGAGCACTGCGTTGTAGCCTTGGGAGCATGTGGGAGCAGCGCCGGTGAAGGGGGAGGTGCTTATGGAGGTGGAGGGCCATGGAGCTTCTTCTACTCAGCAATGGTAGAGAGTTGCTGCTGCTGTTTGTCTTGCGTGGGGGAGATGAAGCCCAGTGGAATATGGGGTCTGAGGATACGGAGGGAAAAATATGTTACATATTTATAGAAAGAAGAGTGGCAGCGGTAGAATTTGAAAAGACGTAGAAAATTTAAAAAAAAAAGAAAAATGGCGTTAGATGTTTTCAAGAGTAGGGTTAGAGTTATGGTTATAGTCTAAGATTTGTCTGCAAAATAATTAAACATAATTTATTTTAGAGTCAAAATATATATGAATTAGATTGTTTTTTGGACCTTAATTAATTTGCAAGGTAACTAATTTGAAGGTCTGAGAATTAGTGTCGGAATAATTATTTCAACACACGAAATGGCTGGGATCTTTAGTCTGCGAAATAAATTCGCCGAAAATTTATTACGAGGCTTTTCATATTTTGATAAATTCAAGTCAACTGATGATTTTGGATTAGAACTTATCACAACGAAAAAACTCGATGATCCCTGAAATCACAACATAGTCTGAATATGAATCCTTGGTTAGGAGATTAGCACTTTGAAAAATAAATTAGATTTCATGTACTTCGGTGCTTCGATTTATTTGAGGTGAACAATAATTTCAAATCTGAATTAAGTAGCGATGGACTTAATTCAGCAGGTCGAACTATCGCTATGCCTCAAATACTCAGTTTTGAAAGAAATAAATAGTTCACAAAATATATCGTAGATAATTTATCCCTGATCGATTTAGGGCCTTGTTCTGTCAGCGGAGTATCCTTGCGAGGGATTACTTTAGGGCAGATGACTTTCGAGTTGAGTTAAAATTCTTCCAATTGAATTAAATTGTGATGGCCGTAATTTGGTAGGAAGAAATTATCACCATCTAGTTTTGGATTAAGTCCTATGAGGATTTATCACTGAGTATTCCACGATCAAAATTCAATGTCAATTTGGGCTCAAACTAAACAACATTCGGTTTAATCGAAGGGATCCGAATTACCATCATATCTCTCATATGGAGTAAACAAACATCTAGGGTGGAAGTGTACTTGTGACAATTGTGCGAAGATTGGATGTCATCTTCCAAAGTTTAATTAATTAAGGTTAATTAACTCGGCAAGTCTAGAGGTCAAGCCTTACTCCATGTGAGGGTTTCCGCATTACCAGACT
Organism: Paspalum notatum; assembly: GCA_022530915.1. Classification (NCBI taxonomy): domain Eukaryota; kingdom Viridiplantae; phylum Streptophyta; class Magnoliopsida; order Poales; family Poaceae; genus Paspalum; species Paspalum notatum. The sequence goes on from CM039689.1 coordinate 30,525,103, forward strand.
GAACCGATGATTTAGGATTGCAAGTGAAACCCTAATCCAAATCATGGTATGGATGGAGATTGTTGGGGGGCGAAGGTCCGAGCCCCTGGCAGCAACAGATTTTATGGCTGAGTTTCAGGCTTCAGAGTGAAGAATGACAAGCTTCGTATATCGAGGAACAATGTTCGAAGCATAGCGAGCGACCTAGACCGTCGAACAAAGAGCGCAGAGTGAAGACACTCTCAAAAGAAGCTAAATGAAGATCTGAAACAGCGTGGATCTAAGTTCAAGACTTTTTTCAAAAAAGCTCGAAGTAAAGGCTGGAGATGTACAGAGAACCTTGCATATAGAATCTGGCTATGTGTGTGAAATTACCATTTGTACATTTGTGTAAACTGATGTACCAAAAGGGTGCACGTGAGGGTATTTTTGTAATATTAATCGTGTGTAGGTGGTTGACCCTATAAATACCAACATGTTTTTGTCAGTGACACTTGTACGATTGAGTTGACTCCGACATCAGCCCTAATTAAATCCGAAAGGTACCAAAAACATTGTACTTGCCTCTTTATTTCATTCTTTCTAGCACGATGTCTTATGTTCGAAGCATGTTTTATTCAAGGCAAAGAGTCCCTTGAATCGTTTATTTGTATTCTCGTTTACTTCTGAGGGTTCCAAAAAGCGACCCTTTGTATTTGATGTTGCCCTGTTGTTATGTCTCGCTCCAATGGCAGGTTCCCAACAGAGATAGACAGTGGCTTCAAGTTAAGGTTTCCAAGTGAGGGTCTCATGAATTGATGAATGATAAGACGTGTGATTAGATATAGAGTCAAGGATTTATGAGAGATCCGATAATTACTTTTGAGGGGAATTAGTCAAGTGAATTATAGGATAACAATTAACTTTTGAATTAGTGCTTGAAATTAAATTGGCGCACAATCAACCAATCAAACAAACACCGAACTAATTTTATTTATCAAAAGTTTATTCACTCAAATATGTTATTTAGAGTTACAAACTTGCAATTAACATATTTTAATTGGTTGCAAACAATTTAGCCTTGTTTACTAAAAAGTTTAAAAAAATTCAAGTTATCGCATTTTCGAAAATCCGGCATGTTACACTAGCGTGTCGGTGATACAGAATTATAGATTACCTAAGGACCCGCTGACTGAAATCAACAAATTCAACCCAACAAATGGATAAATCGTAAACCGAAAAAAAAAGAGAAAGATAAGATATTCGATGTTCTAAAAGCTTTGCTTCTTTTCGGCTACTTCACAGTTGCTAGGAAGAGGCTATGTTGCTGTTCCTTCCCATCATAGAGACGTGGACTGATGGACAGGACTAAAGCCATTTGCCAATCTAAAAAAACATTGCAATGAACATGTTGTGACATTAAAGTTTATGCACATAGGTAAAAATTTACAAATTTGCCTCGTCGTCTAGAGTGGAGAATCAGTCCCTGGCTCCTTTCTGCAGAACATACTGGACCTGGTGGATCAAAGAGGGGTGCTTCTACCTTTCTATTAATACAAATACATTAGCCATTGTACCTCTCTCAAAAATATTTAAAACGCATGCCCTAATTATGGATGGTTCAAGACTCAAAACTGAATATCTATCACTTGAGGAAAATTCTTGAGTTCGTGATTACTGAGTATACGATCAATTATAGCATCAAAATCTCTGCATCGGGATATCAAAGGTGGCTCCTAACTTTGCACTAAACTAGTTATTATATTACAATGACCAAGTTTCATTTACCAACAGTTACGAAAATAACATGTGAACACTACAAACATACTACCTTGGTTAGGGAGAAGGAATTCAATGTAAAGGCAAATAAAATCCATTATCATTTTTCTGACTGGTTTTAGTGAATAGTCACTTGTAAGTTAGATCTTACATTGCTATGTAGAAATCCGTGATCAATGGGAGTAATGTCAAATTCCGAAATTGATTAAAACAACTTATCTGTGCAATAAACTTTTGGCTGATGGTTTTATAAATTGTCTTCGTAGTTTATGATGATCAAATTTAATAATAAAAATGCGTATTCTTGATGCCTTTTACTGTCAAAAATAAATCTCGAACCAATTATTAGCATTTCCTGATGTCTGATTTTACTTTGGGATATTGTATGCTCAGAGGCAAGTAGTGATCAGTAGGTGAATTAAATAGTTCAGGTCAGTTGTGCTAGGATGCAGACCCTGCTCTTCATATGAACTAGTACATTTTCAAGCATCTATGTTGGAGTTGGGCTAATGAACTAGTACATGTAAGATGTGGACAACCTAATCAAACATTCTTCCCAAACTTATGCATTGCATATATTTGCAAATATAAGAAAAAAAAAGACACTCGGGGTCAATAGAGTTGGGTCTGGCGGCCGTAGCCAAGAGAGGGGCGGTTGGCGAGGTGTTGAGCGTTGTAGCGTGGTGATGAGGGTGCAGCGGCTGATGGTGCCGGGCTCGTGGTGAGGCAGGGGCTGCATTCGAATGACTGCCTGGCGACTCTGGTGGACGGGGGCACCCCCGATAGGGTCGGTGGCGCAGCGTCCGACGACGGATGCAGTTCGACGTGGTGGTGGGCCAGCGCGTATGCGTAGCGACGAGATGATGGTGATCCACCCTCCATTGAGAAATTTCAATATTTGACACCAAATATACGTGTCTAACCGAAATTGACACTCAATTCATAAGCTTTTAAAAAATTTGACACTAGACACATAAATTGCTTCATCAAAGGGATTCTTGTCTTTTACTTTTTTACTTAGCTTAACATGTTTTCTAGTTTTGGCCTCTTCCTTCGTCAAATATATCGCTCTTCCAGCTCACGCCCATGCCACTGCAGCGCTGCTCGCCACCGTGCTCTACCATGACATGGCAATGGGAGATGACAGGTCGACTGAAAGCGATGAGTGAGGAGGGGCGAGGGGGGAGGCATGGTGACAGCAGGCCAATAGAGGACAGCCCCGGGGGGGGGGGTGGCTGGAGGCGGTGCAAGGCCTAGGGTGGCAAAGGGCGGTGAGCTGGCTATGGACCGCAAGAGGCGGCAGCCTCAGCCTGACGAAGAAGAAAACATTTTCTCGTGTTTGTCTATTTATTGGGTAAGGGTAAATTTGGTAAATCATGTAGGTTTTGTATGTGAAAAAAATAGTCAAATAGAAAAAAAAAATACGGTAAATAGCGAGAATTCCACGAAATGAAGCCATTTCCATGCATGATGTCGATTTTCAAAAGACACATAAATTGGGTGTCAACATCTAATATTAAAAAGTTATCCCCTCCATTTCCACAATGCCTTCTCGAGGAATAACAGCATGGTATCGAGCGCAAAGTGACAGTTGGTGCAGGCAGATGAAGGGGCACGTGACGGGGGTATCTTGGGTGTCGCATGAGAGGATCATACGGTCCAAGCGAGCGTTAGGGCCTTAGGCTGATTTCAGTAGCCGAGATCAACTCAACTCTATGTACAGTGTTATTCATTCATTTGATTCTTTTTTGGACACTGCCTTAGAGCATTTTCAACAACTTCCAAAACACAAACTCCAAATCTGATTTTAGAGGTGATTGAGAAAATTATCCATCCAACAGCTCTCAAGATCTGCTCCGAATATTTCCGCACACCCAAAAAGCCTATCCCCCGTCCTCATTTTTACGTTCGCCGTCCGCGCTCAGTCGATTGCACCGCGTAGCCGCTGCAGAATCGATCTGTGCGCCGTCTTTGGCGCCTTCCATCATCCCACGAACTATTTCCTCATGGCTAGCCTGCAGCTGCATCGCCTTCTGCTGCCGGCGCCGAGCACTCCTGCCTCAGTCATACATCCGCTTGCTCCTATCGTCAACACGGCCTATGCGACCGAGCCTCCGGCTGGAAGCGCCCCTACTATAGTTGGCCTCACCGGGCTGGAGACATTGCTGCTTTCCATGGAGTCATGGACCAATTAGGTGTCGCTCAAGTGGCACAAGTGGAGAATGGCTCGGCAGACGTGAACAATTAATTTGGTGACTTCGGATATGGAGGCATGGAGCAGCAGCATAGCTTGGCCTTGACGTCACTGGAATCAAAACAAGGCAACAAAACCGAGGCATTTCAACAGTATTAAAAGTTTTTGGAATGAAAATAGGGCACTGTTGGAGAGTTTTACAGGCCTAAAATGTATTAGGGAGGTCCCAATACATGATTATTGGGAGTTAAATTATTAGATACTCTCTCCATATTTAAATATAAGTCGTGGGACTTTTTTTCAAAACTTCAATCGCTCGTTTTATTCAAAAAATTTTATAATTTATAATTTATTTTGTTGTATAGATTTTGAGTATGACTAGTTTCCTTATATATTTAAACAAAGTTTTTGAATAAAACAAAAGATCGAAGTTTAAAAAAAAGTCAACCGTGACTTATATTTAAATACAGAGGGAGTACCGTTGGAGATGCTCTTTAAGACTTTGGGGAGGAAAATCCGAAAACTCCAACTTAAAGAAAAAAATCAAATCCTTTTTTCAGTTCCATTTTTGGGAGCTCCCTCCTCCCTGCTGGGTGGACCGTCGACGTGACTCTTTCGGCCATGTCCCACCTGTCAGGCGGTCAAACCAGGCCGGCCCCGGGAGGCGCCGCAGGGGGCAACGAATCAGGAGCGGCGCTTGGGATCCGGTGGTTGGGCAGTAGGCAAGGCCGTACGCGGAAGGGACGAAACCGCGGCAACACCCAGCTCGAGAAGAAAAAGGCAAACCCAACCGATCCTACGGAAGCAATCAAAGCCAGCCGCGGCGCTGTCTCTTCCCATTCCCAAGCGAGAGAAGAGCGCGTCGTCGTCGTCCCGCCCCGCGTCGCCGCCGATCCCCCGCAAAGCAGAAGGCCTTCTTCGCGCGTCCTCCCAATCCGCGGCTAGAGGGGCTGCTTCTGTTCTTCCGGTGGTGGTACGGCTCTTCTCTCTCTCTTTTTGATTTGGAATCGGTTCTCATCCCCACCTTCCCCAGTTCGGGGGATTTTGGGCGTTTCCGCGTCGTGGGGGCTTTGGGCTCTGGCCGGTCGACACGGGCCCGATTGGAGTTGGACCAATCGAGGTTGTTGGGGGATCTCGTCTTGGTGATCGTCCGAGTCGAATGAATCGAAATGGGAGATTGATACCGAAGAGAGCTCTGCGACGTAAGAATCCCCCTGTGGCTTGCCTTGATGCAGTGCATTTGCTAGCTCTTGCTCTAGGCCTCTAGGGTCCGATTCACGGATTCAGGAATGTCGGCGCAGAGTATTCAGCTAAATAGCTGTTTTGCTATTTTGGGGGGAAACTAGCATAAATAAAGGAAACGACGAACTGTAGACGAAGACGACATTTGTGTGCGTGATTGGACGGAGACATAGAAGTCAATACTGGAAAGCGTAAAACCCGCTGGGATCTTGCCCCAGAGTACAGGTAGACAAGATTGTGTGAAAGTCAAAGTGGGTAGATACCGTTCCTCATTAGGCTCCTAATGTCTCTTCTACTTCTAATAAACCTTATTTATCCATAGTTATACGTCCGGGAGACTATTGTCAGCCAATACATGCAGAATTCATATGGATAAATCGATTATACCATGTGTTAAATGCATGGTGAAGGGCTCAGGAATGAATGCAAATGCTGTAGAGAAAGCTATTTTAGATGCCATCAGAGGCATCTCTAACATGAGAGTACTGTGGATAAACGTGGATACAAGCAAGTTATGCGAATGGGCGAATCTTTGCCCCTCTCCCAACCAAAAAAAGGACATAATTTCAGCATGTATGCACTAAACATTTTCCAGTAAACTTTATTTGGATGGGCCTCTCCCAGGGTGTCTATGTGTCTGTCGATTGAACATATAAATTTTCACTGTCCACTTTGTAGGTTCTGTTTCCTTCCTTGACTTATAGTACACGTTAACTGCATTTCCGGTGTCTCCTTTGTTTTCTTTCAACTCTTCTAGAACTTTTTTAGCATATTTTGTTTATCAACATTATTTTTAACATAGAAATTATAATTGCTTTTCCTGATAACCACTAGGTTGGAGATGACACACATGTTTCCAAGGGAAGGTGCCTCATCTAGCTCAACCTCTATGAGCAGCCAGAGGAGTGAGACTGATGATGATAGGATGATTGCAGTGGTTCTCTCTGAAGAATACGCAAAGTTAGATGGTTCTATGGCCAAGCGTCTTACAAATTTAACATCAATTCCTGTAAGATATCTCACAACTTTTACATTTTTTCTTTTTCTTCGCTGCATAAAACTGTTGGCTGTTTGTTTTATAGGGGCGCACACTCATCCTTTCTGTCACAGTATCACAGATCAATTGATTAAATGAGACTAACATCATTGGCTTCATACCTAATGCTCATTTTTATCTTTACGTGTGTAGCATGTTCCCCGGATTAACACCTATTTCCCAACATATAATGACGCTACTATGGACCATTATCGCCTTCTTGATAGGTAACGTTTTGTGAACTATAGTTTCCTTAATCTGTTGAAGCATTCACATTTATTCATCCTTCAATTTTTTAAAAGGTGTTTCAGTATTAATTTTGTGCATGTTGCCATTGGTTAAATCCACCATCGCATTAATCTTTTGGTAAACATCTGTAGATTCCTGTCCTTAATAGTGTAGAGTTTGGCTTGCTCGTACAAATTTATTCTGTTGAGTTGAAGGATTAAAGCTCAAGGCTTTCTATTGAGTTTTGAAATTGTGTTGTACCTGCGACGTTGGGAAGAAACTAAAGAAACTGTGAATTGACATGATAATGTGGGGGAATCAATTTAGGATGTTTCCCGTCATGCATATCCAACTGCATCCTTTTCTTTCTGAATTTTTCATTTGCAGTGTATTCTGCAATTTTGTTCTTGAAGAGTGTTCTGCATTTTCAAACAATATTTATCCATATCTTTACTTTATGCACATTATGGATATGGAAGTTCAGTCTCTTGCAAGTACCTTGCACCTGTTTCAGTTATAAATGGAATATCAACATTTGTTCACGAATATAAGTTTTTTGTAGGCTAAATGCATATGGCTTGTTCGAGGTGAGAGTATCTGGTGATGGAAATTGTCAGGTATGCTATCTTCTTATGCACTTGATACAACAGCAACAAACCCTTTTAGTCCCAAGCAACTTCTTCTGCCCATCCTGCTTATTTAATTGAATTAGATAATATGGTTAAACTCTTTGCCATATGTTAATGTGGTTGTTTTTTCTTCATGTAGTTTCGTGCACTCTCAGATCAGCTATACCGATCACCTGATTATCACAAGCATGTTCGAAAGGAGATTGTAAAGCAGGTATGTCAGTCACCTGGCCGTATTAGAAGTACCACTTCTTTTATTTATGTTACCAACTTCATATGGGGCAACTGCAAGTTTTCTTGTACACTGCAATACATGCTCTTTACCTTCCTTATTTCATGGCTCTTTACTTGACTATATTAGTATGCCTATTTCCTCGTTTGAAGTATTAAGAAACATTTTTCTTGCCATTATTGGTCTGATACTCATGGTTTCAAAAGCGAGCCATGGTGAGCGAGCACTGCCCGGAAGCCTAGGCAGCGCCTAGGTGACAAAATTCCATGGCGAGAAGGCACCACCTGGATGTAGCCTAGCAGCCTAGGCAACGTACATGTGCTTAGCATCATTATCATTTTTAGGGACTTAAGCCTGCATTTTGAGAGTACCGGGACCTAAATGAAACCTTAGAATAAGTTTAAGGACTTGAGCTTGCATTTTGAGAGTACTGGGACCTAGATGAAACATAGAGACAAGTTCAAGGACTGCTAGTGAAATTCTCTCATTAAGAAATATAATTTCCTCATCGTTGGTCTTATAATTTCCTTTTCTATTTTTTTTTTCTCAAACATGCAGGAGATTGTTTCCTTTTCTGAGAGACCTGTGAGCTTATATGTGTTGTTCCTCTTTTTGCAGCTCAAGGAATGTAATTCCTTATACGAAGGATATGTTCCAATGAGATATAAACAATATTGCAAGAAAATGAAGAAGTATCTGTGCTGATAATATTAACTTTGCTGCTTCAATGAAAGTCCCTGAACTTGTGTTTTTTCTAACTGTTCAAAACCATCTTTCCCAGGTCTGGTGAATGGGGTGATCATGTCACGCTACAAGCAGCTGCTGACAAGGTTAATTCTCTTTTACATTCTGTTTTCTTCGATCATTTGATCTGCTCAGTTTTCATGCTATTTACTGCATTACAGCAAGCCTTTTAGATGTCACACTACCATGCAAATGGTAGCTATTATTTCGTATAGATCTTACTCAAGTACAAAGCAAAGATGTCATATGTTGTGTATGGTATGTCCTTAGAATATAGCCTTGATGGTCTCATACTGTTGCAGCGCATTTAAATTCACTACACATCATTTCATATTTGCGTTGTGATGCTCCATACTTTTGAGGCAAACACATATACTCTACAAGGGCAATCTGTGTGCATATTTACCAATTACCATTGTACAACATGGGTTGCCTGGAGACCAGAGAAAGAATACATCTAATATTTTCCTGTACCTTTGGCAGTTTGCTGCAAAGATATGTCTTCTGACATCATTCAGAGATACCTGTTTCGTTGAAATTGTTCCACAATATCAAGCTCCACAGAGAGGTAAGATTCCTTTGGGTTAATACTTAGTGACTACCAGCTTGTCAGCCACACAGAATATTCTGGATACTGACATAGAGGTCCTCACTTGCCACGACTAGCTTTTTGCATTATGTCAGTTTGGCATTATACTGTTTCAGCATTGCTTCAGTTTATGTCTGAATTTGATGCAAGACCTAGCATGTACACCTTTATTATCACTGCATACTTTGCAGCACATAGGTAGATACAAAAGTTAGGTCGCTATGATTACTGACCCAAAACCCTATGTTTTGTTTTCAGAGATTTGGCTAAGTTTCTGGTCAGAAGTTCACTACAACTCATTGTATGATGCTCGAGGTTAGAAACACAATATAGAATATACTTGATATAACTTGCAAATCTAAGATACATTAATGTATTTGGGTCTTGCTATATATACCCATCTTTTAAGAAAAAGAAAATACTTGTTGTGCAGATCTGCCTAGCAAATACAAGCCTAGAAAGAAGCACTGGTTGTTGTTTTGATAATCCACGAGGGGGTTTGCTGCTGGTGGAATCATATACCCTTTGGACCACCGTCGGCTGGTGGCGTCCTGGAGATAAAGCCCCCCCTATGTGGTTTTATCCCCTATAGCTCCTCGGTACAGCATATGGTACATGCATACATATCACTGGAGACAGCTACAATGCTGAACCCGAGTCTTGTGAATAGATGCTCCTTCACTGACATACATGCTGATCGTATACCCCACCCATTTTGTTATTTGTTGTATTCTTTATACAGCTGCATATTGGTGGTCTTGATCAGTTGTTTATTCACTTCATTTTTTGGAACAAGTCGTGATTGTCATTCTCGGACCAATGTCCATTGCCTTTCTTGCTGACGACGTTTTATGGGTGCGGTACCGCCTGTCAAGGGGTGAATACCTGTCTGACTCCAGCAAGACCTGGTATACCGTGTATTTGGCTATTTTGACCATGTATAGGTGTCAAAGCGATTCAGCGTTTCTAGAAATTGCAGCATATCGATCCGTGCATATATGCATGCATGTAGATATTGCAGTACACGTCGTGAATACGTATATGCACAGGGGGCATAGATAATGTGCAAATAGAACCGTGAAAAATGAGCATATGTATGGTTTTCTAGAGGGCGTCGACTGGGGTGCAAGCACCGTTTTGGTGCAATCGTGCAAACAAGCCAGCCAGGCCGCACGATCCGCATCCAGTGGTGGAAGGATTATTTGCAAAGTAGTCCCCGCTGGCTGCTGTACTAGTTGGACGTTTCCAGTTGCCTTTGCTGGAGACAGTCTCCCATTACCCGCAGCCTGCAGGCCGACGCATTACCACGGCCGTGCCTGGGGAGTAGGGCAGCTTCTCGCCGCGTCGCCGCCGCATGAGGCTGTCGCCTACATCTGGAGGCCGCCAGTCGCTAGTTCGCTACACACATCTAGAGGCCGCATGCCGTATCTGATTCTGAACTTCGCCGGCTGAAGCCACTCGGCTCATCGCCGCCGGCGCTGGACATCTTCGGGAAGTAGCACTAGCGGACCGAGGATGAGGGCGCTGGAAGCTCTGAACCATGCTATGCTTGCTGTGCTGGACGGCAGCGGCTCTCGAGATGCCGGGGCCAAGCCGTGGCGCTGAAGATGCAGGCCGGCGGCAACACATCCTACTACGGACGAGCGGAATCTCAAAGGAAGATGCAGAGTGAATGGCGAAAAAACAAACAAAAATAGAATTGGAGGGGGTTATTGGAGAAATTAATTTGTACGTGAGGGAATAACGTGGGGGTCTTATATCAAGAATACAAGACACCATAGGATGGTGATCGGACGCCCTTGCTGCCTTGTTTGCAGCCTTGCACTGAGTGTTTATGAACATTCTCGTGGTGCTTTAGTTAGTGGGGGCAAAATATGAAAATGTGCACGTACGAGGAACATGAATTGCCAAGTATTTAGAACTACATCAAATGGTCAATTATTTTTAAATCGGAGGTCGGTAACTTGAACCGGGTTAGAGTGGATGGTCTTGAGAGCTTGACTGTAGCTGGATATACTGACTGAGCGGCGTTATAGATGGCCAAACGGATGACACGGCACGACAGGCACTATTACTTAGTTGTGTTGTGTTGTGTTGTGTTGTGCCGTCTGACGGGCTGAACACCAGGCACAAGCATGCTCGATTGGGCCGTGCCAGTCCGAACACGGCTCCTCAAGCCACCACTCATTCAACTTGATAAAAACCATAGATTCACAATCAGAAAACGTAAATAGTAAATTGAGCTGTTGCAATGATTATCTCATTAAAAACCTATCTAGGTAAAACTTACACCTCGTAAAAACCCAAGATAGGAAAAAGTGCACCCCAGTTTTAGAAAATTTATAAATTCACAAGATCATCATAAATTCACAAGCACAAAAACAGAAATTAAGATACAAGCCACACAGGCCCATCACGCAGATCACACAAGGCTCAATCATCAAGGAAGAGCTCTTTGAAAGACTCCTCCGTTGCTTTATCCTCAGAAGTGTGTTGCATCTTTTCCCAGTCCTTGAAAGATTCTAAACTCACAGTAGAGACAGGACAAATAAAACATCTTTAGCTAAGATTGAAAGAACTGGATAAGTGAGTTTATGATCATGCCACCAATCAAGGATATTGAAGTCGTCATCAAACTTCTGAACAGTGTCACTATCTAGATAAGATGCCAACTCATCAGGAGTACTCGCTGCATGAAGCAAAGCACTAGCAGATGTCTTCCTACACAATGGGAACCAGGGTGGGCCTAGGGGGATCATGGGTGGCAGAGGTGGCAGATAGCTAAGATCATCTCATTTCTTAGTTCACCAACCGCGAATAAAACTTCGCGGAAGTAACAACTAATGATTTCTGTAGACCTCCTAAATGATAGGCCAATCGCTCTAAAACGTTGGTTGTGACCAACAACATGCAAGAACATGGCCACTTGTTCCTCAATAGAACTTTGTATACTGTCTTTCAGCAACTGCCTAGTACGAAAAAGATCACACAAATGGAAAAGGATGCTCTCTTCATTCTAAGTAGGTCAATGCATTTTGTGTCGTTTCAGTTATAGATGAACATGGGGTTCCGCTGCCTTATCGCATCTCATGACGAAAATCACCCAGAAATCACCCATTTCTTAACACAACACATGGATCTACAAGTTAAACCAGCGCAAAAGTGGATGAAACCATCACACAAATGCAAACGTATAGCACCAATGAGAGAGACAGGAGGATAAGAAGAAGACAATGCCAAACCTGCAGCTGCTGCGAGCAACGATGGCGCAGGGTAGGTAGTGGCGGAACTAGGAACTTAAATTTTTCATTGTTGGAGGGAGCCAATAGTACCAAAATTTTAAATTTTATTTAAATTGAAAAATATTTAGTGTAATTTTTCGACCATATGGGGCCTAGGCCCCTGCCCGCCCCTCCCTGTCTCCACCCCTAAGGGTAGAAGAGTAGAGGAGAGGAGTGACGGCGCAACTGGGGAGTAGGAAACCCTAAGCCAGGGTTGGTGCACGAAAGCCCCAGTTAAGCTACCGCGGAGCGTACGCGGAGTTGGGGAGATCGGACCACATGAGAATCACCAAATCGGTGATCTCACTAGAGCCGGCCTTCGGAGCTGGAGGTGGCTGCGCAGGGGCTGACTAGCAGGCCGGCCGAGACGACCAAACACGGACCTAGGCCTTCCGTGGCCAAGCTGCGGGCCGAGCGCAGCTGCCAAACACACCCTACCAACCGCTTGGAGTTGGAGAGAAACCCATGGTATGGACGTCCGTGGAAAGTGCTCTTGCGGGCTGCTGTTTGCAGTCCGCGTACGCCCGCGAGGACGTGGAAATAGCGGCCCTTTCCACCTTGGATCCCTCCCTCGGTCAGACACGACCCGGCCGGCGCCCGCGGTGGGTGGCCGGCGACGGCAGGTCCTGCTGCCGCGCGACTTGACCGAAGCGCGCGCGACGTGCGGTGCGGGCGTCGCGAGCTGCTTTTGCTGACCCCCGCGCGCCGCGCCGGCCGGCCGACGCGCAACTCAGCCGGGGCGAGCTGGCACCTGGCAGGCTGCTGGGCGCCGCGGCGACGGGCGCGTACGTTCCGCGGCTGCCGCCGTGTCCGTGAAGACAATTTTTCTTCTCCGTGTGTCCGTGGAGACTGGAGAGGAGTCGTCGCTGCTGTGCGGTCCTGGCCAGGCTGCTAGTCAATGGGCTGTGGCAGGGAGCAGTATGCATGCACTGCATCTGCATGGGGCGTGGGCACTGGGCTGTGGTGCCGCGTTCGATGAACCATGAGATGGATCCAAGGAGCACGCAATTCGCGGTCGCGGGTAAGAAATTTCAAGGACACTGGACACCTATCGTGCTTTGTAGATCCTTGGTGCACGTGGTCGATCCGTCCAATCAAGCGTATAGACTATAGAGTTCTTGAACTGATGACATTGTAAAACAGGCGACCGAAGGAACCCCATCCAAAATAGCAAACTATTTGGATGGATGGGGCTTTTGTCTTTTCTGAAACCATCTGCACCCAAATCCATTCGATCGAAAGATGTGTCTGAATCATCCTAATTATCTATGAGTTCCTCTCTGTGATTCAGTCAGTGATCCTGATATGAGCCACCTAATCCTGATTCCTGTGTCGTATGACTGTATAAAGATAGCTTGTTTCTCTTTTGAGAGAAAAATGAAATTTAGCCACTATCAAAACTGGGCTTTTGCCCAATTCGCCAATTGCTATCCTGCACTTGGGTATTGATGTAATGACATTATAAAACTACAGTTGCACGCTAGAATGCTGTTTGGACAGCAAAACTTCACCATATTCAATTTAGGACATGTGAAAAGACTCTTGCCCTTACCTGGATCCCTCATCTTCCCTTACCTCCATCTGCCGCTTCTCCTCAATGCTTCTGCTCACCGTCGCCTAGGCCATTTCCTCCTCAATGTCGACAAGGCCACCGTTGCACGAAGCGCTTCCTCACTACTACCCAGCCCACTGTCATCACCACCCGCGCCGAACTGGACCTCCACGTCGCCGTCACCAATCCAGTAGGGACCCAAGCGACCGCTAGCTAGCGGCGGGGGGAGAGAGGCAGCGCGCCACCTCGATCCTCGCCGTTGGCGCCATGGGATACGATGTGGCGGGCGAACACCATAGGCGGGCAGATGGAGGGAGCGATACGGTGGGAGGCCATGACGTGCGAGGGGCGAAATCGTAGGAAGAAGACGCCCCAAGGGCATTATGGCCAATGTACTTCCCTTATCTTCCATGGAAACCAATTAAAAGAATTGAAAAAAATAGTTAGCATTGTAGCGTGTTCGTCCACTTTCATAATGGCATTCAAACGAATCCCACGCGCGATGGTGAAGTGGCAAGATCCTCTTTTGATGATGGCCAAATTCCAAATTCTCCTTGTTCTGTTGGGTAGCCACATGTTGGTTGTTTCATTTGCAGTAACATAACAGTTACAATGAACGTGCATGGGAAGCCTAGGCGCATCACAAATGAACAACGCTCCGAGTCTCGACCATGCACCTGCCAGAGGCAATTATGGGCAGGAATAGTTTGGAGACAAGAGTCCCTAACCGATGCTCCCTTTTCTGAGTGCAATGCTACAGAAATCAGAACGCGCCTGCTTACAGTTATTACAGGTCAATGATTCAGTAGGGTTTGCGCTTTCCTGCGTGCCGGCTTCGGCGTCCGGCAGCTGTGGTTACGCTGCGGCTCATTTGCACAAGCCGAGAACTCGACGCAATACAGAGACTTGGATCTCGACGCAATACAGAAGCCGTACGTGGTCTCTTCTGCCCGTTGCGTACTGATCAGTGATGACTTTAGTCTGTGGCTCTTCGCCGGCCTCATTTCTGCAGCAGTCTTTAGCTCCGTTCGGAATCTGTGCGGCATTTCCTGAACAACGCCTTGATCGTCGCAGCCATCTGTGCTCTCATCTCCTCCTACTCCTCGGAACGCTCATGTCCGATGCCAATATCATGCAGTTTTGAGGCCAAATCCATTGTTCGCCAGAAGACTAACGAGGCCGGAACCATTGATTCTGACGGCCGGACAGCCTGCTGTCGAGCTTCAATTGTTTCAGTAATTAACCCACCACTTCGCTCGCCGTCTGAACAGGGTTCAAGCCGCACCAGGGCATACTGTGTCACTGTGTGGGGTCTCTGCTCAGTGATCTGATTCCTGCCCTCAACCCGTCCACCGACGATTGTGCATGCTGACGCCTATATTCAGCATTCTTGAAGACTGAACAGCTTTGCGAGGCAGGCGTGCATGTCGCAACTCGCAAGTGAACGTTGTACTTAGTAATTGTAAAGCTCGTACCTCCCACAATACTAGATCAATCTAACTTTTGCCGGCCTGGTCTCCTGAGACAAGATCCCATCACCCTTAGCCAAGCTGCAAGCACCATTTTCGCGGTCTCTCTGACGACCCTTCTTTACGGTCTCCAGATTGCAGCTGTTGATACGCACCTTGCCTTGATCGCGTGATCGAAGCAAGCACGCTGCCCATGCCGCCACGCGCCCTCTTCGGACGCAGGAGCAGGACGCTGCAGTGTTAGCCTTCAGGAGAGCAGGACATGGAGCGAGGCGTTCTTGGCGGCGGCGCAGACGGGGCACGCGTCCACGGCGGGCTCGCACGCGCGGCACAGGCAGAGGTGCCGGCACGGGAGCAGCAGCACGCACGCGCCGCCGCCGCCGCACGCCTTGCACGACGGCGCCGGCCGCGAAGGTTCGGGCGCCGGCGTCTCGAAGCAGCAAGACCGCGCGTCCTCGGCCTCGTCGGCGTCCACCTCGCGGGGCGACTGCAGCAGCCGGTCGAGCGTGGCGCGGAGGCCGGCGGCGGCCGCCTCGTGGCCCCTGGCCACGCCCATCCACGCCTGGCACTCCGCGCCCGCCTGCCGGGCCTTCTCCTCCAGCTCCGCGTTCCGGCGCAGCGCGCGCTCCAGCTCGGCCTCCGCGCCGCGCAGCCGCCCCGACGCCGCGCGCTCCGCGGCGGCCACCACCTCCCCGGCGTGCCGGCGCCAAGCCTCTCCCAGCGCCGCGCGCAGCCTCTCACCCTGCGGAACATGACACGCACATCAGGCGTTCAGCCAAACCCGATCGATAAAACTCTCGATCGATCATTCGATCAAGCATCCCCATGAATGAATATGTAACTGTGTGTACCTCGAGCCTGACGAGCGCGTCGATCCCCACGCCCTGGTGGTACAGGAACAGCCTTGAGAGGAGGCCTTGCGGCTGCGAGACCGAGACGCTGGCGCCGCCATGGTCCAACCTCCCGCGGGTGGACGCCCCGCCGGAGCCCAGCGCCCTGGCCTGCCCCTGCACGTCGCCCACCGGCGCTGGCACGACCACCTGCGCCATCGCCGCCGGGCGCGTCACCACGGCATGGTCCTCCGAGAACAACCACCCTCCCGCAACGCGCGGCCGCTTCCTCGGCTCGAAACCGTAGTTGCACGTCGTCGTCAGGTCACTACTGCGCGGGAAGCCGCTCGGCACCGCCGCGCCCCCGGCCGTCCCGGCGGCTGGCGCCGGCGCACCCCCGACGTCGTAGTCGCCCAACAAGAGCTCCGCGGCAGGCATGGCCGCTGCTTCCTCCAGAGCCCTGCAGAGAGCGCGCAAGATTAGTCAAACACTGATCCTGACGAGTTCATGATCGAGAGACAACAGCAGCTCAGCTACAACTAGAATTAGCCAACGACATGTACCTGAAGCAGCAGGCGTGGGCGGGGTCGTCGTGGGCGAAGGCGTGGGGGTGCGAGAGGTGGCGCGCCTGCACGGCCATTGGCGCCAACGCAAAGCGAAGGGAACCGGGTAGGAACTACTCCAAGGAAGTGGAAGTGGAAGTGGAAGTGGAAGCTTGGTGGTGGGCATTTTTGTTTATAACTGGGTGAGGGAGGTTATATATACGGCCATGGCGATCATGAGTCGGGCGGGCAGAGGTGGGTGGGGAAGTAATTAAAACAGTGCGTCACGTCTCGTCGCTTCTTGTGACGCCTCAGGGCTCACTCCTTCCTAGATAGAGGTGGAAGAGAACCCTCGCCTATTTTCAAAAAAAGTCAGAAACAGAAACGAACACATGATTTATGATGTAGAAAATGAGTTAATACAAATGGTACTCCCTCCATCCAACTTTGATCGTCGTCTAAGAAAAAATAAGAAATCCAACAATGATCGTCGCCTAAAGGCCTAATCAAGTCTGCTGTCTCGGGAATGTCCAGCGTGCGCTTCGTATCTGGCGATGAGTAAATACGTCGTTCGGCTGCGGCTAAATAACATTGGGTGAGCAGTAAATGCGTCGAATAGAAAATGGATTTATCCTTAATCACCCGCGTTAGTTCTGTTGCCTAAGTGTTGTGCATGCATCCAGCAGTAAATGAGATACGGAGGTGCTCATCTCCCTTGGTCTCTGTGTCAAAGGCTTAGGCGACGATCAAAACTGGACGGAGGGAGTAGTACTAACGCCTACCCGTGGAACAAACATTGACTTCAAGTATCGATTTAACCAACTACCATAAATATAATGACAACTATAATTCACAGCTTGCAAGCCACAGGGTATACAATGAAATACGAGAGATTCTACGTTGGTTGGAAAGGTACCCACGGTAGTATCACTCTCTTTTAATTTTTTTTGACCAAATTATTGAATAAGTAAATAAAGAAAGAAATAGTATTGGTACTGGTCCCACTTCTTTGATAACGGATCTATCTATTTGGTACCGTCTAGTACTGATAATGTGGTATCACTATTTCTAAACCGTTAAATTTCGTTTGATGAACAACTTATTTTTTTCTAACCGCCGTAAGAAGGGAACCATTAAAAGAAGCGGAAAATGGAAGAAAGTAAAATGTTTCCGGTTTCATATGTTTACATATTTTCTAAAAAAAGAAAACGAGGAAGATAAATAGAGAGTAGTGTGGGACAAAGATAAAAAGATTGTCTCCCTTTTCACCCTCTACGTAGCGTGGCCGAGGCGTCAGCATAGGACAAAACGTGGCTTCAAAAAAAAAAAAAAGCATAGGACAAAACGCAGCTCGTTCTAGACAGGGCCGTGTGGGGCCTTGCGGTAAGGGGGTACCTGTGTGAATGCTAGCGTGACGAGTGATGGCCTAGATACATCACGGGAGGGGTAGTGCTGAGCGGCCCACTCTTTCACACCATCTAGTCCAGGACTCTAGGCATAGGTGATGGTGCGATTGGCTAGTGATAATTGTTTGGATAAGTGAGGGTTTAAGCGCTGGCTAATCTTTCCTTTTCAGATTCAGCGACAAAAAATATATAAATGCACAAATGAATGCTACTTGTGACTTGGGCCACGACGACGCATGAGAGGCGATTCTATTATGAGTACATCGTCACTTAAAGTTCTGTTGCTGAACAAGGTTTACGAATGATGAGTTTTTGCTACGTCAAAACATCCAGGGGAACATTCAGGGGATGTTTGGTTCCTTTACCCATCACTGTTTTGCCTTGCCAAGCAAGGACACACAGCTGGCTGTTTGTTTGGATGAAAAACAAGTTCATCTTAGGGCTTGTGCTGGCAGGCTTTTGCCTTGCTTTTGGGAAAGAGTCAAATTTCCTCTCCTTGGCTGGCAAGTTTCTTGATGTTTAGCTTGGCAAAGAGAGGCTAGGCAAGCTGTCCACAAAACCAAACTATTTCCTAGTAATAGTGATGGGCAGTAAGTTTCTATAGTGATGGGCATCGCATCGCATCTAAGGAGCAAAATAACATCGCTCATAGTTCATCGCCCCCTGAAAAAACACCCCCAAACGATTAAATCACTGCCTCGTAGACCTCTTAGGGAATTGGCATATGCTTGATAACCTAAATCAGACCGGCGTGTTCCATGAGAATCTAGTTAGAGGGTGTTTGGATCACCGAGCTAAATTTTAGCTCCCGTCACATTGGATGTTTGGACACTAATTAGAAGTATTAAATATAGTCTAATTATAAACTAATTACACAGATGAAGACTAAACAGTGAGATAAATTTATTAAATCTAATTAATCTAAGATTAGCAAATGTGAATGCAACAGTAAACATTCGTTAATAATGGATTAATTAGACTTAATAAATTTATCTCACCGTTTAGTCCTCGTCTACCATATTTAATATTTTTTACTAGCATCCAAATATCCGATGTAACGTGGACTAAAGTTTCGCCCATGAATCCAAACACCCCTTTATTATAGCTCTACAAACCTGTGCCAAAATAATGCTGGCAATTGTGTAGAACATGCCTAGCTAAACAGGTGGTGTGCCAAACACTTGCATCCACAGGATCAATATATTATTCCAATAGCGAGGTATAGTTAACTATAGATTTGGGTAGTGCTCATCTCCAAATCGGGCTCGTCATTAAGCAACAGCTCTGGTTGTCATGATGCTGAGCTTGAGAATGACCGCGACGAATTGCAGTGCAAAATCCAATTAGCTAGGGAGAAAAGGTCGTGGATACGTCCTCGAGCAGTACTGCAACCAAGTTTTACTTCCCGTTCAGTTTTATTGTAGATTCAATGGACAGTACTGAACTACTGATTATATAGAGACTCGATTATATATTCTCGATGCATGAGAAGTCGTCGTCGGAAATTTTCACCGAAACACACAACCTATATACTACATCTCTGGCGGCTACGGATCTGATGGGTCAGTCAACGTCTGTACTAGTATATACTAGAGGCTTGCGCCGGACAGGACGCCGAGAGATGTAAGCTGAAGCGAGATTCGATGGGTGATTAGTCGATGGGGCGGTGGAAAACGCCGCGCGCCCGGGTCGATCGGGGCTTCTCCCGGCCGGCCCACAGGAAATCTTGGCCCCCTCGGATGAATGACGATGCTGTACTGAGATGCCGATCCATGGACGGCAAGCAAGCAGACAAATTGCCTGCTCGACGCCACGCCGCCCGTACGTGCTGCGATTTCAACGGCACGCAGGTACGTAGGTCGTACGCGCGGATATGATATGATCGTCGCCGTCGGACTTTAAGGCGCTGCCTACCATTGCCGGACGGAGCCCGGAATTCAAACGGACGACAGTCGTCGTGGCGATCGATTATGCATGCTAGGTTGTTTTCAGTTCAGTCGATGACTTGATCAATTCAAAGGACGCAGCAGGCGGCCTTGAAACAAGTTTAATTATACTACTACCTGGTGATGCCGGGATGCGGCGTTCCCAACGGCATGCCTTAATTAATTTGCTTCCACCCCTGACCAGGTTACTGATGACTTTGATGAGTGATGGATACGTATACAGCGCACGGTGCAGAGACGGCCTCCTGTTTCCGGCCACATGCATGCATATATGCATGTGCATGCCCCCGGCCCCGGCCTGACGAGATCCACACTCACTCGACAGTCGTCTGTCTGCACCAGCCGCGCGGGGCTACCCTGGCCCTGCTGTCAGTCACTACTTGCAATATATAGACGATAGTGGTATGCTAGCTGCTAGCTGATCCTTTCTCGCACAGGCTCTCGATTGCCGCATGTGGCATCGTATATACTGCTAGACCCATATCGAAAACGCATGCATGCGATCGACCATCAATATAATGCATATGCGTACGACCGTCAATAATGCGTGCTCCAATCACGCAGAGGTCCATGCATTCCGCGACCTCGATCGTACGTACGGTTGCAGCAGGGCCACAGCAGTGCGTGCTGGTGTACCAGGGCCGGCCTATATATTGACTTGCACATTGTTCTTGTGGGCTCTTCGGCTCTTCACAGCCGGCCATCGACCCCATGCCCTATGCTACATATATATGCGCCTGGCCTTTGTGTACCCGTGACTCGTCCTGGGCACGGAGTACCGGGGCGTTTAAACCATTTTCAGCGAAGCGTTTAAAAGAACCGCATAAACTGCATACAGTACAAAATAACAAACGTTACCGTAGACAGAATAGGAAGTAGTTGGAATAAGTATAGTCAAACCCATTTGGACATTCCCGGCAGTATACGTCTATAAATATAGCAGGGATCAGCTAAGGCAATGCGTGCATGAATGGACTGATGACGGACGTTCCACGGTACGCCCGTGTAGCTTGCTAGCTAGCCCGTTGCAGGCACGCACATCGATCGGCACATGCATATGCTACAGCGCAAAGCTCGTCAGTCTCCCGTACAAGAGTCAGTCACAGCCGGGTCTCGTGCATGCATATTGCAGTTGCAGGCACACCGTCCAACCATGGCCTTGTTTAGATCCAAAAAGTTTCTCCCAAATTCTACTATGCAAAAAGAAGATTCCCCATCACATTAAAATGTCGCCACATGCATAAAGTACTAAACGTAGATGAAATAAAAAAATAATTGCACAATTTAGATATACTTTGCGAGACGAATCTTTTGAGCCTAGTTAGACCATAGTAGGACAATATTTACCATAAACAAACGAAAAGTGCTACAGTGCTTTTCAGTTCAGAACAGTGCCAGTTTTCAGGATATAAACACACCCCATATATAATTTGCCATCAAGTCATGTCTCATGATTCATGAAGTCGCTGATGCATGTGTATGTGTAGTGTAGGGAGCAGCAGCTATAGACTGCCTAGCCAGGCATATATGGAGTACAAGGGCCACATGTACTCGCAGATAGTACTATATATGCATGCTGACACGCTCGATTGATTACTGTATTATCGACGGCCCCGCCGCCCTCTGCCTGGCCGCCGTCGTGGTGCACGCGCGCGTGATAGACAGTAGTGCGTGTACGTACCTACCCGATAACCTAGCGCCTACCTCATGTGATAAGAATCGTGTCGGCGGGAGCGACACACTGCCACCACCAACACTGGCGTCCATGGATGCATCAATAGTCCCGCACACCCGCCCCGGCGCGATGCGATGCGATGCACTGCAAGTCTGCAACCGACGACCATATCTACAGGCGACCATGCATCATGCATGGCATTAATTGTTGACGCTGGCAGGAACACGCGCGCAGGACAGGAGTGGCGCAGTGATATGTAGTGTACAGTATATCCGGCCGTCAGTCTACAGTCTACAGCTCCATGTACAGTCTACTACATCGTCCCGTCCCCTCCCACCCAGCACAGCAGCTTGGGTAGCGTCGCAGCAAAGCGTCGCGCGCGCGGTCCCGGCGCCGGTACTACGGTTCTTCCACGGAATAATCGCATGCATGCCAAGCACAGTCGTCGTCAACACAGTGCTGCTTGCATGCACACCAGCTGCTGTGCATTGGTCGTGGTTGTGCTGTGGACCTGTGGTATGTGTGGTGGGTGCTACAGAGCCGTCAGCCGCCCATCCATGCATGCGCGACATCCCGGCCGGGGACATGCAATGTCGCATGCATGCACGGGCTCGGGACTCTGATCGATCGGGTCGGGCTCGGGCGCCGTCCAATGCAAAGGCTGGCATCATTTTGCAAGTCATGGGCTCGTGGAAGCGTACGTCGTCATGCACATGCACATCGACCAGCTAGCAGATCCCTGCTACGTACGACGGGCTACAGCAGCCTTTTCTACTCACTACGATCGATCGAGGAACGAACGATGCCAATCAATCCTGCCTGCAGTGCCGGCCAGCAGCTCCTGCTCCATCGTCCATGCATGCAGCGCATCGGTGAACCATCTCTGTTCTGCTGGCTAATCGACGACCCTACGACTCTACCATCATTTCCACGCATGGTGCACGCACCTCTGCTGCCTGTTCCGCTGCATGCACCTGTCGTTTGGTGGATGTAGTAACGCTAGTGCTGCTACTGCTATTGGCGTGGATGCATGCCCTTTCACTTTTCTGTGTAAGCGCCGAGCAGCAGCAGTAGCAGGACTGCAGGACCCGCAGAGTAGTTGTGGGTGCATGGGAGCAGTCATGGATCACCGTCACGGCCAAGATGGTAGGGAGTGCCGAGCGCAGGACCAGCAGAGTTGTGGCTGACTGCTGTGCTAGAAGAGTACTATCAACGACAGCGGGGGCATGCAGTTGCAGGAAGCACTAGCAAGATGATAGGGGTTAACTACGGACAATAGACTGGTACGTGGCTGGCATGCCTTCAAATAAAATAGAGCAGAACTGTTCCCTTTTTTGGAAAAATTAGGCCATCAAACTGTGCTACTTACCATAGAGGTTTAGATTATTTATGATAAAAGTTGGTAGATGAATTTAATAACCGTAGAAGCTGGCAATACTTTAAAACATATATGGATTTATTTTTTTCTTACTTTTTTAATAATAGTGTACTCCTATCTTACAATTACAAATTTACAATTTAGAGACCCCTTCAATGGGTTACTAAAAATTAACTACCACAATCGGAAATGTGGGCAATTTAGATTTAAATTAACCGTGTTATTTAATATTATCACTCATAATAGCGAATTTGTGTAATCTCAAGTACCAATTTAGATGATTATATTGGATATTTTTGTTTATGATGGCAGACTGGATAATTGATTTTATATGGTTTTTTATAATATCAGAGGTGGCTAACTGTTCTGTAGCAAAATATCATAAATTTGAACATTTTTTTATTTTAAAAT
This sequence comes from Paspalum notatum, assembly GCA_022530915.1. Lineage (NCBI taxonomy): Eukaryota > Viridiplantae > Streptophyta > Magnoliopsida > Poales > Poaceae > Paspalum > Paspalum notatum. Next base: position 30,548,224 of record CM039689.1, read on the forward strand.
ATGTCATCAACAAATATAAAATCGTCTTAAAGTATTTTTGAATATAAATCCAAACATATAACATGCATGCATACAGTAAAAACTAAAAACATAAAGTTTTAGCATAATGGTAGGTAAAAGATTTAAAAATATTCGTTTTTCAAATACATGCACGTCTTGTTTGTTTTATGGGATGGAGCGAGTACGATGTATCACCGCCGGGCCTTGATTCGTGAGTCGTGACGTAGTAAAATAGAAATTATTAACGATGCAGATCCGATCGATCCGGTCATTCGGACCACAGCCGCATCTTACTAGCAGCGCATCACGCACGCCTTAATTAGCATTGAATCGCTTCTCGTTTTCTAGCAATCGAATGGCAGCCGTGGACAGTGTACTAGACATCTGCGCGCCGGCCGTGCGTGGTCCTCCGTGCATTGTCTGCATGGAGCAGTACACTGCTGTACATACATCGTCGTCCGTACCCCCGTACACGTTTCCTGGGGTGTGCGCCATGCATGCATCCACAGTGCGAGGCTGCGAGCTGAGCTGAGCCGGCCACACCGATCGCGCCAAGCCAAGATTATTATGGGCCGAGGGCCGGACGCCCGGACCATGCTTGATGCCGACTCCGTGACTATAGGAGAGCATGATGCGTCTGGCATTTTGTGTACCATTTGGTTTTTGCAGATTTTTCTTCCTTCGTGTGTGGCGTTTGAATTTTTTTGCACGCAACAACGATGAGGACGAGCAACGGCAGCAAGTGGCGGCAATGCACGATGTGGCTTCAGCGACAAGGGCGATCGATCGATGGAATCCGAGGGGGGGGCCCGGAGTGTGGCCGCACGGCATTGCATGCCTGTCACGTACGTATGTAGTATGTCCTCCTGTGCAGTGCATGATATGCCATGATGGGCATCAGCTGGATAGGGTCAAAAGACGGCCAGACGGGAGGGTGATGATGCGCGTCCGTGCACTATGCGGCCGGTCCGCACGCACAGGGGCAGCTACTGTTTGTTGCGTATCGATCGTGTGGGGGGCCAGGCCGGCCGGGACGTACTACGTGAGTGTGACCACTCGCAAGTTGTAGCCACAACACATGTGCTGCACGTCCACGCCCTGCGGATGCAGTGCAGGCACCCCCCACGCGATCGATGACTTGATGGTGCATGCCGTGTTTTTGGCTGGTGGCATCCGCGACCGTGAACTGCAGCTGGGTGCCGGTACGGTGCGTGGTGGGCCGCGCGGGGTCGTCCGGCCGGCAAATCTCTGCAAACCTCCGGGCTCGTCCGGCCGGCCGTGCGAGAGCTCGTTCGTCTCCGCGAGCTGGTGAAACCAAGAAGGCGCGCGCGTGGGAAGAAATTCCCCACCAACGAGTTTGACTTGGACGACGACGATGGAGAAACGACCGCGCGTCCGCCAATTAACGCGCATGCATGCGCTTGTTTCTTCTTCAATTCGGTTCTACCGTGTGTCTGTCAACCCAGGCCAGCTGTTTGATGTTACCGCCACGGCGCGGCGAACCGTAGAATTGATGACTACACATCACTCTGACTCTCAGCCGTGTGGATCATCAATTGGTCATGTCAGATCCGGTCTAAGCGTTCCGTTGGTTAGAATAACAATTAGTGGGACGATATATATAAACTAGTAAGGTAGGTTGGGTAAGAAAAGTCATCTCGCTATTGTCAACCTCTACACATATATCTCTGCACCTAATACTTTAGATTGCCAAATTTTTCACTTGAAATCATTTAAGAGGTCCAACTTTTAAAATAATTTCTACTTGAAAAAACTTTTAAATAATACTAGCTTAGATTGCTAAACATGCAATTCAAGCTTTGAGCAGATAAATTTAAAATTATTGCGTCTGTCATCCAATGTCGCTTTAGGTGTGAGATGGTAGGCAATCTACGCATGAGCCTTGAGGAGGTCATTGGTTGAAATCTTTGAACGCACACGGCACATATTTGTTATGAAACATTTTTGTCATGTGAGACATGAGACCTCGTGTAGGGAAATGTTTCTTTGACACCTCAAACTTCAAACGGTGTGTATATGCCTATTAAAATATGAATTTTTATTTCAAAAAGGTGGTTATTCATTTCTAGAGGCAGTAACTATACAAATCATTGTGTAACAAGTGGTTTTGTTTGGTTAGCCAGCTCTAGAAATTAGTAAGTCGTAGAGATGTGATTGACCAAAGACAACATCATCCACATCTAGAGTGGAGAATATTGAATATCTGCGTAGAAATGCTTCCTTTCTACAACCCTATACTTAGAGGCGGTTATGTTAACGACCTCTACAAATTCTTTTTTCGCTTGTCTATAAAAACAATATTTTAAATAGTGACGATTATGATGTGGACTCTCCCCCTATAGAGCTTTATTGGAAATGAAACAACAAAGGTTAAATCTTACTATGTATTTTTTATCGTCAATATCCTCCTACATGCTGACTGAGCGTAGCTCAATTGCATAGGTTCCTTATGGTGTAGCCTGCTTATCTAGGTTTGAAGCCCTCGACTTGGCATCGATGCATATTATTTTTCTTGATTTGTTTAGGATAAAGATGTTTCTTAGTGGAAGACAATGTTCCCGTCGACCGACTTCAACAAATATATTTATTTGTCCTGTTGTCCATCCACTTTAAGCAAGCGGAACCGTTCATTCATTTTTCCATTCTGCTGTGTGCAAACAAAATTTGTATATGTTTCTTTTCTTATCATGTAGTAGTAATTTGTATATCTTCATATATACGCAACACAATAGTTGTGGCCGTGCTATTTTTTTTCATTATTACCTAATTAGAGATCGAAACATGCATTATTTGAGTCCTATTAAGAGGTGGGCATCATCAGCGGGTTTTATTCAGCAATCCAGGATTATTTTTTCTGTCCTTTTTTGTTGCTTACGAATTGAAGCAGTCTTATAGCTAGAGTTCCGGTCACAATATCATATCGCGAGATTTTCTCCTAACGGTTGATATAAACTTCAAATCACTTTGAAAGAGACGAAAGATCGAGTTACAATTGCTACTCGATATATATGAATGCACGATTGATCTCCGTGGTCTAGTTCTAGTGACCACACAGAAACCGATGAGATAGCGCGCTAGTCGTAGGAGTACTTGCAAGGCTAACTGCCGACACAGACGGATAGACGAAGACAGACCATGCACTATTCACTGGTCTAGCACTCGCCTGATGCCATCGATCCCGTTTTTCTCGAGATGCACAGTACTAGATTGGCGTGGATCCAAAGGACTTGGGAGGATCTACACTCCCTACTTCGTCAACTTCTTTAGCTGACACGTTTAATTTCTTAGACCAGTCAGGCAGTCACCGTCTCTACTTTAATCGGTGATGACTCGTTTTAATTGTAAGTTTAACTGGGGTCATAGGCTGCTAATAGACAGCATTGTTTGTGTGAACAGAAAGAGAGATGGGTGGACGAAGAAGAAGACTGACGGAACCGGACCGGCGGCCAAGGAAATTCTATGGTCTATATATTCTCTCACTTCTGGGCGTCCCAGTCCCACCTTGCGTGCTGCCTGTGCTAGCTTCGATCAGCACAACATGCCTGCTTCACCTGATGTCCATCTCGAAATTTCCATTTCCATCTTAAAATTGAAAATTCTCGATGTTAGGGTTTTCAGCTGCAACTACAACCGTATGACTGAAGTTTAAACCGTGTAGTAAACAATACCAGGTTTTCAGTACTCCACCGTAGCATTGATTAAGCGAGATCGTTAGTGTAAAACAGCTGGTGGCGATTTTTCGTGCAGGGTTCGGGAAATGTAACATTTGGCAGACGAGGGTGAGAGCATATGTGGACCTAGCGTTTTCCAGGTCGACAACGCCGCCCTGTGCTCTGCTGACTGCTGCGCCTGCGCACGCATCACCCGTCGGCATCACGGGAGCGGACCGGAATTATGGGTCTGTGGCGCCTGTGGGATCACGATCCCCTAGCACTTGCAGTAGACGCCAGTACTAGTGCCAGAAACGGCGAAAAGGCCGATGGAAAACCGAAAGGTACGCGAGATTCGTCCGTGCGTGTACGTACCCCTCCGTCACCATCGATCAATCGATCAAATCGAACTGGTCCACGGGAATCGCGAGGAAGGGAGAACCGGAGGAAACGCTGGCCCCTCCGTTTGGCCGCCGGGTGAGAGTGACGGCACGTCGCTGCCCGTGCACGGACTCGGACCCAGACTAGCAGACGGAGCTTTCCGCCTCGGCTCAGAAAATACATGTGGTGGGTAAAATATGTGATCCGTTTCTAACACGATATCTCTGAAGATTTGTTTCGTAGTTTTACATGGTCTATCAAATGCTATGGTATAACCACGGTGTTTTCCAATACCATAGTGTTAGTCTTGAAACCATAAAAACACTCTGTTCCTAAATAGGCCTTAAATAGTGAGGTACTGAGGTGGACTTTAGGCCATGCTCACTAACTCCGTCCATCTGCCCGGCCTATTCACTGTGCTGCACTGTTCACGCACTGTGTGTAGAGAGGAGCTTGAAATATGGACGGCGACAGACGGGTTGTATCGGTGAATGTAACTTTAATAGGCCATGTATAGGTATTTTTTTTTGCTGTCCCTCTTCTCTCATTATCGTTCTCTTGGACTCTTGCTAACGGCTAAAAATGGCCATCCGAATTATCCGATCTTGCCACAAACAATAAAATATATCAAATGATTAAAAAGAGCAATCAAACACTAAGCAATGCCACTAGTATGTTGGCATATGTATTTTACTTTCACAAATCACAAATTTACGTTCATTGTTCACATTAGTTCGGACAAGGATGGAGCTAAATTGGGTACGGGCTTATCTTACTATTACTAATTGAAGGTTTTAAAAGAAACACTAATTTCAAAGCACGCTAGAAAAAAAAGATAAATCCTAAAAATTCTCACAATAATCAGAAACATCCGACCATCAATTGACATATTGGAATATTAATAGTCATTAGATCTATTTTCTAAGTAATTACCCACCTCTGCCATTATAAAAGGTTTTGAGTTCAACTCCCAACGAAAGCAAATATCCTCTTCTTTTTTCATTAAATCTATTTTTAAGTAATTACCCACCTCTGCCATTACGAAAGGTATTGAGTTCAACTCTCAACGAAAAACAAATATCTTCTTCTTCTTTTAGATTTTTTCCATTTTCAAATCTACCTTTAGTTTTTGTCTTTTTTTTCATTAAAGATGCTAAAACCTATCCACAGTGTTAGCCTAAACGGTAAACAATCGGTCACCTACTGTTTAGCCATTATTCGGTGCAAAACGGCCTTTTAAACGGGTTTAAACGGTGTAAATGGCCAATTAAACGGAAACGGTGAGCCACTGTTTAGCGTTTAAACGGTGTTTAAACGGACTAAACAACCGTTTAGGTGAACAGTGCCTATCCATGAAACAAATATTTTGTAAACTCCTTTTGAAATTTTCACGTCAATCCTCACAAGATGTGCTAGAAAAAAAAATAGACGGGTTGGAATCTTAATAGCCATTTGATATATTTTCTAAGTAATCACCCGCCTTTGTCATTATCAAAATAATATTACCCCTAAAACTACATATTAATTACCCACTCTGCCAATATAAAAGAAAATATGAAATAACACCCTAAATTTATACATAATTGCTCACATTTGCTATTTTGATGGATAATACCAAATATCCACTTTAATTTATATTTAAATTGTTCACCTTAGTTATTATGACTGATAGTATAATAAAAATAACACCTCAAAATTATATTAAAATCACCTACTTTTGCAATCGATCAAAGATTATCTAAATCAATTAAGCATACATATAAAGTAGCAAGATTTGCTATTATAAAAAAACTAAGTATAAAAATAGATCTATATATGTTGTACTGCAACACATAATACATTTAAGACTCTAACCTGTGCGTCGCACGGGTTGATGGACTAGTTACCCAAACCGAAATTGGTTGGCAGATCTACAATCCGAAATAGCAATCGAGTATCGCGGGTTCCTGTAGTTCAGGTTCAAATATGGATAATTCAGGTTTGGGCAATGAGTATAAGGTGTTTTGCAGCCGTCCTCCATCACCGCCTTATGCCTTGGCGCGAGCAGCGATCGCGGCCAATTGCTATGCATGAATGCCACCGCTGCCCGTGCATTTTAGTCTTAAAGTGCCGTTCAATAGATTGGATCAAACAGGGAGCCCCACGTACTGCTGCTGCAGCACACAGATCTTAGATCCGTGCAAATTAAGAGCGGCTCGAATGGACCAAAACTGATTGATTGTCTTGATGTCTTTTTCTTTTGAGATACTTTCTTAATTTTAGGCGGCCCCATATGGGAATTCCTAGAAAATTAATGAAAGTCTCTGTATAAGTCGTCTTGGAAACATCATTTTTTCTTAGCGCCGACAAATGCAACCATTCCTTAGTACTATCTCCTTCCATTAATATTCCATGTTTTTTGGTTTAATTAATGACATGAGGGAGTATGATATAGGTTCTCGCTCGGCAACCAACTGTGCGGTACAGATTTCATTTCGGTACGCACATCAGCCAAAGAACGACGTAGCAATTTGTCCTCGCGTGGAGGAAGCAGGAGTATTCGCTAGGGTGCCCCCATCCTGCCAGGTATGTCGCGCACGCAGGGCACTTGCCATTCTCCTTCTCTCGTGGTGGCTCCTTTGGATCAATCATTTTTTTTTCTTTCTCAATTGTTTACGATCTCCTTTAATTCCAAGGGGAAATGAGTTTTGCCACAAAAATCTTCAATTTGCTACTACGCCATGGTCCAAAGAAGCGAAATAATAGCACGCCCATGTGGACCTTGGACGTTGCTCATGTGCAAAAACTGTCACTGTACGGCTCTGCTGTTGCTGTGCAAAATGTATGGCTTGTGTTCCGGCGGCCGGCCGGCCGGCCGTGTTTCTGCTGATGAGCACACAGCCTCTTGAGTCCACCGGCCGGCAAGTTGCTGTACGCCACCGACTATCTATATGGCTATATCCCAGTCCCTGTCGTCCCCGGCTGCCGGCAGCGGTACCGCGAGTGGCACGTGAATCCATAGTCTACGAGTCCTCCCATCGTCGTGTGCGTACGTGCACAATTATCACGTACTGACTTTGTATTTGTGTGTATATATATACTAGCAAAATAACTGTACGTTGTTACGGTTATATTTTACCTATAATATATAGTGTGTATGTCTTACTGATAATTTTTGAGAAAGACAAGACAAGCTTTGTCAAACTTACGAGACGTCGAGACAATCTGCAGTACTCTCTTCGTTTCAGCTCGCACTAGTAGATTGTTTGACTTTTTTCGCTAACTTTAACCACTCGTCTTTTAAAAAAAAGACTATAATGTTTATTTATTCTTACTGTGTTAATTAGTTAAAATTTGCTCTAACACAATACCGATATCAGAGCGGGTTATAGTGGGGTTATAGGGTTTCTGAAAGGCTTAGCGTTACAATTGTTTCCTGTGGAAATATATAGCGGGCTATATAGATAATATAACGGGCTATGGCGGCACTAATAGCATTTCCAAATGCATGATGCTAAACATAGATACTTTGTAATGTTGTTGTGACAAGTATACCAATTAGTCTGTGCATTTTGTCTTCTATACTCCATTAAAAGTCTTGATTTGCGTCACAGCTTCACGTGAGTCTCCAATATATGGTTGATTGATACCGCTTAACGCAACAGTGTTTCATGAAAATCTAGTGCTCTTTATTCAACTCCAGTGTGGTACCAGAGTACAGCTTTTACAACGGTGGACTTTTCTGCAATCCTAAAAAAAAGACGCGCTTCCTTCTACTCTTGTCATCTGGCATATCTGGTTGGAGAGAAACGCCCGCACCTTTCAAATGAGAGAGAAAACCTATTAGCAGCTATCAAGACGGAGGCAAAGACTGTGGGGCCTTGCAGGTGCAAAACACATTTGTGAACTCATACCGTCTTTTGTAATTAATTGATTTTTGTAACTCTGGTGTGGGGCCTTTCTGGCCTCCTGTTTGACTCTCTTCTTTTTCAATAGAAATGGACACAGTCTCATGCCATTCGTAAGAAAAAAAAGATGTATGTAAAGGCCACCATTCATCAGAAGTACGGCGAGACGAGAATCCCTCAAGAACTGATTCAGACTGATGGATAGCTTGTTGCCAATCTCCGCGGGAATGCCTCAAGTGCTCCCCCAGCAAAAATCTAATCTTCGAATACACACCACTCCTTAAACACCCAGCAAACATTTCTGCTCGTTCGACGTTGTCTGCATCTCTGCAGCTAGCTCCAGTAAACCGAATGGCCTTGGAACGATTTCCTCGCGGGAATTTAAAAAAACGTGAAAAACACTGTTTGTGCATTATATACAAAATGAAAAAAAAACATTATTTGCGCATTGTAATGCACACTCTGGTGACATAGGTTTACCCAATCTGTACTACGCGCATCCAATTCATGTGTCAGTGGCAGTGGCCGTTCTCCACAGAATCGGATTCCCAGTTTCCAGGGAGCATGGTATCGGCCGTCGACCGTCGTCTTGGGTCTTGCTGCCATATTATCACTAGATCGCTGCCGGCGTGGTATCCGGCCAGCCGGGCTTCGTTCAGGAGAAGAGGACGTGGAGCGAACCGTTCTTGGTGGCGGCGCAGACGGGGCATGCGTCGACGGCGGCGTCGCATGCGGGGCACAGGCACAGGTGGCGGCACGGGAGCAGCAGCACGCACGCGCCGCCGCCGCCGCCACACGCCCTGCACGGCACCGACGCCGATTCGGCCCTACCACCTGAGCACTCGTCGGCGCGCGCGGACGCCAGCGCCTCGAACTCGAAGCAGCACGATCGCGCGTCCTCGGCGTCACCCTCGCAGCCGCCACCACCAGCACCAGCAGAGGCAGGTGATGAGTGCATGAGGAGCTGGTCAAGCGTGGCGCGGAGGCCGGCGGCGACGGCCTCGTGGCTCCCGGCAACGCGCATCCACGCCTGGCACTCGGCGCCCGCCCGGCGCGCCTTCTCCTCGAGCTCGGCCCCGCGGCGGAGCGCGCTCTCCAGGCCGGCCTCCGCCACGCGCAGCCGGCCCGACGCGGCGGCCAGCAGCGCGCGCGCTCGTCGGCGCCGCCACGCCTCCAGCCCCAGGCGCAGCCTCTCCGCCTCGAGCCTGACGAGCGCGTCGACCTCATCGTCGACGTCCGCAGCGCCTAGGTGGTGCTGGTACGTGGACGGCAGGAGGCCCCGCGAGGCGGCAGCGGCACGGCCACTGGCTGCCGCCCTCCCGCTTGTGGACGGGGCGCCGGCGCCCAGGGCCGTGCTGCTCCGCAGCATCTCGTCGGCGAACTGCGGCGCCGGGACGACCGGACACACCTCCTTCGTCCCCGCCGCCGGAGGCACAGCGGCCAGCGACAGGCGCTGATGATAGTGCAAGGAAGGGGAAGCAGCAGCTGGCACGTCGGCCGTCAGGCGCGGGCGCTTATTGCCCCTCGGCGCGAAGCCGCCGCCGCCGTAGCTGCAGCATGGGAGGTCGGCGAGCAGCGCCGCGTCCCCGGCAGCCGGCCTGGCCCCGGCGTAGCCGTCCAAGAACTGCAGGGGGCCGCCACCGGCCACCCCCGCCGCAGCCAAGTCGTGGGGGAAGCGCGGCACCTGGACGGCCATGGCAAGCGCGAGGAATTGTGCAGCAGCCAGCAGGCGCGGCGTTGTGGTCCTGGCACGTTGTGTGGATGAGCAGCGGGAAATGGATGGGGGCACGGGGCATGGCAAGGCATTCAGGCAGAAGCAGGCGCGGGGGTTATTTATATTGCCACGGCTAGGGAAGCATCGGGGTTCCATTTAACCTTAAAATCTCTCAACTGGTTGCAGCTACCCACATAATCGGACGGCTAAGCGTGCGCCTTAATTCGTGCAAAGCACGATCGCGCCCAGCGCGCCGGTGTACGCGAAGAAGATCGTTTTCTCGCCAGAAAATGGGAGAGTTTCTCCGTCTCCCAGCTCCGTTCCGCCGGCGCTCTCCCTCCGTCTCTCGATACCAGTCTCTTCGTTCCCAACCCTAGCTCTCTCTGTTTCCAAACCCTTCTCCGTCTCAGTCTGTCCCTCTCTCTCCGCCTCTGTCACTTCTTCCGCCACCACCCGCCGCCTCATCCACCTCCTCCTCGTTGGCCTCTCCGACGTCTCTGCTGCGTCAGAATTCGCCGTTTCCAATCCGTCTCCGGCTGCAGCTACCGCCTTGTCCACCCTCTCCTTCTGGATTTGCGCTGCCGACTGCTCCTCCCATCCTAGAGACATCATGAAGGCTCTTCCGCCGTCTCATTCTCCGGCATGTTCGTGCGTCTCTCCAATGAACGGATCCATGGAGGGAGGTGCGGGCGGCAAGCACTCAAAGGTATTGCAGTCGTTCGTAGCTTCTGCGCCCCTCTACGCCTTCGGTGATCTACAGCTTCTTGTGAATCATGGTCAGTGATTAAGTCTCTTTTTTCATATCTCACCAGTGGTTTGTTTTCTTCAGCAAAACTGCATAAAAAGAAAATCAGATGAATATTGGCTTCGTGCATGGATCTCATGAATATCATATTACTATTGGGTTCATTCTTTAATTTTGCTGGCCGCCTTAGCGAACATGTTTTTAAGTTAAGAACGATTTTTAAGTTATAATTGCTGACGTTCGCAATACCCCTTAGGCTAGATTTGATTGACATTGAGATTATAAAATACAGTGCTTGCGGTCTTTCTCAACAAGACTGCCAAGCAAAGTGTATACGATGAATATCATATTACTATTGGGTTCACTCTTTAATTTTGCTGGCCGCCTTAGTATCTCAAGCGTCGGCAACTGTTTATATGCATGTATTACGCGTAGTGAAATGTTTTTAAGTTAATGGATGATTTTTAAGTTATAATTGTTGACATTCCCAATACCCCTTTAGGTAGACTTGATTCACATTGACCATTATAAAATACAGTGCTTGCGGTCTTTTGCAATAAGGCCGCCAATCAAAGTGTTTCCAATATGTGCATACTAGTTGTGGTTAGAAGATTTGAGTTAATGAAATACTTAAAGATTGTTCTTGGTTATAAGTTTTGAATATCTCTTATAATGAAGCATAGATAAGTTTTCAGATAAAATGCATTCGCCAGAAAAAATTCACTAAATGTGATTTTCTTCGCAAGCAAGCTTCATTCATGGCCTCCTGTATAAATTTGTTTCTAACTGTTGTTGCAAACCTACTCCCCTTGCAGGAGCTCATGAGGGTTTTCTCTAGAGGTGCCCTCCGAAATAACAACGCCCCCACCCCTGTATCTTGTTTTGATTCTCTTGGTCAATCCATTGGAAGCAAAGTTTTATCTGAAACACAGGGCAGCCCCTCTGGCTTTGGTCTTGGCTATTTGGCTATTGAAGAGTCAGATGGAGTGGAGCTGTCGGACGATGAACAAGACCATATATGTGACAAACCCATTGACATGGGTGCTTTCTCCGAGCTGTACAATGCAGCTTCTTCTATGGTGCAAGAAACCACCTCCTTCCTTGTTGACCATATTAGCAGAGAAGAGTTTCTTCAAGGAGGGGATTTTAATTACACACAGCTGAAACTATGGATTGATGACACCATTGAAGCTGAGGACGATTGCCCTAAAACTTCTGCCCCAACTGACGGTTCAAGCCAGCCTAGGGATGATGAGTTTGACGGTGATCTAGGTTTCGGTGGAATGGTTGGGTGGGATGATTTTTTGGGGAAAGAACTACGAACTCACTAGCTTGGCGACTGTGGCTGCACGAGTGAAGTGATCGCCCAAGAAATTTTTAGTTTGTACACTGATAGAGAGCAGTCTAGTTGTAAGAAAAGGTAATGGCAACTGTTTTTTCTATCCATTTCTCTAATCCTTTAATCATCTTTGGTAATGGCAATATGAGCGAGAAGCATAACATGAACACCACACTTTTTAAACAGATCGTTCGGAATGCAACTCATTTTTTGCATCCTAAAATTTTGTTGGTTTCTATGGATGCCTTGCAGGCAACGTTTTGGTGCAGGAAGTACCCCCCAGACTGCAAGGAAGCTTGGGGCATGGGCGTTGTTGAGATTGCTATGAGGACAGTTGGTGGCCAGGCTAACGTTTTTGAGCCGGTCAAAGGAATGGTGTTCGATTCAAGCGAGGAGGCTTTTGAGTTCTACAACTTGTACTCTTAGGAGGTGGGTTTCGGCATCATTATAAGCCGTTCCAAGATAGGAAAACAGACACAAGTTATCAGTCTATGCAGGAATTTTCGTGCCAAAGATCGGTGGGCTTAAATTTCCACCCCAGTGCCAATGCCTTGTTGATGTATCTATACTAATAACAAAATAATATCGCATTTTTTCTTATTTGTGTTTGTCAGGGTATTGAGAAGAGGGCCAAGACTGCATCCAGGAAGGTTGGTTGCAAAGCCAGGATTAGGTTGCTTCGGACTACAGATGTTGGATGGTACATAGAAAAGTTTGTCAGAGATCATAATCACGAACTATTCGTTGGCTACCGTGAGAAGAGGGAGTGGAGGCCACATAAGAGGATAGACCCATATACATTGGATGCCATCAGGAACCTGAGGCAAAAGGCCACATAAGAGGATATACAATAGATCGATGTACGGTGGTATGAAGGCCTGCCCTTGTACCAAAAGATCCATTCGTACTATATGCAGGTAGATTGCTAGGGAATAAATCAACGATGATGTTGCCAAAACTTTGAAAGTATTTAAACAAATGAAAGCTAATGACCCTGGTTTCAAGTGGAGCGTTGAGCATGGACCGGGCAGCTCTATTGTAAGTTTGATGTGGTGCACCAGCAGGAGCGTTAAGAAGTGTGTAACATTTGGTGATGTCGTAACATTTGACACAACATATTGCACTAACTTCTATAGGATGCCTTTCGGACTCTTTGTGGGGGTGAACAATCACTTTCAGACAACCATTTTTGTCGAGGTCCTGGTGAAGTAAGAAACCATAAAGAGCTTCTAATGGGCATTCCATGAGTTCACTGAACTCATGGGTGCGGCACCGCCTCATACTATATTGTACTGACCGGTTAGTAACTATAGACTCTGACCTTTTTCTTACCTTGTTTATGGTCAATGAGCATGTACAATTCGAAATGTTTGTGACATCAAAGATTTATTATGTTCACAGACCAATGCAAGGCGATGACAACAATTGCAGTGGGTGAGGAATGGCCTGATACATTCCACTTGTATTGCAAGTGGCATGTGTTCAAGAATATAAGGGAGCACCTAGGCTCGACTTACACAAAGAATGTAGCTTTTTGAGATGAGTTTTATTCTATCGCTAATGAAATGTTGACAAAAGAATTGTTCATGCATGCATGGAGAGAATTGGTTGAACGATACAATCTCATAGGCAACCAATTCATGATCAGATCTTTCTAATGCCAGATGAAATGGGCTAAACGTTGGTCAAAGGGGTGTTTCTGTGGGCACAGTGACTAGCACGCAACATAGCGAGAGTGCTAATTAACATGAAGCTTAAGAACTTTGTGCCACAGAACTCGTCGATGAAACACTTTGTATCTCAGTACACCATGTTGTTGAATGGAGATATGGAAGAAGTAAGACAAAAGCACCAAACAAAACAGGTAATCTATTACTGTGCATTTGGTGTGTTGATTTCCTTTGCCTTCTAACATTGGGTTCTAAACGGCCCCATTTTTTTAACACATTATTATTCATTTGAGGTAATCCACCTAATAATCAATCACCGTGTTGGAACCCTCATTTATCAACAAGGGGTTTTTTTGACTTCAGTTCGTGTTATTCGTTTGTTCACATCTTGATAACAATTGTGTGAAAAAAGAAAATTTTGGAAACCTTCCATACCACGCACTAGTATTTTCTTCTATACTATATAAACGATTGTTTTGTAGGAGTGTACAACATGTTATCCAGAGTGCGCACGGTGTCTGGAAATTGAACAGTACAACATGTTATCTTGAGTGGGTATAGAGTCTACTTATTGTACTCAACACATACAATATGCACTATGGCCTATGGGCGAAGATATCAAACAGGTTGGCAACAGATTGAAATTTTTTTTTCCACTGACAATGAATACGAGAGGGTCTTGTCCCATTGGTCACGGGACGACGTGCGATGCTCACGGGATGCTCTACAGTTTTCTCTCGTCCCATGGGTCCTGCAAGGCTGCGACACAGCATAATGAGCAACACAGGACAGTGCAGGCCTGAACTTTCCCTTTTAGCATGCAGGAACTGTTTGAAACTGCTCAGCATCCTGTTTTCCTTTCTATTGAAATGAAATAGCAACTATCACCATGTATTAATAGACTAAGCTGCATCTCAAAACTACATACTTGCAACATTTTTTCACCTCTTTCAGTGACCATCCTTGGCTAGGTATGGAAATATTTGAAGATAACATAGGATCTCTGAGATCATATAGGTAAAAAATACGTGTATAACATGGAATGTAGCCAACGATAAGTTTAATCTTGCTAAATCATATCTAAAAAAAGATAAAATTAAAGCAAGACATTGGTCATAGGGAGTTATGCATCGCTAAGTTGAATTATCGCTAAGTTGAATTTAAACACATTCGTTATTCTGGCACTACCTTTTGGATTTACAACATGCTCGACCTTATCCATGTTTTCACACAAAGCGGATCGCCCCTACTGTAAGGCAGGGCACGCCTGCAACCAGTTACCCATCCCACAACATAGTTTTATACACCACAGCTTGGTTACAAACTGAAAGCTAGAAAACAGGACTCAATTATATGCAACACTAGATTTATAGCACAGTTAACAACATCGGTTGATTCATGACCAGATTTCCCAAACAAGTAGGTTTGCTTTGTCTCCCTTCGCACTTGAGCTGCCACGTGGAGCTATGCTGCTCGAAACAGCTAGAAAGATCTACAAGTTCCTACAAGAATTATTAGAAGAGGACATGGATAGGTACAATTTGTTTCAAAACAAACGCTTTACAGTTATTTGGGGAATTGAACCTAACTATGTTTTATTGGTGTTTTGCAAAGTATATGGTTTGAACATGGTATGCCGACAATGCTACGCAGTGAAGGGCATTCCATAAGCTTAATGTTTGGTGGTAGATTTGACTTCAATCCAACAATCGTATATGTTATTGTTAGACTATATCACATCATTGATGACCAAGTCTATGCTTCAATTGGTGACATGAGGTGTAGGCATTTCCTACCATCAAAATTTGCGGAAGGAAATACACTGCTTATTCACGTTCCCATAACTGGACTTGTTAGGTGGGGATGATTTCACTCGATGTCTTTGTACTGCAGGGTTTATTGTTGGATAAAGCTCAATCAAGTGTCAGAGAGGTTGTCATGGGGCAAGACTGTGACTCAATACCGCAATACGAAAAATGTTTGCCGAGGACAACATGTCAATTAGTATTGGAGATTGCAGAATGGTAAGGATTGAGGTGGCCTTTGCTGGTTTGCAAAAGTGCATTTATGGATAAGGTTCAATACTATATACGAAAATTACATTTCAGATAGTGGCTCTAGTGAGCATGCCATAGAATTGGTCGATATATGTCTGGAATTTTGAAGAACATGGTATTGTGGTTCTAGATCTAGTGCTTATGTATGATGGTACTGAAACAATTAGGAAGATGCATGAAACCATTTTGGCTAGACTTCATGATGCTATGGCAATCTGCAAAAGAATGTACTTTTCATATCCGGAAGATTCCATGGAAGGTTGGAGCACTAGGTACATGGTGCTGGAGGAAGGGCATGGGGATAGGTGAGTGCTACAATACAGAAAGATCAATCCAAAATGCTAAATGTTTATTGTTGCGACCTACAACCTAAACTCTATATAAATGATTTGCAGCTCTAACTCTAGTGTGTATAACATGCTCTATGCCAGGTTCTTTGATGGAAAGATGATGACAAGGCACTTGAGCTCGGTATGTACATTAGATTGGTTGTCAAGACTATAATTGACACTTTTTGATTTGGTAGCAGATTATAGAACCAAATGCCTATTGCAGGATTCAATCGACCTCTACAAGTGCAGCTTGTTATAGGAGTTGTTGTACATACCAGAAAATATGGGTCATCTACCATCCACCGTCCATGAAATTCTGGCGTCAAGAACATGAAGAATTCGATCGCCTAGACTCTACATTGATGAAACAATAGAGTACAATCAAGACCTAAACTGTTGTTGGTTGTCTACTGCCTAGTTAATATTGAAACTTAAATGCTTGGCCTATGCCCTTGTCTTATTGATACCTGTGATACCACCGACAAATAGGATGCATATTTTTGGTAGTTTGTTGCATTTCGTGTGTTGCCACATCTATGTACAAGAATGCGTGTTGCTACAATTTTTTGATGGTACAAGCATGTTCTGATACATACGCTACCGCCATATTTTGATGGTACAAGTATGTTTCAATACAAACTGCAAAATAATTAATTGATTGCACATGTTGTATGGTCATCGAGATTGGGGAATAGCAAGAACATTTCAGTTTATTTTGAAACACCAACAGGTGCAAGACCGAAGACTGCGACTAAAAGAGGGTGAATAGGAGCACTTGAAAAACTCAAACCCCCATGTGGCAAACAAAGAAAGCATGCAAACCTGGTACCCGTCCACTGAATAGATACGTAACGGATCACAGTGGAAGCACTCGCTCAAACACCCAAGGAAACGGACACAAAATGAGCCAAAAACACTGACGAACAACCTACCGCAGAGAGCTCCAAATGGTGCTGTGGTGAACCACCAGACGGTTCTGTGGTGTACCACCTGACGGTCCTGTGGTGAACCACTAGACGGTCATGTGGTATCACTAGACATTCTGGGCTGACAAAAACTGCAAACCGGGAAAAACCTCAGGAACCGATCCAAACCTTGCCCAAATGAACTCTAAACTTCACCAAACTTTGTAAAGACCTAGTTTAACCCATGGAGAAGCTTTTCCCAAGATATCAAGGCCAAAGCCTCAAGATTTCTCCACGGATCTAACTCTCCCCGAAGTGAAGCTCACAAGGCAAGAACGTGAAGAAAACGGGGCTGCTCGTGGATCTGAAAATTGGACAAGGAAAACCACAATCCAACCACGTCCTAGAAGTCCAAAACACCGGCAACAGAGGAGATTCAAGCTTGGCCAAAGCAAACTCCTAAAAAGACAAGGATTGAACCCAAAAACCAAAGGGAAAAGGGGAGGAATAAGGCACACAAACTTGTCACCGAAATCTCCTCGATTAGATGCCTCAAAAGAGGTCTTAGATCAGATTACAACAAAGGATTTCATCCCAAGCAACCATCCTCACCTTCCCACAAGATTTGGAGGCTAATCCTACTCTAACCTCTCAAAGTATTGGAGCTCTTAGCTTAAGGACGAAAAACACTCTTAGGAATGAAACCCTAGCAACCAAGAGAGGTTCTAATGACCAGCCCTTAGCGTATTTATACCCTATTGTTGTTTAGATAGTTTTGCACTTAAGCCCCTCTAACTAGAAATGCCCCGAGGGGCTGAAACGAAAGAGTACAAGATATTTCAGGACATATGACCATGGTGAAGTCTTGATCTTTGTAGGTTCCATGCAATCCTCAGATGTTCTTCATGTGACCAGTAGTCCAATCCACGATCTGCCTTGGTTTTGAAGTCAGAAGCCTGGAAACTTTAGAAAGTCTCCGACTGGGCTAGGTTTGGCCCATGTTCTCTATCTTGGCGAGTCGTGGCCCAACTCACATAGGCTTGGTTTGCTTGGGTGGCTGTTTTGAGCAGAAGCCGCCAAAGCCTCCCTCGCACGTCTTCGCGCCATGCCCTCGGGTTGGAGCATCACGTTGGCACCCGGCTTCTCCAGTCCATTGGAGTCGCCTCACAGTCCATCGGAGGACTTACACTGCCGTTGCCGAGCCGGCCCTCTGTGTACCGAACTTCAATGGCCGACCGACGCCGAGCCTTGCCTCCGGTCCATTGGAGGACTTTTGCTACAGTCCATCGAGGTCTTTTGCCCAAGTCCATCAGGGTCTTTATCTTCTACCTTCAGTCCATCGGAGAACTTGAGCTCGTTGACAATTACTCATCACACCAGGAGAGCAATGAGGCAGGTCTATTGGCTCTCAACAGTTTCTCAAACACCAAAAAGTAATAAAAATTTGCACACCTGTGCTATAGGCCAAAACACAAGGTATTGGGTCTGACATGGAAGAGGCAACGTTGGATTGTTGGTGATGCCGATGAGCCTCTGTCAGATGGGGGCTTGCTGCTAGCAGGAGTCGGCGGCCGACATGGATGGGGAGGAGCTTCAGCCGCGATGGTGGCGGCGGCGGCTTGTGCATCGGCGAAGAGAACCGTCGGCGGCGGTATGCCAAGGAGCCTATGCTGTTGGGGACTTGCTGCTGGCAGGAGATGGCGGCGATTCAGGGGTAGACGGGGCCACGACCGAGGTCCAGGGTGGAAAGGAGATAGAGGAGGACGGTAAAAACAATGAGCCACCACCGCCGCCAAGAAGGGACCAAGCCGGAGAAGATGAGGAAATGGAGAAACAGGGAGCAGGAGAAGGACGATGAGCCGGCGGCGACGGGGGCTTGACGGCTGCTTGACGGAGGAGAGATCGTACCGTCGCCACGAGATAATGGACGACATATCAGGCTTACAACTTGAGAAAATCGGAAAGCGCATCTGGACACGTAGAGGGTGCCGCAGCGATCAAGGAAGGGAACTTGACGGTGGTTGATAGCGTGCGACCGCCCACCATTGCGACTTTGATTTTTTGGGGTTGCATTGGGTGGGGGGAAGAAGGTGAGAAGAGGCAGCAACGGCAAGCAGGCAAAAAGAAAGAAAGGAAGGATGCGTTGGAAGAGTGGAAACAAAAGTGGCTAGCTTTCGACCGCCGGCCGCTGGGGCCCTTAGGGTGGACTGTGCTGTGCGCCTAGCATCATGATACTTAGCCGTGGGTGTGGTGTAAAGACGATGAGTGAGTGTGATGTGGAATCTGGCCTGGCCTGGTGCTGCTTGGGCGGTGGTCTGTGTCTGTTCCGGCTGGATATCTGGATATGACGGGCCGGCCATTCCATGTTCCACGGTCACCACTTGTTTAGCGAGCTAGTGTGTGTGAGTAGTGCACTAGTGCGTACGCTCTCTTTTCCTTTCGTTCTCTTTGGATAGTTTTCCTCCTTTTTGACGTAGGGCTGCCCACAAAAGTAAAATGAAGAGAAAACGAGGTCGTCGAGCGGCGCGCCTCCGTCGGGCCGGTTTTATTTTGCAAACTCTGAACTGACGCCCGCCACGCCCCGGCCTGCCCTCCGGAAAAAACGCCAAGCGAGGGTTCAAGCTACGACCGGATTATGTCATATGCATGCATGGGTTCGATCCATCACCTCAGCTGGCAAGTTTGGAAACAATTCCAGTTCCAGCATGGCAGCATACATGAGCAATGCTGACACGATGACGGGTCAGCCGGTCAGGCTACCAAAACAATACAGCGGACAGCAGCTGTGCTAGCGCTAGCGGCGGCTAGTGTGACAGTACTACCACACTGCCTCCTGTCTACCACATGCATCGGACACGGAGCAGCAGCACTAGATTCAGCTGGCATCTTTTTCTGGATCAGTGCCGTGATTAAATTCAGTGCCAATACCATCACACGCAGCACCAGGCAGGCAGGCGTGCGTGCGTGTGCGGCAACTGGCAAGACCAGCCTGTGGCCACAGCCAGCCGCGCACAATTCTGTGCCAGCACGTACACGGAGAAGACACCAAACGATTTCACAAGCAGCAGACACGAACGTATACGGTACAGGCGGCGCACCTTCGACCAAGGCTCGCCGCCCGCCACTACCTCAAAAAATTGCATCGAACAAACCTTCTTTTTCTTTCTACTAGTGGACTCTTGAAGTTGCAGAGCACACCAACAAATGCGGAAATAGCCAATAATATTTACCTGCGCAGTGATGATCCGAGCATAAAGGTTTGATATGGCATTGGCTCACCACAATTCTCAAAGACGTCTAGCTTAGATACGGAGTACTAGCTGTGGAAAGAGGATAGCTCCGACGACAACACACACTAGTACTGTCTGCTGCGTGTGTACGGCAATCCCGTACTGCAAAAAGAAAATGCTAGGCCCTGGTCGCTTCCCATTGGTGCGGCTGCGCTAATCAGCCAGTGGCACAGGAAAAAGATTAGCTTCTCATCAAAATCAATTTGGACGGTGCTTTCTAAACAGATACTGTGGTGCATGGGGTTCGTTATTTGGGACCAAGGAGGGGCGATTGTAGCAGGAGCCGTAAAGCTTCTGGCTGTACATGATGCTTTGTGTGCAGAAGCTGAAGCACGTCTTCCAGGGGTGATGGCTGCTCTTGATCAAGGGGCGACTAGCTAGAGTCATTGTGGAAACTGATTCTTAGTGTTTGGCAGTCGCATTCAAAGATGATTTGTATGACAATTCACCGGGAGGACTTTTATTGAGCAAGATCCGTAGTTTGTTATGCATGCATTTTACGGTTGTGGAGATTTCGGTCATTTCTCGTTCATGGAACCAAAGTGCTCGTGAGCACCTCCGCTATAGTTCGCTATAGCTGTTTTAACGAGAAAAAGCTATGCGCTATAGCTTCATTTATCCCGCTTTGCATTTTTCTGAAGTGCGCCGCTAAACCTATAAACCGCTATTTAAAACTATGGTTGTGAGTCTGACCAGCCACGTGTTTGGTTGGATCCACTCCCCAACTATGTAATGGCTATTCTGAACACTGACCGTATATGGAGATCAATTAGTTGCCAATGCACTAACACATGCCGGGCAGCCTCTAACGGCGATGATGCTTGTGCTTCAGCGAGTACTACGGAACAGTACCAAAGTCCTTATCGTCCTCCCTGAGCCATAGCAGCTCATTAAGCTACCCCGGCCGGCCGGTCGGCCTTTCATTACCTGTCCAGCTGTCCTTGTAGCAATGTAGCAAAAACTTGTTGGATGTTACTCGTATGTCTCGTAGGTCTCGTTAAGCCTAATTAATTCCCAACACACTTCCAACTACACCCCCCATAGCACACGTACAGTGTTGGGCGACAGTCACAATAAACGTGGAATTATTGTAGCTATACAGCCTGAGATGAGATCGTCTTGGCTGTGGGCACACAACTAATCGATTGGCACTCGTGTATAGTATTAATTGTTGCCATGGAATAGAAATTTGATTCGCCCGTACGGTGGAATGCGCCAGAGTACTGACGACGACATTTCTCATCAAATCATCATCGCATCGGGATTGAGTTGAAAGGTACGGAGTGCTAGATCGAGTTTTAGATCTCCGAAACCAAAATGACGATATACAGCAGCTGATAAGAAACTGCTACGCCGCGATCTTGTTCCATGGGATCACGTTGACGAACCCAGCAATGAACTGCTTCCTCCGTTCGCAAATGTGCGTCGCAATGATTTTCTTTTCACAACTTCAATTACTTAGTTTATTCAAAAAAATATTTAAACATGTGAAAACACAACCCATCCTCAGACTATGGTTAGTAATAAACCAAATCACAAATTCACAACAAAATAAATGAAAAATTGTAAATATTTTTAAATAAGATGGGTGATTGAAGTTGTGGAAAGAAATCAACTGCACCATACGTTTGTGAACAGAGGAAGCAGTACTAAAGCAGATCTGCATCTCACAATTCTCAACTGCTTCTCCTCTGCAGACAGGTCTGAAGAAAGTGTTTGTGTGGCTGTGCCTGCTGACACATGCGAGAGATCGATCGAGCGGAAACCGGAAAATGCTGCTGATGAGGCCAAATTAAAGCCAGACATTGTAAAAAGAAATTAGTAAAAGAATAAAGTGTACGTCTATTATCGATCGATCGCCGGCTTGCAATCTTGCTTGTGTGGGCTTTGAGTTGTGATGGTTGCGGTTGAACTGCGCCGGCAATAATGCAGAGAAACGACCGATAGATCGATGGACGACGACGCAAAGTGTTCATCATCAATAGCTTGTGTATATGCATTTAATTAGTTTGCCCTAGCTAGCTCCTCGATCTGTTCGTATATCTTGCACTTGCGAAGGAGCTATCGTCCTCGACAGATAGGGAAACCTTCCAAGTTTCAACTTGTAGTTCATCATGGCGTAGTAGTATATCAACAGTTGAGCCACGTTTAGATCAACTCCAGTAGATAAGGTATCCTACCCTTCTATCCACTATTCCAACTATCCCTTTCTTTGTGAACAGTGTCGCTACAGTGTCATTTTGCCCGGCCGTTTACCTTGTCTGCTGGAGTCGGTCTTGGGTGGCAAAAACGAGTCACCGACGACACTAGCGCATGCAGCAGGTCCGTTCATGCCATCTGTTCGTTGTTCCTCGCCAAGGAACCACCACTCGCATGTGATTGGATTCGCGTCGCGAGCCACTGCGCAGCCAGCGGCGTGGTGCACGATACGGTGGTCGATGGCAGTGCATTGTCTATCCATTCTAACTATTTACCCATTTCACTGCACCTAGTGTCGGTCGTTTGCTCAGCATGCGATCGAGTGGACAGCAACCACGCACATGGTGGCGTGACAGTTGAATTCTGGCGGTCCGAGTTCGATCTGTTCCTGCACGCGCCCGTCCCCGATGTACAACAGAACAGTGCGTCGTGGCGACACGACACGAGACGAGACGTGAGCGACTGACGCCGCCGGTTGCAACCGGCCGGCCGGTTGCAGTCAAAGCTTGGGCGTGACATCCGAGGTACAAAGAAGAGAACCTTGGTTCATTTCCTTGGTCCGGACAGCAGGTAAATTCGACCGGCGCGATTACAGTATACTCCTAGGTTGGACGTCATGCCAAGATTCGATCCCTAGCAAACACGTTATTGATCACCTCCACTCAACTCAAGTTCTATTGTTTGGTTCTCTTTGCCTTTGCCTTTCGGTACTTGAGCCACACACATTTCACTGACTCAGAATGAAAAATCAAAAGATTCCAGCAACTAGAAACTAAACAAATGGACCGCAACGTAAACCTCACGCATGCATGTCACGCCGAGGGAGACCTCTTGGTCTTGTGTCGCCAATGCTATCGCCATCACCTACAGCTCAAATAATCTAGCAGACGATGAACTCATGAGCATACAGATCGATACAGCGACGGGCGCGGACGACATGGCCAGAGAGGAGAGAATGGAGAGTGCAGGGACCGGCGGCGACACGATGCGTTTTCTCGGCTAGCTGCGTCGTCCATGACTCCATGGCTGGCATGGCACGTTTGTTCGCTGGTCCCTTTCTTCTGCGCCAAAAATCATTCCTTGCACACATCATCCTGTTGGACCTTAATATATTGGTGGCGCGTCCGGTACGTTCATCCAGACGCATACCATACCAATAATAATCCCATCGTTCAGTACAGCGTGCTTAGACCATTTCCAGTGGCTTATCTAAAAGGCTTGTCTATGCACTATTTCTCCACTATTCCAATTATGGCTGCGTTCGTTGGGGCTTCGGTTTGCAGAAAAAACACAACTGGCGATCAACCGACGAGCTGAGCCTGCAGTATTTTCACAAACCGGACTATAAACGAACGGAGCCTATCTCTCTCTATCTACAAGTAGCGCAACAGTATATATGCAATGTTTTTAGGGAACCCACTGGAATAGCCTTATAATCTTTGTTTGCTTGACTTCTCCTGTCGACTTGACGGTTCACACCGGCCTTCTGTGCATGTTTCGATCGGCGTAGCCGTGTGCTCTGCTGCCCAACGCATGCATGCATGCATGTGATCCAGCGGCAACATCCGTGCCGCGCAGCGTTATGTATTGCTGTTCATGGATGGTTGCGACGCTGGGGCCACGCCAATCCAACAAGATCACTGTACACTAGCAGGCAACAATCGATTGCCCGTGCCAATCGAGCGGAGGGTCGACGCCGTATACTCCTACTACGTAGCATCAGTATTCAGGAGACCAGGACGACGAGCGACGCGTTCTTGGCAGCGGCGCAGACGGGGCACGCGTCCGCGGCGGCCTCGCACGCGCGGCACAGGCACAGGTGCCGGCACGGGAGCAGCAGCACGCTCGCCTCGCCTCCGCCGCACGACTTGCACGACGCCGACTTCGACCCAACAGCGCACCACTCGTCGCCGGGCGCGGCCGCCGGCTCCGGCGCCTCCAAGTCGAAGCAGCACGACCGCGCGTCCTCGGCCTGATCACCCCCGCAGCCGCCGCCGCCGGAGGGCGACTTGAGGAGGAGCTGGTCGAGCGCGGCGCGGAGGCCGGCGGCGACGGCCTCGTGGCTCCTGGACACGCCGGCCCACGCCTCGCGCTCCGCGCCCATCTGCCGGGCCTTCTCCTCCAGCTCCGCGTTGCGCCGCGCCGCGCGCTCCAGCTCGGCCTCCGCCGCGCGCGCCCGCGCCGTCGCGGCGCGCCACGCCGCGGCCAGCAGCGCCCGCGCGTGGCTCCGCCGCGCCGACTCCAGCCCCGCGCGAAGCCTCTCGCTCTGCGCACCACCCAGCGGCAACAGTAGCGAATCAATCGATCAGGCACTGTTGTTCCACTTCCACGGTCTCACCGAATCATCAAGTCGATTCCGATCGATCACCATCACAACAAGCACACGCACGTACGTACCTCGACTCTAATCAGCGCGTCGATGCTCCCATGGTTGTCAAGCGAGGGGGCTGCACCATTGACGATCGCCCTCCGGCTGGTGGACGCCGCGCCGGAGCCCACCGCCCGGCTCTCCACGTTGTCCCCGGCTGTCACTTCTGGCGGTTGCGCCTGCCCCTGGAGCACCGCGGAGGGCGGATCGACCACGAGTTGATGCTGCTCCAAGAAACTCCCAGCGTCCACCACGCGCGCCCGCTTCCTCGGCACGAAGCCTGGGAAGTCGCCGAGCACCGTCGTGGCCCCGATCACCGCCGCCGGCGCCGTTGGCACCGGCACGCACCCGGTGTACTCGCCCAAGAACGGCGGGCCGCCTGCCGCACCCACCGCCGCTGGGAAGTCGTGGGAGAGGTGCCGCGCATGCACGGCCATGCCAAACGCAACGGCTGCACACGAGGAAACCAAGGAATGAATGGATTGAAGTAGAAGTTCCAATGGATGGTGTTGGGTATAATTAGGTGGTTGTTGGAGTGGTGGTTTGTATACACATAGGCCCTCCCTAGGGTTACGAAAAGCCGTGACCATGACTTGGGCGTGGTGCTCTGTGGGCGTGGTGTGGGTGGGAAGACATGGTGCCGGTCACAAAGGCGGCAAATGCGCACAGTGGATGCTCCCCGTAGGTTTGTGGGCTGTTAGTGGGCCTAATGATAAGCTGTCTTTTTTTTTACAGAAGCCTGCGAAAAATTGACCTATTAGAAAGCAGGTTCATATGTCTATTTATGGGCTAGGTGTGCCCTTGTCCCCCTCCCTTTTTTTTTTTTTTGAACATTTTTATTCTCAATAAAGTTTGGTTTTAAAAAAACATTTTACAAAGACATTGAACGTTTCATGATAACATCATAAGAAAATATATTTGGAAAACTTTTGAAGGAAATTTTTCAAAAAAAGAATAGCCCCATAATTGGCTTGGGTTATGTTTAGTATTTTCACTAGACAATCTGCTGATCAGCTAATTAAACTCGCCAGAATTTTGACTTAGTCCAGTGATAAGAAGGTTTTAAAGTACCTAGGGGAGCTGAAGGTCCACATAGGCCATGCTTATTGTTTTTTTACAAAATTCCTATGTAAGGACTCATCATATATGAATTCCAGCCAAAACTGGTCGGGTTTCATTGTGTGTTCCAAACGCTCTCATAGGAAAATTTTAATACAATTTGAGTCCTCCAAAATTTCTTCTACTTTCCTTCGTTTTAAAGGAGACCTTATATAGCTCAATTTGACCCAAGTACCAGATTGTTCGAAGTGATTCTAGCCAACTGGCCGACTATCTGGTTGGAGTTTATTGAAACCTATATAGAGATATACAAATCTAATGATCGGGTGGTTAGGTGAGCGGTAATGCCAGATAAATAGATAATCCAGTGTTAACAAAAACAATACGTCGACTCGGATGTGTGGGGTCTAGTTGTGGGGAAAATTATGGTTCAGTCGAGACTATTGAGTTGTGAGCCTTCCTTAAGTTGATTATTATGATCAGGACTCCGAAACACATTCTATGTGGGATGGCTAAAGGACAATTCCATACTATATATCCAATAGACTGTTGAAGGATGGCGACAGATTGTCAATACACAATCATCAAAAACGATTTTTTTACTTTTAGTTTTTATACCTTATATTCTGCTGCCCTACCTTTTTCAACCCCCATTTGCTCGTTTAAAAAGCATTTATATTATGAGTCTCGCACTGACTCCAAATATTTTACAACACATGTAATTCAAATAAGTAGTAACTGAAAAACGGTAGAAATACATTTAAATTTTCAAAAATTTATATTATTGCAAAAAATTACAATCAATTTGTTTTGACAATTAAATGCATTGACTAAACACTATAACAATTTTTTGTGCAAATTGATGAATATAACTATTGATAAACTTTGCCCTTTTTATATATAGATGAGAGAGTTTACTATAAACATATGGTGTGAAATCAGCAAGAAATATAGGAAACTACCACCTTGATTCACTTTTCTTGATAAAACTTCGTTTGATGTTATAACTGTGTGTTTTCAGGCGATCAGTATTAAATTTCAGTAACCATAAGTGGCTAAGATAACTACTGAGTAAAGCACACCTAATAAGATCAAGTACAGAAGTCATCAGATTTATTGTAGATAGATTCCCCAGCTGAAACGATAAACTTTACAGAATTCTGGCCTCGATTGCCAATGCAATGGACCGCAGGAGCAGGTGTGCGTTGTACGTTGTCTCCTAAAATACTACAGGAGAGTAGCAGAAGCATGTGGCGACGGGATCAGAAGGCATCTTTTGGATCAGAGGCATGACCAAATTCAGCACCAAAATCATCATACGCTGGCCAGGGCCAGCCGGCCAGGCCGTGTTTACGTTTACGTTGATGAGGGCGCGGTCCGTGCACGCTGTCTGTGGTGCGCGCGCCCGCGGCGACTGGCAACGCCAGCGCACCCGTCTGCGCGAGCACGTCCGCGGAGAAAACGCCAACGTACCAGACACTGCAGAGTGCTCTTGTCCCGGCCGCGCACTGTGGCACGCGGCTGTGCGCACTGATGCGCTGCGGCACCGGCACCGGGCACCGGCACCTGCGATCACGCGGCCCGTTCGCAGCTTGTCCTCGCCGTCTTCAAGGCGCGCACCGGCCGCGCGCAGGCTCGCCGGCCGGGGCGCGCCCGTTCGTGCGTCGGCACGCACGGCGCCATCCCGTGCCTGGGCTGGCCACGGCTGGCGACCCGACTGGAGTGGAGTCCCAAGAACAGACGAACAGGGCGGCGCACGCATGCAATGCAAGGCAGGCTAGCACGCCGGCGGCCTGCCGCCTGCCGCTGGTCTCCGTCGGTGGCGAGCGTGCCAGCCTGCTGGGCTCCATGTCACCATGCTTGTCCTGTGCCCGCGTGGCATGCTGATCAGTCGGCTCGCCTGCCTGCCAATCCAATTGATTGGAGGAAGGACCGACGTCGTCGACGACGTACCCCGCTGCCGGCCGGATCAATCGACCGGCGCTCTGTCCACGATTTCATGCACGCCACGTGGTCACAGGCCAGGTACACATTGCCAGGGCCCCCAGTCCGAGCGATCGCGATCTCGCCTCATCAGAATGGAGGCTGGAGCTAGCTGCACGAACATTGTTACAGAGCGCCCTATAGCTCGCATGCGCGTCTGCATCAGCCGGGCCCGTGTACACACACACACACATGGATCGATGAGCAGAACTATGCAGCAGCAGTAGCCCACACCGCCACCGGCGACGGCGAGGATCGGAGATACACTGCGGCGTGCATGGCGTCGCGTACTGCGTACATGCACCCGCTGCATCTGCGTCTGCACTGCACCATCGATGGCGGTAGTACGGCCGGCGGGGACCCATCCATCCACCCCCGCGCCGCCGTCCCTCGCCTGCAAACCCTGCGACCTCTTTACCTCGCGCTGCCATCGATGCCGGCCGAGCTGCCGCCACCGCCAGCCAGCCCCAGCCCCGCCGTCGTCCCCTCCCCGGCCGGCCCTGCATGCATGCTGCTGATCCTGATCGGCTGTTGGCTTCTGAATCGGCAGGCCGGGCGATGGCAGCGTATCCACGCGTGGTGTGCGACTGCGCAATGCAATGCAACGCAGCTCTGCTGTGCCTGTCGTTTGGTGGAGGCAGTAATACTAGGGACTGCAACCACTATAGGCCTCGACGCCTTTCGCTTTTCTGTGCAAAAAGCGCCGTGCAGGCGCGGCAGGAGGACCAGGGACGGCAGTCCGAGAGGGTCCCGGTCTCAGATCGGCGATGTGCATGGCGCGCGTGTACGCTAGAGGGGCCTGCCTCTCTTGCGGCTACAGCTCGCCAGGGCTAAATGGCTTGTGAATGGATCTTGTCTGTTGCGTGCAGTACTGTTACTGTGCAAAGGTTAGAGCAGTCGTCTCTCCGGGCGGTGGAATGGTGGATGGCAAGCAAGACTACGTGCAGTGGTATGGATAAAGGGATTGCCTATACACTGTAGCGACATTGTACGCAGAGAGATGTAATTGTAACAGTGGATACACAGTACATTTATACATTCTAATGCAGATAGTCTAACAATCGATCGACAGCACTAGCAGGGACCAGTGGCCATTTTTTTTCTCTGAAGGTAGATCAGATAACAAAAGCCTGTGCTCATACAGGTTACTACAGAATTGCACATTGCTATTGGTGCTACGGATTGAAGGGTCCGGGCCAGTTTCAACTCCCCACTTTATTAGTTTCCACTTTTTGTGAAACAAAATCTAGAATTTGCCTATCTTTTTTTATAGTGCGTCTTATAATAAAGATTCAATAACCAATAAACTCAACTTCATTAACGATAATAACCATTGAATCTATGGACAGATTTGTGTTGATGGATCATTCTTGAGTTTTTCACACTCGACGCTGCCTTCTTGTGATCCACAAGTCCGTATCTGTACGCACATCTGGTCAGTTCTTTTTTCCCCTAGTACTACGATGGGAGTACGTGATTTCGGAGGAGTAGAAATGTCAAGTCTGTTTGACAACCGAAGAACAAGCAAATAAATACAGCGACATCAGCGGCAGGTCGGCAGCACTGCATAAAAAGCGGCCCCAAGGGGGGCAGGGTAATGGAATGCGACGAGGACGGGCATTGGCATTGTACTGGGATTAAAAGAAACTAAACGCAAAAACTAAACCCTGCGCAGCTGCTGCCCGTTGCGTGCTGGGATTGGGAGGGGGCCGCGTGACCACTCGCAAGTTGCAGCAGCAGTGCTGCTACTGCTGCTCGCGATTCAACGATGGCGACGCCAAGGAAAAGCCACGGCTACCTGCTGGGTGCAGTGGTGGTATCTGTGTGTGCCGTGCCTGGGTGCCTGGTGGGGTTGGGGTGGGGGGCGCCAGACCAGAGCCACGCACGACGGCGTCCTGTTTGGCGTTTGCTGCGTGCGGCACGCAGCAGCAGCCCGTGTGATGACGGGTCGGCAGCAGGCAAATCTCTGCAGTTGGGTCTTTCACATTGCCAGGCAGCAGCCCTGCTGGCAGTACAGTACTACGTAACAATGGCCGTGTCCAAGGGCAATCTACAGACCTACATACGCATGGCCACTCGCCCGCTATCCATCGGCAAGTGCAAAATTTCTTCATATTTCATGTCGCGGCAAGCCGTAGAATTTGATGGCCATGACTGTACCGACCCAGCTGTGGATCTGCATACCGGTCCAAGTACTGCTCCTCTATCGCGCGCTTCTCACTAAACAAGACGATTTGTTAACAGATAGATGATGACGCGCCCATTAATTAATGAGATGCCTAGCAGCTACTGCTAGCATGGGCTTGTGCTAATTACTAGTCAGTGTTGGCTAGACATATACATACAGTACGCCAGTGTGACGTCGTTGTCACGCTGAAAACAACGTAACGGCTATCTTCTCTCGTGCGATGTTTATGTGCATGCCTGCCGGCCCACATTTTATTCAGGCTGGCCATACACCAGGCCATCATCCATGATTCCATGTAATGCTGGAAAGCTCATCGCCGGCCGGTCCGTGTCGTGTAGTACGCACTGGCCAAAAAGGACGGGTTGCGTTTGCATTGCAGGCGGCGACACCTAACGCCATATATATGTATCTGTGCGTGTCTCCACTTGCGCGGGGTAGGCTTCTTTGGCATCAAGCTCCCTGGATCCATCGTCCAAGACATTAGACATGGTGACTGCGACGTGGCTCTCCCTATCCACCACGACGTACACGGCTTACATCCAGCCACGCCGCACCTAGCTAGCTCAGCGTCGCCGTCCGTGCCAAACTGTCACGCTTCCTCTCGTGCCGTGCTACTTATCTACTTCAGATTTACACATACACACGCGTCATCGTCAGTCGTACGTCGTCTTCAGACTTCAAGACACAACATATATTGTTCTTAGCGGCATGTCCATTCTTCACAGCCTAGCTAGTGGATCGGAGTTGTTGCCCCCATTAATACAAAGTTTGAAAATACAAAATGTCTTTTCTATATGTAAACTACAACTCTACGCCCATAGCTAAAATAAAAAGTCGTTTTAATTTTGAACCACATGTAAAAGTTTGATCGCTCGTCCCTTTTGAAAAATTAAGAATTTTTTTAAAAATATAAGTTTATCTTTAAAATACTTATGATTATGAATGAAATCATAAAAAATTATAATTTTAATGAATAAGACAAGCAATCAAACATTTACACGTGGTTCAAAAACAGCTTCTTAGGACGGAGCACTACAAGAAACCATGCGATTTATAACATTTCATTTATATCACCAAACCTGTTATTTACATCCTACATTACCATTTGTGACATCATTGTGACGAAAATCAATGTCACCAGTTGAGCGTCTTTAATGATCACTGATGACGCTATCGATTTTTTTTTCATCGTAGATCTAGTGACGTTCCTTCATGCGTCACAAATTTGTGACGCTTGGTTTTTGTCATTATTGTGCTCATAAAACGTTACAAAACCTTAGGGAAGGATAAGCCATGTAGGACAGAAATAGTCACAAAACATTATACCACATGATGTGGCATGATGTGGCAATGACATGACAAACTGCTTGTGACGTTTTAATTTGTCATAAAATAAATTAATGGCCCATTTATAGAGCAGCTAAAATATGGGAGTACTAGTGAAGATGTGCTCTCTTGTGTGTGCCACATGTTATTGTGCCCCCTATCTATTTCATTGGATTATCTAGCTGGTCCAAGCTGCATAACAATAGAACGAACAGGCCCACCACTTGAGCTAAAAGAAGATGGCGTACACATTTGCAACACAATTTTATACTTATTTCATAAGAGTGTATAACAGGAAATGTGCACCCTAAATAATTACTTATCCGTATATGGAATCATGTTCTAAATTTCAAAAAAAAAAATCCATACCTAGATGGAGTAGTGAAAATGACTAGACCAAAATTAGTACTCCCTAAGGTCATTAATATATGACGTTTTTAGTGTAATTTGCACTAAAATACGCCATATATTAATGACTGAAGGGAGTACATGCATGCTAACTTAGAATTTGATGCGTACATCAATTTTATCAAAGAAGAAAGATTTTCAAATATAAGACATCTTTATATTTATTGAGTACAATCTGATGTTGCTTTTCAAACCACGCCAATGTCTGAACTCTGAAGAAGTGGCATATTACGCATTGTTTACGTTACGGCACAGGCGGATGAATTTCTGAAAGCGATGGAGGAGGACAGGAGCATTAAGCGCGGAACCATAAGCCCAGCGCCGTGCGGCGTCCTGGTTCAGATGTGCTTACAATCAATCAATTCTTGACGGGGCTTTTTATTAAATGGAATTCCAGTCCAAAAGAAAAGGTTAACCTTTTTTCATCGTCAGTTTCGAACGATAATGTAGATCACTAGTGTTCCCTTGTCCATATATGCGGGCCTGATCACACCATCTTTTCCTCAACGAAACCATCACGTATACCGAACGCGCGGCAGGCAGCTACTGATTCCCCGGGCCAAGCGGACAAAGGCACCGTCGCCGTCGCGTCAGCGTCAGGGTCACTCTCACTCACACGCAGCCTCATGGGACTGACGGGAGAGGATCTCGGGAATGGTAATCCGATGCGGGGGGCCCTGCCCGGACAGCCGAAATGAGACGAAAGGCACGCGAGATTCCTGTGTCGTCGGAGTAGTCTTGGAGGCCTCGATGGCGCTCTGGACGGAGCTGGTCCACTCCACTCCACGCGAGCGAATCTGGCGACGGGCGAGGCGTCCCGGCAGCCCCGGCCCGGCCGCGTCTGCTGTGATTGTGATCGCGAGATCAGGCATCCAACCCCCAGACAACAAGGCCCCAGCAGCACCAGCACCAGCTCTTGTGATCATCATGGCCCGTGCAGTACCACCGTCATGAAATGACGCAGACGCAGCGGCAGTTGGGTACCATGCTGGGTAGATCGCCGCTCTCTCCTTCTTGGTGTTCTTGCTTCTCGTTTTGTACGTACTGTGTGCAGCTAGCCAAGATCGATCGATCTCTTGGCTGGGGTGTTTATTAGTAACAGTACTCCAACAAGGTAGTACACAGAGGCCGTCGCCTCAGCACCAGATGTGTCCGGCCGGCCAGTGCCCCGCCAGTAGCCCCCAGATGACCCGGCCCCAAGGCTAGCTGCTGGCGCTTCGATCCATTGGTTTATGGCGTCCCCCTCTCCGTTCGCTATCGCACGAATAAATGCAATGGTCCAAAACAACACACCCATTATTGTGTGTGTGCCACAGATCGATCTTCATCCTGTCCTGCACCATCATTGTAGTACGCTAGTGATGTGGTAATTGCTTTACTGCTGTTTGTACGGCGTACAGGTTGGTGCGGGCTTGATCGATCATCGGTTCATCATGGATATATATCTACATTGATTGCTTTGCATGGTGCCATTAAAGTTTCAAACTAATTGCTAGCTTTGCCAGAGAGAGAGAGGGGGGGTGTGAAAGTGTCAACTTTGTTCCACATGGTCTGGTAGGGTAGTCGTGTTTTAGCGTCGTAGGTAGCTGTTTCTCTACGTAACGAATCATGCAAGCGCACGGCATGGGTTTGGGGAGGCAACATCCAAACCCGATTACCCATGGGGAATGCACACCAGTTAAATTTGATGTTCAACATGTTTAAGTCTAATATGAAGCCTATCAAACAATTTAAAGCCTAACCGAGACCTAACAAATAAACCCTAAAACTCCTTGTCTATTTAACCTAATCTTTTCGCACTATTCTCCTAATCATCCACCTAGGCTATTTACATCTTAAATTCAGTGATGATGTACTACTCTTATATATTTCCTGACAATTTTTTTATATGCTCACATATTTTTTTATTGGAGATGGGGCTCCAATGGGGATCCGATACCCGAATTGGGATGGGTATGGGATGAGTTTTATATCCATGATGGGTATGGGTATGGGGATGGGGATGGTTATGGCCTGATGGGGATGGGTCTGGGGTGCTGAAACCCGGTGGGAAATTCCCTATTGACATCTCTACCTAGGACAGTAATGCTCAAGCCACTGCATGCATGCTCTATCAAACTCAACCCCATGACACGATGCCCACATTAACGTCTATGGCTTCTGTTGAGCAACTTCTAAGTAGTCGTCGTTGGCCCCCAAATCAGGCTTCACTAGCCTTGATCATCATACGTGTTACCGATGCGTAATTTTGTTTGGAAACTCTGGTTTGTAATAACTAAACTTATGTTGGTATGAAATGCTGGATGTTGTAATCATTGTGGCTCCTTTGAGGATCTTATGTGTATGATTGCCAGTTCCTGTGTTGATGGTAACATCAAGAGTAGTCCTTTGTGGCTCTTGACGAACTACCGGACTTGGTCCAACTCAATGCAAGCAAACATCTTACACATATACTCCATCCGCCCAAAATGGTACGAGATTATAGGTTTTAAGTAAATTTGTGCAATACTCTGTGGACATGGATGCAATAATTTAACACCCTCTAGAAATTGATGTTTTTAGGAACCTAATAACCTTGGGGGTTTCGATGATTTGTCCTTTTGGCAAGATACATACAATACAGACACCGTGTTGGACGTTGATGTTGCGTCTCCAGGCTTGCAGCCCATAAATTAGCTAGGGCATGCTAGCCTACAGTACGTACGATGATTGATGATACTCCATGCAATCCAAGCAACTGTATCCTATCCCTTCCGCATCACCATCTAGTGTAGGGGCACACTACTAGCTAGGTAGATGCACGGCAGCCCTAATAATAAATCGTCGTCTCCTGTTGTCTTGTGGTGGTACGTCTCCTTGGCAGCTGATGGGCGGTGCACATGCTGCTCCTCGCGCGGCACACGGCTCGTGTTGGATCGAATTAATCAAGCTAATAAGATAAGCTTGTCGGTCGCGTGCGCGACTAGAACGCGTGTGTACCGTGAGAGGCTCCGAACGGCTGGTTGACAACTTGGGACGATGCGGCTTGGGAAGGAAGTAAAAAAGATCACCCTGCATGGATGCACCTAACGTGGAGCAATGCCCATTGAATCCCCTTTCATCGAATCCAAGGGGGGAAAGAACTCGATTGGTGTGCAGTGCTTGAGATGCGCATTCAATTGCACCTGTAAGCAAATCCAAAACCTTTTTTTAATAATATTTAAACAAACTAGTCCATCAACCCGTGCGAAACTTAAATGTATTATATGCGTAACCATACAACAAATATAGATCTATTTTTATACTTAAGTTTTTATAATAGCATATCTTGCTATATATGTATGCTTAATTATTTAGATAATCTTTGATCGATTGCAAAAATAGGTGTTTTTAATATAATTTTGAGGGGTATCAGTCATAATAACTAAGGTGAACAATTCAAATATAAATTAAAAGAGATATTTGGTATTATCCTATCAAAATAGCAAATGTGAGCAATTAGATATAAATTTAGGGTGTTATTTCATATTTTCTTTTATATTGGCAGAGTGGGTAATTAATATGTAGTTTTAGGGATTATTTAATATTATTTTGATAATGGCAAAGGTGAATGATTACCTAATTAGAAAACAGATCTAATGGCTATTAAGATTCCAACCTATCAATGATAGGGTATTTTTTTTATTATTGTGAGAATTTCTATGATTTTATTTTTTTCTAGCGCATCTTGTGAGGATTGACATGGAAATTTCAAAAAGAGTCTACAAAATATCTGTTTCCTCGAAATGTTTATAGCATCTTTAATGAAAAAAAAAGATAAAAACTGAAGGTAAATTTGAAAATAGAAAAAATCTAAAAAAAAGAAGATATTTACTTTCGTTGAGAATTGAACTCAAGATCTTTCGTAATGGCAGAGGTGGGTAATTACTAAAATATATATAATGAAAAAAGAGGATATTTGCTTTCGTTGAGAGTTGAACTCAAAACTTTTCATAATGGCAGAGGTGGATAATTACTTAGAAAACAGATCTAATGGCCATTAATATTCCAATATGCCAATTGATGGTCGGATGTTTCTGATTATTGTGAGAATTTCTAGGATTTATTTTTTTCTAGCGCGCTTTGAAATTGGTGTAACTTTTAAAATCTCCAATCAGTAACAGTAAGATGGGTTGTTAAGCAACTCCAATGCCACGTCCCATCGATCATTTGCGTGTCAGCGTGTGGTGTGGACTTGAGCTGGCGTAGAATATATGATCCGTGAATTGCTTGGGAAGGATATACATAGAACGTGGCCAACCTTCAAGTCTGATATATAGTACTAACTTGTATATATATATATATAAAAGAACTCGCCCAATAATGCTTTCTCTTGCGCACGTTGTTGGTCGTCCCTTGACCACCAATGACTGTAGCAGCACTAGCACCATATAGTATACTTCAGCATGCAAGCATGTGGTCTACACCTGATGAATGAGACAATCAGTTTATCGAGCTGCCACTGCCGGTCCAAAACGCCAATCCAATAATTAATCCAACCTGATGCACAACTACTGTGTTAGAAAACATGGCCATGTGGTGGATTCCGAACTAATATTTTGTGTTCATCTAGTTGCTGCCATATATAAACTAGATTTCCAAACAGAGTTATCATTCGGCATGGGCAGCTGCAGTCAGCTGATCACGCGGGACGTACATACGTGGCCGAAGATCAGACGCGAGAGAGGTGGATAAAATATAATACTACAGGTAGGGCTCAAATCTGGAGTACGACGCATGCATCGATCACACGCGATCGAATTTATAAGTAGCTGTAGTGGCGCCTGCCGGTCCCGTAAATGGCATCGATCGGGAGCCCGTTGATTTGCGCCGTGCCAAGCAAGCAGTGTGTGCCGGCCGGCATGTGTTTTGGAGTCGAGCGCACACCTGACACCACCATGCTCTGTCGCCATCTCGATCTGGCTACTAGAGCCGATTATTATTGCACCATGCTGCAGTGATTAATTTATAACCAGCTAGCGACACTTTCCTGCCGATTACGATATGCGTGCCGGTACCAGCAGTGCACACTGCACAGCGCATGATTCATGGAGCTGCAGTGCCCTCGTCGTCGTCTCGACTATCAGCAAAGCAGGATTACTTTACGTACGAGACAGCTCATTGTTTGTTTAGTGCTCCCTCTTTTTCCAAATTTCAAGGGTTTTAGCTTTTTTTTTGTCTATATTTAGGTGGATGTTGATAAATCTAGAACCATACCGAATACATATATATAGAAAAACTAGTAAAGAATCCTTTATAATTTAGAACGGAGGGAGGAGCCAGCAGTGCTACTGAGTAGAGTAGCGTCAGCTCTGTGTATATCCTTGTGAAGGGCAAGCACCAAGCAGGCACACACATGCATGATGCATGCATGTGGCCTGTGGGACAACTTAACCGACAGATTATTGTTTGCGGCCTCGGCTTCACATCCATCACCGTGCTGTACGGAATAGCGACGGCAAGTAGCGCTGCATCTGCTAGCGTGGCGTGGCTGGAGCAGGAGCACGCATGCATGGGCCACGGGTGTGGGTTCCTGTACTTGGGCCCTTGGTTTAACAATTTAGCTCCATCCGGATGCATGCAATATAATGCAAGTTGGCGCGCAGCAGCAGCTGGAGACTAGGGGACATATGGGGCATCTATAATATAAGGTAGTACTCCGGGACCAAAGGAGTGTGCTGAGCTCTTGGCGCCGAGTGTGTCTATGCAATGCACGCAGCATGCATGGGGCCAACAACATTGCATTGAATGGATTTGGACATTTGGATTTGACTGAACAAAAGATCGGATCTTGAAGGATATGTCTGTTGATTGAGTACCCCAGCTCGTTAATGGCTCCCCGGCCGTTCTTTTGCTCCGTGGATGCTTTTTTTTTTTTTTTGGCGACAGTAGTACTGGATCCACGCTGATTGAGGCGGGCCATATATAATGACAGACTCATATATTGTACACACAAAAGGTTGACGTTTCGAGAAATATATATATGCAAGTTAAGTTAAAACAGTGGTCCCTCGCAAAAAAAAAAAATATGTCATAACTTGTCCATAAAATTTTTTAAAAATAGGTAGTTACTCTCAGAAAGATATCCTCACAACATTCTAGTAAAAGTAGTTGTGTCGAAAATTTACCATGAAAACTTGTCGCCGACAGGTGTGGGTTAAATGAGAATTTCTCGGACTTCGATGGAGTTGGAGAAAATAAAAGAGCCAAGCACAAGCCACCACAACGGGCATTGAACCTTTTTTTTAAAATGGCATTGATCATTGGAACAAGCTATTACAAGAGTGTTTTGCATTTCATACTAACCTTCAAAATCTACAGCTGTCGTAACACCGTTGGTTTGTAGACATTTTGTTGGACAATATTTTCAAAAAGATATTCCCTCCATCCACATAAAAATGAAACTGTGGTCTCCTAAGTCAAACCATCATAATTTCAACCAAATTTACATTAAAATATATTAAAACTTATGCTACTAAATTAGTATAATTAGATTCTTATAGAAATATCTTACATTTCTATATAAACTCGGTTAAATTTACGATGGTTTGACTTAAAACGAAATCAGAAAGTCTTCTTTTGTGAACTTAGGCCATCTCCAATGGTATGTGTAAAATGAATGTCCATAGTACAAAACGACACTGTAGCGCTACCGTAGACAGAGGGAACGGTAGTTGGAATAGTGGATACGCATCCACTTTACACATCCCATTGGGAATGGACCATCCCCAACCCATGAGTAAAAAACTTATCTATCCACTATTCCTCCACTATTCCAACGACTCCTCCCTCTCTTCTATAGTCGTGCTATATTGTCAAACAGTGTTCCACAAACACGAGGGAGCACAGCATGATGGACAATCACGTGACTTGTATGGTACAGAGTACAGACAGGGTGTGAGGTTGCTGTGGACGATAGAAAAACCTGCCTGAAACTGAACGGCATAGGCCTGTTGACCGGAGTAGATCCATAGGCAAAAGCCCCACCTGAATGGCTACCATGCACTCCGTAATTGACCGGCACCGTCGATCTCCAAGGGTACACTACCACATCAGAAAATTTATAGGCACAGTGGACTAGGTACATGTGGTGCAGGCCGATCGAGTTGGATCCACTGTGCCGAAGTTTTGAGGGCACGGCTCCACGCTCCTCATCATCTCGTCGGCCATCGTTAATTATTGGGCAGTGTGAACCATCAAGTGAAGATCGTGTTTGAGTTGACCTTTCGCAATAAGAAAACTGCATGCAGATTGACCATAGGTGCACTGTTCTTGGAGTAGTAGTACTTCTTAGCATCGATTTCTAGAACCGTACGCCCGGGGCCATGTTCATGAGATCAGGTACAGGTTTTACGAACGAAATAAATTATGTCTGAATTTGTTAATAAAAAAAAGGCAAGTCTGATCGATCCTCACGCTGTAGCCAAGTTAGCTGAATTTATTAAAATAAAAAAAGGCAAGTCTGAATAAAGTATGTGCCAACATGCATGCGCGCATGAGCTCGACGTGTACATGGGGCGGCAACTGTTCCTGATGATACGCCGGAACCCGATATCAAATTGCAGGAGAAGAGGGAATCGATCGCTGGGCGCGATCAAGAGGACGACGACGCGACGGCATTGTGTATGTAGCGTGCATGTGCGACCTCGTGAGCTTCGTCCCGATCGCGACGGCCGATGGCTGCCCGGTGGCAACAGCTATAGTAGTGAGGTGAGGTCTACCTGTTATTACAGTGCCGGCGTGGCGACGATGCAGTGCAGAGAGGAGAACCGACGGGAGCGTGTGTGGCCTGTTCATGCTCTGTGACTTTGCTGTTGCTCGACCTCGACGGTAAAAAAATGGGGCCGTATGATTCGGTGACAGCGTGGGAGGGAGACAGACACACACAGTGCCGGTGATTCCCCGTCGTCCGCGCGGGAGTGGAGCCACTGCTTGCGCCGTGCGAATGGTGCCTGCAGCTCGTGACGATGTGATATCTCGGCGTCGCCGGGCTCGAGTGACGACGGCCGGACTCCACAGATTCATCGTGTCCTGCTCCCCCGCCCAGCGAATAATCTGATCGATCGACCACGCACGCCTCGTGGGCGCGCATCTATCCACCGGTGGCACGGTAGTCCCACCGGCGGTGGTCGACCATTGATCCGTCTCCGCGGCGATCATGGCGATCCTCGGGGAGCTGCTGCC
Organism: Paspalum notatum; assembly: GCA_022530915.1. Taxonomy (NCBI): domain Eukaryota; kingdom Viridiplantae; phylum Streptophyta; class Magnoliopsida; order Poales; family Poaceae; genus Paspalum; species Paspalum notatum. The sequence continues at coordinate 30,587,948 of CM039689.1, forward strand.
CCACCCGCCACTGCCACCGCAAATCTGGCATCATTACCGATCGAGAGGCAGAGAGCAGATCGATGCCAAAGTTTGTGCCGGCCGTTGAGCACAACAGACGAACCCCGGGCTCGTACAGTTGGTGAGGCGGCTGCCAACACCAACAGGCTGCTTGCATCCCTAGCTGCCATGCAGCACATGCGTGTGGACTGTGCCTGTGCGGACTGCGGGGGGTTGAGCGGCTCATCAGCGACGGCATTAACAAAAAAACGTTGGGTGGACCGATGGATCAAGGTGCCCTTGTCTCATTCGATCTCTTCCGAGTAGTTTACATTATGCAGTCTATTGACTCTATAAAAAAGACAAAAGCACAAAATTATATGCAAGCAAAACATCTTATCTTACTATTACTAATTGGAGGTTCTAAAAGTTGCACCAATTTCAAAACGCGCTAGAAAAAAAAATCCTAGAAATTCTCACAATAATCAGAAACATCCGATCATCAATTGTCAAATTGGAATATTTATAGCCATTAGATCTGTTTTCTAAGTAATTACCCACCTCTGCCATTATGAAAGGTTTTGAGTTCAACTCTCAACGAAAGCAAATATCCTCTTTTTTCATTATATATATTTTCTAAGTAATTACTCACCTCCGCCGTTACGAAAGATCTTGAGTTCAGTTCTCAACGAAAGCAAATATCTTCTTTTTTAGATTTTTCCTATTTTCAAATTTACCTTCAGTTTTTGTTTTTTTTCCATTAAAGATGCTGTAAACCTTTCCATGAAACAGATATTTTGTAGAATCTTTCTAAAATTTCCATGTCAATCCTCACAAGATGCGCTAGAAAAAAAATAAAATCATAGAAATTCTCGCAATAATAAAAAAAATACCCTATCATTGATAGGTTTGAATCCTAACAGCCATTAGATCTGTTTTCTAATTAGGTAATCACCCACCTTTACCATTATCAAAATAATATTAAATAATCCCTAAAACTACATATTAATTACCCACTCTGCCAATATAAAAGAAAATATAAAATAACACCCTAAATTTATATCTAATTGCTCACATTTGCTATTTTGATAGGATAATACCAAATATCTCTTTTAATTTATATTTGAATTGTTCACCTTAGTTATTATAACTGATAATATGATAAAAGTAACCCCTCAAAATTATATTAAAAACACCTATTTTTGCAATCAATTAAAGATTATCTAAATCAATTAAGCATATATATAAAGTAGCAAGATATGCTATTATAAAAACCTAAGTATAAAAATATATTTATATTTGTTGTACGGTTACGCATAATACATTTAAGACTCTAACCCGTGCGAAAGCACGGGTTGATTGACTAGTATATATAAGAATTTGTGCAAATTAAGATTTTGTATGAAAAATACGATAAACATGATAGGTATAAAACTCAAACTCATAGACAGATCTTATATATAACACTATTAAATCATATTTGTATCCATACATGTAATAGAAAACACAATTTATGTACAATAATTTAGAAATGTACAGTTGGCAGAGAAAAATGTAACAAATTAGAACTAAACGGTGGCTCTCATAGCTGAGCTTGCCACGCCACTCCACCACGCCCACACACTACCGATTGCCATGGGATTCGGCAAGTGCCTCGGTGCGCATGCTCACGGCGGAGAGCTTGCACCACTAGCCCTATACTTCCCACCGGTCGCCGCATCTTTTCTGCCCATGTCCATGGCTCCATCCCTAACCATCGTGCTCGGTCTAGGTTAAGAAATGAGAGGAGGAAAGGGGGGGGGGAATGAGCCTTGTCGTAGCTCATTGGGCTCTAGAGTGATTGCAACTCTCTAGAGGCCATGTAAGGAGCCCTTGACCTAGCAGCCCTAGACTAAAGGCGGAAGGAAGAAGAAGGTGATGCAGGCAAGCACCAGCCACATCTTCTGTGTTTGCTACGGTTCCAGTCGTTTATTTAATGTGACATATGTTTTTTCGGTAAGGACATTGAAAGAGAGAAATAGTGATGTGAGTGCAAGTGGCTTTCAAGAATTTACGCCAGCGTCTTTTGTCATCGCGGATTGGGCCATCGAAAAGTTGTCCGTGCTATACTTATCAAAAAGAAACGATCTCTCAAAAACAATAAAGGAATGAAAACAATGGAAAAACAAGATGGTTGTAAAGTTGGAACCATTGACATATGTATACAGACACCGTCGCGGGCGCAAAAGAAAAAGAAAAATTAGGATGCCAACGTGCGTGGAGCAGGATCTCTCGTTCCAAAGTGGACCCCCGTAGGTACATAAACACGTCCACGACGCACATTTCGCTGTCACGCTTGTAATAGCAGCACCCGCAAATTAAAAAGGCTCACTCACGCGTGCGACGCGCGTACGTTCGGTTTTCCGAGGGAGACGCCTCCGTCCCTTGCTGTTATCCGCAAACTTCCCATTTAATTGCTTTGCTCGCGGACACACGGTGGACAAGCAGAATACAGCGACGCGCGGCCGTGGCGGTAGCAGCAGGTAGCGATCGACGGCGACTGCACGGTGATGCGTTTCCCCGGCCGGTCGCGCGCGGCGCGCGTCCATCACACTTTGTTCGCCGGCCGATCCCTTTCTCGGCAATCTGCGTCGGCAATAATCAAATCAAGCCGGCCCATCATCATCCGTCCGCGCGCGCGTCCAGGCGAGAGAGACACGGCGGGCGGAAAGTACTCGAGGCATGCATGCTCCTCCCCATCTTTTTTTTTTTTGGGGTTGAAACATGCTGCCGATCTTGATCCGTCTCGACGACGACGACGACTAGACAATAATCAATGGAGGAGCATCCATCGAGGTCACCTTTTTCGATAGGCCACGGCCGACGGCCTCGGCCCGTGCTGTGTGTGTGTGTGACTGTATGCTTTTCAGCGTGTGTGCAAACGGAACCAGGCATGTGATCCGCCATGTGCTTTGGCTTGTTGTTCGGGCGGGCGTGCACGGCTCCGTGCCGTGCAGCTGAACGAACGAGACTGACTGGTCGTCGAGGAACAGCTCCTCCGTACCGGCTGGCTGTTCCATGCACGGCGTCGGGAGGAGGAGCCCACTGCACGCCCCCAGCATGCATGCCGGGGCCGGCCCCGTCGTCGGTCGCACATGCCGCTGAAAAGGGCTCCTACCGAACAGTGCTGTGTCCGTTGCATACACTGCATCTCGCCGGTCGCCCGTCACATGACACCGTCGTGGCAGCACCCAGCGCGATCCATCAGTACTCATCAGCAGCAGCTGCACGTCACACTGTGATGCGTTAATACAATACTATCAGTGCTGCCCAGTCACAAAGATCTCTGTGTCCTCTAATACTAGTACCGTCCGTGTCGCGACCGTGCGGCGAGCGTGACACGCGCACGGCAACAACCCAGCGTGGACGGCGAGACACGCCAGGCCCGCCGTACGTCCTGGCTGGGACCCCGCGGGCGCGTCCTCGTCGCCCCGCCCGTCTACCCGCCCGGTAGGCGACGCCGAACGGATGAGCCCCGTCATGCTTCCGGCGCCTGGCCTCGCCTTCCGCACTGGCCGAAAGGAATACGCGAGCGCGACGGCCGGCGGCGCCGAGCGGCGGTGGGGCTCGGCATTACCGCGGCTGCTTTCGCCGGCGATACGATTCTGCCCCGTGCGCGCCACTTGCTCCTTTCCGTGGCCGCCTGGCGGCGACGGCGTGCCCTTGTCTCTCGCCTGATGCGGAGATGCGCTAGAGACGATGACACGACGACGGGGGGTCGATGAGGACGGATCCTTCGTCCGACGCGGCCACACGTTTCCCTTCCGCGATTTCATGTGGTGTATAGGGCTTTTGCGCGCAGCACTGTTCATCCACACCTCCATCCATCACCCCGGATATGAGAAACACTGTTTGCGCATGAGAAAAAAAAAGTAATGATTGTGCACGTTCCTCACTTTCACCTTCTCTCCTCTCGTGCACCATGTAATAAATAAATACTCCCAACACTCTCAATAGTGAAAAAAAAAAGCCGCACCCAAACCCAACACGTTGATGCCGCACGCCCGCCATGCAGCGCCACGGGCACGGCACCACGGCAGGCGCAGCAGCAGGCTCGATCAGCTGCCCTGCCCAATGCGCCACGACTTTCAACTGTTGGCCGCCCGGGCTGCTGTTGCTACGGCTACTAAGTATTTTTTTTTTATTTGTGATCCGATGCCGGCGTGCAGCGTGGCTGCTCAACGCGCGTCAGACACTGTGCAGCAACAGCCCAGCCGGACCTGCCCACTGCACAAATCCAGTGCGTGCCCAGCAGCGGATCAACGCACCCACGTAGGAGCACAGGTTGAGCTAATGACTGTGTTTAGCGGCCCGTCTGCTAGCCACCCACGTCTGCCTGTCTCTGTTTAACGTTGGCCATGTTTAGATAAAAAAACTTCTTTCAAATTTTACTATGCAAAAAAAATTCCGCATCACATCAAAATGCCGGTACATGCATGGAGTACTAAATGTAGATGAAATAAAAAAATAATTGCACAGTTTAGATGTACTTTGCGAGACGAATCTTTTAAATCTAGTTAGATCATGGTAGGACAATATTTATCAAAAAACGAAAAGTGCTACGGTGCTTTTCAGTTCAGTTCAGAACACTGACAGTTTTCAGGGATTTAAACCCACCGGTTGTTTTACGTTAACCCAGACAGATACTACTACTAGTAGTCGGTAGGACCGGTCCGTGCAGCCATCCATCCCAGCAGCAGCTGCAGGTACCCAGACGGACGCAACACCCGGTGCCGCATGGGCACAGAAGAGTAGCCCATAGGGTGACAGGGGCTGAGAGGCAGACACACCCCTGACTCGACTGCTCCCCCACAATCCTGGGGCCTGCTGCACGCACCTGCACCTGCACCTGCACTGCACGCGGTGGCAGGTGGCGGAGGATGCAGCGAAAAGTGAAAGGGAAAGAGTACAACGAGCGGCAGGCAGGCAGGCAGACCGCAGGCATGCACGGCGAGAGGGAGGGACCAAGCAAGCAACAGGGAGGGTGGTGCAGCAGTGGGTGGAGGATTGATGGATGAATGGGTGGATGGGCATCTTTAGATCTTAAAAACTGGCACTGTTCTGAACTGAAAAGCACTGTAGTACTTTTCGTTTGTTTGTGGTAAATATTGTTTTACCATGGTCTAACTAGGCTCAAAAGATTCGTCTCGCAAAGTACATCTAAACTGTGCAATTATTTTTTTATTTCATCTACATTTAGTACTCCATGTATGTACCGGCATTTTGATGTGATAGAATTTGGAAGAAATTTTTTGGATGTAAACATGCCGCATGATCCATGCATGCATGCATGCATGTGGCACCAGCACTGCTGCTGCAGGCAGCCAGGCAGGCATCAAGATCCGTGGGACGGGACTGTCGCGGGGCGCAGGGCGTCTGCTCTCTGCAGTGCAGTGTGGAGGCCTCGCCGATGCATGCTAGGCGAGGTCGCGCCCGGCCGGCCTCTGCGACGCACTGCGGTGGCAGGGGGCACCCTCAAAAGGGTCTCAGCGTGGTACGGACGATCACACCAGAAAGGCACCCCCTACGACGAGAGAGAGGGAGGTGGGAGGGAGGGTGACCGGAGCTGCCCGGTGTCCCTACCAGTTGTGATCTTTGGTGTTTGCCGTTTGGCGATTGTGGGGGCCCAGCTGCATCGCTGGACGCCACCTTAAGTCACCCGTCCAACGTTTTTTTTTTTTTTTTTTTGTCAAAGATTGTTGTGCTCATATCGTTTCTATTTCTTTCCCTAGCAAACACAACACGAGTAGGCGACTAGCCCTTCCCTTGCTTGCTCAGGGTAGCCAAATTGATTCACCATGCTCGGCCAGGCAAGCATGGACCAGCTAGCACAGCAGCCAAACGGTCCCGTATAATGTGAGTCATGCTGAGTTGATTAGCCATTTGGGCAGTGTTAAACGCTGCTACCGCTTCAGCTTATAGAAGATACGAGGCACGATTAATTAATATTACTAATCCTGACCAAAGACAGTGCTTTTCTCTCTCTCTCTCTCTCACCACTATGCCCAAACCTCCACTTTTGGTGTTCAGATTAATAACCTCCATCAATGTTGGTTTTGTAAAAGTCTCGTGGTGGGGACATGATTGTTCTACAGAAAAATATAACATTCCTCACAATAACATTTTTTTTTAATTCTTGAAGGAAAAGCAAACCTTTTAAGTTCAAGCGCACTTTATATTCTCCGCTTATCATCTTATCTTACTGTTACTGATCGAAGGTTCTAAAAAAACACTAATTTCAAAGCACGCTAGAAAAAATGATAAATCCTAAAAATTTTCACAATAATCAGAAACATCCGACCATCAATTGACAGATTGGAATATTAATAGCCATTAGATTTATTTTCTAAGTAATTACCCACCTCTGCCGTTATGAAAGTTCTTGAGTTCAACTCTCAACGAAAGCAAATATCCTCTTCTTTTTTTATTAAATCTATTTTTTAAATAATTACCCACCTCTGCCATTATAAAAGGCCTTAAGTTCTGAAGGTAGGATCGACGCCTAAGAGGAAGGATGAATTAGGATTTCTAAAAACAAGGCTCACTAAAAACTACAACTACTAAGAAAAACCTATGCAAGTAAATCTAGCTAAGTGCACTGAGGTTTTGATAAGTGTTGCTATTTCTACTGTGGCCAAGTCTTGCAGCCTAGTTCCACCTATAAATTAACCTATCAAGCTAGTCTAGAAAAGTAAGCACACAATTGTAAGAATGTCAATGCGGAAGCTAAAGAGATGAGATAGAGAGTGCAAACTCCCGATGACGATGATGGTAGCACACGATGAAGACACGAAGATTTTTTTTCCGAGGTTCGAGGAGACTCACGGTCTCTACCCTCTACTCCTCGTTGGTGCTCCACTAAGGGCTCTGCACTCGCGTAGTCCTCAAAGGAATACGGCCTCAACCTTTGCAAGGGTGGAGGTTGGTAAAGTGACTTCCGCGGAGGTCAAGCAACCCTGGTCGGGTCTCCGGATATCCTCGGTACACACCCACCCGAACCTATCTCTCGCGTGGTCCTCCCATACCACGGTCTCGCCTACGCAAGGGTAGAGGATGGATAGGTCGTTGGGGTCTTTCGAGTCCTTCTTGCGGAGCTACCCCGCCGTCTCCACTATGGGAAGCTTCGGCCAACTAGCCGAGGGCCTTCCTCCCTTTCACAAGATGGTGGCGGCCACTCCACACTCCGGAGGGTCTCGCAAGACTTACAGCCGCACTTGATACAAGGTCGTGCACGCAGGCACAGATACTAGACAAATAGGCCTAAGCCAAGATGCTAACAAGCTCTTACTATGCCGGGATGTGTCTATTTGCTTATATGGTGGTTGGGTTCTCAAATGGTGTTGCTACACTTCAAATGGGCATAGAGGATGTGTATCAACACTTGTGCTAGCTCAGAATACTCCAACCACAATGGGGAGGCCGGCTAAGAAGGTATATATAGGCCTCACCTCCAAAACTAGCCGTTGGGGGCTTATTCCACTTTTCTGCGTACCAATCGAACAGTCCGGTGGCACCACCGGACTGTCCGGTGCGTGTAATATACCCCTTCTTCGAGTCAACCGTTGCTCTGACAATGTGACCGTTGGAGCCACCGGACTGTCCGGTGGCACCACCGGACTGTCCGACGGTGAGCCACCGGACTGTCCGATGCGTTGTAGCGCCGGGTCTTCAACTTGGATTGTCCTCGGTTTATATCGTCCGGTGGCACCACCGGACTGTCCGGTGGTGAGCCACCGGACTCTCCGACGGTGGGTTTTGCCCCGGTCAGCGGGACCGCCGAGTCAGGAGCTTCGCTTGCAACTTGATGGCGGTTTGGGTCTTTTCTTGTGTCTTTTAGATCCTCATTTGAGATGTTTGTGCCCCAAGTCCACCAATTACACCCTGGGACTTTGGACAAAAACACTTGCACACAAATATTAGTCCCATGACACGTGTTGTCAGTTCAACCACCAAAATCACATATGGAAACTAAGCACAAGGCTTAGGGCCCATTTTCCTTACAATCTCCCCTTTTTTGGTGATTGATGACAATACGACCAAGCAAGAAACAAAAGATACAATATGAAGAACACCACCATGCTACGTGCTAGGATGCAATGCAAAGGCAAGATCAAAGATGCTAATTGAAATATGTAATAATACCACTTGACATTTTATTCCACCAAAGATTGGAAGAATTTGCTCATGTCTTGTCCTTGCCATGATCTTGTCCCCTCTTGTGGTCAGTAGACATAAGGCCCTTCCTTACTCCAATGCAACTTTTCTCTTATTTTTTGGACTATTGCCTTGATCTTGATCTTCATTTCTCCCCCATTGTTCTTGATCATGCGGCAACCCCCTTTTGGTCCTCTTTGATCTTTCCTTCCTGGTTCATGTTCAACTCCTTATATGCTCATGCTTGCTTGGGTCCACAATTTCTCCCTCTTTGGAATCAAACACCGAAAAGAAAAACATTAAAAGTACAAGGGAGAGTCCCACATACTATGATCCTTAAGATATGGAAGTCAAATAGATCACAATGCATGAGACTCGCATAACATAGATTAAACTCCCCCTAAATGTGTGCACACATAAGATGGTAGACGAACCATATGCACATTTAGTCATTTGAGACACAGGAAAGCTTAAACTATATTATGCACTGAGGTAGCTATAAATAATTGAGATATACACCAAGGAAGGTGTTACCAAATTGAACCCCATTTTCCTTTAACTTCATACGTACCTTCGAGGACATGGGTGAGACTATACACACGATAAACTTGAAAACATTGTCAGTCTCAAAGTAACAAACCATAGGATAGACTCTCCCTAAATATGTGCATACAAGCTTTGAATTGCTTATGAGAGCCATGCACTAGATGTTAAGTCCATTTGAGGAATTCACCCTATGATTTGGACCTAAACTAAGAAACCATGTAGGTTGGTCATGGGTTGGTCAAGAGACACAAGCAACCTACCATAAAATAGCCGAGGCATGCATTACTTGAATTTAAATATGCTCATGCAAACCTAGGTAAGAAAGGCAACTAGATGCTAAAGGAAATACCAAAAGAAAACAAACCTAGTTACCAACACATGGAGAACTTAGGTATTGAATATGTTTCGACACTTGACTTATTCACTTGAAACCTTATATCCAATTTAGCCAAGTCTCCAAGTCCTCCTTGCTCTTGTGGCTCTTCGGTGCTTTGGGAGTGACGGCCTTCTTTTGTTTTCTTTCTCTCTTGATGGCCTCTTCTCTTCTTTTTAAATTACACATGTAGGACTTGTGGCTTTCCTTGTTGCAAAAGAAGCACACCACGGTTTGACTCTCCTCAAACTTCTTCACCACCTTGGGGCGGTTATCTTGAGAAGGTTGGGCTTGCTCCCTTTAACCTTGTAACCTTGCCACATCCTTCATGAGCCGATCCACCTCTTGCTTAAGTACCTCAATTTCCTCCTCCCTACAAGTTTTTTCATACCAACTAACAAACGGCTTGCAAAGGGGTGAGAGAGGTTTAGCATTTAAATCAAAGCAAGAGATAGAAGCATCATTTTTAGATTTTTCAAAAGAAAGTGTGGATGCATCACTTGAAGTAGCTTTTAATTCAAGAGTCTCAATTTTCTTTGTTATCTCATCATTATGGTCTAGGACCATATCAAACTTAAGCACCAATTCTTCGTAATTGGTTGATGAGCTAGCCAATTGAGCTTTAAAACTCTCGTTTTCACAAATTAACTTAGCTAATTTTTCTTGAAGCTCATTAGGGGAGAGGGCACCATCATTACTTACATCGCTTTCAATTTTACCTTGGGCCATAAGGCATTTGTGCGATGTTGAGGATGATTTGCGCGAAGTAGACTTGTGGGAGTGCTTCTTATGATGATCTTCATCGCTTGACACATCTACCCACATGCCTATGCTCATAAGCGCCTTGTGCCTATCTCTTTGTTCTTTTTCCTTCTTCTTGAGCTTGTGCCTCTTCTTCTTCTTTTCCTCCTTGGCAATGATAGGACATGAGTCCATGTAATGCCCTTTCTCACTACATCCAAAGCAACCACCTCTTCTTTCCTTCTTCCTTTGGCGGTTGTGCTCAATTTCCTCAATGGTGATAGGGACGCCCTTGGAGTTAAGCTTCTTCAATGCCTTCTCCATCCTCTTGATCAACATTGCAATTTCTTCTTCATCATCGTCGGAGGAGGAGCGTTGGGCTTGATCATATTCATCACTATTTTCTTTTTCTTCACTTGAGCTTGAGCTTGTTTCTTTCTTGCTTTTGCCCTTCTCCATCTTCTTCTTTTCACCATGCATGGTGAGTGCGTGTGACTTGGATGGAAAGGTGTGTTGGCCAATCCCTTGGTATTGCTCAAATGCAATGATCTTGCCAAGAACCTTGGTGGGCGTCAAAGTGCTCATATCTTGTTGGAGAAGATAGGTGGTGATGCTTACATATTTGTCTTTTGGAAGCACTTCGACGATCTTCCTTGCAACATCGGCATCGTTTAGCTTGGTTTCACCTATTGAATTGAACTCATTGACAATAAAATTTAGGCGTGAGTACATGTCATTAGCCAATTCATTAGGAAGCATAGTAAAAGAAATTAAAGTACGCTTAACCAAGCCAAGTTTTTGCTCCTTGACGTCACTTGTGCCGCCATGGAGTGCTTGAAGCGATTCCCAAATCTCATTATCACTTGAGAGGCTGCATACTCTACTAAATACATCAATGCTCAAAGACCCGACCAAAATGTCACGAGCAATGGCATTGAATTGTATTTCTTTCTCATCGGCTTTTGTCGGTTTTGCCGGCCGAGAGAGGGGTTTCATTCCTTCCTTCGTCACTCGCCAAACATTTAACCCTACGGCCTCTAGATAACTAGGCATTCTGATACGCCAATAGGGGTAGTTAGTGCCGTCAAAGTGAAGAGCGCTACCGGTACTCATCCTCCCACTCTAAGACGTCTCTAATACTTAATCCGGCGGTGAAGCCAAAAAGTCCAAATATGAGTTGTGAGCTCTTATGACAATAAAATGGACTAGATTGAGCGGCCTGTCTCTGATACCAATTGAAGGTAGGACCGACGCCTAAGAGGGGGAGGGGGGTGAATTAGGATTTCTAAAAACAAGGCTCACTAAAAACTACAACTACTAAGCAAAACCTATGCAAGTAAATCTAGCTAAGAGCATTGAGGTTTTGCAAAGTGTTGCTACTTCTACTGTGGCCAAATCTTGCAACCTAGTTCCACCTAGAAACTAACCTATCAAGGTAGTCTAGAAAAGTAAGCACACAATTGCAAAAATGTAAATGCGGAAGCTAAAGAGATGGGATAGAGAATGCAAACTTCCGATGACGATGATGGTAGCACACGATGAAGACACGGAGATTTTTTTCCGAGGCTCGGGGAGACTCACGGTCTCTACCCTCTACTCCTCGTTGGTGCTCCACTAAGGGCTTTGCACTCGCGTAGTCCTCAAAGGAATACGGCCTCGCCCTTTGCAAGGATGGAGGTTGGCAAAGTGACTTTCGCGGAGGTCAAGCAACCCCGGTAGGGTCTCCGGATATCCTCGGTACACACCCACCTGAACCTATCTCTCGCGTGGTCCTCCCGTACCACGGCCTCGCCCACACAAGGGTAGAGGATGGATAGGTCGTTGGGGTCTTCCGAGTCCTTCTCGCGGAGCTACCCCGCCGTCTCCACTATGGGAAGCTTCGGCCAACTAGCCAAGGGCCTTCCTTCCTCTCACAAGATGGTGGCGGCCACTCCACACTCCGGAGGATCTCGTAAGACTTACAGCCGCACTTGATATAAGGTCGTGCATGCAGGCACAGATACTAGACTAATAGGCCTAAACCAAGATGCTAACAAGCTCTTGCTATGCCGGGATGTGTCTATTTGCTCATATGGTGATTGGGCTCTCAAATGGTGTTGCTACACTTCAAATGGGCATGGAGGATGTGTATCAACACTTGTGCTAGCTCAGGATAGTCCAACCACAATGGGGAGGCCGACCAAGGGGGTATATATAGGCCTCACCTCTAAAACTAGCCGTTGGGGGCTTATTCCACTTTTACACCACCGGACTGTCCGGTGCGTGTAATCTGCCCCTTCTTCGAGTCGTCCGTTGTTCTAACAATGTGACCGTTGGAGCCACCGGACTGTCCGTTGCGTTGTAGCGCTGGGTCTTCAACTTGGATTGTCCTCGGTTTATATCGTCCGGTGGCACCACCGGACTGTCTGGTGGTGAGCCACCGGACTGTCCGGCTGTGGGTTTTGCCTCGGTCAGCGGGACCGCCGAGTCAGAATCTTCGCTTGCAACTTAATGGCGGTTTGGATCTTTTCTTGTGTCTTTTAGATCCTCATTTGAGGTGTTTGTATCCTAAGTCCACCAATTACACCCTAGGATTTTTGACAAAAACACTTGCACACAAATATTAGTCCCATGGCACGTGTTGTCAGTTCAACCGCCAAAATCACATATGGGAACTAAGCACAAGGTTTAGGGCCCATTTTCCTTACAAGTTCAACTCTCAACGAAAACAAATATTTCTTCTTTTTTAGATTTTCCCATTTTTAAATCTACCTTCAGTTTTTGTCTTTTTTTTTCACTAAAGGTGCTAGAAATCTATCCATGAAACAATATTTTCTAGATTACTTTTAAAATTTTCACGTCAATCCTCACAAGATGCGCTAGAAAAAAATAGACTGGTTGGAATCTTAATAGCCATCAGATCTATTTTCTAAGTAATCACCCACCTTTGTCATTATCAAAATAATATTATCCCTAAAACTACATATTAATTACCCACTCTGCCAATATAAAAGAAAATATGAAATAACACCCTAAATTTATACATAATTGCTCACATTTGCTATTGTGATGGATAACACCAAACATCCCCTTTAATTTATATTTAAATTGTTTGCCTTAATTATTATGACTGATAATATAATGAAAATAACCCTTCAAAATTATATTAAAATCACCTACTTTTGCAATCGATCAAAGATTATCTAAATCAATTAAGCATACATATAAAGTAGCAAGATATGCTATTATAAAAAATTAAGTATAAAAGTTGACTATATATGTTGTATTGTAACACATAATACGTTAAAGACTCTAACCCATGCGTCGCACGGGTTGATTGACTAGTTTGCCTAATTCCTTGCTGACCAACTTCTCCACTAGAACACAGTTACATTTATCCTTTTATTTTTCTCCAACATCTAGGTGTTATTTACAGGCGCCTTTCCTAAATGGCAATTTATCAAATCTATATTGATATCTTCCATATTCATGAGATGCCATGAGTGCTTCACATGCTCACGTTTGAAAGGAAAAAGTCCATGGTTCTAACAATCAAGCTTCTACAAATTAAACATCTTCGTGGTATGAACTTAACTTTATTGAGAATTTTTAGTAAACATATTTTGACCTTCTTCATTCCTTGGCGATGATATGCATCCATCCCCCATATTGGCATTTCTTATTGCGACAACAATCTTCTAGCCAAGACATAACTAAAAAAACCACTTGGAGTCATACTGCCCTGGTGGGCATGCAATCCTCTATTTGCTTGTCAATAGGATTAACTAGTTGATACCCCGCGCGTTTTTGCGGTAATTTTTAATCAACTTTTAAATTGACATTTTAAGATAAAAATACTGGAATTATTGCATAAAAATATTATTTTTAAGTTGAAGATTATATATTTGATCACATATTCACGTTGTTGAGAGATCACGGAAGAAAATATTCATGTGGGAGAATTATAATTTAATAGCTAATGTGTCTCAATGTATAGTCGGTTTTAGTCAATAATCTTTGGTGTTTAGTGTGTGTGCTGAGGTGATTCAATGGATGATAGATAAATAGTTAGTGATATGATTCATACATTGAGAAGCAGAAACTAAAAACTAAAATTATGAAGAGAAATATATAGGTTTTGCGCATACATGAGTGGTGTAAGTAAAAAGAACTCATAGGGGTCATTAGACAGGGATAGCTTGATGGTAAATAGCATTGATATAGTGGTGCGTGTATATTTTTTCTTTTTTTGTGAGCACATGGATGAGTGTTGTTCGCCACAGAAAATCGATGAAAGAAATTAATCAAAATGTTAATGGAGTCTTAGTGGATGACGAGGTGGATAGCTCGAGAGTTGAGAGAATTATGCAGTGGGTTGCAAGTTTATATGATATATATATATAGATAGATGCAACATCTTCTAGCCATGATATTATTGATTAGTTGTTCATCCCATTCACCTGTCACATTTCTTTAATTATTTATTTATTTATTGTGTGCAAATCAGGCCGGCCCTTGAATCGGTACAGTGAAACCTTGCTCCTCGGTTGACTGAAAAGCGTGCTCAGACAGTCGAGGAGAGCAGAGGATGCAAAGCTTTTATCGTGTGGCGGTGTGGGGTCGAGGAGTAGCATGCATGTCGGCACAGAACCAAAATCCTTTTCAATGCCGCTGGCCCTATGCCAAGGACGAACGGGATGCATGGCAGCAGTCAGCAGCAGCAGCAGCTCGCAGCCTAGCACAGCCGCATGGTATTCTGTGGCTTGCACGCGCCTTTATTCGCGCAGGCACTATGCCGTGCGATGGGTCATGGGGACCGCGACGCGGTCGACGACACCGCAGGGCGGGCAGGCGGAGGATGGAAAGCGAGGGCACGCCGGCCGCTGGGGCCGGCCATCGGCCGGCGGCTCGCCATGGGCGGCCGTGCAGCGCCGCGTGGTCCTACCAGCACGGTGGCCGGCGGTACAGGCGGTAGCCGCCGGCTGTGGCCCCGGCCCCTGGTGCCGCCACTCGCCATTGCCATTGCCAACGCCGCTGCGCGCGCTGGGCTACCGCTGCTGACGCCGTGCATGTAGTGCACTAGTGTAGGCTCTGGTCGATCCACCGCCGCCGCCGGCACTGTCGCCGGTGAACTATATAGCGTTCGCGCGCGAGCGCAGCAACTCCTCGTCTAGCTAGCTGTTGCGCGCGGTCCACGTCAACGTCACCGGCACACACATCCACACAGTACAGCAGGCTAGGGTCGATCGCTCGTACTGTACTACGTACGTGCGCTGTGCGGGGGCGCGTACCCCGTGCCGGAACGAAGCAGGGTGGCCCAGCACTAGGCCCCGTACTACTACGCCAGTAGTACGTGTCAAGGCACTGCACGCAAACAGCTAACCTAGCTCGTGCCTTTTCGATCGATAGCTAGCCGGCTGTAGACGATTGCTTGCGTTGGATCGGCGCGCCGCGCCGTGCGTTGCGTGCCATGCATGATGCATGCACCGCAGCCATGTGATCCCGGCCCCAGGCTAGGCAACGCGGACTGTGCACGGGATGGGAAGCGAGGTCAGCCGTGGTGCCAGGCTTCCACAGGCCACCCCACAGCGAGCATCCGATGGGCGATGGCGATGGGGGCGCGCACCGCACGGCACGGCCCGCACCTCGCATGCCGCCGCGCACTGCTCGCGCTCGTGTCGTGCCACCGGCCGAGAGAGAGAGAGAGAGAGAGACCCGTACGGGTGCGCCAGTGTCGCCTGTCGCGCGGCGAGGCGGGCGTGTCCTACCCCTCCTACTATGCCTGCGTGCATGCATGCGCGCGCGGGCGACCGCTCCATGATGGCGCGCGGCATCTGATTCGCGCCCGCCGGACGGCACCGTTGTCGCCGCGGCACTGGTGGCGCGTGCATGCATGCATGTGCGCAGACTAGGAGCACGGCGCATCGGTGGTGTGGACCGCGGACAGACACAGACATAATAGTGTAATGCGCGCCGTACCGCATCTGCACGCCATGCGCGCACTGTGGCACGGATCCGTCGCCGTGCGCGGCGCTGTGTGCCGATTGATTGGAGCGGCGCATGGACCGTCGGGTGGGGAGGGACTGGGGCGGTGGTGGTGGTGGTGGTGCCGGCAATGTACCTGTTGCCCCGGCGTCCAGTACGTGGCACCGCCACCCGCACAGGCGCGCACAGCGCCCTTATTAGGATCGCGATCGCGCTGCATTATGGGCGCGAGATCGCGACCGGTCGGCCGGCCCGGCGGCCCCCCCTCCCTCGACGACGGTCGACAGGGGCGGTACGAGCACAGGACAGAGCTGGTCGTGTGGTGGTAATTGAGATGCTGAATTGAGACGCCGCTGGTGCTGGCGCATGGTCATGGCATGGGCCAGGCCGCCAGGGATCCATCCACCCAGGGTCCGCTCCGCCTTAACGCGCGGCGACGCAGGCTGTCGTCGGAGCAGTTTTACCCGGCCATCATCGACGATCGCTTTTGTCATCCGTCATTGGTCCTGATCAGTCGGCGAGCCCTGCCTGACACCTGACCGGCGGTGCGTGTCTGTCCCGGCCGGCCGGGCAGATCAGTGCGGGTCCGGCGCGCACGCAGCGGCCGGCGGTGGCGACACCGGGCGCAGGCGGAGGCCGGCCATTACTGCCTGGTTGTGTGTGGGTCTGTAGTACGTACAGTCACGCTCTTCCCGTTGCGCGCTGTTAATGCGCGCGTGATCATGGGCTCACACGCTGCGCAGGCGCACGGCTCCACTCCCTCCACGCCTGCACGGCAGCACGGCGCGTCCGGCGGTGGCAGGTGGACGTGGACATGGACATGGACATGGACCGCGCGCTGGCGGCTGAGCAGTGAGCAGCGGCACCGGCATTACTCGCGTGGACCGTGGCGCGTGCTCGCTCCGCTCCGTGTGGCGCCGTGGACTGTGGGGCGATGGTCCAGGCGTCCGCTGGGGACGGTGCCAAGGCTGACGACGGCCGAGTGAGACCCGTCCCGTGGGCCGTGGCCGTGCCAGCACGGACGGGCGGATCGGCCCGTACGAGCCTTCATGGGCGCGAGGACAAGCGCACCGACTGCACGGGACGGGGACGGACGGATGGCGCCGCTGCTGCTCGTCTTGGTGTTTTGTGCACGGACATGCGGGGCGAACGCAAGTGTGTGGTTAAAACTGGCGGTGGTCGCCTTGATAGCGGAGCGGCCGGATAGTAAAATGGTACTCCTACTAGAACTAGTATTAAAGTACTAGGTGAATTCACGCACCCAACTGCTGTTTGACACCGTACCATTTGCTGCTGCTGCTGCTGCTACTAGTAGGTTTTAATCAGACTTTTCCTAACACCCTGGTTATTAGTGTTAGATTAGACGAGAAGTCGGGCAGATGCGCAGTCAGATCCGGGTCTGCAGGGCGCCATGGTCACGCACTTGGCGTTTCGGGAAGCATATTCAAACACCTCCGAGACTGACTGACCGACTACCCAGAGCCACCAAGCACGGACGGCGCGGCCCCATTCAATTTCAATGGCGTCGTACGGTAGGTTGCGCCGGGTGTAGGGCGTCTACACCTAGGCGCCTCCTTAATTTGCACACCTCCCTCCGTGCATTCTGGCGTTGAAGTGGCACGGCACCATAAAAATACTCGCTGCCTTATCTTGGGTGCCGATCGGATCGGACTACTCTTGTCTAGGAGTACCTTGGTGGTGGTCCGGTGGATGCATAGGCTTGTACTATTCGATAGCGTCGCAAGTATAAACTCCATTTTTTTATTTTCGTTTTAAATGAGAGACGCTCCCTATTTCATATAGGAAGCAATAACGGACGTCTATTCCTATTCCTATTCGTGATCCATTCTAATAAACACAATTAAGAATGAGTCGAGATTTCGAGGTAAGCGCCTATTACTAGAACAATAGTAATATTTGATAGCTAGCACATCAATCTTGTGTTTTTCTGCCGGACATTATTGTTCACAAATAAAAAGATTTGGGTACAAATTTAAAGGGGAAAAAACCTATACAAGCACGTGATCAAACAATCTGAAACACCCAGTATATCTAAGTGGTGATTGATATTTTGCATTTAAACCTACCCACTTATAACCTCTTGGCCCCTTGAATTTACTTAAAAACAACTTTGTAACACTTGCAATTGAATATTGGTTGGATGTTTTGGATCAATTGATTGCACATTTGCATGCATTAGATGATTGTGCATGATATGTCCTCAAATTTTAAACTCATTACAAATCAAAGTTGCTACTCTTTATCCGTGTACGATAAGCTCCAGTTAGCATGTACTCCTTGGAGTTATTTTTCTACTATATATTACCCGCGGAACGTGTGTGTATAATTTAGAAACACATATAAATATCTCATTTATTTTCCCAATTTTGAACATCACGATATGATGATAAGTTAGACATGCTAATGACTAGGGTGGGTAGTGCTGAAGCAAACTTAAATGGTTATATAGATAAGTTATTATTGTTGTAAATGTGTGTAATTTAGAAAAGTACATTAAATGGTTATATAGATGTAATGGTCTATGGGAGTTGCTTTTGAGATTTTTTTTTGTGAATTTTTAAATCTTATTTTTTCCCAGACCATCTCGTGAGTAATAATAAGATTGCTAGATACCTTCTCCGATATTATGATCGCTAGAGAGTAGAGACCCATGATATAGCATAGGGTTGATTATCGAATTCAGATTCATGCCGACTGCTTTCTCTAGTAGTAATACCGTGAGTTGTCTGCAATATCCAGCTTAGAATACATTCTTAGAATATAGCAATTCTTGTGTTGGAATTTTGCCCTCCACAGAGATTATAATTGTCGGATGTGAAATATGATTTTTTTTATCAAGGTGCATATGCATTTTGAAGGTGGATTCACATTTTATTTTGCCTGATCATTTCTTTTCCTTTTTGAAGATACATGTGCATAACTCGATTCTTTTGGGATAGGTAGAGTATAATTGTAAGAAAGGGACATGGACCCTTGGTGCTGCGTTAATCAATGGTGAGATTTTTCAATAGAATTTCATGAGATATATCTTGATAAACCCTTCCATTTCACAGCTTTGTAGTTGTAGGCATACCCCAAATCCCAAAACCTCCGGGTTAATCCGCACAAAAAAAAAAAAAAAACTGAAGATGTCACAGGGAGACATTGAAGGATGAAGAGGATGGAAAATAATCACAATCGAATGCAGGGATACACGAAAGAGGGAAAAAGTGACAAAAAAACGTCAACCTCCCAGAGACAGGTAGACCACCCTCTGCATGCTGGGCTGTTGGCCCGCGACTACGAGGACCACAGCACAAATAGTACATTGCACACCCAGGGCCCCGCACCGTACTATACGCCACATCTCCTATCACAGTCACGCCACTGTGAGCGAATCAATCCCCGGGCAACAGAAATCACAGGGAAAGAAAAGAAAAAAAGAGGCGTAGAGCAGACAAAGGCGAGCCGGGATAAAAGAAAAGCATTGGTTCGCGCGTAAACGATCGCCATTATTAAAGGCGGGGAAAAAGAGAGTCGAGAGGTCGCAGCGGCATCCCTCCAATCCGTTCGCCTGCTCGCTTTGCTTGCCCCTGCCCTGCACTGCTGCCTCCCCCGCCCACCTCCTCCTCGTCAAGAAGATAAACAAAAAACCGGCAGCTTTTGTCCCCTTGCAGGCCAGGCCGCGAGGCGCGCCCCACCCACACACCCAACGTGTCTTCCCCGCACCGCCACCCCCCGTCGGTCGCCGTATATATAACTTGCCCTCCCCACCCGTTCCCTTTCCACCCGCAGCCCAACCACGCCTCCGACACCCTCTTCCCTCTCTTCTCCTCGGCGTGTCCGTCGCCAAGAACCCGGCGGCGGTTGCTATGGCTGTCCAGGCTCCGCACCTCCTCTCCCACGCCTTCCTGCCCCACGACCTCAGCCACGCCTTCAGGGCGCTGGAGGGCGCGGCGGTCGGCGGCGGCGGCTCCGCGTTCTTGGACGAGCTCGGCTTCGGCGCCTGCGCGCCGGCGTTCGGCGACGCCCCGCCGCGCAGCGAGCTCACCTGCAACGGCGGCGACTTCCTGCCGAGGAAGCGGGCGCGCCAGGCCGCGGCGTTCGTGGACGCCGACCAGCAGGGCATGGCCGTGCCCCTGCCCCTGGCGCCGGCGCCGGCCCAAGGCCAGTTCCTCGCCGTCGACGTGCCGAGAAAGGCACTCGGGTGCGGCGCCGCGTCCACCAGTGGCCGGGCTGCGGCCGCCACCGCCAGCGGCGCCGCCCTCTCGCAGCTGTACCACCACCAGGGTGCCGCGGAGGTGGACGCGCTGGTCCGGCTGGAGACGGAGCGGCTGCGCTTGGGGCTGCGGGAGGCGCGGCGGCGGCACGCGCGCGCCTTGGCGGCGGCCGTGGAGCGGGCCGCGGCGCCGCGCCTGCGCGCGGCCGAGGCGGAGCTGGAGCGCGCGCGGGGCCGCAACGCGGAGCTGGAGGAGCGGCTGCGGCAGCTGGCCGCCGAGGGCCAGGCGTGGCTGGGCGTGGCCCGCAGCCACGAGGCCGTCGCCGCGGGGCTCCGCGCCACGCTGGAGCAGCTCCTGCAGCAGCCCGCGCTCGCCGCTGGTACCACCGGTGACGCTGCCGAGGACGCGCAGTCCTGCTGCTTCGGCACGTCCCCGCCGACGTTCCCCGGCGCGGCGTCCGGAGCCTCCGCAGCCGGGCCGTCGTGCAAGTCCTGCGGCGCGGGCGACGCCTGCGTGCTGCTGCTCCCGTGCCGGCACCTCTGCCTGTGCCGCGCCTGCGACGCCGCCGCCGAGGCCTGCCCCGTCTGCGCCGCCACCAAGAACGCCTCGCTGCAGGTGCTGCTCTCCTGAGGCGGCGAGGCCGGCCGGCGAGGCCGCGGCGTGTTCTCGGCTTGTCCCTGCGCGCGCGTCACGTGGACCCGTGGAGGCAGGAGGCACAGGATTTCAGGAAGCTTTTGGTGGGTGCGTCATGTAGAAAAATGCTCCCGGAGGTGCAGCGTAGGCTAATCGGACCTTGTTATTATTAGTACCACCGCTAAAATGGTGTGGAAAGGTGCTGACTTTTGTTCGCTGCTCGTTGGGTAGAAGTAGAACTGGATTTGTGGTAAATGAGAAAAGCAGAACCCAAGTTTCGCTATGAAAAAGCTAGCTGTTGTTGCTATTGTGCTTTCGAGATGGGTTCGGCAAACCACGAACCTTTTTTTTTGTTACTGTTGCACGGGATATTGCATCTCGACGTGTACTACTACTGGCAGTAAAAATAAAAAAGAATTAAAAAGGGGTGTAGGTGGGGAGCCAGTAGCAGCACCATCATGTGTTTGTTCGGAGCGGCGATCTTGACCAGTCGTGCCGGGGCTCACCTTCACCGCTGCACCGCACGGCGCCGTGGCCACGCCCGGAGGGAGTACAGGAGCAGGCGGGTGGTGGTGGGGGCCCCTCTCCTCGGCGGATCGCATCGGCCGTGGTCTGGCCTCTTGGTCTTGCCCTGGCGTGGCAGCGTCTGCGTGCGGCCGCGGGCGTCGCTCGCCCACCACAACACCGCACCACGCCACGCCGCGCATAAATGGCGTGCGGGTACACCCGGGACAGATCTTTGTCGGTACAAATTTGACTTGTCCAGCGCCGCTGTGGTGGTGGAGTGTCCAGTATAATAAATAAATTTACCGCGGGGGGTGAATTGATTTCTTTCTGTTTGTGGTGCGGCCTCCCTGGAGGTCTCACTCCACGTCCACGATCGAAACGCCTTGCCGTGCTTGCACGGCAGAAGCACGCGATTCCTTGGGTGGTACTCGATGCATATGGTTTAGAGTGGTTTATCACCCCGACCCCAGACCCCAGTACGCTTCAAGTGGCAGTAGGCCGCAAAGGCAGAAACACGTGATGGCACGTCCGGTCAAAGCCCTCGCGCTGCCTCCCGGCACGGAGGAGCGAAAAGATGGCCCGACGAGCAAAAGCGCTATCGGGAGACGGGAGGGGAGGAAGGAAAGGAAGGGACAAGGGCACGCTGCGATGCCGATCGCACGAAGCACGTCGCGCTGCCTGGCCGCACCGGCGATTCCTTTCGTGGGTCGCCGATGGGAAAAGCGGCAGGCAGCGGGGACGACGCCGGACCGGAGAGAGAGAGGGGGAGCCAAGTTGGGTGAAGCCAGCGGGAGCGATAGGTAGGGCCTCCTTTTGATGAGAGTACTTTTTACGCGGCGGGCGATTATATCGCCACTTTGGCAAGTGGGGATGACGAAGACCCTGCACTCGTACGTGCTCTGACCTCCTTTTGTCTTGACAGTGCTGCTGCTCACACACTGGGACTGGGATGGATCACGCATGTTGACAGGAGGCAGCAGCAGGCAGGCGGGCACAGCAGCAGCAGCATACTGCATACTCCTACATACACAGGAAAAAGGAAAAAGAAAGAAAAGAAAAGAAAAGAAAAGCGAGCGAGCACTTCGAGAACGCGGATCTCCAGCCGGGCCCGGCCCGGCCCCGGCCGCGCCTGTGCCCACATCGCATCGGTCACCGCTCTTTTCCCTTTGCTTGCTTTCCATCTCTGCGTCGCCCCGCGCGCCTCGCCTTGTGAAGCGTGAGACATGTCAAAGGCAAAGCAGCTAGCCGCAGCAGCAGGCGAGGGTTGTAGTTGTAGGAGCAGCAGCACTAGGCGGCACACGCACGCACGCGCGGCGCGGCACGACGGGACGGACGGACCGGTCCATTCCATGATCTCACGTGCCCGCGCTGCCTCTGCCTACCAGCTACGGGGTAGAGTAGAGTGATCTCACGTCGGCGTCGTCGTCGACGGCGACACGTCGGGTCTCTCCGGCGAACCTTTTCTCTCTTCTTTTTATCTTCGTTGTCCGTGCACGGTGGTGAGGCGTACAGTACGCTAGTGGGGGTGGTAGATACAGTATAGATTGATGTAGGAGTAGCAGTAGCTGCCGTAGCTGTAGGAGGAGGAGCAGCGGCGGGCGGTCGTCGAGCGTGTACGAGTAGATAGATGATGGTGCCGCAGGCAGGCCCGCGTTGCTTGCTTTTGTATTTCCTCTTCTGATGATGATGGGTACTACCACCACTGCAGGGACTAGACTGCACTGCACGATAGACGACGCTACTGCCGCAGCTGCTGCGCAGCGAAAGTGTTGCTTGTGAGTTGTACACCATCGGGAGCAGCAGAGGCAGAGCAGATCGTCATCAAAGGCCCGACGTGCAAAAGCGTAGAAACGTGCTGGACAAATGGGGGTCTCACTCAAGATCACTCTACGTGCGGCGTGCATTGGCATCGGCGCCTTTTGTCACCCACTTCGTACGGTCGACTTGTATATACTATACGTGTGCACTTTGCTGCTTTTCTGTCCCACTGCCGTGCCTAGGCGGGGGGAATCAACACGTGAAATGGATTCCTACATGAGATATCTGCTATACTTGTTTATACGAACGGATCTATTAGAAGAGATTTGTTCAGAGGCAAACCGGCCTGGCATGTAATTTAATGACACGCCACCATGCGCAGGGCAGACGCAAACGGCAAACGACACAAAATGAACCGGCAAGTTGGGCAGGGAAAAGCTGTTAAATAAAGCATGGTACTCCAGTCTAGTAGCGCGGAAGCCAGCAGCCGGAACTCGCTGGGAAGCCTAGAATAAGATCGGAGGGAGCACTTTTTCCCTCTTCCACAAGGAATAAGATCATCAGAGGCTTGGATGAGTGCCTTTCTTGCGAGATGGGAGGCGGGGGCTTGGATTAGGGCCTGATCGAGAACCTCAAAAGAATAGCGGCGCAGCTTGTTAGACACAGACGTGAGGGCTACAATTTATGTACTAATGCTTTTTGCTATAGCTGTATAGCAGCACCAATACCAGTGTTTAGCTTCGTGGCAAGATGATTCCTTGAAGGCCTAGTATTCTAGCGTTGGAACGGAGCGTGGGCCTCACGCCGCGGGGCCGGATTCCTAAATGGGCCGTTGCGTAGCTTGTGCTGCGTGCCGCCCGGCGGGGGGCCCAGACGGAGGAGGAGGCGGGGTAGAGCCGTAGTGGTAGAGCAGTCCGTGTCAGCAGCAACACTCACCGGTCGGTGGCCACCTTTTTTTTTTTTTTTTTTGGTTTCCTCTAAAGAAACGGGATAAAATAAAAAGGGAAACAGACGCGTGACTGCTCCCTCTGGTGCTCTCATAATTCATCAGCATATATATAGGTCCCGCTCAATTGGCAAAAGTTGTTCCACGCCTCTAGCCCTCTACATTGTTCCGTTCCACGCTCTTTATTTCGGCTGAGGATGTGAAAGAGAAAGGGCAAAGCAAAGGTCCCCCCATACACACACACACACACGTAGGATAGAATTAGGTTCCTTCCGATCACTACGCTACAGCCTCGTGAGCTCTTTTTTTCCTCTGAAAAAAAAAAGGAGAGTCAACTCCACCTAGCAGTCTCTCTCGGTGCGCGTTTCCGGTAGACTTTGCTGCGAAACCTTGCATTATTCCTCGAGATAATCCGACGTGTAATGTGTTATTCTCTGCTGCTCCCATGACCGAACTTTGTTGCGTGCACTGTTGCCACCATGCATGCGCTCGATCCGTCGCATATGCTTCGCAGCTGGGGTATGTGCCCGTTATGGTGTGGAATTGAATCCGGCTTTGGTGGAGATGGAGAGGTGCCCGGCGACGATCCGATCCGATTCGTGAGAGGAAGAATGAATAAGAACAGCGGATCGATCATTCCTACCTTGATTGGGCAGCGATAGATCGATGCGCACGCGGCGCTTTTTAGTGCTTTACTTGAGATTATGATGCGTGGATTATTCTGGCCCCTGCCGGCCACCTCTGGCCGTACTCTTCGCTTTCTCGATTCGTTTCGTCTAGCTTCGTTCCATCTGATCAGAATCAGATCATTGCTAGTGCTTGCTGATCTGAAGGGGACGCGGGAGGCGAGGAAAAGATGGTCGGAGCTAGCGCGCCAAGGTAAGGCTGAAACCAACAGCCACCTCCATCTCCCTTTCTCCATCACTATTCCAAATACCTCTATATCTGTCTACGGTGCTGTAACAGTACCGCATTTAATTTTGCAGTCGCCATTGGTTTTAGCCTAAACGCAGGAAAGCGAAGCTGCAGCGTCAGCTACGTGGGTGCTGAGGAGGAAGAATCCATGGATCGTCGTCGATGGAACAACAGGTGGGCGGGGGCGGCCGCGAATAACTATCCAAATCGAATCGGTGTCGGCTTGGGGGCATCCGCCTCCTGTTGCCGCGCGTTGATGATGATTGATCAGTGGAAAAAGGGAGTCCGAATGGAAGGAAGACACCCGTGGAGAGCAAAGATCCTGCTGGGCCCGATATCCAAAAGCTAAAGACATAAATATAATCTAGTAGTAAAGGCTAGTGTTTTAGTCAGGTCTTGAAGTCGACCTTAAGGATGCATTAACTAGGCTCATCAGGGCGACCATCCAACCCTGTTCATCCACTATTTCAACTACCATCCTCTCTGTCTACAGTCCCGCACAGTGTATGGACGCCTCAGTTTAGGCACTTTGATGAGCCTAGTCTTATGTAGGAAAAAAAAAAACAATTAAGGTCTCTAGTCCTAAACATTAAAACGTACTAGTTATTTAATTATTTACCATTTCAGCTGTTGCTGTCTTGCTGATCAATATATAGAATGGTAAAATGACACACCTAACTTAAAGTCCAGGCTTCACCATATACACATCAGAAGCTAGCATCGTTGATCAATTTTACCTCAATTTAACTCATTCCTGGCTTATAAACATCTGAAGCAAGCCTTATAGTCCTCTTTTATCCATACACATATATATGTCGAATGTTGATAAATCATACATTAATTAATCAATCTAAAGAGTCTGTCACCTTTTACAATTTGGGATGGAGAAAGTATCCATAGTCGTATGTGCATGGAGAGTATCTTTCTGGAGTGCATGCATGCATGCATTTTCCGTCGAAATTTCCAATGAAACTTCAATATATACCGGCCGGCACCAGCAGCAGTATACAGTCATGTACTCGTCTAGGTGCTCGAGACACGTTGCGAAATTATAAGGCAGCGGTGCGACGTCGCCATCATCCTAAGCATCCACTTCCGGCAGCATTATCGGATCGATAGAAATGAAGTTGAAGCATGTGCCCTTTTGGTGCCGGCGTCCATCTGAGCCGCGGAATTAAAATGCAAACAGAAGGGATCGTCTCGTCGCGTCCATACGTGGAGGATGAGTCCAGAGTCCAGACAGGAAAAGGCACTGGTAGTGGCAAGCAAGCACGAATCAGGCTATACTTGATGGAGCAGCTAGCCCAGTGAGAGTAGATAGTGGAGGCCGTGATTATTATGTGCCCATATTGGTGGCACACGCATATTATTCCACCTCCATCAATCGATCGATCTATCTTTCTTTCTCTCGGAAAAGATAAAAAGGAGGAGGAAACAAAAGAAAGGGCGGCGCTCTCTAGCTATGAGTAGCTCCCAATAGATCGACGGTGGATGGGACCGTTATTTAGGTCTCGGCGATCTTGATCAGCCTATGGAATGAGAACCCAGGCAGCTAAGCCAAAGTGGAAATAAAGGTGCACCTGGGAGGCCGGGGTGGTGGAGCACAGCACCCCCAATGCATCTTCCTCCCTCCTGATGAGCTCTGACTCGATCTAACTAAACAAACAAATCTTGCTCGCCCCAAAAGTTGCAGCTAAAAGCGACATGTTGTGAATATTGTATGGCATCGTGTCATAGTTTCATTGCATCTTTTCTTTTCTCTCTCTCTCTCTTTTGCAAGCTTGTGCATGCATGCCCCCACTTAAAGAAAGAAAGGGTAATTATATAGCAATACATAGTGATATAGGGTCGATCGGAGTAGCAGCAGGGCCCGGCGGCCTTTAGACTTGACGTGCTCGCGAAAGGTGGACGATGCACCCATCGGTGGACGACGACGGTTGCTCGTGCCTGACCAGTCAGTCAGTCACTCACCACCGCACCCACATATATGGTCTATCTCGATGATCGCGTGAACTACATACACCTGCATGCTTATTTGCAGCTTCAGATGTTGGTGGTCAGTCAGATCTCTCGGGATCCTTTTTTTATCATCTATGCACTGTGCCAATTCTAGATACGGAGCTGCTGGCTGCTGGCTGCTACTGAATTAAAGTGACTAATGATGTTGGCCGGACCGATTGGTCGGATCGGTGCCTTTAATTTGGTTGGAAATGGAATGGTAGTGGTGTTGGTGCATGCACACTTGCACAGCATCATCAGCATGGGAACGGATGGCCTGCCCCCTTTAATTTGGCTTTGGGATTGGGAGGGAACTCAATTCCTTGCTCCTTTAGCCTAGCCTTCTGGTCTCCGTCCTGTCAATGCTGCTGCGTGAATGATGGAGCTAGATAGGGTGATGGTGAAGCTAAGCTAAAGCTATCTGCCCAATAAGTGGAGGATACAAAAGCATATGGACCCGTGGATGGATGGATGGCGTTGTTGCTCGATCGAGGCCTCGAGGGGGCGCCACTCGAGCGGCCCATCACAAGCTACCTGCATGACATCTGAAATGCCAGTGGTACGGTGCTGCCGGTGGATAGATAGCCTCGGCCAGCACCAGCATCATGACAGACAGACACTGGTGTGATCGAACTCCCGGGCGGAACAGATGCAAAGCTAAAAGTGTGCACGCGTGCTTCGTGCTATGGTTGGTCTAGATCACATCGCATTCCGCTGCCTGACGTACTGTTATTGCTGCTCGCTTGCTGTCTGGCGAGAGATCCATATTCCATACCCTTTTTCTTTCTTTCTTGAGCGATTGTACTGAATCAAAAAAAAAAAAAAAAAGCGTACCTGTGCAACAAATGGTTATTCAAATCAACAAATAAATAAAGATAGGGTTTGGAAACAGAAACACTTGTCAAGCGGTCTTACCGCGCGACCCCAATGGTCCACGACCCATTAAAACCGTCGCGTGATCACGCTACCACCACCGCTCCCCATGAGTCCATGACCCAACCGCAACTACCGTCCGCCACCACATGGCGCCGCGGCACTTGCCGGCGTTAGGGTTTAGGGCTGGGGTTTTTGAAAAAGAGGGATGTTTTCACCGGACCTAGAGGAGGGAGTCGGGGGATGTCGCTAGCCGGCGGTGGACGCGGTCGGTGAGCGGTAGTGCTTGCCGACGTTAGGGTGGCCAGACGGTGGATGATGGCCGGTGGACGGTGGAGGTGACGGGAGAGAGGTGGCTAGAGAAGAGGTATACCGGGAAAGGTTAGCGGTGAAGGTGGTCGGCGGGCGGTGGCGGAGGCGGCCGAAGCCGCGAAGCCGCGAAGCCAAGGCTAGAGGACGCGGCGGGGGAGAAGTGACCGGCGAAGTTGGTGGAGTTTGTTGGCGGGCGGAGGCGACGTGAGCCACCCGGAGCCAAGGCTGGAGGAGGCGACAGTGGCGAGGCGACTGAGATTCACGGTGGAGGCAGCGGAAGCCACCGGAATCAGAGAAGGTCGCCAGTGGTAGGGGCAAGGAGACGGAAAAAAGGAAGGTGGCGGCGCGGTCAAGCGGAGAGAAGGGGTCGCGTGCTAAGTCAAGTGTCCAAAGTTAAAGAAAGGTGTGCAAAGATGCTCCGTCACATGGTTGGAATTGGTCTGCTGGATCACAGTCTTATTCACGACGTACTGTTGCTACCTGCTTGCTGTCTGGCAGAGACCGACGGTACGTATCCTTTTCTTTTCTTAGTTTCTTTCTTGCGCGATTGTATATGTTCTACTCCAGTAGCTAATGTTGTCTGAATATATAGTTTTCCTTTTGTCTTCCAGTCAGAGCGTTTTGAGATTGAGGCTACGGCTGTTGCGATTTGCCACTTGCAGGCGACGTGCTTCCGTCACTACTCACGAGAAGTATGGGCCAAAGCGGGCCCATCCAGCACTTCACGGTCTGGCCTTGTGCGTGTCGTGCAGCGATGGGCTAAACTGGGTTTCGTGCGATCTAACGCGGACGTGCTAGAATTTCCCATCCCGAGTCCTAAATATGGGCCAGATTATGGGCATTCGTTTTCTCATATGGGCCAGATTGTGGGCATTCGTTTTCTCAAACCGTTCGACTAATTCATCCGACTCAGCCAAGAACTGGAATTCTAACCATCTCCCGAGTGATTTTGTTCATTGTTTTCATTTATTTTTTTGCATGGCTAATAAGATTTTATGTAGATTCGTTTTAACTATTAATATTGCAGCCATTTAGGAGCACTTATTTGTTTGTTTAAAATTCCTATTGTCCCATTAATGAAACCTTTGTCGGTCTTGCATCTTTGTGCTTTAATCAATCATTAGTAAAAATACACGTGCGTCCCGCACGTGACTGAAAAAGTATTAGTTCGAATTTGGTTATTGAAATATTATTTTAATGTACAAAGGATATTATTAAAGACGATGTGTAATTAATTTTTAAAATTGTATAAAAATTAAATTTGGTGTGTGCATATGTGGATAATAGTTTGAGACTTCTATTTCTATATACCAAGAGAGTCCATACTTGTCAAGTGTTTTAACATGTACAGATAATTGCACAAACTACTGCATTGATTTCTTTTTAACTCATCTTTATAGTGAAAAGAAAAAAAAACTCCAGTGAAAAAAAACATGACCCAAAAAAGCTGGAAGCCGGCCAGCGAAGCAACTAGGCTGGCTGCCAAATTGGCCCAATCGCGCCCTGCTCCCCCACGCTGTCATCTCATCCGTCCTGCTTGATCGGACGGTTCGCGTTCGCCAGGTGCAAGAACAAAACCGGCCCCTCCAAACCCTAAACATCACTCCCCTCCTCTTGCCCACTCGCTAGCCCAGTCAGCCGCGTGCGCGCCTCTTTCCCCACCCCCGCCGGCCCCGCACGTCTCATCCCTCCGCCTCGACCACGCGCTCCCCCTTCCGTGTTTCTCAGGCAGTTGGCCTTGATTTCTAACGTTTTTCTTCCTTTTTCCCCATCCGTGTTGTGGCTGCAATGCCAGATCTTCCTCTGCCAAAATCTGTTAAAATTGTATAAAAATTAAATTTGGTGTGTGCATATGTGGACAACAGTTTGAGACTGGACTTCTATTTCTATATACCAAGAGAGTCCATACTTGTCGAGAGTCCAACTTGTCAAGTGTTTTAACTGTACGGACAATTGCACAAACTACTGCAATGATTTCTTTTTAACTCATCTTCATAGTGAAAAGAAAAAAAAACTCCAGTGAAAAAACATGACCCAAAAAAGCTGGAAGCAGGCTTGCGAAGCAACTGGCTGGTTGCCAAATCGCCCAGTCGCGCCCTGCTCCCCCACGCTGTCATCTCATCCGTCCTGCTTGATCGGACGGTTCATGTTCGCCAGGTGCAAGAACAAAACCGGTCCATCGAAACCTTAAACATCACTCCCCTCCTCTTGCCCACTCGCCAGCCCTGTCAGCCTTAAATTTGGTGTGTGCATATGTGGACAATAGTTTGGGACTTCTATTTCTATGTAACAAGAGACTAAGAGAGTCCATACTCGTCAAGAGTCCAACTTGTCAAGTGTTTTAACATGTACGGACAATTGCACAAACTACTGCATTGATTTCTTTTTAACTCATCTTTATAGTGAAAAGAAAAAAAAACTCTTGTGGAAAAAAGCGCTCCCCCTCCCTTGTTTCTCAGGCACCTAGCCTTGATTTCTGGCGTTTCTCTTCCTTTTTCCCATCTGTGTTGTGGCGTCCAATGCCTGATCTTCCTCTGCCAAGTTCTGTACCGGAGAACGAGTTCTCTCTTCGGAACTATGATTATATATATGCATATGATTGTCCAGATTAAATGTCGATTGGGATTATATGTGTGCATATTTTGACAATGGGCTCTATCTGTTATCGTAAAATTCATTTACAGGGTCGATTAATTTGTTGTAATGTGGGCTCTATATTTTGATTGTAAATTTTATAGTATAATGGGCCTTGTATTTTATCATGATGTATACAGTGAATATTTATAGGATTGAATCGTTGAAATCTGAATTAGATTGGGTGAAAAAAACGGTGAAAAAAAGAGATGGCAGGTATAAGACCGGTGGCAGAAACTCATAAGAAAATCGCGTAAGAAAATCTGCCGCACCTTTTTTGTACGTACAATTTTGATCCTGTGCACCGACGCTGCGTAAACATCTCCATGGTGGTGGTTTGTGGGCCCAATGTGGGTCCAAACTAATTAAAACTGATCGTTAGATTAATCTGTATTATATGATATTAGCAGAAATGCCCGTGCGTTGCTACGGGTATAGTTTAGCCATAATAACTTGTGATGTGTATACATTATGCCTTGCACTAAACCTTTTTATTGTGTTGTTTTAATGCATTTATTTTAATGCAAAATGACGTCTATGGTTTGGCCGGATCGTATCAAAAAAGTCATAATAGATGAGAATAAAGCCAAGACATACACGGTGAAGGTATACAAAATATGTGGCAAAGGAAAATTCTTCTCCACGGACAGTGAGCGAGCGAAGGAAGTGGCAGTGCCGCCTACCCAGCCCCTAGCCGGTCGCGCGTTCACCCACGGGTGAGTGCATGGCCGTCGAGTGGTCGAGCAGTGCGCACACCACCTCCGCCTGCACCGACCTCCGCCGCCAGCTCGCCCTCCGCCTCCGCAGGCCCCATCCCGCGCTGCCACCTCGTCCTCCGCCTCCGCTCGTCCCGTCCTCCGCCGGCTAGTCCTTCACCGCCGCCCGCCCTCCCGCCGGCGTCCCCGCGCGGGCGTGGCGCCCCCGCGATGCCCTCCCTCGTCGTCGGCTACCTTCCAATAATCAGCTTGCCCAAACACTTCGATTTTCTCCATTTTGCTTGCCAGAGAATCTTGCTTTTCCCGTAATCTTGCTCGCTGGAGAAGCGACATGGAGAAAATCGAAACCAAATAGGTAGAAGGTTTCGATAGAATTTGGATCCGGACCGATTTGGAGTCTAAGGTAGCGTTTGGTTGGGGGGCGAAGGAGGATGGGATGGGACCATCCCTGATTTCAGGGGCGGGACGGTGCCAACCTGTCCCATATCATTGTTTGGTTGAATGGGATGGGACGATTCCGTTTCTCGTTTGGTTGGAGTGATGAGAACAAAATGGGACCAGAGATTGACATGTGGGACCCATCTGTCAGCCTCTCTTTCACCTTCTTCTTCCCCCGTCGGCCTTCACTGCCGCCCTGCGCCTCTCCTCCTCCGGGCGGCGGCCGTCCCGCGCCTCTCCTCCTTCTCCGGCGGCGGCTGCCCTGCGCCCCTCCTTCTCCTCCGGCGGCGGCTGCCCTGCGCCCCTCCTCCTCCTCCACCAGCGACGGTCGTCCCGCACCTCTCCTCCTCCTCCTCCTCCGGCGGCTGGGTGGATCAACTCGCGGCGGAACGGCGAGGCAGCGGTGGGGGCGGAGCGGTGCGGTGGTGAGGTACGGTGAAGCGGTGCGGAGGTGGCTGGGCCGGGCCTAAGCGATGCGGAGGCGACGCGGGTCGGCGGGGAGGCGACTAGACGGCGGATGGGAGCCGCGCGGCAGCGAGACGGTGTCAAGGTGGCGGCCGGCGGCGCGGCGGGGTCGACCGGCCGAAGAGGCAGCGATGAGATCCCGGAGGAGGAGACGAGACAGCGCCGAGCGAGAGGCGTCCCACCGCGTCCCACTTTTTTTTCGGGGACGGGGCTGCCCCAGATTTGAGGGGAATATTCCCTAGGAGCGACGGTCCCATCCCCGTCGCCCCTGAACCAAACATGGATAAAACTGGGTTCGTCCCGTCCCGTCCCACTCCGTCCCCTGAACCAAACACTACCTAAATGGACCGGTGAAGGCTTCGTATGAGCCAGATATAAAAAGATTAATTAATGTAACGGCAGAATTATATCTAAATAAAAAATCTTGTCTATATTTCTTTAAAATATTACTGGAATTTTGCCACTGCGTGTAAGTAGGGATTAAAAAATAGAAAAATGGTTAACTTTGTTACCAGAAGCAGCAAAGTAGTATTTTGGCCCAGCCCAAGTAATAGTAACGATATACTTAGGCCCCGTTTGGATCCTGAGAAAAAAAAGGAAGCCCTTTTGCCATTTGGATCCAAACACCCCTGACAAAAGGGCGAATGCTACAGTAACTAGCGGTTAATTATGGATTAATTAGGCTTAATAAATTCGTCTCGTCGTTTAGTCTTCATCTATGTAATTAATTTTTTAATTAGACTAGATTTAATATTTTTAACTAGCGTCCAAACATCCGATGTGAAATTCCGTTTGCCATTTGATCCAAACATGGCCTTATACAGCTTTGCCCTGCCTCAGTGGAGCGCTTTGCCCTGCCCTTCCTCTCTCTGCCGGTCTCTCCCCAAATCAGGTGGCGGCGACCCCTTGTACATGTCCTTGGTCCCCCACGCAGCAAGCTTCAAGCACCGCCACCACCTACCTAAATCTGCCATCGCCTCTTCCCTTCCTCCGAAGAACTCTCGGAGGCTACCAGCACAGCTCAATCGAGGTCACGTCTAGCGTCTCGATCTTTTTTTTTCCCAACCACTGCGACGGGCACCTGCTGTAAGGTCGCCGCTGGGATGGGCTATTCGATTTGGATTTTGCTCGATCCGGTTCCGGAATCCGGATGGGTTCTGGATGCTGTTATTGTTGAACTATTTTCGTCCTATTTCTCTCTCCCTCCCCTTCCTCCTCTTGTGCAGATGGAGTTCTTGATTTTTTTTCCCTTCAATTTTCTCTCAAAATAGATATCCCTCCCTCCCCTTGAGGGGGAGCTGTGTATCCCTTTCATCCTTTGGCGCTTGCCTTTTCTCCCCGTCTGCTGCAGGAACCTCATGACCTCTCCGTTTCTGGATTTTTTTTTGCCCCGGCACCGTTATGAGTATACGTTTACAAAGTTGCAAAAGCGAGGTGGTATTATTATATTATTTTGATGATGGGAAATTGAGATGAGATTTTTGAACTTGTTGATTGTAGTTTTTTAGGTGCTGCAAAACTATTCGCTGTCGGGCCGGTGGGGTTTTTGGGCTGAGGTGGTGACCCGGGTGGGCTGTCTTTTTCAAACACGGACCACGGGCGACAGACGAGAGACCCATACCCACGGGACGGTGTGGGGGTGGCTGATAGATAGGACCCATACGTTAAGACGGACCGAAAAACTAAGAGAGGCCATAAAACTTTATTTGTTTTAATATTAGTAGAGATAAGGATGGATATAGATTTGGGTAGATAATAACGAGGTAAAAATTATTATTTTTTAAATTCGCTTTTGTATAGGGTAGATGATATGATCCATCACCAGCGAATTGCTACGTTAATTAATCACCACATCACAAGACGGATCTGTGTGCATCGACATAACGAGCACTATCAAAGAGAGAGCCCATCGGAAAAAACACACAATTAATTCTAGCAGCTCCCATTCTCCCAATTCCTACATGCAGAGGCGGATGTAGTCATGTAGCACATTTTGCCCATGATTTACACGCATTGAACTGTGGATGATTGGAAAGTAGCTGTGGCTCATCTGCAGTTGATCTTATTGATCAGAAGGGGTTTCATCACCGTTAGCCGCATGCAGCTGCCACACATCAGCATGCTGCCCAAAAGTTCTGCGTGTATTTCAGTCTCTGAAATTCAGGTGAAGCATAGGGCTCAACCGAACATGTTTTTGGGGCAGGGATTAAACCTACAGAGTGGGCTTTAATCAACTCTCCCACTCCCATGTGGATCAAGTGGGTAGCAAGAGGATTATTCACCTATTTCCGGTCTGGAAAATACCGGCTAGGGGATTTGCATCTCTATGAGCTCATCTCGCTGAGCTCGACCAGCCTCTCCATGTCCGGCATCACCACCTTCGCTGCGTGCAGGGACCCAAAGCGCTCGAGCCATGCCGCCAGGAGAGGAGTCTTGGCGGCATCGAAGAACTGCCTCGAGCTAGTCAAGCGATCGATTAGATTTACCCATGGGATGAAGCCTCCAAGCACGACGTCCACGTACCCAACGCCATCGCCTCCGAAGAACGGTTTCCCCTTGGAGCACTCTTTCACTGCCCTCTCGAGGGTCTCCATGGCAGCTGATGACTGCT
This sequence comes from Paspalum notatum, assembly GCA_022530915.1. Classification (NCBI taxonomy): domain Eukaryota; kingdom Viridiplantae; phylum Streptophyta; class Magnoliopsida; order Poales; family Poaceae; genus Paspalum; species Paspalum notatum. The sequence continues at coordinate 30,622,770 of CM039689.1, forward strand.
TCCTCCCCTCGGCCTTCTCCTCCTCAGTCTTGCCCCTGCTCATCATCATGAGAGAGCTCAAAAGCTGCACTTGCACAAGGTTATAATTCACAAAAAGATCATTATATATTGTATTCATTTTGTTCCTTATAAACCAAGTAGAGTATGATGTATACCTTGTCATCAATGTAAGCAGCCCAGAAACGAGCCATGGCGCGGTCGTAGGGGTCGACAGGGAGGAGGGAGGGGCCATTGCTGGCACCATAAACCTCGTCGAGGTACTGCACGATGATCTGGGTCTCGCAGATGGGCTTGCCGTTGTGGATGAGCACGGGAACCTTGTTGTGGACGGGGTTGGACCTGAGGAGGAGCTCGCTCTTGTTCGTGAGATCCTCCTCGACGTACTCGTAGCTCAGACCCTTGAAGCTCAGAGCAAGCCTCGCTCGCAGAACGAACGGGCTCCCCCAGAACCCAAGCAGCCTCAGCTCATCTCCTCCAGCCATTGCTGCTGGTATACCTCTAGGTCTCGAGTATGATTGTTGTAGCCTGTGTGGTTTCGTTCGGTTGATTCTTCCATGAATGTTCTACACATATAGACAAGAGAGTTTGGGACCAGATGTGTTAGAGCATGAGATATATGACCACTCGTTTGTTTGACTTGACTGGTTGCACGTAACGTTTATTTTTCTGCTTAGATGCGTATTTAATCTGGCATTGGACCTGTCTACGGACCTTTTTACTTGGACACGAATCCAGCGAGAAATTTATAAAGCTTTAAAGCTTTACTATAGTATATCATTATTATCCAATGCCTGCAATAGTTCATCCTGGCGACAAAGAAATTTCTGATTCGTTCAATCAATCAAGTCATTTGACCAAATCAATGAATCTCTTAATACTGAATCCAGAGTCCAATCCCAACCATATCATTGGCCACGTCGTCCTATTTTTCCTAACCGTGGGATCTCACGCAGCGTCTCACCGAGACGTTGATCTCACGCGATGTTTTGCGAGTTTTCACAGGTGCTTGCGGCCGCCAGCCCGAGCCGTTGCGCTTCCTCCCCAAGAGCCGCCGTTTTGACTCCTCGTCGTTGGCATGGTCATCGCTGAGGCGCGACGCCACCAAGCAAGCGTTTTGACTCCTCCGTCCTTGGCCCGTCCATGCTGACGCCAAACAAGGCTCACACCCCGGCCAACAACCGAGCATGAGCGCGTCTTGAGCTCGTCTTGCATGTGTGACGGGTGGGACTCCAGCTCCGATGTGCTCTTTTCCAGTGACAAGAATAAGTGTAATACTGCACAACCTCCTCCGTTCAGAATCCAATGGTGATTGATTTGCACAGTGACATGTTTAGCCAGGGAGACACTGGTCTCTACTAAGATTAACCTATGCAGTGGTCATGAATAATGCTGGAGGTGTTATCAACTATATATAGCCCTTCTCTAGTGTCTAATATACAAAAGCCTATATAGTCTCTCAAATGGTGTCCAAATCTTTGTAGCAAATGCTAGCTGATATTTCTGATTAGTTTCATGTATGAGAAAAGGACTAGCAAAATTGGGATTTGGACTGCAGGAGACGTGTAGATACAAGGCCTATAACTGCACGTCATTTTTTTTACTGTCAGGGGATAATATATTGATGACGGCCCTGTGATGGCCCAACTGATTACAATAATGGTTTTCACCAGTTTTATAAACAAGTTGCGAACACAACGCAGCACAAACAACAGCATAATAGGGGAGATGTAAATGGGCAATGACCTCGGTGTTTCAGCGAGCATGTTGTCCAGTGGTGGACTGGTGGTGCTGGTTCTGGAATGTCAGCGAACACGTCATTTTTCAGAAATGCACATTTCAGAGATTGATACAGAAGATCAAAGTATCTGTTGGCTCTTAACTTCACCTGTGCATTGAATGTCTGTGCGTCATGTTGACTCGAATGACAACCGTTTTCCAAGAATCTAGGCACAGTTCTCGCAACCAAACAGGGCCACACCGTTTCGGCTTTGGCACGCGACTGTTTTATTACAATTGTAATATTATAGGTTATAAACTACACATTGTTTTGAACTCTGATTCGTCCATGATATTAGACTCTCATATGTACTGTCACAGTGTCACTGTTACTGGTACTTCAGCTAACTATTCCAAACCATTTTGGATGGCAATTCTGAATGTCCAGCCGTAACCCATAAATAATACTAGAAATGGTACATTATTACGTAATTGTGATAATTTCTTCAAAAAACAACAATGCTTTGATGGGGCTATCTTGGTATTTTTAGATCATCCTTTTACAAATCTAATCATAGAGAGCTCCATATATATTTTGTTTTACCTACTTCAATTGAAGTTGCTAGATAGTCTATCGAAGCAAGAAACCCAATATTGGTCAAAGAAGTCCTACAACAATGGGAGTTACGGAAGAGGTCATCAACTCATCATGGCATTCTTTGCGTGCATCAGTGCAAGAGGGCACGAGGGGTGTAGTGTGGGCTGTTTGTGCGTGCGTGAGAGCGGAAATGCGCGTGAGAGACAAATAGATCATTGGGCATTGAAATTGCAGGTTTCCAAAAACAATTAAACAACGTATGAAATCAGCAAGGAACTGACATGGTCAAAAAGGAAACTGCTACAGTTACTCTTGCTGGCCGGGTCCAAGTCCACGGAGTCGACGTCCTCCCTCTAAATCATTTTACTGTTTAATGCAATAGAGTCCAGTTGGCTGGTGAAATGGCTGATGAAAGTGTTATCAAATCGACAGGCAAACAACGAAGAAAATCAACCAAACACAGAGCACGACACACAGATTTTTTACGTGGAAAACCCTTCAAGGCGAAGGGAAAAATCACGGGCACCAGCCAGCCACACTTTCGCTATATTTTGGAGTGTTTACAGGAACGCCGTGCTGACGGCGGCGGCTTACAAGACGATAATTATTCTCTCTATCCAAAACACTAATCGGGCCTCCGCTACGCTCCCAACCCGGCCATCTCCAACGGGATTTGGATCACAATTCAACAATCTCCACCTTGAGACAAATCCATCTTGTAGCAGTAGTATATAATCATCCTACTGAATAACAAAAGAACAAACTGCTGGTGCCAACATAGCCACTAGGGCTAAACAATTATACCAACCAAGCTTGAGCAAAGTTCAAACTTGGCAACAGGAACAGGCTTAGTCATCATATCTGCTGGATTATCATGAGTACTAATCTTGCATACCTTCAATCTGCCATCTGCAACAACTTCACGGACATAATGGTATTTGACATCAATGTGCTTTGTTCTCTCATGAAACATTTGATCTTTTGTAAGGTGAATAGCACTTTGACTGTCACAAAATAAATTAATGCAAGATGTATCTCTAGAAAATTCAGCATACAAACCTTTCAACCAGACAGCTTCTTTGCAAGCATCACAAACTGCAATAAACTCAGCCTTAGTGGTAGATAAAACAACTATAGACTGTAGACAAGCCCTCCAACTGACAGCACATCCTCCAACTGTGAACACCCCAAGCCTTCCGGCGACGGGCCTCCGCTACGCTCCCAACCCAGCCATCTCCAACGGGATTTGGATCACAATTCAACAGAAAGAATGGAGTGGGTTCAACCACCGTGGGTTTTGTGTCCATTCCAACATCTACCTCTAGTCAAGCATGGTGACGACGCAGTGTATGTAATCGAAGACAACAGCACTCGGGAATACAAACATTTAATTTCAGGAAAGACGACTCAGCTCTTTTATTATACCCTGATGATGTTATATTACATTAGAATATTACAATAGGGCTCCTCACAACATGCTTGCTAGAGACCCACTTGAGGCTTCCCTCAGCATGGCTGGTTTTGCTGGCATCCCAGCTTAAGCTGACAGTAAATGTTTTATTCTCCTTCGCCTTGGTGAATTCAAGCTTTGCTGGTGACACAGTCGCCTTGACATCCTTGGGCATATCAATCTCGACGGTATAAGATGACACCGCATCAGCAACGTTTGTTACAGTCCGATTCACAACAATTTTACCAGCACTTGCCCTTGTTGCAATCGAGGGGTAGTTCAGCTCAACTTCGGCTATTTTTCTTCCTTTGCTACAGACATCCTTCTCATGCGTGATTATCTCCACTTGAGAATCTGTGTAACCTAGGCCACAGAGATACAGAATGTATTGCTCCGCATCAGTGTTGTAGATTAGGCCTGGATTCATAACCTGTGAAGGGTTAACATGTCCGGCCCCAATACTGAAATGACCAGCCGGTTTAAGCTGCTCATCTAGGATAGGTTTCTTGTTATCATATACGGCATAAGCTGTCGTCATGATCGCTGATTTGATTGCCGCAGGCGACCAATCAGGATGTGTGCTCTTGATTATAGCAGCAATGCCACTAAGGTGAGGTGCGGACATTGATGTTCCAGATATGGAGTTGAACATCCTGTCATCATGTCCATGGACTGTATCAGGGCCAACTTTGAATGGCCATGCTGCGATGACGTTCACCCCAGGTCCGATGATGTCAGGCTTCAGAATGCCAGGGCTTGCTGTACTAGGCCCCCGAGATGAGAAGTAGGCAACTACAGGAGCTGGAGTGATTCCTAGTGTCGTGCCATTGAAAATGATGGAGGCTGTGGGCTTGCTTGATGTCTTGATGTATTGGATGACCGCAGCAGCATCAGGGGAGTTCAGGTATGATGCTGGTAGGACATGGGCTTGAGCGAAAGTGGTGTGGCCACTGTCCTCACGTCCTAGTAATATCATCCCAGCACCACCACCCACCTTGATACCTCTCCCAATCTCAATTTGAGAGCCCCCAAGGTCGCAAGCAACAACCTTCCCGGTGATGTTTTCGTCATGATCAAACACCAGCGGCAAAGAAGCAAGATTAGATGGTTGGTAGGCTGACTCACCGACAAATGAGCGACCATCGCCTAGCTTCACAATGGCTTCCATTTGGCGGTCCATTGTGCTTGCAGCCACCGTCAAGACCCACGGCTCTTCGTTGCTTAGTGTGTTGGGACGTGGACCGGAATTTCCACCAGAACAACTCACAAATATCCCCTTCTTCATGGCAGAGAAGGATCCAATGGCAATAATGTCTTGATGGAAGGGTTGTGGACGGCCACCGAGAGATATAGACAAGATGTCAACACCATCGGCAATGGCCGCTTCCATTCCAGCAAGTATGTCTGAGCCATAGCAGCCCTGCTTGTCGCACACCTTGTACATGGATAGGTGTGCGCGAGGGGCCATGCCAGACGCAGTGCCATTGCCGCTACCAAGCACGCTTGCACCTTGTACAAACCTGCCAGCAGCCGTGCTAGCAGTGTGTGTTCCATGGCCAACATCATCCAGTGGAGCCTCATCAGGGTCCTGGCCACGAATCAAAGACCTTCCACCAATAAGTTTCTTGTTGCAACGAACACCATCAAACTTACAGGAGCCACGCCATCTAGTAGGTGGTGCGGCCATTCCCTCATCATCAAAAGAGGTGTGTGCAAAGTCTATCCCCGTGTCTAGTATCCCAACTACGATTCCCTCACCCATGCCTACACTATTCCAAGCCCCTCCATTTGGCCTTAGGCTTAGGAAATCTGGTGTGTGGGTTGTCAAGAGTGGGAGAAAGTTGTCTTGGTAAACCATAAGGACCCCATCCTTTCTCTTGACATTTTCTGCTTGATCTTTTGTGAGGTTTACGGCGAACCCCATAATGGCTTCTCTATAGGTGTGGACGAATGGTGATTGAAGCTGCCTGGATCTAGCCATTCCAGGTGGCAGGAATGATCTATAATAGTAGTCAAGGTTCATGGGGCTCATGTCCATGGAAAATTTGGGAGGGGGGCGCACACGTACAATATACGTGCAGTGGTTTGATCCTTCACAATTGTCATGGGTGATAGTTTGGGTGGTGGGATCTAAGATGCATATGAGAACTAGGGAGGCCCATAGGAGTTTAGCATGGGTCTCCATGGCTTCAAGTTGGAGGATGGAGGAGCTATGAATTGTGTATAATGAGCTTGGGTGCTGGCCTATTTATAGGCAACTAGATACATCAGTAGGTGACCTAATTAATGGCGGACAATATATGAAAATAAATACTTGTATATATGTTTACAGAATATAGAATATCTTTTGATAAATTAAATTGTTTTGGATTAATTATATTGATGAGTTTTTTCTGGTTGAAATCCTTCGTGTAGCAACAATATTTATTGTTAGATGACAGATATAGTCGGGAGCTCATTTAATATACAGCTGGCAGTTCATTTAATATACAGTTGGCCGTTCATTTAATTCTATCAATAGTATTGGGGAGAAATATTGTCTTTGCTTGATTCACAATTCAAAGTAAGGTGAAATATTTATTACATAGGACACAATGTGGTCATATCTTGGAAATTTTCATCAGCATTTATAGCTAGAGGTCTAGTTGGGTCTTGGATCCTCATGGTTTTACTGTGCAATTATTCATTACAAGAGATTTACATAGGTAGCTGTGGGTTTATTCATTTAACATCATAGAACCTTAGCTTATATGAAAAAAGAGGTGCTATTGAAATGATTTGGGTGGGTACGGTCCAACCAACAATATGGATTTAAGTTCTTTAATCTATATGATGAATTGTGTATAATGAGCTTGGGTGCTGGCCTATTTATAGGCAAATAGATACATCAATAGGTGACCTAATTAATGGCGGACAATATATGAAAATAAATACCTGTATATATGTTTGCAGAATACAGAATATCTTTTGATAAATTAAATTGTTTTGTATTAATTATATTGATGAGTTTTTTCTGGTAGATATCCTTCATGTAGCAACAATATTTATTGTTAGATGACAGATATAGTCGGGAGCTCATTTAATATACAGCTGGCAGTTCATTTAATATGCAGCTGGTCGTTCATTTAATTCTATCAATAGTATTGGGGAGAAATATTGTCTTTGCTTGATTCACAATTCAAAGTAAGGTGAAATATTTATTACATAGGACACAATGTGGTCATATCTTGGAAATTTTCATCAACATTTATAGCTAGAGGTCTAGTTGGGTCTTGGATTCTCATGGTTTTAATGTGCAGCTATTCATTACAAGAGATTTGCATACGTAGCTGTGGGTTTATTCATTTAATATCATAGAACCTTAGCTTATATGAAAAAAGGTGCTATTGAAATGATTTGGGTGGGTATGGTCCAACCAACAATATGGATTTAAGATCTTTAATCTATATGTTGGCTTCATGATTGAGAAGATTTGATTTTTTTTTAATTTATGGGAAGAGCAATATTGGGTTTGGATTTGTGAAATATTGGGTCAGTCTTTCACAAATACCTTAGAACCCATATATGATTAGTTCTACCACAAAGCCATTATGGATAAGGATACATTGTGTGTTGAAGTGAGTTGAAATTGGACAGATACAACGGGTGACACCATTTAATGTATGGAAAGTTTATGTGAATATTGAAAGAGATTATTTGCTTTAATTTGGTTATCCGCATAAAGTGTGAATATTGGAGATTGTTGGTAGGGGTTGGATCTCTCCTATTAAATGTGATTAAATTATTACAAGAAATTATTGCTAGAGATAAAGTTGGTTTTGGCTCCTTGGATGGCTTTGCAAGTCTTGATATTATGTTTTTACATTAGACAAATATTGTTGAGTGTGCTCAATTAATGCAATAAAAACTTTTATGAATACTAGTTATGTAGGATGAAGAAGGTTGGTTGAGTTTGGCTCTATAATGCAAAATTATGTCGACTTTAATGACAATATTATTAATTTACTATGTTCTATCAACTGTTTTTAAATTGTAGTAAGTACTAATTAGTCAAGGTATCATCATGTTTGGCTCTCTACAACCATGAATGTTGTGTAACTAGTACTAAGAAACAAATAACATTTGTGTAGTTCAGGGAAGTTCCAAAACAAATCTGGAGATAGATATAACCAAGATAGGATTAGGGCTTGTTTCGAAGTAAAGTTTGTCAATACTATGATATTAAAATACCATGTATATATTTCTCTTGCCATGACTGTCGTCGGAAGCGACACCAAGGTATCGTATAGGCACCTCAAGAGTAGAGAGAAGCATAGGGGCGTGGGCACTATCATTGAGAGAGGTTTGGGCCACCTTGGGCGTGTAATAGCCTGCATCCTCTTTAGTGTATGACTATGAAATGAAGAACAAGGTTACACACCGAGAGTCCAAAGACTTGGGTCCTTGGGCGAGTTGAGAAGCTAAGTCCTATAAGTTGGGGATCTATGCCCATTTTTTTATCCTAGGAGCACTACCCCTCCCTTTTATAGGCCAAGGGAGGGAGCCTAGTATAGAGTGGGTAGCGCAGTAATGCTACAGTGGTTGTTATAGTAGTGACCTACTCCAGTATGGTCTTGGAACTGTGCCACGGCGCATGGTACGGCTCATCACATACCTAGCACAGTATATTTGACCTGAGGAGTCCTGCCGTGTACCTGAGCACGTGTCTGTACGGTAGTCACGCCCTTTTTACAGCCCAATCGCTTCGGCCGTAATGAACTCCTCGCTGCAGCCCTTACCGCGCACCACAGGGGAGGAGTGGCCTGTTGTATCTTGTTGACGACATCAGGTGATGATGGGGCCTGCACGCCCTATGCTCTATTGTGCGCGACTGAGGGACTCAAGTGTATCGAGTTTGGTCTTTCGTCCTGGTTGTGATGAGCGTTTGTCAACACTAAAGACTTGCTGATGGACAAGCGAGCAGAAGCCCTCTCGAGTGGACTGAGAGGCAGCGCTAGAGTAGACTTGGCGTGACAAAATCCCTGCTGAGTGGACTGGCAAGTGGCTCAGGCTGCGGTCCAAGTTAGGCTCGCCCCACAAGTGTAACCGTGGGTGTGGGACGATGTAGTGAGCCGTAAAATCACCACTTGAAGTGAAACCCACAATCGTTTCCCCGTTCGAGCGTCAAAACGGGGCCCAAGATCATTTCCTGGTTCTATCTTCAAAACCAGGGCTGGTTGTCGGTATTCCAAAACCGGTATTTATCCAAAGGGGTGAGCTATTGGACACATGGAGGACATCTGGATGAGGTGGAGAAACCAAAGAACCCTTGGACTCCATCGTGTTCGTTCATCTGAGTTTCTCGACGTCTTTTCTAGCCCCTATGGGCCTTTGTAGTGTAAGTGTCTGTAATATAGGGGGGTTAAATGAAAAACTGCTAGGGTAATGAGTCTGTAATAAGGCAATGGCTGCCTTAAGCTATCTCTCCTGGCTGATTTAGTTGGTGCTTAGGGCCCCCCAAACCCTAGGTTTTACAAATCCAAGCAAGAGCAACATGTTTAGTGGGTTTTAGAGTGATCTAGCCCCATAAAAAGAGGGAAGGAAGTGGGAGGCTGCTTGGAGACCGAGTTCCACCTTGTATTTAGACCTTGTGACTTGATTTGAAGTACAATAGAGTGGATTTCGTGGCTAAGTCTTGAGTGCTTGTGTGCAAAATTTTCCTCCCCCTTTCCCTTTGGTTTTTGGGTGACATCTCAAGGGCTTTTGGTGCTTTGATTTGCCTACGAGTTTTCTTTTTCTCTTTTGCTGTTTTGGACTTGTAATGACATGGAGATTATGTCTTAGAACATCTCAATCTAGCAGGATTGCCACGAACAAATCGTTCTTGAGTTTTACCTTTTCTTGCTAAGTATTCACCTCTTCATGAAATCTGAAATTCCGCTTATCCCATGATCTTTTTCAATAGATCTTTTGGGAATAGCTTTGGAATGGAGTTAGGATTGACTATGTCAAATTTTGTGAAGTTTGGAGAAGATTTGGTCACGTTTTTGGGTTTAGGAGCTCAAGAACCGAAGTAGTTTGCTTTCGTGAGGCCTTCCTCTACGTGTCCTAGGGTCAGTAGCTTCTCAGTGGCTACGTGATCTTGTACGTTAGAGAAGAGAGGGTTTTGGGTTGTAGGTTTGTGGTGTCGACCTATTCATCCCTCTCTAGGTCACCCTTTCGGTCCACAACGATGTGCAGAGACCCGCTTTTGACCTACCTGCCCGCCGCATTTAATGCGGCTCCTAGAAGGAGCCCCCCCCCGAGGTTACTTGTTCAACCCCGGAGGCATCCCAGGTTCAGAACCGTGGCGAAGACCGCGTCGGACAACCCTGAGGCTTGACCACGCCATGCTGAGTCGTGGCGCGGCCTTCTCGGGTATGGGCCCCCTTGCCGAGGTGAGTTGTGGGCCCATGCAGGCACTTTTTCGAGATTAAGAGGCGCTTCGTATGCGACTCGGGGGGTATAGGATCCCCGGGGTGCTAACAATGACCATGGTATTTATCTTCCCACAAAAACCATAATCTAATACTTGTTTGGTTTCATAGTCAACTATGGTTTTGCTAGTCTCTTGCTCTTACTTGGATGAGAAAACTTTGATAAGGACTAGAGTTTGCAATACTCCAAAACTACCATGGTATTCAAAACAAAGTTTTCTAAATAGCAACCAAATACTCTTTGGGTTAGAATACTGTAGTGTCCACGTATACCCTGGTATTGCATTGTAACCATAAAAATGCATGGCTTCCAAACATACCCTTATTAATTGTGTTTGAATATGTAATTAGAGCCAATGTGGCATTTACTACTCACCCTATAACTTCCAAACTACCTTGGGCATTTGTGTCTACTGCTATATGGTTTCGTAGCACTTTGAAACGAGTGAAATTATGGGATCCCAATATTACTGGTGAAAGATACAACTGAGTGCTAGTCATTATAATGACTTGTGAATAATTTCACCACGTGGAACTTGTTGACGCAAGATAACGGCGATATTTATACTCTATTTTGGAGGTGTTTCCATGTGTTTTGAGAGATAAATTAGATGTTGGATTCACATTTTGAAAACAATTAATCTCGTTTTGGATTATGCCTTTGCTTTCTGCGGTTTTCTGCGCATTTATTGAAAATCACAGGTGAAAGGATCAAGATGTCCAAGAGGCGGTGAGGGTGATTTGGACTTCTAATTTCGAGAAATTAAATCCTATCGCACAAGTCCCAATTCACCCTAGTGCCTAAACAAGTGTGTCTAGAGTTCTACACGATAACAAAGAGTTTTGCAAACTAGAGCCAAGCATGCAATTTTAAGAAAGTAAAGTGCGGAATGTAAAAGCGAAAAGTAAAGAGAGCAAGAAGTGACATGATGATCTTTTTCCCGAGGTATCGAGGAGTTGTGACTCCCCCTGGTCATCGTTTGGTGCCCCTCGCAAGGCTTTGCTCTCGCAGGCTCCTCGCAAGGATCCCGGCCCCAAACCACGTAAGGAGGGGGTTGGCAAAGTCGTCCTCGCAAGAACCAAGCTACCTCTTGACCTTCACAAAGATAAAGTGCTCTGTTTGTGATGCTCTTCTCCACTCCGGAACGATGAGCTCCAAACCGTGAACAATGCCTTCGCAAAGGCTTTCTCCCGCTTCTCCCACAATCTTAGGGGAGCTCGTGGAAGGCACGACTCGCAAGCCGACTAGGTGATCATGATCACCAAGAGTAACAAGCATTGGTCTTCACTTTATTCAACTCTCACTCAAGGAGTTCCTCTTTCTCAAGTCTTTTGCTCCAAAACTCAAAGATTTGTGTGGAATTGGTGTTTGGGTGACCTTTGTGTGTGTAGGTGTTTCCTGGTCGCAAAGGTAGTAAATTAGGGGAGGGGGAGCCTTTAAATAGGAGAGAGCTAAAAAAGTAGCCATTGGGAGCTCTAAGCCTATTTCTGGTGAAACCACCGGACGTTCCGATGCACTGTATTTTCAAAACCCCGTTTTCACGCCATGGGCTAAAGAGCCACCGGACTGTTGGTCCGGTGGAGTGATTTAAGTATAAGCCCACAAACACGCCCTGTGTCTATAGCGTCCGACAGAAGCACCGGACGGTCTGGTGGGCAAAAAATGCCCTGGATGCCATAGATTAACCCCTCGGTCTATAATGTCCGATGGAGGCACCGGACGGTCTGGTGGCAAACCACCGGACTGTCTGGTGGTGAGTTACCAGCTCAAGCCAAACATTAAAGACTTAGCGCCATTGTCAGGTCCACTAGACGGGACCAAAACAGAGCTTCTGTGGCCTATAAAAACTTGTTTTTCAGCGCTGTTTTGATTCGAAAACTTGCATAGATTTTTCGAGAGTTTTTTTCTTTTTATTCAAATGACAGAGGTGAGTGTGTTTAAGTACATTTTAGTATGTTTGAGCTTTAGGACTAAGATGCACTTGACAACAAGAATAAATCTAGAATGGAGTGCGTCAAGCTACTCACCTCAACCCCCCTTGATAGTACGGTTTATCTAAAACTAGCAAAGAAACCTCAAAGTGCCCTTATTTCGACTTTGTGGCACTTACAGCTAGAAAACCTTGATCTTCTTGCTAGCTCGATCAATTCAAAACCATCCTTCATGAAATTCGATTTGAGGGGTCTCTTTTGGTCAACCAATGAGCACGGTATCAAGTATAATCCCTTAATGTCATGAACTCATTAGTAACAAAGTTAAGTTTTCATTAATCACCGAAACCTCTACCTCTTAGGGTCATATTTCTCACAATAGGAAAAGAAGATAGAATGCAACATATATGGAGGCATGCTCACATGAGGATCCACCACTAGAAGTTTAGGGAGGTGATTTAATTAATAAAGAAGAACAATTGAAGCCCAAAATAAGACCCAAGACCATTAGTTGAGAAGGTTGCAGAAGCCAAGGATTGCTTGAGTACAAGGAAAATGAAGACAAGGAAGATTTATCACATGATCAATCATGTTCCAACCAAATCTTGAGATACTCTCAGAGTTCAATCATGCTATAAGACCTTAACGACGTCAAATGAAGAAAGTTTGAATACCAAAGAAAGTTGTACATCTACAATTTAGAGTCCGAACTTGCATTATTTGGACTTCATATGAGGAAGTTATGGTCGAAATACTAAAGGTGCAAAGTAAGGAAAGTGGGATTTCGGGACAGACAGGATGTCAGTTTCATCTCCAAGCAAGATATATCATGTATAGGCTAGAACCTTCCATGAGGTATGTGTATACATGAAAATAGATCATGGAAGCCATCTCAAACTGGCCTTAGACTTTCCATGTATAGAACAAACCAAGGGGTATGAATACAAGGCCTCCCAAGGGGTAGAGGCATCCAAGTCGAAGTAAACAAAGCTCCAAAGCTAGGATTTAGGGTCCAACTTTGCAAGTGTAATTGAGAAGAAGTTCTCGGCAAAAGGGCGAAGTGAGAGAAGGCAGGAGGGCCTAGGGTCAGTTGACCCCAAGGGGTCCGGCTTGGCCGACTTAGGGCCTTCCCATGGAGCCTCGAGTTCATCTTTTCATATGTGATTCAAGTCGTCGAAATCTACAACTTTGTTCTTCAAGTTCGTGATGATTCTTGAGTAAACTCCATGTTCTTCTTATTTTGCTATGATAAACCTAGTTTAAACCTAGTTTTCCATGGATTGACAAAATCCTTGATACTCATCTCAGAGAAAGGCTACACCGATATTGTCGCCTGCAGTATAAGGTTTGACATGCTTAAGTGCCGTCAACAAGCTTTTCTAACACCGATATTATAAATCATGTATTAACCTTTTACTAGTAGTTTTGATAGTTAGTTTGTGTTTGCTAATTGTGTGCTAATCTAGTTCTATTTGTATTCTAATTAGATAGTGTATTCTTATTCTCTAGTTTGTGTTTAGTGTTTGTGTTCTAATCTTAGTCTCCAGGACTACCAACTAGATTTGCGTCAAGAAGATGGCATGCTACAACAATGTTCAAGCTGTGGTTTGTAGCACTAACAAGTCAAATAGGCTTTGAGCAATAGCACAATCATAAGCCTTGGATAGAATGCAAAATAGAATAACACCGCCACTCTAAGAGATAGAGATAAAGTAATATAATTGAATTATATTATAATCAAGGTACAAAAGATACAAGAGTTTACCACATAACTTGAAGCTAACTCCGATTCACTCTAACTCCCATAACTATCCTATGCAACCAAGTATATAGTGGAGCTTTTCTAAGGTATTATTATCACTTCCCATCCATACTTCGCAATGAGCTCCGGGGGTCTATTTATAGTCCTCCAAGTAAGAAGGTATTTATAGGCACCCTAGGTTGGTGAGGGGGGTAGGTCAGTGGTTGTGAGGCCACTTGGCAGGCCGAGTGGCTAGGGGCTAGGCAGTCGGTCACCCACTCTTGGCCTCTAGACCATCCGATGCACCACCTCTATCGATCCCGTGGTTGATACTCCTTATGACTAGGCGTGCCAGTTAAGTTTGGCATGTTTCTTCCTTGGTCATTGGATTTGGAGTGTGTTTCTTCCTTAGCCACTAGATGAGGCTCCCTTGGATCACTGTCTTCTCCAATCTAGGACTTCGGTCAATGAAGTGGAAGCCTTCCGGTTCCATGCATGTTACTTGCGTGGCTTTCTTCATCGGATTGTGTTTGACACATTGTGTTGCGCATGCAAGTTGAAGATAGACAAAATCGGCTCAGTCGGAAGGCCGGGCAGCTATTGTTGTTCCTTAGCCTGTGAGATATAACTCAGCAAGCGCACGGAAAACGTGTTGTAGCCTTTCACCCGAGAGTATTCCATGGCTTCGAATCCACAAGGAATAAGGAGTATAATAACACAGAACACAAATAACCGAACAGAGAAGCTAACAACACAGAGGTTAAAAGATAGGCAGAGCAAGATCGCTACTGAAATTTAATCAACTTACTAAACTAATCATGCAAAGCTCTCTACTGGTCTCAATAAACTTAGACACCACTTTAGGACACCAAAGTGCGGAATACCCAAACAAGAAAGGCAGGTTCTATAGGATCGTCAGTGAGTCTCTATCCGAACACGGGGCTAGGATACATAGGACGCACACCCGGTGTCACCAGGTGGGACTACTATTGGCGTTTCTTAGCCCATTAGAATTACTTCTGCAAGCACACGGCAAAACCGTTGTAGTATTTCACCTCAGAGTATTCCATGGTATTGTATTTGTTTCCATGAGAAAGTATCGAGAAAGAATACCCGAATTCATCAATCACCTAGCTACTACCAATTCATTGATTTCAAACAATAGCTAGAAAAGTAATCACCAAATACCATGGGATACAAGCCAAACACCATTAGTAGGAATTCGAGTCTAACTAGGAGGACAATGAGTCGAGGGCTAAGGTTTGGTCTTTCACCTCTACCAGTATACCAGAGCTATATGTGCTAAGGTCAAATGATTGAAATAGAGATATGATCTTGCATTAAGCGAAATGCTAGCCTCTTAAGGATGCCTATGGCTACAAGCGTCCCGAACGACGGGGTCAGAATATATAGGATACACTCCCACTGTCACCAAGAGGACCTACCGACAAAAATCTTTCTAGAGAAGATGGCACAATATAATCGTGTTAAAGTTTCTCCTTAGCCAAAAGAGGTGAGAACTAACCAGTCTAACTCTAGAACTAGGTGCAGTTTGTAGCACCAGCAAGCATAACTAAGCTCAATCAATTCTAACTTCGTACAACTCAAGTCTCAAATTGGTGCCTAGAAAGGAAAATGAAATACACCAATTGAGTAACTAACTAGAGACGAATATATATGACATAATGTATGAAAAGAAATGCTCACACTTGTCATATATCAGATGGTAAAAGATAAGAGTTTGAGGGCATTACCGAAGACTTCTGACTCACTCCAAAATAGCAGAGCTTGCTCTAACTCCCAGCTAAACAATGGATTCTAGACCACCCAAGGGAGAACTCCGAGAGAGAGAGAGAGAGTTACATGGTGAGTGGTATGTTTTTGAGAGCGGGGGAGTACCCATCTATTTATAGGAGGAGGTAGGTCGGTAATGAGGTTAAGTCAGTTAGCCAGGCAGCCACGTGGGAGGTCGGTCGGCCCTTCCCCAAGGTCGGGTGGCCATCAATGCACCACCTTGGTCCTTCAACGCCTAGGATGCCTTCTGGAGGTCGGTTTCTGTTGATACACGTGTTGAACATGTCTGGGTGGCCAACATTGTGGCAATGGCCGGCCAGCCTACCTTCTAGCCTTAGACATTTTATTGGTCCATGTGATGGCCTTCCGACGTTGGATTCAACTTGGGCTTGTTCTCTCAAGTGTTTATGAGACCTTTGTGATTCTCTTTGGTGAACAAGATGAAACATGAGGCATTTGGGGCTGTTCTATGGCCGTCTTATTTTCTAAAGCTTAATTTGCGAGAAGATGTGCAAAATGTTGAGTTTTCATCTCTCTTTCCTTTTGGTCTTTTTAGTGATCTTCTCTATGTTTATTATGATTCGTTGATCCAAAGATCAAGCCTCTGATTCCTAGTTCAAGAAGCTTGCTAGGATATGTTATAGCATATTCCATCTATGATTGAGCCTAGAAAGCACTAGTAATAGTGGAATTCAAATATCTTCTAAATCCGTCATAAACTCCTTCCTTTTACTTTCACATGCTAATCTAGGTAATCCCTTGATTGTAACGCCCAAAAATCGCTAACCAAAAATCACCAACTAAACCACGCGGTTTTCAAAAACAATTTCAAAAATGCATCATCATTCTATCCATTCTCTCTATCAGCCCTTCCAAATCTTTTTCTAGGAGGCCCTTCAAATTTCCACACATGCACACACTCCCCAAATTCAAAATTTCAAATCCAAATCCCAAATCAGCCAGCAGAAAAAGAAAAACATCCAAACTCCTTGATGGGCCACTTCCCCACGCCCTTCCCTTTCCCTTCAGCCCACACAAACCCCTTCCTCTCCCCTCCACTCGGCTCAGCAAGCAGGCCGGCCCAGCACCGCACCCTTCCCCCTCCACTCACTGCCACCACGGGCCCACACGTCGGTGCGCTTCTCGCTGCTGACAGGTCGGCCCCACACGCCAGATCCTTCCCCTTCATCACCGCGCCTGCCCCTGATAGAAGGACACGCCGCCGTATCCTGCACGCACGCATGCGTGACAACACACATCGACATTTGAAGCGTCCCCAATTTCTTGGAAACTCAAATGTGACGCAAATGCTAGTCCCAGGGTTTAGCAAAACATTTATTTCAAGTAGTACAGAGTCCAAACTTAACGATTACAAACCATTACATAAATATTGCATGAAAATAAGATACAGTGGAAAGCTATGTCTTCGGGCCCAATGCCATAGGCTAGTTGGGAGGTAGGACCGTGACCTAGCTGAAGAGCAGCTCGAACAGTTCGTCGGAGCTATCTAGAAAAACATCAACATAGCAAGGGTGAGTACATACGTACTCCGCAAGCCCACCTTCCTCCTATAGAGTTTGGGGGATTGACCATATCCACATGCAAGGCTATATCTGGGGCTCAGGTGTTTTGCGAGAAACTAATGCAAGGTTCATTTTAGTGGCCAAGTTTTAGCTTTATGAAAAATAGGGTTTTTATCCAAAAGGGGAGGCGACCGGATCAGCCGATCCAAGCAGCCCATCACATAACCCTTTTCCAGCCATCAACTCAAACCAAGCTTTCCCAACCCATATCCATCCAATTTTAGATTATGAAAAGCTTGCTAATTGAAATACCAAGCCGTAACTCATCCATACCAGTGGACGCGGACTATTCGAATAGATTTTACTGTTGGCCAGAGTTGCACTAATACCCACAAGTTGGACTCAGCAGCTACTTATCATCATAAGCACCCGAATTCTAAACTTAGCCGTTGCCTTTGTTTCATCACCTAGCAGTACTTTAGAGGTTCGGGCCACCTAGCCACTCCAGTACCCCACGGTACTCCTGTGGCTCCCAACCCCTTCCCTAGCCCCTTGTGCGCCAGCACAGAAGCTACTAGGCTATTCACTCCGGCTCGGGCCTAGCCAATGCCTCATACAGAGCGAGTGGTTGTACTAAAAGAGTTAGGCAAAATGTAGATCAACCCGGTCCTTCAGGGCGCAGGTAGAACCATTTCCACTTCCCATTGCTCGACACCGCGAGCATCCACCTACCCGGTCATCTCCACGACTCCCGGGACCTAGGTAACCGTGGGTTGCTAAGTTACCGTTCATACCCTGCCCTTAGGTGGCTTATTCTGACCCGTGGGTCGTTTGCCGGGGTTCTTCCCCATTTTATTTTAAAAACACCCATACCCACTGTTATCCCATCTCATCAAGTTATCCACCTTAACCCCAACTTATCTCCAAGTTTTAGATAGACATAGTTGAATGAGCGATTTCCACCTATGCGCGCTACTTCTAAATAGGTTTGGGGGATTATCCAAATAGGGTTAACCTTATCAAGCAAACAATGCAGGTTTTATTGGGTCGAACTGGCCGAAAGTTTTATTTTGCACTACTAGGAATTTTATGCATCAAGTGAGGATTCCAGTGGACTTACCGTCGTCTAGGTCCTCGTCGCAGTGGAGGTCAGTACTAGGATCGTCGGGTTCCTGGTCCGCGACGGTCGTCTCCGGCTCCTGGGGTTCCTCCGGGACGGTGTCTAGCGCACACAAACAAGAACATACAATAAACACAATTATTCATATACCAAACAATTGAAAGGGGGTTGGATTAGGTAGAGGGTGTTTCTAGAAGAATTTAGGAGGAAGAATCATCTCAACCGGAGTTGGAATGGGCAAGATATGGAGGTTTATGTGCAGGGGGTAGATTTGAACTTTTGGAAAAAAGGAAAAAGCTTTAACAGGCCTAATTCCACGCGCGGCCCAAAGCCTCCAGGGGGGAAGCTCGGCCCGCGGCGCTGTTGGCCTACCAGGCCTGGCGCGCGTGGTACTGGGCCGGCCCAGTAGCGCGGCGGGGGGAGGGGGGAGACGGCGCGGGGCAACGGCGTGAACGCCGAGCCCGCGTGTCGGTGAGTGTGTGTGTGGGGGGGGGGACGGTGTTAGGGGGAGCGGACGGCGGTTTGGCTTGGTCCGGTGGAACCGGCCGTGGGGGAAGGGCGGCAGCTCGCCGGCGGTTTCCCTCCGGTGAGGCGGTTCCGGCGCCAAGGCCGGCACCGCGAGGTGTAGGTCATCGGGGCGAACCCCGTGCCACCGTCGCGAGGGCAAGGAAGGCATAGTGCCGCCCTGGCGACGAGCGCCGGTGAGGGGCGTGGGCGAGGCGGTGGCGCGACACCCCGCCGGAGCCGTCTCCGAGGAGGTTTTTGGGCTTAGGTGGGGTGGAGGATGTGCGCGCTGGAGTGGTGGGTGTGCTGTCTACCTCAATTGGTGACGTCGGTTGCGTAGGAGGGAGAATTTGGGCACGGTGGAGGTGGCGGTGGTTGCGCGTGGACGAGGCTGCGCCGGAGTCTCCCCCAGGCAGCCCGGCGGTGTAGTGTGTTGTGGAGGCGGGGTGTTGGGCGTTGAGATGGGCAGGGGTTTATGTAGGCGGCCGGGGTCGGGGTGGTGCCGGAAGGGGCCGGCGGCGGCACGCTCTCGTCGTGGAGGGGGGTCCGGGGTAAAGGCCGGGACGGGTAAAGGCCGGGGGCGGGGCGATGCGGACACGCCGCTGCGTGGGGAGGTCCGGAAGGGGTAGTGATGGCGGCGGCCAGGACCTGTGGGGGTTGGGGAGGGGTGGCGCGCCCGGCGGCCGTCGTGCGCCGCGGGCAATGCCCGTTGGTTAGAGGAGGGGGACGGACCTGACGGGCGGGGTCCGCGCGTCGGCGTGAGGGGGAGAGAGGGGAGGGCTTTGCGGGCCGTCCGGGTGAAAGGGGCAGCAGGCCGAGTTGGGCTGGCTCGGCCCAGGTGGGGAAGGGGGGGAAGTGGATTGGGCCAGGGGAGGGGAGATGAGGCCGGTTGGGCCAGGGGGGAGAGTTGGCCCTTCTTCTTTTCTACCTTTTCTTTTCCTTTTTGATTTCTGATTTTGGGATTTTCGGATAAGGCCTTTTTGTAGGATTTTTGGAGGATTAGAATTTGATCATCGCTGTTTTTGTGAGGTCAAAATTCAGGGTGTTACAACGTTGCACGCCGCGCCGGCCGAGAATCGCGCCGCCACCATCGAACAAGCATCCCGCCGCCTCAGCCTCCTGTTCCGTGTCCCGATGCTACCGCGAACACCACCCGCCTCGCCGCGAACACCACCCCGCACAGCGGAGTTAGGCAGCCAGCTGTTGCCGCCTTCATCTCCCTGGGGCTACACCCCCACCACACCACTGGCGCCACAACAAAGTACCCAGTGCCGGCGCTGGCGACACCACCACCGCTTGTGCGCACCACGCCTCACGTGCCGCACGCCGCGCACCCAGCCACGCTACGACATGCCGGCCATCCCCGCCACCACCTATAAAAAGGGGGCACCTCAGCCCCCAGCTATCCTCACGCCATACTCACCATGCACACGCACGACACACACACACCTTCACCTCGCCGGCTTCCCTCGCGGTGGGCTGACCCACCGTGGAGGAGCTCCACCGCCGCCCTCCATCGGCCACTACCCAAATCAATCCCCTCCGATCTCTCCCCTGCCGATTGACATCCGCCCTGACCCCCTCCACCTCGCTGACCCACTCTTGTCATCGGAACCGGGTCGCCGGCGGTAAACCGCCGGTGACCCCTGGCAGCGAACGCAGTCCGGTTCGGCCAAGCCGGCCGTGACGCCGTTCGGTCCGCCGTCGCCCTGAGCGAGTGGGGTCACGCTGCCCCGCCGTCACCTTGCTGTCGCCGCACTGTCAGCGCCAGTGGGTCAGCCCAATAAGGCCCGCAGCGCGTGGACGGGCGGAGCAGGTCGTCTGAGCGTGGAAATGGGTGGGCTGCGCGTGGTATTTTGGCCCGCGAAGCTTTTTCCTTTTTCCATTTCGATTTATGAGTTTCCGTTCTTGTGAAATTCATATCTCGGCCATACGGACTCAGAATCCGGCGATTCTTCCACCAAACTTATTCTAAAATCTTCCTCTACCCAACCTTGTCCCCTACATAGCCTTTTGAGCATATTTGATTGTCATTTCGTGCATGTTTCTTGTTTGTGTACGCGTAGAAACCGTTCCGGAGGAGACTCGCAAACCTGACGTAACCGTACCGGACCAAGAGCCTGAGGAACCAAATGTTGACCTCTGTTGTAATGAAAACATCGACGATGGCAAGTCCACTGAAACCCTTTGATGCATAAACCTCCTAGTTTTTACAAAACGACCCTTGCCATGACAACCACAAAACCTGCATTTGTTTTGCCAGCTAAGGTCAAACATGGTAGGATAGCCACCCGAACCAATCTTAGACCTAGCACGCTTAGGAGGGATCACTCACTCAATATTATATACATTAATCTTGTTGGAAATTTGGGTTGTTGATGGGTTGGTGTGTGCGTTTGCGAAAACTTGGGGAAAGACCCCGGCGGTCGGTCTCGATCGGCTATGCCACGTGTTAAAGGGTGGAATGCCCGGATACTGCTCTTACGGTTTATCTGGGGTCCGGGGCCTCGTGGAGAGGACTGGACAAGTGGCTCGTGTGAGCACTATGGAGAATCTGCCCTGAAGGACCGAACTGGGAGTCTCATCTTGCCTAACTCTTTATAGTACAACCACTCGAAGTTGTACGCGGCAACACTGGGCCGGAACCCGCAAGGAACAACCAACCGATACCCATAGGTTGGGAGCATTGGGGGACTGAGAATGGTGGAAGTCGTGTGTCTGCTGGCACTGATGCGACAGGGGCCATATCTCTCCTTGGTTAAGGCCGGGGAATACTTGCGGGGGAAGAGCCTTGAGCGGGAAAGAACCTCATGATGATGACAGTCCTGGACCAAACTTGTGGGTAAAGTGTGCACATATAGCCAGAGTATAAACCTATACGGATAGTCCGTTGTCCACTGGTATGGATGGGTTACGGCTTTGTTTCTTCCACTAGATGTTTTATAAAAATTGGTTATGATTTGGGCTGGGTGAAAAATTGGTGTGTTTTGGATGCTGCAGGGCGTGGCCCCGTGGTAATGGATAAAACCCGTGGTCTGCGTGCCACAAGCCATGGCGGACCGACAAGTCTGGTGGCACCCCTTTTTGGAAAAATGTGTTTTCATAAACTAAAATGGTAAACCACTAAACCTTGCATATGTTTTCTGCAAAAATAGCCTGAGCTCCATATACTCCTTGCATGTAGAAATAAGTCATTACCCTTTCCTATTGGGGAAAGATGGGCTTGTGGAGTACGGTTGTACTCACCCTTGCTATTACTATGTTTTTCAGACGACGAGAAAACCCTGATTGAAGCCCTCTTCAGTTAGGTTATGGTCTTATCCCCAACTAGCCCGTAGCATTGGGCAAATAAAGACGCTTCCGTTGTAATTTGGTTTGTAATCGTTAAGTCCGACTCGGTACTATTTGAAATAAATGTGTTGCTAGCCTCCTGAGACTAATATTTGTATCACATTTAACTTCCCATGAAAATGGAGGCGCTTCATTGATCTTTTGAGTAGATCTTTTTAAATCACCTTTTATATAGGTTAGGATTGAGATTTGGGTAGGTTTTTGACTTTTTGTCGAATGTGGAGTTGTTATTTAGGTTGTTATGAGATTGTTGTTAATTTTTTTGTGATATTTAGAGTCTATGTCCTTAGGTTTTTAGCAATTTTATTGTGAGGACAGTTGTAATTAAAGTCACAAAACGAGTGACCCAGTTTTGTAGAACCAAGTACTCCGATTTGGCCTAACAATTGAGATTTGCAAGTATTTCTTTGGTGCTTTCTTCCGCTTTGTTTCAGTGGGCTTTTAACATTGTTACTAATTCCAATACACAATCAATCATCAATGTCTATGTGGATTTTTCCATGTGGCGTCGCAAGGAACTCCTCTGTAGAAAGAACAACTAGAACATTTGGCCCATATATATATATATATATATATATATATATATATATATATATATATATATATATATATATATATAGGAAAACCAGAGGTTTTCCCCTACAACAATATACTCCTAGCTTTGGCTCTATAAAGAACCAAAGTAAACTTTTTAACAAAAAGAGATATACAAGCTGCAATTGAAGCTGGGATCCCAATGAAGATGAGGTTGTTTCTAGTCAGCCAAATGCTTTGGCCCATATATCTCACCATTTGCGATTATCATGGGGCGCTTGCAGGCACCAAGAGTATGTTAAAACTGAAGGATTTAGTTTTCTAAACAAGAAAAAAAATCAGGTGCGCCGGTTTTTGCAAAGAGAGCAGTGACAAGTGAGCTCGGCGTTTTGATCATGTATGTTACTGTACGCTAGGCCTGTTTGGATCCATGGAAAACATGTATACTGGCTAAAATTTTAACCTTTTAGGGGCTAAAGTTACAAACAGGAGGGGCTAAAATATTTTAGCCCATTAGCTCCCAAGGAGGAGCTAAAATGGGGCTAAAGAGCCCCTTTCCCACCCCTGCCCCCGGTCCCCACTCTCTCTCTTCCCTCTCTATCCCTGTCTTTTCTCTTGCCGACGCCCGCCGTCCGGCTCAAGTCGCGCCGACGCCCGCCGACAGCCCCGCCTCACCCGCGCTCCTCCCCCGCCGCCCTCTTCACGAGCACCGCCACCGGCGCACACACCGCCGTCGCCACGCCGCCATTTCGCCCACTCTCGAGGAACGCACGGATCCTGGACCGAAAGAGAGAGAAGGCTCTATCGGAAGAGAGAAGGCGATGGAGGGAGAAGCGGGACGAAAGGATTGATGGAGGGCGCCGCGGTGGATCCAAGGCCGGCAGATCTGGCAGCAAGGCGGTCCCAGGAGGAGGCAGGCGGAGGCGGCGACGCGCTAGTGGTGGCAAGCGGCACGGTGGGTCGAGGCAGCGGATTCAGAGCAGTGGAGGGAAGGCGGGTGCCGGCGGCGGGGCAGTAGGACAGAGGTGGCACGACATAGAGGAGGAGAGGCTGGCGCCGGCAGCAGGGCAACGGGCCGCCGGGCGCTGATGCGGTGCAGGGTGTAGGGGGAGGCGGGGAAGACGAGAGACAGAGAGGCAGCAAGGGAGGGAGAAGGGGCATTTTAGTCTTTATGCACAACAATAAAGCCTTTGACCCCCTACTTTAGTCACTGGATCCAAACATGGGTGGCTAAAATTTTAGTCTCTTGTTTTAGCCTCTACAATCCAAACAGGGCCTTAATGCTATCATGGTGTTTGGCCAATGTCTCCGGCAATCTGGCTCTACAAAGGGGATTTCTAGGCCCATTTCAGTTTTTTTTTTAATTTTGTCTGCCCCAGCAGCCTCCCACGCCGACGGTCGTCGCCGCGGCCTCCGCTGCCGCCCTCCCCCCTCGCCGCCCTCTCCTCCCGAGCCGAGGAGCTGCTTCCTATCCCTTTCCCTCGTCACTCTCTCCTCCTGCCAACGCCGACGAGTGCCTACTCTAGCACACCCCTTCCCCCGCGCTGGCGAGTTGTTGCGAAAGCACCCTCTATCTCTCCCCCACCGCCCTCTCCACCTCCCCACACCGGCGAGCGCTCGCGCCCGCACGCCCCTTCCCTCGTGTCGGTGAGCGGCCAGCACACCCCCTCACCACGTCGGCGAGCGGCAGCGGGAGAACTCTCTCCCTCTCCCCTGCCGCGCCCTCTCCCCCTCCCCATGCCGGAGAGCGGCCGTCAGAGGCGGGCTGCGGGGAGGCCATGACGACGGGCGGCAGCAGCAGCGTGGGTAGGTGCCGCGGGGCTGGGCGGCGGCGCGGCAACGGAGCGAGCAGCGCTGCACCATGACGACGAAGCGGGGCAGGATAGGGGCTTGACGTGTCAAGATTTGATTGGTCTAAAAAGTGGATAATTTTCATCACCATAATTTCCCGAATGTTGTGCAGTCAACACAAAGCCGCCAACACGACTTCCCTTGTTTCTGGGTTTGAACTTCGCGTTCGGGGCAAGTTGATGCTTCTTTCAGCCCATACGGAGGCCAGGAATGAAATGGGCCATTTCCGACCCGTGAGACCATCCTCAATGGGATGGATAAAGGGGATGGATATAATACTGTTTGGCACTGTTTTACTATTATTACTGTAGACAGAGAGGAGTGCAGTTGCAATAGTAAGAGGAAAGATGGATATACATCCCGCCGGAGATAGCGTGATGTCCAAACCCACTTTTCTTTTTTTTTCCCTCTTGACCGAAACCCCAAATCCTTCGCCGGCAAGGCAATCGCACATTCCCCAGTTCCCAGTTCCCACTCCAACGAGCCTCGATCGCAGAAGAGAAATGGAAGCCTATGCCCACCGGGGCAAGCAAAGCTAGCTTCGCCTTGCTCCGATTCGCCGCATCAGCTCCCCATCCCGCCGTCGCATCAGCAGCGGCGAGAGCGAATTCGAGACCGCCGAAGTCCAGCCGGCTCGCCGGGGTTCCCAACCTAGCCTCTCATTGCCCGCGGCGCGGACTCGACTCTATCCGATCGGGCATCGGGGTGGGGTTGGGGACCGACAGCAAGGAGCCGGCGCCTTGGGCCCTTGGTCCCCTCGCTCCCTAGTTGGGGGCGCGCCGCCCATCGGCGCGGTGCGGATGCCGCGGGCGCCCGCGCCCACTGGACCCCGGCCGACCTGCGCGGCGCCTCGTTCCGCGTGCCCGCCCGCGCCCCGCTCCATGCCCTCCGCCGCGGCTACATATGTGGCTGCGCGCTGAAGGCCCCCCCGCTGCAGTGCGCGTTGAAGGCTTTTCGGTGCGTGTGTGTGTCTTGCGCCTTGCTTCGGCTGCTTTGAGTTTGGATGGGCCAGATGGTGAGTTCGCGAGCATCTGCCGTGCTCTATCGTGTTGTACGATGTACCGTGTCGTGACGACGGATTGACGGTGTTGTGGCTTACTGATCAGTCAGCTTGTTCTGACGACTTGTTAATGATGATTTTGTGCAGGTTTCGGATGACAAATTCGAGGAACAGGCAGCTAGCAACGGTACGTACTGTGCGTGCCGTGCTGATTTCCTGCTGCTGCGTGCTCAGTTGCTCGTTGTTTCGGTTATTTAATCAAGCTTCTCATGGGAATCCGGTTATCATCTTGCACTTCTTTTTTGCAGGAGGGTTCATCAAGAATGGAAGAGAAATATTGTTTCAGGTGAAAGCATGTCCAGGCCTATATCTCGCAGTCATGCTAAGGATCAAAGTTTGATGAGGGTCATTACACATGCGATGAGAACATGTATATTCAGTTGGATAAGCGCATAAACAGGCCACTCTAATTTTGGAAGTTTGAAACTAATTTGTCAGCGTTTGGTAAACGATTCTAAAATTTGTGACCTCTTGCCTACGTATTGCCATAATCTATAGGGGTGTTTGATTTGGGGAACCACCCCATCCTACATGATGTGGTCCATCATGAACCAATTTCATAAATTTTGGCGGGATGACCCCTTTCCTCAATCCTCATGCTTATACTTGTTATTATGGATGAGGTGATGATGGATCAACTCATTCTAATCCACAAATCAAACAAAAAAAAGCGAGTCAGAAGATGATGCATCACTTCATTCCACAAAACCAAACACCCCCTATGTTTAGCCTCTTACAGGCCACTTACTGGGGTTCTAGTTCAATTTGGTGTGAGTGCTTCCTGAATAGCTATGCTTTTTGTAACAGCTAAAATGTTGATTGAACAAACAAGCTAAAGTTTCCTGACATATTTTGCTGATTTTAATTATGTGTTAGGCTTTTAATTGGGAATCCAATAAGCATAACTGGTGGAGTAATTTAGAGGAGAAAGTTACTGACCTTGCCGAATCTGGGTTCACATCAGTGTGGCTTCCTCCACCAACACAGTCATTATCTCGAGAAGGTAAAACTAGGCAACATCCTCTCTTACACGAAGCATAGTTACAGAAGAGGTCTGATATGTTCTTTTACAGGCTATCTACCACAGAACCTGTACTGCCTTGACTCATGTTATGGTTCTCTCCATGAACTAAAATTGTTGCTTCATAAAATGAATGAGCACAATGTAAGGGCTATGGCAGATGTTGTTATCAACCATAGAATTGGAACTACTCAAGGATCCAATGGCATGTATAATCGTTACGATGGCATCCCAATACCCTGGGATGAACATGCTGTTACATCTTGTTCAGGTGGGAAGGTAATTAAATTGACTTGTTTTAACCTTTTACTTGGCACTGTATCTTGATGTATATTTTCTACTCTTAAGATGTACATTTTCTGGACTACGCAGGAGAGTTGTGCATCATTTCAATTAAGAGGAAGAAAAATACAAATACAAAAGAAACACACAATTCCAACACGACACTTAGTCCATGCAGCGCCGGTTTTTACAGAGTAAAAGACGCTCCACTAAAGGAGTAAAAAGCGACCAGAGGGGGCAACAACTGGATTAGAATACCTCAATCGTACCCTAGTACCAAATATTGTAGCTCTTTGGCCCCAGGCCATAGCTGCACACCACAGAGTCCCTCCACAAACCAGACGATTCAAGGGGGGAGGGGGGGTACCATTAATCATTTCAGTGCGTCCACTATTCCAAAGCCAAGATTGTTAAGACCTTTTCGATGATTCCTGTTGACCTTTGGTTGAATAGTACCACGGTACCACCAGCTGGAGAATACTTTCCTGTTTGGTCGCGGAACTAGGTTCTCCCCAAATTTTTGGATGATAATGTGCCATACTCTTTACTCTTAAGCTGTGCATAACTTCAACGCAACTTCACTTTCAGGGAAACAAAAGCACTGGGGATAACTTCGATGGGGTTCCCAACATAGATCATACACAGCAATTTGTACGGAAAGATATTATCGAATGGCTGATCTGGCTTCGAAAATCTGTTGGTTTTCAAGATTTCCGCTTTGATTTCACAAAAGGGTAAATAGTTAATTGGCCAAACTAGATTAATATCCACTATGAAAGAAATAAACTTTTTCCAACCTAGTATCTTTCATTGCTAACTTGCTGATTTGTCAACCTCTTTTGTGTTGCAGTTACGCAGCAAAGTTTGTAAAAGAATACATTGAGGAATCAAAACCTCTTTTTGCAGTTGGTGAATACTGGGATAGCTGTGAATATAGCCCTCCTGACTACCGACTGAACTACAATCAGGGTAAGGGATTTATAATTCCAATCTTACTGCCACTGACACACTCTCAGTTCAGCACCTTGATTGGCATATGTAAATGGTGAACAAAGTTAAACTTAACTATTTTCACCATCTAAAACTTTTGCCTCCATTGAACTTATGTGAGCTTATGTCAGCTTCTAATAACTATCAAGTGTCATAGTTGCCTCTTCAACTGCTGTGCTAAGTCTCTTTAGAAGCTACACCCAACATGTCAGGGCTGTCATTATTATTCTCTTTCTGGATATGTATATAAGCTAAAAGTTACATTCTCGAATATGAAGTGTGCTCCTATGCATGCTTGTTGGTTTACTAAAATGGCTTTTTGGCTCTGGCAGATAGCCATAGGCAGAGGATTATTAATTGGATAGATAGTACTGGAGGGCTTTGTGCTGCCTTTGATTTCACAACAAAGGGTATTCTTCAGGTCAGCGATGAATTGCCACTGAAGGAACAAAAATTTGTCTTAAGTGATTTGTTTGAACATTTAATGTTGTTTGAATCAGGAAGCTGTCAAAGGAGAGTTGTGGCGTTTGAGAGATCCAGAAGGAAAGCCACCTGGTTTGATGGGATGGTGGCCTTCAAGATCAGTTACCTTTATTGAAAATCATGACACTGGTTCAACTCAGGTATACTATTCAAATTTTCATCCTTCTTTGGTCAAGACCAAATAGTTGTGTTACTGAGCTGGAGATTTCACTGTCAGATGTGTTAACAGAAATTTACAATTTCAGGGTCATTGGCCTTTTCCATCAGATCATATTATGGAGGTACTATACTTCATGGACTTTGTAGTTTTCCATTTTGCATGACCTTGATTCCATCAGAATCTAATAACATGTACTGTTTAATTATTTTACAGAAATGGCCATTATGATAGCAGGAAGCTTAATTTCTTTATAACAACTGTTAGCACTTTAAAAATGAATAGTATATAATCATATTAACCCACAGAATCTTTTGTTTTATACTAGTTTTCTGTTCTTTTTACTGGAAGACCATATGTTTAATGACACATGTATCTTTTGATCTTTAGGGATATGCTTATATACTCACTCACCCCGGCATCCCCACGGTATTCTATGATCACTTTTATGACCAGGGAGTGCCTCTCCATGACGAAATTGCTAAACTGGTATGCTGCTTGGAACCATGTATCTGAATCATCCTTTGTCTACCTGCTTCTTCTTTTTTAGAAAAGCACCAGGAGCCCTGGTAATTTTGTTAAAGAAGATAAGAGCCAAAAAAAGGACTAACAGTAAAGAAAGAAGGGGAATTACACAGCTAATGATAATCACCAAATATAACGATGCTGCATTTCTAAGTCAAATGATTTTTACCCAGATGCAAATCAGAAAATACCAAGACATACATAGCCGATCGTCAATCAAAATTCTGGAAGCAAGGTCAGACTTGTACTCAGCAATCATTGACGACAAGTTGTGCATGAAGATTGGCGATGGCTCGTGGTGCCCAAGCGATCCAGAGTGGAGGCTAGCAGTATCTGGAGATAGATATGCTGTGTGGCACAAGTGAAGCATATAATTGGCACCGATACAGCCTTTATCTCTCCTCCATGAACAGGAGTAATGAGTATGTTAATTGAAGAACACGGCGGTAAACATGCATAAAATGGGGTTCTTGGTTACCTCAGTAACAAAAAGAGTGACTGATGTGTTTGTCATGGTAGAGGGTAAATGTGTGATGTTAATTAGAAATAATTGAGATGATGAGGCTGACCCAGAGATGAGATATTATTCTGTTAGTGACAGCTAGTGGGAATTACCTGTATGAGCAATATATATACATATAGGCTAATGTGATGACTATGTGAATTATTTTACTCTGGAACCAGAAATTTTAATTGTTTATTATAAAATACAGGTAAAGGGGTATGCACTGTGCTGGCACCCCTTCGCAAAAAATAAAGAATAAAAAAATAAAAATAGGCCCTAGGAGTTTTGCAAATTGCAGATGGCTGCCTGTTCACACACTGAATAATTTTGACAAGCAGTTATAATAATCAAATATGGTCTGTATATATAGAATCATTACAATCTTCTTGTGCAGCTTGATAATCTTGACCATGGTCATCAGAGAGTGCATCCGTACTGTCTACAGTACGCAAACAGTGTTTTTATACACAATATTTTTCTACTTTGTGTACAGTGCGCAAACAGTGTTTTTCACGCTAATATCCACTTTCTGTCTATAGTACGCAAACAATGTTTTTATATACAATGTCTTTTTACTTTGTGTACAGTGCGCAAATAGTGTTTTTTACGTTCATATCCACTCTCTGGTGACCATGATCAGTTTCTTGGTGTGGGAGTGTGCGTTTCTCACGTGGGAGCGCCTCATCGCATGGTTCTTCTGCAGCCATTAAACAAGGTCTGAGGTCTCTCTGGCTTGTCCTGGCAAATCTTTGGTTCTGTTGTTCATAGCTTCTACTTGAGGTTCAGGCTACAGGTGGTATTTTCCTTCCAGGGTGTAGTTTCCTTCGGTTGTATTTTCCTTCTTTTCTTAGGACTTTTATGAAACTCCCAGGGTGTGCTTTATATGAGTTTTTTAATCTGCTTTTTATGAGTTAACAGTACCTTTCACCCTTCGAAAAAGATACTTGTCTGCAGTAGCGCGCTACGGTGTTAAACAGTGTATAGGCATTTTCTTTACACATCGCCAATCAATTTGTGCACGTGTATACTGTAAAGCACGTGGAAGATGAGGTCCAGGTTATGCAAAATGCTCAACTGGCTGCACCGATTGCTGCAGTCCACCACTCCACCTAATCTTCATAGAACCACCTCCTACTTCCTAGGGAAGGAAGAATTAAATATATTGAATCCAAATGTACCAAAGTGAAAAGGTGTCTCCTTCCCTCGCAAGGAGGACATTCTTGCAACACAGTGCCTCCCTTATCTCTGTATTTTCCATTCTAATTTTCTCTGAAGATCGAAATCCTTCCTCTTCTCTAGCACGTCTTGCGGCGCAATTTGATATGTTTACTGGGAGAGGAACGTAAAATACCACCCACTCCTTCGAAATAAATGGCGGGATCAATCCCGGGCTCCTTCCCGCCCCTTGACGCCTCTGCTCCCGGTGGCCATGGCCTCGCCGCCGCCGCCCGATCGCCCCTCCACCTCCGGCAGCCTCGGTTACTTCCACATACGACTCGTGTGCCCCACCCCCGCCCTTATTATCCTGCGCATCGACCGCCTCTACTCGCTTTCCACCTCCCGCCGCCGGGGCCACCGCCTCCTACTCGCCAGCCCGGCGCGCCGGCGCGCCCGCGCCCTCCTGCTCAGCACCTCCGGCTGCGAGCTTCGACTCACGCCCCGCTCTTATGGCGCCGGCGCTCCGAGCGTCAACGGTCGGCCCCTCCGCGCGGGGACCCCCGCTGAGCTGGCCGTCGGCGACGAGGTATCGGTTCTGCGCTGCGGCGTCAGGTACGGGTTTACCGTGGAGAGGTTCGTCTCGTGCGGAGGGGGTGAGGTTGGCGCTGCTGCTGCTGGCTGCAAATCTTTCAAAATTGAGAGCTACAGAGAATAGAGAGAACAGAGCAAAGAGGGGGAAAAAAAACGTAGAGCAGTCTCTGGAAGCAGCAGCACACTTCTACATAGTGTGTATACATTTATAGAGTTCTTTCTCAACAGACCAAGCTACCAACAAACTCATTTAAAGCATGCTACAGTTCACAAGCTATAAACTATTTTTTTTTTGAAGCCAGCTATAAACTATTTTTCTTACACACATACGTCACACACCCGCAGCTAGTTTCTAGACTAGTGCATTTTGCATCATCATTCAACATCCCCCCTTGATGCAAAATCAGTAACACCAAGCAACTTTCTGAAATACAAAAACTTAGCAGAAGGGAGAGCTTTAGTTAATATATCAGCAGCTTGCTCTTTGGTTGAGATGCTTTTCATGATCATCAACCCCTTTGAAACTTGCTCATGAAGAAAATGATGGCGTATGTCAATATGCTTTGTTCGGCCATGATGAGAAGGATTCTTTGACATAAAAAGAGCAGCCATATTATCACAAAAGAGCTGAGTTGAATTTTGCTGGGCATGATGAAGATCTTCAAGAATACGCCGTGTCCAAATAATTTGACAGGCAGCTGCAGCTGCAGCAACATACTCTGCTTTAGATGATGATAATGCCACAATTTCTTGCTTCTTTGATGTCCAAGAGATTGCACCTGATCCTAGGCTTAAGAAAAAGCCTGCAGTGCTCTTACGGTCCTCCAGAGAACCTACCCAGTCACTATCAGAAAAACCAAATAGCTTCAAGTGTGGAACATGAGCATACCAAATACCAAAGTTGCTGGTTCCACGGAGAATCCGCTTTGCTGCTCCAAAATGTTGTTTGGATGGCTTATGCATAAACCTTGACACCAAACTCACAGCAAACATGATATCTGGACGAGTATGAGTCAAGTACATCAAACCACCAATTAACTTTCTATATAATCTTGCATCAGCTGGCCCTGTTCCATCTTCAAGTTTTAATTTCTCACAGGAGTTTAGAGGAGCGTCAATCTCTTTGCATGCAGCCATACCAAATTTCTTTTTTTTATCAAATGGCAAGAGCTCTGTCTTTCAATTAAGAAGAAAAGAATTGATTCCGTTTTAAGGAAATCCAGGCCAAAAACCAACAAAGAGCGCACGGTTGAAAAACCGGTGAAAGGCCACCCTGACGACGCCCCCAACCACTGCCCACTATTTGTCATCGTTGCCGAGCTCATCCCAAGGGATAAGCAGCTCCGACTTCCAACAGCGGGCAACACGGACAACCAGGGACACCCTAACACCACCTACACACCAGCAACAGCCCACAAGGAGAAAGAAAAGGATGCGCCATCGTTGCCGAGCCTCGACGCACCCCACGCGAAGCAGCTCCGACTCTTCATCACCGAACTTGGTCTAACGGCGCTGAGCACCAGAAGCAAGCTGACATCAGGAGCATCTCCGATTCCCCGTCATCGAGCCAAGACGAGTGACGAAAAGCCTCCGTTGGTAGGCGACCACACAAACAGGGACCGGAGATCTTCCGAACGGCGCCTAGAAGCCGACGCCGCCTGCCCAGAAGACTCCAGCAAAGACCTGCGCCGTGGAGACCGCCGAAACCATGGAAGAAGGCTGCAGTAACAGCCAAAGCAGTCGACACCCCAAGGCCAAGCCGCGCGCCGTCGCCCTCCACCGCCCACCGACACGCTCACCACACGCGTCGCCGCCACACCACGCCGACGAAAGCCGCCCGAGGCAGCCTAGCAGAGGAGTTCCCAAAACGACCTCCAGGGAGGTGGAACGGTGCCCTCAAGCGTCGCCGTCGATGGCTTTCGCCGGGAAAAGCATCCTCCGGACCACCCCAGACGCCATAGGCATGCGGAGAGAAAGGGAGTTCCATGGATAGCACCTTCAGGAAGGTAGGAGCGGCGACGCCTGGCTTTCACCAGAATCCCCCCCATCGCCCATCCTAGCACCCGGATCCGGCCAGCCATGGCCGACGCCATCCCTCGTCTTCAACCGAGACCGGGACCCCAAGACCAATGCGGACGCCAACATCTAGGCGGAGCCGGCAGCGCAAGGCCAGGGGACGCGAGAGGCCTCGCCACCGCCATCCTAGCGAGCAGACAGAGCGGAAGAGGCAGATCAGGCCTGGGAGGCCATGGATCCGGCCTCTAACCTCCGGTCGCCCACCGGGAAGCGCCGCCCGCGCCACCGAGCACCTCCGCAGCCGCACGGGTCGCGCAGCGCTCTCCACTGGCCCCAGAGGCGAGATCCAAGCTAGTCTCTCCGGATCCGGCCAAGGGGCCGCTGGAACAGGCCCCCGACGAGGCACCGGCGAACGGGGTCCCGCAGGACGCGCAGCACTCGGAGAAGAACGCCCGCGGAGAGGAGAGATGGCCTCGTCGCCGCCGTCCTTGCCCCCTACACGGGCATCCCGATCGTGGGCTCGGGCGGCGGCGAGGTCGAGGAAGGGCCGACGGTGGAGGGTCTGGGCGGCGACGGCAGGTTCCGCTCGTGTCGCCCTAAGCGGGCGACGCGGGTGCGGGGGGACCATACCAAATTTCCTTAGTAGATCATTTGCAAACTTCTCTTGAGAGATAAAAGTTCCATCAGAAGTTTGATTAACTTCTAAGCCAAGAAAATAGCGAAGAAGCCCCAAGTCTGACATCTCAAATTGAGACTTCATTTTCTCTTTAAACTCACCCATGAAAAAATTTGAAGTTCCTGTGTATATAATGTCATCAACATAAACACAAACAATGAGAATCTCATTACATGTCTTCTTCACATAAAGAGTTGGCTCACTTGGGACTCCTCTGAAATTCATTTGAGAGAAAGAAACCATCAAGTTTGCTATACCATGCTCGTGGTGCTTGTTTTGGCCCATAAAGTGCCTTATTCAATTTGAACACCTTTTCTTCCTCTCCTTTAATAACAAAACCTTCAGGTTGTTGTATGTATACATCTTCAAGCAAATCTCCATTCAAAAATGCAGATTTGACATCAAACTAATAAACTGGCCAACCATGATGTGATGCAGGCTACTACCTGACCAAGATGCTAGCAGCGGTGAAGTCAAGGTGATCTCCAAGCTCTGTCTTGATCTGTCAGTAAGTTCTTGATCCTCTCTCCTCCTGCGTCTCCCCGATGGATCCTTCCGTTTTGGACTTCTCCAAGGGCAAAGCTATCAAAACCAAAGTTCAGGATCTTTTCAATTCTCCTGTGGTTCCGAGTTCTGGATCTCGATGGACCTTCCAACTGGTTGTTGCTTTTGGTTGCTGCAAATTCAGATTGACTGAAACTTCTGTGGGTCACCTCCTCTGCTCGGCTTTGGGAGGCTCCCCCACTGGTTTTCATGTGATTGAGCTTGAAGATAGAATTTTCAAGTTCTCGGTTTCCTCTCAGCGTGTGGGTTTCGTGGTATATCATCAGAAGGAATTCTCCTGCCTCGAGTTCAAGTGCTTCTTTCACCTTTGGAATGCCGATGGCTTAGCACCCGCTCGACTCTCAGTTTCTAAAGATTCAACACCGATTTATCAGTGGGTGAAAGTTACTGGGAAAAAGTCTTATGCTCAAGCTGTTAAAGACCCCGGTCACGTTCTCACAGGTGCCAATTGCGTTCCAGTGATTCCTCGCTCAAACAAGGGTGCAGTTTTTAATCGTCTTGGGCCTTCTGCTCATCCGGGATCCAATTCAGGTCGAGAACAACTTCCAGTCCGGAATTCAGTGTTCATGTGTCTTGGTGTTCTTGCTGGTAATTCAAATCCGAACTCTCAAGCGAAGAACACGGAGTCTGATCAGGGATGTACAGTCAATGATGGCGAATTTCACTCTGATAACCGCAATGGCATTCACCACCCAAAGTCAAATGTGGATTTAAATTTGAATCTTCATCTGGGTTGGTCTCTCCAGCGGTCACTCCCTGATCTCTTGTAGGCTAAAAATCAGGTACCATTTTTGTTTTAATTGGGGTCATGTCGCGAAATCGTGCTATTCCGCTAATTCAGCTAATCAGTCGGCTGGAAGCATGACAAGTGGGCCTGAAGAATCACGGACTAAGCTTTTCAGCAACTTTGAGGATTTCGCTCGCGTTTCTTTGGGAATTTCTCCTATCCCTGCGCGCACTATTCACTGGAACCTTTCACCTTCCTCGGCTCCTTCCGAAAGCTCGGGAAACCCCAACACTGCTCCCCTCCCTCGTTGCGCCCCCGCTCCAGCTGTCGGCGGCCAAGCAATGGCGTACCAGTGGGTAGACCACACGCCGTTCATTCTCATGGGTTTGCTTTGGGAAGATGTACCTCACCGCGTGCAAGCTATTCACGTGGTGACGGACAGAGCTCCAAGAGTAAATGAAGACATCGCCATTGTTCATTTTGATCCCCTGCCGGCCAACCAGGTATTTTTCGGCAATGTCAGAGAGATTCTTACAGAATTTCTGGTTGAGGTTCATGGAATTCGCATCAGGGATATCCAGCCATCACCTTTGGGGCAGGCATATGTTCATATTTTATCATGTGTATGATCGTGACCATTTCATGCTTCATGGCCCGCACCAGTATGATATTACCATTCGTTTTGAGAAACACGATGAAGGACGGAATCACCGTGCCCTAAATTTTAACCGGGAGTGTTGGGTCATGATGCTCAACTTTCCGCTGGATTAGCGCCGACAGCGTTACATTGAGGATGCGGTACGTCCTTTTGCCAGTTTGATTTCGTGGGAGAATCAACCTCGCCGTCTAGCGGGCGTTGTGGCCCAAATTAGAGTTACGGATTTAAAATCAATTCCACATTTCATTACTTTTTCTGTGGGAGATGGTTTTCATGGTGATTCTTGGACCATACAGTGTGAGATTATTCAGCATCAGTTACTGGGTGCTCTACTGGCTGATGAAGATCCACCTCCGAGCCCAAATCATGCAGGTCCTGGTGTGCCTTTTGACTTTTTTTGGCTATGGTCAGCCTGGGCATGGCCCTTTTTTGCATCATCAACAGCAGCAAGTCCAGCAACCTCAACAGCCACAACACTTGCAGAATGACTGGCCAGCTTGGCCAAATGCAGGCTTGGATCTCAATGCTCAACCTGAGGAAGAAGTAGTGATTAATCTGGGTGTGGCAGCTCCTGAAGATGTTGAAGCAATTATTAATCCTATCATAGAACACAATCAGCAGGAAGTCCTTTTTGCACCTAATGATCCTCCTCCTCAA
The DNA here is from genome assembly GCA_022530915.1 of Paspalum notatum. Classification (NCBI taxonomy): domain Eukaryota; kingdom Viridiplantae; phylum Streptophyta; class Magnoliopsida; order Poales; family Poaceae; genus Paspalum; species Paspalum notatum. The sequence continues at coordinate 30,659,409 of CM039689.1, forward strand.
GTGATCGATAAGCCTGTTATAGCTCAGGATAATGATGAGTTTGAGATGGTGGCAGTGCAGTTAGATTTGAATCAACCCTCCCCCCCCCCCCCCCTCTCCAAGGTTTTGATGTTAATTTAGCTGCAGTTAATCAACATGTTCAGGTTGATGAGCCTGTTCTGGGTGCTAATATGGATATGGCTGCTCAGATTGATGTTGATGTGGCTGCTCCGATTGCTAAACCTGAACCTGAACTTGGTGCTAATATGGCTGCAGATGTAGAGGGTAATGCTGCAATTGGAGAGGATGGTCCAATGATTGTTGAAGATGAGGCTAATTTTCTAGTGGAAGAAATTCCATATGCTGAACTTATGAATGGTGATCAGTCCAGTGATTCTTCTTCTGATGCGCTGCAGGTTGGAATGGTCCTAATTGATAGACCATCGGTTGACCCTGTTTTTGAAAGTTTTTCAACTCCTATTCCCACTTGCAACGCAGAAGCAGTTAGAGCTTGGGCCAAGTTCTTTGCACCTTCCTATCAGGGGGGTATTTTTTCTGTTCCAGCTCAATGGTCTGATTTTTGTCACACTTCTCCTGATGTCTCCTTTGTTTGGCCTGACTGCTGACATGATCAAGGCCAAAGTCTGGGATTCAATGATAACCAACAAAGGGCAGGTGCTTTTCTCTCACCCTTCAACTTGCCCCAGTGATGAGGATTGGCCTTGCTTGAATCTCCACAAAGCTGCCAGTAACAATGCTATGTTTGGTGACACTCTGGATGGTTATACTCCAAAGGATAGCTCTGCAATGGAAGATAGCTCAACTAAGCAACCAACCATCAAATCAGCTTGTGTTACTCCCTTGGTGGAAACTGATGCCAGAAGGAGCTCTAGGATTCAACAGCTTAACAAGGGTTTCAAGAAAAAGACTTGAGATAGGATTCAACAGCTCTGCAATGGAACATATGCACAGTTTCACCCCCAATTATTTCTCATTCTGTCATCAGAAATTTAGGGGCTTCCTTCTACAAGATTGATGAGGACAAATAATTGATGAAGTGCTTAGCAAAAACTCTAAAAATGCTCCTATTGGTACGAAGCAGAAGACCAAGAAGAACCCCAGAGATCATGATGCAGCAGATCAAAAGAAGAAGCCCAAGAAATGAAGCAGGCTTTGTATTAGCTTGCAGTTTATTTTGTTTGAGTAGAATGGCACTTTCTCGTATTTTGCTTTCTGGACAATTATGGGTTATATCTAGCCTGCTTGTGTTGATCGTCTGCTTATGTAGGGTGATGAGAACAATCTTCTTTTATTGTGGGTTTTATGGATAGATCACGTCAATCTATTTTCTGGAAGCTTTTGTGTTGGAATGTACGTGGTCTAAATTCTAGTAAAAAATGGAATTGTTTTAGGGATAAAATTATTGAAGCCAATTGTGATATAATTTGTCTCCAAGAAACTAAAAGAGAATCTTTCGATGATATGTTTATTCGGCAATTTTGTCCTCGTAACTTAGACAAATTTGTGATTCGGCCTTCAGTTGGAGCCTCAGGGGGTATGTTTTGTGGAGAAGTTCCTTGTTTGAAGGGGAGTTGGTCCATTCCAATGAGTTTGCTATGACAGTTAATTTCCGTTCATTACACAACTCTAATGAATGGGTTCTTACTAATGTCTATGAACCTTGTACTAGTGAGGATAAACGTCAGTTCTTAACATGGTTCCGTGGCATCCAAATGCCACCTGACATAAATTGGTTGGTGGTAGGACACTTCTATCTCATTCGATCTCCGGCTAATAGAAATAAACCTGGAGGAGATGTCAATGAAATGCTAGCGTTTAATGAAGCCCTGAGTTCTCTTGGTCTCATTGAAATACCTCTGCATGGTAAAAAATTGGACCAACAAACAGCCTGATCCTTTGCTGGAAAGATTAGACTGGTTTTTTTCCTCTGCCCAATGGACGATCTCCTATCCCAACACTTTGGCTTCTAGTCTTGTAATGGAGACATCCGATCACTCACCTTGCGTGATTTCAATTGCTACTTCAATGCCTAAAGGGGGGTTCTTCAGGTTTGAAAATTACTGTTTACAAAGAGATGATTTTCAGCAAATCGCTAGTGAAGGTTGGAGTCATAGTGTGCAGCTGTCAGATCCAGCAAAAATCATCGCTGCTAAATTCAAAAATCTCAGCAATGTCCTAAAAAATTGGAGCAAAAAAAATCTCTGGCCTGTCTTCTACCATTGCTAACACAAAAATTGTGATAGCTTTTCTAGAAATAATGGAGGAATTCAGGGATCTGACTTTACAAGAGTGGAACTTCAGAAGAATTCTCCAAGAACATCTAATTTCCCTCCTATCACAACAAAGAACCTACTGGAAACAACGAGGCAATATTTAATGGGCTCAGGTTGGGGATGCTGCTACACATTTTTTTCATGCTAATGCATATATTCGTAACAGAAGCAACCTGATCACAATTTTACATGATAACAATGGAAATGAACTGATCTCTCATGTTGACAAAACAGAGCTCCTTTGGCAATCTTTCAAGAATCGGTTGGGTATCTCTGAGTTCACTGGAATCTTGTTTGACTTACACTCCCTCCTTACCAGCCATGATCTGTCAGCCCTAGAGCAGCCTTTCACCAAAGAAGAAATTGATTCAGTGATATCTCACTTACCAACGTTCAAATCACCGGGGCCTGATGGGTTTAACACGGATTTCTTAAAGAAATGTTGGTGTTTTGTGGCACAAGATTTCTACAACCTCTGTGATGCCTTTTATGAGGGGAATCTATGTCTCCAAAGCATCAATGGGTCCTATATTACACTTATACCGAAAGTGCAAACCCCAACCAAAGTTCCAGATTATAGGCCAATTTCTCTGCTCAACTGCTCTATTAAGCTTATTACTAAGCTTCTAGCAAACTGCCTGCAGAAAGTCATACAAACTCTTATCCATAAAAATCAGTATGGCTTTATACAATCCACGACTATTCAAGATTGCCTTGCATGGGCCTTTGAGTATCTCCACATTTGTCATCACTCCAAAAAAGAGATAGTCATCCTGAAATTAGATTTTGAAAAGGCCTTTGACAAAGTTGAGCATCAAGCTATGTTGGAGATCATGAAAGCAAAAGGCTTTGGCTTAAAATGGTTGCATTGGATGCAACTCATCATGAATTCAGGCACCTCCTCTGTCCTACTGAATGGAATTCCTAGAAAAACATTTCACTGCAGACGTGGGGTTCGACAAGGCGATCCTCTTTCACCTCTCCTTTTCGTGCTGGTGGCAGATTTATTGGCAGATTTATTACAGACAATTCTGAATAGAGCAAAAGATTTGGGTCTTCTGACTCTTCCCATCCCCCTTAATCATACATCGGATTTTTCCATCCTCCAATATGCCGATGACACACTTATAGTTATGGAAGGAGATGCTAGGCAGTTGTTTGTTATCAAAGAATTACTCAATACCTTTGCTGCCTCGGTTGGACTGAAAGTTAATTACTCCAAATCTTGCATGACACCCATCAATATTACAGAAGAAAAATTCACTGTCTTGTTTAACACATTTGGCTGTGCAAAAGGAGCATTTCCTTTCACCTATCTCGGGCTGCCCATGGGTACCACAAAGCCAAGAGTGATTGACTTCTTGCCACTAGTTCAGAGATGTGAAAAAAGACTTGTGACAACATCGATGTCCCTATCTCAAGCTGGGAGGCTTGAAAACTCAGTCCTTACAACTCAAGCATCTTTTGCCATTGCAACCCTGTCTCCCCCAGAAACTGTTCTACACCAGATAGATAAATACATGGAAGCATTGTCTCTGGCATGGGGCAGACATGAATGACAAAAGACCTCCAAAAGCAGCGTGGCCTTTAGTGTGTTCCTCTAAAGATTGAGGAGGTCTTGGAGTGATTCGGATTAAAACTCAAAATGAGGCTCTGCAACTGAAATTTTTGCATAAATTTTTCAACAAGATAGACATCCCATGGGTTCACCTAATTTGGGCGAAATACTACAGCACTGGTTCGTTGCCAAAACTCCAGACCAAGGGTTCTTTTTGGTGGAGAGACGTTCTGAAGCTCCTAGACAAATTCAAAGGGATGGCGCGGCCGCTTATAGGTAATGGCACTTCTTGCTATCTTTGGGATGACCTTTGGAGCAACAACATCCTCTCGGCTTCCTTCCCAGAATTGTACTCTTATGCCAAGAACAAGAACATATCCTTGCACAGATTCATCTCACAAGCAGACTCATCTTCCTTTTTTCACCTCCCCCTTTCAACCCAAGCACATCAACAATACTTGGAACTCCAGTCCCTACTGCAGAACGTGATTGTTCAGAATGACAGTGACACTTGGACCTACATTTGGGGATCTACACATTTTTCAACCAAGAAGGCATATGTTCATCTCTCTGGTTATCGGCCAGTACATCCTGCGTTTAAATGGTTGTGGAAATCATCTTGCCGAAACAAACACAAGGTCTTTTTTTGGCTTCTTTTAGTTGACAGATTGAGCACAAGAGAAATCTTGCGAAGAAAATCCATGCATCTGCCATCATACGATTGTGTTCTTTGTCAGAGTGGTACTGAAGAAACACTTGGAACATTTGTTTCTACATTGTGCCTTTGCTAGTGATTGCTGGGCATTACTAGGCCTCACAGTGGAACCTCATCTCAACATCTTTCAAGTTTTCAGCCAATTCAAAGTACTGCTGGCTGTACCTTTCTTCATGGAAGTAATCATCATTATGTGCTGGAACATATGGACAGCGAGGAACAATAAGATTTTCCAAGGAAGGATGGCAGACGTTCTCGTTTGCAAATCGTTGTTTTTGAAGGAATTTGGCCTGATTATTCATAGAGCCAAGACTTCATATTTCCATGTTATGGAACAATGGCTAGATTCTTTCATGTAATCTTCTTTTTCTTTTTGTTTTCTCCCTTTTTTAAATAACTTTTCCCTTTTTATAAATAAAATCCTGTAGGGGGGAAAACCCCTCCAGTTCGCTCAAAAAATGATGTGATGCAAGTGAAAGAATCAAGCGAATAGTTTCCATTCTCGCTACAGGAGAAAAAGTTTCAAAGTAATCAACACCTTGCTGTTGTGCATATCCTTTGGCAACAAGACGTGCTTTGTATTTTTACACATTTCCATCTGGATTAGTTTTTACACGAAACACCCATTTGAGGCCAATTGCTTCTTTTCCTTCTGGAAGATTAACCAGCTGCCATGTATTATTCTTCTCAATAGATGAAAGTTCTTCTTGCATTGCTATGTTCCATTCCTTCATCTCTTTTGCTTCTTCAAAGCATGTTGGTTCAGTAGCCATACAAACAAAATTGCAAGAATTGAATATATCTTCTTTTTTTTTTCGAAAACGCAGGAGAGCTGCATTTCATTTCAATAAGAAGAGTACAGAAATCGGGGGGTATACCCCCAAACAGACCTATTACAAGAAAAGCACATGCTACCCATGACCGGGCAAGGCACAGACTATCCTAGCCTGCTAACCGCCCCCTCAAGCAGGGATCGAAGATCCTTGGCTCCAACCGCACACCATAGCGAGCCCTCATCCGCGACATTCTGGAGCACCGCTGGAATAGCCGGACTGGCTCCCTCGAAGACACATGAGTTTCGATGCTTCCAAAGCTCCCAAGCCGCTAGAAAAAAGAGAGTGTTGAGTCCCTTCCGTAGCTCCTTAGGTGCCAACTTGACAGTGCAACTCCACCAACCCATGAAACTGCCCCCCTCAGGTTGGGGTAATTGAATATATCTTGGAGAGACCTAAATTTCCTTGGGGGACTATCAACATCTTCATCTTGTGTGTTAGAAGAAACTTGTGCATCCTCATCTTCTTGAGGAAATGGATCCATGTACACAGCATTTCTAGAATTTTCTGATATATTCTAGTCCCAAAAAGCATTTTCATCAAAGATGACATCTCTACTAACAAACAGCCTCTTAGTAATAGGATTGTAAACACGATACCCTTTTGTTTGCTCACTGTAGCCAATGAAAATGCATTTCTCACTTTTATCATCCAACTTTTGACGCTTTTCTGAATTGATATGTGCATAGGCAATGCAACCAAATACTTTTAAATGCCTTACATCAGGTTTAGAACCATACCAAGCTTCATATGGAGTGCGATTCCATACTGCTTTTGTTGGAGAGTGATTTAGAAGATAGACCACAGTTGCTACAGCTTCAGCCCAGAAAGAATTTGGAAGATTCTTCGCTTTAAGCATACTTCTTGCCATTTCAACAACCGTACGATTTTTCCTTTCGGCAATGCCATTCTGCTGAGGAGTATAACTTGCTGTGAGCTGCCTTTTGATACCTTATGCTTCACAATAATTAAAGAATACCTTGGAACAAAATTCTCCACCACGATCAGTCCGCAACACATGAATTGTATGCCCAGATTCTTTTTCAACAAGTGCTTTGAATGTCATGAACTTTGAGAAGGCTTCAGATTTGTGTTGCAGAAAATAAACCCAACATTTACGGCTGAAATCATCAACAAACAACAAAAAGTAGAAGCTACCATTTAAGGAAGGTGTTTGCATTGGACCACATATATCAGCATGGACTAGTTGTAACGGCTTGTGAGCTCGCCAAGACTTTCCAACAGGAAAAGATACACGATGTTGTTTGCCATGGACACAACTTTCATAGATATTCCCATCAATTTCAATAGAAGGAAGGCCAATTACCATGTTCTTTTTATTCAACAATTGTAAATCATGAAAACTCAGATGCCCAAAGCGCATATGCCATAACCAGGAATTATTTGGAGTTGAGGAAACCATGGAATAACTCAACTGAGACATCTTGAGAGGAAATAACTTGTTTGGTGCTATATGAGCTTCAAAATAATCAGAATCAGACTTGCTGCTGATCATACATTTACCATCATCAAAGATTACTTTGTAACCATTTCCCATGAGTTGCCCAACACTAAACAGATTATAAGCCAAACTAGGAACATAGAAAACATCACGAATATACTTTTTCTTCCCTGATTTAGTGTGCACAGCAATAGCACCTATTTCTTCCACATGAACTGGTTTATTATCACCAAAATAAACCGTCTTCTTCAAAGATTCAAGCTGGAAAAAAAAAATACTCCTTTTTGCTAGTCATATGGTTACTGCAGCCACTATCAATGAACCAAACATCATCATTGCTTTGCTGTGCATTTAGGCAAGTTAGAAACAAACTATTTTCCTCCTTTTTGTCATCAACAACATTGCTCTGTTGTTCAGCTCTATTCCAACAAAATTTTTCAAGATGGCCATACTTACCACAAATATTGCATTTGTTATCAAAATACCTATTACCTCCTTGAGTGTAACCACCACGATGACCATGCCCCCCATGACCACGATCATTGTGGCCACGGCCACTATAACCATGATTTTCATAGCCACGGCCAGTATAGCCACGACCTCTATAACTGAATTTGCGACCACGACCTTGGCCTCGACCACGGCCTCTGTTAAAATTTGCAAATCCTTGACCTTGATGCCTTCCTCTTTGTGCATCTTGGCCAGAGGAACTACTACTGCCTTGGTGTGGTTTAGTAGCAGAACCATCACCTTTTACTTGAAATGCTTGATCAACAACTTTTTCTTTTTCTTTTAACTTTCTATTGATTCTTTCATCATGAGCATGCAGAGAGCCAATTAGTTCATTAAAAGAAAAAGTTTTCAGATCTTTGGACTCTTCTATTGCAGCCACAACATGCTTATATTTATCTGATAAACTCCTCAAAACCTTTCTTACAACCTTTGATCTTTCAGTTCTTCACCTAGAGCTCTAGTTTTGAGTAACAATACTAGTAACTCTAGTGATAAAATCTTGAATTGTTTCATCATGTTTCATTGAAAGATTCTCAAATTCATTCAAAAGATTCTGAATTTTAATATCCATTACCTTTTCAGAACCTTGGAACTCTAGTTTCAAGATCTCCCGTGCTTCCTTCGATTTGGTTGCTGCAGCAACTCGAGGGAAAATGGAATCTGTAACTCCTTGCTGAATCATCAACAAGGCCTTTGCATCCTCCTTGCGATTCTCTTTTAGCTCTTTGCGTTGAGCCTGTGTCATATTTTCAGTTTCATCTGGATAACCTTCTTCCACAAGATCAAGTAAATCTTGAGATAAAAACAGAGTTCTCATCTTTATTCTCCAAAATCCATAGTTATTACCGTCAAAAACAGGAATCAAGAGCTGAGAAAGACTAGAACTTGCCGTTGTTGCCATACTCTCTTTTGAGGCTTTTCAACACAAACTTAGTGGACAGAAAAAGGACTCACCAACTTGCTGCAGTGGTGTGGCCCATAAACTCCTCAAGCACGTGCTCCTTCTTGCTGCTGCACTCTTCCTTCAAGCTTCTGCAAACATCACCTGGCTCGGATGCCAATTTGTTGGCTGCAAATCTTTCAAACTTGAGAGCTACAGAGAACATAGAGAACAGAGCAAAGAGGGAAAAAAAACGTAGAGCAGTCTCTGGAAGCAGCAGCACACTTCTGCAAAATGTGTAAACATTTATATAGAGTTCTTTTTCAACAGACCAAGCTACCAACAAACTCATTTAAAGCATGCTACAGTTCACAAGCTATAAACTATTTTTCTTACACACATACGTCACACGCCAGCAGCTAGTTTCTAGACAAGACTAGTGCATTTTGCATCATCATTCAACAGCTGCAAGGGCCAGGTCGTCCTGTGAGGAGGAGCTTGTGTTCAGGGCCGAGTCGCTGCGGAAACGGCTTAGGGCAATCTCTGAGAGCCAAGACCTCCTTTCTTTCTTGAGGGATTGTTCAGGAAATAGTAGCCCAGATGTTGGACTTTGAGAGTTGAGGCAGGATGGTGCTGGAAAATTGTACCTGGACAATCCGACCAGTCCCATTTCTGCTAACATACTGCAATGTGGGCTGTGTTTAGATCCGCTGAAATTGGGGCTGAAATGCACTGTAGCGCTGAAAAATACACTGTAGCATTTTTCGTTTGTTTGTGGTAAATATTGTCCTACTATGGTCTAACTATGCTCAAAAGATTCGTCTCGCAAAGTACATCTAAACTGTGCAATTAATTTTTTATTTCATCTACATTTAGTACTCCATGCATGTGCCGACATTTTGATGTGACGGGAAATCTTCTTTTTGCACAGTGAAATTTGGGAGAAAAATTTGGATCTAAACAGAGCCGTGGTTGCGATATTGACCAGGACAGTGGACGATGCAGTAGCATCGTGGTAGTGGCTCCAGTCTGGGAGCTAGCCGACCGGGGTTCGATCCCTGCTTTCTGCACCTGGGGCTGAGCAAGGTGCTCAGTTGGTTGCCTAGCGGGGGCTTGGCAGCCCACCTGCGGTTGGGCGCGGGTGCCGCTCCTCCCTCTTAAATGATGGCCAAAGCTCCTGGCAATTTTCAAAAAAAAAAATATTGATCAGGACAAATCACCGCCCTGTTGTTATAAATGATGGGGATGGTTAGTTGTGCCAAGGGAGTAAAGGATGTGGCGATCACAATGTAGGCTGTGTTTAGATCCAAATTTTCCCCAAAATTTTACTATGCAAAAAGAAGATTCCCCATCACATCAAAAATGCCGGTACATGCATGGAGTAATAAACGTAGATGAAATCAAAAAATAATTGTACAGTTTAGATGTACTTTGCGAGACGAATCTTTTGAGCCTAGTTAAGCCATGGTAGGACAATATTTAGCACAAACAAACGAAAAGTGCTACAGCGCGCTACAGTGTCGGATGTGATGTTTTTGGCCAAATTTTAGCAAATTTCGCCTGCTTTTCGCCTCCACTTTTTGGATCTAAACACAGCCGCAGAGCAAAACAGATGTGGCAGTAGCAATGGCGAGCAGTATCGCGGTGAGGGTTGCTACTCAGATGGGAGCACATTCTTCTTGAATCGCCTTGCGGGTATTGGGTCTGGCACATGAGCGGAACCTAGTACTACTCAGGGTTTGTTGTTTACGTTTTTCTTTCAGATTTAGATTTGTTGTTTATGTTTTTCTTTCAGATTTAGATTCTGGAAGCTCTTTGACTCAGGACAGCATTGGTGAGCTCGATGTTGATTTTGCGTATTATTCTCATGTCTAATAGAGTTCCACTTGATGGTACTCAATTCCAATGTAAGTTTTAAACTCTGTTTATGCCTTTGTGGAGATTACTCCCGTTCATATCTCTAGTCAATCAATTTTGATGGGTCGGTTGCGGGTCAACCAGTGTATATTCGATTTCTGGAAGTAATGGCGTTGTCAGGAACTTTGTGTGACCTGACAGATTACTAGGCTTAGTCCAGTTCAAATGTTGAGCTTGTCTCCAGCACATAAGCTGGTTTAAGTTGGGTGGTTCCGCCACAATGAACATATGTTGGACAACTTAGAACATTTGAGTTTGTCACCTGTTGTATGGAGACTTGTGTTGGACTTCCGTTATTTTAAGTGTTGGACTTGATTATGGTGCATTATGAATTTGTGTTGTGCGATGGATGGTGAGAATGTATTTCTGATTGTGAATGGGTGATGTGTGAAAATTATATGCATATAAAACTGTGAAGTTGGATGAAAAACCAGCATATTTGGCTGGCTATACAGAATAGTTTTCGTAGGCCATGAAGAAAACCAACGAAAACTTGCAATAATATTTTTCGTCAGCCACGGGAAACCAATGAAAATTGGCAATATTATTTTTTGTCGGCCAGTCTGAAGCCGATAAAAACATGCCCTAATTTTCAAGTGGCTTGCCGCAGCAGGCCATGTGGCGATTGTAGTTTTCATCGGCTGGCTGGGGCGACAAAAATAGGGGAATTTCTATTTATCAACCGGATATTTTTCAGTTGTCTCTTCATTCACTTTTCCGTGGCTGCGATTGCTTCAAGATTTGTGCACGTCATTGGGCTTTTCTATCCGGTCCATTCTCAGGTTTGTTTTTCATTTTTTTTTTTCATTTGGCATCCACCCCTTCCTCTTCCCTGCTCTCCTTCTCCCGGCAGTCTCGTCACCATCGGTGGGGCACCGGCCACCGCCATGCCAGCCTCGGCCTCCCTCGAGCACCGACGCCACGGCCGTCAACCTGCGCGCGAGACCGTGCCTCATCTGAGTAGGGCGCATCTGGCGGCGGTGAGGGGGAGGGCCGCCATGTTGTGCCACCCCCATGCTTCCCCTTCGTCTCTCCCACTCTGCTAGTTGCATGGGGCACCGGCCGCCCCGTGGGAGGAGGTGGGCATGCGGGGCCATGCCGCCATGGGAGGAGGCAGGCGCACAGGGCATCTGCCGTCATGAGAGAAGGCGAGAGTGCAGGGCCAAGGTGTCCAGAGGCGCGATGGCTGGGCGGTGCTGCGAGGCGTCGCGGCACTGGGTGACGAGCGGAGGTGGCGCACAGGGCTGGGCAGCGGCGTCTGGCTGCCCAAGGATATTGGGCGACAGAGCCTGTGTCTAACATAAAGTGGATGATTTCCATACACAAAATTATCAGAATGTTGAGTAGTCACTCCCCAAAAATAGATTCGCACGGCAGAAACCACGACTAGTTTTCGTCGGCCAAGTGCAGCCAACAAAAACTGATTACTTTTCGTTGGCAACTGAAATTTTTGTCATTTTATTTTTGATGTCCTATTGCCAACGAAAACTAGTGTATTGCCGACAAAAAAAAGTAGTTTTCGTCAGTATTGGCCTTTTTTTTTTGGTTTTTGGCCAACGAAAACTATCGCGTTTTCTGTAGTGTCTGCTACACCGTAGCTCATTTTTCCCTGTCACATTTGGCAAAGTGATGTGCCGCCGAAGTCTACGGTGTGCGCCCCTAGATCCAAAGAGCCCCTTAGTTTCTAAAAAAAATCAAGCGCTCCCCGTTTTTGCAGGGAGAGCAGCGAGCTAGGCATTTTAATCATGTGTACGCTTTGATGTTGGTATTTTTTTGACATCTTGATGCTGGTGTTTGGCCAATGTCTCCAGCTCAGCATCAAGCGGCCAACATGACTTCTCTTGTTTCTGTGGAATATGGGGCTAATCTGGGTTTGGACTTCGCATTCGGGGCAAGTTGATGCTTCTTTCAGCCCATAGGAGGCAAGAAATGGGCCATTTCCCCTTCGTGTCCAAAACCCTCTTTTCTTTTTATCCGTCTTTCCTTACCACAAATTTTAAAGTGTGGAGGGGTCGCATTGCATGCTACCGCGCAACCCCATGGCCCCTTTATATATATATATGTAAAAGTAGTCACTAGAAGGATTCATATCTAGTGCAACGAATTTTTTGCAACAAAATACAAATTGTTGCAATAAATCTATGCTATTGCCACGACTTAATTTTTTTGTCATAAGAGACTCCGCCTAATGCCACAGATTATCGTCGTTGCGTTTACTAAAAGTTTTGTTGCGATATCTTTACTTTTTTTACAACGAATGTTTAGATCATTGCAATAGCTGTACTATATCGCCACAAAATAACATCATTGTATTTAATGAGATTTTTGTTGCAATATCGTTTGTCTATTGCAACGAATATTTAATTTGTAGGAATAAGTGACAATGACATCTTATTAGAATTCCGAATGGATGCAATTGAGCATAAGGAGTATCAGAAGCAGGTGGTTTATATAAATCTAAATGGGAGTGAATTCATTGATCCGATTGCAAGGAAATTGAATTATGTAAAACCCAATTAAGTCCATCGGTTTCAAGAATGCCGGAGCTACTTATCAACGAGCCATGAATTATATTTTCCATGACCTCATCGGCCGGCTAGTTGAGATTTACATTGGTGATGTAGTCATCAAATCGGCTTTGGACACAACTCATATAGCCGATTTGCGTTGAGTCCTGGAACGAATGCGGCTCCACGGCCTAAAGATGAATCCCAAGAAATGTGCATTCGGAGTAACTGCTGGACAGTTTTTTGGATTCAGGATACATGAGCTGGTGTGGAAATAGGCGACAAGAGCAAGCACACCATCACGATGATGGTGCCTCCTTAGGACAAGACACAGCTGCAGAGCTTGATTGGGAAACTGAACTACATCCGGAGGTTCATATCAAATCTTTCTAGGAGGATCGAACCGTTCATGCCTCTCATCAAGATCAAGAACAATGATGAATTTGTCTGGGACCGGAACAACAAATGGCATTTGATGATCTTATACGATATCTAATGTCGCCCCCAGTACTGGTGCCACCCTAATTGGACAAGCCTTTCATTGTTTACCTATCAGCCGATGAAATCTCCATCGGCTTCATGTTAATCTAAGAATTTGAAGGCAAAGAGAGAGTCGTATCTTACCTCAGCCGGTGTCACCACGACACGGAGACCAGGTACACAGAAATGGAATGACTCTGCTTGTGCTTATATTTCACTGCACCAAGTTGCGCCACTATATGTTCTCAACACCGAAACTCGGGTGATCTGCAAAGCCGATATTATCAAGCATATGGTATCGGCTCCTATCCTCAGAGGTTGGCTTGGGAAGTGGATATGCGCCCTCTTGGAGTTAGATCTTTACTATCAACCGGCCAAGGCTGTGAAGGGGCAGTCTCTGGCCGATCTCATCACAGAAAGAATCGCACCATCAATCCAGTATATGAGCGTCAAGCCATGGGTTCTGTTTTTTGTTGGGTCAGCCTATGAGGTAGGTTGTGGCATTGGACTTTATATTGTCTCCCCTCGGGGGGGTAGCTTATGAATTTGCAATTCAGTGAAAGAGCGTTACACCAACAACCAGACCGAATATGAAGCCATCTGCAGAGGACTGGAGTTGCTGCTTGAGGCAGGCGCCGAAGCAATAGAAATCTTCGGCAATTCGACGGTGGTGATCAATCAACTAACGGAGGACTTCAACTATGACCGTGACTCCTTGTACCCATATTTTGTCAAATGCCAAGAATTAATGGCCAATTTCCGGATGGTGACACTAGCTTGGATACCTAGGGAGCAGAATGACGAGGAGAACATGCTAGCACAGATGGCTTTCGGGTACGTGCCTTAGGGTGATGACACTTGCATCGATGTTTTGCAACTCTCCACTATAGATCGGAGAGCTGATCTCCTCACTTACTTGAAGGATCCGGCTCGGGGGGCAGATAAGAAGATATGGCACAAAGCGCTAAGACACGTATTGATTGATGATGAGCTATACTTCTGTACCATTGATGGTTTGCTCCTGAAATGCCTTGGTCTAGCTGAGGCATTAAAAAGCATGCATGACGTATATGATGGTATGTGTGGCACTCACCAATTGGCTCATAAAATGAAGTGGTTGATCAGGAGATCTGGCTTTTATTAGCCGACTATGCTAGAAGATTGTATCAAATACTATAGAGGTTGCCAAGATTGTCAGAAGTTTGGGGCCGTGCAGATGGCGCCGGCCGATATGTTGGATCCAATCATCAAGCCATGGCCTTTCAGAGGATGGGGCATGGATATGATTGGCCAAATCAACCCACCTACCAGCAAGGGGCACAAGTGGATCCTGGTGGCCACAGACTATTTTACAAAGTGGGTAGAAGCTACACCAATGAAGAATGTCACGGATAAAGATGTGATCAACTTCGTCAAGGAACACATCATATACAGATTTGGTATACCCCAGACGATTATGACAGATCAAGGTTCTATTTTTATACGGAGGAATTCAAAATTTTTGCCAAGAAGATGGGCACCACTTTGATTCAGTCGTCGCCATATTATGCTCAAGCTAATGGTCAAGCTGAGGCGTCCAACAAAAGTTTGATCAAGCTGACAAAATCGATGAGTACCCTAAGCAGTGGCACGATCGGCTGGCAGAAGCATTATGGGTTTATCGTATGTCATGCCATGGGGCTACCAAATGCACACCATACCAACTCATTTATGGTTAGGAGGCTGTATGGGAGATCAACATCGGCTCGAGACGCGTTGTTTTCCTAGATGGCCTGTCTACCGAAGATTACACATCTCTCAGAACATCAACATTGAAGACCTAATAGAACTTCGGCTTTGGTCTTTAAAAAAGATAAGAGAAAACAAGGTGAAGGTAGCACAAGCGTACAACAAGAGAGTCAAGCCGAAAGGATTTCAAGTTGTGATCTTGTATGGGAGCTCGTCTTGCCAGTTGGTACCAAGGATCCGGCATATGGCAAATGGTCACCTAATTGGCATGGTCCCTATCGCATAATAGAAATAGCATTAGGCAACTCATACCCCATGGAAACGCTCGAAGGAGTAAGGTTCAGCAAAAACGTAAACGGAAAGTACTTAAAGAAGTATTACCCAAGCTTGTGGGTCGGCTCTTAAAACCCACGCGATGGAGGGCACTCGCTCGTTACCCCAGATGCCGATGTATCGCCATCAACAATAAAAATAAAAGCATTATTCAAGTTTGTGGGTAGGCTCCTAGATTTCACGTGCAGGGGGGAATTTGCATGCTGCCCCAGAAGCCGATGTTTTGCCATCGACACTAAAAAATATATATACTAAAAAAAAGAGAGCCGATGCATTGTCGTCACCTTTAGACACTTAAAATAAGCCGATGCATCGTCATCGCCTTCAATTACACGAAACTAGCCAATGCATTGACTGTTGTCTTGATAACGATACAAGATTCAAGGTACAAAAACATGATTGTGTTCAAGCCATCATGCCCAGGGGGCACGGTTATAAGCAAAAGGAGCATGTTTGGTCATCCCAATCATCTTTTGGGGTTACTTAAGGTATTGTTGAATGACTTCAAGGGTTCTTTTTTTTTTGGGGTTGCATCGGCAGAAGAGATGATAGCATTATCGGAGTCGTCCGTGCCCGGCACGAGACGGGCACTCAGGGTTTGAATCTCGGCCAACTCTGACTTCATCCTCTCCTCCAGCTTTTGCTTGTCTTCATCAACTTGTTGGATCTCGAATGATTTCACTTTGATGGCTTCATTGACCTGAGAGAGTTTTTGCTGAAGAAGTTTCATCTCTTTGACAATCTCGTATTTCTCTTTCTCCAGGCCTTCCAACTCAAAAGAGAGTTTTGATCGAGTGGCGTCATTGTCCAAGGTGGCCTTTTGTTGACTCAAGATTGTACACCATTTTGCAATGTTTTGTTTAAGAATCACCTGCTCTTGATGTGCGGCGATACCAGCGGCTGCTACTTCCACTTCTTCCCTGAAGAAACCGATATGCCACGGGCCGGAGCACTTGCCTCAGGGGGATGGGGATCCTGTCTACTATTGGGTCCAGTGTTGCACGAACTTTATCACAGTCTTTGACCAGCTGCGTGATCAGGTTTTCAAGTAGTCTTGCTATTTCTCGGAGCTGATCAGCTACCTCGTCGGGCATGAACTTGGGTGGTGAAGGGACCTGTAACACCCCAAAAATTGACCCTAAGAATTTTTCTCTAAATCCTCCTTAATTCAAAATCGGTTTTCAAAAACTTGTTTGTTACTGAGTGTATGTTTATGTGCTCAACAAAAATCCTAGCCAGTCACCAAATATTCTAGAAATAAATCCCTCCAAAATTCTATTCCAAAAATCCCCTTAATTTTCTTCGAAAATTCCCTCCTCAAAATTCCTCCAAAATTTCCAAATTAAAATACCAAAAATAGAAAACGCCATTTCCCTCTCTCATGGGCCACAGCCCACTCGTCTCCCCTTTCCCCCTCCCCTTCGCTCGGCCCACCTGAGGCCTGTTTTCCCTTCCTCTAGCTAGGCCGCGCCCCCAGCCCATTCCACCGCCACCCCTCTCTCTTCCTCTCTGACCGCTGGACCCCACCGGTCATCCCCTTCCTGTCACCCTCCCTTCTCTCCTTCCTCCGCTGGCGTCACGGCACCCGGCGATGTGACCCCGGCCCCCATGACCGGCGACACGACACCACACCGCCCCCACCATGTCACCTCCCGGTCTCGCTCCATCTCGGCCCCACCCTCCAGCGACGCGATACCCCGACCCTGGCTCACCGCCTAACCCCGCCAACGCCTCGGCCTATAAAAGACGGGAAGCTCCTCTCACCCCCGAGATGCGCCACCACCTACATCTCCCTTTCCCCCTCGCCAATACACAGAGGAAGCTCCCCGACGGGAAGCCCTAGTGACGCCGCGCGCGCCCCCTATCGCGCCACGGCCACACCGCCGCCGAGCAAGAAGCCCAAATTCGCCGCCCCTGCCTCCGATTTCGGTGAACAGAAGACCCACACCACCTTCCTCTACCACCTCCACATCTCGCCGCCCACTTTCCCCACCTCCAACCTCACCGCGGCGCGCGTTCCTCCTCGCCGCCAGTGCGCGCAACCGCGCCGCCCATGGGCACCCACCTTCACACACCAAAATCCACCCACCACCGCCACCATTGAGATCGCCACCTCTTCCTGGTGCTCGTCTCGGAGACCTCGTCGCCGGAACTGGCCCTTGCAGTGAGAACCGCCGGCGAACGCCACCGGACTGGCCCGAATCTGGTTCGCTCAAACCACCTAACCGACCGGGATGCCGTTACCTCCCCCTCCAGCCACTGCCAGGCGGGCCCCATAGCCAAACGACGTAGCCGCGCCGTCAGCACCCAAGGCAGGCCGGCCTACTCACGTGGGCCGCACCTCGCGGGCTGCCAGACGGGCCAGGCCGCGCGTGCTTGTCTCGCGCCGTGTAGGCCAAAAGGCCGAGCTAGGCCAAGTCGAGCCCTGGCCCAAGTTTCTTTTTCCCAGGCCAAATTCGACCGAGAAGTCTGATCTACCCCTCCAATTATTCCAAAAGTCTATACCTACTCCCTCCACACTAAAAACTCCAGATCTCCTCCGTTTCATCTCCGATTTAGGTGATTTCCGTCTCTAAATTCATTTAAAATCACGCCCTATCCATCTACACCATTTTCTCCACCTTGTCTCACAGTAAATATCCCACCAAACCCACCATGCGGCCGCCACCCCTTCGGCGTTACCGCCTCCGCCTTGCCAGGCCTTACCCCCTACCATGGCGCCTCCGTAACTGCAGTTACCAAGCACAACTTGCCCGAAGGCTCGCTACACAACCCCGACCACTTGCAAAACTACCGCCAGTAAGAATCTCAATAAATCCCTGTCGCCTCCGTCCAGATTCTGATTCCGACAATTCATCCTCCTAAAATCCTAACTCTAGTTCTAAACCAGTTGGGCTCATAATATACCTCGGTTTGCATGTTATTTCTTGTTTGTGTGCCTCAACAGAGTGATCGGCAGGTCCACTGGAATCCCCACTTGATGCATAAATCTCCCAGTTTTATCACCACAACCCATTGCCTTATTACACAAATAAAACCTTCATGTTTTGCTTGCTAAGGAAACCTGGTAGGATAGCCACCCAAGCCTATGTTATGAGCTCAACGAAATTTCCAAAATTCTATCTCGTGCCATCCGGTTACTTCTCGAAAATACCCGACAAAATTCCCACCAAAAAAAATCCCCTCAAATTCTCCTCCAAATATTCAAATCCAAATCCAAAATCAAAATCAGGAAAAAGAGAAAACTTCCCCCTCGCAGCTTAGGGCTGCCTTCGGCCCAACTCTTTCCCCCCTTTCCCTTCCCCTTGGCCCGAGCCGGCCTGCCTCTGCCTCCCTCTCCCGGCCCAGCCACCAAGCCGGCCTAGCGCCTCCCTCTCCCTCTACGAACGGGCCCCGCTTGCCCGTCGTCCACCTTCCCCCTTCCCTCACGTCAAGTCGCACCGACCGCGCGTCGCCGCCGTGCCGCCTCCGCTCCGCCCGGCCCCTCTGTGACTCCACCTTGACGCCACCCCACCACCGTCTACCCCTGCCTACACCGCCTGCACGCCGCGCGCGAGTCCGGCTAGACCGAGCCGCGACGAGCCAGCAGCCCTCGCCGTCGCCTATAAAAGGTGCTGACGAGCGTCGCCGCCCTCCCTGGTCACACGCGCACGCTCTCGCGCCCGCACTCGCAAGCGCACAAACACATCCACCCCTCCACTCCTCCTCGCCGGAGTCTTGCGGTGGGATAACCCACCGGGAAGACACCGCCGGGAACCACCTCCCTCTACTCCAAATCCACCCCACCTCTGACCATCTCTAACCGAATTGAGGTGGTCCCGAGCTCCACCACCTCCATGCGCACCTCCTCCACCCCTCTCCCTGGCCAGAACCGCCCAGGCAGAGCCGGAGCGCCGCCGCGCCGTGACGCCTCCCCCTCGTCGATGCTCTGGTCACCTGCCGCCAGGCACACAAACACACGCTCCCACCTCCACAATACCACCGACGCATTTGCCCATCCGCTCTCTCCCTCGTCGGCTTGACCTCGTAGCCGGAACCAGGGACAATGCCGGTTCGCCCGAACCGAACCGCGCCGCTGTCCTGGCGCCGTCTCCCCCGGTATGGCTAACGTGTGGGGCTCACAACCCCGCCGTTAGGCCGCGCCGTTCCGCCTCGTGGGCCGGCCTGTTAAGGCCCATGGG
The DNA here is from genome assembly GCA_022530915.1 of Paspalum notatum. Lineage (NCBI taxonomy): Eukaryota > Viridiplantae > Streptophyta > Magnoliopsida > Poales > Poaceae > Paspalum > Paspalum notatum. The sequence continues at coordinate 30,678,789 of CM039689.1, forward strand.
CGGGAAGGCGGGGCACGAGCCGAGCCGGGCGGTAAACAAAGTGGGCCGCGCGCTGAGATTCGGCCCACGGTGTCCTTTTTCCTTTTTCTTTTCGATTTATGATTTTTTTTTCCATAGAATTTCATATCTCGACCATATAGACTTCGATTTAGGCAATTCTTACGCCTAAATTCTCCATAAATCAAGCTCTACGCATCCAATGGCACCCTTTTTGGAAAAAGTGTTTTCTGGAAAATAAAACTGAGAACTAATGAGCCTTGCATATTTTCTGGCAAAACTATCTTGAACTCCAGATATATCTTACATGTAGTAATAGTGTTAACCCCAATTCTTTACGGAGGAAGGTGGGCTTGCAGAGTACGTTTTCGTACTCACCCCCCTTTGTTGTTATTTTTTCAGAGAAGACGAAGTCGCTCCCCTTAGTGAGCTTGTACGTGTGAGGGTTGCGGCCTATCCCAACGGTGTGACGTGGGAAAGCTTGGATCTACCGTTTAAATTCCGCTGCTGTTGTTTTGTTTCGGGCTGCGCCCCGTTTAGGTCTGTCCTATTAGGGCGGATCTGTACTACTCTGATGTAACGTAAGAATGTGTTTATCATACCCTGAGAATTATAATAAAGCACGTTTTAGTCCCGCTTACGGGCTGGGGCGCTTCAGATGGGTCAGGGCCCAGTAGCAGTATGTGGAAAATGTGATGGCGGAAGGCCATGAGCCATGATGGGCTGGCAAACCCATTGGCACCCTTTTTGATAAAAGTGTTTTTCTATATTAAAACTTAGATTACTCAAACCTTGCATACAAAATGTTTTTCTGCAAAATACTCCAATGCTCCAGATATATTCTACATGTAATTATAGGCAACCCCAATTCCTGAATGGAAGAAGATGGGCTCGCAGAGTACGAAAGTACTCACCCTTGCTTTGTTGTTGGTTTACAGTGAAGAAGCAGAGGAGATCATCGTAATCGTGATCGAGTGAGGGTTACGACCTGCTTCCCAACCGTGTCATCTGGAAGACGTGCCTCTATTTTAGTTTTTCGCTGCGTTTGTTTTGGGCTGTGTGTTGCAGGCCCTCTCTTGTTGTCAATCCCGTTAGGGCGGTTTTGTAATCATCTGATGTAAGAATGTGATTACCAGACTTCTGGGATGGTAATAAAGCACATTTTAGTCCCTTTAAGGAAGTGGGGTGTTCCAGGACCTTCTCCTGCAACGGTGTGATGCCCAGGGTGGAGAGGTCAAAGCCAAGCAGTGATAGAAGATCAAAGGGCTGCATATTTGGAGCGAAAGTGTGAATACCAGCTTTGTTTGGAGTCGAACAAACATTGATCATACCTCAGATATTGATAGCTCTGTCTTCTCGGCCCGTGAAAAGGTGTTGACTTCAAGGTTGGTTCTCTGGGAGGAGGCCTCGGGACCCCCTGAGGAGATAGTGTTCTCTGGTAGTGGATTTTCTCTAACTGGGGACGATGTAGCACCTCCGTTGTCGGCAGAATCATTCAACTGCAGCAGGAGAAATCACCATGAAAATGTTACTTGAATTCAAAGAAAAATAATACACTAGGGATTTACCCGTGGTGCGATGGGTTCAGATTGAGGGGGTGAATGAGCTGGTGTTTCAAGGTTGACAATTTTCTCGTATTGAGGTTTTTTGTCTGATGACTCACTTGCATCTTCACGGCGGCGCTTCAAACCTGTGGAAGAAAGCAGTACTTTGTCCAGAGGTGGTGACATTTTTCTATACAAAGGCACGGGAGCCACCGGCAAGTAACGGAATGCAGCTCCTGAGGAGTCAGTGGGCACGGGTTGTTCTTCGAGCTGTGCAGGAAAATCCAATCAGTATAACAGCCAGAATGATACAATTTCAAGACGACTTTGATGACAGGACTTACTTCTTCTGGTGATGGCTCGTATGAAGAATCGATGCAGCGAAGAAGAGTCCTGAGTGGGCCATGAAAGAGGTGTGGTTTCCAGCATTCCCACCAAACATCAAAGCCGTTGGTCGTATAGGTGAACTCCATGTCATGTGGAATTGGAATGACAAGTTTAGAAAAAAGATTATATGCACAGGAGGCCAATAAACGTTCGGCCAGATCGGCTCGGCTCATCAACCTCTCATGGATGAAGAAAGAAGAGGAGGTCTGATTCAAGCCGAGCTGCCAGGCGGCTACTACTGGTTGGTAGGATTCGTAGCCAGGCTTGGTAATCCTGTTGCTGGTACTCATGCTGACAGGAAGAATACAGGGGTAGATCATGACTGCAAATTTCTAATGGGTATTGTCACCATTAGCGAAGTCATCCAGTCTAAAGGAAAAGGGATTCTCGAAATATTCTGAGTCAGAATAAGTAGCAAAGGAAGGAACAGTGTAATCATGATAGAACAGTTTGAACCATTTGATCATTTCTATTTTGTTTGGCTTGCAGCCTGGAAGCCGAAATAGTGCCTGACCAATCAAGGTGCATCTGATGTTTTTGCCTAAGGGGGTTTGGGAATGACAAATCCTTCAAATAGGGAAAGTTTGGGATGTGCTGCCGGAAATATAGTTGACACCAAAGTTGAAGAAACCATCAGGGGCCTCCTACTTTGGTGCGCTCACCATTCAAGAGTCCAGTGGTATTCAAAGAAAAATGCCGGTATAAGATGCCTAGGAAGAGTGTCCCTAGTGCATCGGCTATGCCTATGTTGTGCCAAACAAAAGACTCATAGTCTTGAGTCTTTGGCTACACGTTTATACCAACTGACCCATCTATCCATGGGGAAGGGCCAGGCCCTGAGTTGGTTAGTGCAGTGGTCTGGATCACGGTTTTGATTTACAAAAGAAATTTGTTTTGTTTCGGCAGCAATGAGATCTAGCGGAGGCTCAAAAGATTGGGGGCCTAGGCTAAAAGATTTTGAAGTGGATGACTGCGGGATCAAAATGTCACTTGCCTAGACATTCACGGAAGGGAAAAGAAACGAATAAATCAAATATTCTCTTTCTCGAATATATGGGGGAAGAGGTCAGAGGTATGCACCTTCAGGCCAAAAATTCGCTGGCCAAGAGTTTCCGCCGTCATCGTGTCCGCCATCGCGAGAACAGAAGGAAAGAGAAATGGAATTTGGTGTTTGTGTGCGACGGTCTGAGAAGGGATGCCGTGTAGATGTCTTAAGCGGTCTACGGGGGGATGTCTCTGCCAGTGCGAAGAGTGATTCAAATTTTGGCTGTAGAGCCGATTAGCCGCGGTAGACTGATAGACCATCGGCACAATAATTCAGACAGATGGGACCCAGCTCAATACCATCGGCCGATGTGAAACAGAGTATGATCAGCGCAGAATAGAGGTTAAAATCCGAGTCGATGCTTTGGGATTATCGCTGAGTCAGACCGATGCGGTGCCATCGGAAGAAAAATCTTATCTTTATCTTACTATTACTGTTTAGAGGTTGTAAAAACAATACTAATTTTAAAACACGTTAGAAAAAAAAACATAAATTCTAGAAATTTTCACAATAATCAGAAACATCCGACCATCAATTGACAGATTGAAATATTAATAGCCATTAGATCTATTTTCTAAATAATTACCTACCTCTGCCTTTATGAAAGGTCTTGAGTTCAACTCTCAATGAAAGCAAATATCCTCTTTTTTCATTAAATCTATTTCTAAGTAATTACCCACTTCTGCCATTACGAGAGGTCTTGAGTTCAACTCTCAACGAAAACAAATATCTTCTTTTTTTTTAGATTTTTTCCATTTTCAAATCTACCTTCAGTTTTTGTCTTTTTTTTCATTAAAGATGCTAGAAATCTATCCATGAAACAAATATTTTGTAGACTCCTTTTGAAATTTTCACGTCAATCCTCACAAGATGCACTAGAAAAAAAATAGACGAGTTAGAATCTTAATAACCATTAGATCTATTTTTTAATTAATCACTCACCTTTATCATTATCAAAATAATATTATCCCTAAAACTACATATTAATTACCCACTCTGCCAATATAAAAAAAGAAAATATGAAATAACATCCTAAATTTATACATAATTGCTCACATTTGCTATTTTGATGGATAATACCAAATATCCCTTTTAATTTATATTTAAATTGTTCGTCTTAGTTATTATGACTGATAGTATAATGAAAAGAGCCCCTCAAAATTATATTAAAATCACCTACTTTTGCAATCAATCAAAGATTATCTAAATCAATTTTGCATACATATAAAGGAGCAAGATTTGTTATTATAAAAAACTAAGTATAAAAATAGATCTATATATATGTTGTACTGTAACACATAATACATTTTAAGACTCTTGACGCACGGGTTGATTGACTAGTAATAATAATCAAAATTGAGAGAAAAGAGGGACAGGTAATTAACACAGTTCAATTACAATCATCATTAAAATCCTATAAAGGTTGGGCAAAAGCTTAAACCAAAAGCTAAACAAGGAGCTAATCTCCTTGGAAAAGATCTAGCGGCTGTTAGGCTCTAATGGCCGCTGGCATGCGTCGGCAACAATGATTGCCTACCCTCGACGGCCACATTTTCCTCGTCGCCGGCAGCGCCATCATCTTCGCTACTGTCGCTGAGGGAGCTGCTTGATGCTCACGGTGACGGTGGTGCCTTTCTCTTCCTCGACGTCACATCACTCTAGGACATGTGACTATCGACACTGCAGGAGGAACGAGGAGTCGAAGAGGGCTTTCCAGGCATTGACATAGCCACTAGTAACCTGGGTTGAGGATTCGGAGTCGGTCTTGACCTCGATGTCCCAGGAGAGGCTGCCATTATCGTGCCCTGATGAAAGCTCTAGAGACGGCAGCGGAGGCGATGGCGGAGGTGCATTCCATGCTGGAGAGGCTTGTGCGTCCTCTGGGTCTTCAGCCACGCCGAGGTTTACCCACACCTCCGGCTACTCCGCCTTGAAGAAGTCTAACCATGGCGGTGCGAGGCGTCGCGGCACTGAGCGACAAGCAGCGGTGGCGCGGGGGGCTCGGCGGTGGCGGCTGGCTGCCCAAGGATATTGGACGACGGAGCCTGTGTCCAACATAAAGTGGATGATTTCCATACACAAAGTTATCAGAATGTTGAGTAGTCACTCCCCAAAAATAGATTCGCACGGCAGAAGTCACGACTAGTTTCCGTCGGTCAAGTGCGGCCGACGAAAACTGATTACTTTTCATCAGCAATTGAAATTTTTGTCATTTTATTTTCAACATCCTATTGCCAACGAAAACTAGTGTATTGCCGACGAAAAAAAGTAGTTTTCATCGGTTTTGGCCTTTTTTTTGTGGATTTTGGGCCAACGAAAACTGTCGGGTTTCCTGTACTGTCTGCTACACCGTAGCTCAGTTTTCCTTGTCACGTTTGGCAAAGTGATGTGCGCCGAAGTCTACGGTGCGTGCCTTTATCCAAAGAGCCCCTTAGTTTCTAAAAAAAATCGAGCGCTCCCGGTTGTTGCAGGGAGAGCAGTGAGCTAGGCATTTTGATCACTGGTGTTTTCTTGACATCTTGATGCTGGTGTTTGGCCAATGATGATGCTAGTCCATCTTGTCCTATCACCATGTTTAGCCTTTGCATAATTTGATTTCGGAGTCCGCATCATTGAGTTTGTGTCCTTGTTCATAGTGTTGTTGCTGGTTTAGATCGCGTTTTTGGTTTAGTTTGAGTTTTGCATTGTCACCGTTTCCGTTTTCATCATGTCATCACATTCGGTTCGGAATTCTCTCTATCCAGTTCGGTATTTTGATGATATTTATCTCTCACATACAAACTCGGATATTACTGTTCTTGTACTTTCTAGAAAATTTGAGAAATTGTCTACAACTTTATCAAGTGTGACGTTTTCAGGAAAAATCTTTATGAAGACCTAATCTATGTTAGAAGAAAATCTGTTTGTGACCCTAAAATTTCGGAGTAGTCTGGATCTCGGAGCCAATATCTTTTTATCCCTTATCCAAAAAAGGTATTCCATATTTTGAACAGAAAGACAAAAAGTATATCTACAACTTTGCTATTGTGAGTCTTGGCGTTTAATGTCTAACATTTCGGATAGTAAATCTGTGATTTACATATGATAGTTTTGTGATAGCATTAAGTTGTATCTTCCTTTTGTGGCACTTTTTAGAAGAAAAAGAAAAAAAAGCAGTGCTTAAAAAGAAAACCGCACAAAAAAATAAAAAAAATCAGATGTTTTTGCATCTTTTGTGTCCTTTGTACTTCGGTCCTTTGTATTTCGGTGTATCTCTTCTAGCTTGAACTAGTTCTAGAAACACGTTTAGGCCAACAATTTTGACAAGTACTTTGGACACTTGTTTAATTTTGCTATCTGAATTTGAATTGTGCTACTCCTTACTACTAATATAGCCTTCTATAACTCCACATATATATACTTTTTATCTGTACAGGTTCTACCTTTGCGATCGCTACACTCACACCAGTTGCGGTATCATAAACAAGCCGCCGATTGTACCACCTGCTGCATTGGTAAGAACACTTGTAAAAATTTGGTAAGACGCTTGAAAGTGTGTGTGCCTTTATTGTTTGACCACATCCTAGTATATAATTGAAAAATATACATTTGTGTGTTTTTTTATTTTTACTAACAATGACAGGTTACACCGCTGCACACAAAAGGACTAAAATGATGCTTGAGAGCCACATCATTATTGCTGCCCCTTCTCCTATAGGTCATTCTGTTCTTAAATCTTCACATACATACGATAGTATTAATGTTGAGGAATATATTAGTGTCTTAAAAAATCGTGCTTTAGTTTGGTGGAATAATTTGCATTCTAAACCTAGCACATGGTCTGATATGAAAATTTTGATGAGAAAACAATTTGATTCTTCATGCCACATTGTTCCTTTTTGTGCGATTAACTTTTGCAGGATAATGGGAGTTCTTTGCCACAACATATTTTAAGTTTTCAAATGGTGAAAGTGGAGAACAATCAGTCCGATAATTTGTTTCGACTTGCATTTATTGTAACAAAGAGACGTTGCCAGATCATCAATGATAGTGAGACTTGTCGTAACATTGTTAGTACTGAGCTGGTTGAGAGAATTTGCTTGACCACAGAGCAGCAGCCATGTCCATACTATGCTCAATAGCCTAATTCATGTGGTAAGTTTCAGGTAAATAAAATTAGCAAGATCTAATTTTCTCTTAGCAAGTATCATGATAGTGCTTATTTGATGTTGTGCCTATGAAAACAACTGCTTTGTTATTCGGTAAACCATGCGTACACGAAAACAATGCTTTGTACGATAATGCTGAAATATTTTCAAATACAATGGTAGAAAGATCAAGCTGCTTGATATGAATTCTGCTTAAATTTTAGAAATTTAACTTGCTAGGAAACCAAAAAAAAAAGATGGATGCTATTGAAAATGATTTGAGTAATTCTAATGATGACATGCCTTCAGAAAAATCTGAGTTATTTTTATTACAAACTGATTGTACTGCTGATTCTTGTCATTAAAAAGAGTTTGTGATGTTGCTCCTATTATTTATATGACAAAACTTGTTGATAAGCTTAATACTGTCGATTCTAAACCAGTCACTTGTGCTAAAAATAGACTCTTTTTCCCTATTGCTAGTGCGTCAAATGAGCTGAAATTGTTATATTTTTTAAACACTTTAGGCTATATAGAATTTGATGTTCTTTGTAACCTAAAAAATTTGAAGAAAAATGTTTCTTTTAGTTTTGATTTGCCATGGATGTCTAGAAACACATATAATTTTATTGGCAAATATAATTGTAAAGAAGAATATATGGTGCACCATGTTTTTATCTCATCAAGTTTGGACTCTCTTCTTGTTTGTGAATGTGATCAGTTAGAGGCTGCACTAACACTGACCATATCACGTCGAGTTTCTTTTGTTGTTTGTTTGTTGTGTCCCGATAGGGTAAATTTCAAGAGGACGAGCAAAGGTCGGATGATGTCATGTATGACAACTATTTTCACAAGAATCAACGACTTCGAGTAATGAATCAAAACCAAAAAGGGAAGAATGATAAGAACATGCTCAATATGCATATTACCAAGGCCCAAGGCAACAAGGAGTCACGAACCCAATCCGAGTTAAAGTCCAATTTATTCTCGTCACCGGTTCGGACTGCAGGACCAGGCCTTAGTAAAACGGATGCCCAAGCCACATACGGAATCCGTTTCGGACGTTCTACATATCGTTGGAAAGCTAAGGATATAAACTTTCCAACCCAACTAGTTCCATATTAAAACATATGCTCAAAGTCAATGGGAATTGTTGAAACAATATGACAACCATAATCTACCAGGGTACTGTTGGACCGGTTTTTGGGCCCGCTGGCCTTTACGTCCTAGAGTTGCTCGGCCACCCCTTTGGCCACTCTCTAGACCTCTCTATTGTATATATACTGCAGCCATCATTAGATCATTAGATTAGAAGGGTTTTGCTTAGATTATTCTGTCGTGAACAGTTTCGCCGTCATCGGTTTGTGAAACCCCATCTTATGCAATATTAAGATTGCGTTCTTCGTGTTCTTGCTTGTGTTCTCGATTGCACTTGCAGAGATAAATCTTCTTGGCAAGGTCAATCGCGCGCGTCACGTGGTTGATAACCAACGGAGCGGTGGTGTAGCGATCGCAGGGTTCGAATCGTTTTGATTAGAAGCCAGATCATCAATGTCGAGTCTCCACCAAATCAAATTATTCATACCTTTCGGAAGATCGGGATCCCCCTAGTTCCCATCACATAGGAAGGGTTATTCACCACCATTTTTTCAAAATACCAAAGCCATCCCTGCCCAATGTCTTCATTTCATTTTCTTATGAAACTTTCTTATCCAGATTCAAGTTTAAGCTTGGCTAAGCATTCTAGTCTACTTTGTATAGGTTCAATTATGCTGGATTTATGGGCTAATCATGCACTAGGGTTCCAATCAATTCCTAACTCTAATGAACATACATAACTCATTGATTAAGACTCAAAATAAAAAGGGGAAATGCACTGGGGCTTGCCAGGATTAGTCCAAAGGTTGAGGCATGGGAAGTTAGTATTTTGATCAGCAATATTCCTCCTGGTACTATTGTTGTCTTGCTGAGCTTAGCTACTAGATTCTTCTTTGAATTCTTTCATCGACGATCTACTCGACTTATTGAATTAGACTGAAATCAATATCTAGGCCTCATCCTAAGCTTAGATAGTTTTTTCTACGGTTTTAAAATAATTTTCCTAGGGTTTTAAAATAATTTCTAGTATTTTCATAAATAACTAAAAGCCTCAAATGATTTATTAAAATTTTTAAAAATAATACAACTTTTTTATTTAATAATTAAGTATTAACACAAAAGATTATAAATAGAACTAAAAGATTAATTCTAATTAACATAATTAAGTTTAAGATTTCTATAAATACAAAATCATTTTAGAAACTAAATCAAAATAGGAAAAGAATATATTTTAGAAAATCTGAAATTCAAAGAAGCCCAAAGGCCAAAATAAGTTCTTTCTACAAAAGTTCTATTTACCTCCCTCTCCTCTTTCTCTCTCCTCTTTTTGGCCCACACGGCCGGGCTGGCGGCCTGCTCCCTCTCACTTCTCTCCCCGGCCCATCTGGCTCGGCCCAACGGGGATTTGCCTAGGGGCCCGGCCCAGGTGAGGCGCGCGGGGGCGCGGCGCCTGCGGAGCGCACACGCCGGGCAGCGCCGGCGACCATCCGCCGCGGCGGTGCCCCGGCCTTCGCCAACGGCAACCAACATGCGCGGCAGCCCGCGGCTCTATTCTCTTCCCTTCTCCTCTCTCCCCTCATCTCTCTTCCTCTCCTACCCGAGGTGGCCGAGGTGGGCACCCCGCACACGCCAGGGCGTGGCGGCGACCAGCCCGCGCGGCGACTCTAGGCCATGCCAGTGCTAGAGAGCACCCGAGTGAGGTGTGCGCCAGGGTGAGCAGCGGCGGCGGAAGGAGATGCGCGGTGCGGGGGCGGTGCGGCAGTGGAGCAAGGATGAGGAGTGGTTGTTTGGGATGAGGGTGGCGGGGCGGTGCGTGGACGTCGGTAAAGCGGGACAGGGAGGCAGCAAGGAGGCGAAGGAATGATGGCGGCGATGAGCAAGGCGGCGGGGCAGAGGGGAATTTCTCCCCGTCGTCCTCCGTTGGCCGGATGAGGACAAAGGTTTCCCGAGAGGCAAACAGGGGTGGGCCGCCGCGGCTTTGGGCCGCCAGTTCCCCCGGTTTCTTTTTTTTTTATAATAAACTATTTACCCTTTTTTATTATTAACCTCCTATACAAATAAAATTACTCCAAGGTCACTATCGCTTCGCAGTTTTGCCCTTGGACAAAAATAAATTTTGAAAAAGTTTGAATTCAGTTTAGTTTAAAGCTTAATTCCAAAAATTTTGAACAATTTGACTTTAAATTAAATTTGAAGAAGTTTAATATTAACTACAAAGTTTTTAAATCATGCATATGATGACATGCTTAAATATACTTAGAAATGTGAGGTATCATAGTCATGCTACCCTGATGTTTCTTTCATAGATTCATTAGGGCTTTAGGGCATGAGCCTCGTGGTAAACCTTATACTGAAGTGTTTTTGATGACAAGATTTGCTAGTTATCCCGATAAGTCTCGCGTCAAGTTCCGCTTGACACGAGATCCATTGTTTATCGTGCATGATTGCTGATCTACCTTTGTATTTGTGCTTCAAGTATTAGATCGGTTTCATGTAGCTCGACATATGTTGCCTAACCATTTGCTACAATCCACGACGTGCGCTGCAATACGTGCATGCGGCATGCCGATAGATGAACGTATGCTGAGCACCCTGTCTAGCATATGTCTTAGATGTCTCTGCTTTTTCCTAGATGAGCTTCTTTGGAGGCTCTGGTTATGCTCATGCATGTTTGGATTTGCTAGTTTCATTTCTATTCTTTCGTGCACAGCAAGAACCAATCTGGGTAAGTGGATCATCTATGTATCATGTTCTAGACAGGTTTCTACATCTATTATTTCACTCTGGATACGGTTTATTAATTTTTCATCTAAATATATCTACGTTACCCAAGATCGGCACATTTGTCAATGGACTGCCAAAATCCTGTGATGCCGATCCAAGCGATCAGGCTATAATTTAACGTTTGCTGTTGTTGTTTTTTTTTGCATGTGATACAGGGAGATCCAAGGCCAACCGCAGCATCCACCACCCTTCCTGGCTGTAGGTGAAGCCAGGTGGCACGCCCACACCATCGCTGATTGACTCCACCTAGAGCCGATCGGAGCCGCTCACTGAGAGTCGATCGCAGTAGCTGCGTGATCCCTGACTCCTCGTGTGTTTGGCCACCATACAATCGCCCGCCGGTTTCCGGTGACGACAATAATATATCAATTTATACATGGATTGTGTTACCAAACTTGCTACATAGTATCTGCATAAGTTGATATATTTCTTTTACATAATTTGGATGTGACAAGTTATGTAGAGAGAATACAAGTTACATAGAATTAATGTGCCAGTTTATGTAAAAGATATTTATGAAAATATTCATATCAACTTATGTAGAGATTATATATCAACTCATATGTATTAATTTATGTAGAGATAAAGTATCAAAATATATGTTGTAGCACCATCAAGTTACGTAGATACTAACAACAAATTAAATGTATATAGATCGTCATCATGTTATATTTAGCAAACACAACATCTTATATATAGTAGTAATATCAACTTATGCATAGCAATCATACCAAACTAAACATAATGCTATCACGTGCCATAGACTATCGATGATGCATGTTATGGTTTGTCTTAATGTAGCAACTTATGCATACTTGGTGATGCATGCCATGCTATATTAAGACTAAGTTCAGGAGCTAGTCTATCCTCCTCTTCTATCACTATTCCAACTACACCTTTCTATAAACAGTGTCGCTACGGTATCATTTTGTATTATATACGGCTATTTACCGCTGGACTCAGCCTAACGTAGCAAGTTACGCTCTAGTAGTGTAGCACGTTATGTTTTATTAATTTTAGTATTATTGGTTTTTTAATATAACTTGCTACATAATTTATATATAACTTGATGATATATATTTAACATAAAATTGATAGTTCTATAAAATACTTTAAAATATATCAAATACGGATCTTGGGCACGTTTGGTTGGTGACTAAAATCATGGCCAAATTTTAGCCATGACCAAAGTAGTTCATTTTTGTATCATATTGGCCATGGCCAATTGGCCACAACGTTGCCCATGAACGAAACAAACCATTTGTTTTGTAGAGCTTTGTCGCAAGAAATACTATGATGGTATAATCGGATTTGAAAATGGACACTTGGTTTGGTGCGTGAGCTATGAAATTTTATAGAAATTGTAACCATTTGTATTATGACATCAGCAAGCAAAGCGACACCTCTCCTTTCCACCTGTATGTTTCTCGGAGATTCCATTGTACATTGCCTTTAGGACATGCGTCACTGCTAGACATGCGATCGGAGAATGACGTTCGTCTGCTTGTGCAGGTGTAGCCGTGTAGGGTCGCGCGATTGAACAAACCTCTGACGGAGCGTCGTGGGTCATCGTCTTATCGTGGTCCTTCCTTTTTCTTTTTGATGACTATAAAACCGAATCCCCAGATCCTTCGCCGGCAATCGCACATTCCCCAGTTCCCAAACCTAGCCTCTCATTGCGCGCGACGCGGACTCGTCTGCGCTCGACTCGATCCGATCGGGGTGGGAGTGGGATTGGGGACCGACAGCAAAGGCGCCAGATGGTGAGTTCACGAGCATCTTACCCTCTGATCAGTCAGCTACTTCTGGCGACGAGTTAGTTTAACGATGATTTTGTGCAGGTTTCGGAAGATAAATTCGAAGAACAGGCAGCTCGCAACGGTACGTATGCAACACACGCAACTCTTCTCCTTGTCTATTTTGATATTCCTGCGTGTGCCGTGCTAATTTCCTGCTGCTTCTTGCTCGTTGTTTCGGTTATTTAATCAAGCTTCTCATGGGAATGCGGTTGCCATCTTCTACTTCTTTTTTGCAGGTGGGTTCATCAAGAATGGAAGAGAAATCTTATTTCAGGTGAGAGTATGTCCAGTCCTTATCTCCTGCAATCATGTTAAGGATCAAAGTTTGATGACGAGAAATGTTATTGGGTCACTATACCTGCGATGAGTAAATGTATATTCAGTTGGACAAGCACATAAACAAGCCACTCTAGTATTGGGAGTTTGAAACTAATTTGTCAGTGCTTGGTAATTGAATCTAATATTTGGTACCTGTTGCTTATGTACTGCTGTAATCTATGAAGTTGTTTGGTTTTAGGAACCATCCCATCGTACACGATGTGGTCCATGTGCCAATTCTATAAATTTGGTGGGATGACCCCATTCCTCGTGCTTTTACTAATTATTAGTTTGTGAGGGATGAGGTAACGATGGATCAACCCATTCCATTCCACAAACCAAATAAAAAAAGTGAGCAGTGAGAAGATGATGCATCACATCATTCCACAAAACCAAACACCCCCTATGTTTACCTTCGTACAGGCCACTTACTGGGGTTCTAGTTCAATGTTGGTGTGAGTGCTTCCTGCATGCTCTCAGCAACCTGGCTATGCTTTTTGTAACAACTAAAATGTAGATTGAACAAACAAGCTAAAATTTTCCGACATATTTTTGCTGATTTTAACTATGTGTTAGGCTTTTAATTGGGAATCCAATAAGCATAACTGGTGGAGTAATTTAAAGGACAAAGTTACTGGTCTTGCGGAATCTGGGTTTACATCAGTGTGGCTTCCTCCACCAACACAGTCATTATCTCAAGAAGGTAAAGCTAGGCAACATCCTCTCTTACACGAAGCATAGTTACAGAAGAGGTCTGACATGTTCTCTTACAGGCTATCTACCACAGAACCTGTACTTCCTTGACTCATGTTATGGTTCTCTCCATGAACTAAAATTGCTGCTTCATAAAATGAATGAGCACAACGTAAGGGCTATGGCAGATGTTGTTATCAACCATCGAATTGGAACTACTCAAGGATCCCATGGCATGTATAATCGTTACGATGGCATCCCAATGTCCTGGGATGAACACGCTGTTACATCTTGTTCAGGTGGGAAGGTAATTAAATATACTTGTTTTAACCTTTTACATGGCACCGTATCTTGATGTATATTTTCTACTCTTAAGATGTACATTTTCTCGAATACACAGGAGAGTTGCGCATCATTTCAATTAAGAGGAAGAAAAAAATACAAATACAAAAGAAACACACAGTTCCAACACAACACTTGGTGCATGCAGTGTCGGTTGTTACAGAGTAAAAGACGCTCCTCTAAAGGAGTAAAAAGTTACCAGAGGGGGGCAACAACTGGATTGGAACACCTCAAGCCTACCCTACTACCACATGTTGTACCTCTTTGGACCCAGGCCCCAGCTGCACACCATAGAGTTCCTCCACAAACCAGCCAATTCAAGCACCCCGCGCCGGGGGGGGGGGGGGGGAGGGGGGGCACCATTAAAAGCATTATCATTTCAGTGCTTCCACAATTACAAAGGCGCTAAGATTGTTAAGACCTTTCTGATCCTTCCTGTCGACCTCTTTGATTGAATAGTACCACCAGCTGGAGAATACTATCCTGTTTGGTTACGAAACTAGGTTCTCCCAAGTTTTTGGAGGATAATGTGTCATACTCTTTACTCTTAAGCTGTGTATAACTTCAACGCAACTTTGCTTTCAGGGAAACAAAAGCACTGGGGTTAAGTTCGATGGGGTTCCCAACATAGATCATACACAGCCATTTGTACGGAAAGATATTATTGAATGGCTGATCTGGCTTCGAAAATCTGTTGGTTTTCAAGATTTCCGCTTTGATTTCGCAAAAGGGTAAATAGTTAATTGGTCAAACTATATTAGTATCCACTAGACCACTATGAAAAAAACAAACTTTTTTCCAACCTAGTATCTTTCACTGCGAACTTGCTTTTTTTGCAGTTACGCAGCAAAGTTTGTGAAAGAATACATTGAGGAATCAAAACCTCTTTTTGCAGTTGGTGAATACTGGGATAGCTGTGAATATAGCCCCCCTGACTACCGACTGAACTACAATCAGGGTAAGGGATTTATAATACCATTCTTACTGACTGCTTAAGCCACTGACATAATTTCAGCCATGAACAGTTAAGCACTCTCAGTTCAGTTCCTTGATTGACATATGTAAATGGTGACCAAAGTTAAACTTTTAACTATTTTCACCATCTAAAACTTTTGCCTCCATTGAGCTTATGTCAACTTCTAATAACTATCAATTGTCATAGATGCCTCTTCAACTGTTGTACTAAGTCTCTTTAGAAGCTATGTCCAAGTCCAACATGTCAGGGCTGTTATTATTGTTCTCTTTCTGGATATGCTTATGGGTTAAGCCGATTGAAGTGTCAAAGTTGTATTCTCGAATATGAAAGTGTGCTGCCTAGACTTTCATAATGCATGCTTGTTGGTTTACTAAAACCATCGCTTTTTGGGTCTGGCAGATAGCCATAGGCAGAGGATTATTAATTGGATAGATGGCACTGGAGGGCTTTGTGCTGCATTTGATTTCACAACAAAGGGTATTCTTCAGGTCAGTAATGAATTACCAATTACCACTTGAGGAACAAAATTTTGTCTTAAGTCATCTGTTTGAACTTTTAATGTTGTTTGAATCAGGAAGCTGTCAAAGGAGAGTTGTGGCGTTTGCGAGACCCACAAGGAAAGCCACCTGGTGTGATGGGATGGTGGCCTTCAAGATCAGTTACCTTTATTGAAAATCATGACACTGGGTCAACTCAGGTATACTATTCAAATTTTCATCCTTCTTTGGTCAAGAGTCAAGGCCACATAGTTGTGTTACTGAGCTATAAATGTTCGCTGTCAGATGTGTTAACGGAAATTTACAATTTCAGGGTCATTGGCCTTTTCCATCAGATCATACTATGGAGGTACTATACTTTATGGACTTTGTAGTTTTACATTTTGCATGACTTTGATTCCATAAGAATCTAATAACATGTACTGTTTAATTATTTTACAGATATATGGCCATTATGATCATAGAAAGCTTAATTTCTTCATAACAACTGCTAGCACTTTAGCACTTCAAAAAACGAATAGTTTATAATCATATTAACCCACGAAATCATTTGTTTTAGACTAGCTTTCTGTTCTTTTTACTGGAAGTCCATGTGTTTAATGACACATGTATCTTATGATCTTTAGGGATATGCTTATATACTCACTCACCCCGGCATCCCCACGGTGTTCTATGATCACTTTTATGACCAGGGAGTACCTTTCCATGACGAAATTGCTAAACTGGTATGTTGCTTGTACCAATGTATCCTGACTCATCCTTTACCTACCTGCCCCTTCTTTTTTTAGAAGACCACTAGGAACCCTGGTAATTTCATTAAAGAAGAATAAGAGTAAAAAAGGACTTAACAGTAAAAAAAGAAGGGGAATTACACAGCTAATGATAATCACCAAATATAACGATGCTGCATTTCTAAGTTTCAAATGATTTTTACCCAGATGCAAATCAGAAAATGCCAAGACATACATAGTCGATCATTAATCAAAATTCTGGAAGCAAGATCAGATTTGTACTCAGCAAGAATTGACGACAAGTTGTGCATGAAGATCGGCGATGGCTCGTGGTGCCCAAGCGATCCAGAGTGGAGGCTAGCGGTATCTGGAGACAGATATGCTGTGTGGCACAAGTGAAGCATATAAGTGGCACATGAACAGGAGTAATTAGCCTGTTATGAAAAACACTGCGGTAAACATGCGTAAAGCAAGGTTCTTCTTGGTTACCTCAGTAACATAAAGAGTGACTGATGTGTTTTGTCATGGTAGAGGGTAAATGTGTAAATGTGTAATGTTAATTAGAAATAATTGAGATGATGAGGCTGAGCCAGACATGAGATATTATTCTGTTAGTGACAGCTAGTGGGGATTACCTGTATGAGTATACATATAGGCTATGTGATGTCGATGTGGATTATTTTATCCTAGAACCAGAAATTTTAATTGTTTATTGTTTGTCATGGTAGAGGGTAAATGTATAATGTTAATTAGAAATAATTGAGATGATGAGGCTGAGGTAGACATGAGATATTATTCTGTTAGTGACAGCTAGTGGGGATTACCTGTATGAGTATACATATGGGCTATGTGATGTCTATGTGGATTATTTTATCCTAGAACCAGAAACTTTAATTGTTTATTTTAAAATTCAGGCCTTGAAGAGAAACTAGGCGAAGGGTGGTACCAAAGCTTGCCGGTGTTGATCCAGCCGATCCCTCCCCTTTGGGCGACCTTGTCTTGTGCTCAATGGGTGGGGATCGAGCTAATCGATGCTTGGCATAGGTATAGATTAACTAAGCTTGTTGGGCATGCCGTTGCGCTTTTGCTCCTCCATGGCAGCTCCGGAGATGATTGCGGGTGCAGCGAGATCTCTAGGGCTGGCTTTGTGAGGTTTGTTTATCTCCACCTATTTTTTCCTTTGCAAAACCATCCTCTTTTGTGGGTTTTGGTTGCAGCTTGTCGGTATTGTTGCTGGCAATATCGAGCTTTGGAGTTTATTAGTCTGGTTGGAGGAATCAAGCTCCGACTCTGGTCTTGTTAGGCGTTGGAGAAGATTGGACATGAGGAAGACGATGGAAAGGTCGAAAGGTCCTGATTGTGTTGCTTTGTTATTTCTGTTCTTCCATGGACCTATTTTGTCGAAGGTGAAGGCATGGTTGTGGGTGTGCTGATGATGTGGTGTGAGGGCCTTAGCGTCTGCCATGGCGCTTTGCGGCGGCAAGTCAAGGTTCTGGACTAGGTGAGTGTGGGGTGCATTCCCGGCCGACGCGCGACAGCTGACTTGCTTTTTATGTTCGAAATATTGTGGCTCAAATCAAAGCCAAGGCGAGATGGCACTCTTCTTGGTCTCTGGGTGTCGTCCTTCGTCTTCTTGCTTCGTCGTCCGCTTCAGTGGTGGTGCTCGGCGGTGGGCGATGAGTTCGGCGGGCACAGAGGTCCCGTCGAATCTTCTTGCATTTTTTGTTTTGGCTAGGGTTCTTTATGCAATTTGGCTAGGATAGCTGTACTTTCTGCATCCTTCTAGCGTTTGCTTTGCTGTGTGTTTGTATGTGTTTTCCTTTAGGGTTTAGGGTTTATGGGGTTTAGGGTTAGGATAAATCCTAATCCTACGGAAAGTCTGCCCACAGATAAATCTTGTAGCAAATCTGAATAGATATCAAAATTCATTGGCCAACGAGGTCAGAGACGACGAGCACCAATTGCGGCCATGCACCCATTGGCAAGGGCAACACCTCGGCGACCCGACGCCTGCTGGGAGAGCACCCGACGGAGGCACTCGCCAGGGCGGGTCAGGTGCTAGATGATGGGAGGAGGCTCGCCATTCGGGGCATCGCCAGAGCGGCGGAGCAGGTCAGGTCCTTCTATGCGACCATGGCGTCAGCTGGTTGGTATCGCTGGCGCCCCCTGCTTCCTCTGCCTTAAATTATAGTAAAATCATGATGCATTTTCTTTAATTATTTATCTCAAACATGTAAGAGTTCCAGTATTATACCGCTACTCGTACGTTAGTAGTACTAACTGTTGTGCTGGCAGGAAGGCTGATAATGCGCAAATGTCTTTTTGTTTTGTGCATTATGGTAATGAGTTTAAGTAAAATTACTTGTGATTCTTTATCACTTGAACAGGTAAAAAAAAAATCCTAGAACCCTATTTTCTAAGTTGTTTCTCAGAAAGCATAGTTGTCCTATGCATTAACCAAAGCTATTTTTTCAGGTTAAGAAAAATACAGATATGTTTGTGAGGCTGCAAAGATACTTCCATATGTTAATTTGGCCAAAATAAATAAACAATAATTTTGTGTAAAAAAAACTAAGTATGGCTGGGCACTTATAACAGAAATTTGTGGTTATATTTAGAGACAGAAAGATCTATGGGCTAATCACTCAACACCAGAGTTTTGTGAGAGATTCTCCGTAAAATTTTGGAAGAGTTTCTCTGGGCCTGCACATCTAAATTATGCATGGTTATGCATATGCATTTCAGACTCTTGTATTTTCTTTTATTTTTGTTGGACTATTTCCTTTTTTTTTTTGAACCAGTCGTATAGAATTAGGAGTCTCAATTTACTCCATCTCCGCATGTTTGGTCTACGAATCGGGCTAATGAAACAAATTAATATGTGAATTGCAAAATGATGGATAAAGAATATCTTGACTAATGGGACTAAAACAATATTTTAACATGCATTATTATAGAGAATATATTATAAAATATGATGTTGCATGTCGGATATTTTCATAAGAATATAAGGTATTTTTTATACTATAGTCAAGCTGCTCAAACTCTGAGCTATATTTGAAATAAAATATATTAGTATGTTTTATTCCTCTGCTACAAAATAAAATTTCTCAATAGACATGTAAGTACCACGTGTACAAGATCACTAAGTTAATCAATCTAAAATTATATGGATATTTTTCTATAACAACAGTACAATTATATTTAAAAATATTTATTAATATTTATTATACATAATAGAAACATAATTTACAACATATGTTTCTCATATAACAAAACTAATATTATATTTAACAAGTTATTCATTATATAAAATAAAACATAATTTACACACATGTTTTTTATATAACAAAACTAATATTATAGTTAGAAACATTTATTATGTATTATATGAAGACAAAAACATAGTTTACTACACATATCTTGTTTTAATTAAAACATTAGAAAAATAACTCACCAAATTCAATATCCATGGAGTATTTTTAAAAATAATTCATGTTAATTTTTTTATTGTCACGTACGCCACCCCTTGGCAAAAAATAAAGCATAAAAGATATAAATACAAGCCCTAGGAGTTTTGCAAATTGCAGATGACGGCCTTTTCACACACTATACATAATCTTTACAAGCAGTGACAATAGTCAAATATGATCTGTATACACAAAATCATTATAATCTTGTGCCACTTGATAATCTTCAAGTTCCTTCGTGTGGGAGTGCGTGTTTCTCTGGTCGCCTGGTGGGAGGGTCTCATCGCATTCTTCTACTGCAGTCTGTAGCCATTCAATAAGGTTCTCGGGCGTGTTTGGTTTCAGGAGGGAGCTTGCCTTGGCTCCCTGGCTCACACAACAAGGACTTTGCCGGCCTATGCAATCTTTACAAGCAGTGACAATAGTCAAATATGATCTGTATACACAAAATCATTATAATCTTGTGCCACTTGATAATCTTCAAGTTCCTTCGTGTGGGAGTGCGTGTTTCTCTGGTCGCCTGGTGGGAGGGTCTCATCGCATTCTTCTACTGCAGTCTGTAGCCATTCAATAAGGTTCTCGGGCGTGTTTGGTTTCAGGAGGGAGCTTGCCTTGGCTCCCTGGCTCACACAACAAGGACTTTGCCGGCCTATGCAAGCCCATAGGGGCTGTTTGGCACTCTTGCCCAGCCCTGTGTCGCCTCGTCCAGCAAGTCCATACAGTGAGGCAGGGTGTTTGGTACCCGTGCCTGGCCACCTCGGTATTTGTGCGGGCAAGCTTTTGCTAGCTTCTGATGGAGAGCCGAATCGTCTCTCCTCCAAAAGCAAACTCCTCGTTATCCGTGCTGCCAGGCAAGGCGAGGCCACTGCGGGATCCAAACATGCCCATAGTTCTCCTTCAGAATCAAGGCAAACCTTGCTCACACATTCCCCGAGATAACCAGGCAAACCAACCAAACAAGCATGATCACTGTACATCCTCTCTTGGCAAGAAGAAACATGGCTGGGCAAGAGTACCGAACATACCCGAGGTCTCTCTAGCTTGTCCTGGCCAATCCTTGGTTCCGTTGTTCATCGCTTCTACTTGAGGTTCAAGCTAGAGCCGGTGAGATTGGAGGAAGAAGATGGTATGTCCTCCATTGTAGTATTTTCTTTGTTTTCTGATGAGGACTTTCATGTAACTTCCAGGGTGTGCTACTCCTACCTGGTAATCTTCCTAATTCCCAGGGAAGGAAGAATTTAAATATATTGAATCAAAAGGTACCAAAGTGAAAAATGTGTCTCCTTCCCTCGCAAGGAGGACATTCTTGCAACACAGTGCCTCCCTTTCTGATCTTTTCCATTCCAATTTTCTTTGACAATCAAAATCCTCCCTCTTCTCTAGCACGTCCTGCTGCATAATTTGATATTTTAATAGGGGGGGAAGGAACGTAAATACCACTCGCACTCCCACGAAATAAATGGCGGGATCAGATACAACTAATCCCGGGCTCCTTCCCGCCCCTTGACGCCTCTGCTACCAAGAATGGCCGCGCCGCCGCCTCCGCCTCCGCAGCCCGATCGCCCCTCCAT
Source organism: Paspalum notatum (assembly GCA_022530915.1). Lineage (NCBI taxonomy): Eukaryota > Viridiplantae > Streptophyta > Magnoliopsida > Poales > Poaceae > Paspalum > Paspalum notatum. Next base: position 30,700,168 of record CM039689.1, read on the forward strand.
CTCCGGCAGCCTTGGTTACTTCCACATACGACTCGTGGGCCCCACCCCCGCCCTGATTATCCTGCGCACCGACCGCCTCTACTCGCTCTCCACCTCCCGCCGCCGGGGCCACCGCCTCCTCCTCGCCAGCCCGGCGCGCCGGCGCGCCCGCGCCCTCCTGCTCAGCACCTCCGGCTGCGAGCTTCGACTCACGCCCCGCTTTTATGGTGCCGGCGCTCCGAGCGTCAACGGTCGGCCCCTCCGCGCGGGGACCCCCGCTGAGCTGGCCGTCGGCGACGAGGTATCGGTGCTGCGCTGCGGAGTCAGGTACGGATTTGTCGTGGAGAGATTCGTCTCGTGCGGAGGGCGTGAGGTTGGCACGGCTGCAAGGGCCAGGTCCTGTGAGGAGCTTGTGTTCAGGGCCGAGTCGCTGCGGAAACGGCTTAGGGCGATCTCTGAGAGCCAAGATCCCCTTTCTTTCTTGAGGGATTGTTCAGGAAGTAGTAGCCCAGATGTTGGACTTAAAGAATTGAGGCAGGATGGCGCTGGTAAATTGTATCTGGACAATCCGACCGGTCCCATTTCTGCAAACACACTGCAAGGTGGTAGTGATATTGACCAGGACAAATTGGACCACCGCCCTGATGGTGTAAATGGTGGAGATGGTGAGTTGTGTCAAGGGAGTAAGGGATGTGGCGATGGCAATCTAGAGCAGACTGGATGTGGCAGCGGCAGCGAAGAGCAGTATCGCGGCGAGGGTTGCTACTCAGATGGAAGCACATTCTTCTTGAATCGCCTTGCGGGTATTGGGTCTGGCACACGAGCAGAACCACACGGTGAAGTGACGCTTCCACAGCTTTTCCATCCTGTGGAGAGTTTGGTGCGAGTGTTCATTGCAACATTCACCTCAGATATTCCCTGGTGCGCCTGCTCTCTGCTGCCTTATTTCCTCACTTCACTTATAACATTGGAGTATGTGGTTTAATTCTTCTTAGAAATGCTAATGTTTTTACGGTTTTCAGGTTTCTTAACTACTGCAAGATTCCCCAGTATCTGCCAGTGACAGTAGCATGCCACAACAAGGAGAGATGCTGGAGTGCAAGCAGCGAAAATAGAGCGGCAGTACCGTTTGAAAGCCACCCTAACCTTCTACTAGTGTAAGTAGAAATCTTGGGCACTATTTTCTTGTAGTTTGAGCAAATGCCATGTGCCTTTTATTTTTAAAATATACCAAGTTCAGGACATTTAGACATTGTATGCCAAAAGGTGTTTCTGTTGAGGATGCATAGTGGACTAATGTACTCATTACTTTTTTTTTTCAAGTTACCCCCGATTCCCTGAAGAGATAGCATTCGGAATGGATAGGAAGAAGCAAGGAGTTGCATGCCACCACCCAAAGCTCATAGTGTTACAAAGGGAAGACAGCATGCGTGTTATTGTTACTTCAGCTAACTTAGTATCGAGGCAGGTCTGTTTTTCTTTCTGCTCGCTAATGGCTTACCTTGAACTTTGTGCATCCTTTCATTTTGGCCAAAAAAATGTTTTCTCTGGTTAATATCTGCCTCTATGGTCTTGCTGAACATAACAAAATTTATGCAGTGGCATCTCATAACGAATACAGTGTGGTGGCAAGACTTCCCTCGTAGGACTTCCCTGGACTATGCATCACTGTTTCGTGAAGCCAAGGAACAAAAATCTGATTTTGCCGCTCAGTTAGTGTCATTCGTAGCATCCATGGTCAATGAAGTCCCTAGCCAGGCATATTGGATAAATGAGATCGCTAAGTATGATTTTGAAGGAGCTGGTGGCTACCTCATTGCTTCTGTACCAGGGATACACGCACAAAATCCTCCTTATTTGGAGTCAAATTATTTCCTTTCAGTAAGTTCAATTTTTTTATTATGTGACACAATTTTTTTGTTGTTTAATCCCTTTAAAGTTTCAGTAAGAACTAGATGATATCCCGCGCGTTGCAGCGGGAATATTATGGAGTTAGAAATAGTAAATAAAGTCCTAAATCATGAAATGGTCACATGCATGCATGAGTGAGATCAGCAGAAGACATAAATAGAGGGATTTAGTGGCTAATGATGTAGCATCTCCTAAGTCATAGTGGATGATGATGTGGTTTCGCTAGAGCACAGAGAAATCGGTAGGGGTGGTAGCTATTTAGATATAGAAGATATCAAACATGTAAATGTTTTGCACTAACACAATATACTGTTTATAATTTGCATAATTTCTCAAGCTCAATACTATCTATTGCTCCAAGTCATTATTATAATATTAGCATATTTATGATGCCCTATTCCGTAACTAGCCACTATCCATTGTTTCTTGCAGGTTAAACATATTTTACACACAAAATGTGCACGCACAATGGTTATTGGTTCTGTTCAGACATCTGTAGTTGGCCTATCCCATCGGTTTCACGTGGCGTCAGACGCTGGTTCTCAACTGAGAGCCTTATCTGCATTTCTTGGAAAATGCCGTGAGAATATGCATGGAACTTCAGAAGTGATCTTGAAGAGGAACACCAATATAAGTGCAGATGCCAATACTGTGAGTGTCCTTGTTGCTGATCTGGAAAATTTTTCCGAGGAAGGTATCCATAATTCAATGTGTATTTTACTGAATGTGGCCCAATTCCAAAAGTGCTTTGTGTTTCATGGTTCATGTGCATAACAACAAATTTCTACCTTTATATCCTGTGAGGCTGTAATTAACCATATCCAATGCCTTTCAGATTCTGTCCAGCTTGGTTTCTTGCCTAGAGAGGTTGCTAAGTGGGTAGCTCCCCTCAGTGACTCCGGATTCTTCAATTTCTCTGGATTTATCTACCCCAGAGAAGCCCTGGAAGCTGCATTTGGAGTAACTAATAATAAAGTTCAGTTGCTTCTGTATGTATCTAAGGTACACTAGAAAGTATTTAAGATACCTTTCTCATAAGTTTATAGTACTATTGTGAAAACTTCTCCCTGCATATCCTAAACTCTTTCAACGAATTTCAGGGTCCAGAGTTTTCTCGAATTCCAGAGCTGATCAGCAATGAGTATTTTCCACCACTGTGCTCATTAATAGCATCCTTGAAGAGGTGCCTTGGACTTTGGCGGTTAGAAGAGGTTTGTAATTTTATATGATATGATTATGTGCATTGTTTGATAAAATCATGTAATTTATTAACTGAACTAAGGTTTGCTAAGATGATTTAATATTTCATATTATTTGGTGAAATCAGTGGGTATACAGTATACTTACGCTAAAAGTCTGGTAGTGGTATGAAGCTGATCGATATAACTAGAACTCTCTTTTTGTGATCGCCATTTCTGAGCAAGTTTTCCAATTCTTTTTTTGAAGACCTTTGCACACTTTCTTTTGCATTTAGCTTTTGCAGCATCTAAAGATAACAAGTTGAGCACTAAAAATAATTTCTAAAGCCCTGCTTGGAGTGAAAAAAAAATCAGAGGAAATGCTTCAACTTCCAAAGGAATTGGGAAAATTTTCTGTGTTTCAATCAGGGGCTAAAACAGAAAAAAGAACTGTAAATTCGATCAAACAAGCTTCTACACCTATTTCCTGTCAATTGATCAGTTTGGTTTCTTGTTTTACACTTTCTAAGTTTCTCCATTGATTATTTAGTTGCTTATGTTACTCTTGTCCTGTTGTCCATACCATATGTTCAAGTTTACTGATATTAACCAACATTTTCTAATTGTAATTAACACTGATTTTGAAGCAGGTATTGTCAGACATTAAGTGGCCTGAAACACTCGAGACTGATTTTATCTACAGTGAGAAAACAATCAATTTTGCATTACTGAAATAGTTATTAAAATTAAGCGTTTCTTATCCAGATAAAATTATTTAATAGGTGCTTCATCCATTGGGACTTCAATTAATCCTCAGTTCATTGCAAATTTTGCTTCTGCCACTGGTAAACGACCCCATCAAGATTTTGACTCTCAAGAGTCTGATCCAGAGGTAATTCCTAACTGTTTCCTGAAGCTTACTGTATTCTAGCACATTAGTGAAATATGTTTATCTTTTCTTCATGGACATAATCACTCAAGTGTTCCTTATTTTCTTAGTGGGGTTGCTGGACAGCAAGCCATGAGCTGAAGAAGCCATCAATCAGCCTGTTGTTTCCAACAATTGACACAGTGAAAAAAGGGGTTTGTGGAATTCAGTTGTGCAGGAATTTGCTTTCTCTACCTGAGGTGGATTCTCTATTTACAACTCTAAATTTTTTGAACAATTTACTAATAAGTCATGATATCTATTTTCAATCTGTAAAGTTGTGCACATTGAAATGGGCAGGTCATGTTTTTCTAGTTAGAAAATTAAGTGCTAACAATAATGTAAATTTAGAGATTACCTTGTAAAGCATATGCTTGTCTCTTGTGCCCATGAGCCCATCTGACATTCTTCCCTTTGACAGAAAACATGGCAACGATTGAGATCTACTGGCATATTTCATGATGCAATTCCGCAACCATATGCCAGGATAGGGCATCCTATGCATGTTAAGGTATGATCTTTAGGGGGAATACCATAGAACTTCTTGACCTTTAGTTATTTTGAAAATATCTTGTGATGGTTCAGTAAACGGTTGCATAGGAATGGCATACATACCTATTGTTCTCTCAGACTATAATGGCTGGCAATGTGTTAGAACAGCTGATGGATGTATGTGTTATCAGACGAATATCTTATTAGTAAGAAAAAGTCAAGTTATGGCTATGCCTATGCTCTAGTACCTTTTTTTAAGGAGATTCTAGTCTATTCTTTCTTAAGTCTTCGTCTGCCAACTAGTGTTCTTGATATCCATCCTTTTTTTTTGGATAAGCTGTCTACCATCAACTTTGATAGACATGCCCTTGCTTTCAGCCATCGTTGCATAATTCAAATACTGCGTGAAATGTTTAATTTTCTTGCATAAACTTAAGCTTTGATAAGTGACGACATTTTCTATACCAGGTTGCTCAAAGACGCTTCAAGTCTTCTCTTGGTGGGCACTCATTTGGCTGGACATACTGTGGGTCTCATAATTTCAGTCCGGCTGCATGGGGACAGCTTCTATCTCCTCCCTCCAGATCAAATCCTACTGAAGTCAGAGCAGCACCTTCTGGTCCAAGGCTGCACATTTGCAACTATGAGCTTGGCATCATACTCATTGCTCCACCACCAGGCATGCCAAAGCCTGCAAGTGCAAGTAGGCACAGGATCGAGGGCATCGCCCTGCCGTTTGTCGTCCCTCCACCCCGATATAAGGGGAATGATAGGCCGGCGACTCGGTTGGCCATGCGAGAGGCTGTGGCTGAAGCTTTTGGTCTGCAGAATAACGATGTTGTAGATTTGTCAGAGGATACTGACGAAGATGTGCCGGATGAAGATGACGAGCAGGTGGTTGAGCTATCTGACTGTTCTCAACAAGAGAAGGAAGAAGAGAAGATTTACGCAGAGGCGCTATGGGGGCAGGTAGATTCGTCACAGAGCCAGTAAAAGAACTAGTAAAGTTGGGCGTCCAATTCTGTATACAGTCTTACGGATCTAATTCGCCCTGATAGTTCATCGCAGACGGGTTATAAAGAGAGTACAGTACGGCAGGCAAGTTGTATTGTCTTTGTCTGTCAACCAGAAAATCGGCCTGAGCCATTCTCCCTCATTCAATTTTTCATTTGTCAGATTAGATTCATGGGTGTGTAGATATCATGTCATTCTTTCATGTATGTAGTATTTTTGAAGGATCCATTCTTGTATTGAAAAAATATCGACCGTTCATCCACCTCATGAGAGACAATTGTGTACATGACCTGCTGAATAATTTACATGACTGAAACTGAAGATACAATGTGGTGTTCATTTCCCAGCGTATCATTCTCTTGTTATTATTTTTGAACATTATTCTCTTGTTATTATGTCCAGATTTCATATACTGTAGTACCTAATTCCTTACATATTTTACATTTTTATTATCTGTTCCCGTTCGTTGCAAATAAACAGCTTCGAGATATCCCGGCCGTCCAATCGGATCCGGAGACCAGACATCACACACTGTTCCCGTTTGCCTTCGTCGCTTCCGAGCAAAATCCACAGGAAAAAACAAGCGTGCGACGTGGCAGAGCGGGATGCATCCTCTCCAGCTCCAGCATACTGCAGCCCCAGTGACCCACCACAGCCACCGGAAAACGCGAACCAGCCCACGCTGCCCACGCGGCCACGCCCTGCGCTACCACCTACCGGCCGTTCCCGGCGTCGCCGCCGCCGCCGCTCCCTTGTGCTCACACCTCCGCGGCTCCGCCAGCCCGTGTCCATCGAGCGGAGGAGCTCATGGTCCCCTCTCCGCTGCTCGTCCGGCCGCCTGCGCTGGCGAACTCGCCCCTTCCGCCTCCCCGATGCGCGGCCGCGGTAGCTGCGGCGGCGGTTCGCGCGGCTCCCGCGGCCCCATTCTCTAGGTCATCTCATCCCCCTCCCGTTCCCCTCTCATCGGCGCGTGCTGTCCTCCTTTTCTGCCAAAAAAAAAATGATTTTCTTGGTGACATGGTTTCTCTGGATCGCGCAGGCTCCGTACCAAGTGCCGGTTCGCCGCATCGAATGTTAGAGAGGACTACTCGTCCACTCCGATAGATATCGTCGCTGATGTGAAGGCGGAGAAGGCATGGATTTGAGCGGCTCAAGTTCTCTGACATTCAGTTTTTGTTTTGTTGGGCCAAGCCGATTTCCCCCCACCGTTCTGAACTGTTTCCCGACGGTTGCAGATTGTGGTGCTGGGAGGAAGTGGGTTCGTTGGTTCTGCGATCTGCAAAGCTGCTGTCTCCAAAGGCATTGAGGTCGTGAGCTTGAGCAGGTACGTCTTTTGCTTTTCTATGGTATGGACATTTCTGTGCTGCCTACCCTACAGAATTCACTAGGTGATACGAACATCAATTCACTATGCAGAAGATGCAACTTTCGCCATTTCCCATCATATTTTCAATAATTTTATGGAGCTTAGATTCTCCATCTATTGATTTGTTCAGCTGCCCCCTTAATATTTTTGCTAAATTGGAACAATAATCTCTGTTTGGTAATAAAAATGAAAGGTGGATACAGTGTCTGGGTACCGAATGCGCATTGTGTCGACATTTACACATTCTGCTTGACTTTGTGTTGATGGACAGGTCAGGAAGGCCATCTTACTCTGATCCCTGGGTTGATCAAGTCAATTGGCTAGCAGGTATGCTTATGTTACGAGCTTGATTATTAGATTTAGCTCCTTCATGTTAGTCAGATACTTAACTCTCCTAACTTATTATTCTAGTATCTTACTGTTGATGGCTTGTCTCCCAATTATACCTTTATCAAGTGACTGAGGATACTACTGAATGTGGAGCACAATAATAAGTTACAAGATTCTCATCCAGAGTAATAATTGTTATGTAAGAAATTCGTTATGTATGATATCTGTTGGACTTAACAAACAAAATTTTGCATCATCATCATTCTTTCATGCTTTGTTTTGGACATTTGCATAGATTTGATATGATATTTTTGTTAAAAAGGTTTATTCAATCTTTTATTGATGTTATTGTTTCTGACTTCTGAGAGCTGTATTGGCCATTGAAAAATAATTTAATCCTAGGTACATAATGTTGGATTAGTCCCATATCACCCTAGTGCAGTAAGGTATTTGGGCCAACAAGTGATTCAGAAACCAAACGGTTGGAAATCTGGATCATTTCTGACATCACATGGTGACAGGGGAGCCTGTGAACATCTTCAGAGTCACACATGTTGTGTGATAGGTATAGTTGGACTCATGGGATAAACTGATAGTGGGGAAGCACAATATATAAGGTGGGGCAGCCCTTATCCATTAGGCTGTTGAGTTAGGCCCGAGGCCTTGTTTGGTTTTGGGCTCTGGTAAGCTTGGTGGGGTACTGGCGCATGGGATATAGTAGACATATAAGAGTGAGTTGGGCAGGACCGTTGTGCACTCTTTAAGATGCTTTAACAAAGTGCAATATGAGACTTAACTGTATTTCCTGCTACCACCTTGTTACTTATATATAGTAGATCCATATTTTCACGAATTTGCTATTTACATGTTGTCTGGCACCAACATTCAATTAAACATTGTAATGTGTTGTAGGAGATGTTTTCTATGCAAGATGGGATGAAGTATTGATTGGGGCTACTGCTGTTGTGTCTACCATTGGAGGATTTGGCAATGAAGAACAAATGAAAAGGATAAATGGTGAAGCAAATGTCGTAGCAATAGATGCTGCAAAAGAATATGGTAAGTATTATGTAATGCACTATGGCAGTGATATGTCAATTTGTATGCAAGTACATTGACAACTTTCCAGGATATTTTACTGAATTAAGATTGTTCAAATGAAACAGCCACATGGAAAGACACTGTCTTTCTTTTATGCAGCTATGCATTTGGCACCAATAGGACTTTGGATCATGGTATTTTCCCCAAAAAGCCCCATAAATCCTGCAATTGACAACTCTTTCTAATACGTTTGGACCGGTAATGTAAATAACTCTATGTTGGCACTAAAATAATAGGAATCTAACTCATAAAAAATCAGAACCTAGAGAAAGATTGTAAAATGCTGCATCTTTTGTTTAAAAGAAAAATCATGTCTATTCAGTGCAACCAATCCATTTGTTTTTCATGTCATCAGAACTAAAATATACTCCCTCTGTCCCAAATTGTAAGGGGTTCTAGAACCCCTATTAGATTCATTTCTTTCTCATATAACAATACGGTAGTCTATAACTTCTAAAATGCCGGGTACATCTAATGTAGCATCAAGGCTCAAATTATAGAATTTGGTCGGACAACTTGCTTTCTATCAAAGAGAAAGAGGTGGATATTCTTTTACCATACCTTTTTCATTTTTTTGATTGAAATAAGTAAAAGAGCATAAAATAATCGTTTTCATTTGTTCATTCACAGGAGTCCCGAAGTTCATTTTAATCTCTGTTCATGATTACAACCTTCCATCCTTTCTTCTTACCTCGGGTTACTTCACTGGTAAGAGAAAGGCTGAATCTGAACTCCTCGCCAAATACCCGGCCTCAGGTTAGAAACACTTGACACCATTTATCCTTAGTTTTTTTTTTCTTGAATTTTATATATTCTTATCATATACCGGCCGCACTCTTTTACAGGTGTTGTGTTGAGGCCAGGCTTCATCTATGGTAAAAGGAAAGTGAACGGCTTTGAGGTACCGCTCGACGTCGTTGGACAACCACTAGAGAAGCTGCTCTCGTCTGTCGAAAATTTCACCAAACCATTGAGCTCACTGCCTGCTTCTGACCTAATACTCGCACCCCCTGTGAGCGTGGACGATGTCGCCTATGCTGTAATCAACGCAGTTGTAGATGACAGCTTCTTTGGTGTGTTCACGATCGAGCAAATCAAGGAAGCTGCAGCTAAGGTGAGAGTGTGAACGGAGTCCTGTTCCCTCTCTGAAGGGGATTATAGGTGGAAAGTTCATACTCAGCTGTAATTCATGCTCCCTGAACTTTTTACCATAGCCAAATAGCTGAAAAGCCGGTGCGGCATAATTCTTTGTTCCTGCTGGCATTTCTCTAGCCTCCGGGAGGGTCATGGTTACTATGTCGGGTCCGATAATTGAAGGGAGGATTGCTGTGACCATGACCGTAGAACAGAGCAGAACAACACCATGCTCGTAGATCGTAGCTCGACATGTTGCTGCCAACGGCAGCTATGGGCGACAGCACGCATGCTATATATGACTCATGAAGCATCTCATCGTTTCAACCTGGTGCATGCATACACGGTAGATTACGAACGCAAAACGAGTACTACTATAACAGGATCGCTACTTTCAACGCCAAAACTCGATGCTTATTCGGTTGGGCCGTACGATAATCGACAACACTGCCTAGTACGGCTTGAGGGAATCGAAGAGGCGGCGATGCTCCGGCGGCCACCCAGCAGCGTCCCCCGCCGCCGCGGCCGGCGACAGCGCGCTCGCCGCCGTCGGGGATCTGACGCCGGTCGGCGTCAGGCACTGATGAGCCGGCACCCTCGGGCTCTCCCGGCCTGCCAGCAGCGCTTGCCGGGACCGGGACGCGTCGGGGTTGGCCTCCACCACCTGCAGCGCCTGCAGCTGCCGCCGCCTCTGCTCCCTCCTCACCTCGTTTCGCTTGTTCACGTAGTCCTCGTGGATGAACACCTCCATCCTCTCCTCCTCGATCTATCTCACCACAAGCAACTACCACTGTCCACCGTTAACTCTACTGCTGCTGCTGCTACACACAACACACTCATCAAACTCTCCAAGATCCTCTCCAAACAGCAGCACAAGCACAGAGGAGGAGGAAGAGGACTAGGGAGTGTTTACAGTGGAGGAACTGCACTTGTATATAGAGCCATTCATTCATCCAGATCCAGGAGGGGGTTCTGTAGTGTACAATGGAGGTCACTGTCAGTCGCTGTTACCTTTAACCAATTTCACAAGGCAGCTGCAGGCTGCAGCTGCTATTAGTCCATGCCAAGTGTGAAGTCCACAATGGCGCAATAATAAATTGCCCGGTTTAACGCCATTTACCCAAAGCTTTTCCAACGCCACATTGCTACGAAAGCAACTCTGGCTGCTTCCGGAAAAAATAAAAGAGGGCTTTCTCATGCCATCTCCCATGGCTGTTCCTCGATCACATCTACTAGGAGAGGCTTGCTGTTTTATTTATTTATTATTTATTTGTCTGGTATATTGTGATGATGGCAATAGTTTTAACCAGGACGTCGCTGTCATGATTGATGCGCCAAGAACACCAGGACTCATGGTGTACGTACGTTGGCGGGCAGCCGAGCAGGACAGCGGTGTGTTCCAGGTCGCACCGGAATGAGCAGACTCAGCATCCGGTCGCTGTCCCTGTCCATGGGAAACTTTCCATCTAGAGAATGGAGGAGGTGGTTGCCTGCTTGCCGCGGCATGGAATTGTGGAACAGAAAGCACAAAGAGGGAAAGGTTGGTTGGTGTGTACAAAGAGTGATGCGTGGCAAGATTCATCACGCACCACATAATATCTTCCTCGGATTAGTGGCCAGCGAGGCAGCGACACCAGAAAATTGTCCATATTGGCCTGAGCTTTCCACGGCTCCAAATTCCAATCCAGATTTTTCAATTTCATCATTTTTTTTAAAACCACATTGCGATGACATCCTCAGATTGTAAAACCAGAGACTTCAATTCAAGCAAGTTTGCACCCATGCACCATGTTTTAGGATTGGCAAACAACAAACGTTTAGCAGAGAAGGATTAGCAAACCAAAACTGAAACATTTACCGTTTCATGGATTCAATATCTCACAGGAAGAGCATCCATGTTGCAGTCACGTACAAAAGTAAGCCAGACAAATCCATGCGCACCTTTTGATTTAACAAAAGGCTTTGTCCCCAACCAAAATTCCCAAAGCATATATACAGATTCTTGGTTTATTCACTACCACACCAGACTCATCAAAAACATATAATTCAAAAGAGTTGTATGCAAACATCCACAAAATTTTACCCAGTGCCCGCCTGTCTAGCTCTCTGTTCTTTCACAGGGAAGTTGATGCAGTCATTGTCCTCTGCGCATTTCCGAGGATGATAACAATGACGGTCACATCATCATGGTATTTCCTCCTACTCCCAACAGGTATCCTCATCAATTCCTCGGCTGTTAAAGCTGGCAGAAGGAAAAGGACAGAAATACAGTTAGAAGTTGAGCCTTGATGCATTTCGATTGTATGGCTTTGGAGCAATAGCAACGATGCCGATTACATTGAAAAGAGATACAGAACTACTATCAAATAAATTCCAATGTTTCTACCGTAATATAGAAAACAAATTCAACTAAGATTAGGATTACTAATCTACAAGGCAAAAGCCCACTCACTATTTAGTTTTTTATGCGAGAACATTATTTGATATTTTAATCATACAATTTCAATTCGGAGGATACCTGCTTCCTTGGCTGCTTTGAGAATTAGCTGCTCGATGAGATATTTTGCAGGATCCCCCATTGGATTATCATGCATAAATTCATAAACTAACCGAACAACTTCATCGTTGCTGAAGAAATCAAACAAGCCATCACTACCAAGCACAACAAACAAATCATCATCTGCAAGTTTATGACTCAATGTGTGTGGATTTGTATAAACATAAGGTGGGCTGCACAAATCACGAACTCGGAGAATGCCCATGAGTGCATCATTGAACTTCTTCTGCAAATTGACAAAGAAAAAAGTTACTAGCTACAACTGTAAGAATGGCACTAATTATATTCGTTTATTTAAGGATAATATTTTACTACCTGCTTCAGATAGCCAACTCCAAAAGCACGAGTAACCTTCAGCTTTCCTTTAATTTTCTGACCCCTTACAACTGAAGAATCATCGGGGTGATCTGCTATAAGTTTTTGGTACTCCAACGGATTTTCAAGTGAGTGGGTCTCCGTTAACTGAGTAGCCTTTAAGGAACCATTTTGTGCATATGGCATGGAGGCAAGGACAGCTCTACTATCCCCCAGATTCAAGATGCACAAATCTGTTCCATGAAGAAGCACAACCAGAACACAAGACCCTACAGAAACTAAATCTGGTCTGTCATCCATCTCTTGTTCAACCATGCATAAAAAGTCATTCTCAGCTTGCTCAACAGCAGTGGAAAGGCAGTTCAGCACACCAGCTCGAAATGTTTCAGAAAATTTTATATCTTCATTTTCTGCAGTTCTCATGGCCAGTGTTAGCTCACTTTTAACACCACTAAGAGAGCTTTCTGACAAATTATATAGAACATTTTGTTGCTTGATCCGATTCTCTAACAGATACAAGTAATATACTATATTATCATATAGAGTTACCGCTAGAAAATCAGCTGCATCTCTCCCATTAAATCCATCATATATTCCACAAATAAGCCATCCATTTTTCTCTGAGCACACTGCTTGGACTCTGTCCTCTCCAGCAGCTCCACCAGCCATTTTCACTTCTGTATTAGTTAGAAAATTTGACGATACAGCTGTTGGAGCACTGGACCTCCAAATGTTTTTACTGATTTCAAATATAGAGCTCTCAGTTGATACAGGGCTGCCTTGTGAGGTGTAGAACAAGTCCAATCTTGACATCGATGGAGAAGAAACAATTTTTCTAAAAGAATTTGGAGAATCAAGCTCTGGCAAAATTTCTTCACCAATAAGACCCTTGCAAATATTTGTATTTGCCAGTGTGAAATTTGCACTAATTGCAGCACCAGATAAACAAGAAAACGATCCATTCCGTGACCCCATCATGGTATTAGTCCCAAATATGTTCTTGGGAGATACACCATTCTCATGATCAATTCCAGGAGAAAAGCTCTGATAAGAATCACAATGGTACCCAAAGCTTACATTGAGATTGCTATAACTACGGACAAGCATATCTTCTTCCTCAGAGCTGATGCTGTGATCACTAGTGTCCTTGTAAAAGAGTTCTTCGTCCACCATGATTTTATACAGAAGTATAGCACCAATATAATGTGATATTGCTGCAATAATTCGTTTCCAAGGTTCCAATGCTATTCAAATGCCATGCCAATTACTGTTTCCTTTATACTTGAACGGAAACGCAAACCAAACCTGCAATACTAAGCATATAAATATTTCAAAAAAAAATATCTAGTTACTGTATCAGGATATTCTAGCCACTGCAAGAAACACAAAGAAAAATGAAGTATATTCTAGCCTACTAAAAATATAGATCTACAGGCAAGAATAGTAAAGGATGGCATCTAAAAAAGGGGAGAATCCTACTCGAAAAACAAAACAAGGAGAGAATCCTGCCTTCTTATCTGGTGATAGCATGATTGTGATGGTAACAGGTGCACAAGATCTTATTGGTGGATATGCATAAACTTAATCTCATCCCTCTGATCCAATCTGAGAGGTCCACGTTAGAGGTGGGAGCTCTATCAACCCTCATATAGTTCAACTAAAAGCCAGACGAGAGTTTAGAGAATTGTGACTTCCCACTCAGGGTCGTTCGTATTGAATCTGAGGGATGAGATTAAATTTGTGCATATGGGTTAATATACTCTTATACACTTAACGCTTTATCATACATGAATTGGTCCTTCTCCTTCCTACCAATACGGTACGTGTACGCCTGTTTGCCTAATTTTCCAAATGAAATTTAAGGGGGAGGATTACATATAGCATGCCAATCACCACGAATAAATGATAAACTCAAGTTTGACTTGAGCATAGTATTTTAGTACTGCCATTAGCATGTTCCAATCAGATAAAGTTTCCTTCAAGGAAACCAATGCGGTGAATATTGTCGTGACTACAGGCTCCCCCATCTTGGATTGTACAGCCGTACCTTCGTACCATAAAAATATATGCAACGATTTAAACCTGCCAGCATTTGCTGCTAAGCTACCAGATATGACCGGACACTGAGCAAAAAGACATACGACAAGTTCTACAAGATCCATTTTTTAATTAAACTAATAAAGGGGTAAAAAAATACCTTCCACCATAGCAATCAAGATTCAAGAACACCACCAATACTCTTGAGCAAGACATGTAGGCGCAAGGAAGGGCAGAGAACAATAACCTGAAGTGAGAAGGGGTCGCTGCGCATACGACCGGAGCACGGGGATGCTAAATGAACTTCACCGCAGCGGCTGTGGCCAGTGCTCCCGCAGAAACTAACCTTCTTCTTGGCGTTCACCTACGCACCGGCGCAGCCAGGATGAGCATAGAACGAAACCAGATGAGAAGAAGAAGAAGAAGAAGAAGCAAATTACGAAGGCAAGACCAGAGAGAGAGGAGTAGAGGCAGGGAGAGTGAGAGACGTACAGATGCATCCATCTAAGTTCAGAGAGATGGGAACCGGGCCAGGCGACGCAGCCCCTGCTCTCCTCCTCCCATTCCCGAGCCCGCCCACGCCTCCAAACGGCCAACGCGCAGCAAAGGGAAGAGACCAGGCCAATTTGCCTCCAGGAAAAAGCGCCACCCGTTCTTGACGATGTCCCTCTATGGCTTTACCGCGTCGCTGCAGAAGAGAACACGAATCAAGAATCAGCATACCAGCCGGGGAAGGGAGGGAGCGCAGGTGAGAATCGAGATTGCGGTTGCGTGTAGAAGAACAACAGCATCACACATCACATCTACGGAACACGGACCGAGGGAGGAGATGGACGACGACTCGCGCGCTCACCTGTCCAGCCAAATGACCAGCCCCGAGCCGGCCGCAATCCGAGAAGAGCCGAGCGAGTTGAGGCAGGAGGACGTCGAGGAGAGGAGGAGGAGACGGCTGCGGTGCGGAGGGGACAGAAATTTGGTGGAAAGGTGTGTGCTGCGGCGAATATATTTGGGGGTGGTGGGAGGGCGACGGAGAGGGAAGGAGGGAGGGAGAAGGAAGCAACTCCGTCACCTGGTTTTCCTTCGTTCCTGTTTAGTTTACTAGTATTTATTATAAATTTTATAAATAAAAAAAGTTGAGATCTGACTGCTTGATGTGATTTGATTGGATAAGCCAAATCTAGAGCCATGCCCGCCACCTAGCGATGCTGCTGCCGGGGCCGGGGCTATTAGAAAAGCGTGTGGCCGGCTGCGTACGCGCGGTGGATGATAGGACCAAGCGGCTCTCTCTGACGGCGCAGTTCTTTTCGCCTTCCAAGTAGATCAGCCCTATGCCGAGTTGGCGAGCTGCAATTGCCACCTCAGCCAGAGTGTCCCCTCCGCAACCTCCATGGCTCAGTGTGGTTTCTTTGAAACGCAGAATTTTTACATAATTCAATTTCATAAAAAAAAGCATGAACAAAGAATTTTTTCTGCATTCTAAGGAGGCCTTAGCAAAGCGTGTAAAAACTCATATTCATGTATTTGTATATCCACGCCATTTTTACATATAAACATATATAACATTTAAAATGGATACCCACGTATTTCTTTATCCACTCTCTGCTCAAGCAGTCCAAAGGGCATTTTAGTGGAGCTCATGTGCTTGCTTCTACCGACTCCTACCGGGTATCTATATCAAACATGCTTGTATAGAGCAGCCTCAGACCATACACTGGAGCCCTATCAAACGTGCTTGTATGGAGCATTTCCACCTCACAGAGCAGCCTCAGACCATACAGCGGGGCCCTATCAAACGTGCTTGTATGGAGCATTTCCACCTTAATCTCTAAGTGAGGCAGATAGTTCGACTTTATTGGACAAATTATCTAGCCTTATTCGACGACATTTTACTAAACATCTTTAGAAATGGACTCACCAAACCAGAGCCGAATCTATTATTAGATAAGCGAACACCTTCCAAACATGCACTAATAATATGTTTATATAGTAGCATGCACCATGGTCATTGTTGTTGCAATCCAAAGTATTCTTAGCGCATGTATCGAATTCCAATAGTACTATAGTAGTACTTTAAAACATTACAAAAACAATATGTGATTGTGTGTATATAGTATCTCGATAATTTAACAAAGAGTAGACAATTAGAATTTATTAGAATTTTAAAGCATAACATGTATTGTACTTAATCCGTCATGAAATATAGATTGAACCATTCAAAATTTGCCTTCATATTTATCCTTAGGTTCATTTTCAAGACTCCCAAGTTTGGCTTTAAGCTCTCTACGCTCCCTAGCTACTACACAAATTGAAATTTCCAAGCGTATTTTCATAATTGGTAATAAAGGTATTATGGAGTCCTTCATTTGCCTCAGGGACCTTGGTTTCTCTCTTTTATTCATTTTGTTAATCATTTATCAAATGTAGCATCGAATGAGACACATGAGTCATCATCATCACTTACATCAGTCTTATCTATGTCCATAAGGCAGTTTGGTGTTTATTTGAAGAGTCGGTTGCGTGTGGTGGAGCACTTGTTAGACTCACCACTTGAGACTAAGCTTGAGCCTATGTCTTCTCCACTTACCCATCTTACAAAGAATCATCATGTGATTGGATACCTTCCTTGCATGAACACGTATGGCCTTGGGGGTACTATTCTTCACTTGATTTTGCTTCATCTCGCTCTATACTTCCTTTCTTCACTTGAACTTGGTGCTTGATGTCGCATATGGTAAGTGCAGCTACCCCTTAATATGATTTTGGTTAGCTGATGACACAACACTTATAATGATAATGAGATTATCATGTGTGTAGGTTTATTTGACTCACATCAAATACACAATCAATTGATTAGGACATGGGAAAGAAGTAAAAAACCATTATAACCTATTCATTGGAATTCTCAAGTACTGCATGAATATTCATGTGACCAAGTAATTGAAGGTACAAACTTTGTCAATTTGGTCATAAATACACTCGAAAAATAAGCCCAAGTCAAGAGCCAAGGATTGTATGATTTAAGGTCTCAAAGGTGCTCATAGGGGGTAAAGTGTGCGTGCGTGCATTCAAAGGGGGGAAGTATACTTACATTTGTGAGCGTATGCGTCTGTGTGAGAAACAAACCCTTGAGGTAAATGATTTTTCAATGATTAATGACAATGATAATCATGATTATTAACAAGTTTATGATGTGATGATTCATTTCTATATAAGTGATCGTTGGTCATCACTGAAGAGAGGCCCCCACCGAATTGATATAAATGATAAAGTATTGGCTACAACATCTACCAAATCAGAACAAGGCTAAAGAAAAAGTTAGCTCTAAGTGCAGAAAACTCAAAGGAAGGGCACTTAGGGTATCATTTACTAGTTTATAGATAGTTGTACTATCAAAAAGGGTCATGGTGAGCAGCTTGATCAATTTCATGTTAGGGGTTTATGTTTCAATCAAGATATTTATTTCCCTCAAGCTCATATGATCTATAAAATGCCTTAAAACATCATTAAAACATCACATAAGGTCACAGTGAAAGATTCAAAAAATGGATTGAAATCGACTTGTTCGGCCCTAAGTCCACAATTTTTATACTCACTAGACCGTCTAGTGATTAACATCGACTTAAGACACACAATCAAACATGTTTGATCTAGTGCATAAGTGTTGGTATGAAATGGACTGTTTGGTAATATCTCACCGGATGGTTTGGTGTGAATATCGTACAAAATTCACAAAGGAATGCGCTTGAGATGGTCCACACATTTTACACTCACCCGATTGTCCAGTGTATGTTCACTAGACCCTCCAGTGATTAAATTTACTACAAACCAGTTTTATTTTTTCAATGTTTTTTTTATGTAGGGTGGCTATTTAGGCTTGCTAGCCCTCATTGTGGCATCAGAATACTTAGAGAATTCAATCGATAGTTCCCCAATTGTGGGAGTGTACAGCCGTTGCGGTGATGAAGCATTCAGCCTATCTAGCTGAATGTATAAACCAATATTTATGCCAATTGTCCACCCATTTGTTCAAACACACGATGGAGCACTCTTACGCTTCCACTTCATCATCATCGTTTAGATACTCCAATGTCTTTGACTAAATAATGAATAACATGAACCCCAAGAATGTTGTCGACGCCCAGCACAAGTCCTATTGACGTGGTAAGCCAAAGAGATTCAAATGAAGCACATCATTCAGAGTTGGATGATGAAGAAATATAGAATACTTATGAAGAATGAAGAACAACGACAACCATGAAATCAATAGCAAAGCAAAGTCCGCTAGTGGAAAAAAACCCAAAAAAATAATCTCACCATTTCTAGGAGCAGGAATCGATTCTTCCTTCGATGAAGTTCGAGCTTGCTCCATCGTGAATATACCTTCAGCGGCCCAAGTAAATACAAGCTCCTCGGTTACCTTACTCCTTCCAAAATATGTAGTTTATATAGGGTCTTGTTTGCACTCTTCTTATGCGGAACCACTACCCACTAGGATTAAGTCGAAGACCTGATTGCTTACAAAGTTTCAACTACAACATCTCAAGCAGCAATATGATCCACAAATGGCATGACTGGGTGGAGGATTTCGTCAAATAGTGATGGTGAAGTGGCAAAATAAGCGACTATATAGTCCAACGAAATACATTTTTCCTTGAAAGGCTAATCGTTGTCATAGGATCGCTAGGGCGTCCAACCCAAGAGTAGAATGAGCTGAATTGGGTCGCTATTCAATTTCACTAAACCTAGGGTTTAATCTAGTGTATAAGATAAAACTAGAACTTCCTAAACATGCTAGTTACCACTATCTATACAATCCTCTACTTACCCAAAAGAGTCACAACGAACCAAGCCCAATCAAACTAACTATGGAAAGGTAAAGGCATTGACGACATAAATGTGAAAATGCAAATACGGTAAGTAAAGAGGCGAGGCAAGCAAATGCAAATTCCAAAGAGGGGGGATTTATTCCATGGTTTGCCACAAAAGGCCACATTAATGTCAGATCGTCAGTCATCACCCAGACAACAAGAGCCAAGTGTCACCATTTTGCTCTTTCCACAAATGGCTCTCTGGCAAGTAAATGCTAAGTGATATCAAGTCACCGATATAGACCACTCCCACCATCTCTTTCTTGGGTCACCGTGCACCGTTCTTTGTTACGGGGTTTTAACATAGAGCTAAGCGCGGCGTGAAGATATAGCCTCGCACATCGCCAACCTAGGGTTCGAGTGGCAAATAATCAACCTGATAAGACCACAAAGAGCCGTCACATGCACAGATCCATGGTCATGGTGTGGCACGCAGTACGTACCACTTGACGTTTTCCAGTGGGGTGCGCTGTTCCCGATAATGCTGCCGATAAGCCAAAGCGGCCAGCCAGTCAACAAGAACCATTGCAGCACTTCGTGCTCAACACACGCCGGTGGTTGGTGACACTGATGCATCAGCAATTCTTGATCGATCTCCGCGGATATACATATATACGAATACGATACACCCCAACCCAAGTAATGCAGCAAAAAACCTCATTACCAGCAGGTTCACTGCACCGTCTGCACCCCTCTCGGCGCGGCGGCCGGCCGGCTCGATCGGCCGTCGTCAGCACAGGCACAGGCACAGGCACGTGTGTGTGCGCGCGAGTATCTCGACCTGGACGGACAATTTCTCCGTCGGACACATCGTGGTCCTACAGATTTCCATCATGCGCTGGTCGCCGTCGTCGTCTCGCCGGGCGCCGCGGACTGGCCGGCTCCTGGGGCTGGCGTTAGATTTTTCTTCTTCTGGAGAGGAAATATTGAAATAATGTGGCCGCCATGGACGACCAACAGAGGCACAGGGCAGAGCACCGGGCGGGCGCGGAGCAGGACGGACGGGGGACCGACGCCGCGTTTCTGCGAGGCGCGACGGCGCGAAAGCGACGACCCTCTCAAATTGCCCGCCTCGCTTTCGGCTCCGGGCCCCGTACACGCATCTCGGATCGTGCGCCGGGACCGGGCGGCGGTGACGCCAGACGCGACGGCGACCGCGGAGTCGACTCATCACCTGTGCGCGCGGCTACCCGTTCTGCCAAAGGTCAGCAAGCCGACCGAGCGAGGAAGACGACAACCGCAACGGCGAAGTCGGGTGGGGGTAGCTCTTCTCTTGGAGAAGAATGGAGTGGTGGCCTTGGCTGTGGCTGTGGTGGTCTCCGGACGTATGCATGGAGGGGGTTGTTCCCGGAGATCTTGTGGATCTCCCGGAACGTGTGCTGCGCATCGGCACACGCGGCTGCTGCCACCTTCACATGAAAATTCTTGGAATTTCTCGGAAGACGCACTGCACACGGCCGGCGTGCTAGCTAGTGACAGTCCCCTCCAAGCTGCAGCAGCCGCTGCTACAGTACTAGGAGTAATACTGTTGGATCTATGCAGCTGAAAACCCAGCTGGAGGTTCAGTACGGGCGTGATTGGTTGGTTGTGTTACGGCAGCCAGGCTTCCTAAGTGCATTGACCATGTCTCAGCCAGTGTTCGGTTGTCTGCATGTGAATGGCTGAGCCTGCATACACACATGCATTCCAAGCCATTTTAGTCGCTTTTGCCGTATGCGCGGATACATGGGAAAAAACCGTATCTCGGAAGCCAGGCTCGAAAGAGCCATGCTGCGTGCGCACACCCAACCAATCAGGCCCTACGTCGACGACCGTGAAACACTGAAACTTTATTAGTCGTCTCGTCACTAAACTGTCACCCGGATCGACCTACTTGTGTTTCAACTTGCTGCAATTTACAGAGATTCACAGAGGAAACGTCATGGCATGCAGCTGACACAATTTAAGATGACAAAAAAAAAATAAACTTCTACCAGATATACTGTTTTCCACGATCAATAATGCAGATGACGCATGCTGCTGCGCCAAAATAGTGTCAAGTGGGGCTTTACGATTACTTTGTTTTGTTTCTCACCAGCGCGTCATGTCGGCCTGACACTTGTCCATTGGGGGTGTCCAAGGGGCATGCACTGAATGCAAACAAGAAGATTCTAGGGGCCGCTAACCTTTGCTACGAGAGGCGATACATCTGGTAATAATAACTCGATCAGGAGCAAAGGCCGCATTGCTGCCACTGTGTTTCCCCTGCATCACTGAATTGCCAGATTGTTTGAAACTAATAAACCGGGAGAGACCGGATGTGGGAGTGTTTAGTTGGAGAGTAAAGTGGGATGAAATAGCTTCGTTCCAGATTCCATTGACAGAACAGCTCCATCCTAAATTCTAAGATTAGGATGACCTATCCCACTTTAACGTACTGGCCCACTGTCATCCTCACTTTCCAAGTAAGATGCTTGCATTCTAACTTTTTTCTAGAATGAGTTTATCCTGAATCTCATAGTACTCCTATATTCCTAAGGGATGAATCCATTCTGCAACTTTCCATCCAAACAAACCCTAAAAGAACACACGTACATATATTCTATGACATACATATATACATGCATTATTCGATGACAAGAACAAAGAATCTTATCTCTGCCTCATGTGGAAAATCCACTCCGTCTGTACCTTTATCATGTTTATTTGGTTGGTGGACATGGTGGGATGGAGTGGCTCCGTTCCTAGATTCCAGGATAGAATGATTCCATTCCGTGTTTGGTTGAAAGAATAGAACGGTTCTATTTTTATGTTTGATTGGAGGGATAAAAATGAAACAACTCTAATGCTGTGTTACCACCGTTAACTGCGGGGCCTACCTGTCATACAAATGTAATTTACTACTCTTCTCTCCCTGCCCACCTCCCATGGCCGACACCCCGGGTTCATCCTCTCCGCCGCCCCCATCCCGTCTCCACGCTCGCCCCGTCGCTGCGCTCGCGGCCGCGAGCCACCCTAGGCCGTCACCGACGCTCGCCGACCCGGGCTGTCGCCTACGCTCGCCGCCCAGAGCCCCATCACGACGCGAGCCGCCGCCACCGCGAGTCGCCGCGCCCTCGCCAATGCGGGCCGCCGCCGCGCCCTCGTTGATACGGGCCGCCGCCGCTGCCGCGCCCTCGCCGACGCGAGCCGCCGCCGAGTCGAGCCGCCCGCGCCACGCCCTCGCCGACGCTGAAGCGCAGCCGCCCTTGCTCGTCCTTCTCGCCTCACCCGCCGGGCCCGTAGCCCCGCTGCGGCCTCACCCGTCGGCCGCGCCGCCCAACATCGGCCTCACTGGCCGGCGAGGGGAGAAGCGGGCTGGAGGGCGTGGAGATGAAGAAGACAGAAGAGGACGCTGTCGGTTGTAATGACTGCGTTCCATCAAAAAATTGGAATACGCCCGTCCGGCATCTGCACCGAATATTCTCTATCCGGAATCTCTCATTCCCAGATGTCCACCAACCAAACGGTACTAAATCTGGGATGGAACCGCTCCATTCCAGTAGATCCTTCCATCCAAACGCAGCCTAAAGCAAACACATCCGATCTGCCTATCCTTTTTCTTATTTCGGGTCATCATGCATCAAGCAGTCTCTTAATAGAGTATAATGATAAGATGCACAACCACTGCATGTCCCTACGACTCCGAGGCATATGGCCGTGCATGGATCCATGATTGCACAAACTGACAAGCACCATGGCACCATATGGCCTCATGGGTTTTCAGAGCTGCAATATTAGTATCTTTCAGAAGCATGTGGACTGAAAATTGATGAGCGGAATGGGAGTTGGGTTTGCACATCGTGCTGCACTCACCTGCTGAGGACGTGCATGTTACGGGAGTACCGTATATATGTCGCGTATGCGACACGCCCCCTTAAGCTCCATACGATGTCGGCGTACTTCTTCGCCGCCGCCGGCACCGGCAGTCTTAATATTGGCAGACTGCATTTCTTTGAGCAGCCGTCAGGCTAAACTTCAGAGTCTGGTGTGCAAACAGGCGCCAAATTAAGTCTGAATGTTTTGGAACTCCCTGAACTGCATGCAGCTGCGCATCGATCGTTTGGTTGATTACAACACGAGAAGGACCTGAATTCAGGCCAGTATTACGTGTTCCGGAGAAGAGAAACGATCACCAATCATCGCCGTCTCCCCTTTTGTTTATACGAGACCTGATTCGCCTGGCTGTCACCAGCACTAAAGAACCCAAACTTTCCGGTAGATGGGATGGGATGGGAGCTCGCAGAACGATACGATTCGGCGAGACGGCGACACGAGATCACCACACGTCTCAGGACAGGAAAAAGATTGCCTCTTTGAAGAGTCCTGCCCACGCGCTCGCCGCCGATTGCAGAGCCTGAACATGATACCGGCACAGAATCATATCTCCAGGGTGCTGCAGCACGTTCCCGGCGCCCTCCTCTCGTTTCAAATTCCCGCTGCGCCTTTTTGGTCCGGAGCAGAGCAAGGCATGATTTGGCACGGGAGCACTGGGCTCGGTTCTAGCGGAAACAATAAACAGCGATCGCCTCGTCGCGGCGGCGTATCGATTCTGCGACGCAACACGCGGGTCAGATTGCTGGATGCTCCAGCATCGGCTCCGTCGACCGTCGGCTGCCAAGAAACGTTTCGGAGCCCAGCTCAACAGTCATCACAAGGTACGCGAACTTTCAAAGCATGTCCCGTAGATGCGCGATGCAGTGCGTGTTCTGGACAGAGCATGTGATGTGTGCTACTTGCAGATGATGAAGGGATACAGTGAGTCTGAGTCAGTGTCGCTGATGGTGTGGGATACTTTAATGGCAGAGACCATTCAGAACAGGAATAGGATGTACTGTTTCACAGCACACACCCAGTCGAGCATCATATCAGTGGCTCATACTGGGCTTGTAAAAAGTTCAGGATGTGCGAGCGCATTCATGTTAACGTAATCGTTGCTTATGGATGCTTGGGATTTGGGAGTAAAAAAGGCAATTAATCGCACCAAGGCCACCAGCCTGAACTGGCTTATTAGCATGCGAACAACCTGCAGATACGGACGTTTCGTTCTGCTGTATCGCACTGCAGGATGCACCCCGCTGCAAACCATCCATCTGCTGCTGGTGCTCTGCGGGTTCAGATGCCAACCTGAACATGCAAGAGTGAAGTTGTTTGATCCATAAACCGTGTTAGAATGGAAACTACTCCCCAAATGTTCAGTACTACGTACTTCAGTCTTCAGTAGAGACTACCTGCAGTCTTCAGATACCACTGTTGGTTGGTGGCAAATGTCGTCATACACTCATTGCCACTTCCAAGCTCCAACTCATATCACACGAGAGGCATAATTAATAATGGCAATCATTTTGAGATGAGCTCGTGCAAAATAAGATATTCCTCCAATGTTTTCCATCACCTGTTAGACCAAAAACAGCTCAGAGTGCTATCATTATAGGTTTCAGAACCGATCCTGGTATATCTTACACTCCCAACTCACACGGCAACTACACCGTGGATTCCCCAGCAGCTCCTCTTCCTCTGATCTTCATCATATTATTTGGTCAGATATCTCCCAATCAGGGCTCAGAAGCCACCTAACAAAAACAAACAAAAATGAATGCTAGCTTCAGTTCATGCCGCGAGGATCTCGACCAGTAACTGAATGATTCATGTGGAAGAAAACGATACACGCACCAAATGGGAAGTCGCCAAACTTTGTGTTGTAATTGATACTCCTACTTGCTATTTCTTGCTGAAGAGGCAGCTAGAATACCTGAACACTACTCTATACCAGGTGAGTATTGAGTATGCCCTTTCTGCGGTGAATGCTGCTATCCTGCTCCAAGCAGATATATTTGCCAGAAATAGCTGATTGGGTTTGGCCACACCACGAAAGGCATGGTAACAATGCACAGGTCACCTGTTCATAACCAGTCTAGACCTAGCAGAAGAAACTGAGAGCATCTGATCCTCCAGTATGTTATATCCATCGTTCAGGAAGCAGGCCAAAGAGTGCCTACCTTACCGCGAACAAGAATACATGATCATCATTCTCTATCTTTTTTTTAATTCATTTTTGGCTTCATGGGGTTTTGGACACTCACAACCTCTGAAACCGGAACACAGCAAGAAACAGTGAGGCAGGACTATAAACTGATCTGTTCCTAAAGTCTTTTTTTCTATGAAACAGGACCACAGGAGGGGTTTCCCCATAATGAATACACCCTCCCCCCACAAACAAGTCACACTAGGATTTTCGGATTTGCCATTTGACTATTCGTCTTATTCAAAAATTAATGTAATTATTCGAAAAATTGTAAGACATGCTTAAACTACTTATGATAATATTTATATAATTTTTTTATTAAGATGAACGGTCAAACGATAAATTTGGGAGTAAAAAACGACGTTTTTTTAAAATAGTACATTGTCACATAAAAAAGGGTAAAAATACAAGTAAGCTATTACAGAAGGCTTAATCACCATTGTCCTATCAAAGGGAGTAGCTAGACTTTTCTCTATGGATAACCAAGTCAAAGTTTTGTAAAAAGATTGGTATGCAACTAGCGACACTACACTACACTAGGCTGAATATTTCTGAAGAGGTCGTCATTTTGCATTGTCCAGATACTCCAAGCCATTAAGACGATAATAATCTCCATAAAGAAAGGTACAGCTAACTGCAATTTGAAGCTTTCTGGAATCCAGTAGAGCTGCCTGAGCTGGAACATTAAGATTGAGCAGTGACCAGAAGCTCTGTGCAAAGCCACAGAAAAGGAAATGTATAGGGCAGAGAACACAATCAAATTCCAGGCGAAACCATATTCCTCCTTAGCTAGTTTCTAGTACTGAGATGATCTTCTAGAAACATCCAGGAAAACACTTTGTGCTTCATTGGACAGGTAGATTTCCACAGACATTTGTAAGACTTGTGAATCACCTTAACAGAAAGTTGTGAGTCGGCATTCGCCCAGCTAAGTGTTTGTAAGCCTTTTGTAGATGAGAAATTAGAATTGCCCCAAATATAAGTCCACACATCTGCATCATCAGAGATTGTAATTTATTGAAGTCCAGGAAGGAAATTCAGAAACTGATCATTGGCCTGAACAATGGCTGGTGGAAAAGATGATGTGCCATTGGCTGAAGCCTTGCCCTCTCAAAAAAATATTCCGGTTCTTTGGCAAAGGGAGAAAAATGCTCTGGATGGAGTTGACCAGGGATATGTCCATCACAGAGAGGCAGAGATCATGCCAAAGAAGACAAGTTTCACCATTTGCCATTGTAACTGATGCCGTGACAAGGCCTCATTCAGAGTTTGCTGGTTTTGTACTCCCAACCATCCATTTTTGTGCAGTTTAGGAAAAAAAAAAGGCTTTTCTGTGTACTACTCCCTGCATCCAATTTATAGGCCATTTAAGTTTTTGACACTAAGTTTCATTATTATCATTTATTTTTATTGTGATTTAGTTTAGCATATAATATACTAACTAAGAATTTAATTTTTCTATATTTTCTAAAATATTTTGAATAAGATGAACTGATCAAATTTGATGTTAACAAAAATCAAAAGACATATAATTTGGGACGGAAGGAGTAGTTGTTAGTTGCTACTGAAGATCTGGCTAGTACCCATTGTTCTCGCAAGCCCACAATACTTCCCCGAAACATCTCTTTAAGTGAACCGACCACAAAAACTTTCTTCATCTTGATCTTTGAACCAAATCAGCATGCTCCTAAACCTCCAATTCCAAAGGACAGACAGCAGGCTGATTGTGCTTCTGTTCAGCAGCCACCGAGACGGAGAGCTAATGCAACACAGGACCAGCACCCAACCAACAACATATCTTCCGGCTGACACAAACAATGCATACTACGAGTACGATGGTACAGTAGGACCTTCATGCTGCTTAAAAGCAAAGATAGGGCTAACTGACATAATATCTTGATGAGCTACGGATCTTGACATGCCAACCATCTCCTACCAACTAAGGCTGTGTTTAGATCCAAACTTTCCCCCAAATTTTACTATGCAAAAAGAAGATTTTCCATCACATCAAAAATGCCGGCACATGCATGGAGTACTAAACGTAGATGAAATCAAAAAATAATTGTACAGTTTAGATGTACTTTGCGAGACGAATCTTTTGAACCTAGTTAGACCATAGTAGGACAATATTTACCACAAACAAACGAAAAGTGCTACAGTGCGCTACAGTGTCGGATGTGATGTTTTTTGGCCAAATTTTGACAGATTTCGTCTGCTTTTCGCCTCCACTTTTTGGATCTAAACACAGCCTAATGTGTTTGTGCACATCAACAAGATCGTACACATTTCCAGCGAGCAGTCGCAACAGCCTTGGTTGTATTGGTGCTGTTCGGCTTGTTGCCATCATTCAATATAATGCGGCTGCAACGGCAACGTGCGGGTGCAAAAGTGCGGCCAATACGATCGAGGCATTGAAGGTCGGGGAACTGCCAAACATTTACACATGGGGACGGAATGGGGATGGATCCGTGCAGGCTCCGTAGAGTTCTGCAGAACAGCAGAAGTATCACATGAGCACTAGAAAGGAATAACGGGGTAGCCAATCCGTGCCCAGACAGAAGTCTGACTGACAGCAGAATTTTTGATGAGATGAACCGAACCAAAAGAAGAATCCTTTTCTAGTAGTAGCATTTTAGCGCTAACCACGTGTGGTTGCTACCTTTCACCATCCAACAAATCTGGATCCCTGTTTCCTAGTCATCCTTGATTGGCCCCGTGTGTAGCACAAGTAATCTACGACGGAACGGTAGAAGAGTAATCAGCAGAGACCCCCAAGAATCCAAGAACAGGAGAGGACTCTTGATAGCATCATGGATTTTACTGAAACGGTAATGACAGTACATAAGAGACCACCACCATCACACATACTCTACCAATCGAACCAGTTCCGTTTCAGTGGAGGCGGCGAGCGGGATGCGGATGCCTAGTAGTACAAGCAGGGGGGTCATTCGATTCGATCCGCGGGAGATGAGATTCGACTGATCCCAGCAAAAAAGACGAAGGGAGAAAACGAAAGAAAAAACGCGAATTTCGGCCAGTGGCACCAAGACGAAGGGAGGAGCAAATAAGCTCCCTTTTTCTCGCGTCACACAACACAAAGCACGTTCCTTTGATCCTTTCCCCTCCTCCCCTCTTCATCCACTGCTGGGCCGGCCGGCCGGCGTTTCTTGGATGGACCGGTCCGGCGCCGTCACTGCGCCGCGACGGTGCGGGAGGACGGCGGGGCCACGGCGGGCGGCGGCGCGGCGGAGGCGGCCGTAGCGGAGGGAGGCGACGGCGGGTGGCCGTGGCCGTGGGAGCTGGTGCGGTGGAGGCGGCACTTGAAGGACCCGGCGTGCGTGGCGGGCGCGCAGACGCACTTGGGCGCGGCGCCGTGGCCGTGGCTGTGGGTGGAGGAGGCGGACGACCAGCTCCGCCGCATCGTCTTGGGCGACGCCGCCGCGCCGGTCGGCGTCGTGCTGTGGTGGCTATGGCCGTGGCCGTGGAAGCGGCCCTCCTCCCCGGCGGTGTCCACGTAGTTGGACGCCATCAGCTAGCCCCCTCGCCGCTCTCCTGTCTGTCCCTGCATAACCACCATCAGGATGGAGGATTCAGTGGCTGGTTGGATTAGATACATGGATCGATTGAGAAAGAAAGCGATTGCTGTCCAGGACGATCTGCTAACAACTCGAGAAGCAACCCTCTCCCAGTTGGTGATTCGTTTCAGGATAGCAGTTGCAACTAAGCACCCTACCTAGCTTATTCTTAAAAAAAAAATCTTAAAAAAGGGGACGAGAAGAACAGCACCGTGTGCTTCCTCCTCCTAGATCGATTCGAAGTATATATAATAAATAAAAGAAACAATAGGAAGAAGATCGTTTTCCTAGGATAGGACTCGGAGCTTACCAGAAGAAGAGAGAAGAAACCGGGTGCTGCCAGGCAGGCAGGCAGAGAAGGAACTGAAAACAGAGGAGGAAGCCGAGAGCGGCAAACTGCCACACCCCGGCGCCTCTCCCTCGCTTTATACTCGGGGGTGGGCCTGCCTGCCTGCCCGCGGGCAGGATCCGCCCGCTGCCCAGGATTCCCTCCCCCGCCCACTGGCCTCCGGGCCCCGCCCACCGTCTCGCTCTCCCCTTGAGGTACTGAAACAGTAGACCACTGCTCCCTTTTTTTTTTTCGTTCCAGTAGAGAAAAAAAGGAAACTAATCCCCAGAGCTAAGCAAAGGCCCGGCCGTGTCCCACCAGGCAGGCGGGGTGGATGGAAAATCGGTCATTTTCGGTGGGTTTAGGTTAGGAAAAAACAACTGGGCGCGGTTTCTGTTCCTCGAAAGAGAATTCGGGCGGTTTCTTTGAGGTGGCGGCCGGCGGGAAACGATGGGCCGGCTGGCTGGCTGGCTGGCTGGCTGGGGGAGTACTACGTTGGCGGGTTGCGCAGCTGGCCGCCGGGGCCCGCCCGCCCGGGCGGGTGCTGGATCGCGTCGGTTGCGGGCAAACGCCAACGGGCAACGGGGGGTTTTGCCTGCGCTGCGTGGCGCGGCGCGGCGCCTCCGGCAGGCAGCCCGCTCGGCGGCCTCGGGGTTGGGGGAGGCGCGCCGGCGGGGACCGGAGGACGCAACGGGACAAATCTCTCTCTCCACGCGATCGCGATCGCGCGCGCGCCGGCGGGTGTAGAACGGATCCGGCCGGCCGCTGGGCGCTGGGGCCTATCGTCCTTGTGTTTTGTTTTGTTTCGTTTCCCGGTCTGTGGGCGGGCGACGTCTTCCGGGGCGGGGTTCCACGGGCGCGCGCGCCGGGCGGGCTCTCGCGTCTCGCCACGCCACGCCGCGTCACCAGGTTTCGTCCGGCCTGCTCGCCACGCTGTGGGTGGGTGGTCCGCCACAACCACAAGCGAGCGTAGTCTAGGCGCTCTCCCGCATGGAGCCCAGTAGTATCCGACACGCGTCGCCTGCTTGTGTGGTTGTACCGTGGAGGCTTCGATTCCGTGCGGCGACTTTTCCTCCGCCGCGCCGCGCCAACGTAGACACAAAGTGCCCCGCGCAAGAACGCAGAGTCAAGAATAACATGGACATGCCTCCACTTCCGATCGACGCACTGAGGCCCACTCGAAACGAAGGAATTCCGTAAAAACCACATAGAAATTTAATAAGAAACAGTCTGATAATTCTATGGGCGAAGCAAATCTCTAATTCTACAGGAAAAAAAAACGTAGAAAAATATATAAGATTTTTTTCACTCTATTCCAAGGAGGACGGAGCAGTGTGCCCGTTATTCGTTTTAGGCGCTGTGTTCCCTCCCGTGTCCAAACGCACCACGAGTCCACGACCAACAAAGCCAACAAGATGTCAACACCCTAACCCCACCACGACCAAACCTTATCTCCTCCGCCGCACCGGCCGCCCTGCATTATTCAGAAAAAGTATGAACAGGAGGTGCATGCGGTACATTTTTCCCCGTCAAGAAAACAGCACATATGATGAGCAGCTCCTCTCACCCCATCACCAATGTCGACATGCTGCTGTGCATCAACCGGCTACATATCATCTGCCCGGTACCAGGCTCTACCAGCCACTCGCGTCGTCGCGTGGCCTCGCAGCAGAGTGCGCATCCCTGTCCATGATCGATCGAACCTGCTGCGCCGTCACTCTCTTGCAAAGAACGCCATTGAATCGTCTTCTCCTCACGGTTACTACACACAGTAGTATAATCTAGGAGTACTGTTGTAGTGGTAGCCTGCTTAATTTGCTTGCCAGATAAAAGAAAATCGACCGATTCTCTTCAATTAATTGTTGCTCTCAGCTGATCGCTTTCTGATGCATCGTATCGTGGCAGCTGCGACCTTCTGATAGTAGATAGTACCAGAGTCGTAATCCGCTGGTTCGTTGGCGAGAGTTGAGCCGACGGCGATTTTCTAGAGGGCGCCAAAGAGATTTGTTTGTGCGTAAAGCAGTTCACGCGTTTAGGTTACCACAAATAATATCAGGCTAGCAGTATCACACCGTTCGGCAGCTTCGCAAAAGTATCGAGGACAGCCACTAAAATACTTATACTACAACGATGGATGGAATCATGGAAGGAATTTCAAAGGAGATATATGTGAACATCCGAGGGAATAGTCTGACCAGTGCATGCAGGGCTACATATATAACCTTATCTCATAATCACGACCTCTCCTTGGGAAAGGCATCAATCTTGGCAGGAATGAACGAAAGCAACGTCACTGTTGTGAACAAAGAAGGCCCAGCATGTGCATAAATAATAAAACCAGCGGCAAGAGCTTGATTTCGAAGAATTATAAGACCGTTATTAGTAGAGTGCTCAAACGGACTGCCTATAATACAAATTGACATTATAGCGACAATGTATCACTACTATAGAGTTGAAACAGTGATAAGCAATCCTTTTAGTTAGTTCGATGCAGACGGTCTAAAGACCGATAGGCCGTTGCATTGCATGCGACTGGAGAGCGCGGAGTCACTTTTTAAGGCCGGCCCACCACGGCGTATGCTCATCCGGTTCCAGCGTTGCCGTATCTGCTGCCACTGACGTTCACGGTCCCGAGCTCCCATGCCATTGATCGGCCTGTCCATCTGCCACCCCCACCGCCCTGAGATGGTGCACCTCACCCGCCTGCCTCCGCCGCTGCGGAGCCCTTATTCACTAAGTGAAAGCCCCACTTCCTCGATCCCCAAGGGCTTCGGCACTTGGCGGCATCATAGGCCAGTGGCGACCCTTAAGACTATGTTCACTAGTTGGCCCAAATAGATGTCCGAAACACTATACGGGCTCTATCTATAGAGAGAGATAGTTGAAATAGTGGATGGACAGGGTTGGATGGGCTCACTGGTGAACATAGCCTAATTAAGCAACTAGAAGTATCTCAGTAGCATATGAGGTGTGTAGTACTCCCCTATACCGATGCACTCAGTAGCATGAATGTGGCTTCGCCTCTGTTGGTCGAGGGCCAAATACATTGGCAGGAACAATCGCCAACAATCAGCGAGGGCAACCATCCGTGACAAGATAGAAAGAGCTGAAGCCGAGAAGAGAAGATAAGAGAAGAGGACATCCACAGTGACATCACAGACCAGAGTTGGGTTTTACCGCTCGAACTATGACACCACCACCGTAGATGCAAGCGACGCTTGAGCGAGTCGCCGCTTTCAACACAGATGAAGCATCGGGTATGGCTTTGGCTTGTGACTCTCTAAGACCCCACACCGCACGATAGTGATGCATGCACTCAACCAACTACTTTAGCCCTCAATGACTCGCACAAGCGGCACAAAGCAGCATGCAACGTAAGCCTAGATGCCCGAACCTGGGATGAACAGTTGACCAGTGAGCAACTTTGTTGCTTGAGGCACCCCTGTCAGCTTGCACGAGCAACAAAGGCATGGCCCGGCCACGGGCAACTGCCGACGTAGTGGCAAGGAGGTCTAGCTGCATCTTACGAGGTGATACTTCTACATATGGGTGCAAGATTCGATGATGGGCTGACATAGGCAACTACTTGAGGTCAGGAGTGGTGGTATGGCCCCAAGGCCTAAGATGTGGGTGTATTTTTGAAACTATTAGATATAGTGACGCAGTTGGCGGTGACCCATTAATAACCACTAAAGAGATTTGGAGACATGGTCCCATGAAGTTCAACGATATAGCCAAAGGTGGCATGGAGGTCAAGTCCACCAGTGGTATCTAGGGGGCACATCGGTCCTCGGGAGATGCCAATGGGGTAAATGGTGTTGGATCTATGCCTTGGCTAGCCAAATTTTCCTACCAGAGTATCGCCTATCAACAACAGCAGGAGCAATGGCGGTGGCCTAGTACCCTAGTGAGATGACGTCACACATCTTCTAGCCAGTAGGTCATTGATTTGGTGCTGTGGAAGCTAGATCTACTGGTGTAGACAAGCAGAGAGGGAAACCTGTTGGCGGCATGGTTATCATGGAGGTCCAAGTAAGATAAAGAGGAAGGATGGAACAGAGGGAGGCACGACATCCATTTTTGCTGCTCCGGCGCACCACAGACAGTTGGTTGCCACTGTTGG
Source organism: Paspalum notatum (assembly GCA_022530915.1). Lineage (NCBI taxonomy): Eukaryota > Viridiplantae > Streptophyta > Magnoliopsida > Poales > Poaceae > Paspalum > Paspalum notatum. The sequence continues at coordinate 30,733,447 of CM039689.1, forward strand.
CGAGGTGGGTGGGAAAACCAGGGGCTGATGCCGATGTAGGTAGGGCTGATGTCCAAGTCGCCCTGATATTACGTTGATTGAGATATACTAGTCTGTGTACGATGGAATTTTGTCACGGTCTTTTGTGCGGTTTTAATATTAATGCCCACATATCGACAAAGGGTTATTTAGATTAATGTTCATTTTGGTATTAATGCAATATCAAGTCAGATGGCCAGATCGTGATTACCAAATGAATTATTAATATGTCATTTGGTCAGCTAGGCTATAAAGATATACCTTGGAGTGTTATTTAAAATAAATAAAGGATCATGGTTGTAATTATGTCAGCCTGATTGTGGCCCAACATCTGTCACGGCCCAGTAGCAGTCCTATTCAAATGGTTGATCCTTGGCCCAAGAAAGAAATGCACGCGTGTATTTGCACCGTATATACGCGGCCGGCGGCCATATGCTTCTGCCGGAACGTTCCAAGGTTGAGAGCAGTGATACGTATACAGCTTGTACATGGAATTGTCACCGAGTGCACGTGGAGGAAGCGGCAAGTGGATAAACTCGCATTTCAAATTTTGAACTGGACGAACGCGCCCATGCGAGAGGATAAACTCCCTGTTCCAAGGTCGAACGCAAGGCGACGCGCCCTTTCTCAGCGTGATCCACTATCTCCGAATCTGCATGCACGCTCACCAACGGCAGCGCGGCGCTGCGCTCCCAACTGGCTCTCAGTTGCCAACCCTAGGCCTCGCCTATATAAAGAGCAGTAGGCCATCGCTGCAGAGGACACACACCCCTATCCTTGCCACGCCGCCAGGCTGCCATTCGACGCCATCACCATACACGCAGAGAAGCACCCATCTAGACTTACCAGGCTGCCGCTCTTCACATCCACCTAGAGCCGCCGGGCTTCTCATCTCCTACCTCTACCACGTTCACCACCTCGCCGCCGCCGCTGTGCTACGGCGGCATCCTGCTGATCCCCACCGAGAAGACGTCGCCACGCTGCCGGACGTCGACGTGGCCGCTGCTAATGGTGAGCTCCACTTTGGTGGTTTTCATATCTTGTGTCGCTAGGTGTGTATGTGCTATTGGTCGGCCGGTGAGAAGGTGCATGCAGAGCAGGAAAGTAGAAGATCCAGCCACGGTGTATTAGTTTAGGTGATGCAAGAGGTTCAGTTTAATGGGAGAAGTAGAAGATGAAGAGAAAAGTCCCTGCATGTGTTAGTTTTGTATTTGTGCAAGAGTGATCAGTGGTTTGTGTCTCAGTAGTTCTAGCAGCAGATCAAGAAATTGGTGAGCAGTGGTGTATAATGCAAGATTTTAGTGAAGTTTCAGATGAGAGAGTTGCAGTGTTCGGTCTGTAAGTGTTTGAGAGGAAAAAGTCAGAGAAATGCAGAGATTCATTTCTAGAAGATGGCTCAATAATAGGAGCCTTCATCAGTAGCAGATGTAGATCAATAAAGTTATCAAATAGATCGAGATGGTCTGTTAGTTTTATTAGCAGCAGAAAAGTGAAGGGCAGTCAACAGATCAGGAGATCATAGGCACATGCAAAGTAGTAGATTAGATGAGTCTGCAGTATGGCAACGCACAGTGGTCAGTAGTAGTGAAAGGTGGCCCTGTCTAGAAGAAGCAGTTGTAGAATTACTACTGAATATTCAGACATGAAAAGAACAGTACGTCAAATGGTTCAGTGTCAGATTAGTGTGCAGAAATGCAGAGAAAACAAAGAGCTGGTTGTAGTGTGTTATTTACGGACAGTTAATCGGATGAAAGGAATCCCTCATAGGTAGCAGAGGTAGTCCGTAAGATCCATTTTCAGATAAGTTGCAAGCATCATAGATATATAAAATTCAGGTAGGAAAGTTCAGCTGAGGGGAAATGGTGGTGCCAGCAGTAGCAGATTAGTTGCTTCAGCAGTAGAAAAGAGTAGGCTTAACCGGCACTGGAAATAGCAAGTTCCAAATATCAGTCATGCAGTCCTGGGCAGAGCCATTGAATGAACTTTTTGGGTGCAAGACTTATCACGTGAAGACTCCAACATTCAGTTAACTTGTACTGTAGCCAAGAGTCGATGGAATTGTATTAAAATTCAGATAAGCACAGAGTTAGCGTAAGCTTTGGTTCAGTGTATCTTCCAGATAAATAGTTTAATATGACTATATGCTAATCGGGTGTATGACTGAAATATAAGAAGGCTGACGCAATATGAGAAAAGTTGTTTAGTGAATTTCCTAAAGCTGAGAGTGTCTCATGGCAGGAGATACTTTAGCTCATGTTTAAGCAAGATGTGTTGGCCTTGCTGCGATAAAATTCCAGAGAAAGACAGTATCATCCAGAGCATGCTTGGTCCTGAGCAGAGCAGGCAGCCGTCTCTGAAAATTATAGTCCTTGCAATCAATTGTGATGTCATTAGAGAGGGCTTAGTGTAAGAATAATGATACTGTTATATAGGTGCAGCTATTAGCCAAACTTGAGTTCATTTGAGTACGATAGAGATAAAAGGTCAGAATAGATCGCCAGCAAGTGCTATCAACAAAATCGTGCTGCATGTTTATGGTCCATGATTTGTAAACGAGATAGTTGATATAATAGGGTGTGCAGTGCATCTGACTCCCGAAGATATATAGAAAAAGAACACGTACTATGTATGTGCTGGCCTAATGGGTTCTAGGTAAATTCAGTCAGTGCTGAAACTCTGATAAGTGATACTTAGAGATATAACAAGTTGTCGCTGTACATGCCAAATCAAATGTGAGTCTCCACATGTGCTCACAACTAAGTGTTAGCAATAGTCAACTATGTCGCCGGGGTTTGCAGAAAATCACAATCATACTCCTTGACCGACGAGGCTAGGAGAATACCAACATCATCACTTTCCGTGACCGACGAGGCCGGAAATGTTTTGTCCTGACCGACGAGGCTGGACATTAATTTGTTCGTGACCGACGAGGCCGAACATTCTCATCAACTTTGTTCAAACCCCATGACCGATATGGCGTTGGCATTGTTACTGTTATTATGTTGTGTTCATATATACTTGGAGATTGCTTTATCTATGACTTGAAGAAACGACCATCAAACACAGCTTAATCGGAGGTTTTCTGTGGCCCAACGCCATAGATGTAATTAACCGGCGGCTTCACGAGGCCACGGGAACCAAGAACTGTACAATCAAATCGCCTGTTTATTAGTCAGGTCATTAGGCGCAATACATGTAAATTCCAATGGGAATGTGTAGTTTGTAATTTTCTAAAGAATTAATAAAGACCTGAGTTTCCTAAATTTTGTTGTCTTTTTGTTATTTATTTTTGTATACTTTCATGTATACTGACACGCCTGCGCATATTTAAATATTTTAGTTACGCATTAGGAAGAACTCCACCCCTGGAGATGTTTCCTTTTGGCGAAACACTCTGTCCATGAAGAAATATAAAAAATGCCTAGAAAAGTTTGTTATATTCAAGGGCGGATCCAGCGTGGGGGTTGGAATACCCCCAACAATATTAATACTTATTCGTGAACAAAGAATATAAAGAAGAAAAGATGAAGGAATGGAAAGAGAAAGAGGAGAAGAAGAGCAAAATGACCCCTTAACCCTAGATCCTAGGTTCACCACTGGTTATATTTATAAACTGAACAAGGATGTGCTATTGCCCATGTGTAAATTTTGCATTTGTTTTGGTAAACTAGAATAATTATAACATTTATCTATAACCTATTTTAACAAACAATCCATTCTTTCTAAAAGATAATACTTCTTTCAGATATTGCTAGTAAGTTACTAAAATAAAGATATAGATAGTCACATTGTCATATTTCTAATAGTTGGAGGTAACATTCTTCTGCTCACACTTCAAGAACCAAATGAGGTCTATTGCAAGTCAAATCCAAATCATTCTTGAAATGCAACAATCACTACAATTATGTACATGCACATATAGACACAATAGGAATAATGTAAGAAGCATGTTCACATTTTTGTCTTTCCTTCCTGCAAATAACTAAACCTCTAGGCCTTCTATTCACAAGGTACAATACAACTTGAATGGCATCAAGGAACATACCAAAACAAAAAAAATCTAGTCATTGCATATCCTGTGACATCTGACAACATCATGTGTCCACAAAACTAAAAAGAAAACATTCATACAACAACTCTATCACTTGGATGCCCGCTATGCACTACTTTGAGGTTAGCATATGAACAAGAATGGCTTAGCTTGCTTAGCTCATCTCCTACTCCAACAAAATGCTTATATCTCGTACGTGATCCCTACTTTTAGTAGTTGGTCTTTAGGAATGGAGAGCACCTTCTCGCCTTCTGTCAAGTTCTTTCTCAAGAATGTGTAGACATAGTCTACCACTATCTTCTTCATGGCAGATGATTTTGGTCCAGCTATGACATTGGCTTCCCCCATAAGGTAGACCACGCCTCTCTCCATCTCCATATCGATCAATTTCTTCTCCTTCTCGACTGAAGAATGAAGCAATAAATCAGAGCTCATGTTCCCATCATGGCCACGCACCTTGGGATTGATCTCCTCTTCGCTGTGCACAATGGAGGATGAGGTTCCATTGGACTTTGTGTGGCTATTTCCAGTTGAAGAATTTGTCTCAAACACAGCCTCTTCTTGGATGAACATCTTTAGCCTCTCCTTGAGGAACCCTTTGAACATGAGAGACTCTTCTAGCTTGTCACAATACCCATACCTCGCCACACATCGGAACATCCAGTGTTCCCTTGGGCCAACCTGACGGAAGATGAACCGGTCCACAGGAGCCACATGTGGGATAGAGAGGTGCTTGATCGACATGAACAAGAAGATTGAGTGCACAGAGGGTATCCTCTCCACCAGGCGTGGAAACACAGGAGGAATACCTTGAACCAGGTCTGAGTACAAGAGGCCCACCCCAGGAATCCGTCGTACATCGTGCTTCTTAAGCAACGTTGTCACTTCATCGGCTGGTACGATGTGATCCAACTCATACCAGTACTTCATGACGTGTACATAGTGCCATGTCATCATTAGGGCCATCAAGACAAGCGAGAAGCAGAACGGCAAGTAACCACCTTGGACAAACTTGGTCAGTATGGAAGAGAGGTAAATCAGCTCTATGGAAGTAAACACCATGTAGAAAAGAAAGATGAAGATAAACTTTTTCCTCCATATGAGTAACATCACAATCGTCGTCAAATGGGTAGTGATTGAGAACACGGACACGACACATATCCCTGTGCAACGGCAAAATCAAATAAGACAAATAATTTGTATGTTTTGTTGTGAATGTTGAAAACAAATGCCTTATTTTTAGTTGCTTACCATAAGCATTGCCGATTTCAGTGGTTGTTCTAAAGGTGATTGTGACTATGATGCTTGCTAGTCCCATCAGAAAGTTTACTTCTGGAATGTAAACTTGTCCTTCATAACTCTTTGAGGTATGAACCACTTGAACACTAGGGAAACAACCAAGGGATAAGGCCTTGGAGAGGATGGCGAATGCACCAGAGAGCATTGCTTGGCTTGCAATGATAGCCGAAAGAATGGCAATTATGAAGGTTGGCCAGAACATTAGCTCTGCAGTAGATAAGAGGGTTTATCCTACTCGTGCTATGTGTTTATTTCCAAGAACCAAAAGATTTAATCCTAATTCATTGATACCTGGGACAGATCTAAAGAAAGTGTCTGCAACATTCTCTGGGAATTTCCTCAAGTATGCTATCTGTCCCAAATAACATAGTACCACCGAGGGGAATAATATCGTATTAAAGCTGATCTGTGGATGAAAATACAATAAAATATTGTAAGACATTTCTGCTATATAAACTAGGAAATTGCTTCTTGTAAAATTAGATGCAGAGTTGGGAGAATCAAAATAATGATGAAGCAAGTAACATGGATGTGAGTACCGCCAGTACCTGAATGGCCTTGATATTGAAATGGCTTAGGTCCGCATACATTCCTTCTGTGCCTATTGCATATGACATCCCATTGAGATCAATAGGCTATAGACTACCTTTGCAATTGCACTTTTTGTTGAAAAGTTTACCTGTGACACACAAGATCACACCACCCAATGAAGCCCATCCTTCCTTCCCGTTCCTTCTGAAGTAATCCACTATGTACATTGGGTTGAAGGCTCGAAAAACACCAATCTCATGCATAACAATGTTATACACTCCAATGCCAGCAATAAGAAAAAACCACAACGTGATAATTGGAGCAAATGAATACCCAACCTTGTCGGTACCATAGCGTTGGACTGAGAAGAGCGCGAACAAAATAGGTACTGAAATCCAGACTACCTGCGCTGTACAAAATATGGTAGTAGACAATTTACATATTGAACAAGGCATACCAATTGATTAATAGTTGTATAAGCTCGTTTTCCACATACTTTCAGTTAAGCTTGGCACCTTTTCTTTGATCCCACTCACTGCAGATAGAACTAGAAGAACAACCATGAACAAGAAAACATTATGATTTTGCATACTGAATATGAATGTCACGATGAATTTTTGATATGATGTTTCTATTACCAGAAATTGCTGGTGTCAAGGTTCCATCCCCCATCACCATGGATGTGCCAAGGATTGTAATGGTGAAGAGACCAATCTTGGCGGCCTTGCTAGACTCAAGCTTCTGCTTCAGCCACTGCGCCCTCCTCAGCTGTGAGCTCGGTGCTTCTATGCCATAATTTGACACCATAGCATCCTCTGCTTGCTGGTTTGGTAGCAGCCTTACCTTGGCATGCCGTGATATAAGTGAGTAGAGAGCAAATGTGCCACCTAGAACAACAATATTTTATTGTCAAATGCTAAGTCTCTAATAAAAATCAGGAATACAGTGATTATATCAGGTAGATAAGTAGAAATGAGCTAATGTATAAACCTACCATCTCCATTGTCATCTGCATAAAGCACAATGAAGACATATTTGACCATTGGTATGAGGATGATGGTGTAGAGGATAAGGGAGAGGACACCAAGGAGATCATCATGGTTCTTAATGCCATCAGGGAAAGTGCTAGATATTGCATAGAGTGGTGATGTCCCAACATCTCCATAGATGATGCCAACGCTTTGGAACGCAAGATGCAGCAACCGTGACCAGCCTCCCTGTGTCATCATAAGATTTGTTGCGGTCAAATAGTTGTTCAATGGCAGCGTAATGCTGCAATAAGGTAACCAAGTTCACTAGGAAGCAGACCTCAGAACCATGGTGCTTAGTGCTAGAAACCTTCTCGGCATCGCCATAAAGTGAATCCTGTCTTTGGAGCTGTTTGGTTACCTCTTTGTTTGGTGGGTCCTCAACTTCTAGTGACATTTGTGCTTGCTTGATACATATGAAACCTTCGAATATTTAGGAGGACCTTTTTAGAAAGTGTCAAAAATCTACCGTGCAACCATAAAATGTCTGCGCATTCAGTGCTTGAAATAATCAGGTGATGTAAACAAGCAGCCAAAGATCATATTTTTTGGGGTCAATTTTTGAGAATGACACACATATAAAACTAACCCAAAACTAGCCTTTTGAGAGCAAATCTCACAAGCCTCTAACTTCTTAGGCAACCTTGTTCTACTTCAGAAGTTTAGATATCACTTGACCACCGGAGCTTAAACATAAAACATGGGAGTCCAATACTCCAATGTATAATCGAGTAAAATACCATTTGAAAATGAAAATTTGTTGCTGAATTTTTTTTTTAAAGACCAATTCTGGTCTTGGCCCATTCCATATCTATTGAAATGGAGCTACTGATACAAATAAGAAAAACTAGACATGTGCAATTAGTGTTATAGTTTGAGAGCACCTAGCCAATTTTCCATCATGTTCAAAATTGGAGTAATAGATACTATGTGTCTCAAAATAACTCGAGTACTGTTCTATATTCGTTTCAAGTCAAACTAATTTAAGTTTGAATAAATTTATAGGGAAGAGTATCAATATATTTGAAAGTTAGTAGATATACTATGAAAATACAATTCACAAAATAATCTGATGCTTATTTAAAATTATACATACTAATACTTTTTTAATAAAAATGGTCAAATACAAATAATGGATATATTACTACATTTATTTCACACCAAACTCAACAAGCAAAGTAAACATGAAAAGTTTTCCTCAAGGTAGCAATTAAATCAACCAGCCGAACACAGAGATCACGAATCTATGTGCCACGAGCCCACCACTCAGAGTGCCACCACAATTGGCAAATGCCCATAAACGACAAGAGGGTGGGGAATATAGATATCCATCTGGGCCTTGCCCACCGGGCAGCTCATGGCACGACATAGATTTGGCCTGGCACGTGTCCAGCACAACTCGGTGGGCATCATGCCCATGCTGGCCCGGTACAGTGGTTGTGCTGTGCTTGGGCTTGAGGGGAGGCACGGCACGGCCCGGCCCGTTATAACCGGCGGTCCGATCACTATGGTATATAAGACTATCTCCAGCAGGTTGCCCAAATACGTTGTCTATGCTACAAAATGACACGGTAGCGCTATAGTAGACAGAGTGAGAGATGGTTGGAATAGTGATAGCAAAGGTGGATAGACATCCCGTTGGAGATGGTCTAACCCCAACTCCCCCTAACCCTAATCTTATTCTCTCCCTTCCTAGCCGCAGCGCTCGACTCCGAGCCTGCAAGTCCTGACCGCCCGACCCCGACAAGTCTTAGCCTCCGCTCTCTCTCTCTCTCTCTCTCCGGGTCTCCTTGTTCGCTGGATCACCGGCTAGCAGCGCCTCTTCCTCTCCGATTCTCCGTCTTCTCCGGCGGCGCTGCTCCCTCCCCGGTTTCTCCAATCTCCACAAGAAGCGTCGTCCCTCTCCGGCAGCGGCAAGCAGAGCAGTGAGGGAGGCCTGCGGCGTGGGCAGCGCAGCGCATGTGACAGCAAGCGGCGTGTCACGAGAGGCTCCCGTGCTGGCACAGCACGCCACGACGGGCTCCCTCAGTTCCTGTACCGGCATAGAAAGATTAGAGCACTCTCGTGCCGTGACTTGGCCGAGGAGTCGGCATGGCACATCGGCGTCGGCGTTCCGTGTCAAGTGATGTGTCTTCGTGCTGTGTCCGCATTGTGCTCGGGCCATGCCATGTCAGACGGCATGTTTGGATATCTATAGTGGGTAAGGGTTGCATTGTTCGGTTTGGATCCTAGGAGAAGAGAAATTTCAATTTTCACGTCTCTTGAAGTGAACATGCGTAGGGCGTAACTTTACCGGCATTTATCTTTCTAGATTTAATTTCTAATGTTTCAAATCTCCATCTACTTCTACTACAAAGTAAAAGAGCGATTTTTAGGGAATTCTTCTTTTTTTACCTACAATAGTCCTACTGTACACCTTACGTTGGTCCCACTGGTGCAGTTTGGAAATGGTGAGAAATAGTCTAAAACTGATAAAAGAAAAATATTTTTACTTTTGAGTCTTTTATTTTTTCATCTCATTTTGTACCCACGCTACCGGGTACTTTTCTTGTCTTAGAATTAACGAGAAAAAAAAGACTGCAATCAAGCAGGTCTTCCTCTTTTTAATTCATTTTTTTCCTCATTTCTAACACCTGGTCGATCATCACATGATGACATGCGTGTTATACGCACATCTAAGTAAAATTATAAGAAAAGATAAAAACTATAGACTATCTCGCCACTCTTTTATCTCTCCATACCCACACAAGGCACACATTCATCCACCCTATATACACATGGATGGAAAGTTCTCATCATGCAACGATTAAATAGGCCAGACACCAAGCGGCAAACAAAAAACCCCGCTTGGATGTAAAGGCAAGGTTAATTACCTGAACATGTAGTAGCAAATGTCGTGGGGGGTCTCAGGAGGCAACGACAGTGGTGATACAGCAGCGCTGGTAAGGGGACGATGCTGGGGGAGAGGTGAGAGGAAATCAAGAGCCGGACATTGGCACCCTCACTTAATAAGGTACGGTTGCCACGCCGGACGCAGCAGAGGCCGCATAGCCACACGCCCTGACTCCCAGAGCTAGCCTCCATGGCTGGCTGAGTGCCCAGAAACCACGGGAGGGATGGGTGGGCATGCATTATCCGGTCTCGGATACCGGGAGTGGAGCGTTTCACGGCCACTTCTCTCCTGGACCCAACACGTGTGGGGGTGGAACATTGCCCATATTATCTTTCCATATAAAATTTTCACTGTTTAGAATGGTGTTTTCTTGTAAGGTAAAGACCCGGCCAGTCCCTTCTCTCTCAGTTGTAAGCAGGTTTCAAAATATAAAAAAGTCGTAGTTTTTGAAACCATGTAACAAAAACAAAATCTGACTGCATAACCGTGTTTCTCTCGATAAGATCTTCAAAACGAGACATCACTCATATATGTTGATAATATTTTCGAAGAGGTATAAATTGCCTATGTAGTTTTTTTTTTTAAATGCCAACCTTAACTAGTTAAAACATTCAGACGGTTTGGCAAAATTGCTTAGCCCTCATTGTGCAATAAACATTCACCTACCCTAATATAGCTGTTTTCTCCCACCGCTAATCAAATCATTCAATTTGTCTTTATAATAATGACAACACTATATCACTTAATTCAACTTACAAGTGATGAGCATTTTTTGTAAAGACATAAATAACTTTTTCAAAAACATAAGAAAATTAGAACCCCACTAAAAAGAATTTTTCAATATGAATGTTACTGTATATGAGAATATTGTCGAAACATGATATCTTATTTTGTAGGTTTTGTTAAGACGAACATTACCTTGTACTCGAATTTTGAGTAGCAAGCTTGGCTTGAAATCTACGATATTCTTTTGCGTTTTAGTTTTGTGTATGTAATTGTGTGCATGAATTCATGCTTAAGGCAACCGGGTTACCTATGACTAAGAGAAGTATAGTCACAAGCTAATAATAAGCTTACATGGCATTTTTGTCCATGTAGAAAAAAGAGAACATGGAAATAAGAGATGTGAACACTCATGCAAGTGCCAACCCCTATATAAGCTAATAAGCTCTAAGACAAAAGGACAAAAAAAAAAGAAGAAGAGAAAAGAGGTTAATCCAAGGGTGTCTATCATATTATATAGAGCAATAGTATTGCTAAAGTTGCATCCTTATTAACATGGACACGGCAATATAATATAGAGCCCATAATTAATTATTAACCTTGCTCTAATGGGGGTGGTGTGCGTCCGATAAGACAATTGCACGGCCACCGGCCATGCCGTGCATCTATTAGTCATTCATTAGTCAGGTTCTTCTTTATTACACTCATTTCTCTGCAAGTAGTCAAGTAAAACCTAGAAGCTGTGTCAATGGCTCAGTGCAACCTATATGGCTATATTTAAGCAACTGGACCTTCGCATCACCTTGCAAGTTTCGATCGGTTTGCGGCGCGCGAATTCTGCACTAGATCATACTCTGTTCAGGCATTAAAATCATTCGTTAGATTTTTCAGCTAAAGATCACAGAGGACTTCCGGACCTTCAGGGGACTGTCGGAGTTCCCGTTTTTCACCAAGACACGCAGAAGACGAATACTGAATTACTGATCAGCTGACCTCACAGCCATACATGTCGTCCATGCATCTCAAATATGGTGCTCACCGGAACTGTGAACGAAGTTGCGAGAGCCATCAAACAACACATATCGCATAACAATCCCTTTATTCAGTTTTTTTTATTTCCACCCATATATGTATATGAAGTTTACCACACAGGCTCCACAAGGCCAGGTCATCACGGCACAAGTACATGTATGCCAACACAGTCAGCAGAAACTTGTGTATAGTCTACAGTCTGCAGGCTCAGCAACTTTCACCCTTAGCTTAACTTGTGTTCGCCCTGCTGCTGCTGTCACGTACCACTCACCGATCACCACCACCGGCCAGTCGCTACGCGAGGAACCCCCTGGCGATGCGACCGTCGGCGCCCTGGGGGAAGAAGCCGCCGTGCTGCGCGGGGTTGCCGGTGCCGTAGACGATGCCGAGGATCTCCTCTGGCGTGCGGTCGTAGGCGAGCGAGAGGTGGTCGCCGGCGATGACGTTCCCCACGGTGAGGCCCTCGGGCCCGTCCTCGGGCGGCACCACCAGCCCCTCGTCCTTGACGCCCCTCCGCCCCAGCTCGTTGCGCAGGTCCGAGATGTGCGACGTGATCTCCGCCACCCCCACGCCGTAGCTCGCCATCGGCCGCGTCATGCCGCGCTCGTACAGCAGCGTCCGGATCACCGCGTCCTGCGCCGACTCCACCGCCAGCAGCCCCGCCAGCAGCTGCACACAGCACCACACCGGCCGGCGGAACATGACTCACGCATGCGAATCGAGTAGAGCGCTCATGCGATGCACGCGTGTGTAAGTGTATATATGCATCTAATTTATATATATATATATATATATATATATATATATATATATATATATATATATATATATATATATATATATATATATATATATATATATATATATATATATATATATATATAGTTACCTTTCTGGCCTGAGGGGTGAGGAGCTTGGGGTTGGCGCCGACGTAGCCGGTGAGGCCGACGTAGGGGATGATGTAGGAGGCGATGAGGAAGTTGACGCTGTTCTCGTAGGGGTTGAAGGGCGGGTCCAGCGTCGTGTTCAGCGCCTGCTCGACGATCTTGCCGAAGTTGGCCGCGCTGATGTCCAGCAGCGGCCGCGGGAAGCCCCTCACCGTCTGCTTGATCGCCCTGCATCAACGTCTCCGGCTGTCACTGCTCTAGTACTATTACTATAGCTAGCTGGTTATATTAATTACTCTCTGGTCGATCGAGCTGACAGACTCGATCAGTAGTAGTGTCCAGAACCTGAGGTGCCCGACTTCTTGGTAGCAGAACTGGGTGGCGACGTCGCGGATGAAGGGGGTGAGCGAGGCGGACTGGCCGCCGATGGAGGGCGGCCCGCCGCCGGTGAGGTTGGCGTCGATGGCGTCGAGGCCGTAGCCCAGCCCGGACCAGCAGAAGAACTCCGTCTCCAGGTACTCCAGGTTCAGCGGGAACTCCAGCAGGTCCACGTCCGACTGCGGCAGCAGCGACCCGGGGGCGCCGAAGAAGCCGCGGTACGGCGGCCGCGGCCCCCACTCCTTGTCCATGTCCTGCGCGCGCGCGAGGGAGACGACGGCGCCGCACAGGAGGACCACCACCAGCGCCGCCGTGGCCACCACGACCGACGACAACGGCGCACCCATATCTCCCTGCCGGCGGCGGCGATCGACGACACTCGCGACTGGTAGCTATTTGGCTTTGGCCACCCTCGCGCACGTCACTATACACCAGCACGGGCCCTGCACGTTTGACTTGTGCGTGTGTGCAGTTAATTGCTCCGGGGACGGGGGCATCGGTGCGAAGCATATATAGGCGGCGCGCGACGTGTGGCCGATGACGCGGACGAGGTAAGGGTGGCGCGCGGGGGAGTGCGTGTAGTGTTGTTTAAACGCGACGGTCTGTTTTGTTTTATTGTCTTGAGTTTGGGTGGTTGATTCACCCATCGGAGCCCAGCCAACGGCGCTCCTCGTGAACTGGTGGTGTTTTCTTGTGAATTTTCGCAGTTGTGTGAGACGCAAAGATGGGTCGATTGGAAGAAAACAAGACTATTCTTAATGCTGAATGTGTGGATATATACAAGTGACCGAAACGGAGCAACAGATGCATGCGACGTCCGCTCAAAAAGAAGGGTAGGAAGAGTGTAGAGAAACAAAGTATGATCTACTACTTGCGAGAGAAAAAAATGGTATCTTCCGTATACTCAAACACAGAAAAGTCTATATGACCTCATGCGCACTAGACGACTCAGGGTAGCATATATCAGCGACATAAGAAACAAGATTTCTTGTGCATTAAATTTTGTATAGAACGACATTGTGGGTAGTTTTGCTACTGTGATGCACATGTCAGCACCACCTCAATGAACATATGACACACGGCCCACATGTCAGGTCTCTCTTATTCCCTGCTGTTTCTCTCTAGTCTTGCCCACTGTCCGCTCACTGACGGTGGCTCCCACCTTTCCTGCACCCCATGGTGTCCCAGTACATGGACACCACACCATGCCGGCCTCATAAATGAAGGACCAAGTCCGTGCTTCTTCCGCAGGACCTGTTGTGATGACGTGACCTTCGTTTGGCGCAACGTGTTAATAATCGCCGCCGACGATAGCGGCTAAAAGAAGTCAGAGGCAAGTGGTGAAACCAGCACCGAAGTCGAGGATGCATGGTGAGGGAAGAGCATGGGAGAAAAGGCGGGAGCGGTGTGAATCACAAGGGTAGCTGGATAGAGTAGGCGAAGGCGTGAAGGAGGCTACGGGGGTGGAGGGGGGTATGAGGGTTGGCGTCGACGTTGGCATGATTCAGACCTTTGGGTGGTACTAGCAGCAGCGGCGAGCGCGTGAGGTGGCCTAGAGGAAACATAGAGGAGAGAGGCGGTGGCTTTGGAGGAAGGAGAAGGGGAAAAGGCAAAGATAATAAAAAATAGTTTTAAATTATAGATCATATTAGGCATTTTGAACCTACGTGACACCACAACAGCTATAGATTTTGTACACTTTTGACCTGCATGACATATTTTACAAATTTATATAGCTGAATATTTAATTTCATAATCCAGGGAAATTAATGGCATTGACAAGCTCAAGGACTTCAATTCAAAAAAAAGTCTGAACTCCCCCAAGAGCTTCCCTACTAGCGTGCGTGCCAGTTCACTGCTCCATCAAGATGAGGATATTTTTTTGATAAGGGAGGATAGCTAGTATTGATTTTCAAGCATATAGTACATGGTGGTGATACATGTTCTTGAAAAATCTCCCAGACTTTGCTTAACTATGATGCACACGGCTCAAACAAAATGTCACAATGAAACAAAAAAGATCTATCCCACGCACTCTAATGACTGTCAATCTTGATACTAGACCACCACCCTCCACCCATAAGCCTAGAAAAAGATGTCATTAGCCATATCTACACCAAACACTGCGCAGCAGCCAATATCTGCATTCTGTAGTATAGCCCAAGTACGGAGCCTGTGGGAGATAGCAAAGATAATTTGTAAAGGAGAAGAATAGTTGCGTTTCCAAAAACTATATCATTTCGATGTAACCACATATACCAGACAATGGTTGCCACTCCTAGAGGAGCAAAACATACTACCGATACTAGATGGCTTCGAAAAGCCAGAGGCTAAAAAGATGAAATACCAAACCATCTGAACAAAACGGTAATTACGCTTGCCAAATTGTCCTATGTCAAAATCACTTGCCTTCTTAAATACCACAAGAAGATCTTGAGCTTATGAGGTCCTTTCGCTTCAAATCGTTTATTTAGGTTGGGTACCTCATGTTTAATCAAAGCACATTATGAACTGTCCAGATTGACACAAACTCCAATATTTTGGGGCACTTCTATTTTGGCCTCGTTTCGATTAGATATAGCTAGTTGTAAACAATTACTCCCTCCGTCCACGAAAGAATGAAATCATGTCTTTATTCTAAGTCAAACTATCATAAATTTGACCAAATTTATATGGAAATGTAACAACATTTATGATATCAATTATGTATGATATGAAAATATATTTCAACACAAATCTAATAATACTAATTTGGTAGCATAACTTTTAATATATTTTGATATAAACTTGGTCAAAATTAAGATGGTTTGATTTAGGACAAAACCAGAATTTTATTTTTTTTTGTGGACGGAGGGATTCCTTTAAAGATTAAAGTACAGGACCAAATTCAAATTTCTCTATGTGTATAATGTTGTTGCAGCGTAGATTCCATGCTTTGGTCCTCTGCTGCGAAGGAGCGTACTTATCGGGCTTCTATGTATATCCACGCACACCGTCTCACATAAATTAAACTACTGAACGGTGTGGCAATTTATTATGTGTCCCATATTGTTCGTATCCACTAACCACTTCAAGTTGACGGCACTGTAGTGGCGTGGCCACTGTAATCGATCCGAGAGTGTGTGTAGATCCGCACATTGACAGCTTATATCGCAGGTGGGCGGCCAAGATCGTGGGTTGGTGCGACCGTGTGACTTATTTTTGCTGGCGGATCCAGACGCAATCCTCGCAGTCTCGCAGATATATACGGCGCGTCCCACGAAAATGGAGCCCAATTCGACAGTGCCAAAGCGAGATAACGAAGAATGACGTGCACACCCCAAGACGGCCAAGAGACATGCTGCGCCGCTGATGCGCGTGCGGCCGTGCACTTGCTCCTTTTGGACGTTGTGGTGCACCGGCGCACCGCAATGGTGGCGCCCGGGTTATTGTAGTGTGCTTTGATATTTATCAAGAACGAAGAAGATTGTTTTCACTCCACTCAGTTACAAAGCGAAGCCATTTTGGCTTATGTCGCCATCTTCATGGCAGCGTTTTTGGAATGCCGCACGTGATGGAAATGCCGATCCCAAATCACTACTTGTTGCCCTAGCAAAGGGAGACTACCCGGAACACTAGCTTATTATTGTATTAATTAGTTTTGCTATATGTTGGTATGTTTATCATATGCAAAGCAAAAGCTAAAACTCTTACGAGACATAAATATTTAATAAAATTATATATTTGAGACTACAATTAATCAAAATTGTCAGCATTTGATTTTGAAATGGCCTTAATCATCTTTCGTATTCAAAAACTATATTGAAACATGTAAAAATATAAGTCATACCAATATCTTTAGTCATAAAACAAATCATACCAAAATAAATGATGAGTTATGGAGTTTTTTTTTTATATCTACCCGATAAAAACGAGTTTAGTACAAATTAATTTTCACCCTAGTTCCATCTACCCAAACATATACCCACGCATTGGATCATCTAATACCATTTGATCTAACGGTGATTTTAAACAATTTGGGCCCACAAATCTATATATCCTGACTACCTTCGGGATGTTTACAGTCTCAGCAAAATCCAACGCACAAGAAGGAATGGCGGCAATATCCTATGCGTGAGAAATAAGAGTGACATAACCTCTTACCGTTTCTACCACGCTTGCGAATGTTTTTTCCACCTCAGTTTTCATCTACCCATACGTATTTTACCTCACGTGAGTTTGTTTCTCGAGGAGTCCTAACACGAGCGAACACATATTAAACCAAACAACTCAGCGTACAAGTGTCCATGGAGACCCCTAAACCCTCTTGGGCCAAATTCGTAAGGCCCAATAACAATGAACAATGCATGACGAACTTGGTACAAAGTATCGTGCCACATTGATGAAATACAACACTGTGTTTGTAAAGTGTAAACTACACACCTATAACCCCAAATCTTGTTGGAATTTATATATGGACCTAGCCCATATATGTCCAATTAATTTAAGGATAAATCTCAAAGGCCCACTCATGCATGGTAGAAGTGGTGGGGTTAGTCCCATATGGTAAGTTGAGATGGAAAGAAGGCAACTTAGGGTATGTTTGGTTCCTTTACCAAACCTTGCCCAGCCTTGCCTGACGAGGCTGCACAGTTAAAACCAGTGTTTGGATCTTTTTTCTGACCACCTCGATGTCTGTGCGGGCAAACTTTGCCTCTCTTTTGGCAGAGAGCCGAATTAGCTTGCCGAGCTAGGCAAACTCCTCGTGACCCGTGCCAGCCAAGCCAGGCAATCCGGCGAGAGAACCAAACACGCCCTTAATAGCAAGCCTCTTGCCCTTTTTAAATGAGAGAACGAGAGAGAGGAAGCTATATGGTGAGCTATGTAATCACACGTATACACGCACGTATTCGCATGAGTACGTACTCATCACAACACGAGAACATTCACCTAGGGTTTTAGCGAGAGAGCACTCCGTCTTCGGTGCTGCGCTATTGCTTATTTAGGAATTAATTTAATTTAATATTAACGTGTGCTTATTTATTACAAATCATCCTTGCAACTTTGAAGAAACCTGTCAATAACCATTGTCAACAAATTTATTTGAACGCCCGCACGTCGTATTTGCATGGGTACGTACTCATCACAACATGAGAAAATTCACTTAGGGTTTTGGCGAAAAAGCACTCTGTCTTCGGTGCTGGGCGATTGCGATGAGTTCTTCTTTTGAGATGGATTCAATCTGTTACATAGACATGCTACTTTATGCTATGTGGGGCTTATCCTCAATCCATTAGGTATGTTATTTAGGAATTAATTTAATATTAAAAGTGTGCCTATTTATTACATATTGCCCTTGCAACTTTGAAGAAACCTGTCAATAACCATTGTCAACAAATTCATCTGAACAAATTCATCTGAGCAAATCTGCTGGCACATGTGAGAAAAGAGAGGAGCATTGAAAAACGAGAGGGAAAAAAATTGGAGGGCACCAAGAAACAATGAGAGGCATAAAAAACCCTAAAGCATGAGATGAGAGAGATGAGAAAAGAAAGATTTAAAATTTTGCAAAATGGCTTAGATCCGCCTCGTAGGCTAGCTAGCGTAAGGCTATTCTCACTGTTGCGCTCATCCAACCGTTCATATTTGAAACCTCTTTCCGTTATATTGCAAAACAGTGTTTTGAACATTTCCAATGGCACTGGAGAGGGTGGACTTAGCGGACTGCTCCTTTGGGCCGCATTGCATGTAGGATTGGGTGAGCCAAAAGTATACGGTGAATTTTGTTTTTGTACTTTTGTCCATTATTTGCACAACTAAGCCAACAATTATTTTATTGTCTAAAAGTTTGGTGTCTTTTACCGTCTCCATCCCATGAACTTATGAAGAGCGCCAATCTACCATTTTTGTATTTTTCCCACAAAGAGTGCCAATAGCTATTTTAAGCAATTATTTACTGCATGGCACTATTTAATACACCCTATAACCAAAGAAATGGGAGAGGATATATATGCGTCAATTAAAATTAACACTAATCTATCTAAGAAATCAGATTTATACTGGGTGATGTCCCGCGCGTTGCTGTGGAAACTTTTGAAGTGACAACTTTTAAATTAGTGGATTCAAAGATGACTTGAATTTTGAAAGTAGAAATATACTACGATACATTGTATCACAACATTTTTTTTACACGTTGTACTTAATAACTTCTTTATCTTAGTTTAGAGAGATTGACTTATAAATGATTGATCATCAGGTGACAACATTTTTTAAACACGTCATTTTTGAATGTATTGTTTTTTAACACATTATACTTGATAATTTATCCATCTTAGTTGAGAGAGACTGACTTTTATTTAAATGATTAATCATCTGTGTGTTTATGTTGCAGGAATTTTATAGCGAAGGGATCGTAAAGACAAATAGTTGCATGCATTGATGTTATTAGTCACAGAAGATCGACGTAAAACATTAATAGAACGTTCTATTAAATGGTGATATGGCTTCTTAACTTAATGGACTCAGACGATGAGGATAGCTTCTACATTGAGAGATGATCTAGTGACCTTCATCTATATAGATATATAGGATTCTTCGTCAGGTAAAGGTAATAATTAAATGATTTTTTAGATTGTGCTATATACAAAAGCATAGGACCGGTTGCGACACCTGAGGTCGGAGACTGTCTGCAGGCAGCAAACCCCGCCGTATCAAACTATGTGCAGTGAATTGGGTAAATGGTTTGCCTATACACTGTAGTGACACTGTTCACAGAAAAGGAGGTAGTTGAAACAGTGGATACACAATGTATTTACACATCCTGCTGCACGTAATCTCAGCCAAACTGGGATAAGGTCAACTGTCCACGGGTCACCCAGTGCCATCATTACCGTGTTGAAACTCCACTTGACGTACGCCAGGCTGTACCTAAGCTCTTGTTCCATCAGGTGATAAAAATCATATTTCATCTCCGCATCATTTGTCCTCGGAAAGCACCTTTTTTGGACTCGCACATTTTACCTTTTATGGGCCCCTGTTTTCTTTTTGGAAACCAATCGTATACAGCTGTCTACATACAAGAACTTGAAAATATACATCACAACACATGTTCTTTATATAAAAAATACTAATATTATAGATAACAATATTTATTATGGATTGCATAAATATAAAACATAATTTACAACACATGTTTTGTTTTAATAAAAGCATTAAAGAAACAAGAATAAAACACCAAATTTGCTTATCATTTTAAAAATAATTATACAACATCTTTGGTATTGTCACGTGCAGTACGCACATGATTTTTACTAGTTAAGATAAATGATCAAAGTTATAGAAAAACTTAACCACATCATACAGCTGTGAAGAATACAATATCTTTTATAACGATAAAATGGTTAATTTATATATAAATTTAGGAGATTATTTTAAATTATGTTTTATAATAGCACAATATTTGTAAATTTATGGGTTACCACAATACGTATAAGCTATTTTATGTATGTCTTGTAAGTTTCTGGAATTCGACTATGAACTTTTTTTATTATTGGCATGCCAATTGAGTTTTTAATTCTAGAATAAAAAGGTTTTCACCCATGAGAACAAATTTTTCGTGGTATGTGTTAGAAAACAAAGTCTGTTAATTTGTAAGTAGAAAGTTTTTGAGCTACAAAGTTCAAACCTTAGAAGTAAAATGTTTGAAATGTGTTTGTATATAGTCTTTATTAATTCAATATGTGTTTTTCTAAGTTTGTTTTGGCAAAGTTTTCATTATTTAAGCACAAAGTTTTTTTACTATGCAGGATGTAAGTTAAGGAAATTAGAAATAAATGGCTTGTACTATTTTAAAATACATATGTTAATTTTTGAATATGTGAATACAAATCTAATGTGCTTAAGTTATATATATATGGCTTGTAAGTTTCTGCAGTTCAGCTATAAACATTTTTTTGTTAAAAAGATAGTTCAAACATATGTGTTTCAATTATTTAATCGACTCATATTATCTTTTGTTCTGGCAGTGAGTCACAAAGCCACTTTACGAGTGATTGTGTTACTATCTCTTTAGTCATCCGTCTAATGAAAAGGTCAATACCTTAGTACAAACAAAGGATACTAGGCATCGCTCGCGGTCGCTCGCGCGATCAGCGCCGAGCGATAGATGCAGCGCGCTTTTTTCTCTCTTCCCGTCCACACGCTTTGCATGAGATGGGCCCACATATATCCTTTTAGCTATTATTCGCCGGATTACATGGCTTCCGTACGGTACGTTGGAGTATTTTTTTGACTTTTCTTTATCCGGCTGTTTATTTCACCTTTTTTTTCTTTTTTCAAGTATACATTATTTAGAAATATAACTTTTTATATTATAACCATAGCTTAGCATAATAATTTATTATAATAGTTTTTTATCATAATTTTTTGTAGCTAAACTTATTATTTTAATTA
Organism: Paspalum notatum; assembly: GCA_022530915.1. NCBI lineage: Eukaryota > Viridiplantae > Streptophyta > Magnoliopsida > Poales > Poaceae > Paspalum > Paspalum notatum. The sequence goes on from CM039689.1 coordinate 30,754,717, forward strand.
ATGTAATATAACTTTTATAATTTCTGTGCATTAGTTATGTCTTCTAAAATTATATCAAAAAGTTACGATCATACGTTCATAAATTCTATGTAAGCAAAACTTATCACGATATTTTAGGAAAACATAACTTATTAGGATATTTTTATGAAAACATAACACTTTTCTTTTTTTTCTCTATCTTTTTCTTTTTTTTTCTTACAATAATATTATGGAAACATAGCTTATCAGGGTAACTTTGCACAACCATAACTTATCACGATAACTTTATGTAAGCATAACTTTATGCAACCATAACTTATCACCATAACTTTACGTAATCATAACTTATCATGATAACTTATATAAGCATAACTTTTCAAATATTTTTCTTTTCTATTTTCATTTCATATTTCTACTTTGTGGCATAATTTTATTCACAGGAAATTATGCTGACATAATCGCATTCACGAAAAATTATGCTGACATAAGTATATTTACATGCTGACATAATTTTATTCACGAAAAATTATGTTGACATAATTTTATTCACATGCTGACATAATTTTATTCACGGAAAATTATGCAGACATATTTTTATTCACGAAAAATTATGCTGACATAATTTTATATAATTTCATTCACGAAAAATTATGTTGAGAAAATTTTATTCACGGAAAATTATGCTGAGAAAATTTTATTCACGGAAAATTATGCTGACATAATTTTATTCACTAGAAAATGATGCTAACATAATTTTATTCACAGAAAATTATGCTAACATAATTTTATTCACGGAAAATTATGTTAATATAAATTTATAGAAGCATAATTTATCACGATAACTTTATGGAAGCATAATTTATCATGATAACTTTACAAAAGCGTAACTCATCACGATATTTTGTATCAAAATTATATCAAAAACTTACGATCATATGCAAAATTCATTCATGCGAAAACATTTTTTTTATTTTTTATTGACCTATTTTTTTATAAGTATAATTTGTGAAAATAAAATTGTATTATAAAATAAAAGGACAAAAGAAGCATCAACGATTATTCTAAAGATGAAACAGTAAACGATTAACTAGGGAATAGAAGCGAACATGCATCCTGCATCCATGCAATGATTGCGCTGGAAGAATGAAAATAAAAGCAGTGCATGTGGGAGCCAAAGGGTTGTCGGATGGGTCGCTCAGACTACGTGCAGCAGGATGTGTAAATGCATTGTGTATTCACTGTTTCAATTGTCTTCCTCTCTATAAACAGTGTCGCTACAGTGTATAGTCAATCCATTTAATCAATCCACCACGCATAGCCTCAGCCGGACAGGATTCGCGGAAAGAGAAAAAAAAAAAGAAAGCTTCGGTTTGCACGTAGGGCGCGGACGGTGTACGAGCGGGGGCGAAAGGCGCTGGCGCGCACACAGGCATGGCCGCATGGGGACCACCATCGGTCGCTCGTTTTTGAATTAACGAGCGAACGTCAATTAGTCGCCTCCTACTAGGCATTCACGTAACTTTTTTTCACCATTTTTACATCTCGAATGTGAAATAAAACAAACACTTCAACTAATACCCATATTGTGACATAAACAAGCTTGCCAAATTACCAAAATCAGACAGTCTATTCTCACCGTATATTAACCCAATAAATACAGTAACATGGGATAAATATGGTTTGAAGGACTTCCTTTTTCTTCGGTAAGAGTACATGCTGCTTAGGGACATGGTATAAAGTGAAAAAAAAAAGTTGTTGGCAAAAAAATTTAGGAATTTTTGTGCATTGCATTTGAAATACCACCTTGAAATCATTGCTAAATTAGATTCGCTAGTGCAAATACTGTCATTTGGTTTCATTTCTATGCAAGGCCATTATATTGTCTCTTTTTTCGAACTCATTTTTGATTTTTTATTTTTGGAAACATAGACATGGTGTATATCATATAACATTACATGGCCATTATTTTTTGCATTGCTTCCACACACACATAAAGCAAAGCATCCCCGTCCATTATACTACTCTCACACTGTCCCAAAAAGAGAAAATATTTTCGAAAAATAAAATTCTAGGGAGCACGTTATGACACGACCCCTCTGTACTTGTGTTTCTGCCCGGGCGCATAAGTGGCGGACGTGTCAGAGGTGTTGTCCCAATCTGCGTACACAACATACACAAATAGGCTAGCAAATCCCTGCTACCTGCTACCTGCTAAGAATCTAAGGGAGGCGTGCACCACTTCCGGTAGCCTTGCGCCCCCGCCCGCTGTCTCCTCCCCGTCCACCGCGCATGGGCCACGCCCACCACCCCGCCCGCTTGTGTGCAATCCCCGCTCGCGCGTCCGCAATCCTGGCCTCAGCGCACGCGCGGCCGCCATCACCGCGCCACCTGCGATCCCCGCCCCTCTCCTCGCATGCACCCCGCCCCCTCCCTCACACGCAAGAGACCATTCTGTTTCCATTTTTACCACCTGCATCTCCGGTTCATAGCCCCACTCCAGATCCGGTCCTCTCTCATCACCTCGGTACATGGCTATGGCAGATTTGGTCCCCCACCCTCCCTCCACGGCTCCACCATCGGCACATCTGGAGGTGCATGAGTTCGTCAATGCCTTCCCTTGGCTTCTTGTGGGGCATGGAGTTCGGGTCCAGAGAATGGAGATGCAGGAGCCTGTCACCTCGGAGGTAGAGAAGTTCATCATCGATCGGCATTTCAGGTGCGCTTTGGATTTGGTATTTTCCCTAGGGAAGCAGACAGTATGCCTACCAATTGCATGCGGTCATTTTGGATAATCAAGTTCTGCTCGTTTTGGTAAAAAATGCATCCCACATGTTCGATGGTATTCCACTGAGGCACTGAGAAGAGGCCTGTTTTTGCCTGGTCTGCAGCTTGGAGGCATGGGCTGTAGAATCGGACTATCAGAGCATTCTTTTTGTTTATTCTTTATTGTGCTCATCGATTTGCTGGTGACTTTTTTCTATTCTATTTCTTATTACACGATGGGGGTCCTTGTCTACGAATTTTCAGGTATCAATGTGATATATTGGTATCATATTGATCTCAATATTGATATATCTACAAATATTTTTTTAGCATAACCACGGCAGGTTTTATCCTGCCTGGCCTTTGTATTGAATTTTATCAAATGCAATGCAGGTAGTACACTGTACAGGCACACAAGTTTTAAAGCAGGAGGTTACGGATGGGGAGACCTCAGCAATTAGAGTCCATTTACATTGAGTATGCAATCAACCCAAAGAAAAAAAGGTAGCCTGGTGGGCTGGCTGCTTTGCCCTGCATGGGCTTCCAAAAGTTCAAGATCGGAAACATTGTTAATTAGGATCTGCGCTGTGGTGAGTCATTGGCCGTTGAAATTTTTGTAGATGCAAACGTATTAGCATTATTTATTGGTACCAATCTCCGCTGAGTTTTTTAAATAATTTTATGGAAAGACTACTAAATGCAGCAAACTTGGAAACTATTGGATAACTTGTATCATGTAAGTGTGATTAAAGAACCCCATTTGGAACATGTTTCTGTTAACAGTGTCCATCAAGGATAGTGCAACATTAGTACAATACTGTGGGTAACGACAAAAAAAATGTAAAAGCCTTTCTTAAATTGATTTTTGAAGGGATCTTTTAATTGATTTGAATAATTTGTAACCAAACAAAATAAATAATGCATAATTTACTGTTCTGACAGGACTATTATTTAGTACCAAAAGTTTGATACTCTTGTTCTGGAACAAGATTGATTAAGATGGTGGAAGCAAACACACGGTTAGTCTCCTAACATGCAAATTTCATATAAATATTGAATTATTGTACAATCTCTTTATGTATAAAGACCTTCTACCATCTTTCTGTTCAACATGTTCTTGGCATATTGGTGTTGCTTCAGCTTGTCAGGCACCATGGCCGGTGGGCTGATGGGCAGGCGTTAAGGTATGCACATATGTTAGCAGCAAAGCAATATTTGTTTATTCACATGTCATTTTATATTTTCTTGCAATTAGTTCTCATGCAATGTCAGAAGTTATAACGAATGGCCTAGAAATTGCAACATTGGTCGATTTGCTATATTCAACATTGGAAATGTTGTCCAGTGGTAATAGGTCGTACTAAAGACTAAAGAATAAGCCGAGTTTAATAGACTAAAAAAAGTTGATCATTAATGTTATTGCAATGCACAAGCTTAAGAATGAAGAAAACGAACATCACTAAGATAAGGTACAGGAAGGTTGGGTTGTTTTGTCACGTCGAACAAGGACACTTATTTTCTATTTTTTGTGTAGGTCATTATTCGCTTAGTCAAAGGACACCTTAAACATGGAATGTCTCACTAAGGCATGGCAGTTAAGATCTTCAACTGTTAGTTTTGTCAAATCTATCAGCTGTCTCTGCACAGACAAGGCTCTTGATTGCCAAGCAATGTGACTGGACCTATAGGTGTTCTAAAACATTCTAGCAGCAGAAAGCATTATCCAAGTGAAAAAAATCAAGGATCTTCAGGTAATCATTTGTTCAGTTTATACTTTTAGCTGTGACGGCATGAAATCCTGATAATGGGTTTTCAGTGTTTTACAAAGACACCCTTTTTGTTGCTAAATAAGGCCTGGTTTGATCTTGGGTTACTCCAAATTTAGTTCATAACCATGCCATAATATTTTTCTTTTTTCTCCTTGTCTTGCTTCCAGTGGATAGTTCTAGAATATGTAGCTATAACTGAAATCAAGTGTTCACATTATAAATATAGAAACCTTTTAAAAAAAATTACACTCTTTTTTAGCTCAAATTAGTTGATCGTGTTATTCCATCGAGTTTATGCTTGTTAAACTTAGAATGCCAAGTTATAATTACTCAGAGCAGTACAACATCTAAATGAATTATGTATTCATGTTTGAATTGCATCTATTTTATAAAAGAGACTATACAAAGCCGGAGGTTACAAACTATTGCTTTTAGTATCATTGTGGTGTCTGGTCTTTCTCTTTTGTTAAAATTAATAGTTTCAGTTAGTATGTTTTATTGTCGCTATAATCTCATATGCTTATAGGTCTGGTACGATGGATACGTTTCAGCACAAGAAAGAACATGCTTTGGATATGTGCATTCTGTCCCTATGGTAGCCTGGCGCAGAAAGCATAGCTTCACAGCAAGGTGAAGCTGAAGGCCATCAACAGTCTCTTGCATGCAGCGGCCAGCAGCTGGCCAACTCTGCTGCGAACTATAAACATTTCTATATGACTGTGTCATCTATTAATAGTCTCCCAGTTTAAGAAATAACAGTTCAATTCATGCTGATGAGCGATTAGTGGTTAGATAGATAGGGATAAGCATCATATTCTATTGAAGTGGGATATCTTGGTTTCATATGAAATTTCATTGAAGAATACGATGCTTCTAAAAATATGTTACTTTGTCTTTTATAAGACTATCTATTAGATTTTTTTTAAATCATTAAGCTTAAAGTCAACTGAGAACAAAACTATATAGAGTTGTTAAATTTGTATATGTATCAAATGTGGCTTCCATGGCAATGCACGGGCATGGACCTAGTACGAAAAGAAAAGCAAAATCACCTCATCATAGTCCTCCACATGCGCCATCCAGCACAAATGCAGCGTAGCCAAGAAAAAGATAGATGTATTTTCTTTAAAATGCCTTAAGTCTTTCATCAATGATCCGTTTGTAACGTTAGACTCCCTGTGCGAGATCCATATTTCATATGTTTTTTTAATTATTTGACATAACTGCAATTTACATTAATATTACAATAGCTACTTACACACTAGTTACGTGGCAATTTATGTTGTATTTTACATAGGACAACCTGCCTTTATGTCTAGTCGTCTATTTTTTTCATTGACATATAGCAACTTATATTTTACATGTAGGTCTAGTAACACCGAAAAATATATTAATTTATATAGAGACGGTGTAGCAAGTTATACACCGACATTGAGAGAACATAACTTGATACGCTTACATAACATGTATATAAGTCAACTTGTTTCTATATTTGAGTATAGCTTGCTACTAAATTGCTGCATTAACTTAACATGACTTGCTACATCAGTACGTGCCAGGGTGCCACGCAATAATAACTACAACCACCTCATTCGTACACCCACGGGCGGAACAGGGGCGGGTCCAGGATTTAGAGGATGGGTATTCAAAATTTACTAAGGATATACATTTTTTTATGGCCTAAAGCCTAGACTTTTGGCAAGTATAGCCAATTATAATGTAACATAGCACAGTTTAAACACATATAGAAGATATAACACTTAATTAAGCATAGACAACAAGGTCATAACCCATTTACCGTATAATTGGTTACAATATGAAATTGATCAACATACTAAAGCAGAAATTAACAAATTGCTTGTGACATACTAAAGTGGCAACTGGCAAGTGACCCACTCAAATTGAGTCACTCAACTCAAATTGTAGACCACTGTTTTTTCTTTTCGCGTTTCAAGCCTGCAAAATTGAATCACTCAACTCAAATTGTAGACCACTAATTCGGAGAAATCTGAGATAATCGTATTCGTATTGTGCTTAATTAGAGCCTTGGAGATTGGAGATGCTTACTTGGGCTTGCCTGTTTCGGTCTGCAGGTGAGGCCGTGACGGCGCCTTGGCGCTTCCCTAGCAATCTGGCGCGGTGGCCGACGGCGGGTCACGCACAACACATCAGCACCGACGTTGTGCCAGCCGGACTGCACGAACCGGGCCGGCGAGGCGTCAGTGCCACCTCGCCGGGCGCTTTCTCGTCGGACTGGCGGACTGCACACTGTCGACTGTGGGTGGGCGCGGCGGACGAAGACGAATCCGCTTTCCGCCCTTTCCGTCAATCTACTATGGATAGGAAGAGGAATGGGCTGGGAAACTGTGACGGTTCGGCTTCGGCTGGTCGGGAGTTCGCCCGAGCGAGAAGAAGGCCATAGGCACACTGAGTCTTGATTTTGTCCACTGGGCCGCGCTAGGACGGGCAGGTAAGGCATGGTGGGTGATATTTTGGGACGAATTGCAAGAAAGATGGACGATTTTGTATCATTTGCTATTTTACCATCTATACCTAGTATAAACATGTGTATATAGAATTTTTTGGCAAAAATAATGGGCATTCAGTACCCTTGAATTGAGGTGGGCCCGCGGAGCGTAGTGGACTCGGTCGACGACGACGACGTCCGTGTCACACCACACGCGTGAAAGCTGATGCAAGACAAGCCCGGCCCGGCCGTCCGGGACAACCCCCCCCCCCCCCCCCCCCCCAGAGCTTGCATTGATAGCTATAAAATGCCGACGCCACCCGAGATCCACTTCCTCCAAAAAAAACCTACCCACTGCACGCCCGTTTCCTATCCTATAGGTGTCCCTACTTCTCCAAGAGAGAGCCGGTCGGTCGTCCGTCCGTCGTCCAAGCCTAGGCAGCCTTCTAATTAATCAATAATACTACAGTACATATTTTTGAGATGCATGTGCATCATATCCATGGCCGACCGATCGAGAGGTACAGAGAGAGAGTGCATATCTAGTAGAGACTGATCCAATCAAGGAAGATGGAATAGCGCGCGCGCATCATGCTTCTCAAAGATATCATTTGATATCTATACACTATACTACGACCTTGTAGCCAACTATTTGGCTTGGTGGTATGTGAAAAGCAACGATCGAGCAGCGGGTGGCATATGCATGCCTTAATTTGTCATGATCGTTGCTTTTCTCGTACCACCCATGCCAACAAGTTTTTGCTGCAAGCTCAGAAAGGAAGCTAAAGCATGCATACGCACATTTGCATGGATGCAGAAGCAATTAGTTACATTCTCATCATGCATGGTATACTACTCCTAAGGCCACTCTCGGTGTGAGTTCCATTCTCATTAGATGAGTCGGACAGTGAATTAATAAAAGGAGAAATGAAATGAGTTTTATCTAGATGAAACCATGTCCACACTGTTAACTAAACATATTGTGTCTGGCATGTTGCTCTATAAAACTACGCCGGATAAAATCATGCATTCTCAATAGTTGTTTTATCCATGATTTCAATTTTCTCTAGTTTATATGGCACTTTAAAAACACAAATATGAAAACCGTCGCTAAGAATGGCCTAAGTGATCACTCGTGGTGTGCTGCATTGGGCCACACATTATTCAGACTTACTGTTTATGACCAACTAATGACGACCAAAGACAGTACTAATGTACTATATATACTCCTACATACGTATATATGCATGGCAGCTAGAGATCGACATGTGTTGCTCGCTTCGCTTGTGGTACGGTGCAGTGCAGGTGTTGGGATGGGACACGTACGTACGGCAGTCGGTCGTAGTCCACCAATTAATCGAACGGTGAAATCAGGAAAAGGAAAAGGATGCTTAACTAGGGAACAGTAAAGTCATTAAGTGAAGGTGCATTTTTTTTCCACAGAAGGGGAAAATAAAAGAGCGAGCGCTTCTTAACACAAGCTACTGTAATTAATAAGCGTTCTTTGTGGAGTGCTAAACTAGGAATCTCAAGACAACTATTTGGGAAAGAGGAAAAAGTCTACATGGCCCACTGAAGTATATATGGTAGAACACATTACCCTCCCCCCCTCCCAACTACGAAACTGGATGTTTTGCACCCTAAAGTATCGAAAACCGGTCAAATAACCCCCGAGTGGTTTTGGTGAGTGCTTTTGATGACGTGGCATGCTTATATGTCTAAATCACCCCTCCAACTATTTCAGCCGGTTACTGCTTGATAAATTTATATTTTTTGCTTCTTCGTCTACAATTTGAATTTGAAGTTTAAATTTTGCAAAGTGATAGTTGAGGTCATAACTTGTATTAAAAAATAAACGGTAATTTTTTGTGATTATGTTTTTTTACAATTTTATATTAGTAAAGTTAATTTATTATTAAATGTCTAACTAATAAAAAATTATGACAAAATTATCATAAATATTTCTAGCATAAATTATAATGTCTTCACTAACCTTACAAAATTTAAATTCTAAAACTCAATTTGCACATGGAGAAATGAGAAATACAAATTTTCAAGAGGTAAAATGTACCAATTGAAATAGTTGTAGGGTTAATTTGAACACATCAGCATGTCATGTCATCAAAACCACCCACCAAAACCGCTTAGGGGGTTATTTGACTGGTTTTCGCTACTTTAGGGTGCAAAACATCCGGTTTCGTAATTCGGGGGGTGATGTGTTCCACCATATATACTTTAGGAGGCTATATAAACTTTTTCCTAGGAAAAAATAAAAAACTGCATGTCTTGCAATCCACAATCAATCCATATAGTCCAAGTAGGAGACCGTGGCTATCTACGACAAATTTTCGTGGCAAGGGTTAAGCAGAGAAGCAAGGAGTAATAATACTCGAGCAATATGCATGCAGACGGCACGCGCTGTCCACCACCTCCCTCACTCTCCATTGCGTTGCACTGCGCGGTAACATTTTTGTGCCAGCGGTCTCTGTCCGCCTTCTTGCAATTGGCATGGGTGGTAACTTTTCTCTGACAACTCTGCTGACTGCATGAGAGTTTGAGAACAAACAAGGAATGCAAATTTAGAGCAAGTTTAATAATAAAATCCACAATGAGTTCTATATTGTTGTCATGTCATGTAGAGACATCATAAAATGACTCATATAATGAGGTGAACTGTAAGGTTGGCTATCAGATTAGCCTCTTGTCTCTTTTTCTTTCCTGATTTGTCTTGGGGTTTGTGTAGAAGCTGTCTATCGTATGAAAGCCTACTTCACATCTTTTCACATGTTTCTTCCCTCCACATAGACAAAAATGACGTGTAAATAGACTAATAGTCCATCACAATACTTGCTCTTAGCTAACCTAAAATCTGTCTCTTGTAACTCCTGCCTAGCTAGCTATAGGATAGCTAATAATACACAATCTGTTATGAGATAATTGTGCCATTAATTGTTGACTCATACATTATGTACTAGCCATCCCAATTAGATGACATAGCAATATATGCAAGATGCACTGGACACCAGGTCGTTGAGGCATGACATCGATGGTCGATCCCTTCGTTCTCCTTTTGGGTGAGAAACATGCAGGTGGATGTGCGTGTCCTGCATATAAAAAAAGAGTCCCACAAGAACAGGCGTTCCCAGAATTTTATTAAGAAAAATAAACCTCAACGGGCTCGAAATGTGCTCGGAACAGGCGTTTCTCGTTTGGCGAGCTGAGAATGGGAGAGTAGGAGTTGGTAGCCGAGCGGGATTGGAGCTGGGGACGGGAGACTGCTATCTAACTTTCTCTATGAAATGACTACATGTACTAATTCGTATTTAGCTAATTTTGATGCAAGTTCTGCTATTGTTTTGTAGCAACTTGTGTATATAGATGGTTAAATAATAAACAAGTAATTTTTTTTCTCTTATGCAGCAAGTTGTGCAGTGTCTGTAGAAAAATTATGAAAAAAATTACATAACAAGTTTGATTTTGTTCTATTCCAACTTTGTAGTAAGTTGTGTGATGTTAATGGGCAACTTGCTACGTCTTCTTGTTTGTCTCGTTTTTTTCAACTAAGTTTTATATAGCAAATTATGTTTGATAAAAAAACTGAAAAAATTAAGTTGTTAGAAAAAGTCTGTAACAAGTCTGGTTAGGTTATATCCTAACTTTTGTAACAAGTTTGTGTTGTGTGGTTAATGCAACTTGCTACATTCGCTGTGTAGCGGGAAACCGTTGCAACATAGGTGGCCGTCACCCCACATCCCCATTCATATGGTCCAAAGTCCATCGCGCAATATGGGCCAAGGGAAGGCAGGCCGCGTGAGGGCAGGCGCCGCGGGCCAAGCGCGGTGGGCGCAACCCCGTCGCTCGATAGGTTTAGCGAATTCTAGACATGGGAAACTGAAACCGCCTGAAAAGTTTGAAAGGGCCCAAAAGCCCAAATGCACGTAGACTTGCGAAGCCAAGCGGGGAGCCGAGAAGAAGGAAATCCATCACGCGCAGCAGCAGCAGCAGTCGCGTCGGGAATGGACGCCTGTCCTGCGACTCATGCCTCTTCGTCTCCGGCTGTTCGATCGTCGTTAGTTCTCGCTGAGGAGGTGCCTGTTGGTCTCTTCACTGCGATCACCATACAAGATCTGCATCGCCGTGGCTTCTCGTGACTCCATCTTGGGCCTTGGATTCTTGGCAGTTTGGCATCGCTGCCTGCCGCGGCCCCAACCAACGTCGACGAGGGGGGACGAACTCATCCGCGGCCAAATCTTGTAAGCTTCTTGACTTTACAGGTCCTATATGGACTTGCCCCGCTTTGCTTCTTTCGAACAATTAGGAGACGAGATTAGATTCTGCCAATCGAGTTCTTCAGTGTTGAAACATTCGCTCACTCACCGGCCAGCCAAAAGCAGTAGTAACCATTCACAGATAGATGATAGATTCCATTGGTCTGGACAGTAGTAACCAGTCGATTTGGTGCAGTACTATACGTACTATATGCTTCGATCGGCAGTGCATTGACCAGAGATCAAATCCTGTGCCCCAATTCGAACCAGGGAACAGAATTTGTTTCACTGCCTGACGCTGGTGGTCGTATCCGAGGCATAACTGCGATTAACTGGCTGATTAACTAAGCTTCCTTCCTAAGAACGGAACGCCATTATAAAACGGCATGCAGGAGATCTCCACAGGCACAGGTGGCTACAGGAAGCAGCCATCATTGCCTTGCTAATCGTTTCATCTGTGTGTCTCTTTCACCCGTGGTGCCAAAAAAACCCAAACCGACTCTGTTTTTCTTGGAAACATTTGGTTACTTGCCAAAAGACAGACACCTCTGAATCCCTGCCTTGGCGGCGAAGAAACGCGTCTATGACCGAGGCTGCTAGACTGCTAGTACTATATTATCACGAAGGCATCCAAGCCGCAGGGCCCAAGTTTTGCAAGAACTCGTTGTGCCACCGTTGCCCAGCTTGTTTTTCAACTTTTGCTGCATCGAATCAATTTAGGTTGTCACTGCCTTGGATTTCCATCATCTTTTCCTCTGAAATAACCGATACCATGAACACTCTTGATAATCCGTTTGGGTTTGATTCAATTCAGAGTAATAATAATTTACAAATATGAGTACACCAATGTGCATCGAATGAACAGATTTTTTATGCTTCCCTGTTCGTTTCCTGGCAGGGGCCGCGTTTAATCGACCCTCTGGTTTTGGCAACCTACCAAGAATCCAAGATCAAGATCACTTCTTGCCGGCGCCAGGTTCATTCACCTGTTGAGTCATGCCGAGAAACGTGTGGTCCGTACTGCTGATTTTGGTCTGCGTATGGCTTTGCCCTCGGAGGATCAGTGGGTTCTCATGGAACATCTTCTCCTCCTCGTCTCCGGCGGCAACAGGCGGCGAGATCCCTCCACCCCTGGAGCTGGAGGGCGCAGTGGCCGACTTTGCCATGGACAGCGCCAATGACCCGAAAGGTGCCAAGCTGTTGGAGAACGCGCGAAGTAAGCTCGCCGGGCCGAGGAACTGCTGGCACGAGGCGTACCGGAAGCTCTTTGCCAGCTGCGGCGACATCATGGCCAACAAGGAGACGCAGTCGCGCCTCGCGTGGCATCTCAGCAGCTGCTTCCAGGAGGACTCGGGACGGCCGCCCTTCCCATGGTGCGCAGAGAGCTCCAAGATGGTGCATTGCCGGAAGAGGCTCGGCGAATCTGAGAGCAAGGTGTTCCTCGAGTTCTTCTTGCAGACCAACACACTTTGCCACCAGTTGCAGTTAAGTTCTTTTTTTCCCTACAGGCAATTGCAGTTGCAGATGAGAGATCTTTTTTATCACAAACTTCTAATGTTTTGTTTTAATAATTTGATTGATTTGTTCAGAGCTGAAGCTTTCAAGCACAACACTGAGAGGCTTGTCAATGCTCTCACAAGGACATCTAAATCCGCCAGGGAGAAGCTCGAAGTAATAGGGGAGCAGTCAGACCAGATCATTAAAGAGTCTGGCAAGGTTCAGGACACGTTATCGTCTATCGAAACGCAAGCCGACCATTTGGCACAGAATTCGAAGCACGTTGGGGAGCAGATTAGCGACATGCTTACTCACACCAAGACTATCTCTGAACAGTCTAAGGAGATCGCTATTGTTCAGGCAGAGCTCAAGGAAAGGCAAACAAAAATGATAGAAAAGATTGAGGTGGGCATGTCACGTGTAGAGGAGTCTTATGAGAGCCTTGGAAACAACATGGATAACCTGAAAGAGGAGGCCGGATACATTCAGACAGAAATCAAAAGTGTTGGTAATTTGATGTCTTCGAAGATGCAGGATTTGCAGAGCACCGCTGATGATATTGGGAGTTTGGCTGGTAAGTCATTGGAGAGTCAGATGCAGTTATTGGATGGACAAACTCAAGCCATGGAAGGACTGAATAATCTCCACAAGTTTCAAGCACAAGCTCTTGAAGAAAGCAGGTATAATTAGTCAGTACTACTCATTTTTCTATTGTTCTTAGACAAATGTTTTCTGATCAAAAAGATACTTATCAAGTGAATAATTATAGGGAAACAATTCAGAAGCTTGCACAATTTGGCCAACGCCAGCAGGAAGAGCTACTGTCCAAGCAAGAACAAATCCGGCAAGCTCATGAACATCTCATCCAAAATTCTCACACCATACTGGAAGCACAGGTTCTTTTTTACCTCATTTTCAAAATTTGATTAATTTTACATCTGACGTGTTTGCTTATGTTTACTGAACTTTTCACATGCACGTACAGGAAGAGTTTAGAGCAAAGCAGGCTAATATTTTTGCTGCTCTGGACAAGTTGTACATTCTGCATAACGCCATTTTATCTGAGACTCGCTTCATCAAGGCCTTCTTCTTCTACTGTTGCATTGTGTTCCTCATCTATATGCTCACCAGTACAAAGCAAACGTTCAACATCAGGGGCAGACTCTACTTTGGTAATGATTTCACCACTGCACTTTAAAGCTTCTATGGTCTACTAAATTTGAATGCCCCTTTATGGTAGACTAAATTTGATTGCCTATTTTGCTAACATTCTTGCCTTGACAGGTCTCTGCATTACGCTTCTACTGGAGGCAGGGTTGATAAAGCTCGGCGCTGACGACTTTGACAAACAGTTCTGGGTCATGTCCAAGGTGTTCTTAGTCAGAATGGTGTTCCTCGGCGCTGCCACTCTTCAGATCCTGCACTCCATATTCACCTACAGGTACGAGAAAGCAAGGGCAGATGCTACATTGTGTATTATGACACATCTACACATTTATTTAATGTCATTTGCGTTTTGTTTTAATGCTACTTTGATTATCATTTAGGGACTACGAATTGCTGAACCACCATCTTCTACAGACGCTAGTCGAGAAGATCCGAGTGCTTGAGGAAAATGCCAGCAGGAGGACATTGTCGTACGGCTCAGAGGAGAGTGAGGAGAGTCTGAGAAATTACTCGTGGATCTTTGACGAGCTGCAGGATGAGGTGGACAGCAAGATGGACCCAAACTACACCATGCCGCCGGTACGGGTGCCCCGGAGCTTCAACAAAGTCGTCTTGGCGGAGGAGGTCGCCGAGAATTCTCTTGCGACGCCGCTCAGTCGAAGGTACAACCTGCGGTCGCGGTCGCGAAAGTAGGCATTGGTCTCCAATTTCTGCTCATGGTCAACCCATCTTCATAATTCAAGCTGGGAGGAGGCCTTTTGAGTGCCGCATGAGATGTTGAAGAAAATTTACACGATAGTTTTGCAAGTTGTGATCATGCTATAATTTGTGTATTGAAGAAATTTCGTTGTGCCTAATGTAAAAAATGGATTGGCAATTCCCTCTTTAGGTTAAGTCGAAATGTGAGTTGTCTGATGGAAACATTGTGGGATGGCACGATTCCATCTTTGATTTTTGGGATCAGACCGTCGGTCCAATCCTGTTTTTTAATTGGTCGTAAAGATTGGAGTAGAGGATATGAACATGGTTTTAACTTTGTTTAACACTGTTTGGACGAGTCTCACTTGTCAGCCTCTCCTTTTCTTCCTCGCTCATCAATTTCCCATGCCTCTGCCTCACGAACCACGCCTCGCCGCCGCCCACGTCGTCCCCGCCTCGCCGGCACCTCCGTGGTCGCGGCTGCCCTATGCTCTACCGGCGTTGCGGCCTTCCATGCCGTGCGGCCTCTTCTCCACTCTGTTGGTGCCACCTCTCCTCTGCGGGCGCATCTCCCCGTCGCGCCGCCGTTCCTCCTTGTCGCTGCGGCTCCCCATGGCGCCGCCGCCCGCCATGGCTCCCTGTCGTGCCGCCCCTGCCCTCGCTCGTCACCACCGCTGCTGCTCCTCGTCACACCACCCCAGCGGCGACCACAGCTGCCACGCCTTTTCCGGCGGCCACCACGGCTGCTCCTCGTCGCCGTGTCTCCCAAATCGGAGGGTTGGGGCAGTTCGCATCAAAGGAGAATATTGTCACTTGCTCCTCAACCAAACACTAGCAGAAAAGGGACAAACCCATCCCATCTCTTTCTATCCCAAAAACCAAACACATGCAAGATCTAGGTGCTAGGCGGCAGCAAAAATGTAGACGCACGGCAACAAGGGTACACAGGGTACACACTCGTATATAGTAGCAGAAAGGACACTATTTGCGGACCTCGAGTAGCGGAAGATACATAGCTCTCCTGTGTATTTGACAAAAAAAAAACAACAGAAAGGATAAAGGAATTTAAGAGAGATAAAACCATGTAGTTGGAAGCTCAACACCCGTTGTTGTTCATTATTAGGCACAACATCCTTTATTGATGACAACTCCTTCAATGACCAAAATATGAAAAGCAAAAATTAGATGCTACCAACCGCCATCATCTATTTGTTTGAACATTTGCCTTTTCCATGTAGGATGCTGTTTGCACAATTCAGAGATATTTCTTTGCTTCGGATCTCTTTGCTTCGGCTCAAGCAGTTAGAAATTGAGGAATAATCTCTCTTTTTTCAAGCTGGAACACAAAACGTAAGTCTGGTTATGTCTTCTAAATCCGTATATGACATCATGAGTTAGATCACAGATGCTTGCTTGCGCAGCCCATGCTGACATCATAGCCTCTCCACCTATATTTGTTTTAATTAGACTATGTAAATGCATTGTGTATCTACTATTCTAACTATCTCCCTCTCTGTGAACAGTGTCACTACAATGTATAGGCAATCCATTTACCCAATCTACTGCACGTAGCCTTAGTGTAGCAAGTCTTTCAGTTTTGCTTTGAGTTCTTCGTCAAACCAGAGATTATGCTTTACAAGCAGCTCCTTCTCTGTGATAAAGAAAACCAACAAACAACATAATAAAAAACTTGTGTGCTCTTTACGTGACAGGTCGACCGCACCGGCGACCCATCACATTTTCCGCTTCCTGTCAAGAAAAATGGACAAAACCCGGGGACGAGCTAGCTAGCACGAGGGCGGGCATCGATCACCTGTCGCCCGGAATCAGATCGGGCGTCGGCGTCGGCGTCGGTGGTGATCGAACGGAGCTTGGTGGATCGTCGTTTCGTCGGAGCCGAGGAGTTGCGCCGTCGGTTTCCCCGAGTCGCAAGTAGGCGCCGGCCGGTGCGCCACACGGTGCCATCGTCGTCCGGAGCATATGCACCAGTACCCGCGCGTGTACATTGCACGTGGAGTCGTGGACGTGGAATTGCTCTCGTACACCGCTGTGCAATGGAGCGGCACGGCGTTCTAGACGGCATCACGCGAGCCCTGGAAATGAACGAAAGCGCCAAGGCTAGTGACGGCGGCGGCGGCGACGCACGAGGCCTCGCAAACGACGGCCGGGCTGGTCCTGCCACCTCCTCGCGACAAAACCCAAGCGACCCCGTGCGCGCGCTTTCCTGACGACCGCCCCCGCGAGGCCAACGAAGGCGAGTCAAAGACCGTCCAAATCTGAAACCCCAGCCAGCCACAGGCACCGCCGCCGATCTATTGCGCCAACCCCCAGCGCGCGTATAAACCGGGCGTCCGGGCCCCGACGCTGTTCCCGTCACCGGCGACGCGCGTGGGTCTGTGTCTGCGGTGTCTCAGCGCCAGGCCGCGCGAGCGCTCGCGTCGCAGCTGCAGCAGTAGTAGCAGTAGCAGCAGCACAGCAGCGGAGAGGAGAGGAGAATCCCAATCGGCTTTGCCTTTTTCCGCTCGGCCGCCTGATTTGCCTTGCGCCTCCACCACCACCAGACGAGACGGCCGCCGGGCGGGCGGGGGCAGGGCAGCCAAAAAGTCAGAGTGAGGTAGCCGTGGTGAGGTGAGGTGAGGGGAGGCCATCAGGGGCCGCGCGGCATGGCCCAGCTCCAGCTCCAGCTCCAGCATATATACGCCACCAGCAGCGCGCGCTGCGGGTGCGCCGCCCGCCACGCGACCCCGCCGCCGCCGCGCCCGCTCCTACTCCCTCTCCCCACCTCGTCCTCGTCTCGGCTGCGGCGGAGGCGCCGCCTGAGGGCGGCTCCCATCATGGGCGCCAGCGATCGCCTCGGAGGGCCGGCGGTGGCCGCCGCAGCAGCCGCGAGGCCGGGGCGGCACGGCAACGGGGCGGACGTGAGGAGCGGCGGAAGGCCGTGCGCCGCCGTGCTGGGCGAGCCGCTGCCGGCGCTCGACGACCCCGGGCTGCTCGTCCACCCCAGCGCCGACTTCGCCGCGCAGGCGCTCGTCTCCTCCACGCAGCAGGTTCGTCATGAGATTGAGGCGATCGTTTCTTTCGTAGTCGTCGTCCTAGTACTGCCGGTGGCGCAGGCGCGGCCTCCCGTTTCGGTTTTGTCCCGGCTCGCGCGCCAACGGGTGGCGCACGTTCCGCGACTGCGTGCGGCTGGGCTGGCTGGTCGCGATCCCTCTCGGTCTCGGCGCGCGGGGTCAGATGGTGAAGGCAGGGGCTAGGAAACAAGGGGTCAGATCGTGACCTCGTAGGGACAGGGTCCATGATTCTGAATCGAACATTCAGTGCCTGGATAATTGCCGAATTACTTACTACTACTTCTCATGGTGAATACTATGATGAGTATACTACAGTAGCTTATGACATGGTTTTGCTGTGAACGGTGGTGGTGGCCAGTATCGGGAGATGTACCAGAGGTCGATCGACGACCCTGCGGGGTTCTGGTCCGAGATCGCGGAGGAGTTCTACTGGGAGCACAAGTGGAACCCCGACGAGGTTTGTGCCGAGAACCTCGATGTCAACAAGGGGCCCATCAAGATCGAAGTAAGTCGTTGTTCGTTAGCTCTCCAATGGCTGTTTCCTCTGGGCTCTGGTGGTGGCTCAAGGACAGAGGATCTTGATTGATGGTTTTACACTTTTACTGCTGCTTAATTGGCGTTCGCAGTGGTTCAAAGGGGGCAAGACCAACATTTGTTACAATGCGGTGGACCGCAATGTGGAGGCTGGGAGCGGGGACAAGGTAGCCATGTACTGGGAGGGGAACGAGCCCGGCCAGGATGGGAAGCTCACCTACTCTGAGCTCCTGGACAAGGTTTGCCAGGTAAATGTTTGATTCCGTTGTGCCACAACAGTTGCATGTCGTCTGAATGTGAAATGTGCGCAGAGGCTGGACAATCTGATGTGTTCTGGTGTGCTTTTCTGATAGCTGGCAAATTACTTGAAAAGCGCTGGCGTAGGAAAGGGCGATGCCGTGGTGATCTACCTACCAATGTTGATGGAGCTGCCCATTGCAATGCTTGCTTGTGCCCGCATTGGTGCTGTTCACTCAGTAATTATTACCCGCACCCCAAGTTTTCACATCGATTGTCCTGGATGTGCTTTCCTGTTTCTAATGCTGAATTATGTTCAGGTTGTGTTTGCTGGCTTCTCTGCTGATGCACTGGCCCAAAGAGTTGTTGACTGCAAGCCTAAGGTTGTTATTACCTGCAATGCTGTGAAAAGGGGGCTGAAAGTCATCCCTCTCAAAGATATAGTAGATGCAGCTCTGGATGAAAGCGCGAAGAATGGAGTCGATATAGGTATGAACTAGATTGGAATCTGACTTATCTGAGCTTGGGTGTCAGGCCTGTAAGCCTGTTTGCAAATCTGAGTTTTAACACAAGTTCATTTCCCATGTTATCATGTTAACCATAGTCATTTTCCATGTTACATTTTACTGCTATCACTATTTTGCAAAGATTATGATAAAAATCTGCACTGGGATCACCTTTCGTTTTGTCCACACTTCATACCTTCGCTATGTCTTCTGGCTTCCTCTTTTTGAAGCATGGCTTGCTATCTTGAGGAAAAAAAGTCAAAGCACCCGTACACTCTTGATCATCTCACAGCATGTAGTTTTTTTTTGGTGAGCATGTACTAATCTGGTTTGAAAAAAAAAACTAATACTATTTTTTCTTGTGCTGAGAAGGCATTTGTTTAACATATGAAAATCAGTCCGCACTGAATAAAGTAGACACGCGATGGAAAACAGGAAGAGATGTTTGGTGGCAGGTATGTCACAAACAAGTTCAATTATATTCAATATTATCATACTTGTTATGCACAGAAACTCTGCAAAAACTTCAGTGTCATTCAGAAAATTTCCTTTCAAACACTTTGTTTCATTTATATCACTAATGCAATTTTCTTTCGGAATAAACAATTATGTCCTGTAGGATGTTGTGCCTAATTTCCCAACCAAATGCGACGTGGAATGGGTTGATGCAGAGGATCCACTCTTTCTTCTTTACACGAGTGGCAGCACAGGAAAACCAAAGGTAGTCATAACCTGATAGCCAAGTCTCATAGGCTGTCCCTGTCCCTCTTTATCCATACTATTAATATATTGTGAACCATATAGGGTGTGTTGCATACAACTGGGGGCTATATGGTCTACTCTGCTACAACATTCAAGCATGCATTTGACTACAAGCCAACAGACATATACTGGTAATATGTCTTTACTGAGTCTTTGATTTGACAAATGTTAACGTGAAGTCATTGGATCTCTAGTAGTTGTTGTTTTCTTATGATTGTTTCTCGTTTTCACTTAAATCAGGTGCACTGCAGATTGTGGCTGGATTACTGGACATAGTTATGTGACATACGGTCCTCTGTTGAATGGAGCCACAGTTATTGTTTTCGAAGGGGTACTGTAGTACATTTTGTAGTTGATGTGTTATTGACTATGGCGTGTAATTTGGGGGGCTTCTTTTGAATTGTTCAATGTCTAATTTGTAATTTATGTTACTGAACACAATTTCTAGGCTCCAAATTACCCTGATCCTGGTCGGTGTTGGGACATTGTTGACAAATATGGAGTGACGATATTTTACACTGCACCAACACTTGTACGTTCGCTCATGCGTGATGGTACTGAGGTAATAATGTTAGCTGTTCTGTGTGTCATTCAA
The DNA here is from genome assembly GCA_022530915.1 of Paspalum notatum. NCBI lineage: Eukaryota > Viridiplantae > Streptophyta > Magnoliopsida > Poales > Poaceae > Paspalum > Paspalum notatum. The sequence goes on from CM039689.1 coordinate 30,775,031, forward strand.
TTTTGCTGTTTATGCTCCAGTTCCAAGATATAAGGTCAAAAGGAAATGGCTCCATATGTGCTGCTCGTGAATTGACTTTCACCAGTTTGCAATGCCAGTAGAATAGATATCTTCGAGAATGAAATCTTAATTTCTGTACATCTGATTTAGTGATGTGGTCCAAATAATTTAAATTTTAATTGCCATTATAAGCTAATATCATACTAAATCATTCTTCTTGTTTAAACTTCTGATTTTCTATTGTATATATACAGTATGTTGGTCAGTACTCTCGCAAGTCCCTTCGAGTGCTTGGAAGTGTGGGTGAGCCGATAAACCCTACCGCATGGAGGTTTGTAATCACTGCTAGTAACTCCTAAACTTCCCATGTGCTGAAAAAGTCCTACATTCTCTATTCTTCTTTCCAGATGGTTCTATGATGTTATTGGCGACTCGCGGTGCCCCATATCAGATACTTGGTGGCAGACTGAAACTGGTGGGTTCATGGTAAGCATTTCAATGGGTCTTTGGTTTTTTAAACTTTAAGGTGTCATCTTACATATCAAATTCAAGTTTAATTATTCTTGTGCTATTAGATCACTCCTTTACCTGGTGCTTGGCCTCAAAAACCAGGATCAGCAACATTTCCTTTCTTCGGTGTGCAGGTATACATCATGATATGGCTTTTATGAAATAACTTATGATCTCCCTTATTTTTTAAATAACTTCTATCTGATTCGCAGCCAGTCATTGTTGATGAGAAAGGTCGGGAAATGGAAGGAGAATGCAGTGGGTATCTTTGCATAAAGAAGTCGTGGCCTGGGGCTTTCCGGACTCTCTATGGAGATAAAGACAGATATGAGACAACATACTTCAAACCATTTGCTGGATATTATTTCTCGGGTGATGGCTGCAGCAGGTAACACATCAAATATGTTCAAATATGCTAACAAGGATTACATGCTTACAGCTTAAGATATGAAATATGCATGTCAGGGATAAAGATGGTTACCACTGGCTTACTGGAAGAGTTGATGATGTCATCAATGTGAGGTAATTCAGCTAGTTATTTTATTCAGTATTCTGCTTGATTCGATTCATGGCTGTCAAGATGTGATCATTTCATCCTCCTTTGAAAATTGTAGTGGACACCGGATTGGGACAGCGGAAGTTGAGTCTGCTCTGGTTTCACATCCAAAATGTGCTGAGGCCGCTGTTGTTGGTATTGACCATGAGGTATAGTCCAGGACCTGATTCTTCTTTTCTCTTTAGTGCTTCAGATCTTTTACTCCCCTTATTTAATCAAACCCAGTCTTAAATATTTTGGTACATGTTGTAGGTTAAAGGTCAGGGAATATATGCTTTTGTGACTTTGGTGGATGGTGTTCCCTACAGTGATGATCTACGGAAAAGCCTTGTTACGACGGTCCGCAGCCAGGTATTCTCTTTTGAAAGTTGGCTTACAGTTACAGTGCTGAGATTCATGAAAGATATTTTTCTAGGATGGCAAATAACCTGATTAGCAATTATTGTCTGCCTTGCAATATTCTAATGATGGAAGCTAAAATAAGCTTCGGTGGAAATTTTCCCTTGCACATAATCATTGTACCTTCTCACATGTAGATTGGCGCATTTGCTGCTCCTGACAAGATCCACTGGGCACCAGGTCTCCCAAAGACACGAAGTGGGAAGATCATGCGAAGAATCTTGCGGAAAATCGCATCTAGGCAACTAGATGAGCTCGGCGACACGAGCACACTTGCTGACCCTGGTGTCGTCGACCAGCTGATTGCGCTCAGCGACAGTTAATCTGCGGGCTGAGAGGGAAGAAATGATCACTCGCTGCAGTATATATCTTGTGTACAATTCAGCTTGTATAATGCGAGCGCCATTGGATCCACAATTTTTCGGTGTTCTGCCTTCCGTGCGATTACAGATAAATATAGCTAGGCAAGGAGATAAGTGTAAATGTGGGCTGTGGCTATATAAAAAGGATACATATGTCGCATTTTATGGATGCGTACATGATCCACCGACATCAAAGTGGCCATGTGTAATGCCTCTTTTCGTACATTGTTCAAAGCATGTGGCCGATTTTGAGAACACAAATCCATTGACCCGTCCTCTCACAATGGGTTAGAGTCACACCTGACATGTGTGAAAAGTTATTCCCTCTGTTTCAAATCAAGGGTTTTTTCGGTCATTTTTCTATACATGTTTATATAGATGTTAATAGATTTAGATACATACAAACCATATACACCATAATGAAATATTGAATGAGTCAACTAAAAGCCTGAAACACCTTACAATGGAGGGAGCAATAGACAAACATGTATGAATACATGTATGCGTGCATGATGCATACATTATCTAGATGTAGTTCTAGTTAATTTCAGTATCATTTTACTATTACTAACTAAATGCTTCAAAATGCTACTTACAAGACACTAAAAAAATATAAATGTTAGAAATTCTCATAAAAATATCTAAAACATATAGTTGTCCATTAAGTATCATCTGACAATAATAATCTTTGGATCTATTCTATTCCCTTGTCCTAGAATAAATGGAACGAAGTGTTACAAGAGAATGGAACTATTGTGGGCCAAATAAGGGTGGTTGGCTTAGCGTGCCATTTAAGATTGCCAAAAAGAAAGAGTTGGCTTACATCTAGGGCTATTTCAGTGGGTAGTATCGTACTCATTAATGTTATAATGTGGCACAACATCTAATATGAGAGGCAGAAAAGTTGTATCTTGTGGAAGATATTGCTTTGAAACAATATCTTAGGCCATGGCACAAAATTTAATATGATGGATCCGCTTTTCATGGACATAAGCTGATAAGCATCACACTAATTAATTCTTTTGAATGTTTATGTATGACACAATGCATTGTGGAGGGTGTTTCTTTCTAATAGTATCATGCTTTTTATCCTATGTGGTATTTTTGGATATCGTAGTATGATATTTTGCACCGAAAATAGCCTAATTCAACACATCTCCCACCATTTAATGCAGGGATACATAGGCCAGTCACCTTAGGCTATTCCCAATCCACGGTATGATTGTCACAATATCTATTTAGGGCTAGTTTGACAACTCCATTTTTCCAGGGGATTTCCATTTTTCCAAAGAAAAACGAACTATTTTCCCTTCAATTTTTTAAATTTTTTGGAAAAATTGGGTTGCAAAACTAGTTTAGTGTAGCGATTGAACGAGTGGGCTTTTTTTTTTTACAGCAATGGGCTTTTTTACAATGAACGAATGGGCTTGTATGAATAAGATAGTCTCAAAGGTCAGAGTATTCTGAACTGAGCTAGCAGGCCACAGCCCATCTCCGTCTCACACTGACGCGATTTTGATAGTACTTCCGTAGGCTGCATTATATTGGTGACAGTTTCCACCGCCATTCGCGTAAGATCTCTGTACTACTATATTTCTTTCAAATCGTATCGTCATCATATACACAGGGCTTCTTTATCATATACAACGCTCACAGAGAAAGGCACTCTGCAGCAACAATGATGCACTGGCCGTATAGCAAAACTAGGCCTGAATGCATGTGATTCTCTATCTATCCGAATAGACTCCTAAATAATATCTGTTTTCGTGTACCGTCATCGCCTCATGCCCCAATTCCGATGAACCTCAGCTGCAACACAGAATCATCAAGTCAAGCTCGTTAGATAGATACCAACGGAATCTTCGGTGTTCCAGTTGTGTTTACTGAAACATACCAGGTTGTTCTTGGGCTCCTTCCAGTAGAACCCGTGGATAAAAATGGGCAGGATGTTGCACGCGATGAGGACGTAGATCATCAGCGCGTGCATCCCCATCCACTCCATGGCGAGCGTCGGCCGCCGGTAACCGTAGAGGTCGACCAGCGTGTATATTCCGGCGAAGAGGAGCCCTGCGGTGCCGGCAGTGGCTAAGGTGTAACTCAGGGTGTACAATGGCTTGTTCATATGCAGTCCTGGCAAAGATCAGGAGGGGTTAGTGTTAATGGTCTTGACGATCAGGAAAGGGAAATGTTCATGGTGGGGTGGGTAAACTCATTCATCTTGTGCTTACCAAAGAAATCCATGGCCAATGCCAGGACTAGCATGCTGAAGGAAGGGACTAGCCAGTTCATAATCCTCTCCCTGTGTTTCTGCGAAGCAGATGAGCGAACAAATTTCAGGATCTGCTGCATTAATTGGTCAATGCAATGCTGATGAAACTGATACATCAAGCAAGTACCGTACCTGAAAATGTACAATGACGTGTCCGTATTGGAGCCCTATCAAGCATGTGACAATGGCCATCACGGAACTGATGAGAGCAGAAAGGGAAGTACGGCCAGCATTTTCAGTGGCTGCAGAGTTTGCGTCTGCGTACAGAAAGGAAGATTTCAAGCAATGACGAAGAGTATACTGACCTGAGAAGCCCTTCAGGGTCAAAGGGGGCCTGGCACCAGGAGGGAGCATCAGGAGGAAGGGGCCCATTTTGCGGCGAGTTGATGCTGCATTGCTGCCACAGGAGAAAATAAATCAGAGATCTAACAAACCAGGGACAGTAATCTCCTGAAGAGAAGAGACAGGAACCACTGTATAAAAACCTTGGATCGCGCGTAAACCGGTCGACCGTAGAGATGCTGGATGCCCAAGAGTTTACGGTCGATCATGCCAACCGCATTGCAACCTGGGCTGGTGTCACCTCTTACTCCGCATTTCACCTGATAATAAAGATTACGAATTTGAGGCTCATCAGTTATGATACTGAACAATGTTCAGTTAACACCTCTTATAGCATAATAAAGAAACGATGAATTAGCACTTACAAAGAAGGACTTCTCCATGGATCCAGGACCTGATGTCTTATACTCCCAGTCAGGAACATAGGTACCATACAACAGGACCATGTATGTGATTGCCACAACTGCGCCAACGAACCTGGACAGAACAGATAGCCAGTATATTACAGTGCTGTCAGAAACATAAAAACGACCAGTATCCAACAGAATAGTTCATGATATTCTACATAGTCTAAAACGGGAATACTTTTGGTCCAAACTTACAGTTGGTAGCGGTATCGCCTGAGCAGATCCAATCCATAATCTACATCTTCTTCTCCTTTGAGCCAAATTTCGCAGAGGGCAGTCAACAGATAAGCTATCGCAATTCTCTGCAGCCAAGAGTACATGACATCAGTTACTACATACTAATCACCAATTTAATGCTGTTCACGGACAAATACACAGATGCATTTCATTTCATATACCTGTAGTATACCCATGAGCCGTATTTCTTGAAGGTCGACCCCGAAAGTTAGACTACGGACACCATGAAAGAACCCGCCTGTACAGTGCAACAGAAAAGATACCAAACATTAAACACATTTCCATTTCCACAAGTGTACCTTTGGTCTGTCTGTTCAAGAAGATTTGCAGCCCTAGTACCTTGTAGAACAAGACCAAGACAAAACAGCTTCAGTGCACGGAGCACCGCTTTTGTGGTGGCGTCCACCTTGTTGGGCACTCTCTGCAAAAACAAATCCACAAGGTGACGCGATCGTTAGGTTTCATTTCAGCCGAGTCAGAGAGGTCACTGTTGTTGGCGGGGGTTTTCTTTCAGAAGTGAAGGTGAAACAATAAGCGTCGTCATGTCGCTTTTAGCCGGCTTGTGTGTACTACCTTGTACGCGAGCGCAAGTGCGACGCCGACGATGAAGAGGAAGAAAGGCATGACGAAGTCGGCCACTGTTACGCCGTCCCACGGGGAGTGGTTCATCGCCGGAATGAATGCCCCGGCGTCATCCACGATGATCATCAGCTGCAACAGGAAAAGAGGCTTTTGATTTACTACTCCCGCTTGAATTTAAATAGGCGTTTCTGTTTCAAACTTTCAATGAAAGTGACAGAGAACCAGTACGACGCCATAACAATGCAAGCACAGGTGGCTGATAAAGCAACAAGCATCTGAGAAAGGCTAAAATATAATCTAAACTAACTCCTTTGGTGAAACTCCAGGTGATCACGCTAAAACACTAATAAACGATTAAACCAGAATATATTAAAATTGTGGCTGTTGAATTGCCGCCATTTCTTAACTCCGGGAAGAAAAACCACACGCACGGTTGCAGAATATATCTTGTGAAAGAAAGAAAGGAGGGATTAATTATTCGACGAAAAGTGACAGCAACTTCACGCTGCATATTCATCTGAAAAAAAAAAGAAACAGAAACAGAAACAGAGACTGAGAAACCTCTACGCTACACACATGGTGGCGTGGCATCCGATTCGGCCTCCCCAAATCCACTCCATCGCCCTCCGAAAGGCCAATAACAATATTCTAATTCTAACCTGGGGAAAAGAAGAAGAAGAAAAAAAGCACGCGCACGTAGGCCATCCGCCATTACCGTCGGCAAGCAAGTCCATCAGACAGCAGATCAAGTGTAGCACCGTGGCAACAGCCACAGACGTTGCGTGATGCAAGTCGCTTGGCGCCGTTTATTGCATGTTTCGTGGCACGCACGCACTGGTAGAGTCTGGTATTCCCCACTGTGAACCCCATTCATGACGCGGATGAGTAGTAGTAGCAAAAAGGTCTTTCAGTTGATGACTTCATATCTGCCGTCCACGCAACTGCACTGGCCATTTGCCGATAATGTCGCGGTTGAATAGAAAATCGTCCTCTCTGTTGTCCAAGCATGGCGAGCAACTTAGCAGAGAGAGCAGTAGGTGGAGAGGTGAATCACCACCTCACCGGAAGCTTGCTCACAGCAACGGGGACCTAACCTACCGTGTCCCTCACTGGGCTCAGCAGAACCGCCTAGCTTCTTCCCACAGCCACGGCAAGTACCCGGTCACCTTTCGCGTAGTGGTGAGGGAGTAACCAACCACGCGTCCACGCCCCCATTGGCCATGCCGTGCGGTGCTCCACCCATGGAATATACTCAGAAGAAAATACCGAGCATTATATTTTGTTGTTAAATACAGCTTCTGCTCAGGGTAAAAGAAATCCGGAGGTGAAAGGCGAAGCTCGGTATTTTTCAGATACGTGCAAATTGGGCATGCAGCATTATTACATGCGGGCGCTGTGCATGCCACAACATGCTGGGCGTCGTTGTCGATCCAGTGGAGACGCAGCAGCAAATTAAATTAAATTAAACAGCAATGCCCCAGACAGGAACCCTGCGACGAGCGCCGTCGTCGTTGGGGGCGTTGGCAATTGGCGTCTCTGCCGGATCGGCGGGACCAGCAGCTGCTGCTGTTCATATCTGCTCACCGATGACCCCGTGTACGCCATAGCGTGGACTGGGCAGGCAAAATCGGGACGACCGGCGGCGACCGCGCCCGCGCCGCGCTACCTGCTGCTACGCTAGCTACTTCTCCAGCAAGACGATCGTGCCGTCTGTGGATCGATGGAGCGGGCGACGACGTGACACGGAAAGTCGGAAAGGTTTCTAGCTCGAGCGCGGCTTTTGGTGGATCAAAATCATCCGTCCGGGAGACATTTGGATCCAGGCTTTTAATCTACTATTTGTCGCTGGAGATGATCATGGTCTTGACCGATGCGTGTTTTCGCGGTGCTCTTTCGCCTCAAGATGTCGGGGGCGGACTTGCGGCGGCAGGTCGTCGCTCCATGATGAAGCCGCGTTTGTACGGTGCGCCTCATCTGTACGACTCTGCCGCCTGTGCTGTGGACGCCGACGCTGCTCGTTGGATCGGTCACGCCGGCCGAGCTGCAGCTACCACCAGCAGCTAGCTACTCCTGAGGTATTTGCTGATGAAGGAGATGAGCGAGGTAACACACGAACACTGGTGCCGAATGGAGGTCAGGCCAGGGACGTCGCGGTCGCAGATGACACTTAAGGAGACGAGATCGATCAGCCGGCGGAACGTGTGGGCGGCCGGGTAGGACACCCGCAAGAGGCCACACGATGTACGCGGCAGGGACAGCCGGACAGGAGCAGGATAGGCGGGCGGCGCTGGCCCGATGCCGGTGGCCGGTGGGTGGCCCTGCCCTGCTGCGCCACACACGCACGTCTGGTTGCTGGCTGACGCCGCGCGCGAGACCAGAGTCTCAGACAAGCGCTTTCCCACAGGCCGACTAGAGAAGAGCCCACGCCAAAGGAATTTCGGCTGTCATCCCAGGCAGGCCCTCTGATCTCGCCATGCATGTAGCATGTGTGGCACACATGGAGCTGCCGGACATGATGAGGCCGCCGCGGGTGTGGCTGATCATCCAAGGCCGACCACATCGATCGAGGCCCCTCCGCCCTCTCCCTGGTAGTGCAGCAGCGGTGGTATTAGCTCAGGCATCCTCGGGTGATTCCAAACCCCCGTGCCTCGTGTCGGCGCCGCGCTCGCCAAAAAACATGTGGAGCAGGCACACCCGCCGCCGCCCCCGTGGGCCGTGGTGCGACAGGTGGAACGCAACGGAACCGATGCGAGATCCTCCGGTTACGAGCCCTGCCCCCCTGCCGGCGTGGGCTACGCCTCAGGCCTCAGCAGCGAACTCCCCACCCCACGACTTGTTGGTGCGCCGACGGCCGACCCATCGACCACAACGTGGAGCTGCTCGGCTCCTCCTGTCCTCCACCACGACTCCTCTCCCTCCACCCAACACCACCACCTCTCTCTCATCAACCAGGCAACCACTCCTCGGAGTCCGATCGGCTTGGGCAAAGACCTGAAAACGCGACTAGCTTGCTTGCCACAGCTGCGCTCGCGTACCGCGCGCGCGGGTGCATGGCCGCCGCTCCCCCTCCCTCCCGGTCCCGGGGGGACGCGCCCCCGATCCGTCACATGGGAAAAGGCGCCGGCCGTCTCATGGGCTTGTCCCGACGTCGAGAGGCCACCCGCCCGCCGCTAGCCGACGCTTGGCACGGTCAGGATCACGCATCCACGGCACTTGCTGCCTCGGCCGGTCCTCTGGGAATATATATCGGCCCCTCATGCACAGATTGTTTTTCATCTTCTGCTGCCGCCGCCGCCGCCGCACTGCGTTGCATTGCATCAGGACCGCCAGCTACTCCTACTACCTAACATTCTCTACTCCTTGTCCAAAAAGAAAAAATCTACTCCAGAGCAGTCCACTCTGAACGTAGCAGCAGCACGTACGCCGCACCGGCCACCCGGATCTTTGCCCAACGACGACCGAAAACCTCAGGCTTCTCCAGTAGTCCAGCTCCAGACTGGTTTACGCAACAGGGCGGGTTGCCAACTCCTACTTATATCAGCAATCATGGATCACTCTATATGCAGGCCCGACTACTTTCGTTAAAAAAGGTTTATGTTTGGCTGGAGTTTTTTTTATTATTAAACAATGCAAATCTTCCAGCGACATGGTTTTCGTATCTTCGATGGTATCCACAATTCTATATTGAGATTAGTCGTCAAAGCTATCGAGTATAAAGACACGGAGGATCGTATTCCACTGCATCAAGTAAACAGGGCCGAGTCGAGAACGATAGATGGCACGTTGCTTCTGCCATCTGGCACTTTGTCTCTATTTTCCCGCTAATTAATGCTTCCTCTATCATGCATGCAGTAACATATAACTAATTTTAGATTTTTGTTCCAAGTGGAACGGCTCTATATTTAACCGTATTTTCATTAAAAAACACACACACAATCAACACAAAATTGGCATCATCAGACCATCACTCGTGGAATATGCACGTTTGTGGTGTAATTTAGTTCAAATCATAGACATGGAGTTCTTTGTATAAATTTGGTCAACTGCAAGGTACTGCGTAGTTTGGTTTAGACTATTTTTTTGAGTTAAAGGGCACACCACCCCGGCCTTTTCCATAAGGCTGAGACCAATAGCTAAGGTATACACCCCATCTATCCACTGTTCCAACTATCTCTCTGTGAACAGTATCGCTACAGGGTCGTTTTGTACTGTACCCGATCTTTTACCTTACCTGCTGGCCTTAGCCTAAAAGGCCAAAAACCATCTGAATCCGAGTTTACAGCATGTATCAAACTCAAACCTCCAGGAACATACCACTCTCAACCTTTCCAAAAACAGAGAAAGCTACACAACTGCCACTCCACCAGAAAACAGAGAAAAAGGAAACACATGGAACCACTTGATGACAGTTTGGTTTAGACTATCCCCAATGAGTATGTCTAAATGGGATGTTTATACATTGATGGAGGTAGTTGGAACAGTGGATGAATAGGGATAGGCAATGGGTATAGACATCCCATTGGTGATGGTCTTAAAACAAAAACAAGCATAGAGACTACAGGGTACGGATGGAGTGGTCTTTTACCGACCCTTCTACAAATAATCTCTCATTTCTGCCTAACACTTTATTATATATTCTAATTCCAGTACGCATCGTGTCGCTCGCTGCGCGGGAATATTTCCACTATTTACAGGTTCGACCAATCATTTAATCTGTTGTAGCTAGCATATTGTAGTAAGCTGCGTCTGAGTGTACATGATACTCTCTTTTTTTTATTTGTCAATTATAGAGGTGAGCCAAAGTTGACAATTACCGCTATTTTCTGTGGGATTCCTTTAAGCTCAGTTTAGAAACTCTTGGATTGAGTGTAATTAGAGTAGATTGGATGGGATTTTGATCTATTACGGATGTGGAGATTTAAATACATTCCAATCCTATTTAATCTACTTCAATTCAATACAAGAGTGTCAAACAAGGATCATGTACGGGCCGCTGTGTACTTCGTCCAGTCACAAGCAACGGAGACCGGAAGCCAATAAAATAGAGTTTATTTATAATAATACTGTGATGCGTGAACCCCCGTCCGTGCATGCAGGTCGGGTTCAAATATCTGAAGAGCTTCCGTACGGTGGCGAGCAGGGCCTTTCTTATTGCCAAAAAAAAAGCCTGGGCCACAGCCGAGCACCGACGGGGGGCCGGGGGTGACCCGAACGAATGCGACAGGAGCAAAGCACCTTGAGAACTCGGCAAGTCATGCCGGTAATTTTAAAATCCTTTCCGGTTCTAAACAAGTAAACAACCATAAGCCACCAAGACGGTGATCTAAGGCTAAATCTAATAGGACTCTCTATCTTCACTCTCTAAACACTATTCTAATTATCTCTTAGTATTTATGTTAAATAGTGCAAAACAGTGTATAGACAACGCATGCTGGGAGTCCCATCGGACTCAGCGTAAGCTTGCGGGGATCGGCAATGGCTACAGTGGCTAGCTATCAACAGGGAAAGAAGTGATGAGTAGATTGATTAGATGTACTATACTACTGTCAGGCCTAATTTGCTGTGTGGGGCGGAGAAAGGAGGAGGGCTGGATGAGCTGGCTACTACAGGTTCATGGCGGCATGAACAGAAGCGGCAACCATCATCGCGTCGATCGAATCGATCGATACAGACCTCGCTGGTGCTGCCAGTAATAAATATAGTAAGCTAAAGTTTGTACTGATGGGTTGGTTTAAGCAACCCCGCTTTCCTTTGATTATACCCCCGTTTAAGTACGAACAAAAAGGGCAGCGAAAGAAAAGGAAACTCAACAGCTACCGCCGCTAGCTGCTGCCACCACCACGCATCATGATTATCCATGAACATGCGCGGTTGGCGTCGCGGACAGCAGAGACGACCCGCTCAGCAAGCAAGCAAGCAATTCGATTTGGGTGGGGGGGATTGAAACGTGCTGCGAAGCGCGGCGGGCGAGAGAGATTCGTTCGGCAACCAGATAGCGGGAAGAAACAACATTATTACTATTATTAGCAGCATTTTGAACAAGAGGTAGCGAGCGGAGGGAAGGCACGTACCAGGACGGTGATCCCTCGGAACACGTCGAGCGAGACGAGCCGCTGCCGCTGCCGCGCCGGCGCCGGAGAGGCGGAGCCGCCGCGGCGCTTGGGGTCGTCGCCGCCGCAGGGGCCGGCCTCCAGATCCACATCGTCCGGCGCGAGGGCGGGGTCGCTGCGGACGAGCTCGTACCCGCCCATGGCGCCCGGCCGCCGGCCGCGCCCGCGCGACTCCGCCGCCGCCGCCCCTGCATTGCCCGCGGCGGCGCCCATCAGACAGCGCGCCCCACACCACCAACGGCCCGAGCGAAGAAGCGGGGGGATCGGAGGAGAGTAGCAGCAAGCAACGCAGCGGCGGCAACAAGCGCGTGACGAGATGCGGCACGGCACGGCACGGCACGTCACGGGGGGCGCCCGGCTCGGCTCAAGCTCTCACCTGACAGCGCACGCCAACCACTCGCTTGCCGGCCACCACGATCCTCCTCCTCCTGTCGACTCGATTCGATCGGCGGGGATAGCGAGCGAGCTAGTGCGCTCGGTTCGATCCGGCCGCCGCGCGCTTGGTTCCCTGCACCTGACGGCAATCTGCAGGGTCGCCTCGCCGCGAGATCAGCGAACGCCGGACGGGGGATATATGTGTGCGTGTATATATAGAGGTAGATGCGTGCGGGGGCGATGCCGTGCTCTCCTCCGAATCGGTTCGTCCTCCACTCCAGTCCTGGCGCCTGGCAGTTCTTCCCGCCGTGGCTGAACAGCACACGGACACGGCACACACCTGGCGCCCGTCTCGCCGCTTCGATCACGTGCGGACACCTCTGGTTGCCGTCGGATTGGATCACGGATGGAAAGAGACCGCGCTCTACTACGTGCCTAGTAGCAAACTGCCTGCCTGCCTGCCTGCTTTGGATCGGGCTACCGATCGAGCACCAGGTTTATCTACCGCAAATTGCAGCACGGTTAACCAGCCGAGTACTCGAGAGTCGAGATCCAAACGAAGTGCCACAGTCCGGCCGGGATCCGATGTTTCGGCCATCATCACAGGCAGAGAGCCCTACGGACACGGGCGCTCGTGTGTCAAAGCTGAACGCTGCGTGTGGGCCTGAAATGGCCTCCTCATGGAGGCCTGTTGCAGCCTGTTTCATGTAGATTGGGCCGAAAGAGTGAGGATACGTGGAAGCTGTAAAGTAGGCCCGTGGCCTTCCAAGCCCAATTCTACTTTACCCCAGGCCTAATAAAAAAAAGGAATTTTAAGTTTTTTTTTTGTCGAATAGGCAGGAGATCTGCATATCTTTGTGAACTAGGCGATCCCCCGCGTGTTGGTGCGGGAGTTCAAATAAATTCTTAGATGATTCCATGTTATAGTACTGAATTCATAGGGTGCATGTCATGGAAGAAAAGAAAAAAATGGTATTAAGAATAAACATGTTGTATGATGCATAATCATCTATATGCAAAATATTGACATGACGTGGATATATTGAAAAAAAAAAAGAATGACATAAGACAACCCTAAAATTATGAATGGACATATGCCAACCGGATCTCGACCCAATCGGCCACCATGTTGCCGAAGCTCATACACTCGAGCGCCCTAGACACACACATACGCGTTACTTTTCATGTCCAAAACGATATACAAATAAATCAAATACGTCAAGCCCTCTATATTGAAGATCGAATTATCAATCGAAGGTGGAATTTCGATTTATTTGTAGACATTACTCAGCAGTATCCCTAAATTACCTAGTAGCTCAAATGTCGGCTCTGGTGTTGGCCTTGGACTCCGTCTGGAAGAAGATGGGCCCTGCAAAGCCGCCACGCTCGGGGCTACCGTGCTCGTCGATGCAAGGGACCATTGCTATGCAAGTTTGTTGCAGAAACGGTGAAAAACCCCTCTGTAGGATCGGTTTTAGAAAACCCTCTACTTATGAACTTTTGCAGTGGAACCTACCGTAGAAGTGATTTCTGAACCGCTCCTATAAAGGACTCGGCGCAAACAGCTCATGTTTTGAACCGCTCATACTGAAGACCTTACATGACCGGTTTGAAACACGCACCGCTCCTATTGAGCGATTAAAAAGACAAAAAAAAAAAAAAAGCTGCCCGCTGCAGCTAGGCCGCCGCAACACCCGGACGCTGCCGCCGCGCGCAGCCTGGACGCTGCCGCGGGCCGTAAATCGTCCGGTCCACCTAGGTGAACGAGAATCTCTATCCACCCACCCCCTCTTTATTTGTTTTTTAGTGTTATATGGGCCTAATTCAGTCCAACATTGTTTTCTCTCTATCCTGCGTGCAATGTTTTCTATACATCCGGACGACGCACACTATGCAATTTTTTATCCTGATCGAATCGTTTCGCCGTTGCGTCGCTACGCATCTGCATGCATGTTTTTTGTTTCATGCAACACATGAGGGACTCAAGTGTACCGAGTCTGGTCTTTAGACCTGGCTGTGATGAGCGCTTGTCAACACCGAAGACTTGCTGAAAGACGAGCGAGCACCTCCTAAGTGTGACCTGGAGGAGAAGCCCTCTCGAGTGGACTGAGAGGCGGCGCCAGAGTAGACTTAGCGTGACAAAATCCCTGCCGAGTGTACTGGCAGGTGGCTTGGGTTGAGGCCCAAGTTAGGCTCGGCCCACAAGTGTGACCGTGGGTGCGAGACGGTGTCGTGAGCCGTAAAATCATTCAAGTGGAGGCCCAACAATCGTTTCCCGGTTCGAGAGTCAAAACCGGGGCCCAAGATCGTTTCCTGGTTCCACCGTCAAAACCAGGGGCTGGTTGCCGGTATCCCAAAACCGGTAGTTATCCAAAGGGATGAGCTACTGACCACGTGGAGGATATCGGGAGATTACTTCGAGCCGAAGAAGATCAAGGACTCCATCGTGGCCGTTCATCTGAGTTTCCATGCGTCTTTTCTAGCCTCTACAGGCATTTTAGTGTAATTGCGTCTGTATCTTAAGGGGCTGTTTGCAAAACAGCCTAGAATGAGTCTTGTAGTATAAATAAGGGAGATGGCTGTCCAATCTCCCACTCTTGGCTGGTTAGAAGGTGCTTAGGGCTTAAAAACCCTAGGTTTTGTTCATCCAAGCAAGGGCAAACAAGATTAGAGAGTTTAGAGAGATCTTGGCTCCACCAAAAGAGGGTAGGAAGTAGGGTGGTAGCTTGGAGAACGAGTTCCATGGTGTAATCTGGATCTAAGACCTTATTAAGGCATTCAATAGATGGAATTCGTGGCTCTTTTGTGTGTGCTTGCCTCCCTCTCTTCTTGATTGGCTTTTGATCTTCGTTTTCTTTCCTTTTGGTGTGTTTGGCTTTAGGCAAAAGCAAGATCTTTCTATTGCCGGTGTTTTGGACTACTAGGATGTGGTTTTGATTGTGGTTGTGTTGCCCAATCTTTGAATCCACGAGCAGCCCCTCCTCTTTCGTTCTTGGCAAGTGGACTTCACTTCGGGGACAAGTCAAATCCGTGGAGAAAAACTTAAGCCTAGGGCTTGATCTGTTGAAAAGAGCATCTCCATAGCCTACACATAGTCCTTGCAAAGTTTGGTGAAGTTTGGAGTCAATTTGACTAAGATTTGGATCATTTTTGAGGATTCTCGGGCTGTTTTCTCTCCTCCTACCCTGTTTCATACCACCGGACTGTCCGGCGGCCTAGGGTTTGCTCGGACGGAGTCAACGAGGCTCGGCCTCTCTAGGCGTTTAGCAGGCGTTGGACTGTCCGACGGCAAGGCGTCGGACTATCCGACGGTGGTGCGTCGGATTGTCCGACGGATGCTTGTCGAGGATCAAGTCCTCAGTCTTTACCGTCCGGTGGGTATTTTACCGTCCGGTGGCTTCTGCTTTACCGTCCGGTGGGTGCCCAGAGGGACTGTTAAGGTCTCGGTCTTTATCGTCCGGTGGTAGACTTTACCATCTGGTGGGTGTACCGTCGGACTGTCCGGTGACTCTGTACCGGACTGTCCGGTGACTCTTTACCAGACTGTCCGGTGGCTTCTGGCAGGGCGATTCTAGGCTCGTTTTGCGTCGTTTTCTCTCGGCGTTTGAGCGAGTGCTGTGTAGTGCTTCCGTAGTGCTTTCCTCAACGTGTCTTAGGGTTGGTAGCTGGTCCTAGCTACGTGATCCTACATGAGTGAGAAGAGAGGGTTTTAGGGTCATAGGTTTTTAGGTGTCGACCTATTCACCCCCCTCTAGGTTGCTCTTTCGGTCCTCAATTGGTATCAGAGCCAAGTTAGGGTCTTCTATACCTTAACCGGTTCTAGATCCACTTTGTAGCATCCATGGATCAGTCCGTTGGCAAGATTTCAGGGTTCGATGGCTCCGATTACTCATATTGAAAGATCCGCATGTCGGCATTCCTCCAGAGCCAACATTCGTCCGTCTGGGATATTTGTCAGCGTGCTGATTTTGAGGTGCTTGAGGAGCGTGTTACTCAGCTGCAGCAATGGGAACACGAAGCAAACAACAAGGCTAGGAATTTCCTCTTGACAGTCCTGAATGTGATGCTCCGGTATCTCAAGTGCATAATCACTCATCATACATGAAGCATTCATCCTTGAGCATCATAGCATAAAATGTGTCTGTTCATTGGAAACAAATTTGGTTTAAACTACAAATTTAAAACCTTGTTATTTCATGTGTGATGTTATATTTATATTTGTATCTTTGTTTCTGTTGGGTTTTGGGTAAAGCTCATATTGACAAAACTGTAGATATACATGAGGTGAACAACTTTTCTAATTGGGGCCTAGCCATATAATGAAGTTTACATGGTGGTTAAGGCCATTTTTCATCAGCCTAGAAAACCAGCTCAATTCAGCCCTATTTAGAAATCCTAAATTTTCTCCAACCTACAGCCATTTTCATGTAAAGCTCAAATTGGATAAATTGTAGGTTTTGAAATTCTAAACAAACTTGTCAAAAGGAACCTTGGGAGGTAATGCCCAGAAATAGGGGTTTTGAATTTTCCAAGTAATAAAGGTCCTCTGTCCCCATCTAAGGCTGCTATATAAATTCAAGTTTAAATCATATTTTCACACTGATTTTAGAATGGAACCTTTTTACAAAGTTGCAGGGCTTGAAGAGTAGAATATTTCATTCAATTGGCACTTTTTCAAAATCAGATTCTAAATAGACCAAAAACACGATTTACAGAGGGGGAGAAAACACAAATGGAGTTGGTTTTTCCCGGAGCCTATGACAGGTGGGACCCACCTGTCCACCCTGTCCGGGGCGGCGGCCGCCGCGTGGCCGCCGGCGTACGGGCAGCGCCGCGCGCCCACGGATCGCGCCCGCACGCGCCTCGGCTTCACCTGGCCGCGACCCCGTCCCCATTCATTCCTCACTCGCACTCGCTCGCTCTCTCTCGCTCACTCGCGCGCCCGAGTCCGCCATTGCCGTCGAGCTCAAGCTCGCTGCGTCGGCCGCCTCGGTCCACCTCCGTGCCTCCAACCACCGCCATCGAGTTCGCATCGCCCTTGCGCACCTCCCGACCCAACTCTTGTCGCCTCTCCCCTCCCCGCTCGCCAGATCGAGCCGTGCCCCGACGCGACCGCCATTGCTGGGCCAAGCTCGAGTTTGAGCTCGCGCCGCCACCCTTCGTCCTCCTCGCACCCCTAGACCGCCACCACAGCAACCGCCTCGCTCTCGCAAAACCGCGAGACTCGACGTTGTCGTCCCCCGAGCCTGAGTCGCCGGATTCGGTCTCGGCTCGACGTCGCGCCGCCGCTCGGTTCACCGCCGTCGCCGCCTCGTCCGTACCTTCCCCATCGACGACGCCTACCCAAGGTAGTGGCCCGCACTCCGGGGCATCGCCAGCGGCCCGCGTCGCGGCCCCGGCGAGCCGGAGCTCGCCGGCGCGAGGAAGAAGAAAGGGGCGGATCTTTCGATCTAGCCCCTGGGTTTTTGTTTAATTACTTCTCAGTCCATGCGCTATTCACTGTGTCTTGCAAATCTTTCATGCTAGCCCCTGAACCTCAGGTTTAATCACGGATAGGTCCCTGAATCTAATGTTTTCCCATTTTCTTTTGTGAATTTCGGTTAAAACTTTGGAAAATCATAATAAATCAAATAAAAATCGTAAAAAGGTAAACTCAGTTGCGTTGTACTCCTTGTTAATAGATCTACACAGTGGGTATGATGTAGAGATGTGCATGTACGGTTTTATCCCTGTTATTGTGTATGCATGTTAAATCAAGGAAAAATAGAAAACATGGTCTTAATAAAATCCTAAAATGATGAAACTTGGTTAGTAGTTTTCTTAGGACATTTGGACACTGTAAAAATATTGATGACCCTAGGTCATACTGTTCATTCACGGTTTTACCATTTTAAATGTATTTTATGCATTATTAAATAACTTGAAAATGAGGCCTATGCAAAGTAAGATAAATATGACTCACTAGTATTTTTCTTATGGCCTATATAGCTTGTGAATCTCACTGGTAAAATATGAGCCTCTGCATGTTAAGTTTTAATGGTGATTTGAAAATGATAAAATACTACATGTTGGAAATGATAATTAGAAAAAGAGGTCATAACTTGCTAGAAAAATTCTCTAAAAAATTTGGTAACTTAATGTTGATGTATAGAGTCCAGAAAATATATTTGGGAAGGCTATGGACACTGTTTACATATACATCTAAATTTGCACATGATTAAGATATGGAAAATAGATGTCCTGTCAAACTTAGGAGTTTTAACTTGTAAATTTTTGTACATGTAGTCCATGCTAATTCTAGCTCACTGGAAAAATTTTACATTCAGAAACAATTCCTATAAATTATGAAAATTCTGACAATGTGTAGGGCTGAGAACTTGTTATAATTTTAATAAAAGAATTATAACCCCAATTGAGCTGAAATTTTGGCAGTAGTCTTAGGTATGCAGGGTCTGTATGCCATAAAAGTTTGATGTCATTTGGATATGTTTTACTGCTATAACTTAGTTGCTTAAATTAATTCGCAAATGAGTTCGTAGGACGAGTACCTAGAATGGCTAGGTACGAGTAGACACGAGTGAATAAAGGTCACTCGTCTCGTAGGGTTTACTTTTTAAGAAAGAACTCTATTTACTATAATATTCGTTTTTGTCATGTTATGATTTAACTGGAGACCGAGCGGAGAAATGGGATGTTCTGAGGAGAATTGATATAATATGTGGTGGACTCCGCCCGAGTCGCATAAGGCCGTCCGTTGTTCGTTTGGGATCGGCATAACATTGCTAGAGTGCTTATCCGGGATCATGGACCGGTGAAAGTCTTACTTGTGACGTCTCAAGCACTGAGACACGTTTCTACCCACTGTTTGAGAGGAATGTGGCCGTGGAGGCGAGTGTTAAAGGAGGGCTGACCCATTGCGTGGTAACGCTCCTGCGACAACGCGCTCCGGGAGTCAACCGGGAGTGAATCAAACTTGAGACGGGACAAGTGGAGATGGGGGAAGCATATGTGGGAACGCCGGGGGTTAGTAAACATATGCCATCTTGGTGCTTCTAGTTATTCCCGAGAATAATATAAAAATCGATTCGAATCGCTGATGCTCACCAGGTGTGAGAATGCAGTATCACTGCCGGACAATGTAGTAACTACTTGAATATGTTGGTTTATGGATTTTGGTTTTTGAATACTACGTGCTTGGATATACATGCTTTACTTTTATGCAATACTTTGTCACATTCTCGATGGTTCTATAAATATGATGACTTGAGCAGCTGTTAAATCCTGCTCGGGTGCAATAGATCAAGTAGCTGTTAAAACCCTACTTGTAGACAACTAATCTAAGCAGCTGTCAAATCCTGCTTCCACTTATTAACTTGATCCTGTTTAAAAGCAATGGCTAAGGACCCAGATGATAGTAAGCAAGCTTTGCATGAGCCGTAAGCTCCGTCCATTAAGTCCTACTGAGTAATTAGTACTTAGGGTTTGCTCCCACTTTTGGATTAAGGTATGGAGTTCCTTTTTTGTGCCTGTGTTGGCGGTGGGCCGTGTTATCACCAGGAGTAAGAGGAGTCATGGTCTGGCAGGGAGCATCATCGGTGGGCTCGATGTTGTTCTATCTATGCAAGTCTTTTGGATTATCATGGACACTCGAACTTTACTTTCCGCTGCGAGAAACTATTTGAACTCGATTAATGTATGAGACTATGTTGAACTCTATTCGATTTCGAACTGGTTTGTAACTTAAAGTCTAAGTATTATCTGTATTCAACTGCCTGTGATGATGTAATTGTTGTGGCTTCATCGAGGGTCAATGTGTGTGATGTCGGTTGCTCTGGAAAATGGTGTTATTGAGGGCCGAAGGCCACTCGACGGACTATTGGGTTTAGTCCAGCTTAAATGCACTGCGAGCCAAAGGAGGCAGGTGTGCTTAATCTGGGTTAAGCAGGGCGGTTCCGCTATACTGAGCCGCTCTGAGTTCAATAGAGTGAGTCATCTTAGGACGGTTCATGAGATCTGGACTACCCTTGCAAACTTCCATGAGAAGACAAGTCAGGTCAAGGCCAGGCTGTACGAGACGTACAAGCGAGAGTACGAGAACTTCTCCCAGCAACCTGGTGAGAGCATTGACGACTTGTTCAGTCGGTTTCAATCGATTGCCAACAATATTCGTGCTAATGCAAGAAATGGGGCTTTGCCGTACGACGACCATGAGTAGGCTTGCAAGCTACTCTTTGCCTTGGATCGTAGTATTTGGCAAATGAAGAAGGAGTCTATAGTTGAGTCAAGTGGCTATGAGACTCTCACCACAGACAAGCTGTATAGCAAGTTGAAGGCTTCGGAGGTTGACGCTCAGGCGCAGTCCAGAATGAGCGGACCAACTCCAAAGTCCCTAACTCTTATGTCTGGCCCTAGTAGTGGTGGTGCTGCTAACGCTAACCCTTCTGTTGGCTATGCTTTGTCCTTGATTTCAGCTATGGAGGAGGAACTGGAAGCACTTGATGATGAGAAGCTGTGCCTACTGTCCAACAAGTTCCAGCGCCTCTACTCCAACAGGATGAGCCGCAGAAGAGGTGACAAGCTCTAGTGCTACGAGTGTGGAAAGACGGACCACTTCATCGCCGACTGCCCCCAGAGGAGAGCTCAGGAGAAGTACTCCGCCGGCAAGGATCACAAGTACAAGGGCGAGTACACCTCCGACAAGAAGAAGGGCAAGTACAAGGGCGACAAGAAAAAGCGGCCGTACTTCAGCAAGAGGAAGTTCATGAAGCAGTACCAGAAGCACGCGCAAGAGTGCGTGCTTTCCTCGCCAGCTTGAGTGACTGCGACGGCACTTCCAGCGACTCTGGCTCTGACAGCGACGATGATGGTGAGAAGAAGATCGTCGGGCACGCTGGACTCTGCTTCTTTGGTGACGAGATCGGCTACTGTACCATGGCGATCAAGGGTGATCAAGCCGGCTCCACCGACTCTGGTATTTGCAACAGCTCCTCCACAGACCCCAAGGTGAGCGATGATGAAAATGATGAGGATGCTATGTTTGTTGCTTTGAAAAACTAGGATCGCTTGCTTAGAGTAGCAGCTAAGGATCTTAGAGCTGCAAATGCTAGGGTTGCTATTCTACAGGCTGAGCTTGAGACTTTGAAGTCTAAACTTGATTGTGCTTTGAATGATCTGTCTGTTGCTAAGAAAGCCTGTGCTGTTGCTGATGAGATTAAGTGCACTGATTGTCAGGTTCTAACTGTTGAAATTGCTAATCTCCGTGCTAAGCATGCCAGTAATGTAGATTTGCTTCATTCTACTACTGCAGCGTTAGAGGAGTTGAAGGCTAGGCCGACTTTGCTTGCCAAGTGTGATGTTTGCCCTACACTTAGAAAGGAGTTGGAAAAAACTAGGGCTGCTTTGAGAAACTCTGAAAAGACTGCTAGCCCTACTAGTGTTGCTTGCTCTAAGTGTAAGGATCTTGGAGATTTGCGATGCTTTAGCCATTGAGAGGGTTCAGTTGGAGGATGAGAATACCTATGTTAGAACCATTCTCAGTGGATTTCTGCTAGGGAGCTCAGCTTGGCATGATCATTTCCTCTTTTAAGTTGAGTGACAAGTTGGGGGTTAGTTACCACTACACCCAAGCTGATTTTGATCAGCTGTATGGGAAGATTGGTGACTTGAGTGGGGTACCTTTGAGTGAGAAGTTTCCTTTGACCCACAACAAGCCCAACTTTCAGTCAAACAATTCTAAGGATGGTGTGTGGACTGACAAGCCTAGGGAGCCACCTAAGAAACATGTGTGGACTCCCAAGCCTAATTTTGTGAGGAACCCACTTGACACTTTGCCTAAGAGAAACCCACCTGAGATACCTCCTGAGAGCTCCAAGCAAGGTGCTAAGAGAAATGTTCCTCCTAAGCCCACTCCAGAGCCAAAAAGCCAGCCCAAGAACCAAAACCAACTGAAGGGTGCTCCACCCAAGGGGTACGTGTGTGACTACTACCATAGGGAGGGTCACCTGGTGGAGTTTTGTTACCGCAGGTTGAGGGCTGAGAGGCGTGAGGTGGAGATGTGGAACGAGGACAGGTACTACCAGGGTGGTAGACCTGCTGTTGAGACTCGGCGTGAGGATAGGCGAGACCGCTGGCCACGTCGTGTAGGTGGAGGTAGAGGAGACCACTTTCCTCGTGGTCCTCCAGGTGGTGGTGGACGTTTTGCCGGCAGGGCACCGGGTCGTGAGCAGTACGGCTACGGTTCACCTGACCGAGGCTTTGAGAGACCACGCTTTGATAGACGTGGTGATAGGCAGTTTCAGGCTCTGCGGGATTGGGGACAAGGGATGTTTGGTTGTTATTTTTGCTAACCTTTCTTTTTAGCAGATGGCTCGGCACTGGTTTGCTTCTTTTCAGACTAACCCCAGTGTCCGACCATATGCTCACCCCGTGAACCACTATTGATGCAGGACGGAGGCCTGGAGAACATATGGCTCATGGATTCCGGTTGTTCGCGCCACATGACCGGTAATCACAGATGGTTCTCCAGTCTCACCCCAGTGAGTTCCAGCGAGCATATCATTTTTGGGGACAAAGGTATAGGGAAGGTAAGAGGTGTTGGTGCTGTTCCAGTTTCTAAGAGTTTTATCCTGAGGGATGTTGCTTTGGTTGGTAACCTTGGTTACAATCTTCTCTCTGTTTCGCAGCTTCTCGAGGAAGGATATGAGGTGCGCTTTAAGAAGGGCTGTTCTCGTGTTTTGGATGCTCGAGAGTCTTTGGTTTGTCCGGTTTTGCCTTTTGGGAAGGTTTTTCGTGTTGACTTCTTGAGCTCCTCTGGTCCTTCTCGCTGTTTGATGGCCGATCCCTCCTCTGATTTGTGGAAGTGGCATAGGAAGCTAGGTCACTTGAGCTTTGATTTGCTTGCAAAGCTTAGCTCACTTGATCTAATCCGAGGATTGCCCAATTTGAAGAGTGAGCGTGATCTTGTGTGCCATCCTTGTCGTCACGGGAAGATGGTTGCTGCTTCTCATACACCTGGCAATCAGGTGATGACAGCTCTCCCTGGGGAGTTGCTCCACATGGATACTGTGGGACCTTCTCGGGTGCGATCTATTGGTGGGAAGTGGTATGTTCTTGTGATCGTGGACAACTTTTCTCGTTGGTCTTGGGTGCATTTTATGGAGAGTAAGGATGAGGCTTTTGAGTTTGTTCATGACTTGGTTTTGAGGTTAAGAAACGAATCAGGACATGCCATAAGAGCTTTACGCAGTGACAATGGCTCAGAATTCAAGAATGATCGTTTCAAAGCCTTTTGCCATAGCCAAGGTGTTGAATACCAGTTTTCGTCTCCATATGTTCCCTAGCAGAACGGGGTGGTTGAATGCAAGAATCAGACCCTTGTTGAAATGGCCAGGACGATGCTCGATGAGCATAGAACTCCTAGGAAGTTTTGAGCCGAGGCAATCAACACCGCGTGCTACGTGTCAAATCGTATTTTCCTACGAGCTGTCCTTAACAAGACATCGTATGAGCTACGATTTGGGCGGCAGCCCAAAGTGAGCCACCTGCGGGTGTTCGGCGGCAAGTGCTTTGTGCTCAAGCAGGGGAACTTGGACAAGTTCGAACCTCATAGTTCTGATGGAGTTTTACTTGGTTATGCCACGCACTCGCGTGCATACCGTGTTTGGCTCTTGGACTCCGGCAGGATTGTAGAGACTTGTGAAGTTACTTTTGATGAAACTATGCCTTGCACAACCCCTGGCTTTGAGCTTGCAGGTGATGATGAGATAGGTACTACCATCTTTG
Source organism: Paspalum notatum (assembly GCA_022530915.1). Classification (NCBI taxonomy): domain Eukaryota; kingdom Viridiplantae; phylum Streptophyta; class Magnoliopsida; order Poales; family Poaceae; genus Paspalum; species Paspalum notatum. The sequence goes on from CM039689.1 coordinate 30,798,961, forward strand.
AGGATGATGAGGAAGATATTGGTGTTTCTGGTGATACTGCACCAGCTGCAGCTTTAGAACCTGCTGCTTCACTTTCAAAGGACGATGAGGGAGCTCCAGTACATTTTCCTTCGACCACTTGGGAGCAACCTCCACTCGATCCACCTGTACATGCAGCAGGGCCCGCTGAGGACGTAGGGGAGGTGACCGCCGAGCCACAGCCGTCTCGGATGGTCCAGCGGGATCACCCATCAAGGAACATCATTGGTGGCCTGAATGAGAGAGTTACTAGATCAAGGTCAACTTCTCTTGCTCACTTTGCACATTCTGCATTTGTTGCTTCTTTTGCGCCCCATGATGTTGGACACGCTTTGTCTGATCCAAACTAGGTCGATGCCATGCATGAGGAGTTAGAAAATTTTGAGAGAAACCAAGTTTGGGTTTTAGTTGAGCCTCCACCACACTGCAATCCTATAGAAACCAAATGGGTTTTCAAAAATAAACAGGGAGAGGATGGAGTTGTGGTGAGAAATAAGGCAAGACTTGTTGCTTAAGGTTTTTGCCAAAAAGAGGGGATAGACTATGAAGAGACCTTTGTCCCTGTAGCCAGATTAGAAGCGATTCGCATTCTTTTAGCCTTTGCAGCTTCGAAAGGGTTCAAATTATTTTAGATGGATGTGAAGAGTGCTTTCCTGAATGGGTTTATAGAGGAAGAGGTCTATGTGAGGCAACCCTTAGGCTTTGAGCATCCCAAATTTTCTAACCGAGTGTTCAAATTGCAGAAGGCTTTGTATGGTCTGAAGCAAGCTCCCCAGGCTTGGTATGAGAGACTTAAGAAATTTCTAGTTGACTAGGGTTTTCAGATGGGGAGTGTGGACAAGACTCTATTTTTACTCAAGCATGGCAAAGATCTTTTGATTGTTCAGATTTACGTGGATGATATCATTTTTTGTGGCTCTTCTCATGCTTTGTGTAGCAAGTTTTCTGAGTAGATAAGCAGGGAGTTCAAGATGAGTATGATGGGGGAATTTCAATTCTTCCTTGGACTCCAGATCAGGCAGACTCCACAGGGTACTTTCGTCCACCAGAGTAAGTATACGAGGGATCTACTCCGGAAGTTTGAGATGGCAGATGCTTCATCTCAGATGACTCCAATGAGTACGTCTACTGCTTTGGACGCTGATGAAGATGGCAAGGATGTTGATCAGAAGGTGTACCGAGGGATGATCGGGTCGCTGCTATACTTGACTGCTACGAGGCCAGATATACAGTTCGCTGTAGGTCTGTGTGCTCGTTTTCAGGCGTCCCCGAGGGAGTCACACCACACCGCTGTCAAGCAGATCTTGAGGTACATCAAGTTCACCCTAGAGTTCGGTCTTTGGTACTCTGCGGATTCTTCTCTTTTCCTTCTTGGCTTTTCGGATTCGGATCATGCTGGGTGCCGGATAGACCGCAACTCTACTTTTGGTACTTGTCAGTTTTTGGATACTTCTCTAGTCTCCTGGTCTTCTCGCAAGCAGTCTACTGTAGCCACTTCTACATGTGAGGCAGAGTATGTTGCCGCTGCTAGCTGCTGTTCCCAGATCCTATGGATGCTTGCTACTCTGAGAGACTATGGCCTTACCTATGGAAGAATTCCCATCTTGTGTGATAGTTTCAGTGCCATTAGTGTTGCTAAGAACCCAGTTCTTCACTCTAGGACACATAGATGTGAGATATCACTTCTTGAGAGATAACTATGAAAAGGGCATGATAGATATAGTGAAAGTGGCAAGTGAAAACCAAGTGGCTGATATCCTAACCAAACCCTTAGATTTAGATACCTTTGCTAGGTTGAGAGGGGAGTTAGGTGTTTGCTTTCCCTTTTAGTCAGGGGGAGTTTCGGTAGTTTTTGGGTTTTCTTTTGGTTTTTCCTTTGCTTTTTGCTTTCCTTTGCTTTTTTATTCATCTTGTATCATATTCATGCATTGCATCATGTACATTTATAGTATACACCAGCACTTGAGCTCTTTTGGTATGAGTAGTTAGTATTTACTTGTGCTAGATTGTACATTGCTTGCTTGATCATGGATGGCTTGAGCTCTTTTGAATCTATTGAATCCTATTTTTGAGCTAAGTCATTTTGTTTTCCTGAAAATTTTTGAACATGATCACCATTAGACTTGGCTACCTAGCATGTGTAGAAATGTTGAATGCTTATGCTATCTTTCCATGCTTGGTTGTGCTAGTTGTCTACCTTTGCAAGTTGTTTGCCTAAGCATTTATGATACCTTGCCTAAATCTGAAAATCTGAATTAAAATGTCAAGTATTTGGTATCTTTTGAGCTGAAATGAAAAGATCCAGGTGGATTTGCTGTGTCACATTGACTTGGCACGAGACTGCTCACTTTTGCACCTTGGTGAGAACTTGGCCATGGCTGTGAATGACTAAAACCTTGTCTTAAGCTTCTGATGGTCTTTCTAGGCCTAGGCTTGGCATTGGTTGGTAAGAAGTGGTCTGACAAGCACATAACCCCTGGCACCTATAAGAAACTTGCTGAAATTTAATCGGTATCAAATTCAAAAGTGCAAGTCTCAAATTGCTTATGGCTATGTTGATGTATGCTTTGGATAGGATTAGCTCACCTTGTATGCATTGCTAACATTTTGTGTTCATGCCTATCTAGCTAGATGCTATTTTTGTGGTGATGCTTTCTTTTAAGCAAACCTGAACTACATGCTTTGCTCCTGAACTGTGTGAGATAGGTTCATTTGAGCTTGTCGCATGCCCCGTAGCCCTCACAAGTTCTGTATGCTAGAACTTGTATCTACTAGCTTTTCATCCCTGAATGAGCTCATTTTGTTCACTTGTGACATTTGCACTTCATGTTTTGGGTGAGAGATACCTTAATGTGTGCATTGTCAACAAGGGGGAGAGATTGCACCAACCTTGGACAAGGGGGAGAGACCTTGTACAAGGAGATCAGAGTTTCAGGGGGAGGGCTGCATTGTCCTAGAGGAGCACCACCCCAGGGGGAGAGTTGCATTGTGAGATGGGCTGTGATGTAGGGGGAGTTGGAGTTTTAGCATGCTCTTTTGGCCAGCTGTGTCGAGCCTTTGCCTCTTTTTGGAGGAGCTGGTCTTTTGCTTCTAGCATGGCTGTGTTGTGCCCTGCCCCTTTCTTGAGGGGCCATGCTTTGTTGATCGGCTGCGTTGAGCAGTTACCCTTGTCTTAGGGGGCCGATCTTTTGGCTTTGCTCTGTTCACTACTTGTGTCCCCGTTCTGCCTTTCTTTGGCTTTTGGGCACTTGAGTGGATTTTCTTTGTTTTTCTTTCTTCTGTTGTTCTTTGTTATGCTTTTGTTTTCTTTGTCTATGATTTCAGGTAGTTGGTGAAAGTGTTGACAAAGCACTCATCAAGGGGGAGATTGAGGGACTCAAGTCCTCAGTCTTTACCGTCCGGTGGCTTCTGCTATACCGTCCGGTGGGTGCACCGTCGGACTGTCCGGTGACTCTATACCAGACTGTCCGGTGGCTTCTGCCAGGGCGATTCTAGGCTCGTTTTGCGTTATTTTCTCTCGGCGTTTGAGCGAGTGCTGTGTAGTGCTTCCGTAGTGCTTTTCTCAACGTGTTTTAGAGTTGGTAACTGGTCCTAGCTACGTGATTCTACACGGGTGAGAAGAGAGGGTTTTGGGGTCATAGGTTTTTAAGTGTCGACCTATTCACACTCCCCCTCTGGGTCGCTCTTTCAGTCCTCAACACACAGTTTAAGCGGGATGCGTTTTGTTTTTCTTATTTATCATTTTGTATACACTAGTGGGTTACGTCATTTTCTTTTTTTTTTCTTTTGTATTTTTCGTTTGTATTTTCTTTTTTTTGTTGTTGCGGGTGTTGTTTTTATTCTTTTCTTTTGTGTTGTTCTTTAAAATCATAGTTTAGGAACCCTTTCGCTGTGATATCTATATCTATATACCTAATTATATACCTAATAATATTAAAGCAAATAAGGTTTCCCGGTCCGCCGTAAGGTTTTCTGGTCCGTTGTGACTCATATATATATGACACGTGGGCCTCTCTCCGACTCGTGGACGTGCATAATAATTATATATCTATATCTATCTCTACCTAATATTAAATAGAATAAGGTTTTTTGGTCCGTTATCTCACATAATGACGTGTGGGTCCTCCCAAACTTGCAAAACTAAAAGCACTCGATCTGCTTTGCCCTTGATTAAATAGGACTCTACTCCTTTAGTACGATTAAAACTCCCTTCTCACATAATGACGTGTGGGTCCTCCCAAACTTGCAAAACTAAAAGCACTCGATCTGCTTTGCCCTTGATTAAATAGGACTCTACTCCTTTAGTACGATTAAAACTCCCTTCATGTCAAGTCCGTCTCCTTTCTGACGCCTGCCAGTATAATCTTTCTTTGCTTACGGTACGTAGCAGGAATCCGGTCCGTAGCAGGAACCCTTGCAGCACTAGGATTCAATCTTACCATATGATCCTCCGATCATAAAAAGAACCTTCGAGGCAAGAAGACGAGCAAGCACGAAAATCAATTAGCAAAATCGTCATGGTGTTGGCGTCAATTAGCAAGGTCACGGTGATGCACTTTCATAAAACACACACACACACACACACAAAGGATGCATAGCACGCGCGTCGTCGCCGTCGTACACATTGCGGACGCCGAGACCGGCGGCATCATCATCAAGGACGCGGCGCAGATCGCCGACATCAATGCCTCCGCGGGCAGAGCGACGTGCATGCCGGTGGCGGCACGGCGGGCAGCTTGGCTCTCCACAGGGAGCGACGGCTGCACCAGATGATGTTCGACGACTGAAAAGAGAGGCCGCACCGCCCAACGCGGCCGCCGACGACCCAGCATGGACGGAATTGTCGGTGACGGCGTGCGCCGAGCATGGGCAGCTGCATCCGCGTGTGTGCCACGAGGACCTCGCGGGATACGTGAGCAGGCTCCAGACTGAGAGCGGTCAAACAAAAGAAGAGATTCACAGGCTCAGGATCGGAGAAAGAAAAAAATATGAATTATTCATGTATGCCTATTCGTATTTAATTGTATTAATTTTACCTACAGGCTCAGGATCGGAGAAAGAAAAAAATATGAATTATTCATGTATGCCTATTCGTACTTAATTGTATTAATTTTACCTGGCTAAGTATTAATTAATTAAACACATCATCTATATCAATAACAACATTTAATTTATCCCAATAATCAAGTATTACTTAATCACCACTGGTTGGATTTATTATATTGGGAATTTTTTAGAGGTTGCAATATTTATTTTTTGAGGTTAAATTTGATGCTAGAGTCTGTCTTGCCTCCGTGGACACATTCAACAATGCATTTGCTATTGCCAAAGAGCGGATTTTGCTCTTTTTTTTTTTTTATCGAATATGCAAGAAAACTATGCATCATTGTATTAAGAAGAAAGCCAATGTGAGTGCACATGGAGCTATAAGCCGGCTGGGCCGATAAGAAGACCAAACCCTCCCCCTATGGCCAGGTCAAAACAAAACAATTAGGGAACTACTCGCGTATCAAACGACCAAGATCAACAGCCTCGACACGTGCCCAGAGTCTGGCTAAATCTGAGACGGCCCTAAGGAAGCACGAAAGATCCAATGATTCACCCCTGAAGTAGCGACCATTTCTTTCCTTCCAGACTTGGCAAGCGATGAGCAAGAATAAGGAGTCGAAACCACCGCAGAGTCGAGTTTGCTCTTTCTCTCAAGTGCTAGCCAAACCTTGCCTACACAGGTCACTAGATATTCTAGCATGGTAACTAAATGCAAATGTTGCTCCATAGCATAGCCTGGCAAGGTATGTATAGCCTTCTCCTCCATTGATATACCACTTGCACTCCAACCGTGTAGTCAATGATTGTAGAAAGTAGCTATCAAAAAGTCATCAGTACCAGCACTGCCGAGGAGTTTATGTTCTTTTGTCGCCATGTGTTTATCAAAGCTGTAGACATGTGTTAATGATATGCGTTGTCTTTTTTTCTCAGTTTCTCATCGTAGTTGAAATATATTGCCTATCACTTTCTCATCGTAGTTGAAATATATTGCCTATCACGTTAATATAATACATAAACATATGGATACGATAATATATTCATATATTTGTCACCCGTTGCAACGCACGGGCATATTTTCTAGTCTCTTCTCTACCTAATATTTATTAATAAATATATTTATTTATTAAAGCAGATAAAGTTTCACGGTCCGCGGGTGATTTCTTCGTCCGTCAAGAAACATCCTCCACATCTGTCATGTGGCCCACTCCTGGGGTTCATCGGACAAGGAGAGAACACCTCCATCCCACAAACAAACGGAACCAGAACAGATCGATTTCATCCCAGGACAATTATGCTATCGCAATGGGCCTAAAACTCTCCTTTCATATGGTCATCAGTCAATCAACAAAACAATTTCTTTCACAAAATCAAAGCCCAATAATCGTATTTTGGTCCATGATTGGTCAGAGCCAATACATACATATATGGTCCATGTTCTGCACCAAGAACAAATCAAACGCTATAGGTTTGCGTCCATTAAAGCCCAATCACCATCAAATACAACATACACGATATCTCAGATCAAATGTAAAATCCCAAATCGCCATATCAACTCTGATCAAGCCTGTTCATAACCGCAATTCAACGAGCTCATCCAAGCACCGCAACAAACATCGAGACTCTGAATCACGAGATTGTGCGAATCAAAAGAAAACGAGAAAGGATCCAGAGTAGATCAGATCTTGGCTTGCCTTGATGGTGACGTCTGGTCACCTTGGCCGCCCGTGACCAGGAGGACAGGTGTGCTGATCTGGCCGCGGCGAGCCGTAGGTGTCCGGGAGCTCGGGAAGAGGCGGCGGCGGAGATTCGAGGAGACAGTGGGGCGGGGCGCCACCGAGAGCCGGAGGTGGCCGGGGAGCTCGGGAAGAGGCGGCGGAGAGCCCACAGCCCAACGGGGAGGGAGGCGGGGTGGAGGTTCGAGGAGATGTCGCGACCGCGGAGAAGCCGAGGTGGCGGCGGAGAGAGAGCCCCGCAGGAGCTCGGGAAGAGGCGGCGGAGAGCCCACAGAGGAAAGGGTTGGCGGCGGACGGGCAGGAGGAGAGCGGAGGAGGAGCGGGTGGGTCGTAGGGAGCGGCTAGGGTTGCTGTTTTTGCTCTTCGGAGTTGGGCTGTGGGCAAGACTGGGCCGGTTGATGGCACTCGGGATTTCAGCCCAGTTCCGTGGAGTTGGGCAGCACAGTGGTTTTGAGATTTTTAATGCCTTTAATTGTTTTTTATTCATTATTCAATACATATTTACTACCATGATATACAAGAGCCGATTATTTTTCCCGAAGACTATGAGCGCAGAGAATTTTGATACAGAGGAAACAATCCTGCTGACTAATAAAGAGGAATAGGAGTACGGATAGACTTAGCCCATGTGTTGTGTGGCAGCAGACGATAATAATCTTATCGTGCGTTAATAGAAGGCTTTAAGTGATTTTACTTCGTATTTTAAACATATGCATCACGAAGAAAACCACGTGCCCTTTATGCCACTGAAATTGTTTTCATGCCCTACATATCCTTTGTACCAATAAAATTTTGTTTTACATCCTATGTGCCATCCATTCGATCTAGCGATAGCGATAGCGGTGGATAGATAAATCTTCTTTCCGTTGCAACGCATGGGCATAAGGTAAGATTTCTGGGTCCGTCATCTCATAAACCTGACATGTGGGACCGATCTGTCCGAAACACAACATTTCTTCGTCCGTCTTTTCCTGCCAAGAAAATCCGTCCACCAGCGCCGTCAACATGTCCCACGAGCCCCGCAGCACATCCGATTCTGACTCCCATGGCCTAATTCAGGCCGCAGCTGGCAGGCTAATAGGAAATAGAGTTTGCAAGTCGCAAGCTGGCAGGCTAACAGGAAATAGAGTTTGCAAGTCGCAAGGACAGTCCAAAAGCAAGAGATCGATTCGATACAGGAGCAGCAGAAGGATCGATCTATACCTCTGTCTTACATACCTAGAATAATCCAATGCAAAGGAACCATAAGAACGAGAGACTGCCGCCGTTGTTGCTTGCTGAAGCAGACGATACAACCCTCAATGTCTCTTGCCGCTTAGAGTCAAAAGGCCCACTGTGCCTGCATCTGTGTCTTGCCGGCGACACAACCCCCGCCTAGAGGATTGGGCAAGGTCCATCGACCAAGACCCGGCCCGCACCGCATCACCTAGCGTACGTGCGCCACCGCGCCGAGGATGCCAACTCACTCGCCGCAACGTAGCTTCACTTGCTTGCCGGCGACCACGCTGTGCCTCCCCATCTGTCGTTTTTTGCCATGCCAGAGTCGATTAGCTTACCACTCTCTGCCAGTTCACCACAGCTCAGCGATTGTGAGGCTTTGGATCAAAGAGATGATAAGCTTTGATGTGGACTGTGGTTCTAGATCAAGCTGGTGGTGGCAGCCGGCAAACATGTAATGGCGGTCGCGAGGAAACAGAAAAGGATGGTAGGGAGGGGCCTCTGTACAGAGGTTGGCATTGGGCACGATGCCATAGCGTGCACGACCTCCATAATATGTGTCGGCAATCAGCATCATCTCAAGCCATGAGAAATTAGTTGCCATCTCATATGCTGTCCAAAAGCACCGGCGGTCGAGACCAAGAGGACAAGCGAGGGATAGGTAGACCACCGGATGTGTGCGCGACATCTGTGCCATACAAGACATCGGCGCAGGTGTGCTTGCCTAGGATGAGTGTGGCTGCGTGACGGGGAACGGGGGATGGGACATGCAGAACGGCTGAGAGTCGCCGCTTGCGCAAGAATCTCTGGCCTTTCTATCTCTTGGCCTTTGGGACTCGACTGATTTTGTTGGACTCTAGGAGTGGAAGTGGGGATTGGACTGGAGTGCTGCCGCTACCCCTTGGGCTCGTGTGCTACTGAGGTAATGCTTGCACTAACGTAAATTATTTTTATGACCCTATTGTGTATAATGCTAATTGTCTGTCAGTAATGTTAAGAAAATAATATAAATATATTTGTGACGCCGTAGCAATGCACGGGCAATTTTGCTAGTATAATATTAAAGCAAATAAGATTTTTCGGTCCGTCGTATGGTTTTCCGGTCCGTCGTGACTCATATATATGACATGTGGGCCCTACCCAACAAAATCTGTCCACCTTTCCCATGGGCAGCGGAGGCATAAGTCCCTTGCAAATCAGACTCCACACGCCTCCTGGAACAAAAAATATACTTCTCCTAATCCGAGGCAAACAATCAAGTCAAGTACAACACGGTAAATTTGAACCGATTCAGATGCTATCCGATCCCATAAATTGAACTGTCCGTGGCGTGGCGAGCGGCCTCGGGATCGGCAGTCGGCAAGTATTGGTCCATGATGCAGTTGAGCAAGCCGTAAAGGCGTTGTCAATCCAGTACTCGCGCACATCGCCACGCGTGCGCCTGCCGATGACGCGTGCGGTGAGCGCGAAGGCGGTCTCAGCGAAGTAGCGGCCGGGCTCGCCGATGACCTCAATACACGTCACGCACGGCAGGCCGCCGAAGTGTCGTGCCGCGCGAGGGCTTGAGGATACCGCGCCGAGGTAACACAGGTCGGCGTTTAGGGGCTGCGCGCCGAGGCAGTCCACGTCAGGCGCCGGCCCGGCTGGGAGGTCAGCTACCTCGGCGCTCGGTCAAACAGCGCCGAGGTGTCTACCCTCGGCGTTGCCGCATCACGCGCCGAGGTGGTGTGGGCGCTGGGCTGCGGGCCCAACCTCGGCGCGCAGTCCTTTAGCGCCGACCCTCGTGTCCTCGGCACTGGACCGTGGCGCGCCGAGGTCTGGAGACTTAAGCCGTGCTGCCTCTTTTCTTTTTTTCTTCCTCCAGACGCTCTCTCCCACCGTGCCTCCCACTCTCTTTCTCTCCCTCCCGAGGTCGCCCTAACCCTAGGGCCCGTTTCCGGCCGGGTGGACGCCGGATCGAGGGCGCCCTCCCTCCCCCAAGGTAGCCTTCCCTCTCCTCTCCTTCCCTATCCGCGTTTTTCCCTTTGCATTGCCTCCGATTTGTTAGAACCCTAGGTTTTGGGGAATCCTAGAATCCGAAATTTTTGGTTTGGTTTGACGTTAGGTATTAAATCTGTGTTGTATTGTAGATAGTTTTGCCGGTCAGATGTGGAGATTTGATGTGATTTTCATAATCATGAACTAATTTTGTTGAGTTTTTCCTTACTAGATATTGTGACCATATACACTTAGCAATAATATTTGGCACTCAAATTTGGTATATTAGATTAATGTATGTGGCTATATTTGTAGGATAAAGGACTTTTTAGCGCTGTTTATGGTTTGTAACTTATTGTTGTGACACGGGTGATTTAAATTTTTTTAGTAGATGGATAAGTTAATCAGAGTCAGACACGGTGCTAATATGATGAGGACAGTGGGTGACAATGTAGAATCTGAAGAAATGATAGAGGATGTATTTATGTTTGGTCAGTCGCCTAGTTTTTCAGAATTGGTGGAGCGGGTAAAATTGAATCTAGGTTGTTTAGAAGAGGACCTAATTTTCAAAGTAGATGGAGTTATCGATGTTGGTTCGTCTAATGGCCCCCAGGTGGAGAGGTTGGCTCCAATCAAGAGTGAAAGTGATTGGGTTGCATATAAGGAAATTGTGATGTCATCAGAAGTTTGGTCACTTGATGTGATTTTTAGGACAGAGTTTGCACATATAGAAGTACCTAGAATTGCTTTGGAGATTAGGAACGATCCAAGTAGTGAATATGAAGTACCTCAACAAGAGGTAAATGTGTCCCAAGAAGACATTGTAGGCACACAAGAGACCGAATTTGGCAAATGCGGTGGACACGAGAACCGTGGTACACTAGATGGCCACATCGAGGTGCTTGTCCCAAGCAATTGTGACTATGAAGGTCGGGATACATACGACGACAATATGGACGGTCGGGATGGTAATGACCAAGGGATTAGGGTGGCTACGTCATCAAATCGGGTGCAAGTTGAGGTGGAAGGAGATGACAAAACATACGAAGATGGTAGGGCATCCGATTCGGATGACGACCGTCCGGTGCCAAGGCTAAGTAGTACGGAGATGCAAATTCTGAAGGAAGTGGTCACATGCCGTGATCCTCTTGTTCTTGATTACTTTGATTTGAGCCAAGGCCACCGGGCAGTAGCTGATGGACGGATTGAAGTGCCTCGTAATCCCAGCAAAGGTGAAATCATTGAGAAGGGCATGGTCTTTGCGGATATGGTGCAACTTAAAACTTGGTTGCAGGAGTACTCCATAGTCCACAACCGTCCGTTTAGTGTCACACACTCGTACAAGGACAGGCGGTACACGGTTACTTGCAAAGAGGATTGTGGGTGGAAGGTTTGTGCTAGGAAGGACAATGTTGGAAAGTGGAAGATAACATCGGTGCAGCAGCCACACATGTGTGCGACCGCAGAGGTGGAGGAAACCCATTTACAGTTGAATTCTAGGTTCATTGCGAGGACGTTTTGCAACGTCATCAAACACATGCCCACCATTACGGTGTCCGCACTCATTGAGTCAATCTTTCTGCGGTTTGAGTACCGCGTGAAATATGGAAAAGCCTGGAGGGCAAAACAGCTAGCTTTAGAAATGATCTATGGTGATTGGGAGGCGGCGTACGAGCGTCTCCCAGTAATGTTGAATGCCATGAAATCGAAAAATCCAGGGATGCATTATGAGTACTTGCCAAAACAAGGTGAAACAAGGGATGGAAGACAGGTTTTCGGTAGGGCTTTCTGGACTTTTGGGTAGTGCATTGAAGCTTTCAAGCATTGTAGGCCGGTGTTAGCAATCGATGGCACATTCTTGACCGGGTACAATGGCACCCTGCTTGTTGCCATTGGCATTGATGGTGAGAACATGTTGGTTCCATTGGCATTTGCCTTGGTAAGTAAGGAGGATACCGATAGCTGGTCTTGGTTCCTGAGCCTAGTACGACGCTTGATTGTGGGGCGCGGCCATGATGTCTGCATAATATCAGATCGGCATGCAGGCATCCTCAATGCAATGGAAGAGAATCTGGATGGGCATGGACGAGTGTACCATAGGTGGTGCACAAGGCACCTTGCACAAAATTTAATCCGACATGACGGGAAAAAAGAGAACTTTGAGCTGTTTGAGGAGGTGTGTCGGCAACGAGAGAAGAGAGATTTCCATCGGAAGTTGAAAGACCTTATGTTACGCACCAATGACGAAGGCAGGTCTTTCTTGGAGGGCCTAATGTCGTGTAAGGAGAAGTGGTCCCTTGCATACGATGGAGGAGTATGCTGGGGTTTTATGACAAGTAATTTTGCAGAGCTAATGAACAGCTTGCATAGGGGTTGCAGATCCCTTCCGGTGACAGCCATTGCGGCCTTCACGTTCTACAGGTGCAACCAATGGTTCGTCCAAGGGTTCAACCGTGCGACAGCTCTTTACAAACACCGGAAGGAATGGCCTAAGCATGTCAACGATATGATTGGCTACTTAAAGAAGAAATCAAAGCGTCAGACCGCTACATGCTTTGACAAGGCCTCTGGCACGTATGAGGTTTTGGAGGCTGGTGGAACCAACACAGGTGGAGAAGACCGTCACGCTAGGAAGCACAAGGTGGTCATTACTAGGAACACATACACATGTGAGAAACCAACCTTGTTGCACATCACGTGTTCCTATATGCACACGGCCTGCAAGGTGTGTAGAGTAGACCCATTGGTACCTCCAAGGACCTCCAAGGAGTTTGGGCTTCGGTATCTGATTAACACATGGGCACCTCAGTTTGAGCCTTTCAGAGATGAAGACGAGTGGCCAGAGTATGTAGGGCCGAAGTTTTTAGCCGACCGAGCTTTGCTCCACAAAAGTAAAGGGCCTAGGAAAAGAAAGCACTTTGCAATGGACATGGACCGGACTGTGAAAGGGAAATCGAAGCGGAGGCTAGTTGGATCTCATTTCGTAGAGGACACACAACAGAATCGTTGCTCTCTATACCACAAGGAGAACCATAACAAACGAAAATGCCCTTTTTCTGAACCTAGTCAAGTAATGCATTAGTACTCCCTTCATAAAGCATATAAATTAATTCCATGTTCATGCATATTTGATAGTTTATCCTTTAAGTATGTGTTATAACCATTGATTCTGTCATAATGCAGGATGGAGCGGTACCCTCTTCTCGATGAGCGGTACGATGCGAAGCACCAAACCAGACGGATCGAGCAGGGGGAGGTATGATCTATGCATCTAAATATTACTTAGTGTACTTCCATGACCCAAAATGAAAACATATTGTCCTACAATCACACCAATGTTGTACAATCAAATATCATCTTAGAAATACTTTTCAAATACCATTTTAAAACTATGCTTCACTTGGTTGTTGTAGGCGCTTGGTGCACTGAGGCCTATGACCCACGAGGCCCGGCTAGTGATGCAGTACGACCACAGGTACACACCGTTCCTTCGCCGAGCGAAGCTGTTAACGGTGTCGATGATATACCACCGCGGGCTGCCACCATTGAACCCAGCCGCTCTCACCGCGCTTGTGGACCGATGGCGGCCAGAGACCCACACGTTCCATCTCCCAGTGGGCGAGATGACGGTGACCCTAGAGGACGTCGCCATGATTCTAGGCCTCCCCATTCGGGGGGGGCCCCCGTGACCGGTGACGCTCCACCCGGTGGCTGGGTTGGCCGTGTCGAGGCCTTCCTCGGCCGACCCCTTCCTGCGGAGCAGGATGGAAAGAAGAGGCGGACCAGCGGAGTGCCACTGCGGTGGATCCGCCAGGAGTTTGGTCAGTGTCCAGAAGATGCGGACGAGGCCACAATCAACTTCCACTGCAGGGCATGGGTCCTGAACATGTTCGGATCGATGCTTTTCCCAGACGGCACTGGAGACACTGCCTCTTGGATGTACCTCCCTTGCCTCCTAGACTAGGACGACGCCGGCACGTACAGCTGGGGCTCTGGCGTTCTTGCCTTCCTGTACAGGCAGTTGTGCGAGGCCTGTCGCCGGGTGAAACCTGGGTCGACCATCTCTGGGTGCCTCACTCTCTTACAGGTGCTTGCTAATTTCGGTATCTATGTCCATTACTTGCACGAAAATCCGTTCATTGCATGAATTTAAACTTATGGTTTGGTCGATTCGCAGATATGGATGTGGGAGAGGTTCCCAGTTGGTCGGCCTTACCGCTTGCCCCTGCCTCCCTCGTGGCAGCCAGAGGGAGATCCAGAGATGGCCCCCACTGTTGCTTACCTGTACGATAGGGCGAGTTTGACCTACTCGCTGCGAAGGCACGCGTACGTCGAGGCTACAAATGAGTTGGACAAATTGACGCCTCAGCAGGTATAAAAGAGTTCAATATTTCTTTTATGCGACTTAGTATTTTGCTTTGAAGCTAAGTGACTCGTTCTGCGTAGGTTAATTGGAGACCTACCGCCGCAAAGCTGTGGAGGCCCTGCCCCTCAGTGTGTTGTGCCGGCAGGACGCGGATGTCTGGTTCACATGGTGCCCACTCATTTGCTTCTATGCAGTGGAGTACCACCTTACGGACAGATTCTGCTGTGATGCCCCTGGCATCTCAGAAGCCGTACACACAATTATACATAAGCTAATGATGAATTAAGACTAAATCATGCTTGAGAGAGTAATGAGGAATTGGTAGATAAACCACTAAGTCAAAACTTCTCAAACATGAAATTTTAGCTCATCCCCAAATTGATTCTGAAATTTCTTTTGATTGGACTATACAACTCAAAAATTTTCTTTTATATGAAATGAAATTGAACTCATCACCTTTCAAATGCATCTATTGTGGATGTATTTGGACTTCATTTGATACTTCAAAAGATGAAAACAAGAAAAGCTTTACTTAGGATAAATCTGCTATTTTACCAAAACCCTAAACAAGGTATGTTGTATTTCAAAATATGTTGTGATTTAGAGAATGCTCATATTATCAAAGTTGTAGGAAATGATCTAAGAAACAACTTTGTCAAAATGAGTCTGGTCATAAAATGAATTATAATAGGAGTTTTGAAACAATTTTTGTCAGCCTAGAAACACACTTTAAATCTGTCCAGTTTGGAAAATGGAGTTTTACTCTAACCTACACCCATTTTCATGCAAGGACCAAATTGAAGGGATTGTAGGTTTTGAAATTCCAAACAATATTGTCAATAGGCTCCTTGGGTGATAAGGCCCGGAAATAAGAGTTTTGAATTTTCTAAGCAACCCTGGTCTGTAGGCCAAATGAAATTTGAGAGCTAGATTCAAATGAAATTCATATTTCTAAACAATTTTTGGTATTAAACCTTTTGACAAAGTTGTATATATTCATTAGTAGAACATTTCTTTCAATGGGCACTCTTCCAAAATCGGAGTCTAAATGGGTTAAAAATGCGATTTACAGCAGGATAGAAAACACACTTTTTCCATTCCTTTTACTGAGTCCATGACAGGTGGGGCCCACCTGTCAGGCCGGTCTTCTTCCTCAGTACGACGCCCGCCCCGTGGCTCGCCGGCGTACAGGACGTACGCGCGGCCACGGATCGACGGCCCCACCGCGTTCTCCCTTCACCTGGACGCGCCCCGGCCCCCTCCACTCGCTCTCTGCCTCTCCACTCCACTCGCCGCTCGCTCTCTGCTCCCTCTCCCTGCGCTCGCACTCGCAGCGCGCCGCCGCCATTAGAGGCTCGGAGTCGAGCTTGAGCTCGCCGCGCCGCCGCCATCCGACCTCCTCGCGCCCCGAGGGTGCCGCCACCACCTCCGCCGCGACCCGGCGCACCCACCCCGCTAGGCCTCGCCGCCGTTCCTCTCCCCTCGGAGTAGATCGAGCCGCCGCGCCGGGCGCCGCCCGCCATGGTCACCATGGCCGGCCCGCAGCGAGCTCGGGCCAATCACCCCTCCGGTGATCCTCGTGCCTAGCCGACCGGCGCCCCACGCTCGCCCCGACCCCCTCCACCGAATCTCCAAGGCCTCGGCCCTCACCACCGCCCCTAGCCCCTCTCCCCGCGCGCGCCGCCCGCGCGCACCCGCGCCACCCACGGGCTCGTCGCGGAGAACCCCTTTCGGGCCACCACCGCGCTTCCACTCCACCACCGCCGGTTTCGCCACCCCGCCGCGCACCTCACGAGCCCACCCTCGCCGCCTCTCGGTGCCCGAGCTGCCGGAATCGGGGCCGCGCCACCGCCTCCGCGCGCCGTCGCGCCGCGCCGGTTCATCGCCGCCGCGCCGCCTCCCCACTCCACCCCGGGCGACGACATCTAGAGGGAAAGGTAGCCCGCGGACGGGAACGCCTCCTCGGCCCTGATCGGCTCCAAGGCCGGCCCCGCCGCCGCCGGCGCAGCCGCGCCTCTCCCCGCGTCGCGCGCCGTCGCCCGTCGGCCCGAGGAAGAAGAAGAAAGGAGGTTTTGCAATATAGCCCCCGGCCTTTTGAAGTTTCACAGATTCGTTCATGCACTGTGCTATGAGTCCGGTGATTTTTACCCGCTAGCCCTCGAAATCTATAGTTAATTACGTCCGGGTCCCTGGTCTGTGTGATTTCCATTTAAATGCATTTAAATTAGGTATGAACTTTGGAAAATCATATAAAATCACAGAAAAATCCAAAATGGACAAACTCAGTTGCGTTAGACTCCTCTTAAGTAGATCTACATGATTGGTATGATGTGGTTGTGTGAAAAGACATTTATACCCTTGGTTTTGTTGTATGCATGTTAAAGCAAAATAATTACCAAAAGAGATGCAAATGGACTCCAAATGTTGTGAAACTTGGACAGTGGATTTAGTGTGATATTTAGGCACTGTCTGAATTTTGGTAGCCCTAGGACTTGCTGTTATTTACTCTTTTGCCCTTATACAGGTGTTATGAGCAATTATTCAACCTAGAAATTGGAGGCTATACAAAATGTGCATAAAATGGATCTTTGGTATTTTCATACACTTTGGATAGTATAAGTAACCCAACTATGAACTATGAGCCCCTGCATGTTAGGTTTGGAAGGGGATTTAGAAAGGACAAATATTGACTTGTATAAATAGACAAATGGAAAATGTGGCACAAATAAACCTCTAAAATGATGGGGTCTTGTTTTAGTCTTTATAAGGTATAGTGGTGCTGTGTAAGCGAAATGTGGGCTATAGCCTAAGTAGTTTGCCTCTTGTTCCACTATTTCATGTATAAATTGATCATTTATGCAACTAGGAAAGTGATGCCCATACAATGTATGCTTAGAGTGACAGGCCTCTATTTTTCCTATGCCTTGCATGGTATGGGAAGCTCACTGCTAAAAATTTAGGGTGTGCATGTTTGGGTTGATCACTGTTTTTGAAATTAACAAAAGGTTACTTGCTAAACTTGATAAATAGGAAAAGTGACCTTTGGGTGTATAGAAAATTCTAGGAAAATTCTAGTGTGTTGCTAGCATGATATGGAGTCCAGAAAGTATATGTTTGAAATAGGTCCATTGAGGTACTCCGTGTTTAGGTAGTTTATCTATCACCTTTTTGTCGGTTCATGGAATGGATATTCATATATGTGTTTCGTGTTCAAGCATCTCATTTCTTGCATCATCCCGCGTATTATTCATATAGCGACGCTCATTGCAGATACGTAATCCAGAAACGAGCACGTGGAACTACCTCAACCAACGGTGATCCAAAAGACCAACTAAGACCCACTCACGACCTGGAGGGCCCATCAGTCGTGTTTGGACGGAGGAGTTGTCCAAGGGATCAAGGGGTTGCCTGGGGCAAAGCCTCACAACCCGGCGAACTAACAGTAGCTTAGTTTGATGGTTTATTAAAGTGAATCAAGGTAGGCAGGACCATGCAAATCCCAGCAAACAAATTATTTTGAGTTACGCATATGCATTAGGATTGATTGAAACCAATTGCATTAGACTTCCCGGCTGCCCTGGCCCTAGCACCTATACTTAGGGTTCGTAGGACGAGTGCCTAGAATGGTTAGGCGCGAGTAGACACGAGTGAGCACTGTCACTCGTCTCGTAGGGTTTACTTTCGAATGATGAATCTTCATTACTATGAATTTATTATTGCTATGTCATGCTTTCAATTGAGACCGGGCGGAGATATGGGATTACTATGTTGAAAAATGATGTGATGGTATGGTGGACTCCGCCCGAGTCGCATAAGGCCCGTTCGCTGTTCGCCTGCTGATCGGCATAACATTGCTAGAATGCTTATCCGGGAAATGGGACCGGTGAAACCTTACTCGTGCCATCCGAAGAACAGAAACACGTTTCTACCCACTGGTTGAGAGGAAGGTGGCCCGGGGGAGCTTGGTGCTCATGACGGGGAGACCGAGATGTCGGCAGGCTCGTCATGGGGGCACAACCCGGGAGTCAGGCGGGAGTGAATCGAACTTGGGATGGGACAAGTGGAGAAGGGAGACTATATGTGGGAAAGCCGTCGTGTTAGTAAGCATATGGGCCCCTGGCATTTTCTAGTTATTCCCGGGAATATAAAAATCGATTCGAATCGCTGATGCTCACCAGGTGTGAGAATGCCAATATCGCACACGGGCAACGTAGAACTGTTTGAGGCAAGATGTTTTATGGAATTGATGATTTGATACGACACAATGGTTATACATGCTTTACTTCATGCAAATTACTCGCTTTATATTACCAGTGAGATTCAGGATAAGGACTAGCGGCTGTCAAATCCCGCTATAGCATGACATTAAAACATAATGGTTAATCATGATTAAAGGATAGCGACTGTCAAATCCCGCTATCCTATGGCAACATTTTACAGTTTAAAACCAATGGCTAAGGACCTACTCGCTAGTAAGCTGAGCTTTGCGTCAGCCGTAAACCCTGTCCATTAAGCCCTACTGAGTAATTAGTACTCAGGGTTTGCCCCCACTTTTGGCTCACAGGTACTGGCGGCATTTGGATAGCTGCTTGGAGAAGGGTAGCACCGGTGGGCTCGGTGCTTCTCGCCTCGTTCATCTGTATGAAGACTTCTTAAGTATTTGGTTTCCGCTGCGAGATGTTTTGAAGACGCTTCCACATTATATATATTTTGGACATGTATTTGACTATATACATTCTCGGTTTGTAACTAAGTCTATCTATTCTATGTTTCAACTGCCTGTGATGATGTAACTGTTGTGGCTCCATCGCGAGTCGGATGTGTGTGATGTCGGTTCCTCTGGGATTTGGTGCAAATCGAGAGCCGAGGGCTTCTCGACGGACGACCGGGTTTAGTACGGTCTAAGTACACTGTAAGCTAATGGTGACAGGTGTACTTAGCCCGTATTAAATCGGCGGTTCCGCCACATCTGCCGCCAGTTCGGACGAGACCAAACTTGCCCAGTGCCGGCGTTCTCCACGGTATGGGACCTCCACAACTTCGACCGTGCCAAGCAAAAGAAGATCACCAACTTCTAGCATCACCACCGCGATTACGTGGCCGAGTGGGAGAGACTGGAGCAGCTTGGTGTGCCCGTTCACGCCTGCCACCGCGAGTCTAGGTACCCACAGTACCTTGCCTGGTTGGGAGCACACACTCGTTTACACCTAAAGCCAGCTTGGACCGAGGAAGACTACTTGGACATAGCAAGCTCAGATGAAGGGGAAAACCAGTACGACCAGGCCACACGTGAAGGCCGGCAAGTTGAGGTAGCACCGGTGTTTGCACGTGCGGTGAGTGCTCTTTCTTATACATAGCAACCAAGGGTGTGTCCGTTGTCAACTTGCCATTGAACTTCTGTGCCACAGGGTAATGAGATTATGAGGACGGTGATTGAGCATGGGCAAGCACTAATGGTGCCAGAGGGGAGCCCGGACGAGGCACAGAGGCTGCGCAACTTCATCATTGTAATATAATTTCAAATTTCATCCTCCTATGAAGACGTGTATTGGGCTGCCTATGACTCAATTATTGTTTCTTTCAGCGTGCTATGCACCGCCTCAAGAAGGTTGCCAGACGAATGGGGTGCCGGTCGCAGGACGTTGTCCTCCCGGCGTGGGCTTCCTCATCTCGCCGCACAGCACGCAGCAGAGGCGCCGCTGATGCTTCCTCGACTAGACACACCGCAGCCGGGTCGTCCTCAGCTGCACGCCGTGACACATCCAGCGATGAGGATGCGGGCGAAGATGAAGGCGCGGCGAGCGATGATGCACCTTCGAGCCGTAGCGACCACGCCGAGAGGCAAGACCCCACGTACGAGGAGATCAACATGTCACAGCTGCATGATGCTCCTAGGTCGTCGCAGCCACCTACGCAGGCGCAACGTCCCAACAAGGGGAAGCGGACCAAGGCATCCTTCACTCCTGGCAGTGACGCTTTGCCGCGTCGTGGGAGAGCACGCCGTGGTCGCGGGAGAGGCCGTGCCGATGGTTGAGTGGATATCGCCGATGTGGACTTTAGTTATGCCTTGTTTCATTTCGAATTGGACCTCTTGTTCAAGTACCATGTCTTTTATTTTGGATGTATGGAGCTGTTAAACTATGTGGACTCGGGTGTGTTGAACTCTATGCATGTATAGATGTGTTAAACTATGGACTGAGTTTGGATGTCTTGAACTATGTGGACTATTTTTCTGAGTGCCTGCAAAATTGGTGTTTCAGTTGCTGAGTTTGGATGTGTTGAACTATCTGTTTCAGTTGCTGTTTTCTTTTTTTTTTAAGCTGCAGACGAGGTATTCAACCTCGGCGCTCTATCCATTAGCACCGAGGTGTCGGCCGGGACCCAGTACTTTCTGAGGCATATCTGCCGAGGTCGTACACCTCGACGCGCGGCTAGGATATGCCTCAGAAACTATTGGCTGCCGGGGTGCTACCTCGGCGCTAAAGCAAGAACCGAGGTAGCACACCTCGGCGCGTGGCTACGGTAGGCCTCAAAAACTACCGGCAGCCGGGGTGCTACCTCGGCGCTAAAGGATGGAGCGCCGAGGTACTATATCTCAGCGCTGCATCCTTTAGCGCCGAGCCACACAGCTTTTTAAAAAAAAGGAAAACAAATCGAAGTAAACATTCCCATATCACAGAGCCTCCCAAGATTTCACATACAAGATTTCGCCAAGCATAACAGATAGGGTTTAGAGTCCAAAGTACCGTTCCCATGATTGAATCACACAAATTGTTCAACAATACCCTAAATGCGTCAAACATTAACAATCCGGCAAATAGCTAAATAACAAACAGTCCAACATTCACGTGGTGCTAACATACATCAACAATCAAATCATAGAGATAGGTCCTACTGAGTGCAACGTGGCCACTTTCCCTTTCTCAGCGCATCCGGATTCTCCTCCAGAGCTGCCTTCTCCCTCCTTGCCCTGGCAAGCTTCACCTCCCTCTTTGCCTTGCGCTTAGCTGTAGCCCTACGCTTCTCTTCAGCGATGCGCTCGTTCCTTTGCTCCTTCTCCTTCTTCCTTGCTGCAATGCCCGCATTTATCTTGGGATTCCAATCCCTCAATTCATTAAACCACTCCCTATCTTTCTCCTTTACCTCTTTGTCTATCCATTCCTCGAAATCACATAGTGGTGGAGGCTCCTATGACCATCGGCAAATATTTAACATTAAGCACAACTTGCAATCAAAACACAAAGAGTGAGAATACAATCAATTACTTATAAATGTCCCTTTCATCAACGCCTTCTCTGGTGGATCAAAAGCCCAGTTAGCACACATCCAGTACCGCCGCCTAAAAGTCTCCTCTTCGTCGGATATCTCCAACTTACGAGGATCACCACAAAAGCACATGGGTGGCACAAGACCCGCAGGAATAGCCATACGGCTGTACCCCATTGCAACCTAGCATTAGGTTACCCAAAATTGGTTAAAATTAACTACGTACATAGTAAACGGTAATGAACCACCATGATTCCTAAAAACGATACAAAATAGCAAATCTGTCTGACTAAACAACCTGAAACAGGAATGAGTCACAAATCCTAACGTCAATCCAAAAAAATAATATCGATTTCTAGGTTTCCACAAAACCTAGGGTTTCAACACATCGAAGGCAATGCGAGCGATAATACACGGGTAGGCAAAGAGAGGAGAAGGAGGGATACCTTGGGGGAGGTAGGGCGGCCTCGATTCGGTGTCCAACGGGTGAGAGAAGGCACCTAGGATTTGGGCGAAATGGAAGTGTAAGAGAAGAAATGTTAGTGGGGTGAAGTGAGGGAATGGCTGGAGGAGGAAGAAGGGAGGGCGGCGTGGGATTTATGGCCTCAGACCTCGGCGCTGGCTCGTAGAGCGCCGAGGTAAGGCACCTCGGCGCTAACTGACCGAGCGCCGAGGCAGTGACCCGCTTTCGCCATGGAAGCTGACGTAGACTACCTCGGCGCGCAGCCCCTAAACGCTGTCCTGTGTTACCTCGGCGCAGTATCCTCAAGCGCCGAGGTCGGGATCCATTTTTAGAGAATGTTTCTCTACAGGTCTATTTGCGAAAAAATTTAAAAAAAGGGCCAAATTAAAAAAAAACACGTCAAACGTGGGGCTGGACACGAACCCTCCGGTGACGTTGAGGACACGGATGGGCAGCATCCCCAAAGCGGCGGGCGGCATCAAAGGCAGCGCGGCTGCGCAGCAGATTGCCTCGCTGTACACGGAGAGGTTGGACGTGCCGCTGCCGATGTCGAAGGAGACGCCGGGGATGCGGACGCCGGCGCGCTCGGCGGCGCGCAAGAAGGGGACGACCTCTTGGGCGTGCACGCCCGTACTTGGTCCCTAGGTTGACCCTGACGTTGCAGCTGTCGAGGCCCTTGAGGCAGAGCAAGAGATGAGGCCGGTGACAACGTCCTTGAGCGCGTCACGCTTGAATGCCAACCGCGGAGCGGAGAGTCCTTGCCCTGTTCACGGGTTGGTCTCAACCCGTTCAACCCGGCAAACTAGGCCGTTAAAACTCGGCTCATCGGGGGGACCAAACTGTGGTTTACACCGACTAACCCGTTTGCCTCGCTGAGATCGATGACAAGTGCCCCAGCAACGATGGTGCCCCATGTGTGCATGGAGCTCTCAGCCTCTCAGGCGCACGGAAGGCTGCGGTCTTCCTGAGCATCCTGAGCATCGCATGAACCTCGGTGTACTTGGCGGCTGCCTATATGTGGTCGCATCTTCATGGAAATCTCGACGCACAACAATGGAAATTGGAAATTGGAATATTGGATTGGAGGTCTAATGGGAGCAATAGGAAAATGGGAATTGATGGTCCAGCAGTAGAGCCCGATGCCCTGATGAGACGTAGTGATTACGTACATGCATGATGTTCTACTCCTCAAGGCTTCATTTCCGTTTATTCCTGCGTGAAGGATTGGAGCTTCGGCTTTGGTGCATAAATCATGATGTTTCTCATGATGTTCATGAGAAAGCCAGGAGGAACAGGAAAACGACCATCACAGCCATGGCGTCGTGCAGTGGCGGAGCTAGCGGAGATGAACGCATAGAAAACCAGCTCCCAGCCCGGCTGGAGAGGATATCCAGTGACGGCTCGGGATGGGGAAGACCAGCCCGGTAGCAAGGTAGATGAAAAAGAACAAGAGGATAACCATTTTTCCATAACTTCTCATCGTAGTTAAAATAGAACGTCTATCACTTTGCAGTAACACATAACCATATTAATGTGATGATATTTCTATATAGTAGTCACCCATTGCAACGTATAGACATGTTTGCTAGTCTATATATACCTATACCTATCTATATCTATATAAAAAGAGGAAGGTTCTTTTTCCACCATCAAATTTTCGTCCACCGTAGGCCGGTTTGTCGAATTCGATTTGTATTACGTGGAAGGAGGAGCCTACAGCGTCCGCTTCGGGTACTAGCCTTTTGACAGCTGGGCGCTGCTTGCCAAAGCCCAATCGCAGCGTGCTTCCTGATTTGTGTCTGTCCGCCGGCCGTAGTGGAAGCCCAGAGGGCAGAGCCGTAGAGGCCAGCGCAAGCATTAACCGCGCCAATGGAGCTCTCGGCCAGCAGTGCTGTGCCACGTGGGCCACGTGACAAACAACAGTTGGACCGATTATGGAAAAATACAACCCATTGCTCAAGAACGAATTGTACTTGGTACTGTTTGAATACGAGGCCTTAATTTTTCTAGGACAAGTAGAACACAAGTTCTTAACTGTACTATAACACGTCTTTGATTAAAATCAATTGAATTTCTGCATATATAAGATTTTTTTTGTACACTCGCTTAAATGCAAATTTAAATTCGTGTCACGTTTAATGACGCATATACATAAACACAATAACAGTTGGTGCCCGGCGGCGTGCCGCATGCCAGCGTCACGGCAAGGCAGAGCGCGGGAGCGGTGCGCCGGCGGCGGGTGGACGTCGGATCAGGGCACAGCCAGGCAGGCCGCATGCAGAGGTGCGGACCGCGGAGGTATAGACCGCAAGCAGGCAAGCGGCGGCTCTGGCTTATGGCCTTGCGTCCCTTGGATCTTCCGAGTGAGCAAGCCTCGCTCCCTGGCGGCTGGGGGCGGAGCAACCCCTGGGACTGGGCGACCAAGTGAGTGGATGACGGGCTCTTGGGTTACTCTTTGATTTTATGGTTGGGTCTTCAAATGCATATTAACATATACGCTGATGTGTTGTAATGTTTGATGAAAATAAAACTAAAATTACAACTTCAATAGAAATATACTAACATATATTTTTGAAATATCCCTAAATCATGCCATTTATTTTGAGGAAAGGAAAACAACAATAAATACAACAGGAGACCCAAGTAAATCAAATCGTGTAGATATTCTAAATAAATATCTTTTAGAAAAACTAAAATAAACCAATAAAATATACAAAATATATCAATAATGTCACACCCGGTGCAACGCACAGGTATTTTTCCTAGTTACTAATTGTTTTGCTAGGACACTAACGTCGTTTTAGCTCCGCTAAATGCCAGCGTTTGACTTAATCATGAAAGCATTTTATCACACCTAATCATAGCAGAGGCATATATTCGTTCTTTACTCTTGTACCCCTCTCTATTTTGTGTTCTTTGCTTCAATGAATGATGTAATGGAAACCGTTGCATTATTATTGAGTTCTTGTTTATTGTTGTTGAACAAAATTAAATGTTGATTAAAGACACGAATATGTTGATATATTAAACAACTACGATATACCAGATATAGACATTTTCTCCTATGGCCTTGGAAATATATTTGAGTATGTTTGTCTATAACATTTTCTTAGTTCCATATTTTTATCCATATAATAAAAAAATCATATTTTTTCTTTAAAAAGCGTTAAATGAGATAGCTTTGATTCCTGCGAGTGGCATGTGTTATTGGTTGGTTGAAAAAGTGATAGAAAATGTGAATTCACCGGACAGTCTGTTGCGTTGCCACCGGATATAAATTGTCGTTATATAAATTGCCGTTACTATACGAAATCATTTTTCTGTGTACCCACCGGACAGTCTGTTGCGTTGCCACCGGATAGTCCGGTGCGTTATATTTTCAAATCCCCTTTTTCGTGCCATGGACTGCAAGAGCCACCGGACAGTCCGGTGGTGCATTTTTCAGCACAAGTCCATGTACACACCCTCAGTTTATAATGTCCGACGGCTGCATCGGACGGACCGGTGGTGAGCCACCGGACAGTCCGACGGGCTTTGAATGCCCTGGACGCTAAGGAAGAGCTCGGCAACCCACCGGACTATCTGGCGGTGCAATTGAGCACAGGCCGAGCAGTAAGACTATAGCGCCATTTTGACACTATCGGACAGTCCAGTGGCTAGTCACCAGACAGTCCGGTGATATATAAAACCTTGTTTTTCAGTGCTGTTTTGAAACGAAGTTTGCGAGATTTTTTGAGGGTTTTTCTTTTGATTTAAACAACAGAGTTGAGTGATTTTTAGCACATTTTAGTAGGTTTCAGTTTAGGACTTAGATGCACTTGAAATGCGACAAACTCTAGAAAGAGGTGCATCAAGCTACTCATCTCGGCCCCCCTCGATAGTACGGCCCATCTAAAACTAGTAAATGAAATTCTAAGTACCCTTCTTTCTACTTTACGACACTTAAAGCTAACAATCATTTATCTTTGCTGAAATCCAATCCACAGGCCGTTCTTCGTTAAAATCGAATGGATGGGCCTCTTTTGGTCAACCAATGAGCACAATATATAATATGTAACCTTCATTAATAACAAAGTTAAATTGTCATTAATCACCGAAACATCTGCATGTTAGGGTTATGTTTCTCACACCCACCACGCCGGCGCGGCAGCAGGGGCGCACCCCGTCGTGGCAGCCGCCGAGCATGAGCGCCGCCGGTAAAGGAACCGTCGATGGCCTCACCCGGGACGGACCCCGTCAGGGCGCGGACGTCGGCGGCGTGCCCTAGGCTGCTAGGGCGCCGTCTCTGGTCGTGGAGATCAGAGGACGAACAGCATGGTGGAGGGAGAAGGAGAAAAAGGGTTAAGGAAATAGAATTGCATAAAAGTAAAATATAATAGATTCGATTGGGTTGTGTGTATCCTCAATCGGCCGTATCCCTTTATATTTATAGAGAGGGAGGTCTGTACCCTTGTACAAGTCGTAATCCAACTAGATAACGCACAAACCGTGAGATTCTATTCGGACCCGACAATACTGGACTATCCGGTCCTATCTATTGGACTGTCCGGCTCCACTGGATTGTTCGGCCCTGCCCACCGGACAGTCCGGTGAGCAGCCAATGGCAGGCCTGCCCAATTTAGTGCAACACATGCCTCCCTGCCTTTTAGTGAAGGTCATGAACTAAAAGCATGAGCAGCACCTACACCTTCGAGAAACACTAAATCCTGCAGAACATATTAATCCCGAAGTAACAACTAAACTTGATGCATTGTAAAACCCTTCCAATCTTAGAGACCACTCGGCACATCTTCCATCATTAGTCTTTAATGGCAGCATCATCTTCCATAACAGATCTCCAACCTGAAAAGATTAGCCAAAACATTCTATGCACCAAGTATACCTTCGAACGATGATTAATCACTCATCATCGGCTATATGTTAACGATGAAGCCTCATTAACTATGGCATTTGATCTTCAATTAAGATAATAACTTCATCACCCCAACTAAGCAATAAATATGTGAGAGAAGCCAGAGCACACAATCTCGGCTGTCAACAAGAAGAATGAATTATAATCTTGCTTCCACATCATCATAGCTCAAACTAGAGTAGACGCATAAAACAACCAATTGCAGATAATGTCAACGGGTTTCTACAATATCTTTTTCATAGAGCATGACGAAACTGTATGGATGAAAACATGCATCTACACATTGCCACAAGATAAACTCACCACAAAAGAACAACTAAAAGAAGATAACCAAGACAACCACATAATCGGTCTCAACTCACAAATATGAGAGATATATAATTACTCCACAAACTGATCTGATTACTTGATATTCACCCTGAGCTCCTTGTTATCACCTTGCCTTTAACTTGACAACCATAAGTATCGGTTTTCAACAGTAATTAAGTTCCTCCATCATCACAATAACTAGATACTTATAGAACCATGCTACTCATCCTAGAATCCACATGTCTATAAAGATATGGTAAATAGCAATGTCATCCACAAACATCCATATAGACAAGATCAATGATTCGGCTATCACTGAAAGAAGTTATGATCATAATATAAGGCCAGCAACGAATCATTGAAACTAGGATAAGCTTCACATACACATAACCCATATCATCTGAACCGAAATAGAAAAATCAAATTCGGCTTAAATACTAACACGTCTATGAATTGAAATGCCGGCATTATATTTAACTTGCCCCCCGAGCATTGAAGTCACCAACATGACCTTCAACGGGCTAATTAAATTCAAATCTAACTCCAACAGAAAACACTGGATAATACCGGATAGTCCGGTAATCATTACCGAATGTTCCGGCGTTCTGCCGGACTGTCTGATAGTTAGGACTGGACTGTCCGGCACTGGCAGAACCAGCCAATGCTGCTTAGCCTTGCCCCCCAGCGTGATTGGGGCAGAAACTTAGCACGATGATGTGAAAAGATTCATCGGCCATACCAATAATTGAGAGCAATGATATTTTATAAGCTATAAAACTAGCCCTCATGAAGATATGATCATATTAGCCAAATTAATTAAATTTGAGTTCAGGCATTGGCTATATGACTAAATGAACAATTCACTTGAAACTTATTCGGCAGCGTCGATTTATGTATATCATCCATAATTTAAACAATGACCGAATAATCAACAAGCGAATACCATAAGCATATCCAACCCAAGAATTAAGTGCAACCGAAGTAAATCATAGAAATATTTATGAGAATAACAAGATAACCATCAATATCTAAAATACTTCGGTCCCATATAAGTAGCAACATGTTGTAACTATCCATATGCATAGTAATTCGGTTGAACCCCTTCATAATATAAAGATAAATATGGATTAAAATAAGACCATGAGGGGTAACCGAACATACCTTGGGATGAATTATACGGCACACTCATATGCCGCATAGCTGAAAAATATGGACAATGCACTGGCCAATAGCTTTGATGATTCGAGGCAAATCTTTCTCCTGAGAATCCTATACTTGCTTCCTTCTTCGGGTTTGCCTTCACCTCACCTCTACCTGCAGCATCATCCTTGCCTTGAACTTGAGAACTCCCCTTAGGGACCCATGCCATGCTTCTCTTCTTCAGCTCTTGTACACTGAGTTTCTCTAGCTTCCTTTTGTGCCAAATTGATAAACCGAGTGGGCTTCCCGGTTGTGAATTGTTTTTGGACAGCAACACACCTTTCTTGATCTTTGGCACATTAAACTTCCTCGGTTCAGATTTAATGCCTGAAATATTGCTAGCTGATTTCTCTAATGTTTTGGCACTACTAGCCGAAGTATCTAATACTTTATTCGGCTCATTAATATGTGAATTCAGATCTGAACCTTTACCTTTACTACCATCCTTCTTCACTACATAAACTTGCTTGACCACCCTTTTCTTATTTTGAGCCCCGAACCGATTTGTGGAAGTAAAACGGTTCTGTTATATGGTTGTTTCTCAAAATCAGAATTGCTAGTAGCTGAATACTCTATGTTATATGGTCTAAAATATAAAGAAGAATATGAATTTAAATCATACCAGCCCGAAGATTTGTATGAATTTTGGTGCTTAGGTGACCTTTGTGTGAGTGTGAGTGTTTCCGGGTCACAAATGTATGAAATAGAGGGAGGGGGTTCCTTTATATATTGGAGAGATCAAAACTAGCCATTACTATACGATTTCTGCTCTCTGCGCAACCATAGGACGGTCCGATGGTAGGACCATCGGACGGCCCGATGCACATAATTTTCAAATACCCCATTTTCCCGCCACTACTCAGAGGTCATCAGACGAACGGTCTGATGCACGTAAACGCCCAAAACATGCGATGGGATACCTCCCTGTCCAGATGGTCGGATGGACTATCGGACGGTCCGATGGTGAGACCATTGCATAGTCCGATGGTGGGTTTTGCCCGGAAACCATCTGGAGCCAACTCCCTGTCTACTTGGTCCGATGGACCATCGGACGGTTCGATGGTCAGTAAAATGCTGGTTTTGACCTTTAGAGATAGGACAGAAATTTGAGGGAGTTTCTTTTGAACTATTCGATAAAGGTGAGTGTGTTATAGCACATTTTAAGTGTCCGAGTTTTAGGACTAAGATGCACTCGAGTTAGAGTGAACCATTGAGCAAAAGTCTTTCAAACTACTCACCTCGACCCCCTTCATAGTACGGCCCATCTAAAAACTAGCAAAGAAACTCCTAAGTCCCTCTTTCGACTTTACGGCACTTAGGGCCATTGAAGCTCGATCTTCGTGCTAGAAATCCAAACCAAAGGCCATCCTTTGTGAGATTTTAATGGAGGGTTCTCTTTTGGTCAACCGATGAGCACAATATATAATATGTAACATTCATGTCATGAACTCATTAGTAACAATGTTAAATTATCATTAATTACCGAAATCTCTACCTTTTAGGGTCATGTTTCTCACATCCATCGTTTTTTTCTGTCACTAATTTAACGTAGGCTTTCTACCGTAGAATCATTATGTGGATAGATTATTTGAGTGTCTTTTCATAGATGGAACCCTCTAGTTGCTGTTGGATTGGATCACGGATGGAAAGAGACCGCGCTCTCGTAGTACGGTACGGTCCTAGCAAATTGCATGCTTTGGATCGGGCTACCGATCACGCAGTTTGTTTACCGCAAATTGCGGTTCGGTTAATCATGTCTGCGTGCCAGCAGGTGGCTACAGATCGCAAAGGGGTCCGTGCTGCACGAGTCTCGACCACGGTTCACCTTTTAGAACTGAAAGTCTGGTTTTTCAGACCGGAATTCCGTTTTCAGACCATACCGGGAAGTGGATTTCGGTCCGAAAAACGGTGTTTTTCGGTTCCTAATCGTAAAATATGAAGGTTAAATTTTTTTGATTAAACTGAAATTTTTGCTACGGTAAAACGGAAAGGTGAACCTGGTCTCGACCAGTCGACCTCCAAACCTAACACAGCACAGTCCGCCCCGGATGCCACTATACTATGTGCCCTTTTGATTGCCGTCGGATATTTGGAATCTGGTTTTTTTTCTACAATCTGGATTATGGGATGGTGTTTGGCTGGTAAGATTCTGGTGTTGGATAACTTGTGAGTAGGGAGCACAGAATAGGCGCTGCTCCACTGTTTTCTCAACTGCTCACTCTAATGTCCCCAACCAAGCTCCGCTGCATGGCTTTTTAAAATCCCAGCCACAATATACTTGATGTTTGGGGTTCTTCTCTCATTTTTTGCTTTTAGATTATCATAACCCTGCAAAAACCTAACAGGACCTTATCTATCTGTATACACTATATAAAAGTGAGTTTTGGCAATACCATTTTTCACCTAACGAAAACATACGTACCCCTCACGTTGGTGCCACTAGACATGTTGGAAATGATTGAAAATGGTTGAAAGGCCTAAAGCTGATAGAAGAAAAATCTTTTTACTCTTTGATCTTTTATTTTCTCGCTTCATTTTATACATATATCCACCGGATTGTTTTCTTATCTTCAAATTGAAGAAAAAAAAGACATCAATTAACCGGATCTCTTTCCTTTTAAATATTTACTCACCGTGTACATGTAGCACGTACCTGACAGAGAGAGGAGAACTTGTGTGGTTGTGGTGCCTGCCCAGAGCCCACACCAACCACATGCCAGCTTGAGTCTATCTCAGTGATCCACGACTGCTCAACCCCCACTCCTCTCAGACTCAGTCTCTCTCTACCGTATCTTCTTCCCTTGGCTTGATCTGCAAGTAGAAGTCAGAGACTGTTTGGAGGGAGGTTGTGCGCATAGGCTGGTGTTTTTTTTTTCCATTCTTGGTGGTGCTGAGATCTCGAACAGGAAGGTTCGTTAATTCAAAAGGCAAGGGTAGGTACCTACTGAATCACAGGACGGTATGAATTAACTGCGGTGCGCCGGCCTAGCATCTTCCTTTTAATCAAGTTACTCTTGGTTGGCTGGTTATTAATTAGGTTTCTGCTTTGTTCAAGGTAGTTCCTAGTTCGTTCTGCTTCTAGCTGCCTCTATCTGTTGCTGGTTATTACTTGCCACGGGCAAATCATTCGTTCACAGCTATCCTAATCTGGTGCTCCCTAGCGGACTCGGTGAGCCAAGCTCTAACCCAGTTGCAACTTGCAATGCAAGCGTTGAAGAACCAGTTGATTCTCATATATATATATGCTAATTAACTTGCTTCCTTATTTGCAGAAGACCAACAAACAGTTGCTCGTATTTAGGAGGAATGGCTGAAATCGTGGTGAGCGCATCTAAGGGGGTGATAGGTCGCCTTCTTGCCAAGCTCACCGAGCTGATGGAGAACAAGAGCGCCAATCTTTTAGGCGTGTCCAAAAACATCGCGTTCCTCAAAGATGAGCTCCCAACCATGAACGCACTCCTTGAGAAGCTAGAGGATGCAGATGAGCTCGATCCGTTGGTAAAGGCTTGGAGGAACCAGGCCAGGGAGCTGGGGTATGATATTGAAGATTGCATCGATGATTTTGCGCAACGTGTGGGAGGTGCTGATGTGGACGCTGGTTTCATCGATAAGATTTCTCACTTCCTCAAAACTTTGAGGGCTCGTTTGGAAACCGCTGAGCACATCAAGGATCTCAAGATCCGTCTACTGGAGGTAAATGAAAGGCACAAAAGATACAAATTCTCACCTGGTTCCCCTCCTAGCTCTAGTTCGGTGGCCATTGACCGTCGGTTGCCGGCACTGTATACTGAATCTGCCAATCTTGTGGGTTTTGAAGGACCAAGAGAAGAGGTTATAAAGTGTCTGATAGACACGGACCAACGATTAATGGTTCTGCCAATTGTTGGGTTCGGTGGTTTGGGTAAAACTACGCTTGCCAACGAGGTTTATAAAAACATTAGAGAGCAGTTCAGCGCCAAGGCATTCGTTCCAGTTTCCCAAAAGCCTGATATAGTAAGGCTGCTCAGTGGAATACAATCAAAACTTGAGATTTCTGTATCCTCCCCATGTTTTGAAGTTAAAGACATCATTGACAGCATTAGAGTTTATCTACAACATAGGAGGTCAGTCTTTGCCTACTTATATATATTAGTGGCACCCAATATATTAACTCTTGTGGTATTCTCTATGTCGCATAAAAGTTTATTTCTAGAACCAATCCTAGTTAGTTGTCTTCTAGTATTTTTACGCAAGGTTTCATACGTACAATTTAAAGAAGTTTTCTGATTACTTGTTTCGAGCTGCGTCATTTTTGCCAGCCTTTTGGCTTCTACACAAGTTAAGCTCTTAAGCGGCTTTTATAACAGACTTGTGGGGCAAAAATATCCAAGGTCTATAGCAGCATATTGAACAGATCTTGTTCCTATTTAGGCCTCAGCTCCGAATCAATATCCAGCAACATGGTTACTGAAAGGAAAAATCCATAAATTTCTGTGAACCAAGTGTACTTATTAATTGTTGAATTATTTGATCTTTCAATTGTTCATCATACATAATGAACTGTGTGACTATGCCTGATAATTTAACAGGTACCTTGTTGTTGTTGATGACTTGTGGGACGCGCCTACGTGGGATATTATTGGCTCTGTTTTTCCAGAAAATGGTATGGGCTGTAGAGTAATTGTGACCACACGAGTGGAAGATGTTGCTAGACGGGTATGCTCCAACCATCAAGAATTCATCTACAGAATGAAGCCACTCAGTGATGAAGACTCGAGAAGGCTATTCTTTAACAGGATATTTGTCTCTGAAGATAATTGCCCAGCCCAACTCAGAGACATTTCATATCGGATTCTGAGAAAATGCTGTGGTTTGCCACTTGCGATTGTTACCATTTCCAGCCTATTGGCTAGCAGGCCAGAACCACGAAGGAAAGAATGGGAAAATATTCAGAATTCTATAGGCACATGGGGATCTGGTACTAATCCCACGTTGGAAGGGGTGAGGCAAATTTTATACCTTAGCTACAAGGATCTTCCTCATCATCTGAGGACATGCTTCCTATACCTTGGTATTTATCCAGAGGACTTCACCATCAAGAGGGATGATTTGATTAGACAATGGGTAGCCGAAGGCTTTGTCCACAATATCTATGGGCGAAATTTAGAGGAGGATGCTAAAAGTTATTTCAATGAGCTGATCAATAGGAGCTTAATTCAACCAAAAGAAACCGAATATGGGGAGGTGGTTTCTTGCACGGTACATGATATGATGCTCGATATGATCTTAAACAGGTGTGTAGAGGATAATTTTATCCATGTGGTCTACAATCTGCAAGAAGTGGAGGGACAGCATGAATTCAAGGTCCGTCGACTGTTGCTGGACTCGAGAGCTGTTGGTTCAGACGATGCCAAGATATCAGCGACGAATGCTCCTAGATTGTTGCAACTCAGATCACTTCAGATGTTTGGAGGACCCCTGTCTTTGCTGTTGCTGTCTAAGCATCTCCGGGTGCTAATATTACACTTGGGAAAACCCGGGACAGATGGCAATGAAAGAGTTGATCTAACCGCAATTGGGCAATTATTTCAGTTGAGGTATCTGAAGATTGTACGCCTCCATCCTGCCCCCCTCGTGGTAGAGCTTCCTGCTGAAATTAAAGGACTTGAGTATTTGTCGGCGCTGGAAATAGATTACACAAGTGAAAGCAATTTGCCGTTAGATATTGTCCGTTTGCCCTGCTTGTCCCACCTCATTGTTCCAAGTGGTATAGGGCTACCTCATGGTCATGGCATAGGCAGAATGAAGTCTCTATGCACTCTCAAAAATTTTGAGATAGTAGATATCAGGAGTGCCACGGGCCTTGGTGAGCTCACCAATCTGAAGGATCTTGAACTCGACAGTCGACGCGCTCTGTCAGGGATAGAGATTGATGCTTTGGTAACCTCCCTTGGAAAACTCCATAAGCTCGTGTATCTGCGCACGTCTGCGCGGCAAGGTGGATGTTTCTGCGATGATGAGAATAACCAGCTCAGCTCATTGTCCCATCCTCCTCTCCATATTGAGAGGCTTAACCTGGTAGGATGGAGATTGCGCAGAGTTCCTAAATGGATCAATGGTAACCTCCAGAACCTCTGCCTCCTCAGTCTTGCTGTTACAGAGATGTCAACGGATGAGGTTCGGGTCCTTGGTGAGCTTCCCTCGCTTATCAAGCTAATCCTGTTAGTGAAGCGCTTGCCTCCATGTGGCGCCGCCATTGTATTCACTGCAGCAGGATTCCCAGAACTGGAGTGCATGGAGTTCGCATGTGGTGGGGATGTTATGTCACGCATGTGCTTTGAACCGGGGGTTATGCCCAAACTCCAAAGGATCGTTCTGTTCTACTTAGACGATCAATGGAGTGGCACCGCACCAGCTGGCATTGAGCATCTGCTGAACCTCCGGCTCCGAGACATCCAATTATTGCCGATTTGTGACGACAGGACAGTGGCTGAGGACCATATCAAGACCGCATTCACTGAAACTATAAAAGCACATAGAAGCCGTGGTGGTGCTGAGCCTTACCTGCATTTTTCTTGCCTTCGAAAGAATACCATCCCATGGATTCTTCCAGATGATCCCCTAATATAATATGTGGAACTCTTTAATCTGTTCATGAAATCTTTACTTCTCGTAGTGTCTGCTGTGCTCTTCTTTTTATTCACTAGTCCATCAACTCATGCGTTGCACGGGTTTTAGTATAATCACATTTATAGGGCAATGTATTATATTTGGTACTTCGGTTTTATGATTTATTATGAGATAAAAACAATATGGGTAGTATGATCTATAGATAGTACCATGCCAACATATCAATTATTTTTGTATGAGGTTTATTGAATAACTAATTCTCAATAATGACATTAAATGAAGACTAATTGGAAATTTTCCTCACAATTGTACATGTTATATATTGTAATGGCATGAGATTTTTGTCATATAATCGATTCCCCTAGCTTTGCACTCCCCTTCGAAAATAATTATGACTTTAACTTTTTTCATCGCTACAAATACAAAAGTGAAAATTAAATTAGTATGAAACATTAATGATGTAAGTATTTGGATTAATTACTTAGGGGTGTAGTGTGAATAGGAGGTCTGTATTGGTAGCATGCATGTAAATGCTTACAAACATGCTCGATGAGTATTAGTGTTTTAGTGTAGCATGGGTTTTGGTTAATCCGAAGTCTATTTTTGTTTCTTGTACTGGCCCACTATGTGACTATCTCAGTGGGAGCTATTATTAGATGGCATCGTATAAGAATAGTTTACATAAAATTGGTTGTAAGGGCAATGCTATTTTATCTGAGAGGTACATGTCAACCATTAATTTTTTTCAAGGCATATATGTGCTGCAGAACTTGAAGCTATACCCTAGAGTGTCTTTTTTTTTTTTTTTTTGTCTTCTCTAGAGTAGGTGTGGGTAAGAAGTTGACTACCTTGTCATTTTCCAATGGCCGATATTTCTGTGCTACATATATCACTTTGATGTTTCTAGTACTTAGCGCATTACCTTCTCCAATAAACGATTTGATCTTTTTCCATATAGATTGTTAACTCTATGCATCATCATTTTTTTCAATAAAGAAAACTTTATTTCATCTTTTAAGCACAATATTAGCTTGTAAACTTGAAGTTTTCTCAATAGAAGCTACAATCATACATAGTGACGAACTACCAATAAGCATCATGTCTAAACTAATTTTTTTTCCAATACTGAGCAAACCTGTGTTAAATAGCTTGGCTATCCTAGATTTGATCTTCCATAACTACGTTCCTGGTCTAATCTCACTTGAAACATTTTGTTGACAGTTGCAACTTGTCGATCGACTGGAAAGACCAGTTGCAATGACACTAATAATTTAGTTATTTTGTGTGTGTGTATACATATGTGGGTTTTCATAATTATTCAAAAAAGGGAGAACATGATTTTCCTAAATATTGGTTTGCAGTACGTGCGTGTATATCATGTGAGGACGTAACTTAACTCCGTTGCTTAAAAATTGTGCTAAAAATTGAATGCCTAAAATTGTGCTAAAAATTGCACCAATCGTGTCTTCATGACGACAATGTCGTTGCTGATGACACGTCCGTCATTGGTGCCCATGATGCATGGTCCCTAGGTGTTGAAGATCTTTGTGATGTCATACTTGAGGCTGGCCGCATGGTGGTAGTCCATGGTGAGTGTCTTGCTCTCGTCATGTCAGCTGCGAACCTCTCTCAGTATGCCTCCGATCCGTCAATGGGTGTTGCAATGGGTCGCCATGCATGTTGATGATCGTGCTTGGCCAGCCCAGTGTGTTGATGAGCGTGCCGACCATGTTGGTCTTGATCGTCTTCACGGCTCACGGCTGTGGTTGCGCTTGCGGCGCACGGGTGAGACTGAGCGAGCCAGCGGCTTGTAGTGATCGTTGGCTCCACCTAGGGTTCACAATTCCGGTCGGGATTCACCGGAAAACCAGATTTTTTTCCGTTTCCGATACTATGCGGGATTGAAATTCTGGTCCGAAAACCTTGGTTTTCCGATTCAGCACTTTAAAATCTAAAAGTCAATTTTTTTTCAAAAACGAAATTCCGAAATTGGGGAACGGTATGGTGAACCCTGGCTCCACCACATCATCCCGGATCATCGATTTCGATGCCATGCTCGCCTCGCACGCCCGTTGCAAGGTTATCCACTACGATCATATTGACTATGTACCGCACGTGAAGGCCACGTTGCTTTAGTCCCAGCAACACGCGGCAGCCAAGAACTCACGGCGAGGAACTCACGTGAAGCCAGGAGCTAGGCGAGGGGCTCTTGGGAAAGTAATGCGCGACGGCACCAAGACAAACGATGCAGCCCTCCTATATGGATTTTGTCGCGGCGGCGTATTGGAAGGCTGGCTGTACATAGGAGGCGGCGCTAGAGCGATTGGAAGGCGATGTAGGAGGCGGCTGGGGATACCTATCCGGAGGGTTAATCGAATGGTCTTAATTATTTCATAACATAAATGGATGGTTAGATGTTTTGCTTTTTTTTTAGGATTTTTTCTAGAGCGTCTCGTGAGAATTAACGTGGAGTCTTTAAAAAAAAGCCTCCAATTAGTAATATTAAGATGTGAATGACATCTCGCCATTCTTTTATCTAAATTTTATATGGTTTTGTTCTTTTCTAAATTTATACGATGCAGTTATTTTGTCATGTGAAATCCGAATTGACACAGCATCCTTCGCTTTGTCAATATGGATGAGGCTCAAATACTTTAGTAATGAGGGGATGATGAACTATGTGACGGAATATGATGAACATGTTTGGAGAAGCTGTGTTGTGTAAATATAGTTCTGATTGCAATACATACGGCCTGCCTGTTTTGAGGTTGCCGCTATTTTCCCGCAACGCAAGTTGGCATGTGCCATTGGATGATTGGATCCTATGGCCCATGTATCCACTGTACCATCGCGACGCCGCAGACGCAACCCAAAAATTTTAAAATGAGCAGAGCCATAGTCTTGTGATTTGCTCGGATATTGTATTGATAACATGGTAAAATCTTGAGAGCAAGATTATCTTACTATTACTAATTAGCGGCTTCTTTTAGAGTCTCCACGTTAATCTTCACGAAACGCACCAGAAAAAAGATAAATCCTAAAAATTCTCACAAAAATCAGAAAGATCCGGCCATCAATTGACAGACTGGAATATTAATAGGTATTACATCTGTTTTTTAAGTAATTACCCACCTCTGCCATTATAAAAGGTTTTGAGTTCAACTCTCAACGAAACCAAAATTTTTTTGGCAGAGTTTTTCTATTTTTCAATTTATTTTCTAAGTAATTACCCACCTTTGTCATTATAAAAGATTTTGAGTTCAACTCTCAACGAAAGCATTTCTTTTTTTTCAGATTTTTTCCATTTTCAATTTATTTCCAAATAATTAACCACCTCTGTCATTATAAAGGTTTTGAGTTCAACTCTCAACGAAAACAAATTTCTTTTTTTTTTGACAAATTTTGTGTTCAACATCCTATAATCGATTGAAATCTAAATAGCCACTAAATCTGTTTTCTATGTAATTAACGTACTGTCATCCATCATGTAGCTCTAATAATAGATCTTTTTTCTAAGAAAAAGATAAATCCTAAAAATTCTTAAAATATCATAAACATTCCGTCATCCATCGTACACCTCTAATAATAGTTTCTAAACAATTACCCACTGTGACATTATAAAAAAAGAAATAAAATAATCCCCTAAATTTGTATAAAAATGCCATCATGCCATTATAAAATATGAATTAAATAATCCTTTAAATTTGCATAAAGATTACCCACTATGTCATTGTAAAATATGAATTAAATAACTATCTAAATTTGCATATAAATTACTCACCATGCCATTATATAAGATAAATTAAAATAAGTCTTAAATCTGCATATAAATTATCCAATGTGCCATCATGAAAGATAAATTAAAATAATTTCTAAATTTGCATATACATTACCGTAATTCATTTACGAATGATGAATATTACTAAAGATTAAATCTATATCTCATAAAATCTAACACGCGCGAGAGCAACCTTTTGAAGCCTCCACGTTAATCCTCGGCAGACGCACTAGAAAAAAAAGACGAATCCTAAAATTATCACAAAAATCAGAAACATCTAGCCGTCCATCATGTAGCTCTAATAATAGTAGACACTATATCCCACTATGCCATTATGAAAAATGATAACCACCCTAAATTTATATAAAATTACCCACCATATCATTATAAAGTACGAATTAAAATAACTCTTCAATTTTGCATAAAAATTACTCATCATGCCATTATAAAATATAGATTAAATAACCCTATAACTTTATATATAAATTACTCACCATGCCATTATAAAAAATAAATTAAAATCAACTCTAAATCTGCATATAAATTACCCAATGTACTATCGTGAAAGATAAATTAAAATAATATATAAATTTATACGTAAATCACTCACAACGCCATTACGAGAGATAAATTAAAATAACCACATTTAATATTACTAAGGATTAAATCTATATCTCCTAATAAAACTCTAACCCGTGCGAGAGTACGGATTGATGGACTAGTATATATAATTTTAGTGAGTAAGATTATATATATAATTTTGGTGATGTAGTATGGTACATAGCACTGGCGTGTGAACTCCCTGACCTCCATTGGATGGCTGCTTAAGTGAACCGCCTATATGAAAATAGCTTAGGTGATTGTCATAAGAGATGGATCTGTTTACAAAAGTTCCAAGCTTCATCTCCTGGGAACGAGAATCAGGCCTACAAAAGCTCACACA
Organism: Paspalum notatum; assembly: GCA_022530915.1. NCBI lineage: Eukaryota > Viridiplantae > Streptophyta > Magnoliopsida > Poales > Poaceae > Paspalum > Paspalum notatum. The sequence continues at coordinate 30,838,802 of CM039689.1, forward strand.
AACTGCAGACACTAATGTTCGATAAAAACACCAGACATACTCCACTGACTCAGTTTTAAAACAATCCAAAGCACACTAATCAAGAGGAATTCCGGGGACGCATGCCACCCAAAAGAGGTAAAGATCTTCAAAGCCGCCACTTCAGATTGTGCATCGCTCGAGTTGGCCCGTGGACTTGGTCTTCACTACGCTTCAACCTCGCCCATTGCCCCAGCCAGTATGTTCATCTGAAAAAGTATATATCTACAAAAGATTTTTAGGTTGTTTCCTGTCAAATACCGTGTCATTCCTCTACAACTAGGTTGCCCATAGCAGAGCTGTCGGCGCCCGACAAAACAAACTGTTTGTGACTGTTGCCTCCTATCTATACGGACACGGACCACTGAGTTAACGATGGTTTATGTTAACCAGAGAGAAAATGCCCAATACCATGTGTACTATACGCCATAGGGATTTTGTTAGGCGGCAGTCAAAAACACAAATGTTGTATACTTTCAGCCTCCCAGCAAAAGCAGCAAGCTTGATTTCCAAACCAGTTCCTTTTAGCCAGATTGTCTGTCTGTGCGTTGCAACGGATAACGGCTGTATCATTGTCTATATAAACACGTCAACCCATTGTCCTCTGTATCAATAATGGGGCTGATCGGAAGTGATTGCTTCCACTGTGCTGGTGCAGTCAGAACAACAATAGCCAAATCACCGACAACTGTTGGACAATTTACTCAACAGTGGATAGGTGGCTTGCTGCAAGCCACAGCCAGCCACAACCAGTTTTTCCTATCGGATCCAATAAATTTATACTGTTACTCCCTCCATCCAAAATGTAGTTTGTTACCATCTTTTCTATCCGTACATAAAAATATATATTTTGAGCTAGGAGATATTATTGATCGCCAAAGTAAAACACATAAGATGATATAAATCCAAATAGCCGAATAATAATGATACATCTCCAAATTCGGACATTTATAATGGCACCAATCTAATTAATCCAAAATAGTCCATCAACCCGTGCTCTTGCACGGGTTAGAGTTTAAATAGAAGATATAGATTTAATCCTTAGTAATATTAGAGGTGATTATTTTAGTTTATCTTTCACAGTGGCGTTGTGGGGTGATTTACGTGCAAATTTAAAAAATTATTTAATTCATCTCTAATGACATCATATTGGATAAATTTATGTGCAGATTTAGGATTGATTTTAATTCATCTTTTATAATATCATGTTGAGTAATTTATATGCAAATTTAGAGAGTCATTTAATCCATAGTTTATATTAGCATGGTGGGTAATTTTTATATAAACTTAGGGGTTATTTTATTTTATTTTTCATAATGACATTGTGGGTAATTTTTATATAAATTGAGGGAAATTATTTTATTTCATCTTTCGAATGCCATGGTGGGTAAGTTTTATATAAGTTTTTAGGGTTATTTTATTTTATCTTTCGTAATGCCATGGTGGGTAATTTTTATATAAATTTTTGGGGTTATTTTATTTTATCTTTCATAATGGCATGTTGGGTAATGTTTATATAAATTTAGGGGTTATTTTATTTCATCTTTCATAATGGCATGGTGTGTAATTTGTATATAAATTTAGTGGATTGTTTTATTTCATTTTTATAATGGCATAGTGGGTAATTTTTATATAAATTTAAAGGTTATTTTATTTAATCTTTTTTAATGGCATGGTGGGTTATTTTTTTAAAAAAATATAATAGATATGATGGCTATTTTTATTAGAGCCACATGATAGACGGCAGGATGTTTCGGATTTTTGTGAGAATTTCTAAAATTTATTTTTTCTAGCGCGTCTAGTGAGAATTAAAGTGGAGCCTCTAAAAACAGCCTCCAATTAATAATATTAATATTCTAACTCTTTTATCCAATGGTAGCAAGAAGTTATACCAAACGGTGTGGACAACGTCCGATGCTACCTTGAAGACATCTCGAGGCTAGCAATACCGAAAATTTTATATTTATATACTTTTCTTACTTTTCTATAAAAATAAGGGTTTGTCTCCTTACCAGGTAACTGATATTTTGTGTTTCCATTAGTTACCAATATTGTCTATTGGATGTACATCCAACAGTTCCGCCCACCCTCTGGTCTTCCTTCTTTCTCCCTCCCGCATGCACGACCTTATCCTATCTTCTTCTTCTTCCCCGACGCGGAGGCAGATCCCACAATCGCCGCCCACCCCCGCCTCTCACGCCCCACCTGCCTGGCCGCCAGCACCTCCTCGGTGCCGCCGTCTCCCGCTCGGCCGGCCACTGCCGCCGCCTCGCTGCCCAGCCCTCCGCCACCGCTGGCCCGACCACTGCTCTCCGCTAAACTAAGGCCACCTCATCCCCGCGCCGACCCTCCCTAACCGTCGTCCTTCCCTACCCAACCGACGGCACCATCGCCCCTGGTCTCAGCTGCCCGCCGCCCTCCACCTCTGCCTGGCCGTCCGCCCGCCCCTGCCTCCCCCTCTAAGGCGGTAGGTGAAGAAGAAAACCCCATCGGCGAACTCCCACCCCAACCCCCAACCCGAAGAGAAGATGGCGGTGCCACGAGGTCTCCCGTTCTTCCCGACGAGCTGGCGTCGACGATGGGCGCACAGCGGCTGTGGACTGACGGGTATGCAAATCTTCGATCGACTGATGAATAGCAAAACTCTAAAAGAACTACTTAAGTACTTTTACAAAATTTCTACACGGTCCCTACAAAATTGTTTCGTTTCAAAGTTCAAACGGGCTCCAATTGGGCAAAGGCGAAGGCTCACCGCACGCACGTCCATCGATGATCCGACATCAAACGGCGGCCCCAGCCCGCGCGACGCAGCTACGGGACGCGTCTCAGTCCACACACCCACTTTCGGAATTCGGATAGACCCGGCAGGCCGCGGCACCGCCGCGCGCGCCCCCGCGAGCCCGACCGGCGAAGAACACCCCGCGCGGTGGCGTGCGGTCGCCGCGGTGGAATCGAAGCCGAGAGGAAAAAAAAAATCCCTTACTTCGCCTCGCGTTCGCGTCTCCGATCATCCGCCCCCGCGCCGTTTCCCCCGCCCGCCCCGCCTTCCTTACGTGCCGCTGCCGCCTCCGTCCGCCCCCTCAGCTCCCTTCCCACTCACTTGATCCCCGATCCCGAGCAGCGGCGCACCGCGCCACCAACCGCTGCCATTTCTCTATTCGACGTCCTGCCGCTTTACAGCCAACGCCTTGCAGCAGGTAGGAGGAGCCTATAATTGAACAAGCATCCAATCATCCGCCGAACTGATCGAGGGAGAAAAAAAAGCAGGGGAATCGAACGATGGAGGCGTGCTGCTGCTCGCCGTCGGCGTCCATCCTCGCCGCCGCGCCGGACGCGGCCCTCCGCCGCCGCTTCTCCGTCCCTCCGGCGGCGGCGGCCGCGGCGGGCGGGAGGGCGGCGCGCCCGCTGCGCGCGTGCGCGGTGACGCTGGCCGCAACGGCGTCGGGGCAGCAGCGGCGGCGGCGCGGCGCGGGCGTCGTCAGGGCGGTGTTCGAGCGGTTCACGGAGCGGGCGGTGAAGGCGGTGGTGTTCTCGCAGCGGGAGGCGCGCGGGATGGGGGACGAGGCGGTGGCGCCGCACCACCTGCTGCTGGGCCTCGTCGCCGAGGACCGGTCCCCCGCGGGGTTCCTCGGGTCGGGGATCCGCGTCGACCGCGCGCGCGACGCGTGCCGCGACGCCCTGGACAAGCCCGGCCCCGCGCAGCCGGCCACTGGGCTGGCCACGGACGTCCCGTTCTCGGGTGCCAGCAAGCGCGTCTTCGAGGCCGCGGTCGAGTTCTCCAGGAACATGGGCTGCAATTTCATCGTGCCGGAGCACATCGCGCTCGGCCTCTTCAGCCTGGACGATCCCACCACCAAGAGCATCCTCAAGAGGTCGGTGGTAGCCTTTTGTTCCATACTCTCCAACAAGCTCTCCTATTTTCCATCTTTTTAGGCAATGCCTATGATAATATGGTCAACTGTCAGCAAGAAAACAGCCTTTTCGGTCCCTACTAATAAGAAGGCAATAAAGCCTCCTTTGGGGTGTAACAACAAATGCATTAATTACGTTCAAAAAACAAAACAACAAGTGCACTTAGTTACTCACAACTAGAGCAATTAGGTGATGAGCTCTCTACATACCAAGTGACATTTGTTTCTGATATCCATCAACCATGTAGGAGCACATAGTTGGGTCATTGGGGGTAATAGATAAGAGGCACTTCATGGTAATTCCTAGTAGCGTATGTGGGTAATTTAGGTGTAGATTTGAGTTATTTTAGTTTATTTTAATAATGGTAGAGGTGGGTAATTTAGATGCAAATTATAGGGGTTACCCTAGATTATTGTCCATAATGGTAAAAGTGGGTAATTGAGATATAAATTTAGGGGGTTATTTTGGATTGTGTTTCATAATGGCAAAGGTGGATAATTTTTTTAGAAAAAAATAATAGATCTAATAGCTATTATTGTCAATGATTATTATGGTTTATTGAATTGATGGCCGGATATTTCTGATTAGGTGAGAATTTCTAAGATTTATTTGTTTTTCTAGTGTCTCATTTCTGATTAGTAGCAGTAAGAATGTAAGATTGCACTATAGAAATATTTACTACCTCTGTTTTTTCATGTATGACACCATTGACTTTTTACACAATGTTTGAGTATTCGTCTTATTCAATATTTGCACAAATATATAAAAATATAAGTCATGCTTGAAGTACCATTGGTGGTAAAAACAAGTCACAACAAAATAAATGAAACTTAGATTAGATCATTCAGCAGCCTCGCAGGTGGAAATGTAACCAATAGCTGTAACAATTTTCTCAATCTATTCAAAAGAAATTTGTATTCATTGTAGAGAAAAATAGAAAATAGTTCCCCAAATTGCTTTTCATTCTTCATGTGATTTACTGATGCATGATGTATGTTGTAGCTTAGGAGCAGATCCAAGTCAGCTAGCAAAGCAGGCACTTACCCGAGTCCAAGGGGAGCTTGCCAAAGATGGCAGGGAGCCTGTGGGGCTATCTTCTTTCAAAGTACGTGAGAAGTCTGCTGCGGGATCTGGCAAGTCTGCAATTGTCAAATATTCAAATAAAAAGAAAGGTCAGAGGTTGAGCTACGTCATTGAAGTTTACTATTCTTGATGTTAGAGCTCAATGAGTAAACAGACTTGTTTTATTTGTCATTCCAGAGAAGAGTGCATTAGCTCAATTTTGTGTGGATTTGACCATGCGAGCAAGTGGGGGATTAATTGATCCTGTCATTGGTCGCAAGGAGGAGATCGAAAGAGTAGTTCAGATTATATGCCGGCGAACAAAGAATAATCCAATTCTTCTTGGTGAAGCAGGTGTTGGTAAAACAGCTATTGCTGAGGGCCTGGCTCTTAAAATTGCTAACGGAGATGTTCCTATTTTCCTCGTGGTAAGATCCAGCAATCAGCGATGGATTCTCAGAGTCCCGATCATGTTGTAAAATATTGATGAACAGCTGCAGTTAATTGCTATCACTCATTTTACATTATTTTATAGGGAAAGCGTATATTGTCTTTGGATGTTGCTCTACTTATGGCTGGTGCAAAAGAGAGGGGTGAACTGGAAGCCAGGATTACTAGTTTACTACGTGAAGTGAGGAAAGCAGGTCATCTGTCTTGTCCAATATAAGTCAAGGGATGTTGATTTTTTCTTTGTTATGCAATCTTTAAATAGCTCCCAAATTTTATACAGGTGATGTTATGCTCTTCATCGATGAGGTTCATACTCTTATTGGATCCGGAATCGCTGGAAGAGGAAGTAAAGGAGCTGGCCTTGATATTGCCAATTTGCTGAAGCCTGCCCTTTCTAGAGGTGAATTGCAGGTATGGACTTCACAAAAACCCTGCTTAGTCTATGTTGCTCTTCATGCTTTATTTAAATGCGTGACACTTCCTGAATATACTGCATTGATGCATGCATTGCATCGTTTTGCTTACTGTCTAGATGTATGGGTTGTTATATTGCCCTAAATTTACCTAAACATCTAATTATGCCATTCGCTTTCGTTAACTGCAACTCTATACCTGTAGCCTTTCGATTGCATAGCTTATTGGCAATGAAGTTTCCCTTTACTTTTTTTTTTTTGGAAGAGAATGTCAATGAGGAATTGTGAAGGACAGCTAGTGGTTATTGTATTCCTCTTGTTATACTGTCAAATATTATGAATACCATAGTCATGAGCCACATCAGCTTGAGGTGGAATAGGTTGTTTTGACAACCATATGCCATGCAGCTGTCTGAATTTATTTTTCTTACAGTGCATTGCATCGACAACTTTGGATGAACACCGTTTGCATTTTGAGAAGGACAAGGCTTTGGCCCGCAGATTTCAGCCAGTATTTGTGAATGAACCTAGTCAGGTAGCTCAGATATTTCTCCCAGAAGTCACTTGGTAGGGTGGTATCAGTTTCTCTTATTAATCCTTTACGCACCCTACAGGAGGATGCCGTGAAGATATTACTGGGTCTGCGTGAGAAATATGAGGCTTACCACAAATGCAAATATACTTTAGAAGGGATCAATGCAGCAGTTTACTTGTCAGCAAGATACATCCCTGACAGACATCTTCCTGATAAGGCTATTGATCTGATTGATGAAGCTGGTAGTAGAGCCCGGATAGAGTCATTTAAAAGGAAGAAGGAAGAACAGTGCTCTATTCTCTCTAAGTCACCGGATGAATATTGGCAAGAGATTAGAGCTGTTCAGAGTATGCATGAAGTGGTAATAGAATGTTTACAATAGAGCACTTGCAATTGGCAAATATTCCATTTACTGTTGGATGTTTATATTTCATTGTACATTATATTTCAGGCACTGACTAACAGGTTGAAGTATTCTCTTGATGAGAGTGACAAAGAGGATGATGCTCATGTTAAAGTAATAGATGAGGACAAGAATGCTTCACTATTGATGCCTGAGTAGGTTCCCTCATTTTAGTTATGTCATACAGAGTAGGGTTCACATCTGCAACTTAGAACCATAAAACTTACGCTCACCCTTAACATGCAGACCGGCTCTGGTTGATTCAGAGGAAATTGCAAGAGTCACATCATTGTGGTCAGGGATACCAGTCCAGAAGTTGACTGCAGATGAAACAAAGCTTCTAGTTGGACTAGATGATGAGCTTCGAAAGCGTGTCATAGGTCAAGACGATGCTGTTGTTGCCATATCTAGAGCTGTGAAGAGATCACGTGTTGGCCTGAATGATCCTGACAGACCTATTGCTACACTACTTTTCTGTGGCCCAACTGGAGTTGGAAAAACTGAACTCACAAAAGCACTAGCAGCAAGTTATTTTGGATCTGTGGGTTATGACTTCCTTCTTAAACCGTTCTATTGTTATTTTCATACACACATTTATATTTCATATTTCATGGAATATGTATTGTAAACATTGTTTCTTTATTCTTTAATTTAACAGGAGTCAGCTATGGTTAGGCTAGATATGAGCGAGTATATGGAGAGGCATACTGTGAGCAAGCTGATAGGTTCTCCTCCAGGGTACATGGGATTCGGTGAAGGTGGAACATTGACTGAAGCAGTACGGAGAAAACCATTCACTGTAGTCTTGCTTGATGAAATAGAGAAAGCTCATCCTGATATTTTCAACATTCTTCTCCAAGTATTTGAAGATGGGCATCTGAACGATTCACAAGTATTTGCTCATGACATCCGCCATTATATTTTTGTGCAAGTCTTTTCAGAACTCAGTTTACCAAACCATGCACCTGGAAGTTATGCTAGCCATTCAATAAGATGATTGCTACACTTCTACCCTTGATAATTTCTTTTAGTGACATGGAGTTGGCAGAAATAGATTTATTTTAGTTATTTGCTAAATGCAACTTGTTTCACATAGGCCTTATCCTCACTGTGGTTCTGTTGCTATGCACATTATTGAATTTTGCATTAATTACAGGGGCGCAGAGTTTCCTTCAAGAACACATTGATTGTTATGACATCAAATGTTGGTTCTACATCAATCTCAAGTGGAAGGAGGAGTATAGGTTTCTCGACACAAAAGGATACAGAGGAAACCACCTATGCTGCAATCAAATCCCTTGTAATGGAAGAATTGAAGGCGTTTTTCCGGCCTGAATTGTTGAATAGATTGGATGAAGTGGTTGTGTTCCGTCCTCTTGAGAAGATTCAGGTCTGTGGTTACACTTATTCTATTTTTTTATATCATATGGTTTTAAACATACTAATGCTTAGTCATGGAAATTAAGAAAAACTGTTACCTTTAGTTAATTAGCATGATGCAATCCACTTGCTCCAAGAATAAGCCATGTACTTAGAGACACTCAAACTCCCAACGTTTTGCAGATGATGGCTATCCTCAACATAATCCTACAAGAAGTCAAGACTAGGCTTCTAGCCCTTGGCATTGGCCTAGAGATATCAGACTCAATGAAAGACCTGATTTCTCAGCAAGGATATGACAGAAGCTATGGTGCGCGGCCACTGAGAAGGGCGGTTACTCAGCTGGTTGAGGATGTTATCAGCGAAGCAATTCTCTTTGGACAGTTCAAGCCTGGCGATACGATACTGATGGACATTGATGCTACGGCGAAGCCTTGCTTGAGCCGGCTGGATGATCAGACCGTCCAATTATCCGACCCAGCTCCAACACTCTGAACATCCCAGGACCCTGTATATAGTAGCGGCTTACCCATTTATTCTTTCACAAACTGGCGGTAAGCCTCCTGATTCTTCCGTACATAGGATCCCAAGCTCTGCGTGTACATAACCTTCCACGTGCTGGTATCTCTCCCAGCATATATAATGTAAATCTGAATATTAATCCAATTGTACATAATTTATCATAAAAAAGGCGTACGTTATTTACGTTGGCCAGGTGACGGTGGCACCGGCACGTACATATAATTGTCGTATGCTCCAACATTTAAACATTTAATTTCAGTTATGATCAGCTGGATTTAACCTCACATTCTCACAAAACATATATCACCTTGGCTGTTTTAGAATAGGCATCATTTTGAATGCAGAAACTAATCAGTTCATCTGAAACCTCCTGCACGTGCGATTACGTTGATCGAAGCAGCTTTTAGGAAATAACCAGGGCAGAGCCTAATTGCTGCTCCCCTTTAGCCAGACATGCCCTAAATACATTAAAAAAAGGACCTGTTATACGACGCGCTCTAGTACTCTCTCCGCATTTAAATATAGAAACTTTAATCGTTCACCTTATTCAATAAGACAAGCGTCGAAGTTTTAGAAGAAAAAAAGTCAACCACGGCTTATATCTAAAATAGCATAGATATACGTGTAACACGCACGTGTTGTGAGATGATCAAACAGACAATAAGAAGAAAAAAAAGAAAATCTTACTATTACTAATTAAAGGTTCTAAAATAAGCACTAATTTCAAAGCACGCTAAAAAAAAGATAAATCCTAAAAATTCTCACAATAATCAGAAGCATCCGACCATCAATTGACATATTGGAATATTAATAGGCATTAGATCTATTTTCTAAATAATTACCCACCTCTGCCATTATGAAATGCCTTGAGTTCAACTCTCAACAAAAGCAAATATCCTCTTTTTTTTTCATTAAATCTAATTTTTAAGCAATTATCCACCTCTGCCATTATGAAAGGTCTTGAGTTCAACTCTCAACGAAAACAAATATTTTTTTTTAGATTTTTCCATTTTAAATCTATCTTCAGTTTTTATCTTTTTTTTAATTAAAAATGCTAGAAACCTATCCATGAAACAATATTTTGTGGACTCATTTTGAAATTTTCACGTCAATCCTCACAAGATGCGCTAGAAAAAAAGATGCGCTAGAAAAAAAATAGACTGGTTGGAATCTTAATAACCATTAGATCTATTTTCTAAATAATCACCCACCTTTGTCATTATCAAAATAATATTATCCCTAAAACTACATATTAATTACCCACTCTGCTAATATAAAAAAAAATATGAAATAACACCCTAAATTTATACGTAATGCTCACATTTGCTATTTTGATGGATAATATCAAACATCCCCTTTAATTTATATTTAAATTGTTCACCTTAGTTATTATGACTGATAGTATAATAAAAATAACTCCTCAAAATTATATTAAAATCACCTATTTTTGCAATCGATCAAAGATTATCTAAATCAATTAAGCATACATATAAAGTAACAAGATTTGCTATTATAAAAAATTAAATATAAAAAAGATCTATATATGTTGTACTGTAATACATAATACGTTTAAGACTAACCTGTGCGTCGTATGGGTTGATTGACTCGTAGAATTAAAAGGAAGGAGACCTAATTGATTGGCACCATTCCTTTCTCGTTAAAACCAAGGGAAAGAAAGTAACACGTGGGTATGGGTATAAAATGAGGTGAGAAATAAAAAGGAAAATTGGATGAAACATTTTGCATATATGGGTTTTGAGCCTTTTCAACTTTTTGCAAACTGCGCAGTGGGGCCAGCGTAAGGGGTATGCCTATGCTTTTTTAGGTAAAAAAGGTTTTTAGAAAACTCGTTCTTTTACGATGTAGATAGATAAGGAGCAGTTCCTCTATCTATTTTTAAATATGACATCATTGACTTTTAAACATGACATTTGACCATTTGTTTTATTCAGAATTCATTTTTGGACATAATATTTGACCTTTTTTATTTGGAAAAATTAGGAAAGTACTTTCTCCATTTCAAATCATAGATTTCTCTAGTTTTACTCTAGGCGCAACTTATTTAATTTTCACAAGTTTATAGAAAAATACACCATCTATAACATTAAACTAGTTTCATTTAATCCATTATGAAATATATCTATATTTACTTTAGTATTGTATACGTTAATATATTTTTTTAAAATAGATAAAGTTACAGATGTTTAGCTTAGAATGAACTAACAGACTTATAAATTGAAATTGATGGAGACAATTTTATGCCTTACATATTTGCTCTAAAATTTGAATGAAGACGTGATCGAACATTGTGTGCAAAAGTCAACAGTGACGTATATTAAAAAAAAGGTGGTAGTAAAATATCGATTGATCAGCATAAACCATTGAGAATAACAATTCTACCATCCAAGAGCATATTCTTGCATAAACATCAACACAGAAAGATGCATTCATATTGTTCAATAGTCTAATAAGTAATAACTACAAAACATATACTAGTAGCACAACCAAATACTGTTGCGTAAAGAGATCATCTCTGCATGGCTAAATTAAATCCTTCTCCTGGCCTAATTCCTGCAACCCGAGGGTGGAAAACTGGCACCGAGACATCACCGACCACTTTAATTTTCTCTTGTCAACTCAACATCTCTGCAAATGTATAAAAAGTAGGAGATCAGGTCATAGAATACTAAGTGCTAGAAAACCAGAATTTTTTGTCAATCATTGCAGACCTTTTAATGTGATCGAGTATAAGGAGTCTGGGCCCAGGAGGGATCTTCACATCTCTGAGTGCACTGGCATGATAAACGTGTAATATCAATAACCACAGCAACAGTTTTGTTTACCCTCTTGTTTTTCTGAGTCAGTTTTGTTTACCCTCAGGTTGTTTTTCTGAGTTGAGAGGGACAGACTAAATGAACCAAATAACAATAAAATGCATAAACCCCAGTTACTGTGGCACAAGTTGCAAAAGGACCCGAAGCAAATAGTGCAAAGCTCAGGTACTTGCACTACACCACTGCTCAATGGTCATCAGGTGTAGAACCATGTGATGGGACCTCAATTTCCATTCGAGTTACCTGGGACTTTCACATCTTGTGCCACATAGCTCAGGTTTCTGCAATCTAGAGCATTTAAAAGCAAAAAAAAACATTTACCTATCAGTAAGGAGGGGCAAGGTTTGATCAGTCAGGAGACCCTTCTTGAAGTTCTTCTCATAGTTCTGAAGGCCTAATGTTTGAAGCATGCTTCTTCCACGAGAATAGTATGTATCTTCACTTTTTGGCTGTGAAAACTTTTGACCGATCTACAAAATAGATTCAATTGAAGATGGTTAAAACAATATACTCAGAGGACATTTTGGATACAAAATGCAAGGACCGTTAGTGTCAACGGTGGCTTTCCAATATTGATCGGTGAACAATGAGGCAACTTCCATCATTAATATACAGGCAACGTATCATGTGAAAACTCGGTTTGCTGTGCAAACCGTGCAAACTTCAATCTGCGTGGCTGTTGGGAGTCCTCAAGGTGGGGCTTTGGATGGGTGGAGGGGGAAATTTGCAAAATTGTGCTGTAAGTACTGCACTGGCGAGCATTTCTTTGTAAATGTTCTCACCTCCTTCTCTAGCTATATGATCTAGATGGACACTCTAGATTGGAGTTTGCACGGTTTGCACAGCAAGACGAGTTTCCACAGGATACGTTGCCTAATATACATTCCCATGTTCTTACCATGAAAAAACCACCTTGAAATACAGCAAAAGCAACACCAGTTGTGACTGCATTAACTACTGGATTTGGTGTTCCTGTTCCCATTCCACTCACGATGGAGAATAAAGCTCCAGAACCAAAGGCCGCTGCCATGCTATATATATACAAAAGAGAAATCATCAATCCTGTAAACCTAAAATGATCCATAGCTGAGCTAGACATTTAAACATGAAGGCTCTTATGGAACTTGCAAATATTAACAGAACGGCAAACAGGAACTCTGAATCGCTTACCTGCCCTGGACATCCTCCACTCCTCTTATCCTTCTCATAACACAAGATATGCCTGCATTTGCACCAGTCATGACCGCAAAGTTCCGTGCTTGCACCAGGGGTCCACCCGTTAAAGCCTACAATTGAAATTTACCTCTTAAACCCAATGATTAAAGGAAGGGGAGGGTAATTTTTCCTTTTGTACTCAGTCCTAGATGAATGAATGAACATTGTGTTTAGAAGCAATGTGCAAAGTAATTGATGCATCTGTTTTTTTTTTTCTAGAATAAAGGAACACTCTGGGACGCTTTAGCTTAAATCAAAAGAAGAGAATTTGCTTTTTGTCCTTAAAGAAAAATGCCATCACATGCAATGGAGAAAAAAAATGAAGCTACGTCTCTTTTGTTCTTCAATAAAGAGTTAAAGACGTAGAGTTTGCTTGCTTCCGGGGCAAACTTAAAATCCATCATCTGAACAAAAAAAAAAAAAGGATGCCATACACCCCGTTCCGTTCGCATTTCATTTCAGGTACAAAGTATTACCGGGGATTCTCAAAAAAAAAAAAGTATTAACGGGGAAAAAACTTCTTGTTAACTAGTAGACATCACTTTGTTAATGTTGTTGTGAATTTCTTTAGAATCTTGAGCAATTTATAATAAATGTTTATATGTAATAACAGGGCACCATCAGTAGACCTGCATTTCAGAAATCCATTTCCCCCGAATTCCCCACACGAAACCAAAGCGAATTTCTCGCGAAATCGCGGCGTAAAGCGATTAGGGAAGAGAGGCATAACAGTACCTGCGCTTGCTTGAAGGATGCGAGGGCCTTGGGGTCGACCCCGGGCGGCGGCTGCGGCACGGGGAGCCCGGCGCCCGCGTCGGGCGCGAGCGTGCCCATGAGCCCGCCCAGCGCGGCGCCCTGCACGGCCCCCACCGCGGTGGTGACGGCGGCCTCCACGTGGGTGGGCTGCTTCGCCAGCCACGCCCGCAGGCCGGCCTCCAGCGACCTGACGCGGTCGGTCCACTCCGCCAGCGGGTTCGCCATGCCCACGCCCCGCGCCGCCGCCGCCGCCACCTGCGACGACGAGGACGACGCCAGCACCGTCAGCGGCCGCCGCTTCTCACCCGCCCCTTGCATCCTCGCCGCCGCCTCTCTCTCCCCGGCGCTTCGAAGCGGCTGAGGAGTGAGGAGGGAGCTGTTGCTGCCGCTGCGGCTTATCCCCTCGGCTGGCCTTGGATGCTCCGCTGCTTTGTAGTGAGGCCGTTGCGAGTCGCGAGCCCGTCGGCCTCGCCTGGATTTGCTCGCAGTCGGCAGGGCTCTCTTCCGTTTCGTTCCACCGAACCCAAAAGCCCCAAAGTGTGGATCACATGGGCCGGCAGGTCATCGGACCGGCACGTTCAGACGGGCCGCCGGGGGGAAGGGAAAGGGAGGGAGTCAATTTTTCGTAACCACTGACCACTCCTACTTAATAACTTTTGTTGAACGACGCACTGAACAACGGAATATCGTCTGCAGTTCTGCCCTTTCCTGGTCAAAGAAAAATGCTCATATTCAGGAGCCGGGTAACGGACAGTTGTGAGTAAAAAAAATGTTCTAGAACTATAATTATAAGAGAGTCTCTAAGGGTGTTTTAGAAAAAAATATCATAATGGTCTAGTTCTAGGATTTTTCTAAAAAGTACTGCATCCGTATTTTATTATTAGTCGCGATTGAGTTTCTTTCCGAAACTCCAATCACTCATCTTAGAACGAAATCAACGCACAAACTGGCTTAGATAGGGTATCCACGGAGTCCAAAACCCGTTAACCATTAGATGCGCTCAACTAGCGATCGGAGCCAGCAGAATAAACCCTCCCGGCGAGAGAAGATCCCCCCGCCTATAGTATCGCAAACGGTACTGCACGGAGCAAGCTATTCCTAGCTCCACCAAGAGCCGTCTCATTCGACAAGATCAACAAGGTACTTTGCATGAGTCCTCCCAGCTTTCACCCGTCCGGCAGTCTCCATAATTGCTCTGCAGTGTGCTGATGTCGTGAACTCGTGATTCAAAAGTCGGGTCCGCTTTAGCTTGTTGCAAGCACAACATGCTCGGTTGACACTGGATACACTCGAGGTGACCATGTTACCTACACTGCCTGCAAGGTGTTCAATAAAATGTGAAGCCCCCTGTACCATAAGCTCCACAATTCTCTTCCGTGCCATTGACATTGGACCTGCAATTATTTTACAGGGCTGATAGTGTAGCAGTTATGCAGTGATTTTCAAGCACATATTAAGTTTAGTTAGATAATGAATATTATTGCAGGAATAGGTTGTGTTGTATATATTTTACCAACGGTAATTAATTGATGACATATATTACATGGCAGAGAACAAAAAGGCTTCCACATTTTCCTCCTTATATGTTATTTTGGCCTAAATCTTGGTAATTTTATGCTACAACAATAAAAAGAAAAATCACTCATCAAAGAAACATCAATTACCTATGTGTGCTTGTACTATATGTGATCAGAAATATTGCTATAACTGCCCTTCTATTCGTTTTCCTTATTGCAGTGTTCATCAATGAAGCCACACGTAGGGCTCATGTTTCCAAGTACTCCATCAGACAAGCAATCAGGTTGCAATAATATGAACCTACCAATCCTTAAGATTCAGAAACAAGAATACAATTTCTAAAGTTGAACTCTAATGTTCATGTACAACTTTTAGTTTAGTACAGGGACAATTGGCCAAACTGTAATTTGTCCAGATTTTTTAAAAACCACACCGCAACAATATAATACTGTTAGAAGAAGATTTGTTGATTGTTCTGTGCACACCTCAATGGCTAAATATAGTAGCCACAAAACACAGAAAGATGAAAACGTGTTCTACATTTTTGCCATTTCTGCAGTAGCCACAACTGTTCAGTAAGTTCAGATTGTAAAACAAACATGATACACATTGCTACTAGATCAATATCTAAATCTAAGATATCAACCTGTGGTCTGGATCGACATGAAATCCAAGTTGTGGAACAAAGAAGCGACCAGAGGCAATGGTAGCTCCTGTTGCTGACTGCAGCCGTATCTGTTGGGCCTTCAAATTCTGCCTTACTTCTGTGTTGTACTCTACTATGCTCAAATCTTCCTATCCCTTTTGCTACCCGTCCTCTCGACATTGGTAACATTTGGACGGATAATATCAATGGAAATCCAATAAATTGCTGAGCTAAACCGCCCGTCCAGCCGTCTTGAAGAATGATTAGTAAAAGAAAAGGTAAGCACGCTCAATGCAATTTTGTGTCCTATCCGATCATATTGGTAATAAATATTGGAGATGGCAAAACAAAGCATACCATACAGATTTTGTATAACTATCATTGCCTGAGTACTTAGTGCAAAAAACGATACATCATTAATGTTATGTTTGGATCACAGACAAGGAAAATAGTAATCTTGCTGGGCTAGGATCGGTATTTCGAACTAGCTGATGACCAACTTAGCTTAAATGTTTTGTGAACTTGTTATTTCATAAATGCGTTCACTTTTTCATATAGGATAGGGCTGATGATTGCATTCTTCTTGCAGGTTGTTCACCGGTAGCCTACTTTGCTCAAGGTGTAGAATTTTCTCCGGCACGTGGCCACACAAAATTCTTCTAAAAAAGTTCATCTACGGGAAGGCTATTCTCAATGCCGTGCCAAGGTTTCTAGTATATTGTAAAAAGATTTACAAAGTGCCATAAATAGCTTGCTGGAAGCATGTTCTATGGATATTATGTGTGTGAATTCCTTATGGTCAACGTGAGGTACAGAAAGAACCCCTGAAGCTATAACTCAATCACCATACACACTGGCATGCCACAGAAATAAATGCAAACACTCTCCTGTGCACTATGGATTGCAGTGCACACAAGAATATCACACTATGTATGAATAATTTTGGCATGGTTTTATAGCAATTATTATCTCCAATCCCAAATCCGACTCCCATCTTACTGATCTAGGTTTTCAAACCATTCACAACATGTGATTGTTCAACCCATAGTCACAAAGTACCCGGTTGGATGGGATCGCGGGACGAGGATCGACACTTAAAAAAACATGGTACAATGGGGGTATACCCTGTGGAACGCGAACCAAGAATTTGGTACGTGACTCCATTGTATTTGGGTCGATGACCCCGGTTCGAATCATAGAGTCGAGGAACGCAATCCTAAGGGGGTGTTTGGATCCTCAAGCTAAATTTTAGTTTCCGTCACATCGAATGTTCGGACACCAGTTAGAAGTATTAAATATAGTCTAATTATAAAACTAATTACACTGATAAAAACTAAACGGCGAGACAAATTTATTAAGCCTAATTAATCTATAATTAGCAAATGTGATGCTACAGTAATTATTCGTTAATCATGGATTAATTAGGCTTGATAAATTCGTCTCGTCATTTAATCATCATCTATGTAATTATTTTTTTAATTAAATTATATTTAATAGTTCTAACTAGCGTCCAAACAATCCGATGTGACACGGGCTAAAGTTTAGCTGCTGGATCCAAACAGCCCCTAAGTCTAATGGGTCAATGACCCCAGTACAAAGGCTATTGTAACACCCCGAAAAATTAGCGTCGGGATTTTTCTCCTAATCCCTCCCTAATTCAAAATCGATTTCCGAAAACCCGATTGTTTGTTTGCCTTGCGTATGATAATATGAGCTCAATAAACCTCTACACATCCCAAAAGTAATCTTTCCAAAAACCCTACAAACACCTACTCCAAATGCTCCACAAAATTCCCATCCAAATTCCTTCCCAATGCTAGCCACAAAATCAGAAAGAAAAAGGAAAACTTTTCTCTTCATCTCGGGCCGCGGCCCACCCCTTCCCTTTCCTTTCCCGGCCTCGGCCTGCACCCACACCCGGCCCACCACCCCGGCCAAGCAGGCCCATCCCGCCACGGCCCAAGTCGCCACCCACCTTCCCCTACTGTCTCTGCCAGCGGGCCCCGCCCGTCAGCCCTTCCCCTTCCCCTAGCTGGACGCGCCCCGCACCGTGACGACGCCTGGCGCACCGCGCGCTACGCCATCCCAGCCCCGCGCCCCCGCGCCGGACCCCGGCCACGCCTGGACCATGCCGCGCAACGCTGTGCTCCGGCCCCTACTAGACCCCGCCGCCGCACCACGGCCGAGCCCGGTCCTCGCCTCGCGTTGCCGGACCTCTCCCCTCCCCGTACCCGCTCGTTTCCTCGCCACGCGCCGCGCCCCGCCATGCCCGAACTCCTCCGCCGCGGCCGTCCCCCACCTCCGCCTTTACACGGCCCCGCCTCCGCACCATCTCGCCGCGCCGCGCGTCCACGCACCGCGCCCCTGCCCGGCCCCGCCGCACGCCACCCGACGCGCCGGCTCGGAGCCCGACCTGCCGGCTCGGACGCCAGCCCAGCCCTCCACTCCGCCCCGCTCTCGCGTCTATAAATGGACGACGAGCTCCGTCGCCACTGCCTGCCCACGCCTACCCTTAGCTCCCTCCCTCCCTCGCCGCCAAATTCGCCACCCCCGAGGTCTCTCCTCCAAATCTCGACGAGCACGAGCTCTGTCTCACCTCCATTTACCACCCGGCACCTCGCCGCCCCCTCTCCCGCGCTGCAGCGCCGCCGCCGCGCGCGCCCCGCGCCGCCGATGCGCACCCACGCCACCCCACCGTTTACACCCCACCGCCGGTCACCAAACCCCTCCACGAACCCCATCACCCGATTCGCCTCGATGATCTCCACCTCGTGGTGCTACCCTCGTCGCCGGAACCGTCACCGGCCCGCCGGCGAGCCCCCCCCCCCAGACCGCCGTCGCCGGTTCACCACGACCCGGCTCCCGCGCCGTTCCCCCTCTCTCCTGACGCCGTCGCCCTCCCCGTGTCCCTGACACGTGGGCCCGGCCAACAACGTTTAGCCGCGCCGCCCCCGCCTCTCGTCGGCCGGCCCAGCCGGCCGCGCCAGGCTGCGCACCGCGCGTGGGCCGAGCAGGCCGAACACCCCCTCCCCCCCGGCCCAGGATTGTTTCCCCGCGGGCTGAAACCAAGAAAAGGCCGAATCTACCCCCTGAACTTTTCAAAAAAAAGTCTATATCTACCCCCTAGACACTATATAGCCCTTATCCTCTCCGTTTGAACTCCTATTTAGGTGATTCTTGCGCCTAAAATCATCTAAAATCAAGCCCTATCCATCCATACACTCCACAAAAGGATTCATTACCTCCAACCCTACCATGCGGCCGCTATCTCGCCGTTTCTGTTTCCGCCATAGCCTCCCACTTCCTTTTCCCTGGCGTTATCGCAATTTCCGCCACCGTAGACGCCAGCGTGGTCGGCAGCTCGCAGCCCAACTTGCTGCATCTTACATCCTATCAAAACCAACGCCATTGGTAAGCACCACCAACAAATAGCTCATATCCCCTCTAAACATCCTATCACAATCAAATAATGTTGAGCTCATGTTATGCCTCAACTTGTGGTGTGTTTTCTTGTTTATACGTGTAGGCTACATCGACGAGTCCGTTCGGTCTGCCCCTCGCGGTGTACTACACGACGGTCAGCGCTTCCTACGCTCAGCATTTGAAGAATTAACCGCTTCAACAAAGCATACGGCAAGTCCACTGAAATCCCCACTTAATGCATAAAATTCCTATGTTCTGCAAACACAACCTTTGGCCCGATAAGCACTATAAAACTTGCATGTTTTGCTTGCTAAGGAAAACCCCATTGATTATACAGCCACCTAAGCCTATCTTAGATGTAGTGCGCATAGGTGGGATCGCTCACTTAATTATATCTATCATAATCTTGATGCTAAGTTGAGATTATGGTTGTGGAACTTGATGGATTTGGAATGAGGATAGGTGTGTGTGTGTTTCAAAATAAAATGGGGAAGAACCCCGGCAAACGACCCACGGGTCGAGATACGCCATTTAAGGGAAGGGTATGAACGGTAACTTAGCAACCCGCGGTTACCCAAGTCCCGGGAGTCGTGGAGACGACCGGGTAGGTGGATGCTCGCAGTGTCGAGCAGTGGATAGTTGGAACGGTTCTACCTGTGCTCTGTAAGGACCGCGTTGATTTTCATCTTGCCTAATTCTTTTAGTACAACCACTCGCTTTGTATGAGGCATTGGCTAGGCCCGAGTCGGAGTGGATAGCCTAGTAGCTTCTGTGCTGGCGCACAAGGGGCTAGGGAAGGGGTTGGGAGCCTCGGGAGTACCGCGGGGTACTGGAGTGGCTAGGTGGCCCGAACCTCTAAAGTACTGCTAGGCAATGAAACAAAGGCAAGGGTTTAGTTTGGAATTCGAATGCTTATTTGGCCGTAAGTGTCGCTGAGTCCAACTTGTGGGAATTAGTACAATCTCTGATCAGAGTAAAACCTATTCGAATAGTCCGAGTCCACTGGTATGGATGAGTTAAGGCTTGGTTCTTCAATTAGCACTTTTCATAAATTAAAACTGTGGGAATGGTCTGGAATGGTCTTTTGGGTGGAAGTTAAGCTACGGGGGTAGAACCCTGTAGCGGTGTGGAAAGTGTGATGGCTGGAAAGTCATTGGCCATATGGACCGGCAAGTCCAGTGGCACCTCCTTTTAAGAAAAACCCTGTTTCTAAATGACTAAAACTTGTTAGACTATCTCGAACCCTGCATACAAAATATTTTCATGCAAAACCTCACTAAGCTCCAGATATATCCTGCATATAGATGTAGCTATACCCCCATTCCTTACGGAGGAAGATGGGCTTGCGGAGTACGATTGTACTCACCCTTGCTTTGTTATGTTTTTCCAGTAGAGACAATGAGAGCACCATATACGACAGTGATTAAGGGCTACGACCTACTTTCCAACCGCGACGTGGGAAAGCTTGGGCCTACGTTTTATATTCCGCTGGTTAGTCTTCAAGGGCTGCGCCCCTTTATTGTCCGACCCGTTAAGGCGGATCTGCATCACTCTGATGTAAGAATGTGATTACTAAACCCTGAGATGGTAATAAAGCATATTTTAGTCCCATTATAGAAACTGGGGCACTTCAGCTATAAAGGGTCGTGACCACAAGCGTAATGGGTCGATGAGCCTGGAACATTCAAGGCTATGTGACCATGATCTGTGTTTTGGATCACCATGATTTGCGCGTGAGTATGAAATAAATATAGAAGAGTATGAACTTAAGTTTAAAACAAATGTATATATTCAACTCAAGTCACGGCTCACAAGTCACAACTCAACTTAAATCATTATTCAATATGGAATGAAACTGATCGGCAAATAAAAATATAAATGGTCCTCCAAAAAGATTGCACCCCTAAGCGCTCCGGTGTGCTTCCTATGCTTCATTGCTTCTCCTTCGTTATTCTTGGGCTGCAATTAACATTGTTACATTACTTGAAATTCATTGTAGCCATTCATTAACTTTAATCTAATGGCTAAAACTTAGAAGAAACCAATTCAAAGGAACCAAAGTTGTGGATCGGAACCTAAATTTTGTGGACTGGAACTTAGATCTCATGAGTCCGAAACCGACGGTTCTTCCGGTTGTGTCACTGAACTTAGGGATCAAAACAAAAAACATATAGGCCAGAAACTGAGTTGCTCTCAAGCACCGTAAAAAATCACAAAATATGGACGTACGCTCGTATACGAAGATATTCATAAGTTGCCTTGCTTGGAATCTTTCGAACTGGAGTAGATTGAGGTGGTTTAAATTCACAGCAAGTCAAAATCATCCTTAGTCTCTCCCAAGTTGCAATCCACCGTAAACCCCTCCAATACCAAATGACGGTTGGGATGGAACCACATGTACGGAAACGGAAGAAGGTCCGCCAAAGCAATAGTAGAGCACAACCCACAGTGCCACTACAACAGTACAACGGCAATTGTGCGTGTGTGAATGAAGCTCAGTCTTTGAAGATCCCGAACGACGGGTTGACGACGGAGAAGCCGCCGTCGAGGAGCAGGTTGTGGCCGCTGATGTATCGCGCGTCGTCGCTGGCGAGGAATAGCACGGCGGCGGCGATGTCCGGCACCCGCAGGCGCACGCCCTTGAGGTTCCCCACGGCCTCCATGGCCTGCTCGAAGGCCTCCCCCTCGAGGCCGACGTACTCGGTGGCCAGCGGCGTGGCGGCCGCGGCGGGCGAGATGCAGTTGACCCGGATCCCGTGGCGTCCCAGCTCGGCCGCCGCGTTCTCCGTCAGCCCCACCAGCGCGCGCTTGGCGCACGTGTACGCGTGCGAGGCGGCGCCGGCGACGGCCGACGCCAGGCTGGACGTCCCGATGATGCACCCGCCGCGCGCCGCGGGCACCATGACCCGCGCCGCGTGCTTGGTGCCCAGGAACGGGCCGACGAGGTTCACGGACAGCACGCGCTCGAAGTCCTCCTTGGTGCTCTCCCGGATGTTGTGGCACGCCGCGCCGCCGATGCCGGCGTTGTTGAACATGATGTCCAGCGCGCCGAACCGCGCCACGGCGTGGTCCACGGCCGCCGCGACGTCGGCCTCGGACGTGACGTCGCAGTGCACGTAGCTGGCGGCGTCGGCGCCCAGCTCGGCGCAGAGCCCGGCGCCCAGCTCGTCCTGGATGTCGGCCACCACAACGCGCGCGCCGTGCTGCACGAAGAGCCGCGCCGTGCACGCCCCGATGCCGCTCGCCCCGCCCGTGATCACCGCCACCTTCCCCACCAGCCTGCGCGCGCGTAAACGCGCAACAAATCGTCAAAAAGCTTGCAGAAATGGACAAAAACCACTCGATAGTCGAATCAGCATTGCAGGAAACGGAAGGCAAACGACTGGCATTCTTACTTCCTTGCAGCGGCAGGAACCAGATCGGAGCCGGTTGCCATGGCTCTATCCTGTGCTGCGACCTTGCGAGGATGCAGTGGACCTAGTGTTCTTGCTTCGCTTGCACCGGCCTAGCTGATGTTTTTATGATGCTGAGCAAGGCAGCCAGGCGGGCATCTCCAGAGGCTCCTATTGTTCAGATACCCCTCGATCGCAGAGGGCAAGGGCCTTGTCGCGTTCGTGGAGGTGGCCACTGGCCATCGAACTAGGAATCTAGGATTCAGCGCCGGATCGGCGGCTTGGCGAGTCCACATGCTGGCAGACTGGCAGTGTCCTCCGCAGTCCGCAGCCGGCCAAGGCGCGCTCGAGTTTTTAAATGGCAGCGGATAGGCCGATAATGTTTGGATATTAGCTGATCGTCCTCGTCGATGGACGTACGTGTCAAGCCATTGTTGGGCAGCTACTATTTAATTTAATATATATATAGGAAATGTATTTGCAGCGCATTGTTACGGGTGAATAGTTTATCATCCATCGTATTCCTTTCTTGTTGGCAAAATTTCACATCATACTAGTAACTTACTAGTAAGCAGTATTCTGAGTGAGTTATGTGCAACCCACGAGTATTTGGATAATGGAAACCCTATGGGATGCACCGGATAAAGATGCATCCCGTTCAAATGGGGGCAAATTCTCCGCTTCATGCAAGAGGGAAAAAAAAAGAACAGTCAACGGTAGTAGCATGTATAAAACCAAATACGTACTGTATCAAATAAAATATCAGTATATTCTAATTAACTCAGGTTACTCCATTCTAGAAGATGGTCGGCAACCGAAATTGTTTGTATCTAAACCAAGTGAGACACTTAGATTAGTACTTCCTCCGTCCACAAAAGAATGAAATCCTGGTTTTCTCCTAAGTCAAACGATTGTAAGTTTGACTAAGTTTATAAAAAAATGTATCAACATTTATGATATCAAATATGTATGATATGAAAATATATTCCAACAAGAATCTAATGATGCTAATTTGATAGTATAAAATTTAATATATTTTGATATAAATTTGGTCAAAGTTGCGATGGTTTGACTTAGTACAAAGCTAGGATTTCATTCTTTTGTGGACGGAGGGAGTATATGTTTTGTTTTTTCTTTGCCCGTACCATTATTGGGAATCGGACTAGTAAACCAGCAGAGACACTTTAGATTAGTTCAAGAGAAATGCAGCATCGCCCCCGCCGGTTGGGTCTTGCCATGCCCATGTCCACCTCCACGTCTTCGTGGTGACCGTCTCTACTCTGTATCCCTCTCAAACCGTCACCCCGTTCAAGCACGTTGATATCACAGTGGAGCCGAGTGGCGTGGTGGGATCTACCAATCACCATCCAACTTTGCCTCCTCGCACGCTGACGGCACGGTGGATAGCTCCTACTCTCAGCAGGGGCGGATCTACAGGGTATGCCGGGTGGGCCATGGCATACCCTGCAGAATCCAGCCCATGTATACAGTAGGCCCCTTTGTAAAAGCTCCAACCGGCAGACCAGTGGAATACGAGGAGTCGAGGAGTCTCGCGACGTTCCGCCGCCTCAGCGCCGCGTCTGACGACTGCGAGTCTACGATTGGCACGGCGACCGGACGTCGGGCGACGCCGGCAAGTCTGCATCTCGGACTCTTGGGCGATCGTCAATCCTGGGACCAGCACCATCGAGGCCGTGAAGTGTTGCGTCGAACTCCCGTCTCCCTCTCCTGTCCGCCGGCAGTGAGGTACTCGGTGCTGATCCAACATCCGTTGGCCTGCAGGCTTGCACCGTCCAAGGTCCGATCTCCTGGTAAGTAGTAATATACTAATAATCTAATATGGTATAAGTTGATTAGCTAGTGTTTCTCTGCTTATTAAATACGAATATGAATACAAGAAACTGGATCTGGATAGTGGATAAATTTGATAGAATAATGATTCATCGAGATGCAAATTAAATAATTAATACGGCTTCCCTTGCAGGCTGATAGAAGCTAACACCAATTCAGCAAGACATCCACTGATCAACAACAACCACACTGGTCAGGTTGATGCCATCTGCTAATTTACAGATTCACTGCAGTCATACTTTAGAAATAAATATAATTCCTAAATTATTGTAGCATATAAAGTATCTCGTTTAGTGTTAACGCATTGCCTAGTCACATTTATAGAACGGGATATTTTCTTGAAAATGGATGAAGATGATATAATTGACACTTTTATGACCTTCAGAAAGCGTCGACCGGACAAATCAGACAAATAGTATGGTAATTATTTTTATTTTAGTTATTAAGTTTATGATGCATTATCTTATTTTTATCTTTATATGTCAAATTTCTTGATGCATTTTAAAATATTTACCGAGCTATATATAGACTATACTAATTTATACATGAGTTGTATGAACAGTGAAAATTTTTTTTATTATGGCATACCCTTGGGAAAAATCCTGGATCCGCCACTGACTCTCAGCCTGAAGGTAGACGGAATCTCATGCTCCCTTCCGTTTTATTTGTTGATGAGTATTACGATGTTTCGGTGTTCAAGTTGGATTCGGAAAATTAGAGTAGATGTCCGACGGCTGGAGGCAGATGGACGAAAATCAATATAGGTGGAAAAAAAACCTTCCTCTCTTTATTATTATTAGGTATATATAGATATATGTTTTGTTTTGTTCTTTTATTTGTTTATTATATTTACCATTACGTGGGATAAGACTCGCAGACACTTTAGATTAGTATATGCTTTCTTTATAAACCAGCAGAGACACTTTAGACTTGGTTTGAGACTTTGCTGACTTGGCAACATGGAGTGGCGCCCCCCAGAAAGATTTTGCTTCGGTGGAGTGGTATCAAAATGGTTCAGTCTCCGTACCCATAGCAGCCCGCGTGGTTTTCTTTACCAGGTTAATTTAGATACCTCATTTTCCAGAGGATTTTAGGTTTAGGGCTAGTTTGGTAACCCAATTTTTCTAAGAGATTTTGAAAAATTGAAAAAAAGTTTTTTTTTTTGAGAAAATGAAAATCCCTTGGAAAAATGTAATTGCCAAACTAGCTCTTAGATACAAAACCCTGCATCTTAAGTGAGCTTGAGCTCAAGTGTTTTATCTTCCTAGCCTTAGACTTCGTAGGAAGGAGACCGATTTTTTGTGAAAGGAGACTAATAAGGGAGAGTCTGACTATTCGTGGCAAGATTTGTTCTCCTTGCCAGCCTAGCGGGTGGTCTTCCACGTGATCATCGGCCGGCTCTGAAGATTTGCTTGCTCTTTGATGCGGCACCAAAATTATTGATGCTATATGGTGAATTATAGGCATGTCCGTTTGGAACGTATGATTTTTACAGAAATTTCACAGCAATCAGTTCAATTATATAAAAAAAACGTATGGATAGAAAATTTTTCTTTTGTTCCAAACAGACCCGAAGAATGGGTTGATAGTGAACATATAATTTCAAATGGCTATATGCTCGGATCTGCCGATAGTGATTGGTGATGATCTTTTTTTTTCCCTGATCGGCTGTGACAACTGACGATCTTCTTTGCAGTGGATGAACAAGATTTTGGATAAATAATAAGGCGACTGCTATTCATGATATATATATATATATATATATATATATATATATATGAAACTATCGTATTGGACAACAACATTCATCTTCTAGATCGATATCCGCTTAGATAAAATCAACTAAGCAAACAAATAGATCGTTCCGCTTGGGACCAGAATGTCCCTCAGGTCCACGACTTAGAGCCTGTTTGGATCCACTATAAATTTTCATTATCTAGCTAATAGATAGTAGCCAATATTAGCTAGGTAATGATTACCTCGATAGATAATAGGCTGTTTTTGGATCCATAATTAATAGATTAGATAATAGGTGGAGTAAAGAAGAAAAAGTGCAATTATATTTCATTAGCTGATATTATTTAGCATTGAATAAATAATAAGATAATGAGAATCTAGGGGTCTAGCTGATCATTACTCCCTATTATCTGGACCCGTTTAGATCCAAAGTGCCAAAGTTAGCAGATTCTCGTTATCCGTATGGATCCAAACAGCCTTTTAGACACTCAACTACATCGATATTAAAATAACTAATCCTACCAAGAAGACCATAAGTTAACACCACCTGATAAAGATAGGTTGCACAGGCTCATCGTTCCCCTTGGCCAGATTGCAAATACGCGATTGGATCAATCCAATGCGCAACGATCGGAACTTTCCAAACCTTTTTCCCAGCCTCAACCTAACATAGATCTGAATTTGGGCCAAATTATTGGAATAGGGAAGAAGGGAAAACGCTCAAGAAATGCCATATATCGATACAAACCTTTGATGCAAATAGTACTTAGCAAATTTAACTACGCATGGATAGTTGGATACCAAGGTATTACAACCTTTTAGGTTGAAAATGATCAAAACGCCCCTGTAAAAGGTACTTTATGTGCTTCTAGAATATTCTGAAATGGGAACATGTATTTCAGGAAACGTAAAAGTGCCAAATATATATTTTTTTTCTGGGCGCTTAGGTTCATCGCCGAGCAGCCGCCTTTCCCTGTAGATGGGGAACGAGAGGACGCTCAGGAGATTTCTAGCTTGGAGTCTTGTGTATCTTTTTTTTTTTTTTTTTTTTGAGAGGTGGAGTCTTGTGTATCTTGGGGCTTTGGTTTGACTTGAGAAGGCCTTAACAGAACTCAGCCTTGGAGTCCAGTCTACAGAGGAAAGGCCCGGCCCGCTACGAGGGACAGGGAGGCCGAGGCCCACACACCTCGAATCTGGCCGAGGCCGTAGGCGGCACACACCCGTGACCGCTCGGCTTTCAAAAAAAAAAGAAAAAAAAGATAGTTTTTGTTCTCCTTTCGAGCTTCTTGACCCACATCTTGAAGCTGCCAGATTGATTTCTCGCGGTGATTCCGAGTCAAAATTTTCTCGGATGATTCTTCAGTTTGAGGTCCGAAATCTGGAACACGTGGTGGAGCGGTGGACAGGCCGCCGACCGCGCAACAACAAACAATACAGCTCGACTCCGGCGGCCGGCGCGCACATCCCATCGCACCTCCGTGTTGTCTGCCGCGCGCGGCCCTGTCCAACCCGGGCGGCCTGTACTGTACGACGCGGATCTTATCAAACCGAGCTGCGAGGCCCACCGAGCATGCACTGCAGCATGGCTCCTCTCTGTGCAGCGTGCACACACGCGACCGATCGATTTTCCCATGCATCAATAGTAGTGCGTGCTCCCCTATCGTAGACGACCATTTTGCCGCCGTCGGCTCGCACAATCGCCCCTCTTGTGTGTGACAGACAGCTACGCTTCAGCAACGCCGGGTCCGATCGATCGTATTCCAGTATTCCACCTTCCAGATGAGCAGCAGCGGCATCATGGCAGGTGGCGCTACTTGCCCCCTGTGCCGTGCCGCTGCTTATAATTAATGAGTGCCGCTTGATCTGATAGAGCACGCACTGTGCGTACTCTTGTACACAACTATTATTCCGATCCCACGCACCCGCACCCACCTACCGTGTGCCGGGTTGTTAGCGAGTGGTACACATCGCTCTGTACTGTCTGTAGTCGTACTACCACCGCCGATGCACATGCACGTCGACGACGTGAAAACGCGACACCCCCCGCAGCCGCCGCCCGACGGTGCACGCTGCATGCGGCTTCGGTTTATTTTTGCGATTTGCACGCTGCAGGTGGGCGCGTACACCATCATGTGTTTGTTTGGTTTCCATTATTGGAAGAAGAGAGGAGGTGCGGCCGGTCAAGCGGACCGGCAACGAGGCGAGCCGGTTCGTTAAAATAATCGCCCGCGCGCGAGTGAGCGGCCTGTCACCATCGGATCATCGTCTCGCGCGCCCCACGGATGCATGGGCGCCACGGCGGCCCACACCGCAGCGCGCACGGTGTACGTGCACATGTAGCGGCAGTGCGTGCGCGTCGTCGGCAGGCACAGCCGTGGGGGAGCGTGCGATGCCCACCGACGGCGCTAGCACGAGAGCGGCCCGCTGCGTGGCGATGGATCGACTGCACATGCAACAGCCAAGGCAACAACGGCGCAGCAGAGCAAAGGAAAGGAAACGACGGCGGTCACCCTCCTCCAGTCCTCAGAGAGTCCGGCTCCGGCTCCGTCCCGTCCCACGGTCCCAGGGCAGAGGCCGGCGGCCGCAGCGGCGCATGGCCATGGCTCTGCCGCGCGATGCCAACCAGCGGCCACCCATATGCCGCCGTACCGCACTGCACGTTGCCGGAGTACGGCGGCAACTGCTGCCTGACTGACACAATAATGCTCCCTGGTTTTTTCACCCTCGCCCTACGAGCAGTAAAAAAAACTCCCTGCCCGCTGTTGAGCTGTTGCACTGTGTAGTGAAAAGAGCCGTGCCAATGCGACACTGGAATAAACCCCGTGGATATTTTTTTTTTCTCGCATGAAAGCTACGCGTGGATGCGATTGCGATCCGCACATGCATCGTCCAGTAGACCAGTACTCCAAGTCCACAGCATCACACTGTAGCGTGGATCGAGGAATGCCAATGCCATCAGCTACCACTGCGGGGTTCAAGCATGGCCACCGAGGACTAGAAGTTCAGCGAAGAACTGAACGACTGAAGTTCAGACCGCCAACCGATAAAAGAGGCTACGTACAAGGAAAAGCATGGAACTGCTGAGACGATGAATTACCAACACAAATGGTGATTAAAACCGGTGACAAATTCCCACAGTTTCTTGGCCAACTGAAGACAGTCCCAAATGTAAAGAAGAAAAAAAAAGGGGGGCAGCTATAGCTAGATCCACAGTAGTAACAGTTTACCAACCTGGGACCAGGTCCTTTAGATCTCAAGACATGCATGGACGCAAGAACACCAAGAAAGATGGAGAGATTTATGTAGGGGTACTAGTACGTAGTATGGTTCACAGGTTCATGGAGGGGCGATGCAGACCCGGCCATTGATGGCTCGGTCGGTCACCCCCAGCTCGGTCGGCGCGCATGTCGCTGCCGTTCACGCGGCCGTGGGCGCGGCCATGATGGTCTTGCTGGAGGAGGAGCTGGTGGGCCGCAGCGCCCTCATGGGGCTGGCCAGCGCCCACGCCCAGCTCCGGTGGCTCCGCGCGCCGGCGCCGCCCTTGGAGCTCCCGCCGGTGCCGCCGGCGCCGGCTGCGTCGGGCGCCGAGAGCCAGTAGGACGACGAGGCCGGGGGCGCGGCGCCGAGCCCGCCGCCGAAGAACCCGGCGCACTTGATGCGGTGGTGCTGGTCGTGGTCGTGGTCGCGGTCGTCGTCGGCGTCCGCGCCGCCGCCGCCCAGGTGGTGCCCGAGCGCGGCGGCGGGCTTGGGCTTGGGCTCGCGGTGGGACTCGACGCGGCGGAGCGCGCAGTCGCCGAAGCCGGTGGAGAGGCGCTCGAGGAAGTCGCCCGAGAAGCTGCGGCTGCCGCAGCCCACGGAGCGGGAGCGCGCCACCTTGCGGCCGAAGGAGGAGGAGGAGGAGCCCTCGCTCCGGCGGCCCGGGCTCTCCGGCTCCACGATCGCCTCCAGCCGGCCCCCGACCCCGAGCGACGCCGACGACGCCGACACGGAGTTCCTCCTCGCGGCCGCCGCCCCCGCGCCGCCGGACGCCGAGGCCGACGACGGCGCGCCGCTCTTGCCGTGGCCGCCGGACGAGGAGGAGGAGGAGAGGTGGAGGAACGACCAGAAGCTCTTCTTGCGCGGGCTGTCCGCCGTGACCGCGGGCGTTGCCGGCGGCAGCGGCGGCTCCTCCGGCCGCGGCGCGACCGACTTGCTCCGCTTGAGCCCGCCGCCGCCGCCCGCGGCCTGCGCGGCGGGCATCACCTTGCGCGAGGCCGCGGGAGGGTAGAGCGGCAGCGGCGCGTCGGAGGAGGCCCGGTTGGACGGCGGCGGCGTCGCCGAGGACGGGGACGCGGAGGCCGCGGCCACAGGCGGCGGCGGGTGGAAAGGGCTGGACTTGCTGGACGAGACCAGCATGCCGAGCTTCTCCTGCAGGCAGAAGGCGCAGATGCCGCCCGCGCCGGCGCCCGCCGCCGCCGCCGCGCCCGGCGGGTACGGGTGCTCGCTGCAGTACACCGCGCCGTCCTGATCCGCCGCCGCCGCCACTGCCGCCGTCGCGTCCGCCGCTTTCTCCTCCATTCCTGGATGGCTCTTGAGGGGCTGTGCCTATGCGAGGACAACCCCCCGCATCACTCGCAGGCACAGCTGCTGCTTGCTCTTGGATCAGTGACTCTATAACACTTCTTCCTGTACAGCAGCGGCAGTCAGCTCAGCAGAGGATATGATCTTGTTTCGAACCCGCTCCTCTTCACCCTCCCTGATCGATCTGCTTCTGCTCGCACCTCGCAGTCGCACGGACGGAGAACGTGGATGAGCAGGGACCGAGGGAGGGAGGGAGGTAGGCAGAGAGATCGGGAAGGGAGCCGGGTGGTGCGGCACGGGCGCACAAGCGGATGCGGAGAGCCAGAGAGGAGGCAGGGCAGGGTGGCGTGGTGCGTTCTTGTGCTCCGCTCCGCTCGCAGCCGCGGCTGCGCCTTTGCCTTATTTTAGCGCCACTTCTGTCTGTTTTCTTTTTGTCCTGGCGAGAGGCTGCATCAGGCGGGGCACGTGGGGGTGGGGTGCGGGCGGTATCTCCCACCCTCTGCTCTCTGCACTGGCTGCAGTATAGAGTAGCACACAGCCCAGGCCCCCGGCCCGGCAGGCAACGGATCCCCTGCGCAAACCACGCTTGGAGCCCAGGAAATTACCGTTGCTGATCGCACGTTTGGTCCCTGACTGATAATCCCCGGCCTTTTGGGGCTCTGGGACGGATGACGACGGCCAATGGATGCTCCGTGCGGGCATGCATGCGTGCCTAGAGAAGTGGGCAGCGTAACAAAAGAAAAATCGCTGAAACCTTTTCTTTTGTATCACTATACTTATATAAAAACTCAGGGCCGCGGTGTGATTTCTGGACGTGATTTGACTTTTTGAGAGCTTCTTGTAGCTAGGACGCGCAGATGGCACTAGCAGCGAGCGTGTCCCATGTACTAGGCCTAGTGCGAGAGGGGGCACTTGACGAGACTTGTGAACTTGTACCAGCTCTCAGGTTGGAGCGCGATCCATGCAATGCTGGGCACCGCGCAGCAACGTGCAAGATGAGCCGCGACGGGGCGATGCATGCGGCCGCCACACCGGGCGGGCCACGGAGAAGGGTACGATCCAAAACGGCGGCTGTTGCGTGTCCATCGCCGCTTGCAAATTGCTTGCGACAGGCGCGGCCGGCTGTTGATCGATCGGCTCCACTGTTTGGTGCTACTGGCCGTGGTAGCGTGGCACCAGCGGCCACATGCGCTGTGGTGGTCGGGGCCGACGCTGATATGCGATCGACCTCCCCTCCGACGCGATCCGCGCTGCCGGCCGCATGTGCCGGCACGAGGCAGTTTCCACTTACCAAATTCTCCAGATTTTTCTACTCGTAGCCTAGTAGTAGTAGCAGTAGTACATAGCTGTGTGTACGCTACTCAGGTTAAATAAAAAGCAGTGTTCGATTGCGTCGCACTGCGCGAAATCTTTCGTTCCGGCGCCACGAGCCCACGCAGATCGCCGTCGTGACAGCGGCGAGCGGCGCTGGCCTGTCTGCCGGCCGGCCCGGGCCTAGCGATCGACGCCATCACGTCCTAATCTCCCCCCCTCTCGCATTGCATCATTGCATGGTCAAACGTACTGTACCATATCGATCGGCTACTAATACGAACGAATCTAGCTCAGTTCTCTAGCTAGCGCGATCCAGGGTGGCGCATGCATCGACCAACTGATGAGTGATGATGTTGAAGTGCTAACGTGTCCAGCCTTGGACGGATCCCCGGACGCGACTCGCATCCTCGCCTCAGGCCGGCCGTCTTCTTCCTCCCTCCGATAACATGTACACCCACATGGCCGGGTCCGATGAACGACCACCTCCCCTCCTATCCGGTTCACATCAAGGCATCGGTATACCGGTACCTTCTGCGGTGAGACGACGCGCATCGCCGTCAGTTCCGCTGCGCCGATAGCCCGATACCACCACATGCGTGGAGTAAAAAAAAACAGAGGGGCAGAGCAGAGGCCGTCCATGATGCACGGTGGTCATCGGCATCGCTTCCCTGCGTGTTGGATGCTGCTGTGGAACTGCGTAGACTACGTGCGGCAGCCATGATACTCCGCACCGCAGACCCCAAGGCCGGGCATGCCCATGCGTGCGCTTTCAATACTGGCAGAGATCTTGCATGCACGGCCTCCGTTCCAGGTGACACTTGCATTAAAGTAAGCAGCAGGACAGCCGGCAGCAGCAATCCAGATTCAACATAAACTCCCGTTATGCTAACCCCCACCCAATGTGCGCTGTGTTTAGATCCCCAACTTCTCTCCAAAATTTTCAAAATTCCCATCACATCAAAGCAGTACCAAAAAACGTATGCCCGGAGTATGAAATGCAGGTAAAAACAAAAACTAATTGCACAGTTTAGATGTACGTTACGAGACGAATCTTTTAAGTCTAGTTAGACCATGGTAGGATAATATTTACCACAAACAAACAAAACGTGCTACAGTGCTTTTTAGTTTGGAACAGTGCCAGTTTTCAGGGTTCTAAACACACCCGTGGTGAGACAATGACTTGATGGATAACCGGGCCTAGAGTTGCACAAATCCAGCAAATCATCAATACGATCGTATACGATACGAAAATAACACAGTAGAGCAGAATTTGAATATAAACAATAGAATAGACGATCTTCTGAACTCAGCCGGAGTTAAAACTTTGCCATCATTCTTCCCCGCACCAGATTTTACAGAACGATCATTGCCAAAGCCTCGAGCTGGAAAATCCATCTTTGGTTCATACACTAAGGCACGATGGTTAACCGGACCACCCACACTGGACTACTGGAGTTGAACTTTGCAGCAATTGCATCTCACACCAGAGATTACAGAGCGTCTCATTGATTAAGCCTCCAGGTTGCTACACTTTTCGCGTCATTAACATGTAGGGTTGTAGCAGCTTGAAAGAAATCTTGCAACAACTGCGGCCTTGAGCCAAATGGGTACATAACGAGATTTTAAACGAGGCAATCTATGCAAGTTGAGGCTATGAACAAAAGACGCCCAGCCCAATTGTCTCCAACATGAAATTCGTAAGAAAATCAGCTCCATTTTTTTTTCAAAATTCACAATATTAGTGCCAAAAAGTATGGCCAAAATGAGAGTGGACTTGGTTGTAGTTGTAGAGACAGAAACATTGGAATGGGGTTTCAATAGCAACATTCAAGATACAAAGAACAAAAGCTTTGATATACCCCTTCTCAGGGGAAAAAAAAATCTCGACATGCAATTTGATCAACACCACAACTCCATGAGTACCGAACAAGAGTGGAAGCAGCAAGTACACTCAAGAACAAAGAACAGCGAATAAATCAAATCCCAAAAGAGGAACATAATCAGCAGTGGACACAAACAAAATCTATCACAATTCAAATGGGAACCTTGCTGAAAAAGGGACAAGCCGGAGAAGGCAATGTTCAGAGTCCAGAGTCCTAGATATCAAGTAGTAATATGTTCAACACAAAGGAACTAAGGAAACTAAATGCACGTTTTGCTTTTCCATTCATCGGCAAGCACAAACTGTTGTGTCAAGCATATCTCAACCATGCATATATATGTGAAAGCGTATAACAGAGCCTGATCCCAAGACTGACAGCCATTTTGTTTTCAGGTGGACAACAAAAGGTTTTAATTCTGTCCGCTACCCAAATTAAGTTTTGCAAACCATGGATTTGCAGTAATCTGACAACATTACGGGCAATTCCCCTTTTGATTCTAAGTACTTACTCTGTCCCAATTCATAAATCGTTTAATTTTTTGACACTAAGTTTGACTTGTTCGTCTTATTAGGTTTTTTTTCACAATTATCATTTATTTTCGGTGATTTAGTTTAGCATATAATACACTTTAACTATGAAATATTTTTCTCTATATTTTTGCAAATAATTGAGTAAGACGAGCCGGTTAAATTTGATGCCAAAAAAATCAAACGACCTATAAATTGGGACGGAGATAGTACCAACTTTACCATTCCCTAGGCAGCAAGCACCAAATGTAGAGTTTTAAAATGTTTATTTGGTATTATCGAGATATCTGATGTAATTGTGTATGCAGTACTTCAAATGGTTATTTTTGTTTTGACTGAAATCTTTCAAGGACGATGCATATATTAGCGACATTGCAAAAAACAATGTGTACCTCTTGTGCACAATCTCCATGTAGTGCACAAATGACAGATCCATCTCCATCCACGACTAAAAAAAACTACGCATCAGCAGAGGCCAGAGGGCATCCAGGATGTCAATTACATGCCAGACGTTTTGATCTACATTGGCTACATGCCATGGAGAACATTGAGAATGTCTGTGTAAATGAAGAGTTACCATGTACATCTTATATATAATAATTTCATTGGCCCACTTACTGGCTTACTCGTATCCATATTCCATCTTGAATATAAGATCATACTAGCCAGTGTCTGTGCATTGCTACCACACACAAAGCAGATAATTACATGATGCAAATAATACAGACCATCTTCATGAACTCAAATATTTTTAGTAGAGACATACCTAACAAGGAGAAATGCTCTAGCTTACTTAAGCACCTTATAAGCCTTTAACATTTACCATTGATCCATTATTGATTACAGACTAAAATAATCTGTGGAAGGAGATCATGCCTTTGCCAATGGGTTAAGATGACTTGTCCACCAAAATCTCCTATTGCCATTGCCATGCGTCCTTCCTTTCCTGCCGAGGTAGCATAATGCTCTATTTGTCAATGTATCTGACCGTCAGTTAGTACAACATAAGTTGACACGCTCAACAGATAATATACCACACAATCTAAAAACTGATAAGATGGATACAATATGTCAATATGCAACTCAAGTACTCAACCAGTGTACCTTTAGTGCAGAAGCATACGTTTCCATTGCTAGAAAAGGATCACCTGAAAAACCATGACAGTCCAAAAATCCCTAGGCACAAGGGGGCCAATCACAGTGATTAGATCATTGGTTGTGAGGCTAGGCGTTCAAACACCAAGGCAACCGCCTGGTCATGTCAAATTGGCCTCAGCAGTTGCTGAATCTCGCCAATC
The DNA here is from genome assembly GCA_022530915.1 of Paspalum notatum. NCBI lineage: Eukaryota > Viridiplantae > Streptophyta > Magnoliopsida > Poales > Poaceae > Paspalum > Paspalum notatum. The sequence goes on from CM039689.1 coordinate 30,874,451, forward strand.
GCACCAACCTCCTATCCCGCCATCCTGCTGTTGAGGTTTGTTCCTAGTTCCAATCAGATCCGTATTTAAAAACAAGGATTCCTCCATGCAACTTATCAGTTTACTGTAGACAAGAATCTACCACTTTATTTCTATCCTTAAAAAGTTCCACCTAAAAAAATATATTAGTTAAAAAAACACTGCATCTAAATACATACTGTCTTTTTTTAACTACAGTATGGATCTAAAGTAATAACATGCTATGCTGAAGTACATTTTTTTACTGACAGTTTGTCAGTGAAATCCTGACGCTCTTCACTGTTATTGACCTTTCTGTACACGAAATGGGTGATCATGGGCGAAGTAGTCTTGGACCAGAATTTGAAGATGCCCACGAAGCAATCACATCGACAAGTGTCTCAACATCCTTTGAGATCTGGGCTCGTAGAATGCCTGAGTCGGTACCCAAAGTGGTACCGACCTCCTTAGCAACAGCCTCCCATGGAGTGCCTGTAGCCAGACTTGCCAGAAGTTCACCTCCGCGGTTCACTGCATCAGCCATTGCTGGTGGAACATCAGGAAGAACCTGAAGAAAAAAACACAGTTACTATGTCAGAATTAAAAGAAATCTTTGTTCCAGCAATGGCCTTGGCAATAACTCCAAAACATAGAAGCATGAAAAGTGAAACAATACCTGTTGTAATGGTAGGCCATGATCCCCAGGAAGTGATCGAATAGACATATCAAGCAACGAACTAATTGCTGCTTCAGAGCTTAGTACTTGTGCAAGTGTAGAGGTCTCATCAATTTGATCATCTTTGAATTTTATTAAGAGATTCCGAGAAACTCCATAGTAAGATTTTATCTGAGGAAAATTATGATGAGCCAGTAAGAAAGCATGCATAGAGCAATTATAAAATGACACGTGAAAATCTTGGTTATGCAGCAACACAAACACACAAAAGATTCCTATGATTAGTTATAAACTGAAGTTTTGAATTGAAAATTCTGATCATCACTAATAAATAGGTATTGACAGAGATGTCCCAGCACTGCACAACAGACGGTTTAAAATAACATTCATAGGTTTTATCTCTATGATAGGTTTAGATAAGGCATCACTTCGAATTAACCATTACAGTAACTGTCAATTTCTCACATGGATGGTAAGATATATAGTTATTCCATTTCAAACATCACAAGAATAGTGCTAACATACCAGGCGACGTGTCTCTTCTGGTTTTGGAATGAAGTCCTCTCGCCCTTTTACCAAGTCCATATACAATGGAGGAAGTTGTTGAAGTAAAGGTAGAAGTTGCTTAACGACAGGAGGGCTTAGATTCTCAAGCTGCTTAATGGCTGCTTCTGCCTGTTATGCAGAAATTATAAGCTAGTAAGCTATGTAGATTGAAAGTTCCAACATCAAACTGAAACTAAAGAGCGCAATCGAATGCTAAAGTATTGTTGAGAAGTGTTACAGCATACTGCAAAGAGATAAGTGCATTCGTGCAGGAACCAAACTTATTTGCCCCTCAGTAGAGTAGATCTACCTAGAGAACTGACAGGATAGAAGGAGAAAAGATGCATGCATCTAGCTACCTAGTCTTCACATGACAGAACAATATATGCCATGTGTTTGGGAGTGTCACCTTTTAGAATATTTAAGAAAAAAATAGAATAATCTTTTAATTTCCCATCCTTCAGTCATTGTTAATTGATCAAACAGGTATATTTTCTTGCATATTGAGTTTGGCGCTTCTCAGTAATGTAGCTAAAAGAAAGACATCAAAGCAGGAAGACAAAGGGACAAATGGCAAATCATAAACCATACAATAAAAACAGTGGCAAATTATCAAGTTCAATGGAATGTGTGCTACCTCAATTGACATACTTACGAGCAGCAATATTCAGATTCCCCATTAGGAGAAGTAAATGAAGAGAATTTGCCGAATGAGAAAAGTAATAGATAATTTGACCCTAAAGAAAATGTATATCAAGTCATCATACCATGTGGAGCAACAGCAAAACATCCACATTCAATCTTTTGTTTATTTTTTTTTTCCTTTTTCCATAAAAATATCAGTGGCATTCCCATGTTTAGAAGTCATCATTATGAAATAGAGAAGCCTACAGAAGTAAAAAAGAATATTCTAGTAGTTAATACAGAAAAGGTTAAAGCTACATTTCTGTTACTAAGGACAGACCCCAAAAGTTCTGTGCATGAGATATGCCCAGTAAAAAGGCAGTGCGTCTTCGAAACAAGATAGGAAATACCTAAGTGAACATTGACAGGGAAAACATAAAAAGGTAACTTGTACATAACATGATAGACATTTGAACAAAAGTTTTGACACCAAATTCAAAGAAACACACCGTACCCCAAAACGGATTGTTGGATATGATGTCAGCTGAGACAATATTGGTCCAAAACTCTGTGCCATGGGAACAATTACAGGTGAAAACAGTGGGATCGCGGAGCTTGCCTCCTACAAAAGAAAGAAAAACCAATATCAAACTACTAGCTTCTCTGGAAGCAGATTTTTTCAAGAACAGGCTACTTGGGAAGCAGAAGAAAAAACATGGACATAGGCACAAGTCCACGACCTTCTCTGACTTGAAGTAGAAAAAAATCGAGATGGTGCCAATACCACATGATAAAGGTATATAGGGTTCATAAAGCTAATATTTGCATGTCACATTCAAAGAGCAGCATCAGATGTCAAAAATGATAGCGCTCTGTTTCATGGACTCACAAAACATCTCACTTGTCTTTGGCATTTGCATCACATTATGAAAACCTGAAAACATCTGAAAGATGTGGTTTCCTCATCAGCAGTTCCAAAGTATTGCAAGGAACAATATAGCGTTAGATCCCCTGCACTCATATCCTTATTGACCAACTCAAGCTTACATATATTGGGATGAAGAATTAAAACTATGAGTCACATTTGTAATGACACATGCAGCTAAAAGACACATGGATAGGATGGACAGGGAGAGAGACAAAAACATACCTTATTGTTAAAGGACATCAGTACATTTCCACTTCTTTGCACAGCATATCTTGATCCTAGATTATGAACAATCAAAAAACAAATTATACAGTTGATTGAACAACAAAGAAAATAGTAATTCCTAAGAGGCATTTTACTGTGATTGGAAAAGTACTAAGTGGTACCAGGAGGTACCTCTCCCATTAAATTTTTACTTGTTGTTACCGGCAATAAGGACTTTAGCAAATTAAAAAAACTTATATAGCTACTGGTTCCACTTTTTTGAAGTACCGGTCCCACCTATTTAGCACCTTCTGGTACCTCTTCCTTGGTGCCTCCTATTTTTAAACAGTTGGATCTCGCTCAATGAACAACTCTTTTTGTTTTCAACCATCGAGAAACTTGTAAATTCCTAAACATAATTGAAATTCAATTCATGGCAAACTCTTATTACCTCTGTCCCAAAAAGAATGCAATCCTAGTTTTGTCCTAAGTCATTTTTTTAAAGTTTGGCCAATATTATCAACATCTATGTCACCAAACATATGCAATATGTTGTTTCATGAGAAATCGAATTGTACTTTTTTGGGCACCATAAAGATTGATACCATTTTATATAAACTTGGCAAAACATAAATTTGTGTGACTTAAGACAATACTAGGATCACATTCTTTTTGGGTCAGAGGTAGTACCAATCAGCGTGTGGATAACAGATCCCAAAGAATGCCCAAGACCAAATGTTGGGAGATCATTTACCTGTGTAAAATTCCATATACTCAGTACAATGGACAAAATCTGAGTTACTAGTAAGATAGTTTTCTACTTACAGGCTCATCCAAGTTTCTCAAGCACCTGTCAAATTTGAATTGAACTTCATCTGCAATGAAGAAATGATCGAAGCCGCTTGCATATGGAGTAGCAATCACCAAAGCTCCCCTAAATTTCGAATTGATAAGTCAGCATTTTTGCACTGGAAGTAGGAATTGTAGCAAAAGTTTAGCTATGCTGGAAAATCATAATGAACAAGTGTAAAGCTCGGAATAGGAAGGAACTGAGATTAGATTAGTGGTCAGGTAACGACACAGGTATCTGCCTTATAAGATTGACAAATTAACATCTCTTTGTATTAGTATATTTTTTTCATAGATGAACAAGTAAACTCCTTAAAAGCTTAAAGCTAACACGAACAAGTGATATAAGATTGACAAATTAACATCTCTTTGTATTAGTATATTTTTTCATAGATGAACAAGTAAACTTCTTAAAGCTAACATGAACAAGTCATAAAATTAGGTCAGTTGTCATGATTTAAAGCTCTTCGTTTCAGTGGCAATGCTTAGTTTGACAAAAATAATAAACTCAAATACAGCAGGGGAGGTTTACATCCCGAGCACAAAAACTTGAGCCAACTCTCTGTACATTTCGCAAAGATCATATGACATTCCTCCATGAAAAGAGGATGACGAAGCTCATTCATAAACAAACTATACACGGCTCATAGGAAACAAACTTGGGTGGTTAGGATTAGGCACTGCTTTTAAGCAAACCTGTCCGCAAGACGCTCGAGGAAGAAGCGGTATGTGATCTGGGGCGCGGCTCCGACAAAAATCCCTCCAACGAAGTGGACAACAAAGGATGGCTCCGAGGCCTTGGGTCTCAATACCCACGCTCCCTAGCATAAAAGTATTCAGCATTCAGCAATACAAACGGGATAAACACACAGAAAGCAACCGCACAACCGCCGTACATGAGAGATGAGCCACCGAGACGCACCTCGACTTCAGTCCAATCTCCGGTGGAACCCCAGCCCTCCCGGGACTGCCTCGCCGCCTCCGTGATCACCCTACGCGCCGTCCCCCACAACAGCGAGATAAGAACGGGGCCGAGGTCGCCAGAAGAGAACAGAGAGATAATGGAATCACCATCGGCTGCCTACCTCTCGATCTGGGAATAGAGCTGTATCGACCCGTCGGACGGCGCCGCTGAGACCGGTGCTGCGGCGGGGCGGGCCCCATCTCGGTCTCCGTCCTGAGACGAGCAGAACGAGATACCGCACCTCCTCCTCCTCCCCCTCTTCCCAACCGGCGCCGCGACTCTGCCGGTGAAGAGGCGCGCGGGCTGCGCAAGCGCCGCACCGCCGCGCCCGCGCGCCCGCACGGCGGACGCGGGCGGCTGAGACGCCGCCGCCGCCATCCTTATCATCTCTCCCGCGCCGCGCTGTGGCCGTAGTACGGATTTTTTTTCTTCTCGTTGCGTCTCGGCTCCAACTACCAGCTAGGCAGCTAGAGTAGAGTTGGGAGTGGGGCTGTCACGCGGCCCGCGCCCGCGACCCTCGGAGCGGAGTGCGTGCGGCGAGCGGAACCCGCCTCGCGACGTCCGCGACGGCACGAGAGCCGCACGATGCCACCCGACACGGCGTGTGCACCGTCCGATCCGTCCGCGGAGCAACCCGGCTCGTCGCCGGCTGGGTCAAAAAAGCCCCAAAAGCGTCTTCGTGCCCGTTGGGGGCCGTTGTCTTACGCCGCACACCACCGTATGCCCCCCGCGCACGTATAACTTTGCTTCCACGCCTACAGCTCGAGGCAGCAGCTGCCGTGCCCACCGGCCGCGCCGAGCGGACGACGGGAGACGAAGGATGCGGCGCGGCGCGGACGCGGAGGGAGGAGATGGGGCGGGTTGTTCGAGTACTGACGGGAACACCAGCACCGCGAATGCGAGCACGAGCTCGAGCAGCACCGCTGCTAGGCGGGGCGGGGGCGCGGCGGAGGGGCTAGGGAGCAGCCCCAGGTCCCCGGCCACCATCAACCTCAGCCAGGAGTACAGGCTCGCCATCCACACCAAGTCCTACCACGAGATCTGGGATAAGATCCACGTAGACGGGGAGTCCTGGGACGAACGACGGAAGCTGGGCGGCGGCGGCGGGGAGGAGGACGACGAGAACGACGGAGGGGCGGAGGCGGAGGACAGGGTCACCCTGGCCGGCGTGCTCCGCCCGGAGGACGCGGTGGTGGAGCGCGCCCTCGAGGGCGCGCCCGACACGGAGCTCACCCGCCTCGCGGCGGACTACTTCCGCAGCACGCACCACGCGTCGCTGCTCTGCCTCTCCCTGCGCCGGGCGCTCCGCCGCGCTCGGGCGCTGTACGGGCCCGTCACCGACCTCCTCGCGCTCATCCCGCGCTCGCCGCCGCAGCTCGCCGCGCCGCACCGCGACTGCGCCTTCGACGCCTTCCTTCTGTTCGACCAAATGCCCAACCCGTTCCCGGCGCCCGCGGCGGGGTTCCAGGGCATGCACCGGAGCTTCGCTGGCCTCAAGAGCCACCTCGACCTCCGCCTGCTCAGCGTCCGGCGAAGGCGCCGGTGGCTCCGCTGCGCCAAGCGCGGGTCGGGCGTCTGCCTCGTCGCCTGCGCCACGGGCGCCGCCATCGCGGGCCTCGTGCTTGCGACGCACGCCCTCACCGGGCTGCTGGCGGCGGCCCCTGCTTGCGCTGCGTCCACGTCCTCCTGCTGCCCGCTTGCTGCTTCCATGAAACGCCTGCAGAAGCACATGGACCGGCTTGATGCCACGGCCAGGGGCACCTACGTCCTGAACAACGATGTCGACACGATCGAGCGGCTGGTGGGCAGGCTCCATGCCACTGTGGAGAGCGACAAGATGCTTGTCCGCCTTGGGCTGGAGCGCGGGAGAGGGCAGCATCACACCATCGAGGAGGTGGTACGGCAGCTCCGGAAGAACCATCCCAGCCTGCTACGGCAGCTCGCTGACCTTGAGGAGCACATCTGCCTCTACTTTGCAGCCGTCAACCGTGCCAGGTTACTCCTTGTGAACCACTTGAATGCCCAGTCTGATCCTGACAGTGAATCTCCATTGTCATGACTCATGAGCTATGAGTCCAACACATGAACACAAAACCCGACTTCGGGAATACCATGATGTCTCAGGACCTCATGTAGCCCCCAAGTGATCTGACACTAGACTCACCACTATACGTTTATGAGGCTACAATGGTATCTGCCTTTAAGAATTAGCTGGTGTCTCGAGACCTCATCTGTCGCACCATGCGATGCGCAAATTTCTTATTTTAGCAAGGTGTTTATGCATTATTTTCAGCCATTTGATATTTTTTATTGTTATAGACCTTTTTGTAGTTCTATACATTTCATCTTCTTTACTTTCAGAATTATTGCTGTGGCATTATTGTAGAAATCAAAGTGTTAACTGATTCATAAGAACCGAATATTCGGACAACTGTTTGAGTATATAATCATGACAGTCATGTTGCAAGCAATGCTTTGCTTGTACTTTTCAGTAGTGCCTCATCAAAATATATTTGATCTTTTCTTGACAGTTTTATCTGTATTGAGGTTTTGATTTTTGAAACTTGAAAGCGTCATTTTGCTTTCAGTATTGCTTTAATTCTCTTCTATAAGACTATCTTGCTTGCAGCACTGATATTGGGTGCCAAGTTTAGAGTGGAAAATCCATGTTGCTTAGTTTATTAAGGAATTTTGCGAGGATAATGCTTGCCAAAAATGTTTCAATTTTCAGCTATACAGGTACGCCAATAGCCAGTGATCAAGTTGCTGGGCTGCTTGCAATGTTGATATTGGGTGTCTCGTAAGGGGAATCCAAATTTATAATTTGCCAATCTTTAGTCATAAATTTTCCCTTTGCACCTTCAATTTTTTTATTGTACTTTTATTTTCTTTCTTTCTACCCGGCACTTGGTTCTACACTTTGCAACTTGGTAGGTCGTACCGATAGTTTTATTACAGTCTCATGGATTTTACCTGTAACTGTAAGGAATGGTACTGGAAACACTACCCTAGAGGCTGTTTTGAATATGATCGTTGGCGGAAACTTTTGTTTAGGTGCAGATTTACATGATGCCACTAGTTGGCACTCTAAATATATGTATTTGTATGCATGTACATTCTAAATGATGCTTAGAACTTGCTATGTTTTGGAACTTGAGTTGTCAAGTCCTGTTGCAAAGGTGGAACTTCTGCAAATATCTCCACATTGAGCAGAGAAACAGGGTGGCTTATGTTTCTTGTGTCCCAACCGTTGCTGATATGGTGATTCTTTCAGAAGACAAGTAAGGGGAAACCTTTCGATTGCAACTTAGAGTCTGATGTTGACATGTTGTGGAAGCAACTATCTATAGTGAGTAGGCTCATAGTATTATGGGTTACTGACAGTTCAGTTTGAATTTGACTAGTATGTAGATATTATATGGAGTTCAATTCGTCTGAGTTTCCATCATCACAAATACACTTCATAATATCTGTTTTTAATCTCCAAAGATAGGTTTTGATATGCACTTCTTCTGAATTTGACTAGTCAGTTGTAACTAGATACTAGCAAATATTACAGTGTTTGCCACATTTCAATATTCTTTTGATGTTTACGTTGTCGTGTATTTCCATCCTTCCCTTGCAACTAGCCGAGCTACATTGAATATTCTATGAAAATTTTAAACGGAATTATAATGCATTAAAATATGGGTGTAATCGGATCGAATACGGACGGATATTGCTGATATCGTATTTATTTTTATTTTTTTTCTTCGGCTTTGTATCGGATAAAGATATTGATCAAATGTGTCGGATAATTTAAATGGTTATCGACATCGTATTTATCTAACTTTGAGTGCTCGGATACGGATCGAATACTAAAAGTCCGGACTCGAATACGGATCGGATATTAACTCTTCTAAACGGATCGGAACTCGAATACGAACGGATAATATCCGTACCATTTACACCCCCCTAATTAACACAATCTACCAAATCATGTCATACCAGTTTCACTCTCGGTGTCGTAATATTATACTCCCTCCGTCCCAAATTGCAAGAGGTTCTCGGTCTCGACTAAATCCATTCATCACTTTATGTATGTGTACTCAATGTGTTTAAATTCATCAACATCTATATGAATATGGACGGATAAGAGAGCTAGAATTTCTTACAATTTGGGTCAGAGGGAGTATATATATCACCATATTATATTTTCTAGATTCAAGTGGTGAGAATCTTAGCTTTGAACTTGGAATTAGTTACACATTCTTTCAATTATGCTATTTAGGTCATGTTTAGCAGAGCTTTAGGTCTAGAAAATCCTTCCATGTTTTGGATTTGGTTTTCTGGAGATCAAATAAATCTCTGATTTGGAGTTGTAGGTGCATCGATGTTATTTTGATAAATCATTTTATCTATATTTTATATTAAATATTATTATTTAAACTAATCTAGTTTACAAACTATAGATTCAATTTAGAATTCAAATCTGGATCCCGTGTTGAACAGTCGAAGTTAATCTGGATACATATAAATATGCGATGCAATTATATTACCATTGTCAGGTTGCAATGGAGCTATGGTTTTCTAGTCAATTATTGTACTTGTTAATTCACCGCAGCATCCATATCCATATCTGGTCGACCGTTGTATGTAGACATGTAGTACCGTAGTCTGTTTGCCATTACCTTCTCACAAATTTAGGCCCCTTTAAAAATATGGTTTTTTAATCCTATATTTTTCTTATAAAATTAAATTGTTTTTTATGAAATCCCTATGTGATTCTTGTGAACTTTGTATGGTCGAGACGAGGCCTCAAAATTAAATTGTTTTTTATGAAATCTCTACGTGATTCTTGTGAACTTTGTATGGTCCAGACGAGGCCTCAAAGCACCATTGTCTATAGTTGCTGCATAATAAAGAGAAAGAAAAACAAATCTACTGTTGGCAATCGAGCTGCCGCCTAAGTTTGGATTTATCCATCAAACTATAATACCGGATATATTCAACCACCCAATTATTGGAACCAGACATATTTGGCCTTCCGGATTGTTTCAAGGATGATTTCTTATTTTTAAAAATACTAAAAAAATATATTTGATTTTTAAAAATTCATAACTAATTCATTTTAAATCAAAAACATGTGAAACTACTACCAATTTTTTTAAAAGATTATAAAGGTATACTTTTGTATCATTGTATGTGCACCTCAACTACTCGCAAACTCCGATATAGCAGGTATAAATCTTTTAATTTAGCTAAAAAAGGTGATCGAAGATGTTCTCAAAATTATTAGGGAGAATGGGAACTGTGAGCCCACCAACATGTTGGAGCACTGTATCCCTCAGGCTCTCACCACTCGCCAGTACGCATGTATTTAATGTTTAGGTTGATGGATGCGCTTTGCTGGCGAGGATGATCTCAAGGTATGTTTGTTTATGTCTCAAAGTTGCCATACTGAAAATTCATAGGTTATATTTTATTTATACCTAATATTAATATTAATAGCAAATAAGGTTTTCTAATCCTTCGGTATTCCGGTCCGTTTTGATACGTGGATCCGGCTGGTCAGTCCCCTTTCCGTCCTATGTCCGACAATCCAAATCACATCTACAATACGAATCAGATTTGGACTGCAGAAGGAGCCCCACGAGAAAACGGACACCCAAATCGCATACGGACTCCGTTTCAATGTTCTATATATCGATGGAAAGCTAAAATAATAACCTTTCCAACCAAACTGAAACCATTTTAAAATTCGGTCTCAAGCAATGGAAATATTTGAAACAATATGAGGTGAAATTTATCCATGAGCCCGGAGTGCAGGAGCCGCCTACGCGAAAACGGATGCCCAAATCGCATACGACTCCGTTTTTTACGTTCTATATATACTAGCAAAATGCCCGTGCGTTGCAATAGGAGAAAAAATCTTTAAGGACATCTAGATCAATACATATAAGAATAGCCTCGCAAATAAATTTGATATCCTATTGTTTCGAATTTTTCCTTCCATGTGACCAAAATTAAGGTGATGTTATTTTGGTAAGAAATATTATTTTTTTTGCTTTCCGTCAATATATTTATCTACACTGTAAAAGAGCGAGTTTTCTAAAATTTTTTTTTAGATATACCCCTCACGGTGACCCCACTGCGCAGTTTGGAAAAGGTTGAAAAGGGATGAAAAGACCCAAAATCCATAGATGCAAAATGTTTCATCCACTTTTTCTTTTTATTTCTCACCTTATTTTATACCTATACCCACCTGTTACTTTCGTTCTCTTGGTTTTAATGAAAAAAGAACGACGTTAATCAATCATGACTCTTTTCTTTTAATTCTATTTTTTTTCTTTTCTATTGTCTTTTTGATTATCTCAGAACACGTGCATGTTGCACGTACATCTATGCTGGTAGAACATAAAAAACGGAGTCCATATATGACATCGGTATCCGTTTTCACGTAGGCTACTCCTACCATCTGAATTGGGTTTCCGAATAAATTGTAGATCATATTGTCTTGACGATTTCCGTTAATTGTAAGCTAATTTTAAAGTGATGTCAATTGGGTTGAAAAAGTTATTATTTTAGCTTTCCATCGATATATAGAACATAAAAAACGGAGTACTTATACGATCTGGGCGTCCGTTTTTGCGTGGGCCGCTCTTGCACTCCGGGCTCGCGAATAAATTTCATGTCATATTGTTTCAAAGATTTTCACTGACTGAGACCGAACTTTAATGTGGTTTTCAGTTGGGTTGGAAAGGCTATTATTTTAGCTTTCCATCAGTACACAGAACATTGAAAGCGGAATCCGTATACGATTTGAACGTCCATTTCCGCGTGGGCTCCTTCTGCAGTCCGAATCTGGTTTGTATTGTAACTATTTCGGATTATCGGATACATGATATGGAGGGGCTGGCCAACCGGATCCACCTGTCACGACGGACCGTAAAACTGATGGACCGTGAAACCTTATTTGTTTTAATATTATTATTATATAGATATAGAAATGAAAAACTAAAATAATAACATTTCCAACCTAATTGACACCACTCTAACGAAAATCGTAAGACAATATGAACTACAATTTATTCATAAATCCAATTCAGACAACAGATGCAGTCTACGTGAAAACGGATACCCATGTCGTATATGAACTCCGTTTTCAATGTTCTATGTATTGTGGAAAAGGATGAAATAATATTTCTTACCAAATAGACACCATTTAAATTTCGGTCACATGCAAGAAAAAATTCAAAACAATATGATATGAAATTTATTTGCGAGACTATTCTTATATGTATTGATGTAGATGTACTTAAAAGACATTTTTCTTCAGTTGCAACGCACGAGTATTTTGCTGCTCTAAACTAAAATTTAATCAACCATAGTTTGGCCATGGTCAAGCAAGCCATGCGAATAAAAATTATGTTGTAGGGCCTAATCGTATAGGTACAAACTAGTCATGGCCAAACTTTGTGCGGACCAAATCAAACAGCCTCAGTTTATGGTGGTTTGTCAGATATACGTATTGCTTCTGTCCTGCGGGCCCAGCGATCCTGTTTCCTCTTTGACCAACAGGTTAGTGGGACCCATTTGACTTGCTCCCGAGCGCTCCTCGCCCGCGGTGACGGAGCCGTGAGCGAACCGTAACGGCTCCGTGGGTGGCGCCCGCCCGCCCCATAACCCGCGCCACCCCTGGGATTAACGTCGTCACATTAACGCCGCCGCCGTGGCCGGGAGCGGAGCCCGCGGCGTAACCCTAACGCCGCCACGCGCGGCCATCCATGGCCTCCTGCGACGACGACTTCGGCCTCCTCGGTGATGACACCCACCAGCCGGCAGCTCCCCTGCCCCAGCCCGCCACCGCCCAGCAGCCCGCGCCTCCGCCGCCGCCGCAGGCCGTTCAGGCCTTCTGCTTCGCCGACCCGGCCGGGGGCGCCGGCGGCGCCGGCGCCTTCGCGCAGGCCCAGGAGGAGAGCAACCACCACGCCGAGCGCGGCAAGCCGGCGCACCACGCCAAGCGGGCCAGGGAACGCACCGAGGAGTTCAGCAGCGATGGGGGCGAGTACTGTTCCTACATCAACAGCGGCGGCGGCGGCGGGGGGAAGAAGGGCCGCGGCGGCGGAGGGAGCGCGGGCGCGTCGGACTACCGCAAGGATCGGGAGGAGTGGACGGACGGCGCCATCAGCAGCCTCCTCGACGCCTACACGGATCGATTCGAGCAGCTCAACCGGGGCAACCTGCGGGGTCGGGACTGGGAGGACGTGGCCGGCGCCGTGACCGACGGGCAGGGCAAGACTACCGGGGCCAAGAGCGTGGAGCAATGTAAGAACAAGATCGACAACCTTAAGAAGCGCTACAAGGTGGAGTGCCAGCGGCTCGCCGGTTCCGCCGCCGGCGGCGCCATCAGCCACTGGCCTTGGTTCAAGAAGATGGAGCAGATCGTCGGAAACTCTCCGTCTCCTGCTGCCTCCTCCAAGCCGCTTGCTGCTGCCGAGGATGAAAAACCGAGGCAGCAGCCGCAGCACGGCAGCAAAAGGTAGCCCCTTTTTACATCTTTGCTTGATTGAGTTGGGGATCTACTTGTCGTAGCTAATGTTTGTCACTGTAGGTATCCTCTTTCCAGTACTGTCCCTCCTACTGTGGTTGGTAGCTCCAGAGTGAACCCTCTTTCGAATCCAAGATGGAAGAGAGTGCTTCTGAAGATTGGGGGCACTGCGTTGGCAGGAGCCGCGCCTCAGAACGTTGACCCCAAGGTAGTGTATATATTAGCTGCTGGTAATATATCTGTTTTCATGCTGTCCTAACCACTCCGTACTGCAATTTTGTTATTTTGTCAGGTGATTATGCTGATCGCTAGAGAAGTTCAAGTGGCGTGCCATCATGGTGTGGAGGTAAATAGAGTCCATCCATTCTCTCAATCGATCCATTTGAGAGATGCATTTTCTGATATCAAGCAGCTCTCATGAAGCTAATGTTGCATTCAATCCTGTCAGGTGGCAATTGTAGTAGGAGGTCGGAATATATTTTGTGGTGACAATTGGGTAGCTGCAACTGGCACCGATCGAGCTTCAACATACCCAATCGGGTAATTGTCTACCATTGTTATTTTCCTTTTTAAGTTATTACTGTTGATCTGCCATTGTTATTTTCCTTTTTAATTTATTACTGTTGATCTTTATGGCTTTGTCTTTGCCTGCTGCTCTACACTTTTACCATAGTGGGAACCGAGTATAATGATGAGCATGCGATTCGTAATGTAGTCATTGATGGTTGTGCTGGCGAATGTTGCTAGTATAGGACTTAGCCATGATTGTATTCCAGTGGAAAATTTGATTATCTTCCTGGTTGGATCTGCTTATTACTTGGAATCCATTAGAATTTCTTATGTTTATCTTTTGTGTATAATGCATTCCTGAACTGGCATTTATATTTTCAAGTGCCACTTTAGATTCATAGTCTCGCTGAAGCCAATTAGTGGTATAGCAGAATTTTTAATGCTTCTGTGGTGACTGGTGAGTCATCGACAGTGGCAACAATTAGATATACAAAGTATAAAATAACCAACAGTAGGGGAATAATGGCATATTAGGCTCTCATTGAAGTGTTAAGGCATATTAAATCACACCCCAATTTGACAATCCATGAGCAATTAAGCAAAAAACAATGTCAGAAATTCCTAATGAACACGAGGCAGAGCTGTAGAGGTACAGTGCACACCTCTCTTAATGACCAACCATGCATGACGACGACTTTGGTGGGCTTCCTAGTGCTAGCAAGCTTCTGCTGCTAGTATTGATCATTGAACAAACTGGTGAAAGGTAACGATGCTATGAAAATTACAAACATATCACTCGCCAGGGGCCAAGCCGCCTGCTGTGTCCTGCAGGATGCCACCTGCTAGTGGCAAGTTGTCTTTGCATGCACGCGGATGGGTGGAATACCAGATGTGGGTGGGGGCGGGGGCTTGCAGCAGACTTTGTAACGCGGATGGGTGGAATACCAGATGCTGGTGGGGGTGGGGGCAGGGGCGGATGCAAGTTGCCTTCTTTGTACTGCAGACAGACCTCGCGGCGGCATGTTGGAGGGCGGGCATTGCCATCACACTGGCCGGCTGGTTGCGTCCATGCTGGTGGGGGTTGTCCGTTGGCGGACGGCGGCATCAGCAGGCAGATTGGGGTCGAGACTCAGGAGTGAGGAGTCAGCAAGTGGGTGGGGTCTTGTGATATCTATGCAAGCTCAGATGGGCTAGGTTAGCTGATTTATTTGGGCTGTTTTGAGCCTGCGAAATCTAGGTAGTATAATATTTTGGGGCCGAAATCTAGGGTTCTCCTGGGCCTATATGGGCTACCTTTTGGGCCCGCCCTTGTTCACTGAGTTTAGGAATCACGAGCTTCTTTCAAGGTCATATTGTTACTGGTGAAACATTGTCCTGTCACCTGTGTTGCAAATAGCCAGGACAGCATACCAGGAGGTGTATTGAATATTCGCTGCTGCAGAGTACTGAATAGCACTGAACTTATAAATTGATGCAAACTTGTGTTACACTTTATGCGCTTCATTAGGCAGACACACTTTTCACACTTCACTTGATAATGACCAATTGGAGCTCAAAGTTCATAAGATTATCTTATTCTTGCATCTTTACTCTTTAGCTACAAAAATTCCATGTCTGTCCAAATTGCATCTTGCTGTTACTTTGGTTTATATGTATTTGCTTCTGTACTATTCAAGGGCCTCTGGTGAACTAGTACATAAATGACATGGTATATGCAACATCTTTCTGTTTAAACTTTCAGAATGATGGCATCAGTCATGAATTCAGTACTTCTTCAAGCATCACTAGAAAAGATAGGTGTGGAGACACGAGTCCAAACTGCATTGATGATGCAAGAAGTTGCAGAACCTTACATTAGGCGGCGAGCCATACGCCATCTTGAAAAAGGAAGGGTTGTTATCTTTGGAGGGATTGGTGCGGGCATCGGGAATCCATTGTTCACTACAGATACAGCTGCTGCCTTAAGAGCTTCTGAGAGTATGCCATCGCATCCATCCCTAACCCCTTTCTGTCATTCTTATGACTTGTCCAGTGGACTTGCACATGCAGCTTCCCGTTCTCAATTCCTTTAATTTACCTTCTCTGAAAGGTTATCTGATGCAGAGAGGAAACCTAACTAGATGTATACTTGTCTACCAGTTAATGCAGATGTTGTCCTTAAAGGTATTGTTGGCGATGATGAATATGGTTGTCCTCCTAGGAGCAATAGTAATGCCTCATTTGAGCATATCTCCTTTAGGGAGTTAGCAGCAAGAGGATTCAGCAGAATGGACATGACAGCAGTAACATGTTGTGAGGAGAACAACATTCCCGGTTAGTACCTCTTATCAACCAATCACTTACAGAGATGTTTTGGCAATGGATTATCTGTTTATGGATAAGATGACATTCATGTATATACATTTATTGCAGTTGTCATCTTTAACATGTTAGAGCCTGGTAACATCTCCAGAGCAATTTGTGGAGATCAAATAGGCACCTTAGTTGACCAATCAGGAAGGATCACCTAATATTATGAGGATTGATGGTGGCAGAGCTTCAGGGCATGCCAATACTCTGTGCATCATGCATTCTTTACTTGCATGGATTTTTTTGGATAGGAGAGGAGAAGCATGCTCATCAGATGGAAGCCTGAACCTTTATTTGCCTGGGGTGCTTGTTATGTATTATATGTTGTGGTGGCAATTATCCACGTTGAAAAAAGTGCTTCTTGTAATATCTGTTTGTAATGTGGTCTGTAGATTAGTCAAAGGGCTTATGTAAAGTTGTTGGCGGGTACCAGATCAGAATGTAGTGTTGTAAGTTGTAACGCTATTGTTTGAGTTGTAGTGTTTGCTATATATCACCTTTTGCACAATTAATGTGCCTGCGGCCTTCCAGCAATCAAATTTCTTTTGTTGTTCAATGATGTGTTGTTACCATGGTCATCAGGACGTGCATCCGTACTGTCTATAGTACGTAAACAGTGTTTTTCTATTATGTACAGTGTGCAAACAGTGTTTTTCACGTCAATATTCATTCTCTGGTGACCTTGGGCCTACCTGCTACTGTACTACATGTTGATACTAGTTTCACTTCTTTGTACCTGAAGGTATGTAATGCTGAGAGCTCGATAGTGTTGATTTCAATGCAAAGCTTTTGATTGATGCCAGAGTTGGACTGCCAAACTGGTTTTCTGTACAACGAATTAGAACAATCAATGTGACCTGACCGATGGTAAACAGAATCGCTATATCAATGGCTTCAAATATTCTTTTCTGCAGATAAACAACTGGTCCTTAGTCCTTACAGAATACAGGTGGATCCGTGGATGATCAATGGTGTATAACAATTATGTTGTCTATATTTATCAAAGAATCGAGACAAAACAAAGATGGAAGAAAGGCAGCTGCAGTGTGGATATTAAGATATTTCCTTGCCGCTTTCAAGTCTCATAAGGTTAGTCAACCCTTTTCCTTGTCTGCGCCGTTGCTTTCTTGAATCCGAGTTCAGTAATTAACTTACACAAGATTATCACACCATCTTTTTCCACAGGAAGTGTACGAACTACATAAACATTAGATATTTCTGACTCTTGGATGATCGTGAGGCGCAGGCAGTTTGCACCGCCACCTAACAAGAACTCACCACATCAGTCTCGTCTTATGAAGATTTCTGTGCCACAGGTAAACACATTGGGTGTGTCCGGACAAGGAGAGTGACGGCATCTAGCAGCCATCTTTCGTCTTCCTCAAAGAGCAAAAATAGAATAAAGAATGGCAGCGGTAGCATGGACATTTAAGATATTTCCTTGCCACTGCAAGGCCCATACAAGGTCAGTGAGTCATTTTCCTGTCTGTGCCATAGCTTTAGTTTGTTGACTGTTTGCAGGTGTACAATATTTAATTTTCACAAGATAACCATATCATTTTTCTTACTAGTAAAACAATTCTAATCACATAAACATTTGTTTTTTCAAATATGTGGTGTAATTTTAGTCATTGCTGCGCCTACTAGTCAAGTTATGGCATCGAACAATTATAATTAGCTCTATGCTTCTTCCATAGCTAGGTGGTGTGACATGGTGGCGTACCCCAAAGGTTTTTTGAGTTGGAATGTTATTTGTTACATATGCGACTAGATAACATTTGGTTGCTTAAGGCCATCCAGAGCAGCTGCCATGTGGGCCATAGAGGCACCGATCGTCGTCTTCTTCCCTTCCTCAAGCTCTTGATGGCTTTAGGTTTGGGGTGTGTGTGTGTGGAGGGGGGGGGGGGGGGAGGGGGGGGATTAGTGGGAGTGCTCTATGTCCATCGGCTGTAGAAGGGGTCGAGGGAGGCAAGTAGGCTAGCGGCGAAGGCGAGTGCGGTGCAGGGGGGCTAGGCAGTGGAGGACAACCGTTGTGAAACAAAGATGGGATGGGGACTCAAGGCTGCAAGGGTCAACATTGATAGCAGTGGTGGTGGTGACACTAGAGACGAGGTTGAGGCGTAGGCGACGAGCCATTATTGGGCCTTAAGCGACATGTCATATGGGTCACATACGCGACATAAAACACCCATCTCTAACAACATACTTATTCCATTCTTTAAATTTCAAACTCCACTTTATCTACAATGCCAAACAGTGTTTTGAACATCCATTTGATGGCTTCGTTGGAGATGGCCTTAATGATTGGGCCTAGCTTGAGCAAGGCCCACGATACATGAGCCCTAGGTTCGTCAACAATCTAATGTCATGCATGACTATCAACTGAGGACCAACATTCTCACTTGTATTTTCACTAATTTCTGCAATACAAATGATTCTTGAGAGCCATTTTTTGTTATAGTTGGTAGTAACCCACGTGGCCACATGCAGCATTGCGCAATATGCAGTGCTAATAATTAAGAGGGTCTTTGGCAGGGCTTATGCCCATCCGTTGGCCTGTTTGGCAACCCAATGGAAATCCTTTGGAAAAATGTGGTTACCAAACTGGTCCGAAATCCCTAAGCAACTTTTTTTCCCACGTGCGGAGCTGCTGGTCCTATGCGGCTGCCAACTGAACGAAGCAGTGAAAATAGGTTTCCACCGGTTTCTAGGTTAGACTGTAATGTAAGGACCATTATTTTCCTCAGGATTTATGTCAAATTACCAAACAGTTTAAAAGAACGTATTTCATAAAAGAAGCTAGAGCCAGAACCGTCTTAGGAGAATCCAGAGGTCCTACCAACGGCCCTACAATTATTGGAGTGAGAAATGAATTTAGTATCCGTGTCTGCGCGCCGCAATCATCTTAAAAGTTTGAGTAATCATTTGCTTTTGCATAACTATCAAACTGAGTTTTTGTACAAAAATTTTGTGGTTGCACATGGGATACACGTGGTCTACACTTCACCTTTTCCTGTTCGTAATAAGAATCGTGAAACATGTGAAATCGAAAAGAAAAACTTACGTCTACCTAATATAAGAGCCTCCTTTCCTTTTGCACACTGGACCTACCACTACCAGGCACAGGCCGAACTGCAGGTGGTTAGCGCGATCGCGCCTGCGCTTTACAAGATGCTTGCACACTCACTGCAGCCTCATCCTTTGGAACTTTACATACTGCACTTTACAATGTTCTTGTAGCCACTTTGTCTGGCAAATGCTAAACTGGAGATTCTTCTGGACCTGGTTCCTGAAAACCCAGTACAACGAACATAGCAGCAGATGCTTGTTGTTCACTGTGGATGGAAGCGGCTGGGCGCTGCCTGATGATGGCCGATTACAATTTACATCATCGGCCAGAACTGCATGTTGCTCAACCAGGCCGGTGCTTTCCCTGCTGCGTCAGAGGGGGACGATGAAGCGGCCAGACCGGCAGCTGAAGATTTTGGGCACAGGAAGAAGCTCCTGGAGCCCAGTTCCATGACCTTCTCCTTTGGGTCCAGACCTAAGCGTAATTGAAGTGAAATGAAATGGTCAATGGAGGATTAAAAGAACAGTGGGTATTACAAACAAACAGAAAAAAGCCAGATCCAAATTATACCGCCGCCTTTTGTCTTACTAGCTGAGCCATTTATTAAAATTTCCAAATCAGAAGATATTTCGAGTTTGATGAACTTGGTACTACTAGACTACTAGGAAACCGCTCTGCCACCCACACAGTATGAGCTTTCAGCGATAGAGGCAGCAGCAGTCGGCAACTGATAATTCCATGGGTCCCATTTGTCCGCTGGCCGGTGGGGGCCAAGTCAAGAAAACGAGGATAAGCGGTTGACCTCTCGGGCCGGGCCTGTCTGTACATGATGTATGCAACGCAATGCATCGAGTGTAGTTTTTGGATGATAAGCTTGGAGAGCGAGATGCAGAGGAGAAGAGAAGAATCGGTGGGCGATGCAGAGAAGGCACGTACTCTCCAAGCTGAACTGGGAGTAGTGGAGGCCGAAGTCGTCCGGGTCGGCGGACGGCAGCGGCGGCCGCCGGCCTTCCCTGACGTAGGCCGCGACGGCGGCCGCCACGAGGTCCGCCACGGCCCACTCGGCGGCCGCCATGACGTGCAGCGGCCACATGCTGCCCTGCACCGCCACGCTCACCAGCACCTTGCTGGGCGTCCTCCTCCCCAGTGCGTCCGGGGACGGGGACCCGGACCCGGACCCGGACCCGGAGCGGAACGCCGCCGCGGCGCCGCCGCCCCTGGCGCCGGCGAGCAGGTCGGGCATCGTCTTGGGCCTCCGCTTCTGCTGCAGCAGCTGGTGGTGCTGCTCCGCCCCGCTGCGCCCGTGGAACGACGCCGACCGCCGCCCGGCGGTCTCGGCCCGCGGCCCATGCCTGCCGCCGGACCCGCGGCCCTTCTCGCCGCCGTGCGCCGGCGCCCCCACCAGGGGCGGCATCGTCGCGTGTGCGTATACCGCGCGCGCGGCCCTGCCCGGCTGCTGTGGACGACGTCGAGAGGCGACGCACCGGCAGTGGCAGGCTGTGATGGTGGGCCAGAGCCGGCCGGAGTCAGGGCCGGTGGCGGCGGGCGGGCGACGACGACGACGACGAGGCGGCCAATGCGGAGCGGAACATGCTGCGGGTGCGGGGGCAGGCAGCAGAGGCCGCTGCTGCGACGGTCACCATGCAGGCTTGTCCCCGGCGAAAGCTGAGGAAGGCAAGTAGGGCGCGCGAATATAAAGACGGCGCTTCCCTAGCCATTTGTTGCCCCCGTCAATAATTACCTGGATTAGCATCGGAGTGGGTGGGGGGCCTACACCTGCTCCAACTCCATCAGTGCTGCGCTATGCTGGAAAACTACTTGAGAATATCTGATGAGACGTTCATTCCACAGAAATATTAGCTCGTGCGTGTCCTCGGACGGAGCCACCAGTCGAGATACACGCCTAATACGCTTAGGTTGTGATGGATTGACGGTCACTGTCGCGTTGAACACCACCACCCCCGGCGAGGGCAAGAATGGCCTGGACGGCGACGAGTGAGGTCGCCTCGACCTGCCAGTGCCCCTGCCCGTTATCGCGTTGCCATCGGCGCGAAGATTCCCACGGGGAAATGATGATCTGCTGCTGCTTAGCTAGACTGGTAGTTGTAGACTTGTATATAGTTCCAGTACAACAGCGTGATGGCGTGTAATAACATAACAATCGGCCTAATCGCCGGCGCCGAGGATCGATCGGGGGATCGCGGCGGAAAGTAACGGGACGCGCGCGGTGGAGCTCGCTACTGGGGGAGGCCGGGGCGGCGGCCTCATCTGATTGCTATATGCCGATGACGACGACACCACGACACGGCACAGTGGCACACCACCCGGCGGCCTGCCCGTGCCTCCCCTCCCCCCCCCCCCCCAAATAATGCGCCGGCACGTCCGGTCTCGATCTGCAGCTACCCCCGCGTGTGCGCACGTGCGCGGGCGGGCGAGCCGCTGGATCAGCGTCGGATCGGATCGGTGTCCAGGAGAGGAGATGCAAGTCCAACTGCTGTGCCTGTGCGGTCGTGGCCGGGCGGGACCCACGGGCGGAGACAGGGAGGGGTGAGGAGGGGCCAAGGCCTCCACATAGACCAACATTTTATATTAAAATTTTTAAAATTTAAATAAATTTTAAAAATTTAGTACTATTAACTCTTTTTAACACTAAAATATTCAAAGGTCTAGCTCCGCCACTGGCGGGACCGGACGACTCGTGGAACACGCCAGGTGCCCAGCGCCCGTCGAGGCTAGGTCACCGCTGTAGCCGACTCGTGGCAAGCCAGCACCACCTACCTGCTGCTGCTGGTTGCTGCCATATTGCCATCCTAGAGCGAGCTACCTACGCCCCCTCACCACAGTCGCCAGGGATGGCCGGGTGCTCGGTACTCCGTGCTCAGCCACCAGCCAGCGCGTAGGTAGGTAGAATGCTAGAGCACTCTGCTGAGCAAGCAAGGTGAGGCGTCTCGTCCTCAACCTCTCTGCCTCCATCTCCCCCTCCCGTCGCCTCCTCGATCGGCCATCTCTTTCTCGCGCCCTGTTGTCTCGCTCTCGCCGCCGCCCCATGCGTAATTGCTTATCACCCAATCATTCGCCGTCTGCGCAGTGCGCGCCCCCCTGCTCCTTCTCTTTGGCGTACGTTGGCGAGAACCCTTTTTTCCCCCCTCTAGTAGTACACAGAACGAAGCTAAGGGATATAGGGCACTGCATCTCTCCGAAGCACCTAACTTTAATTAGGATGTTTATCCGGTGAAGGTCGTTTGCGTCAAGGACCAAAAGGCGGCAACGTTGTCGGCGGCTCCCCTGTGTGCTTCTCTCGCCGGTGCTTTCCGCAGATCGCAAGCTGCAAGCAAGGGCTTGGTTTGTCTACGATCCATGCATAGAAATTCGGATGAGCTTGGCTTGGTTGGTAGCTTGGAAGAGTAGCGTGATGATTGGAGGAGCATGTTTAATCTACACTTAATCGTTCTGGGCGCTGGGCGGTGGCCTAATGCATCCGTGCTAGAGCCTAGTGTTTTCTTGAACCTTGATGACTGCTAGCCTGGGGGATTTGTGGCCAAGAGCGTGCCACTTGGCTTACCAACTAGCCAAGAAGGTTTGGATCAATTTGCAAATCACTCTGCAAGATAAATATTACACTCTGCAAGATAAATATTAGGAAGGAGTAAGGAACCATTAGAAAAGAACCGATCGGCAGTGATCTGATATGAGTCAATCAGCAGATAGACTTGGCGATGACCTTGATTAATAATGAACGAAATTGAATGTAGTAGAATAAGACTAAGACGTTTTAGAGAGAATTGATCTATCGGGAATCATAACAAACAGATTAAACCTCTAACCAGTGAAAAGCCTGAATCGACAAAGAAGAACATGGGAACAACTTGATCTACATTGGGATCGAACTTAACCAAGACAGTCCCTACCTGGCCCCCACGCAGGATCCACCATGCGTCGTTGCAAATTTGTATCGCTCCCAATTGCTTTCGGTATGCTTGTATGACTGGACCATATATGGCACTTATGTTTCAGTCAGGTAATTAATAAGTCCACGGTTCAGTCATTTGTTCTAGTGTTATGATTCAGTCATGCATGTACGTGTTTAAGTCATAACTGAACCGCATTTCTTGTGTTCATCCACGTGTTTAAGCTGTATGGTTCGCTGTACTGTTTTCTATTGCCAAAAAAACAAAGAATATACGAGAGAATTTGAGTCTAATTTTATTTTTCTTTCCTTCTTCTGCTTTGATGTATATAATTTTTTCTTTTACAAACCCATGTCCATGTGGATGCTTTGTTTTTTCATCGTCGATATGTCAGGTGAGGTCGTTACTTGGCCGTTATTTTCCCTAGTTGTTCATATCTTTTTTTTTTTGTCTCCTAGTTAGCTGTTCATATCTGGGATTTTACTGAAAGTTTTCATTCCGTTTTCCTATCTCGTAATGGGCCTTGAAGAGTGGTAAACGGGCCGTTCTCGAGGGCCACAAGATAATCCCAAGGCAAAGAGCCCACACGAACAGTACCGCTACTGTAGTTTCATTTTTATTCTTCTAAAAAAAGGTTATTTTCATGGGCTCGTGTCACATGTGAGCAAAATGGAGACGGCGTGCATAATTGAGCGGATTGATTTAACTTCCTGGTTAGGAAGTTAAGCCTCACTGTACTCCATATATAATTGAGCAGCTACACTACACCAGAACATGATACATGACAAAGAAAAATACTAGTATAGCTACAGCCTACAGGGGTAGTGCGATAAGCTAGAGTAATACCATCACACGTTTTTAATATTTATGCCATGTTTGAAGAACAAGTAAAAGCCCCACGCGTGCGTGCGTGTTTGACTTAGGAGTTTCAAACAACACGGTAGCGCCCATGTTTATATATACATCCGCAAAAATACACATCTTATTATTGTAAGCATAGGCCGGAAACTAAAGGTTACACTGTGTTTGTAATTAAGGATAATAAATAGCTCCGCAATTTGGCTAATAAAATTTTAGGATTAGGCTCTAAAAGAGCTAACCTAATTCATAGCATAAATTTATGTATTATTGGTAATGGTTTATATCCGAGTTAGATTGTGAAACAACACTCCCTCCATATTTAAACGAGTCGTGATTGATTTTTTTTTCACAACTTCAATCATTCGTTTTGTTTAAAAAAATTGTGTAAACATATAAGAAAACAAGTTATACTAAAACTCCTGTAATAATAAAATAAATCACTTTTCTCAATAAATAATAATTTATAATTTTTGAATAAATCAAATGATTGAAGATTTGAGAAAAAAAGTCAACCGCGATTTATATTTAAATATGGAGGGAGTATAGGGTTTAGACCCATCACTACCCTTTGTGGCTTGATACCGCATGATAAATGATGTTTACGTCAATGTAAACTATATAAACATAACCCATTATATCTCATTTAATATATTTCTCTCAACATGCAAACTATCCATATCACAATCTACTAAGATCACATCACCATCCACTAAGGCCTCTGTATATGTAACATATATAAGCACAACCCACTATATCTCATTTAATATATTTCTCTCAACATGCAGACTATCCACATCACAATCCACTGAGGCCACGTCACCATCCACTGGCCATGCATTAATGTTTTTATTCGATTTTTTTTGGTTGATAGAACGTATACATTAGTCATTGTGAGAACCAAGATGTAGAATTCTCGCAACAGAAACACTTCCCACAGTAGAAACACATGTATGCTCAATTATTTAAGAGCGGATTTCTCTCAACCATGATGAATATGTTATAAGTTAAATTATGTTACAATACAATTGCACAAAAATTATTATCTTCAAATTTTACTTAAAAATAATTAAAAAAATCCCGCACCAACGTGTAGGGTATCATCTAATTGCTTTAATAACAATGGACGGTGACACGGTGTGCAAAATAACTGTGCAAGGGGCAAGAGCTATCCTGGAGAGAGTGCATGCCTTTGATGTAATTGTTTGAGCATTAGTAAAATTTTCTTTTATCAAAAGCCCATCTCAGCACGTGCAACATCATTTTGGCGTGTGGAAGCATGTGCATCCGCTATTTTTCTACTTCGATCCAAGTATCAAACCGCTGACATCGTAGAGCCACGCTATTTGCTCACAAAAAATACGCAAAGAAAAAAAAATCTTCACATCAATAACACATGCCCACTCATTCTTAAGCGTTAAGGTCAGATTTTTTTTTTCCAACACCGAGACTCCAAAGGCCGGTGGGAACTTGCAAAGCCCCACAGATCCTGAGGCGCCTACGCCTAACCGATCGATCACTCACCCTGGGCTCCATGCTGATCGCCGATGGGAACCCGGCTCCTCTGCTTTCCTGTCCGAGCTAGAGAGCAGAGGCAAAGATGCATAGTACGAAGACGCTCGCATTCTTCAACCAGCCACAGGTCATTAGGCTTCATGGCACTGCGCATGACCGAGAAAATGAATGTCGATCGCGCATTCCATTCGGAGCCAATATAAGTGTGATTTCGTGGTTACTTTGTACGTCCTCAGTAAACCCATTTGGACGACGCATCCTTGTCAAGTGCCAACTGGACCTAAGGCTGTCTCCAATGGCAACACTCATCCACTTTCTCAAAATAATATTCCAACTACTTTCCTCTCTGTCTACAGTACAGCATTTATGTCAAACAGTACCAAACAGTATTTTGGAACACCCTTTTAGAGCACTCCATTAAAGACAGCCTAAGCTGGGAGAAGCAAGCATTATCAGGCGGTGCGCCGGGCGGCGGGCGCGCTGAGTGACATACGCACGAACGTACGTGTGTGTACCAGCTCGTTTTCGGGCCACACGAGATGAGCTTCGGTTCCCTGGAAATTCGTTGTGTGTTGTACACTTTGTAACACCGTACCAGTGATGAGCTGTGCTGTGCTAGATATGCTGTCCATTACTTCATCATTTCTTTAAACAGCCACTAACCAAACTAGACCGACCAAGGCACAAGGCAGCCACAAAGGAGGCAACACATGTAAGACATGAGCGGCATGTCTGGTAGCCGGTCCTGCTGCGCTTTCCACTTTCAGAGTTGTTGGGTTGCACACGTATTAAAAGAAACAGAGGGGGTCCTACTAGTGAAATTTAAATAGGGCGGGATAATTAAATAATCCCCATTAATTTATTTCATTCCATCCGTCTCAAACCGAACAAGCCATTCGATGGAATACATATGCAGATCGCCGTGAGGAATGAGGACGGACCAGGGGTCACACTCATGCTCGAGTCACTCGAGTGCTGGTGCGTGCAGCGCGCAGCCCGGTCGGGGTTAGTCCAGGTCGGGTCGGTCATGGCGTTCCATACGAGTGGGTGGGATTCGGGGACCGTGGGCGAGCGCGCAGGTCCATGGGCGCCCCCGCCTCGCTGCGGTGAACTGGACACTGGCCGGACGGCGCACCGTCCGCAGCCGCAGCGCGGGCGGCGGCTGGCAGCGGCCTCAGCAATGGCCGGGTGCGGTGCCGCGCGCCTCTTGTCCAGCGAGCGCCGAGCTTTAATTTTCGGCCATTTTCCTCGTTGTCCCCGCGCGCGGCGACCTCGGCAGATCGTGGCCGGCCGGGTCTTGGATCGGTCGGTCCTCTCCTGCTCGTCGTCCCCTCGGGCCTCGACCGGTGGTCTGGCGCGTTCGCACGCACGCGTTCACCTCCTGCCTTGACTCCAGGTCTTCGACGGGCTTCCACATGGCTGGGGACAATGCAAGCTTAAAGATCCAAGAGAACGCGTGCACTGTGCACCTCACAACCGACAACGTGAGTACGCGATGATTGCTCGCAGCCTCGCAGGCTGACAACGATGCGTGTGGTACCTCTCTGAAGAAAGGACTGGCTGTCTGACTAGACACTAGAACCAGCCAACCAACGATGCGAACCTTATTGAGACCGATCTTGGCGGAGCGGAAGCAAGAGATTGATGTTGTATGGGCAGGGTGACCTGACCAAGAAGAGCTAAGCCACGTGACGTGAGAAACGACCCCTACATAGCAACACATGGAAAGATTCACGTCGTACGGTGTAATTAAAGGAGATATCAATCGCGTTGCCATTGTTATTAGGCCACTATACGAGTCTTCTACATATTAGAGTTAACCGTTTCGCTTGTGTTTTGTAAAAATAAGCCATTCTTTTAGAACGCAAGATTTTTACAAAAATTGCCCATGAGTTTTGTAGAAAAAAACACATAACCGGAATAAATCTTTCAATCCAAAAGGAGTCAAAAAGTATATAAACCTAGAAATTCCATGACATCCAGATATTTCCATTATTGTAGTGATGACCTATTTGAAACAAAATATCTTAAACGTGTTGTCGGTATCCAGCAAACCGGGTACCCGCTTATGCAGGTCAAAAGCTAAGTACAACACATAACAAGGCTCCACGCAGCCTGACAAAGAAGCGTTTAATCCACCCTTGGGGAAAAACGCGCCTGGCCTCCCCGCCAACCAGAGGAGTCAGCCAGTATTGCCACGTATCACAGTAAGGAAAGAGCCCAAAGGCACTCGCAGTTCTGACCCACCGCTTGTGGGCCGGACCTGTTTCCACAAGGTCCGGTCTTTAAGTTAGGGACGCGTCACGACCCCAGGAAGGGAGCCGAGCCGGCCCAGCTCGGGGAGGTCCGGAGCGGCCACGTGTCCCCCGCCCAGCGAGGGAGCTGCGGGCTGCGAAGGGTCCTCACCCCCGCAACAGCCTGGTCCGGGGCTGCCACGTGTCCCCCGGGCACGTGGCGGGGTCCCCGGTGGCGGGCCACACCCACCTACCGCATTCATTGCGGACAGGCGGGCGTGGCCTGACACCCGCTGACGGGCTCCGGTACCGCCGCTGACAGGCGACAGTGACCATACTGTGAGTCGCGCGTTACCGAGGAACGGCGGCCGTGACAAGGCGTAGCGGTCAACTTTCCGCCGGATACCAGGGATTAAACCACATAAACAAGTACACCGTACGCGGAGTGGGCTACGCCACGCACGACGGCCACGCCCGGGCTATAGCGGTAGGGTCACTGTGGCACGCCGCAGTAACCCGCCTGTAATGACGCGCCGCCCACTCCTGCCCTTGGAGCCATACCGCCGGGTACTACAGCGGATTGGACCGGACAGTGCAAGCAGGGGCGGCGTGGCGACATTTCCGGGCACTCCAGACCGGCGGAGCACTTCCCGAACGGCGCCATACTGCTGCGGCGGATACAGGTATAAGGTGCAGAGATGAGAGGACATCACGGAACGGAGCATAAGACACACCCGAAGAGCATCCAGAGAAGAACTTCTCCTTCTCACTCAAACCAATACAAGACCTCACCTCCAGTGGACGTAGGGTGTTACGCTCCGGCGGCCCGAACCACTCTAAGCCCTTGTGTCACCATCGTGCCTTGGCTACGTAGCTATCAGCGATCGCTCCCCCTAACTACTCATAGTACTTAGGATCGGGCGGGTGCATTCCGCCACCCGGCCGGAGCTCACGCTCCGACATTTGGCGCGCTAGGTAGGGGGCAGCGTCAGATAGCCACATCCACGAGGTGTGATGGTTCGTATCAGCGACATCCATGATGGCGCAGCCGCGACGGAGGAGGTGGCTTCGTCAGGGTCGCACGCCTCCCACCACGGTTCTGGCGGCACGGCGCGGACGCCACGAGCACCTCGCCACCCTGCGATGAACGCAGTGGCAGCGAATGTTGCGATGGCTAGCGCCGTAACGGCAAACGGTGCCGCGGCGAACCGCGCTGCTATCCGCGGACCACTCGCCGCGGCCAGAGAGCTGCTCAATCACCCTCTGGGGCCAGCAGCCTCTCCCAGCGCTCTCGCGCAATGGCGCAGTGACGTGGATCGCCTGATCCACTTAGCTGAGGCCGCCCCCAGCTCATCAAGGGCTGGGTCTCGACTTCCACCCAGCAATGGTGGAAGGACGGAGCGCCACGCGCCGCTCGACGCAGCAGCGTCCGTGCGCTCCCCCACGGTGAGGAGCGCGCCGACGAAAGACCTGCGTGCTGAGCTCAACCGCCGGCGAGCAGGCACCCATACAACTGTGGAGCAACCACGGTTGCAGCGGAACGCCGTAAAGGGCAAGAACCTTGACGCTGTGTTCGCTGCTGCGGCGCCTAGGCCCCCGGGGTGTGCGCAAGCTCTGGCCGGGGTACAGACACCGCCAGGGGTCATACCGGCTGGAGTCGGCTGCGCTGCGCTAACAGACGGCCTTCGCTCCACGCGTTGGCCACCAAAGTTCCGACCGCACTTGCCGGAGAAGTACGACGGGACCACTAACCCGTCGGAATTCCTGCAGGTGTATGTCACCGCTATCTCAGCAGCCGGTGGCAATGACGCCGTCATGGCGTCATACTTTCATGTCGCCTTGTCTGGACCAGCCCGGACTTGGCTTATGAACCTCACCCCAGGGTCAATCCAATCCTGGGAGGAGCTATGCACGCAGTTCATCGCGAACTTCGCCAGTGCATGCCAGCAGTACGGCGTGGAGGCCCACCTCCCTGCTGTGCGGCAACAGCCCGGAGAACCACTCCGGGCATTCATCGCACGCTTCGCCAAGGTGCGGGGTACCATTCTCCGCATCTCCGATGCGTCCATCATCACCGCCTTCCGACAGGGCGTCCGTGATGAGAAGATGCTGGAGAAGCTAGCGACCCGCCAGGTGCAGGATGTCGCCACGCTGTACGCGCTGGCAGACAAATGCGCCAAGGCCGCTGAGAGCCGTGCATGGCACTCCCCTCAGCAAAACGCGGCTGCCCAAGCAGGAGGCTCAGCCGATGCCGCCCGAGAGGGTGGCAAGAAGAAGAAGGACCGACGCCCACAGAGGTCCTTATCGGCTGTGCGAGAAGCCCCCGTGGCCGCGGCTGCTCCTGGCGGCCGTGACGCCAGCGGCAAGCGCTCAAGGCAGCAAGCGCGGAACAGCGGCGGCTCATGCCCTGTTCATCCCAACAGCGGCCATAGCGCCGCCGACTGTCGCGAGATACAGAAACTCGTGCAGCGGTGCCTCAACGAGCGGCGGGAATGCCCGCCCAAGGACGACTCGCCCCCGCGCCAGCGGCCTGGCAAGGGAAAGGCAGCCAGCGACGGCGGGGCCACCGCTGGAGGCAAGGAGATGGGCTATTAGCCCCCGGAGCGGGAGCTCAAGAGCATCTACGCTCTGGCCAGCTCCGACTCCGACTCCAGCGACAACGAGCGTCGCAAGAAGCTGTACGTCATGTACGGCGGGAGCTGGGAGGTTTCCTCCCGGCGAGACGTGAAGGCCCTGCGCCGAGAGGTCCTCTCGGTCAGGCCTAGTGTCCCCAAGATGGCCCCACACCTCAAGTGGAGGAACACCACCATTTCCTTCGGGCCATCCGACTGCCCAGAGAACATGGCCGGGGCCGGCCTCCTACCGATCATCACGTCGCCGGTGGTCGCCAATATCCGGCTCTACCATGTGCTGATCGACGGTGGGGCCGCCCTCAACATCATCAGCTACGCAGCTTTCAAGCAGCTGCAGATTCCAGAGTCACGCTTGGCTCCATCGCGCCCATTCTCCGGAGTGGGCCCACTGTCAGTCCACCCGAAGGGGAAGATTGACCTCCCGGTCACCTTCGGGACACCGAAAAACTTCCGCACGGAGAGCGTCCAGTTTGACGTTGCGGATGTGAACCTACCGTTCAACGCCATCATTGGCAGACCGGCGCTCTACCGCTTCATGGCCGTAGCCCATTACGGGTACTTGGTCGTGAAGATGCCCTCCCCGGCTGGTGTCCTCACCGTGCCGGGGGACCGCCTCGCCGCGGTCGCCGCCGTGGAGAAGCTCCACGCCCTCGCTGCTGACGCAGCAGGCCCCGAGGGGGCCGACCCCTCAACCTCTGGGATCAAGGCTCCTGCGAAGGACCCGAAGATGCCCAAGGTGCGCCCGGCTGGCCCAGAAGATGTGCCAGTCAAGATCGTCCAGATCGGGGCGGAAGCCTCCCGGACCACCCGCATCGCGGGGAGTCTGGGGGAAAAATAGGAAGACGCGCTCGTTGCCTTCCTCCGAGCAAATGTTGATGTGTTCGTCTGGGAACCGTCACAAATGCCCGGATCCCTAGGGAGGTAATTGAGCACCGTCTGAAGATCAATCCGGACGCCAAGCCGGTGCGGCAAAAGCCATGAAGGCAGTCCGTGGAGCGTCAGGACTTCATCCGTCAGGAGGTCCGGAAGCTGCTAGACGCGGGCTTCATCGAAGAGGTCCATCACCCCGAGTGGCTAGCCAACCCGGTAGTTGTCCCTAAGGCGAACGGGAAGTTTCGGATGTGTATCGACTACACCAGCCTCAATAAGGCATGTCCTCCGGACCCTTACCCCCTTCCGCGCATAGATCAGATAGTAGATTCCACCTCCGGGTGTGAGCTTTTGTCTTTCTTGGATGCGTATTCCGGGTTCCATCAGATCCGGATGAACGAAGAGGATAAGAGGCATACAGCCTTTGTAACGGTAGATGGTCTGTACTGTTACGTTGTAATGCCCTATGGTCTGAGGAACGCCATACCCACATTTCTGCGTGGCATGAACTTTACGTTCCGCGACCTGATCAGAACTATAGTCGAGGTTTACGTCGATGACATCGTTGTCAAAACTAGGGAAGGGTCAACCTTGCTGGAGGACCTGACCCTCGTTTTCGACAGGCTGCGCACAACGCGCACGAAGTTGAACCCCGAGAAATGCGTCTTTGGCGTCTCAGCTGGTAAGCTGTTGGGTTTCCTGGTGTCACACCGGGGTATTGAGGCTAACCCAACCAAGATCAGGGCGATCGAGGCTATGCGGCCACCTGCCTGCATCAAGGACCTGCAAAAGCTCACCGGGTCCTTGGCAGCCCTTAGCCGCTTTATCTCAAGGCTAGCTGAGAGAGCCCTGCCCTTCTTCAAGCTATTGAGGAAGTCCGGACCATTTATATGGAACGAAGAGGCTGAGCAAGCCTTCCAGGAGTTGAAGCGGCATCTCACCACACTGCCCATATTGGTGGCACCAGAGCCTGGTGAGACTCTGTATCTCTACCTCGCGGCAACATCCGAGGTAGTCAGCATGGTCCTGGTCGCTGAAAGACCAGAGCACCCCCACAAGAGAGGGACCGGGACCCCCCGAGTGGAAGGCGGTGGTCCGTCTACCGCAGAAATAGCGGCCGGCTCCGAAACAGGAGGTCCGGCCGACGCCCTACCCTGCCAAGGTAGTGGGCTACCAGAGGCAGAGGGGCGGGTTGCCCAGGAGGCTGACCTAACCAAGGCGGGTAGTCCGAGATCCTCCGCAAGGGTCCGGACCACCTAGAGACCGGTGTATTACGTCAGCGAGGTCCTCCACGGGGCAAAGGCCAACTACCTGGAAACTCACAAGTTCGCTTATGCGTTACTGGTAGCTTCCAGGAAGTTGCGCCATTACTTCCAGACGCACAAGATTGTCGTAGTGACCTCTTACCCGCTAAGAGCGATCCTGCACAACTCTAACGCCACCGGGAGTATCGCCAAATGGGCTGCGGAGCTGGCAGAATTCCAACTTGACTTCCAGCCCCGCAGCGCTACCAAAAGCCAGGTCCTGGCAGACTTCATCGCGGAATGGACGCCCACTGCCGCTGAGCCAGGGGGGCCGCAGTCTGGGACGGGTCCTTCACAGCTGGGCAGGCCTGTCCGGGTTTTCACCGAGCCACACTGGACGCTCTTTTTCGATGGGTCCGCCCGCGAGAGGGGATCCGGAGCAGGTGTGGTACTCGTGGACCCAGACGGAGATCAAGTAAAGTACATAGTACGCTTCGAGTTCAAAGCCACCAACAACATGGCAGAGTACGAAGCCTTGATCTTTGGGCTAATGGCTGCCCAGTCACTGGGAATCAAGCAGCTCCTAGTCAAGGGAGATTCCCAGCTGGTGATCAGACAGGTCCAGGGGGAGTGCTGCTGCAACAACCCCCAACTTGCGGCGTACCTCATGCGAGTGAGGGAGCTCGAGAAAGACTTTGAGGTCCTGGAGCTGCAGCACATTCCAAGAGACCTCAACTCAGTCGCAGATGACCTCTCCGCGAAAGCATCAACTCGGGGCCCAGTACCCGATGGCGTCTTTAAAAGACAGCTACTGAGACCAACCGCCCAGCCAGCCGAACTGGGTGAAGGGGGCGGAACTAGCACCTCGAAGCTAGCAGTCCCGATGGTCCTCCACCTCTGGGGGCCATCAAGGATCGTGTGGACTGATGACCCCGGCACGTCATCAGGGACACATCCACTGGCTCAGGGCAGTCCCGATGCATGGATCTCCGAGATCCGGGACTACCTGAAGGACAAAATCCTTCCCGATGAACATGTGTCTGCTGAGCGCATAGTGCGGTTGGCTAAACGCTACACACTGGTAGAAGGGGATCTCTACCGGCGTGGTGCCAACGGCATCCTCATGCGATGCATAACCCGGGAAGAAGGCCGTGATTTACTCACGGAAATCCATGGGGGCGAGTGCGGGAATCATTCGGGGTCCCGTACGCTGGTCGGTAAAGCCTTCCGGCACGGATTTTACTGGCCGACAGCTCTCCAGGATGCAGCCGAGCTGGTAAGGTCCTGTAAAGTGTGCTAGTTCCACGCAAAGCAGATACACACACCAGCTCAACCGCTGCAGATGATTCCGCCCTCCTGGCCCTTTGCGGTATGGGGGGTAGACATCCTGGGACCGTTCCCTAGGGCCGTCGGTGGGTACCGGTACCTCTATGTTGCCATTGACAAGTTCACAAAATGGCCGGAGGTAACCCCAGTGGTGAAAATCACCCAAGGAACCGCAACAGCTTTCCTCAAGTCCATTGTATGCCAGTTCGGCGTCCCTAACCGTATCATAACGGACAACGGGACCCAGTTCAAGAGCCGAGTCTTCCAGGATTACAGTGACGGTGTTGGCATACAGCTATGCTTCGCGTCGGTAGCACATCCCAGGAGCAATGGACAAGTAGAAAGGGCTAATGCGGAAATCCTCAGGGGGCTCAAGACTCGCACCTACGACTGCTTAAAGAAGCACGGTGCCAAGTGGATCGACGAGCTTCCCTGTGTGTTGTGGGGAAACCGGACCACACCCAACCGAGCGACCGGGGAAACCCTGTTTTTTCTGGTGTACGGGGCCGAAGCATGCCTCCCGCCAGAGATTCTCTTGGGCTCCCTACGGGTCCAAGCTTTTGATGAATCTTTGCAGGAACAGGACAGGCGCGACGACATCGACCTCGTCGAGGAGCGACGGTGGCAAGCGGGAATCCGAAACGCGCGGTACAACCAGGCGCTCAAGCGCTACCATGAACGGACTGTGCGGGGAAGGGTCCTCCAACCTGGGGACCTGGTCCTAAGACGCATCCTAAACCGAGAAGGGCTCAACAAACTCTCCCCTAGCTGGGAAGGGCCCTTCAAGGTGACGGAAGTAAGTCGCCCCGGTTGCGTCCGTCTTGCCACGGAGGAGGGCGTTCCGCTGCCGAACCCATGGAACATCGAACATCTCCGTAAGTTTTATCCGTAGGCAGAAGCAGGGCTTTTTTCTTTCTTTATAAAGTAGGTAATACCACCATGTGGACCAGAGCGGTGGAGGTCCGCCCTTGTAATCCCGGCCTCTGGCTGACATCACATGATTCCACCTTATAAATAAAGGAAATTGCCCATGTTGCTGCCTTTACGATGATTTCAGTTATCTCCTTATCTCCCTATCAATATCATTATCACTAACCCCCGTCCGGTACCCTATTATCGCCTAAAGCTTGAAACGGAAAAATCTGGCTTGAGAGCAGGTGAGGGAGATCTTGTCTAATTGTTCGAGTGTGGTCCGCCGTGCTGGGGGCCAGCTCCTCAGAAAAGGAACTCGCCTTGGTGGCCCGGAGTCGTCATCTGCTTAGCCTGGTCCCGTACTCTAAGCACTGTACACTCCCCACTTCGCCGCAAGTTCCCCAGTATCAGGAGTAGAGCGTGCAGCACGCTGAACCACACCCTCGCCATTAGCAAGCTCTCCAGATCCTGACTAACAAGGTCCGGTTCCGTAAAGCCCTAAGGCACCTGAGAAAGATGTGTTTCGCTGAAAGAGACCTGTAGCGTCAGGAGCCGGTCCGTGGTTAAGATACCTGAAACAGGGATAGTCCGGGGCTGTACAGTGCCTTAGCCTGGTCCTGCACCCTAAGCCTGTGCACCCTACTATCCCCATCCGGGTATCTTGGTCACGGACCATGCACCTAGGAACGCCGGACCACAGCCAGTCGAGAAAAGTCAGCTCAGAATAGGGTCCCGCGGGTTTGCT
Organism: Paspalum notatum; assembly: GCA_022530915.1. Taxonomy (NCBI): domain Eukaryota; kingdom Viridiplantae; phylum Streptophyta; class Magnoliopsida; order Poales; family Poaceae; genus Paspalum; species Paspalum notatum. The sequence continues at coordinate 30,909,943 of CM039689.1, forward strand.
ACTAACGTCTACCATGAGTTTGCGTGCAGGTCCAACTTGGTGGTAGCCAGCCTCAAAACTAGAGCCTACCTACCAGGGGGCCAGGGGTCGGACACAACCATACCAGCGTGCAACAGGAAAAAGGGAATGTACAACATACAGATAAGTCACAACACCCATCCTCCCTCATTTCATAAGTTGAGTTGTCCATCCAAAAAAAAAAGAAAAAAGATACACTTGAAGCCGGATTGAAGGGGGCTCTGTTCTTGCCAAAGGCAAGGGCAGAAGATCCACAGGCGGCACGAGAGCTCAACGGCTCGGTGGCAGCCGCGCAGAACCAACGCGGCCGAGAGCGACTGGCAGCTCGGGGTCCGCGGGGTGCGCAAGCCGAGGAGCGTCGGCACAAGCGACGAGGAGGCGGCGTCGAAGCTGCTGAGCTCCTGCCATGGCCACACCACCACCAGCCACGCTGCCACCATGCGCGCGCTGTGGAGCGCTTGGCAGTGGTTCAGGAGTGCCCCGTCCCACTGCCGGTGCCGGATCCCCCTCGATAGCGACGCAGGTGCGCGGTCGTTGGGAGGGAGTTTGGCTACAAGTGTCCCCTATGAAGACACTCGTAGCCAAAAATCGGCACATATATGAAGAAACTCATAGCCAAAGAAGATGGGTTCCATGGGAACGCTCCCAGGCTATTCTGAGAGTATCTTTCCCAAACTGAGGAAACACTCTCGGGAAAACTTCCCATGCCTTGCTGCATGGAAGGGGCCAAGCCCCTCCTGGGGAGGGAGGGAGTCCCATGTTCTACCCTACCTTGCTTGACTATGCAGTTGGAGAAGTTGTGTTAAGAGCGGGTAGCACGCCCCTATTTATAGGGACGGCCCAAGACACTGCAGCTGCTGAGTCCAAGGCGTGGTAAAGAGCGTGGCTCACGGGCGCACTGTTCCCTCTTGACGTGCCCAGGTCAGACTGAGAGCGCACGCCTTTGTAGGGGCCGCGCCGCTCGAGAGTGAGGTGACCTATCCCTGCGGTAGAGCAGGAGAGCATCCGATGCCCTGCCTGTCAGCAGAGACAAGACTGGACATAGAGGGATGGGGGAGACCCTACTGAGAGCACGCGCGCGACCCGCCGAGTCCCTCGAGCGCCCCACCGGCAGTACAACCGCATGCAGGCAAGCGAACCGCTGCGATCACATTTAATAAGAGGAAAAAGAACCGGACGGTACGGCGTCAGCACGGCATAGTGTCACCAGTTAGTACGACCCAGCCGCCTCAAAAGGCGAGAGATTCCCGCAACCTGAATCGCCAGACCATGGGGCCTGGCAATAGCTCACACAGCCTATAAGGCTCAGCATGCAGCAAAAGAAGCGAAACAGATAAGTCACAATCTCTATTTTCTTTCCAGATTATACTTTTTACATAGAGAAAGAAATAAAAAGAAAGCAAAATGAAGCCTCTATGGCGCTGGGGGAACTCCCGCCTCCGGTGCACCCAGCTCCTCATCTGCAGGGGCCCGCTGAAACCGAGCGGCAACGATCTCAACTACTTCCTGCACGCTTGCCCGGGCGGCGATCTCCGTTTCTTCCACCGGACCTACGACAACCGGATCCAGGGAGATGGCGGGGTCGTGGCTCCGGAAGCAGACCAGCAGGTGCTCCGCCACGGCACGAAGTAGATCGCGACCCTCGGCTTCAAGGCGCTTCGCAAGCGCGGAATCCAAGCACCGGAGCCGTTCCATAGCAGAGCGAAGGACGGGGAGAGCGTCCGCCATGGTCGACGGCGGCTCCGGCACCTGGATCGGACTCAACCCAAGCGGCACCAGAGCGGTGTTCGCCTCCCCAGCCCAGTCGGCGAAATGTCGGAGGTCGGCGCGCAGCTGTGCCTGACTCTCCGCCAGAGCCTGCTGGGCGGCCTCCAGTTTCAGCTGCTCCAAAGCAGCTTGCCCTGCCCGGAGCTGCTTCGCCTGTTCATCGAGCTCCGCCTCCCGGGACTTCACCCAGTCCTCTCGGACCTTGAGGGTACCGGACAGGCAGGAGGCCTCCGTCTTGAGGGTCCTGGCTGCGGCCTCGCGCTGGGAAGCAGAGTCCTCGAGGGCCTTGGCAGCAGCCTCGCGCTGAGAAAGGGTCTCTTCGAGGGCTTTGACCGCCGCCTCGCGTTGGTCAAGTGCCGCCTCCCTCTCGTCAAGACTCTTATTGACGGCGAGTTGCCGCTCGGACACCTCCAGCATCTCCTTCCTGCGCCGCTCCATCGCCTGCATCTCGGACTCCAGCTCGGCCCGATCGAGCCTCAGCTTCGCCTCGTCCACAGTGACCGTCTTCTCCCGGAGAGCAACCGCACGCTCTCGGGCGGCGAACAGCTGAAGGTCTTTCTCATAGGCCTCGCGATCGGCGCCGAGGTCCTTGCGGGCGGCGGTGAGCTCCGCGCGGACCTGGGAGTACCGAGAAGATGTAGCGCGGATCTGTTCCCCCAAGCAGGTCTGCCAGCCAGCCAAGCGCTCGCGCTCCTGTTGCAGCTGCGCCCATTCCAGCTGGAACGCCTCCTTGACGTCCTCCAGGGCCTGGAGTCCACGGCGCAGCACGCGGGGTAGAATTGGCACCCCCGACAGGAGCGGGTGCGGCCGCCCCTGGACCTCTTCCAAGCCGCCCTCGGTTGGACGAGGGGCCTCGGACCTCTTCGCAACTTCAGGCGTCAAACCGGCCGGTGCGGTCCTCTCCGTCGAGGCCCCCGGCATCGGACCACCTGGAGCAACTGCCTCGGTCGTGTCCGCCCCACCGCCGGATCCGTTGGGTGGAACAGCACCGGCGGGAGGAGTAGCTGCGGAGGAGCTGACCGGGCGAGATGTCCTGAACAAGGCAGGAAATGAGGCTCGGGAGAATTCGAGGAGCTAGCAGCGACACGGCAAAAAAGCTTGAGCCAACCCAAAATAGTTTACCTCGGTGTCTGCGCCGTCCAGCGACCTCGGAGGCCAGGAGCCCGTCGCTGATGATGGTCCGGCTTCGGCGGTGGCGGTACTTGCTGCCGCTGCTGCTGAGGGTCCGGCTTGGGCGGTGGCGGCGCTTGCTGCCGATGCTGCTGCTGGTCCGACTTGGGTGGCGGCGGTACATGCTGCCGCTGGTGCTGTTGGCTCGGCCTTGGCGGAGGCGGCGGTACATGCTGCCGCTGGTGCTGTTGGCTCGGCCTTGGCGGAAGCGGCGCTTGCTGCTGCTGCTGTTGCTGCTGGTGCTGCTGATGCTGCTGGTCCGGACGCGACGGAGGTGAAGGGCGCCCCCACTGTCCGGACGAGCTTCCCTCCTCCGTGGTCCGCTGGCGTTTAGGCTCGGGCTCTGAAACGGAGGTCCCGTCGCCGTGGACCAGCCTACGCCGCCTCTCCTCGCCGCCAGCCGTCGGCATGGGTTCCTTCCCCTTGCCAACAGAGGTGGAGCCCCCAGCGCGGGCGTCCCCGATCGGGGCATCGCCAATGCTGATTCCCCGGTTGGGGTCGCCCCCGAGCTGCCGCACCGCGAGCCCGGCGTCGTCAAGTGTAGGCATGTCCCGGAGCACCGCCGACCGCAGGGTCTGGTTGTTGCAGAGCGGTGTAACGGCAGCGGGCAGAGCCAGCTGCTCGGGGACGAACGCCTCACCCACGACGCGGCACATCAAAGACTCTAGCTCCCCGGGCGCCAGGTTGTTAACCTCGCCCCGCGCAATCCGGCTGCAGTCGTTGGGGCCGGTGTAGCTCCATGCCCGCCTCGGTCGCTGCTGCAAGGGGGCGAGTCTCCGCGTGAGGAAGTTCGCGAGGACGTGCATTGAGGTGAGCCCGTCATTAATGAGCTCAGTGATCCTCACTAGCACGGTGGAGAAGTCGCCCGGCAGGTCCGCAGGGGCACCCCATTCCGGGCGGGGCGAGGTTGGACCGCCCTCAGGGAGCTTCAGCCGGTCGTTCGGGTCCGCCCTCGCAATCACCCAGTCGTTGCGCCAGTTCTCCCACTTGGCGCTGGAAAAAGGGGGAAGGTAGGTTGACGACCTCCCGGACCCCCTCAGCACGAAGTAGAAGCCGCCGATGTCGCTCGTGCTCCTACCGGAACCCTTCAGCGAGAAGAAGTGGCGAAAGAGCGCCACACAGGGCAGCACCCCTACGAACATCTCGCAGAGGTGGACGAAGATCGCCGCCTGAAGGATGGAGTGGGGAGTAAGGTGCTGGAGCTGCAGCCCGTATCCCTCCAGCAGCAGCAGGAAGAAGGACGAGATCGGCACCCCCAGGCCGCAGTAGAGGTAGGAGACGAAGAGCGCAAACTCCCCGGGCCGCAGATTGCGGAAGGGGAGGGAGCCCGCGCGGACGCCATCGCGTCGTGTCGCGTCCGTCCAGCCAAGGAGGCGATGCACGATGTCGAGGTCCTCCTCAGACTGCCAGTTGGCAGGATCACCGAGACCCATCGCCATGGATCGGAGTAGCGAAGGGCGATGAGGATGCGCGGCGCCGGCGAGGGCAAGGAGCTCTACGGCGAAGAAGGAGAGGCGCGGCTGCGGTTGCTAAGGGAGCGGAGACGAAGCCTGAGAAAGCGTACCAGGCATCCGGTCAAAAGCCCTATTTAATGGAGCCACCGGCGCGCTCCATACTATAAGCACACACGCACGGACGCACCCGCAACCCGTGCCGCCCCTGACAAGGGGCCCCAGGGGCCGCAAACCGCGACAGGCGGGTAAGAAACCGGGTGAGAAAGAATGCGAACCATCACTCGGCCCTCGCGCGGCAAGCGTGCGATCCGCTGCCCCCGCCTTAACTGCGGAGAGGTGGGCAGGCGGCCCGTCGCTTCGTCTGACCGGCGCAGGCCTGCCTCCTTGGAACTCGGGGAAATTCCCACGACCTGGTGCGACCAGATCGTGCGGGGCCCGTCAGGCGCCCAGGTGATCCAGTGCGGATCGAAGGGGCCGGAGCCAAAGGCCACACGAAGCCCCGAGGGAGCAGGCGATGAGCGTTGGTGGGCCCACCTTAGGTTCCCAAGCTTACCTAAGATAGGCCTAGGGGCCACTGTCGGTACCCAGCAAACCGGGTACCCGTTTATGCAGGTCAAAAGCTAAGTACAGCACATAACAAGGCTCCACGCAGCCTGACAAAGAAGCGTTTAATCCACCCTTGGGGAAAAACGCGCCTGGCCTCCCCGCCAACCAGAGGAGTCAGCCAGTATTGCCACGTATCACAGTAAGGAAAGAGCCCAAAGGCACTCGCAGTTCTGACCCACCGCTTGTGGGCCGGACCTGTTTCCACAAGGTCCGGTCTTAAGTTAGGGACGCGTCACGACCCCAGGAAGGGAGCCGAGCCGGCCCAGCTCGGGGAGGTCCGGAGTCGGCCACGTGTCCCCCGCCCAGCGAGGGAGCTGCGGGCTGCGAAGGGTCCTCACCCCCGCAACAGCCTGGTCCGGGGCTGCCACGTGTCCCCCGGGCACGTGGCGGGGTCCCCGGTGGCGGGCCACACCCACCTACCGCATTCATTGCGGACAGGCGGGCGTGGCCTGACACCCGCTGACGGGCTCCGGTACCGCCGCTGACAGGCGACAGTGACCATACTGTGAGTCGCGCGTTACCGAGGAACGGCGGCCGTGACAAGGCGTAGCGGTCAACTTTCCGCCGGATACCAGGGATTAAACCACATAAACAAGTACACCGTACGCGGAGTGGGCTACGCCACGCACGACGGCCACGCCCGGGCTATAGCGGTAGGGTCACTGTGGCACGCCGCAGTAACCCGCCTGTAATGACGCGCCGCCCACTCCTGCCCTTGGAGCCATACCGCCGGGTACTACAGCGGATTGGACCAGACAGTGCAAGCAGGGGCGGCGTGGCGACATTTCCGGGCACTCCAGACCGGCGGAGCACTTCCCGAACGGCGCCATACTGCTGCGGCGGATACAGGTACAAGGTGCAGAGATGAGAGGACATCACGGAACGGAGCATAGGACACACCCGAAGAGCATCCAGAGAAGAACTTCTCCTTCTCACTCAAACCAATACAAGACCTCACCTCCAGTGGACGTAGGGTGTTACGCTCCGGCGGCCCGAACCACTCTAAACCCTTGTGTCACCATCGTGCCTTGGCTACGTAGCTATCAGCGATCGCTCCCCCTAACTACTCATAGTACTTAGGATCGGGCGGGTGCATTCCGCCACCCGGCCGGAGCTCACGCTCCGACACGTGTATTTCTATTTCCTTTTCTCCCACCTCTTTCACTTACACATATGGTCCCCCAAGACGTTTTGATTCGACTAGCATCTAGGCAAGTAGAGTAGAACTCTTTGTCTTCGCAATCTCACATAAGCATATGCTGCAATGGCTAGAGCGGAGTCTGGGCCTACAAAATTGCGCCCAAACTCGCCAGCTTGGAACGTATTACGTATACTATGGAATTCGTAAAAAGGCGGTTGATAATACTGAACTAAATATATGGAACTTGTAAAAAGGAGGATCAACCTTGCAAGTAGAACCGTTAAGTTCAAACAAATACTACAAAATGACTTTCTCCACTACACTAAACGTTTAATAAAAGCAACAACTGGTTAGGACTAGTCAACTGTCATAAAAAAGAGGTGGATATTAGTTTTTGCTGCTCCTTTCGGTGTTGAAATTTTTCCCTTACTACATAAGAAATAGGTCATTTTTCAGTTTATCATTGAAATGTTGAAAAGTTGCTTAGGGCGACCTGACCAACAAGAGCTAGCAACGTGAGAAACGACCCCAAAACTGCCTTGAAATTTCGTAGCAACCCATGAAAAGATTCACGTCGTTGTACAGCGTAAAGGATACCGACGAGACATCAATTGCGTTGCCATTGTTATTAGGCCACTATACGAGAGTCTTCTACATCAGAGTTAACCGTTTTTCCATAAGCCATTTTTTGGAACGCAAGATTTTTTGCAAGAATCAGACATGAGTTTTGCTGAAAACTGCGCATACTCATGGGAACAAATCTTTCAATCCAAAAGGAGATGAAAAGTATATAAAACTAGAAATTCCATGCCATCCAGATGCCATGATTTTCTCTGATCCCCTACATCACCACCGTTGTTGTAGACTTGTAGCGATGACCTATTTGAAACAAAATATCTAAAACGTGCGTTTCTATTTCCCTCTCTCCCACCACTTTCACTTACACATATGGCTGCCCAAGACTATTTGGTTCGACTAGCATCTAGGCAAGTAGAGTAGAACTCTTTGTCCTCGCATATGCTGCAATGGCTAGAGCGGAACCTGAACTTGCAAAAATGCGCCTGGAACGTATACTATGGAATTTGTAAGAAAGGTGGTCGATACTGAACCAAATATATGGAACTTGTAAAAAGGCGGATTCAACCTTGCACGTAAAACCATTAAGTTCAAACAAATACTACAAGATGTCTTCTCCGCTGCACCTAAACGTTTAAACAAAAGCCAACAGCCCAACAACCAGTTATGACTAGTCAATTGTCATTTGAAAAAGAGGTGGTTATTAGTTTTTGCTACTCCTTTCCGTGTTAAAATTTCCCCTTACTACACAAGAATAGGTCATTTTTTCAGTTTCTCATTGAAATATGATATTTAGACTAAATTCAAATCCAAATCCAAAGGTACTTTTAAATGATAAAGTTAATCCAAATTTGACTATAGTATTCAAATCCAAATCCAAAGGTACTTTTAAATGGTTTTACATTATTCACCTCATACCTACCAGTTACTGGGCAACAAGTTCTCCTTCCCCGCCACCACATCTTATTGTTACTAATTTGACACTCTGTGTTAATCCTCACGAGATACATTAGAAAAAATAATAATAAACCATAAAATGAATAATTAGAAACTTCTCGCCATCATTTCTGTTTTTTTATGAAAATCTTAATAGCAACTAGATCTATTTTATTTTCTGTGTAGTTATACACTTCTGCCATTATAAAAAAAACATAAGTATTAAGTACCTTTTAAATCTATGTCAAATTATACACCGTTACATTTATGAAGATGATACAAAATGCCCTCCGCCGTAAATTTGTGACATACTGACGTGGGACTAACCCAACGAGAACTCTTTGGTCCTTGGAAGGCTAGAATGGGCACGCGTGCGCCAGGTAGGAAAAAAAAACACTTCTCATTCAAATCAATATTGAAACAATCAGGGATGGAATTGAGCTTTTTTTTTACCTTATTACTCCCTTTAGGTCTGAAATTCATATCGTTTTGAACTATGATTGAGTCAAACATTTTAAACTTTGACTATAAATAATTTTTAAATTATTTACTTTTAAAACTTTAATGTCATATCATTTGATTTGTCTTAAAAAAATGCTTTCACAAAAATATAAATTTGGTAGGATATTCATTTATATTCTAATAGAAAACATTGATCAAAACTATGTTTTGGAGACTATGCCATTGTCCAAAACGACATGAATTTGTCAAGAGAGAGTACGGCTTTTCTAGGGCAACCAAACGACAATTTCTTGGAGTTGCGCTTGCACACTCCGCAGCAGTTCTGTCTGCCGTTCTAGGAAATGACAGCGAAAGGGGAGGAAAGTGAGGAACCCGGCGCGAGAAAGAGTCGAGGCAAGCGAGGGGGAATGCACTGCACCACGTTCCACGGCGAGCTGGGGTGGGTTGGTTGGTGGCGTCGCGGAGATATATTTTGACGCTGACCCAACCAACCCCCGGCCCCGTCTCCAGACTCCAGAGTCCAGGGTCGAGGAGCCTACGCCCACGCATGCGGCACGCCCACCGAGCCACCCACCAACCCCTTGCACTCGAGGCCTCGGCCTCAGACCCAACAATCGCCGGCGCCACCTATATATCGCACCCCACCCGCCATTAGCCCCTCAGCTTCTCGCTCTGAAGCTTCAAACTACCCCAGTTCAATTACTACCCGGCAGGCACCACGGTTCCTCCTCCTACCGAGCAGATCGAGCACGAACGAAGCCAAGAAAGCAGCTGAGGCCGCGGAGAGGTAGTAGGTAGCTGAGCTGAGCAAGAGCATCACGAGCAAATTATTGGTGTGCCAATGGCTGCAGCGAGTATGATAAGCAGGGCGCCTGCCGGCCAGAATCCGAGGCTCCCCGGCCACACCACGACGAGGGGCGGCGGAGGCGTGGTCCGGTGTTCGCTGCAGGGCGCGGTCGTCGGCGGGCGCGCGGAGTGGCAGAGCAGCTGCGCGGTGCTGTCCAGCAAGGTGGCCGCGGTCGGCGGCTCCCACTCCACCATCAACGGCCACGTCGCGCCGGCTCCCGCTCCGGCGCAGAACGGGGGCGCGGTGCTGGACCTGGTCCCCGTGAGCAGCATCAACGGCGGCGCCGTCGCCAAGAACCTGCCGCAGCCGCTGAGCATCACGGACCTGTCCCCCGCGCCGATGCACGGGTCGCAGCTGCGCGTGGCGTACCAGGGCGTGCCCGGCGCGTACAGCGAGAAGGCGGCGGGCAAGGCGTACCCCGGGTGCGACGCCATCCCCTGCGACCAGTTCGAGGTGGCGTTCCAGGCCGTGGAGCTGTGGATCGCGGACCGCGCGGTGCTCCCCGTGGAGAACTCGCTGGGCGGCAGCATCCACCGCAACTACGACCTGCTGCTCCGTCACCGGCTCCACATCGTGGGCGAGGTGCAGCTGCCCGTGCACCACTGCCTGCTGGCGCTGCCCGGGGTGCGCCGGGACGCGCTCACCCGAGTCATCAGCCACCCGCAGGCGCTGGCGCAGTGCGAGCACACGCTCACCGCCATGGGGCTCAACGTCGTCCGCGAGGCCTTCGACGACACGGCGGGCGCCGCCGAGCACGTGGCCGCCAACGGCCTGCGCGACACGGCCGCCATCGCGTCGTCCCGCGCCGCCGAGCTGTACGGGATGGAGGTGCTCGCCGACGGCATCCAGGACGACTCCGGCAACGTCACCCGCTTCGTGATGCTGGCCCGGGAGCCCGTGGTGCCGCGCACCGACCGCCCCTTCAAGACCAGCATCGTGTTCGCGCACGACCGCGAGGGCACCTCCGTCCTCTTCAAGGTGCTCTCCGCCTTCGCCTTCCGCGACATCTCGCTCACCAAGATCGAGAGCCGCCCGCACCGCCACCGCCCCATCCGCCTCGTCGACGACGCCAACGTCGGCACCGCCAAGCACTTCGAGTACATGTTCTACGTCGACTTCCAGGCGTCGCTCGCCGAGCCACGCGCGCAGAACGCGCTCGCCGAGGTCCAGGAGTACACCTCCTTCCTCCGGGTGCTCGGCAGCTACCCCATGGACATGACCCCCATGACCGCCGGCTCCTCCTCCACCATTGCTTCCGAGTCCTGATCAAGATCAATTGCTCCTCAACCTCACCGGCCGGAGTGAGTAGAGCTCCGAGCGAGGACATAGAAGCCGTCGAGTAGTGACGACCTTGGTTTCTGGTCTTGTCGTCCTACTCGTCCCTCGCCCCTAGCTCGCTGCTGCCGGATTGGTCGGAGAAGTTAATTTTGATTTTTACAGTTCCTTTTTGTCGTGGTATAATACTACTACGTGTACGTAATTGCTCCACATTCATCTGTGCTGAATATACCTGGGACTCTGGGAGACAGATAACATTCACGTGCGTTCATGTGTTGTCTGAAACTCTTTCTGAACACATTTCCACTATTCTACACTGCAAAGCCTGACATTTTGATTCTCGTCCTCATTCAGGATGCGTAGTAGTAGTAGGTGAGTGACGGTAGTGGCATATTATTCTCTTTTCTACCATGACGTTAACTAACCCCCGGTAGATTTGGCTGCACACTGCTGGCCAATTGGACGCATGCGTCCACATCTCACCCATTTCCTCGAAGTGGAACGAGATGGTCAGGAAAAACAACTGAAGAACGTGGTTGGTGCGGTCAGACGGAGCATGCGCGTTGGGCCGTTGGCTCCTTTTTCAAAGAAAGGGAGGTGAGCCACACCTCGAGTCCTCGCTGCACTGCACATATACTACGTTACGTACTGTATTTGTTTATTTATCAACATGTAGCCTCGCTCATTGCCCACATGTTTGTGGTGGGACATTGACGAAGCACACTGATCACGGACCAGCCTGACGCCGGACTCCCCGGACCACAGAACAGCGACGGCGCAGCTACACTACACTATACGCCACGCGACGGCCGCCCAACAGCAGCGACAAACAGGCTGTGATTCAGGTCGGGACAACACAAACGAGCACCGCAGATGCAGCTCCTATTACTATTAGGACTATTATTATATGCTCCTAGTAGCTGAATGCGAAAGAGAGCTAGCGGTTCGAATCAAACTAAATATTCCAAAACATAACAGAACGTTTCAGGACCACCTAGAATGGCAACAACCCAAGAGTTCAGCGTGCTGATTCGCGTGCTTGTAGAAAAAAAATGTGTACGTACTTCTTTTGTGGCCTTGTGGGTGGTTAAACTTACTCGCACTGAATTGAGTGCAGCAACTTGAAGTTTTTAACGTCCATAGGCTGCACATATAAAATGATTCTTGCCACACTTTTGCGATCCGTGACCCCTAGGTTTTGGGAATTCGGATCGATCGACGTCGACCTCAACTCAACTCAACCTGCCAGAAATTTCTCCGATCCACTGCGCGCATGGATAAAATTTCTGGTCTCTGCAATATCTCCCAGAGGCAAATTGTGACGGTCCCCAATTGTGACAAAACATGTCATCACATCCCTGCCGTGAAGGAATCATGTCGCTGCACGCAAGTTCAGAGAGTCGCGCGCACATTCAACACCAAACCCAACGAAAGTTAAGTTCGACAAACCGTACCCTATGGAAGCATTTCAAGGCCAGATACTCTTCTCGGCGCTGCTCGTTCCAGCAGGAAGACCAACGCAACGCAATCGGAGCAGTGTCAACTGTCAAGAAGCTTCCCGACGCCCATCAAATGGCATGTGCAACTCTCTGCGTTGCGGTCCCGAAACCGACGCCCATCAAATGGCATGCGTCGCTCTGTTGCGGTCCCAAATCCGCTCAAATGAGCAGGCTCTTCTCCTTTTGATCACCCCACTATTGATAATTATAAGCACTAAGAGCTTCCGCGTTAGTTTTAGCGGGATATGCTACAAAATGGTAAATCTTGAAAACACACATATCAGAAATAAATGGCCATCCAATTGATAGCCTCTAATATGCATTAAAGATAACACCGATTAAATCTATTTCATTTCCTAAAATTTACCCAAAATGACACTAAGAAAATAATCTAAGTAACAACTAAATTTATATATCAATTGCCACCTCAGCTGCTATGAAAGAAATAATAAAAGGTAACCCATAATCTTGGGATAAATACCTACCTATCCTACACAAAAAAATAATCTAATATAACTCTCCAAAATTTGTATCCAAATTACCCACACCTGTGTTATTAAAATAACCTAAAACAACTCCTAGATATACATCTAAATTATTTACATATGCCATTATAAAAAGGGAGATTTGTGTTTATACCCCTCCTGGAACCTCGAATTGTGTTTTTACCCTCGTTTTCAAAACTTTATGATTATACCCCTATGTTTTCAAAATGAAGACTCTGTTTACCCCTATTTCTAACCCTATTAGATGCAACTGGACTAAAACATTTGAAACAATATAAAAACTTTTTGAAGTAGGGGGAATAGACTAGAATGTCCTTTATCCTTTCACCACAATCTACTGAAGTCTTACCGGTGGAAACCTCAGGGGGGGGGGGGGCGTGGCCTAGGCATGGCGCAGCATAGAGAGACCCGATGGCAGCGGCACAGTTCCCTAGGCACGATCCGCCAGCGGCGGCGCGAACAGGGGTATTATCCCAAGCTGTTAAATAAAACGAGGACAAAATCATATGTGCGTGATGGTTTTTTGGCACCAAAAATGATTTTGCAAAGAAAAATTAACTAAACAGGGGTAAACTCTATCTTCATTTTGAAAACATAGGGGTAAATTCACAAAGTTAAAAAAACGAGGACAAAATCACTATTAGACTCCAAAGTGAGGCTCCAAAGTGAGGGTATAAACACTAAAGCCCCTTATAAAAATATACACATCACTTCTGTATGTGCCTCTAAATTATCAAATCCTACCTTTTCAAAATAAAAAATCAATTCAAAATATGCATGGATGATGTGTATCACTTCACAGAAGCATTTGTATATGAATGTAGAAATTGATGAACATATCAAATCCCATCTTAAGCACATAGCTCCAACTAAGATTGCATCTTACCATATATAGTACCAAATACACGTAGAGGTGTGATGCAAATGGGAAAATGAATTAGAAAGGAATAATACATGGAATAACTTATAACTAGAGTCTATAACTAACTTATACTCCCTCCATTTCAATTTCTATGGCGTTTGACTTACACCAAGGTTAATCAAATTATTGAAAAAAATCAACTCATGACTAAAGTATATTATGCTAAACTTATCACAATGAAAATACATGATAAATTTTTTTTTGAAAAAAATGCAAGAATGTTAAATTTAGTATAAAAAAATCAAACGACATGTAAATTAGGACGGAGGGAGTACATGGGGAGAGAGAGATCACAAGGAGACAAACAGCTTTTATTAACAGTAGGCTTCAGGTTTGTTCATGAATTTTAACACTTGTATCCCTTAATATTACTATTGCACGTGTCAATGGACTAGTCAGTTTGGAATTGAACCCGTCTGATGCAATTTTTTGAGTGGTTCAACGTATCGGGTCCAACCAGATCATCATTTTCTCCTGACAATTCTGCCTATATTCTCCTAAAAATCAAGCAGACTTTTCCCCGTCTATCCCAAGCCCACTGTTAGCCTAAACGGCTGTTTAGTCCGTTTAAACACCGTTTAAATGCTAAACAGTGGTTGACCGTTTCTGTTTAATTGATCATTTACACCGTTTAAATCCGTTTAAACGGCCGTTTAGCACCGAATAACGTCTAAACAGTAGGCGACCGACTGTTTACCGTTTAGACTAACACTGTCCAAGCCTGTAATGAGCATTGAGCAAGACCATATGCATGCTTCCTCTTTCATCTAACAAAAAAAAAATGTTTGGTAGGTGGCGAGGCCTGTGGTTCAAATAGGCCGGGCAGCATGACCATCCTACAAGTATGTGTTTTCTCTATCTAACAATAAATCAACAGGCAAGGACTGTACTCGACAGGACGCAAAGTCAAGTTCATGTACGCATTTTTTTTTTTTGAAAAAATAAGTTCATGTACGCAGTGACATGAGCATCTCCTGGATCTCTCTCCAGTCTCCAGTTCAGCAGGTGGTGTGTGCGCCCCGGGCGCGCGCGGGCCCAGTAAAAATTGGGCGAAAAGCAAGCTCAAAGCGGCCAAGCGCGGTAGGCAGCTTGTGCTTGTGCATCTGCATCTGCGTCGTGCGGCGCTGTCAAAACTGGTACTACAATTCGAACTCGCCTCGCTGGTCGCTGTGAGAGTGGGTGCAAACTGTGAAAGCCCACAAGAGTAGCGGGCCGCGGCCCTTCATGGAATCCTAGGAACGGGATGTTGTGAAGGGTGGGCTTCCTCTTGGCTGCTAGAATTCTCCTGCTTACTGATTACTACGCCAGAATCGCTACAAGCCCAAACATGTTTGCTTCGTCTAGAGTCTAGATTTATTATTTTCCTTGTTTAACGACCAAAATCAGTAGACACGGTTCTGATGCCTTTTCCCAAGTCATATGCACCTTCTTTTTTTGGATATTTCTCTTGAAAAAAATATAAGTCAACAGTGTTATATACTCATGCGTAGACATATTTTGATTGACAAAAAAAAAAAATCAAACTTGACAAACTTCTTAATGTTTCTTAAAATAACTTTTAAAATACAAATGATGTGCACATTGAAACTATTTACAAGTTACCTCTCTAACTGATGGTTAATTCACTAAATTTAATAATATTAATGGCATATAACGATTAAGTTCAATCCAACTGAACATAATTAATGCCATTAATTTTAATGTGGCTATCTTATTATTTTTAATGCTTAAGTTTATTTATTTCGTTCATTTAAATTAATTTCATATACTTTATTTTTACTTGTTCTTTGATAACTACTCCCTCCGTCTCAAATTGTAAAGGGTTCCAGGCCTCTACTAGATTCATTCATTTCTCTATGTATGTGTGTTCGATGTGTTTAGATTCATCAACATCTATATGAATGTGGACAGACAAAAAGGGAGGTAGAATCCCTTACAATTTGGGATGGAGGGAGTATATACTTAGTGTCATTGTTTCTTTTATATCTTTTAAACATGCAATTATTAGAATATTTTTTATAAATATACTATTTACTGCTATAAGCTATCTTTGCCTATGATTTATTTACTTGTACTCAGCCACGCGCAAGCGGCACGTCGTATTTATGGAAAAATTTTCTCCACAATGGACATCTAAGAATAAGATTTTTATTTAAAAAGGGGTCCACCAATCGCTCTTTTATGGAGTAAACTTGTATAATTGTTTTATTTTTTTAATATGGTAAATAAATTGTACAATTTTATCAATTGAATCGACTTGAATGTGAAATTGAATTTAAAAAAATGATATGTATTTGCATTCAAGAATATCCGACTATGTAATTCCATCCCATAAAAAACTGAATTCTGTCCGTAAAAATTCCCACCGCTGTAGCAGGTGATGCCGAGGTTCCGTTCCGATGATTTTTATCTCGCGAGAAAAGACAAGAAAAGAAAACAAGTACCACGACACAACACGACACAGAAGATGTAGACATGACATGCGCAGTCAGTACTACTATGTAGGAGTAGTCGGTACCGCTGGCCCCGGTGGTTGAGGTGGTGGTGGTGGCATATGCAGTCATGCAGACAATAACGTTTTTAGCTACCACCGCGGGCACTGCTTGCGACTTGCGAGTGCAGACTGCAGACTTATCTCTAATCTTGCCGCCTGCACTACTCACCAGTCAATGATTATGGTAGATCGAACGCCGTCGCAGGAGGACGCAATACAATCACGACGCGCCACTGTGCTCTGAGAAAACCGGTGGTGACGCTCGAGTCTGGTAGAGTAGGTTACTTTGCTGCGATATTGCTGGGTGACAGCATCAATCTTGCGTGGCCCAACGCCCCATCACCCCCGCCCGCCGCCCGCGCGGGCCACGTGCGTGCAAGCAAGCAAAGCGTGTGTTTGGTTTGGTTTGGTTTGGTTTGGCGCAAAGGGCGTTTCGCCGCCGGCCGTGTGTTGTTTACTGCGGGCGCGCGGGCTGACGGGCTGGGGAAAGCGGCGGATGCGTGCAGGGAAAGCAGGGCTCCAGCCTCCAGGGCCAGCCGGCCAACCACACCTGACTTCGGCCGTTGGGCGCCGCCGGCGTGCAGTGAAATGGGACGCCAAGAATGGGATTTCCCTCTCGGCTCCTGGGTCGCTCGTGCAGCAGCCTGCCAACCTCTGAAAACGCGGACGGTTTTGCATTGCAGCGATCCCCGGCTGGGCTGTTTCTGGCGCCAGATTGATAGGCGTCCTGGGGCATTGAAGGCCTGCACGTTTCGTATCAGAAAACCAATGGGGGGCCAGGTGGGTGACGCATCGGCAGTGTCTGTTTCGGCAGACGGCGTCCTCGGCGCGCCGAAAGTACAGCGGAAGTGAGGCAACCGGCTGGGGAAGGAAGACAGTCCTGTTCCCTGGGCCACAAGCAACAGCGCCGCTCCCCCCGGCTTTAATTTTTACCACCGGGAACGGGCGCCGCGGGGCCCGGGGGCGACGAGATCTGCGGCAGAGCACAGTTCCCGGTTCATGAAGCGGCCGCACATGCTCGACCCGGCGTGGCGGCGGAACGGAAGGTTCGGCGCTGAAACCCCTGTGGCCGGCCGACGACGCCTTGCCGGGCGAGCGAGGGCGGGTGGTGGGTGCGCCACGGTTCGCGAACGGCTGCGGGCCTGCGGCCGGCTCGGCCTCGGCGGCGGGCGAGACGTGTCGGCACTCGGCCGTGTGCGGTGCTGGTCCACTCCTGCGGCCGTTCGGATGGCAGCTTTGGACGTTGCGCCTTTTCCGGGGCGCAGGACCGCGCGTGTCAGGCGGAGGCGGGCGCACCGTGCACGTACAATGCATATTAAATATATTGTCACATAAAATCATAAATAAAATGCATAAAAACTAAATTTATCACAATAACTTAAATACATAGTTATAATCCATAGACCATAATATAAGTTTACAATACATAAATTGCATAGTCCGTATAAAAGCCCAAGTTCAATTTAATAAACAATGTCTATGTATACCACGTAGTACTTAATAAGTAATGAAGATATGATAAAAGTACAAGGATAAATAAAGGAGACCTCTCATTCCATTCAAAAGGTATATTTTTTTAACCCATTGATAGTACGGATATTAAAAAGCTATAAATCCTACCTCATTAGAATACAAATAACATTGTTTTTCAACTAAAATGCAATTTTAGCCTAGCAAATGATTTTAGATTTGAGTGTGTTTTAGTCCTATTTGCTTAGAAAATCACCTAGTTTTTTATCATATTTTTTTCAATTTTTTACAAATTTTTTTGAATTTTTCAAATTCAAAACGGAAAATACCGAAAAAAAATCCGAAATTCCATTTTCCGGCCTACTGGCGGAAACGGAATTTTTTCCGGTTTTCCGGCGGTATACCGTCAGAAAGTTTTTCCCTGTCGAACCACCTTTTTTTTTTCCCTCTCATCTCCAGCGGGAAACGTGTGCGCCTGGACTTGGATCACGTTGGCCTGTTGGGATGTCTAGAGCTTGGACCTGTATACTCCTATGTAGAGCGTCCATGTTCGGAACGGCGGATGGATTTCGTGTCAACCACAACTGTTCCGGCCTGTAGAATCTCACTCGGCGTGCAGGGCCTTCGTTCCCGTGTCGCGAATCGCAGCGCTCGGCGTCTAGATCCGCGACTTACGGTTACCGTCAACGAGGCGTCGCGTTTATTATGCCACAGCAGCAGCGTCTTGAACCGCCACAGCACAGCTCTAGTAGGACTAATTAAACGCTGGCACTGCAAAGCGCATGTGTTAATGGACCTCTGTATCCTTCTTCGATCAGCATTCAGCAGCCGGGCCGGCCACTGCCAGGGGGTTTGGAGATCTGAATCATCTGATCAATGAGATGTCGCCTTCTAGTCCAACGTTTCCCACGAGCTAGCAGCAGCGTCCTATAAACCCGCCAGTTGCTGCCACGACGTGATCGCTTTATTCCGCCCATTCAGTGCCCATGGACGCGGCCTAGTCCCACCCTCACTCACCCGTGGAGCCGTGGTGACGGACCTTCCTTTTGGTCTCTCCGCCCGTTTCGTTTTGGGATGTTTCAGCGAGGCGGTGCTAGAAAGCCGGCGCGGTAGAGGAAGAGAGAGACGCGTTTCACTTTCACCCGGGAAACCTCAGTTCACAGAGGCTACAGGAAACGGCATAGTTTAAGCAGCGGCCAGAAACCGAGATTTGCCTCGGACGCGGCAGAGGAATTTGTGCTCCCGCCCCACAGTCGCACTGCACTAGTGCTTGATTGATGGCAGCCACGCCACGCAGGCAGGCAGGGGAAGAGCAACTGTCTAGCAGCTTTGGCAGCACAGTACAGTAGCAACAGAAGCAGTAGAGATGCGTTGAGTTGGCGACGAGAGAGAATGAGAGATTTTATACCTACCTTGTAAGCCCCAGCCTATTGCCTGTCAAGCTTCCCGATTAAGAGATACCTTTCTCCTGCGATCACCGAACCACTAGCCTCCTCGCTCGCGCCCTCCCTCCCCTAATGCCCGTCTCCATCACCAATTCGATCAGCAGCATAATGCCCATGCCGCCGTTGCTGTCCGCAAAGCCATCGCAGCACGCCCCACTGGCCCTGGCCCTGGCCCTGCGGTGAGTGGTAGGCGGCCGGAGAATTCCAGGGTGCGGACGGGGCGGGAGACTCCGTCGTCTCCAATCTCCATCCAAGAAGAGGAGAAGAGAGGAGAGGAGATCGACCGACCGACCGATCGATCGATCGAGCCACGCACGCCGGCCGGCGTTCATGAAGGACCTGGTGTCGTGCTTCAGCGAGCACGCCGTACGGATCTCCGACGTCGCCTGCTCCGGCTCCGGCGCCGCCAATGCGGTGGCGGGCGCACCGGAGGCCGGCGGAAGGCCGCCGCCGGCGGCGGAGGCCGCCGCCGCCGCGAGCGCGGTGACCACCGTCTACCGCTCGCGGCTCTCGGCGTCCGGGAAGGAGCTGCTCATCGAGGTCACGTGGTCGCGGGCGCCCGACGGGCCCGCGCTCTCCGTCGCCGTGCACGAGGCCGCGGCGGCCGGGCGCCACCCCGCCGCCGCGCCGCGGCACCTGCACAGGAAGAAGGGGAGCGGCACGTTCACGGCGGGCAGCTGCGTGGTGGGCGTGTTCTGGGACTACGCGGCGGCGCGGTACGGCGCGGGGCCCGAGCCGGCCTCCGGGTTCTACGTGGCCGTGGTGGCCGACGCCGAGTTCGTGCTCCTGCTGGGAGACCTCAGCCGCGCGTACGTGGACCGGCTGCACGGCGGCATCCCCGTGGTGGCCGGGTCGACGCGGGCGGCGCGCCGCCGGGAGCGGTTCGTGGGGGGGTGCGGCTGCTGGTCCGCGCGGGCGCGGTTCCTGGAGGCGGGCGCGGAGCACGAGGTCGGCGTCGTGCTGCTGGACGGCGACGCCGAGGCGCGGGTCACCGTCGACGGACGCAAGGTGGCGCAGCTGCGCCGCCTAAGGTGGAACTTCCGCGGCAGCCACACCATCTTCCTCGACGGTGGCGCGCCGCTCGACATGACGTGGGACCTGCACGGCTGGCTCTTCCACGCGGGCGCCGCCGCCGACCTGCCGCCCCACCACGCGCACTGCTCCTCGTCGGCCCCCTGCGCCGTGTTCACGTTCCATGCGCGCGGCGCGTCGGAGACGAGGATGTGGGCGGATGACGACAGCGGCGGCGGAGGCTTCACCGACGGCGAGGAGGCGGAGAAGCCGCAGGCCACGGCCGGCGGCCGGCGGCAGAAGCCGGGAGGCGGAGGGGCGGCCGGGCAGGGGTTCTGCCTGCTGATCCAAGGCTTCCGGGGCTTTTCCAAGAGCACTTAACCTGTACATGCCGTTAGAGACTTCGCATCACCATTTTCTCACTTCTTCTTCTTGCTTGGTGCTTGTTCTTGGGCTTGATTAGGATCGACGACATCCAGCTGGTTGACTCAGAATCTTGTTGATTAATCTGATGCATAACATGGGGTGGTGTGTGATTGTGAATGGTAGGGATAGGAGCAGAGGCTGACATACAGAAAGAGATGCTTTTGTTTCAGTTTGCTGCGTCGCTGTGCTGATTTCACACATGACGTGACTGTAACAGTGTTCTGCTAGTTAATTACTATCAGAAATACACCAAAGATTGGATCTTTTATTCACTCCGTTTTCATAAAATGGTTTTATCTTCATCGTGCTTGTCTTGGTTACAACCTTGATTAGCATGCCTGGGAGCTGTTAAGACTAGAATATCAGACCTGCAGAATGTGGATGTCGCTCTCTGTGTGGAGGAGTAAGGAGTTGAATCAACTCAAACTAACAGCAATGTCTTTGGAACCCAACTACCTAACCCCTAGTAGTTATTATAAACATGTAAAGCTCAAAAACAACAGACTGTTTCCTTGAGGAAAAAAAAAAGAGATAACATTATGCAATCTTGATCCGATGGGATATGGAGATAGCGATGAAAACATTTTATCTGGTGCCGCACAATCGTTGTCATTTTCTTGAGCATACTGCCCACATCCATAGCCATCACAGATGTTGATTGCGCATTCTGTAACAGACAGATTATCGCCGTGTGCCGTGTGCTGTGTGCCATACAACCTTCACCACATTATCACTGCAAAAAAAGGAAAAAGAAATGTGCTTCGCTACACTTGTTGCTTCTCAGTCACAGAATTGCCACGCCCGCTGGCGTTAAAAACATACTACTGTATTAAACAATATCGCCACGCGTTCTTCTGTTGTTGCCAGGTGCCAGTTTTGTAGTCATCAAAGAAGTCCTAATCTGAATTAGGCTCCAGCATGGTCCAGCCAGTGCACGGGAGTCCGGCCTACTTTCTCTAGGGTCTAGGCCTATATGGGCTGAAATTCTGAAGTCTGGCAGATTTCTCTACCCATTTATTATGTTTTTGCAAATGTGTACAGAAAACGGAATCCATACTCAGTTTCTTGATCTGAGAGGCACTTCCAAGTGCAGGCTCGGAAGGTCACCCACCACGCCTCCTCCTAGAACCTAGAATAGCTTCGCTCCCTCTTGCCGGCCTTTCTTGTTCATGACAACTTTTCCAGGCAATTTAGTCTGTCTCCAATAGTATACCTCAAATCTCATTCTCTATCACTATTTCAACTATCTTTCTCTCTGTCTACAGTGCAACATTTATATCAAACAGTACAAAACAGTGTTTTAAGGACTCCTCAGATCTCCATCATTAGAGACAGCCTTAGGCTGTGTCCAACAACACTCCTCAAATCTCATTCCCTATTCCTATTCCAACTATCCCTCTCTGTCTACAGTGCAGCATTTATGTCAAACAGCACCAAACAGTGCTTCGAGACATCTCATTGGGGATTGCCTTGCAAACCAATCCGCAATCCGGCAATCCAAAGCCACGGACACAACTTTATGCAAACCCTGCTTTTTACAGGGTACTGTGTTACACCTATGTTTGTCTGTCAGGTACTCAGGTTGAAAGCACTCCATGTCAGTTTTCTTTTAGAAAAAAATTAAGGAAATTTATTCCGATGTAAGTATATATGTAAAAGTTTAGCGCTATGTACTCGGCCATTTATGGCGCGTAGACACAGCACTACAGTAGAATAACGCTGGACTACTAGTGCGCTTCAGAAAAGTCTCCGAGGGTACACACCACATACGTAACGTTTGAAGAAGGGTGCAAATGCAGCTTTTAATAAGTGGGCTGAATTGCAACCGAAAACGCATCCGCACAATAAAGCGGTAATTCCTGTACGCTAAGGATACTCTCCCACACGCCGACGACGTGCAGCATCCGACGCTCCTTGGAGTGCACAAGTCCTACACGTCGTAATGATATGGGGATCTAGCTAAAGAAAGCCAGTGCCGCACATATGCTCCATCCAGTTCGTGATCAGCACGACCTCAGAGTTGGCAGATTAAAAGGCAAGGGAAGTCGCATTCAGAACACTCAATAGACGTTTGAAACGGCAGATTCACAGGGACCATAAACACGCGCCCCCACTTACATACAGCCCGGTCGACTTTGAAACTGAAAGGAGGTGGGCTGGCTGGGCAGATTAGGCCCGAGGCCAGGTTTTTGGCTCTGAAATTGATTTGATCAATTTGGTGAGGGATTCATTGGGAGCACTTTGTGCTGAGTCTAAAGAAAGATTTCGAGGATGGATATGCTTCTGGAATGTCACTTTTTTTTGAGCTGCGTGTTTCTTAGTGAAACAGTGGCTGGGAGAGTTTCAAGAGTATGTATCAACTCGATGTTATGTGCTTGAAATCAATAAAATCTTCCGTTATAAAAAAAGATAGGTGTTATTAGCAGAAGATTTGTCTGCATGGAATCTCAAGCTTCACTGGGAAAGCTTGAGCTTGAACATAGTGTAAACTGATCTGAACTTCAGAGGAAAGATTTTCAGGGATGAGGACTGAAAAAAATGGAAAGTTTGGCCTAATGAAATTGAATCTTTAGCCAAGAGTTGGATTACACAGATATGAACTTCAGTAATAATATTGGCCTTTCTGAGGACTTGAAGACTCTGAGTTCGAACCTCCTTTGTAGGCTTGGATAGGGTTGGGCCGTTGGGGTTTAAACGGATCTCTAGAATTTTAGAAGAAGGGAGCTGTAGACCTTAACATGCAACACTCGTGGCAAAACATTCAGTTTCCTCGGGTCCAAACTTCCTTTAGCCCCTTGAAATGGGCCGCTCGAACGCTGGAGCTGCGCGGCTGCCTGCCGCCGCTCGGCCTGCTCGCTACTGGATTCCCTCCACGTTTGCCAAAGCCAAACTGGTCCACACCTCGCGTTGTTAATCATGGACGATTGGGCGATCAAAATTGATGCTGTTCTTGGCGTCTTCCAGAGGTGACCGATCGTTGAATTTGAATGCCTCGGCGGTGTTCGGCGGCGCCCCATTACGAGTCCCGTTCGGGGCTAGCCAGCGCACTACATACTTCGCCGCCTTCTCTGTTGGAGAGACAGATCCGCGCCGTACCAGGTAACCGGTATACACATGCTCGTCTGGATGAGCCCCTGCGCTAACAGGTGATGATTTATGAGAGAAAGAGAATGCGTAGTGCCATACAAGATCATTACAAATGCAATCTTAATCTTAATATTACTAATTGAAGATTTTTTTTAAAACTTCCACATTAATCTTTACCAAACGCGCTAGAAAAAAGATTAATATTTAAAATTCTCATAAAAATCAAAAACATCCTGCTGTCCATCGTGTAGCTCTAATAATAGTAGCCGTTAGATCTGTTATGTTTTCTAAAAAAAAATAACCCACCGTACCATTATAAAAGCTAAAATAAAATAACTTCTAAATTTATATAAAAATTACCCACCATGCCATCGTAAAATCCGAATTAAAATAACCTCTTAAATTTGCATAAAAATTACCCAACATACCATTATAAAATATGGATTAAATAACTCTCTAAATTTGCATATAAATTACTCACCATGCTCTTATAAAAGATGAATTAAAGTAAACCCTAAATTTGCATATAAATTAATCAATATGCAATCGTTAAAGATAATTATTTTAATACCGAGCTTCACGAGGATTTAGTAGAAATCGTCTTGAAGGTCTCTTGGAATCTTCTCCCTTCAAGGAATCTTCAGATCATAGTATGGAGGACATCACTATAGATGGACTCCATATGGAGCAGCCCCCAAACCTCGAGTTGACTTAAGTAGCAATCAACTTGAAGGTTTGAATCGATAGGTAATGACCGAATCATATGACCATCTCATCTTGCTTGTCTAAGTCTTCAAAAAAATTCATTGGTATTCACCCTGTAGCCCCTAAGCCTCGAGTTGTTTAGCATAAACAGGTTGAGGATCAAGCAGCCCAACAATCCGAGTGGTCTTCAGAAACTCCCGAGTGTTTTATCTCCACCCCGAGTGCTCAGATGGTGATAATGAAGTCATCCAAGTGCCCAGCTAATGGAAATACGTCACTAGCCGAGCTGAGTCGATGTAGTAGTTGGCGAGGTGGTGAAGTGGCCGGCTAGTGGGAATAGCATCCGCTAGTCGAGCGGTGGAGCCCTTGAGTAGGTGAGCAGTCTGCGGGGCAACGAAGTAGCCAGCTAGTGGAAATACATCACTGGCTGAGTGCGCGGAGCCCCCCGAGTGGGCGAGGCATTCAGCTGGGAGACGAAGTAGGCGGCTAGTGAAAATACGTCACTAGCCGAGCAACGGAGCGTCCAAGTCGATGTAGCAGTCAGGGAGACAACAAAGTGGCTAGCTAGTGAAAATATGTCACTAGCCAAGCGGCGCAGCCCCCGAGTCGATGGAGCAGTTGACAAGTTGGCCGGCTAGTGGGAATAGCATCCACTAGTCGATCTGGCGGAAACAATAGAGGCACATTGCGAGTGTGTAGTATGTTGAAGAATTTCGCGTGGTCAATGATAATTCAAGTGGCATATAAATAGTCTAGGTGATCCAGTAATAACCGGGTGATCCATAATGCAAATAATCCGAGTGATCCATGAATAATCCAATTGATCCAATAACTCGAATAGTCCAGAAATAATTCAATTGTGATCTAATAGCCGGATGATTAAGAATTTGTTTGCCGTAGCTTTTGGTATTGCAAAACTCAGTGGCAACTTACAGTTCATGCAGCCTCTGAACCTGCAGCTTCTGAACTGGCAAAAATCACAGTTCATTTAGCCTCTGAACTTACAAAAAACATCATTTCAACAATGCATTTTCTGTATTCCGGTGACAATGATACAATTTGTGTAGTTTTTACTGCTACAGATACAATTGCAATCTTTACAATATGCTATCAGAGAGCATATGCGCACTTGCAACAATTTACAAAATTACTGAACACCTGATTCACAAACAAACACAATCTGTAGGGATCCAATTTACAGAACACATTGCTTCTAGAGATTTGCTGCCCGTACTCTGAGATCTGGTGGCACTACGACCACCCCTCTGCAACTGGAGCTGCGCATTGGAGGGGCTCCATCTTGTTGGCAATGGAGGGGCACGCTGGCAAGGTGGCCGAGACGACCGAGCGGCACCCCCCACAACGGCACAGCAGCAGGCGAACCGTCAGCCGCCGCGTAGTAGGGAGTCAAAAGGTGGAGACCGTAACTCCTTAGCCTTGGGGCCTTTCTTAGACGATGCTCGAGCCCTGCTGCGGATCTAACACCATCCCCAATCCATTGCCTAAAAGACTTCTCTATTCACTGTTCTAACGCCTCATTGGGGATAGCCAGCCTTTTAGGCAACCCCATTGGAAATATCCTAAGCTGGGGCGCTATTCTGCGCTAGCGCTAAGAAGCACGACGAGGACGAAGGGGAGTGCCGCCGTTCTGCGCTAAGAAGCATGGCAAGGGCAAAGAGGAAGACTGTTCTGCGCAAGGGCACCGTTCTGCGTGATGTTGGGCATATTGATGGTAAACTATATAATTATATAGAGAAGTAGGGAAAAAGAGAGATTAATGGTACAGCATGCGACTTGTTTTCAGTTCTCTCCAGGCCAAACGGAACAGACATATAGATAACATGGAACCTTTTGAAGACATCCTACCATTTCTGACTCCATTCAGTTTTCCTGGACAGGCATCGGGTTTTGTACGTTAACGGAAATATAGCATTAGTCCAGCAGAACCACCGTTATAACAGTTTAGTTTTCTACAAAATCACAGAAGGAACCAAGATATTGTCCAGGTGGCAAACCGGCCCCAGGATAACCACAAATTTAGACGAAGCAATCAGCTTTTCCTGATACATTGAGCTTCCATACTGGTCTCAGTAAACTCGGTTCCCTATGCAACAAATAAATCAGAGTGATAGTCAATCAGGTGACAAGTACTGGGAAAACCAGAATAAAAAGGGCCATGTACGGACCAAAAGGACCACCCAAAAACAAAGGAAAGAAGCAATCTGTACACAGATTATAAATTTAAAATAATAAATTTAACCATGCACCTATATTATTAGAGAATCTCAAAGAGTCCACCTATCAACGCCCCATAGTTAATTTAATTCACATTACTATTCTACACATTAAAATACTAAACCAATGGTTTCATCAGATCATCAATCATATAATAATGCATGTTAGTAAGATGTTCCACAAGAGAAATGCACACCTTCACTGAAGTCTGCTTTCTTATTTACAGGATCACAAACGAGAGGATCCAACCCTTCGTGCCCTGTGCAACTTCTGAGGTTGGGTATCTGCAGCACCACAATTAGACGAGGAACAGACATATGGAAACCTTGTCCATTTGGCTTTCAATGGCCTGGGAATGTGCCAGCCAGGTCTCTGAAAATGAGGCTTGGTGGATTTTGATCCAGCTTCTTGCAGTCCTGAGTCCTCAGCAGCTAACAACTGCATCAGCTGATAAAATTGTGTGAGCAGTTCCACAATCACAAGGAAGATAAATATTACACAAATATGATCTAGCAGAACAAGTTTGTTTGAAAACTCTACCGTTGTCCCACCAGTACTATTGTTTTGGTTTGTTTGACTGTCTCCTTTCACAGCAGCAGCCTTTAAAAAAATCCGCATCAAGTTTCGCAGCGGCATCCTTTAAAAGTTTCGGAGCAGCATCCCTTAAAAATCCGCATCATCATTCAATGCAAGTCAATAAGAATACACACAAAACAAGCATAAATGAGTGAATGGAGTGAAGCTAGTGGTGCCATTGATATTCTTATGTTTCTACATCTGTAATTTCTTCAGCAATACTTTCACCCAGGTATGCTTCTACCTCTGTAATTTCCTCGGCACTACTTTTATTTAGGTTGCCTCCTAATAGTTCCTTCTTTGGAAAAAAAATGTGCATCATTATTCCTTGCAAGTCAGTAACACAATTCCTAGAATTAAGTTTCTACCTGTTTATTTTTATTGTCACTCGCCTTCATGCTGCCTCCTTTTAATAATTGATCCTTTAAAAATTCAAATTATTATTAATGTATATCAGTAAGGATATCCACAGTAGAAACATAATGAATAAACACATTTTATTTTACTTTCCTATCTCTAAACCTCTCGTCATCAGATTCATTGTAATATAATGTGTGTTAGTAACAAATCCCACAGGGGAAAAATTAAAAAGGTAAACACACCTCTGAAGTGTCAACCATTGTATTTTCTTTATCCTCCTTTATTTCCTCAGTACTATTATTTTGGTTTGTTTGATTGTCTCCTTTCACAGCAGCATCCTTTAAAAAATCCGCATCTAGTTTCGCAGCAGCATCCTTTAAAAATCCATATCATCATTCAATGCAAGTCAATAAGGATACACACAAAAGAAACATAAAGGAGTGAACAGAGTTAAGCAAGTGGTGCAATTGTTGATATTCTTATGTTTCTACCTCTGTCAGCACTACTTTTATTTAGGTTGCCTCCTAATAGTTCCTTCTTTGGGAAAAAAATGAGCATCATTATTCCTTGCAAGTCAGTAAGGATAAACACAGCACAATTCCTAGAATTAAGTTTCTACCTGTTCATTTTTATTGTCACTCACCTTCATGCTGACTCCTTTTAATAGTTGATCCTTTTAAAAATTCAAATTATTATTAATGTATATCAGTAAGGATATCCACAGTACAAACATAATGAATAAACATATTTTATTGTTCTTTCCTATCTCTAAACCTCTTGTCATCAGATTCATTGTAATATAATGTGTGTTAGTAACAAGTCCCGCAAGGGGAAAATAAAAAGGTAAACACACCTCTGAAGTGTCAACCATTGTATTTTTTTCATCCTGCTTTATTTCCTCAGAGTCGCTTTCCTCTCCTGGCACCTTATTGGAGCAGTTCTTGTCATTGGATTCATCATAGTTAAATGCATGTTAGAAGCATATACTACTTTATTCATATACATCAGTATTAAAGCCGGTAAGGATACACACGAAAGACACATAAAAGGAGTGAACAGATTTGAGCTAGTGGCACAATTTCTATTTAAAATTTTTTACCTTAGCCATGATCTTGTCACGGCTTTGCTTCAGGTTACCTAATGGTTCCTCCTTTGAAAACTTCACATCATTATTCAGGTAAATCAGTAAGGAATTATAGGAAAGAAACATAACGAACTAACATGTTTTATTTTACAAATTCAAGGGAAAAATAAAAAGGTAAACACACCTCTGAAGCATCTACCATTATATTTTGTTTAGCCTGCTTTATTTCCTCAGAGTCGCTCTCCTCTCCTGGCACCTCATTGAAGCAGTCCTTTTCATTGGATTCATCATAGTTAAATGCATGTTATTAATATATACATAAATATTCAATACAGTTCACATCATTATTCAAGGCAGTAAGGATACAGAAGAAAGAAACATAAAAGGAGTGAACAGATATCTATTTTTAAATTTTTACCTTGGCCATTATCTTGTCACTGCTTTGCTTCAGGTTGCCTAATAGTTCCTCCTTTGAAAACTTCACATTATTCAGGCAAGTCAGTAAGGACATCAAGGAAAGAAACATAACGAACTAACATGTTTTTATTTTACATTACAAATTCCACCTCTAAACCTCTCGTCATTAAATTTCATTATAATATATGATTTGTTTAGTAACAAGTCCCACTACGGAAATATTAAAAAAAAAAGTAAACACCTTCACTGGAGTCTCCTCTGTTGTATTTTGCTTAGACTCCTTCCTTTCCTCCAAACAATTTTCTTTTTCTATCCCCTTAGATCAGTTCTTGTCATTGGATTCATCATAGATAAATGCTTATTAGTAGGCCAGTTCCACAAGCAAAACATAAAAGTACCAACTTATTTGAGTTTGTGGTGCATTTTTTGTGTTTGTGTGTAAAATCTCTACCTTGGTCTTTTGTTTTTTCCTATTCCTTTTCTGCGGGATGGACTTCTCAAAACAATTATCGCCATCAGGTTCATGAGGCACCGACTTTTCAGCATTCCTGCTCCAAGTTATAGTCTATAGAGCATCAAAATATATTGCAATGCCATTTCACCAAAGCAAACAGAATATGTAAACAATACTACACTTCATCTTGCATACAACAATTATCTGAATATAGTTGCGCAATATGATCATACTCTGTAGTATCAGGGCATATTTTGGACATAATTCTCACGGTACAATTCAGGATATCTCTGATCCAAAAAAAATAACCCTTATCATCAGAAGCAGGCGGTTTCCACAGAAACTCAAGAAGCAGGTCAGCCTCTTTCATGAGGGCCTAGAAAATAGTTTTCAAATAATGCCAAGGAGCTAATACTACAGACTAAGAAGGATATAGTTTGATAGGAAGAGGAAAGCATGTACCATCATGATAGAAGTGGCAGCAACATCAGAACCTTTGTAGTTCATAAACCTTAAGCCAAACTTCCGTATGTAACTGCTAGTGGCAATGGTGGTGATGTCCACATACTTGCTTTTAATCAACTCACACAACAGATGAGCCTCCTTCGTGATACACTTGAAACCATGGTTTACAAGGAGCATGAGAGAGTTAGAAAACTTCAATGGACAACTACCACAAAATTAAGGAAGCTACACAATCTGGTTTAGGTTGTTAAGAGGCAGGGATGGACACACCTTCAAGGCAACAGCAGCTGTACTAAACTCTCTGCAGTTCAAATAGGTCATCTGACGCACATGGTTGGTGATATTTCTACTCAGGCTGAACTCATCAATATAGAGCTCCCAAGTGCGATGCTGCTTCAGCAGATGTGTAAATTCACCTTCCATTTTGATGCACTTGAAACCACCATACAGCGATCCATGCAAATAAAAACATATTAGATAATCAAGCTACAGATGTTCGAAGCTAAGCAACAACGCAGTGCATGGCTTATGGAGGAATAGAGGCAGTAAGATACCAAGTCTAGATCATTATCGCAATATCCATTGATATTGTGACCACCATTGTGGGTGTAAAATTGCCTGAGGTATTTCTTGTATTGGGATGCAGCATATCCATGCTCGTCGATAAAACCAGCTGGTATTATCCTATCCCATCCCCATGCCCTCTCCAGAAGGGCTACATAGGACGAACAGAATACAACAAATGTGCATATAAATTTTAGAAAAAAAGAAACTGAACAAAATCAACAATACAAAGGAAAAAAAAAAGCAAACGTAGCAGCAATAGTTAATTAATGAATAAAACACAGTATCTCCAACACACTTGTTTGATTGTTTATGCCAACCTCCGCCCATCCTCTGCCTGTCCGCCGACGCGACCCCCACCCCACCACCACCACCACCGACCAATACTCTGCCCACAACCTTCCTGCGGCGCCGCACCACCAGACCGGCCGCCCCATGCGGCCTTCCCTCAAGGCCGACAAATCCTAACCCTATCATCTTACCGAAGAAACTTAACCGGAGGAAGAGAAGAGGAGACAGAGAGACCTAAACTAGCCGACTAACCTGCATGGTTTAAAATAGCGGGCTATGCAAGATAGCGGCAACTTTTTTTCCAACCGCTATAACACTATAGCATCGCTATAGCGCCGCTATAGCAAATGGCGGCGGTGTAAAAAATAAAATAAAAAAATAAATAATTGATGTAATTAATTGTCACAATATGAGATCCAAAGATTTAAATGGTCTATACACAATCAATTGAAGTCACATTACAAGTTTACACAAAATTATGATATGTACTCTATATTAAAGTGCTAGTCGTCACAAGTACAAAGTCGTCAATGTATTGATCTTCATGTAATGAAAGTCTAAGAGAGTGACAAATGTGCATAATACTGTAATTTTAGGGTTTTGACTGGGATATTTAGGACCTACGTGGGATGCAGAACCAATCATAGTCTAAAAACTTGGCCTACCATCAGAATCAAGAATAGCGACGCTATTTTCACGCTACTGCTATAGCGTTTAGCGCCGCTAAACCGCGCTATAGCGCTCGTAACTGCCATAGCGGCAAAAAATAGAATAGCATAGCGTCTAGTCTTAAAAACGCTATAGCGCCGCTATAGTGCGCTATTTTAAACCATGCTAACCTGAGTAGTCAACAATCTCCAGCGACGGGGGTTGAGGCATATAGCCAGCCTTCCTGACCATTTCCTCGCGTTCTGTGAAATCAAGCATCCTCTCATAGCGTGTAGCGATCTGCATATCGCTCAGCCCTAAGACTGAACTCACCTGTGCGCCCATCGGAGCGCCCATTGGACCGTTGGAGCACTGTTGCCCACTGTTGCTCTCTCAGCATTCAATGTTTGCGCGTTCTGGATGCTCCTACTGGTGAGTTCAGTCTAAGGAGATCAAGTAAATCTGGATCAACGTCTGGCTTCTTGCCGAGGGACATTGCAGCGGCCTCGGATTCTACTGGTCGGTGGTCTGCGCTAGGGTTTCTGCAGGATTCAGATCGTCTGCAGTTGTGGTATTTGACTATCTTCTGTAGTCACCGCATATCTACCGTCTGTTCTGATCCAACGGACCAGCAGCTCCCAGCACGTTCCCACACGGCCATGGCAAAGTTATCTCATAGATAGGCTACATGCCTGCATGAGTGGCCATCTAAGCCCCCGCGCCAAACAAAGCTCACTCCGACCACAGCGCGACTGCATGAGACCCTCCACTCACTCGCCGGCCATTGGCACGACGGCTTGATCGGTACTCGCCGTCCGATGAGCAGGACGAGGGACCTGGCGTCGCAGCCGCCATAGAGCGTGAGGTAGACCTGGACGAGGATGGCGCGTGGCGACGTTTGTCCCTGACCGGCGCCGGCGGCCTCCCGGACACAACGCAGGTACGGTGACAGAGACTCCTGCGGCTCCGTCCTCAACGGCACCCGGCGGCCTCTTGGACCAAGGACCTCTCGCCCGAAGCTGTGTCGCACGCCGGCCGCCAGGAGCCTCGTCGTGCGGCGGCTGCCCCAAGCTGAACAGCTGATGCTGCCTGCCTGCCATGGTTGTTGCTCGTGAGAGAGGGGAGTTTAAGCAGGAGACGAGTAGACGACAACGGTGGCTAAGGTGCATGGTGAGATTGCGTGGAAGACGACAGTGGAGACAAAGGACCCATAGACTGAAGTATTTTTTTTTTCAATTTAGCTCTTTTTATAAACTTTTTTTATAAATAGACCTCTGACAAAATTTATTCTAAAAATGGACCCAAAGCTCGGCGCGCTAAGGGCTTGTTTGGATCCACGGGGCTAAAGCCAAAGTGACTAAAACCAGTGACAAAATTTTAGCCACCCTTATTTGGATCTAGTGACTAAAGTAGGAGCTAAAGTCTTTGTTGTTGTGGACAAAGACTAAAATGCCTCTGGTTGATGCCCCTTGCCTCTCCCCTCTCTCTCCTTTCCCCAATCCCCCACACCATCCCAGCCACCCATGCGTTCTCTCCCTCCCTGTCTCGCCCTCTTCCACCGCTGCATCCTCCTCCCCGCCTCCCCCCTCCCGCTGGTGTCATAGTCGAAGGAGCTGGGTCAGCGCCGCGACCCATGGAACGACCTCAAGTTGCTCGCAGACCTGTCCCTGGACGGGCCATGGTGGCGTCCTTGTGCCCTGAATCGTTGAGGAAACCACGCAAGACAGCGGTGGTGGCGGGAGCAGGGGTGGGGGCAGGGGCAGCTTCGCCTCGTCCTCGTATCTGTACTCATCCTCTTCGTCGAGAGGGATAGGGGGGGCCTCCATGTCCAACACTGGAGAAGGCGGGAGAGGGACGGCGCAGGCGTGTGGGAGAGAGAGTGGGCCGGGGGGGGTGGAGGCAGAAGGTGGAAAAAGGGAATTTTTAGCTTCTTTTAACTCCTCCTTGGTGGCTAACGGGGCTAAAACATTTTACACTTTTTAGCTCTTGGTGTTTGGTTCTCTAGCCTCTAAAGTAACTAAATTTTACCTCCTTTTGCTTTAGTCCGTTGGATTCAAACAGGCCCTAAGACAAAACGCCGAGATATAACACGTCGGTGCTCGTTATTCTAGCGCCGAATTTTCCACGTCAACACCTGCGTGGCAAGTGGTTTTAAGCTCGGCGTCATATGAATTCGTGCCAAGCTTAGCCACCTCGGCGTTGTAAGTATCTACGCCGACCAACAGTAGCATGGTTGTGGTGGGGCGCGAAGTAAAGCAGCTCGGCTTCAGGTCCTTTAACGCCGAGGTTTGCAGCCTTATTGTCAGTGCATTACGTGGGCTTAGATAGACCTCTTGTCTGGCTCGTGCCCTGCGAGATGAGTTTGTTATTACGTGGAAGCTGGTCAATTGGGTCGCTAGGGCGCCGGTTGATACGAGACAGGGATGAAGCTGCGACCGGGCTGGCCGGGGTTTGCAGCTGTGGCGGAACCGCCAAATTTAATCCGAGCTAAGTACACCTGCCACCACTGGCTCACAGTGCACTTAGACCGAACTAAACTCGGTAGTCCGTCGAGCTACCCAGAAGGGCACTCGATGAAACCATCTCCCAGGGATGCCGACATCACACACGTTAAGCTCTCGGAAGAGCCGCAACAATTACAACAACCCACCATTTCATACAAACATAGTTCGATTGATTACAAATACTTTTGCTCAAAAGGAGTACAAGGTAGGGAAAAAGAACTTCAAAATAAACCTCGTAGCGGGATACATATCGTTACAAAGATGTAACGTGCAGCGGAAAGTAAACATCAAGTATGACCTCGAGCCCACCGTAGTCATCCTTGATCATAATCTGATATGCACCTAAAAGAAAAATATCAACAACAAACGGTGAGTTCGTGGGGAACTCGTAGGACTTACCCGTGGGCGGTTTCAGCCCGACACATTTGAGATTATGCAAGGCTCTTTGGTGGACTGACTTCTAACCCGCATAAGCTTACTAGAAGTGGGTCCTTAGCCATTGATTGTTTATTTAAAACATGTTATCATAAGATAGCAGGATTTGACAACTGCTACCCCTTAGTTGTGATTATCAACATTATCATAGGGGGAAAACTTGCAGAAAAATAAAACATGAACGCATGCCCCGTCCCAAGATTCATAGAGCCCCCATCGAACTCTTGGGAGTAGCCGTCTCAGGAGCGATGCCCCTATACGTCGGGTCATCTCTCCCTCGACCTCGAAGCATCTCCCAAATCCATCAACCTCCTCGACCTCGAAGCATCTCCCAAATCCATCAACCTCCTCTCAGTGGATGGGCAGCACTATGAATAGTCGGACAGATCATACTTATCCAAGCATGTTGTATATAAAACATGAATATAAGCATAAGGTATTTAAGTTGTTACTACGTTGCCCGTCAGTGATATTTGGCATTCTCACACCTGGTGAGCATCAGCGATTCGAATCGATTTTTTAATTCCCGGGAATAACTAAAAATGCCAGAGGCCCATATGCTTACTCACACGACGGCTTTCCCACATATGGTCCCCCGCCTCCACTTGTCCCATCCCAAGTTCGATTCACTCCCGCCTGACCTCCGGGTTGTGCCCCCATGACGAGCCTGCCGGCATCCCGGTCTCCCCGTCATGAGTACCAAGCTCCCCCGGACCACCTTCCTCTCAACCAGTGGGTAGGAACGTGTTTCTGTTCTCCGGATGGCACAAGTAAGGTTTCACCGGCCCCATATACCGGATAAGCTCTCTAGCAATGTTATGCCAATCAGCAGGCGAACAGCGGACGGGCCTTAATCGACTCGGGCGGAGTCCACCAACACATTATCACAATCTCATCATATCAAACCATATCTCCGCCCGGTCTCAACTTATCATCAAGTCATAACAGATTTCCTTTCGATTCCAAGGTTTTGTAAAAACATTTGTAGGCCCTATCATCTCGCGAGTGAATACCTTCACTCGTCTTCTACCGTCTAAGCAGGGCTAAGCGTAGACTTCGTTTTATCCTCTCTACTTTGGGCATCAAGGATTTATGCATGTGGGGTTTCATAAAATCCCTAAACGTAATGCACAAACAAGAATAGGGTGGTGAGACTCCCTAGATAGGTGAAAATGCCTAAGGGGCCTACCTTTGTTGTTGACAACTTGAACAAACTAAACTACTGTTAGTTTGCCGGGTTGTGAGGCTGTGCCCCAGGCAACCCCTTGTTACAGGGACGGCCAACTCAGCGACACGTCGTCTTCTTGCTTCGGGTTCCACTTGTCGTCTGGCTTCTCGATCAACGGTAGATCCTGCGTCGGCTCCTCGATCCCATGGTCTATATGCATACCAGATATGCAAATGAGTGTAAGGATGCAATGCAAGATAGAGTGCAGTGGAAAAGTAACCCACGGTGGATGCTACATGTCAAAGTAAACAAGCCTTCTTATTTAAGGTCTACCTCCCGAGGAAGGCATTCATACTCTCCTAGGAAATTCTGCATGCCATCTTTTAAGAAATCGTATAAACTATCACCTAAAGCTAGCTCAACTCATCATATTAACTAAACTAGCTTACTCTTAGAGTGTAATTAGCAAAAGAGTTTACCTAATACAAAACAGTGGTTTAAACATGCACATATATACTTTCTGAGTCCTATGTATCATGTACAAGCTACCAAAGTTCTCCTGAAATTCTCCTAGCCATTTAACCCCACTTTTTTTTTTCTTATTTTCTTTCTTAGCTAGTGGCACTTTGTCCATTTCAAAACACCACTCAAACTTGACATGCACAATCTCATATTTTACCAGTGACTCTTATCAGTTATCTAGTGCACAGGAAAAATACCAGATGACTCATTCTAGCAGGTTTTGCATGGTGTTCACCTTTTAATTAATAGAAAGGTACATTATGCAAATATAATGGCAAAGCCCCACCTAACAGCAAGCACTATGGCCATAAAGTTTGTCATAGTGTTCTCATGTGCTACAAGGCATACTGACCAAGTTTTACCATTTTAGAAGTTCATCTAGACCACTTTTTCTATTTATTTTCCTTTTACATACATGCACAAAACCGAGGGTAAAATGGTCATTTCACTCATCTTCATCATACCTAACCTGTAGATCTACTCAAGAGGAGTTCATAGGTACTGAGTTTGCCCATTTTGGATTTTTCTTTGAATTGATATGATTTTTCAAAGTTTTAGCTCAAAATAAATATAGATCTAGGACCTATACGCAATTATCTATAACTTCCAGGGGCTAGCTCGTGAGATCCGCAAGACACAGTACACATCGCTCGGGTTGGATCTGTAAAAACGCAAAACATCAAGGGCTAAACCGCAAAGCGGCGTCTTCCTCCTCGGTCTTCTTCCTCCTCGCGACCGAGGAGGAAGACGGCGGCGCGCACGGCCGAACCCGGCCTGCGGGGCGCGGCGGCTCGCCGGAGGCGGCCGGAGAGAGGGAGGGGAGCGCGGGAAAGCTTACCCCGTTACCTACGGCGGCGGAGGGGGCGCGGAGAGGGCCGGCGGCGGTGAGGTGCCCGGCGGCGACCGGCGCGACGTGGACCGGGCGATGGGGAGGCGGAGCGGCACCTAGACCTTGCCCCTCGGGTCCGCGAGGTCGTGGCGGAGGTGGCGGTGGTGTCCTAGCGGCGTGAGGAGCTCGGGAGGCGGGGCGCGGCGGTGGTGAACCGGCGGCGCGGCGCGGCGAGCTTGGTGGCGCGGCGGACTCGTTCTGGCGAAAGGAGGGCGGAGCGGGGGCGAGAGCTTTTCCCTCGGGTGCGCGACGAGGTGGCGAGTGCAATGGGGGGGTCCTAGGGGCGCGAGAGGCAGCGGAGGCGGCTAGGGAGCTCGAGCTCCGAGCTCGCTCCAATGGCGGACGGCGCACGGCGCTCTGTGCGGGCGGAGGCGGAGAGAGGGCCGGGAGTGGGGCGAGAGTGAGCGAGAGGGCGAGCGGAGTCGCGTCCGCGCCCGGGTGAAGGCGCTCGGGCGTGGGGCCGACGATCCGCGGCGCGGAGGAGCCGCCGGTGCTTGCCGGCCGCGTGGTGGCCGCCGGCCCGGACACGGTGGCGTGTCGGGTCGGTGGGCCCCACCGGTCGGCGACAGTAGGAAAAGGAAAATAGAAGAAAAATAAAAATGTGTTTTCTCCCCTGCTGAAAACTGCCATTTTGACCAATTTAAAGGCCGAATTTGGAAAAACTCCAATTGAATGAAATGTTCTACTCTTTGAACTCTACAACTTTGTCAATAGGCATGATTTCAAATTCGGCATGGAAATATGAAATTTGTTCAAATTTATGCAGCAGCCATAGGTAGGGACAGGGTAGGTCATCTGCTTGGGAGGGGAAAATACCCTAGTTACAGGCCTCAACTCCACTTGCTCTTTTTGACAAATTTGTTGGTTACTTTCTAAACTATATTTAATTTCATTAGGGCAGGTCATGAAAATGGCTCTATGGGTAAGAAAATCTCAAATTACCAAACTGGACAGAGTAGGGGTGTGTTTCTGGGCTGACAAAAATTGGTTGAAAAGACCAATTTGAATTCATATTATGACCTGACTCATATTGACAAAGTTGTTTCCTAGATCATTACCTACAACTTTGTTAATATGATCCTCCTCTAAATCACAACATATTTTGAAATACAACCCTAATCTTGTTTAGGATTTTGGTAAAACAGCAGATTTACTCTAGGTAAAGCTTTTCTTGTTTTCAACTTTTGAAGTATCAAATGAAGGCCAATCACTTCCACAATAAGTGCATTTGAAAGGTAAAAAGTTCAATTTCATTTCATAGAAAGGGAGAATGTAAAGTTGTATAGTGAATTCAAAAGTAATTTCAGAATCAACTTTGGGGATGAGCTAAAGTTTCAGATTTGAGAAATTTTGACTTAGTGGTTTATCTACCAATTCCTCATTACTCTCTTAAGCATGATTTAGTCTTAATTCATCATTAGCTTATGTATAATTGTGTGTACGGCTTCTGAGATGCCAGGGGCATCACAACCCACCCCCCTTAAAGAAATCTCGTCCCGAGATTTTGAAAGAGGCAGGGTTCTATGCCGTAGGGTGAAAAGATACTACCCGCATCTTGGGGCTCGGGACTCTTTTAATAGTTGCAAACGCACCTTAACTCTTCCTTTGTCCTTTGTTGGCTTTGTTAACGACCGGGTGAGTGGTTAGTACCTTCCTAACACAAGGTAGTTACAAAGCATCATTTGGTTGACTAGGATGGTTCCTTTAAGGTACTCGATAATTCACGTCTCATATGAGAGGGAAATGAACAAACCACGAAGAGAACGTGGTGGCAGCGAGCGAATGACATGATTGGTTCAAGCACGACGAGAGGGTTACTTCCTGGCTTTGACACCAAGTTTAGGAGCGTAATAAACATCTGATTTATTTGAACAATGAGAAGCAAAGCATACGCAGTAGGGAGTTTGAATGAAGCAAAAATCTCGCGAGTTATAGAAAACAACAATGGATGTGTTGTTAGGAGGCACATTCATTTCATTTGATAGGGACTGCGTACACATATAAGATATCAAATCCAAATATTTTCAAAGAGTAAGGTGTGGCGATGCATAGCACACACTACTCATTGCCTTAAGAAAGATAACACGGGAAGAAAGTAGGACATATTCGCCTAGACAAAGTGATGGTCGGTATGATTTCATAGAATCGATCAAGACTGACCAAGAGAAGTATAGGCATATGATGTGCGCTTACTAACGAAACAATAGTCAGTATTAGTACGCTTAACTGAAGATGAATTTCAAAGAAGAGCGAAGCAACTTCTTGAAAAGGACGATATGACAAAAGCACTAGCCGAGAACAAAAGCTTAGCGCGGTGGATGGTGCTGAAGTTCATCTTCAGAAGATAAGGTTTAATATATACCAGAAAGAAACGTAATAGAAAGCAGTGGAAACAGAGTTTGACTGTCTCCACAATTTAGAGGGAGGCCAGTTGGAAGAAGAAATGAGATGATGTAGTAAGACAGTGGGGATGGAATCAAGCATTTCCACATATACAAGACGTTAACGAAAATCGGGGTAAGCGCAGAGAAGTCCGAGGTTTGGACCAATGGGTGTAAATGTATCGTGGAGAATAGAATTGCTCATCCCCGTGAAGCACGACCAGCAAAGATAAACAAAGTCAACGAAAAGATGTGGACGAGTGGAACCCTAGATTTGACTCGTCTCACGGATTGAGAAGAACATGGTTCAACAAGGCAAGGGGAAGGTGTGAACAACAGGGGGTTAAGGTGGATCTTTCCCTACAGACCACGAAGGGCAAGGTGAAACAAAGCAATGAAATGATACAAGGTGGCAGTGGAATTAGAGTAAATTATCTCCACGAATGAGATGTATAGAGGTCCACAAGGGGTTTGGAGTTGGATAGGAATGCTCCACAAATGCAGCGGTGTCATGCCTTTGCATGTCTTGATACCTGCGCGCCCCTAGTGGAACCGTGTGACGGCCGTGCACACAGGACCCTAGGTTCCGTCGCGGCACCATAGACTACTCGGGTAGACACCCCATCAAGTGCGGTATTTCTTTCCAACTCCAGGGGATATGCGAATAACACAGGATTATAGAGAGACATGAACAAGGAGTTTTACACGCCATAGTACAATGTTTCCGGAGGTATAATTTATCAGATTTATTTGAATCAGAAACAAGGTAACGACAACTAAAGTGTCATGGATTTACAAGGACGGAAGTGCCTGGATGACACAAGCATGAAACGTGAGAACTACAAGAGTTCCGAAGGCTCCATTGAAAATAGGGTTACATCAATCATGAGGGTAGGACACATGCCGACTGCAAAGAGTTGGATACATGAAAATTTCAAAAGTTAGGAGGGTCAGCATTCTCTCTTTACAAAAGTCTATGATGACTGCTAGCACTCCAACTAGTAACTAGCTAGTACTGTCTAAACGTAAGATTGATGCGTCCAGGACGAAGGCCTGTTGATTCCTTCAACCAAGTTGGTGTAGTGTTGGTCTTCACGTGGGAAACGCCATGAAATAACAGTCTTGACTCTCCACCGAGTATGAGAACGTCACCAGATTCGAGGTTGATCTTGGTCGCTTGGTCCTTGTCTCTCGTGTCGCCGAACATGAACTCGGCAGTGTCTCCTATGGAGATGGATATGAAAGGTAAACCTTTGGTAAGGCTACTCTCTGACTCGTCCTTGTCTTGGTGAAGTCCGAGCTTCCCGAAGTTGGTGTAGTAGTTGACGATGCATATGTCCGGGTTAATTTGAGGAAACTCGCTTGCAGTGGAGTTCGCAGTTTGAGCAATCATCTTGAAAGCATCTGGTATTGTCGGGGCTTGTGCTCCATCGAAGGGACGTGTTGGTCCATACGAGCGAGTAGTCAGATCCCAGTTCTTTCCTAGAGACATCATCCATAAATTCAGCTTGGCACCGTTTTTGTAGCTAGGTCTATAAAATCCTCCTGGGCCCTTACCCAGTTGTCGACACATACGAACCATCCCGATTTGATCTTCAGGCTTGACAAATCCTTTTAACAGAACCATCCCAGGTCGCAGGTGTTGAACCGAAGCTGCATCGGTGGAGGGCTCTCCCGCTTTTCTCTTCATGCTGCCTTTAGGTATTATGGTTTTAGCTGTCCTGGATTCATGGTGGCCAGGACATAAGTCGAAAGGCGGTGTCGAGGGTTGCGACATCTGTAGCAGGAAGAATAAGGCTCCTGTCAATTTGATAGTTTCGAAGGCCAAATGTGGTCATAAGGCAATTTGTATTCATGTGCCAATTAAGTTACGTCCCGAACTTCATCTTCTAAATTTCGTACTTGCTACCTAGATGTAAGCTTGGACTTAAAATGGTTGTAAGTTAATGTCCAGAGTATTTTGCCAAAGGGTCGTTATAGATCAATTTGTTGGTT
The DNA here is from genome assembly GCA_022530915.1 of Paspalum notatum. NCBI lineage: Eukaryota > Viridiplantae > Streptophyta > Magnoliopsida > Poales > Poaceae > Paspalum > Paspalum notatum. Next base: position 30,950,751 of record CM039689.1, read on the forward strand.
GAAATTTTTGCACTACAACTTTTATATATAATACTTGTTTTAAAATGGACATAGGACACGCCCTAAACTGGTACCTCGCTCGTATTTACTTTCAGAGCAAGTAATCTATACATAAGTTGTTTAGAAATTTCTTGTACTACTAGGTTCTTATAATAAGTTTCTGTTGATTTTATTCGTAGTTTGAAATGCATCTTAAAACCTCAGACAGGATTCATATGTAAAATGCTACTACCCAACAATTATACTTATAGATGCAGTAAGAAATCTAGTTATTTTCAAGCAAAACAAGTAAGGCATATGGGATGAGATGGAATGATGTATGCCCGTCCTATCCGGTCTCACATCACACTTTCTAAGTATACAACTAGCGATATTCGGTGACATACATGCACGTCTCTCTCTAGTGCAACTAGTCGTTCTCTAGTCGTTCTTAATTTTCGCACGTGGTTAGTGTACCTGCAGAAAAATGCATGCTCATACATTACCACATAGTGTGGCATCCACGCGTGACCGCTGCGTGGACAACGTTGGTGGGCCGCTGCACCTTTTCCTCAAAGCCTGACTTTCCACCAGTACTGGGGATTGTCGAGAAAAAGGTGGATCCCAAAAACCGAATGTAAGTGTGGTGGGTATGAAAGCCTCAAACATGCCCACCACCCTTAAAGAGCTTTTACTTATACAGCATGAATACAGAGATTACAACTGTCCGCAAAACCCAATAGCTTCCACCAGTACTGGGGATAGCTATGGCCGAATAGTTGCTTCTCAAAGCGCCCAAAATGCATATGAATTCTATCTAGGTCAGAATGTTAGTGATGTCACCTGATATCTCCCAACATCCTTATAATGGGCATATACGCGATATCTCTCATTTTCGCAAATACTCTGAAAAGATTTGGAAAATAGGCTTTTGAAATCAAAACGAAGTTGTTATAATTGTTGCTCGTGCATGATCGGCTCTGATACCAGCTGTGGCGGAACCGCCAAATTTAATCCGAGCTAAGTACACCTGCCACCACTGGCTCACAGTGCACTTAGACCGAACTAAACTCGGTAGTCCGTCGAGCTACCCAGAAGGGCACTCGATGAAACCATCTCCCAGGGATGCCGACATCACACACGTTAAGCTCTCGGAAGAGCCGCAACAATTACAACAACCCACCATTTCATACAAACATAGTTCGATTGATTACAAATACTTTTGCTCAAAAGGAGTACAAGGTAGGGAAAAAGAACTTCAAAATAAACCTCGTAGCGGGATACATATCGTTACAAAGACGTAACGTGCAGCGGAAAGTAAACATCAAGTATGACCTCGAGCCCACCGTAGTCATCCTTGATCATAATCTGATATGCACCTAAAAGAAAAATATCAACAACAAACGGTGAGTTCGTGGGGAACTCATAGGACTTACCCGTGGGCGGTTTCAGCCCGACACATTTGAGATTATGCAAGGCTCTTTGGTGGACTGACTTCTAACCCGCATAAGCTTACTAGAAGTGGGTCCTTAGCCATTGATTGTTTATTTAAAACATGTTATCATAAGATAGCAGGATTTGACAACTGCTACCCCTTAGTTGTGATTATCAACATTATCATAGGGGGAAAACTTGCAGAAAAATAAAACATGAACGCATGCCCCGTCCCAAGATTCATAGAGCCCCCATCGAACTCTTGGGAGTAGCCGTCTCAGGAGCGATGCCCCTATACGTCGGGTCATCTCTCCCTCGACCTCGAAGCATCTCCCAAATCCATCAACCTCCTCTCAGTGGATGGGCAGCACTATGAATAGTCGGACGGATCATACTTATCCAAGCATGTTGTATATAAAACATGAATATAAGCATAAGGTATTTAAGTTGTTACTACGTTGCCCGTCAGTGATATTTGGCATTCTCACACCTGGTGAGCATCAGCGATTCGAATCGATTTTTTAATTCCCGGGAATAACTAAAAATGCCAGAGGCCCATATGCTTACTCACACGACGGCTTTCCCACATATGGTCCCCCGCCTCCACTTGTCCCATCCCAAGTTCGATTCACTCCCGCCTGACCTCCGGGTTGTGCCCCCATGACGAGCCTGCCGGCATCCCGGTCTCCCCGTCATGAGTACCAAGCTCCCCCGGACCACCTTCCTCTCAACCAGTGGGTAGGAACGTGTTTCTGTTCTCCGGATGGCACAAGTAAGGTTTCACCGGCCCCATATACCGGATAAGCACTCTAGCAATGTTATGCCAATCAGCAGGCGAACAGCGGACGGGCCTTAATCGACTCGGGCGGAGTCCACCAACACATTATCACAATCTCATCATATCAAACCATATCTCCGCCCGGTCTCAACTTATCATCAAGTCATAACAGATTTTCTTTCGATTCCAAGGTTTTGTAAAAACATTTGTAGGCCCTATCATCTCGCGAGTGAATACCTTCACTCGTCTTCTACCGTCTAAGCAGGGCTAAGCGTAGACTTCGTTTTATCCTCTCTACTTTGGGCATCAAGGATTTATGCATGTGGGGTTTCATAAAATCCCTAAACGTAATGCACAAACAAGAATAGGGTGGTGAGACTCCCTAGATAGGTGAAAATGCCTAAGGGGCCTACCTTTGTTGTTGACAACTTGAACAAACTAAACTACTGTTAGTTTGCCGGGTTGTGAGGCTGTGCCCCAGGCAACCCCTTGTTACAGGGACGGCCAACTCAGCGACACGTCGTCTTCTTGCTTCGGGTTCCACTTGTCGTCTGGCTTCTCGATCAACGGTAGATCCTGCGTCGGCTTCTCGATCCCGTGGTCTATATGCATACCAGATATGCAAATGAGTGTAAGGATGCAATGCAAGATAGAGTGCAGTGGAAAAGTAACCCACGGTGGATGCTACATGTCAAAGTAAACAAGCCTTCTTATTTAAGGTCTACCTCCCGAGGAAGGCATTCATACTCTCCTAGGAAATTCTGCATGCCATCTTTTAAGAAATCGTATAAACTATCACCTAAAGCTAGCTCAACTCATCATATTAACTAAACTAGCTTACTCTTAGAGTGTAATTAGCAAAAGAGTTTACCTAATACAAAACAGTGGTTTAAACATGCACATATATACTTTCTGAGTTCTATGTATCATGTACAAGCTACCAAAGTTCTCCTGAAATTCTCCTAGCCATTTAACCCCACTTTTTTTTTCTTATTTTCTTTCTTAGCTAATGGCACTTTGTCCATTTCAAAACACCACTCAAACTTGACATGCACAATCTCATATTTTACCAGTGACTCTTATCAGTTATCTAGTGCATAGGAAAAATACCAGATGACTCATTCTAGCAGGTTTTGCATGGTGTTCACCTTTTAATTAATAGAAAGGTACATTATGCAAATATAATGGCAAAGCCCCACCTAACAGCAAGCACTATGGCCATAAAGTTTGTCATAGTGTTCTCATGTGCTACAAGGCATACTGACCAAGTTTTACCAATTTAGAAGTTCATCTAGACCACTTTTTCTATTTATTTTCCTTTTACATACATGCACAAAACCGAGGGTAAAATGGTCATTTCACTCATCTTCATCATACCTAACCTGTAGATCTACTCAAGAGGAGTTCATAGGTACTGAGTTTGCCCATTTTGGATTTTTCTTTGAATTGATATGATTTTTCAAAGTTTCAGCTCAAAATAAATATAGATCTAGGACCTATACGCAATTATCTATAACTTCCAGGGGCTAGCTCGTGAGATCCGCAAGACACAGTACACATCGCTCGGGTTGGATCTGTAAAAACGCAAAACATCAAGGGCTAAACCGCAAAGCGGCGTCTTCCTCCTCGGTCTTCTTCCTCCTCGCGACCGAGGAGGAAGACGGCGGCGCGCACGGCCGAACCCGGCCTGCGGGGCGCGGCGGCTCGCCGGAGGCGGCCGGAGAGAGGGAGGGGAGCGCGGGAAAGCTTACCCCGTTACCTACGGCGGCGGAGGGGGCGCGGAGAGGGCCGGCGGCGGTGAGGTGCCCGGCGGCGACCGGCGCGACGTGGACCGGGCGATGGGGAGGCGGAGCGGCACCTAGACCTTGCCCCTCGGGTCCGCGAGGTCGTGGCGGAGGTGGCGGTGGTGTCCTAGCGGCGTGAGGAGCTCGGGAGGCGGGGCGCGGCGGTGGTGAACCGGCGGCGCGGCGCGGCGAGCTTGGTGGCGCGGCGGACTCGTTCTGGCGAAAGGAGGGCGGAGCGGGGGCGAGAGCTTTTCCCTCGGGTGCGCGACGAGGTGGCGAGTGCAATGGGGGGGTCCTAGGGGCGCGAGAGGCAGCGGAGGCGGCTAGGGAGCTCGAGCTCCGAGCTCGCTCCAATGGCGGACGGCGCACGGCGCTCTGTGCGGGCGGAGGCGGAGAGAGGGCCGGGAGTGGGGCGAGAGTGAGCGAGAGGGCGAGCGGAGTCGCGTCCGCGCCCGGGTGAAGGCGCTCGGGCGTGGGGCCGACGATCCGCGGCGCGGAGGAGCCGCCGGTGCTTGCCGGCCGCGTGGTGGCCGCCGGCCCGGACACGGTGGCGTGTCGGGTCGGTGGGCCCCACCGGTCGGCGACAGTAGGAAAAGGAAAATAGAAGAAAAATAAAAATGTGTTTTCTCCCCTGCTGAAAACTGCCATTTTGACCAATTTAAAGGCCGAATTTGGAAAAACTCCAATTGAATGAAATGTTCTGCTCTTTGAACTCTACAACTTTGTCAATAGGCATGATTTCAAATTCGGCATGGAAATATGAAATTTGTTCAAATTTATGCAGCAGCCATAGGTAGGGACAGGGTAGGTCATCTGCTTGGGAGGGGAAAATACCCTAGTTACAGGCCTCAACTCCACTTGCTCTTTTTTACAAATTTGTTGGTTACTTTCTAAACTATATTTCATTTCATTAGGGCAGGTCATGAAAATGGCTCTATGGGTAAGAAAATCTCAAATTACCAAACTGGACAGAGTAGGGGTGTGTTTCTGGGCTGACAAAAATTGGTTGAAAAGACCAATTTGAATTCATATTATGACCTGACTCATATTGACAAAGTTGTTTCCTAGATCATTACCTACAACTTTGTTAATATGATCCTCCTCTAAATCACAACATATTTTGAAATACAACCCTAATCTTGTTTAGGATTTTGGTAAAACAGCAGATTTACTCTAGGTAAAGCTTTTCTTGTTTTCAACTTTTGAAGTATCAAATGAAGGCCAATCACTTCCACAATAAGTGCATTTGAAAGGTAAAAAGTTCAATTTCATTTCATAGAAAGGGAGAATGTAAAGTTGTATAGTGAATTCAAAAGTAATTTCAGAATCAACTTTGGGGATGAGCTAAAGTTTCAGATTTGAGAAATTTTGACTTAGTGGTTTATCTACCAATTCCTCATTACTCTCTTAAGCATGATTTAGTCTTAATTCATCATTAGCTTATGTATAATTGTGTGTACGGCTTCTGAGATGCCAGGGGCATCACAGCAGCCTCAGTCCAATCCATTGTCACGAACCCTGATACTACACCGAGGACAAAGGAAGGAAGGCCCAACTCTACTACAGGCCCACTCCAAGAGAAGAAGCTGCCTGGTAGAATTCGTAGGCCCAACTCATTGCTCGCTGGCCCAGAGTGGTTACAGCTGTAATAGGATAGTGTTTATCTAATAAAGGGAGAGAGGAACTTGGAGATCACAAAAGGGAAGAACATAACTGAACCGTGCTCACTCGGCATGGCCAGTGGCCGGCGGCTAGCGTAGCTCGATGAACTATCGAAATTTGTCGTGAAACCTATCCGAATCGTATCACCTGGTATCAGATTGCCACCCACTTCCCTTTCGCCGCCGCAAATTCAGAGCCAAACCACACATCTCACCTCCAGTTCCGGCTGCTCACGGCTCTTTGCCGACGGCGCCGCCCTGGATCCACCGGAGTATTTGAAGAAACCCACCTACCAGACTCGAATCTAGAAGCAAACCATGGCGCAAGATCAACAGATCGGTGAACTCGTGAAGCTGATGGCTGCTTTGCAGTCAACATTGGTGGAGAACAACACGGTGTTGAAGGACCTGACCTCTTGGCAGCCAGCTGTTGACGCCAAGGTGGTAGATCTGCAGTCCACGCTGCAGGATCTCTGCACCAAGGTAGATCAACTCGCGCTGCAGCAACAGGCCTTCTCCAACTCCAATCGAGTGTTCTACATTGAGCACATCGATTTGACGAAGTCGACGACTGCCCACCAGGTTGTGTCCTCTGCAGAGGCGGCTTCGGGGCAACCTTGCCACGGCGAGACAAGTCATCACCGGGGGATGGGGATTGGAGCGTTTACCACTCTTGCACCTCCTCCGGTCACAGGTACCACCCCTGTGACTAATTCTTCAGCTCTTGATCTGAACAATGCTAGTGGTTCTCTGTCAAGAGTGAATTACTCTACTGCTAGTGGTTCAGTTTTTGCTGCGTTACCTCAACTCAATTTCCCCATGTTTGATGGTAGCCACCCTAAAATCTGGATACACCGCTGTGAACATTTTTTTGAGCTGTACCATATACCACCTGAAATTTGGGTCAAAATAGCGTCCATGCATCTCACAGGTTCAGCTGCTTTTTGGTTACAGTCAGTAGGGTATACCAATGTGTCAGCCTCTTGGGGGCTTTTCACCAGTGCTATCTGTGCTCGATTTGAAAAAGATCAGCACCAGGTTTTGATGAGAAATTTTTTTCGCATGACCCAAACTAGCTCAGTCTCTTAATATATTGAACAGTTTGATGAGCTGGTGCATCAGTTGTTGGTTCATAATCCCAATTTACCTCCTGACATGATTACTACTAGATTTATTCAAGGTCTTAAGGATGACATTAAACCAGCAGTAATGTTGCAACGTCCAATCGACATAGATACTGCTAGTTGTCTTGCTCTATTACAGGAAGAAGTGGCGCTTGAAACGAACAAAAGAGAATTCAAGAAAGCTGATGGGGTGGTGAATTCCAAATTCAGTAACAAGTTGAATTGGCAAACAATTCCTGGCTCAACTTTCAAGCCAGGTTCTTCTCAGCCTGTAGAAGACAGAAGATCAGCATATCAAGCTTCTCACATGGAGGAGAGAAAAAGTCCTGAACACAACAAGTCCAATTCTACTGAAGATAAAATGATAGCATTGAGATCTTTTCGCAGAGCAAAAGGCCTATGCTACAAGTGTGGTGCCAAATGGAATCCATCTCACAAGTGTGCTGGTTCAGTACCATTGAATATGGTAGAAGAATTATGGCAGTTAGTTCCTAGTTCTGATAATCTGTCCTCCCACTCTAATACTGAGGAGTCTGATTCTGAAGATCTCTGCATGCTCTCATTGCAAGCTGTCGCTGGAACTGAATCCGTTCGAACTATACGTCTGTTGGGACAAATTGAGCAACAAACCGTAGTAATGCTTGTTGATTCTGGCAGTTTTAGCAACTTTGTTAGCGAGCAGTTTGCTTCTAAATTGACCAACAGGTCTCCACTATTACACCCTGTGACTGTCAAGGTAGCAGATGGTCGTACTCTGAAATGTACTCATGAAATTCTCAATTGCCCAATTATTATCCAAGGCAGGGGCGAAACCAGGCCCATGGCCACCCGGGCCATGGCCTGGGGCTTGGCCCAAAAAAATTTGTTACCCCACCTAAATTTTTGGCCCATCGAACAAGCCCAACGAGGAGAAGACCTCCCTGCCCGGCTGCCCTAGGCGTCGTCCGGCCCCTTCCCGCACTGCTGGACACCGCCTCGCGCCCGCGGCCGTCGCCCTCGCCCCTCGCTGACTCGCCCGCCTGGCCGCCGCGCCCCCCGCTGTCCGCCGTGCCTCCGGGCCTCCCCGTCCCCGCCGTGGCCAGTGCGCCGTCCGCCTCCAGCCTCCGGGGATCCCCGTCCAGCTGTCCCCGCCGGCCGCCGTCCGCCTCCAGCCTCCGTGGCTGGCTCCCTGCCGCCTGCCAGCTGTCCGCCGCCATCGGTCATCGCTAGGCACGGAGCCGCCGTCGCCAAGGCTCCTCCTCCTCGCCCGGTCTCTAGATCCGGTGCGGGTGCGGGCGTGCGGTGCGCGGCGGAGCTCCTCCCCGACCGCCCGGCCCCGGCCCTCCGGCTGGCGGCTGCCTGCCTCCCTCTGCTGTCCGGCCGGCCCTCCGGCCTCCGCGCCTGACGCCTGACGCAGCTCCTCTCCCCTCCGGCCCTCCGTGTCTAGTGTCCGGTGAGAGACAGAGGATACCCAGGATAATTGAATTGTTGTATACTTGTATATTGTATTGTTGAAATAATAACAACAAATTTTACTTGATTTATGCAGATTGGAGGTAGACAATGAAAAGACATAGGACATTGAGATCCTTTTTTGCTCCAACAATAACACCTGTTATTCCAAGACAATCACAAGAAGATATCAACATAAATCCTCAACAATCGGTAGAAACAGGTGCCAGTATTGATATTCCTGCTCCTATTGATACCCCTATGGTTGATGCCCCTATTGAAGCTATTGTTGATGCCCCTATTGTTGATATCCCTATCGTTGATGCCCTTACTGAAAACAATACTGATGCCCCTACTGAAAACAATGTTGATGCCCCTACTCGTACTACCAATGAAGGGTTAATGTTTGATTCCTCAGAAATAGTTGCTGATCCTGGACTTCGAAAGCCAATTGAGGAGTGTGACACCCCAAAATTTAGCCCTGGAAATTTTCTTCGAATCTCCCTCACTAATTCAAAATCAATTTTTGAAAACCCCCGTTTGCTTGTTGATTTGATTTGTGTGCTAATGTGAGCTCAACGAAAATCGCTACATACTTCGAAAATATTCCTCTCCAAATATTCCGCAAATACCTCTACCAAATTCTCCACAAAACCCTTTCCAAAAACATCTCAAAATTCAACACAGAAATCCAAAAAGGAAAAAGAGGAAACCTCTTTTCCCTCCTTGGGCCGCCAACCCCCTCCCAGCCCAACTCCCCCCTCTCCTCTCCTTCCCTCGGCCTGCCCGGCCCATCCTGCCCCGGCCCAAGTCGCCGCCACCCTCCCCTGCTGTCTCTGCCAACCGGGCCCCACCCGTCAATCCTTCCCCCCCTCTTCCTTCTCCTTCTTCCTCCTCTGTCCTGCCGCGCGCGCCATGCGCCGCGCGCCGTCGCATCCCTCCGCACCGATCCCCAGTCGCGCCCGTCCTCGGATCCCCGCCGTGCCACGGCCGGCCCTACCAAGCCGCGCCGGACCCCCCTTCCACCCCCCCCGCCGCCACACCCCGACCCCCCTCGCCGCGCGCCACGCGCCGCGCGCCGCGCGCCGTCGCGTCCCTCCGCGCCCGCCCCTACTCGCTGCGGGCCGAAGTGCACCCCCCGGCCAGCCCGCGTTCGTCTTTACGCCCAGCCCCCTCCCTCTATGGCCCGGGCACTCCACATTTGCCCTCGGCCCCTCCCCCACCGGCCTCGCCCCCATTCCCGCCCTCGCCCCGCACCTATAAAAGGACGCCGAGCCTTTGCCACCACCGCCGCGAGCTCGCTGCCCAAAATCCACCCCCTCCTCGGCACCAGAGCTCGATTAGCCCCATCCCAAGCTCCGCCTCGCCTCCTTCTACCACTCTGGCCACTTGCCGTCCCCTCTACCATCCCCTCTACCACACCACAGCGCCACCACCGCGCGCGCTCCCCTCGCCGCCGTGTGTGCCCGCGCCGCCGTGCCGTGGACACCACACCTTCGGCCCCCAATCCACGTCCACGATACCCCCACCGCAGTCGCCGTCGCCTCCCGGTGCTCGCACGGCAACCCTCGTCGCTGGAACCGCCACCGGCGGTGAGAACCGCCGGCGGACCGCGCTAGCCCGCCGCCGCCCCGAGTCGGCCCCGAACCGAGCCGCCGCCGTCACCCCCGTGACGCCGTCCTGCCTCCCCGTCGCTGCCTCGCGGGTCCCGCGCAGAACGGCGTCACCGCGCCGTCGCCCCGCGCAGTTGGGCCGGCCCAGTGGCCGCGCGCCGCGCGCCACGCGCATGTTGCGCGTGGGCCGCGCCGGGCCGAATTCCGCCCACGGCCCAGGTTCGTTTCCCCACGGGCCAAACCGAGAAAAGTCTAAATCTACCCCCTGAACTTTCCAAAAAAGTCTAAATCTACCCCTTGACACTATATACTCCGTATCTCCTTTGTTTGAACTCCGATTTAGGTGATTTTCGCACCTAAATTCATCTAAAATCAAGATCTACCTATCCATACACTCTACAAAGTATCTTCCCCCCCAACATCACCATGCGACCACCCTCCCGCCATTTCCGCCATCGCCCTAACCGCCCCGACCCACTACCGTGGCAATATCCCCATAACCGCCACCATGCCCGTCAGCAAAGCCAACACCCCGCACCACCACGAGCTTCCCTCCACCACTTTCTAGAGCCAACCCCTCTGGTAAGATTCGACCATCAAACTCCCTTCTCCTAAGATTTATGTTGAGCTCATGTTTACACTCGACATGTGTGCTTCCTTGTTTGTGTGCGTAGGTTATACCGGGTATCATAGCCGGCACGCCTCTCGCAAGGATTTCCCTGAGGCTCGAGGCCTGCGCCCGGCGATTGCAACAGATACTAGCAGAGCACGCTCATTGGATGGCGCACCATCGCGCACAGCAACATGCTCGGCATGCCCAGTGGTTGAGGTACCATCGTGCCCAGCAGTTGGAATACCAACGTATTCGGCAGATGGCGTACCTCCGCCACCAGTGGCTAGTGCGTTATCAGCGCCGACAGCAGGAGCACGAGAATGCCCAATATTGGGCACTATACCGACGTGTTATGCAGCAGCAAGGAGGACCACGGCAAGTCCACTGGAATCCCCACTTGATGCATAAAATTCCTACGTTTTGCAAACACAACCCTTGGCCTGATAATCACTATAAAAACTTGCATGTTTTGCCTGCTAAGGTAACCCCACAAATATACCGCCACCTAAGCCTATTTTAGATGTAGTGCACATAGGTGGGATTGCTCACTTAATTATATCCATCGTAATCTTAACGATAGGTTGGGATTATGGTTGTGAAACTTGATGGGTTTGAGGATGAGGATAGGTGTGTGTGTGTTTGCAAATAAAATGGGGAAGAACCCCGGCAAACGACCCACGGGTCGGGATACGCCTTGCAAGGGCAGGGTATGAACGGTAACTTAGCAACCCGCGGTTACCCAAGTCCCGAGAGTCGTGGAGACGACCGGGTAGGTGGATGCTCGCAGTGTCGAGCAGTGGAAAGATGGAACGGTTCTACCTGCGCTCTGTAAGGACCGCGTTGATTTTCATCTCGCCTAACTCTTTTAGTACAACCACTCGCTTTGTATGAGGCATTGACTAGGCCCGAGCCGAAATGGATAGCCTAGTAGTTTCTGTGCTGGCGCACAAGGGGCTAGGGAAGGGGTTGGGAGCCTCAGGAGTACCGCGGGGTACTGGAGTGGCTAGGTGGCCCGAACCTCTAAAGTACTGCTAGGCGATGAAACAAAGGCAACGGTTTGGTTTGGAATTCGGATGCTTATTTGGCCATAAGTGTCGCTGAGTCCAACTTGTGGCAATCAGTACAACCTCTGATCAGAGTAAAACCTATTCGAATAGTCCTAGTCCACTGGTATGGATGAATTACGGCTTGGTTCTTCAATTAGCACTTTTCATAAACTAAAACTGTGGGGAAAGGTTTGGTTTTGGTTGTGGAATGGTTTTTGGGTGAAAGTTAAGCTACGGGGGTAGAACCCTGTAGCGGCGTGGAAAGTATGATGGCCGAAAGGTCATTGGCCATGCGGACCGGCAAGTCCAGTGGCACCCCTTCTGGAAAAAACCCTGTTTCTGAATGATTAAAACTTGTTAGACTATCTCGAACCCGGCATACAAGGTGTCTTTATGCAAAACCTCCCTAAGCTCCAGATATATCCTGCATATAGATGTAGCTATACCCCCACTCCTTACGGAGGAAGGTGGGCTTGCAGAGTACGATTGTACTCACCCTTGCTTTGTTGATGTTTTTCCAGTGGAGACAATGAGAGCACCGTATACGGCAGTGAATAAGGGCTACGACCTACTTCCCAACCGCGACGTGGGGAGACGTGGGCCTATGTTTATATTCCGCTGCTTAGTCTTCAAGGGCTGCGCCCCTTTGTTATCTGACCCGTTAGGGCGGATCTGTATCACTCTGATGTAATAATGTGATTACCAAACCCTAGGATGGTAATAAAGCACATTTTAGTCCCATTATGGAAACTGGGGCGCTTCAAGGAGTATGACATAAACATTAGATATGCTGTTAGAAGAGAATATTTGATAAGGGGTCTATGTCAACCAATTGGTCATGTGTATCCAAAAAAGATCATGAGTGGTAGAAATAGAAGCTTTGTTGAATCATGGTTCAAAAACCATGTTTGGTTAGAATATAGTGTTAGCAAAGATGCAGCTTTCTGTTTTTATTGTTACCTTTTCGAGCAACCAAGACCTGAAAATTATGGTGCTGATGCTTTCACAAGCACGGGGGTTTCTAATTGAAAAAATGCAAGACAAATATTTAGAGAGCATGTGGGAAAAGTGGACAGCTTGCACAATAAAGCTAGACAACATTGTGAGGATTTTAGGAATCAAAGGCAAAGTGTGGAACATGTGATGTCAACTATAACTGAACAAAATGAAGCAGAATATTTGGGTCGCCTCACTGTGATATTGGCTATTGTGAGGTTTCTTTTATTGCAAGCTCTTGCATTTCGTGGCCATAATGAGTCGAGTACCTCTTCCAATAAAGGAAATTTTCTTGAATTGACTGATTGGTTGAAACTTAGAGATGAAGGTGCCATAAACCTTCTTGATAGTGCTCCTAGGAATAATTTACTTACCTCACCAAAAATACAAAAAGATATGTGTGAGACTTGTGCTAAGCAAACAACTAAAGCCATCTTGGATGACATTGGGGATAAAAAGTTCTCTATTCTTGTGGATGAGTCTCGTGATGCATCTATCAAAGAGCAAATGGCTGTTATTTTGAGGTTAGTTATCGACTCTCCATTACTCCTTTATGTGTGAGGTTAGTTTTCTTTTCTTTTTGATAATGGCTAACCATTTATTGTTGTTTTGTGTTGCCTTAGGTATGTGAATAGCAAAGGGCATGTGATTGAGAGATTTCTTGGTGTTGAACATGTTCCCGACACAACTTCAGCGGCACTAAAGGCAGCTTTGGACGCTATGCTACTTGATCATGGTTTATCTATTCATAACATACGAGGACAAGGGTATGATGGGGCATCAAATATGAGAGGTGAATTCCATGGGCTACAAAGACTGGTACTAGATGAAAATCCCTATGCCTTCTATATACACTGTTTTGCACATCAGTTACAGTTAGTGGTTGTTTCAGTTGCTAAGTGTTGTTCTTCTGTCACGGATTTTTTCAACTATACCACTTTGATCGTTAACACTGTCAATGCATCTTGTAAGAGACATGACCAATTGGTCCAAGAACACCATGATAATGCAGTGAGAGAAATAGAAAATGATGAAATTTTTTCTAGAAGAGGGAAAAACCAAGAAACCAATCTTGCAAAGCCTCGGGATACTCGTTGGGGATCACATCATAAAACTTTGTGTCGTCTCCAACTCATGTGGCAAGCAGTATTGGAGGTGTTAGAGAATATATGTGATGATGGCCCTACATCAGCAACCAAAACATGTGCAGCAGGTTTGTTAAAACAAATGGAGTGTTTTGAATTTGTGCTCATTATGCATCTTATGATAAAATTATTGGGTAAGACTAATGATTTGTCACAATGCTTGCAAAGGAAGGACACAAACATAGTCCGTGCTGTATCATTGATTGGGGTCACATTACAGAAAGTGAATGACCTTAGAGAATATGGTTGGGAAGGGGTTTTTGAAGCTACAAAAAATTTTTGTGTCAAGCATAACATTATAGTACCAAATATGTTGGAGACAACTGTTGCTAGGGGTCGTTCGAGGGGCCATGGAGGTCAGCTAGTAACTTACCAACATCATTTTCATCATGAAATCTATAATGTGGTACTTGACCAACTTATTGTGGAGTTAAACAACCGCTTTGGTGAAAGATCTACACATCTTTTGAGATGCATGGCATGTCTTGATCCTAGGAATTCCTTTGCCAAATTTGATATAAATAAGCTAGTTGACCTTGCCAGAATATCTACCGCTGATTTTGCCCCATATGAGCTGGTTTGCTTGGAGGAGCAGCTTGAGACATTTATTGGTGAAGTGAGAGGTGATCCCGGATGGTCAAGTTGTAATGACCTTGGTAGGATTGCAGAGCTGATGATTAAGAGTGGAAAATATGAGGATTTGGATTTGGTATTTCGTCTCATTGAGTTGGCTTTGATATTGCCGGTGGCAACTGCATCGGTAGAAAGGGCCTTTTCAGCTATGAATATCATCAAAACCGAGCTACGGAATAAGATGGCTGATGATTGGTTAAATCACCGTATGGTGTGCTATATTGAGAGAGACGTATTTACCACCATTGAAGATGAAAAAATACTAAGGCACTATCAAGATATGAGAACTCGCCGGATTAATCTTTCTCGTTCCAGTGGTATTTACATTCTACAACAACCTTGTTCTATTTTTTTTTTACATTATCTTTGTTAATTGTTAGCCGTTTTAAGTATTTAAAATGTGTTTCTTTCCATTCTTGCACTAGGTTCCACCCCCTGGACTTGCGACAATTGATAAAGAAGAATAAAATGGCACCTCCTCTTTGTATGTTTCCTACCATTCTCATGTACCTTTAGAACTTTTTTTTTGGTATGCTTTTGTTGTCACAACTCGGCCCGGGACTTGGGTGAATCCTGGGTCCGCCACTGATCCAAGGCCTGCTGTTCTATGTTACTCTGAAAATTTTGCCATTGAGCTGCTATGATGTTATATTGGGCTTATATTGGGCATCGATTGGCTAGAACTCCATAGTCCTATGGCAATAGATTGGAAGAACAAATGCTTAGAATTTGAGTATGCTGGCAATAGAATTCAACTCCAAGGTGTGCTCACCACACCTCTGTCTTGTGATGAGATTGGTTTGGCTGAAATTAAACAATGGTGAGGAAATTTGGTGTGCTGTAGAAATAATACCTGACACTAATTCAGCCACAACTCAGTTGTTACATCCTGATATTCAACAGCTCATTGCAAATTCTGGTACTTTGTTTGACAAACCAAAAGGCTTACCTCCTGTCAGATCTTGTGCTCACACTATTCCTCTTGAAGCAGGAGCACAACCTTTCAGACTCAGACCCTATAGATACAATCCCTTGCAAAAAGATGAAATTGAAAAACAAGTGCAGGAATTGTTGAAGCTGGGTATGATTAAATTCAGTAACAGTCCTTTTGCTTCCCCAGCCTTGTTAGTCAAAAATAAAACTGGTGATTGGCGTCTATGTGTTGATTATAGACGTTTGAATGCAATGACAATTAAAAACAAATACCCTCTACCGGTGATTGAGGAATTACTTGATGAGTTGGCTAGAGCTCAGTGGTTTACTTCTTTGGATTTGAGAGCCGGCTATCACCAAATCAGAATGGAGGAAGCAGATCAAGCCAAAACAGCTTTCCAAACCCATCATGGCCACTTTGAGTATACTGTCATGCCTTATGGAGTCACTGGAGGCCCAGCTACTTTTCAACAAGTGATGAACACTGTACTGGATTCAGTCTTAAGGAAATTTGTTGTTGTCTTTATTGATGACATTCTAATTTATAGTAAGACTTGGGATGACCATTTGAAACATATCCAACAAGTTTTCCAAATTCTTTTACATCATCAATTCAAAGTCAAGTTGTCCAAGTGCCAGTTTGCCAAAGAAGAACTTCACTATCTGGGGCATTTGATTAGTAGACATGGTGTATCTACTGACCCTGAGAAAGTGCAGACAATTAAAAATTGGCTGACACCCTCATCTGTCAAGGATGTTAGGGGTTTTTTGGGCTTAGCTGGATATTACAGACGTTTTGTCAAAAATTTTGGATTAATACGTAAACCTCTCACCAATTTACTCAAGAAGGGTGCTCTCTTTGTGTGGACTGAACCACAACAATCTGCCTTTGATGCTTTGAAGCAAGCATTAGTTTCTGCTCCAGTCTTAGCATTACCAGATTTCTCTAAGCCATTCACTATTGAAACAGATGCTTCTGAAATAGGAATTGGAGCAGTTTTACAACAAGCTGGACATCCTATAGCTTTTGTCAGTAAAGCTTTAGGCATCAAAAATCAAAAACTCTCCACTTATGAAAAAGAATGCTTGGCAATTTTAATGGCAGTTGAAAAATGGCGCTCCTATATTCAGCAAACTGAATTTATTATCAAGACTGACCACAAGAGTCTCACTCATTTAGATGATCAGAGACTGTCCACTCCTTGGCAGCATAAAGCACTCACTAAGCTCATGGGCTTGCAGTATAGAATTTGCTACAAAAAGGGAGTGGATAACAAAGTGGCTGATGCTCTTTCTCGCCAACCAGTTCATCAATATTCAGAAGTTTATCACATTTCTTCTGTGCAACCAGTTTGGCTTCAGGAAGTCATGGATGCCTATCTTACTGACCCAGTCACAGTCAAGTTGTTGTCAGCTTTGGCCATCAAGCAGCCTTTGGGTCCTTATACCTTGCATAATGGTCTCATTAGATTCCATAAAAGAATTTGGATACCTGACAGTATGGGTCTTCAGAGGAAAATTATTCAGGCTCTTCACACGAGTGCAGTGGGAGGCCATTCTGGCTTTTTGGCTACTTACACTCGCATCAGATCTCTGTTTGCTTGGACCAAGACGAAAGCACGAATCAAAATCTTTGTGGCACAATGTCAGGTGTGTCAGCAAGCAAAACCTGAACGTGTTAAATATCCAGGTCTGCTCCAACCGCTTCCAGTGCCTGATTATGCTTGGCAAGTAATCACCATGGATTTCATTGAGGGCCTACCAACATCTGGACATTGTAATGCAATATTGGTAGTCGTGGATAAGTTCTCCAAATACGCTCATTTCATACCTCTGTCTCATCCATTTACAACCTTGCAAGTTGCTGTACTATTCATGGATAATATCTATAAATTACATGGTTTACCTCAAGCCATTGTATCTGACAGAGATCGTATCTTTACTAGTTCATTGTGGCAGGAGCTCTTTCGACTGTCAGGAACTGAACTCAAAATGAGCACAGCTTACCATCCACAAACGGATGGACAAACTGAGAGGGTGAATCAATGTTTGGAAGGCTACCTCAGATGTTTTGTTCATTCGTGCCCTCACAAATGGAAGAAGTGGTTGTCTTTGGCTGAGTTTTGGTACAACACTAGCTATCATTCCACTCTGGATAAAACACCCTTTGAAGTGATATATGCATGCACACCAAGGCACTTGGGTATTGATAGAGTGGAAGCATGTGCTATTCCTGATTTAGAAACTTGGTTATCTCAGCGCAATCTCATGGTACAATTGCTTCAACAGCAGTTGGTTCGAGTGCAACAACGTCAAAAACATCAAGCTGATAAAGGCCGTTCTGAAAGGGTGTTCCAGGTGGGTGATCTTGTGTATCTCAAACTGCAGCCATACGTTCAAAGCTCATTGGTGAAGCGTGCAAATCACAAATTGGCTTTTCGGTACTGTGGGCCATATACTGTGCTAGAAAGAATTGGAGCAGTGGCTTATCGCTTACAACTTCCTACTGGCTGTTCCATTCATCCAGTGTTTCATGTATCTCTGTTGAAACATGCAGTCGGTCCACAAGTACAAGTGAGTTCTACACTACCACCTTTCACTGACTCATTTCAGTTCCCTGAACGTATCCTCCAACGTCGTCAACAAACATTGGATGGCCAACTGGTGCATCAAGTGTTGGTCAAGTGGTCATCCTAGCCAGCTTCCTTGGCCACATGGGAACATGAAGAAGATCTTTGTCGCCGTTTTCCTGCAGCACCGGCTTGGGGGCAAGCCGGTTCTAAAGGAGGAGGGGATGTCACGAACCTTGATACTACACCGAGGACAAAGGAAGGAAGGCCCAACTCTACTGCAGGCCCACTCCAAGAGAAGAAGCTACCTGGTAGAATTCGTAGGCCCAACTCATTGCTCGCTGGCCCAGAGTGGTTACAACAGTAATAGGATAGTGTTTATCTAAGAAAGGGAGAGAGGAACTTGGAGATCATGAAAGGGAAGAACAAAACTAAACCGTGCTCACTCGGCATGGCCGGTGGCCGGCGGCGAGCGTAGCTCGATGAACTATCGAAATTTGTCGTGAAACCTATCCGAATCGTATCATCCATGTAGCTCAAAGTAGTATACGTAGGAGTATTAGATATTGATTAGCTCGCGTATGTACTTTTTCCAAGTAAAAGAAAGTTCAGCCGTCATGTCCACTATCCACTGTCTTCTTGACTTCTAGATACTGTCGATACGGTTTCGCACCAAACACTACAAGAAATCCTAGGTCATCTAGGGTTGCTGGTTGATGTCGGATAATGCTGCGATGGATGCCTAATAATCCGGTAACACCGCACACAGTCCGGCGAGGCGCGATGGAAAGTCCGGTGAGCCCCGGGGAGAGGGGGCTCGGGTAGACCTAGCGCCGTCTTCTCGGGAGAGAGCCTGTCAAGGAGGATGGTGGCTAGGGTTGCTCTAGGATCAGCAGACCACCTAGAACGCCTTTATATTGCCGTCGAGACGTTAGACAACATAGGAGATTGGAAAAGTAGGGCAAAGAGATAAAAGGTAAAAACGATAAAATTGTTTGATTTGGTTCGATTGTGGTACCTCAATCTGCTGTGTGGCCCTTTAGACCATGTGCAGCAGGATGTGTAAATGCATTGTATATCTACTATTCTAACTACCTCTCTCTCTGTGAACGGTGTCGCTACAGTATATAGCCACTCCATTTACCCAATCCACTGCGTCTTATATTTATAGGGAGCGATGGTCTTACCCCTTTTACAAGCCAAAACACGTCCTATACCGACCTAGACTCAATTGGAAACTCCTTTTCGGATAAAACATTGGTCTATCGGACTATCTGGTGCATAATACCAGGCTATCTAGAATTCTCGAGGAGAAATACAATGTGCACCAAAGGTCCAGTGAATGCTGCCGGATAGTCTAGTATTGCCCAAGCTGCCAACCTTCTAGAGGTCATAGCTTCCTCGTCCGGACTACGAATTAGGTCATCCATATGCAATTGTATCGATGAAGGCTACAACACCGATCACACGATCCCACCCCCCACGTGCATGATTCCTTTCTGTGGAAACGGGTGCACCTACTGTTGTTGCTACACGTGCTTCGATTCTTGCTGGCGAAGCCATTCCTGGAGTCGCGATTAGCAAAGAAAAAAGGAGAAGTCGCTTTCATGATTACGTCATAGGTGACATCATCAAAGGCAATCTAAGACTATGTACAGTGGGTTGGGCAAATGGATTGCCTATACACTGTAGCGACACTGTTCACAGAGAGAAAAGTAGCTGAAATAGTAGATACACAATGCATTTACACATCCTGCTGCACATTGTCTAATCCCTTTTCTTTGCACGTCCATAACTCTCTCGTAAAGCATCCATTTTCAAGTATGTTTTCACCATTCTCTTTGTTATGATGAGATCTATAAAGCAAGACTAATATTTGATGTATTTTGAAATATTTTATCATTGTGAACTTATATTAAATGTGTAGTCGTAACTTATATACAACATATATAGGAAGTTATAATGCACTGCGAATGTCAAATTGTCTTATATGTCTAGTAGCAAGTTATTATGATAAGATCACCGATAAATTTGTGCTAATGTTTTAGTAGCAAGTTGTTATTATAAAGTCATCAATAAACTTGTTTTTATGTTGTCTACATGCATGTTATATATACAACTAGTGCAAAATTATACACATAAGTTGTTTTATGCATCTATCAACTTATGTTATACATAGTAGTAACTTATTGATCAATGGTGTAGCCACTTATATATCAAAACTTATATGGTTATGTAGAGTATAGAGTGTTAAAACTTATTAAAAGACAATGTATGAACTTATATAGATAATGTATAGCGACTTATTTTGTAACATCATTACTTGTTTGCTAGTAGCAAATTTTGTGGAGACAAAAGCATAATTTATGAAAAGATTGTATAACGATTTATCTAAACAATATAATAACTTGTGTATAGCAAGTTACCTTATATGTTTACTTGTCGTATAACATAATATTTAGATAGATAACAATGTCAAGTTAAAATAAATTTCGAAGCAATTTATGCATTCATGTTGCTACATTTTTATTTAGAACTAGCTACTATATATTTAACATAACTTGCCTATATATAAATTAGCCGGAAATATATGTATCATGGATCTATCATGGATCTAATTTTAAAGATCCAAATATATTATAATAAATACAATGGTGCAAACGGAATTAAAAAACACTCCACGAGAAGGTTATTGCATTTTTAATGGTTGTATACTTTACTCCACGTCACGCATGCCTATGCACGATTGGATGCACTTAATCCGTTTAAACCGGATAGGATTAACATGTACATTGAACTACGTGATTTTCCTACGCGTTGCTGTGGGACTTAAAGAGTGATTTCAATATTTGTTTGAAGAAAGAAATAGTATTGATTCAAATGTTAATTTCGCTGAGAAAATAGAACAATGGAACTGCCATGGGTCTGTCAGTACTCTACCTTTAACAATAATTCTAATAAATCTATGCAATTAAAACTACTAAAAGATTTGTGGAGTGGATATTTCATTATGGCATGAGCAACACATCTTAGTGATGACAACTTATTACCTTTAGGTGCGTTTTCTAACAATACTTGAATCAAAGAGCTGCACAGAACACTCAATTTACCCTTCCTTTATCTCCTGTTGTTCTGCATAGGGGATATACGTAAATCAAAAGGCTACACAAAAAACTCCATTTACATATCCTTTTATCTCCTGCTGTACTGCATATGGGGATATGACATAATTTTTTGGGTAAGTAAGGCAAGTGTCTTCATATAATTCGAAGTCTTACATTTGAAAAGTGTAGCGACATTAATACATGAATGAATAGAGAGTAACTTTAACTTGCTACTGAATGAATTGCAATGACTAAAGCATGATGGGTTCACCTGTGTGTGAGAAAAAAATTTATTTAGTTGTACAGTAAACCGAAGAGGAGCATGATTTAAACAAGTATTTGACAATCCTTATTAGTAGAAAATTTAGAGTAACAGAAAAAAATAATATGTGGAAAATAGGATTCATTTTAATCGGCACGTTGTGGGGGCTACGGGAATTTTTAAAGTGATATGATTTCTAAATTAGTGGATTCAAAGATGGCGTGAATTTTGAAAGTAGAAATATACTAATATATATTGTATGACAACATTTTTTATCACATTATACTTGATAACTTATTCATCTTAGTTTAAAAAAATTTGACTTATAAATGACTGATCATCTGGTATAAACACAATATTATTTAGTGTACTTATTATATTCTCTTACATTGTCCATACTGTCTCACGTTGGTGGGTATTTTTTATTTTCAAGCTTTTATTTTTTAATTGAATGACCATTTTCTCATATTTTTTTTCTTCTCTGTATATTCGATATTTTTTCTTCTGTGCATGGGGTGTTTGCCACGTTGATCATTTAAGAATTTTTTTCTTCACATAAAAATTATTTTAATGTAAGTATGCATCCCATAGGTTGTTTTAAATTTCAACGATTATTTTCCTTCATAAACATACTACGTCCGTACAACTCTCATGGTGTGTGTTTTTTCTTTTTTTTTCCTTTGCTATTATTCTTTAAATGAATAATCTCTTCCTCACTTATTTTTTCTGTACTTATTCTATATTTTTTTCTTCCGTGCACGTAGTGTTTGCTTGATCATTTGAGGAGTTTTCTTCTTATTATTTTTTCCATATGTACGCATCTCATAGGTTGATCATTTTTCACATAAATATTCTATCTAACATTTTCAATTTTTTATATGTGAATTGTTGCCCCATGAAATGTTGCCAAATATTAGTCTTGTTCTGTTTTGTTTATTCGTCATGATTTTTTTTTAAGTATGTCTGATATTGTTGTTATTAATTTCTTCCGTAACCTTTTTCATCATGAGTACTCTGTCTACTACGGATGACCTTTCTGGTTGGATTTTAAGCAAAATCCGATGAAATTTTTTTCCTTGTATTTTAAAAATAATATTATAAGCGAAATCGCTAGATAAACACATCAGAAAATAAAAAATAGTTGTTTCTCATTTCCTATATGCATTCTGAAATTGCTAGTTTCATCATTTATTTTTCTTTTCAATTTGTGTTCTTATTTTATTTTGCATCAGTTTTGTTATTTGAGTTGAAAATACCCTAGTTACATATTAGAATATTCTATTTTTGAAGTTGGAATATTTTTATTTATGGAGGTGAGTATTTTTCTTAGAAAATAGAATATTGTGTTTCGAGTATCAAATATTCTTTTTAAGTACAGAAATGCAAAATATTCTTTTTCTCAAAGTATTTGGTTTTCCATAATGTGTGGGGCCCTGGTTTACTCTTTCTTTTTCTTTTGTTTTATTTTTCTATAATTTATTTATTTTGTTTATTTATTCCTTTCTTGTTTTGTATTATATAACTTCTTTTTCCTATATTGTTTTTTCCCACACACGTGCTTTACAGTCAGTGAGGTGTCTTTTCTCTCTTTTTCATGGAGTGCATTGTGTGTAAATTTGCTTGGTATGGTTAACTTTTTTCTACGAGTACAGTTGTATGCACATATGTTTGGCTTGATTTTTTTTTTCCTGCAAGTGTAGTATACACATTTTTCAAGTACATACATACGATTTTTATGCAGACTTGTGCCATTTTAATTTGGTGGCAAGTGGGTATCTGATTTTATTTCTTAATTCACATCACCAACTCTTAGTTGGTGAGCTTGAATATTTTTCCTATAAACCTAGAACATTTAGGTGGTGAGCTTGAATTTTTTTTTTTTGGGAAGTTAGAATATTTCATTTCTTAAGTTGGAATATTTTGTGAAAATAGAATATTGTTTCTAGAATCTAGAATATTTTTGTTTCAATATAGAATATTCTTACTGATAAGTTAGAACAATATGAATATGCCTCTAGTATGCGTAGAACATCGTTTTTTTTTTATTTTATTTTTTTCATAAACATAGAATATTATAGTTTTCTAACAGCTATGATATTTTATTTATAAAACAATATTATTTTACATAGTAGTGTTCATCCATAAAGAAATTCTTGTGGATAAAACATAAAATGTTGCTCTTCATAATATGTGCTAGTGGCATATAATAATATAATATGAAGTTATTCTGCTACCAAATTTTGAATGTTGATGGTAAAAAATCAAGCGACATGTTATTTTATTTTATTGTTGTGATTGTTTTTGGCTGCATCTCATTTTATGATACTTGTTGGTTTAGTTTTTCTTTTATCACAACGTGTGCTTGCATGCCGAGAGTCGTCAAAAATGGCTAGACGAAGCAAGCAAGCAGCGGGCTCATTCGTGACCTATATAGCTTGACGTGAGGAGCTCCAGGTGGACGGGTGTGCCGTGTACAGGGACTTCCTATTTGGCTTTTGGAAGAACCATA
This sequence comes from Paspalum notatum, assembly GCA_022530915.1. Classification (NCBI taxonomy): domain Eukaryota; kingdom Viridiplantae; phylum Streptophyta; class Magnoliopsida; order Poales; family Poaceae; genus Paspalum; species Paspalum notatum. The sequence goes on from CM039689.1 coordinate 30,974,366, forward strand.
AGCATACCAACTATAAAGCCCACGAGCCCAGTAGCGAGCAGGTAGTCCGGCCCAACTACGGTAGATTGATTTTTTTTTTTTATCAAACGATGCAGCCATAAGCCTAGTAGCGAGCAGCTGGTCCAGCCCAACAACAGGAGATTCACTTTTTTTTTCAATAAAACGATGCAGCCATATGACGTGCACTGACATTTTTGCCGGCTGACTTCAACACTTATTTGAGCTTAATTCAACAATCTTCACCCATGAACTCACCATTTCAAGTGAAATGTTTCAACATTTCCAGGTAAAAATGTTGAAATAGTATATCTAAAAAGTTAAAGTATTATATGTTGATTTAAAAAATAAAAATAATATATATGTATATTGGATCTTATCTTATAGTATTAATTTTACAGAACAACATGGTTCAAACGGATTTTAAAACGGATAGGCCGGTGAAGAGAAAAAGTCATTTGAAAACTAAAATGCATACGCATGTGTATTTCGTCCAGCAAATAACATAGAGACACGTGTCCTGGCCTTGATTCCCACTCCCGCCTACTCTCTCTGCCACACGCGGCTGCATGCACAAATGACGACCAATCCCGTCGCGAGCCGTGGTGGGAAAAAGGAAAAGAACACAACAAAGCAAGCATCCGACGATCGAAAAGAAATGCACAAATCTCAAGCATCGGAAGTTTAGTGGAGTTCCTTCCTTCCGAAAGACAGATAGGATTTCCGCCGTGTACAACGCGAGACCGAACAGGCCCAGACAAATGAGCGCGGCATCGTGACCCAACGGGGAGACCGAGCAGGCCCAGGTAAATGAATGCGGCGTTGGCCCAGCGGGTGTGGGTGGACGGAAATTTTGTCCACCTAGGTGTCCTGCAACAGCAACACCCGTCGCACCGCAGCGTTTCTGTTATCCATCTTTAGGTGAGTTTCCAGCGGAAATGGGCCGCTCGTACGCTGGAACTGCGCGCGGCGGCTGGCTGACGCAGGCCGGTCACGGCTCTTGACCAACCACCAGCCGGCCGCCGTTGTGCTCGGCCTGCTCGCTACTGAATTCCTTTTTCCCTCCACGGTTGCCGAAGCCAAACTGGTCCAGACCACCCCCCCCACCCCCCCACCCCCCCCCCCCCCACCCCCAGTTTGTTAACGATTGGGCGATCAAAATTGATGCTGTTCTTGGCGGTCTTCCAGAGGCGAGGACGTGAGGTGACCGATGGTTGAATGCCTCGGCCGTGCCCGGCGGCGCCCCATTACGATCCCGTTCGATGGGGGCCGGCCAGCCAGCGGAGCGCACTTACATACTTCGCCTCGCCGCCTTCTCTGTTGGAGAGACAGATCCGCCGCCGTACCAGGTAACCGGCCCGGCACACATGCAATCGTCTGGCCTGATCTGATTACGATGACGATTTATGAGAGAATGCAGAGGATGCGTAGTACCGATACAAGATCATTACAAATGATGCAATTATGCAAGGCTAATGCTCGCGCACACCCGCTGTTCGGAAAACACGCAGCGTCTCGTCTACCTCCGAAACTGTCGGCCGCCCTGCCGCCGGTGGCGCCGTTGCCGCCGTCAGTCACACGCCAGCGCCACACCACGCCCTCGTTCCGGCCGGCCGCCTGAACATGATGCATCGGAGGCTTGCACAAGAAAACGATCGTTTGGTTGGAGGCAATCGATCAAGATTCAAGCCGCCGGCTTAGGAGACACCAAAACGTGGGGGAGATGGAGAACCTCACGCCACATCAAGATTCAAGACTTGCTCCCCGTGCCGAGCTCGAGCCTGAGCGAGCGAATTGGCAGTTGGCGAGCCGCAGGCCGGAGTTGGCAGCGAATAAACGAAGCTAGCCAGCTAGCTAGCGGCGCAGAACGCAAGGCACGCGCATATGCCGGTCGGCATCCGTCGATTATTAGCGCTAGCTCCCTCCAGGTCGCCGCACTGCACAGTGCAGGCACGAGTTATGACGCGCCGGCACGCGAGCGCGGCGGAGCGCCTACACGTAGGCCAGCCGCGGGTCCGGTCGGTGGTGGCTCTCCGTAGGGTTTGATCGGTGCGCCGACGGACGACAAGTCAACAACAGCGTCCCGGCCGGCGGGTCTAAGGATGCAAGTGGGGCGGCAGCAGGTGACCCACCCCACATCCGCATAACCCACAAGTAGCAAGCGGGATTAAAATGGCAGTCCAATACCACCGCCTCTTTTTTTTTTTTTGGTACAAGTGGCAACCCACATCCGCCGCTTGCCCCTCCCATCACCGGCGCCCACCGCTCGTCTAGGTGCTCGGCCGCTCGCCCCACCCACCCCCTCCCTCCTGCACGCCGCTCACCTAGGTGCGCGTCCAGGCACTGCCGCCGACCCGCCATCGCTCGCCCGCGCGGGGCCCCAAAGCTCGCGCGCGGGGCCACTGCCGCCCGCCGAGAGGGGCACCGCACCCTCCGTCCGTCCGCACACGGCGCCGGCGTTCGCCTGCATGGGGCAGCGGCATCCGCCGACAGGGGAGCCGCCGCCGCTCGCTCGCCCGCGCGGAGCGCTGGCGCTTGCTCGAGCGGGGGCCGCCGCTCGCTCGCCAGCGTGGAGCGCTGGCGCTTGCTCGAGCGGGGCAGCCGCTGCCGGCGTTCGCCGTGCGGAGCGGCGATGCTCGCTTGTGCGGGGCCCCCATGGCCCTTGTCGCAGGCGCAGCAGGCACAGCGGGCAGATGCTCACCGACCATACCTGCCAGCTCCAACCAGTACGCATATGGGCGGGGGCCACCTCTGTCACCTGCGACACCGTCGTCGTCGAACTCGACGTCTCCGGGCTCAACTTCTCGAGCGCACTGCGGCTGCGCGACCTGCAACGATGATCTGCGAGAATCTTGGAGGCCGGTGCCGGGAGCCGGCGACAGCGAGGATTTGCCATAGTGGCCGGGGATCAACGAGGTGGGCACTGAGGAAGTGGATGGCTGAGCCGGAGTTCGGTGGAGGTTGCCCGGAGGCGAGTGCGGCACTAGTAGAAGCCGCCGTGTGGGCGTTGAGGCTCGCGAGCGATGAACCTAGCGGGATGCGGCGGCGCCGCAGGGTCACTGTAACACCCCAAAAATTAGCATCGGGATTTTTCTTCTAAATCTCTCCCTAATTCAAAATCAATTTTCGAAACCCCGATTGCTTGTTTGTTTAATTTGTGTCCTAATGTGCGCTCAACAAAAATCTCTACAAAAGTTTTCCAAAAAGCCCCTCTCCAAATGTCTACCAAAAACCTCCACCAAAATCTCCTCTAAAATCCCAAATACAACATCCAGAAAAAGATGAAAAAACTCCTTGGGCCAATTTTCCCTCCGAACAGCCCACCAACTCCCTTTCCCCCCCCCCCCCCCCGCCTCACTCGGCCCACCTGCCCCCCCCCGGCCCGCTCCTGTCGCGGCCTGCCTCCCCGGCCCAACTCCCGCTCCGGCCCGCCTACCCTCCCTTCCCCACTGCCCAGCGGGCCCCGCCGGGCATCCCCCACTCTTCCTGCTTCCGTCGGCACGGCGCGCGCCACGCGCCGTCGCGTCCCGCCGCACCCGGCCCCTGCGTATCGCGCCCACGCGTTGCGCCTCGCCGTGCGCTACCCGGACCCCGCCGCCGTCGCGTCCACACGTCGCGCACGCCGCGCACGCCTCGCCGCCATGGCCCCCCTTTCCCCACTCACCGGCCTCTCCTTCCTCCTCCGTCAGGGCACTGACGCACGCGACATGCCCGGTCCCCGCCACGCCGCGCATTCCCCCGGCCCGCCGCTCCCTTGACACCCTCTCCCACCCAGGCCCCTCCCTCCACCGCGCGGGTGCTTTGCAAATTGCCCTCGGCCCCTCCTCCGCCGGCCTCGCCTCCATTTCCGCACTCACCTCGCACCTATAAAAGGGCGTCGAACCCTTGCCGTCCCCGCCGCAAGCCTGCCGCGACCAGCCACCAAGCTCTCGAGTGCCGCAGATCCCCACCTCCCTCTCCATTGCTCTGCGACCTTTGCTCCGGCAACCTGTCTCCCAAATTCCCCACTCGCCGACCACCATTCCTCGATTGCTCTCGCCCCAAGCGCCGCCACACCGCCCCCTACCTCCCCGGTCCCTCGCCGTCACCTCCCCACCACCACCAGAGTTGCCGCGCGAGCTCCATCTCACCGCTGGTGCGCGCCCCCCACAACACCGCCATCGAGACCCTACCCCGAGCCACCAATCCACCTCCACGGTACCGACACCAGGTTCGCCCCTCCGCCCTGGTGCTCGCGCCGTCACCCTCGTCGCCGGAACCGTCACCGGCGGTGAGAACCGCCGGTGAACCGGCGCCAACCGTCGCCGCCCCGAGTCAGCCCCGAACCGAGCCGCCGCCGTCACCCCGTGACGCCGTCGCCCCCTCCCTCAGCCTCTGACGCGCGGGCCCCATGCGGACGGCGTTAGCCGGGCCGCCCCGGCCCTCGTGGGCCGGCCCAGCCGGTCGGGCCGCGTGCCGCGCTCGCGGGCCGCGCGAGCCGAATTCCGCCCATGGCCCAAGTCATTTCCCCGCGGGCCAAACCGAGAAAAGTCTAAATCTACCCCCTGAACTTTCCAGAAAAGTCTAACTCTACCCCTTGACACTATATACTCCGTATCTCCTCCGTTTGAACTCCGATTTAGGTGATTTTCGCGCCTAAATTCATCTAAAATCAAGCTCTACCTATCCATACACTCTACAAAGTATCTTTTCCCCTCCAACATCGCCATGCGATCACCCTCCCGCCATTTCCACTATCACCCCAACTGCCCCATCCCAATACCAAGGCAATATACCCATAACCGCAGCAAAGCCAACAACCCGCACCGCCACGAGCTCCTCTCCACCACTTTCCAGAGCCAACCCCTCTGGTAAAATCCGACCATCCAAATAAACACCAAACTTCCATTTACCTAAGATTTATGTTGAGCTCATGTTTATCCGATATGTGTGCTTCCTTGTTTGTGCGCATAGGTTATACGGGTATCATAGCCGGCACGCCTCTCGCAAGGATTTCCATGAGACTCGAAGCCTGCGCCCGGCAATTACAGCAGATGCTAGCTGAGCACGCACAATGGATGGCGCACCACCGCGCACAGCAACGTGCTCGGCATGCATAGTGGTTGAGGTACCATCGTGCCCAGCAGTTGGAATACCAACGCATTCGGTAGATGGCGTACCTCCGCCACCAGTGGCTGGTGCGTCATCAGCACCGACAGCAGGAGCACGAGGATGCCCAATACTGGGCATTACGCCGACGTGTTATGCAGCAGCAAGGAGGACCACGGCAAGTCCACTGGAATCCCCACTTGATGCATAAAATTCCTACGTTTTGCAAACACAACCATTGGCCTGATAATCACTATAAAAACTTGCATGTTTTGCCTGCTAAGGTAACCCCACAAATATACCGCCACCTAAGCCTATTTTAGATGTAGTGCGCATAGGTGGATCGTTCACTTAATTATATCCATCATAATCTTAACGATAGGTTGGGATTACGGTTGTGAAACTTAATGAGTTTGAGAATGAGGATAGGTGTGCGTGTTTTTAAATAAAATGGGAAAGAACCCCGGCAAACAACCCACGGGTCGGGATACGCCATGCAAGGGCAGGGTATGAACGGTAACTTAGCAACCCGCGGTTACCCAGGTCCCGGGAGTCGTGGAGACGACCGGGTAGGTGGATGCTCGCAGTGTCGAGCAGTGGAAAGATGGAACGGTTCTACCTGCTCTCTGTAAGGACCGCGTTGATTTTAATCTCGGCTAACTCTTTTTAGTACAACCACTCGCTTTGTATGAGGCATTGACTGGGTCCAAACCGGAGTGGATAGCCTAGTAGCTTCTGTGCTGGCGCACGAGGGGCTAGGGAAGGGGTTGGGAGCCTCGGGAGTACCGCGGGGTAATGGAGTGGCTAGGTGGCCCGAATCTCTAAAGTACTGCTAGGCAATGAAGCAAAGGCAACGGCTTGGTTTGGAATTCGGATGCTTATTTGGCCGTAAGTGTCGCTGAGTCCAACTTATGGGAATTAGTACAACCTCTGATCAGAGTAAAACCTATTCGAATAGTCCGAGTCCACTGGTATGGATGAGTTACGGCTTGGTTCCTCAATTAGCACTTTTCATAAACTAAAACTGTGGAAAAGGTTTGGTTTTGGTCTGGAATGGTTTTTGGGTGGAAGTTAAGGCTACGGGGGTAGAACCCTGTAGCGGTGTGGAAAGTGTGATGGTTGGAACGTCATTGGCCATGCGGACCGGCAAGTCCAGTGGCATCCCTTTTTGAGAAAAACCCTGTTTCTGAATGACTAAAACTTGTTAGACTATCTCGAACTCTGCATACAAAGTGTTTTTATGCAAAACCTCCCTAAGCTCTAGATATATCCTGCATATAGATGTAGCTATACCCCCACTCCTTACGGAGGAAGGTGGGCTTGCAGAGTACGATTGTACTCGCCCTTGCTTTGTTGATGTTTTTCCAGTAGAGACGATGAGAGCATCGTATACGGCAGTGAATAAGGGCTACAACCTACTTCCCAACCGTGACATGGGAAAACTTGGGTCTACATTTATATTCCGCTGCTTAGTCTTCAAGGGCTGCGCCCCTTTGTTATCCGACCCGTTAGGGCGGATCTGTATCACTCTGATGTAATAATGTGATTACCAAACACTGGGATGGTAATAAAACACATTTTAGTCCTATTATGAAAACTGGGGCGTTTCAGTCACGTGGGTTTGTCCCATGAAACCCTCATCCGTGTGTGGGTTAATTGGTTGGAGTAGGTGGGCTGGCCCAACGGGTTGGCGGCGTGGCCCGCGCCGCTTGCATCCATAGGCAGGTCCATGGCGCGGCTCGCTCGGCCGCCCCGCTGTCATTTCGGGGCGCTCATCGCGTCCACCTAGGTGGACGCGAGCCACCCACCTCGCCTGCCCTTCTTCTTCCCGTATTGGGCCCGGCCCAACTCCGCCCGTCATCTTTCTCCTCCCATTGTCGTCTTCTTCCCCGCGCCATCTTCCTTCTCCCGCCGCCGGCGCGACCCCGACCGCGCCCCTGCCCCACCCCCGCGACCCGGAGGCCGCCGGCGCATCGGCAGCCTCGCCGCGACCTCCCCGCCCGCCGGCTGCCGCCTCACCGCCCCCCCCCCCCCCCCCGAGACCTCCACCGGCATCGTCCGCCGAGCTCCCCCGCCGCAAACCCCCCCCCCCCCCCCCCGGCTCCAGCGTCCCCGCCTCCGCCGCCACTCTCCACACCGCCGCCACCCTAATCCGGCTTCGCCGGAGTCGTCCGCCATCACAGTCGCCATGGAGCTCCCCCGCCCCACCCCGGCCCAATTGCCGTCCTTCCTCGCCCGGCCGGCGCCGCCCGCCACCACCGCCGGGCCGGCCTGCCTCCCCGGCCATCCCTCTAAGGCCGGGGAGGAGATGGAGCTCACCGGCGACGGCGACCCCAAACCCCCAACTCCAAACCCAAAACCCCGAGCTCTAACCCCAGTGGCGACGGCGACGGCGAGCGGCGGCGCGGACGGAGCTCGGGAAGGAAGCCATGGCAGCGGCGGCGCGTGGGAGGAGAGGGTGGCGTGGCGCGGGCCGTCGGGGCGGCGTGGGCCAAATTGCGCCGAGCGCAATGAACGGGAGGAAGGATGGGTGGACGGGGGTTCGATTTACGGTCCTTTCGGGGCTGCCCACCAGCGCTTCTAGAACCGCTCCGCCGCTTGGCTTTCAGTTGGCACAGCGAGCAGGACGCCATAAAACACCGCGCGCCCCCATCCCGCGTCCTCTACTCCTCTGCCTCTCGTCTTCCGGTAACCACAGCGGGACGGAGCCGGACTGCCGGAGCTCCTGCCAGTGCCAGCCCTGGCGGATCAAAAGCGACCGAGCGAACGGAGGCACTTCGTAGCCGGCCTGAATGCCTGATGCGCCTGCGTCACTTGCATTGTCGCGGCAGCTTCGGCTGCGGGCCTGCGGCTGGCAACGGGGAGCCCAGAGCATACTGACAATCGAATGTACTACTCGCCGATTCTGAATATCTCAGATGGTGGCAGTCTGCGTTCTGCAGCATTTACATGTACTGTTATAGCAGAGAGCAGAGCAGAGGCCATGCCGCCGGCGGTACTCCGGCAACAAAATGGACGCAGCAAGAAGGTTTCATAAAACATTTTCTTGTAATTGTATATATGCACGGAGGAAAGCCATGACGATATCTATTCCCGCATCAAACACAAACCTCAATTTTTTTTAGCTACATAAACCTACACGCCCATATAAGTATCTCAAGATTAAGGATATATTTTATCTTTCATATAGTTCTCTTTATTTATAGAGTGCCAAGTTCTAAAATGAGTAGGAGTGCATAAATATACTCAAACTCATAAATAAGTATCCATGCGCAGATATCCAAAACTTAACTGATAATCACTTGTTTTCGCGATCCATCTATATATGGTAGATCAAACCAAATTAATCCTTTGACCACCGATGCTGCACGAGCCTGATGGATCGGTTAGCTGTGCCGGCGATCGCCATTGAATGCCCCAACCACAATTTCCACCTCCCATTTACTCCGCTCCGCGTCACCGGAGCGCTATATCTAGCGGCGGCAGCTCGTCACTGACTTCTCCAACCAACTCATACTACTCGTCGTGGCCGGCCTCGCATTTATCGCCACGTCCATGTCCATGTCCATGTCCATGCAACAGCCGACGACGATGGAGGAAGCGGCGGCCTCCTCGTTCTCGTTGCTGCAGCTCACCTTCACGGCGGCGGTGGCGGCCGCCGCCGCGGCCGTCGCGGTGGCCGTCGCGAGGTACAACACGCGGTACAGGGGCCTTCGTCTGCCCCCCGGCCCGCCCGGGTGGCCCGTCGTCGGCAACCTCTTCCAGGTGGCCTTCTCCGGCAAGCTCTTCATCCACTACATCCGCGACCTCCGCAAGGAGTACGGGCCCATCCTGACGCTGCGCATGGGGGAGCGCACGCTGGTGGTCATCAGCAGCGCGGAGCTGGCCCACGAGGCGCTCCTGGAGAAAGGGCGCGAGTTCGCGAGCCGGCCCCGGGAGAGCAAGACGCGCAACATCTTCTCCTCCAACAAGTTCACCGTCAACTCCGCCGTGTACGGGCCCGAGTGGCGGTCGCTGCGCCGGAACATGGTGTCCGGGATGCTGAGCACGTCGCGGCTGCGCGAGTTCCGGCACGCGCGGCGCCGCGCCATGGACCGGTTCGTGGCGCGGATGCGCGCCGAGGCCGCGGCGTCGCCCGACGGCGCCTCCGTCTGGGTGCTCCGCAACGCGCGCTTCGCCGTGTTCTGCATCCTCCTCGACATGACCTTCGGCCTGCTGGACCTCCGCGAGGACCACATCGTGCACGTCGACGCCGTCATGAAGCGCGTGCTGCTCCAGGTCGGCGCGCGCATGGACGACTACCTCCCGTTCCTGCGCCCCTTCTTCTGGCGGCACCAGCGCCGCGCGCTCGCCGTCCGCCGCGAGCAGGTGGACACGCTGCTCCCGCTCATCAACCGGCGCCGCGCCATCCTCCGCGACGACGCCGACGCCGCGCGGGACCCCAACGTCGCCGCGCCCTTCTCGTACCTCGACTCGTTACTCGACTTCCGCGTCGAGGGACGCAGCGCCGCGCCCACCGACGACGAGCTGGTCACGCTGTGCGCGGAGCTCATCAACGGCGGCACGGACACGACGGCCACGGCCATCGAGTGGGGCATGGCGCGCCTCGTGGACAACCCGTCCATCCAGGCGCGGCTGCACGAGGAGATCGCGCGGCAGGTGGGCGACGCGCGGCCGGTGGACGAGAAGGACACCGACGCGATGCCGTACCTGCAGGCCTTCGTCAAGGAGCTGCTGCGGAAGCACCCGCCCACGCACTTCTCGCTGACGCACGCGGCCGTGCAGCCCGGGTGCAAGCTGGGCGGGTACGACGTGCCGGTGGACGCGAACCTGGACATCTTCCTGCCCACCATCTCCGAGGACCCCAAGCTGTGGGACAGGCCGGCGGAGTTCGACCCGGACAGGTTCCTGTCCGGCGGCGAGGCGGCGGACATGACGGGGTCGGCGGGGATCCGGATGATCCCGTTCGGGGCCGGGCGGAGGATCTGCCCCGGGCTCGCCATGGGGACCACGCACATCGCGCTGATGGTGGCGCGGATGGTGCAGGCGTTCGAGTGGCGCGCGCACCCGTCGCAGCCGCCGCTGGACTTCAAGGACAAGATGGAGTTCACGGTGGTGATGGACCGGCCGCTGCTCGCCGCGGTGAAGCCCCGGAGCCTCTCGTTTTGATCGAACGCGGCATATGGATATGCATGGGTGTACGTACGTACGTGTGCATGCATATGCGCGCGCGCGCGGCGGCAGCGCGACGCGACGTCGTTCACGCACAGATGCCACGTGCATGCATGCATGATGGCCGTGCCCAGCTGGGCGCTGTTGCATGCTGCCTTGATCTCCGTTCGTCATCAGGGGAATTAAGTTTAATTAGCTGCTCCAATTTCCAAGTAGCAGTCGTTCACACGAGTTCTGTGCACGCCTCCTCCTCCTCCATATGTACGTGTCCGTAGTGCGTCTCTCTTGTCGTGTGTATTACTAGTATAGTAGTATGATGTGCTAGCGCACTAGCATACTCGGAAAATGCTACTCTAGACACGTTTGATTTGCATGTGTGGGTCTGTACGTACTACTAGTAGTTCACTATATATAAGAATGAACATTTTTGTTCTGTATTTTCTAGCACACGCGTCACGCGTCAGCTAAGCACCATGGAAATCGCATTACTGATTGGTTTTGTGATGCCTGACGGATCTATCTATATATGAGGGATGGCGGATGATACATATATATATGGCTCGTGGTTTCGTGTTCGTGCACGGTGCATCGCCTATGCAGAAGCATTTGTGACGTACTACTAACTGTCAGCTTCTCGCTTCAAGTTTCAACAAGTTCATACTCACATTCCAGCGGGAGCGGGCACTCATCTTCACTTCTTCTGGAGAGTCCAGCGCATTGGAGCAGATGGCACATAATTCTTTCGTAGTACTACAACGTACGTCCACGCTGCAATTAATGATTGCATAATTAGGCCAATACGGCAGTGGTACTACCTAATCGAAGTTTAACCGGAACTAACTTCTTATAGACTTCTAGCATGATGGTGGAGGCGTGAGAATGTCTTTGTAATGGTTACTAGAAAAAGGGGGGGGGGGGGGGGGAAGAGGGACAGAGGTGTGAGGTATATATATATATACTAGCAGGACCCCCCGCGCGTTGCGCGGGGCAGGGCCACGCCAGGCACGGGGCAGCTCCGGCCGGCCAGCGTCGAGCGTGGGCCTGGGGTGGCGCCAGCCGGTTTGGGGGCGGGGGTGCGTACCTCGAGGCGGGCGGAGGGGGGGGGGGGCGAGGAGCCGAGCGGCGGGTGGCGCGAGGACGTTGACCGCGGGCCGGAGCGCGTCGGCGGGGCGGGGCGGCTTCCAGGCGGGTGACGCGCCTCCGGTCATGGATTCCGCCTCGGCTTGCGACGCGCCACACCAGATCCGGGAGACGCGGGCCGCCTTAGCTCCGGAGGCAGGCGCACGGGAGCAGCGGATCTCTGGCGGGATTGGCGCGACGGCGTGGCGGAGGAGGGGATCATGTGCGAGGGAGCGCGGTGCCTGCCGGCGGTAGGGGCAGCGGCGGGTGGGTGAGAGAGGGTGTGGCGCGGCGGCCGTCGATAGGCGGTGTGGGAGCGGCAGATCCACCGGTTAGGGGCGGCGCGGGTGAGAGAGGGCGTGGCGCGGCAGCCCACGGGCGGTGAGGGGTGGCACGGGGGAGAGGGCGTGAAGGAGGCAGCCGGTGGGCGGCGAGGGGCGGCGCGAGGGATAGAAGGCGTGGGCGCAGCGGCCGGCGGGTGATCAGGGGCGGCGCGGTTGAGTGGGTACGGGCAAAAGAAGAGGAGGCAAGGTGGTCTGGACTCTGGATGGCATGCGGGGGAGGAGGAACGATCCAGAAGAAGCCGCATCTACGACGGAGGCCGGTGGAGCAGGTGCATCGGACGGTCATGATGTGGGAGCTGTGGATCTACAGGAACGTGTGTCTTGCGGGCGGAGGGTGGGCTATTGATCAACAGTACCGTGGGAGAAGATGCTCTACCGGCGTAGAGGTTTTTATAGATATAGCAAAATCAGCGCTACTCCTTCCTACCTAAATAATTGGTCCCTGTTTTAACTTTTGGATTCGACATTTGACCATTATCTTATTAAAAAGTTTATATAAATATCATTTAGTTTGTTATAGTTTGAGTTATTATCTTAAGCGTTTAAGCAAGACTTACTGTTTTAAGTACCTGTTGTAAATTTTGAATAAGATGAATATGGTTAAATAAGAATCTAAAATCAATGAGCCACCTCCTAGTTTTCGTTGAAGCTCTTTGCAAAAATGCTCACACAGGAACGAAGCTTCGAGTTAGATAACTCTGTGGATAGCCACATATCTTCCCCACGTGCAAGTGGATTTCTTCAAGACCACACTTAGGCCCCGTTTGGCAGCGCTCTCAAAGCCATTGCACTGCGCTCTGCTCCTCGCTCCCGTCAACTCCCGCTCCCTCACGAGACCATTTGGTGGCGCTTCCGCTCCCGCTCCCGCTCCCGCTCCAAGCAACGACGGCGGTGGCGGACGGAGAGGCGCAGCAGCGGCGGATCGAGGACGGAGAGGCGCGGCGGCGGCGGATCGAGGCCCCGAAGGCGCGGCGGCGGCGGATCGAGGACGGAGAGGAGGCCCCGAAGGCGCGGCGACGGCAGATCGAGGCGCGGCGGCGGCGGATCGAGGCCGAGGAAGGCGCGGCGGCGGCGGATCGAGGAGTGGGACGGAGGGAAGGAACGAGGGAGAGGACGAGGGAGCTGGGAAGCGGGATTTTTCCGCTCCCTTGCCGTAGTGCAATTCGGAAGGAGCAGAGCGGACGATTCGCTCCCGGATTTTCGCTCCCTTTCCCGTTTGGCAGCGCACCCCGGATTCACTCCCGAGAATCCGGGAGCGGAGCACTGCCAAAGGGCCCCTTATATGCTCCGTCGTCTTCATTTGGTAGACCTTTGTCCTAAATCCCTAGGGCCTATCCTCTACAAAGCTCTGCTCCAATAGCCACTCCATAAACAAGGCTGGAGGGTCTCTCTAGACCTACAAGCCATATGTGTATAACTCCAGGTGTACGCAGAGCACCGGTAAGCAAGAGATATCGCAATCCTCGTCTAACTCTAAGCTAACATCTAAATAAATTTGCTAATTGGCCTAACCACTATATAAGCACAAAGTATATTGTTTTCTTAAGCACGTGCACTAGGGCCGTTGTTAGAGTTCTAGGCCGATCTTCCAGTTAGATCTTTGGATACAACAACGCTCCATGTGTTTTCCATGCGCAGACCTGCCCTTGGCGCCACGAGTTTATTCCTTGGCATATGAACACTGGTGCACACGCTCTTGCTATGATTTTTTTGTCTGTGATCCACTCATCAAGCATTTTCTGCCAACACAATCTACACTATAAAAGAAATAGTTTTTTTTACAGCTATACGAAAAGATTTAAAAGTTAGAAATTGTCTAAAACTAGTAAAAACAAGATATTTTCACACTTCAGTCTTTTTTATTTTTTTTACCTAGTTTTGTATCTATACCCACAGATTATTTTCTTTGTTTAGGAAATAATGAGAAAGAAAGGATGTCAATCAAGTGGATCTTCTTCCTTTTAATTCCTTATCCTTGAATGCATCTCATGCCACGTGTCTGTTTTACGTCTAAGTTTTGCAAAAGTGCGCAACGCCCCGACCTGATCGATCGAAAGACAAGCTATGTATGTATCCACTGCAGCAGTGGACGACCTTCCATGTATATCCATATGATTGTTTTGGGGCTTGTAGGCTACGGCAACGCCTTCTGTACATACAGTAGCAGTCATACATCATTGCTCCTATCATCATTATCATAACTATATGGATGTGCTGTGAGCTTGATGAAGATGGCCGTCTAGCTATCGGCAATTCAATGCTAGACCATCTTCTGTGCTGGTGCTGCCAACCATATTTTCATGCAACCACAGTGCCTTGAAAAATTCAGAACAGTAGCATGTAGAATCACACTTGGTTCTGGCCCCCTCTTAAATGGTACAGTACTGTGCTATAGTAGCAAGTAATAAGATGGTTCGTTAACGTAGGCCGGGCCGGTCTTGAGCAGCTTTGAATGTTGAAATCGTGTCCGGCCGGATCATACAACGAATCAGGAGCAAGAATTAGCCGTGCTTAATGATTCTGGCAGACAGATATGGGACTAAGGTGTCTGTTGGACTGTGTTTTATACACTGAAACACTGATAACAGCTGCTTTCTCTTCTGCATCACCGCTCACCGGATGCCTGGGAGGCAAGCTGGCGCCCAATGTCCCCGGGCGATCTCTGAATCGATCAGGAGCAAGCAAGCATGCATCTCCAGTCCATGGCAAAGTCCCTGGCGGTGTCTTCGTCGTCATGGCAACTGCCAAGTAATGGCCGATGGTACGCAGATTGCAGATGCAGTGGTGGAACCAACAAACTGGCGGGTGGAAGCTGCCGCGGTCATAATTTGCGTGCATGTGCAGAGCAAGTACCGGTAGTAGGCGGCGCTGTGCCATGCACCGCCGCTCCGCAGGGCACGGCGAGATGAACCCGGATCATGCCCTGCTGGGACTCCCCCTGCCGCCTCGGCGGCCAGCAGATGTACCTGAACTCTGTTGCATGGGCGGTGAGTTTTTGATGGAGCTGTGTTTAGAGTTTCTTCTGGGCTTTGGTATCTGCGGGTTTTTTATTTTTGGAGCTTTGCAAACCCACACCACTTGAGACTATCCACACTCATTCTACCCTATTTCTTTATCCTAAAAGAAATATTCTGTCCTAATCAGCGAGATTCTCTACCTTATACTACAATCCTCCGCACTTATCTCTACCCTATACCTCAACTCTATATCAACTACCACTATTTTTTATTATTTTCTATTCCATCCCTCCTCTGTCTCCTTTCCCAATCATCTCTCCCCCGGCCACCTCCTCTGCTTCCACTCCCCTCCGCCCGGGGCGATTCTCTTCCTCTCCGCCCTTCCATGGCCGCCGCTGCGCCTCGTCTCCACGTCGCGGGCACGCCGCTGCCGTCCTTGCTTCCTCCCTTCCTTCCGGCGGCCTCCTTCGCGCTCGGCGGCCGGCGTCCTCCTCGTCACACGCGGACCTCCGCGCCTCCGCGCCCGGCGGCCGGTCGTCCGCCTCGTCCCCGCGGACGCCGCCCTCGTCCTCAGATCCGGCCTCCGCCAACGCGCGCCGCCGCCCTTGTCCTCAGCTCCGGCCGCCCGTCCCTTCTTCCCCGCCATGGCTGCCGGCCTCCTCCACCTTCGTGGTGGCAGATCTGGGCATGGAAGCGCGTTCGGCAAGGGGTTGGCCACACCGCCGCCTCGCGAAGGTCGCCGCCCGCCATCGTCCACCTCTGCTCCTGCTGCCTCGAGCAGCCGCGGCGGCGGCCTCCTCCCCTCCTCACCTCTGCCCTCGGCCCACCGATGGAGAAGGCGCGCGGGGAACGGCCGGTGCCAACGTGGACGAGAGAGAAGTTTAGGGGGCGACGCCAACCACCCCATATTTGAGGTGAGAGAAGCCTCTCCTTACCGTAGGGTGGCTTTCTGAGTCGCCGGCTGCAGCCCTCGGGTCGACTGTAAAAGTTTAGGGTAAGGTTTGCAGTACCCCACTGCGGATAGTCTGAGTGTCGAGGTCTTCTGCAGCACATTTTAGCAGTGCTTCAGAACATACGGATGATATGTTCCGAGCACACCGGAACAGCACGCTTGCTGGCAGTCAGCAGTTGCAGACACTCTCCGGCCTCCTGCGTGTTGAACTGGAGAGTGGTGCCGCGATGCCTGCAGGCGCTGGCACGGCGGCACTTTACAGTACAGGACACCGTAATTTCGCAGGGGGGAGCAGCCTGGTACGAAGACCAATCACGGTGCAGGCGTTGCCCAATCAAGTAGGAGTACCGGTAGTAGATCGCTGACAGAAGAGAGAGATCTAGCAGCATGCATCATACAGCTACGGCATACTACGAACAAGTACACGCCCGTCCCTGCGGTTCGGCTGGTTTCATTCGTGTGTTCTCTGCGGCCGGTGGCACCGCACCAGAATTGTGTTCCATGCATGGACAAGATGGCTCAGTGTTCTTCTTTCTCTCTTTCTCCTTGTTGCGCCAAGAAGAAGATGACCACTTCGTCTTAACGAAAGACACGCCGTTGGGAGCGCCGGAGGGGTGGTGTACGGTGTACCGGTGTGTCTGACCAGCTAGCCTATGCCACCGCTGCAGTGCCAGTGTCTCCTGTGATTGGTCCTTTGCTACTGTACACTAGTACACTATACACCCATTGCCAAAACCGGCCGGGCGGCTTTCACTCATGTACAGATCAGCGTCTGGTACTGCTCCTGTTTTACTGTCGTCTTCTACACTCCGCTGTCCAATCATGTGGTTTGAGCCTTGTGGACTGCGCATTGTCATGTGCTTGGTGAATTGTGAGCGTGTGTATGTAATAAGGTTGGTCTGATTCTCCACCCGCTGAAAATGAAACCGGAAACTCTTGTTTCCATTGTTAAAAAAAAATGTGGTTTGGGCCTCGGTGGTGTACTGGTGTGGTGGGTCACCAGTTTCACCGCAGTCCAATCATGTGTGGTCTAGCTCTCTCTGACTCCCGTCATCTACCTCTTGCTTGCGCGGCATCATGGCCGACCGAGGTCCAGGCGTCCAGCGGCAAGTGACATCATTTCACAGAGCTTAATTGAATGGGCACGCATTGTCTTGGATCGCGACCAACTCCTTGCTTGATCATCAGGAGGCCTTGAAAAACGCCCAGCAAATATGAGCCGCCGTACGTACGTCCAACTAGAAATTTGAGGGTTCATTCATGATTGACACGCCAGCTGGGCCCGTCCCTGCGACGATTATACGTATCAAACGGACTAAAATGGGGCCGTCATTAAGCTGAAACCTGCAAGCCTAGTAGCGTCGTATTGTCGTTCGCCCACAAATTGTGGGATCAACGAATTAGAGAATTTCTCACACTAAATCAAACCTCTGTCTAATTAGCTAGCGTGAAATGCATCCCATATCTTTAAACTTATGCATTTCCACGTAGGCCCATCAATTTTAAAAACCTACATTTAGGTCTATGATCTAATGTTGGTGCTTATTAGCCGCCATCCAAAACTTGCCAGTCGAGCGAATTTTGCTTACGGGAACATGCCAACACTTGCCATTGTGGTTAGGATAGAAGAATACGCTTGGTACATTTGTAATTAAACTCCTAGGTTCATAATATTCGTACAACAACACCCTCGCCTCTCCTCTGTTGTGTAGCTAAATAACGTCGACCGGACACTGTCGGAGCGTGAGCTCCGGCCGGGTGGCGGAATGCACCCGCCCGATCCTAAGTACTATGAGTAGTTAGGGGGAGCGATCGCTGATAGCCACGTCGCCAAGGCACGATGGTGACACAAGGGTTTAGAGTGGTTCGGCCCGCCGGAGCGTAATACCCTACGTCCACCGGAGGTGAGGTCTTGTATTGGTTTGAGTGAGAAGGAGAAGAAGATCGTGAGACTTCTTCTCTGGATGCTTTTCGGGTGTGTGTTTCAGCCTATCCTCTACGTCTCGCATGCCTCCCTTTTATAGAACAAGGGGTGCATGTACATGGTGATCGGGGCCCGACAGGTGGTCCCGGCCTGTTATCTCTACCCGGCAGAGTTCCCTTATGCTGTCTTGACTTCTTGGGTTATTTCCGGCAGAGGTCAGGGCCTTCGGCTGCGCCTCTGTCGGTGTGTCCTATGCTCCGTTGCCGTGATGTCCTCTCATCCCTGCACCTTGTACCTGCATCCGCCGCAGCAGTATGGCGCCGTTCGTGAAGTGTTCCACCGGTCTGGTGTAGTCCGAAAATGTCGCCACGCCGCCCCTGCTTGCACTGTTCGGTCCAATCCGCCATAGTACCCGGCGGTATGGCTCCAGGGGCAGGAGTGGCAGGCGGCGCGTCATTGCAGGCGGGTCACTGCGGCGTGCCACAGTGACCCTATCGTAATAGCCTGGGCGTGGCTGTCGTGCGTGGCGTAGCCCACACCGCGTACGGTGTACTTGTTTATGCGGTTTAATCCCTGGTATCCGGCGGGAAGTTGACCGCTACGCCTTGTCACGGCCGCCGTTCCTCGGTAACGCGCGTCCCACAGTATGGTCACTGTCGCCTGTCAGCGGCAGTACCGGAGCCCGTCAGCGGATGTTAGGCCACGCCCGCCTGTCTGCAATGAATGCGGTAGGTGGGTGTGGCCCGCCGCCGGGGACCCCGCCGCGTGCCCGGGGGACACGTGGCAGCCCCGGACCAGGCTGTTGCGGGGGCGAGGACCCTCCGCAGCCCGCAGCTCCCTTGCTGGGCGGGGGACACGTGGCCGCTCCGGACCTCCCCGAGCCGGGCCGGCTCGGTTCCCTTCCTGGGGTCGTGACGCGTCCCTAACTGAAGACCGGACCTTGTGGAAACAGGTCTGGCCTTCCATATGGACCTGGGGTGCAGTCCGGCCCACAAGCGTGGGTCAGAACTGCGAGTGCCTTTGGGCTTTTTCCTTACTGTGACACGTGGCAATACTGGCTGCTTCCTCTGGTTGACGGGGAGGCCAGGTGCGTTTTTCCCCAAGGGGGGATTAAACGCTTATTTGTCAGGCTGCGTGGAGTCTTGTTATGTGCTGTACTTAGCTTTTGACCTGTATAAGCGGGTACCCGGTTTGCTGGGTACCGACAGTGGCCCCTGGGCCTATCTTAGGTGAGCTTGGGAACCTAAGGTGGGCCCACCAGCGCTTATCGCTTGCTCTCTCGGGGCTTCGTGTGGCCTTTGGCTCCGGCCCCTTTGATCCGCACTGGATCACCTGGGCGCCTAACGGGCCCCGCACGATCTGGTCGTACCAGGTCGTGGGAATTTCCCCGAGTTCCGAGGAGGCAGGCCTGCGCTGGTCAGACGAAGCGACGGGCCGCCTGCCCACCTCTCCGCAGTTAAGGCAGGGGCAGCGGATCGCACGCTTGCCGCGCGAAGGCCGAGTGACGGTTCGCATTCTTTCTCACCCGGTTTCTTACCCGCCTGTCGCGGTTTGCGGCCCCTGGGGCCCCTTGTCAGGGGCTGGACGGGTTGCGGGTGTGTCCGTGCGTGGCGGAGCACCTGCTGGTCTGCTTCCGGAGCCACGACCCCGCCATCTCCCTGGATCCGGTTGTCGTAGGTCCGGTGGAAGAAACGGAGGTCGCCGCCCGGGCAAGCGTGCAGGAAGTAGTTGAGATCGTCGCCGCTCGGTTTTAGCGGGCCCCTGCAGATGAGGAGCTGGGTGCACCGGAGACGGGAGTTCCCCCAGCGCCATAGAGGCTTCATTTTGCTTTCTTTTTATTTCTTTTTCTATGTAAAAAGTAAAATCTGGAAAGAAAATAGAGATCGTGACTTATCTGTATGTTGTACATTCCCTCTTTCCTGTTGCACGCTGGTATGGTTCTGTCCGACCCCTAGCCCCCTGGCAGGTAGGCTCTGGTTTTGAGGTTGGCTACCACTAAGTCGGACCTGCATGCAACTCATGGTAGATGTTAGTAGCAAACCCGCGGGACCCTATTCTGAGCTGACTTTTCTCGACTGACTGTGGTCCGGCGTTCCTGGGTGCATAGTCCGTGACCAAGATACCCGGATGGGGATAGTAGGGTGCACAGGCTTAGGGTGCAGGACCAGGCTAAGGCACTGTACAGCCCCGGACTATCCCTGTTTTAGGTATCTTAGACACGGACCAGCTCCTGACGCTATAGGCCTCTTTCAGCGAAACACATCTTTCTCAGGTGCCTTAGGGCTTTACGTTACTGGACCTTGTTAGTCAGGATCTGGAGAGCTTGCTAATGGCGAGGGTGTGGTTCGGCGTGCTGCACGCTCTGCTCCTGGTACTGGGGAACTTGCGGCGAAGTGGGGAGTGTACAGTGCTTAGGGTACGGGACCAGGCTAAGCAGCTGACGACTCCGGGCCACCAAGGCGAGTTCCTTTTCTCGGGAGCTGGCCCCCAGCACGGCGGACCACACTCGATCGATTAGACAAGATCTCTCTCACCTGCTCCCAAGCCAGATTTTCCCGTTTCAAGGTTTAGGCGATAATAGGGTACCGGACGGGGGTTAGTGATAATGATATTGATAGGGAGATAAGGAGATAATTGAAATCATCGCAAAGTTAGCAACAGGGGCAATTTCCTTTATTTACAAGGTGAAATCATGTGATGTCAGCCAGAGGCCGGGATTACAAGGGCGGACCTCCACCGCTCTGGTCCACATGGTGGTATTACCTACCTTATAAAGAAAGAAAAAAGCCCTGCTTCTGCCTACGGATAAAACTTACGGAGGTGTTCGATGTTCCATGGGTTCGGCAGCGGAACACCCTCCTCCGTGGCAAGACGGACGCAACCGGGGCGACTTACTTCCGTCACCTTGAAGGGCCCTTCCCAGCTAGGGGAGAGTTTGTTGAGCCCTTCTCGGTTTAGGATGCGTCTCAGGACCAGGTCCCCAGGTTGGAGGACCCTTCCCCGCACGGTCCGTTCATGGTAGCGCTTGAGCGCCTGGTTGTACCGCGCGTTCCGGATTGCCGCTTGCCACCGTCGCTCCTCGCCGAGGTCGATGTCGTCGCGCTTGTCTTGTTCCTGCAAAGATTCATCAAAAGCTTGGACCCGTAGGGAGCCCAAGAGAATCTCTGGCGGGAGGCATGCTTCGGCCCCGTACACCAGGAAAAACGGGGTTTCCCCGGTCGCTCGGCTGGGTGTGGTCCGGTTTCCCCACAACACACAGGGAAGCTCGTCGATCCACTTGGCACCGTGCTTCTTTAAGCAGTCGTAGGTGCGGGTCTTGAGCCCCCTGAGGATTTTTCTGCATTAGCCCTTTCTACTTGTCCATTGCTCTTGGGATGTGCTATCGATGCGAAGCATAGCTGTATGCTAACACCGTCACAGTAATCCTGGAAGACTCGGCTCCTGAATTGGGTCCCGTTGTCCGTTATGATACGGTTAGGGACGTCGAACCGGCATACAATGGACTTAAGGAAAGCTGTTGCGGTTCCTTGGGTGATTTTCACCACTGGGGTTACCTCCGGCCATTTTGTGAACTTGTCAATGGCAACATAGAGGTATCGGTACCCACCGACGGCCCTAGGGAACGGTCCCAGGATGTCTACCCCCATACCGCGAAGGGCCAGGAGGGCGGAATCATCTGTAGCGGTTGAGCTGGTGTGTGTATCTGCTTTGCGTGGAACTGGCACGCTTTACAGGACCTTACCAGCTCGGCTGCATCCTGGAGAGCTGTCGGCCAGTAAAATCCGTGCCGGAAGGCTTTACCGACCAGCGTACGGGACCCCGAATGATTCCCGCACTCGCCCCCATGGATTTCCGTGAGTAAATCACGGCCTTCTTCCCGGGTTATGCATCGCATGAGGATGCCGTTGGCGCCACGCCGGTAGAGATCCCCTTCTACCAGTGTGTAGCGTTTAGCCAACCGCACTATGCGCTCAGCAGACACATGTTCATCGGGAAGGATCTTGTCCTTCAGGTAGTCCCGGATCTCGGAGATCCATGCATCGGGACTGCCCTGAGCCAGTGGATGTCTCCCTGATGACGTGCCGGGGTCATCAGTCCACACGATCCTTGATGGCCCCCAGAGGTGGAGGACCATCGGGACTGCTAGCTTCGAGGTGCTAGTTCCGCCCCCTTCACCCAGTTCGGCTGGCTGGGCGGTTGGTCTCAGTAGCTGTCTTTCGAAGACGCCATCGGTTACTGGGCCCTGAGTTGATGCTCTCGCGGAGAGGTCATCTGCTACTGAGTTGAGGTCTCTTGGAATGTGCTGCAGCTCCAGGACCTCAAAGTCTTTCTCGAGCTCCCTCACTCACATGAGGTACGCCGCAAGTTGGGGGTTGTTGCAGCAGCACTCCCCCCGGACCTGACTGATCACCAGCTGGGAATCTCCCTTGACTAGGAGCTGCTTGATTCCCAGTGACTGGGCGGCCATTAGCCCGAAGATCAAGGCTTCGTACTCTGCCATGTTGTTGGTGGCTTTGAACTCGAAGCGTACTATGTACTTTACTTGATCTCCGTCTGGGTCCACGAGTACCACACCTGCTCCGGACCCCCTCTCGCGGGTAGACCCATCGAAAAAGAGTGTCCAGTGTGGCTCGGTGAAAACTCGGACAGGCCTGCCCAGCTGTGAAGGTCCAGCCTCATATAGCGGGCCCCCTGGCTCAGCGGTAGTGGGTGTCCATTCCGCGATGAAGTCTGCCAAGACCTGGCTCTTGGCAGTGCTGCGGGGCTGGAAGTCGAGTTGAAATTCTGCCAGCTCCGCTGCCCATTTGGCGATACTCCGGGTGGCGTTAGAGTTGTGCAGGATCGCTCTTAGCGGGTAAGAGATCACTACGACAATTTTGTGCGCCTGGAAGTAATGGCGCAACTTCTTGGAAGCTACTAGTAACGCATAAGCGAACTTGTGAGTTTCCAGGTACCTGGCCTTTGCCCCGTGGAGGACCTTGCTGACGTAATACACCGGCCTCTGGGTGGTCCGGACCCTTGCGGAGGATCCCGGGCTACCCGCCTTTGTTAGGCCAGCCTCCTGGGCAGCCTGCCCCTCTGCCTCCGGTAGCCCACTACCTTGGCAGGGTAGGACGTCGGCCGGACCTCCGGTTTTGGAGCCGGTCGTTGTTTCTGCGGTGGACGGACCACCGCCTTCCACTCGGGAGGTCCCGGTCCCTCTCTCGCGGGGGTGCTCTGGTCTTTCAGCGACCAGGACCATGCTGACTACCTCGGATGTTGCCGCGAGGTAGAGATACAGAGTCTCACCAGGCTCTGGCGCCACCAATATGGGCAGTGTGGTGAGGTGCTGCTACAGCTCCTGGAAGGCTTGCTCAGCCTCTTCGGTCCATATAAATGGTCCGGACTTCCTCAGTAGCTTGAAGAAGGGCAGGGCTCTCTCAGCTAGTCTTGAGATAAAGCGGCTAAGGGCTGCCAAGGACCCGGTGAGCTTTTGCAGGTCCTTGATGCAGGCAGGTGGCCGCATAGCCTCGATCGCCCTGATCTTGGTTGGGTTTGCCTCAATACCCCGGTGTGATACCAGGAAACCCAACAGCTTACCAGCTGAGACGCCAAAGACGCATTTCTCGGGGTTCAACTTCGTGCGCGTTGTGCGCAGCCTGTCGAAAACGAGGGTCAGGTCCTCCAGCAAGGTTGACCCTTCCCTGGTTTTGACAACGATGTCATCGACGTAAACCTCGACTATATTTCTGATCAGGTCGCGGAACGTAAAGTTCATGCCACGCAGAAATGTGGGTAAAGCATTCCTCAGACCATAGGGCATTACAACATAACAGTACAGACCATCTACCGTTACAAAGGCTGTATGCCTCTTATCCTCTTCATTCATCCGGATTTGATGGAACCCGGAATACGCATCCAAGAAGGACAAAAGCTCACACCCGGAGGTGGAATCTACTATCTGATCTATGCGCGGAAGGGGATAAGGGTCCGGAGGACATGCCTTATTGAGGCTGGTGTAGTCGATACACATCCGAAGCTTCCCGTTCGCCTTAGGGACAACTACCGGGTTGGCTAGCCACTCGGGGTGATGGACCTCTTCGATGAAGCCCGCGTCTAGCAGCTTCCGAACCTCCTGAAGGATGAAGTCCTGACGCTCCACGGACTGCCTTCGTGGCTTTTGCCGCACCGGCTTGGCGTCCGGGTTGATCTTCAAACGGTGCTCAATTACCTCCCTAGGGATCCCGGGCATTTGTGACGGTTCCCAAGCGAACACGTCAACATTTGCTCGGAGGAAGGCAACAAGCGCGTCTTCCTATTTTTCCCCCAGATTCCCCGCGATGCGGGTGGTCCGGGAGGCTTCCGCCCCGATCTGGACGATCTTGACTGGCACGTCTTCTGGGCCAGCCGGGTGCACCTTGGGCATCTTCGGGTCCTTCGCAGGAGCCTTAATCCCAGAGGCTGAGGGGTCGGCCCCCTCGAGACCCGCTGCGTCAGCAGCGAGGGCATGGAGCTTCTCCACGGCGGCGACCGCAGCGAGGCGGTCTCCCGGCACTGTGAGGACACCAGCCGGGGAGGGCATCTTCACGACCAAGTACCCGTAATGGGCTACGGCCATGAAGCGGTAGAGCGCCGGTCTGCCAATGATGGCGTTGAACGGCAGATTTACATCCGCAACGTCGAACTGGACGCTCTCCGTGCGGAAGTTTTTCGGTGTCCCGAAGGTGACTGGGAGGTCGATCTTTCCCTTCGGGTGGACCGACAGTGGGCCCACTCCGGAGAATGGGCGCGATGGAGCCAGGCGTGACTCCGGAATCTGCAGCTGCTTGAAAGCTGCGTAGCTGATGATGTTGAGGGCGGCCCCACCATCGATCAGCACGTGGTAGAGCCGGATATTGGCGACCACCGGCGACGTGATGATCGGTAGGAGGCCGGCCCCGGCCATGTTCTCCAGGCTGTCGGATGGCCCGAAGGAAACGGTGGTGTTCCTCCACTTAAGGTGTGGGGCCACCTTGGGGACACTAGGCCTGACCGAGAGGACCTCTCGGCGCAGGGCCTTCACGTCTCGCCGGGAGGAAACCTCCCAGCTCCCGCCGTACATGACGTACAGCTTTTTGCGACGCTCGTTGTCGCTGGAGTCGGAGTCGGAGCTGGCCAGAGCGTAGATGCTCTTGAGCTCCCGCTCCGGGGGCTGGTAGCCTATCTCCTTGCCTCCAGCGGTGGCCCCGCCGTCGCTGGCTGCCTTTCCCTTGCCAGGCCGCTGGCGCGGGGGCGAGTCGTCCTTGGGCGGGCGTTCCCGCCGCTCGTTGAGGCGCCGCTGCACGAGTTTCTGTATCTCGCGACAGTCGGCGGCGCTATGGCCACTGTTGGGATGAACAGGGCACGAGCCGCCGCTGTTCCGCGCCTGCTGCCTCGGGCGCTTGCCGTTGGCGTCACGGCCGCCAGGAGCAGCCGCGGCCACGGGGGCTCCTCGCACAGCCGATAAGGACCTCTGTGGGCGTCGGTCCTTCTTCTTCTTCTTCTTGCCACCCTCTCGGGCGGCATCGGCAGAGCCTCCTGCTTGGGCAGCCGCGTTTTGCTGAGGGGAGTGCCATGCACGGCCCTCAGCGGCCTTGGCGCATTTGTCTGCCAGCGCGTACAGCGTGGCGACATCCTGCACCTGACGGGTTGCTAGCTTCTCCAGCATCTTCTCATCACGGACGCCCTGTCGGAAGGCGGTGATGATGGACGCATCGGAGATGCGGGGAATGGTACCCCGCACCTTGGCGAAGCGTGCGATGAATGCCCGGAGTGGTTCTCCGGGCTGTTGCCGCACAGCATGGAGGTGGGCCTCCACGCCGTACTGCTGGCATGCACTGGCGAAGTTCGCGATGAACTGCGTGCATAGCTCCTCCCAGGATTGGATTGACCCTGGGGAGAGGTTCATAAGCCAAGTCCGGGCTGGTCCAGACAAGGCGACATGAAAGTATGACGCCATGACGGCGTCATTGCCTCCGGCCGCTGAGATAGCGGTGACATACACCTGCAGGAATTCCGACGGGTTAGTGGTCCCGTCGTACTTTTCCGGCAAGTGAGGTCGGAACTTCGGTGGCCAACGCGTGGAGCGAAGGCCGTCTGCTAGTGCAGCACAGCCGACTCCAGCCGGTATGACCCCTGGCGGTGTCTGTGCCCCGGCCAGGGCCTGCGCACACCCCGGGGGCCTAGGCGCCGCAGCAGCGAACACTGCGTCAAGGTTCTTGCCCTTGACGGCGCTCCGCTGCAACCGTGGTTGCTCCACAGTTGTATGGGTGCCTGCTCGCCGGCGGTTGAGCTCCACGCGCAGGTCTTTGGTCGGCGCGCTCCTCACCGTGGGGGAGCGCACGGACGCTGCTGCGTTGAGCGGCGCGTGGCGCTCCGTCCTTCCACCATTGCTGGGTGCAAGTCGAGACCCAGCCCTTGATGAGCTGGGGGCGCTGGGAGAGGCTGCCGGCCCCGGAGGGTGATTGAGCAGCTCTCTGGCCGCGGCGAGTGGTCCGCGGATAGCAGCGCGGTTTGCCGCGGCACCGTTTGCCGTTACGGCACTAGCCATCGCAACATTCGCTGCCACTGCGTCCATCGCAGGGTGGCGAGGTGCTCGTGGCGTCCGCGCCGTACCGCCAGAACCGTGGTGGGAGGCGTGCGACCCTGACGAAGCCACCTCCTCCGTCGCGGCTGCGCCATTATGGATGTCGCTGATGCGAACCATCACACCTCGTGGATGTGGCTACTTGACGCTGCCCCCTACCTGGCGCGCCAAATGTCGGAGCGTGAGCTCCGGCCGGGTGGCGGAATGCACCCGCCCGATCCTAAGTACTATGAGTAGTTAGGGGGAGCGATCGCTGATAGCCACGTCGCCAAGGCACGATGGTGACACAAGGGTTTAGAGTGGTTCGGGCCGCCAGAGCGTAATACCCTACGTCCACCGGAGGTGAGGTCTTGTATTGGTTTGAGTGAGAAGGAGAAGAAGATCGTGAGACTTCTTCTCTGGATGCTTTTCGGGTGTGTGTTTCAGCCTATCCTCTACGTCTCGCATGCCTCCCTTTTATAGAACAAGGGGTGCATGTACATGGTGATCGGGGCCCGACAGGTGGTCCCGGCTTGTTATCTCTACCCGGCAGAGTCCCCTTATGCTGTCTTGACTTCTTGGGTTATTTCCGGCAGAGGTCAGGGCCTTCGGCTGCGCCTCTGTCGGTGTGTCCTATGCTCCGTTGCCGTGATGTCCTCTCATCCCTGCACCTTGTACCTGCATCCGCCGCAGCAGTATGGCGCCGTTCGTGAAGTGTTCCACCGGTCTGGTGTAGTCCGAAAATGTCGCCACGCCGCCCCTGCTTGCACTGTTCGGTCCAATCCGCCATAGTACCCGGCGGTATGGCTCCAGGGGCAGGAGTGGCAGGCGGCGCGTCATTGCAGGCGGGTCACTGCGGCGTGCCACAGTGACCCTATCGTAATAGCCTGGGCGTGGCTGTCGTGCGTGGCGTAGCCCACACCGCGTACGGTGTACTTGTTTATGCGGTTTAATCCCTGGTATCCGGCGGGAAGTTGACCGCTACGCCTTGTCACGGCCGCCGTTCCTCGGTAACGCGCGTCCCACAGTATGGTCACTGTCGCCTGTCAGCGGCAGTACCGGAGCCCGTCAGCGGATGTTAGGCCGCGCCCGCCTGTCTGCAATGAATGCGGTAGGTGGGTGTGGCCCGCCGCCGGGGACCCCGCCGCGTGCCCGGGGGACACATGGCAGCCTCGGACCAGGCTGTTGCGGGGGCGAGGACCCTCCGCAGCCCGCAGCTCCCTTGCTGGGCGGGGGACACGTGGCCGCTCCGGACCTCCCCGAGCCGGGCCGGCTCGGTTCCCTTCCTGGGGTCGTGACGCGTCCCTAACTGAAAACCGGACCTTGTGGAAACAGGTCTGGCCTTCCATATGGACCTGGAGTGCAGTCCGGCCCACAAGCGGTGGGTTAGAACTGCGAGTGCCTTTGGGCTCTTTCCTTACTATGACACGTGGCAATACTGGCTGCTTCCTCTGGTTGACAGGGAGGCCAGGTGCGTTTTTCCCCAAGGGGGGATTAAACGCTTCTTTGTCAGGCTGCGTGGAACCTTGTTATGTGCTGTACTTAGCTTTTGACCTGTATAATCGGGTACCCGGTTTGCTGGGTACCGACATACACCTTCACTTTTTCGCGTGTAACCATCGCACAATTGCAGACCTCCCTCGGCATATCCTTTCTCGTAGCCAACATGAATGTCGTTGGGATCTCTTCATCTAGTTACCGGAGAGCTGCTCAAGGAACGGGGAAAGGGCTAACTGCTGGAACCAAGGTAGGGATGTGCACCGGGTTGCTCTTGTCCCATGCCCCAAGTGCAGTGATGAGGTCGTGGAACTAAGGGCTTCAAATTTTTTAGAGATCCCTTGCCAGATCTTCTTCAACTGTTGCCTCCGTGAGAAGGATGTAAGCATATATGTTTTTTTGCTCTTTATCATTTGGCTCGTTTGTTTTGATTCGTTAATCATTGGTGTTTACCTTGGTCATAGGCGCCTAGAACATGCCCTTTCTATTTGTTGCCTGAATGAAAAGTATGAAGAAAATTTCCACACAACTGCAGGGTTCTTTGTCAGAGTGAATTGGAAGTTGAGAGGCAGTTTGGACTGAAGATGGAGCAAACAATGCCTAACCACGTGGAGCAAGTTGGAAGGTTGCATAGTGGATTAGGTCGTGTCGAGAAAGAAGCGGCGGTATCACAAAATATATTGGCATTTGTTAATGCTGATGTTAAGGATTGAAGAATGCACCACGTAGTTTGGCACGCAGTGGCATGTCCACACAAGCAACATTAGCTCGGCTGGTGGGTTTTGGATGGTGGCTAAGCATCAGGATTAGATTGTAGCCCTAGATATGTATAAGTTGGCGAGCTTAGGCGGAAATGCAGAATAAAGTTCAGGGACCTGTATGCAACGAAACAGCCATCTGCGATCATCTAGCACTAGCACTCTAGCAGACCAAACCCCCCAGCCCCTGAACCTGAAATGTTCTCATGGGATGGAACTGGTTCAGAATCAGAAGCTAAACCCTGTGCCCTACACTAACAATAAAGGATCTCAGAGTGCCGTGCCCTGTGCTTTCGAGCTGTTTGCGTCACCGATATAGCACAAATAAATAGTAAAGTGAAAGGCAGAAAAAGGAGAACAACAACCCTGAACAAACACTACATACAGGTCCTAAGCGTCGTCGACAGGCCACCCTCCCCCTCCCTCCCTTCCTTCTCCAGCCTTGTTACTGACACTTGTCTGTTGCTTGAACACGTCAATCTTACTCGACACTGACAGTGCAACAAGGCTCACCTCAACCCAACTGCTACCACGACTGGAGAAGAAAAAACAAACGCAAGGAACAGAGAAGAAGCAGCACTCGATGGAATGAAGCACATCAGTTACACACACCACGTAACACCTTGATGAGCAAGCAGAGTCACGAGTAATCCGTACGGCACACGGAGATTACAGTTATAGTTACAAGAGGGAAACGAGCTGAGCGATGATCCGTGGAGGCGGAGAGCTTCAGCTTGGCGTGCGTGCGTGGGTGGGCCTAGTAGAGCGAGTCGACCGTCTTGTTCAGCTCCTCGAGCTTCTTCATGCGCATCCTCTCGCTCTCGCTCACCAGCTGCGCGTTGCAACCGCATTGTTAGCGTTTCAGAACTCAGAAGTGGCAATACCAAGAGCTGCTGAGTGGTGGCGAAGAGATGATTTTGTTTTTAATTTACCTCGATTAGCCTGTTCACTAGCAGCGCTTTCTCCTTGCTCTTCTCGTTGTACGCCTCCAGGACCTCCTTGTATTCCTTCTCCTTTTTTTTTTTTTTTTTGTTTTCCGGTTGACAGAAAAAGATAAGTAAGTATCTCAGTTATCATGCATGTTCTACAGCTAATCCATCCATATGCACGCAGAGCATGTTTATGAGCTAGCTCTGATGAGCTCTGCGTCACCTTCTTGACGCAGCTCTTGCCGAGAGGCTTGAGCTGGCGGTTCACCGTGTCGATCCGCTTCCGTATCGACTCCACCTCCTTCCGGGTCGGGTCCGCCATCCCTTCCAGCTCCTGACAACGACAGCACCACACAGCAGGATTGATTGATGATAATCAGATAACGAACACGCCGTACTACTGAATAAACGGTGCAAAATTCCCTCGATCTGAATTCTGAAGTGCCGGTGCGTGTCGTTCAGGCTATCTTAAATTCCAGAGGTCAGTATGGTTTGACAGAAGTAGACTAACTAGCATGTACAGTACGTGCTCAGCATGTTTATGGTTTAGCAGATGTACTGAAAGGAACATACACTGCTAATTAAACGCCGACGTACGTAACAACGGTACGTACCTGCCTGATGAAGGCGAGTCGCTTGGACTCCTCCTCGACGCGGCCGAGGTGCGCGAACACCTTCTCCCTCACCTCCATCTTGCGCCGCTCGATCTGCTCCTCCTTGGCCTTGAACACCGACAGCGCCGACCTGGACGAGCCCTCGCCCTCGTCCTCGTCGCCCCCGCCGCCGCCGCCGCTGCTCAGCGACGACGGGTGCTTCACCCGCAGCACCATCTGCATCGGCTGCTCCACGCCGCCCTGCATTGTACTGTCTCTTCCCGACGCCTTAGACGACCTCTAGCTATCTCTCGACGCAGCAACGCGACCTGCTGCGGGCGTATACTCTCTTCCCTCGGTTCCTCCCTTGCCGCCGCTTATAGTTATAGCACAGCACCACCAATGCAAGGCTTCCATGCGTCGCTTTCCTGCAAAAGCTTGCTGGGTGTCTAAGCAACGGGCCGGCGGGCGGAACTGCGCGGTTAACAGGTAACATGCTGTTCTGCGCTGCAGAGCGTGCGACCTTTCGAGCCAATCCCGTCAAGGAAAACTCAACTAAAAGTCCAAAACCAAAAGGCAAGAGCCAGCTGCAAGTCCAGACGGACATGGAGTGGCCTGCTGCTGTACCGCACACGAAAGACAAGTTTGTGTGTGTGTGTGTGTGTGAGAGAGAGAGAGAGAGGAACCGCCCGCCATGATTTCGACGTGCGTGCGATCGAGCAGGAGGTAGCGGCGCACGGTTGCTTCTGTCAGGGATCACCGCCACCGATGGCGACGGCAGCGTCCACTGTCCCGTTTAGTAAGTAGTATAGTATTGTATGGTTGCCTGCCGCCGATCGATCGACTTGTCGTTGGGTCGAGTACAAGTAACTCTTCCTCCGATGCGCCCCCCGCTCGCTCGCCCGCCTGATCGAGAGCTGTACGTGCCAGGGAAGCGACTCCGGCGAGGTGAGGTGAGGTGAGGTGAGGCGGTCCTTTCCGCGGGTTTGGTGCGCCCGGCCGTGTCTCGTCGCGCTTGGCCGGGACCGACGTCGCTAGCTGAGCGCGGCGGCGACGCACCGGCGAATCATCGGCGTCCATCTTGCGACGTTTCCCCCCGTTTACTGTTCGTTTTCGTCGGGCGGCGGCGACGGGGACATGGCGTCCGCAAGCCTATATACAAACAACGCGAGAGATGAAACGTCGGTCCCGTCCGAGACACGGACCAACCTTGCAAAGCATTGCTGGAGCGAGGTGGCATGGGAGCATTGGATTTTTTTTTTTTTCAGATATACATGGCTGAGAAAAATGACGTGGGTGGAGCCTCCCAAACTTATACTGACAGTTGATCACAAGACATACGCTTTCTTTGCTGACTTTTTGAAGGACAGCAACATACAGGATACCCCAAAAGCACATCACTAGCTGGCATGTCCATTCTTAAATCATTCTCGCTCCCCAAATATAATCATGATTATCCATGCTAAGCAATCACACACACACACCCCCCATACACACCATGATGTGAAATCGTCTCAAATCTTATTAACGCCAATCTAACACCGATCGGTACACTTTTTTTTTTTTTACACTCTGATCGGTACACTTTCCATCTAAAGTAGTATACCTCATTCGAGGTTGTTAATTTAAAAAAAAAAAGGTTTCTATGATTAAACTTCTTCAATTTTGACCAAATTTTCATAAAAATATATAATTATAAGTAAAAAAAATACATTATCAAATTATACTGTGGATTTAACAAAACTAATTTTAATGTTATGGATGTTGATGCTCTTTTCCAAAATTGAACTTGGTGAATTCTAAACATGAGTTATTTTGTGTTGCTTAGCTCATTAGCTGTTAGCTCAGATGAGATATCCAAACGACGGCCAGATTTCCATGTACATTCATGCTGGATTTTTACCGACCCAAAAGGAGCAGCAGAAGGTACATGGGGTTCAGGGGTTGCACAGGTTGACCAGCACAACATCATTTGACAAGCTTCAAGAAAACAGGAACAACAGAGTAGCTCAATTTAGGCTAGGGTTCATCAGTTGCTGAAATAAGGTGTCCAATACAAATGTACCATTCAAGACTGCTTCTACAGAACAAAGTCACTTCGAACACTGCGGCTCCAGCTGGTTTTTTTTTTTTTTAATTATCATGTAAAGAGGAGCTTAGTTGCATGGCTGTTTACTCTCCTGGCGCAGAGACCCCCTGCTTCAGCTTTTCCCTCTTCAACTTCTTCTTGGATACCGGCTTCTTCTTCTTTGGCGGAAGTGTCTTCTGCGCATACATGTACAGCGCATAGTTGCCCACAAAGAATAACAGCAGGAAGCTGGCAACCACAAGCAGGACTATCATTCCTGGGTTCAGCCCCTTGTTCACCTCTTCGATGACCACATTGTTCTGAACACCAGCAGAGTAATATATGAGAAACTAAAAGGAGAGCACTGAAGCGATCTATGAGAAACTAGAAAGGGCACTGAAGGCGCAGTACATACTAAGTGCATGATGTTGCAAGATCAAGTTCAAGGTTAGGACAATCAAACAACAGCTGAAAACAGATATTCTTCTCTACAAATGGAAAATGGGCAGATAAAAAAGCTAGCTGAACAGGACCATAAACATATCAGTGATTGCCCCATTATGAAGCTTTTCTGCTATGGAACTGCTATTCACATCTGGAAAAACTAGCCACATCACAAAAATGAAGCTTAATTTGAATATATTAGTTGGCTGATAATTCATGCATTGGCATGTTTATAAACTAGCAGTTGGCAGTCCTGCGTAATCTAATACATTAGGGGATTTAGGATGGCAAATTGAAGTGATACAGGACAGGCATGAGAACCGACATGAATACAGACTACAGTCACCATTTCGACATAATCCAGAAGAACTGGAACCATTCAATCCTAGAGCACATATATTATCTTATATATAGCAATCAATTTACATAATAATCAATCAAACAACAAAGACACTCACCCTCAACTATAATGTGACTTAAACAACAACTAAACAATTATGCAGACAAACAGAGTTGCAACCGGTTAGCCAGGCAGTGCATCATAATAAAGTTCTAAGAAGGGGACAGATAAGTCTTTAAAGGATGCTAGCAGCCTTGTAAATTTCCATAATAATTATATTTTTAACTTTTAAGTAGGGAAGCAGGCAAGTCTCCAATTCTGACAGTAACTTTGTAAATTTCCAAAACGCACATGATATACAGATACTGGACTAATCAGGCCGCGATTTGAACGACGATATCAGCTAGACTGAGAATTGGACAAAATAGAAAAAAATAAAGTGGAGACTGCATTGATCAAACATGATTCATGTATATGATGCTCAGAGTGTTCCAACCAATTAGCAAGCTTATGTGAGCAGTAATGAAACCAAAGCTCACGAACAGGGTAAAAAGCATTCTGAAAATCCTCTTCCAGGGCATAGCAGAACATGTAACTAGCGCAGTTACCGCGATGTCCTAAATCCTATCGGTTAATTAGAAACCTCGCACAAATTCTGCAGATCCAATCCTCAACACATCAAGTTCGAACAATATGCGCCGAAACCAGCTACAACTCCATCCGGTCAACGTTTGCTGCCAGACACGCGCCGGAACAGCGACGACCCCTCGCTCGCTGCCACGGAGCGCATGGCCGCGCTTGGCAAGAGCAAGACACGCCAGAGCCCGCAGGAACGGTCAGATCTCAACTTCGCATGAGCGCCACGGATAGCACGAGTGAGGGGACCGGGTGAGAGGGGGGAGAAAGGCAACCGTGGTCACCGGATTCCCCCCCTACGTCAGAGCAGAGGGGTTGCCAATCTTCGACCAAATCTCGCGCCAAAACCGAAATCGCGCACTACAGAAAGGGAAGACGAACTCGAGGGAGGGAAGAAGCCCTTACTGCCGAATCCGCGAACTGATCCGCCATGGCGTCCGCCCTGATCTGCGCCAAACACCCTCCCCCCGCGCGCTGGATCAGGAATTGGGATGAGCGAGCCGGAGAACGGAAGGAAGGTGAGCACGAGAGCTGACGAATGTCAGGATCTGAAAGAAATCTCACCTTTGCGGTGCAGGTCGCCTGGTCTGGTCCTACTCTCCTAGGACGCTTGCGTCTTCCTCCTGATTTCGGGTTTCGGCGTCTCGTGTGGGTTTTTATGGGCCGTTTGATTTGGAAGTTTCTAGTGCATTGGTTTTCATCGATTTTGTTATTGAGCCGGACCTCACGTCTCGTATGTACCATTGTCTATATTTAAATTTTAGGCTAACACATAATTTTTATACCATAGACCACCATATACACAAATACTATGGACACCATATACACAGTCTGTTGAATTTGTATTAGCCTTTTCTTCTTTTTTCCCCACGCACTCACCACCTTCCTCACCCGCATTGGGCCTCAGCCTAGTTTTGCTCTTAGGCTGCTGTCACCAGGTGGCCCAAAAGAAAAGCCCAAAACACTGTTTTGCACTGTAGATAGAGAGGGAGATAGTTGGAATAGTGGATAGGCGGGGTTGAATAGACTCACTGGTGACAGCAGCCTTACGGGCCTGCAGGGCAATCATTTTCTTTTTTTCTCCAGCACGGGATTCTCCCTGCACGAACCAAACCCCTAGGGTCAAAGTCCACCGTGAATGACGCTTCAAACTTCAAAGTTCTTCCTATAGAAACTCTAACACACGCCCCTGGGTCGCCCGCTCCCTACCGAACGGCCCACGGCCTATTAAGCGTCGTCGTCATGCACTCACCGTCAACGAATTTAGAGGCTGGTATTCGTGCCAAGGGTTGCTGGGGTGGAGGTGGAGGGCTTTCTATATTCACTGGACCTAGAGGGGGTCGGAGCGGTCGCCGGTTGGTGGTGAAGGTGGAGGCCTTTCTGTGTTCACTGGACTTGAAGAAGGGGGTCGGGGCGGTCGCTAGCTTGTAGTGGAGGCGGGCGGCAGAGCGGAGGCGGCAAGAGCCACCGGAGGCTGGAGTAAGGCAGTGGAGGCAGTGAGAGCGAGGAGGCCGAAGAAGAGGCACGCCAATGGGGAGCTGAGCCGGTCGTGGAGGAGGTGACAGGGGCAAAGAAGCCACAAAGGTTAGTGATGGACAGTGGAGGCGAGAGTCGCCGGAGTAGGGGGAGATGGGTGGCGATGGAGGTGGCGGGAGTCGTCAGAGTAGGGGGAGGTGCCGGCGGTAGGGGCAAGAAGGCGAAGGTTCACGGTGGGAGGCGGCAGCGGACGGCGACGCGACACGAAGGGGTCGCATGTTAGCGTCGTCCTTCTCTGTACCCTTTTATCCATTTTAAAACTTCTGCACGCCTCGAAGCTAAAGCATGTATCTATCGTGTCGTGCTTTTTCTATCCTTGGAAATACACCTTATCCCTGTGCCCTCGCTCATGTCCCGTGCCCCAGCCGCACCCTGCCCGCTGCGTCCTTGACTTTCTTCCTTGCCACTGCCTTTTCCGTGGATGCGACCCGCTCCGAGGTCCGCCACGATGTGAGCCGCGCTTTAAGGCTAATCCAAGTAGAACTATATCTCACAGTTAAATTCGAACTCCACCCTATATATAGTTTACCTACAATGTTGATGTATTGTAGATTTCATATTTTGGTTCGTTCTTTAGCCGTTCTGCTGGACACAACTGGATGTTGTGCCCCCTCTGCTATCTATTCCGTGTGTGTTTTTTATTAAAAGCAATTATAGACGTAGAAATACGATAATCGGGAATAATTAGGCCAAACGCCTTGCAGTGCACGCGCCTTTTCTGTTTTCACATTGCTGCTTTGATACGTGGCATAGTTTGTACTAGAAACAAGAATCACACAAGACAACCACAATAGGGATCTTGCCGAACACCACCCGTTCTAGTCACACGTGCGTGAATATATAGCAGAAACAAACATGCCGTAATCTATCATTGAAACTGGATTCACTCGCTAGATCAAGAGACGTACAATACCATCCTCTATTTTTAAGTGTCACATGGTTGGCATACCCATCTCGATAGCCAGTCAACGCCACGGCCACTTGCGCATTTGCTCTCCTGATGCTGAATGGCTAAAATATTTCACTACGAGCTTCCACGGTGAACTGAAATTTGTGCCAAGTCCAACCTAGGCGTCCGGATTTCAAGATTGACAGTACCAATTTCTTAGAGGAAAAGAAGAAAGTGTATTGATGAAATGCATCTCTCGAAGTCTCGAGTGACGAAACGAAGATTCAAATTTGGTGATTGTATGTGTCCGGGTCCGGCACAGCTTAAACCCCAAATGAGACGGCGTTCCAAGCAAAATTGCGCAAACTCTATCGCGCGTCTGGTCGCGCTCGACATGAACCGTGCGACCCCCGCGGCCTGCTCCATGCACGCCGGCCCATGCGCCCCACGGTCTGCTCCCGTGCATTCCGGTCCGCGTGCGTGCCCGCGCCTTTGGCCTGCGCCCTCGCGGCCTGTTTGGCCCGCGCGCTCCGCGCCTTTCAGCCGCGCGTTGGGTTTTTATAGGCTTCAACTGCTCTTTCAACTTGCACATCGTTTTACAATAACTTGCTAGTTTTTTAATCATCCACGTTCACAATTTGCACCTCATTATGCAATAATTTGCTGATTTTTTAGATCATGTTATGTACACATTTTTGCTGATACTACATGCGCAATTTGCTGTTGTTTTTTTAAAAATATTACAACTTCCATGACTTGCCACATAGTTATATGGACTTGCTAGAAATTACATAAATTCGCTACGTAATTCTATAAACTTGCCACAAACATAAACTTTGATACAAGATTCCATAAACTTGCCACATATCCGCATAAACTTGTTAGACATCAACATAACTCGCTACATAATTCTATGGACTTGATAGAAATTACATAAATTTGCTGCGTAATCAGATAAACTTGCCACAAACAGGAGCTTTGCTACAAGATCTCATGAACTTTACGCACATAAACTTGTTAGACATCAACATAACTTGCTATATCTTTCATACATAAGTTGCTACACGTCGGGAGGTGTTGGCACTGTGGGGAACAGGCTGGGAGGTGGATGGCCAGGGAAGAGAGGCGCGGGGTTGCACGGGCTGGGGGAGGGAGGCGCCGCAGCTGGGGGGAGGGAGGCATCACGCCGGTGGCAAACGGGAGGTGGCCGAGGCGGCGGACCAGGGATGGAGGCGCAGGTCCTGCGGCTGGGATGGGGGGCGCCGAGCCCGAGGGAGGCGTTGCGGCCGAGGAGGGCAGTCGGCGGAGGGGAAAGGGGCAACCGGAGGAGGAGGGGGGAAGCGTTGAGTGCAAGCGGGAAGATGGGGTCGCGCGCTCGCTGATTGCGCGACGGGTTGCGCCTTATCGTCGTCCCAAAATTGCAGCAAGCAAGCTTAACCGTCACATAATTGGATAAGGCAAACCCAAAAAGAACATGAAAAGATACCACAAAAGCGAAGCAGAAATCTACAGTCTACATTCAGAATCTCATATCATTAGCTCGCTGATATACCACGAAAGGTTTAAACATTAAGGTCACCAAATCATTGTCTTGATTCAGAACACAACAAAAAATTATCTGCCAGTGGAACCAAACCTCAAATGTAGCCTGAATTACGTAGTAGATTCAGTTAACCAGCTAACTGTAACACATAATTGCCTTCAAATGTTTGTGGATCAGGGAGAGCATTCACAGCCTCGATACTGAACCCCTTGCGCTGGGAGACTTTCAGGTCCTCAAACACAACTTTGGCTTCCGCAGAGGCCCTGTAGCAGCATTGACTGAGCAGATTTTCATGTTCTACAATCCATGCAGGGGTGTCGGAGATGGCAAATTGAATCTTCATGATCTGCAGCACCTGGGCATTTGCAAGGAGAAAACACAGAAATTTCAACACGTTTCGCATCTCAGCCGTGCTTCTTTGGCTCTCAACTTTGGTTTCCAGCCTCGCGCTCTTGAGATGGTTCACAATACATCCAATGGGATCAAGCTTCTGGTAGTAGTTGGAGTCAATTGTGTCAACATTGTCTTCAGCTTGCTTGTCCTTTTGCACAAAAGAGGAATTAGTGGAAGCTCTTTGCTAATGTTTCAAAATGAGGGGCTAGGCAGGTGGTTAGGCTCTGCTTAGCACCTAGGCAGTCCGTTGTATGTTTTGCAAGCATCTAGAATAATGTCATCCTAAAATGAGGAATTTGGAATATTAAAACAAATCTTTTGACATTATCGTGCACTCATGAGTTCCATGACCCTAGTCTATCTTTTCTCCATGCCCAATTGGTCCAACTTTTATACATAGATGAAGTCTTAATCCCCACTAGGCAAAAAGAAAAAAAAGCCTTAGACAAAATGATTAGGACACTAGGAGCTAGATGAGGGTGCTGCTCTGCCTAGTGCCCAGGCGCCACCAAATGAAACAGGGCTCTTTGCAGTGTTCAGCTAATGGATAGTGCACACATACACACGGACAAAGCGATGGCCAATGGAGCAGCCTCAATATGTAATTACCTGGATATGATATGCAATGTCTCCAGTAAGGGAAAGCACTTGAGCAAGTTTATCGCCATCTCAATGTTCTTCTTGCTCGAGAATGACGCGCTGATGGACAGAATCTTCACATTATTGAAAGGAGCATGGAGTCCCTTGCTAATCTTCTGCAGTGTACATGTGAATGATGCCCCACTGGGCTCAGCTATGCTATCTCGGACGAAAAAACAAGAACGAAAAGTGAACTTAATACCTCCTGAGCAGCAGGTGTGTCGATGCGGTGGAAGAAATCCCGGAAGCCCACCACGAGATAGCCTAAAGCAGTAAGCTTTGGCGCCCTGATGACGGTGACCGCCGCTCTCAGATCCACGTCGCCGAGCAGACACTCAAGGCGTGGGGCGTCCTCCACGGTGAGCTCCTCTAGGTGCTTGTACTGCCACACACCGAGCAGCACGAGGCTGCGGCAGGAACTGATGCGGATGCGGCCGGGGCCCTGGATGTGCCTAAGCACGACGCTGCGCAGCGCGGGGCAACCGGAGAGCAGGCTCTGAAGCGCAGCCTCGGAGATGTGGGTCCTGGAGAGCGAAAGCTCCGTGAGGCGGAACGCGGAGG
Source organism: Paspalum notatum (assembly GCA_022530915.1). Classification (NCBI taxonomy): domain Eukaryota; kingdom Viridiplantae; phylum Streptophyta; class Magnoliopsida; order Poales; family Poaceae; genus Paspalum; species Paspalum notatum. The sequence continues at coordinate 31,013,308 of CM039689.1, forward strand.
CGGCGGCGGCCCCGGCGTCGGAGAAGCGGCACTCGCCGAGCGCGAGGGTCTCGAGCGTGGGGGAGGCGAGGAGCGGGTCGGCGAGCGCGAGGTGGCACCACTCTGGCGGGCAGACGAGGGAGACCTCGCGGGCGCGGCGGTCGGCCGCGAGGTCGCGGAACCAGGCCTCCGCGGCGGGGACGCGGGCGCGGAGGGTGGTGCGGGCGAGGCGGAAGCGCGCGACGGGGCCCCCGTGGGAGGCGAGCGCGAGGGAGATGGTGTCGGCGCTCGCCGCCCAAGGTGTCCCCGCCGCCGACGCGGCGCGGGCGACGGAGGGGTGGGGCGCAGCGGGGAGCTCGAGGTCGACGAGGCGGAGCGGGGTACCGCGCCACGCGTCGCGCCAGCGCGTGGAGAGGACGGCGGTGCACGCGGCCTCGGTGGTGGCGAGGCGGGAGATGATCGCAGAGAGAAGCTCGGACGGGAGGTTGCTAATGAGGTCCGCGTCGCCGGCATGGCATTGCAGCGGGGCCGCCATCTCGCCGCCTTGGATTTTGCGGGGCTCTGGGTTGAGGGTTTTGTCCACCGGCCGAATTTCTTTTGGTCCGGTGGGAGGAGCGACCTGGAGAATGGAAACAAGATCAAGCCACGCTATTCCTTCGAATATGCTCCGTAACTTTTAATCGGATTGCAGCAGTGAGCGGTTAGGTTGTCTCCAAGAGGATATCAATCCACTTAGCCTATCACTCTCCCTAACTTTTTATACGATCCGCAATGTGTTAATGTAGAAATTTTTATAAAAAATAGTTCAATTTCATTGAAAAACGTAGAAATGGGAAAAATCCTGTATTCCAAACAAGTGATATTTGGTTGACACCTATGTAGACCTCATATTTGAGAGGGAATTGAATGGATTTAGGTAGTACTCTCGCTGTGCCAAATTGTAAAAGGTTCTAACTCTTTTTTTATTTGTGTATTTTTATATAGAATTACACATACACGTATATAGAGAAATGAATGAATCTAGTTGAGTTCTAAAATCTTTTACAATTTGAGACAAAAGGAGTATTTGGTTCATAAAATGCTGACAAATAGAATGGGTTTGCGTTGCATGGGTGTTATGTGTGCTGGCAGACGAAACAGTTGTGGGCTTGTGTTTACACCAAGGGACGGGCGGTATGTCACATAGGACAGTATCTGATAACATCGAGTCTGGTTATATTAACACGAACCAAACACCTGCTTAATCTCTTAGTCAAAATTTGAATAGAGAAAGATCTCTCAATCTCCTTCAATGGATTCCAGAGGAAGTGGTAGTGAAATCACTATTTACCAAAGGTAGTGCTACAAAGTCGGTCATTCATCGTATTAATCAGACTGTACGGCCGGTTAAATGGACTAAAAAAAGGATTAAACAATGTTAAAACAGATTACACGGACAACACAGTTGAAGCGTATATATGGGCACACTGCTATTTACCGTATTTGTTTGATAACACAATGAAACAAAATGGTTATGGAGCTACATCTCGTAAACGGAAAGTGGGATAAGCATAGCAAAAAAAAAAAATCAGGCTTCTCGCTGCATTATTAGCACTAAGCAGTAGACCAGTAGTACAATGTAAGTAGCCACGTACTCTGAACAGATTGATCCAGAACGGTGAACCATACCAACTGAAGCAGCGAAGCCAATATGTACAAAACCACAGGGAACGTTTCAGAATTCAGATGATCAGATCGTAGGGAGTAGGGACTAGCCTAGCTCAGAAAAATGGGCACGTGCAGTCCATTTCCTTTCACGAGTCACTCCAAAGCGAGAGCTCGTTGATAAGATAACCTATCATCCTGAATAGCTGATCGTCCTGCCAGGCTGCCACACGGCCTCGAATGATCACGCCTGGTCGCATTGCGCCGCGGTGTCACCACCAGCTCTTCTCTGGAGTACTTTCTCCAATAACCGCTGTTGCAATCTATTCCTGTACAGGTGCATACACGACGTCCTCTACAGGTGCATACACGACGACTGTTCTGCTGGGTGCGTACACAGAGAAAGAACACGGTCTGTCGTCATGTGGCCAGTCCTGTGAGGCATCAGAAGATGGGTCGTTAATTTAGATTTGGAGGCGACAGTGAAATAAGAGCAGACTGTCTGCCTCAATACTCAGACTTACAGCAGTGAAGTACTCAGCATCATGATCAAGCCGACTAAATCCACCAAAGAGACCATCGTCAGAGTCCAAGACAATCTGATAAGGAAAAAGGCAACAAAGCCATCAGCATCCAGTAAAGCAAATTTGTGACCCTGGATGGGTTGGTTTGAAGACATTATGGAAATAAATTTCAGTATAGTTCAGTGAAGAAAGAAGATCGATATATATAAGTCCATAATTCAGTGTAGAAGATAAAAGAAAAGAACTATAGCCTATAGGGGTGCTAAACTGCTACTTAAGCTACCGATACTACAGTCTCTCCAGCAATAGATTTATCCAGCTGGAAAAACTGGTAATAATCCCAACAGTGCTGAAAGGTTGGACCATGAAAATAAACAGAAGCATGCAAAAGAGCTGCATACCTTGTACTTCCCAGGCTTGTAACAACCAACACGATAATCAAAATAGCTATTGCTCCAGTGGAAGTTGAACACAAATACCAAATCTCCTCTCTCAAAGATGATCACCTTATCCTCCTCATGTTTCCGTGATACATACTGGTGCTCAGATGTCATGAACTGCAGTCATATAGTTCACTCCATCAGCACTAAGCCACTAATTACCATCATATGGAAAGAATTCCATATCCTCCTTTCCAGCAGTTTTCCGCAAATTATCAATTCTTTAGTTTAGGGGATTAAAAAAAACAACTGCGAGCCTATCTAAGCTTGCATGGGACTAAATGCACTGTCGGTTTTGCAGTATAGAAATTCTGCTGTGACTTAATTGTGCAACAGAGATAAATTAGTGACATACTTCATATTTTCCCTCAAGATGCTGCATTGCCTGATCAAACTCTTGCATACCATGATATCTAAGATAATCTGCATCTCCCTGGGAAAAGAGATGAAAATTTTATCGACAACAATGATAGGGTACGTCAATATTATCTTTAATAGAATAGAAACACTCCTGATCTTTCCCAAGTAAGATTTACCAAGATATATGTGGCCAATCAGGATATGTTGAAAGAATATAGTTGCACAGTTAAACTTACAAGGTCAAATCTACGACGACATTTATCAAAGCTATAGTTATTTCCAGGAATGACAGAGCCATTTGGAAGACTTTGAGGGCCTCTTGGAAAATCTATCCATTCTGCCAAGTAGAATGAAACTAGTCATAACTTCCTTCTCAGATGAAATCATGAAATAGATTACATGACTGCGACAATCAAGTTAAAAGCTAAAGCACACTATAACATGACATGCAATAAGATTGTACAGACTAACCAGGATGCCCAAACTCATTTCCCATGAAATTTAGATAGCCTTCGCCTCCTAAACCCATTGTGACAAGCCTAATCATTTTATGTAATGCTATCCCACGATCGATGCGAGGCGTTGAAGGCCTGTCCAGAGCCATGAAATCGTACATATCCTGCAGGAAGAGAAGTTGAGATGTTCATGTCATTCTGTTCTATTGAGTCAGCAGTTTAGGGCACAACATTACATTTCTGCATGTACTGAGTACTATATTGATGGTATTCAAGTGGAAGTACGCTTTTCTAGGAGAAAACTGAAAACCACAGGGGTAGTTGCTAAAGACAAAACATGCGAGGGCATTACTGAATAAGCAAATGTAAGATGGGACACCAAAATTTGCTTTGCTCAAGAAGTCATCAATACAACAGAAAGATGTATGCGTTTCTCCTGACAATATTGAGTTCCTTCTGAACATTCTCTGTTGGGAACGAAGATGAAATTCATAAGCACACAACAAAATACGAAGGAGCATAGTGCTTAGACCAGTAGGCCTACAAGAAGATATAGACTCATGGGACTCCTAATACTTCAGAAGCAGTTATAAAAATGAAGATCGAGCCAGCAAAAAACTGCAACCAAATAGAATTTATATTGGTAAAATTCTTTATTCTCCTCAGCTGCCAGCATAAACCGATCTGACAGTTTTGAATGAAGTTGCTGATTTATCGGTCATTGTAGATGATTGGACTCATCCTTTCCCTGTTCTCTCTAAGCTGTATGACTTTCTTAGCAACTATCATAATCATTTAAGTATATTAATACACCAAAAGTTTTGACAGATGACTCGATAGTCAGTTGAATTTTTACTTGATTGAAATGCAAGAGAACACATGCATGTCCAGCTGATTTGCAAATCACCACACATATTGTGCTTAGTACTTAGCAGTCATTGGTTAAATCAAGTCAAGTGCTAGTTTGCCCATGTGGCTAATGACTAGTGAACCAACATATCATTACCCCAAGAGAGACAAGAATCTGATAGAACAGTGTAAATTATTTAGGTTAGGGAGTAACAGCTAGTACCTTATCCATCAACCAGAACGCAATCGTCTTGTCACCAACTAGAGCTTGGTCATGGCTTTCAGCATAAGCAACACACTTCTCGAGCCACCTTCTATTTGTTAACATGTGCACAATTTCACCCATTTTCCAATATTCGTCACTCTGCCTGTGGTAATAGAAAACGTTGCATGAAGTACTAACATATTTGTTTGTAACGACTAAGAATATTCATGAAGTACTAACATTCCAGCTCAAGAAGATGTCTAAATAACCGTAAGACAACAATAACGTCCAAAATTTGTCAAAGATAAACGAGGAAATATGTACACGAAGGGCACATATTTTACTTGCCAATTAAAATATTGACATCGTCCCAATACACCTTTGTCCATTGCATATTCTTTAGGGTGGGAGAAAACCAGATACTAGAAGCTCGAACATGAATTACCCGAACTCAAAACACTTCTCTATCTTGGGTAGCAACTAGTAAGTCTGTATATCTGATTTCAGTTTGGTATTTAGCTCCGGTTACCCAAATAGCTCGATCTGCCTGATCTGTACATTGAAGCCCATTACAGAGTTACAGTAGCAGAGCCCAACCCACCTAGCGATGTCATGTGTTAACCTGGCACCGAGTTGGAGCTGCAGCTGCTCGCAGCAGCCCAAACAGCCAGCAGGGCGCAGCCACAGCAGCTTTGTGCTTCTTTAGCCGCACATGCATAAGGTCGTTCCCTTCCTCTTTCTATCGCTCTCTCTTTTTTAGTTTTTTTTCCATAGGAAGTGGCAGAAGCTCTGCCTTTCAATTAAGAAAGAAAAGATGTTTTAACAAAGAGAAAGAGCCATTCCCCCATGCAGCAACAGAAAATAAAAGGGGCACTAAAGCAACTGGCAACACTCTAGAAGCTAATCGACAACCCTGAGAGCCCTTCTCTGATCCAAATCTTCTTTAGCTTTTGATGCCACCTGTGGGCTGTTACGAATTTGTTGTAAAAAAATTCTCCTGTTCCACTTCTTCTAGATATTCACATGCTCCTCCCAGCTCCCCCTACTCTCTCGATCTCACACGTGTCCAGCCGTCCATCTATGTCTATGGTCCTTATTGTCAACGGAGCTAGCACTAGTACTTTTTTTGGATTTGCTTCCACATGTGGCCTTGTTCTTGTTTAGTTTTTTAAGATTTGGTTCTAGTTTTCTTACAGTCCATTGGTTCTTCAAATCTGATTAAAGAAAAATGCAGTGCTAGCCTAAACGCTAAACGATAAACAGTCGGTCACCTACTGTTTAGCCATTATTCGGTAATAAACGGCCATTTAAACGGGTTTGAATGGTTTAAGTGGTCAACTAAACGGAAATGGTGAGCCACTGTTTAGCGTTTAAACGGTGTTTAAACAGGCTAAACAACCGTTTAGGCGAACAGTGGAAAAATGCGTGTAGTCTCTACAATAACATAAACAATAATGGCTTAGATCAATTAAGAACAGACGTATATAATTTTGCATATGTAATCTCTAATTAAGAACAGAAGTATATAATTTTGCATACGCAATCTCTAATGTTTTTGAACACTTACTTCAGAAGCTCAATCCATTTATCTGGGACAGCCATATGAAGGCGGTAATCAAAACCAACACCACCATCTTGAACAGGAATACAAAAGGTAGGCATTCCGCTGACCTGAAAAATTACATGATTAGACAAATTGAACAATGGGTGTTGGTGGTCTGGCAGAACCTCCTATTTGCTTGGGGTCCATTTGCTTGTGACTCTCATGTTCAAATGCCATATTTTTTCAGGACATTGAACCCAGAGAAGTTATGCTGGTCTAGGTCAAGGTATGCTAAATAATACTCAACAAAAAGCAAATCCATAACTATTTTCCAGGAATTAATCTTGTCCTCTTCCAAAATACACCATAGTAAAAATATCTTTGGATAGCATTCCAATACATGTTATGCATTAGTGGCATGTTGACCAATCTTCGCAAAATATTAGGATGGCCTTTCTTTTTACAGAAAATATTAAATCAATTGACGTTTTCCACATTATGTTAAAAGAAATAAATGCAGCCCAAGAACATGAGTGCAAGGTAAACGGTTACATGGACTCCTTTCTCTAAAACAAATAATACTAAGGAAGGTAAACTGCTCTGTGCTAGTACAATATCTACAACAGGAAAACACCAAAATATTGTGAGCACTTACATCTTCACCAATGGATACAGCCTCAGGATAAAGCCCATGAATAAGATCGTTTACCAGCATTAAATAAACTACAGCATCAACATCAGTGGCAAATCCAAAATACTCGCCATAGTTCCCAGTAAATGCTACCTGCAGTAAATAACAGTGATTTTAGAAAAGTTGATCATTTCTTTCCGCAGGTACAAACAACAAAAGAATGCTACCTCAGACTAGGTAGTTGGTCACAGGCGATACATGTAACAATATGGAGCAATTATTTCGTAAAATGGAGAGCAATTTTAGCCAAGTTGAAAGTCGCTTTAATCAGGTATCGACAACTAAGGAAATCTATCGTACACTAGGTAGTTGGTTGCAGGAGAAATGATACATGTAACAATGCAGAGCAGCATAATGCACCCCCAGAGAAGGAAGCAGTAATACTGCCAAATCAAATAAACAGCATCGTCTGGTCAACTTACTTGTAGTCCATGGTGAGTGTACATCATGGAGGTCACGCCATCAAATCGAAAGCCATCAAACTTGTATTCTTCGAGCCACCATCTAGCATTTGACAGTAGAAATCTCAATACCTGCAAAAAAATGTAATGTTATATATGTCAAGAAAGATAAACAGGAGTTATTAGCTACATTACGACAGAAGACATACTTCCCAACTCCCATAATTGAATAAGCGAGAATCCCACATCCAATGATGGCCCCGTGCACCACCATGGAAGTAATGTGTATCAGTGCCATCGAAACCATTCAAACCATCCAGGGTATTATTTGACGAATGACTGCAGGACACAGGGAAACATTGTAAATCTATGCCAATTCAAAAGGACAAACCAATTGAGACAAGAAGTATGCTAAAGCTATAGTCTTATCGAGAATACAAAAGCCAGAAATTCAACAGGCTAAAGCAGGTGGATGTCTTATAATCTATTTAACTGCCAAGAACAAATGGTTTACAACTCTTTTTGTAAAGATATTGACATGTATCTACAATGTATTCCTTCTTTACCACCATCAGGAGAAATATACTAAGTATGAATTTAGCTCAGTTATTATGCAAACATGTCTAACCGGAATGAGGATGATAAGTGAGCCAGGACCATTTATCTGTAAGAAACCAACTCTACTTTCCCAATTCGCAAATTCTTTGTAGCATCACCTAGCAAATTGCCAGGTAAATGAATTAATTTCATCTGAGCTTCTGTCCACATCTATACCATACATGTGGCTATTACGAAATAAGGTTCCAAGAGTATCTGCTCATAGTTGTCAAATACATAACTTCCAACTGAGTTAATACATCTAACAAAAAAAAAATTCAATGGTGCAATTCTATTGCACGTTAGTAGGGCCATCCAACGATCCTATCAAACAAACATACCTATGAACAATATCCATAAGCACTAGCAAGCCAAGCTCATGTGCTTTATCAATCAGAGATTTTAGATCCTCTGGGGTCCCAAAACGGCTGCTTGGTGCAAAAAAATTCGTAACATGGTACCTGAAAATGAACAACAATCATATAAAGTAAGAAAAACTGAGGATTGTATGGTCTTAGAAAAAAATGGAGTGGATCAAAATGTTTCTCTATATACAAAGCATTAGGACGCAAGAGTTCCAGATGGATGAAGGAACAGAAATAATTGAGTGAAATGGATCCAGTGAAAGTATTAATACCCAAAGCTTGCATAATAGGAGTGTTCTTGGATTGCCATTATCTGTACAGCATTATATCCGAGCCTCTTAATTCTTGGCAGCACCTCATCTCTGAAGTTAGCATATGTGTTTATCTTTGGCTCCTGTGTAACAGATCCAAAATACTCAGCTTATCCTCAACCCCAAGTATAGATGACCATAGTTTATAGCACTGAACTTCAATTACCCAACAGAATGGTACGAATATGTAGAACATAATTGATAGAATTGGTGATTTGCACTGCTGAGCCTTGTGGGCAGATTATTTAGAAGTACATTGCTTAGGGACTAGGGAGCATGTAGCTTGCCTTAGAGATAAGGCAAACAGGGATTATGAACAATCCTAATCTACCATATCTGGAGATTTCAAATTTCCAATATACTCTAACATCCTCCATTCCTCCCCCCAGCAATCACATCATAAATGGCACAGATGAGATGACATCCACTCACAGTCGCAGATGTTGTAGCTGGAGTTGAAGCTGACAAGGTATCTCAGGCTATCTCCAGTAGCATACTCATCTCATTCCTCAAATTCAAACTACACTCTATCTACAGTGTCAGTGTCAGAACAGTGCCAAATAGTGCCACATTCCTCAAAATGAGGCAACCGTTGGAGTGAGCCTCAAGCAACACGATAGCCATTTGTGATGATGTTGAAGTAGCCAACCATGTCAGTGAGTAGCTGTGGTCGAGGGTGTTGAGTGTAGGCTAGTCATGGGTGATGGAGCTGTCAGGGTTGTCCAAGATGAGCTGGCCACATAAGAAGGCATGGGCGCACAAAGGATGTGTCGAGGAAGTCAGTTAGGGAGGAGGTAGATGCCAAGGATGCGGTCAAAGCCACAATGGACGAGGTGTGTCTGACCCGAGAACGCATCAGGGATGGAGGTACACACTGGTGTTGGATTAATACTGTACATACTAGGAAGAGCATCCCATCCATGTGTCAATGTCTAAGAGCCCAGCAGAGAAGACCTCCACGATGGTTGTGTTCTGCAGAACAGCAGGGAAAAAAGGCACCGAGCCGCCGATGCCCACAGTTTTCAGAGTAGACGAAGAAGGCGACGACAATGTAGCGACTGGCGACAAGGCTGTGCTTGACAAGGCGAGGAGGTAGGTCTAGATGATCTGGCACAAGGTTTGATGATCCGGATATTGCGGTGGCGGTGCTCGAAGACAACAAAAAACAAAGAGTGTGAATAGCCTGACCAAGACCATGCGCGCAAGGCACACAACAATTTAGTTGAGGATATAGTCGGTGGCTCAAAGATGCAATGGCGGAGAAGACCACCAGCGTTGTCCCTGCTGTTCGATGAGGCAAGATGCCGCAGCAGCCCAACTCGATGGAGAGGCATGCAATACTCGAGGAAGATCTTTATGGTAACCAAAAGGGCGTGTGCAAATGTCTGATCAAGCCGGTTGCGTGACGAGGATAGATTACTCAGGGATACATGCACTATCAGTTGATTAGAGTATCAGACCAATCGTGCGCAGGAACTGAACATCAACACAGGTGTGGTGTCAGCGTAGCACAAGCCAAAGGCCACATGAGACGCACATGCAGAGGTTGAGGCCGGACAGGTTTGTAGGGTGAAAGGAAGTCGTGGGTCGTGACCGTGATACATACCATGGGAACACATGACATGCGTGACAGATCAATGGGAGTCCAATCAGTTCGTACGTGGCTTGCATGTGAAGCCCAATGATGGCCAACACCTAGCACGCACTGCATGTGTGGCAAGGTGAGAACAGACCCATGCGGGAGGGTGTAAGCCTGAATGGGCACACATGTGAGCAACCAAGGGCCATGATGACAGACTAGTGTGCCCGACCAGCGCATGCGCTGCGCTGCACTGCCATGCATCAAGCGTCGTGACACAGCAAAACCGGATGGATGCGAAGGTGTCTGATTTGAGCACTGTGTAGATTGACATGCAAGCAAAGAGGTGCGGAGGCAGAGCCCCCTGGAGTACCAGTGCACCACGTGCCACGCCATGTTCCATGGTTGGAGACGATGGAGATGCTACAGGATGGGGGCCACGGGTGCATTGTTTTTAAGGCGTCGCCTAGGCGATGACTAGGCGTCCAAGCGACGAAAATTTCTGGGCGTCCGCCGTCGCCATGAGAAAGAGGAGAAGAAGAACAAGAGGAAGAGGTGGGCGCCGGTGGCTGGAGCCGCGATGGCGCGGAGGTGGAGCCGCGGTGGCCCGCGCGCGGCGCAGAGGTGGAGCCACGGTGGCGCGAGCGCTGCGCGGAGGGGGAGCCGCGGCGGCGACGCGCGACGCGGAGCTGGAGCCGCGGCGGCGACGACGCGGCGGGGAGGGGGTGCGGCGGCGGCGCACGCGAGGGACGGAGGCGGATCGGCGGTGGCACGCGTGAGGGGAGAAGCGGCAGCGCACGTGGGGAGAGCGAGACGGGAGAGGTAGGAGGTAGGTCTTGTGGTGTTGGGCTTCTAATGGGCTGGGCAGGCTATCTCCTTCCCCCTTTCTTTTATTGTTTTTCCTTTTTTCCCTTCTCTTTTCTTCTCTTTTCCTTTTTCTCCCTTCATCCTGCTGCCATAAGGCGTCCGCCTTGCTCGCCTAGGCGTCCCCCTAGACATCGCCTAGGCGTCCAGGCGGGGGTCGCTCGCCATGCCTCGCCTTACCGCCTTAAGAACCATGCACGGGTGATGCAAACCAATCTTATATTGAAAAAACAAAAAACAACACCAATCAACTGATCGGCAAAACAGAAAAAAAATCCCATCAACATACATCTCAGGAAAAAAAGGCTAGGACAGCTGATCAATGTAATCGGCAGCGCGAGCCCTAGGTATAGGCAGCACTGCATCCTCTGGGGGCATGCCAAGAGACTGGTGTGGGGGTGCCGGGTGCGTACAATGCGTGTTGTCAAGGACAGCTAAACGACCGCACGACAGGAAGATGGGCGTGGAAGACTAGGGTTCTAGGTCTAGGATCAGAACCTAAACTCGTGATACCATGTAGGAGAACATAATCGGTGGAATAGGTGGGCATTATATAGACATGCTTAGGGAGGAAGGAGCCTCATTTGGAGATAACAGAAACCAATATTACAAACAATTCTAATCTACTACCTTTGTTCTCAAATGTTTGTCGTTGGCTAGTTATTTTGAACTAAAAGACATCAAGCAAAACATTCACACATAACTAGATTCCGGAAACAACAAACCATGTTTACCATTTATTTTAACATGGAATGCCTTCACCAAAAGAAATATGCAAGAAAATAGAAGACCTGATATATGCACGTTTTAATCTTTATGCAAATGAAATTCCTAATTGATCAATGTAAAGACGTTCCAACAGAGAGTAGCTAAGTAAAGAACTAACAGTTTTCTTCATTTTTTTTGTGGAATAAATATGAACAGTTGGGTGCTGGAAATTTTACGGAAAAGGTACATGCTGCAAAGGAATAAACAATCAGCACATCAGGAAAAAAAATTAAAATAAATTGTTGGCATACCGGGCTACTCATTCCAACATGTGATTCATATATCCGTAGAGACTTTGGTCGCTTAGGTTGAGGGTGTTTGAATACATATTTCTCCTGCAGACGCATGTAAACACCCTTAGAAAATGGTCACAAAAGATCTAAAAAATAATCCTACCAAAAATTGTAAATAGGTGTCTCTAATAGGGTTAAGCAGAAAAAAAAGAACACACAAACAGAATCCTTTCCACAACTAAGACAACCTGCATATGCAACTTCCAAGTTCCAAAATAGTGTTCTGTATCCATGTTATAAGAAAAAATTGAAACTAAGCAGTGGCATATAGAAAAAAACTGTGTTAATTTAAGAATGCAAGATAAAAACTGGAGCATACCTCTTCAGGTGGATCATAATATATACCGTTGTACGGTATTTCACCTGGAGCCTGCACAGAGAACTTAATCCAGGCAGGAATAGAATCCTTCACACCTGATGGTGTATCCATCCGTATCTACAGCAATAGAAAAGGGAAAAACCAGGGGTCTTTTAGTAGGTAGGTTCAATCTGAAAAATGCTTACACTCCCAAATAAATAATTGACCAAACAAAATACCTTTACACGTGAGCCATGAGGAATAGCAGGGGACCCATCAGCATTATTAGGCAGGAAAATCTCCCAAACGCCATACTCATTCTGAAAATGACCATTCCATGTATCAGGATAAATAGGGAAAACACTACTTTATCATATGAAATATATTTATATGCTATAAAACCCATCAGATTATCCCACAATAAAATATTGTGGACGGAAGGAATGTATTAAACAAGTAAAATGAACCCAATAGAAGAAAATATATCAATAATCACAAAACAAAGACTGAATATTGCAAATCTGTAGACATACTCTGGTCATAGTATCTGCATTTGCATTCCAGTTGTTGAAGTCACCCACTAATGCTGCAGACTGCAATAACATGCACGACTCAGTTCTTAAATCTTAACGGAGTTGAACGGCAATTTTTATAAACTGTCAATTTGAAGAGAATCACGCGTGGACTATCTGCATAAATCATGTTCACTAGGCGGCAAGTAAATCATGAACATTATCCAAGTGTTCAAAAGTGATTCCTAAGACTGTTGAGAACATACGTATGCTCCAGGAGCCCATTCTCTATAAGTAATGCCTTCAGCACTGAAAAAACAAGATGAGAAGGGAAAATGTAATATATATTTGCTCATAAGAACTGCTGTTTAGTAAATGAAAACATCCATGGGACTTTAAATTTACCTGCGAGTAAATCCCAACTTTTCATAACCACGAGAAAATGCATCCAAACCACCTTCATGTTGATCAATAGCAGAACGCAGTCTCTTGTATTCACTGTATCTGTTGGTCCACCGATGCAAACCAAGCAAACATATCAAAGCCGCACTTCTCCCAACAAAACCAACATGCTACTATATTGGAGTTTTAACTTGTCTAATTGTCAGATAATCGATAGAGTAAATTAAATGCAGCATCTACTAGTTACCACATTCTTATCTGTTTTAACCGCTCTGGATCAATGATCAGCAGCGATAAAGATGAAACAATTATATTGCATTTATGAGTTGCAATAATGAGAAAAATAGAAATGATTTCCAGCCATCAATTCTACTGGTACTTCCTAATATGGCCACAAAAACACGATGAACAACTCCAACTAATAATCGCTGGGTGTAATTCAGCAGCTCAACTAAAAGTTTCCAAAAAAAAAAACAACAGCTTACCGATAATCAAGATGGTTCCGAAACCCTTCCAGCATTGGGTCAATTTGGTATATTCGCTGGCCATCTCCTGGTGGTGGGATAACCCGTGGTTTCTCCTCCACAAGTGGTGCTTTGGCTTCAATAGCTGCGCCATCAATCTCAGGCTTCACTTCAGCCTCAACTGCTGAGGTTGCTTCAGCTGTTGACGAGGATGCTTTCTCTTCCACAACCAGTTCTGGTTCGGGTATCTACAGATAGAGCAAAGAGATAGGCAAGTTTTATATAGAACCACAGAAAAAAAACAGATGGCGTATTCGTCAGTGATCTTCTTGCACAGAAAAAAAACAGATGGCGTAACATTTCAGCAGCCCAAGAACCAGCACAGCGCCCTAACTAAACAATGCACGAGGCTTTGCCCATGCTGACATGAGGACCACAACAACCTGACCCCAATTACTTGATTTCATCAGACATTTGCTCTGGGCAAGTGTATCGTGAAGGCACCAAAAGGGGACACTCATACCTGAAGCTCTTCAGTCTGCACTGGAGTGTCCACGGAAGGCTCTGCGGAGGAGAGCAGGTCATCACTGCCACCTCCAGGCACCAGGACCTTTCCAGGAGCACCCGCGCCCGCGCAGCTCAGACCGGTACCTGAAAAAAACACAAAGCCAGACAGTTTCAGTGATAAGAATAGCTAAGAAAACAGCACCATCGTTTGCAAGTTAGTTGCAGACATAAGAAAAACATCAGCCATCAGCCTCAGCCACAGAACGGCGACAAAAAAAATTATGAAGAAAGCGACGAAACCCATTTCGTTCAGAAATTGGAACGACTGCCGTGGCAACGGGCAGCACTAACGCATGTTGCCGCAACAAAAATGCAGGTTGCAAGTTCAGGAGCCGCGCTGGATCGCTTCACCGGTGGCGGTGGAAATGGGAAATATGAACCGGAGAAGGGTGCACGGTGTGTACGAGAACCACAGCCACTCAGGAGTCCCCAGGGCACTGCCTCCTGGAGCCAAGCAGATACGCCACACGACGAGTGCAGAGAGAGAAGCGAGGAGAACCGGCGACGGACCGACTAAGAATAGAGGGGAGGGGAAGTGGAGCTGTGGAAGCGAGCGAGGGCGAGGCGTACGAGAGAAGGCGTCCTTCCTCCTGAAGAGGATCGGCGGCAAGTCCACCCCACTCCTCCGCTCCCCGCCGGATCGCGCCGAGCCGCCGCCGGGCCGCACGACCCCGAGCCTCGCGCCGGACACAGCGAACGACGCCATCCCCGCGCGCGGCGCCCCGCAGCAGATCCGAGCCCACCCGCCCCTACGCGAGGCCGGCTCCTTCGACCGCGCAGCCCACCGACACCCGAAGCGAGCGAGCGCGCGGCGGCGGCGGAGGAGGAACGGCGTGAGATATTATTATCCCGGGACTGGAGTGAGCAGGGGGTGCAGCCTGCAGAAGAAGGGGAGGGGGGAGCAACGTGTGCGGTGGAGGTGGCAGTGCATGGGGATGGGAGAGAGAAAAAGGAAAGGCTGGCAGGGTGGAGTGGGACCCCGCGGAGCGGAAGCGTGTGTGGCGTCGTCTTCCCCGAGCGCCCGCGCCGGAGGTGGCAGCGGACGGCCGGTCGGGGACAGGGACGTGGCACAGGGGGTGGGCCACGACCAGATCGCGAACCAACGGCTGGGAGCGCGTTGCCCCGGCCACCCGACGCGGCCGCTCTCAGACTCTAGTGATCTAGTCGTCCACTACACTCTCGTACGCTGCTAGCCTGCCAGTGATTAGGTTAGTGTCAGCAGATACTGCATTTTCGTACCGTCTACGGTGTATAAACAGTGTTTTTCTATTGCGTGTATATCAGTGTTTTCCATATCTACTGTTTGGTGACACTAGTTTTAGGCTAGATCAAACCAAAGGAGATCTCGTAAAAAAGGCGCGGTGCTTTAGCTGCTTCGTTCACATGAGTCACGGGCTCACGGCTAATCACACCGTGTTCCCATCATGGCGTTCGTGTGTCTGGTGGCGGCGCTTGCTCGATCGCCCCATTCGCGTGCACTTTGCCGGGGAGGGAGGATATTCTGATCCCTGTGAGAATGGAACCGAATCCAGGCTGCGCATTTTATATCCAGGTCCTATCAGAAAATCCTGTGCCGAACGTCCATTTTGGATACTAAAATTTCGCGGTGTACTGATGCCAACTGAACGTGTATATAGAGCGATGCAAAAGGAGGCAAAGTTGAGGTTGAAACAACTTGAAAACAAGACTAGAACAAAGAAACAAGATCCCACTCCCCAGTCATGTACGTATGATGTATCCTAATGCACGTCATCAATCCAACACCAGAATGCGTGCAGCCGTGCGCCTCATGCCTAGTTTAATCGCTCGATGGTCCTAGATACGTGAGAGATTTTTCTATAGCCTGTCGACTGGTGTTGACTGGCCGGGGAGGGAGGATGCGAAATTGCGAACCGCCTCAAACTTCTGCACCGATCGCTTTCTGCAGCCCGGCCAGATCACCGCTCGGCATCTCAACAAACGGACGAAAAGGGCCGGTCGGCGCGGGGGTACGAGCCACGACGGGCCTACGAGGACCCCGCGCTCTCCTCCTGACCGTCAATTCCACCGCGCTGATATTTCTCAGTCCTGCGCTGCACTGTATATAACGATAGAATTTCACGGCGCAAAATGGCAAGCGAGCCTGCACCGTGCACATGCCCGTCCCTTCCCAATTTGTCGAATAGTAGCATCAAGACATGTATCGTGTTAGATGTCCAATAGAAAAGGAGATGGTGATGTGTAAAAAGGAAAGCCTTTTGCCTTGAAAATCTGGGATGTGCACAAGCTACCCAGGCAGCCAGGACACAGGATGTACGAAAGACCTTTTTATTTACATCATTCAGGTATAGTACAACACATTTTACAGTTCACGATTGTGGTCAAACTTAAGAAAACGCTGATCTGATCTGGATATCAAACCTCTTATTTTCTTTAGACGTTGTTCCTATTAATCGTTCGGTTTGACATATGACCATATGTTACATGAGTACATGCAACGGAAAAAATGCATATCTGTTTCAGCCTTTCGGGGCACTGCTCCTGCTCCAGATGATACCTAGATCAACTCTGTGATGTGTTTCCCTCTGCCTCGGTGCTTCTGATCAATGTCTTCGAGGGGAAAACAATGGCAGCTATTGGTTTGTCTGCATACCCACCGCCTTCATCGATGATGAATCGGAGGCCATCAATGTGGAGTTTCCCATGGTGGCCGCTCACAACGATGGTCTGCTTGCCAGTCAGATCCTGAAACAGATGTCCATTATCATCGAATTCCAGTTTCTTGTGATATTATTTAACAAATATACAAAGGCCTCCAGGGTTCACACTTCACAGTCTGATTGGTGCAGTGGCAGAGTGTTTCCAGAGACGGAGGGAGGAGGTAATCAGCAACCGTAAGAAAGAGGATATTGAGAAACAAATAGGTGCAGATCAAAGGGTTTTCAAAGAACTACTGTACAGGCACAAGCATATATATATATATATATACGAGTAATTGACCTTATACATGTGTTAAGAGGAAAGTAGTTACTAGTAATGTTTTGATGGGAAGGGAGCCCAACAACCAGTTTGCCTCCTCCATGAGGGCCCACTAGTGTATATTATAGGTGTCACTAGAAAACGTGCGCGGCAACGCCGCGCATTGGCGCCGATACACCAGTTCGCTGCACACTGCTATTGATATACTAAAGTTGGGCGCTATTGAAAATTTGTATAGTAATAATATATTTTCTTCTAATTTATATGTATATATGGTAGCTTAGTGACATGATTATAAATACATTACCATGAAATGATTGATGCTTTTGGCCTCTGGGTAGGGGTTGATATGAAACGGGTGACGGAAGAAGCAAGCGTTTGAGTAGGCATGTTGGCGCAAAGGTGTTGGGATGTTCACACATGCATTTGGGCTTTGGAACTGGCAGCCCCATAGTCCAGATCAAAACATATGTAGTTCCTTCTTACCTGCTGCTGAACGCAGGCGTGTGTCAATCGATAAGTACTACAGTCTACGGAGTAGGCAATTTCAGGCATTTTCGGCATATAATCATGGTGAGCATGCTGATGTTCGCTTAACTGGTGTGTAAGTTCTTTTAGGGTGTCAACATAGACATGTAGTACTACACACGTAGTTTCAGTAGACAAACGTGAGTCTATATTCAATAGACATGTTTCAGGTTTCATAAACATGTGCATCCTAGTTTGAGAAGAAGAAACTTGCATCAAAGGACATTATTTCTTTATTTTTTTCTAGTATCCCCCTCGGTTTTGTTCATGAAACCAAAATATAGCAGTGCAAAATTTACATTTGTATTTCGATTTTCCTAGATACGATTGTTCCATGTATAATTCTTTCAGATATTGTATATAACTGGATCGGAATGAGACCATGTTTTCTTCATTGTTATTTTGATTTTCTCTTTTCCTTTTATTTTGTTGTACTATTTATAATGTTGTCTGCTTGCATATTTTCTCTTTGCTCAGCCCATATGTGTACGTGCGTGCGTGTGTTGGACGTGTGTATAAATATATAGATATGTATATATTGTGCAAGCCTGCATGTAAAAGGATATATGATTCGGTAAGGGTACTAATAAAAAAGTTAGTATCTGAATTGAAGTGGCAACTTATTCTACGCATTTAGAAAAAACATAAAGATAAAATTTATTGGTTTGTTAATTAGAAATAGCAACTACTCATTGGTAAACGTAAAAGTATTTACTACTTGAATTAAAGTGAGAAGTTATTGTACGTGTTCTGAAAAAGGGCATAAGGCATAAAATTCATTTGTATGTTCATTACAATTAACAGCTAAGCATGTTAAAATGCAACATTTTTTTTATTTAAGGTTTCTCTGACCCTCTCCTTTCTTTGTCGATTGGGCCTCAAGCCTCAGCCCAGAAAAATTCCCACTACCCCTGCCTCCTCGTCCCGAAGTCTCCAGCGCTAGCCCTTCTTTCTGGGGAGACGTCGTCTTCCTCAGGGTAGTGGCACGCCGGCCTTTCCCTCCGGCGTGGTCGCTGCCTTCTCCATCCCCGGCTGCCTGGGAGTGGGATCCACCAGCGCCACGCTGCCCCTTTCTTCTTCCAGCACCCAGCAGCAGATCGACCGTCGACGCCCTACCCTCGTCTTCTGTTCAGAGCAGCAGGCAAGGCATCCACGCAGGCTGTCGCCCTTCCGGAGAGCGAGCCCCGGCTACCAACGCTCCTGTGCGGCAGTGCCGATTGGAAGCTCCATGGGGCGCCCTGACGCCGGCGCAGGCCACGCGCCAACGTGCGATGCCACCATGGCCAGGATGGAGGGGCCGAAGTCGAAGCAAAGCAAGCCGAGGATCTGCAGCAGCAGGCGGAAGAGCAAGGAGTAGGGGGCGTGGGAGAGGATGACAACGGACTTCTTCTGCTAGCCGCCGTGGGGGAGGCACTTGTCCTGGCGCTGGCATTGAAGATGAAGCCGTAGAGAAAAGCACAGCGCAGGGAGGACGAATCCAGGACGTGGAAGGAGAAGAGGGAGTCACCGACGATGAGGCGGTTCAAGCAGCCGCCGGGCGCCGTCAGCACGCTCAAGGTCGAACCGGATGACGCAGAAGGCCCGTGTCCACCAGGCCAGGGCCACGGGGTCGAGGGGCGCCGCCGCTGCCACCGCCGCCACCGCATCCTCGTCCACCACGCCCTGCAGCGAGCGGGTCTGGACGTCGAGGAGTGCACGAGGCGGGGCTCGCAGGGCCACCTCGCCCAGCGTATCTCGAAAGTTCGAGTAAGCCCACGGGGATGTCATCGGTTTATCAATTCATATAGTTGGATTGTAATCTGACGGCTGGGGTTTTCCTAGCGACGTGGACCAATCCACAGCTTGCTTTTAGGGTTACGATTCAGTATTAGAAGATGTATATCAACTGTGAACAGAAATCATGCCCAGCAATGTTCATGCAGGCTGCCCACCCCATGCTTGCTTGTTTCAATGAAATCAGAAGAATCATAAAACAAGTAAAAAGGACTGCTTGCAGCCAGAGGAGGACACACTCAGCAGCTACCAGGTTCATCGAATTATATGACTGGCTTTCAACCAAATATGTGTAGTGTTGCAGATGCAAGTACATCGGTAAATCAAATTTGGATATCACAATATATTGAAGCAACTAGCATTTGTAACTCTTGGCTCTTGGGTGTTAATTTTATTATCTAATAACGAAAATACTGAACATATACTTTTCCTGTATTGAGTTTTTTTTGGCAAATTTTCACAACATTGACACATTGTAAGAACCTAATACAGTTTTCCGCATGGTGCACCTGGTTACATTCTACAAGGGGACACATATGGACGACAACAAGAGTAATGCAGACAAGCCAACGAATATTGTGTTGGGAATTTCTATTTAACCTCCATTTGGGGTGCACTTTTCATTTATACCACCAACCTGTGTCAAGGACATGCAGGACCAGACCCCACATGCCTATCAGTGACTAGCTTGTATAAATGAAAGAGACCCTCAGGTGGTAGTAAGAATCGATGAAAAATAAGTCTTCCAAAGAGCGAACTATTTTCAAAAGATGAATAAATTATTAAAGAGTGAATCGTTTTGGCGTTGCGAGAGAACCTATTGGCCTCTATTGTAATGATAAATATGAGCATATTTGAAAAATTAGAACAGTCATACTCAATTTGTATGCATGTTATGCTAGTTTTATTCTGTATATACATATATCCAAGGATAAGCCCAAGAGAAGTAACCGGTTTTATAATGTGAGATAGATAAAAGACCAAAAAAACTGAACCACTGTCTTTAAAAGTTTTACCATTTCAGTTCACTATTGCTACCTTACCAGTTATGAAACCTGTTTTCTTTTTAAAAGTAATTTGCTCATACACGGGATGAAAATACAAAAGAAACATGCACATATCGATTTTGTAAATTTAATAGACTGGAAAAACAAAGCATGGTGGAGTCGAATCAAGAGTCAGAGACTTAAGAGCAGGCTCCACTCAGTACAGCAGTATATGTATATCTGCAAACTAAACTACAGTTTGAATGTTGGGTTTCATGCCAACAGAAGATCTGCTAAAACAATGTAATATCAGCTCAATGACAAAAATTAACAAATCATGAGCCAGCAATGTAAATGCCTTCATATTCTTTGGCAGGACCTTGAATACCAAAAAAAAGTGTAAATGATGTGTGAAGTGCAGTGTACATCTTAAAAGCGTGTTCGGATGCATTCTAATGATATGTAAAGTGTATTTTCCAGTGTCCAACTTTAATACCCAGTATGGTATCTTCTCTAAAATGCATGATACAACAGTAAGCATTTGCAGAATCATTCTGTAGAGTATGTTGCATCACCAAGTTTGGTAAATATTTAAAACCATCATAAGTCAAGTTTCTTTTTCTGGTAAAATAGAAGAAACAAGATTGCAGATTAGCTCACCTTGGGTGTGTTCCAAACGTCCTGCCTCCCGCTGAGCATTTGAATCTTTGGCACCCTAGTGTCTCTAATCTTCAAAACTCTAATCTGTTCGTTCAAATCCACGGTCCTCTCCAGGCCAGCATGGACTGCAATCAGATTGCAAATGATTTGGCCTTCATCCGTATCAATTGGCACGTTTTCCTGTCATAAGACCAAAACCTGAATACTCTCTTGCATGGGTTTACAATTCACAAAGTAAAAATAATACCCACCTCTTCATGGATCCAAACCAAGTCATGCAGAAACCTCTTGTGCTCCTCTGGCACAGCCTTTACAAGATCTATGATGAAAGTAGAACCACCAGCAAGTCAGAAGATGATCTTGTTTGAAATAGGGAACTGTTTGCTGCAAATTAGAAATTGTTTGGTTAATTTCAGGCATGAGATTCCATGTGACTATATGCTTACACGACCAAGTCAAGGGATGTGAATTCCTTGTTTTGTATAAGCTAAACGGTAGTAACTTTCACTATTAATTAGTAGCTTGCCAAGTTTTACTATGTTTCTACTACCTTTGTTCAGATTTATATGACGCCGGATAACCTAAATTTGAGCTACCGGACGTTGTATATAAAAGAATGGAGGGAGTAAAATTCCATTGAAGCAGTCATTCGGATATTGTACAGAAAATTAACGTCTCTGCTATGCTTGAATCGTACTTATGTAGAACTTTCCTAAGTCATTATTTCCTAATATTGTATTGTTATTAGGAAATTGCGCATCCATTTAGCAAACATTCAAATCATGGTTCCGTTTGGGTTTCAGCATTTCTTAAGGTTGATTCATGCAGTCTCCTGTGAGATTGTTCATATATGAAGTTATGAACACAATATTTCTGTATTTTAGAAGAGCGCACAGTTGTAAGAGATTAGTAGACCATTAACCATTTGACAGGTTCCATGGCAAACTGCATTGGTTGATAACTACAGTACACAACCGCGAGTTGTAGTTAAGCAAGGAAGGAATCGAACAGATGTAAAAAAAAAAAAAAAAAAAAAAAAAAAAAAAAAAAAAAAAAAGAGGCTTCGCTCGATTCTGCGCAGCAAGCAGAACCAAAACTTACCAGGGGAACCATGGGCGACGCCGTATGACTCGAAGGTGGGCTGCGCGTCATAGATGGAGCCCTTGTACGGGAGGCCCTTCTTGGGGTTCCACCTCTCCTTGATGACCCCGCCCCATCGCCTCCCCTGCAGGTGCATGCCCTCGTACCCCGGCCCGCGGTACCACCCCTCGTGCTCCTCGTTGTGGATGTACTCGTCCCAGGTGGCCGCGAACGGGGAGCCGTCGGGCGGCGGCGGCAGCGCCCCGACGAAGGCCGCGAAGGCGAGGTCGTGGTTGCCGCAGAGGAAGACGTGGCGCTGCGCGGGGTGGCGCTCGGGCAGCGCGAGGAGGAAGTCGATGACCCCGCGGGTGTCCGGGCCGCGGTCGTTGTAGTCGCCGAGGAAGATGACCAGCGCGGTGGCGAAGGCCTCGGCGGGGAGCGACGCCTGGAGGTTAGACCACAGGCTCTCCAGCTTCGCGAGGTAGCCGTGGACGTCGCCCACGCATATCACCGTACGGGGCGGCGCGGCGGGGGCAGACATCTCGGCCCGGCGGCGTTTCCGCCGCGGTTGCTCGCTCACCGGAGGGCGGAGGGGAAGGTTCAGCGCGGAGAAGCGAATTATCCCTGTGCCTCGTGTCTTGGTGCCTCCGTACTCCGTAGGCCATACATGACGAGGGGGCAATATCCGCCGTTGGATCCTTCGGTCGCGCGACGAGGGCCGTCCGTCCCGATCCAGAACCTTCCCTCCCCCTAGCCCAGGGCCCAGGCCCAGGCCCGTCCGGCTGCTCTTCATCGGCTCACCGCGCTCGCTCCCGACGCCACGACCGGCGACCGCGCCGCCACACTTCCCACCGCCTCCGCCTCCGCCGCCCGGGTCTAGTCCAGACTCCGTTTCCCTGCCTGACCCCGAGATATTCTCGGCCCCTACCGCGGCCGCTGAGTAGTGAGGCGATGCTGGAGAAAGACCGGATATCCTACTTCTACGACGGTGCATTCGCTGCGCTCCATCTTCTCCGCTCCGCTCTCCCCGCAACTCTCGGTTCCTACTCGTCTTTGGTGTCTCATAGCGCGTCGCGTCCTCAGCAGCTATGATTGTATCCACTGGGCGAGGTCGCGAGGATGCTTGTGGCCTTACGGGGATAGAGTAGTCTGCCTTTTATTTTGCTGATTTTTAGTGGCGGGACGTGGCCAAAGCTCATGGTGTCGTCTCGTGCTCACCTTGAATTTGGGCTATTATGTTCATTAGCAAAGGGGAAACCGCGGGAGAAATAACCTTCCAGTACACTGCTCGATTGGAATTAGGGCTACTTTGCTCATTGACCTAGTATTGAGGAGGCCTGCCTCAAGTTTTATTATAGTTTATCTTAGGATTTATGCTTTTTCCGGTATCAGATAACATAGGCGCAGAAGTAGATATTGGATCAAGATTTGAATGGACTTCATTGCACTCTAAATCCCTTGTTGAGAGGTTGCCGTCAAGCTACATGTAGCTCCAAAAATCCATTTGGTTCTTTCTATGTTCTATGAAAGAAGATTCTTGAACAGTTCATTGTCTTTGTGCTCTGCATATTTAAGATTGTTTTATTTATGTTGTACAAAATGAAAAAAAAAAACAAATGACAGTGCCCTCACTCAAGGTCCTTTATTGCTCCGTTGATATGAAGTGCCACTCCTTTTTTCGAATATGTAAACTATTTTATTTGTTCAAATCTGTGACTGCGTGCTTAATCATTTGTCTTGGCACAACCGTTTCAGGAGATGTGGGCAATGTCTACTTTGGGCCAAATCATCCCATGAAGCCACACCGTCTCTGTATGACGCATCACCTTGTCCTTTCGTATGGACTCCATAAAAAGATGGAGATATATGTCAGTATTGAATTTCATTTATTCATTTTCTTTTCTTTGGACTCATAAAGAGTTTAGTATCTAATGCTATTTTGCAAACAATGACTCCTGCAGAGACCACACAAAGCATATCCAATAGAGCTCGCACAGTTCCATTCTGCTGATTATGTGGAATTCTTGCACCGGATAACTCCTGACACCCAGCACCTATATGCAAGTGACTTAACTAGATGTATGGATGCTGAGGTTTTCTCTTCTTCAAACTATTCTACCAGACTTTGCTAATTTCACAATGAAATACATGCCACGACTATGTAACTTACTGCTCACGTTTCATTATTATTCTTTTATTTATTCCAGTTAATTAGATCTTAGGTGCTACTACGCTGATATGTTGCTTCGGCCTTCACTTATATAGTGCTTTAAAGAATAGAAAGAGAATACGGTAACATTTTTGATATTTCAGTCCCATGTTGTATACAAAAATGTAAGGTTGGCTATTTCCATGTAAAATGAACACTCTGTTTTTTATCTTCCATAATGTGCCTATTTGGCATCAATTGAATTCTATCAAGTGCCGCCTTCATCCTGTTGGAGTTTTCTGACTTAAGTTATTTGGGACTTTGTTTTTTCTGACTGAACTTATTTGGGACTTTGTTTTTTATCTGTTCTTAGACAATCTTGGAGAAGACTGCCCTGTCTTTGACAATTTGTTCGAGTTCTGCCAAATCTATGCTGGAGGAACTTTAGGTAATATTGTCATTTTTCTCTTGGACATGCAAGAGAGTTGTGTGTTGTTATATTAAAGAAGAGGAGAAGAGGGGAGGGGGGCACCCTACCCACCCTCCATGTTTTAGAGATCACATGCACTCCTATGAGAATGAAAAAGGGAGACGACCTTAACACTAATGTCTAACCATTGTGATCACTGGCAGTCAAGATGAAGAACCCTTGAGCTCCAGCCAACACCCAAAACTGCATCTCTTCCCCACTCATCCGTAAGGCTCCTGCCATGCTGGGAGCCTCATTACCAGAGATGCGATGGTTCCACAGTGTCCAAGCACCAAGGATCATGAGAGAATTAAAACCTTCTTTATTAGACCACTGACCCTGTCGCTTGCCCTGCTCACTATTCATCAAATTCCCCTTCGTTAACTGAAGGCATCATGAATAGGCTTTTAGTTATTTTCTTTTTTATCCCCTTGTTGCCGGCTTTTGTCATTGAAACTCTATCTGCTTGGGACTAAAAGGCCTTGCTGCTGTTGTTGAATTGTCTAAGCTGTTCTTTATTCTTTCTAGATGCTGCTCGCAGATTAAATCATAAAACATGCGATGTTGCGATCAATTGGGCTGGTGGGTTGCATCATGCGAAAAAATGTGAGGCATCAGGCTTCTGCTACATTAATGATCTAGTTTTGGGAATTCTAGAGCTTCTCAAGTACCATGCAAGGGTTCTTTATATCGACATAGATGTCCATCATGGAGATGGAGTTGAAGAAGCCTTTTATTTCACTGACAGGTTCGTGCTTTTCCTCTAAAAGATCATCTATTGTAATTTATATATCCATTTTTTGTCTCGATTATTTTCCAATCTAGTTTACATGTCTTCGTCATTTATTGTTGGTGATGCCTCGTTGTAGTATGCTAGTGCCTGAGCGTCTTCAAGGCGCTCTTAACTGTTTCTCTTTAATGTTTTGCAGGGTAATGACTGTGAGTTTCCACAAATATGGTGACCTATTCTTTCCTGGCACGGGTGATATTAAGGCAAGCTTCAACTAAAAGTGTCATGAATAATTTTATGTACTTTGCCTTAATTTAATTTCTCATTTTAGCAGGTAGTGAGGTTAGGCCACACCTTTACTTTGGTTTCTGTTCACTTCTTCATATGAATTCTTTTTGAGTTTTTTTTTCTTTTTCTGCCTTGCACATGTTATATGTAAACTAAAGTTTACATGTCTATGCTTAGTTCTGTGAAACGGAAGAGGCTAGCTCACAGTGAATAGTAACAAAGAACCTATGTTTTCCCTAGGAATCGATGTGCTCCTCATTCAGTTTTTACTCTCCACATTCTGATTTACTATTAAAACTGGATCTGTCAAAGAGCCGAAGTTATATCCTACATGTCAAAGTTGGTAACACTGGATCTAGTCTATTGTTGGGAATAATTTCAACACAATTCCATTTTCTGTTTTATCCACTGTATACTGTCATTCCTGAAGCTGTAATTATGCTATTATTACTCCACCGTAATGTGCGTCTTGTACTGGACATTGGGCAATTTGGAATAATACTCTATCCCAAAATACATGTATGATGATTGGGAACGTTAGGGGTTTATTCCCTCTCTTTAGAAAATTGTCATACTTAAAATAGCATTCTACATTCTCAATTACATGTGATTGCTTGATGTTATTTATCATTGGAGCCACAAAGTGACTAGAAATCCTTGCTAGTCATTACTTGAAACTTCTAACTAATGTTTGTGCCATGTGTCACTATGCTTCACATTTTGTAAGTGATATGCTGTGTTTTCACCTTTATAGCGGGTGGTTCTAGTTCTGAATAAAGTATTTATGTATGCGACTATATTTGGTGGAGCAGGGGATGTATCCTTAAATGAAAATTTCCCCATTACAGGTGATAGACCACTGCATTCTTCCAAAAATTGAGAAATATTAAGGTTCGGTATGAACAAAAAACTTAGTGCTTCCCTTCTATGAACATGTTGGATTTGGAAACAGTAGCCAAAGCCATTTTTCTTTACCATTAAATAGCTGCATACCACATGCTGTTAAGCAATGACAAGACCTTTGATATTGTTATGTATATTCCTTTTCAATGGATGTGCTCTCTGTGCTGATTTACCTCACTGCTATTGAAGGATATAGGAGAAAGGGAAGGAAAATACTATGCCATCAACATTCCACTTAAAGATGGGATAGATGACGCCAGTTTTACTCGGCTTTTTAAAACTGTAAGCTCCTTGACTGTATCTCTTTTGTGTTATTGTTGACATTTTTTTCTTAGCCCCGTCAACATGCAGATTATTGCCAAAGTTGTTGAGACATATCTGCCTGGTGCTATCGTTCTTCAATGTGGGGCTGATTCATTGGCAAGGGACCGTCTAGGCTGCTTCAATCTCTCTATTGAAGGTTCTACGGTTCTCAAACTTATATATATATATATATATATATATATATACACATAGAGTCGGCAAGATTTTCATGCATATCTTTAATTAGTTACACATGTTTGATATGCTTAAATGAGCTGCTAGCCTGCTAGAGTGTCATTTGTGGGAATGGGAAGCCTCATGTCCTTAATTTTCTGTTTACACTGTTCTGCCCGTTTTCCTTGCATCAATGGTGTTGTAGAGCTCCTTTACACTTTTCACCTAGTTCCTTAGGCTAAGCTTACTTCAATTTTCTATTAGTATTTACTTTCGTTATTTGTTTTCGTGAACAGGCCATTCTGAATGTGTAAAATTTGTCAAGAAATTCAATATTCCCCTTCTGGTAAGTGATATTACTGTTATGAGATATTTATCCCCGGGCTTCTAGGTTGTCGACATATTTTTCATCATTTAGGTAACTGGAGGTGGTGGATACACCAAAGAGAATGTAGCACGATGTTGGGCTGTTGAAACTGGTGTCCTTTTAGACACAGAACTTCCAAATGGTATCTCATCTATTATTCATGTTCAGCTTTGTATCATTCCTCTTTGTCCTTTTTTTTGGGGGAAGTAGCTACTATCCTAGTTATTCTCAGTACACACAACATTCCTCGTATTCTTTCCATTCATATGGGCTTTAGATTTTCTGGTAGTTCTTTGTACATGTGTCCATGCCATGGAGTTTTACTTTGGCATTTTCTTTGCAGAGATTCCAAACAATGAATACATTGAGTACTTTGCTCCGGATTATACACTGAAAGTTCCAAATTTGAATATGGTAAAGAAACTTCTCCCCATTGGCCTTTGTTTATCCTATGCTTCTTGGTGTTTCGTTTCTTTATATGACACTGGCATTGAAATATTGAATAGTAGCACTATTTGACCTTTTAACCAATTTTTAGTGTTGTTAGACTAGAAATCTGAAACTTCATATGTTTCTTGCATATTAAAAAAAGATTTATGGCATCTTACCTATTGTTCAATTCGAGTAGGACAATCTGAATAGTAAGACATATCTCAGTTCAATCAAAGTGCAAGTGATGGAGAGTTTGCGGTCCATACAGCATGCCCCTGGTGTTCAGATGCAAGAGGTTAGTTGCTGATTATATGCGTCTGTACTTCATGTTGAAACCTCCGAAGTGAAAGTGGTTATGTAAAGAAATGGGCAGAATCAGACTGCTTAAATGTGCATTTCCAGTTTTCCACCATTTTGTGCTTCAATCGGGACATTTCATTCTGAGAGGGTCGTAAATAAATCATTTGCAGGTTCCTCCTGATTTTTTTATCCCAGATTTTGACGAAGATGAGCTGGATCCTGATGAACGTGTTGACCGTAAGTGAAATATTCAAACATTTTTATGTTGGTTGTTTAAACGAATTAATGATTAGTTTGGGGATCAAAAGTTCTCTATATTCCGGCCAGTGGCGGACCCAGCGGGTATGCCATATATGCCACGGCATACCCTCTGAACACGAAATACTACTTATCCTAGTGGTTAGTGAGTGTTTTTCTATACTTGACCTGAGTTCGAATCTTGTTTCAAGTTTTTTTTTTTTTGCTAATTTTTTCTCTTGGCATACTCTATATCTGAAACCTGGGTCCGCTACTGATTTCTGGCATGCTCCTCAATTTGCCTGTTTTATATAAAATAAATAATGTGATATGTTATTTGTTAAGCCTCTGGCAATCATTCACATAGTTAATGTTATCTTAGGCTTACAATTACATCCTCCATTCGTTATCATGATGCATGCATAAAAACTTTGTAATGTGTTAATCCAGAACATACCCAAGACAAGCAGATTCATCGTGATGATGAGTACTACGAAGGTGATGATGACAACGATCAACGATAATGAAACTGAAAATCTTCACTGTTGTTCTGTAGTTCAGCAGCATTGAGATGTAGTAGTTTGCCAATTGACATTAGGCTGTAATGTAGCAGGTCAAAGTGGTTTGTGAGTTCTAGGGTATTCTGACCCTTCCTGAATTACACATTGTTGTACAACTCTGCACATTTTTCAGCATGCAAAAATGCAAATGTCTGTTGTGCTGGTATCTCAAACTCTACTTGCATGAGAAATGGATTTAAATTTGCACTCAGTGATATATTGAGATGTATGATGCTGTCTTGCAGCAGAGTGTGGGGCCTGTTTGGTTTTAGGCCCTAGGTGGCCAAGCTAAAATTTGGTCATGGCCAAAATGCATGTGGATGGAGCCAAAATTTGATCACTACACGAACATGGCTAGATTTCGGCTTGGCTACATAAGACCATATAATCACCAAACTAAATTTTATATTTATATCTCTTAGTGTAATATTTTTATTATATCTCTTAATTAAAGCATGCAATCACCAAACTAATTTTATATTTATATTCCTTTAAGCTTCGTTCTGATGCAGTCAACCAAACGATATACGTATATAATCTGCATAAACTTATACAGGCAACCAGACAAAAGTATTTTGCATTTTTTTGTATGAGTTCATATGGTTCTATGTATCCTGGCGACTTGCACAGCCTGCCTCCGCTCATAAAAGCATCCAATCACACCCGTAGTTTATGTCCCAAACATGCATGCCTGGCACTAATATACGGGCAAGGCAACGAGTGCGTACGACCAAAATACTCTCTCCGTATTTAAATATAACCGTATTTAATACTCCATCCGTATTTAAATGTAAGTCACGGTTAATTTTTTTTTCAAAACTTCAATCACTCGTCTTATTAAAAAAATCTACATTATAAAAGAGTGAGTTTTCTAAAAATCTTTTTTATCTGGAAAGGCATAGGTATACCCCTCACGCTGGCCCCACTGCGTAGTTTGAAAAAGGTTGGAAAGAGATAGAAAGGCCCAAAACCCATAGATACAAAATGTTTCATCCACTTTTTCTTTTTATTTCTCACCTCATTTTTATACCTATACCCATGTGTTATTTTTCTTCTCTTAGTTTTAATGAGAAAAGAATGACGTTAATCAATCAAGTCTTCTTTTTTTAATTCTATTTTTTTTTTCTCTTTTCTATTGGCTTCTTCGTCGTCTCACAACACGTGCGTGTTGCACGTACATCTATGCTAGTTTATATAAACTATATAAACATAGTTTATATAAACATATAAGAAAACATGTCATGCTTAAACTCTATACTATGATAAAACAAATCACAACAAAATAAATGATAATTCATCAAATTTTTTAAATAAAACGAACGATCGAGAAAAAATCAATCGTGATTTATATTGAAATACGGAGGGAGTACCAAAGTCAACGAGTGTGACAAAATAAATGATTCAGTTTTCGCATCCTCAGATTGCTTTGAGATCAATCTTTTCTTTTCTCATCAAAGAAAAAGCTCACTGCTAGAGACACCTGATAAAAGCAGATTCTCTGAAAGACTGCAAAGAGGACGAAGAGAGGCTTCAAACATGGTGGATCCAGTTCGAAAGGGGCGGCAAGCCAGTGCCGAAGACCTATATCTTGTAGAACTGTATATTCGGCAGCAATCTTAAGCCTGTGGAACATGGGAACACCGGGATTGAAACATGGTACGCATGTTTACTGCAGTAAGGCAAACATCACAGTGCAGTGGAGTGATAGTCAAATAGGGTGAGTGATGCCATCAAAGGCGTTAGATGCCCACCTATACACAGCGACCAGAACCGGCGCACACCTGTTCATCAATAAAGAAGGTGAAAGAAGATGCACATAGCTGTCAATCCGTGCTCATAACTTTGTACACTACTTTCCTTGCAAAAAAAAAAAAAAAGACTTTGTACACTACGCACTTCGAGTCACTCTACTTCCCAGCATTAGCATGTATTAACAGCTCTCAATCCAGAAGCCAGACACAAACTGTGTTTCATCCAGCAAGGCAGCAACACATTCTACATTTCTACGAGTTGCATCTCGTACGTGAACAGGAATGTCCCAACCGTGTCTTCTAATGTTTTTATGGTATTAACAAGGCATAAAGTTACAGGCTTAACAGCCAACCTTACCTTACTTCCCAACATCCGAAAAGGCAAAGGATGGCCCACTTTCAACAGAAAACTGCAGGGAAGAGAGACTACAGACTACAGCTAGCTAGCTTATCTCGATATTGATATACCCTTGGGACTACTACAGTGATACTACAACAGCTACAACTAGAAGAGCTCGAACTCGATCTCGTCTCCGTTCAGCCGGAATTCCAGACACTTGCCTTCCTTCTTCTTGCGTGTTGTCGCCGCAAGGGTCGCTGCAGTATCTAAGTTTTTCGGGGTCTCTGGTGGCGCTGTCCACCGGATCAAGGCCCAGTTCAGGCCTTCGAAGAAGGGGTGCCGCTTGATCTCAGCGGCTCCTCTCGATGAGCCAAGCCGGTACTCTGGCTCCTTCACAAGCAGCCCTCTGATCAGATCTCGCGCGTGGAAGCTCACAGCTGGGTTGTCAGGGAACTTCAAGCCCTGCGAGACCACATTTGCGAGTGTCTCCTCATTGCCGGGTCCCCTGAATGGTGTCTTGCCGTAGAGTAATTCATAAAGGAAGATGCCAAGAGTCCACCAATCAACTGAGCTACCATGTCCATCTCCTCGAATAATCTCTGGGGCAAGGTATTCGTGGGTTCCAACAAACGAATTTGATCTTGCATCAGTAGGTTCAACAACAAGCTGTGGAAGTGATGGTTTCTTCATGGGCTCAACTCTAGGCCTCCGTGCCCTTGATGGTGTAGACGAAACCAGCCGGGGCGTGAAGCAAGAAGAATTGGTCCAGGATGGCTGGATACAAAGCGGATCAATGCAGCTTTGTGAACAGGGACCAGAAGGCCTACTGGGCTCATCTCTGCCCACAGATGATGTTCTCACAAGCATGGGACTCACAGAGCACCTGAGAGACAAATCAAAGTCTGAGAGCATGATGTGCCCGTCTTCACGAACAAGTATGTTCTCTGGCTTCAGATCACGATATATGACCCCCAACATATGGAGATACTCCAAGGCTAAGAGGACTTCAGCAACATAGAACCTATAAAATGTAGATCTCTTTTTAGTTACAAAGCTCAGTACTAAAATGGAATGTAAATTATCTCGAGTTACAACAGCTCAGTAAAATACTACAACCTATACAAAAGAAAATGTGAAATGACGGGTTGCAATAGCTCAATATACTATCACTAGACAAAAAACATCTATATCATGTAACAAGCGCAGTGATACTGGGTAAAGCAGCTCAATCGTGGTAAATTCAAGTGCAATTATGCATAAAAGAGTAAAAGGATAGCGTGACTACTAAAGGCCCATACCTTGCTGCTGCTTCTGAGAAGGTTCTGGTAGGTTGCTTCTGCCTAAGAACATGAAGGTCACCGCCAGGGCAAAACTCCATTACCAGGCAAGAAAGGTTGTCTGTTGTGAAATGAGAATACAGAGTTGGAAGGAATGGGTGGTCAAGCATTTGCAATATCTCCCTCTCAGTTTGTGCCCTTAGCATCTTCTTTCTGCTTATCAGGTACTCGATGTCCATAACCTTCAATGCAAACATGCAGTCTGAGCCCACCAACTCAGCCAAATAAACAGTGCCAATATCCCCACAACCAAGTTGTTTGAGAAGCTTGAAGTTCTTCAATCCCAAGCTCCCTTGTTGGATAGCCATGCGCCTGATGGCTCCCCACCTCACATCCTTTGACATGTGAGGCCTGCTTCCATTAGCACTGAAGCTGCCATAACTATCCTCACTAATGCTTGTACTGGTGCTATAATCGCCAATGCTACTCTTCGAGCTTTGGGAGCATTCGCCCTTCTCCTTCGATCTTGACAGTTCACCAACCTTTGAGCCATGGACTTTGGTAACAAAATCAGCTGCTTCGATGCTGGTGGAGCTGACAGCAGTCTTCTTGTTAGCTGGTGCCAGGGTTCTGGGTTCATCCTGAGGAGAATCCTGCTGTTTAGTAGTGTGAGAATTAGAACCTTTTGCCTCGCAATGCTTGTGCGATGCAGTGACTGCAGCTGGTTCGGGTTTAACCTTCTTTTTCGTTGAGGTTTTATTCCGAAACATTGGCCTCACCAGCCGTGAGCCACCTACCGGAACAGCCCGGGGGCTAGATGCTTTCGCAGCTTTTCCCTTCCTCTGTTTTGGCAGTGTTGTTCCCACAGAAATGTCTTCGGCTGCCTCTGATGACTTGTTATTGATCACATCTTGGATTCTGGTTTTATGCATCTTCCCTGTGGTTGGAGATGCTGACCGCAAATTCTTCTTAGCTGAGCTCTTGCTCTGCCCCTTGCTGGTTACACCCGGCTTGCCCACTGAACTCCCTGTAGACTTCTCAGTCAACACGGAAACTTTCCCAGCCTTATTCTTGTCGTCATGTTCCTCGCCGATTTGAACCGCAACAGAGCCATACAGCTTCTTGACTGCCCCGGAATCTGTAGGGGTGGAGACCCCGGTCGGCTTCGGCAGCCTCTTCATGGCCGCCATCTCCGACGCCTGGGAGATGCACATCTTCCTCAGCGCCTGCTTCAGGCTCACGGACTCCACGATCTCCGAGCTCGACACCGGAGACTTTCCCAGCGCGATGAGCCGCCTGTCCGTGCTCGTCGTCTGCCCCGAGGCCCTCGCCGACGTGCGCACGTTGATCGACCTGATGAGCCGGTCGAGGTCATCCTCCATGGAGCACGACCTCGCCTCATGCTCCTGCCCCACCACCGGCTTGACCCTCACCCTCAGGTGGGTGAGCCCGCCCAGCCGCGCGTCCTTCGTCTCCTCCGCCAGCTCGACGATCTCCGAGCACCCCGACGAGCCCATCCCCTTCGAGCCTTCCTGCTCCTCCGCGAGCCGCACCTTCATCTGGGCGCAAGGCCGTGCAGAGGGCGCCGCTGCTGCATTTCAAGTCACCACCGGCGGTTGCCTGCAGTCCGGGAGTGGCCAAAGAAGCGGCTTTCCCGGGTCAAGAACCGGCATCACGGAGTCCTGCCTGCACGAGGCAAAGTACGAAATGAATCAATCATTTACTAACAGGAAGGAAAAACAGAGCGAGCCAACATTGAAAGAGGAGGAAGATTAGTAGCAAGACTAACATGGTAGAGAGAAATCTTTGGAAAAAAAATCTTAAGAAAACCGTAGATTCCATAGATCTTGGTGTCCTACACCCGGCCGTTTTCTCCTACCCGCTCCAGATTCAAGATTTCTTTCTTTTTTATAAAAAAAATAAAGGAGGGTAGCGGAAGGAACAACAACAGAGATGCGGTAGGTGAGGCAGGGTTTCTCCCGCATTATTTTCCTGGCAAAATGATGCAAGATCCGTAAACCCCTGGCACTAAAGCGTGAACAGGACGCGAGCAGCTACTGGACGGCCCCGGAAACCCTGGGAGGATAAGCTTACGACTCGGCCAATGACAGGAACCCAGACCGAAAACGAAAGGGGAAAGAAAGAAAGAACGAACAATAAAAGAGGATGGCCTGCTGAGAGACTGAGAGTCGAGCGCAGGATCTTACCGGACGGCGGGCGCCTGCAGCGGCCCCGCGCTCCGTCGGCGGCCGGCGGCGGGCTAGGGTTTCGGCGGCCCGAACGGCGGCGAATGGCGAGGGTAGGGGGAGAGGGATATCCGGGGGAGAGTGGGATGGGGACGACGAGGAAGAGAGAGTTCAAGTGGGGGAGTGTGTGGCAGCGCTCGGCAGCAGGCAGCAATGCGCGGCGCGCATCACGAGGAGAAGATGATGGCTGCCTCTCCCTGGCCTGGCCCCCCCTCGGCCCCTCCCAGGCTCCCACGCCCTCGCCTTCAGTTTCTCTCTCTCCTCCCCGGTCGCCGTGCGCCACGGGACGCGCGCGCCCCCGTCGCAAGCGCACCGATAAAAAACCCCAGCAGGCCCACAGGCCACCTCCCTAGTATAGGATTTACTACGGCACGCCTCTTTATTATTTATCGCAGGGGCATTTATTATTTAACGCCGTGCTTCCCTTTCCCCCCTCTCTCTCTCTCTCATCACTCTCGGGGCACAGTAGTACGGTCTGCCTCGCACTGAAGCATAGAGCGGCCGCCGGCAGGCGGCGGAATACTACCCGGACCGGACGTGGTGTTGTCAATCGTTAATTAATATAATAACATATTGGAGGCTGCATCTGCTTTTTTACCTTTGCCTTTCTCTTTTCTTGCTGTGAATGAAAAATAAAATAGAAATAAAACACTGGTGCGCTAGACACGCGTAGCTGCCTTTTGCTCTCGGTTCCCCTGCCGTGCTCCTGTTGCAAATTCAATTCAAACCTACAACGCCGTAGACGCTGTGGCACCAGTGATAGCGCTTGTCTATCTATCCTACAGAATTTTATAAGCAGGACTCCAAATATATTTTTTAAAGAAAACGGGGCATCCGATTCCCAGACCACAACGCTCTGGATTTGATCGGCGCCAAACGGCCCGTCGCGTCAGCCCGGGCCACATGTACCGGGCGAATCGCTGGGTCAGTAGCCGAGCGGCTCGTGGCAACTGCTTCTACTAGCAGCATCCTAGAGCAGTTTTCTTCTTTTTTTTTCTCTGCCGCCTCTGCCGTGGCTGCGACGGTTGCACTTGCGCTCGCTCGTGACCCGTGACACGGCAGCGGTGGAACAGGGTCCTCCGTCGTGCCGGGGCCGCGCCGCACCTGCCCTGACCCTGGCTCGCCGGAGCCAGCCGCGCAAGTCACACAGGGGCCTCGTGCGTGGCTTTGCTCCCACCACCACCAGCACCACCAGCCCGGCACCCCGTGCAGCGCCGCTCCTGGCCCGCGGATGCCCCGCGCCATCCGCCGCGCGCATTCATTTTTCTCGCTCGCTCCCCCGCGCGGGTGCGGCTCCCGTCACCGGTCACCTCTGCTGGCCGGGAGGCACTCCACACTGCCCACCCGTGCCGTTCGTTGCGAAAACCGTCGGCTGGGCGGCTGGCACCGCGCGCGCGCGCGGGCGGGAGACCGCCGCCGCCGCCACGGCGGTTGCCATTCCCGCCGCTCGCGTTGGCAGGGCCTTTCGGTCGGTCCCGGGCGTTCCCATGTGGCGCGGGCGCGCGGGTGCGTGCGAGCAGATTCTTCTCATGTGGCGCGCTGACGCTTCTCCTCGGTCCACGCACCGGGCTCTTCCTCAACTTTTCCCTCCGCGAGAATTCGAAACCCGACTCTTCCGCGGCCTGCGCCCGTTGCAGGCTTTGCAGCGTCTCGCTTCCGCTTGGCACGAGCACGACCCGCTCCACGGCCCCAATGCCCACCAGGCCACCACACACGACACGACACATGGTCCACCCGTCCGTCCATGGGAATGCAAAGCCCCCGGTACGTACGAACTGATACGTTTATTGAGGTGTGTGGGGGGTGCTAGCTGCCGCTTGCCACAACTGCTGCCGCGCAGGTACTGACCAATGACCATTGTGTCCATTAATCAGATGCACTCGATACGGCGCTTGTGACGGGGTGGCAGTCCGCCGAAGGGGTAAAGATTGTGGAGTGAGGGTCCATGCACGTACCGTGCATGCCCCGCCTTTCAACGCTGGCCCGCGCGGTAAATGATTGTACTGTGGTATACGTGTTTGTAGTGCACTAGTGTGCCACGCGCGAAACAGGGTATCTCGACTCAACGAAAACTTGGAATGCATCGGTTGTTTGGAGCCGCGCTTAAAAAAATTTGGGTTAGTTAGGCATACTCCCGAGGGCATCATGACTCTGCTGTATTAGGCTGCTCCCACCAGAGGGTCCAAAAGGAGAGCTCAAAACACTGTTTCGCACTGTAGATAAACAGGGAGGTAGTTGGAATAGTGGATGAGCGGGGTTGGATAGGCACTCTGGTGAACATAGCCTAAGCATTGTGGCAGTGGCATATTCTGAACAAAAACTGCAGCAGAAATAGAAATACCGTACAATTTAGAGCCTCTCTTTTTTTTTTTGACGAATTTAGAACCTCTTTCGAACACGGAATTTTTCCTATATTTGAAAACGGTTCATGTACAATTCTAATGAAAATGCTCTGCTCCAAAGCAGTTTCGTTTTTTTTTTCCTTCTTTTTTGCAGGTCCCACATGTTGAATTATAATCTAAATTTTTTGAGACGGCTAAATTAGCGAGCAAAGTGGAGCCCCGTCACCGGAAGCTTTGGGTTTACAACCTCAAATCATTTGGAACAATGGGACAGAGGGAGTAACGGGTTTTTCAAGTGTGTGAGGTGTAAATATATAGGCTGAGGCTGAGCACATTTCTTACCGTTTTGACAGTATGGCACTCATCATCTCTTTGGAATCACATGCACTGATCTGAGATGCCGCATGCCAACACCGGGCACTCCATTCGACAGCCGCAAATGGGTCACAATCACAATCAGTCGATCGCAATGAAGCTGGCCCTTGGAACGGAACGAGAGGCCCCGCGCGCAGGCCCGCACCGGAACGGCGCGGCACCGCAAGCGGCGGCCACGGGGCCACGGCTAGCGATCGCGCTTGCTCTTGCGCCGCAGACTGCCGCCACCGGGATCGATCTCGGCGTACAACCCTGCCGCGATTGGAGCCCCAGCACCGCATCTCCTCGTGCGTGTTCCGATTCGACGCCACACGGCGCGGCGGGGGAACGAGCCAGCGGCGGCTGCGTGCCCGCGCGGATGCTGCACGGCGGGGACGCCGGGACGCAGACAAGACGACGCGCGCACCGCTGCTGTTCCCCGCCCCGGCGCGCGGCGCCCCCGATGGAGATGTGCCTGCGTGGGTGGCTGCGTGCGCGTGCAGTGTCCTCCACACCGTCACGTGCCGCCGCAGAGGTATCCAAGGCCCACCGGGCCCAACCCCAACTCGACGTGCAGCAGGAATCAAGCGGCTCCGGCGAGAGACGATTAGCGAGTAGTGACGATAGAGAGATGGGGATAAAGAAACGTGTGCTGTGGCTGTGGCCTGTGGCTCTGGGACGGGTACGTAACGTGCGTGCGCCGGCTCGGCATATGGGTTCGCCGTGGCCGCGCCTGCTGCGCCGGGGACAGCCCACGGGCGTGTACAGTACAGGAAGGGGCGCGTGTGTACCCAATAATCCACCCGCCCTGCCGGCTGCCGTGCATTCCTTTCACACCGTAGTACAGGCCATTCACGGCGCGCGGGAGATGGAACACCGGTGAGCAGCCGGCCAGCGTGACGTTTCAACGGTCGCGCTACAGTCTAGAGGACCGGCCGGCCGATCCGCCGATTCAGGGCAGCGCTCACATGTTCCTTTTGCTCGTCATCACGGCAAGGCAAAGGGCCATCCGCGAGGCCGTAGCTTCCTTCGGCTATGCTAGCATGTAGCAGCAGCACGCACGGTGCGGTACTGCGGTGGTTGTAGCGGCCACTGGCACGCTGGTCAGCACAGACACATCACGTCGCCACCTAACTTACCTTACCTTACTCGCACGTACGGCTGCGGGTAGTAAACCGGAGTGAGATCGAGCTAGCGAGCTACCGCCGGTCATACGGGTCTCGTCAAACGCCTACGGCCGGCCCGCCGGACGGCATTCATCTCGGCGGCCATTGACGCCGCAGAGACGAGCGGGAGATAAAGAAGAGAGGCGTGCGTGTCTCGCGGCGGTGGCCACGGCACCGGCGCCGCTGCCGGTGTCAATTGGCAGGGACCGTGGCCCGTATCGTAATCGCAAGGCAAGGGCGTCGTCTCAGCTGTCTCTAGACTCTCAAGACGAAGTCATCAACCGACCGAGCAGGTACGTAGTGTAGTACTACCGGGCAGGCGGCTGGCGTCAGGCTTGGATCTTGGCCTGATGGCCTCCCAGTATCCAAGGAGCGACACCTGCCCTACCTGTCTGACTCTCTCACCATGGACAATCTGCAGAATGCAGCATTTCAGAAACGCAAGGAGCGTGCGCAGGCTGAGGCGCTGCTGCAGACTGCAACTAGTAGCGAACAGAACCTAAGCATGTTCTTACTGGTGGGTTAACTTACATGTGAATCTTGGCGTGCAAAGCAGACTGCTTTGCATATAATTAAGGCTATCCACACTTATACAACTCTAAATTTCAACTCTAAAAACAATATTCCTACCTGATCATCATGTTTTTGAAATACAGTTGCCAATCATCCACGCTCATATCAACCCTATATCTCAACTCTATACCAACTACCCTATTTTTCCTATTTTTTAACTCCCCCACCCCCTCTCTCCCCTCCCCACCGCCGACGCCGCTCTCCTCGCCTCTGTGCTCCTCTGCTTTTCCGCCTCTCCTTCACCACGCCTCCCTCCTCTGCTCCTCCAAGACCGTCGCCGCCGGCCGCCCCCACGCCCGGCACCTCCACACCCGTCGGCCCCCGTGGGCCTCTGCCCCCTCTTTCTCCGCGCCGACCGCCTCCCCCCGCCGTCCTCCTACCCGCCGCCGCCGCGCCGCATACCGCCCGCACCTCGCCTCCTCCCCGCCATGTCCACCCGCGCGCCGAGCCACGTTCGCCCTCTTCCTTCTCGTCCCCTCGTCGGCGGCGACAAGGCAGGGCGGCCACCCCCCATGCTTGCCTTTTCTCCTCCAGCGGCAGCTCCCCGGGCCGGATCTTCGCCGTTCACCGCCGCCTCCCTAGATCCGCCGCCGCTGCCGCCCTTCTGTCCGCCGCCGCCGCTCGTCCACCGACGTCGCCATCTCCTCTAGCTCGGATCCGCTGGGGAGCCGCCGCTCGTCCACCGGCGTCCGCCGCGGCCGCCCGGATCCGCTGGGGAGCCGCCGTTTCCTCCTTGTCCACCGGCACTCTCCATCGGTATCTGTCCACCGCCGACGGGGAGGAAGAAGCACAGGGCATGCTGCCGCCGGCATCGTCCTCTGATGGCCGCCAAGCCGGGTCCTACTCCTCTATCCACCGCGCCATCTTCTCCCCCGCCTCGCTCCGCTGTCCGAGCCATGGCGGGATGAATGGCCCCGTCCACCGTGGAAGAGAGAGGGAAACGCTATCGACTCCAGCTTTGGGGTGAGAGAAGGCTCTCCCTACCGTAGGGTAGCGTTTCCAGTCCCCCGCTCGGTGGCCTTTTCAGTCCGTCGCTGTAGATAGCCTAAGTACCGGTTACCTACGTCCAGATGCCACCACGGAAGAATTGAGCAGCTGTACGTGCAAGTGCAACAGCAGGAACCGGACCTGGATTTCTGAAGCGGACACTCAGGCTACAGGGCCTGCGCATTCTCGAATCAGGTTGCAAAGCTGATGAGCCACAGCTCAAGCATTCCAATACTGTCATCTAGGAATACATCAATATGTCTTGGGAAAACAGCAGGAGCAACCTGCAACCTGCAACCCGCAGCAGGTAGGTCATCCGTCAGAGCCTCACAGGTCAAAATTACATGGACAGTCATGACTCGTTGCTCGACTGCTTAGATCTCGAAGGCCACAAAGTGTGGCTATCAATCACAATTGGTGTAGTTTGGCAAATAAGTAGGCCTAATAAACCATTCCATGCCTATCCTATAGCCAGGCAATGTATGCCTATTAAGACAAGCACACACACAGAATTATTGTGCCACATGATATTACATCAGTTCGTAAAACATCGCATCTTCAAATATGGCTCCAGAGCCCAATGCAAAACTAATAAGGCTGTGAATTTCAAAGCAACTATGCTAAAAAAAAGAATTTCAAAGCAACTGTCAACTAGCTAATTGCCAGGACAAAAAGGACAACCATATCAAAGATTCTAAAAGACAGCTGAGCGGAGTGGCACCACCCTAACAGAACGCAGACGGCCAAGAAATAATCTTTACATCAGTTTTTCTCAACCAGAAAGAAACGAAGGCAAACAGAATTAGGGAAAATCCATAAAACATTTCTGCCGCAAGATACTCAATTCATAATAGAACATTGACATGTGTAGCAAAACTTTGGTTCACCAGCAAACCAAACAGCATATCATTCTACGCAGACACAGTACATGTCGCGACAGAGTTGCATTGTCTTCCTGGTGTTTAATACTTCCTAGAAAAAAAAAGTTAGAAGACATAACGACTGGTTTCCTTTGCCCAAAGACCTCATCCTGGTGATAAATATGACACAACACCTAGTCAAACAGGCTGAAGCCCATGTCCTGCAAATACACATTCAACAAAGTAGTTGGTACTTGAACTCAATTCAATAAAAAAATGTATTTATTTGGGCAGCAAATATGGCGATGCTACAATGAACATAGACAGTGATCTTACATCATCACTCTCTTCCTTCTCTTCCACCTTCTCTTCCTTCTTTGCCTCAGCTGCAGGAGCAGCACCACCAGCAGCAGGAGCAGCTGCAGCAACAGCAACACCACCACCACCACCACCGCAAGGGACAGAAGCGAACTTCTCCCTACCAGCAGCAATGAGCTCAGTGATGTCCTTGCCACTCAGTTGGGACAGCAGGAGTTCCATCTTCTCATTGTCAACCTCAGCACCAACTGAGACATAAAAGAAACATGATTAGATACGTCCTCTATATTACAGATACTACACTGCAAGCATTATATCATAAGAATTGTACATTTGTATTGTACGGAGTACACTAACTCAAATCAACACGAAAGAAACTTGGGTGAGATCAATTTGTTCATTGCCAACTAAACAAAAAATGTACATGGTAAACATTGTCATTCTAGAATTAGATAAGGCGATCCTGCCAAACTTGATACCTTCTAAACAGAACAATTAAAAGTTTAGAGTAACAAGCTATCATAATGAGAAGTCAGTTAAAAGCAATTACCTGACTTCAGGATACTAGTCAGATCCTCTGCAGAGGGGCTGTTGTTGCCAGCAAGGACAGCAAGCAGATAGGCGGCAACAAACTTCATCCTGTTCAAACCACAAATAAAGTGTCACTATTAGTCATATTCTTTTTTTTTTTTGGAGAAAGATTTCCACCCGACTTTATAGGAAGTTTATAATCATCATGAGATTACCAGCTTACAATGATGCACACAACAACAGTTTCAACACATCAACTAGTCCCTCTACTGACTCCACCTCTTCTGAAGACCACTCTACTAATAATGCCTCTACTAACTTAAACACCTACTAAGCATTTCCCGCTGCTACCATGGTGGACAAAGGAACTGAAATGAGACTGAAACGGTATGACATTCAGCAAACTCAGCAACACTATTGTACAAATTAACTGGCAGTCTAACTGTGACCATGTAGCCTCTGCTTTTATTCGAAACATATAAGGTTCTTACAGACCTAGAACACTAGCGCCTACTGGGACAAAGAACAGGATGGCCAATGGTTGGCAGAGATACAAACATGTATATTGCGGATGGTCAAAGGCCGAACTTTGACATGGCAAAAGGCGGTAGAAATCAAAACACGCCTTACGAAAAAAATCTTAACCACAGTTTCGCTGCCATACCATTTGAGTAAATCCTAATCGTCACCATACCGTTTGAGTACCAAGCGCCAAATTTAAATCCCATCGAGACCTGATACTCCACCACTAAACAAACATTTCATACCATCACATTTCACCTAAAGCGAATCCATCTAGAAGGAAAACAAAAATATTGCACCTAACAAAGGAAAATTAACAACCTTAGAACAACAATCAGATTGCTCTAAGTATCACGAGTCACGATGCGAAAACAGGAGAGGATAGACACGGCATACCTGAATCGTGGAAGTAGTGAGACAACTAGACAAGGAGCGACGGAACGGCGGGGGCGGCGATGAGCCTAGGCGATTTCTAGGGTTTCTGCGGGTGGCCGCAGAGATGGGCCTGTGCAATGGGCCCCGACCTGCTACTTCCCGTGCTCTTCTCGTGGCCCAATCACATTTTTTATGGGCTCAATATGGGCCCAAATAGGTCTGACCCATCCATAAACCTTCCTCGTCCTCGCTTCATCTTCGCTGTCCGTCTCGCCGTCTCACCGTCTCCGACCCATTCCACGGCGGCCGCCGTCGGCGCGTTTGCCAGAGCTGTTACGCGCGTGCCCTCTTATGCTCTCTCTCTTCTTCGTCCCTAGTTCGCCTAGGGCGAACCGAGCCTAATTTTCTTTTTACCCTCTCCATTGATTTGTCTCAGGGTTTGTCGGCATTCACTAACTCAGGTTGCTTGTTTTTTTTGAGAAAAAGTACGTGTATTAAACCATGGTAAAACCATACACAGACCAGTACACGTACAAGAACCTACTAGAGGTATACAGTAGGGACAGCTGTCCACCATCTTTTACAGAGAAGACCCTACAGAAACTGAAAATTGCAATGAAGTCCAAAGGATCTTCTGCCATCTCCATCCGCACGATCCGGCACCGTCGCTGTCGTCCGTCGCCGTCGAGAGCAGAGCAGTGGAAGACGGTAAGGACCGCCATGGCCAGGAGAAGCTTCACCCATTGGTTTTGAAATGAGCCGCAAGAGAGAAACATCACTTGAGTACATCGGCCGGGGACTCGCCCCCAACATCCATGGCCGTTGAACTGCTGCTTCCGCCAGCGACATCCGAAGCTTGGGAACCAAATCAACCACCACACAACCACGACCCAAAACGCCATCCCACTGCCAAACTCCACCGACGCGGAAGCCATACCTGACTGGAGCGTCGGGGAACGGACTCCTACATAGGAGCCAGCAGGGACGGACGACGACCTCGCACCGGCGACGCTGCCGCCCGACGCCGTGGACTCCTCCCTCACAGCCCCTTCAACGACGCCGGAGCGAGCGCCATCGAGACGTGGACAGGGACGGAGGGACTTATTCCTTGTCGACGGCGCCGCCGCCGTCTCACCGCCGCCGACCGGACACCAAACCCTAGACAAGCTAGTACCTAATCTACTACACCGCCAGCCAAGGATCCACCGAATCCCCCTCGAGCCGGGGCCCAGAGGGCCACCGGCGGCGAAGGAGACCGGCGAACCCGGCGGCGGGAGCACGATTCGCCTCCCTTTCGCCCCTCTCAACTGTAGCGACGAGAGAGATCGAGGGGGCGAGTTCTTTGTTGCAATTCAGGTTGCTTGTTCACTAGGGTGTACGAGCTTAATCGGCCACTATGGATGGTATGTGTTCGCCAACTCTTGTTCCTTTCACATTCTTTGTTATCTGCACGAGTTATGCTGTGTCAGTTTTGGGGATTAGGCTGTGTTTCGCATAAAAATCGGGAGTCGATGATTGCTGTAGTATTGGGACTTGGGAGTACGATTCTCGTTAAATGGTTGGTTAGCTAGGGTTCCGAGCCCTTGTTGTAGAGGTGACCTCAGTCAAGTAGCATTGGGAAAAAAGAACTACCACTCGCAGATGTAGCATGTAATCCGGGACAGCGTGCAATGTTGTGCTTCAGCACATTGAGATTTCACTGTTAATAAATGATGGTTGATAAAAGG
Organism: Paspalum notatum; assembly: GCA_022530915.1. Lineage (NCBI taxonomy): Eukaryota > Viridiplantae > Streptophyta > Magnoliopsida > Poales > Poaceae > Paspalum > Paspalum notatum. The sequence continues at coordinate 31,057,685 of CM039689.1, forward strand.
CTGCTCTTTTTTGCTGATTATGCAAGTAGTAAATTTATGTTTTTAAAGTATATAAGCAAGTGTGCAAACAAGTAGGGCCTTCATCAATTTATAGTCAGTACCACAATTCACAGCCTCCAACTTTTGTGCAGTGATTATAGCTTTATCATGTTGTTAATTTCCCATGACTATTTTTCTAACAGTCGATAAACAAGAAACGATGGAGGAGACGATCCTTGTTGGCGATGACCTGATGCATGGGCCACCATCCCCTGTCATACCAAAAGAGATTGCATCACATGTCCTTGAAGGTGTTGAGCTTTGTGATGGTATACTAAGGAACCTTTTCTTATGTGAGTAATTTGTTTTCCTGACATATGTAACATTTTCTCTTATTCCATGTGCGTTTATGAAGGAAAATTTTTAAGAAAAACATTGTTTCTGTTCTCCAGGCCTACAAATCAATGATATTGAGCCATTCTGCCAAGATGAAATTGTGCTATACCGACAATGTGCTGAGAAAAGGGTTAGTTATACTAAAACTATTTGCCTATGTCTGGTTTTGCCTGGTGTTTATCCAGCAGTACATCATCGTATCTTCTTATAACAGGACAAGGAAATAAGAGAGCGGATTCAAAATAGTGAATATAAACTAGGTTTTTCGATGCCCCTGGAAGAAGCAAAGGAAAGAGCTACCCACCTCCAATCAGAAGTAACACTGCTAGAAAGGTAATCTAGTAACTTATGATTTTTTTTGCATTATAAAATCATAGCATGATCTTGTCACGAGCAGCTTGTGAAGTGGTATTCCTATCATCCTATCTAATAGATGAACCTTCAAGAGTTTTCTTTCTCGTAGAATATTTAGGAACTGTAGTAGAGTGATCCACTTAAGAAATGTGTATCAAATGCCCTATTTCAGGTTTATTTCTAATTTAAACCAGGAAACCAGATAGACAGACTGGCAGGAACATGTACTCTGGAGTTCTATTTTCCTCATAGATCTGGATAATCCAAGATTTTAGTCATTTCTACTATATCAAGGGTATTTTGATTTCAGAAGCTCTACCAATATATATGACAGTGTTTGTAGAAATTTAATGTGACCTTCTATCTCAATTGGCTGTCTAAACTCCGTGTCATGAAATACTTATCCTGTGGACTTGGCAGTCTAGTTTGTGATTTCATCACTTACCCATTAATCCATTTGGTGCTTACACAGCAAGTATTTGGTGCTTTGGCAGCTATCTCTCCTATTAGACTTTGCCGGTATTATAGTGCTATAAAACAGGAAATGAGTCTTATATGATCAAAATCTTAAGCAACTCTACTGGAGCGAATTAGGTAATTTGCAGAGAGTAACGGTAGTAAACTTGCTGTGAATGCTGACAGCTTCTTCTGTCGAGTTGAATTCTCCAATATAGGAGGCTAGTGTGCTCTACCCACCCCATACATTCAGGCTTTTAGTGAGTACAGACCAATGATCATAGCTGCTCTAAATGCGAGTTAGTTTTATTATACCAAATACATTATTTTTTCCTATACTGTACTTTCAGGCTAAATTTTCTACTTGACCATATAAAGCTTTGTGATTGGTTAGAATTGTAAAACGAAAGCACTCAATATAAACACTCATAGCCCCTACCCCTTTGTGTTTACTAAATGCTCCTCAAGAAAAACTTCTATGTTTCCCAAGTACAGGGCGAACTTTTTGGGATTTGAGATATCTGCACGGGTCCTGCTTAGCCTACTGTAACCTGTAGAAAGGAGCTGCTAGACCATATGCACACCGAGTATTTGCTGAGTAGTAGTGCTTATTCTGGTGTTCCACAGAGGCACACACTTATCAGCAACACCAGATATTCCAAAAGAATGCACTAGCAAAAGTGTAAAACTACTACTGATGATATTTTATGACTGTACCGGTGTACCCTGTATGTTCCTTCTTTGTAACTTGTAAGTCATATTTTGGTCAAGCTCAAAAATTGGGTGACAAATGAAGAGAAGTTGAAGTGATCCGGCCAGGATATCCTTGGTTTTATTTCGATTGGGACCATGAGGCAATAGTTAGTGTGGATGTTCATAAATGCCGAGAGATTAAATAAAGCTCTTAATAAAAGGGCAAAAGGGCTTAGAGAGTCATTAAATCTGCATGCAAACCTGGTATTTTAAAATACATAACGTACTGGCATTGCGTTTAAAATTATAAAATGGAAACCTTGTATTGGTAAGAGATTTTATTTTATTATTGTTAGTAAACAGAGGGATCATGAATCATTTTGAATTTCTTATTAATTCATTCACACGAGACATGACTTTATTCTGCTTGCATGTGGTCTTACGTCTTTGTAGGCGCATGATTCTTGCTAGTGGACTTGAGGGTATGGAAGGATTTCGCCAGAGATGGAGCTTGCATGGACAGCTTGAAGATACAAGGTAGTTGTTTTGACCCTGCACCAGTCAAATAATCTGTATGTTCATTTGTAGTAGGCATATTTAGGATTTTAAAAAGTCTATAGTTTACTTTGACCATCAATTTCTCTTATAATACATCATCAATTGCTGTGAAATCAATGACATGTATCTTGAAATGCAAATCTGTTCGTATAACTTTATGTACTAAGTATGTACTCCCTTTGTTTCAGAAAGATTGTGATTCTATCTTTGTCCTAAGTCAAACATTTCTACTTTTGACAATCAATACGTAGATTTCCATGTAGTTTAATAACATAAGATTTATATTTTTAGATTCACCATGAGAAATATATTCACAATATATAATATAATCCGCATGATGTAACCATACGAATTCCTAGAAATTGATGGTCAAAAAAGAAATGTTTGACTTAGGATAAAACTAGAATCTCAGTCTTTCTAAAACGGAGTTAGTATAATTTTTGACTAATTGCTGGCCACAATTTGTGATTTTTGACTTTTTAAAACCCTAGTACACCTATTAAGAACAAATGAAGGGAGTACTTGCTGGTGCTCATTTCTTTTACTCTATCACAGTTGATAGGGTTAGCATGTAAATATGAACTATGGGAGCATAGCAGGCCAATGGTTCTTGCCTGTCTCTGATTAAAGGAATTTCAACAATCTACTTAAATTCAGTAGCTTCTTAATTCAAATCCAGATGTGGTACCTAAGCTACAAGATCAAGCATCTGAAGTGGTCATGTCAAATTTTGGTCTCGGTAGCTTCTTCGTTAAGTTTTGTGAGCAAAAAATGCTCTGTAATCGTTTAAGCAAACACACGTATATACTCCGTACTTGACAGCTCTGTCATCAAGAGACTTCCTCATCCTATTTAATTTCTGTTGTGATTTAGTGGGGTCTCACTTCCTCATCCTATCATTACTATCCATCTGCATTGATATTTTACTTTCTTAATCAATATTCCTTATTTAATTTCTGTTGTGGTTTTGCCCATCAATACTTTTGTGGCATCTCTGGCATACCATACTGTAGAGTATAGAACTATAGATCTATTGTTGTTGTCTGAACTGCAAGTTGCTGAACAGAGCAATATATTCTGTCACTGAACTGCTTCTATGCTTGCTTCAATTGAAAATATGTTTAATTGCAGTAATCAACTTGCTTCTTCTATATTGTCAGTTTGTACTTATACTTCTAAATCTATAATTTTGTCTTTACAGAAAAAGGCTAGAAGCGCTGAAACATGGAATGGCAAAAAGAGATAATCAAGGTTCTCCTGGCGAGGGGACAAAACCTCCAGCTGGGAAGAGGTGGTTCTTCTGGTAGGTTAGTATCTTTGTTTCCGACTTAGGAAGCATTGTACCTTGAGATATATTAGTGACCATGCCAGACACTAACTTCCACAATACCCTGCCTACAAGTAGCCATGTTATTTAGTGGTTTGCTTCTATATAGCTTCAGTTTTAAATGCAAAAAAACATGTATAACATTGATCTGTAATGTGGGAAATATGTATAACAATTATCTGCAAACCTTGTGACAGCTGGTGATGATACATTTGCATTCCAGTTTGTGATTTGTGGCAGCCGCTTGTCCTCCCCATTTGCTTAAGCGTCTGCTTAGATTATGGGCATCTCATTGGCACCCTTAAGGAACTAACAACAGTTTGAATTGCTTACTTTGTCAATGGAGTAAGTTGGCTAACACACTACCCGGTTAGCATTGTGGATTTACAATACGCGTTGTGTGCACTATGTAAACTCCAACGGTAGCCCAGCTGTGTGGTCCCGGCATATGGATAACTTGTTAGCTTTCTTTAGAGTAACATCCTAATCCTGAAGCAAATAAGACGATAGCAGCTAATGTAGCTATAATTTGCTTGCAATATGTGCCTCTATGGTCGTCACCTACACTTCCATCTAAAAGGTTGCACCGTACTCATGTGTTCCATTTGCACTTTTATTTTCTTTTGCGTCTCCTTTTCAACTGAATTCATGTAGAATTCATTTCAGTTATCACATTCTGTTGCCGAACGGGTGCCAATCCTATTGCTTTTTTTTTTTCTGAATCATAACCTCTGCTGGAATGCTGGATTGCTTCGTTTTCTCCTAGCACCCTTTCCTTGTTCCCTTGGACAACTATTTCTCCTTGAAGCGATGTGGATCATGGAACAGCTGGGCAGATGCTGTGACCATGTAGATTCCGTTGTGGTAACGTGGAGAAGATGTTACTCCACCCCCATCACCGATAACAGTGATCAGGATTTCAGTGTTCCCCAGCATGACAAGCATGGAATCGTCTCATGTGGCCTGTGAAAGAGAAGTTGACTTCACCGAGACTTGGTACGGGAAAAGCTATGCTTGGTTCCAACGACACTCGTTTTAGTCAGAGCCTCACAGACAAGACAACGCTCCGATCCCCTCGTCCTTGCTGGGTGCTGGCTATAAAGAAGGCGCGTGCGTGCTCACCGTGTGTGTCTCACTCACACCAGCTGCTTGTTCACCTTTACCTGTCACCGTCTCGTCCTCAGCGTCGACCAGCAGCCAGAGACTCCGATGGCGTCCGTCCGGCGGTCGGCGGCGCTGCTCGCCTGTGCCGCGGCGTTCCTGGTCGCGGCGGTGGGAGCCCAGCCGATGGACCCCGGCGAGGTGAGCCACGACCCCAACGTGATCCCCATAGACATGAGCCCCGGCTCTGGCCCCACCTATGTCGGCTGCTACAACAACACCCACGGCCAGCAAGGGTCGAATCCTACGTGCTCCGTCCTCGCGCGCCAGTGCCCCCGCGGCTGCCCGGACACCTGCTACGTCCACTGCCCCTCCTGCAAGCTCGTCTGCCGTAAGCATCTCACTCTCGCCAGCATGCTCTCGTTCGCCTCTCGCGCAAAGATTTTCTGATCGGTTCGTGTTCGATGTGCTGACGAGCAGTGTGCGAGCTGACCGGCTCGGAGTGCTACGACCCGCGCTTCGTCGGCGGCGACGGCAACAAGTTCCTGTTCCACGGCCGCCGGGACGCCGACTTCTGCCTGGTCTCGGACGCCGGCCTGCACATCAACGCGCACTTCATCGGCAAGCGCGGCGGCGCGCGGGACTTCACGTGGGTGCAGGCGCTCGGCATCCGCTTCGGCGGGCACCGCCTGTACCTGGGCGTGCGGCGCACGGCGGCCTGGGACGCGGCCGTGGACCGTCTGGCCATCACCTTCGACGGCGCGCCCGTGGCGCTGGACGCGGCGGCGGGCGCGAGCTGGAGCCCGGCGTGGGCGCCCGCGCTGTCGGTGTTCCGCACGGGCCCCGCCAACGGCGTGGTGGTGCGGCTGGACGGGCGGTTCCGGATCGTGGCGGACGCGGTGCCGGTGACGGAGGAGGACTCGCGGGCGCACGGCTACGGGCTGCGCCCCGAGGACGGCAGCCTCGCGCACCTCAACGTGGCCTTCAGGTTCTACGCCATCAGCGCCGACGTGCACGGCGTGCTGGGGCAGACGTACCGGCCCGACTACGTGAGCGCCGCGGGGCTGGACGTCGGCGCCAGGGTCCCCGTCATGGGCGGCGCCGCCAGGTACCGCGTGTCCGACATCTTCGCCACGGACTGCGAGGTGGGAAGGTTCGCCGGCGACGACGCGCTCGCCGGGCCCGGCGGCATGGACATCGTCGACGCGCCCGCCGAGGCGCTCTGCGGCACCGGCAAGGCCAGCGCCGGCCTCGTCTGCAAGAAGTGACAACTGACAACCTTCGCTGGTCTGCAAGTAGCGGTAGTTCTATGTACGGCTACCGAATAAAATGTCTCGGTGTGACGTGTCTCCTTTTGTTATTACTAGTCGTGTAGTACAGTACGTGGGCAACACTGGATCAAGTGTGTCAGTGTGCGTAGTGTTGCTCCGGTTTCGGATCCTGGCTAGTACTTTTGTTCTGCGTTCAATATCAATTCGAATAAAATTTCATACTACAATCACAGTGATTCTTGTATCACGTGTTTCGATCGCCAGCTACCAGTACCGAACCATTTCGGGTGGGGAGGCCCCCGATCCCTTCCTGTGCCTCCAAGGAAACAGAAACACTACGCAGGCAGGCACGCAGGCTCATCACCCCCCCGCCCTTTTTATGCTTCTGATCTGATCCCCCTCCTACGGTTCGAATAACAGCGTAACACCGTGCGCGGCCTAAGCAGCAGCGATGGTCGGAGAGGCACCGCCCGACGAGCGCCAACGGCCGCGGCCACTTGGGTCACCGAGCGAGGCAAGAAGGAGACGGCGCCACCGCCGCCGCCGCCGGCTAGTCCGCAGCCTCGTTCTGCTGCTCGGCCTCCTCGCCTTCCTCCTGTACCTGCGGAGGCGCCGGCGCACGCGGCGTCGAGGGAGCAGCGGCGGTCGGCGGCTCGTGAGCGTGCGGTCCAAACATGAGTCGGCGTGCCAAGGCCTCCCGCACCGGCGTAGAGGTTCTAAATTCTGACCCGACGCTGGTGAGTGGTGTCCATGCTCACGGCTTATTATCGCTGGTGAGTGGTGCCATTGCATCGCCTCTATCTCTGCTTTTTGAATATTTGCCATAAACTAGTTCATCTGTAAACGGAGGGAGCACCGATGGTTTGAAGCATTTTATTAAACAATTTTACTTATCCATATACGCATTCTGGATCAGCTTCTTGATATCGATCTTGGAAGAGTTCTGGTTTTGATTTTTTTTTTAAAACGCAACCGCTGACATTAGAGTAGGAATTCTAAAATTTAACCGGCCGAGAAAACGTGTGCTTTTTGAAAAACGAACAGGATGCATACACGAGTTGGGCCAATTCAAAGAGTTTGGCAGAGTTGGGCCCAAAATTTGTCAAGATTGTTTATAAGTGGCAAAGTGGTTTGTTCGCAATAGTACTTTTTCTTTGTCGAACCAATGAAAAGAAAGAAGCATCCGTGACATGGCGCGGCAAATTTACAATTTTTGGGGGCACAACGCAAGCAAAGAGGCCGTAACGCTACAACTCATCGTCCCGTGAACCGACGGCGCCGGAGTCTCCATGCTGCCAGCACGAGGCGTTGGCGGCCAGGCTCTCCAGCCAGAGCTCGTCGCGGACCACGGAGTCCGCGTCGTCGTTGCGGTGCCACGCCCAGTGTGCCGCGGTGGCGTTCACCACCCTCAGCCTGCCGTGCCCGAAGCTCGCCTCCCTCTTCACCGACAACGGCGCCAGCTTGTGGTTCTTCTCGAAGCTGCAAATCAACATGGCAACTCGAAATATATAACAATGCTGTTTGCAGAAAAATCAGCGCATGGCAATTAGCCACTAGCATCACTCACTCCAAGGCAAGTCCTTCTCTGTTGCCGCCGTCGCCAATGGTGATGTACACTGGTCCGCACGGGTTGGCCTCGTTGTCATACACCCTTGTCTGCGACAGCAATGTCAAAATTGGACGGCCAAAGAACGAAAATCTGCATGGATCGATGAGAAAACTACTCACGAAGCGCTCGTAGGCGTGGACGTGGCCGGCGAAGACGACGTCGACGCGGGCCTGGAAGAGCAACCGCTCCAAGGCCTCCCTCATGGCCTCGCCCTCGCCCTGGTGCGCCGCGTTGGTGTTGTACCAGGGCGCGTGCAGCAGCACGACGAGCCAGGGCGTGGCGCGCCGGTCCACGGCCGCGAGGTCCCGCGCCAGCCACCGGTACTGGTCGGAGCTGGCGTTGAAGGGGGCGTAGGATCCCAGCATGACGACGTGCACGGCGCCGCCGGCCGCGTCGAAGGAGTAGTAGAGGTTGGACGGCGAGCCGCTGTCCTCGTGCGGCATCCGCCAGCGCGCGGCGTAGGCGGAGAACGGGGGCGGCGAGCCCGGGACCGGCGGCAGCGGCGCCGCCTCCACCTCGTGGTTGCCCTGCGTCACCATCCACGGCCGCCGGCTCGCGTGCCGCTGCACGAACCGCCCGAACGTGTCCCACAGCGTCTGCTGCGTGTCGGCGTACGACAGGTCCCCGGGCACCAGCACCATGTCGTGGTCCGTCTTGCTCACGTGCGCCAGCGTCGACGCCGTCCATTCCGTCTGCCCCAGGTCCCCTGCAGCGATATGATTTTATTCAGCCGTCCGATCTCCGATCGATCAAAAGTCACAAGGCTGCATGCAGATAGTAGTCCTCTTCCTCTACATGAACGCGTACCGACGAGGGCGAGGTCGATGGGCAGCGCCGCCGGCGGCGTCCTGAGGCTGAACTCTTTGCCGGCCATGCCGCACCGGTAGTAGTACACGGTGCCGGGCTCCAGCGGCCCGATCTTGACGTGGTGGATCTTGCCGGAGGAGTAGAGGAAGTAGCGGTAGGACGTGTGGTCGCCGGCGGCCGACGCGGTGTAGTTCCGGGAGACCCTGCCGTACTCCACCACGGACGGCGCGTGCTTGTCGTCGGTGGTCCACGACACCCTCATGTGCCTCGCCCCGACGGCCGACACATGGACCTAAATTATAAGGTGAACACTTAATCACCGTGTGCCCAATTACACACCGTCGTTAATTGTGAAGATCAACAAGAACGTCCTACGTACCTGCTGTGGATGTGTGGCGGGCTCGGTGTGCTCCGTGAGGATGATCGACCTGGGCGGTGGCCGGACATACTCTGTGGCCGCCGCCGCGGCGGCGGCGGCGGCGGCGGCCAACAGCGCGGAGACGACGAGAGCTCTGGCGAGCAGGAGAACGTAACGCGTCGTGCCCATCTTCTTTAGCAACGGACAAACGGCGCAACGTGAGACGTCGATCGTTGAGCGTGTGCATGGACCATACAGGAGGAATATAGAGTAGTGGGGCAGGCAAAAGCTATGCCTTGGCGTCAAGGAATTGGCAATGGTCGGATGCGGCAGGATTTCGCTTCAAGCGTTGATGAGGACTTGGGGTACGTGCAGAACTGCAGCCAGGCTGGGCAGGGAGCAGAAGGGGGTGCGGCGTTGAGCTCTCCACGGCATTGCTTCGCTTGGAGTGGACGTCTTCTGTGTCTGATCCATCTCACAAAGCCTGAACTCGCGTATAGATGCGTACCTCGCTTGAAGCATTGCCATGCGGTGTTAGAGCATGCAGTGCAGCGGAGTCAGAGCAACGATGCATGCAGCAATGGGTGCTGTGTTGCTGCAATTGCTGTCGATCGTCAACGAAGGAAGACTATTTTATACTATCGTTTTTTCTGCAAAGTACGTAATAATTGCCCAATAAAATCTATATACTCTATATAAGTGAAGCCCACTCAAAATCATTAACTCCAATTGTCTTGACATGCAGGCTAGCCACGTCATTTACCCAGCTCAAGAGTCACTCACGCAACCATGTCATTGTGCTTTTGCCATCATGTGATCTCATGGCCCAGGTCTTCAACCCCTTGCAACCCAATCCCGCATGGTGTGTTAATTAATGGTGCATGGCGGTGTGCATGCAAAGCCATGCATTTAGTACTCAGATCACTCACCCATGCCGCCTTGCATGCGTATTTACTTGCTCATAATATACGTTAATGTCGTATTTACTTGAGTAGTATATTGTCTTCGAGTAATGCCCTTTGCCCCTTCTTCTTCAACCCTTTCACCTTCCATTTCCATCCCTGAACTTCTATTAATACAGAAATGCAATACGAGAGTAGCGTTAGCATAGAGCTCTGAGCCCGTGGAGGATGCTGCAACCAAGTACTCCCTCCGTACCTAAAAAACTTGACGTTTTGAGCGTAGCGGTCGATTTCGTATTAGTTGACGTCCTGGAGACCTCCCCGCGTCCCTGCCCGTTGCATGTACTACTTAGACCTGAATGCCCCTCGGCCTTGCGTCCGTCCGTCTGCGCTGCCGCCGCATTCAACGCGCGCGTGGCCCTCGTAAACTTGCCCGCATTCAACGCTTCGTATAGACTCGAGGCCGTCCGTTGCGCTGCCGCCGTCGCTTAGAGCTCGCGAGCCTCCCACGCCGCATCGCCCGCCTCCGCCGCCGCGTACACGGCCACCACGGCGTCGACACCCAGCAGCAGCCGGAACGACGCCGCGCGGCCCAGGAGCAGCACGCCGGACGCGAGGAGCGCGGCGGCCGACGCCGTGGAGGCTAGCAGCGCGCGTGTACGCGAAGCGCCAGGAGCAGCAGCGGGATGGGTGAGGAGCGCCGACGCTGCCATCTCTCGCCATCTCTCGCTCATCTCTCGCCATCGCTCGCCATGATCGCGGATGCCGTCTACCGGCCGGACTCCGTCGAGCCATCGCTCGCCATGATCGCGGACGCCGTCTACCCGCCGGACTCCGTCGAGCCATCGCCGGATTCAGTCGAGGAGGTGCCGGACTCCGTCGTGGAGGTGCCGGACTCCGTCGTGGAGGAGCCGGACGTCGACGAGGTGGTCGAATGTCCTCGCTGCGGCACGTTCCACGGCAGTGGCGTCTACGGATCAGCCTGTTACCAAGCTCGCCGGAACACTCGTATGTGTACCCGTTGTGGCCTTTTGCATGAAGACTATGACATCCCAGCAAGGTTCCTTTATGCCATGGACAAGTTTCATTGTGAGTTCTTCATTCCTGACGTCGACAAACTAGTAATGAGTGGTAAGACAATTATTCTGCCAGAACAAGTTGTCGAGAAGTTGGAGGAGAAGAAGAACAAAGAAGATGAACTAAAGAGCAGTCCCCAGGTAGTACATGCATTAAAACAGAGAGTACATAAACATTCAGCACATCGGTTGTTTTCCACAAACTAAATTGCATCTTCTAATTTGCAGGGAGGCTGCTGATGGCTTCAGCTAGTAACGAAGGTTCACAAGGAATTTGCAATGGCAGCATATCTTCCCTCTCTAGTCTTTGCTTTTGCATGTGAGGAATTTTGATCTTGTTGCCCCCTTTAATCTTCATTGCTTCCTTCAAAACAGTTTGTAGAGTCACAAACATCCTATTTGCTCTCTTTGGGCAGTACTCCAAGAATGCCTACAAAAACACTCATGAAATTAGCATGATTTAATCATTTCCTCATGTATTGAACCAGCGAATGGATGATATTTTACCTCTTGTACTACTGGAATTAGCTCGTTCAATGTCTTTGCGTTCTTTTTGTACTGGATAGCTTGAATTGCTCGAAAAAAACCCAAATTTAGAATGTTAAAATCTGGAGAATTGGCCGGCTGACATATAAGCCTAATGTCAAACCCATCTTGCTTTGCAACCTCCAAAAAATGAGGATCATCCACTTTTATATGAGTAGGTGCATTATCTTGTTGTATGAAAATTGGCTTGTGCACATCTTCTCTTGGCCACTTCGCTCTAATTGCTGGCAACACTCTATTGATCATGAAATCTCTTATGACATCCCTTGTGATGGATTGGATTGGCTTGATTACTTGGGCACCACGCATCCGATTGCGACTTCTCCTAACTGCTTGCTCAATAGTGACTAGTGGAAAGCAACCTATTTTGCCATCAAACACACATACTCCATCTCTAAACCTTGGACGAGCAACAACACGCAAAAACATGATCCTAGGGATGTAGTTCTTGTTCTTGCACGTGCGGTGTGGTTCATCTTCACAGGGTAGCAAGTAGTACCTCTCAGATTTTTGATGGAGATAGAACCATTTCTCATCAATAAACACAAAGTCAAACAGATCCTTGAACTTTGGTGCATCAAGCCTAAACCCTCCTTCCTCAATCATGTCAATGCACCACTTCAACCTAGCCTTTTTGTTATCCTCGGTGAGGTAAGGTTTTATGCTACTAGAGTGGCGCCTAATCAAACCCTTCCTCAAATACCTTTGAATCCTAGATTTGCTAATACCAAGTTCTCTAGAAACATCTTCTATGGTCATTCTTTTTTTGAGAGGAATCTCACTCAATTTTTCCAAATCAATTGGGATTGGTTTACGGCCACTCCTACATTTCTTTAGATTAGGAACCTTCACCGGAATGTTTTGAGCTAGTTGTTTTTTACCTTGCCTCCATATGCGCTGAACTGTTTGGAGCTTTACTCCAAATTGCTGAGAAACAATTGTTGTGTCCTTCTTCCCAAGCTTTCCGTTCTTGCTTCTTTGTAGCAAAGCTTGGTAGACTTGTTGTCTCACGTGATCAGAACAGTCACGCCTCCGCTGGTTGCCTTCAACTGGAGCATCAACGCGTCGTTCTGTCCCAAGGAATAAAAAAAACGCATTTGCAATGTGAGCTAAAGTCACAGCATGAACTAAGTATAGGAAGAAAACAAGCACATCCATGTATCTAACCGGGCATGTTTTGTAGCCAATCTAAATCAACAGCACCAAACTCGTTTAGGGGCAAGTTCAAATCAAACCCTGTCCAAGAAGTGAAGATAGAAAATGAGAAGATGTGCAGCATATAAAAAAAGAACAAGATCGGCAACATATAAGAAAGGAGTAGGAGTACATTACCATACACAGCGTCTTCTTTTAAACGAACGTTCAAATCGAATGGATGAGCCATCTCCTAAACGTATGGAAATAGAGAATGTGGAGAAGGCAACTTTGCAGCACGGACGTTAAAGATGGACAGGGGCAGCGCTGGTTAAATAGAAACACACACTAGCCAAAAAACGAGCGCCTGGAACGCGGCAAAAATAGCGCCAGGAACACGTACAAAGGCGGCAGCGCAAATTGGTCCGGCCAAAATGCTAAAAAAGCGCGGTAGGCAAAAAAAAAAAAGCGCCAGGAACGCGGTAGAAGGCGGCCTTCGCGCGCGCGCCAGCCCAAACACGTCCCGCACAGTGCCATGCAAAATCCATGCAAAAACCTGAAAAAACAAAGGCAGAGGGATTCGAACCCGCACCATTAGGGCCGATTCCAACCGGCAAGACCAGTCCAGCCACGAGTCGTTCATGCCAAGGTTATACCCCTAGCGGTATTTAATAAGGGCAAATACGGTAAACCATGGAAGATTACCTCCTAATTAATGACTTCTTGGTTACCACAATCTTGTCCTAAACGTCATGTTTTATAGGTATGGAGGGAGTATCAGTTATTACTCTACTTAGAGTTATCAAGATATATTTATCATTCCTCCAAGTGTTTTATTGTAACTACTAGGAAGGATAATAATTGAAACGTAAATAACTCTACGTAGAGTACTAATGGATAAATGTATTTTTATAAAAATTTTGGTCCTAATTTCATATTTTTCTGATTTAAAATAAATTTTTACGAATTTTTAGATATTAAATTAATTTTATTATTTGAAAAAATAATAAAGAAACCACCATAAAAGCCACTCTGTGGATGAAATGTGTCCAGTTTTTATAGTTTGCTGACCGATTACACTCGGTTTGAAGTTCAATGGTCAAATCTGAACTCGAACAATAATTTGATGGTCAAAAATAGACTTCTTCCAACGCTGATGTATTAACAAAATCGTCATTATTTTCAACTCTGATTCAGCCATGACTATATAAATTCTTAAATCCATTTCACCCAATTCTATATGACTATACATCAATTTGTGCAGTACTGTGCATGCATTTAGCATTGAGTGATATCTACTAAGAGTGTTTGGTTCACCCATTATCCTATTAGCTGGGGATGTGGTGTTTGGTTCACCCCTTATCCTATTATCTAAGATGTATCTCGACATACACATGTCTAGACATATCTCAGGATAATGGGATATTGTGGAAACCAAACACCCCCTAGTTGGAGGGCGCGCTAATGTCGTGCCCATAACAATTTTTGGGCTCTAAGATTCCATATATGCACTATTTGTGGTGGGAGTAAAATGCACGGACGGTTCTTGAACTTAGCATTGTGTGTCAACTAGCATCAAAACCGACGCGGCATTGCCACGCCCCTACTTTCTAGTCCTGAAAGAAAGCTCATCACCAGTGGCATGGAGTGGGATGGTGGGCTATTGGGACATTCTAATTACTCCAATCCAGCTTTAATTTACTACTGTATCTGCTTATGTGATCTAGATTTCTACTGTCTCTGTTTTTTTAATAATAGAAATATATTCCGACTTCAGACACCACCAAAAGATGATGCATCAGACCAAATTATTACATAGTGTTGGAACATATATTCTAGACAAACCTAGATGTATGTAGCCAAGACACAATGATAAAAAAAAAAGGCTACAACTCCATCGTAATGATCCAGTATACATCTTAGATGACTTGTTTTGATAAGTCTCCTCTAAATGAATCTTCTTCTAAGTATACGTCTTAAATGACTTGTTTTGATAAGTCTCCTCTAAATGAATCTTCTTCTAGTAGTCTTCATCGTGCACTAGAAAGAAGTAGAGATTAAGTCGATTCCACTACTGCTTAAGAACGTCTTTCACAGCTTGAGTTGGTTCCGCTCCGACAACCAAAATCAAACCACCTAAACCACCACAAATGACCTTACACATCCTTAAAATGATGTAAGAATCCGACGACACCGAAGATTGCTGAAAATGTTGAAAGTTGAGCAGGACACATCAACACGTCAAGAAACATTGAGTGATATCTCAGCAACAAGAATCTTCATACACCATAGTCTTCCATAACGGTACCTTCATAAAGGGTACGACGCGGAATGCCGCTACCGCCCGTCCGAAAGAACGAGGTTTTCACCTAGTAGGACAAAGCAAATGTGCTGGTATCGTGACGACGCCTCCATGGAGGAAATAACACCTGTGGGCGACGCCGTCGTCGTGCCGAACAAATCCAGCATGGTTTTCACCATTGATTCCAGCCCTGCAAAACTAGATGTATTCCAAACCGTTGCTAGGAGGTCATCGTCAGCGAGACGTCACAAGGAAGGAGGCCGGTGCGACCAGACACACTGGTGAGGAATGGGCTGACGCAAAGCGCCCTCCGACGCACCAGCACAGGAAGCAGTGCACATCGGCCGCTGACACGCTACGGAAGCGGCCTGCCGCAGCAGTATTGGCCTCACGGAACAAAGGTCCGAGCCGGCCACCGCCGCCGCCCCAGATCCATGGGGACTCCAAGCCTTGGAGCCTCACCCATGCAGATTGAGGTAGGGAGGATGCCGCCGCCACCGAAGACGGCTGGAAGACTGATCTGCCGTCACCGATACCCTAGCCTCGAGGAGCGACCAGGAGAGGAGTATGGGGAAGAGTTGAGGGAGGAGAGGGTGAGGCCGCCGCCGCCCCTTGATCTCCTCTGCATCATCATTCCTCTTGCTGTCTGCAAAAGGCACGCGTCCTTTGCCTTTGCCATGCCTTTTTTGGGTTAATTAGATTGAAGCCATTATAATTTGCACGGTTTTGAGTTCTGCCGTTGCTATTCCGAATACAGGAACCAAACCACTGCAATTTGCCTCATGTTTGAAATACGCCACTGTGTACACATTTGAGGGGTTTGGACCCACTCGCAGCTACGCGTACTTCCGTATGGACCAAGATAACCTTCTACTCTCCTCCCCCTCAACTCACTGACGCATGGACCCTACGCAGCATCTCTCTTTCCCCATGCCCCCTCTTGTCGGGATCCCAAGCATCTCACGGATCTCACTAGAGCAGGAGGGCGGGAGCTCACCACTGGGCTCGCCTGGCACAGGCCGTCGGCGGCGGTGGCACCTCCTATATTCCCCGGTGCTGCGGCTGCTTGCTCCTCCGCTGTCGCCCGCGCAACATCCGCCCACCGGTCGCATGACGCCTCCTCTCACCAATCGCGTCGCGTGACAGAGCGGTAGCCGAAGCAGAGGAGTTGTTCCACTCCCCACGCTCCTCGCCCTGCTCCAGATCCCTCTTCGTGAGCTCCTCCATCTTGAATCCTTGATAGCTCATGAACACGATGGTGGCCACCGGTAGCAGCGTCGCCGAGACAAGTACCAACACGAGCACCAGTCACTTCCTGGCCGGTGCCGAGCTGATTGCCTCCCTATTCTCCAATTTCATTATTTTCTTCTCCAAACACAACTCCAAATCCTTGTACGCCTCTTCAATTGTATGTTTTATTCTCCAATTGCAAGCATCGGGATGACCGTAGGAGCAGGACCAGACCATGGATTGGTGGCAAAGAGGGTGCCAATGCAAGACAAGCAGCAACGCCGCCATGGCCTTGCTGCAGCTCCTCGTCGCTGTGCTCCACGCGCCGCCGCCACGTTCCTGGTGCCGCTCTGCTCGTCGCTGCGGTGCCCCACACGGTGTTGCTGCATTGCTGCTCCCGAAGCCGCCGGAGCGCTCGTCGACGCCACACGCGCCGCGCCCCACTCGTCGAATCCGGCGCCGACCAAGTCCTGCGGCACCGCCCCCGCCTCCACCTCTGCGCTCGTCACCGCAGCCATCGTCCCTCGCTAGGACAGGAGGCAGAGGGCTGGAATGGCATGCCGACGGAGGAGGAGGACGGTCCTGGGACGGGAGGTGGAGGGCCAGGAAGGCGAGCTGGGACGGGAGGCAGAGCGTCGGGATGCGCATCGATGGAGGAGCAGGACGGCGTCGGGACGGTGTCGGCCATGTCCATATTGGAGAGAAGGGGAGCAAAGGGATAACATGCGGGACCCATGTGTCATAGTCATAGGCGTGAGGAGAAGAACCAGGGGTATTTTTGTTCATACAGAAATACGGCAGCCTGCATGTGGGTCCAGATGGCTCAAAAACGTACACAGTGACGTATTTCAAACATGAGACAAATTGTAATGGTCTGGTTCCTGTATTCGGAATAGCAGTGGAATTATAATGGCTTCAATCTAATTAAACCTTTTTTCTATCGATCGGCATCCCGAATGTGAAAAGGCCTGAAACAAAGATCTGGAGATTGGCCAATAGACCCTTTCAAGTTGGACTTGAGAGTTTCATGCACGTCCGTCCGATTTCGTGAGACAGCCGTGCAGAGCCAAGGGCCGCCAAGGCCCGCTCAGCTCCTCTGGCCGAACTTGCGTGCGAGCACGTTCCCCGGCCTGGCCGGGCCGCGCCGCGCCCTTTTGTCCGGCTGCGTGCGTCCCCGCCCCCGTGTCGATCGGTCGCGCGAGGAGCCCCGGTAGATTCCGGCCGGCGGCCGCGGCAGGCGCGTTGCCCGCCGTTCAAACCGCGCCATCATCCGTGGTCGCGAGCCAGCCAGCCGCGCTATTAATTCCGCACCCAAGGCCGGGCTCTGGATCGTCGCTTTTGAATGTTTTCGCCGGACGCATCATGCGTGTCCCGAACTCCCGATGGGCGCAGGACCAGGACGCCACAGCTGCCTGTGAGCCGGCCCGGAAGGCCCAGCGCGTCGTCGCACGTGGTGGCAGTCGGCTGATCAGATACGGTTTGGCGCGGACGGTGGCGGGACGCACGCAGGGCAGGGCATGGATGCTCGAGTCGAGCGAAGCCACCTCCGAGAACGCCGGGATTGGCCTGGCGGCCTGGCCCGGCGTCCGCATCATGACATCACGGGCAGGGCGCGCGCGTGCACTCTGTGAAAGGGAGATTCGGGGCCGTGCCCGCGCGCACGCACCCGTGCCTGTGCCGGCCGCCACTCGAAGGCCAAGGAAGAAGAAGATGTCACGCATGCGGCGCATGATAGTAGCAGCTGCCCGCGATTCCTTCTCGCCCTGGCCTAGCCGGTAGCCGCCTCCTCATGACCTCATCCTAGGCCACTGTTTGCAGCGCCTCGCACGACCGGAGCCGGAGCCACCTGCCAGGGGCATACAGGGTGCTCAGGACAGGAGGGCATGATGATGATGAGTCGGGCAGGCCGGGGACGCGCGCACGAAGCCACGAAACAGTGCGGCGCAATCCATGTCCCTGAGCCCCCCTGCCAAAACCATCGATGGCGAGTGGCTAGCTGGCTGAGCTGGCTGGCTGCCTGTGCAGGTGGCGTGGACCGAGATAGGGATCCTGGCACGTGGGCCCGGATGTCAGCCTCGTCCAGGCGGCGAGCGCGGCCCGTCTGCATCTTCGCGCGCGTACCTAGAGGCTGCTGCTTCCGTAGTTCCCTTCATTCGCCCGTTCGCCGCCCGGCCGCCGGACCCTCCCCTCTGTCTCTGCACTGCACTGCACGGCTGCACCCCCTCTGCTCTATACGCTTCTATTCCCTTCCGTCCCTGATCACCGGCTGGTGGGTTGATCGCATTGCACCGGGGCCTAGCTATAGCGCGAGATCCTGGCAGGCGTCCCGGGCTACAGCCTACGGGCAGCCCGGCCGGGCATCTGTCACCGCGCTGGTTCGATGCATCGACCCCCCACCAGCAGGGTAGCACATGCTGATCCCATGCATGCTCCCGCCCGGCCGCAGGCCGCGTCGGCGTCGGCGGCCATGATGATCTGCCGGAGGGGAGGGGAGCTCCGTACGTACGCGCGACCTCAGATCAGATTCAGATCGGTCGCTCATGAGGCCTTTTGTTTGACTGCGGCGTGTGGTTGCTTGCGCAACGCCACGTCCTGTTGCTCGTGTGCGTGCGTGCCACTCCGATGATGAATCCCCGCGCCGGCCGGTTGACTGGGCGCGCGACCGACCCGACCCGGCCAGCCGCTGTCGTCCACCGGCACGACAGGTACGGTTGGTTCTCTCGCCGGCTCGGCTGCCGGCCGTTCAAACCGACGACGACGAGCAAGAAGACGGGGGGCGTGGCGTCCGCCTTTCCGGTCGCCGCGCCTGCCGGCCGGGGTCAACGCGGCAGGCCGCCCATCCCATGCATGATGATCTATCTCTTCTTTGCTGGTAGGGGGACGAGTACTGCTACGGCTCGGCGTTTGGTTTCAACTTTGAACCGCGTTTGCCCGGCCCAGATGGCCACAGCTAGGCGTCCGTCCGAGCCATTGGCTGATGGCTCCACAGCCAGCTGCGTGCGTGATCTCTAGACTGGCGCAGGGAAATGTATGTCCAAGTCTGCCGCACGATAATTCCTCTGCCTGAGCCTGAGCCTGAGCCGGTAGTAGATCGGCCGATCGGGCGGAGGGGAGCATCCGAAAAGTTTTCCACGGGGCCAATCCATGCGACGCATTGACCTTCCCGTCCGTCCTCCGATGGGAGCACAGCACAGCAGGGAGACAACACACCTTTTCGCCCAACCCCCATTGATTGTGCCCATGCATGCACTAGTGTAATCCGACTTTCTGTACTCTGCTTCGCCTAGCTCCTCTCCTCTCCTCTCCCTGCCCTGCGCTGCCCGTGTAGGAGCAGCAGTGCAGTGCTCTACCACTCATTGCATTGCATTGCATTTGCATTTGCATCTGCTTCTGCCTGCCTGCCTGCCTTCTTCCTTGCA
Organism: Paspalum notatum; assembly: GCA_022530915.1. NCBI lineage: Eukaryota > Viridiplantae > Streptophyta > Magnoliopsida > Poales > Poaceae > Paspalum > Paspalum notatum. Next base: position 31,077,203 of record CM039689.1, read on the forward strand.
CCATGCCTTTCTAGAAACCATCATGCCCAGCTCTCAGCATTAGTGTATGGTCTGCGCTGATCAGGCACAGCCAGAACCGCAGCAGCAGCAGCTTCTTCTTGGCACAGCAGCATTTTTATTACGCCCATGGAGGCATGGACACCGATGGCTCTGCATTTTCCATGGACAATTTCCTTCCAAATTAAACAACGGTGCTCTCTGCTTACGACTAGGCCACTGGGAAACAGACATGCAACCTTAGCCAAATCGAGTAAAGCGCGTGTTCCTTTTTTCCTCTTCAACACCTCGCGATCGAGTAGCCCCTCCATCCGATCGATGGGGGCGCGGCGGCATCATAGAGTACCGACGAAGCTTTCGAGTGGTGCAATTAAGTTGGAGGCGATCGAGAGATAGGATCGGAGGGCTGGGCTGGGCTGGGCCGGGGCGATCCAAATGATGGCTTTGCTTTCAATTGGCTATCATGGCCGTGCACTTGCACTGCCTCCCCTCACCTCTCGCATCTTGAATTGCCTGTCTGCCTCCATGGCCAGCCAGCGCCGCCCGATCGATGATGCCCTGCCCTAGCCTGCTGCTGCGAGCTAGAGGAACCCGATGCGAATAGGCTCCATGCTCCATGGATTAGTGGATGGTTTATTTATTGCGACGATGTGGATTGCGACGACTGCTCTGTCATCTCAGGAATCATAACCTCTCATCTCTCTTTTTTTTTTTAAATAATGAAAGGCCACATGAGCCATTACTTCTCCTCTGTCTAGCTTAGGCTGAGTCCAATGGAGTTTTTCAAATCTCATTCCGTGTCACTATTTCAACCACCTTCCTCTCTGTCTACAGTACAACATTTATATCAAACAGTGCTTTAGGGAACCCATTTGGAGAACCCCATTGGACTCAACCTTAGCACTGCTAAGCAGAGTTCGATCGGCACAGACATATAATTCTCCTAGTACCTTGGACAAGATTTGGTTGAGATTCCTCTCCATTCATTTTCTTCTTCTTTTCCTTTGATGACATGGATGCAAAATTGCACTCATAACCCAGGCTGTGTAACATCATTACCTCATCTTCCTAACCTCCTTTTTGTACCCTGCGAGCACCACTTGTGCCGCCACATGGTTTCGTTCCCTCAAGGGACTCTCTATCTGTTCTTGCAACTACAACCACGTTCGGCAAGAGCATTCTCCCATTGCAAAAGCAAGAAGGTGAACCGTGCCAAAAAGAAAAAGGGTAAAAGAAGGAAGAACAAAAGAGAGACGCAATGGCAGGCGCGCGTGCAGTAAAAACCGGGCAGGTAGTAAAGGGCTTTCAATCGTGAGGCATTCAATTGTTTGGGGGGGAAGACCAGAAGAGGGAGAGGAGGATATCATGATCACCGGACGCTGGTGGCGCAGTAAATAAAGCAATGATAATAATCCTTCCTCCTGATGGCACTGTAAAAAAAAAAGAAGAAAGGGGAGACGGGTGGTAAAATAAAGAGAGCAAAAGTAGTCCAGCAGGAGACGAAGAAGAAGCGGTGTGGCGCGTGATGATGAGCGAGGACCCGGAGGCGAGCCATCATTACGAATCTTGGGCCGGCCGAGGCCCATCATCATCATCATTTCAAGGCCCTCGTCGTCGTCGTCCGTCGTACCCACGCAGCTTGACCTCTTTCCCACTAAACCATTCTGCCGTCCGTGGCCACCCAATTCAAACCAAGCCGCTAAAAAGGTCTCACGACCCATTATGCACGGACAGTAACCCTGATTACCGCAGTTCCCCCGCGGTAAAATTATATTATTACAGGGGAAGGTGATGTGCAGTTGTGCAAACGGAAGGGTGCAGCCAGCGAGAACTGAACTGAGAAGCAATGCACATGCACGCTGGGGATGGGCCGACGGGGGTCCTCGAGATCTTGCAGACTTTCGTCCGTTCGCTGCTGCTGTGGCTGCAGCTATTGCTGCTACTTTTTACTGTTAAAATATTTGTTTTTACTGTTCTAGCAGCAGTTAGCTAGCAGCATGATCACCTCTCTTGCATGATCACCTCTCTTGACTTGACAAAACCAGGGCTGGCACCTGGCTTAGCAGCTTTAGCTTAGCTATACGATGGTCCAGGGTAACCCGTACCCTGTTACGTGAAATGTGGCATTGCCGGTGGTTGAGCTACATGGAGCCCGGCCTTTCCCTTCCAACACATGCAGGTTGCAGCCATATATAAAAAAATGAAAAAAAAAAAGAATTTCGTCCTTCCAAAACGATCAGCTCCCCTAGTAATTGTACTACTGATCTACTACTATGATCACGTGCCATCATTCCATGTAAAGCTGCTGCTTATTACACCCTCGTGCCCGTGCAGCGGCTGTGGCGCGCACAAGGAACGACTCGTCCAGCCGGCCGGCCGGCCACAGCGTCACGTGAGGATCGGATCGGAGGCCAACCCCCCCGGCCTCATGATTAGCCACCATTTACGCCCTGCCCTGCCCTGCCCTGCCGCCGGCCGGCCGGCCTCCCCACCGTTCCGTCCCCACGACCAAGCATCATACCATCCCCTCTGTCCCTCTGCTCCAGTTCAAAGCCGTCATGAGTAGTGGAGCGGCGGCCCCCCCCCCCCCCCCCTCCCACCCTCGTACGTGCGACGCGCCGCGCCGCGCCGTGCCAGGAGCGAGGCATCTCCGTCGCGCTGGCGCCTATAAATAATCCCCACCACCACGCACCACCCACCGCCGCCTGGGTGGACTTCGCCGTCGATCCCCAGCTGAGCTGCCTCCACCATCCTCATCCTCTGCGGCTCTGCCCCCACCGGCGATCTCCACTCTGCTCGCCGCTACTCGAGTGAGCCTCCGTCTTCCCCACCGGCAGGTAGCCGGCCGCGGCTTCCAGCGACCGATCGAGGTGATGCTTGCTTCCTCTCAGTCCCGTCACCTTTTTCCCTCCCTCGGTGATGTGCTTGTTCTTGCACGCACGCACAATCATGGCCGGCCGGCTTCCATGTGTCTTGTGTGGCAACGCACTAGCATGGTCGGCTGGTGCTTCTCTCCCTTTTTGTTCGTTTCTGCTTTACATACACACAACCTGCTGCCACCCCCGATGCCTTCGATTTGTTTATAAGTTGCACACTCCTTCCAGTAGGAGGCTGTACGGGCATAGGTTTAGTTTAACAATGGTGTAACTGTAATGATGTGCTGCTTAGATGTTAGAATTTTAGGGAAGCTACCTTGTCCTGTTTCTTTTTCTTTTATTAATGTACAGTATAGAAGCTTCAAAAGAGACATGGTTCAGTGTCTACTGCTGCCTCTGCTAGCATTCTACTGTTACGTTTATTTTGCAGCCTGCATGGCCTAGCTCTGGTCTCACCTCATGTCTGAAACTCTGGAACACACACGGGCCCCCCACAGCCCACAGGGACGTGTGTGTGCGCGCAATTGCAACCATGTCGTCTGACTGCTATCTAACCACGTTATGTTGCGTTGCGTCAGGCCAGGCGAGCGCGAGGCGAGGATGGACAGGCTGAACACCAAGCTGTACCTGCAGAACTGCTACATCATGAAGGAGAACGAGCGGCTGCGCAAGAAGGCGCTGCTGCTCAACCAGGAGAACCAGGCGCTGCTCACCGAGCTCAAGCACCGCCTCGCCAAGACAGCGGCGGCGGCCACCACCAACAACAACAGCGGCGGCGGCAACGGCAAGGCCAGCGGGAACGCCGCGGCGGCGGCGGCAGCGGCAGCGGCAGGCAACCGCACGGCGATCCCGGACCTCAATGCCGCCACGCCAGGGGCGGCGCATGCCGCCACCCACGACAAGGTGGTGGCGCCCAATCCCAAGAAGGCTGTCGCAAACTGAGGCTCGGCTTGTTCTGGTCACCATCAGCTACAAGTTTGGAGCTCTCGTTACCGGTTTACCTCCTCTGGATGTTAGGGATGTGTGGTTAGGTTTAGCTAATGGAACTGCATGCCTACTGATGTGTAGCAGAGTCCTTCTGGAGGGATAGCTAGATCAGCTAGGGGTATATATACATAGTTGGGTTGGGTCATCTTAGTGCTCCATGGCTTGCCACTATGCATGCCAGCCAGTAGTTGTCTAAGAAGCTCTTGCTGTCCTGCGATCTTTAGCAATGCTCAAGTTGAACCAGAGCATGGCAAATGTAATCCGCTGCATGCTTGATGATGATGTCCAACCTAATGCATGGTGCTACCATCTTTTTTTTTTTACTTGAAAGTTCAGCATATTAGGCTGTCCAAATACAGTGCAAAAATAATGTCAAATTGCCCAACCACAAAGCAATGAATTATGACAATCATCATCAGGTTTGATAGTTCAGCATAACAGATATGTTCACTTTAACATTGCCTCTTAATTAAACTGGATAAATGATAGGATGGGTTATGCTGCTTAAGTACTGGAGACAGAAACCGAACTTTCTCTGCTGGCCATATCCATTAGTCAAATGCAGGGAAGCAGGTTACTCTGAAGCACAGAACAGATAAGTTTGTCGATCAGTGCACTACAATCGGTGAAAATTTCTCATGGTAGAGGATCGCAGCTTGTGCATCCAATTGGCTCAGTAGCTTGGGCACCACCAAGTTCAACCGGAACCCAGGACAGAGGGAAACAAATTGCACTCATCTCACTAGCCCTTCTTATTTCCTGTGCCGCACATGGAAGAAGCATCATGCCTATCATGGCCCTGCTTTGTCCAAGTATCCAGGAATCCAGGAGCCACTTGAACAGGTCCACGCTTCCTCGATCACGTCACCTCGGTCAGCTCGGCTGCTACCTTGCACAGTTGTAATACTACCTTGCATCTCGGTCAAGCCGAACATACGCCTGACAATCTGAACCGTCCATCCAACAGTCACTGTGGTACTAGCGTAGAGAAGAGGACCCGAACATTGAATAACTTTGTTATGATCCAAAGATCAGTGTGCACAAGGAAGGGTTAATAATTAATATGACACAATGACACTACACACAAGATGTCAAGATGCATGTGATGGAGTTTATGTCGAATGGATCTAGTGCCCAATACCCTGCCACTAGGGTTTTTGGTCGGATCTCATGATCCAGAGAGTGGAGAATGAGAGTCGCGAGTACCTTACGGATCGGAGAAGGGATGGTTTGATCAGTGCGCGTAGGCAACGGGGTTTCGGTTCTTGTGTGGTTGTCCATGGTGGCGGCGATGGCGCGAACAAGAATGGCGGCAATGGCTCTTCTCTCCACTGTCCGCACTTGGGAGATCGGGTCTCTCTGTTTCTGTTTCTGTGGTCCGAGGCCACGAACGTTGATTCGCGTGTCACTCGTGTCATTTCTTTTATAGCGGTGTGGGGTGGAAGAGGGCCACAACTTCAGAGAGATTTTGAGCCTTCGATCAAGGCCTTAGTTCTAGATTTAGACCCGGTTGGGACGTCTCCTTTTAAGTCCGAGATCAATTCCAACAGCACGATGATGTCCTTATAAAAAAGAACAGCACGTTGATGTCAGTCTCAGCCTGCTTTGGACATCCAACCCTTGGCTCGGCGGGCTTGAAAGGAACTCTCAATGATATACAAGAAGACACGCTTGACTAATACTTGGGCCCTCTAGCTATCATGAGGGATTTGTTTGAGCATAAATTCCCACAAAATACCACATGATGCGCATTTAAAGAGTTTAGCTAGGGACCATCTAGGTAGCCTAAGACTATGTGTACTAGGATGTATAAATGCATTGTGTATCCACTGTTCTAACTATCTTTCTCTCTACGTACAGTGTTACTACAGTGTATATGCAATCCATTTACCCATTTCACTGCGCATAGTCTAAAAATGTTAGGGAAAAAATACTATGCAAGGTGGCACCTAATCCTTTTTTTTGTTTCACTAAGAAAGTGGTTTTTTATTTGGATGCCAACACTACAACAGATGCACAGCTAGCGTGAAACTGGGCTCATGAAAAGGTCCAAAAGAGGGCGTCCATACACTGTTTAGCACGGTAGACAGAGAGAGGTAGTTGGAATAGTGAATGAGCGGGGTTGGATAGGCTCACTGGTGAACCTAGTCTGTATAAGTGGAAATGAGTACAGTTCTGCAAGATGATTGCCACACTCTGACAGCGTTGCAAGCAAGTTAGACTGGGCTCACCAGTTGGCCCAAAAAATGCGCCCAAAACGCTGTACAGTACTGTAGACAGAGAGAGAGGTAGTTGGAATAGTGGATGGACGGGGTTGGATAGACGCTCTGGTGAACCTATTCTTACCAACAAGTAATTTGTTGACTTATAGATCCGGGGTGATCAGCATAGATTTATTTGGCTTTTTGGCTATGCCTTTAGATCCCAGTTGTTTGGTGAACCCGTTAAAAGAGGCGTGTTTGGAACAGCCTTTTGCAGCGGGCTGCGGATGTGGCTGCATCTCCTGTAAGTTTATGCTACAGTGCTTCAAACTATAGATGCTGTTGAGTTGTAAGGCTATCCGCTATGGCATTCATCAAATCTTACTCCCTATCAGTTTTTCAACTATTTTTCTCTCTGACAATGCAGCATTTATGTCAAACAGTGCCAAACATTATTTTGAGAAATTCTTTTGAGGAATCCACAGTGAATAGCCTAACCAGGAAAATAATGAGACCGTAACTTGCAGCTGCTATAGATTTGACTATTGGCTGCAACCAAATCAATCTCACGCGATCACCCCCTTGGTAGTAAAAAGGCCTAGTGTTATCTTATTATTACTAATTAGAGGTTAAAAAAGTTACACGAATTACGAAGCGCGCTAGAAAAAAAATAAATCCTAAAAATTTCTAAAAAAAATCAGAAACATCTGGCCATCTATCAAAGAATATCCAATAATTCTAACCATTAGATCTATTATATTTTCTAAAAATTACCCACCATGCCATTACGAAATGCCATTAAAGTAACCCCCTAAATTTCTATATAAATTACCAACCATGCCATTATAAAAACTCATTAAAATAACTCCCTAAATTTTCATACAAATTACCCACTATGCCATTATGAAATATGAAATAAAATCCTAAGTTTACATATAAATTACACATCATACCATTATGAATGCTGAATTAAAATAACACCATAAATTTGCATATAAATTATCCCGCATGCTATTATAAAATATGTATTAACTATTAAATAACCCCCATATTTATATATAAATTACCCATCAATGCCATTATAAAAGATGAATTAAAATAATCTCTAAATTTGCATATAAATTGTCCACCATGCCATTATGAAGGGTGAATTAAAATGACCCCTAAAATTATATATAAATGATCCACCATATTATCATAAAAGATAAATTAAAATAACCACCTAATATACTAAAAATAAAAATAAAACAACATCTAAACTCTAAACTACAAAAATATGTTGTTACAAAAATAGACCAATATATATGCTTCTGAATTATCAATTACTGCTACTATTAAAGTTACATATCAACTTTTAATACATATATCTCCTAAAATCTCGTACGGGTTGATGGACTAGTTTATACTAATTATAAAACAAGCCGAAAGGGGTGTGTGTGGGGGGGGGGGGGGGAACGAATCGCATAGTATTACCGTGCCTGTAGTGACAAGATTTCCGTTTTTTCTAGCGATTCACGTAGCCCGTCAAATATATAGACTGAGATGTGATTCATAATTCGTACATTTACAGCGGTATTAAGTAAACGCGACTTTGGCAATTGTATTACATATTACACGCAAGTAGTCTTAATGCGCAACATTTTATTTTATCTCTATGATACTGTGCACTGCATGAGGCGATTCAGGCCAACCATGGCAATCACATAACAAACTGACATCCATGCGGACAAGCGCATGCTAAGTATTCTGTGCTAGTACAAGATTACATGTCGCATCAAGTCATGTAGGGCTGAAGCCATTTTTTAGCACGAGAAAATGCTAGTTTATTACAAACACATATCAGCAAAAATCTGACGACGATACTGGAAATGAAAAATAAACCTCCCAACCAAATCCTATATTGAACAGAACATGGGATTAATATTCGACAAACAAACAGTGAAACAGTACCCGTGCATGTAGTAGACATCCCGACAGGATTCTGGGATCCAATAGGATGAAAATTCCAGACCCCGCTGAAATGGGTGAAGTTTGGAAAAATTGAGCTAGGAATCTATTACGTTGATTGAACATTTATACTTATAAAATTTATCTGAATTTGTTGAAACTGGGTTCAGACAGAGGCACATAAAGTAAATGAATGCATAGAATTTGATAGGTTTAATTTGGCTTTTTTTCCAATAAACAAATTGTATGTTTTTTGCACTTTGGACTAGTCTAAAAATTCAACAAAATTTCGGCGTTCCTAGTGATTCCAGATGTCACTAGATTTTGGTCATTTCGAACCAAATCCCAAATACTCGCAATCTTACTGTTATTAAATGAAGATTCATTTTGGAGCGTGACATTAATCCTCGTAAAATGCACTTGGAAAAATATAAATTATTTAAATGATTAAAATAATTAGGAACATTCAGTCATCCATCAGATAGATTGAAATCTCAAGTGCGATTATATGTGTTCCATTTTTATGAACTAGTAAAAATACACGTGCGTCCCGCACGTGACGCATGTGCAGTTTTTAAAAATAAATAATAGTTATTATATTTTTAATAATTTCTATTTGTCAAAAGCCAGTTTTATGTGACATCAGACAACGAAATCGTCCAACGCCTGCATAAAAGAGCACTCGGAGTAGAACGCTGAAAACCCAGACGTCCTCTCTCGCCTCTCCACTCTTTCCGGGTTTCTTTGGTAAAACTAATTTTCAGTCAGAATTGGTGAGGATTGGAAAGGCTAAATGAACTAATTTTTTTCCTCCATTCCTTCCATTCCCCTTCAATTCCGCTTCAAGGAAACAACTTTCCCCAAGGAATGTGTATGTCATGTACTTACCTCTTGCGAAGAATTCATAATAAATGCAATTAAGCTTGTTCGCATTACACATGATTGCGGAAACCGGTGCCCTCCCCCACACATATTTGAAGAGTTCGAAAAAAAATTTCACGGTTGAAAATGGCACGGCCAAATAGCCCAATTTGGCCCAGCGCCGCGGCTCCAACACTTTAGCCTATCTCAATCGGACGGTCCCCGGACCTCGAATAGAATGGGCGATGGCTCTCAACTTGATAAAAAAAAAAAACCCTAAACCCACCCACTCTTTCGTCTCTTGCATATCCCTCCCGCTGCGCCGCGTCGACCGCATAGGCGAAATGCGCGCCGCCGGCCGGATCCGCAAAGCACCGCGTCTCATCCTCCCCCGCCTCATCCTCCCAGCATAACATCAAATATATCTATGTGATCTTTTTTACTTTGTGATTTTGAGTATTTTTTAAAACAAAGCCCGATTTTGATGTAAAGGATTTGATAGTGTGAATTCACATCATAATCGTATCTCTATCTCAAAATATAGGGCATTCATGTATTTTGAAAATTCAAGTTTGAAAATCTTGAGCTAATAATTAATTTACATATAATATATATAGTTAGTGTAAATCATTTTATATTTGTTGATGACATATTTTGAAAACAAATAAATGGCTAAATTTTTTAATAGATTATATAAACATTATATGCAGCCCGAAACATGATTTGGCCCATTATCTCCAGTAGTCCAAAAATGTTCCATGTACCTTTTCAATCCTAGCATGTTGCTAGCCATCCATTTGACCACTGTGATGACTTTTTGCCACCAATCTCTCTATGACCTCTAGTCGTTTTTTGACACACCACGTGATGAGAGAGAGAGGCGGCTAATGCAGTGGATGCCGTTAGGCAACCAAGCCTAGCAACAAGCTCAGCGAGGGAGTGCGCACATCTCTTCGTCTTAGCTCCTTCCTATCAACATAGATAGCCCGAAGTCCCAGATTATCTTATGGAGTCGATCATCGAGGAGGATGTTCTTTGCCTTCACCACCTTAATTGCCACGACTGTCCTAGTGTAGGCAAGCAACGCCTTTGCCATGTGCCCACGTCCACAACCGCCTGGTACTGCTGCAGCCATGTCACGCAGCGGCCGACGCAGCTGCCGTGCTATGGGAAGATCCAATAAGGCGCACAAGACTCACGTGTTGATGGCCAAATCCATCGATGTGCTTACTTAACTTTCTGTTTCAGTTGTGGCGTTTTTGCATTTCGTCGTTGTTTTCACACTATCCACACTCCCGTTAGTTTATATTTCTACTGTAGACAAAATATTTAGTTGTATCATTTCTCCCGCTCTTCTATTAGTTCATATATATATATTCCTTCTATATTCAATTACCAAATATTTTATTTACCCACCCCCAACTACCATCTTTTTTATATATACATTAAATTAATGTATATAATAATAAACCCTATCACATTACCAGCAAATATAATGAGGTTAGAAAAATATTGAAAAATGTTTTATATATCATATTAGAAAAAACTTATATAATTGTGTCAGTATACATATTAATACAATACCAGTAATTGCAAATCATTTTTATTAATAAAATCAACCAAAACCATATCAAAACCATCACGACGGCGGCACGTGTAGAGCGGCTAAAAAGAAACGGAAAAAGAAAAAAAAAGTAATGAACAGATGGCGCTTTGAAAAAGAACGGATGGATCCCCCACGGTTCCTCCTCTGCGTGACTGCGTCTCGGTCGGAGCCCCTCAATGCCCGGCGGCGAGCCTGCGAGCTTCCCACCTTCACAACCTGCCGCCCCGGTCGCCTTGTCCTCTGCGTCTCGCTGTCTGCCGCCGCCCATCGCTCGATGCCGGCCTGGAAGGCCGACCCCCACCCACTTCTGGCCGCGCCTCTACCGAGGACACTTCTGGCCATGCCGAGGAGCGCGCTGCCGGCTTGGAAGGCCGGTCCCCCACCACTTCTGGCCATGCCTCTGCCGGGGACACTTCTAGCCGCGCCTCCACCACGGAGGTCCGTCGCCACCGGCCATGAGGGTGAGATCTCCTTTTACTCAGCTGTCGATTTTGCCCCATGCTTTGATTTGCACAGCCTCACAGGCCTCCTTTCTTGGTTGTGACAAATCCGATTTTCTTTCTTTCTCGATTCTTGGCTGATGTTGGATTGTTCAACAATTGTTATAAACAGCGTTGTTCACAGATGTGATTGCAGTTTGGGATTATATGCCTGTGTTTTGTCTAATCAATCTTGTATTTCAGTATTCCACCTATGCTTCTTATGCTTTGGGCTCTTGTGATTGGTTTATGGCCAAATTTGTGGCCAAAGTTTGGCCATGACCATGACCAAAGTTGGGCCATAATTTTGGCCATGAACCAATCAGTTCCTATGGATCTGGCCCAGAATATGGGCACCAAATTTTTTCGGTGGAAACATGGGCAGCTAGATTTTTTGGTGAAAAAAAAAAAAACGCGTGACGAAGGCAGGAACGCGTAAGATATGTACTGTAAACTTTTTTTTTTTTTAACCGTGGATCTCCGCGATAGGCGTTGAGATTAGTTTGGGATCCAAGTATCTATTTTTGTCCGGTTAGTTCGTGTAGTTTCTTGTGGACCCAAAATATTTGTGTAGGCCCAAAATATTACTTTTGACCGTTAGATTAAATGATGGGAGTAGATCTAAGGGTGGATGTTTGTTTGAGTAGATTATACGTTGGTGCAAAACGTTTATTTTTAAACTCGCTTTTTTATAGGATAGATAATATAATTACCACATTTTTTATACAAAAATGACATAAAGTTACTCTTAAAATGACATCTAAATTTCCACATATGCCATTACGAAATATAATATTTCCGCCTTACCAAAATATAGTTACATTCAGGTTTGTCCTAAGTAAAATCTTATTAACATTGACTATGAATAACAACAAATTTACTCCATTTTACTAATGGCTTTCCCTTTCTGAGTACTGGTACAAACTAAGAATAGTAAACCTACGACTAAACTAGCAACATATACTATTATAAAAAATAAAATGACAAGAAAAAATATGTCAAATAGGTTTTGCTACTATTAAATTAACTACTAACTTTTAAAACATATATACCCTAAGACTCTGTGATACAGATTAGTAATTGCTAAATCAGACGCAGAATCTCTACTAAAGCTACAGCAGTCAGCAGGCCCATCCATGTGTCCACGGGCCACAATTCAAACTCGTCGTAGGCCGACCGATCGAAGTCAGAAGCCACGGGACCAGCCTGGAGCGCGCCGTGGCCGCGCGCGCAAGCAGCCAGCCAGGTAGCTACGCAGAAATCTGCATTGGATGGCAGCTCTGCGAAGCCACCTGTGATTACCTGTTTGAAGGATCCTAGCCACCGCGCGCACGCCCCACACCACAAACACAATCATCACCCGGCCGCAGGCCGCTTGACGAGGAACGGAACAAAATGGCTGAACGAGCATCATTTAGTTTTCTGAATCTATTGCTCCTCCAGAGTCGTTTGGTGGCGGTGGCATCCGAGTTCCGACAGGATCGCTTCTGGTGATTGGAGTCAGCGCAAGTGGGTGCATGCTGGGCTAAAAATGAAGTGGATAACAAAAAAGGCTGTATATGAGAATGGAGTTCGCAAGTCGGCATGGAGTAGAACTATCATGGGCCAACCACTACCGACGAAGAAAGTCTATTAGTACCGGTTAGGAATCCCAATTTAGTACCGAAAAATTTTGCGATTCTATATAATCGGGACTAAGATCTAAGAGCATGAGTGCCGGGTGTATGCCCCGGTAGTAGGAGGTAATCATCGCCGGTTCACGGTATAGGCTCCGTTCGTTTGTTCGTTTCTCCGATAAGTTTGTTTCTCCGATATCTATATCGTATCGCAAAATAACAGTGTCCGTTGGCCATCTATACCATTTGATTTGATGAATCAAGGGCCTAGAAGCTTCTGGCCCGGCCACAACGGACATTGTGATACGATATCGTATCGCCAAAACGAACACTCTCACAGGCAACGAGGATATTTGGGGCTTAGGTAATCTTTGTGGAAAATCTTTTATGCATGGTTAAATACTTCTCATATTTTAACTTAGAAAACATTTATCCCATAAAAAGAGTTGCCACTAGACTTGCTGTCCATTGTGGCTCATGGCTCGCGGGCCAACAGATTTTCACACACTCCTCGTCGGCATCCACTGTTGCCTCGAAACCTCATTTTGATCCCAACCATCCCACATTTTTATGAAGAAGCTAATTTCCGAAACCAAGCCATAACCCATCCATTCCCTCGGACTACGGACTATCATGATAGGTTTATACTCTGGCCAAAGGTGCACACTTTATCCACAAGTTTGGATTATATGATAGGAGCAACCACATCATACCAATCCTGTCGAGGTTTTCCCCACGCAAGGCTTCCCCGAACCTCAACCATGAGAGACACATGACCACCTGTCGCTCAAACCCGCAGCCAATGCGACTATCGTCTCTTGTCCGCAGACATGCGTCGCGCCCCATTCCCTATCTCCCATGCATCCCAGCACACCGGTCTCCGCCCGATTCGTCCTTGCAGGTTCCAACCAAGGGTTGCCACATACAACCTTGAGTGGTTGCACTAAAAGGGTTAGACAAGATGAATCGTTAACTCGGTCCTTTGGGGTAGAGCTCCACAATGCTCATACCAGTGCAACACCAGTCCAATCCTCTCACAAGGACCGGACTACGGGGCATACGTGATAACGTCACCCCAGGGTTTCTACCCCGTTGTGGCTTACCGACCGAAGTCGGATGCCGGGGTCTTACCCCATGTTTTCTTGAAAACAACCATCCACTCCCATCTCCAGATTAACACCAAGTTATCCATATCCAGTATAATTATATGAGCGATCCCTCCTATGCGCGCTACTTCTAGTATGGTTTGGTGGATATCCTACCAAGTTATATATTAGCCTGCAAAACATGCAAGTTTTCATTGTGTGTAATATGTATGGCCGGGGTTGTGGTGGTAAAACTAGGCATTTTATGCATCAAATGGGGATTCAGTGTACTTACCGTCATCAAGGTTTTCGTCGTAGCGAAGTTCGGGAGTCGGTTCTTTGGGCTCAATGTCGACGACAATTACCTCCAGTTCCAGGGGATTCTCGGGCCTTGCATATATCGCAAGAAAAAAACACATGTATGAACAAACAGGTTTACAAGCTCAAAATAAGGTATAACTGATGTTATTAACTAGAGGTTAATTTTAAATGCATTTAGGTGGAAGAATCATCAGAATCGGAGTTAAAACGACCGAGATATGAATATTTGAAGGAAAATAAAAGATAAATCAATTTGAAAAAGGAGAAAAGCTTCGCAGGCTGATTCCAGCACGAGCAGCCCAACTCCCCCTTCTGAACCGGCTCAGACCGCTCCCCCGTCGCGCCCGTGGGACCTGTGGGCCAGCCCACTGGCCGCGAGGAGAGGAGGGGACGGTGGCCAAACGGCGTTAGCCGGCTCCACCCGTCAGCCACACAGGGCGAGGGAGGCAGCATAACGACCGTCCGGTCCAAGCTGGACTGGGTCTTCAGTGGATCGGCCGTCGGGAGCAGACGCGGTTCACCGGTGGCTAGCTGTCAGCGTCCCTGTTCTGTCGCCAAGTACCGACCCAAAAGCATCGGACTGAGGGCCGAAGCCCATGTCGAAGAAGTGGAGGTGAGCAGAGTTGTGAGGCACGCCGACAACGTGAGGCGTCGAACGCTGGTAAGAGGAGCTTCGTGGTGCGGTGGCGCTTCAGCGAAGCCGAGCCAGGGAACAGAGGGAAAGAAAGCGCGCCGCCATAGCGGACGCTGTGCTCACCTTGATTTGCATCGAGGTGAGTCAGAGCGATGAGATTTGGGGTGGAAGTGGCCAGCGGTGAGTGGAGTGGAGCAGATCCATGTCACAACAAAGGCTCGCGGTGGTGCGTCCCGGGTGATGTGGTGTGTGTGTGTCGTAGGGGTGTGCGCATTGGGTGAAAGAAGAAGCCAGCACGGCGGCGGCAAGGCTTGGCGTGGCTTGCGCGGTGTGCATGGAGTGGGTTGGCGTGGCGAGCGCTGGCGCGGTCACCGAGCTGAAGAGTGGTGGCGCCAAGTGCATGTGACGGCCGGGGAAGCGGCAAAGGCACAGATTCACCCACGTAGTGGAGATGTGATGATGACGGTGGCAGCGGGTGCTCCGCCGGAGCGACCCGAGGTGGCGCGCGATGGCGCGGACGAGAGGCCAGGTGGAGCTCCACGCACGGTTGGAAGGTTAGCGTGGCAGCGCTTCCGTTCGTTGACGGTGCGGCGGCAGGCGCGCGGCGCGTAGCGCGGCACCGATAGCGCAGCTGTCGGGTAATGATGGAGGGCATGCCCGTGCGCACGCACGGTTGTGGGCATTGTTCGCGGGCGGTCGCGGCCAACGGAGGAGAGAGAAGGGGAATGGGGTGGCTGGACTGGGTCAAAAGGCCAAGCGAGAGGCCCAAGCGGGGAAAAGAGAGAGACGAGATTGGCTGGCAGGTATGGCAGGCCAGGCAGGTCGGTGGGGGAAAAGATCGGCCCGTTCAGGGTTTTGACCCCTTTTCTATTTTGACGTGAAGAGAAATTTGGATGTTGTACTTGAAAGGATCTAGATGTCGCCTAGAGGGGGAGGGGGGTGAATAGGTGATCCTGAAAATTAACACAAACTAGAACCAAATATCAAAGGCCGACCGGTTCAACAGCGCCCGACCGGTGGAACCGGTCGGACCACCAGTGGTACCGGTAAGGCAGCGGAAGAAATGAATTGATCTCTAAATCTACACAAGCAAATTTGGTATCGATACTTTCTGGAGGTTCCTTAGGACTTGTTGTTATAGATCTGAGAGGGGCTTGCCCTAGAACCTGCACAAACAAGAGATCCACACAAAACTTGCCAACACAAGGTAAGGGTGCTCAAGAACAATATGAACCCGAAGAACACAAGTCACCACAAGCAAGCACACGAGACAAAGGATTTATCCCGAGGTTCGGGCACACCACCAAGGTGTCCGTACGTCCTCGTTGTTGACGAACCCACCAAGGGTTTGGGCTCGCAACCCTATCCTCTTCTCCCCAATCACCAAGACCAGTGGAGAGTACTTACTATGAGTTGCTCAAAAGAGTGGGTAATACAAACTTTTCCGGATCACCCACAAGAGTTGAGTGCTTCACGGGAGACGCCTAGCCATCTAGGAGCACCAAGATCCAAGAGTAACAAGTCCACCAAGTTTGCTTCAAGATTCACCAAAGCTCACAAAGAACAAGAGAGAGGGAAGGATGAACACGAAGTCTTCAATACTCTCTCAAGATCTCACAAGCTCACACTCACAATTAATGGAGAATTTGAGCACAAGAGAGTGGAGAGTGAGGAAGAGGAGTGAAAGCACAAGGGAGCTTTGTGTCAGGTTGAAGAAGTGGCTAAGAGTCAGAGAAAGAGGGGAGTGAAAGGATATATATACTCCCCCTCTCGAACTAGCTGTTTTGAACCGTTACTGGGCTAGCAAGTGACCGACCGGTGGTTAGGACCCCGACCGGTGGGAACCACCGATTGGCTAACAGAAGGTTTTGAACTGCCCGACCGGTGGTTGAGTGCCCGACCGGTAGCACCGGTGGGAGCCACCGATTGGCTACCAGTAGGTTTTGAACTACCCAACCAATGGCTGAGTGCTCGACCGGTGGCACCGGTGGGAACCACTGATTGGCTACCAGAAGGTTTTGAACTGCCCGATCGGTGGTTGAGTGCCCGACCGGTGGCACCGGTGGGAACCACCGATTGGGCGCTGAGAAGAGCATAATTTGACTATGTGAAATTAGCTAGAACTTTGGTTGGAAAGAATTGAACCTTGTGAGCTTAGTGACTCAAGAAGCACGGCATGTTGGATCCCCCTTGATGGTACGGCGGTTCCTATACTCAAGATGTAAATTAGTAAAACTAAAGTAGACTTGATCTTGAGTGAACCACTTCACATCTTGCTTGAAAATAATTGAGGGGCCTCTTATCTTGCTCACTTGATAACTCTAGCACTTGTTTGCTTGATATAGAATGTAGATCATTTTCTCTTGCTTGATATACATGAGTGTAGCACTTTCACTTGATTTGTCACTATGTTCATGCTCAAATAAGCTCATTGGTGCTTTTGATTCTTTATAGCTGAGGTATGCAATGGATATTCTTCATGATCAGCCACTAGTCATTTGTGAAGAGTCCAATTAATGTGACGTCCAAATGGAAGAAATAGCTTTTATGTCACTTTACTCGATATGATAACCAAGAGCCTCAAAGTGCATCAAGAATAGAGAACCCATGATAACCAACACTGAGGCAATGCATTCAATTGATAGAACCATTTTCACCATAACACATACAAGATAACCAGTAATATAGGTGTCCATGTCATAGTGAACAAATGCAACAATAATAAGGCCAATGTGATGATCCATGAGTATGTCCAACAATGAGTTGATCCTTGGCCAAATATTTTTCTTCAAGATAGATGTATAATAGGGTTCATTCAATTCTCAACATATGATCAATGTATAGTGAAAACCCTTGATTCTCAACACATGTGAATATTTATGCTTGATCATTAGATATATACATGAAAATCCATTCTCACATTATAATTGATTATCCTGTGATTACCTGTCAAACTACTTCACATAGAAGTTAGATCTTTAATTGTATTGTCACTCAATACACCAAAACCACTAAAGGAGCCTTGTTGCACTTACAGTACTTGATTAGGATTGCTTTGGTGGAAGAGGGGAGAGCTTAGGATAAAGTTTTGAGAATTTTTTTGAAAATCGAGTAGCTTAATAGGTGATTTTCATTTGCGCAAATTTTGGGGTATTACACCCAATCCACACTGTCATAGTCCTTGCCATCAGTGGCGGCCACGACAACTACATTGATGTGTTGGAAGTGGGCCATACTCCCATGGCCGCCGTCGACACTCGTGGAGGCGAAGTACGAAAGTGTTAAGGCGGTGGCGGTGCTAGGTCTGCACTTTGAACAAGCCGTGAAGGAGGACGAGGCGTCATCATCGTTGAGGATGGCGATCAAACCCATGGAGGAGCTCGAGTCCGGTGGCGACATGGTGACGGGTGGTGGAGAAGGAGCCCACTGTGTAGTTTTCCTTACCCGCGCCTTGGCATGCCAGCATCGCCACCTCGCCGTGTGGCAGCACTTGCCGCTCTATGCCTAGCGTTAGCGAGTGGGCGGGGAGTAAAGGTTGTGCGAGCGAGGAGTGGAGGCAACAACAGTGTGAGCGAGGCAATGTCGATATTATTATATAAAGGACAATTTAGTACTAATGTGCTGTCAATAGTACTGGTTTGTATAACACCAGCTGGTATAACCTCCTGGCACAAGGTTGGTATTGGTACTAATTTGTGGCATTAGTATTGGATGGTGTTACCAACTGATACTAATGTGCAGCATTGGTGTTTGGTTGATCTTTAGAAAACTTTGTTTTCAGTAGCATGATAATTTTGCAGTACTGTAAACTCTACTCCATGCCAACGTTTCTCTGAGTAAGAGACTAGCAAATGTTAGTCTTATGTGTTGCGGATCTAGTGCCCATGCCCTTAACCACTAGTATGTTCTTGATGGAAGTGGGTAGATCAAGAATGTTCTTGGAAGGATCTCGTGATCCGCGAGAGGGAAAGAGAGGGGAGAGACGTATACCTTCTGTCTTGGAGTGCTTGACCAATAGCGCGCGTAGGCAATAGGCTTTCCATGGTGACGGCGAGGCCGGAGCAGGGACCGAATCAGCCTACCAAGGCCTACGGCAGATCTCAACAGAATAGCAGTTCCTACCAAGGCCTACGGCAGATCTCAACAGAACGGCAGATCTCCGAACTTTTTTCACCCAATATTATACCCACCACCACCTACCTTGGATTTCTGTTCTGGCCTTCGCTGTGTGGATAATACAATTTTTGATACGGTGGATTTCGGGATACGGTGGCGATTCACCCACATGATACAATTTTTGATCCACCCAAGTAATAATACATATCCAACCCAAATCAACGAAGCAGGATGAGCTTTGAGATCATACAAATTCGGCCCAAAACCAAGTATCATGAAATCCACACACAAATAAGAAACAGCCCAAAACGAATAATGCAGGGAAAAAGAGATTAACAACAAACATACATCATAAATCATTAATTCTACTATGTCCATCCCGGCATATATGAATCTAAGATCTTGGAGAGCACAGCAGGACACCGTTGGAGAAGGACGGGTTGGAGATGATGGCGGCGTTGCCTACCTGTGTGGGGCTGCGGCGATCTGGAAGCCACGGCGGCAGTGGCCAGGCCCGAGGAGGCGCCGGCGGCGGTCATGGCACCGTGAGCGGCGAGGAGGGAGGATCGGGGATCGAGGACGAGGAGGCGGCGGCCGGATCTGCCGCCGGCGGGAACAGAGGCGGCCCGCGAGCCGACAGCCGGGGGCGGATTGAGGATGACGAGGAGACGAGGACGGCACGACGGCGGCGTGTGGGGGCGCCGGAAGCGCGGGCATGCCGATCCGGATCCGGCAGCCGCCTGCCGGGAGGAGGGCTGTTGGGGCGCCGATCGGGGCGGAGGAGAAGAGGAGAGGAGTAGGGGGCGGCACCCGGACGAGGGCGGAGCGGAGGAGAGAAGAGGAGGGCGGCGCGCCGGGCGGCGCTGGCCGCGAGGAGGTTGAGGGAAGAGGTTGGAGGCGGCGGCAGTGTGAGAGAGTGAGGCAGTTGAGGTTTTTTTTAGGGTTCGACGATTTTGTCCAGGAGTGGCCGTCCGATTCAATCCAACGGTACTAGCCTAAACAGGCCAAGCAGGCAGGGTGAGAGTGTGAGACGGGCTGGACCGGTTGTTGGGCTGATAGTTGGGCAGGAAGATGTGTTAAAAGGCTGAAATGTTCATATTAACTTTCAAGTAACCTCTAAGCTCAAAATGTTTAACGCAATATAAGTTTTTGGGTTTAATAAATTGCGGCACTTTTATAAATTGATGGTAATTACGATAATTATAGAAAGTGTAAATAAATTTAATGCATGTTTCTGCTGTGAATTGATATCAATTCTATAAATTAAATTGGAACCAATGAAGAAATTAATTATGAAATTATAAAAAATTGTTGTATTCATTGTGGTGCTAATATAGTAAATGATTCTTACATTTTATGTTAGAATACAATTTTTTTAACACGTACGGGACGCGCGTGCATGGTTACTACTGAAAAAACCATTGAAATTGGCAGAAACGCGTAAGAGTAAATCGGTCTGTAACATTTTTCTTGTGCTAAACAGTCGGACACCGAAATACATTCCAAATTAGATTAAGGCTATAAAGTTTGTGGGCCTAGAATCAATATAATTGACCGTTTAATTAATGGATCGAAGGCAATCCAAGGGTGGGTATAAATTTGGGTAGAAAAAATTATGTGCAAATTATATTTTATAAAATTCGCACTTTTATATGGTAGATCATATTGTATTTCAATTTGTTCAATAGTTCGGACGAAGAGTTACTGTAATTTTTTTAGAATTCAAGGGCGGAAACCCCAGCTCGCCGATCTAGCGACCAGAGAGCTCAACAGTTAAGTTTTTACGTCATTCATCTCTGGGAAAACCTCCACAGCAACCACCTAGGATCAACAAAAAGAACCAGCGACCACAGACCTTTACCAATATATCGAGCCAACACGCAGCAACTACTGAACACCAGCCACTAACACTAAAGCCTACCAACGCCTAACCAACCAACAGCACCACCTCTCGGCAGGGCATCATTCAACTTCAATTCACCAGGTTCATCACCATGATCTTCAGTTCCTCCTCGTTGTTCAGCCAGTTCAGCTTGGCAGCCTTGGAGGCCCAGAGGCCAAAGTTTTCAGCTTCTGTGCTATTTCTTCCAAAGCCTGTCTTTTTTCCTCCGGACAAAGGATGCACCAACACAGGATCAACTCTGCTATACTCCAGGAAAGGATCCCCATATTCCTCCATCCTGTATTATGAAAACAAGGAGAATTTCTAAGCTTCCAGAGACCCCAAGGCCGGTGCACATGCTACATTATGAACCATAAATCTCTTGTTACTTATCCACATCTGCCCAATGGCATCAAAGTTATTGTCAATGTTAGTCCCTAGAACATCCGACAAAATTGACCACATTTGCTTAGCTACCTCAGTCAAAAAATAAATGCTGAATAGACTCTCTTTCACAACAGAAAAGATAACTTTCATCTTCAACTCTTCTACGCTTAGCGAAATTATCCCTAGTGAGGGTTCTATTTTGTATTTTGTGACAGTAACCACAGGAAAAAAATGTACTCTCAGGGGCACCTTCAGTGACCAAACCGCTGGACTGTGCACAGGCAAGACCCCCCTGAAATTAATGATCTTATAGAGGGACCGGAAAGAATAGGTCCCTTTAGAACTAAATTGCCATATCAAAGCATCTTCCTCCTCTGTCAACACAATTGTCAACGCCAACTGAATCACTTCTTCCCAAATTCTCATCAGATTATCATCAAACACTCTCCTAAAAGTGCATTTCAAATTAGTACCATCCCAAACATCAGCCACTAAGCTATTCTTTTCATTAACTATCACATATAGGTTCCAAAATTATCACATATAGGTTCCAAAATTGGATAGCTAGACTAGAAGTTCCTAACCAGTTATCTTTCCAAAATTTGACCTTTTTCCCATTACCTATTTTCCATCTGTACCCCATTTTAGCCGCCCTCGCAGCCCACATCATGCCTTTAAAGAATTGGGATCTAGCTTTTTCCCATTACCTATTATACATCTGCCTGATACCTCTTAATCCAAGAAGCTAGCTTCCACAGTTACTGTAATTTTTGGTACCAAACGGTTCAAAGAGCCTTTCACTAAAATAATAAGACTAGATTACTATGAAATAGTTACGACAGTTAGAATGGATCAATATCACAATTGGGTTAAGTTACGACAATACAATACGTGTGGCTTCAATACGAGGACAGGCCTGATCTATAATTAGCGCGTCCGTTTTTCTACACAGCTATGCCTCGAATGGTGATATTAAAATGAAGAGAGTTACCACAATTTATAATTAAAATAGTTACACGAATTCTTATGTGTCTATATGATAATTAGGATGATGAGTTACAACAATTTGGTCTCATGGCGGTTACTATAACTAGTTAAAGTAAGAAAGTTAGATTGATTTTTACCGAATGGCAGTCCTCTCGTCTCCCTCCGCCCTCGCGGCTCCCCACCTCCCACCCTACCCCGGCGCCCCAACCCTCCACAGCCCCACGCTGGCGTCCAACACGGAGCCGGTGGCCACCCCATCGGCAGGCCACACTAGGCGACCTGCCCTTCCCTTCCCCCCGGCGCCGGGGGCCTCCCCTTGTCCATCGCGCGGAGGCCGTTCCAAGGCTCAGCGGTGGAGCGACGACGGCAGCCCTGTATCATCCGGCGGTGTTGCCTCTGCCAACGCCGGCCGGCGTGCCTCCTACAAGGAGGCGCTGGTCTCTATCAAGGCTCCAGCCGAGGACCCTGTGAAGGCTGCTGCGGCTACTGATGGTTGGGTGACGGTCGAAGGCCGCCGTTCTCGACGTAGACGTCTCCGGCCTCCACGTCCCCCTTCCAAGCCGACTCCCGCTGACCTGCGGGGCAAGTGTTTCAACTGTTTCTCCTCCTCCCACCGTGCTGCAGAGTGCCGTCGGCAGGTGCGCTGCTTCCTTTGCCGGACGCTTGGGCACCGCACTCGCGTGTGCCCGCGCCGGCGGGCAGCCTTGCCCCTGCCACCGCGTACCTTGGTGTGGCGTCTTGTCACCTAGGTTGCGCTGGCCTTCCAAGACTCTGCGGCTCCTGCTATGAGCATGGGCGATGTGATGGGCAGGGGAGATGGCTTGGGAGGGCGGAAGCGCACTCGCCGCGGACGGAGGAAGTGAGGGTCACGCCGAGGTGGCGGCTCTGGATCTCCTCCGGATCGCCGCAGTCCCGATGATGGTGTTCCTTCCATTCCGGTGGCGGATGAGGCTGACCCCATCCCTGTGGGCTCATCAAGGCCAATGCGGATCATTAGGCGGTCGGCGAGTGTAGCTCGTTTGGAGGAGGAACTCCGGCATGCCTTGTTTGTCTCAGTCGTTGGCCGTGATGATGCCGGCTGCGCCGCGGAAGTCTCTGATGCGCTCACCCTGAGATTTAATCTCGAGGCGGATGCGCTCAACATCCGACGTGCTGCGTCGAACTGCTTCATCGTCTTCCTCCCTACTGAGGAGCTAGCATGTCAAGTCTACAATGAAGGGCGGCCGTTCATCGCCCCTTCCGTTCGGTTACACATTCGGAGGTGGAGCCGTCAGGCCCTCGCCGCCGGAGGAGGCGCCCTTCCTTTTTTTGTGAACATCGAGCTACGAGGAATCTCGGCCCATGCATGGGAGATCGAGATAGCTGAGCAGCTCCTTAGCGACTACTGCTTGGTCCAGGAACTTCACCGTGATACTGAGGATCGCCATGACTACCGCTCATTCAAGTTGACTGCTTGGTGTGTGCGGCTAGAGTTAGTTCCGGCGTCCATGGACCTCCACGTTGTTGAGCCTCAGGTGACTGCTGTTGATGATCCGGTGACGACCCGCACCTTGTTCTATCCTTTTGCCATCTCGGTGTCATTGGCGGACTTGCCACTGGTGGCGCGTCCACCGTCGCCGTCCCCGCCGGACAGCCCTGACGGTGGTGATAGCGACCATGACCTCTCTAAGCGGCGAAGGCGACGGACTCCATTGTCTTCCTCGCCTCCGGGGGTGGCCAGCTTGCATGTGGCCGACGTCGCCCTTTGCGGGCCGGTGCATGCACGCCTCGGGCAGCGCCAATCCGGTGCTGGCCACGTGGCGCCGACTCCGGTCTACGATGCCACCCCTTCGACTGCTGTGGAGCCGGCGGCTGGCGTGCAATCGGCGGCCGGCGCAGCATCCAAAGAGGCCACATCCTCGGCACCGTTGGAATCGCTTTCAATCATGTCGTCGTTTGGGTCTTCCCACCCCATGGAGTCATTACGCCCTGCTGAGCTAGCTGTTGGGCCGGCTGCGGGACCGTTGGAAGATGGGCCCTCTATGCAGGACGCCTCTCTAGTTGCTGCAATCCCACACTCCCCACCGGGGACACCTCCTGGGCCTGCTACTGGGCCTTCGGATGATGAGGACTTCGGATCTGGGGTGGCTCCTGCTGTGTTGACCCAGCAACCACCATCGTGCAGGCCACTGGTTGAGGCAGGCGAGACCCTGTCATCTGCCAAGCAGCTCCAGGTGTACTCCAGACGGCGGCGGCGCGATAACACAACTCATGACCAGGAGGAGACTGCCACCCCCCGCAAAGATCTAGAGAGAATCACATAGCTGGTGGAGCAGCTGTTGCCTAGACCGGTTGCCAAGAGGAGGAGCTGCAAGAAGCCTTCTGTCGCTCCTCGTCGTAGCAGACGGGTGGCCGGAGCTAAACCCTGTTCGCCGGGACCGGTCACCACGGAAGCACAAAGGCGAGTCATACGGTCACTTGGATTCGCAGACAAGGACGAAGTCGTTGATTCAAAAGCACAAGACGATTACCGCAAGCTGTTCGAGGGGCGACTTACTGATTCACACCTCGCTGCTCTTGCTGTCATTTTTGGCTGGCAAGCGGATTATGAAGTATTCAGAGGTCAGGAGCTTTTGGTTGGCTGCTAATCCTTCGCACCCCCACCCCCTGGTCGTGTTTATTTCGCCTATAATGAATTTGTCAAACATACTTGTGTGGAATGTCCGTGGCCTCAACAAAAAGGCTAGGCGAATTTATGTTCGAGACACAATTCTATCTTCCAAGGCTGATATTGTTTGTCTCCAAGAAACTAAAGTGGCAGCATTTTCCACCCACCTGCTCCTCTCCGTGTGTGGTTCAGATTTTGATAAGTACTTGGTACTGCGAGCTAATGGTACCCGAGGTGGCATCCTGGTTGCCTGGAAGGGAGCAGTATGCCAAGCCATCTCTTCCCGCATTGATAATTTCTCAGTTTCAGTGCAATTTATTGGGACGGATGGTTCGAACTGGTGGTTTACTGGTGTTTACGGTCCTCAAAAAGATGAGAGTAAAATCCACTTTCTGCAGGAACTTAAAGACATCAGAGCTCTTTGCAGTGGCCCTTGGGTGCTAGGTGGGGACTTCAATATGATCTACCAAGCAGCTGACAAGAATAACCTGAATCTGAATAGGGCACTGATGGGCAGATTTCGGAGGTTTCTCGATGACCGCAGCCTTAAAGAAATTCCTTTACATGGTTGCAAATTTACATGGTCAAATGAAAGGTCTTCCCCAACTCTTGTTCGGCTTGACAGGGTTTTCTGCTGCTCCGATTGGGAAGAATTTTTTCCTGACTCGCTCCTGCAGAGTGCCTCCTCAGGAGTTTCTGACCACTCTCCTCATATTCAGCCTTCAAGTCCAAATTCATAAAAAGAGGCGGTTCCACTTTGAAAGTTTCTGGCCCAAATTGCCGGGTTTTATGGAGGCAGTAAGCCAAAACTGGAATGCCTCGGTTTTCACCTCCTGCCCGGTTGAATGTATTTTTCTGAAACTGCAGCGGCTCAGCAAGGGGCTGCAAAAATGGAGCCAGCGCAAAGTTGGAAATATCAGGCTGCAGCTTCAAATGGCCAACGAAATTCTCCATCGCCTTGAGATCGCTAGAGATGGCAGGGAACTCTCACCTGGAGAGGAATGGCTTAGAAAAAAATTGAAGCAGCACTCCCTCGGGTTGGCGTCCTTAGAGCGCACTGTTGCAAGGCTCCGCTCTCGCATTTTGTACCTGAAAGACGGTGATGCAAATACTTCTTTCTTTCATAAGCAAGCCTGGTACCGCAAGAAAAAGAATTTTATTGCAAAATTTCAGGTAGGGGATCAGATTGTCACCTCCCAGGAGGATAAACAGCAGGCAGCCTTGGAATTCTATGATAACTTGATTGGTACAGCACAACAGAGAGATTACACGCTGGATCTCCACAATCTGGGTGTACAGCAACATGATTTGAGTGACCTTGAATCACCTTTTTCTGTGGAGGAAGTTTGGTCAGTTGTAAGAGATCTACCATTGGATAAGGCTCCGGGGCCAGATGGGTTCACAGGCCGTTTCTATAAGAGTTGTTGGGAGATCATCAAGGAGGATATGATGGCCGCCCTTCTTGTGGTGCAGAGAGGGCATGTCTCCAAATTCAAACGGCTCAACACGGCTTTTTTCACTCTCCTACCTAAGAAAGTGGATGCCTTGCTAGTCAAAGACTATCGACCAATAAGTTTTGTTCATAGTTTTGCTAAATTGGTGACCAAGGTATTGGCAGCTCGGCTTGCCCCCCACCTGCCTAATATGGTCTCTATCAATCAAAGTGCTTTTATCAAGGGAAGGAGTATCCAAGACAACTTCCTATTGGTGCAGCAGATTGCCAGATCCTTGCACAGTAAGAAAGAGCCTCACATCCTTCTGAAATTGGATATTTCTAAGGCCTTTGATTTGGTTTCCTGATCCTTCTTGCTTGATATAATGCAACACTTGGGTTTTGGACACATCTGGTGCAATCTTATCAGCCTCCTCCTCTCCACTTCCTCCACAAGGATCCTCATCAATGGTGAGCCTGGAGAATACATAGTGCACCGTAGGGGACTACGACAGGGAGATCCTTTGTCCCCCATGCTGTTTATCCTTGTAATGGAGGCCTTGAATGCCATCGTCAGTTATGCTTGCTGGGAGCACATGCTGCAGCCGATTGCCTCTCAACAAACCATGCATCGCATCTCCTTCTACGTGGATGATGTTGTCCTGTTCTTACGGCCCTCTTACCAAGATATATCAGCAGTGGTTAGTTTTTTGGACATTTTTGGTCATGCTACAGGGCTAAAAGCCAACATATCCAAGAGTTCGGTGACGCCTATTCAGTGTGGAGAGAATGAATTGGCTACCATTGCTGCCTTGCTGCCATGTGAGGTGAAATCCTTTCCTTGCACCTACTTGGGTATTCCCCTATCAATCCGGAAGCCCACTAATGCTGACCTCTTGCCCCTGGTGGATAAAGTCGCTGATAAGCTTCCTAGATGGGAAGCCAATCTTCTGAGCCGGGCTGGTCGCCTTGTCCTGGTTAAGGCAGTGCTTTCTTCTGTCCCTATTTACCTCATGCTTGCTCTTGAACTTCCTAAGTGGGTTTTCAAGGCGATCGACAAGAGGAGAAGGGGGTTTCTTTGGACAGGGTGATGCAAATGGAGGTAACTATATTGTCTCGTGGGACGTTGTCCAGCGCCCTCCGCAATATGGTGGCCTGGGTATTCTCAATTTGGAGATGCTAGGCTGGGCCTTGCGTATCCGGTGGCTATGGTTAGAAAAAACAGATGCTTCAAGACCGTGGGCTGGACTACCTGTCCAAGTGCATCGCAACGCCAAGGCACTCTTTGATGTTGCTGTTGTGTCTGTGGTAGGCAATGGGGAATCTGTGAAGTTCTGGACTGATCGTTGGCTACATGGCAAAATTGTGGCTGAACATTGCCCATCCCTGATCAAACTGATTCCTAAAAGGGCCTTAAAGCGGAGGACAGTTGCAGAGGGGCTCACAGATCGTAAATGGGTCTTAGATATAAGAGGGGCTTTGTCGGTGCAAGTACTCGTGGAGTATCTGCAACTCTGGAGCTTGGTTGACGAGGTAGACCTTCAGCTTGACACCGCTGATCGACACATTTGGCGTCTCTCTGGACACGCTACTTACTCAAGCAAGTCGGCGTATGATGCGTTTTTCTTTGGTTCCATCAGCTTTGGCCCTTGGCGGCGTGTCTGGAGAACCTGGGCTCCATTAAGATGCAAATTCTTTGTATGGTTGGCAATCAAAAACAGGGTGTGGACTGGTGATAGATTGGCAAAAAGAGGACTGCCCCATCCAGCTACATGCCCTCTTTGTGATCAGGCCGAGGAAACCATCCAACATATTCTTGTCTCATGCGTCTTTGCCTGGCAAATCTGGACACTAATCCTCAATGAATTGGGACTGCTAACCATGACCCCTCAGCCTGGATGTACGCGGTTCTCAAATTGGTGGTGTCATAGCATCAAAAGGATTGAGAAAAATCTAAGGAAAGGACTTAACTCCTTAATCATCCTGGTTGCTTGGGAGATTTGGAAGCACCGTAATGCGTGTGTTTTTGAGGGTGCTGCTCCCTGTGTCCAACAGGTTAGGCGTGCTGTGGTTGAGGAAGGTTCTGTTTGGTGCTTGGCTAGAGCTTCAGCTCTCCAAGAGCTCCTCCTGCGATGCCCTGTAGGATCCTAGAGATCGCTGGTGGGAGTTTTCTCAGTGTGCTTGGCGCGTTGAGTCCATGTGAGAGGCGTTTTTTTGGGCCTTCTGGCCTTATATTAGGGGTTGACAAGTCTTGTCTCTCTTATATTTCTTCTACTTAATGAAATGACACGCAGGTCTCCTGCGTTTGTTCAAAAAAAAAAAAAAGAACTATAACCAGTTAAAATTGTAGTTACAAAGTTACAAGAATTCAAATTACTAGATACGATATTTAAAATGACAAGTTACCACAAATTAGCCTTGAACTGTGCTGAGCAACCAGTTACTATAATGCTGAGACAAATTTACAAGAATTTGATAAGAAATTGGCATCTTAATGCTTACTTGATACGATTTTTAAAATGACAAGCTGCCGCAATCAGAATATCACTAATTGAAGGCTCCTTCTACGTTAATACTCATGAGACGCGCTAAGAAAAAAAGATAGAATTCTAAAAATTCTCACGATAATCAGAAACATCCGACCATCAATTGGCAGATTGGAATATTAATAGTCATTCAATCTATTTTCAAAGTTATTACCCACCTCTGCCATTATGAAAGGTTTTAAGTTCAATTTTCACCGGAAGCAAATTTTCTTTTTTTTGGCAGTTTTTCCCATTTTTAAGCCATCAGATCTGTTTTCAAAATAATTAACCACGTCTGCCATTATGAAAGGCTTTGAGTTTAGTTCTCATCGAAAGCAATTTTTTCTTTTTTTGGCAGATTTTTTTTATTTACAAATTTATTTTACTAAATGATCCCGTAACTTTTTTATAAACATGCTAGAAATCTTTTTATAAAACAGATATATTGTGACTAATTTTACTATTACTAATTTTATTATAGAACATATATGTTGTACTATCTAAGACTCTGATCCGTGTGAGAGCACGGGTTGATCGACTAGTTTAGCCTCAAACTGTTATAAGGAGCTAGTTATACAACGCCGAGAAAAATTTGCAAAAGTTTTAATTGATGATTACGATTTATGAGTGTCTGTATATATATGTAGACTACACCCGTGCAATTAGATGTGTCGATGCAATTACCATCCTGATGCTATTACGGATAATTTACTATAATGACGGAAAGAATTTTACCATATAATCACAATAATTCAAATGACTCAAAGATGAGAATAAGTAGAAATTATGACAGTTGGCGTCATGCAGTTATTTCTCCATATACAAGTAGTGGTATTACATACCGTAAAAAAAAAAGTGCTATTGCATCATTGAGGAAATCTTAAATCTATTACCTAAAGAAAATAAGGTTTCATGATCCATCATGACAGGTGGATCCGACCGGTCAGTCCATCCCCATCCTGTATCCGATAATCTGAATCACAGCTACAATATGAACCAGATTTGGAGTGCTGAAGGAGCCCACTCGATAATGGACGCCCAAGACGCATACGAACTCCGTTTTCGATCTTCTATAAATTCATGGAAAGCTAAAAATAATAACCTTTCTAACCCAATTGAAACCACTTTGATCTCAGTCAATGGAATTTTTGAAACAACAATATGATGTGGTATTTATTCGCGAGACCAGATCGCATACGGACTCCGTTTTTGACGTTCTGTATACCGATGGAAAGCTAAGACAATAACCTTTCCAACCCAATTGACATCACTCTAAAATTCACATGCAGTTATCGGAAATCGCTAAGACAATATGGCCTACGATTTATTCGAGAACCCGATTCAGATGGTAGGAGCCGCCTACGTAAAAACGGATATCCATGTCATATATGGACTCCGTTTTCGATATTCCATATATTACCGGAAAGCTAAAAAATAATATTTCTAATCAAACTGACATCACCTAAATTTCGGTCACATGTTCATTTCGCTTTTTTCAGCGGTGTTGTAGCTACTTGCTGACACAAATAGTGCATCATGAAGACTCATTCTACCATGGCTACAGTAAAAATTGCAGCCCAAGCCCGCTCTAAGCAGACAACCGAAAAGACCCATAGGATATGGAATTTATTCACGAGGCTATTTTTTATATATATTGATCCCCGTTGCAACGCACTGGCATTTTACTAGTTCTATATCAAATAGCATCAGCCAAAATCAATTTCAGATATGATGAGAAAGGAAAATCAAGGAAGTCCATGTGGATATCTTATCCACTGCCTGACTGAGATATACGTCGTTGCTTGGGAATTTAGGATCACCGATCTCGTTCCCCTAGATTTGCAAAAGAAAACTAGTTAATTTCCAATCTGTATGGAGGGTAAGGATTTGAAAATTATACGACAGAGAAATCAATTGCAATTGTGATCGATGTCAAGAATCCTATCACAGATATATGAATACAAACATAGATCATTTGGGTGAGAACTAGAATCTGCGAAATGAGCATGCCAGTCTCCCGTGTGTGCGATGCACATCAACGATGGTCCTCGAACTGCCCAGAAGATGGAAAACTAATAAAACATAACCACTTCAAATCTTACAAGGCAGAAAACTTCACAACCAAAATGATATGAACATACACGGAGATTTTGGTAGTCAGGTTTTTTGGGAGCGCTTCCACGCACGACTGCCTAAAATTCGACGAACTTCTTCCCATGTTCTTTGACTACATCAACAAGTTCACAATGGCGACTAATGGTAACAACGCTCCTAGTGCTCTCGGCAATAGCTTTACCTGTGGGTACTCTCTCATTTCACTTCTGCTTTTATTTGTTCTTTTGTTACTTTACTGTCAATGGGGGGAGAGGCTCCCCACCTGATTGTATTTATAAGGTTCGCCCAAATGGCGTGGTGTTTTTTACAGCATAACCGGTGCACAAACGGCATAGGGGTTAGGGGAAGTGGAGGAGATTAGGGCTTACATCGATGTGTTCATGACCACCGACACCCATCTATCTCTAACAGTCGCATCCTTGGCCTTGTGACGAGCTGCCCAGTTCTTGGCTTCGCTTGCACATGCGCTGAGAGTCTGGGCGAGGGATGCCGTCTCATTCCAGAAGTAGAGGTTGTTCCTACGTTTCCACAGTTGCCAACAACAGAGAAGGATGAAGGAGTTGAACTCCACAGCCGGGAGATGCTGGGGACGTTACATGGAGGGCAGGTTCCTGACATGGAAGTTGTTGGGTATGCAGAAGTCCAGCGCTCTCCAGAAGCTTTGTGCGAGGAATTTATTCTTTCAAATTGCTGCTACGATATGATAAATGGATATGGTTTAGTTGCGACTTTTGTTTTTGCCAATATTTTGATCACGTATGTTGTCATAATTTACTTATTTCTATGCATTAAAATATACCGTAAACTCTTCATTTTATTTACAATCTATTGTTGATCAATATATATATATAGTTAGATTTGTGAGCAATGCTTCTTTTGCTAGCTAGGTGCAATGGACTGGCCGCTGGCTCGATCGGGATCCGTGGGACAGCACAACAGCATAAAAACGCACGCAACTCTATCCAGACTGCATCGCAGCGACCAATCATCTATCGCCTAGAATGCACGGCCGTACTCGTTCTGCTCGGCTGACTGTGATAGATGTCTAGATGCAAAGGCTAAGCCATGGATAATTGTAAGCCCTGTGCTGACAGTGCTTCTTGCATGCCATCCTGTCCTGGGATGATAAGGCACGGAGGAAAGGGATTCCTCCGATACGTTCCTATGGTCTGCGAAGGGAGTGGGGTTAAAACCAGCAAGGTCAAGGCGGCCGCCGGGATCCGACACGTCGGCGAGGCTAGCTAAGAGTTGTGGGTTTCGCGCCGTGCAAAGCCTGAGGAATATGATCCTGTTGTTGCTGCAAAAGACAGCCGCGATGCGCTGCCTTATCTCCCATGTTTGTTCCAATGTCATGTCTGTCTACTGTCTTGCATGCATGTTTGTTAAAGACTGGCCACACAACGGATGCTATCAGTAATAATACATGCACGATCGGTAATAATATTAATACCCATTTTCATTGTGTAATTGTATCCCGTATAAGATTATTAACATTTCGGATACATACATTGCTGCAGAATTATAAGAGCAAACTTTGAGGGTTTTGCCCATGAAATACAAGACAACGACACAACTGAATAATTAATGAACACGCCACTAATTTAAATGTAGAATTCAAAACAAGCTAAGGCTTATGAATATCTGGTGGTTTTTTAATTCCTATATTCAGTTCCCCTATGTTAATTTGTTTTGAGTGGCTAGCTGCAGAATCTTCTACTATAGTACTGTTTGGAGCAATGGGGTCTTGGGAGTCAGACCAATAACTTTGCTTTAAACCATCTTTTGCATAGCTAAAAACATTTTTTATATATGGTCAAATTGAGTTTATAGATACGGTTGCTTCACCCATCTATAACTAAATAATGCATGTGAAAAGGCTTATTTCTAGAGGCGACGAGCAACCACACTAGAAATATATTTCGAGGGCTGGTAGTCAATGTAAATTGTGCAGATGATTGTCTTAAATTGTCTGTGTGTGATAACCATGGGCGCAAAAAGAAAGAGGAAATCCTAACAAGCCCTCGAAGCTGCCCAATGCATGCATAGTTGCAACTCGCAAACACACGATTTAATGTTCGCTTGAAATATTTGTGGGTGAAGTTTTTAGGATTTAAACACACCACCTCCCCCCTCGCATGATCCCTTCCCTCACTACTGGAAACCAGAATTTCTCTACGGGTGGTGATTTCTCTTCGGTTTCAGTGCGTACCGACAGAGAAATGAAATATGGTTAGGCATAATTTCTTTTGCTTGTCACTCTATCCCTGTCGGTATTGCCCTTTAAGAAAATTGTTATGGAAATTATTTTTGAATTTCCCTATAGATTTTTACTATTACTGTGTCGTTTTTAGCCTTAGGGTAATTTGGTCTCCAGTAGTTCCTTATAACCCATCGTAGATCTATTGCTAATAGCAACAGAATAACTTTTCATTTTGAACCTTGTGAAAAGGATTTCTAGAGACAGCTGACTTAAGAAACCTCTGGAAATGTCTATTTCTAGACGGCCGTACTAAGTGCGCCGGCCTCTAAAAAATACCGATTCCTATTGGCGGGGTCTAAGATGCATCTGCCTCTAGAAATTGGGGTTATTTTTCAGGGACGGTCGTTGTTAGTGAGACACTTCAACATATTTTACACAGGAGGTAGCCATAATAAGCTAGCACACACCACACGCATGTGCAGTAAACTCGGGGCATCAGCAAAACTCGTTTTGATAGCAGTGTGTATTCTGGGGCTTTGGATGCTCCCCATACAGTTAATCAACTTGTGTACACATTACTGATGGAAACAGGAATTCCCATTTCCAGTAGTGACACTACATAATACATATCACTAGATTCATATATCCACTGGTTTATAAATTGACAATTTACTACAATAAATATTGGTGGTCAAAATATATACTTCAAAAAACTTTTTCATATAGCTAATTAATAAATATTTATACTTATTGTAAAAAGAAACAGACTGGGTGAGCATATATTACGCCAATTTTATTTTATAAGGCATCGCCGAGATCTGTCTGGGCGACATATCTAGGCACTAGATGGAGATGTCTAGCATGTTAGAACTCCTGATGTATGAATGTGTAAATGGAACCAATTAGATATAGAAAAAGATGAGTACCATAATACACTACTCTAACTGACTCCATTACCAAACAAATAAAGAGATATACACGTAGTAAAGCTTTATATAGTAAATTTACCACTAGTGTGTACAGACCCTCGCTTAGAAAATATTTAAGTTTTAAGTAGCATTCAAATTTGTCCACAAATAATTTTTTTGAAATTGTTACCTTAAAAATTAAACCGAAGTGATGATCCAGGGGCCCTCTAATCCACGCCATTCTATCAGCTACTTTTTGGCTAATGCATGCATGCACGATTGATGGGCTCTCATTAACAAACACCACCATTCAATCAAAGTGTGCCTGGGAAATAAAAGATAACATGATTCGAGTAGCACAACATTTCTCATATTCACGAACAAAAAAAAACTTCCTTTACTACAAGCTACTCCCTAATCTGTCCAGTTTATAAAGGGTTCTAGGCCTCAACTAAATTCATTCATTACTCAATATATGTGTGTTCAATATGTGTTTATATTCATTAACATTCATATAAATGTGGACGAATAAAAAGAGGGTTAGAACCTTTATAATTTGGGAGGGGAGGTGTATTTTATTGAACAACACTGGAAAACATAGCATATGTTGTGTACATTTTTCTTTCAGGAATGGAAACTCACCTGAAAAAGTTCGGTGTGATTCGCAAGCGAAAGAGACGAGTTAACTTGGAACACCTCCAAATAATGGAATTTTTGCCAGCCTTGAGCAGGAGGCTATATATGCTATCAAACGCACACATGTATCTTAATTCTTAATTAACCAAATCTAATTAACGCCCAATTTAGATTAGGACTAGGAGTACTCTAGTTGTTTTATTACCTTTCCCCCCCCCCTTTTTTTTGACCGTGTATTGTGAACAAGCTAAGGGAGAGTCTTGCTGCCTACTACAGTTGTAGCTAGCTACTATATAGCTTAGCACTTACTTGTATGACTTTGTTCATATCTGTTGGGTACCCCACGCGCATAATCAGGGGAGTACATTTGGGCACATATGCTAATGATCTAATATTACCAAATCAACCAAAAGGGCCATCCCATTGATGGGCGAAAGGGAGGGTCAAGAATCGATGCCGCTCCTCACCAGCAGCCATGTTAATACTATTTTATAGGGAACACTGACAGCAGATAATAAGTCCATTACTTAAACATGCGCACATCCGAGGTCGATCATTTCAAATCATAAAAATATTATAGTACTATCTTGTCGCAAGAAAGAGAGGTACAGTAGTGATCACAGCATACAAGGTACAACAAACAAGCCAAGAGGATCATGAACAAGTACAGTACGTACTGACGATGACTGCACAAGCATCCACACTACACACGCGTAGTACTAGTAACAGAGACACAGTAAGTGATTTGATTGGGGGAGAGCAGTAGTGCCATGGCCACGGCCTTTTCCTCCTCCACTACGCGACACGTCGGCGGCCTTGCATCTCACAAACAGGTCCCAGCATGCATGCATGTTCCTAGCACGACGCATGCTTTGTCCTTCAGTCCCAATAGTAGGAGAATATACGGCCGGCACAGTACTTGTACTTGCTAATTATGAATATAACAAAGAACCGAAGAACGACGGTAGACTAGAAGACAAACAAGGAGCTGGATCGCTCGCTGCAAGCAGGCGAGTCCGATCGAGCTCTTATTTGAGCAACAGTAGCTAGTAGGTTGGTCCGGATTGATAGGTCTTGCATGCGCCATCCATGCAGTTGCTGCCGTGCAGGCCGGAGGCCGGCCGATCAGCGGCGGCGGGCGGCGGTCTCCCGCTGCGCATTGAAGTAGACGGCGGCGACGGGGAGGCCGAGGTCGTTGTCGATGGCGAAGCGGCGGGTGCTGAAGTAGTCCCTGGAGGAGGGCGGGCGTACCGACTGGCGGCTCTTCTGCTTGAACAGCACGAAGACGAACCTGTGGATGCCGATGTAGGGCTTGGGGCTCTCGTACATCACCACCTCCCTTCCTGCATGCATGTAAATAGTACTACTATGTAATTGTTGCGCACTCTAGCTCCTTGGTTGTTTGTTGTGCAGCTGAGCTGACCTCTCAAACTAACTGCGGGATTAATTAAGATGCAGTAGCTTGTACATGTATAAGAATTAAAATTAGATTGGATCATATCGATGACGAGGGCCTCACCAAAAGAAGCATCAGTTGTGCCAGGAATGTCAGTGACGATCCTGTAAGAGGTGTACACTTGTCAGCTATATTTTATGCGAAACCATACCATATTTGTGCACCTGAGAATTTTTTTTAGGAGAACGGCAAAGCACTACTAATCGTACGTGATGGATATATGTATATAGTCAACTGGTCATACTTATATATTCGTTAGCTTGAATTCTTATTATATACTTGGTTCTTTCATAATTAGTACCCTACTAGTCAATCAACCCGTGCGACGCACGGGTTAGAGTCTTAAATGTATTATGTATCTATTTTTATACTTAATTTTTTATAATAGCAAATCTTGCTACTTTATATGTATGCTTAATTGATTAAGATAATCTTTGATCGATTGCAAAAATAGGTGATTTTAATATAATTTTGAGGGGTTATTTTTATTATACTATCAGTCATAATAACTAATGTGAACAATTTAAATATAAATCAAAGGTGATATTTGGTATTATCCATCAAAATAGCAAATGTGAGCAATTATGTATAAAATTAGGGTGTCATTTCATATTTTCTTTTATATTGGAAGAGTGGGTAATTAATATGTAGTTTTAGGAGTAATATTATTTTCATAATGACAAAAGTGGGTGATTACTTAGAAAATAGATCTAGTGGCTATTAAGATTCTAACCCGTCTATTATTTTTTCTAGCGCATCTTGAGGATTGACGTGAAAATTTCAAAAGAAGTCGACAAAATATTTGTTTCATAGATAGGTTTTTAGCATCTTTAATGAAAAAAAAAGACAAAAACTGTAGGTAGATTTGAAAATGGGAAAAATCGAAAAAAAAGAAGATATATATTTGTTTTCGTTGAGAGTTGAACTCAAGACCTTTCGTAATGGCAGAGGTGGGTAATTACTTAAAAATGAATTTAATAAAAAAAAGAGAATATTTGCTTTCGTCTCAAGACCTTTCATAATGGCAGAGGTGGATAATTACTTATAAAATAGATATAATGGCTATTAATATTCCAATCTGTCAATTGATAGTCGGATGTTTCTGATTATTGTGAAAATTTATAGGATTTATCTTTTTTTCTAGCATGCTTTGAAATTAGTGTTTCTTTTAGAACCTTCAATTAATAATAGTAAGATTGAAAAAAAAAAGCGTACGCTTACCAGTGGAGATGCTCTCTCAGATAGGGATCACTAGGCCCTGGCACATCTGGGTCAGTCATGACCTGAGGAACACAAGAACAACAGCAACATCGTTTGAGCTGAATGCTACAGTACTAACACACGATGCAAGACGGTTTGTCTTCGAACCCGCAAACCGTTCATTTTTTCTAGACTTTTGCACGCTGAACTGTGAAAAAAATGAACTATTTGCGGGTCATGTGGCCTTGCATCCCTCAGCAGCACACACCTTTACTAAGCTAACAGATTAACTGAATCATATGCATATCCTAGCTTGTATGATAGAAGAGACAACAGGGCACAAACCAGTGTGAAGAAGGTCCTCATGTCGTCTCCCTGCACCTCGACGCGTGGCTTGGACACAACCGCCGACGGGAAGAACTCATGGCCGTTAAACACCTGCTTGTTGGAGCCGTAGGTCACCGTCATCTTCATCGTAGGGTTGAAGTTGTCGAGGACTTCCCCGATAACCCTGCCGACGACGAGAGGCTCCAACACCCTAGCCATGGCTCCTGAGCTTGAAGTATACTGAAGAGCCAGCTGGTGCCCCTGTGATAATGATATGTTGGTGGACGATGTAGCAAGCTAGCAGGCTGGCAGTCTTGGTAATCACGAGATAAACAGTCCTTAGGATTGTGGTGGAGAGTAGGAGATGCATCCCTCTATTTATAGCCGTCTGGAGCTAGCTGGGCTCGAAGAAGTCGACTGTGTAATACTAATAGTATTTTTATCCCATCGTTTTCGCCTGAATCATTGGCTTATTATTGTAAAACTCGGGCACACAACAAAAAGGCATCGGAATCCAATTAATTCCTAAAGGTTCGATAATGACATATGTGTGCGCCCCTTTGATTCTCTTTTACCTGTCCCTTTTGCACGCATGGACATTGTCTCCAATAAACAAACCACTCCAATTTACCTTACATTATTGTTAAACATATATTATTTCCAGACTGTAGTTCACTTTGGCTTTGTCCTAATTAGAACTTATCTAACTTTGATCATTTCTTCGAAAAACATAAACATCTATAGCCTTAAATTGGTTTCATTATATCCGCCATCATATCAAATATGTTTTATATAGTGAAATTATTTGGTATCCTAGATATGCTAATATGTTTTAAAAAAAAACTAGTCAAAGTTGACGATATTTTAATTACTTAGGACAAAGATAAAGTGCTGAATAATAATTTAAAATATAGGAAATCTATTTTACAAAACATTGTGCCAACATGATGCTCACGTACGTACATGCACGCTCATGTCATTGAATACATGCTCACCTTGACGAATACAAGCAATGCTATTTTTGAGCATCTCTAGAAGGCTAGACCAAGGATAGAAGAGATTATGTCAAGCGCCCCGTGTCGATGTTACATGCTGCTTATAACTGAAAGAATAATCGCACGTAAATACAAGCACCCATGTTGAGCCGAAGATTTAAACACTGGTAAACAGATTACATAGTGATAGAAGAATATTTGTAATCAGTAATCATGATAGAACATTAAAAGTTTTCTTACACCAGTTCTTGAATGAGCGTACTACATCTGATCAGAATATAAGCCTGTCACGACTAGCTCTAAGTCAACTGTATATCTTTAATTTTGACTAGCAATATATATATAATATATTACATTATTATTAAATGAAAATAATTAGTATATATATTATGATACTCTATTTCATAGTGAATCTAGTAGTTTAAATCTTTTATTGTTAGTATATATAAATTTTAGGTAACGTTAGTTAACTTAAAAAATGGTTGACTTAGGACATATGTAGACTTATATTTGTGATTGGTAGAAGCACGCATTTGAGAAAGGAAAGGATATGATACGTTTGGAGCGTGACATAAGTAGAGAGAAGCTTGTTAAACTAATTATGCGTAGAATCCACATTTGTCAAAAGAAGAAAAGCCTATTTCCATATGTGCGCCTACAACGTTCCAAGCTGGGTAGATTATTAACTTGTCTTCAAGTGTCACTTATATCATTGCAGAGAACCATATTAACCTTTTAACTAAATTAATTTGCAGAGAAGTCCTATGGAGATTTGATTTATTTGTGAAAACCACAAGTGCAGCACTATATGCCAACTAAACTAGTCTATCAACCTGGCCGTGCTCTCGCACGGATTGGAGTTTTAAGAGATATAGATTTAATCCTTAGTAATATTAGAGTGCTTATTTTAATTCATTTTTTGTAATGGTATTGTGGATAATTTATATGCAAATTTAGAATTATTTTAATTTATCTTTCATAATGGCATATTGAGTAATTTATATGCAGATTCAGAGTTATTTTAATTCATATTTTATAATGGTATAGTGAGTCATTTGTATGCAAATTTATGGGGTAATTTAGTTCATATTTTATAATGGCAAGGCGAATAAGTTTTATGCAAAATTAGTAATTACTTTAATTTATATCCATGATGGCATGGTGGGTAATTTTGATATAAATTTAGGGGGTTATTTTATCTTATCTTCATAATGGCATGGTAGGTAATTTTGATATAAATTTAGGGGGTTATTTTATCTCATCTTTCATAATGGCATAGTGGGTAATGTTTTAGAAAATATAATAGATTAATGGCTATTATTATTAGAGCTACGTGATGGATGGCCATATATTTCTGATTTTTGTGAGAATTTATATTTTTTAGCGCGTATGGTGAGTATTATATGAACATGGAGGCTCCAAAAAGAGCTTCCAATTAGTAGTAGTAAGATTTTCTCTGTTTTTTTATTTGGCCATGTACAAATATTCAAGAATAGAGATACTAGCTTGTTGAAATGCTATATATATATAACTGCATGCTCTCAGTTTATTCTCTTTAAATAAAAAAGGACAGGGCGGCAGCTTGGCCATGCAATAATTGCATATGCATATAATGCATACATATAGAGGCACTGCTCGCATGATATTTGACTTTTTGCCGATGGCCACTCCCCAATTGTCAGCTTTAGACTGCATCTTATATATTTGCTATATGAAAGAGAAAATTTGTTATGCTTTTGCCACTTGACGTGGTGTGACAGTTGGACTAGCCACGGTGAAGGACACACGTGAAAATACCAACTCTCATATCCTCCTATGAGAGCCCAGAGCCCCAGACCCACTTATCATCCCTAACGACATGCATGTTTCTCATACGAAAAACCACCTTGGTCATGTTGAAAGTGGTTTTGGAACCCTTAAATAATAGAAGATTATTTAATATGTAAAAGTCACTTTAATTTATTTTAAATCAGAAAAATATGAAACTTGTATCAAATGATATCTACAGATATAATCTATGTAGTGATGCCCTATTTATATATTTATAGAAGTTACATGGTGCTATTTTTAATGTTTTAGTTAAAGCAATAATACAATATGTGTTGAATTAATGAGTTCTAAATATTTTCAAATAGAGCACCATTAGATATATTATATTTTAATAAAAAGGTTACAAGTTTTACATTTTTTTATTTCAAATAAATTAATTACGAATTTCTAGATCTTAACCAAGGTTTTATTATTTTCAAAATTAGAAAACCACCGTTAGATATCACTTTCAGCTGAGTCAGTGTTGTTTTTCATCCGGTTTGGTTAGTTTAGGACTCCTAGTCACTCGGTTTTGAAATTGAAGGTTGAAAATAGACGACTGTGACAATTCGAGACTGTAAAATGGACTTTTCCCTTCTAAAACTGCTTACTTAGCTATAAGTTGCAAAACTTTTGCTATGCTGTAGTTCAGACACACTTATTAGGCATTTGGATGAATTGGGACTTGATCAATAGAATTTTATTTCAAGTTTCGGTATTAGAAGTTTAATTCACAACTGATAGATTACATAATGACCTTTCATTTGTGATAATCTTTAGTGATTAATTATTTTATGACAGTGACTGGTCATAAAGTTGACACCCATATATGGGCCATTATTAGTGACGGATTAGCGGCCATCACTCTAGGGCTTGTTTGGTACTGCTTCCGTTGGCCACGCTTTTTTCAACCGTTGTACGAATAAGCGGATGGCGTCTCAAAATAAGCTAGTTCTACCTAGCTTTTGCTTTTTAGTACAAACTAGTCCATCAACCCGTGCTCTCACATGGGTTAGATTTTTAAGGAGGTATGTACATATATAAAAAATTGATAAATAACTTTACTAGTAACAATAGTTGATAATTTAGAAGCATATGTGTTTGTGTTTGTGTTGGTGTTTGTTATTTAATTTTTTCATAATAACATATTTTTTGTTTAGAGTTCAAATGTTATGTTATTTTATCCATAGAATATTAGAGGTGATTATTTAATTTCATCTTTGGCATGGTGAATTTAATTCATCTTCATAATGGCATGATGGATAATTTATATGCAAATTTAGGGAGTTATTTAATTCAAATTTCATAATTGCATGGTGGCTAATTTATATGTAAATTTAGACATTATTTTAATTCAATGTCTATAATGGCATGGTTTATATGCAAATTTAGGGGTTACTTTAATTGTCTTCAATAATGCCATGATGGGTAATATAATAGATTCAATGGCTAGTATTATTGGATATCACTTAATTGAAGGCCAGATGTTTCTGTTTTTTGGGGAATTTTTAGGATGTATCTTTTTTTTCTAATGTGCTTCGCAATTCGTGTTTATTTTTTAACTTCTAATTAGTAATAGTAAGATAAGATGGGTGCTGTGGAAAAAAGCGTGGCTATGAGAAACCGAAAAAAAGCACCATCTTTGGCTGCTAGTTCCGACTTACTTTGGCCGTACGCAAAAAAAAAAAAAAAAAAAAACTCTACCAAACAGGGCCCAGTGGCATAATAGTATGACGGGAGCTATCCATCACTAATAGACTTCTTCGGTTCTCAAATAATTATTGATGTTGATTTTTTCCACATCATTGATTATTTATCTTTTCAAAAAATTATGCAAATATATAAAAACAAAAGTCATGCTCAAACTACCATTAATAATAAAAAAATTACAACAGAACAAATGATAACTTACAGTTTTTGTAATAAGACATATTGTGAAAGTTATAAAAAGAGTCAATCACACCACATATTTAAGAACGGAGGGAGTAATATGTGGCGGAACCGCCCTGTTTAATCCAGACTAAGCACACCTGCCACCTCTGGCTCATAGTGCACTTAGGCCGGACTGAACCCGGTAGTCCGTCGAGCTACCCAAAGGGCACTCGATGTAACCATCGCCCGAGGATACCGACATCACACACATTCAGCTCTCGAAAGAGCCACAACAGATTACATTATCACAAACAGTTGAAGTAGAGAATAAGTAGACTTAGTTTACAAACCGAAGATAAATAGACAAATACATGTTCAAATATAGCGGAAGCGATGTCAAAATATACATGTATAGATACATATAGCGGAAGCGTTCAAACATCTCACAGCGGAAAAAAAAACTCAACTAATCTTCAAGTAGAGATAAACAAGGCGAGTAGCACCGAGCCCACCGGTTCTACCACCTCCAACATAGTTATCCAGCTGTCATCAGTACCTGTAATTCAAAAGTGGGGGCAAACCCTGAGTACTAATTACTCAGTAGGACTTAATGGACGGGGCTTACGGCTGACGCAAAGCATGCTTACTAATCATGTGGATCCTTAGCTGTTGATTCTTAAACCAAGTCATGTGGACATAAGATAGCAGGATTTGACATCTGCTATTCATTAATCATGAAGATCATTTATATCATAAAGTAAATACTTGCAGAAAGTAAAACACAAACATATGTCCCGTTCCAAGATTCATAGCACTTCCATCACACCCCTGGGAGTAGCCGTCTCAGGAGCGATACCACGGTACGTCGGGTCAGCCCTCCCTCGACTCCAAAGCATCTCCCAAGTCCATCGACCTCCTACTAGTGGACGGGCAGCACCAGGAATAAGGGAACGGATCATATACATCCAAGCATGTTGTAATAGAGAAACATGATTATAAACATAAAGTATTTGGATTATTACTACGTTCGGACGTCAAAGGCATTGGCATTCTCACACCTGGTGAGCATCAGCGATTCGAATCGATTTGTTAATTCCCGGGAACAACTAAAAATGCCATGGGTATATGCTTACTAGCCATCGCGTTCCCACATATAGCCCCCATCTCCACTTGTCCCATCCCAAGTTCGATTCCAACCCGCCACTTCCCTGAGTTTAGCCCCCATGGAGCGTTACCTCGGTTCGTCGGGTCCAGCCCTCCCATGAGATAAGCGCCCCCAGTTCCATGGTAGGAACAAGTCTCTGTTCTTCGGATGGCACAAGTAAGACTTTCACCGGTCCATTATCCCGGATAAGCACCTTAGCAATGTTATGCCGACCAATAGGCGAACAACGGACGGGCCTTATACGACTCGGGCGGAGTCCACCAAACCATCCATCTCATCATCATCATTT
This sequence comes from Paspalum notatum, assembly GCA_022530915.1. Lineage (NCBI taxonomy): Eukaryota > Viridiplantae > Streptophyta > Magnoliopsida > Poales > Poaceae > Paspalum > Paspalum notatum. Next base: position 31,120,761 of record CM039689.1, read on the forward strand.
TTCTTATATATCCATATCTCCGCCCAGTCTCCATTTAAAACATATCATAATCAAAGTAAGATTCATAATAGTGAGATTTCTTTTATGAAAAGCAATCCCTACGGGACGAGTGACTCCATTCACTCGTGTCTACTCGTACCTAGCATTACTAGGCATACTCGTCCTACGTACTCTATTTTAGGTGCTAAGGCCAGGGCGGCCAGGAAGTCTAATGCAGTTGGTTCCAAACAACTCCTAATGCAGATGCGTAAGCATTCATCAAATATATTTGCTGGGTAAAGCATGGTCCTGCCTACCTTTGCTTGATCTTAAGAAAACCAACAAACTAAACTAAGTTAGTTTGCCGGGTTGTGAGGCTTTGCCCCAGGCAACCCCTTGAAACAGGTACGGATGTAATCAGCGACCCTTCGTCTTCAGGTTGGGGAAAGACCAACTCCTGGTGAAATTCGTTGTACGGCTTCTCGATCAAGAGTGGCTCTTGTGTTGATGCTTGTTTCGCGAAATCTATATGCATGGTATAATATGCAAGTGAGTGCAAGAGAATGCAAATACATGCAATAGGTACAAGTTATATGTATGATATGGTGCGATAACGAGTGCTACGAATGCAATTGTATATACGAGGTGCAAATGATACATAATGCATGCCAAGTAGCTTGTGACGAATTTATTCGGTTACTCTCAATTTAAACACATTCCATAATAAGAAAACTTAACAACTTTCCTAAGAAATCATACAGCCTATTGCTAAGAAATCGTGCAAACCATCGCCACATTTTATCTTTGAAGTTATTAGGAATAATTGTTCTATATGTGTACACAGTCCCTATCAAATGAAATGAAGTTGTCTCTTAAATTTAAACATATACATGCCATTTAATGGACACGCTACCTTTATGAATAAAATGCACTCATAAGTTCATGTAGTTAGAAAACTCCAATCGATCTCAAATCTTTACCACATGCAGCAACATACTCCATAACGCTACTAGATTTTTCCCAAAATTTTCCTAGCAGTTTAAATACACTTTTTACTATTATTTAGTTAAGCGTGTGACACTTTATTATTTTCAAAACACCATTCAACCTTTACATGCAACGTCTCAAACTTTAGCCGCAAGCTACCCATACTATATAAAGTACATGAAAAATACTAGAGGTTATATTTGAGCATCTTTTATATAGTCTTCGTTTTCCAAGTTAATTAAACACACAAATCACATGCATACGGGCAAAACAGTAAGCAACCAGTCAATGCTAGGGCTACCAAAAATCACACAGTACCTAGATGCCATAACAAAGCTACTGTCTAAGTTTCATGATTTTTGGAGTTCATTTGGTCCACTTTTACCATTTATTTACCTACACCATGCACGCACTAAACCAGGGGCAAAACAGTCTTTTTACACATCCACATCATACCTATTCTGTAGAGCTACTCAAGAGGAGTCCATAGCCACTGAATTTGTCTATTTTGGATTTTTATTTGAATTGTTATGATTTTTCAAATTTCCCAGCCGAATTAAATGCATTTAAATGGAAAACATTAGATCTGGGGGCTAGAACGTAATTAACCATAGATTCCAGGGGCCTGCGAGGAAAACTGCTTAGACTCAGTGAATAGTGCGTGAGAATACTCCTAAGCTCGGGGTTAGATCTGCAAAATGCAACGGCTCGGTTAAAAACGCGAAACATTAATAGATCTAGGGGTGTATTCACAAGATATCCAAGACTCATGCAACAGTGGGAAAATAACCGACAAGTGGAGGGTCCTTTCTGCAAAAGCCGCGCCTTCGTCTTCCACCTCCGGCCGGAGCGAACGGCGCAGCGCGTCCCGCGTTCCCGCGTACGGGGCGGCGCGTCGGGACGGGGTCTTGGAGCCGAGGTAGGCCGGGGTCGTGCCTCCCGCGACGGCAAACTTGACCCTCTAGGTCTCGTCGCCGGCGGTGCAGAGGGGAGGCAGGCGGCGGTGGTGAACTTGCGGCCGCGATGGTGTATACCGACGGCGGCGCGGGCGTGGATCCGGCGGCTCCGGTGAGGGGAAGGGCCACGGGGTGGCGCTTCGGCTGCGCGAGGATGCGGGGAGCGCGTCGGTGGTGAAGTGGAGGCGGGGGGAGAGCCGAAAGGTGGCTGTCCACGGTGAGGGGCCGGCGGCGATGGAGGCCGTGAGGGCGCGCTCGCGGGGAAGAGGGCTAGAGGCACCGGCGGCGGCCGAGAGTTTGGGGGAAAAGTGGCGGACGGCGAGGCGAGCGCGAGGCGCTCCTCGGCGGGGCGAGAGGCGGCTCGAGGCGGCGGGTGCCGTGAGCTCGCCGCGGCGGCAACGGCGGCGGGCACACTGCGCTCGGGAGGGAGAGGCGGAGGGAGGCGACGAGGCCTAGCTAGGTAGACGCGGAAGGTAGAGACGGATGTAATGGCGGTGGTCTGGAGGTTTGGGGAGCGGCGGAGCGGCTAGCGTAGGCTCGACTCCGAGCTCCGTCAATGGCGGGCGACGCACTACGGGTGGAAGGCGAGGCCGGGAGCGAGGCGTTCGGGACGGGTGGGAATGGCAAGAGCGAGCCGAGAGGGAGCCGTGGGCGGGTCTTGGCCTCTCCATTCGGCTGGAAAGGCGTCCAGGTGCGTGGAGCAGGGGCGCGGCCTCGGCGTCGGCCGGCGTCAGCCACGCGCGGCGCGGGCAGGACGCGAGCGCCGCGTGCGCGCGAGGGAGAGGAGGAGGAGGACGGTGGCGTTTCGGTGGATGGGGTCTATGGACCGGTAGACAATGACAGGTGGGCCCGGGGAAGATGGGTAAGGAGCCGTCCATGGACCAGGTGCACCGAGGCGCGGGGAAACGGGGCCCACAGCTGCCGATTTCGGCCCGCGCGGGCGGGAATCCGACGCGTCTGGCGAGTGGGGCCCGCCGGTCAGTGAGAGGAGAAGAGAGGGAAAATCCCGAAAATGGAAAAATCCCAGTTTAACCAGGGAATAGGTTTCTGAACTTCGCCTATTTGACCAACCTAGGAGCCGAATTTGACAAAACCCCAATTGGATGAAGTGTTCTAAACTTGATCCTCTACATTTCCCTTATAAACTGTATACCATGTTTTATTCAAAAATTTGGTGTAAATTTGAAATTTATGTGCTGACCAAGGTTTGACCAACAGAACCTTCCAGCTTGGAAATCCTAAAAGTCTACTTTCTAGGCACTTTCACAAAAGGAGTTTTATACCAATGTTGTTCAGGATTTCATGATCTACAATTTCCTCAATATAGGCATTGTAAGATTTTGGCTCTAAGATCAAGAAAATTTAAAATTACTAAACAGGTCAGGTTTGGATAGAATTTACATGCTGACAGAAAAAGTCCCAAATCTCTATGCAAACATTCATGCATGTCAAAGCACCAATTACCAAAGTTGTTTATAATTAAATTGTCTACAAGTTTGTCAATATGGGTTTCAACTATATCACTATAGAACTAAAGTTATGGGCACAATCACAGAAGCACACATGCTGAAAACAGGGCTTAATAAGTTTTCTTTCACTCTAGTTTGATCATGTAGCTTAATTATATGCCATGACATGATGCTTCATGATGAACGTTGCAGGTATGATGAATGATTATGCACTTGAGATGCCGGAGCATCACAACCCACCCCCCTTAAAGAAATCTCGTCCCGAGATTCTGATGTGATGTGGGTGGATAAATTAAACGAGAAGAAAGTGCATTGAATATGAACCTGAAAATTTACGCTGCCGTGACGTACTTAATTTGACGTGGAGGGAAGAAAACCAGGATATTTTGTTTGCAAGAATTCTTCTTGCTCCCAAGTTGCCTCTTCTTCGGAGTGGTTACTCCACTGCACTTTGTAGAAGTTAATAGCTCTCCGCCGCGTTGCTCTTTGCTTTTGGTCGAGGATCTTTATGGGGTGCTCGTCATAAGTGAGGTCCGGTTCAATCTGAATTTGAGATGTATCAATTTCTTCTTCTGGCACTCGTAAACACTTCTTGAGTTGCGAGACATGGAACACATCATGGACCGCAGCAAGGTGTGGAGGTAGCTCTAACCGATAAGCAACTGATCCACATCGTTCGGTGATCTTGAATGGTCCAACGTACCTTGGAGCTAACTTTCCTTTTACCCCAAACCGATGTACGCCTCTCATCGGTGACACCCGAAGGTACACGTGATCGCCCTCTTCAAAAACTAAGGGTCTTCTCCTCTTATCAGAGTAACTTTTCTGCCGTGACTGGGCTCTCTTCAAATTGTTGTGTATCATCTTTACTTGTGCTTCAGCTTGTGTTACCAAATCCGGGCCAAAAGTGACACGCTCTCCAGGTTCAGACCAATTGAGTGGAGTTCTACATCTTTTACCATATAAGGCTTCGAAAGGAGCCATATCTAAGCTCTTTTGATAGCTGTTGTTGTAAGCAAATTCCGCCAAGGGAAGGCACTCGTCCCACTTGGTGGAATAGGTCATAGCGCAAGCTCTCAGCATATCCTCTAGTATCTGATTCACCCTTTCTACTTGGCCACTGGTTTGAGGGTGGTATGCCGAACTACGAATCAATTTGGTTCCAAGAGCATGTTGTAGTTGCTCCCAGAAGCGAGACACAAACAACGAGCCTCTGTCCGAGGTGATGGTCAGTGGAACACCGTGCAAGGAGACAATTCTTGCTATGTAAAGTTCAGCATAGGTCTTGGCATGATAAATTGTTTTTACCGGAATGAAGTGAGCTGACTTTGTGAACCGGTCAATAATCACCCATATGGAATCATACCCCTTCTGTGTGCGAGGTAGACCTACAATGAAATCCATATGTACATCTTCCCACTTCCATACTGGGACTGCGAGTGGCTGGAGCATACCAGCAGGCTTTAGGTGATCGGCTTTAACTCTCTGACATATGTCGCACTCGGACACATATTTGGCGATCTCCCGCTTCATGCGGGTCCACCAAAACTTCTGTTTCAGGTCTTGGTACATCTTATTACTGCCTGGGTGCATAGTGAACAGGGATGTGTGGGCTTCATCGAGTATCTTCTTTCTTAATTCCATGTCCTTAGGTACAACTAAGCGATTCTTAAACCAAAGGACACCCTGCTCATCAAGTGTGAAACAGGCTTTCTGCTTATCACTTATGCCCTCACGGATATGTGCCATGCCCTTGTCTTGCTTTTGTGCTGCAATGACTAGATCTTTTATTGTTGGTTCAATGATGAGGCTATAGAGCTCAGCATGCTGCTCTGTAGGCATTTCAATCTCGTCTATTTCACAGCATAGTACTCTCACTGTTGGACGTGCCTCAATGAAGTTGCAATGAGCCTTGCGGCTTAACGCGTCTGCTACTACATTTGCTTTGCCGGGATGGTAATGAATCTCTAAGTCGTAGTCCTTTATTAACTCCAACCACCGTCGTTGCCTCATATTCAATTCTGGTTGCGTGAGGATATATTTGAGGCTCTTGTGGTCAGTGTATATGTGGCAAGTGTTGCCTAGCAGATAGTGTCTCCAGATCTTCAATGCGTGCACAACTGCTGCTAGCTCAAGATCATGTGTTGGGTAGTTGGCTTCATGTTTTCTTAGTTGGCGTGAGGCGTAGGCAATTACTCTACCTTCCTGCATCAACACACAGCCCAGCCCATTGCCGGAGGCATCACAATACACATCAAATGGTTTAGTCACGTCCGGTTGTGCTAGTACTGGTGCTGATGTTAACAGTTTCTTCAAAGTTTGAAAGGCTTCTTCACAATTTGAGCTCCATAGGTATTTGGCATTTTTCTTCGTTAGCGAGGTCATTGGCTTTGCAGTTTTGGAGAAGTCCTTAATGAAGCGGCGGTAGTAGCCCGCTAAACCAAGGAAACTCCGAATCTCAGTCACTGTCTCGGGTTGCTTCCAATTTAGAACATCCTTTACCTTGCTAGGATCAACTACTACCCCCTTCTCAGACAGAATGTGACCTAAGAAACTCACTTCCTTCAGCCAAAAAGCACACTTACTGAATTTGGCATAGAGCTTGTGCTCTCTAAGCCGCGTGAGTACAATCTTCAAGTGCTCTTCGTGTTCTTTTTCACTCTTGGAATAAATTAGTATGTCATCGATGAATACTACCACAAACTTGTCAAGTTCATTCATGAACACCGAATTCATCATGTACATGAAGAAAGCCGGTGCATTGGTTAACCCAAAAGACATGACCAAATACTCGTATAAGCCATATCTGGTCGAGAAAGCTGTTTTGGGTATGTCCTCTTCTCTGATCTTTATTTGATAGTAGCCGGACCTTAGATCAATTTTTGAAAAGACTTTAGCTCCAGCTAACTGATCAAACAAAATGTCAATGTGTGGCAAAGGGTATTTGTTCTTGATGGTGACAGCATTCAAGGGCCGGTAATCAACACATAGCCTTTTACCACCTTGGTCCTTCTTTTCAACAAAGAGGGCTGGGCAACCCCAAGGTAAAGAGCTCGGGCGAATAAACCCTTTGTCCAACTGTTCTTGCAATTGTACTTTCAGTTCTCTTAATTCATCAGGCGCCATTCTGTATGGTCTCCTAGAGACAGGTGCTGTGCCTGGAACTAGGTCTATCCTGAACTCAACATCCCTATCTGGGGAAAGTCCTGGAAGTTCCTCCGGAAACACATCTGGATAGTCGCAGACTACCGGGATCTTTGCAAGTGCTTGTGCGTCCCCTTGAGCATCTACGACATTTACCGTGTGGAGCATATTTTTATGAAGTGGCATGTGAATGACTACGTCTGTGCCGCTGCTTGAGCATAACTGAACTGTTCTACTTCCCACATCTATTTTCGCATTGTGTTGTTTCAGCCAATTCATCCCAAGAATAATATCAATCCCTAGCTGTGGGAGTACCAGAGAATTGATGAACAACTTCTCCCTTCCTACTTGCAAACATAAGTCTCTTACCATGTGATTGGTGATTATAGCTGACCCTGCAGCTGTAATGTGGTAGTCCTGCTTCAACTCAATAATATCATACCCCTGTTTCAGTGCATATGCTTCGCTGATAAAAGTGAAGGATGCTCCCGAATCAAACAACACAACCGTAGGGTTAGTGTTGACCAGAAAGGTGCCTGCCAGGACAGGTTCACTTTCTGGAACTTGCTCCAGCTGACTGTACTGCAATTGGCCCATCTTCGGGGTTGGTTTCTTCCCTTCGCTCAGAGGTACTGCTCCCCGAGTCTTTTGTGGTGTGCGGCAAGTTCGACTAGTATGCCTGGCTTTCCCACACTTGGTGCATGGGTGGCCGATGCCTCGAGTTGTAGGCGGCACTGAAGTAGGTGGATGCGGTGGTACATCGTAGGGTGACGGTTGCTGTTGAGTCCCACTGGGTTGCTCTTGCTGCTGGGGCATGTCAATATAGTATATGTGCGGCGGTGGGCGATGTACGACCCGCTGCCGCTGAGATGAACCCGATGGAGGTGTGCTTGCAATTCTCTTCTTCCGCTGATCCTCATGGCCCCGCCTAAGGCGATCCTCCATGTCGATGGCGGCATCTACCAGCTGGGTGAAGCTGTCGTAGCTGCGCCCCAAATGAGTCAGCAGAGTGGGGTCGAATCCATCCAGCAGACGGGTAGCCCTACATGGGTCAGTTTTGACGTCTCCAGGGGAGTACTGCGACAGGCGGATGAAAGCTTCCACGTATTCGAGTACCGACATGTCACCTTGACGGAGTGCACGGAACTCCCGTTGCTTGAGCTCGATGAGGCTAGGCGGGAGATAATGAGCCCGAAAAGCCACACGGAACTCATCCCACGTGACCTGGTGCCCGGCTGGTTGCATTGCCAGGAATGAAGCACACCAGGCCCCCGAGGGACCATGTAGACACTGTGCCGCGAAGCGAGCCTTCTGTTGCTCAGTGAGTTGGGGCAGTAGACTGAACTTAGACTCAATGATCCGAAGCCAGTCATCAGCATCCACGGGATCCGTGGCAGTGGTGAAGATTGGCGGTTGGAGCGCCGCAAATTCAGTGTAACTGATCTCTTGCGGGTTGCGCCATTGTTGCTCTTGAACGAGCAGGTTGATGATTTGACCTTGCTGAGCGACCAGAGCAGCCAACTCAGGAGGAAATTGTGCCCCATGGGCAGCCCCTTGTGTAGACGTCTCCGGTGGAGTAACCATCTACATGAATGAGGCCAAAAGTGATTAGTTCAACAACTTTTAATGCAACCAATGCGGTGATAAAAAGACCATAGCACCATAATTACGTTCTGAATACATGAAAGCACGTAAGTGAATCAGAACAACTTGATTGCACATAAAGTGTTAGCCATTATCTTATAGGTCTAGACAATCGTTTATGCTAATGGAAAACTTGTGCGTTGTTTTGGATACGGGACGACACTCCTATCCATTTGACTGGGATAACGGTGCAAGGTCTATCTACTAGCTGCAGGTATACATGACTTCAGATTGCAAGCCGGAACCTCAGATTGCAAGCCGGAACCAAAGCTTCAATTCAACCCTAAGGGTCTCTCCTTAAGGCTTTTAATTTATCAAGGTGAAATAGGTTCCCAGAATTCGATGTTTCCCATTAGTGAAACGTGCAAAAGTTGGCTTAACTCACGATTTATTCCATTTGTCTTTTATTGATATCCCCAGAATGATAACAAAAGATACATGATGCATGTTCCGTCCTGTTCGGTCTCACATCACACATCCTATATATTATATATATAGCTAGCGATAATTCGGTGACATATATGCACGTCTCTCCTTAATGCAACTAGCCGTTCTCTAGTCTTTCCTAGTTTCGCACGTGGTTAGTGTACCTGCAGAAGAATGCATGCTCATACATTACCACCTAGTGTGGCATCCACGCGTGACCGCTGCGTGGACAACGTTGGTGGGCCGATGCACCTTTTCCTCAAAGCCTGACTTTTCCACCAGTACTGGGGATTGTCGAGAAAAAGGTGGATCCTAAAACCAAATGTAAGTGTGGTGGGTATGAAAGCATCCAAAGCATGCCCACCACCTTTAAAGAGCTTTTACTACGGGGCATGAATGCAGGGCTTACAACCATTCACAAATCCCAATAGCTTCCACCAGTACTGGGGACAGCTATGGCCGAAAAGTTGCTTCCCAAAGTGTCGAATATGCATATGAGTTCTATCTAGGTCAGAATGTCAGTGATGTCACCTGGATAATACTAACATCCTTATACAGGCATAGCGTATACTCTCATTTTTGAATTACTTGAAGATGGGTTTTCGAAAATATGTTTGTAAAACAAAACTTGATGATATAACTGTTGTCTGTGTATGATCGGCTCTGATACCAGCTGTGGCAGAACCGCCCTGCTTAATCCAGACTAAGCACACCTGCCACCTCTGGCTCACAGTGCACTTAGGCCGGACTGAACCCGGTAGTCCGTCGAGCTACCCAAAGGGCACTCGATGTAACCATCGTCCGAGGATACCGACATCACACACATTCAGCTCTCGAAAGAGCCACAACAGATTACATTATCACAAACAGTTGAAGTAGAGAATAAGTAGACTTAGTTTACAAACCGAAGATAAATAGACAAATACATGTTCAAATATAGCGGAAGCGATGTCAAAATATACATGTATAGATACATATAGCGGAAGCGTTCAAACATCTCACAGCGGAAAAAAAAAACTCAACTAGTCTTCAAGTAGAGATAAACAAGGCGAGTAGCACCGAGCCCACCGGTTCTACCACCTCCAACATAGTTATCCAGCTGTCATCAGTACCTGTAATTCAAAAGTGGGGGCAAACCCTGAGTACTAATTACTCAGTAGGACTTAATGGACGGGGCTTACGGCTGACGCAAAGCATGCTTACTAATCATGTGGATCCTTAGCTGTTCATTCTTAAACCAAGTCATGTGGACATAAGATAGCAGGATTTGACATCTGCTATTCATTAATCATGAAGATCATTTATATCATAAAGTAAATACTTGCAGAAAATAAAACACAAACATATGTCCCGTTCCAAGATTCATAGCACTTCCATCACACCCCTGGGAGTAGCCGTCTCAGGAGCGATACCACGGTACGTCGGGTCAGCCCTCCCTCGACTCCAAAGCATCTCCCAAGTCCATCGACCTCCTACTAGTGGACGGGCAGCACCAGGAATAAGGGAACGGATCATATACATCCAAGCATGTTGTAATAGAGAAACATGATTATAAACATAAAGTATTTGGATTATTACTACGTTTGGACGTCAAAGGCATTGGCATTCTCACACCTGGTGAGCATCAGCGATTCGAATCGATATGTTAATTCCCGGGAACAACTAAAAATGCCAGGGGTATATGCTTACTAGCCATCGCGTTCCCACATATAGCCCCCATCTCCACTTGTCCCATCCCAAGTTCGATTCCAACCCGCCACTTCCCTGAGTTTAGCCCCCATGGAGCGTTACCTCGGTTCGTCGGGTCCAGCCCTCCCATGAGATAAGCGCCCCCAGTTCCATGGTAGGAACAAGTCTCTGTTCTTCGGATGGCACAAGTAAGACTTTCACCGGTCCATTATCCCGGATAAGCACCTTAGCAATGTTATGCCGACCAATAGGCGAACAACGGACGGGCCTTATACGACTCGGGCGGAGTCCACCAAACCATCCATCTCATCATCATCATTTTTCTTATATACCCATATCTCCGCCCAGTCTCCATTTAAAACATATCATAATCAAAGTAAGATTCATAATAGTGAGATTTCTTTTATGAAAAGCAATCCCTACGGGACGAGTGACTCCATTCACTCGTGTCTACTCGTACCTAGCATTACTAGGCATACTCGTCCTACGTACTCTATTTTAGGTGCTAGGGCCAGGGCGGCCAGGAAGTCTAATGCAGTTGGTTCCAAACAACTCCTAATGCAGATGCGTAAGCATTCATCAAATATATTTGCTGGGTAAAGCATGGTCCTGCCTACCTTTGCTTGATCTTAAGAAAACCAACAAACTAAACTAAGTTAGTTTGCCGGGTTGTGAGGCTTTGCCCCAGGCAACCCCTTGAAACAGGTACGGATGTAATCAGCGACCCTTCGTCTTCAGGTTGGGGAAAGACCAACTCCTGGTGAAATCCGTTGTACGGCTTCTCGATCAAGAGTGGCTCTTGTGTTGATCCTTGTTTCGTGAAATCTATATGCATGGTATAATATGCAAGTGAGTGCAAGAGAATGCAAATACATGCAATAGGTACAAGTTATATGTATGATATGGTGCGATAACGAGTGCTACGAATGCAATTGTATATACGAGGTGCAAATGATACATAATGCATGCCAAGTAGCTTGTGACGAATTTATTCGGTTACTCTCAATTTAAACACATTCCATAATAAGAAAACTTAACAACTTTCCTAAGAAATCATACAGCCCATTGCTAAGAAATCGTGCAAACCATCGCCACATTTTATCTTTGAAGTTATTAGGAATAATTGTTCTATATGTGTACACAGTCCCTATCAAATGAAATGAAGTTGTCTCTTAAAGTTAAACATATACATGCAATTTAATGGACACGCTACCTTTATGAATAAAATGCACTCATAAGTTCATGTAGTTAGAAAACTCCAATCGATCTCAAATCTTTACCACATGCAGCAACATACTCCATAACGCTACTAGATTTTTCCCAAAATTTTCCTAACAGTTTAAATACACTTTTTCCTATTATTTAGTTAAGCGTGTGACACTTTATTATTTTCAAAACACCATTCAAACTTTACATGCAACGTCTCAAACTTTACCCGCAAGCTACCCATACTATATAAAGTACATGAAAAATACTAGAGGTTATATTTGAGCATCTTTTATATAGCCTTCATTTTCCAAATTAATTAAACACACAAATCACATGCATACGGGCAAAACAGTAAGCAACCAGTCAATGCTAGGGCTACCAAAAATCACACAGTACCTAGATGCCATAACAAAGCTACTGTCTAAGTTTCATGATTTTTGGAGTTCATTTGGTCCACTTTTACCATTTATTTACCTACACCATGCACGCACTAAACCAGGGGCAAAACAGTCTTTTTACACATCCACATCATACCTATTCTGTAGAGCTACTCAAGAGGAGTCCATAGCCACTGAATTTGTCTATTTTCGATTTTTATTTGAATTGTTATGATTTTTCAAATTTCCCAGCCGAATTAAATGCATTTAAATGGAAAACATTAGATCTGGGGGCTAGAACGTAATCAACCATAGATTCCAGGGGCCTGCGAGGAAAACTGCTTAGACTCAGTGAATAGTGCGTGAGAATACTCCTAAGCTCGGGGTTAGATCTGCAAAATGCAACGGCTCGGTTAAAAACGCGAAACATTAATAGATCTAGGGGTGTATTCACAAGATATCCAAGACTCATGCAACAGTGGGAAAATAACCGACAAGTGGAGGGTCCTTTCTGCAAAAGCCACGCCTTCGTCTTCCACCTCCGGCCGGAGCGAACGGCGCAGCGCGTCCCGCGTTCCCGCGTACGGGGCGGTGCGTCGGGACGGGGTCTTGGAGCCGAGGTAGGCCGGGGTCGTGCCTCCCGCGACGGCGAACTTGACCCTCTAGGTCTCGTCGCCGGCGGTGCAGAGGGGAGGCAGGCGGCGGTGGTGAACTTGCGGCCGCGGTGGTGTGCACCGACGGCGGCGCGGGCGCGGATCCGGCGGCTCCGGTGAGGGGAAGGGCCACGGGGTGGCGCTTCGGCTGCGCGAGGATGCGGGGAGCGCGTCGGTGGTGAAGTGGAGGCGGGGGGAGAGCCGAAAGGTGGCTGTCCACGGTGAGGGGCCGGCGGCGATGGAGGCCGTGAGGGCGCGCTCGCGGGGAAGAGGGCTAGAAGCACCGGCGGCGGCCGAGAGTTTGGGGGAAAAGTGGCGGACGGCGAGGCGAGCGCGAGGCGCTCCTCGGCGGGGCGAGAGGCGGCTCGAGGCGGCGGGTGCCGTGAGCTCGCCGCGGCGGCAACGGCGGCGGACACACTGCGCTCGGGAGGGAGAGGCGGAGGGAGGCGACGAGGCCTAGCTAGGTAGACGCGGAAGGTAGAGACGGATGTAATGGCGGTGGTCTGGAGGTTTGGGGAGCGGCGGAGCGGCTAGCGTAGGCTCGACTCCGAGCTCCGTCAATGGCGGGCGGCGCACTACGGGTGGAAGGCGAGGCCGGGAGCGAGGCGTTCGGGACGGGTGGGAATGGCAAGAGCGAGGCGAGAGGGAGCCGTGGGCGGGTCTTGGCCTCTCCATTCGGCCGGAAAGGCGTCCAGGTGCGTGGAGCAGGGGCGCGGCCTCGGCGTCGGCCGGCGTCAGCCACGCGCGGCGCGGGCAGGACGCGAGCGCCGCGTGCGCGCGAGGGAGAGGAGGAGGACGGTGGCGTTTCGGTGGATGGGGTCTATGGACCGGTAGACAATGACAGGTGGGCCCGGGGAAGATGGGTAAGGAGCCGTCCATGGACCAGGTGCACCGAGGCGCGGGGAAACGGGGCCCACAGCTGCCGATTTTGGCCCGCGCGGGCGGGAATCCGACGCGGCTGGCGAGTGGGGCCCGCCGGTCAGTGAGAGGAGAAGAGAGGGAAAATCCCGAAAATGGAAAAATCCCAGTTTGACCAGGGAATAGGTTTCTGAACTTCGCCTATTTGACCAACCTAGGAGCCGAATTTGACAAAACCCCAATTGGATGAAGTGTTCTAAACTTGTTCCTCTACATTTCCCTTATAAACTTATATACCATGTTTTATTCAAAAATTTGGTGTAAATTTGAAATTTATGTGCTGACCAAGGTTTGACCAACAGAACCTTCCAGCTTGGAAATCCTAAAAGTCTACTTTCTAGGCACTTTCACAAAAGGAGTTTTATATCAATGTTGTTCAGGATTTCATGATCTACAATTTCCTCAATATAGGCATTGTAAGATTTTGGCTCTAAGATCAAGAAAATTTAAAATTACTAAACAGGTCAGGTTTGGACAGAATTTACATGCTGACAGAAAAAGTCTCAAATCTCTATGCAAACATTCATGCATGTCAAAGCACCAATTACCAAAGTTGTTTATAATTAAATTATCTACAAGTTTGTCAATATGGGTTTCAACTATATCACTATAGAACTAAAGTTATGGGCACAATCACAGAAGCACACATGCTGAAAACAGGGCTTAATAAGTTTTCTTTCACTCTAGTTTGATCATGTAGCTTAATTATATGCCATGACATGATGCTTCATGATGAACGTTGCAGGTATGATGAATGATTATGCACTTGAAATGCCGGAGCATCACATAATATGTCTACTACAAATTATTTTCCCTATCCTTATTAATTTGGATAATTAGTGATGGTTTTGTTAGAGTTAATGGGCTTTGCAATAAAATCTTATCAATAAATCTCAAAGTCCATCCATGTACGAAGGATGTGGTAGAAGTTTCGTCCCACATGGGAAATAGAGATCGAAGGAAGCCAACTTAAATAACATACTTATTGCCATTCTTGAATGGAAGAATGAGGAGCTAGAGTCACGCGCATACATGAGCGTGTCTGCATGAATATTTGGACTTGTGACTTGCGATGTGACAACTGAAGATGGTTTTGTATTTTTCTGGCCAAAACCTACAGTTAAATTTGAGTATTTAACCTTATGTTGCTCTTCGAGTACGAAGTCAAATCGATGAGATCATAGAGATCGCAGGTGAATTGATTTTCTTTTTTTACAAGAAATTGTCCCAAGCCCACTCACGTATAATTAAATTGGAAGGGACATTATCCCCTTTGTTACACATGCAAATTTTAGTTTAGGATTTTGACAAGTAAGCTCTTTTCCTAGGTGTTGTGCGATTTGAGGCGTTTTCCATTTCTGATGCCAGCGTGATAACAGCATGCGGCGAGAGCCGTGTATCTGAAATTGAACGTGTTGCGGCGAATTAAGTTTTTGCGTAATGATTACACGACTTATCATCGAGGCATCCAGCTGTATAACCTTGATGAGGAATGATTTCCATGGCAAGAAATGAATTGTTCAGAACAGAGAGACAAAGATCGATCTTCAAAAGTTTGCAATCCTGATTCATGAGAATGATTAAATAAAACCAAAATAAAAAACATCCCTAGAATCTCAAACCATAGGGAAAAATATCCAAGGCGTTGCACATGCTTGCCAAGTGAGCTCAGTTTCCCTCAAACGTAAGACTCGTAGGGAAAGTTTGTTTGCCATCGGGTTGTTAATAAACCGTAGGTCAGATGTCCCTTTCCTGTCGAAATTGTCCCCATTTTCCTAGAGTTTTTGAGCATTTCCCTAAGAATTGAAACCGTAGATTTGATTTACAGACTTTGTCAACGTCATGAACTCATCCTCAAAGTTGGAGTAATCCCCACTGTAAGTTGAGATGAATTCTCCGCTCACGTTCTGGTTAGATGCGTTTGAAATAGATTTGGTCTGTTATATGGACATGCTTTGTTTGCCATTTGTGTTTCTTTCATAGCTCATATAGTTTCATTCACTTGCTATTAGTGACACATTTGGTAGTACAGATGTAATGGTCAGTAAAGGTGTTCATGGCCTGTCACAACTGTTTTTTTCTTCTTTTGTCCTAGTGGATGGTCGCCTGGTCTGTCTAGCTTAACTATGCCGATTGAACTACTCAGGTCATTCATCCTATTTTTAAATTACTAAAATACTAATGTGAACTCTTAACTGTGATCATTGTGCTTCGGAATGCCACCAAAACCATAAACAAACCAACCCAACCTAGGAGCGATAAGCAGATTCTATTAGACATAAATAAATAGTGAGGCATGTCAATTTGATGGTTGAGAAGGTATAGACAACTCAGGAGCGGATCAAATGTTTGAGTCTCTCTTTTGGCCGCTGGTTCTTTTTTCCTTTCTGGCTTTCTCTATCTCTGTTTTGGCCACCATCTACTTTAGACCAACCTGTTAATGCTAGCCTAGAAAGAACTGAACAAGTGGCAAAACTGAGCAAGGGCTAATTTATAATAGAGCATAGGATCTTGACAAGCGAAGATAGTTTCAGTATTCTGTCAGATTTAATCACTTCAAAAGAAATTAAATCTAACAGATCTCTATGTGTGCAAAAGCCAAGGGCTCTTTTGTTTCCATTATTGTTGGAGCTAAACAACTTGATCATGTTCTTCCCACATACCAATATGTGAATATAAACACAGCCCTCGATATTTAAGGTAATAATAAGGTGTCTCCATCCATCCATTTGTTGCAGAATAAGGACTAGAGGCTGCCACAGTGCTCCACAGCTCGAAAGTTTTCTTTTACTAATTTGGAGAAAAAGAGAATGGTCAACACCTCTCATTTTGAAAGGCAAATTATAATAGTGTCAAATTTTCCTAAAAAGATCAATCTCAACTATTATCGCTGTGCGATAAATACAGTTATAATACGATGAATTTA
Organism: Paspalum notatum; assembly: GCA_022530915.1. Taxonomy (NCBI): domain Eukaryota; kingdom Viridiplantae; phylum Streptophyta; class Magnoliopsida; order Poales; family Poaceae; genus Paspalum; species Paspalum notatum. The sequence goes on from CM039689.1 coordinate 31,137,138, forward strand.
ATTATCATCTTGTTATGGCCGGGAGTTCCCACAGAGAAAAAGTTTCCCAATCCATCCACTCAATTTTGTAAATAACTCTGTAAATCTACAATAACTTTGCATGCTGGTACATATATGTTTTCTCTTATAATAAAACAAGCTGCAATCGCATTAATCCCTGTAAAAAAAGGGGGGGTGTAGAAAATGTCAATAATGTTGTCCAAAAAATTGCAGAAAAACTTTATACCACTCCTCGTGAAAAAGTTATATATTAATTAAGCAACAATGCGTTAGGGGAGCTTCCAGCATACCATGTTAGATATGGGAATATGTCTTGGTGGCACGCTCAACACGGTCGCAGCACATATCTAATTAGAGGCTTTGCTATTGCGGAAAGCATGCTTTGCCATATCCAGACTGGCGCGCAGACTAGCTTTGCAGAATGTTCCCTTCGTGTTCCTAGAATGAAAATTTAAAGTTCATGTTTTCACTCAAATCGGATGGAGGAATCTTTTTTTTCCCCTAAAAGGAGTGGGGAAAAACTCCAAACACGGTAGCAGCTCATCTATGTGGAGGCTAAGCTACTGTGCTAAGTATGCTTTAATTTACCATATCCGGACCAGTGCAAAGCTCATGCTTAATGCTTTCACTAAATCAGATGAAATCGTTTTTTTCCCTAAAAACTAGTGGCCATGCGAATAGTTATATCAAATAGATTTAACTAACAACTTGTGTGCAACATGTATAATGTGTCCCCTCCATCCCAAAAATAATAAGATATATAGAATTTTGACATGATCTTTGAAGCGAAACTATGACCATTCATTTCTTTAGAGATAAATCATCAATAAATCACTACAGCGGAAGGGGCCTCTAAGGCTTTAACATCGGTTGGTAACCCCATATAGCACCGAAAACCATACCGATACTACCGAAACGATACTAAAGACCGAGAGCATCAGCATCGGTGTTTGCAGAACGAAGGAAAGAACTGGTACTATGGGTTGCCTAGTCCAGGGCGGTTAGGATGCGTGCGTGGGCCCCAATGTAGCACCGGTTGTTGTTTCCACCCGATACAAAAGGTGATGATAGTCACGTGCGCCGCGCATTGTTAGCAACGGATTGTATTACCACCCTGTACTAAATAGATGGCATCCATATGCGCGCGTAGCCTTTCAGTACCGGTGTTAACTTCACCCGATACTAAAGTGGTGGTTTCCACGTGTCCGCCTACACACTTTTAGAACCGGTGTTGTATCTTTACCCGGCACTAAAGATAGTGGTGGCATTCACGTTTTTATAATTATTTATATGCGTTGTTATATATATAATTTCAGAATATACTACATAAACATTGTTATTGTGACATAAACATAGCACTGGACGTATATTACATAATAATAGCACTGTATAGGTATATAAAATATTTTGTCCATTATTGTTTCCAAAACTCCTACATCAATTCTATTCTGCTGCAAGATCTGGTGGGCAGTAAAACTCTCTATTCTCACTGCTAATCTCTTTCAAAATAAATCCCATCAAGTGTTCTTGAATTGTCGTTAGCCTCTTGTCCGGGAGGCACCGATCCTTCAGATTGAGTACATGTAGTTTTAAAAATATGAACGAATTATACTAAAACAAAGCTTGTATTAATGAGAAAGTGTTTACTGTATGTGTTCTTAACGTACATTGATGTCTCTGGTAATTGACCTTGTGCCTACAAAAGTGTGCATGGCCTCACAGACATAAGTAACCACAATAATTGTTGCCACTTGGTTGTTTATAACACTATAAGAATAGGAATATAATAGATAAAGTCCAGGTGCATAATAAACAATTTAAACGATGTAGTTAATTGGAACATACCAGAAAGTTTGGTTGTACTTGTAGAGTTTTTGGTCTTCGCTTGGGGTGCGCCAGGAGTATGCATTCACTGTATACCCTGCGCATGAAAAGATCAATGGTTGATTGGATGGAAGAAAAAAATTGATATTACTCAGATAAAGTTGAATGGCCTAAATTGCCTGCAAACATATCAATGATTTCCGGGTAATCCGTTGGTGGCTTTCTCAGAGAGTCCATTTTAGTGAGGACTTCTTTTTTGGCTGAGAATACAATTAGTATCCAATGGAACCTACAAAAACATTAATTAATTAAATGCAGCACTGATTTAGAAAAAAAAGGGTATGTGATAGACAGTAAGCAATCATCCAGTGCGATAAGGTAAAAGAAAGAATTCCTTGGAACGTTGGTTCCTGATCATTTCTTTGAAGGATTGATAAATTCTTCCTTCCTTATCTCGGTCTGTACACTCCTTATTCACGATCTCAGGGTCGATAAAGCCCAAATTTATAATTTTTTCTCTACGGCACTTTTGCATCTACTGCTTGCATAAATCGATATACAATGAGGACACACATCAGATCAACAAGACCCATGTATGGAGGGGTTGTTAAAAAATTACACAGTCCAGACGCTCATCAGCGTTATGTCCACCACGTCTTTTCGGTAGACCTCAAATATATCCTCGAAGGCCAACCAAATCCTGTGATCGCCGTGACAGTAGTAGTCATCTTTGACAGTGGCAACAAAAGCTATAGTACCTTTGGATGACACAGCGATATACTAGTCATGGAATCGACACATTTGAGTTGGTAGGGCTTCCAACTCACTAGGCCGAACTAGAGGTTTTCCAAGTTCATATGGCCAGTGCGGCACAAATTCTTGGTCTTGCAGTAATTTTTCGTTGTCAAACTGCTCCTGTGTAATGCCTGCGTCTTTCAAGAATTCTCCTCTATAGTAGTGTTCTGATGGCATCGCATAGCTGCTCTCCGAGCTGTGGCACAGGCTTTGACACAGCCTTCCGCAACTTGACGCTCGTAATCTGATACCACAGGTTTCGGACAAGGCCTCGTGCTCTTAAAATGATCCTTTACCTTCGGATCTATTCAGCTGCTTTTTAGGGGGTTTTGGCGCCAACTACTCCCCACATAGGCTTTCACGGCCTTCGTTGTTTCCTCCTGGGTTTCGTCAGAAGTGAGCTTTGTGCTTGCAGATTTGGAGGACTTCTTTTGACTTATTTGGAGCTTTTGCATGGTGGAGGGCTCCTATGTGTTGGGAGTTTGGTGGGATGATGGAGGGCTCCTATGTGGAGGTTTGGTGGGGGGCCTTGGGTGATGGAGGGCTAGGGTCTTTGTTGGGGCTCCTGCACTCTGTTCGTGACCCACCCCCAGTTGCTGTTGATGCAATAGTGGTTGTTCCCCATCGCAGTTCTCTGCCACTAATTTAATATAGGCCTTCTGCCATAGAATCATTCCGTGGACAACCTCTTTAAGTGTCCTTTCCCCGTCGCCTCCTTTGTATTCAAGCTCCAGGTCCTCATAACTAGAGACTATTTGCTCCACTGAGACAGTGGAGTACCCAGGTGGAATATTAGAGCAGTGGTACTTTTATCCTTGTAGCACCGGTAAAGCCACATCATGTGCTACGGCTGTGGTTAGGTTCCTCATGGGTACATGTAGCTCATACGAGCAACGGTGCTTGAGGTCGTCGACCGGGTAACGTATTTCATTCTCTACCAGTGGTTCAACCTCCTCCGTCGATCGTTGATCCTGCACCGGTGGGTGAGCCACCTCCGCCGGTTGTTGATCTTGTATCGTTTGTCGAGCCTCCTCCTGGTTATCATTCTGATCAGGAATCAACTGTGTGGACTTTTTAACTACGTACTGCATAGATTTCATCTTAAATATTTTACATATAACTAAAATAATTTAGGCATAACTAAAAATATCTTACATATAACTAAACTATTTTACATATAAATAAACTAATCTATAATTAAGGACGGCGATGGCGATCAACGGCGATAAGGCAAGCTGCAGCCTCTACCACCGCCGCACAGTTCCAATATCGCCGTCGTCCTCCTCATCGCCGTCGCCATCGCCATCGTCATCGCCGTCGTGGCCTAGTCGATGTCGTCAAAACTGTCGTCGCCATCGCCGCCGTCACCGCCCTCGTCGTCGCTGTCATTGCCATCCTTCTCTTTGTTTCTTGTTCTCGAGCAAACCAGTACTCTTACTTAGGGCTAGGGGTGTGATAACATATATTTATACAGAAAATTTACACCTTTTTTGTTTTTCAAATGGAAAATTTACACATTATTTTAGCGACGATTGGCATTCCCAACGATTCATGAATGGACGTGGTATGGCAGGCGCAGAGAGCATCATGGCGGGAAGACGAATAGGCGCGTGCGAGCTTCCACACGGCAATAACGAATAGGTGCGCCCGAGCTTCCACACGGCAATAACATCGGGTCACCTAGATACCGGTGCCATTTGGTATACATTGGTACCGGGTAATAGAAAACCCGATGCTAAAGAATAGTCAATAGCATCGGGTCGTCTAGATACTGGTTCCAATAAGTGTACGTTGATACCGGTTTTGTAGAACTACCGATACTAAAAATTTGAATCTAGGACCGACCGTTGCCCCTCTCGGTAGCCCTAACTTTTGTCTGGGGATTAATTTCACGCTAAATTTGATTCATTCAAGAATTAAAAACTCCCCGATGTTCCCACGCCATGAATTAATTTAACCACTTTCCCACGTTTCCATGTCTTGAATTAATTTAACCGTTCTCCCGTGCCTGCATGGTTATTATTTTACTGCACAGCAGAACTAAAAACTCTCCAAATTTTTTTTTCTTTTGCCAACGGCGAGTAGCTCGTCTTCTTCCTCCTCTGATCCCCCTGCTTCTCCCCGGCACGTGCCTCCTGTCTTCAACCCACAGCCAGAGCAACTCCAATGAAGACACTGCAGCTAGCGGTGTGGCGGTTGGTGAGGAGGAAGCGGAGATGGACCTCGCCTTCCTCCTAGATGAGGAGCCGATCCAGTCGAGTGACGGTGACCTCTTCTCCTGGGTCAACACAGACAAGGAGGAAGAGGAGGAGCTGATCAGCACCTCTGATGAGGAAGAGGAGCCTCATCCTCCTCATTGGGGATCCACCGACGACGATGACAACGACGGCGACGATGACGGTGAAGACAACAACGAGCCTCCGGCGAAGCGCAGGCGGGTGTAGGCAGAGCATCCTAGCTCTCCTTTTATTTTGTAACAGAGCAGGCGATCGAACAAACCTGCTTGTTTTGATGTAAATAATCGTATAAACTTTTTAATTGCAAGAACCATTGGTGTTTTTAATTCCTGATGTAAATAATCGTCCAAACTTTATAATTGTGAGAACCTCTATTGTTTAGTTTCCATGATCAGTGATCATCATCAATGGAACGCCTTCCATTGAGGAGCAAAGAATTGGCAGGAAGGCGAACGGACACGTGAACTTCCAGCAGAAGCCCTGACACCAATTTAGTACCAGATTGACTAAAGTGATGATGCTATTATTTGGTACATTAGTATTGGATTGTTGTACCACCCGGTTCCAATGATATTAGCATCGGGTGGTGTAACGACCCCCTTCTAGTGCAAAAACATAAGCACCATCTCTTTGAGCGACCCGATACTTAAAGGCTTCCAGGGCTCCCGACCATGGCACCCGGGGGCTCTCCATCGTTGCACCCGGTGCTGATGCTAGCTTTAGTACTGGGTGCAATTTTGGCCGCTTTCTTTGTAAAATGGCAACTCAATCTGAAGTTCTGTTCTCTAGCAGTGAATGCAAAATTATCCTCATATTAAAATACTATATATGTATATATATACCTAATAGAAATTTATATGCATACGTTATTTTATGAAACTATCGACTTATGTTGTATAAGCGTATGTATAGAACTAGTTCAATATAAGTCGGCATTGTATAAACAAATATTTCTAAATATATACATTATGGATTTAGATTTATATCTCATCGTAAAAATATAGTTATGCAAATAAAATTAAAAACAAAAACTTCATGAGAAAGTAATCATATTCTCTAAGAGATTAAAATTGAAAAACAATGTGGACTGTGTGCCAGTGCCCGGCCCCTACATCCTCAATCCCTACGGGCTGCACATAGGCAGCTGCAATCTTTTATCTCTAAATAGATGCATTTCACTATGAGATTTCTCTAAACATGCATAAAATCACATCATCACCATCCACTAAGCCATCTATTTATAACTTCTGTCGATGTTCCATGATTACATGCACGCAATACTATTGGCATTTGCAAGGGTAGCACTCAAATTTCCATAGCAACTTGTGGCAATTTCATCTAGTTGCAGTTAATCATAGTTTTCGTTAGTACTGCTAATTTTAAGTTTTTGTAACAAAGAAAATAACCTCAAAACATATTCAAATGCAGTAACAAATCCAAAACCCTACTATGATGTAGCATTTTATTTAGAGATGTTATATCAATTTATGTTGTGTGTTTAATATTTGCATAAATTTTATGATATATTTATCAAACAACTACAGGGATAATCTTTTGGGGAGCTTACACTTACGTAGCCTGCATGGTACCATAATTGTATTTAAATTGTTCGTACATAAAAAATGCTCTTGAAATATATCAAAAAATTTCTTTTTAAGCTTGTGTTGTAGCGAATACGAAAGTGCAAGGAAAATTGAAATGACTCAAAAATACGCTAACTATGATGATCTAACCGTGTCGCATGGGCTTAAACAAAGTACTATCCACCCATCATTCAATGTCCACGGCTCCACGGACCCTTTTTTTTTTTTTTTTTTGACCTGCATCAGTATCATCCAACTAATGATAAAAGGCCCAAAGGCCATGCACCTCATGTGCGGGATGGGCCAAGCCGCCCAGCCCCATGCAAGATGTCATGCAAAGCACTAGGATCGATCGAACATGACCCGTCTGCCGAACTTTGCGTTGGGCAAAGAATCCCTCTCGGATTGCTTATAACAGGCTGATCATACTGTACATTCATGGGCCTCCAAGCCATTTTGGGACAACCTTTGAGACAAACAAGGACCAATGCACATGCACTGCAAGGTGCAAGCTTTAATTTCTTGACAAGAATTAGCAACACAGTCCAAACCCAAGCAACAGGAATAATGTACTCCATGAAAGCCGTTGGTTCAAAATTCGAAGGTCTCGCTTTAGGAAAAAAAAGGAGGAGCAGGGAGGACATTTCTAACGATCTTTTAGGTCCGACTTGATATTACGAGATCGAAAACCTGTTGCACCGGGAGTCTGGGACCGAATTCTGCTGACAGTGCAGGAAGCTATTGCGAAGACAGAGCTGGCGATCGACTGCCCCGGACATCATGGAGTGCTGCTCCGATTGTAGGCGACAACCATCGGGAATCTTCCAGTCTACCCGGATAGACGAGGTCCACCGTCCCCTCTTCCCTCTTCTATTTTATTAGGCTACGCGCGCTGTTGGGCTTAGACTGCGTGTAGTGGAATGTGTAAAATGATTAACTATACACTGTAGCGCTACTGTACACAGAAAGAATGTAGTTGGAATAGTGGATAGATAAATCATATAGGCAATCTGGTGCACATATTCTTACCATCCGTTCATTTGTCCATACCTGTATCCAGTGGCGGATGCAAAATGCTGAAGTAGGGGGGCTCTCTTCTTCCTTCTCCTCTATTTTCTCTTCTTCTTTTTTTTTTTCTCTCTTTTTCTTCTTTTTCTTCCTTCTTCTTCCTCAAAAAATATAGATGGAGCTTAGGTGGGACTCCATGGCATTTGCAAAGGCAGAGGGGGCTTGAGCCCACCCTGCACTGCACCCCCTAATCCGCCACCGCCGGTATCGTATGCGAAAGTAGCAATGCCCTCCGGTCACACATGCCGTTTGATTTGATGGATCAAGTGTCCAGAAGATTCTGACCCACTATTCCAATTCCGCTACGATACTGATATCAGTGAACCGAACACAGCCTTAATTTGGCCATTCCATTACATTTTTCACTGTATTTTTTATTTTTCGTGTTGACTTATATTTTTCTTTATCTTCCTTTTATTCTGTTTTAAAAGTACATATTTTTATTTATCAATTTCTATATTTTTGAATACTAAGAATATTATCATTCTAGAGATATAATATTGTTGTTTATGAAGTTGTAATATTTAATTCATGAAGATAGATTATTTATTTTTTATAAAGTATAAATAATTTTCTTATGAAAGCATAATATTATTTATTTGTTTACTAGAATATTTATCTTGTGAAGGCAAACTACTTCATTTAGAAAGTTAGAGTATTTTTTTATTTTTTCTTAAATAGAATATTACATTTATGTGAATCTAATTTTTTTTTTGTGAAAATAAAATATTTTTCATATAAATTAGAATATTTCAATAGAGAACTTATAATGTTTTTCTAGTTTACGTAGAACATTGGTGTTACAAACTTGAAATATTTTATAAATACAAAATATTATTTTTATGAAATATAAGTTGGCCTATTTTAAATTACATATGGATCATATCAGAAATTAGGTCCAATTGTGAAAAAAATTAAAATGGGGATGGGGGCGTGTGGACGGATGTTTGGTCCATCCAGGTGTAGGGGAAGAATCCCCGACAACCATCACTTCGACACCGGGCTAATCTACAAAGCATCGACGACGCGCGGCAGAGACAACATGTGACCACCATGAGTTCGTCTACTGCAGCTTCGACCCTCAGTGTGTCAAATTCTTCATGCACATAAACACGTGCTTGAAGACGCGCGTTGTGAGGTTTGCTTAGATATGGTTAAACGTGTCCTGCCTAATGGGCCGACCCGAAGCACTACAGAGACCATAGAGCTTAGGCAGAGCGCAGCCCGACAGTAAGGCTATGCTCACTAATGCCGTCTAAATGGGTGCCCAAAACGCTGTATGTGCATTGTAAACATAGAAGAGTTTGAAATATGAACGGTGATATTGGATATCGACAGACTGTTGATCATAGCCTAATCGTGCACATGCCAGCTTGGGCATCTCTAGTGATGTGTCTGGGCCGCCACACCGAGGCATGCAGCGCCAACCTAGCACAACATTATTAATTTTTTCTATATGGGTACATGTATATCATAATATATTATCTTACAAAAGAAAGTTAGCCGGTTAGCTCAGTTGAAAAAGAGCCCTTTCCGATAGGTTCAAGGCCCCCAAATTGCGCGATTCTCTCTCCTATCTCCCTTCCTTGTTGGGCCCGTCGAGCCATGTGCCGGGCCAACACGGATCCATGTGCTGTGGTTGAGGCCCGTGGGCTACCACGGCCAGGTCCATGCCTTGTTGTGCTAGGCCGCCCCTTTAGCCATCTGCCCATCTATGTTCTAGGGAGTCATCAAATCCCAGTCCCTGGAACCATCGAGAGTCAACAGCGAGAAAGGCGAAAAGCAGGCGATTTTCCTTTCCATCCCTGCTCTCGCCGATTCTTCTTCTCCGGCGGCTTCTTCGGCGCCGGGTGAAGAGGGATCTGGCTCGAGAGCAGGTGCGGATCTGTAATATACAGTTATCTACTATCTGTTTTTTATTTAGGTGTTGAGTGTATGTGTATCGGTGGTGCTATCTGCTAGCATGGTTGCCACTGAGTTGAAGTCCCTCTGAGCTATCTTTGGTGGCTGCAGTTTGGTGATGCAGCGTTCGGTAAAAAGCTTGAGAGGTATGTCTTCTTCCACCTATGCTTAGAGTTTGGGTTGGAGTTGTATGTCCCCTTTTTTGGGTTTTCTTCATCGTTTGGTCTGGAGCTGTCATCGAAGCATGTGGCGTCAGATCCAATCCTAGGCGACGAAGTTGCGGCCTTTGGCCGTATGCCGAAGCGTTCAACGTTTCAAGAGCATGGCTGTTTCTCAGCCTTGCCACACCCTTCATCTTTTAAACTTGTTGATGCTTCATCGCTATGGAAATCGGCTTCAAGCTTCGTCCTTGGTGCTCTCCGTCAGCTATGTTGGGGAAGCGTTAAGCAGAGGCAGATCCAATCGGCGGTGGGGAAAACCAACAGGAGAACCTCCAATGGACTTCAATGTAATTTTCTCTTTTTTTGGGGGTCCTGTAACAAGAGGCTGGATGTATATTTACCTTTATAATAATCCATCCCGTGACTATCTCAAAAAAAAAAATCTATGTCCTAGGAGAAAAATGAGAGTACGAGGAATAGATTTGGTAGCATTTTTTTCGGAGGGAGCGTAGGTTTTTAGCGGAAACTAATAGGCTCATGCAGTGCAACTGCTAGCGGTGGGAGCTCGTTGCATTCTCGTTACTGCTCGGGGAGCTGAACCAAACAGCACCGGTCCTCCTAGTATCTTGGATCAAGAACATGGCCACTGTTTGACAGAGCTTTGTACGCCGCTCCTGAAAAGAAGGGGTCTTTTTTCTTCCGTCGGGCTGGCATTTTCGAACTTTCCAATTCACCTAATAATACCAGTGAAAAACCGGCATCCTCCCGGCATTTGCAATTTTCCCAGTGCTGACTCATTTGTTCCCCCTTGCACTCAGCAGCATCCAAATATATGCTGGCATTAGACTACCGAGTACCGATCAGGGAAGGGCGATGTGACAACCACCGGTAAGTTTCATTGGCTGACAAAAAGAACAAGTGGATAGCAAAAATTACCTGAATGTTAGCCCCGCTGCCGGTCACAAGAAAATTACGCTCGCGTGTGCGGAAGAAAAAGGTCGAGGTCGACAGAAAGCAGAGCATGACATATGAAGTTTCTCTGCTTCTTCACGATCACGGGTACCGTATTGTTTAGTCCATATGTGATGCGAACTTGCAGAGAAAATTCAGTACATGGCGTCTCCATGACCTCACCTTGGTAAGCTTATGAACATTCTGGAGATCAAATAATTGCCACGCGTTCGGATATCTGAGCATTTCTGAACCAGAGCTTTTGTGACTTGGACCCGCAAGGCAGCAAGAGCAACATTAAAGGTGAGGACAGCATGTTTCAATTTGTACATAGTGGGGAGCTTTAGTTGTCTTATCAAAAATTGCCTTCTCTTTTCCGCAGCGCTTTGCTGATAAGTGTCGCCATCTACAAAACGAGGAATGACACTTGTTTCAAAAACAAAAGAGGAATGAGAATTAAACTTGAGATTCTCATTTCCTTGCTTGAAAGATAATTGTTGCTAACTTTCTATGATCCTTAAGTCGTTCTTTCAGCTGGGAAGTAGATAGCTAATGCGTCACGCAATAAAAACCTCTATATCACTCATATCGACTCCACTGCATGGTTAAAAAGATTAGAAGTAGTTGTAAAATATATGCTGGGTACTTTTTTTATCTTAACATTAATGGAAAAGGAAGGATGTCAATTAAGCATCCATTACTTCTTTTCTCTTCCCGGCTTTTTTTAATGGATTGTCTGGCCAACTCTTTTCTTTCTCTCGATGGGTCTAGATGGGTTTTCAATGAGTTTGATCGGTAAAGTTTTTTCTTTTTTTTTTTTTTTTGCTGTACAACCATTTTGATATTTCCGTTTACCCTCTCACAAGTTCCTATACTTGCTATTGGCTAGGTTGCACAATTGCAATAAGCTCAAACGATCAACCTAATAAGAAAAAATAGACACCTAAATTCAAGATGAAACTTAAGATGATTAAATGCATAGTCATTCTTTCCATCTAACCGGTTGAGCTAGACTCACTTTCTAATAAAGACAAAGGGAGATGCAAGTCTCCCAATACCTAACTCCAACTCCAATTCATTATTCCAAACCCATGTGTACAGGAGAGATTGTGCTACCCTGCCACTGTCCTTCCAAACACAGCCACTGGCTACTTGTGGATTGAAGTAGATTGAAGAGATTGTAATATGTTTAAATCTACAATAGTTCAAAATCTCTCTCAATTCCTCTCATTCCACTCCAAATCCACTTCAATCCACATGTAGCCAAACGGCCTCGCTTCCTCTCACAAGATGGAGACGGCCAAAACCGGCAAGAGCATGAGGCAAAATAAGGGGTTCAAGGGGGCAGGGGCACTACGGCCTACAAAGGCGTCGCCATGTGGAAACGGAAGTGGATTTGGCAATGTGAGAGAAAGGACCAAAGGAAGAAGAGGGTAGGAGAAATGGTAAAATGGCAGAGCAGCCAATATTAGACGGATGTCCGTGCGTGCCTTTAAGGTTATGCCTAGAAGCCAACGAATTAGTCCATAACTTCCCTGCTATGCAGTTAATTAGGTGCAGTTACAACCAAACCAAACGGCTGTTTGTTTCCCTCTATAGTTAATCAGATGCAGTTACAATTTGTTGGATGAAATACCTTCTAATTAACTGTGCTAAAAATGGTGATGTTTTGGGTTGAATGCCGGGGATTTAAACACATATGTGAAGTTTGGCAACTTTTAAATTGCAGTAACAGTTGCCTTCATTTCCATAGCCTATACAAGCACCATTAACCGCTCAGTCAGCTCGCTCCCAAAATAGGCGTGGTGGCCGGCCCGCGGTTACCGGGGAACGCCTTTAACACCAGGTCCAGCTCCCGTCCTCCCCTCTTGCAAAGATCGATCATATCAATCGACCTGCGTCTCCGTCTCCTCTCACTCCTCCCCTTCACCGATCGAGAGCTAGCCAAGGAGAGAGAGAGCGATCTGCCTGCCGATCAGTATTGTCAGGGGTGGTGGAGATCAGATTAGACAGGGCAAGGAAGCACTGAAGGAAGGAGCGCCATGGAGCCAATGGCGATCGTGACGGTGACCGGCGGCGTGCTGGGCCCGGTGTTCGTGCTGCTGTCGCGGATCCAGCCCGTCGTCGACTTCTTCCGCCGCCTCTGCGACTGCCTCCGCCACCCTCAGCGCCGTCCCGCCAGGCCCGTCAGGGCGCCCTGGAATAAGCAGTCGTCGTCGTCCAAACCTGATCACGAGTAGAGAGATCCAGCATCATACCGTCGGTTTACTTGCATTGGGAATTTGGGGATCTGTCGTCTACTCGTCTGCATGCATCATCCATGCCACGCGCGCGTTCGTTCACTATGCATCATGTACTACTGATACAGGGGCATGTGTGTAATGTAACGTACGCACGGTAGCTGCTTGTGTCTTCGTGCTACTATGCATACTGCCGGCTGATTAGTTCCATACTGCTGGGTTCTCCTGCGACATGTGACATTTTGCTTTGCGTTGCATTAAATAAAACAAGGATTTGCAATGGATCATGGATGCATATATACAGTGCTTGTGTGTCCATAATGGTAACCATTCGTTCATCCGTATCTAATAATGTCTAAAAAATTTAGGGGATTGGTGTTTATGCCTTACTCGAGAGTTCAATTGTGATTTTACTTCTGTTTTTTAAACTTTGTGATTTTATCCTCATGATTTCAAAACAAATCCACTATTTACCCCTATTTGTAACATCAGTCCACAGTCACCGTATTAACCGAGTTGAAAAAAATAAAAACTGAGGAAAGGACACTCATGCGGTCATGCCCCTTATCCACCAACCACAACGCGCGCGCGCTCTCTCTCGCTCTCTAGCGGTGGTAGAGTGTAGTGGTGAGGCGTACCAGCATTGCTCCTCCTGGCACGGTCGCCGTAGCTCCCCCCCCCTGGCTAGGGCGCACAGCCCGGCGGGCGTAGCTCCCCCCAGTAAGGTGGGGCATCGTGTGCCGAGACGGTGCCCTGTGCCTACGGAGAAATGGGGGCAGTGGTGCCTTCTTGGCCTGGCGACCGCGATTTTTGCTCACGATGGCGACCTCCAGAGCTGGCCCATGTAGGTGGTTCCACTGTATGTGAAGTCCCTCGAACCAAACAAGAAATTGTATCCTTGTAACCAAACGTTGAAATGGGACAGTCCCATCCCGAAAACTAGGGACAGGGCCATCCCGTCCTATGCTACTTCAACTCCCAACTAAGGTTTTAAATAGCCAGGTATTGCTGCCGCTATAGCCGTTGTTAGATGTTTCAGAGACCTTGCACTAAACTAAAAATTCTGCTATAGCCGGCTATTAGCAGATATAGCCCGCTAAATTAGCCACTATGCCTCTGCAACAGCTGGCCGTTAAATGGCTTAGCCTGCTATTTAAAACATTGCTCCCAACCAAACACTACCTTAGTGTCTTCTTCTAGTTGGTTATGTTCGTGTAGCTAGGTGGTTATCTTCGGCGGTGAGTGGTGGTGTTGTTGTTCCCCCCCTCTTCTTTATCCTGTTTTCTTGTTCCTCCGTTAGGTGGTTGGAGACTTTGATCTTTGTTTTTCTTTATGTTTGTTGTATTGTTTAACTTTTCTTCTTTTTAATGAAAAATGTGCTTAGCACGTTCTACAAAAAATCTATTTACATTTCAAGATAGATATGGCTAGATTCGTCAACTTGTAGTGTTTTTCTTACAATCTCTAAATCAGCCCCACCGGCTTGTGGGATGTTGCCGATATTCAAGATCCCATCCATGTGATACTGTTTGGCTCCACATTGGACTTTACTAGCTAAGTCCTCATTATCTTAGGGGTGCTACTAACCAAATTTTTGGCCGTTAGACTATGTGCAGTACGTTTTCTATATGGTTTCCATATCCACTGTTCAAATTATATGGTTTATCTATCCACTGTTTCAACCACTCTTCTCTCTGTATACAGTAACATTGCAGCGCAGTACTTTTACTGCGCATAGTCTTACTCTCACACAACACTGGGCATATGCACTCTGACAGCGGACCACGACGGCGTACCGTGTCGCGTCCCATTCCAATGTGTTGTGTGACCGAGGCGACGCCAGCGATGCTCGTGCCGTCGCGGCACATCCTGGCATCGGCTGTTGTCGGGTTCCGCGGCGCAGTAAAACTAGCGGCAACGAGCCAACGGCAACAGACGCGCGGGGCCGGGGCGTAGTAGCTAGAAAGGGTGAAGCGCCGCAGCGGCAGAGGCGTCCAGGGATCGCGCGCCCGGCCGCCCGATCGCCGCTCCGCCTGCATCCAGGCTCCAGAGACTCCAGGCACTACCGTGGACGCGGCCACCCGAGCCGATGGCAGGGACGGCGGGCGTCGCAGCCCCCGCCGCTCGCGCCGGCGCCGCGCCGCCTGGTACTCCACTTCACCTCACCTCCTGCCATTCCATGTTTCCCGCGCGTGGCCCCGGCCCTCTCTCTCGGCCAACTCTGCCTCTGGTGTGTTCGCTTGCCCGGGCCGGCCGGCGTTCACCCTCCCTGACAGCGGCTTGATTTGTTACGGAAGCTCAATGGTGAGACTTGGCGCACGTCGTTTGTTTAACTGCCGTGCTTCTCGTCCCGCAGGCGCCGCCAAGAAGCTGCCGCTCGCTCTGCTCGTCTTCTTCGCGGCGCTGCTATACAGCCAGATCCAGCCGCCGCCGTCCAAGATCCCCGGCACGCCGGGAGGACCTCCTGTCACCGCGCCCAGGACAAGGCTCAGGGACGGCAGGCACCTGGCGTACCTGGAATCCGGCGTCCCCAAGGAGAAGGCCAGGTACAAGATCATATTCGTCCATGGCTTCGACTGCTGCAGGCACGACGTGCTCAACGTCTCCCAGGCGCTGCTGGAGGAGCTGGGAATCTACCTGCTGTCCTTCGACCGCCCCGGGTACGCCGAGAGCGACGCGCACCCGGCGCGCACGGAGAAGAGCATCGCGCTCGACGTCGCGGAGCTGGCGGACAACCTCCAGCTCGGCCCCAAGTTCCACCTCATCGGCTTCTCCATGGGCGGCGAGATCATGTGGAGCTGCCTCAGGTACATCCCGCACAGGCTCGCCGGCGTGGCGATCCTCGCCCCGGTCGGCAACTTCTGGTGGTCCGGCTTCCCGCCGGACGTGGTCGAGGAGGCCTGGCGCGTGCAGTTCCCGCAGGACCAGCGCGCCGTCTGGGTCGCGCACCACCTGCCATGGCTGACGCACTGGTGGAACACCCAGACGCTGTTCCGCGGCTCCAGCGTCAAGCACGGCGACCCTGCCATCCTGTCCAGGGAGGACAGGATCGTGGCTCACAAGTTCATGGAGCGACCCTACAAGGCAAGGATCGGAGTCGTACAGTTCGTCACCTGAGAATAGCATGATCTCTGACGCGATGAAACCGTGCCATGGATGGTGCTCTTCGCAGGAGCAGGTGCGGCAGCAGGGGGAGCACGACTCGCTGCACCGCGACATGATGGTCGGGTTCGGGACCTGGGACTGGAGCCCGCTGGAGATGGAGAACCCGTTCGCCGGCGCCGTGGACGAGGAGGTGAAGGTCCACCTGTGGCACGGCGCCGAGGACCTCTACGTTCCCGTGCAGCTGTCGCGGTACATCAGCAAGAAGCTCCCATGGGTCGTCTACCATGAGCTCCCCACGGCAGGGCACCTGTTCCCGGCCGCCGACGGGATCCCCGACGTTATCGTCAGGTCGCTTCTGCTGGGAGATGAGTGAGCTGTACTGGACTCCTGCCTCGAGTACGATTTGTACTTTATCGTCACGTCGCTTCTGCTGGGACTGGGAGATGAGTGATATGTATTCGACTTCAGCCTCCTGGACGATTTCTACGCCTATTGCAGCTCCATCGCGCGTACCAAAATTATGGCATGGACCGATGTCGACTTCAGAAATAAAAATGATGCCGAGATTGGTATTAGGCTTTTCAATGAGGGGTATCATACTCATAAACGAATTGCCGCTTAGGATTTTTAGTTGGCGTAACACATCATTTATAATTTAATAATAAAGATAAAAAGGTTGTATCTTGCGCAAAATACCAGTTTGTCGTGATACTTTGGCATAAAGTTTAATGCCTTGGATCCACTTTCATAGACACATTATTATATCAATTACGTATCTCGTATTAACGAGAGTGCGATACTTTAAATAAAACTTATAGTTTCAACAATATACAAATTAAAACACCTGTAGAAACTAAAGTGATGCCAAATTCTAGACCACTGATGTCATGACCTAATTCTAATGCAAGGCATGAAATAAACATATATTATAGACATATAATCCCTCCGTTTTTTATTTGGTGTGGTTGACTTTTTTTTCAAACTCTTCGTTTTATTCAAAAAAAATCATTACTTATTATTTACTTTGTTTTTATTTGTTTTATCATTAGAGATAGTTTGAGTATGTCTTCCGGCGTTTTCATATGTTTGTTTTTCTTTGAATAAGATGGAGGAATAAAGTTCTTTTAAAAAAAAATCAACCACGTCAAATAAAAAAGAGCAGAGGGAGTAGATAGCTGGTAAGTTTATCGAAACCAAAAGGATGTTATAATATGTATATGGGTATTGTATCATAAAATGGAAAAAGAGAAGAGCATGTAGAAAAACAGGTAATTATAATTAATTTTAAGTTATAAATTTACCACAAACTTACTGGACCTTTAAGATTTTAACCTATGCAAGAGCAAAAAAAAGAAGAATTAGTTTATCTTAATTAATGTTAATCAAATAAATTCAGTGTATACACGTGTGACAACTCTCTCTCTCTATCCCAAGCTTGTCAGCTCCTCTCTCTCTATCCAAGTGCAACATACTTGCTTTTTTTGTAAAAAAAAAAAGGAGGTCACAGTATCTTCAGAACTGTCACTAAAAAGTCAAACACTGAAACTGCGACACTGCATCAATGGCTACCATCACTTTAATACTTTATCTTATTTTCTTTAAGGGGGTGTCTGGATCCAGTGGCTAAACTTTAGCACGTGTCATATCGGAGATCCGGACGCTAGTTAGAAGTATTAAATATGGTTTAATTAAAAAACTAATTACATAGACGAGGACTAAATGACTAGACGAATTTATTAAGCCTAATTAATGTGTAATTAGCGACTAGTTACTGTAGCATCACATTTGCTAATCATAGATTAATTAGGCTTAATGAATTCGTCTCGCCGTTTAATTCTCATCTGTGTAATTAGTTTTGTAATTAGATTATATTTAATATTTTTAACTAGCGTCGAAACATCCGATGTGACCGGGTTAAACTTTAGCCCCTTGGAACTAAACGGGGCCTAAGCTGTAGGGCCCGGTGGCCCGTGAAGGTTGCTTGGAGTATCAACCAAAGATCAGGGATCCTATCCCAGGAGGCCCTGGTGGCGGGATGAAAGCGGCAGCTCTAGATTTTTTTCAAAAAATGAAAAAACTGTCACTTTAAAACGCTGGGGCCTTGGGGTGGGGCCTGCTGTTTCTCCCTAGCGGGCTAGCGGCCAAACCAACGACATCAACCGCAGCTGCGAAGGTCGGAAGGTGTCTCGGCCGGCCGCTGTATAGCCACCCATGGCCCGGCGAGAAGCGGCTACCGTCACCTGAAGCACCAGCCTCCGGCGGTGCATCCTTCCTCATCTGTTGGGCCGTTAATTGTTGGCCGTTACTTTACTGCGATCCTGTCATAGATGGCCAACGGGCCAGCACGGCATGGCACGAGCCCGCTAGGCACGGCCCACGTCGCGCGTGCTCACGGGCCGCGAGCACGTCTGGCCGTTACTTTACTGCGATTCAGTCATAGATGGCAAGCGGACCGGCACAGCATGGCACGGCACGAGCCCGCTAGGCACGGCCCACGGTAGTGCCGTGCCGTGCCCGTGCGTGCTCGCGGCCGCGAGCACGTCAACACGATGTATCTTTTATTATAAAATAAGCAACGTAGAGCATAGGCGGGTGGAGGGATTCGAACCCCTGATCTGCCAAGCCACACACACCTTCATCTGACTCGGCTAGCCACCTGAACAAATTGTTCTTTGTAATGTACAGTAGATGCTTACTATAATATACATATCTATATAGTAAAAATTAAAAAAAAATATAATCGTGCCGTGCCCGCCGGCCCGGCACGGCACGGCTATCGTGCCGGGCCGGCACGGGCACTACTAAACGTGCCGTGCTTCGTGTCGGCCCATTCGGCACAGCCTATTTAGCTATCTATAGGTCCTGTGATATGATTTGTTACTTGGCTTTTGTTTTTTTTGTCTTGATCCGTGAATAGGAGTACGACTGATCTTTGTTTGCTTCCTTAGTGCTTCGTGCCGGTCCGTTCGGCACGGCCTATTTAGCCATCTATAGATCCTGTGATATGATTTGTTACTTGGCTTTTGTTTTCTTCGTTGTCTTGATCCGTGAATAGGAGTAGGACTGATCTTTGTTTGCTTCCTTAGTACTGTATAAGTGATTAGTCCTAGTAAGCCAAGAAACTACTCTGTTCATTGGATCCGGCAAGCTTGAAGTCTTGTTTCGTTGCCTTGTTTTGCTTTAGCTGGATGCAGGCCTGGTGTTGATAGTAAACCAAGAAACTATTCTGTTCATGCGGAGTATCCTTTTGGTGCTATTTTTTCTCGGTTTATTAGGGGGGAGTGGGATTTTCTGCACGGTATTTAGTCCTTCGATACTAATAACAGGCGACATGCGAGACTAGTAAAGCAATACCCCAAGCACATATCATGATCTTTTTGAATTTGTGTATGAGATTATTTAAGATTTGGCATAGCCCACCGCCAAAAAAAGTAAGCACAGTATATATCGATTATTCAAGAACCTGTTCAAACTATTATTATTCTATCGATTAAATTCGAATCCAAGATATTGTATTACTGATGGTATCCTTTTCTTCTATTGTTTAATATACGCAAGCACAGATATGTGGATGCGCGTGTGCTTGAAAATGACAGGCCTTGATAGTTTAGAAACGATAACAGGTGCAGTTTATAGTTAATTGTTTCTTGCTCATCGATTTTGAGCTTACGTGGATGACAGTTGTTTTGTTTCTACTGGAGTCCTTTTTTTAAAGGAATTCTGCTGGAGTCCTGGTCGGGCTTGACAAGTCTGCAAACGTTTTGGGGTTGATTTTTATTTAGGCTGTTTTTGCTACGATATTTCAGAGACGTCGATTTGCTGACGCCTCTTGACCAGCACAGTCCGCGGTAGCAGGGGCGAAGCTGTGTAGAGTTTAGGGGTGTCACCCACGAAAATTTTCAAAACTAGTTATATAGACTAGATTTTCACTATATGCATCTCTTAAGAATCATTTCTTTGCATCCACAGGAGATATGCACCACCCTCCAATTCGCTCCAGCTTCGCCACTGCGCAGCAGCAGGGAGCACTCTGCCGACTAGGAGTAGCTAGCTAGATGTAAATGTTGAGATGCTGTGCACTTCGAAAATGTTGAAAGCTTCCATGTCTGATTAGGACAGAACTCATCTGAGAAGTCCAATACGTATTTCTGAACCTACTAACAACTAACAAGACGGCGTTGAGCCTGCAAAATAAACAGAGTGCGCTCAACAAAATAAACTGCATTTCCAGACATTTTTCAGACTAGTGCATACCTTCAGTCATGCTACGACACTGCATAAGCTTAACGAATAAACTGCATTTGCAGACATTTTTCAGACTAGTGCATACTTTCAGTCATGCTACGGCACCGCATCAGCTTAACAATCTGATTTGTGCTCACTTCACTCATACAGCCGGGATGGCAAGCAATTTCATCCTACTACTGTTTGTGTCGTTATTATCGGCGCTGCTGTACAAGCAGATTCAGCTGCCACCGCCGAGGATCCCCCGGTTCGCCGGGCGGCCCACCGGTGATGGCAACCAGGACAAGGCTCTGTGACGGGCTGACGGCTGGCAACTAGCCTACCTGGAAACCGGCGCCCCAAATTAAAGGACAATGCCAAGTACAAGATCATCTTCCACGGATTCGACTCCTACAGGAACGACGCGCTCCAGGTTTCCACGGTAGTATGTTTCTTTTCTTTCTGTGACAGACAGAGTGGAACAGTCCAAGGGACTGACTGTTCCGTAGAGTGAGAAGTTGAGAACCGGTGCAGGAGCTGGGTGTTTAGATGGTGTCCTTCGACCGGCCCGGCTACGCACTCGACATTTTGGAGCTCGCCGACAACCTGCAGCTGGCCCCCAGTTCTACCCCGCTGGCTTCTCCATGGGCGCCGAAATCATGTGAAGCTGGCTCAATTACATGGCCATTCTTGGCCCCCGTGGGCACTGGTGGTCCGGCTTGCTGCCGAACGTCTCCTGGGATGCCTGGTACCAGCAGCGCCCGCAGGATCAGTGGGCGGTCAGGGTCGCACTCGGACATCACCTGCCGTGGCTAACCTGAAGCTGTTCTCGGCCTCTTCCAGCGCCGTCGCTTACAATCCTGCCCTCCTGTCCGAAGAAGACAAGCTGATCAACCCCAAGTTCGCCTACAGAACCTACATGGTATCAGTGACCCGTCGCGCTAGATCACCTTGCTGCCATGAATTCGAAATTCTTGTCCGCACACAGACAGTTTGGAATATTTTGCATCCGCAGATCAGGAAACAGGGGGAGCACGACTGTGCCCGAGTGCCTGCACTGGGACATGATGGTCGGGTTCGGCGAGTGGAGCTGGAGCCCGCTGCAGCTGGCCGAGAACCAGTTCGCCGACGGCCAGGGGAAGGTGCACCTGTGGCACGGCGCCGAGGACCACGCCGCTAGTGCCGGTCAGCCTGTCGCGGTACATCAGCGAGAAGCTGCCATGGGTAGTCTACCACGAGCTCCCCAAGTCGGGTCACCTCTTCCGGATCGCCGACGGGATGCCTGACGTCCTTGTCAAGTCCCTGTTGCTCGGGGTCGGTGATCCATGATCAGCCACATGCAGCCTCAGTCGATGCCTGAATCTCCATGAATCCGTAGTCCACTGGCATTTCGTGGTCCATCTATAATTATTTTTTAAGATTATGGTCACCAGTCTGTCCATCCCATTTCGCTCTCTGCTATTTCAACTATTTTTTTCTATCTACGGTACGCGCAGTGTTTGGACACGCTTTCTACGTCTATTGGTGATCATAGTCTGCTGCTGCCGCCGTAGCAGTGCCGTACGGTACTAGTGGTATACTGGAATACTGCACCGTCCACTGTTTTAGATAGAGATGCCTCATGTGCATTGATATGAGATATCCAGTTCCTTTAGCGAAAAATCCAATTTACAACCATTAAACTGTCGTTACATAGTCATCCAATTTTCAAGTCTAAACTAAGAAACCAAGTAATATAAGTCCAAATAATTAAATTTTATGTAATTTCCATCTAAATCCATGAACTCCAAAGGTAATCATCTAGGTCCATAAACTTTTCAAGTGGTTCGTGTTTACTTGTTTAGTTCAATCAAGATATTTATAATCGTGAACCTAAACTTACATTTAAAATGATCTATTTGAGAAACTTAAAAAACTACATGATTACTTTGAGAGTTCTTATGCCTAAATGGTAAAAATGAAATAGTTTAGAGACATGTGGTACAATGCACTTTATATTTTAAATAAAAATATGAATCATATACTAATATATATATATATATAATTTGTCCATTAGTGTTTTACTTATATTCATGTGGATCTTATTTGTTTCTATTTCTAGTGTTCCATTTTGAGCAATAAAACAATAGGTGTAAGAATAAATAAGTTCCAAATGTATCCAAATAGGGCATCAATATATGGATTATAGTTTGGAACTGTGAGAAACAAGCCCTAAGAGGCAGAGGTTTCGGTGATTAATGACAACTTAATGTCGTTTACTAATGAGTTCATGCTTTGAAGGTTTTTATATTAGTATTTGAGCTCATTGGTTGTTTAAAAGAGATCCCCAATTTCAAATTCTGATGGACGGCTTGTGGTTTAATCGAGCTAGCAAAAAAATCGGGTGTTTCCTTAGCTCTAAGTGCCAAAAGGTGAAGAAGAGCACTTAGTTTTCTTTTTGCTAGCTTTAGTCGAGCCGTACCATCAAGAGGGGTTGAGGTGAGTAGCTTGAGTACTCCATTTCGAGAACTCTCTAACTTTCGAGTGCATCTATGTTCTAAAGCTCAAGCACCTTAAAACATGCCAAAACACACTCACCTTTGTCAATTAAGTCAAGAGAAATCCCTCCAAAAACACTACAAAACTCCGTTATGAAACAGCGCTGAAAACCAAATTTTTATGTACCACCGGACTGTCCGGTGGCTCACCACGGGACTGTCCGGTGGCGCAAAACTTAGCGCAAGGCTACGTCGTTCGGCTGAGCTTTAATAACCACCGGATTATCCGGTGGCTCACCACCGGACTGTCCGGTGAAACCACCGGACGATATAAACCGAGGGCAGTGTTTCCTTCGTCCAGTTTTTTCTAACCACCGGACGTTATAAGCTGAGGGGTTGCCAAGTTGGCTATGGTCAACCCTCCACCGGACTGTCCGGTGGCTCTTAGGCCCTTGGCGCGAAACGGGAATTCAAATTTTATATACCACCGGACTGTCCGGTGGTAAAGCACCGGACTGTCCGGTGGGTACGCAGAAAAACGGTTGGAGCTTCCCAACGGCTAGTTTTGGAGCTCCACCCTATTTAAAGGCTCCCACTCTCCTCATTTACTACCTTTTGCAACCCAGGAACACATACATACACTCAAAGGTCACCTACACCACAAAATCCACACTTAATCTTGAGCTTTGGGCAAGAGACTTGAAGGGAAGAGAACTCCTTGATTGGAGTTGAATCAAGTGAAGCCAAAGCTTGTTACTCTTGGTGATTGCGATCACCTAGACGGCTGCGGTCGTGCGTTCCGCGAGCTCCCGGTGTTTGTGGGAGAAGCGGAGCAAGCTCTTTGCGAAGGGATTGTAACCGGCTCAAGCTCGCCGGTCCGGAGCGGAGAAGAGCTTCATTAAGAAGAAAGCACTTGGTCCGCGGATCAAGGGGTTGCTTGACCTTTGCGAATGTCACTTTGCCAACCTCATTCCTTACGAGGTTTGAGGCCGGAATCCTTACGAGGAGCCCGCGAGAGCAAAGCCTTGCGAGGGGCGCCAAACGAGGAGTAGGGGGTTGAGACCATGTGTCTCCCCGAACCTCAGGAAAAAATCCTTGTGTCTCTCTTTACATTTTCGCATTTAATTTTCACATTTTACTTTCCTAGAATTGCATGCTTGTCTCTAGGTTGTAAACCTTTTGTGCGTGTAGTTCATTAGGATCACTTGTTTAGGCACTAGGGTGAATTGGGACTTGTGCGATAGGTTTTATTTTTGAATTTCGAAATTAGAAGTCCAATTCACCCTTCCTCTTGGACATCTTGATTCTTTCATTTGGTATCAGAGCCGAGTGCTCATTGGTTGAGGCTTCACCGCCTTGAGCAAGATGTCTAGTGGGGAAGGCCCTCCGCCTGTGTTCAATGGCGACGACTTCCCATATTGGAAGGTCCGTATGGAGTCGTACATAGAAGCCATTGATCCTCTACTCTATACCGCGGCCGTCACCGGCTTTCCCGCCGTGGTCGATAAGGATAAGCCCACAATGTCAGAGCAAAATTACGAGAAGTGGAATGCCAAGGTTCATAATGTTCTCTTCCGTGGCTTGTGCAAAGAGGTTTTCAATCGCGTGAGAACCATCAAGGACGCGCACAAGCTATGGGAAGAGATTTGTGCGCTCCATGAGGGAACCTTGAGCGAGAGAGAGCAACGCCATAGTACTCTTAGCAAGAAGCTAAGTGATTTTCGTATGCTTCCTCATGAAAATGCTAATCAAATGTATTCTCGCTTGAATGTGCTTGTAGAGGAGATCAACGGTCTTGGTTTGACTCAAATCAAGGAAGATGATGTGGCAAGGAAGATATTGGACCTTCTTTCGGTCGACAAATATGGCCACATTGTCACGGTTCTTCACCAAACCGACCTCTCCAAAGCTACTCTGTCCGGTGTGTTTGGGAAGATCAATGCTCATGAGATGTATATGCACATCACACCGGATGCGGAGCCTCCAAGCAAGAAAAAGGACATTGCTCTCAAGGCAAGCTCATCAAAAGAAAAGAAATCCACCCCCAAGAAAATCATTGTGGTGGACACTCAAGGAGAAGATGAGCAAGAAGAAGAGGATAGCGATGATGAGGTGGCCCGGCTTGTGCACAAGGTTACTTGTGCCTTGAGTCGCCTTGACAAGAAGGGCATCAAGTACTCATCAAGCAAGAAGAAATTCTTCCCATCCAAGAAGAAGTTTGAAGAAACGGAGTGCTACAAGTGTGGCAAATTTGGCCATTTCTCATACTAATGCCGAGTTGCCACCAAGAAGAAACAAGAAAAGAAAAAGTACAAGAATGACTCAAGTGATGATGAGAAGAAGAACAAGAAGAAGGCTCCCAAGCATTTCAACAAGAAATTCTTCAAGAAGAAGGGCAAGGCTTACATTGGGGAGTGGATGACCGATGAGGATACATCAAGCAATTCCTCCGATGCAAGTGATGATGAAGATAAAGTGGTTGCCGGTCTTGCTATTGTGACTACCTCTACACCGACACCGACTCTATCTACTCCATCATCCACTCCACACCTATGCCCCATGGCTAAAGGTGACAAGGTAAAGACCTTTGACGATTCCTCCGATGACGATGATGATATGCCTTCCTATGATGAACTTGTGAGTCTAGTTGAGGATCAAAACAAGGCATTGAGCAAGTTAAGAGCTAAGCTTGAGAAGATCAAAGTTGAGAAGAAGTCACTCTTGAGCAAGTGCAATGAGCTAGAGAAGAGCAATGATAGTGGCAAGGTTGATAAGTGTGATGCCCCTGGCATCTCAGAAGCCGTACACACAATTATACGTAAGCTAATGATAAACTAAGACTAAATCATGCTTAAGAGAGTAATGAGGAATTGGTAGATAAACCACTAAGTCAGAATTTCTCAAATCTGAAATTTTAGCCCATCCCCAAGTTGATTCTGAAATTACTTTTGAATTCACTATACAACTTCAAAATCTTCCTTTCTATGAAGTGGAATTAAACTTATCACCTTTCATATGCACCTATTGTGGAAGTGATTGGACTTCATTTGATGCCCCAAAAGTTTGAAACAAGAAAGTCTCTCCACAAAGTGAAATTTCTGTTTTAATAAATCATGGAACATAATTGTGTCTAAAATTCAAAATATGTGGGGTTTCAGACCAAAGTCATATTACCAAACTTTTAGGTCATAAACTGGAGAACAATTTTGGTAATTAGAGCTTGATCATATATTGAGTTTTAATTGGAGTTTGGGGTCATTTTATACCAGCACAGAAAACCGGTTCAAATTAGGGCTGATTTGAAATTCCAAATTTACTCTAACCTACAGCCACTTTCATGCAAAGCTCAAATTAGAGAAGTTGTAAGTTTTAAAATTCTAAACAAACTTTTCAAAAGACACCTTGGGAGATAATGTCCATAAATAGGACTTTTGGAATTTCAAATAAATGGGGTTTGTGGGCCAAATTAAACTTGAGAGTTAAATTCAAATGAATTTCATATTTCCATACCGAATTTGAAATCATGCCTATTGACAAAGTTGTAGAGTTCAAAGAGTAGAACATTTCATTCAATTGGAGTTTTTCCAAATTCGGCCTCTAAATTGGTCTAAATGGCGATTTTCAACACAAGAGAAAACACATTTTTCTATTTTCTTTTCCCTCCTTTTTCCCGGTCGATGACAGGTGGGCCCCACGCCCCCGGCCGCCACCGTGTCCGGGCCGATGGCGACCATGCGGCCGGCGACGGCCGGGCAGCGCCGCGCGCCCACGGATCGCCGCCGTGGCCTCCGCCCCGACCGGCCGCGCCCTCCTCTTGAACCCAGACACCATCCCATCCCCGCTCCACTCGCCCGCGCCCTCTTCCCTCGCTTTCCCCTGCCCGGCCTCTTCCCGAGCGCAGAGGCGCGGCCGCCATTGGAGCCACGGCAAGCTCGCGCCCCCGCCTCCTCCGGCCCTCTCCGTCCGAGCCGCCATCCCCACCGGCCTCGCCTCGAGCATCTCCACCCTCCCCGCCATTTCTCGGCCCCGCCCTGCCACCTCCAGCCGCTCCGCGTGCGCGCACGCCGCGGCCGCGCCATGGCCTAGCCCGCGGCGAGCGAGCTACGCCGGATGCCTCTGGCCGCCTCCCCTTCGTCCAACGCGCGCCCCGTCGTCGCCGCACCTCCCTCCACCGAAGCCCCAAGCCCTAGGCCGCCGCCGTCGGCCCTAGCCCCTTTCCCCACGCGCGACGCCGCGCGCCGCCCCGGCTCACCCGCGCCTCAACGCGGAGGGTCTTCCTCCGGCCATCCCCGCCCCTCCACTCCCCCACCGCCGACTTCCTTACCTCGCCGCGCGCCTCACGTGCCCACCCTCGCCGCCTCTCGGTGCCCGAGCCGCCGGAACCGAAGCCGCGCCGCCGTCTCCGCGCGCCGTCGCCACCTTCGGTTCACCGGCGCCGCGCCTCCTCTCCTCTCCACCACCGGCAACGAGGTCAAGGGGGAACGGACGCCCGTGGACGGGAACACGTCCCCGGGCCCGGTCGGCTTCAAGACCGGCCACCACGCCGCCGGCGCAGCCCCGCCGTTCCCTCCCCGCGCGCCGTGTTCCACCCCGACGCGAGGAAGAAGAAGAGAAAGGTAGATTTGCGGTTTAGCCCTGGATGTTTTGCGTTTTTACAGATCCAACCCGAGCGCTGTGTACTGTGTCTTGCGGATCTCACGAGCTAGCCCCTGGAAGTTATAGATAATTGCGTATAGGTCCTAGATCTATATTTATTTTGAGCTGAAACTTTGAAAAATCATATCAATTCAAAGAAAAATCCAAAATGGGCAAACTCAGTACCTATGAACTCCTCTTGAGTAGATCTACAGGTTAGGTATGATGAAGATGAGTGAAATGACCATTTTACCCTCGGTTTTGTGCATGTATGTAAAAGGAAAATAAATAGAAAAAGTGATCTAGATGAACTTCTAAAATGGTAAAACTTGGTCAGTATGCTTTGTAGCACATGAGAACACTATGACAAACTTTATGGCCATAGTGCTTGCTGTTAGGTGGGGCTTTGCCATTATATTTGCATAATGTACCTTTCTATTAATTAAAAAATGAACACCATGCAAAACCTGCTAGAATGAGTCATCTGGTATTTTTCCTATGCACTAGATAACTGATAAGAGTCACTGGTAAAATATGAGATTGTGCATGTCAAGTTTGAGTGGTGTTTTGAAATGGACAAAGTGCCACTAGCTAGGAAAGAAAATAAGAAAAAAAAAAGTGGGGTTAAATGGCTAGGAAAATTTCAGGAGAACTTTGGTAGCTTGTACATGATACATAGGACTCAGAAAGTATATATGTGCATGTTTAAACCACTGTTTTGTATTAGGTAAACTCTTTTGCTAATTACACTCTAAGAGTAAGCTAGTTTAGTTAATATGATTAGTTGAGCTAGCTTTAGGTGATGGTTTATACGATTTCTTAAAAGATGGCATGCAGGATTTCCTAGGAGAGTATGAATGCCTTCCTCGGGAGGTAGACCTTAAATAAGAAGGCTTGTTTACTTTGACATGTAGTATCCACCGTGGGTTACTTTTCTACTGCACTCTATCCTGCATTGCATCCTTACACTCATTTGCATATCTGGCATGCATATAGACCACGGGATCGAGGAGCCGACGCAGGATCTACCGTTGATCGAGAAGCCAGACGACAAGTGGAACCCGAAGCAAGAAGACGACGTGTCGCTGAGTTGGCCGTCCCTGTAACAAGGGGTTGCCTGGGGCACAGCCTCACAACCCGGCAAACTAACAGTAGTTTAGTTTGTTCAAGTTGTCAACAACAAAGGTAGGCCCCTTAGGCATTTTCACCTATCTAGGGAGTCTCACCACCCTATTCTTGTTTGTGCATTACGTTTAGGGTTTTTATGAAACCCCACATGCATAAATCCTTGATGCCCAAAGTAGGAAGGATCAAACGAAGTCTATGCTTAGCCATGCTTAGACGGTAGAAGACGAGTGAAGGTATTCACTCGCGAGATGATAGGGCCTACAAATGTTTTTACAAAACCTTGGAATCGAAAGGAAATCTGTTATGACTTGATGATAAGTTGAGACCGGGCGGAGATATGGTTTGATATGATGAGATTTGTGATAATATGTTGGTGGACTCCGCCCGAGTCGATTAAGGCCCGTCCGCTGTTCGCCTGCTGATTGGCATAACATTGCTAGAGTGCTTATCCGGTATATGGGGCCGGTGAAACCTTACTTGTGCCATCCAAAGAACAGAGACACGTTCCTACCCACTGGTTGCGAGGAAGGTGGTCCGGGGGAGCTTGGTACTCATGACGGGGAGACCGGGATGCCGGCAGGCTCGTCATGGGGGCACAACCCGGAGGTCAGGCGGGAGTGAATCGAACTTGGGATGGGACAAGTGGAGGCGGGGGACCATATGTGGGAAAGCCGTCGTGTCAGTAAGCATATGGGCCCCTGGCATTTTTAGTTCTTCCCGGGAATTCAAAATCGATTCGAATCGCTGATGCTCACCAGGTGTGAGAATGCCAAATATCACTGACGGGCAACGTAGTAACAACTTAAATACTTTATGCTTATATTCATGTTTTATATACAACATGCTTGGATAAGTATGATCCGTCCGACTATTCATAGTGCTTCCCATCCACTGAGAGGAGGTTGATGGATTTGGGAGATGCTTCGAGGTCGAGGGAGAGATGACCCGACGTATAGGGGCATCGCTCCTGAGACGGCTACTCCCAAGAGTTCGATGGGGGCTCTATGAATCTTGGGACGGGGCATGCGTTCATGTCTTATTTTTCTGCAAGTTTTTCCCCCTATGATAATGTTGATAATCATAACTAAGGGGTAGCAGTTGTCAAATCCTGCTATCTTATGATAACATGTTTTAAATAAACAATCAATGGCTAAGGACCCACTTCTAGTAAGCTTATGCGGGTTAGAAGTCAGTCCACCAAAAAGCCTTGCATAATCTCAAATGTGTCGGGCTGAAACCGCCCACGGGTAAGTCCTACGAGTTCCCCACGAACTCACCGTTTGTTGTTGATATTTTTCTTTTAGGTGCATATCAGATTATGATCAAGGATGACTACGGTGGGCTCGAGGTCATACTTGATGTTTACTTTCCGCTGCACGTTACATCTTTGTAACGATATGTATTCCGCTGCGAGGTTTATTTTGAAGTTCTTTTTCACTACCTTGTACTCCTTTTGAGCAAAAGTATTTGTAATCAATCGAACTATGTTTGTATGAAATGGTGGGTTGTTGTAATTGTTGCGGCTCTTCCGAGAGCTTAACGTGTGTGATGTCGGCATCCCTGGGAGATGGTTTCATCGAGTGCCCTTCTGGGTAGCTCGACGGACTACCGAGTTTAGTTCGGTCTAAGTGCACTGTGGGCCAGTGGTGGCAGGTGTATTTAGCCCGTATTAAATCGGCGGTTCCGCCACAGCTGGTATCAGAGCCGATCATGCACGAGCAACAATTATAACAACTTCGTTTTGATTTCAAAAGCCTATTTTCCAAATCTTTTCAGAGTATTTGCGAAAATGAGAGATATCGCGTATATGCCCATTATAAGGATGTTAGGAGATATCAGGTGACATCACTAACATTCTGACCTAGATAGAATTCATATGCATTTTGGGCGCTTTGAGAAGCAACTATTCGGCCATAGCTATCCCCAGTACTGGTGGAAGCTATTGGGTTTTGCGAATAGTTGTAATCTCTGCATTCATGCTGTATAAGTAAAAGCTCTTTAAGGGTGGTGGGCATGTTTGAGGCCTTCATACCCACCACACTTACATTCGGTTTTGGGATCCACCTTTTTCTCGACAATCCCCAGTACTGGTGGAAAGTTAGGCTTTGAGGAAAAGGTGCAGCGGCCCCCCAACGTTGTCCACGCAGCGGTCACGCGTGGATGCCACATTATGTGGTAATGTATGAGCATGCATTTTTCTGCAGGTACACTAACCACGTGCGAAATTAAGAACGACTAGGACTCGACTAGTTGCATTAAGAAGAGACGTGCATATATGTCACCGAATATCGCTAGTTGTATACTTAGAAAGTGTGATGTGAGACCAGATAGGACGGGCATACATCATTCCATCTCATCTCATGTGCCTTACTTGTTCTGCTTGAAAATAACTAGATTTCTTACTGCATCTATAAGTATATTTGTTGGGTAGTAGCATTTTACATATAAATCCTGTCTGCGGTTTTAAGATGCATTTCAAACTACGAATAAAATCAACAGAAACTTATTATAAGAACCTAGTAGTACAAGAAATTTCTAAACAACTTATGTATAGATTACTTGCTCTGAAAGTAAATACGAGCGAGGTACCAGTTTAGGGCGTGTCCTATGTCCATTTTAAAACAAGTATTATATATAAAAGTTGTAGTGCAAAAATTTCAACCAACAAATTGATCTATAACGACCCTTCGGCAAAATACTCTGGACATTAACTTACAACCATTTTAAGTCCAAGCTTACATCTAGGTAGCAAGTACGAAATTTAGAAGATGAAGTTCGGGACATAACTTAATTGGCACATGAATACAAATTGCCTTATGACCACATTTGGCCTTTGAAACTATCAAATTGACGGGAGCCTTATTCTTCCTGCTACAGATGTCGCAACCCTCGACACCACCTTTCGACTTATGTCCTGGCCACCATGAATCCATGACAGCTAAAACCATAATACCTAAAGGCAGCATGAAGAGAAAAGCGGGAGAGCCCTCCACCGATGCAGCTTCGGTTCAACACCTGCGACCTGGGATGGTTCTGTTAAAAGGATTTGTCAAGCCTGAAGATCAAATCGGGCAGGTTCGTATGTGTCGACAACTGGGTAAGGGCCCAGGAGGATTTTATAGACCCAGCTACAAAAACGGTGCCAAGCTGAATTTATGGATGATGTCTCTAGGAAAGAACTGGGATCTGACTACTCGCTCGTATGGACCAACACGTCCCTTCGATGGAGCACAAGCCCCGACAATACCAGATGCTTTCAAGATGATTGCTCAAACTGCGAACTCCACTGCAAACGAGTTTCCTCAGATTAACCCGGACGTATGCATCGTCAACTACTACACCAACTCCGGGAAGCTCGGACTTCACCAAGACAAGGACGAGTCAGAGAGTAGCCTTACCAAAGGTTTACCTTTCATATCCATCTCCATAGGAGACACCGCCGAGTTCTTGTTCGGCAACACAAGAGACAAAGACCAAGCGACCAAGATCAACCTCGAATCTGGTGACGTTCTCATACTCGGTGGAGAATCAAGATTGTTATTTCATGGCGTTTCCCGCGTGAAGACCGACACTGCACCAAGTTGGTTGAAAGAAGAAACGGGCATTCGTCCTGGACGTATCAATCTTACGTTTAGGCAGTATTAGCTAGATACTAGTTGGTGTGCTAGCAGTCATCGCAAACTGTTGTAATAAGAGGAGGTTGACTCTCATAACCCTCGAGTCTCCCATGTATCCAGCTCCTTGCAGTCGGCATATGTCCCACCCTCATGGCTAATGTAACTCTATTTTCAATGGAGCATTCTAAACTCTTGCAGTTCTCACGTTTCACGCTTTTGTCATTCAGGCACTTCAGTCCCTGTAATCCATGACACTTTTGTTGTGGTTACCTCGTTCCTGATTGAAATAAGTCTGATGAGTTATACCTCCGAAAACATTATGCTATGGCGTGTAAAACTCCTTGTCTATGTCTTTCTATAATCCTGTGTTATTCGCATATCCCCTGAAGTTGGAAAGAAATACCGCACTTGATGGGGTGTCTACCCGAGTAGTCTATGGTGCCGCGACGGAACCTAGGGCCCTGTGTGCACGGCCGTCACACGGTTCCACTAGGGGCGCGCAGGTATCAAGACATGCAAAGGCATGACACCGCTGCATTTGTGGAACATTCCTATCCAACTCCTAACCCCTTGTGGACCTCTATACATCTCATTCGTGGAGAAAATTTACTCTAATTCCACTGCCACCTTGTATCATTTCATTGCTTTGTTTCACCTTGCCCTTCGTGGTCTGTGGGGGAAAGATCCACCCTAACCCCACTATCGTTCACACCTTTCTCTTGCCTTGTTGAACCATGTTCTTCTCGATCCGTGAGACGAGCCAAATCTATGGCTCCACCCGTCCACATCTTTTCGTTGACTTTGTTTATCCTTGCTGGTCATGCTTCACGGGGATGAGCAATTCTATTCTACACGATACCTTCACAACCATTGGTCCAAATCTCGGATTTCTCTGCGCTTACCCCGATTCTCGTTAACGTCTTGTATATGTGGAAATGCTTGATTCCATTCCCACTGTCTTACTACATCATCTCATTTCTTCTTCCAACTGGCCTCTCTCTAAATTGTGGAGACAGTCAAACTCTGTTTCCACTGCTTTCTATTACATTCCTTTCTGGTATATATTAAACCTTATCTTCTGAAGATGAACTTCAGCACCATCCACCGCGCTAAGCTTTTGTTCTCGGCTAGTGCTTTTGTCATATCGTCCTTTTCAAGAAGTTGCCTCGCTCTTCTTTGAAATTCATCTTCAGTTAAGCGTACTAATACTGACTATTGTTTCGTTAGTAAGCGCGCATCATATGCCTATACTTCTCTTGGTCAGTCTTGATCGATTCCATGAAATCATACCAACCATCACTTTGTCTGGGTGAATATGCCCTGTTCTTTTTCCACGGCATCCTTCCCGAAACAATGAGTAGAATGTGCTATGTATCACCACGTCTTACTCTTTGAGGAATGTTCGGATTCAATACCTTATATGTGTACACAGTCCCTATCGAATGAAATGAATGTGTCTCTCAGAAGCACATCCATTGATAACCCGTTGAATCCCAAGAGCCTTCGTGGTTCGGTCTTCCGATTGTGTACACTTTGCTTCTGATTGTTCTGAGACCTATATATTCATCACGTTTCTAAATCTTGGGGTCAAAGTCAGGGAGTAACCCTGTTCCAGTATTCGAGTAAATCACTATCGTTTTCACGTTGGCCACACCGTATTTGTGGTTTGTTCGTTCGCTCTCATATAATCCACGACTTGCCGGGCACCTGGGAAAGACCACCTTAGAAGTATTCAAAGCTTTGTAACTAACTTGTGTTAAGGAGGCACTAACCATTCACGAGCCAGTTAACAAAGCAAGTTGGTGAAGGATTAAGGTCACCATGTGTGACAGAAGCACACAAATCACGACGCCGAAACCATTTACCCTTCGCGGTAAGCCGTAGAACCCCGCTTCCTCCAAATCTCGGGACGAGACTTCTTTAAGGGGGGTGGGTTGTGATGCCCCTGGCATCTCAGAAGCCGTACACACAATTATACGTAAGCTAATGATAAACTAAGACTAAATCATGCTTAAGAGAGTAATGAGGAATTGGTAGATAAACCACTAAGTTAGAATTTCTCAAATCTGAAATTTTAGCCCATCCCCAAGTTGATTCTGAAATTACTTTTGAATTCACTATACAACTTCAAAATCTTCCTTTCTATGAAGTGGAATTAAACTTATCACCTTTCATATGCACCTATTGTGGAAGTGATTGGACTTCATTTGATGCCCCAAAAGTTTGAAACAAGAAAGTCTCTCCACAAAGTGAAATTTCTGTTTTAATAAATCATGGAACATAATTGTGTCTAAAATTCAAAATATGTGGGGTTTCAGACCAAAGTCATATTACCAAACTTTTAGGTCATAAACTGGAGAACAATTTTGGTAATTAGAGCTTGATCATATATTGAGTTTTAATTGGAGTTTGGGGTCATTTTATACCAGCACAGAAAACCGGTTCAAATTAGGGCTGATTTGAAATTCCAAATTTACTCTAACCTACAGCCACTTTCATGCAAAGCTCAAATTAGAGAAGTTGTAAGTTTTAAAATTCTAAACAAACTTTTCAAAAGACACCTTGGGAGATAATGTCCATAAATAGGACTTTTGGAATTTCAAATAAATGGGGTTTGTGGGCCAAATTAAACTTGAGAGCTAAATTCAAATGAATTTCATATTTCCATACCGAATTTGAAATCATGCCTATTGACAAAGTTGTAGAGTTCAAAGAGTAGAACATTTCATTCAATTGGAGTTTTTCCAAATTCGGCCTCTAAATTGGTCTAAATGGCGATTTTCAACACAAGAGAAAACACATTTTTCTATTTTCTTTTCCCTCCTTTTTCCCGGTCGATGACAGGTGGGCCCCACGCCCCCGGCCGCCACCGTGTCCGGGCCGATGGCGACCATGCGGCCGGCGACGGCCGGGCAGCGCCGCGCGCCCACGGATCGCCGCCGTGGCCTCCGCCCCGACCGGCCGCGCCCTCCTCTTGAACCCAGACACCATCCCATCCCCGCTCCACTCGCCCGCGCCCTCTTCCCTCGCTTTCCCCTGCCCGGCCTCTTCCCGAGCACAGAGGCGCGGCCGCCATTGGAGCCACGGCAAGCTCGCGCCCCCGCCTCTTCCGGCCCTCTCCGTCCGAGCCGCCATCCCCACCGGCCTCGCCTCGAGCATCTCCACCCTCCCCGCCATTTCTCGGCCCCGCCCTGCCACCTCCAGCCGCTCCGCGTGCGCGCACGCCGCGGCCGCGCCATGGCCTAGCCCGCGGCGAGCGAGCTACGCCGGATGCCTCTGGCCGCCTCCCCTTCGTCCAACGCGCGCCCCGTCGTCGCCGCACCTCCCTCCACCGAAGCCCCAAGCCCTAGGCCGCCGCCGTCGGCCCTAGCCCCTTTCCCCACGCGTGACGCCGCGCGCCGCCCCGGCTCACCCGCGCCTCAACGCGGAGGGTCTTCCTCCGGCCATCCCCGCCCCTCCACTCCCCCACCGCCGACTTCCTTACCTCGCCGCGCGCCTCACGTGCCCACCCTCGCCGCCTCTCGGTGCCCGAGCCGCCGGAACCGAAGCCGCGCCGCCGTCTCCGCGCGCCGTCGCCACCTTCGGTTCACCGGCGCCGCGCCTCCTCTCCTCTCCACCACCGGCAACGAGGTCAAGGGGGAACGGACGCCCGTGGACGGGAACACGTCCCCGGGCCCGGTCGGCTTCAAGACCGGCCACCACGCCGCCGGCGCAGCCCCGCCGTTCCCTCCCCGCGCGCCGTGTTCCACCCCGACGCGAGGAAGAAGAAGAGAAAGGTAGATTTGCGGTTTAGCCCTGGATGTTTTGCGTTTTTACAGATCCAACCCGAGCGCTGTGTACTGTGTCTTGCGGATCTCACGAGCTAGCCCCTGGAAGTTATAGATAATTGCGTATAGGTCCTAGATCTATATTTATTTTGAGCTGAAACTTTGAAAAATCATATCAATTCAAAGAAAAATCCAAAATGGGCAAACTCAGTACCTATGAACTCCTCTTGAGTAGATCTACAGGTTAGGTATGATGAAGATGAGTGAAATGACCATTTTACCCTCGGTTTTGTGCATGTATGTAAAAGGAAAATAAATAGAAAAAGTGATCTAGATGAACTTCTAAAATGGTAAAACTTGGTCAGTATGCTTTGTAGCACATGAGAACACTATGACAAACTTTATGGCCATAGTGCTTGCTGTTAGGTGGGGCTTTGCCATTATATTTGCATAATGTACCTTTCTATTAATTAAAAAATGAACACCATGCAAAACCTGCTAGAATGAGTCATCTGGTATTTTTCCTATGCACTAGATAACTGATAAGAGTCACTGGTAAAATATGAGATTGTGCATGTCAAGTTTGAGTGGTGTTTTGAAATGGACAAAGTGCCACTAGCTAGGAAAGAAAATAAGAAAAAAAAAAGTGGGGTTAAATGGCTAGGAAAATTTCAGGAGAACTTTGGTAGCTTGTACATGATACATAGGACTCAGAAAGTATATATGTGCATGTTTAAACCACTGTTTTGTATTAGGTAAACTCTTTTGCTAATTACACTCTAAGAGTAAGCTAGTTTAGTTAATATGATTAGTTGAGCTAGCTTTAGGTGATGGTTTATACGATTTCTTAAAAGATGGCATGCAGGATTTCCTAGGAGAGTATGAATGCCTTCCTCGGGAGGTAGACCTTAAATAAGAAGGCTTGTTTACTTTGACATGTAGTATCCACCGTGGGTTACTTTTCTACTGCACTCTATCCTGCATTGCATCCTTACACTCATTTGCATATCTGGCATGCATATAGACCACGGGATCGAGGAGCCGACGCAGGATCTACCGTTGATCGAGAAGCCAGACGACAAGTGGAACCCGAAGCAAGAAGACGACGTGTCGCTGAGTTGGCCGTCCCTGTAACAAGGGGTTGCCTGGGGCACAGCCTCACAACCCGGCAAACTAACAGTAGTTTAGTTTGTTCAAGTTGTCAACAACAAAGGTAGGCCCCTTAGGCATTTTCACCTATCTAGGGAGTCTCACCACCCTATTCTTGTTTGTGCATTACGTTTAGGGTTTTTATGAAACCCCACATGCATAAATCCTTGATGCCCAAAGTAGGAAGGATCAAACGAAGTCTATGCTTAGCCATGCTTAGACGGTAGAAGACGAGTGAAGGTATTCACTCGCGAGATGATAGGGCCTACAAATGTTTTTACAAAACCTTGGAATCGAAAGGAAATCTGTTATGACTTGATGATAAGTTGAGACCGGGCGGAGATATGGTTTGATATGATGAGATTTGTGATAATATGTTGGTGGACTCCGCCCGAGTCGATTAAGGCCCGTCCGCTGTTCGCCTGCTGATTGGCATAACATTGCTAGAGTGCTTATCCGGTATATGGGGCCGGTGAAACCTTACTTGTGCCATCCAAAGAACAGAGACACGTTCCTACCCACTGGTTGCGAGGAAGGTGGTCCGGGGGAGCTTGGTACTCATGACGGGGAGACCGGGATGCCGGCAGGCTCGTCATGGGGGCACAACCCGGAGGTCAGGCGGGAGTGAATCGAACTTGGGATGGGACAAGTGGAGGCGGGGGACCATATGTGGGAAAGCCGTCGTGTCAGTAAGCATATGGGCCCCTGGCATTTTTAGTTCTTCCCGGGAATTCAAAATCGATTCGAATCGCTGATGCTCACCAGGTGTGAGAATGCCAAATATCACTGACGGGCAACGTAGTAACAACTTAAATACTTTATGCTTATATTCATGTTTTATATACAACATGCTTGGATAAGTATGATCCGTCCGACTATTCATAGTGCTTCCCATCCACTGAGAGGAGGTTGATGGATTTGGGAGATGCTTCGAGGTCGAGGGAGAGATGACCCGACGTATAGGGGCATCGCTCCTGAGACGGCTACTCCCAAGAGTTCGATGGGGGCTCTATGAATCTTGGGACGGGGCATGCGTTCATGTCTTATTTTTCTGCAAGTTTTTCCCCCTATGATAATGTTGATAATCATAACTAAGGGGTAGCAGTTGTCAAATCCTGCTATCTTATGATAACATGTTTTAAATAAACAATCAATGGCTAAGGACCCACTTCTAGTAAGCTTATGCGGGTTAGAAGTCAGTCCACCAAAAAGCCTTGCATAATCTCAAATGTGTCGGGCTGAAACCGCCCACGGGTAAGTCCTACGAGTTCCCCACGAACTCACCGTTTGTTGTTGATATTTTTCTTTTAGGTGCATATCAGATTATGATCAAGGATGACTACGGTGGGCTCGAGGTCATACTTGATGTTTACTTTCCGCTGCACGTTACATCTTTGTAACGATATGTATTCCGCTGCGAGGTTTATTTTGAAGTTCTTTTTCACTACCTTGTACTCCTTTTGAGCAAAAGTATTTGTAATCAATCGAACTATGTTTGTATGAAATGGTGGGTTGTTGTAATTGTTGCGGCTCTTCCGAGAGCTTAACGTGTGTGATGTCGGCATCCCTGGGAGATGGTTTCATCGAGTGCCCTTCTGGGTAGCTCGACGGACTACCGAGTTTAGTTCGGTCTAAGTGCACTGTGGGCCAGTGGTGGCAGGTGTACTTAGCCCGTATTAAATCGGCGGTTCCGCCACAATAAGATGCAAAAGAAGATCAATTGTATTGAAGAGGCCAATAAGAAGCTTTCATCAACAAACAAGCAATTGTTCAAAGAAAGAGATGCACTTGATGATGGCTACAAGATGATCAAGAAGTCTCACATTGAGCAAACACAAGAAATCAAAGAGCTCAATGAGACTTTAGATGATGTGAATAAGTGCTATAGGGAGTTGGCAACCACTCATGAAGATCTTTGTGAAAGAAATCGCATTTTGCAACTCCATAGCATTGAGCTTGATGAAGCAAGAAAAGGGCTAGAGGCAAAACTTCAAGAGATCAACTCTCTTCACAAGATTGATGAATCTCCTAATGACATTAACTCTTGTGAGAAGACATGTGTGCTCCCAAAAGTGAGCATAAGAAGCTACTGATTGAACTTGAGAAGCTCAAGATTGAATTGAGAAAATCCCCCAATGTGCTCAAGGGAGACAAGCCATGTGAAAAGTGCAAGAACAAGAGCTCAAGTGATAAAGAAGCTAATGTTCTTATCAAGCTAAAGGATGAGAATGAAGATCTCAAACTTAAGGTTAAGAGCATGAAGTCTGGATATGGCACATTGCTCAAGGGAAATGAAAAATACAATGAGATGCTTACATTCCACGCCATCAACTATGAGAGAAATGGGCTTGGTTACCCACCGTTCAAGGATACTTGCAAGCTGGCACCATCCATCAAGTTAGAAAAGCCAAAATGGTGCACCGAGTGCATCACCGAAGGTCACTTCATGTTTGAGTGCAATGCTTCTCCCAAGAAGCCCATTGACAAGCAATTGAGAGCATTTGCATTTGATGCTCATTAGGTGCTTCAAAGGAACTCAAAAGGACAAGTGAAGGCAAGGTTTATGGGAAAGAAGGATGAGACTAGACAAAAGAAGCTTTGGGTGCCTAAAGCTATCATTCCAAAGATTACTAACCCCAATGCTAGATGGACTCCTAAGCCTAAGCCAAATGCACTTACTCTTCAGTGGGTGCCCAAGTCTCAAGCTTGATTTATTTGTGTGTAGGTGAACTACAAGATCGGAGGATCACATTGGGTGATGGATAGTGGATGCACACAACATATGACTGGTGATTCCCGGATGTTCACCTCACTTAGTGGAGATGTGGAGAATTTTGACAAGATCACATTTGGTGACAATTCCAAGGGGAAAGTTGAAGGTTTGGGCAAGATTGAGATATCAAGTGAATACTCCATCAATAATGTGTTGCTAGTTGACTCCTTGAATTTCAATCTATTGTCGGTTGGTCAATTATGTGATTTAGGTTTCCAATGGCTATTCAAGCCAAATGAAGTGATTGTGAGCAAGATTGATGGTGGTGAAGAAGTCTTCAAGGGATTCCAACACAATAATCTTTACCTTGTTGATTTCAACTCAAAAAAGGCCAATTTGCAAGCATGCTTATTCTCCAAGAACTCAATGGGTTGGTTGTGGCATAGAAGGCTAGCTCATGTTGGAATGAGCACACTCAAGAAGGTCACGAAGAAGGATTTAGTCCGAGGCTTAAAAGATATCACATTTGAGAAGGACAAGTTGTGTAGTGCATGTCAAGCCGGCAAACAAGTTGCAAACACTCATCCAAGCAAGACATTCATGTCAACCTCAAGGCCACTAGAGCTACTTCATATGGATCTCTTTGGTCCTAACACTTATACAAGCATTGGTGGAAATAATTATGGTTTTGTCATTGTTGATGACTTCTCAAGATATACATGGGTTTACTTTCTCGAGGACAAAACCGAAGTGGCTCATGTCTTTAGCAAGTTTGCCAAGAGAGCTCAAAATGAATTCAACACTTCAATTGTAAAGATTAGAAGTGACAATGGAAGAGAGTTTGACAACACCAACATTGAAGAGTACTGTGATGAAGTTGGAATCAAACATGAGTTCTCTGCTACATACACTCCTCAACAAAATGGTGTAGTGGAGAGAAAAAATAGGACACTCATCACTCTGGCAAGATTAATGCTTGATGAATATGGCACAAGTGAGAAGTTTTGGGCCGAAGTAATCAACACCGCTTGCTATGCATCCAACTGATTGTATCCTCACCGCCTCCTTGACAAGACTCCATATGAATTGCTCAATGGGAGAAAACCCAATATCTCATATTTCCGAGTGTTCGGGTGCAAATGCTATATCTACAAGAAGCGCCAACACTTGGGTAAGTTCCAAAGGCGTTGTGATATTGGTTTCTTACTTGGTTACTCATCAAAGTCCAAAGCATACCGCGTATTCAACAATGCCACCGGCATGGTTGAAGAGACGTATGATGTGGAATTTGATGAATCTAATGGCTCCCAAGGAGCACATGTTGATGCTATGGATATAGATGAGGAACCACTTGTAGAAACAATGAAAAATATGCCAATCGGTGATATCAAGCCTAAAGAGGATGAATATAAAGTGCAAACTATTGATCCACCATTCTCTTCCATGGCACCTCAAGATGGTAGTGAACAAGACAAGATCCTTCCAAATGAAGATGTTCATGTACCTCAAGAGCAAATCGATGAGCAAGCTCAAGATGTTGGTACACCGGTTCAAGCACCTCAAGTGGCACCTCAAAGAAGAAGTCAACTCACAAGTGGACACCCCAAAGAACTCATCATTGGTAGTCCAACCAGAGGAGTAACAACAAGATCTCGCAATACCACCGCATTTGTTCAAGCCTACTCCTTTGTCTCTAGTGTTAAACCATCAACAATTGACCAAGCTTTGAGTGATCCGGATTGGGTAAATGCCATGCATGAAGAGCTTAACAATTTCACTAGAAATGAAGTTTGGACACTTGAAGCTAGACCAAAGGGTGCTAGAGTGATTGGAACTAAGTGGGTCTTTAGGAACAAGCAAGATGATGAAGGCAACATTGTGAGAAACAAGGCAAGGCTTGTGGCAAAAGGATACTCTCAAGTTGAAGGAATTGATTTTGGAGAGACTTTTGCACCGGTTGCAAGATTAGAGGCTATTCGGTTTCTTCTAGCTTATGCATCCCATCATGACATGAAGCTATATCAAATGGATGTGAAGAGTGCATTTCTCAATGGATACATCAATGAGCTAGTATATGTTGAGTAACCACCCGGTTTTGAAGACCCAAACCATCCCAATCATGTATATAGGTTGTCCAAAGCTCTCTATGGATTAAAGCAAGCACCGCGAGCTTGGTATGAGAGGCTTAGGGACTTCCTCATTGAAAAAGGTTTTACAAATGGCCGAGTTGACACCACTCTATTCATCAAAAAGACGGACAATGATCTCCTTGTTTGCCAAGTGTATGTTGATGATATCATTTTTGGCTCGACAAATGAAGAGTATTGCACGGAGTTTGGCAAGATGATGGCAAAGGAATTTGAAATGTCGATGATCGGGGAGCTCACTTTCTTCCTTGGGTTTCAAATCAAGCAACTAAGAGAAGGAACTTTCATCTATCAAGAAAAGTATACAAGAGACCTATTCAAGAGATTCAAGATGGATGATTGCAAGCCGATTGAAACTCCAATGGCAACTAATATAAAGCTCGATCCCGACGAGAGTGGTATCAAGGTGGACCAAACTCTCTACCGGTCCATGATAGGTTCGCTTCTCTACTTGTGTGCTTCTAGGCCGGATATCATGTTTAGTGTGTGCTTGTGTGCCCGGTTTCAAGCCGATCCCAAGGAGTCTCACCTCACTGCGGTGAAGAGAATCCTAAGATATCTCAAGCACACCCCTAGCATAGGTTTGTGGTACTCCAAAGGCGCTAGTTTTGAACTCTTGGGCTACACGGATTCAGACTTTGTCGGATGCCGTGTTGAGCGTAAGAGTACCTCCGGGGGTTGCTACTTACTAGGGTGCTCGCTCGTTTCATGGTCTTCTAAGAAGCAAAACTGCGTATCCTTATCCACCGCGGAAGCGGAATATATAGCGGCCGGGTCCTCTTGTGCCCAACTTCTATATATGAAGCAAACGCTCAAGGATTACGGAGTGGAGCTTACTAGGATCCCTCTTCTTTGTGACAACGAGAGCGCGGTTAAGCTTACCAACAATCCGATCCAACACTCTCGAACCAAGCACATAGATATCCGCCATCACTTCATAAGGGACCACGTTGCAAAGGGAGACATCCTCTTGCGAAATGTGGGTACTAAGGAGCAATTGGCGGACATCTTCACCAGGCCACTAGATGAGAGTAACTTTTGTAGGCTACGTGGTGAGCTCAACGTGTTAGATGCTAGAACGATCATGTAAGTTGCCTTGCCATATAATTTGCATCATCTAGGAGTAAGTTACTTGCCTAACCGTTGCAAGATAGAGAGGAGCAAGGGTCTAGCATGAGCCGGTGGAACTTGGTTTCGCTCATGGCTTGTTGAAAGGCTCCTCTTGAAGAAGCTTGTGGGGGGAGTAAATGTGGCAAGTATAGATTTATTTTTCCGCGTGCATTGCATTCCTTGTCATATAAATGTGCACGCATGTTTCATCTCCTATCCATGTTTGTTGTAGCTTGCACGTGCAATGCATTCGATAGTGTCACAAAGGAGCACTCTTGATGATATCGAGACTTGTTCAATGTACAAGCTTCTCAAGTCATGAAAAGAGAATAGAGCAAAGGTCTAGCATTGTTCTTCATGCTTATTGGGTCAAATCCCTCCGGGACAGGAGTTAATCATCTCTAGTTCTCCTACGGATAGAACCATGCATTTTTTTTGTTCTTATTTGCCTATTTTCTTGGATTTGGAGTTTATATTTGAAAAATCAAAACTACACTTATAGCATGAGAAAATGCACCTATCTTAGAGGTTTTGAGGGATAAGGGTTTCACCTTGAATTGTCCATACTTGTGTTTATTTGAATCTCCAAAAAAGTTGGACAAGAAAAGGAGTCTTTAGCGCTAACTGTGTCTGTGCATTGCCACCGGACTGTCCGGTGGTACACCACCGGACCGTCTGGTGGCTGCACTTCCTTTTCTACCAAAAACCATCTCAGTCTATATCGTCCGACGGTACCGCCGGACTGTCCGGTGGCTAACCACCGGACCGTCCGGTGGTGGTACCGTCTCCTCCTCAAGAAAGCTCCCTTCTCGACCTTTTTCGTCCGATGGATCCGTCGGACAGTCCGGTGCCTCACCACCGGACTGTCCGGTGAATAGTTCTTCAGCTTTTTTTCAACAATCCTTGTCTCGGTTTATTTCGTCCGGCGGTGC
This sequence comes from Paspalum notatum, assembly GCA_022530915.1. Classification (NCBI taxonomy): domain Eukaryota; kingdom Viridiplantae; phylum Streptophyta; class Magnoliopsida; order Poales; family Poaceae; genus Paspalum; species Paspalum notatum. Next base: position 31,180,903 of record CM039689.1, read on the forward strand.
CCACCGGACTGTCCGGTGGGCTGCGTATTTTGTCCGGTGGCGTCATACTGGGCCCGGTAACCTCCTTATAATCTTTTACTCCGCGGGACCCACATCTCTCTTTCTCACACCCGTTCGACCTCGTCTCCCGCACCCGTGTGCCCTAGCCTCGCCGGACCGCCGCCTTCTCTCCCTCGCCGGACCGCCGCCTCCTTTCCCGCGCTGCCCTGCGCCGCCGCCTCATCCCTCGGCCGCCGTTGTCCCGTGCCGCGCCGCCGCTCCTCCACCTCCGAATCGCCCGTCGCCGCCGCTCCTCCGCCGTCCACGCGGCGCCGCACCGCCGCCGCGCCGCCCTTGTGCCGTCGCCTCATCCCTTGGCCGCCGTTGTCCCGCGCCGCGCCGCCGCTCTTCCACCCTCTCCACACCACCGTCACCCACGCCATCGCCGCCACCTCACGCCACCGCTCTTCCTTCTACGCCGCCACTGGCCCCTAGGCGTCGCACTGCTCGTGCCCTAGTTGCACCGCCGTCGCAAGCCTCATTCCCGGGGCGCTCCTCGTCATCCTCGGCCTCCTCCTTTTCGATCTCGGTGAGCAATCCTTCTTCTCTTGACCTTATGCTATCTTTGCTCACTAAGTTTCACTTTAAGGCTTCATTTCCTAGGGATTCATGGCATGTGGTTGCATATTGAGTCAATGTAATGTCAATGCACTAAAGGATTAGAGTAATTTAGCCCTAATGTGAGATGGTCACGCATTTTGGTGAAAATTACCCCAAGTTTGATGCTTGACATGCATGCCACGAGTCTGAAAATCCATTTCTTGCTCTAGGTCTCACCTTATCCAGTTTATTCCACGTACCTAATTCTTATCGTCTATCTACTCCTTAAATGTGTGTTTCAGATGGGTCATGAGAAGGGAGATAAGGGCAAGAGCAAGGCTCCTGATCCTCCTCGGAAAAAGAGGAAGACTCTCGAGGAGAGGGAGCATGAGGCAGCTGAGCGTGCTGCAGCCGCGTTTGATGCGATGGAGAGTCACCGCACGGGAGGGATACGGATTGGAGAACAGAGGCAAAACCCTCCTCGCAGTGGCTGACCGCCTCCGCCGACTCCCCACAGCGCTCGCACCAAGCGAGCCACCCCTCCTAGCCAGCCCTAGGAGCATCAGCGACGTGGGACGGTCTCCCCCGCTGAGATCCTCGCCCAGCAGGAGGCCCAAGAGGCCCGGGCCAGGAAGGATGCAGCCAGAGCACAGAGAGAGAGAGCCAGGGCCAGAGGCAGGACGAGTCGAGTGAGCAGGGTGTGCAGTCACCGCCCTTGTCAGCCTGGGATGGGTTTGTCCTTTCCTCGCTACCGGCGCCACCCGCTCTCCTTGGACAGGCCAGACTGTCAGACTACAGGGCATACGAGGGTAGGAGGCTCAAAAAGCTTCGCTACTATCTTACTTCAGCTCAGTGGCAGCCCGAGCAGAGGGATCAGCGAGTGGATCCCCGCTTCCAGACACTCGACCAGGCTTCGCTCTACGAGAGCTCCAGGGCAGCAGGGATGGGGCTGTTTCCCCATGTGGTTCTGAGTATTCCGAGGATGGGGACAGTTATTGAACAGAACCTGTACCGTTTCTTTGAGCACATTCTCGGACAGACAGGACTTCTAGAGCACGTGCACGGTTACGTGGAGGACTAGGTCCGCGTGTTCTACGCGACCCTCTATGTCGGCGAGGACAGAGATTACATTCAGTTCATGTTCCAGGGTCACCCAGTCCATCTCCATAGGCAGAACATGGCACTCCTCCTCGAGCTTCAGTTGTCAGACCACCGCCTGCACACCGACATGTACGGAGACTCCGAGCCACCCCGTCGCTCGAAGAATGAGCGTACAGCACTGACCGACGCCGAGGTGCGCTGCTTGTTTAGGGAGGGGGTACAGGAGAGGACACCGCGTCAGCTTACCCCAGAGGCTGGTGTGATTCACAGGGCGATGCGCCGCACTCTCCTCCCACGACTTGGTTACAGAGAAGGGATCACCACTCTGCAGCAGCACCTCCTCCGTGCTTTACTTCAGTAGATCCCCTTCTGTGTAGTGGACTTTCTTATCGCAGAGATGGAGGATGTGATCACCGACGGGATGGGGTCTCACACGAGCTTCCCATATGCTCACTACATCTCACACATGCTCAGTCGGATTGATGACGATCCAGGGTCCTCCCCCTCCCGCAGATGAGGTTGTACAGGCAGATCACGACGAGCTTTCCGCTCCACAAGGCTCGTGCACCGCCCGCTCCTAGAGCGCCGGTGCAAGGGCCTGCACCTCCAGAGGGACCTCGTGATGCGCCCCCCCAGATCTTCAGAGACAGAGACTGCACCAGAGACAGGGGGAGCGACCGCTGCAGACACAGACAGTGGGGACGACAGCTCTGACGATGAGCGCGCGCCGCCCCTGCCACTCCTCTCTCATGATCATGAGGCAGGTGGCTCGCGCGCTCCACCACCACCCCCACCACCACCGTCAGTTACAGCTACCCAGGTTGCGACACCTACGGACATCGCATCTATGTTCCAGATGATGATCCAGCAGCAGCAGGCAGACGAGCGCCTGGTAGAGCGCCTTGCAGAGCAGCAGCGACGCAGCGACGAGCGTTTTGCACTCCTTCTGCAGTAGCAGCAGCTGATGCAGCAAAGGAGTGACGAGCGCTTCCTCTAGGTCCAGCAGCAGTCGGCCGAGCAGCAGGCGCGGATTCTCTCCACAGTTCACTCACTGGTCGCAGGGCTCCGGACAGATACTCAGCAGCAGATTGACTCCCTGCGCCAGCAGTTCCAGCTTGCTCCGCCACCTACAACCACCCTACCGCTCACTACCCCGGACACCGGCCTCCAGAGCCCGTTCGCCTCGCTGGCCACTCTATGCACTTCCCCGATCTTCTTCTCTTACTCAGAGTTGCTAGAGAGTCAGCCGAGGATGGAGTTGACGCAGCTTCCAGCACGTATGCTTCACTTCGACTCTTCTCCGCCGACACTGCCGGATCTGCCTCTCCCCACAGCGCCAGACAGTCAGCTCCAGACCTCAGGGCAGCCCCCAGTCAGCAGTGCTCCTCCGGTTTCTCCGGTGCCAGAGGCGTCCGAGCCATCACCTGCAGAGGCTACTCCAGAGTTCCACTCTCCAGCCCAGTCGGCCGAGCCTAGCTTCCACACTGCTTCCACTACGTGCTCGACGACTGGTGCCACTGCTCCAGCCACGACGACGACGCCGACACTCACCGTCTCTGTCCCGCTCGAGGCTCCAGGCTCAGTTCCGCTCTCTGACATCGAGCGTGCAGTCGACAACGCAGCGGCAGACAGCGACACCGACTCCCCGTCGCGCTTCATCCTGTCCTCTCAGAAGGACGGCACCCGGCTTCCCGATCCTCCAGCGTTGTAGGCCTCCCTTCTTGGTGCTTGACGCGAAAGGGGGAGAGTTAGTTGTAGGGGGAGCCTAGGGGGAGAGTCAGTAGAGCTAGAGAGTGTCTAGCAGTCAGGGGGAGCTTATGAGAGAGATCTTTCGATGTATGATGGATTTTATTTTGGATGTTGACCCATGTCGTGACATTTGGTTTTTGAGCATGCTGTATGTTCTCATGACTATGGCTCTTTGACTGTGGCTGTGTCGTTATGTGTTTATATTCATGTTTTACTTTGAGCTTTGTGTTTCTTTCTTTACTTTACTAGCTCTACTCGTTTTGTTGTCATCAATCACCAAAAAGGGAGAGATTGTGAGAAACAAGCCCTAAGAGGTAGAGGTTTCGGCGATTAATGACAACCTAATGTCGTTTACTAATGAGTTCATGCTTTGAAAGTTTTTATATTAGTATTTGAACTCATTGGTTGTTTAAAAGAGATCCCCAATTTCAAATTCTGATGGACGGCTTGTGGTTTAATCGAGCTAGCAAGAAAATCGGGTGTTTCTTTAGCTCTAAGTGCCAAAAGGTGAAGAAGAGCACTTAGTTTTCTTTTTGCTAGCTTTAGTCGAGCCGTACTATCAAGAGGGGTTGAGGTGAGTAGCTTGAGTCACTCCATTTCGAGAACTCTCTAACTTTCGAGTGCATCTATGTCCTAAAGCTCAAGCACCTTAAAACATGCCAAAACACACTTACCTTTGTCAATTAAGTCAAGAGAAATCCCTCCGAAAACACTACAAAACTCCGTTTTGAAACAGCGCTGAAAACCAAATTTTTATTGGCGCAAAACTTAGCGCAAGGCTACGTCGTTCGGCTGAGCTTTAATAACCACCGGACTATCCGGTGGCTCACCACCGGACTGTCCGGTGAAACCACTGGACGATATAAACCGAGGGCAGTGTTTCCTTCGTCCAGTTTTTTCTAACCACCGGACGTTATAAGCTGAGGGGTTGCCAAGTTGGCTATGCTCAACCCTCTACCGGACTGTCCGGTGGGCAACCACCGGACTGTCCGGTGGCTCTTAGGCTCTTGCCGTGAAACGGGAATTCAAATTTTATATACCACCGGATTGTCCGGTGGTAAAGCACCGGACTGTCCGGTGGGTACGCAGAAAAACGGTTGGAGCTACCCAACGGCTAGTTTTGGAGCTCCACCCTATTTAAAGGCTCTCCCTCCCCTCATTTACTACCTTTTGCAACCCAGGAACACATACATACACTCAAAGGTCACCTACACCACAAAATCCACACTTAATCTTGAGCTTTGGGCAAGAGACTTGAAGGGAAGAGAACTCCTTGATTGGAGTTGAATCAAGTGAAGCCAAAGCTTGTTACTCTTGGTGATTGCGATCACCTAGACGGCTGCGGTCGTGCGTTCCGCGAGCTCCCGGTGTTTGTGGGAGAAGCGGAGCAAGCCCTTTGCGAAGGGATTGTAACCGGCTCAAACTCGCCGGTCCTGAGCGGAGAAGAGCTTTATTAAGAAGAGAGCATTTGGTCCGCGGATCAAGGGGTTGCTTGACCTTTGAGAAGGTCACTTTGCCAACCTCATTCCTTGCGAGGTTTGAGGCCGGAATCCTTACGAGGAGCCCGCGAGAGTAAAGCCTTGCGAGGGGCGCCAAACGAGGAGTAGAGGGTTGAGACCGTGTGTCTCCCCGAACCTCGGAAAAAAATCCTTGTGTCTCTCTTTACATTTCCGCATTTAATTTCCGCACTTTACTTTCCTAGAATTGCATGCTTGGTTTTAGGTTGCAAACCTTTTGTGCGTGTAGTTCATTAGGATCACTTGTTTAGGCACTAGGTGAATTGGGACTTGTGCGATAGGTTTTATTTTTGAATTTCGAAATTAGAAGTCCAATTCACCTCTCTCTTGGACATCTTGATCCTTTCAGGAACAATTAGTGCAAGTTTTAATATTTTTATGATTCAAAATAAATTAAATATGACTTTTTTATATTAAAATATTTTATTATTCCAGTGAAACCACTTTAAATTTGCTCAGGGTTTCTTTTGTATGGTCTTAGATAGCTGGGGGCCTAGGTTACCTGGTTACATAGTTCAGGGTTAAAAATCGAAGAATCAGTTCACAGCCGTAGAATGGACTTATCTCCTTTTTTATAACAACACATAATATATTAAAGTAGCTTGAAAATTACAAAGACACCCTTAGAGAGAGCTGAATTACAGCATTCAAATAAGACACAAATGCACACCTCATCACGCTGAAAGGATTAGGGAATAACTTTCCAAACGGAAAGTCTTGTTTTCCGGACCGGGATTCCGTGTTCGTTGCTGATCGAGATGCGGTTTTTGGTCCAGAAAATGGTGGATTCCAGTTTCAAGTTCAAATATATGAAAATCAATTTTTTTGTCAAAACAGAATTTTGGCTATAGTAAAACTGAATGGTGAATCCTAGTAAGGATACGCAAGAGTCAAGAGTATAGTGAAAACTAATATAAACATTCCATTGGGAAACTAGGGCAGCAAAGATGCACCATGAGCATGGTACACAAGCGTCACGCGCTCAGAAATTGGAGGTTGAAGGTAGGATGGAATGCTGTCATATGTTGCTAAAATGTTTTTAAATCTAGTCATCCGACAAGGCGACAACCCAACATTCATTTTCGTTAGTATAAGTTTCACATTTTGTGGTTCGAAGTTTATTTTTGCTAGTCTAAAATCATAAGAGCATTGGAGCAATAAGTTATTGGCACACAGCTAGCACGCGCCACATTATTAGGGGATGTCATCCCCACATCGATAGTGGTTCTACATGGACCACGAAAAATATGCACAGCTTGAGCAAATAGTGGGGGATACACATTTGAGAACGAGTTGAGAAAAAAAATAAAGGGGAAACTATCATAAAATGGGAATTAATTGAATGCATAATACTCTGTAATTTTCTTGTGAATGTGTGGTGAATTGAGTCCTGACTAATGTCCGTGGATGAGATAAGGTGGTCAGTTTGCTTCATTACCTGATGTCGCCGTGCCGATAGTCTGGCAGCACTAACTAGCAGCGCCAATGCAAAGTGTGGCACCGTGCAAATTTGGTCATGAAGCAAAAACTAGCAACTAGCTAATAAGGTTATGTGTTTTGCGTGCTGAAAACTTTAAGCTGAAAAGTCAGCACCAAGGCCCCAATCAAGGAGATTCGAGGCATATAGCATCACCACACCATCCTTCCCAAACTTTCTCTTCTCTCCCTTCTACTACCAGTTTGTCTTTAGTGAACATTGCACCGTTATCAATTATCCCTTACATAATGTGCCCGCGTCCACCAACACCGGACACAAACCTTCCCCGTCAGTTATAAAAGGTTTAGATTTATGGACATACCTCAAACTTCTAGAATACATATTTGGGTCCCTAAATTTGCTAGTATGTATCACATAAATCCAAAACTTTATTACTCAGGTAAACTGTCCACGTAGCATGCTCACTGGGTGCTGCTGGCATAGAGTTCACACCCGAGGCTCACAGTCACATGTCAGCCCAATCTTCCCCTCCTCTTTACCTTTCTTCTCCTCTCTCTCTCTCTCTCTCTCTCTCTCATTTCTCCCTCATTTCTCCTCCCTTGCACGTGTCTCCTACCGTGCATACTACTTGGACAAATGGTGAGCGTTGCCGATGTCCGTCACTACACAAATGACAGGGGATGTGCCAACTTGGTGCAGCATGTCCTTCCCAAGCTGCTTTGTCACCAAATTGACAACACACCAGCTCTGTGCCTCGCTACCATGCCATGTAGTAGCCACTACGTACTCCTCGCTGCACGCCACTACCACCATATGCCACGCATAGCAACCCTACACCACAGCTCTATCGTGTCTACATCGCAGCCCTGCCACTGATGCCACCACATCATTGTGCCATCGCTAGGAGATGAGTTAGGAAAGGTATGCACCATAGGAAACTACAATCATGTTTTCAACTTTGTAAATGCTCTTTTGTGCTCTTTTAATTTATTCATGTAGGGGGGAACGGGGAACCCCTCTAGTTTGCTTAAAAGAAAGAAACGCCACAATCCACCAAAAAGTGAGTGGATGATTCCACATCGTCGGGTGAGAAGATCGATCAAAGGAATACAATTGTCATGGCCACCGCCGGGGCATGGAGAGCGAGAAGGAGGGGGAAAGGGAATGAGAGAGATAGGGAGGTGAGAGTGAGCGGGAGTGACAGAGGAGAAGAGAAAAACATGGCATAGTGAGCTATAGGGTGTGTCGCAACAATCTCAAAGAACAAGGTCAGACAGCAATAACATCAGCTGATGGTGGCGAGGTTGGAGGAGCAAGGGGCAGCAAGGTCAGACATAGATAGCGGTGAGAGAGGGCCGGAGGGGGAGTAGCAAGTTTCGGAACACAAATATGTATTTTGAGAGTACGAAACCTACTATAACAATCATTGCAAATTGAAATTTAGCGAGCACGCACGCATTTTACTCGTAAATTAAAAAAAAAACCTTCCCCACCGATCGCACAACTGTGGACACAGTACCGGGTCAGATCCTTGGCGCTGAAGGTGGATGGACGCCCACCAGCTCCCCAAACGCCCAGTGGGCAGTGGCCCCGCGCGAAAAATCAAATCAGCCGTGCGTACGTATCGCCGCACTGGCGGCCCTACTGCGTCCACAGGCTGCCCCGCGCAGCCGCCGCCGCCAGCCTCACAAACACGACAAAAACCCGCACGGCGTAGGGCCGCTACTTGCCCATCGGATGCCGGACATGCTGACGACGGCATCACACGCGCCACCACCGTGCCGGCGACTTACTACGACTCTACGAGTAACCACGGCTCCGTCCACGTCGCGCGGCGCGGGCAACCACACGTCCCCTCGGGATCGGGGGCAACAGGCCACGCTCCCCTCGCGGCCACCATCCATAGGCGCCCCCCGCCTGACGATCGCCCTTCCCCCACCTCTCCCCGGCCTCCCGATTCCTAACGTGTCCGCCTCGTCCCCCACCCGTCCTCCACCCTCCCCCGCGTCCTCTGATCTTTTTTTTTCAGCATCCCCCGCACGAGCGCCGGCCGCGTTATATCGCGGTGCTAGAAGCCAGACAAGAATCGCTGCGGGTTCTTCGTTCTTGGTCGTGACTCGTGCGTGTGTACAGCTCTGTCGATCGGCTCCGGCTGCATGGCGTCCTCCGGCAACGTCGAAGTGGTCCTGGAGCCTGCGGCGGTGGTGGAGCAGCCGCCGGTCGAGGGAAGCTGCGACGACGGTGAAAGCGGTTTGGCAGCGACTGCCGCCTCGACGGAAGAGAGCCAGCCGATGATGCTGCAGGAGCAGGAGGACATGGCACCCGAGGCCGACGACCACCGTGAGGCGGTGGCGCCGGACGCGGAGGCCTCGGCGCCGGAAGAGGAGCCAGATGAGCAGCAGGAACCGGCGCCGGTGGCGGATTCGAAGGAGGGGGTGGTGGAGCCCGAGGTGACCGCCATGGATGATCAAGAGAGCTCGCGGGAGAGGCTGAAGCGGCACCGGCGGGAGATGGCGGGGAGAGTGTGGGTGCCGGAGATGTGGGGGCAGGAGACGCTGCTCAAGGACTGGGTGGATTGCGCCGTCTTCGACCGCCCGCTGGTGCCGCCGGGGCTGCTCACGGCGCGCCGAGCGCTCATCGCCGAGAGCTGCGCGCGTCGCCCCGACCGAACGTCGCCGGCGTCGTCGGCCGGCTCCAGCCAGCGGCTCCGGGTGCGGAATGGCTGCTAGCTCCTCCTCATCGATCGAGTGCTCTCCTCGCAACTTTCTCCTCCACCTCCCAAGTAGATAGCCTGGATCAATAATAAGCCTTCTTTTTTTTTGCTCAAATAAGAAATCATCATTCTTGTTTCTTGAGTTGTGACGAGAAGGTCTAGTCTTTCGTGTTTAATTTCGGATCATGTGAACTACATGCATACGGACTTGATTAGCTTTCAAACAAACACTGCTGATAATTCTGAGATAACTATATCTCTGTTGGTTTGAATAGATCGATGGATGTATAATATGTATTTCTGTTAATATGTATATCTGTTGATTAGCTTTCAAATAAACACTGCTGATAATTCTGAGATATATATCTCTTTGAATCGATCGATGGATGTATATGTATTTCGGCTAATTGTAACATCTCTCATTTTTCTAGAAAAAAAAATCAGAGAGCTCTTTATGAGAGTACTATTGCTTTTGACTTTCTTTTGTAGCTGCCATTAGCTAAGGGTTACTATCGTATGTACACATGCAGGGCAGCTCTGCATCGGTTGTGTGTGTGTTAGCTCAAGTCATCAACTCGATCTCATCATGCATTGATTGATTAGACAGTACGCACACTGTGCTGAGCTTAGTTTATGAGGGGGAAAAAATATCTATATATAGCCGTTAATAATGAGCGAGCCTACGGTCGGATTGCAGGTTTAGATCGCCATCTTTGATATAATTGTGCTTGTTAGTAGTTGTGTTTGTCAGGTGAACACGCACTTCTTGGCGTCGCCATGCACGACGTGGTTTCTTGCCGTTCTTTCGTTTTCTCTCCCTTTGGAGATGAACATATTCTTGCTTCTTCGGCTGTTGCTGTTCATTGTGCATTTCTCTTTTCGAGGAAAACGTGACCAAGCCGGTACTTGTATATACGTTTGCTTCGTAAAGTTTAAAGAATCGTTGGTGTGATATTGCTGTTCTCAACATTGAAGTTCAAGCTACTGCTACAGGAATCTTTGCTGACAATACTATGTGGGTGTTGAGTTTCCAGAAGAGCATGCGTGCGTGGTCAATTCAGTATGATCGTGGACTAAGGTGTGCCACCAAATCCTGTCCACCACTGTACTTCTTTTAGGGGACGGAGAGACCATGGCAGCCCCTTTATTTGTTCCAAATTAAAAGTAGTAGTACATGTTGTTCTGTCTAAGATATTGCTAGCTTTCATCACTTTAGAACTTTAACATGGATCTTTTCGGAGTCTCCATGTTACTCATCGCAAAATGACCTAGAAAAGAGTAATTCCTACAAGCATAGCATACTATCAGTTCGGCGGCAGACTCTAATCATCATTAACAATATATGATAGTTGTTAGATATATTATATATTCTGAAGTTATTACCCAACTTTGCCTATGTGAAAAATAGTCTAAAGTGACATCATAAGCCCATATCTTAGTTGCCCACCTTGGTAATTATGAAACATAACCTAAACAATTTCTAAAGTTCCATCCAAATTGCCCACTTATGATATTACTCCCTCCGTCCTAAATTGTAAGAGGTTCTAGGTCTCTAGTAGATTCATTCTCCTCCATGTATGTGTATCAATATATGTCTATATTCATCAACATCATATGAACGTGGGTAAATAAAAAGAGAGCTAGAACTCCTTACAATTTGGGAGGAAAGAAGTATTATCTAGAGTAACACGTTAAATTTGCAGCTAAGTTACTAAGTTTGCCACTATTAAAGGTAGCCTAGACTAACTCCTTCAATATTTATCTATATTATCTACCTTTGCAATTATAAAAATGCAGCAAAGTATACTAACATATGCCCTCAGTTACCTAAATATTTAATTATTATTATTGTTACAGAAACAAAATATACAAGTCTAAACCCTAAACCTTAGACTAGGCTCACCAGGGCGTCCATTCACTATTCTAACTACCACCCTCTCTGTCTACAGTGCCGCATAATGTATGGGCACCTTTTTCTGGGTCCTTTGGTGAGCCTAGTCTTATAGACCTGTTTGTTTCGCTATGGACTGACCCAGCTGCCCGGCAACTTGTTCATTAGCTATCCTTCGTACGATTTCCTCTCTGAAGCCTCTACATCGCGGTAGTTCCATTCCATTCCTAGAGGTAAAGATTAATTACACTATCCATGTGTGTATAGTGATAAGAATATTGATGAATGAGAAAGGAAAAACTATAAGCAATTCACGAACATCCAACATACATCTATCAATGAAGAGCTCAAGAAGCATGGGTAGACAGACTAATACACTATTATAGATAAAAAGACATAGTTTGTATAGGGAGTGTTACTAGACTCAACGATCAGTGTGCATAGGAGAGATGTGCATGCTAATAACAAGTGTTTGCCTAAACGGTTGACCGATTAGCTGTCAAAATGGTGTTAAACGGCCTAAACATTTAAACAAAATGGAGTTAAATGGAATTAAACAGCTAAACGTCTGTTTAACATGCTGTTTAGGTGAACAATGTTATATTCACTTAAGTTTTTTCATGCATAAATATTAATATCTTATTTATACATATATAAATATGTAGATTAAATATGTTGAATGTATAGATATGCATATTTATTTTTTAGGTGCATGAATATTTGTACTTGCTATGATATTTTTTTATCTAAGAAGAAATAGGTATATTTTAATGCTATAGCACCGAAACCGTTTAGGCCATTTAAATCTATGTAAATACCGTTTAAACGGTCTAAATGCAAAATGAAGACCATTTAGTGTTTAGGATAACGCTACTAACAACCACCGCTAAACAAATTTCTTAAAATACCCACTTTACACAGGCAGCCATAATTTTTGAGCAAAATAGGCTATAGGACTACAAAAGCAATTTGGGGGTTAGCCGGTTTGTAAGGTTGAGTCTAGGATCATCCTACTCTCTAAATTCAAATTCTTTTGTGTGTACACGGTGCTGCTTTGGTCGTCCGGTTGAACACAGCCCAAAGGTCCAAATTGTGCCGACGTTGTGAACTGCCCACAAGATAGAACGGGCCGGGCCGTGGCAGAGTCCGCCGCCAGCGCCAAACCGAACTGGCCCACCGTCCCCCGGTCCAAAGCTTCACGGGTCCAGTCCAGCACGAGCCCACCCTCCCCTCGGGCCTCGGTTAAAGCCGAGAGCCGCCCTCCGCGTTGCAGCTGTTTCCAGTCGTAATCCGTATCCCAATCCCTCGTGGCCGTTCCATTTCTTTGCACAATCCCTCCCTCGCCGGTCGCCGCCTCGCCTGCTCCGGAGACGGCGCCATCCCCGCACCCGCGCACCTGCGAGGTCAGCTTCCTCTGCCCTGCTCTGCTTTGCTTGTACTATCGGATAATGCACTGCCTGCCGGTGCCGGGAATGGGGGGAGCTCGGGACGGGGAAGTAGGGGAGGAAGGTATATGGGCAAAGCGACCGCGTTAATTTCCGGGGCTTCAGCAATGGAGCTACTATGTAGGAAGCCCTCTTCACCTTTCAGAATAGTGGAGAAGAACCTCAGGCGGCGTAGGTTTTGGGTACCCTTCTGAACATGTATCTCTCTCTGCTCGCATTGCTGTTGCTGAAATGTGATGTGAGTTCCCTTTGTTTGAATGCGACTAGCCCACACAGGTGCGTGCCAAAAGCTGACTAATTTTGAAAATGCTTGCGTTCTCAACCATCGACAACGGTGGATACACTTCACTGGCTAGCAACGTGGTTGGTCTGTTCTCCTGAGTTGCTTTCTTGTCTGTAAGACTGTAACCTCTACCCAAAGCATAACCATCAATCCATCAGAGAAATGGTCCAGGTCCATGCGTTTGTCACACATAGTCTGTGCTACGTTGGGATGCTTCGCGTAAGCACTGGGGCAATGAATCCGCCGAATTATTTGCCTCCGCAGTCTTTTCAGGAGTTGCCTGAAATATCAAGTAATAAGATAATCAAGAACTCTGATCTCTAGTAAAATGATCCCACATGATCAGCAGTAGCGTCACACAGCCCAGAGATACAAAGTATCGCATCTTAATTACCTATCTTCAGAGTCTTTGTTTTCCATTACACATAGAAAGCGGTACTTGTAATGTGGGGAAAACGCGCTATGATGAGGACACCTAAAGGACGCAATAGTGCAGCGATAGTTGGCTTGCTTACGTTTATTGGTATTGCTTATGCAGGCTGTTTTAGTCTTATTAGCCAGTCCAAAATCCTAACGTTCTGTCACTCCAAAGTGGCCTGAGATTATTAGGGTAGGGTTATGGGAATCCAAGTGGGGATGACAGAGCTCCACATAGAGCCTTTCCTGCAGAAATGGAAAAGCTAGTTCATTGTGATGGCCCTGAATCATGCTATGTGTCATGTACTTGTGTAATGTCCACATCCATATTCAGATGAGAACAGCTTGTATATGTTATTGGTGGGAACTTGATTTATTTTCTTGATCAGGTGGTTGACTGTGAAACCACCATGTGTACTTTAAGGAAGTGTAGGCCACAGATTTAGGTCTTTGCTAGAAGGAAACATCCTGCTTCAAAACTTCCATTGTCTACCTTTTAGTGCTTGTATAAAAATTATTGCTTTTAGCCATGAGAAAGTGGCCAGGGGGAAGAGTAATGTGGATTGGCGTGGATAAGCAAACTTCTCTCAGAAGTCAGAAATGACAATTTTTTACGGACTTTTCCAGGAAGGCGTGTTTCTCTTTTCAAGTGCTACCAGCTAACTTTGCTAGAACTGCCTAATTGAGCAGCGCACTAGTGCTTGCCTTGAGCCGTGCACGTTAGTCACATATACCTATATGGTTGCTTAGCTTCGCTGTATAGCTAACCAATTCAGCACCACATATGTATTGCCAGAAATGTTTATGCTGCGCAGTTGTTCAGAACTTTGTATACTGTTTCAGCTCTTAGGATACTTTTGTGACCCCATAAACTTCGCGGTTGCATCCTGTTGAAGCTTTCAGACATTACCTTAGAAACAATGAAAACCAGGAAACTTTTCTGCTATTGAAAAATAGGAATTTTGGGGTGCTTCATATTGATAGTCGTTCTATTTGAAGTTCAGTTCCTGGAACTTTGACCTGACTTCAGTTCTCTGACTTGTATATTTCTCCAAGACTAGCAAACTTTCATCATATGCATGGGTGTGAATGTAATATGCACCTCTCGTCGTTCTAACGATTACCAGTTTTACAGGTGTCAAACACCCAAAGATGGCAACTTTCACATCTCCAGTCCTCTGCAACTTCATGACCATCCTACAGAACAACGCGCCTCTTCCGACCAGCATCACAAAGCGGCCCCTGCAAGTGATGAGCTCCCCAGCAAGGAACATGCCGATGACACTGCGGAGCTTGAGAGCGAGGCGAGACTTGCGCGTCGCCGCCGTCTACAAGGTGAAGCTCATCGGTCCCGAGGGGCAGGAGAGCGTGATCGACGTGCCAGAGGACAGCTACATCCTGGACGCGGCCGAGGATGCCGGCCTCGACCTGCCCTACTCCTGCCGCGCCGGCGCGTGCTCCACGTGCGCCGGCAAGGTCCTGGAGGGCTCCATCGACCAGTCGGACCAGTCGTTCCTCGACGACGCCCAGGTCGGCGCCGGGTACGCGCTCACCTGCGTCGCGTACCCGACGTCCGACTGCGTCATCCAGACGCACAGGGAGGCAGACCTGTACTAGCCCCTCGGTCCCATGTCATCTCGAATTCTTGACACTATGTTCCGGGTTTGTGCCTGTCTTTGCTGCTGGTAGCTAGAATCCTAGAATTGTTACTACGACATTAGTCGTCGGCGGTCCAGTTAATTTGGCATGATGAGCAGGAAGCGCAGGTTCTTGTGATTTGATTCTCCCCGTGTTTTTGTTCTCTCTGGATTATCTCGGAATCGGCCAAGCCTGTCTTGAAATCGATGGAAGACATCAGTGCCGCAAGCATCAAACCTGTCGATCTCAGTTTTTCACCGCCGTTCAGGCGATTTCCAGGGGAAAGAAACTTGACGGACAGAGAGCTTTCAGGAATGATGCGGCCGCCTGCGAGCAGCTGGCAGGCGATCACGTCGCCAAAAAGGCTGGCCGGTTGAGCCTAATAATTCGGATGCTTTGGGATTCTGCTCGACAGGAACTGGAGGACGTGTCACTTGAAGACGGAAACTGAGAAAAAGGGTGTCCTGCGATCTTGACAAAATGGGGAGAT
Source organism: Paspalum notatum (assembly GCA_022530915.1). Classification (NCBI taxonomy): domain Eukaryota; kingdom Viridiplantae; phylum Streptophyta; class Magnoliopsida; order Poales; family Poaceae; genus Paspalum; species Paspalum notatum. The sequence goes on from CM039689.1 coordinate 31,196,164, forward strand.
GCCGGTTGCTGCTGGAGACAATGAGGATTCGTGCCTTTTTCTCTGGACTCGGGAATTTCGATGCCATCTGTTATAATTCTCTTGGCTGGTATTTGTTGGTTGGCTGATGGAAAGAAATGGCGCCAGACCGCCAGTATGGCAGGATATACAGATAGCGGGGCATGCTTTGCATGTACGAGTGGATTCGAGTGTACCTGAACCAGATATTCGATCAGCGTTACTGCGTTAGGTGTGTGAGCGACCGTCTGAGTCTGACTGGGACACAAAGAGCGATCGAAAAAACAGATGATGAACTGGCTGAAAAGCGATCTGTAGCGTAATGGCGCCAAATTAGCGGCGCCAAATGCAAGAAAGGCGAGATGATTCAGGGTATCGTCCACTTGTAGCTTTACCAGATTGCTTGGTCCCATGCATGAGGGCATGAGTCACGTAGGGCGTGATTGGCACCCGCAGATTCCCAGCTTGGCTGTCTCCCGGGAGCCAGGCCCTGCATAGCCAGGCCAAATGTGTGCAAATGGTGTATGATTGGTTTCCTGCAAAAGCTAATCTTAGCTGAGTAGAGATGTTGTTTGGTTTCCTGTTTTACATGGAAAATTCAAATCCTTGGTACAGTCATGGATGTTTGGTAGGTTGCATACAACAAAGTTTGGTCACCTTTTGCATGGCTGTGATGACCTTACCACCACACTCTCACAACTTGAAACTACTACTCAAAGATATATTACAGCAAGCAAAAGAAAGATTACAACGGTTTGGACAACAATTACGCCCAAGCTTCTTCTTCAGTTTTGAAACTGGGTTTGGTTCAAACTTAGAGTTGATCATTTGTTTTTCATTAGAATAAAATGTCGCCCAAGCTTCTTTTTCAGTTTTGAAACTTTTGAAGCAAGCACCTTTAAATCTATTCACCTGTGCATGGCAACCATTCCAGGTGGAGAAAACACCTCTTTGGCGACCATGGTAAACCACATACCATGCCATGTCCTACAGAATGCAGTGGCACAACCATATGAGATTGAAAACGTTGCCTCAGATCCATGACTTTTGCTAGTTGCACAATTGAAAGGAATCGTGGGCTGAACTAATGGCTAGTACATACTACAATTCCAATCGAATTGTGCAACTAAGAAAAGCCAAGTACTCATCATCGGCAGTAGACAAAAAAATGACATCATAGACAATTGACATATGCTCAGTTCATATAAGAAAAACATCATAGGCAATTGACATATGCTCAGGTCATGTAAGAAAAACATCATAGGCAATAGACATATACTCAGTACAAATGACATCAGGTAAAAATCAAATGCACATCACAGGCATTAGACATAAGCTCAGAAATAACATGAGCATTAGACATCATCAGCATGAGACACATGCTCAGTACATAAATATAACCATAGTCTAAGTGCATTAGATCAGGTAATCTATCTAGCCAGGCCAGATCAAAAGTATAGCTGTGCTAAGTGGGTTGATTCATGTACCTGAAACTTAAAGCTATAGGCTATAGTTAGCAGGTTAGTGGCAGTAGTTAGCTACACAAAAGAATGCAGGATCCAATCAACTGCACAAGCATGCCACTAGGGAAGGACCATCACCGCTGCAGAAGGCGCCATGATAGGAAGCAGCAGCCAGGAGAAGATGATCATGATCAAAAGATGGATCAACCATGCATGTCTCAGGAGAGTACCTCACACTGAGTAGTGCTTGGCAAGGAAGGTCCTAAGCCAAAGCACACGGTGAGCCTCACTCATCCCCACAAAGGCTGTACTGTGGGCCTTGTTGTCAACAAGATGAGAGAATGCAACAATCAAGGCATCGTCTGTGAAGCCAGGCATGTACATGACAGCACCATACAGGTCAGGATGCACCTCATCAACCTTGGTAGCACGAATTGCATCTGCCACATTGTTCACTACATCTGTGACATTGGTCAGCATCATGGAGTCCTCCTCAAAGAGCATGGACCTCTTCCTTTTGCTGCCAACATGCACATCTGAGGTCTTAGGTGCATCAGCTGCTGCCCACATCTTGCCCAGTTCCTCTACAGCCTTAGCACATGCCTTGCCCTCCTCGAATATGTCAGTCTTAAGGTAAGGCTACTCTCAGCAAAATCAGAGGGACTGCCCAGAGCCTCATTGCTACCCATAGCATACTTTCCAGTAGCCTGACCATTCTCAAATATAATCATCATCTGCTGATAGTGTGTAATGGGCTTGTTCAGAAACTCAGCATCCTTAGGGTATGCCTATAATTCATACAGACATAGGTAAGAAAGATAGAAATAGGTAAGAGACAAAGACAGGTAAATCTGAATGATTCCAGCCACAAACACACCTGCACATGACCATTGTAGTGCTCCTCCTCTAATGTGATCATTGAATTTTCCTCATCCCACAAAGCCCCACTAAGCTCTCTAAGCTTACTGACCCTAATCCATTTCAGCCTCCACTTGCGCAGGTGGTTGTACACCTGATTACCAGAGACCTCATGGTCACAGAACTCCTGAACAGCCCTAGCAACCTGGTTCAAGTGCACCTCTTTGAACCCCTTGTCTGTCGTCACACCGGTGGAGATGAGCTGGCACATACGCCTGAGCATGAAGCCTGACATAGCACTAGTCCACCTCATAGAAACCCTCTACTGCTGCCCACCAGGAGCAGGAACTACAACCTCCTCAACCTCTGCAGCATCAGCATCCAACCCAATGACTAGGTTCTCATCTATGTCCTAGTGTCAACCATGCTATATATGTTAACATCATTGCATGTCTCATGCCTCAGTGCAAGTGTAGCATCAAATTAAAAATATAACATCATTGCATATGTCTAATGCCTCAGTGCAAGTGTAGCATCAAAAAACAGATAACATCATTGCATATGTCTAATGCCTCAGTGCAAGTGTAGCATCAAAAACCAGATAACATCATTGCATATGTCTCATGCCTCAGTCATATTTAATGAATTTCATCATTGCATGTGCCCAGTTCTCAGTTAAATTGGAAAATCATAAGAGACCACATAAAAAAACAGAACAGGAACAACCAGATTAGGTTTCATTGTACAAATTATTACAGATGACAGAAACAAAGAGTTCAAATGAGGACAGAAACAAAGAATTCAAATGAGGACAGCAAATATCCTAGATATGGCTATGGCCCCTATTGCTCCACATCTAGACTGCCCATTCATCTCTAATGTTTGACCAAGCTGAGTTATCATCCACAGCAATCCCATGGCCATGAGGAGCACCACTATTGGGCACCCAAGATGACTCAGGAGGGATCACTTCATCACCACCATGGGCTAGAATCCAGTTATACAAAATACAACAAGCAAGCACTAATTTAACTTGTGTCTTGAATGGATGGAAGAGCTTGTTGTCTATAATTCTGAAGCGGTTCTTCAAAGCCCCAAATGCCCTCTCAATTGTGACCCTCAAACTTGAATGCCTCAAGTTAAACAACTCTCTAGCATTTGGGGTAGTTTCTCCCACCATACTCCTTAAGATGGTATCTAGTACCATGATAAGGTGGAAGGAAACTAGGGCGACAAGCATACCTAGTATCTACTAGGTAGAATTTTCCTATAAAGATTGGACACATGCATTAGTTCAAGTTCACTCTTGAATTGGTGTTTACTAAGTTCTTAAGTACACAACATGTATCTTCTGGGACAGTTAAACCATCTGCCCTCTCAAGTGCATCTGCAAGAATCAGTGCATCATGGGCTGAGCCCTCCCATCCAGCTAACACATAAGTGAATTTCAAATCGAAATCCACTGCTGCTAATACATTTTGCGTGGTGTAGTGTTTTCTTCCTCTAAATGTAGCTTGCATCTTGCTTGGCACTCTAGCATAGATATGAGTTCTATCTATTGCACCGACACAGTCCTACATGAAACCCAACACATGTTGTCACTCCATATCCATCCTACTTTTTTATTCTAAGAAAGACATCACAGGCATGTCATTTTACCTTAAAATATGGATACCATCTGTGGTTGTTCCTGATCTTAAGCGGTGTCTCAGTAGAAGGAGGTTTAATCATGTTATTCCTAAGCTCTCCAATGGCACACAACACCTCCTTGAAATATCTACTCACTGTCTCCAGTTTTGGTGGATAACTCTAAACCGTTGGTTATGGCCTACAACATGAAAGAACATAGCTACTTGCTCCTCCACGCTGCAATGTATGCTGTCCTTCAACAAACTCCTAGACCTTAGCAAGTCACACAAACAAAAAAAGGGGCTCTCCTCATCCTAAGCATGTTGACACACTCAACATCATTACAGTTGTAAATAATATCCAAATTTGCCTGACGTTCTTCATCTCTTTTCCACATTGGACCATATGCAATAGCCTGTGGTTGAGATCTAACCAACCTAATCCTACTCAAAAGCAGTGCATACAAGGCAGTGACAAGTGCAGCAGCTTGAACAAACAGCTGTTTTCTTTTCTCTGCCAAGTCCATCTAAAGAAAATGAAAAGTTCAAAGTTTCTTTAGATCCAAATGAAAATAGACTAGGACATGGACTAATAGAAACAGATCCAAATAACATCACAACAAAAACACAGCAACATTGACATAGCTCGGATATAAATCCATCATTGCCAAGAAATACTATATGACATCATAGATAATGGGGAAAGATTAATGCAGTCTCTTCATATATAATCAAAAGATCATTGAACTGGACACATGCTCAGATATTCATATATACAGTATGACATATAAACATGAATAGATCACCACATATCGAGACATCAACAACATGAGTAAATCACATAAGAACAGCACGAACATGGCACATATCGCAACAGGAGCTGAGATAGGGTAGGTGTCAAATACCGAGAGCAAACAGAAGTATGCTTGACCAGAGGCAAGGGACAAAGATCGGGGAAGGCAGATCTGCAAGTGATACGCTCAGATCGGGCCTGCAACAGCACAAATCGAAACCAAGAAATAGGGATTAGCATCAAAGAAAACAAGGACAACCACAAAAGGGGGAAGGGGGTGATTAGGGTTACTCGAACAAGAGCACTTGCTTGGGAGACTGCAGATCTGTGCGCAGCACTGCAAATCGAAACCAAGAAACAAGGGATTAGATCCGAGATTTTTACACCCTCCCTGTCAAAACGTGAGAGAAGAGAAGGGACGACGACAGATGAGGAGAGGAAGGAGAGGACGGACGAGCACACACAGAGAAGGCAACGGAGGACCGGGGAACGGAGGGAGGAGAAGAAGGACGAGAGCGCACCTGTGAAGAGAAGCAAATGGCGATGGGGGTAGAAGGTGGCGGCGGGGTGAACATATACCGCGGGTGATGGCGGGAATGGGGGCGGTAACCCTAGCACTTTCCTGCGTGCACGCGCGCAACCATTTCCCCCATCCCGCGCTCGCCCACCTTGCACGCGCGGAGCCTGGCTCGCCAACTACGGTTGATTTTTCTTGCATCCCGCTGGCCAGGCCCGATCCCCCCTTTGCATCCTGCTGGCCAGGCCCAATACCCCACCCAACCTACCAAACAAGTGGCTGTTGCATCCCGCGGGTCTGGCCCAACCATATCAGGGGAACCAATCAGGCCCGTAGCTCCTGAGACTGATAGCTCTGTCGGAGCACTGTAGCCAACTGCGCGTACCGGTTAGTTCTTAGGTTTCTCTAAAACACATGATTACTAAAAAAATATATAAAAAATAAAAAACACAGAAATAAAATTACATGACACTTCAATCCTACAAGAATTGAAAATGCAGGACAATTTGGATGCAGCATTGGAAGAACTCACGATATGGAAGAGAGATAGATATAAAGGAACATTTTCTAAGAGATTGGACCTCGCATTAGTATTCCTCCAAAATCCCAATACAAAATGAGCCAGGAATTTTATTCCAAAGGACCACATAGAAATTTTTCATATAGGATTTGAACTGTCCAAAATCTCTCTATTTTCCCTTTGTTCCAAATGGGTCTCGGTACTTTTATCAATCAAATTGTTCTGAAGCAAATATTACCATTACTTACTAGAGATGAAACACGCTAGGGAGAAAAGGTGAATCGGTCATCGATTTGGGAGCCTCGAACAATAATATTCACAGTCAATGGGTCTTTCTATTTTTTTCTAAGACAATAGCCACATCTAATAGTACGAAACAACATATAGTAACCATTTAAATTACCAAGATATGCCATTATAAAAGATTATATGAAATAAGCCTTTAATTAATCACTATTATAGTCATATGTAGCCCCTTAAGTAAGCTAAAACAACAAACAAATCTGCATCTAAATTAACAACATAAGTTATTATAAAAAATCATATTACTTTACCAAGTGCTACCGCTTTTAACACATTATAAACATATGCCGTGTACCACCATGAAGACTAGTAAGTATTTATACATACATAATTATAGATTTCTATGGTAGCACCATGAAAAGGTGCACTCGAAGAATCATGTAATGTATCGATGACGCTAAGGCCCCCTTTGGAATGCGGGAAAAATTTTCTGTTCCTGCGTTTTTTCTATGAAATTGAACTATTTTCTGTGAAATTACTGCACAATTCCTGTGAAAATCCTGCTTCCAAAAGGGGGCCTAAATGTATTTTGAATTTTAGAATACACGTCGTGCTAATAAATTATGTAAGCTGTTACATTAGAATAACCTATGCGTTTTTTTGTCTTACAAAAAAACATGTGTTTTTGGCTAAAACATAACATTCACTATATTCAGTACCTTTGTTTCTGTTTAAAAATTTTGAAAGGCAGATTGAAATATGGCTGACTACAGACAAGGGGATTGAACGTTTGTAGCTCGGTGCTCCGGTGGTGTTAGAGGTGCAAGTGGTGTGGATAACTATCCGATCCGATCCGAATCCTAATTATGTGGATATGGAAGAGGAGTTTTTATATCTATGCGGATATGGATAATCCGAATCCGATATACGCGCGGATGCGGAGTAGGATACGGTATCACCAAAATCCGACGGATATGAAGTATCCGATATTTAAATGCGGATTATCCGATGTTTATAATAGGATAATCCGATTAGTTTGACAAATACATAAGAGTCAACGATGATTGATTCGTGCCAAAAATACCGTCACTATTATTTTTTTGTTATTGATATTTAAACTATGATGTGAACAGTTATACTTTAGTTTATAACTTATTGATCATTGTAAAAAAAAAGCCATATGTAATATGTATTATCCGATATTTTTAAATCCGCTTCTGTTCCAACACCGATCCGATTCCGCACCATTTCCGATATCCGAAAAATCCGTATCCATATCCGTAACCGAGTAATATCCGCTCCGCTCCGAATCCGATAAAAAAATAGAATTAGGATATGAAAAATACATTATCCACTCCGATCCGATCCGTTTGCATCCTTAGGTGGTGTGCCCCCATGCTGAATTGGACGGCCAGTCATGCCAACGCTGGAGCTGGAGTTTTGTGTGTCCGCAGGCGCAAACCGCACAGAGCCACGAAGCTTCTAAATCCTACATCTGTTAAATCCTACGACGTGGTGGCAAGATTGAAGCTGTAGCGCTGCGTTGCGTGTTGTTGCCCGCCGAAACGAGCACTGCCTAACACAAGGCGGAACGGTATGAACCGGCAAGCGCAAGACAGAACTCACGCTGGGCCCACGTGGAGGCGCGCCCACGCAGTGGTTAGCGCACGGGCCCGGTCCACGTGCCGCCTCGTCGGCGCGGCGTCACGCGCAGTCGCAGAGCAGAGCAGACACCCACCACCCGACCCGAGTGGCCGAGTGGCATCGACCGCCACCGCCCCATCACCCCGCACCGACGCGGCGCCTGCCTGGTGCGGTGGTGCCTGCCCGCCGCCCGCTGCCATGCCATGCCCTGCCCTGCCTCACCGTGTCGTGGTCCATGCTTCCCGGCGCGTCACGGCCGCCGCCAGGGGGCGCGCTTCGATCGGGAGAGACCGACGACGACCATCCGGAGACCGTGTCGGCCGACCGACGACCGCCACGGACCACGGTACGGCACGCCGCCTCGCTTCCGAGCTTTTTTTTGGCTTTGCGTAGACGTTAACCCGACTGTCCCGACACAGGGGGCGGGCGGCAAGGCTCACGCCGCCGGCCCGCGAGCCGTTTGAGGAGAGGCAACGCAGACGCCGACCCCAGCAACCGCCGGGGCGCTGTGCTACACGCAGCAAAGGGTAGGGCGTGGTCGGTGGGGATCTGGGCGGACACGCGTCGGCCGCCGCGGCACGGGGAGCGCCGGCCCAGCGCGCACATGCGCATGCACACGACCGGCGCGGCCTGTGGGGGACTCCTCCACGGTTCCCATCCCACCACCGCCCCCCGGCTGGCCGCTGCCGCGGGCTCCTCGCGGTTTCCCCCCTCTCGCTTCCCGCGCTTCGCCTGCTGCCTCTGCCTTGCCTGCCCGCTCCACTCCTCCACAGCTGCAGCTAGCTAGGCCAGGCACACGGTTTGTCAGTTGTCGCCTGCTCAGTCACTTGCCCCCCACGCCCGCGGCTTAAATACGTACAGCCAAAGCCGAGGCCGCCCGCGCGCTCCACACGCTGAGACACAAGCGGCAGCGGACGGAGCAGGCACGCAAGACGCAACAAGGAGACTCTTGAGGGGGCGCTCGCCTGCGCCACGCCGCCATCGACGCGAGCGCCGTCGGCTCGAGCTCGGTTCCTTCCGGCGGCCCGGCCTCGGTCGGTCGACGGCCGCGAGCTCCCCCGGCTTTCTTTCTTTCGCAGTTCATTGCTGATTGGGGGCGAGCGGGCGAGCTCGGTCGCTGCGCCTGACGTCGGGTTCATGGCCGTGGCGGAGAGGTCCGGAGCTCGGCGGCCGTCGTCTCGCTCCATCGTCGTCGTCCTGCTCCTCGTCGTCATGCTGATTGGTGAGCCTCGCAAACTGTCGCGCATTCCTCGATCGCGTACTTACTTCCCCACTGTGTTTTTCTACCCACGCCTGTCCGATAGCTTTTGTATATTCCCCCCTGCAAGGCTGCAACACAGGCTAACCGCTGGCCGAATGCATTGCGGTTGGGGCTTGCAGCTCTCGTATAGGAGTACACATTATCTGATCGATACGCTCGCAAATGCTATACTTTCCTCTCAAATTTTGAGTTGCCGGTTTGTTGTGATTAAGCAATTGTTTCATGCTAGTCTAGTTAGCCTCCAGATGGTATTTCTTTGTCGTGTGTTACTCAATCGTCAGCAGCACACTTACCACTAATCTTCAAATGTCTACTGATGCTGCTTCTTCATATTATCTGTTTTCTTTATCCCTATACTTCGCCTCAGAGGGGAATAAATTCATGAGGCGGCAATCATGCCAATGAAAAATTGAGGTGGAGATCCTCTCCCCCCTGGTTACCATAAAAAATTGGGTATGAGGCAGGCAGCATCTATGCTTTGTTTTGTTGGTGTTATTGTGAAATGGCGGTTATTAGGTGTACTTGCTGATGGTATTATCTTATCTAAGCTTTTAGCTGATGACACATGGCCCCGAAGTGCTTCAGGACGTAAGGCAGGCCGCCCACTAAGACGGCATCTCCCGAATCTCGATTCTAATCCGAGCTCTTTGTACGCGTTATTTAATTTACCTCAGAAATGGACCAATTTGCCGCCTTTTAGCCCCAATTTGACGTGTATCTGATCTGGACCTGAGCTGTCGTAACTTTTGGCTTAAAGTTCGTCTGGAAGGATGGTTTTGCTTCGTCCCTAGTTGCCAGCTAAATGTGGTGTGCTTTTTGATCAGTTGTGGCCATTGGGAAGCAGATAAAAATAAGGAGATGTAGATTGAAAGGCGTTTGACGATGTGTTCGTGGTATTTTATTGGGTTGATTCTCGGTAGGACGCCCCCAAGCACATGACCACATGTGGACCAGAGGACCTCTCCTTGCATTGGATCCTGAGATAGATGCAGACCAGATTGATTGTTTATTCAGTTTTGTGCCACTGACGAGAATGTACAATCGCTTGCATTGCAGCAGATGGAGGAGTGGAGGTGCCGAGAGCTGAAGGCCTGTCGATCGGCATCAACTACGGGCAGATCGCGGACAACCTCCCCTCGCCGTCGCGGGTGTCCTGGCTGCTCCGGTCGATGCAGGTGAGCAAGGTGAAGCTGTACGACGCGGACCCGCACGTCCTGAGCGCGTTCCTGGACACGGACGTGGAGTTCGTGGTGGGCATCGGCAACGAGAACGTGTCGGCGATGGTGGACCCGGCGGCGGCGCAGGCGTGGATCCAGCGGCACGTGCAGCCGTACCTCCCCAGCACGCGCATCACCTGCATCACCGTCGGCAACGAGGTGTTCAAGGGCAACGACACGGCGCTCAAGGCCAACCTGCTGCCGGCCATGCAGTCCGTGTACCAGGCGCTCGCCGCGCTGGGCCTGCAGGGCCGCGTCAACGTCACCACGGCGCACTCCCTGGACATCATGGGCACCTCCTTCCCCCCCTCCGCCGGCGCCTTCCGCGCCGACGTCGTGCCCTACATGCAGCCGCTGCTCGGCTTCCTGTCCATGGCCAGGTCCCCGTTCCTGATCAACTGCTACCCCTACTTCGCGTACAAGGCCGACCCGGGCAACGTGCCGCTGGCGTACGTGCTCTTCCAGCCCAACGCGGGGGTCACCGACACCAACACCAAGCTCAACTACGACAACATGCTGTACGCCCAGGTGGACTCGGTGTACGCGGCCATCCAGGCGCTGGGACACACGGACATCGACGTGAAGATCTCCGAGACCGGGTGGCCGTCGGGCGGCGACCCCGACGAGGCGGGCGCCACGCCGGAGTACGCCGGGACCTACATCGGCAACCTCCTGCAGAGGATCGAGATGAAGCAGGGCACGCCGCTGAGGCCGTCCGTGCCCATCGACGTCTACGTCTTCGCGCTCTTCAACGAGAACCTCAAGCCCGGCCCGGCCTCCGAACGCCACTACGGCTTGTTCTACCCCGACGGCACGCCGGTTTACAACGTCGGCCTGCGAGGCTACCTCCCACCCATGGATTATTCACGAGGCACGAGATCAAAGGTAGTACAGTACCATCTTTCTTTAATTATCATGGCAAATCATATCCGTTGCGTGCTATATATCTGGATGAAGCCACCAAAGCCTTCATTTGCCGACCCTAGCTTTCCCATTACATTGTTTTCGTACTTTTCACATGATAGCGACACCGGCCGGCAGTGAAATGGCTATAGAACCCTGCACTAACCGTCAAAAAAGATGTTGTCGCATTGATGCATGCATCTCTACATTTTCCTTTGCATTTCTGCTAGCTTTGGATGAGACTTGAGAGGTAGTCAAGTAACCGGTTATCGATCACTTGGTCTTCTGCAGGCGGTTCGTTTGTTTGCCTTCATCCTCATAGCCGTTGCATCGATCGCTCAAAACTTATCCTGAGAGCATACACTGTTGACCATGCATTGCGAAAGAAAGCCCGTGGAGGCTGAGGATATCGTGCTGCTACCAGGTCCGCAGGTAAGAGAGCCTTATCCTGGAGTCCCATGACCTTTTTGAAACGAAATCCTCACAAAATAGACTGCTCCTTTTACGATGTAGCCAAACCTGTATGACATGAATAGTACTTTTACATGGTGTCTTGCTAAGAACAACTTCTGAAACTAGTCATGTGTGACGCCACAAGCTCTTATGAACTGAATCAACTGATGATTTTTAGCTTCTTTTAGACAAAACACGAGATTTATTTAAGCTTTTTCCCCCTTTGGCGAACACACAAAAGCTTTGCACGTCATTTTTATAGAAGACGTGCATCTTAGATGCAGAGAGCTTCCTCATGGCCATGAAAATGGGCATGTAGTACATGCTTGCTTGAATAGAGCCAGACTATTACATGGCATAAATATAAAGGGAACATCCACAGCAAAAACACGTCCTACAGGAGGATAAGCTTGTGGATAACTTCCTTTGTCAAAAAAGCTTATGGACTTTTTCTTTTACGTTTTATCGAAACTTATTGATTCTTTCTTTCCAATGCAGTCATCAGAACTAGATAAGTCGACATATGTTTCACTTTCATCGGACAAGCTCCGGAAACGGATAGTTGTCGACAACGATTTCGATCATTGTGGATTTACATGGCCAGCCAGAATAGTTGAGGTGATTTTGATGGCATCCAGGAGCCAAAAATGGCATCACACTGACAGTGAAAGTAGAACTAACTGAAGATTGGGGAGGATACGCGGCCAATGCACGCATTGTTTGATACTAGAATTTTTCTCTTTAATTTATTCTAGAGATTTTTGTCTTTATGGCCTATGCAAACTGCATATTTGTATATCGATCGAACACACAGGACGTAAATCCAGGTCATCAGGGCTGGCAATTGTTGGTTGGTTACCACTTTTTTTTTTTTTTTTTTTTTTTTGCTCTGACAAGTGACAACACTATGATGCACATAAAAATGGCAACGACTGGCGTGCAATCAAGCCTGGCGTGCAAGCAACGCGGCTGGGCCAATGGATCATAATCCTGCGGCTGCTGCGAAATTAGCAAAAGAGCCCCCGCACAAATCTAATCTATCTTCATCAGCTGATCTGGCCACGCAATGATTCCGCTCATTTGATCGCGACGGTTTGCCTCAGAGTTCGGATGGAGACCTGGCCGCAACGTATCATCCCCGCGGCGCCAATAGCCTAGCTGCGGCGGCGTTCACGTGCTGGATTCCGTTCGGAGTGCCGACGGAATGTAGGCCACACCATTCGACGAGGACAGGAGGTCTTGTGTCGATCTACATGCGGCCCCAAACGAGAACACTAGGCCGTGTGCTCCCATCTCGTGCGCGCGCAAGCTCGGCTCCTTGAAGCCACGGCGAACGTGCCGGCGTGCGGCGGCGAGGCTGCAGGGGTTCACACCTAGCCTAGCTCGAGTGTTCGACTGATCTCCAGCCATGTCCATGGCAGCGGGCGCCGGCGTGTGCCGTCGCCGGTGGACATGGCTGTCACGATCCTTGACAACTAAACTCACAATGCAAGAAGGAATAGAGTATGGGGAACAAATCAGATACAATTTGGGATAAATCGGAGGAGAATCAGAGGTGGAGGATGAGAACAGTGGCGGAGCCAGGATTCCAGCATGGGGGGCACTCTAGCCCACTGATAATATGATGTGGCGACAACATAATATGATACATATATATTAACTTGAATAGGTAGAGTATAAAATATATACAGTAGCAAATCAATGTGAGTTGCACCACTAAAATATGTACTAATAAAACTCAATTATGTTGGAGAAGGCATGCTACAATTTAGAAAAAAAATATGGAGGAGAAGAGAGATCAAGCGATCATGGAGTTACGTTAATTACTATAACCACAAGACAACAAATGATAGGTTTTTGCATGCTTGTACGTTGAAGACTTAAAAGTTCATTCCATGGGCTGTGAGTATTCTGGCCATTTACCATGATCTCTGACCTCAATGGGCTGAGAGTTGCCAGTTACCCATTATTTTTACAGGCCAAATGCCTAATTATAGTATTTAGGGAGGTTAATTACTGTGATTAGAAAAATACCTTGGATATGGCTGAGCACATAATACTGCAGGCTTACGGGAGGATTAGGGGGGGCCTGGCCCCTGCGCGCCCCCCCTTCTCTCCGCCACTGGATGGGAAACAACAGAAGGGTTCGAAAGAGCAGAGCTTGAGGAAGACGAAAGCTTGTCTGGTTATGTTCGATCCCTTGTCTTGGGTTCCATTCATCCTTTTATTGCTGTCCACGACCCACCGAGCTCACTTAGCTAGCAGCCCGGTCCATGACATTCCCCACCGCTTGAAATGCGGTTTGCCCTCAGGCCGCTGCAAGCCATCAACATAACACACCTCCAAAAGTTCAGATTGCACAGCTTGCCATGGTTGCTTATGTTGATCTTCAGGGCACACGAGCTGTAGCTCATGGGAGTGTTGACTTCGACCGGTATTAGCAGCTCCAGAAAATGCAGGCACACATCCACTTTCGTCCATGGAAGAAAGTTTCATGTACTGGCACAATACTGAACATAATATTGCTCCAATCAGTAATGGTTGATCATGTCCTTGTTGCCTCAAGTACCTCCAAGGATGGATTATTGTGTTGCACTGACCAACTGAATTTTCTTGCACAGGTTTCAGAGCTGCAATGAATATAGCAGGAAGCAGAATTGTTGATAGTAGTAGTCGTATGGAAATAGCACTATTCTCCATATTGCATCCTTCTCTGTTTGAAAATATTCCTGCACATCTCCAAAAATTCAAGCCGATTGTCACAGCTCACTGAAGGTTGAAAAGGTGGCCAGATAAATTCATCCTCATTCCCAAAATGCAAGTGCCCTGGTTCCAGTATATCTCTGGCAAGAGCGGAAGAGCAGTGAACCCACTCCATTGTGTACTGGCTCAATAGAACAACATCCTTCACAAAAATTTGTTTTCTGCACTGGCCAATCCGAGAACTGAATGTGATAGCAGCCTAGTGAAAACTCCAAGGCAAGAGTTCCTTGGGAAAGAAATTGGTTGGGCACAAGCTGAATTTTTAGAATAATTGTAACAACGTTCAAACAGGCTAAGGAAGCATTAGTGCACTGTTGCTGCTTTGTTTCAGGTCCTCAACTAGCAGACACTGACTTCTAGGGAGTAGTAAGCATGTTGATCTATTTTCAGGATTGAGCATATCCATGAAATACCTCCAATTACTGCAAGTAGCATGCTCCACTTCAATTATCATGGTGATTTTGGCTGATGGTGAATGTAAAGTGCTTCTTGTTTTTGGAACAGACCCAAATATATTCATCAGTAAGCACCAATCATAGTACTTCAATTGCAATCTGAACCTCATTATGATAGACAAATGATGAGCTTGCCAATCTCCTCTCCAACTTTGTGCCCAATCAGGTGGTGGCCAAGGGTCCTTGAACTATACTTCCTTTAGAGAGTAACCCAATGATAACCATAGCAATAATAGTGACTGCCTGACAAACAAATCGACTGCATCACTCCAAAAGGATGGCCTTAACTGAACACCTTCACTGTCCATGATATTGAACCTGTTGTCGCTTCCAGGTAATGCAAGCTTATGTGATGAGAGCAAAAGGACATGCGTAGCAGCAGTTTCAAAGAAGATTTCCTTGCATTTTGTCACACTCACACACTGGACCGGCGATGCGCCAAACTCGTTGATGACCAACAGTTGTACTGGTGTCACCAATGAAGCTTCTGACCCTTGTGCAACTCTGAATGTGCCCTGCCTGGGTGGCAATGGCAACTCAAAGTGACCACCACCATTGCCGGTGACCAGTTCCGTTGTCGCACACTTGACATGTGCGATTTTGTCGGCCTTGAATTGATTTGATGAGCTTGCAGTACCAGAGATGGGTGCGTCACAAAGGGAGCCTTCGGCTGCTGTCTCCGAAATAGCAATTGTAGCCTCGGTGGATGTCACAGTAGAGGTGTCATGGACAGCAACAACCGTGGAAACCGTGACTGGCTGCACCTGAGAGATGTCCATCACACAGCACCCATCCCAGATGCAACGGCTGTTGCAAGTTTTTAGTGCTCGCACCGCATCCTGATCAGATCGAAACACCACCATGGTTTCAACACATGCTGAGTCGTCAAGCAAGATCATCTTTGATGGGGACCAGAGGGTTTCCGATCTTCCGTCAGGTGGAGGATAAGTCATCCCAGATGCAACGGCTGTTGCAAGTTTTTAGTGCTCGCACCGCATCCTGATCAGATCGAAACACCACCATGGTTTCAACACATGCTGAGTCGTCAAGCAAGGTCACCTTTGATGGGGACCAGGGGGTTCCCGATCTTCCGTCAGGTGGAGGATAAGTCGATTTGGCGGCACGAGACACTCACGATCCGGCTCCCGATCGGCACGATCAAGACTCCTGCAATCGCAGCACCACGCGTCCTCTGGTTATCAACCGTGCGCTGCCCGATTGACCTCGCCACAAAGGCTAATTCCCTGCCAGTGAATCGAGAACACAAGTAAGAACAAGAAAGATGCAACGAAAATTGCTGATTAATGATTAAGTTCACAAGTGGGGTCTCACAAAGAGCCGGAGTAATCTCCAAACGGCAGTACTGTTCGTGACAGATACAACTAAGCAAAACCCAAACCCTAACTTGGGCGGCAGCTAAAGTTTTTATAGACCTGAGGGTCACCCAAGGACTCCTAGACGCAAACTAAAAAGACTCTCACACGATACATGGCCCAATGGCCCAAGTGGAGCGCGCAGCACCGAGAACAAATTCTGTCCGCCAACTTCCAACGCGTTTTTCCGTCGACTCCGAACTCCAATAGGCCCGAAACTGGCGGCATTGGAAGGCTTATGTTTTTATCTTTCTAGAGATTTGTTATTCGCCAAAAACGGAACCCGTTTGTGGCCTGAGAGACGATTTTGGTGCAGACTGCTCCTGGAGGCCGAGGGGCCTACTCCGAGATGAATTGGGCCTCCAACTTGACTTGGACGCCCCCCTTGCTTTCCTCCTCGCCCTTGCTGGTTCCCATGGGCTTTATGTTCCTCTCCTAAGTTTCTAAGTATAATATAATCAATAGAAACATTAGGTAGCATACTATGCTCACAAGTGTATAACCTAGAATTTAAGAACGAGCTCACCTGTTGATTTAATTGTCATGCACGAGCTCTCGTGAGAGGACCATGCATCACAACTGAAAGAGTGTCGCTCGTAAGCATAGGAGAGATGTCCTCATCAACCTTCTCTGCTCCAAATGGATCAAACACTTGATGGAACACATCTATGGTCACCGGAAATAACACATGGCTCACCGTGACTTGAAGAATGCGTGCTGCAGCAACTTCCTGGTGACAAGGCATTTCATCGAACACCTTGTGGCTATCAACAATAGGAGTTGCTGGTGCACTTGAAGGGGCACCGGTGGAGGTTGGCCAGGTAGCAGGGACCGGGGAAGTCGATGAAGATGACGACGACAATGTCGGCGAGGCCTGCCCCGGCTTCCCCGGCGCGGTCGTCCATGTAGGCGGCGCAGCGTGTGCCCTACATCTCGCCAAGCTCCCAGCAAGGCCACTGCAACATCTCGACGGGCGCGGGGACGAGGTCGGCACAGCCGGAGACGGGCCCGTAGCAGAGGAGGAAGCCCATGGTGGTGCGCCAGAAGGGGCAGCCGAGGGCCCCCACCCCGGACGTGGGCATGACGGTCTCGGCCGCGACGACGGTGGGGTCGCTGAACTGGGCGTGGTCGCGGTTGGGGAGCGGGAGCGTGACGCGTGCGAAGGTGGCCGGGTTGGCGACGTAGTAGGCGCCGGAGTCCGCACCGCGGAGGTAGACGAGGCCGCGGGTGGAGGCGAGCGCGCGCACACCTTGATGCTGCTACTTGTGGTGGTGGGAAGGGTGGTGTGGGAGGCGTCGACGAGCATGTAGTTGATGGCAATCCTGCTGCCCGAGGACGCATCACCTACGGCACGGCCCCCATCATCCAAGCAAGCAAGCGTAGCCGCCGCGGCGGTGGTGACCGACACAGGGGTCGAACTGGAATCTGCGCTGCCCAGCACGAACTCCATGGAGGTCGACGACGTGCCCCGTGGTGCAGTAATCGGGGTGGCATGCATCGGCGAGGCGGTCGGCGTCGTGGGCGTCAACGACGGAGTCGCGGACGTAGCCTGAGGGACGCGGTTCATCTTCGCTAGCCCCTCCTCTGTCATCCGCATCATCCTGTCCAACCTTTGAGATAGTGCATGGATAGCGGCTGTGTTGTGTCAGGATTGACGACGGTGGTCGCGGTGGATGCTGGTTACGAAGCCATGGAATCGAACCGTAGAGGAAGACGTCGGCGGTGCAGAATCAATTTGGGGAAAAAATTTCTCCACCAATTTGAGGCTCTTGATACCAATTGTCATGATCCTTGACAGCTAAACTCACAATACAAGAATGAATAGAGAGTACGGGGTACAAATCAGATACAATTTGGGGTAAATCGGAGGAGAATCAAAGGTGGAGGATGGGAAACAGCAGAAGGGTTCGGAAGAGCAGAGCTTGAGGAAGACGAAGGCTTGTCTGGTTCTGTTCGATCCCTTCTCTTGGGTTCCATTCATCCTTTTATTGCTGTCCACGGCCCACCGAGCCCACTTAGCTAGCAGCCCGGTCCATGACAATGGCGTCTGTACTGGCGCTACATGTGCGGCCGCGCGGCGCGCGCCATCTCGTATCCGACCTTGGACGTCTTCTGCCCGCGCTGTTTCGGCCGCTTCCTCCACGAGATCAACCTGCCGGCACCGCGGCCCGTGCTCCCGCCTCCTGAGCAGTTCTTCCAGCTACCGTTGTGCCTCCCACATGACGGTCCGCGCCCGTGGATCATATACACCGTGTATTCGGTGGGGAGCAACCTGTTGGCGAGGCACACGCGGGCGAGGAGGTTGGCCACGGCAGCGGTGGCGGAGAGGGAGGCAACGCGGAGGAGGCAATGGTGCGCGCCTACGCGGTGGCCGACAGGATTAATCTTCCAAGGGGGATTTTTGGTATTTTTGTTTTGCTTCTAAGATTTTGTGGTGGTAGGGTTTATGTGTAAGAAGACACATCACCATTAGATGGTCATTGGATGCACCAGAAGGCGTTTGCACAGTTTGTCTGATTGCACCTAAGTCGCTGTCCATAAAAACAGTGCGCCACATGAGCAGTCCCAAAGATATCGTTTGCCTGGGGTCATCGGGTCATGGAGACAAACTATGACTCTCTCCGATGGAGCGATGCAATGCGTCGCGTACTCGCGTTGGGTAAAACCTGCAGCCGACTGCCGAGTGTGAGATTTGTTTCATCATCAGTTCGATCTGACCAAACAAAGGATGCGGGGGTGCTTTCTGGGTCTTGTCTTCCGGCAATAAAAATATTACTTTGGAATATTTGCTCAACAAAAGATATATTCCTTGGTGAAATATTTTCGTATCTTGAAAGACTGGAAAAATATTTAGACATCGTAGACGTGTCATTATCAGAGTGCCTGGATCGTATCCTCGCGAAATATTTCGTCAGTTGTACAGGATTCCTAAAGTTTGGGTGCAATTTAGAGGCCTACCTGATGACATGCTAGTGAAATTTAGTATCTTGTGGGCAGTCGGTTCTGCGTTGGGGGTAAGTAGAAAAGTGGATCTTAAGTTTACCAGGAAGCACAAAATTGGAAGGATCAAGGTGGGATGTTTAGACCCTGACCTGATTCCAGAATTTCAAAGTATGCTCATAGGTGAACATGTCTATGACCTCCAATTTAGGGTTGAAAATAACATGGACCCTGAGAACGCTGTGCCCATTAATATGGATCTAGATCCGCCCAGGGATGATGGCAATGATAATTCCCAGAAGGATCTTGAATTCCCTGACAATGAATTTAACACAAACAATGACCGGGTGGACAATGGCTCCAAACTAGGAGGGAAAGAAAATTCTTCCTCCCATGGAAAAAAATGCGCACTTGCACCTACTGGGAAAGACCAGCAGGGCCAGGTTGCAGATCATGTTGTGTCATCTCTTTCCTCCAAAGACAAAGTTGGTAAACCAGTGACTCCCCTACGCTCGAGTAAAAGGTCTGCAGCAGTGGCGGATCAAAACTCACTGGAAAGGGCATCAAAGCTGAAAGCAAAGATCAATTTGGATGGATCTCCTAAGGAAGGTAACAATCCATCCCACTCCGACGTTTTTTCAGTTTTGTCTGATAGTGTTGGGATTAGTTTGGGATCTTCCTTGCCTGCTGTGGTAGAGGCTGTTAATAGTTGTGGGTTTAAAGGGGGTCTAGAGCTATGTGGAGATGAGCAGACGTCTGATGTTAGTGAATCAGATAGTAATTGGGAGGAACATTTGTTGTCAGTTAATCTCCCAGTTGAGTCTGACGATGACTGTACTTTAGAAGAATTACAGTCTTCGGGCAGAGGTAAGTCCAGATTTAATCTAAATAGTTTATCATGAAAGGAATTTTTTGGAATGCTAACGGGTTAGCAGACCCTAAAAAATTTAGGTTCCTCTCTGACTTGACACTAGAGAAAAACCTTGATTTCATTTGTTTATCAGAAACGGGCCGACGAGACTGTACCCCGGCTTTTCTAAAAAATCTGTGCGCGGGGAAAGATTTTTTATGGCATTGTAAACCACCGGAAGGTCGATCAGGGGGTATGCTGGTAGGTGTAAACTTAGCATCCCTCGATATAGGCAGTATAGAAGAAGGAGACTTCTTTGTTAAATTTAAGATTAGATGTAAGAAACAGGACTTTATATATAATCTGGTTCTAGTTTATGGACCGGCTCAAGAGGATCGAAAACAAAGATTCCTCACAGAGCTTGCACATCTCTTTTCCAAAGAAACTCTACCAATGGTAGTTGGTGGTGATTTTAACATTATGAGAGGTCCCCAAGAGAAGAGTAAGGGTTCTTTTAAGAATAGATGGCCTTTCCTTTTCAATGCGGTGATTGATGCATATAATTATCGAGAGCTAGATTTATCAGGTAGACAATTTACCTGGGCAAATAACCTGACGCAACAAACTTTTGAAAAGTTGGATAGGGTTTTGGTCACAACAGAATGGGAGTCCAAATACCCCAAAGCCACGGTCCAAGCTCTTAATAGAGAGATCTCGGATCATACGCCTCTCCTACTAAATTCAGGAGACGGCGATTGTTTTCCGCCCCATAATGACTTCAAGTTTGAATTAGGGTGGCTGCTACACGAGGGATTTTTTGATATGGTTAAGGAGGTCTGGATGTCCACTGATATCGGAGGAGGTACCCCGATAGATAGATGGCAGGCCAAAATTAGGAGATTGCGTCAACACCTCAGGGGTTGGGCCAAAAATATTAGAGGGGCGTTTAAGAAGGAGAAAAAACTCTTGTTAGATAAACTAGATGAGTTGGACAAAAAAGCGGAACATACTCAACTAGACCAGAATGAGTTGAATCTCAAGCATGCCCTCCATGAAAAATTGTCCCAATTGCTACGGGAGGAGGAGATTAAATGGTACCAAAGAGCGAAGGTTAAGAATCTGCTAGAGGGAGATGCGAACACGAAATATTTCCATCTAGTGGCGAACGGTAAACACCGTAAGATGAGGATTTATAGGTTGGAGCAGGATGAGGGAAATATTATAGGTGATGTAGAAATAAGAAAATACATCACCAAGTATTATAAGAACCTCTTTGGACACCCGGAAATATCGGATGTCGCTCTAGATGAAAATAGGATTGATGACATCCCTCAAGTGTCTCCACAAGAAAATGAGCTAATGATAGCTCCATTCACTTCTGAGGAGGTGAGAGCGGCTATATTCCAAATGGAGCATAATAAGGCACCTGGACCTGATGGTTTCCCACCGGAATTCTACCAGGTCTTTTGGAATATCATCAAAACCGATTTAATGGCCCTCTTTGCTGAGTTCCACAAAGGAACTCTTGCGCTTAATAGATTAAACTTTGGTAACATAATCCTTATACCCAAAACGGGGGACGCTAACAAAATACAACAATACAGACCGATCTGTTTGTTAAATGTTAGCTTCAAAATTTTTACCAAAGTGGCTACTAATAGAATTGTCAGGGTAGCGCACAACATCGTTAGGCCATCACAGACAGCCTTCCTTCCCGGCAGAAATATTATGGAAGGGGCGGTGGTCCTACACGAGACGCTACACGAACTACATAAGAAAAAACTAAACGGAGTTATTTTTAAAATCGACTTCGAAAAGGCTTATGATAAGGTTCGTTGGGACTTCCTTCAGCAGACGCTGCGTATGAAGGGTTTCTCGGCTACCTGGTGTGACTGGATTAAGTCCTTTGTCCAAGGGGGCAACGTAGCAATTAACGTTAATGGCCAGAATGATGCTTATTTTCAAACTAGGAAAGGGTTAAGACAAGGTGATCCTCTCTCTCCTATCCTCTTTAATATTGTGGCGGACATGCTAGCTATAATTATTAATAGAGCGAAAAATGATGGTTTGGTGAACGGTGTCATTCCCCACCTTGTGGAAGATGGTCTATCAATCCTGCAGTACGCAGATGACACAGTCATTTTCTTAGACCACAACCTGGAGATGGCCAAAAACATGAAGGCCCTACTGTGTATGTTTGAAAAACTCTCTGGTTTAAAGATTAACTTTCATAAGAGTGAGATTTTTTGTTTTGGGCAGGCTAAGGAGTGCGAGAATGTTTACTCCGAGCTGTTTGGGTGTAGGTCGGGTTCCTTTCCGTTCAGATATTTAGGTCTACCGATGCACTATAGGAAATTAGGAAATAGAGATTGGAAACACATTGAAGAAAGATTTGAACAGCGGCTTAGTGGGTGGAAAGGAAAGTTACTTTCAGTAGGGGGTAGGCTGGTGTTAATTAATTCAGTCTTATCTAGCCTACCTATGTTCATGCTATCTTTCTTTGCGATTCCAAAAGGAGTCTTGAAGAAACTTGAGTACTTCAGATCCCGCTTCTTCTGGCAAAATGACCAGCATAAGAAGAAATATCATCTTATCAAATGGGACCAGATTCGTCAGCCCAAAGAACAAGGGGGGTTAGGAATCATCGATCTCGAGGTACAAAATAAATGCTTACTAAGTAAGTGGCTTTTTAAGTTAGCAAATGAAGACGGTATGTGGCAAGGCCTAATCCGTAACAAATATCTCAAATCTAAACCTTTGGGAAGTGGCATTAAAAAACCAGGGGTTTCCCACTTTTGGGCTGGACTTATGGAAGTGAAACAAGATTTTCTTAGCTTAGGCTCTTTCTATATTGGTGATGGTACCCAGGTTCGTTTTTGGGAAGATACCTGGTGTGGCAACCAACCTCTTAAACTTTCCTACCCGTCCCTTTTTAACGTAGTCACTAATAAAGATGCGACTGTGGCGGATGTGATGAGCTCCAGTCCACTAAATATTTCCTTCAGAAGGGGTTTGTATGGGGACAGGTTACGTGCCTGGTTTGAGTTGGTAGGTCGGATCATGAACCAAGAGCTGAGAGGGGGGAAGGATGTGTTTAGATGGGATCTAAATAAGACGGGTCTCTTCTCGGTTAGATCTATGTATAAACACCTTATCAATAACGGTTTAAAGGTGTCTCAGGAGATCTGGCGAACAAAGATACCATTAAAAACGAAGATTTTTATGTGGTATATAAAGAGGGGCGTGCTCTTAACCAAAGACAACTTAGCTAGAAGGAATTGGTTTGGTCACCAAAGTTGTTGTTTTTGTAATTATAATGAGAGTATACACCACCTCTTTTTCGATTGCCGACTAGCCAAGTTTATTTGGCGGATTGTTTTTATGACTCTAGGCCTTCCCCCACCCCACAACACGGCACATCTTTTCAACCAATGGTCACGTCAGGGGGGCACGAAGTACAAGCCATTTCTTCTGGCGGGAGCTGCAGCTTTGATGTGGGCAATTTGGCTGCAGAGAAATGATTGTGTTTTTGACAGGAAACAACCAAAAACCTTTTTGCAGGTACTATTCAGGGGGACTTTCTGGCTGCGTCAGTGGGCCAAGTTGCAGCGAAATGAAGAACATGTTCAGTGCATAACGCAGGGCGCAAAAAATCTTGAAGAAGCGGGTCTGCGAGTCTTCAATTCGTTTGGATGGCAAGCACCAGCAAGGATTTCTTTTATCTAGTTCCCTGAGTTGTCTAAAGGATTTTCTTCTGTTTCTACTACTGTGGGGTGAACTTTTTGTTTTAGACGTTTTGTTGAGTTGTGTGGTTGTAATATTGCTGGTCTGATTCTTCCCCTGGGGAGATGAAGCCGGAAACTCTTTTGTTTCCATCATCTAAAAAAAAAAAGGAGAACTGAATAACTGAATCTCTGCACAGCCTAATCATTCAGGGACTAGCAGGTCTGAAGAGTGTGAGGCAGAGTTGCTGTCCAAGACGCCTACGGCCCAGCGTCCTCGGAACAACCCCCACAGCCCTAAGTAAGGGAAACACCATAGATGTTAGGTTTGTACTAGATGACGTGTGGTGACTCAACCAAATTAGTATTCCTTTGGCGTTTTGCGTTTGCCTTTTCCGTTTACGTTACCTTTCCATGAGTTGGGTTGGAGGAGTCTGTCAGTTGTCACCAACTCACCACAATATAACCTGCCCTTCTTTTTTTTTTTTTGAGAGAGCAAATATAACCTGCCCTATAAACTCAGTGGCGGAGCCCAAAACTCAAATTTTTCATTGTTATAGGAAGGACCAATAGTGCTATTTTTAAAAATTTTAATTTAAAAAATTTTAGTGCAAAACTTCCAACATAGCGGGGCTTGGCCTGTCTCCGCCCCTATATAAGCTGTGACGTACGTTTGGGCATCCCTAGTTCACCACGCTTGTTTTTTGAACTTTCCACCCTTTCAAAAGCTGGAAAATATGTTTCTTGGGCCGGCCTGCATGTACTTATCTCCGTTAATCAGCCCAAAAGCCCATATTTAATTAGCCCAATCATTCATTTGCATGTACGTACTTTCTTTGATGACCGGCTGCACGTTCAGGTGCATGCAAACATAATTAACGCTCTAATCATCCGGCCACGTGAGCATTCTGTACAGCAGTCTCCTTGGCACGTTCACTTCTTGCTTCTTCAAATATCATATAAATGATTTTATGTTGTATGTACAAAATATCCTCAAACAAATGCCCCCACCAAGTTGAGTTGGAACAGCAGAGCAAGTTCGAAGGACTTGGGTGAAAATTGTCTCATATTGATCGGCACGCTAACTTCATCGTGTAACGATTTGTTAAGTCGGCCGGTTATTTCCACGTGCCTTTCTTCTTCCACAAGTATTGAGGTGGGCCACAACAATCAAGCAAGCCGCTGCCGGGTCTTCACGTAGGGATGGGAATGACGATGCCGAGCACCGCCACAACAAACGCGCCGCTGATGAACTGCGCCGACAGGATGGCTCATCGCGCCGCAGTACTTCGCAGGGCCCAGGTGCTTCCCGTGATGGGGACTCGCAACTGCCGAAGCGTGCCAAGTACCCTGCCGGAGCTCCAAAGCTGGTCGTCAAGATTGGCGCCTCTTCGAGTGGGAGCGCCCCGCTGTCATCAGGCTCGATGCCTAGTGCTGGCGGGTCACGCAGCGAGCCTCGCGCATCTCGTTCAATCTTCGACCAGGGGCACGGCATCTCCTACGCGTTGTCCACGAGTCCTTATCGGCCCACCAACGCTGGTTGCGTCCGTTCTGCAATAGTGATCAACGATGCTGGGCCGCCGAGCGACGCAGACCCGGAGGAGAAGGTCAACTTAGCAGATGAACTGGAGGAGATTAGCAGCGGGGAAGATGACGATGTAAGCATGGTCCATCTCAACATTTGTGGTCTTCTCTTTTTTTTTCTTTTTTCTTTTTTTTTTTGGTATCTGCTAACTCCAAACGCTACAATTTTCCCTTTTTTACTTTTAATCTTCACTGGTTGTGCAGTTTCACGTTGGTCTTCCCAACCCGCCTCCTATTCCTACTGATCTCATGGACTCCCTGGTGGATGCTAAGATGCAAACAGCTATCGCTGGGTCCAGCGCTAAACATCAGGATGCTGCAGGCAAGTGATAGACTGATCATATTTTTGTTTGGGTGGAACCGTGGAAATAATGTCGATCACCCTTTTTATATATGAATTCAATATGGTTAATATTGTTGTTGTTGCAGATGATCTTATCCTTGCCGTAAGAGCCAAGCAGCTGAAGGAAAAGGCTGCCTCTCAACCATCAGCACCAGCTAAGGAGAAAGCTTTGCCCCTAGCTCCTGTCAAGGAGTTGCCCGGCATGAGCCAAGTTCCGGCGAGGACCAAGGATGTGACACCGTCTTCAGAGCAAGCTGCGCCGGGCGAAAGCAGCAGCGTCGTTTTAGAACGACTACAGAAGTTAAAGCTGAAGGCAAACAAGTACATCTCTTGTCTGATTTCCGATGGGACGCTTCCGGAGGAGCGTGCTGCTGACATCGTGTATGGTGACCTGGCTCGCCTACAGAAGACCTTGAAGAAGACGCCTGTGGACAAAGCGAGGGTACTTGAACAAATATAGTATATCTCGCAAGAGTGGTCGAACCTATACAAGAAGAAGATCCCACCGACTTGAAGACATTGCTGTCAGATTTGGCAGCATTGGCACAATTCATGGAAAAAGGTGCCAGTTTTGAGGAGTCCACCATAAGCAGGGACGAAGAAGGTGTTTGTTCCAATCTGCGGCATCTCGATACTGCATATGCTGAGGTGTCAACTGATCTTAAGATTGCTAAAAGCAGTAGCAGGGAACTGCTAATCCACCACGAGAAGACGGCGTCCGCGAGGCAGAAATACACCACCCAGGCTGCGGAATTTGAACTGAAGGCTAAAGAAGCTCGGGCCCGTGAATCGGACAAAGCTGCTGAATACATCCTCGCCTTTGACAGGGAATTTGAATTGCAGGGCAAAAACACCGACCGCCTCAACAAGCGTCGGGAGGAGATACGGGACTACATCAAGCACCTTAACAAGGAGAAGGAGCGTCTCCGGGCAACTTGCGCCGCCAAATGTCTTCTGCGCGTCATGCATCAAGCCCTCACCCACTTCGAAACTACCGAAGGAAGTACGGCAAGGTGCAGTGGCTACATCAGCTAGTCAGCTCTCGCATTGCCCAAGGTGTTGTGCCAAGAGATGATTGGTTCCTCCACATCGGAGTCCTCATTGACAAGGTGTTCACCTATCGGGGTATGCTCACACCGCCATACGGCCTATTCCTAGATGACTGGGCACATGAGCCAGCCAAAATCAAGGGTCTGGTGAGGCGTGCAATAATGAAGGAATATTCGGCTAGGCGACACTCGCGAAAACAACCTCGTCTACCCGGATCCACCATCTCCATCGACAATAGCATCCCAATTCAACCAACTGGTTGGGTAGCTTGCCACCATACCTCAACGACGAGCGGTGCAGATCTCAATATCGGCAACAGGTTCGCGGTCTTACAACCCGAACAACCGGCGCCTCGAAGTGAGGACATGGAACAAGAGCTTCGTCGTCTACAAGATCAAGTAAGCCAACTAGGGAGGAGGCTTCAAGACTATGAAGCTCCACTATCTTCCTCAGAATGCACTAGGGGCAGTAGAGAAGTGCATCTACCTCGACACCGTCCTCAACACCAGCATCAGACTCTGGCACCACGCCAGAGGCCTCTACCTATTCATACATTCCCCAGGGTGGGGCAGTTACGCGCCCTCCACGTTGGAATCAGTGGTCTAGGCATCAAGATCGCTCGGCACCCCCTTGTCTTACTCAGGTGTGGCGACCCCGAGACCCTATGCAAGAAGAAAGGCCCGGTCATATATCATCTCGACCGAGGCAAGAAGCCCATGCGCAAAGACGTCAAGAAGTACGTCTCCCTACCATGGCAGCACGTCAGGCTGCTCCACCTCTTCTAACTACTCCACCGCTCTCTCATAGAATTCCACTAGTGCCTACTGAGAATCAGCGCAAGCGTCAACGACATCGAAGGAACCGCTATGCTCTGTACCAGGAGCTTGAAGATTTAGTGCTGAAGCACACACAAGTATGTACCAAAGCCGATGGGGAAGTACAACAGGAGAATGACAAGATAACATTTCGGATATCCCCCAACTTGGAAAAGGACGAAAGGTACAACTACCTCGTCAACCGGTTAACCCCGAAACCTCGCGCGCCACAGACTAGTGCCGCTTCAAGAGAAGAAGAAAGGGTTGCTCCATGGCCTACCCCAATCATTCTCCAGCGAAAAGACAAGGAAGTGCAGGCTTCCCAAAGCTCGCCTTCAAAAACTCAAGCAAAATTGGTTGAGACATCTACACTGATGGAAGGCATTGAAGAAACAATAACTGCGCCAAATAGCGACGGTCTTCCCCAAGCACCATCCGCAGCTACAGCAACGCAAGATAAGGAAACTCCGCAAACAGGCACCTCTACCCCACCTGATGGCGTTGAATTGATAGAGCCTCAAGGTGATGTCGCCATGTGCACTGTGGCAGCAGACTCTATTCCTGGGACTGGTGTTGAATGGGTGCCACCTCCGGTCACACAAGAGTTCGGTTAGTCTTCTCATTCTTCTTCTGAAAGTGAGGCGCTAACAAAGGTAGGGCGTGGGTTTTCCTCTGTTCCGAGGTTGACTTCCACTAGGTCATCAACGGTGGGCTGCCCTCCATCTTTGAGTTCTTGGGGCACCGGTATTACTTCGGGCTCTTCTTCTACTTCAAGGTATGCTTCGTTTGCATGTAGCAGATTTTGTGGCACTTGATATGAGGAATTAGTGCCCTTGTCCCCAGCTATCATGATACAATGGACCTTGTTGTTTTTGGGGTTCTCGTCTTCCTCATCGGAGGTACACGTGTTCTGGTAGCCGAGCTTGAACTTCGGTTGGGCTTTAGGTCTTCTTCTGACGAAGTCCTCGGTGGTGGTGCCCGGTTGCCTTGTCGTTGGTTGAAACCAGCCTTTTCCAATAGGTAAACCGACCTGGGTTCTGCCTTCATGGTGGTTAATGCTTCTTCTGCATCAGCATAATCATTAGAGAACCCAATTATGGAGTCACATTGTTGTACTTGGGGGACTTTATAGAAAATGGTCCGAGGGTAGAAGTGGATGAGTTAGGAATCGCCCAGACTTCAAAAGGAGTGGTTACCGATTTATAGAGTGATGGGAGCTGCACATGTTGGGACCCTTTCAAGACCTCCTCAATTTTGGCGACCCTTCTCTTGACAGCTCCTTGAGCCGGTGAGGCTTCCTTGTTAGGACTCCTTCCTGCCGGTGCCTTAGAGGTTGATGGAGCATTGTTACTTTTTGTAGGTGACTTGCTGCCTGTTTGGGCACCTGTAGAGCTCCTAAAGGTTAGACTAACGGGCTCTGTGCGCGCCATGTTTGAAGAGTGTTCTTTTGACGAGGTAGTTGTAGAGGATAGTGGAGGTTTCATACTTGACCTCAGTGTGACCGATGTCGGCGCGAATGGTCTCGCTTTCAGTAATAGAGGAGAAGGTGCTGCCAAGGTGGGACTCACCTCACGTGAGGTAGAAGGGATGGATATCCCTTCCTTTTTTGAAGAGGATGGTTAGGGGGCCGCGCTGGGCAATAGACGGTGATTGCACCATCGCGCTCTTCTTCAAGCTCAATGAAGCCTTCAGAATGATTGGAGGACTTGGCATAAGAAGGCCTTTCACCTCAGATGTTGGTATAGCGGTAGGATTCAACATCACATCTATCGGCGGTGTTGTTCGACCAAGGTGTTGTATTCCTTCTTCAACAGGGAAGTAATACTTCGCATCAGTGTGGTATACTTCTTGGATGGTGTAGGGGTGGAGATTCCCAGTGATGCGCGCTGTTGTGTTCCACTACCATCTAGGAACTTCAAGCACTGGTGGAGTGTCGAAGGAACAACTCGATACTTGTGGATCCATGGTCTGCCAAGAAGTGTAGAATATGAGGTATTGGCTTCAATGACGAAGAATCTCATTTTGAAGTAGAAGGTTGACAACTGTATCTTTACTATGATTGAGCCCAACATCCTTGTCCCTGAATTGTCAAAACCACAGATGATCACATCTGTCGGTTCCAAGTCATCTATTGCGAATCCGGCCCGTGTGAGGTTTCGGACGGGTAGTATGTTCACCGCAGATCCAGGATCGATAAGGATCCAGCAAAGATGTGCATTTCCTATATTCCCCTTGATGTAGAGTGGTCTGTTATGGTCACCATCTTCTACAACCTTGTCTTCTTCTTCAAAAGTGATTTCATTGACGAACAACGGGTCAGAGGTGAGCTGATGTTTGGCCATTGCAACCTCATAGAGTTCAAGTTCTAGAAATGTGTTGCACCAAGAAACCGATGAGGGGTCCCCCTGGTGAGGCAACACAATAGGGCCGGGAGGTGTATGTGGACTGTAGGGCTCGCTCCTCCTTGCTGCGACTCACGACTAGCTGAACGACTCAGCCGATCATCTTGGCTAAATGGTGGTTGGGCGTGCCACCTGGCTGACGACCTAGCTAGGGAGGTTGTGGTGGTGGTGATGGCGTTGGTCGGCTCCTGTTTCCCCTGCATAAACAGACAAAACAGAGCAAACGTTAAATACTAGCCGGATCACTCGGATCGGCTCATCCTAGATCGGATCTTCTGCATCGGCAAGATCCTGCTGTCTTACCAGTAGTATATCCAGATATAATATACAAAGTACTTAAATAAAGGAAGAAGAAGCACGATTAGATCTATTCCAGACAGCTAAAAATCCAGATGAACATCAATCACGCCTTAAGATCTACTATTACACCAAAGATTACATAGGAAAGCTATAAAAGCAGATGCATCTTTGATAAAATCGACAAAAGACATAGCAGGGTATACATCGGATCTTCCTAATAACATGTGATCTGTAGATAAAACTGTAAGAACAGATCTAATCTATGCTCTAAGCTTGTGCTATGCTAATCTAGTAATGAACCAGCAACGTGAAAGCATGCATCATGGACGATGTTAATATAACATCAAGTTGTACATGAGCCGATATGCAAGCATATAGACTCATGCACACAATGGATCTCGCGCCAAGCTAGGCTTGACGTGAGATTCATCGGGATAACTATTGGATCTCGCGCTAGGCTAAGCTTAGCGCGAGATTCATCATGGTAACTAGCAAACCGTGCCATCAAAAACGCTTTAGGGTAAGATCTGCCAGGCGACTAACGTCGTAATGCCCATACCGAAGTAAATCATTAGGGCAGCATGACGATTACCTAAAACTCTAGTCGCTAGAGGTGATGATGCGCCAAAGGGGATGTGGAGACAATCGCTGCTTGATGAACGTCTGTCGTCAAGTTTATTCAATAACAAAGGGCACATATTTATAGTCCGGAGACAGACGGCAAGCCTGCCCTTCCTTAATTAAACTACAAATCCTAACCGACTCAAACTGGACTCTTTTAACTAATCACTAATCTACGATACAAGGCCAATGGCCTGCTTTAACACGTGCCGTCGCTTCCTTGGACAGTTTCTCCTCAGTCCAAAGCCGATTTTGGCCCATTAATAGGGACGGCCAAATTCCGATGTCAACACAATGCCTTTACAAATGCCTCACACAAGTCTGGCACTAACATGAGAGCATCGTAGACACTAAGAAGTGCGGGGATTCTCTTGAGGTGAGCGATGACATTGTAGTCAATATCTTGAGGGTTAGAACTCTTCTTAGTGGGGCCCATAGAGGTCTCTTCTGGTGGAGTTTCTTCCTTTAGAGTCTTATCTGCCTTTACTGGTTTAGGCTTGTGCGGTTCTAGCAACGTCTTGCCTCCTCTCAGG
The DNA here is from genome assembly GCA_022530915.1 of Paspalum notatum. Taxonomy (NCBI): domain Eukaryota; kingdom Viridiplantae; phylum Streptophyta; class Magnoliopsida; order Poales; family Poaceae; genus Paspalum; species Paspalum notatum. The sequence continues at coordinate 31,227,412 of CM039689.1, forward strand.
TTCATGTTGACCTCCTCCACTTTTGCTTCTTCTGTTTCATCTCCTCCACCAAGTATTTAACGTTCTTCGTGGGTAAACAGTTCTTCAGAATCAGAGCTTGCAGGATGTTTAACGGAGAGAACGACATTGCAAGTAGCAATTTTAGAGGGGGATGCAGAGTCTTCCCGCACTCCTTCACTGGTTGATTGAGATTCTTGCTTCAAGTTCTTGGGAAAGAAATGCGCCAAGGTTTGTAGCGGACGCCTTAGGCGAGGAAAGGGTTCGTCTCCCTCAGACTTGGGGACGAATCGAGGTTGTGGGCGACGTCGACTTGGGTTTGGCCACCGCCTTGTTGTCGGAGCTGTGTATGGCGATGCAGTAGAGCGGTGGTGCTGAGGAAGTATTTTGCTTGGTCGTGGCGATCGAGGTACCACGTTCCAGCCTTGTTCGATGTCAACATGGGGAACTCGTTTCGCAGTGGAAAGGGCCTTGTTAATCACCATGTTCACCAGACAGTGCTCCACTTGGGCGAGTGGAACCCATGAACCTTCTTGTGGACTCTCCCTTTCTACTGGCGGGCCACATGATTTGATTGTCACGACATTAACAGCATGGTAGTCGGGGTTGACAGCTTCCGGGTCCAAGTTGACTCTTTTCTCATCAATGGCCCTCTGGAGCCACTCTTTGAAGCTTATACAGTCTTCAATAACATGCCCGACATACCTGTGGTACAGGCAATACATTGGGTTATTGGTCATATGTACTTGTCCGGGCCTTCGTGGTTCAGGTAGGTTCAGCGCCTTGTGTTCCATCAGCTGCTCGAACATTCCCTTCACCAACTCTTGCCGAAATGCATATTGTTTCTTGATGAGATCTTGGAAGGCCTCACGTGACCTGCCCCCAGCTTGTTCATTTCTACCTCCTATAGCGGGAACCTGGGCTTGAGATGTGGGAAAGGTTCTTGTGGTGTTTGGATCAAGCAGGGCTTTGAGCTTGCCACAGCGTTGTTTGTCTTGGCTGTCGAATTAAAGCGCTTAGATAGATCATAAGCGCTAGCATTCTTGTGGAGCTCCATGATTTGAGGAGACTTCTCAAATTCAATCTTTGTGGCGTCAATAGCGGAGCTAAGTGCACTACCGACGCCTAAGAGGAAGGGTGAATTAGGATTTCTAAAAACTAAGGTTCGCCAAAAACCACAACTACTAAGCAAAACCTATACAAGTAAATCTAGCTATGAGCACTAAGATTTTGCTAAGTGTTGCTACTTCTATCGTGGCCAAGTCTTGCAACCTAGTTCCACCTAGAAACTAACCTATCAAGCTAGTCTAGGAAAGTAAGCACATAATTGCAAGAAAGTAAATGCGGAAGGTAAAGGAGATGGGATAGATAATGCAAACTCCCAATGACGATGTCGGCGATGGCACACAAAGAGACACGGTGATATTTTTCCCGAGGTTCGGGGAGGCCAACGTGCCCTCTCACCCCCTACGTCCTCGTTGGCGCTCCACAGAGGGCTTTGCTCTCGTGCAATCATCAAAGGAGTGCGGCCTCGCCCACGCAAGGGTGGAGATGGCAAAGTGGCTTCCTCAGAAGCCAAGCAACCACGGTCAGGTCTCCGGATATCCCAGGTACACACCCACACGAGCCCTTCTCTCACGTAGTCTTCGACTACGGCCTCGCCCACACAAGGGTAGACGATTGTCGGGGTTGTTGGGGTCTTCCGAGTCCTTCTCGTTGAGCTCTCCCGCCGTCTTCACTAGGGGAAGCTTTTGGCCAACATACCGAGGGCCTTTCTCCCTCTCACAAGATGGTGGCTGTGGCGGAACCGCCCTGCTTAATCCAGACAAAGTACACCTGCCACCTCTGGCTCGCAGTGCCCTTAGGCCAGACTAAACCCGGTAGTCCGTCGAGCTACCCATAGGGCACTTGATGTAACCATCGCCTGAGGATACCGACATCACACACATTCAGCCCTCGAAAGAGCCACAATAGATTACATCATCGCAGGCAGTTGAAACAGAATAAGTAGACTTAGTTTACAAACCGAAGATAAATAGTCAAATACATGTTCAAATATAGCAGAAGCGATGTCAAAATATACATGTATAGATACATATAGCGAAAGCGTTCAAAACATCTCACAGCGGAAATAAAACTCAACTAGTCTTCAAGTAGAGATAAACAAGGCGAGTAGCACCGAACCCACCGGTACTACCACCTCCAACACAGCTATCCAGATGTCGCCAGTACCTGTAATCCAAAAGTGGTGGCAAACCCTGAGTACTAATTACTTAGTAGGACTTAATGGACGGGGCTTACGACTGACGCAAAGCATGCTTACTAATCATTTGGATCCTTAGCTATTGATTCTTAAACAAAGTCATGTTGACATAAGATAGCAGGATTTAACAGCTGCTATTCATTAATCATGAAGATCATTTATACCATAAAGTAAGTATTTGCATGAAAGTAAAACATGAGAACCCATCAGTAATTTGCATAATAGTATATCAAACACATGTCCCGTCCCAAGATTCACAGCGCCTTTATCCAATCCCTGGGAGTAGCCGTCTCAGGAGTGATACCACGGTACGTCGGGTCAGCCCTCCCTTTGACTTCGAAGCACCTCCCAGGTCCATCGACCTCCATTCCGTGGATGGGCGACACCATCAATAGTGGGACAGATCATACATATCCAAGCATGTTGTATTAAAAAGCGTGATTTAATAAACAACATATTACAGTTATTACTACGTTGTCCGTCAGTAATATTTGGCACTCTCACACCTGGTGAGCATCAGCGATTCGAATCGATTTCTAATTCCCGAGAATAATTAAAAATGCCACGGGATATATGCTTACTGGCCATCACGTTCCTCACATATACCCCCCATCTCTACCTGTCCCGTCCCAAGATTCACAGCGCCCCCACCTAATCCTTGGGAGTAGCCGTCTCAGGAGCGATACCACGGTGCGTCGGGTCAGCCCTCCCTCGACTTCCAAGCACCTCCCAAGTCCATCAGCCCCCTATCAGTGGATGGGCAGCACCATGAATAGTAGGACGGGACCGTAAGACTTTTACCGGTCCCACGACCCGGATAAGCACTTTAGCAATGTTGAGCCAATTAGCAGGCGAACAGACGAACGGGCCTTAAACGACTCGGGCGGAGTCCAGTGCACAATACCATAAACAGTAAATAACTTATAAAATTTCCGTCCGGTCTCCATTTCAAACATAAGCATAATGATTTCCATAATAGCAAGATTTTTGTGAATGAAAACACCTACGCGACGAGTGACTCCATTCACTCGTGTCTACTCGCACCTAGCATTACTAGGCACTCGTCCTACGAACTTTATGTATGGGTGCTAGGGCCAGGGCGGCCAGGAAGTCTAATGCAGTTGGTTTCAAACAACTCCTGCGTAACCATCAAACAAGACTTGTATTAGCTGGGAGAAATCATGGTCCTGCCTACCTTTGATTCACTTTAGTGAAACCAACAAACTAAGCTAATGTTAGTTTGCCGGGTTGTGAGGCTTTGCCCCAGGCAACCTCTTGATCCCTTGGACAACTCCTCCTTCCAAACACGACTGATGGGCCCTCCAGGTCGCGAGTGGATCTTAGTTTGTCTTTTGGATCACCGTTGGTTGAAATAGTTCCACGCACTTGCTTTTTGATCACGTATCTGCAATTAAACGTCACTATATGAATGCCATGCACGATGCAGTGAATGGGATGCATGAATACGAAGCACACGTATGAATAACCCCTTCATGAACAGGCAAAAAGGTGATTGATAAACTAATTAAACAAGGAGTACCTTTATGGGCCTAGATCACATATATACTAAATCGACCGTATGACTGCACTTATCAAGTTAGTGATCATACGACAACCGTATTAATGATGTGAGTCGGTAAAAGCGAGTAATATATAAATTAGTACATGAGCAAGTTATCAATTGAACTGATAATAAGCATACCCAATCATATGCCTAACTAGTAAGTCGTTTATCGTAAAGCAACCATGTTGGGTACCAAGTGGATGAAAACCCCACCAGGATGATGCAAGGTTGAAACATTATTAAGTGTCCTGCTTGAAAAGAGTTACTTATCATGAAAAGACTACTTCATACACACAAAAGGGAACATTCATTAATGATATCACACATTTTGTTTATCTAATGGATTAAGGTCCTACATTAACTTTAAGTATTCTACACAGCAAATGAATTAATCCCTCAATCAAGTGTGGCATAAACAACAGTAGATAGCATGCAGCTAGAAATCAACCCACATGCATGATGATATCGATAGCAAACAGGCACCTACTCTAACAATTAAATAACACACGCCCACTTCGTGAATAAAAAGCATTATTTGTGTTCATATAGGTAGACAATTCCAATCGAGCTCAGATTTTTAGGACATCTAGATTTACACTACATTATGCTACTGTCAAAATTTCAGCTATAAAGGAGTTATAAATTAGTTATGAAAATTCCAGCAAGTTATCAGCTCTATAGCTTCTCAGATTTTTCATGAATTATAGGAATGGTTTCCGATGGTGAAATTTTACCAGTGAGCTATACTTAGCATGGACTGCATGTACAAAAATTTACAAGTTAAAACTCCCAAGTTTGACAGGACATCTATTTTTCATATATTAATCTTAGGTGAATTTAAGATGTGCATATGAACAGTGTGAATAGCCCACTAGCATGTACTTTCTGGACTCAATGCATCAACCTTAGGCTACCAAATTTTCCAGAGAATTTTCCTAGCCATTTATAACTACTTTTCCTAATTATCTTTTCTAACATGTAGCATTTTATCATTTTCAAATCACCATTAAAACTTAACATGCAGGGGCTCATATTTTACTAGTGAGACACTTATACTACTCAAGGTATAGAAAAAATGCTAGAGAGTCAAGTTGAGCATATGCTATGTAGCCTTCACTTTCTAAGTTACATAATTGCACCTAACACATGTATAGTGGTAAAAGGGTAACTAAACAGCAAGTGCTAGGGCTACAAAAATTCACATAGCGCTACAATGTCACAAGAAAATTAGTGTCCAAGTTTCATAGCATTCGGAGTCCATTTAGTCCACTTTTAACTTTTATCCTAATTAATCATGCATGCAACAAACCAAGGGCAAAACATACATTTCAAACATCCACATCATACGAATCATGTAAATCTATTCAAGAGGAGTCTAACGCAACTGAGTTTGTCCATTTTGAATTTTTCTGTGATTTTATACGATTTTCCAAAGTTCACAACTAATTTAAATGCATTTAAACAGAAAACATTAGATCTAAGGACCTAAACATAATTAACCGTAGTTTCCAGGGGGTAGCAGGGAAGATTTCACAGACTCAGCGCATAGTGTTTAAAGTAGAGCGCGTAAAAATGGGAAAGGCCAGGGGGTTTTTCGGGAAACTACCCTCCTTCTTCTACCTTCGGCAGGGGGACGACGGCGCGCGACAGGGGAAACGGTGCGGCTGCGCCGGCGGCGGCGGGGCCGGTCTTGGAGCCGAGCGGGGCCGAGGAGGCGTTCCCGGCGATGTGCTACCTCTCGGGGTAGACCTCGTCGCCGGCGATGGAGGGGATAGGCGGCGCGGTGAGGGTGAACTGGAGGCGCGACGGCAGGGCGTGGCACGGTGGCACGGCTCAGTCCCCGGCGGTCGAGGTGGCGAATGGCGAGGCCAAAGGGCGCTCGAGCTGCGCGGGGACGAGGCGAACCTGGCGGAGGCGAAGTGGAGGTGTGGGGATCGTTCGGCGGTGGTTCTCCACGGTGATGTGAGAGGCGGCCGGTGCGGCGTGTGTCGGCGCGCGCGGAAGAGGGTCGAGGAGGCGACGGTGGTGGACGAGAGCTCAGGGGAGAGATCGAGGACGGCGAGGCAAGCATGGGGCGTGAGGTGGACAGAGGGGAGGCAGCCCGAGGGGACCGGCATAGCGAGCTCGCCGCGGCTAGACCATGGCGATTGCCCACGGCGTGCACGCACGCGGAGCGGCTAGGGGTGACGGGGCGAGGCCGAGGATCAGCGGGGAAAGCGGAGGAGCTCGAGGCGACGGTAGTGGGGGTAGTGTCTAGGCAAACGGCGGTCCGCAGAGGCGGCGGCGCGAGCTCAACCGAGCTTCGGCCATGGTGGCTAGGCGCGCTCGGTGCTCTGCGCGAGCAGGAGGAAAGCCGAGGGGAGGACGGGGAATGAACTAGGACGGGGGAGCGGCCAGATGAAGCCGAGGCACGGCGTCGGCCGGGCTTGATCCGTGGGCGCGGCGCGATGTCCGGTCGCCGGCGTCCACGCGGCGCTCAGCGCCTGGGGAGCGCGGCGGCGCTGGATGGTGGGACCCGCCCGTCAGTGAGACAGAGGCCAAGATAAAGGAAAATGTGTTTTCTATGTCTCTGTAAATCGCATATTTAATCTACTTAAAGGCCGAATTTGGAGAAACTCCAATCGAATGAAATGTTCTACTCCTCAATCTCTACAAGTTTGTCAAAAGGTTCAACCCCAAATTCTAAGTAGAAGTAGGATTTATATGTGAATTTATGTAGCAACCTTCAATTTTAACAGGGAACCTTTATTACTTACGAAATTCAAAACTCATATTTCTGGGCTTTACCTCCCAAAGTGCTTCTTGACAACATCATTTAGAATTTTATAACCTACAACTCCTTCAATTTGATCCTTGCATGAAAATGGCTGTAGGTCATAAAAATATTGAAATTACTAAATAGGTCAGACTTGGACTGGTTTTCTGTGTTGGTACAAAATGACCCTAAACTCCTTTTAAAAGTCAATGTATGATCAAACTCTAGTTACCAAAGTTGTCCTCCAGTACTTTTTCTACAAGTTTCGTAATATGACTTTGGTCTGAAACCCAACAGATTTTGAATTATAGACACAATTATGTTCCAAGGTTTATTAAAACAGAAATTTCACTTTGTGTGGAGACTTTCTTGTTTCCAACTTTTGGAGTATCAAATGAAGCCCAATAACTTCCACAATAAGTGCATTTGAAAGGTGATAAGTTCAATTTCATTTCATAGAAAGGGAGAATTTGAAGTTGTATAGTGAATTCAAAAGTAATTTCAGATTCAACTTGGGAAAAAGCTGAAAATCCAGACTTGGAAAAATATTCTAAGTGTAGGCTGACCTAGTTGTTTCTACGAGGCATTTAAGTTAACTTTGAAATAAATAGGTGACAGTTTTGAGCCAGGCTCAGTGTAGCAAAAGTGAAGTTCACGGTGTGTATGACAACTTTGATAATGGGGCTAAGCTCAGTTGCTTAGTGAACTTAAAAGTTTTATTAGGGTCCAAATTTGTTCACAATCACATTTGCTACCTTCGGAAGAAACAGTAGTTGGATTTGGTTTGATCTTTTAAACCTCTTGTCTTTAGATTTTTGAACATGGTCGAATAGAAAGGTCTAGGGTTACTTTCTTATCCGAGGTTTTGCACGTGGTGTTGAGCGTAAAAGCATGTGAGTGTTGACTTATCCAACCACGAAATGTGTGGTCTTGCATCTTGTATAGAAAATTTTTCACTTAGTGATTTCTCCACATGTTTCTTGTTATTCTCTAAGCATGATTAAGTCTTAATCCATCATTAGCTTTTATCTAACCGTGTGTTAAGGCTTTTGAGATGTCAGGGGCATCACAGTGGTGGCCACTCCATACTCCAGAGGGTCTCGCAAAACTTACGAGCAGCACTTATACACCAATGTTGTGCACGCAGGCACAGCGAATAGACAAGGTGGCCTAAGCAAGGATGCACTAAGCACTAGCAATGCCGGATGTGTCTAGTTTTGCTCTTGTGGTGGTTGGGCTCTCAAATGGTGTTGCTACACTTCAAATGGGCATGGAGAATGTGTATCAACACTTGTGCTAGCTCAGGATACTCCAACCACAAAGGGGAGGCCGGCCAAGGGGGTATATATAGGCCTCACCTCCAAAACTAGCCGTTAGAGGCAAACTGCTACTTTTCTGCGTACCCACACCATCGGACTGTCCGGTGCGTGTAAACTCCTGCCTCTAAAAATTCGACCGTTGGGCTCTGAGTCGACAGTTGGAGCCACCAGACTATCCGGTGGTACACCACCGGACTGTCTGGTGGCTCTTGGCGCTGAGTCTTCGTCTTGTATAGCCCTCAGTTTATATCGTCAGGTAGCACCACCGGACTGTCCGGCGGTGGATTCAGCGCCGGACTCCGCCTTTTTCTTCTCGGCCTATATCGTCCGGTGCAGAACCACCGGACTGTCCGGTGCATGCATTTGCTCCGGGTCTTCAGCCTTCAACTTTGGGCTTCTTCTTCTCGCCGGACCGTTCGATGAAGCTTCTTCGGACCTCTAGGTGCTCCAAAAAATCGGCCGCTGACCGGCCAACGGAATCACCAAGTCAGGACCCTAACTTGTGAAACGACCCGGATTCCGCGCTGCCGAAATCCAAGCCTTTTGCTCTTCACGATAGTCCCAGGATACAAAGTGCTATCGTGAATCACGTATATCAGTCGATATCACAACCAGAACTTCGATTACTATTACATTTATACAATATTGGCCAAAGCCGATACAAGTCCATCTGGACTGAAGCTTTCTTACAACAGAGATCAGAGTATAAATTGCGGAAAGCAGGTCTTCACATCCATCTCCACAGGCATACTTGAGCGTAGCACAGCAACCCTCGTCGTTCCGTCCGTCATAGGTAAGGTCATCATCCAGCTCATCTCCATCCGTCGTAGGAGTGGTCGTCATTCAGCTTATCTTCGTCCGTCGTAGGGGGTGGTCGTCATCCGTCTCGTCTTCCAAAACCTGCGCGCCAGTAGCGCAGGCCACCCTGAGACACTCCCCTAAGCGGCAGCATAAAAATAAAGGGGACTGGCACAAGTGGATGGCTCTAGGCTTCCTATGCAAGCAAGCATATGGCAGCAATTTCCAGATTATTATATCATTGTTCCATTCGGGAATTCGGTCACACAGCCGGTTCCCCTGCTCATCACTCATACCAACACATACACATCTCACCACCATACACCTCTTCCACACACCCTCTCATCATCAACTATTTCTGCGGCATGGGAAGCTCCCACCCGCCCATCCTCAACGGCCTCAGCCGGTGTTCTATCACTCGAGGGAGAAGAGAAGAAAACCCAGGCTAGATGAGGTGAGTTCTGCCCTTGGTCCGTCCTTGACCGTGGACGTCGGCTTTACGTAAAGATTTACACTCTGCAGAGGTTTGTACATCTGTACCCACACGAGATGGGATAAGGGCAGAGTGTCCGCTGCCATTGGCCCACCACACCGGTAATGACCTCCCCTTCCTGGCATCATTCTGCTTTCCTGAGCTAGAAAACTGTGCGGATATACTATCCACCGCACTCTCAGAACTGTGAGCTCGAAGAATCCGGGGCCTCCACGGGTCGAGTCTATCGGGAACGTGTGGCTGCATCACAGACCCACCATCGTTCCCTAACACTATCGCCTTACGCCTGCAGTCCGAGTACCATTGGGGAAGATCGAGAACCGGGCCTGAGGTCGCGTGGTATGCACGAAATATCCAAGAGTTATCACCCCTACTCGGTCCTTAATTTGGCGAGAGCAAGCCTTCCAGGGGTCGGTTGCCACCCTCAGCGGTGGGCCGCGCACCACCACACACCTCACTCCTCTCAGGGCAGAGTTCTAGTCTCTCCCATTAATCCGGTGCCGACTCCCGCCACCCATCTCACACACCATCTCGCGCTCAAATCCACCCACTTCACACACGCCAAGAGTTATCACATCCCACCATCATATCACCCAATCTCACATCATGTTCATTTTACTTAGTTATAGTAGTATAATGGTGGTGATGTAGCAAGCAAGGTAATAGTGGCTACATGGAAAAAGGCTCCCTATCTTTAGGTTAACAGCAAGCATAAATAATAAAAGGTAGCAGTAGCAAGTTGCGTGTCTATAGGTTATGAAGCAGGGAAGTGTCTGAATGGTGACCTGGAGTAGAGCTGATCACGCTCGGGCTTCAGTGTAGTCTCCCTCGTCTTCATGATCTCGCACCCTCCGATGTGCGTCTTGAGTCTCCAACGGTGCCCACACCACTCGGCGCAACCAACAAAACAAAGAATTAAACACAACATAAGAACTAAGCAAACAACACATGGCAGAATAGAGACTAGAACGATGAAAGGAAGGAATTGAATTATGGGTGGAAATGGAGTTAGAAGACTAGTCGATAAGAGTTGCAAGTGGGATAAAGAGGTATCAACCCGGTTCTTGGAAGCAACGAGGCATCGATAATTAAGTCGGGATTAAGTGAGTGAAGTGATTTAATGAGTCGTGTCGACGCAAGGCATACCAGCCACAAGTGACGTGAGAGAAGTCTCATAACACCTTACCACGAGATATCAGGATAGAGATTAATTATTCATCGACTAGATGAGAGATGTGAGTCATAAGAACGGTGAGGATTTCCTGTTAATGTTCAGTATTACTAAAGCGTGAAAGGGCTGAGTTAATTTAAATTACTCCAATTGGGTCGGATAGAATCCGGATCTGAACCCAATTAGTAATAATGATCTAGCGACCAAAACCACTCAGGTTAAATCCATCGCGCAGGAAGCCACGCGTGGGAACCATTGGTCGCGTTTGGACATTTAGGGAGATGACAATAGAAATGCGAGCTATGGCCGAATCGAGCAGTCGCTCGGGACCATGTTGTCTTGTGTAAGATAGAAATGGATTGGAAGTGACAACTAGGTCGAGTCGAGCTACAGCTCGGGGCCGTGTGCAAGCGTGGGTGTCCGATTAAATATGTGGCGAGTAACGGCCATGGAGAACGAAAGCTCGTGGCCGCGCACCGCCGAATGAGTGCACGATTAAGTGATTGGAAGTCGAACATCGACCGCGACGAGCGAAGGCTCGAGGCCAAGCACAATCGAGTTAACTAGATTCGGAACATTGGCGAAACTATGAGTGCAGCCCGTAGTAGCCAGAGAATCAGGATCGTACAAAAGATCCAGTGCATTAGGAAAGTTAGAAATTTCGGCAGCATAACGACTGAACCGAGCGATAACTCACGGCTCGTGCATGCCATAAGAGAGAGATTGGATGTGTATGTGCTACACGATTATACCCACGGCGTGTGCGCCAAGAGCGTATCGTGATAGCACGAGGAAAACATGCCCTGCAAAAGAAATGCGGCACGAAGGCCGAACAGGCATGTGCACAAGAAAGAGAAGCTCATCGGCACCACGGCCGGACATCACAAGCACTAGTTCATCGGCTCGAAGGCCGGCATCACAGGAAAGGAAGATCGAGGTTCTCACCGAGGACTTGAGGAAGGGCGAGGTTGACGCCGGAACGAGTTGGCACCGGATAGAGGCGAGACCATGCCGATCGACAATGCCCTCCGAGGTCGTGCTCGTAGTGGGTCCCATCCTCACCATGGAAAAGGTGTCAAGTTCGGCACAAGATTGATAATCGAGAAGAATTGAACTAGGAGCGAAGTGCTCACCGCTGCGGCCATTCATCGAATGCTTGGCGGCTAACTAACGGGAATGCGCGACAGTACTGCATACAGCTGCAGCAGTACTCCATCACCACCAGGCCCTGTTGGTGGGCATTCCCTCGAGCGTGCAGTGGCCGCAGTCCATTCCAAAGTCATTGATGCAGTTCCCGGCATACATAGATGTGAGAATAAGCACAGAACAAAGAAGGGAATGGATCACAGACTGGGATTGGAGGCTCACCGTTGGGCTCGAGATTGTGGAAAAATGTCGAACATTTGGTGGACATCCACGTTGGTGCTTTTCCACGGCAGAGAGAAGGGGCTCGTGCGTCGATCTGGAAGAACAGGGAGGTGACGGCACCATGGTTAGGGGCTGCAACAGTGAGGCGCGGAGACGAACAGAGTAAGGGTGCTCACCAAAGTGGAGCTGCTGCTGGGCACCGGTGGTGGTTGGAGAAGCAGATGAGGGAGTTGGAGCTTGCCAGGTCCATGGAGGCCTTCTACCTGCGCTTGGGGAAAGAGAGCAGAGAGATTAAGGTGTAGATCGAAGATGCGCTGGTAGAGGAGGTGCTCACCAGGGAAATCAAGGGTGCCGATGGGGTGACGATCGGGAGCAGCAGCGCGGTCTGGACTCCGCGGTGGCGCGGCTTTACGCGCTAGAGCAGGGAGGTGCGCGCAGTCGGGGTTGGCCGTCGGTGCATCGAAGAGGGAGCTCTACCGGAGCAGCACCACGGCGGCGGCGTCCCGGCGAACAGAGGCGGCTAGGGGAGGAGCTACTAGGCGCCGATGTGGAGGAGTGGAGCGGCAGCGGCTTGCTGGTGGTGGACAGGAGGCGCACCAGGGGCTAGTCCTGGGCGGCGTCAGCAGCAGGGAGGGGGGCAGCCATAGCCGCTTGCTGGTTGCTGCCTGCGGCGGAGGAGCAGATGGATTTGGGGCTCATTGGTCTTGCGCTAGAGGTAGGGAGATGGCGAATGGCTGGTGGAGCCTGGTGAAGAGGCGCCAAGGAGGAGAAGAAAGGGGAAACTACTGCTACTGCTGCCTGCACTCCGAGAAGAAGAAGGTGGCTGCTGCGCTAGGGAGCCATGGAAGGGGGTGAGCTGCTGCTGCTCGTCGAGGAAGGAGGCTATGGAACAGGGAGAGGGATGGGAGCAGGGAAGGTGGCCACGAGGAGATGTGGCTGGCAGCTTCCATGGGGGAGCTCGTGCTGGATCTCGATGGGGAAGGCGCCATGGAAGGGAAGCAGGGGCAAGGAGACGCAGGAGGTGGAGAGGAGGCGCCATGGGAGGCAGGAAGGGGCTTCTGCTTGCTGCCCACACTGGGGAGAGAGAACGCCATGGGGAGGAGAGAGAGCTGCTGCCTGCTCTTGCCTTTACGTGTGGGAGAAGATGAACAAAGAAAGAAGAAGGGTAGCCGGCGGCGGTGGGATATTTTGGGGAAAATGGAGAGAATTTCAGAAAATGAAGAGAGGGGATAACTATTTATGGAAGAAAGTTAGGTCTAGGGTTAAGTTCCAATTGGGCCTTTGGATGGGCTTTAGTTAATGGGCTGAGATGGTACAAATGAATTAGGTTGATTTCGAAATGAATTAATTTACAAAAGAAACTAATTCAGAGATCCGAGAATTGGTGTCGCAAATAATTATCCCAACGCATGGATGAGTTGAGATATTTGGTCGTGAGATAAAGTGGCTAAGAATTTATTCCGAGGCATTACACTTGAACGATGATCCTCGTATTCGGATTTAATTGCGAAGAATTAAATTCGATAAGTCGAGAAATCACGCTGCAGTCCGAAAGAAATCCTTGGTCACGGAATTAGCACCTCGCGAGATAAATTAGATTTAATTTATTTCGGTGCTTTGAGTTATTTGAGACGGGTAATATTCCAAACGCGAAGTAAATTGCAAAGAATTTAATTCGGCGGATTGGAAATATTACATTACCTCAAATACCCATTTCTTAAAAAGGAGATGAATAGTCCAGATAATTTATCACTGATTGGTTTAGGGTCTTCTCTGCTGACGGAGTATCTTCGCATCACATTTGATATCAAAATGATGATTTAGGATTTCGAGCAAAGCCCTAATCCAAATCTCGGTGATGGACGGAGTTTGATGATGGTATGAAGCCAGGAGGGTTTCTGAGAGCGTATCGATCGTCGGGTTCCAGAGAGTCGTGGACGATAGAAGATAAAGAGTAGTTATAGAGCAGAGGATGATAGAAAGGCTAGATCGAGAAGATTATAGGAATAAAGGTTTAATTCTCGAACTAGGGTTCGAGATTAAACCGACACACAATCAACCAATCAAACAAAGACACAATTAATTTTATTTTGTCAAAATTTTATTAACTCAAATAAGTTATTTAAGTTTGAAACCATCGTATTTTAATTAGTTGTAAACACTTTTGCATTGCTTAATAAAAAGTTTTAAAAATTTCAGATTTTCATGTTTTCAAAAATCCGGGATGTTACAGTCTCCCCCCCTCACAAGAATCTCGTCCTCGAGATTGAAGGTGTGCTGGGTGGTTAGGCTGTCGATCTTCGCTTCGTTGTCATCATGAGTTGAATTTTTTCTTCAACTTGATAGAGGTGGCTTTTTCAAATTGTTGGTTCTTTTATCTTCCTCTTTTGCCATCATTGAGTGGCGGTGTTTAGATGACGGTTGAATCTCCAAGGTGTAATTATGTTATTGCTCTCTGAACCTTGAATCTTCATCAACAGTTTCCTACATCCAATGCAAGCACTTTGGTCACTTGGTTCGTAGGGTGAGGATCTGACGATGCATCTTCAAGATCAAGTGCCTTCACAAGGTCTCTTCTTTTGCCATAGCAAGGTCTTTTCATCTGATTCTTCTTGTTGATCCAAAGCATGATAGCTTCATCTGGATGAGCATATCGACTAGTAGATCTGATTGTGGCAGAGGGGTCCTATGATTTGGCTTGCAGGTCCTATCAACTTCCATAGAGTTTGGACTTGATTTAACTTGGTACTGATTAGATCTTCTCTTGCCTGTCGCTATTTCTATTCTGCTTGGCATCCTTGGTACCAACCGCTGAGTCCAATTAGAACCACTTTGGATTATCCGGTTGGTATTCTTGTACTGGCTGGTTCTGTTGTGAGAGGATCAGACTTCGATTGTCTGGTTCTTTGTACTTCGTAGCTTCGGACGTCTATTTTGTTGAAGCTGGTTCTCGGCCCTTGGCATGTATTTGCTAGAGACTATTTCGGTTCCTTCTTATCGCTTGGGGTTCTCCTCGTAATCTGCTTGGTTACAGTTTATCTAACTTTAGCCAACTCTTTGTGGCGTCCTTTATTTGCTCTATATCCGAAGAAAACATTTCATTTCCACCTTTGGTCCTTATTCTTAGCTTTCTAGCCACTTTCTTGTAGAGCATTTTGATAAGCCAACTCCAATGGCCTTTTCGCATTATACTGTCATACCATTTGTGTATACTTAAGTCTCATGCTCGCTCAACTTAGGTTAGGCTAGAGATTCACTAGTCCAATTTACTCTAGCTTATCTGTCTATCCAGATATTTCTTCTCTTCCTTAAGGGGTGTCCTTGTGTCACTCCATTTATCTAAACTCAGGGTAATATACTTGTTGTCGTCGAGCTTCCTTCATGCTCATTCTAATTCCACTTCTCTACTCTTAGCCATATACTAATGGCATCCTTTGTTTGCTCCTATTCCATAGAAAGCATTTTTCTTCTTCTTATTTACTTTTCCAAGGAGCTTAATACCAATTTCTTATGGAGCTTTGTGGTTCACAATTCCAATGACCCTAGGCATCTTACCATATTCTTTGATACCCATTTGTCCTGTCATAAAAGCAGCTTCTTGTTGTCTTGAGTTGGGAATGTCATCCGTAATCTGTTTGTGGTCCTAGAATTCCAAAGTTCTCGAGGAATCTTAATTAGTACTCTGATCCAACTGGACATAGTATTGAAGAGGTGTTGCTTGACTAATCGTCGAGGAACTTGTTCTGATCCTGATCTTCCTTTAACTTATACTTGTTCCCTTCAAGGGTTCCATAATCATTCTGGTTCCTTCAATGCAGAGTTCCATTCCGAGTCGAGCGGAGCAGGCAACAAACGAGGTTTTTCGAAAAACACGAGTTAGCACTCAAGTCCTTAGGATTCTAACACACAAGCATCAGACATCGCAAACATCACCACAAACAATCGTTAGCTAATACGTAGTTATGTTATCATGGGGGGGTGTATAGCCAACTTCCTATTTAAGGGTTAGAAATCCAAGGGTCTGACTGACAACTTATGAATTAGAAGAAAGGAATTGTTTCGAATTCTAAAGTTTCAAATCATTTGGGTGAAAGATCAAACTGAGTTCGAAATAGAATGATCTGGTTAGACAAAACTTGAAGAGGGAAAACAAATCGAGTTTAAACCTGTTTTTAAGTTTTTAGTCAAATCCATTTGAAACCAAAATGTATTTCAAACAGGTTCTATGGTTTTAGTGAAATCCATTTGAAACCAAAACTAAGTTTAAATTCAAAGTTGGGTTTGTTGAAATACTGTCAAATCAAAACGGTTTCGCAATAGTTTATTTGCATAAATTCATTTGAAACAAAAACCTGAGTTGAAACCATTTTGAAAGTTTTAGTCAAAAACAATTGAGATCAAAACTCAGTTTTAGAATGGGTTGAAAGGTTTAGATAAATAGTTTCAAACTCAAAACTTGTTTCGCAACCAAAACAAAAGTTTTCATAATTTCAAATGAAACCAAAATCTTAGTTCAAAATAGATAGAAAAGGTGAGATTTAGACAGAAGTGGAGGTAAGGTTTTCAAATTAAAGTAGGTTTGAAATATACTTTTATAAAATAGTCCTTAGTTTCGACCGAGCTATCTAGGGTTGCGCGCTACGGTCAAGCTCGGCTCTGATACCAACTGAAACGACCCGGATTCCGCGCTGCCGAAATCCAAGCCTTTTGCTCTTCACGATAGTCCCAGGATACAAAGTGCTATCGTGAATCACGTATATCAGTCGATATCACAACCAGAACTTCGATTACTATTACATTTATACAATATTGGCCAAAGCCGATACAAGTCCATCTGGACTGAAGCTTTCTTACAACAGAGATCAGAGTATAAATTGCGGAAAGCAGGTCTTCACATCCATCTCCACAGGCATACTTGAGCGTAGCACAGCAACCCTCGTCGTTCCGTCCGTCATAGGTAAGGTCATCATCCAGCTCATCTCCATCCGTCGTAGGAGTGGTCGTCATTCAGCTTATCTTCGTCCGTCGTAGGGGGTGGTCGTCATCCGTCTCGTCTTCCAAAACCTGCGCGCCAGTAGCGCAGGCCACCCTGAGACACTCCCCTAAGCGGCAGCATAAAAATAAAGGGGACTGGCACAAGTGGATGGCTCTAGGCTTCCTATGCAAGCAAGCATATGGCAGCAATTTCCAGATTATTATATCATTGTTCCATTCGGGAATTCGGTCACACAGCCGGTTCCCCTGCTCATCACTCATACCAACACATACACATCTCACCACCATACACCTCTTCCACACACCCTCTCATCATCAACTATTTCTGCGGCATGGGAAGCTCCCACCCGCCCATCCTCAACGGCCTCAGCCGGTGTTCTATCACTCGAGGGAGAAGAGAAGAAAACCCAGGCTAGATGAGGTGAGTTCTGCCCTTGGTCCGTCCTTGACCGTGGACGTCGGCTTTACGTAAAGATTTACACTCTGCAGAGGTTTGTACATCTGTACCCACACGAGATGGGATAAGGGCAGAGTGTCCGCTGCCATTGGCCCACCACACCGGTAATGACCTCCCCTTCCTGGCATCATTCTGCTTTCCTGAGCTAGAAAACTGTGCGGATATACTATCCACCGCACTCTCAGAACTGTGAGCTCGAAGAATCCGGGGCCTCCACGGGTCGAGTCTATCGGGAACGTGTGGCTGCATCACAGACCCACCATCGTTCCCTAACACTATCGCCTTACGCCTGCAGTCCGAGTACCATTGGGGAAGATCGAGAACCGGGCCTGAGGTCGCGTGGTATGCACGAAATATCCAAGAGTTATCACCCCTACTCGGTCCTTAATTTGGCGAGAGCAAGCCTTCCAGGGGTCGGTTGCCACCCTCAGCGGTGGACCGCGCACCACCACACACCTCACTCCTCTCAGGGCAGAGTTCTAGTCTCTCCCATTAATCCGGTGCCGACTCCCGCCACCCATCTCACACACCATCTCGCGCTCAAATCCACCCACTTCACACACGCCAAGAGTTATCACATCCCACCATCATATCACCCAATCTCACATCATGTTCATTTTACTTAGTTATAGTAGTATAATGGTGGTGATGTAGCAAGCAAGGTAATAGTGGCTACATGGAAAAAGGCTCCCTATCTTTAGGTTAACAGCAAGCATAAATAATAAAAGGTAGCAGTAGCAAGTTGCGTGTCTATAGGTTATGAAGCAGGGAAGTGTCTGAATGGTGACCTGGAGTAGAGCTGATCACGCTCGGGCTTCAGTGTAGTCTCCCTCGTCTTCATGATCTCGCACCCTCCGATGTGCGTCTTGAGTCTCCAACGGTGCCCACACCACTCGGCGCAACCAACAAAACAAAGAATTAAACACAACATAAGAACTAAGCAAACAACACATGGCAGAATAGAGACTAGAACGATGAAAGGAAGGAATTGAATTATGGGTGGAAATGGAGTTAGAAGACTAGTCGATAAGAGTTGCAAGTGGGATAAAGAGGTATCAACCCGGTTCTTGGAAGCAACGAGGCATCGATAATTAAGTCGGGATTAAGTGAGTGAAGTGATTTAATGAGTCGTGTCGACGCAAGGCATACCAGCCACAAGTGACGTGAGAGAAGTCTCATAACACCTTACCACGAGATATCAGGATAGAGATTAATTATTCATCGACTAGATGAGAGATGTGAGTCATAAGAACGGTGAGGATTTCCTGTTAATGTTCAGTATTACTAAAGCGTGAAAGGGCTGAGTTAATTTAAATTACTCCAATTGGGTCGGATAGAATCCGGATCTGAACCCAATTAGTAATAATGATCTAGCGACCAAAACCACTCAGGTTAAATCCATCGCGCAGGAAGCCACGCGTGGGAACCATTGGTCGCGTTTGGACATTTAGGGAGATGACAATAGAAATGCGAGCTATGGCCGAATCGAGCAGTCGCTCGGGACCATGTTGTCTTGTGTAAGATAGAAATGGATTGGAAGTGACAACTAGGTCGAGTCGAGCTACAGCTCGGGGCCGTGTGCAAGCGTGGGTGTCCGATTAAATATGTGGCGAGTAACGGCCATGGAGAACGAAAGCTCGTGGCCGCGCACCGCCGAATGAGTGCACGATTAAGTGATTGGAAGTCGAACATCGACCGCGACGAGCGAAGGCTCGAGGCCAAGCACAATCGAGTTAACTAGATTCGGAACATTGGCGAAACTATGAGTGCAGCCCGTAGTAGCCAGAGAATCAGGATCGTACAAAAGATCCAGTGCATTAGGAAAGTTAGAAATTTCGGCAGCATAACGACTGAACCGAGCGATAACTCACGGCTCGTGCATGCCATAAGAGAGAGATTGGATGTGTATGTGCTACACGATTATACCCACGGCGTGTGCGCCAAGAGCGTATCGTGATAGCACGAGGAAAACATGCCCTGCAAAAGAAATGCGGCACGAAGGCCGAACAGGCATGTGCACAAGAAAGAGAAGCTCATCGGCACCACGGCCGGACATCACAAGCACTAGTTCATCGGCTCGAAGGCCGGCATCACAGGAAAGGAAGATCGAGGTTCTCACCGAGGACTTGAGGAAGGGCGAGGTTGACGCCGGAACGAGTTGGCACCGGATAGAGGCGAGACCATGCCGATCGACAATGCCCTCCGAGGTCGTGCTCGTAGTGGGTCCCATCCTCACCATGGAAAAGGTGTCAAGTTCGGCACAAGATTGATAATCGAGAAGAATTGAACTAGGAGCGAAGTGCTCACCGCTGCGGCCATTCATCGAATGCTTGGCGGCTAACTAACGGGAATGCGCGACAGTACTGCATACAGCTGCAGCAGTACTCCATCACCACCAGGCCCTGTTGGTGGGCATTCCCTCGAGCGTGCAGTGGCCGCAGTCCATTCCAAAGTCATTGATGCAGTTCCCGGCATACATAGATGTGAGAATAAGCACAGAACAAAGAAGGGAATGGATCACAGACTGGGATTGGAGGCTCACCGTTGGGCTCGAGATTGTGGAAAAATGTCGAACATTTGGTGGACATCCACGTTGGTGCTTTTCCACGGCAGAGAGAAGGGGCTCGTGCGTCGATCTGGAAGAACAGGGAGGTGACGGCACCATGGTTAGGGGCTGCAACAGTGAGGCGCGGAGACGAACAGAGTAAGGGTGCTCACCAAAGTGGAGCTGCTGCTGGGCACCGGTGGTGGTTGGAGAAGCAGATGAGGGAGTTGGAGCTTGCCAGGTCCATGGAGGCCTTCTACCTGCGCTTGGGGAAAGAGAGCAGAGAGATTAAGGTGTAGATCGAAGATGCGCTGGTAGAGGAGGTGCTCACCAGGGAAATCAAGGGTGCCGATGGGGTGACGATCGGGAGCAGCAGCGCGGTCTGGACTCCGCGGTGGCGCGGCTTTACGCGCTAGAGCAGGGAGGTGCGCGCAGTCGGGGT
Source organism: Paspalum notatum (assembly GCA_022530915.1). Classification (NCBI taxonomy): domain Eukaryota; kingdom Viridiplantae; phylum Streptophyta; class Magnoliopsida; order Poales; family Poaceae; genus Paspalum; species Paspalum notatum. The sequence goes on from CM039689.1 coordinate 31,247,579, forward strand.
TGGCCGTCGGTGCATCGAAGAGGGAGCTCTACCGGAGCAGCACCACGGCGGCGGCGTCCCGGCGAACAGAGGCGGCTAGGGGAGGAGCTACTAGGCGCCGATGTGGAGGAGTGGAGCGGCAGCGGCTTGCTGGTGGTGGACAGGAGGCGCACCAGGGGCTAGTCCTGGGCGGCGTCAGCAGCAGGGAGGGGGGCAGCCATAGCCGCTTGCTGGTTGCTGCCTGCGGCGGAGGAGCAGATGGATTTGGGGCTCATTGGTCTTGCGCTAGAGGTAGGGAGATGGCGAATGGCTGGTGGAGCCTGGTGAAGAGGCGCCAAGGAGGAGAAGAAAGGGGAAACTACTGCTACTGCTGCCTGCACTCCGAGAAGAAGAAGGTGGCTGCTGCGCTAGGGAGCCATGGAAGGGGGTGAGCTGCTGCTGCTCGTCGAGGAAGGAGGCTATGGAACAGGGAGAGGGATGGGAGCAGGGAAGGTGGCCACGAGGAGATGTGGCTGGCAGCTTCCATGGGGGAGCTCGTGCTGGATCTCGATGGGGAAGGCGCCATGGAAGGGAAGCAGGGGCAAGGAGACGCAGGAGGTGGAGAGGAGGCGCCATGGAAGGCAGGAAGGGGCTTCTGCTTGCTGCCCACACTGGGGAGAGAGAACGCCATGGGGAGGAGAGAGAGCTGCTGCCTGCTCTTGCCTTTACGTGTGGGAGAAGATGAACAAAGAAAGAAGAAGGGTAGCCGGCGGCGGTGGGATATTTTGGGGAAAATGGAGAGAATTTCAGAAAATGAAGAGAGGGGATAACTATTTATGGAAGAAAGTTAGGTCTAGGGTTAAGTTCCAATTAGGCTTTTGGATGGGCTTTAGTTAATGGGCTGAGATGGTACAAATGAATTAGGTTGATTTCGAAATGAATTAATTTACAAAAGAAACTAATTCAGAGATCCGAGAATTGGTGTCGCAAATAATTATCCCAACGCATGGATGAGTTGAGATATTTGGTCGTGAGACAAAGTGGCTAAGAATTTATTCCGAGGCATTACACTTGAACGATGATCCTCGTATTCGGATTTAATTGCGAAGAATTAAATTCGATAAGTCGAGAAATCACGCTGCAGTCCGAAATAAATCCTTGGTCAGGGAATTAGCACCTCGCGAGATAAATTAGATTTAATTTATTTCGGTGCTTTGAGTTATTTGAGACGGGTAATATTCCAAACGCGAAGTAAATTGCAAAGAATTTAATTCGGCGGATTGGAAATATTACATTACCTCAAATACCCATTTCTTAAAAAGGAGATGAATAGTCCAGATAATTTATCACTGATTGGTTTAGGGTCTTCTCTGCTGACGGAGTATCTTCGCATCACATTTGATATCAAAATGATGATTTAGGATTTCGAGCAAAGCCCTAATCCAAATCTCGGTGATGGACGGAGTTTGATGATGGTATGAAGCCAGGAGGGTTTCTGAGAGCGTATCGATCGTCGGGTTCCAGAGAGTCGTGGACGATAGAAGATAAAGAGTAGTTATAGAGCAGAGGATGATAGAAAGGCTAGATCGAGAAGATTATAGGAATAAAGGTTTAATTCTCGAACTAGGGTTCGAGATTAAACCGACACACAATCAATCAATCAAACAAAGACACAATTAATTTTATTTTGTCAAAATTTTATTAACTCAAATAAGTTATTTAAGTTTGAAACCATCGTATTTTAATTAGTTGTAAACACTTTTGCATTGCTTAATAAAAAGTTTTAAAAATTTCAGATTTTCATGTTTTCAAAAATCCGGGATGTTACAACTTGCACCTTGATGGCGATTTGGGACTTCTCTTGTACCTTTTAAGTCCTCCTTTGAGGTGTTTGTACCCCTCAAGTCTACCTCTTGCACCCTGGGACTTCAACAAAAACACGTGCACACTCATATTAGTCTCATGGCACGTGTTGTTACTTCAACCACCAAAATCACAATAGGGAACTAAGCACAAGGCTTAGAGCCCATTTTCCTTACAAAGTCATCATATAATCCAAACTCCATATCTCTTGCTGCTGGACGCTAACTGAACTACGAACAATAAGGTGGCAAAAATAGAACAAATGGCATGAAGATGAAATACTCATTGCGTACTGTAGTATATGTGCTAGTGGTCGTCCGAAAGCCCTCGAGGTTGTTGTGAGAAGCTCCGAAAAGTTTGTATATCCCTGTGAATATTATGTCCCCAATTGTTTTGTGCGATTTGGGGGTGAGGAAAGGGTTGAAGACCCGGCTCTTTGTGGGCTCCTCAACAGAGAGACGTACGGACTCCTTAGTGGAGTGCCCGAACTTCGGATTACAAATACTTGTCTCCTTGTGTTGTGATTTACTTTGTTCATATCTCATTGCTATAGTTCAAGATTTCACCCAATCTACTTGTGAGCTTGATTCTAGGTGGAGGGACTACAAGGGAACGAACCAAGGCTTCATTCTCTATCTTTTGCTTCAAGTAGAATCATCATTTTTAGTTGTTTACTTTGAATTTCGTAGCTCTATCTATATAGGTCCAGATACTCTGGTTTATCTCAAAGTATCTGGATCTACAGACTTATCCTCTTAGTTTGATTAAATTTTCAGATAATCGCCTATTCACCCCCCTCTAGGCGACACTTAAGATCCTCTCAATAATGGATACTAGGTGATTTCCCCGCGCGTTGCTACGGGTTTAAAGAGTGATTTCTATATTTTTTTGAAGAAAAGAATAGTATTGATTCAAATGTCCATTTGGCAGAGAAAATAGAACAATGGAACTGCCGTGGGTCTGTAAGTACTCAACCACTAAGAATAATTCGAATAAACCTATGCAATTAAAACTACTAAAAAGATTTGTGGAGTGGATATTTTATTATGGTATAAGCAACGCATATCTAGTGATGATGACAACTTATTACCTTTGGATATGCTTCCAAACAATACATGAATCAAAGAGCTACACAGAGGACTCCATTTACCTATTCTTTTATCTTCTGTTGTCCTGCATAGGGGGATATTACATAATTACTTGGATAAAAAAGGCAAGTGACTTTATATAATTCGAAGTCTTACATTTAGAAAGTGTAACGACATTAATACACAAATGAATGTGAGATGTAGGGAGTAACTTCAACTTGCTATTGAATGAATTGCAATGACTAAAACATGATGGGTTCACCTGTGTGTGTATATGTGTGAGAGGAAAAGAAAGATATACAGTTGTATAGTAAACTGAAGAGAGAATGACTTGAATAGGTATTTATCAATCCTTATTAGTAGGAAATTTAGGCTGATAGAAATATAAATAATATGCGAAAAGTAGGACTCACCTTAATTGGCACGTTGTGGGGGCTGCAGGAATTTTTAAAGTGACATCATTTCTAAATTAGTGGACTCAATGACATGCACTTTGAAAGTAGAAATATAGTAATGTATATTGTATGACAACATTTTTTTAATACATTATACTTGATAATTTATTCATATTAGTTTAAAGAGATTGACTTTTAAATGATTAATCACCTGGTATGACAATAGTTTTTAAACACACTATTTTTGAATGTACTATTTTTAAACACATTATACTTGATAACTTATTCATTTTAGTTGAGAGAGATTGACTTTTAAATGATTGATTATCTGTGACACATTATTTTTGAACATACTATTTTTTAAACACATTATTCTTGATAATTTATTCATCTTAGTTGAGAGAGATTGACTTTTAAATCATTGATCATCCGTGACACATTATTTTTGAATGTGCTATTGTTTAAACACATTATACTTGATAACTTATTCATCTTAATTGTGAGAGATTGAATTTTAAATGATTGATCATCTGTGTATTTATGTTGCGGAAATTTTATAGCGAAGTGATCGAAAGGACAAATAGTTGCATGCATGGATGTTATTAGTCACAGAAGATCGGCGAAAGACATTAATAGAGTGTCCTAGTGGATGATAACATGGCTTTTTAGTGGATGATGATGTGGATAGCTTGCATGTTGAGATATGATTTTAGTGGCCTCTATATAGATATATAGGATTGCAATGGCATATATGCAGGATGAAATATCGATACATGTGCATACCTCTTTTTCTAGTACTAATTGTGATGTCTCGTTTATAGTTTTCTACTGTTATGTCACCTACTATTAACATAGCTAGATCTTCAGAGTGGGGCATCTCAGATCACGTGCATGATGAAATATTTTTACCAATGGATTGTGTTGATCTAGCATTTCTTGTAATCCTTTGATTATAGCTGGGTTCAGGTCATGCCCATCAGGGTCTTCTTTCATTATGGCTCGTAGTCTATTCTCGATCTCATTTTTGTGTCAAAGATATATAGCTCAGCAAACTTGGGTGTTTTGTTTGGCTCAGGTAATAATGATCCTATACGATGATGTATTTGACCATTTACTCTAAAAACATATGGGCCTTCTCCTTTATTTAGTCGTTCTATCAATATTACCTCCCATCGATGTAAAAGCAAATAAGCTGTTATATTGACGTATGTTTTGTAGAAAATGTTTTGAGCATTTACCTCCAATCGGGTTAAGTAATGTTTTAAGAAATTGTGGAGGCTCTTTAAATTTTGGGATTCTAATCTTTCCATATTTACAGCAATTAGAATAAAGTATTTCTCCATTTCCTCGCTTGGTATCATATTTGTTTCGTTCATTGTACCAAAATATTGCATTGCAGTATTTGCATATGTAATCTGGGTTTCCCAAATATGATATCTGCTTGTATGTCTGTTTCAGATATTGAATATGTTCAGGTGAGAAGTATATCATACCATAAGGTAAAGATAAATAGCCATGTTTCTGATCCATATATAAGCACTGTCTTTTTAAGGCTTGCTGTATAATCTGGTTATTTTTGTTTTCTTCTACCTTACGTTTTCTTTCTTTTATTTTCTCCTGCCTCTTGCATGTTGCTTTTTCTGGATCAAAGTTTGCAGTATCTAGTGAACATGGTTGTTTTTTAATTCGCTCATTGGGCTGTTGTTGATAGTTTTCGTGTAATCTTTTAGGCATCTTTATTTATAATAAGTATGTTATGTTGGTGCACAATCAAATAGTTAGTACATGGAAAAACTATATTTTTGTCAACTTTAAAATGTAGCTGAAATAAGATTACAATGTTACAGAGCTAGTTACAGTGTACAAGTTTTCCTATTTTCTATTATACAGTGATTAGTTTCTGTTTAATAAGATGCTATAGCAATGGGTATGATCAGAAGAGATTAATGCGACTACAATGTTGCTGCGGCAAACAAGTGAAAAAGTGCACCACCAGACACACCGTACAGAGCAAGCAGGGCGCGGCCAACGAATGATGGCTCTCGCTGAGTGGCTGCAGTGCAGAGTGCATCATAGCCAGCCACTAAAATCTCTTTCGATTACACCCAATACACGTGGACTTCATTTCTTTTGTTAATGCGGTTTGAGATATTAAGAGTGTTTTGGTAAAAGAATCTAGAGTTTCTGTTGCATGACATCTTACCTTGATCTAATTTTCAGTGTTTGCAAGTCCTGGACGATGGAAGAGCAGGCTTAAGGATGAGCTAATCTTCAGGTTGTGCAATTGCTGGTCGTCGGTTGAGTTGTATTGAGGATGTGTTGTATTGTTGTGCAGTTGTTCGTCGGCTGTGGCTGAGGATGTGTACTCGTGTGATGGGCTGGGTAGGGACCAAGTTATATATACTTGAGGAGCCATTCTTGCAATTCCTGTATTTTTCTAGAATAGTTGGCAAGCTGTACAACTTCAGGAGTTTTCTATTGGTTTCACGCCCCGTAAGTGTTTTATTAACTGTGGCTCGAAGGGTTCAGAGTCTTCCAAGGGTTCCACTCCCTGTAAAGATGTGTATTATTAAATGTTTCTCCAAAGAGTCTAGAACTTATGTATGGGCCACGTCATAGCCATAGTATATAAATAATTAGAGGCTGAGGTCTTCATATAAAGCAACGGTGTAGATTTATGCACATGTGTAATCCTATGGCTAATATGAATTTGATGACGTGGATCTATGTGCGTTCAGAGTTTGTTGCACATTTCATTCTTGAAAGAGATTAAAAATGTAAAGTTGATTTTTTTTTGACAGCCTAAAGCCTTATGTATTGGCATGTATGATATCGTATAGTACTATCAATCATATACATAAATATTTGTCAACGGCTAGTTCATTTTTGAACTATAAGAAACGTCAAATAAAAAGAAGAGGGGAGAATAATTTCATTTTTGAATGTGGATTTGAGCATAATTTCATATACTGAAAGGAGTCCTTGTTATCCTACAAATTAGAAACTAGCATTTTAACTATAAAGCCAACAATCATATAGCACTATTACCGATCTCTGGAAATTGTAGATGCCGGACATATTAGCTTTTAATTCGATGAATATAAAATGAGCAATCACTTTGCGGCGGTCACCATGGAAATAAACATAATCTAACTAATACTATGCAATACAAAACAGACACCCACCAAAGGTACCATACCGCCATGCCACTGTATAAGATACTAGAAAGAAGACCATCAGAGACTACTGTGCCATGGAGGCATGGAGCTGCATTTCCTTAGACGACTAACGCTTCGGCTTGAGGGGCTCGCTATGGCTTCGGCAACTATGGCTTCACCAAAAACGGCTCCAACGATCACTATGCCTCCGCCGACATGCCTCAGCACGAGGGGCTTGCCCACCTTAATTTTCGACGACTACAACTTCGCCAAGAGCGGCTCCGACGATCACTTCGCCTCCACCGACATGCCTCGGCTCGAGAGGCTCGCCCACTGCTTCGGTGACTACGACTTCGCCAAAATCGGCTCCGACGATCACTACACCTCTGCCGACATGCCTCGGCACAAAGGGCTCGCCCACTACTTTGGCCGTCGAATGTCATCAACGGACCCCTCCTTCGGTGCACAAAGAGACAAAGGGAACTTAGACAATGTACTCATTACTTGTACAGGCGGTAGGCATGAAATGGGCATTCCTCGCTGCCAATGTAATATTAGTATCTAGGCATTTTTCATGTATACGTTGATTCGTCTTGTTGTACCAGCAAGCCAAAGCGGCTGATATAAATTGTTAGTTAAGCTTGAAATCTCCTCCCACGACCACCAAATTAAAAATGTGCCATACTTATAGAAGACAACACAATCATCTTTCTGATAAATTGTTCACCAAGCCCATAAACTCCAGTAAAATGTGTAACAACCAAATACGAGAGTTTCGAAATTTTTAGAAGTAGATGTTTTTTTAACACTTGCAACACTATAATCAAGTAGAGGCATGCTTTTATGTGTCACAAAAGCTGCTATACACTACCAACAACATTTCAGGGAAAGCAAAGGATATGATGTTACCCTATTTATCACTGTCTACAATACAGTGGATTGTGGGGAGAAGTACGTCCAATACATTTTCTTACATTTATAGAAAAACCTCTGTAAATTAACAAATGAACGGAATTTAACCTTCCCAGTGGATTGTAGCATCCACTTATATGGCCAATAATATACTATTAACGATTAAAGAAATACTATTGATCTGTACAGACCAAAACGCAAGTACCATACTTAAAAACAGGGCCTAAACCTGATAGACAATTAGACATGCACAGGCGAAGTTCCACTCTCAGAGGCTCACCGCTGTCTCCAATTTCCACGCCCTACAGAGGGTGCTCCATGCATGCATGGATATTGCCGGCACACTGATGGGATGTTTGTGGACGCCGTGTGGTCGTGCTCTGCAGCCACTAGAAAAGAACCATACACCTACCTTATCTGCCCCCATTTACGGATCATGGGGCGGCCAGTAGTATGAAGTTAAGCCCGGAATATAATTCCCCGTTCCGTCCACTACCCCGTCCAGAATGCGCTGTGGACAGTGCAAGTTGTCGCGAATAAGCAGGGTGTTTTTAGGTGTCCAGTGGCCAGTGGGTGGTCACGGCCGCAGCACCCGGTCACGCCGGCCCTAGAGTGGCATCGATAGTGGGACGACTCTTGTTCCATGGTTCCTTTTATTTCCTCCGGCAGCGTGACGTGCCTCACCATTCCCAGGCCATCCATCGAGGATCAGATCCATGCCTAACTAGAGGTGGATTTGCCATGAACGAAGAAGCAGCAGCGTGGAGCAACAATAATGCCCGTTTTTCTTCTTAATTATTTGCAGTATGTTTGGAACCTTGGATCGCATATATTATTGCCAGAAACGAGTGAGTCAATGCCTTTGGTGACATGACGATCTCGAGTTCTCGACCGGAGGGCCTCCGATCCGGCTAGCTAGTAGAAGAGATCGTGCCGGCAGTGGGTCTTCTTGCTTTGACAAAGAAATGACACTGTTGGTTTTATTCCTCTTTCTCTACTCGAATTATTGTTCCCACTCTCTCCAGATTCAGATCACGCCTGCTGTCGTCGTCAACGAACAACCCGCGCATGCAAGCACAAATGCCTGCCCAGGTCCCTGGAGTCACCACCCCAGGAACGATCGGTTAGCCGGGCCGTGAGCGCGGTGGGAACGGGCTTCCCAAAAAGCGTCGTAGCCCAGCCCAGCCCAGCCCAGCCCAGTCTCGCTGGGTGTGGCTGAGGACGACGTGGCGCAAGCCGTAGTAACTGTCAACGTGAGTACGTGGCCACTAGACGGACGTGCTCCTGCTTCCACTTCCACGAACGAGAAGCGCGCGGCGCACTAGCTAGCTACACACCCCCATGTCCCGGCCTCCTCGCAATTTCTGCACGACGCACAGGAATCCTCACGCGATCGTCGAACCAGAGGAGCGCGGTTGCATGGCGACGACCTGTTAGCTACGGCTCGCCGTCTATATATATATATATATACATACATGCCCCCTGCATCGGTCTCGGTCGATCGAGTCCAAGTCCAAGCACAATCAAAACTGCAAACACCGCTTGGATCACTGAAGATTATTCACGCCATATCCAGCCAGCCAGCCTCGAGGTCAGGTCATCGATCTTGGCATGATTGATTGCCTCCTTTACGATTGATCGCATCTTCTTTCTGGCAGATAGGGGCAGCGTGGCCGCGCAGGGAATCTATCATCCATCTTGCCTGGTGTGCCTTTTTTTGCAGGAGCCGATAGCGAAGCCCATCCACGATCTGCTGCACACACGCATCAATCATCAACAGCAAAGGCAATAAGGTAAGATTAAGAAAGGTCGTCATCGCACTGGACCATATGCGGCATCTCTACTTCTCTACTAGCTCCTGCTGCATTCTTCTTCTTCACTTTCTCATCAGGCTTCCAAGCTCTTCTTCGGGCGCAGGCGCGGAGAGAACCAAGATGGCGAGCTCGACCGGAACCGGGAATGCAGCCTTGCTGCTGCTGCTGTCTGCTTGCTGCGCCGTCGTCACCGCCCTCGCCTGCGACCCCAGTACGCGTGCCTCTGCCTGCCCGGCATTCTTTCCTCTGCCTGGTTCCATCCATCTCCTCGTTTCCATTTCTAGAACCTGGCTAATAATAGTACACTCGTGATCTGGCCCTGTGTGTCATTCGTTGGCGACCGGTGATATGCCCTCTTTCTGATCATCGAGTCTTGGCATGCAGACGACGGTGGCGGCGCCAAGTTCGGCTACGTCGGCTCCGTCGGCCCCGACCACTGGGGCGCGCTGAGCCCCAACTTCACGCGGTGCGCCAGCGGGACGAGCCAGTCCCCCATCGACATCTCCACGGCCGCCGCCGTCGTCGGCCCCGCGCTGGAGCCCCTCCGCCGGGACTACACCGTCGCCAACGCCACCCTCGTCGACAACGTCGTCAACGTCGCGGTTCGTTGGGATCGGAGACGTTTCCCCCTTCGATACATCTATCTATCCCAGATGATCGAATGCAGAAACTGCCGCCGTGACATATCAAACGTTTCCATATGCATGCAGCTGCGCTTCGACGACGCCGGCACCGCGGGGAGCGTGAGCGTGGGCGGGAAGGTGTACAGGCTGAAGCAGGCGCACTGGCACTCGCCGTCCGAGCACACCGTGGACGGCCGGAGGTTCCCCGTGGAGCTGCACATGGTGCACGCCAGCGACGACGGCAACGTCTCCGTCGTCGCCGTGCTCTACCGCTTCGGCAAGCCCGACCCCTTCGTCTGGCAGGTACTACTTTAATACAAACTGAATTCTAGATGCTTGTGTTTGTGTTCGCTCGTGTGACCCATCGATCCATCGATATATACAGATTCAGGACAAGCTGGGTGCGCTGTACGCGGAGGGCTGCGACGCCACGGAGAAGAAGGGTATCCCCACGGGGGACCTGAGCCTGTGGCCGCTAAGGCTCGACTCCCACGCCTACTACCGCTACGTCGGCTCCTTCACCACGCCGCCCTGCACCGAGAACGTCGTGTGGAGCGTCCTGGCCCAGGCACCCACGCCGCCTTCAGAATTCTGAATAAATCTGCATGGTGCTCTGGAGTCTGGAGTTGATCTGGATCATGTACAAACATTGCAGGTGCGGGACATGTCGGTTGACCAGGCCGCCGCGCTGATGGCGCCCCTGGAGCAGGATTACAGGCGCAACAACAGGCCCACGCAGCCGATGAACGGGCGCGTCGTCCAGTTCTACAGGTTCACCGGCAACAAGAAGCAGGCGCCATAGGCGGGTGGGTCGTTATTGATCGGGGACGACGCGTCGCTTTCCTGTGTCATGCTGGCTGGGTTCCTCGTCGGTTTAATTTGTGTGCTCTTCTGCACCTGTGTTAGGTTCTAGGTTATTGGTCTCCTCAGTCGCCGGCCATGTCGTCCCACGGTCGATTTTAGAGCGTTTTATTTGGGTTTACTAGAAGTAGTAGACGATGTAGGGAGTTTGCATGGTTTCTTCAAAAGTTGATCCTCCTTGTCTGTAAGATGGGATGTGAATCAATCAAAATGTTCCGTTTTTTTTTTTTTTTAAAGTGATGATGTGTTGCTTATCGTACCACTCCTCGTATGCCATGACGCTGATTGCTTACTGCTGGGGCATATAGTGACACCAAGTACAGCAATCCGGGCAAATGGCCGGCAACCGCTGGAGTCAGCCTGACACGCTGAGACCATGCAAATTGTTTGTCTCTTCCGAGTCGACGAACGAACACCGTGCCTGCTAGTGGAGATGCCGGGATCCCTGGCTGCTCGTACGCGGTACGCCCGCCGCGGAGCCGTGCAGCGGTGCATGCCTCGTCGCGTCGCGGTGCAATATTTTTCCCGCACACCTTGTGGCCCTGATGGCGGACTCGCTCCGCTTCACGCTTTACGCGCCGTGGTGCGTGGCCAAGAGCTATTGCCGGCCGAGCACGTAATAATTCAGGAAATGGTAGCAGTTTCAAAAATGGGGTTTCAGGCGTAGGCGGGGGCAAAATGAAGAGGTATGCAGTTCAGTGGTTCGCCGAGAGCAAAATTCTCGCGGGTTGGGATTTCAACTACCCAACACTTCGGCCAAGATTGAAGCTACTGGATTGAAAAATATATAATCCACGTAAATAGGAAAAAAAAAAGTGAAGCCAGTGGTTCAAAAAAAACAGCTTGTGATATTCGATCAGCTTCCCAGATTGAAGCCAAAACTGAAGCGGGATTTTTCAGCTACCCAGACTCAAGCCAAAATTGAAGCTAGCGGTTTGAAAAAAAAATGTATAAAAAATGCTTAAGCAAGTGGTTAAAAATGTATACAAAATACTTAAGCCTGTGGTTAAAAAAATGCCAAAATTGAAGCTGGTGGTTTGAAAAAATGTATAAAATTATCTCAAGGGCCCGTCCGGGTTCGAACCGGAGACCTATTGATCTGCAGTCAATTGCTCTACCACTGAGCTACGGACCCATTGTTGCTAATGTTTACGCACAACTCTATTAATCTCTTATTGATTCTTAAACCATACAATCCAGCCTTTGTTTAATAAATTCTGCGACGAACATTCATTATATTATATTGAGTTTCTTCCACTTCACCATGGGAAAAATATGGAGATAATACATAAAGGCTCCCCCAACAGCTTGCTCAAAGCGATAAAAAGTGTGGTTTCTTCTTGCATCATGTGGACAGAAAAAACACGAATCGCTACTGATGAGTGACTAGGTAGCCAATTTTGTGCCTCCCAAGTCTCTCATGAGCCCACACACGCTAATTTCCCTCTGTCTCGAAGCACAACAAGGTTATTAGGAGAAGGTGAGACAATGCCCTTGACTGAAACATGGCGTACGAGGTATCTGGGGATATGGGACTTTGCCCTTTGCCAATGTGGTGCAGTTTGGTATTTTGTTAGTCATCTTTGGGACGGAACTCCCATATTTTTACTTGACTGAATTATCCTGTAACGGGCATGCAATAACTTTAGAGATTTTTCGTAAATATCTTGTAATGAAACCCTAGCGATCCGAAGGTAATGAATAATGGGGTTTGACACCTCTTGCATATGAGAATCATGGCTTGTGAGTAAAGATGTACAACCTCTCGAGAGTGTTTAAAACTAATATATTAGCCGTGCTCACGGTTAAGAGTGGCCTGGACCCTCACATATTATAGTTTTCAAAGAAACTGACTCATGTTATTTTATGGTGGTGATGTTGGTATGGTGACAGTTATGACAATGGTTTATTTATTTTACTGTTTTTATGGTAATCCAGTTATGGGATAGGCTATGTTAATTATTGCTACCAACTAAAAACAGTTGCTATCCTTGTCCACTATAAAGCCAGTCCACTTTTATTCTAAACAGAATACTTGCTAAGTGCATGTATTCTTGCTTTATATATTACATTGCATCCATTGCAACCACTGCTCAGATCCAGAAGGAGGTGCTGGTAATCCTAACCAGGAGTTCTAAGGCTACGACGAGTTTTAGACTGGTGTGCTACCAGTCAGCTGCCTATGGAGCATGGTCGTCTTCCGCTGTCGTTTAGTTCTTCGTTTTGTTAATAATATTTTCGGTTTTCGTTAAAGATATTCATGGTCTGTAATAGTTCGTTATGCTCTTAAGTTAAAGTATTGGTTGTGATATTACTTCTGTTTACACCATGTATGTGATTGAACTGATCCTGGATCATACATAGTTAGCACTTGGTTTTATTCTTAAAATCGGGTGTTGTGGCGGAACCGCCGATTTAATACGGGCTAAGTACACCTGTCACCATTAGCTTACAGTGTACTTAGACCGTACTAAACCCGGTCGTCCGTCAAGAAGCCCTCGGCTCTCGATTTGCACCAAATCCCAGAGGAACCGACATCACACACATCCGACTCACGATGGAGCCACAATAGTTACATCATCACAGGCAGTTGAAATGTACAGTAGATGGACTTAGTTTACAAACCAAGAAGGTATATAGTCAAATACATGTTCAAAATACATATAATGCGGAAGCGTTTTCAAAAGGTCTCGCAGCGGAAACCAATTACCCAAGTAGTCTTCATACAGACCAACGGGGCGAGAAACACCGAGCCCACCGGTGCTACCCTTCTCCAAGCAGCTATCCAAAAGCCGCCAGTACCTATGAGCCAAAAGTGGGGGCAAACCCTGAGTACTAATTACTCAGTAGGATTTAATGGACAGGGTTTACGGCTGACGCAAAGCTCAGCTTACTAGCAAGTAGGTCCTTAGCCATTTGGTTTTAAACTGTAAAATGTTGCCATAGGATAGCGGGATTTGACAGTCGTTATCCTTTAATCATGATTATCCACTATGTTTTAATGTCATGCTATAGCGGGGTTTGACAGCCGCCAGTCCTTATCCTGAATCTCATTGGTAATATAAAGTGAGTAATTTGCATGAAGTAAAGCATGTATAACCATTGTGTCGTATCAAATCATCAATTCCATAACACATCTTGCCTCAAACAGTTCTACGTTGCCCGTCTGCGATATTGGCATTCTCACACCTGGTGAGCATCAGCGATTCGAATCGATTTTTATATTCCCGGGAATAACTAAAAAATGCCAGGGGCCCATATGCTTACTCACGCGACGGTTTTCCCACATATAGTCCCCCTCCTCCACCTGTCACATCCCAAGTTCGATTCACTCCCACCTGACTCCCGGGTTGTGCCCTCATGACGAGCCTGCCGACATCTCGGTCTCCCCGTCATGAGTACCAAGCTCCCCCGGGCCACCTTCCTCTCAACCAGTGGGTAGGAACGTGTTTCTGTTCTCTGGATGGCACAAGTAAGGTTTCACCGGTCCCATTTCCCGGATAAGCATTCTAGCAATGTTATGCCGATCAGCAGGCGAACAGCGAACGGGCCTTATGCGACTCGGGCGGAGCCATTACACCGCAACAACGCACACCGCAGGAATATAACTTAATCTCCGCCCGGTCTCCAATTAATCCTCATCATAATACCATCTTAGCATAAACAGTGTTCTCTCTCTTTTCAAAACACCTACGTAACGAGTGACCTCTCACTCGTATCTAGTCGAGCCTATCATTTCTAGGCAACTCGTCCTACGTACCTAGTGTAGGTGCTAGGGCCAGGGCGGCCAAGGGTCTAATGCAAAGAGGTTCCAATCAACACCTAATGCACACGCGTAATCATAAAACATTATTAGCTGGGAGAGTATGGTCCTGCCTACCTTTGATTCACTTTAATAAAAACCAACAAACTAAGTTACTGTTAGTTTGTCGGGTTGTGAGGCTTCGCCCCAGGCAACCCCTTGATCCCTTGGACGACTCCTCCTTCCAAACACGACTGAGGGGCCCTCCAGGTCGTGCTTGGGGCTTAGTTGGTCTTTTGGATCACCGTTGGTTGAAGTAGCTTCACGCTCTTGCTTCTTGATGACGTATCTGCAATTACGCGCCACTATATGAATGACATGCATAATGTAATACGTGAGATGCATGAGGATTTACCCACATAATTAAACGTGTCAAGGATTTGGTCACTTGGTGATTTATAAACTACTTTTTCGTATTATTTAGTTGAGCAAGCCACATTTTGTTATTTTTCAAATCACCAATCAAACTTTACATGCACGAACTCATATTTCACCAGTGAGCTACTCATACTATAGAAGGTACAAGAAAAGTACTAAAGGTCCTATTTGAGCATATTTTGTGTAGCCTTCATTTGCCTAGTTGATTAAATACACAAAACGCATGCATAAGGGCAAACCAGAAATTAAATAGTCGATGCCAGGGCTACCAAGAATCACACAGTATCTAGATGCCATAACAAAGCTACTGCCCAAGTTTCATAATTTTTGGAGTCAATTTAGTCCACTTTTACCATTTATTAACCCTCACCTTGCATGCACTAAACCAGGGGCAAAACAGGTTTTTCACACATCCACATCCTATCTATCCTGTAGATCTGCTCACAAGGAGTCCATAGCCACTGAGTTTGCATTTTTAGGATTTTTAATTGATTTACTATGATTTTTCAAAGTTTCAGCCGAAATAAAATAAAAATAAATAGAAAAACTTTAGATCTAGGACTTGTACGTAATTATCCATAACTCTCAGGGGCTATAACGGAATATTTGCAAGACTCTATGAATATCGCTCGGGAGGTAATCATAAAAACCTAGAAGGACAAGGGCCGGATTGTAAAACTACCTCTCTTCTTCTACCTCTCGCCAGGGGGGCGGCGCGCGCGGCCGCGCGTTCCGGCACTTGCGCCGGCGTGCCTAGACCCCGGCTTGAGGCCGCGGAGGCCGCCGGTGGTGCGCCCGGCCGCGGGGATTGTTTTACCCAAGACCTCGTCACGGGAGGAGCTCGGACCGGGCCGGAATTGTCCGTGAACCGAGGCGGCAGCGGTGTGTCCGTTCGGCGGCGGCGCGGCTTGATTCCGGCGGTCGGGGAGGGAAGCGGCGACGCCGGGATGCGTGTGGGCTGCACGGGGAAATGGCGCATGCGGCGGAGACGGTCTGGGGGTACGGGGTTGACCCGAAGGGAGTCCCCCACGGCGAGGAGCGTCAGCGCGGCGGTGCACGGCGGCGCCCGCTCGATTCGCCGGCTCCGGCGAGGGGAAAGGGCCACGGGATGGCGCCTCGTCTGCGCGAGGACGCGGGGATTTCGTTGGTGGAGACGTGGAGGCGAGGGGATGGCCGAAGGAGGGTCGCCGACGGCGAGGTCGAGCACGGACCTCGGGCTATGGCGGCGGCGCGCGGGGAGAGGGGCTAGGGGCGGTGGTGAGGGCCGAGGCCTTGGAGGTTCGGTAGAGGGGGTCGGGGCGAGCGTGGGGCGCCGGTCGGCTAGGCACGAGGATCACCGGAGGGGTGATTGGCCCGAGCTCGCCGCGGGCCGGCCATGGTGACCATGGCGGGCGGCGCCCGGCGCGGCGGCTCGATCTACTCCGAGGGGAGGGGAACGGCGGCGAGGCCTAGCGGGGTGGGTGCGCCGGGTCGCGGCGGAGGTGGTGGTGGCACCCTCGGGGCGCGAGGAGGTCGGATGGCGGCGGCGCGGCGAGCTCAAACTCGAGCGGCCATGGCGGCGTTTCGTGCACACAGAGGCAGGGAGACGAGGGAGACGAGTGGAGAAGGGCGTGAACGCGACCGTGATGGCGTCCGGGTGAAGAGGGGCGCGGTCGCGGTGTGGGGCCGTCGATCCGCGGCCGCGGCGTACGCCCTGTACGCCGGCGAGCCACGCGGCGGGCGTCGTACTGAGAAGGAGGACGACCTTGACGGGTGGGCCCCACCGGTCAGTGACTCAGAGAAAGATCCACTTTATTTGTGTTTTCTCCCTTCCTGTAAATTGCCATTTTGACCTATTTAGAGATCGAATTTGGGAAAGTGGTAATTGGATGAATTGTTGTACTCTCAGAGCTCTACAAGTTTGTCAATTGGCTCATATTCAAATTCGGCCGGCAAATATGAAATTTGTTTGAATTTATGCAGCAGCCATAGGTAGGGACAGGGTAGGTCATCTACTTGGGAGGGGAAAATACCGTAGTTATAGGCCTCAACTCCACTTGCTCCTTTTGACAAATTTGTTTGGGACTTTCTAAACTATATTTCATTTCATTAGGGCAGGTCATGAAAATGAATCTATGGGTAAGAAAATCTCAAATTACCAAACTGGACAGAGTAGGGGTGTGTTTCTGGGCTGACAAAATTTGGTTGAAAAGACCAATTTGAATTCATATTATGAAGACTCATATTGACAAAGTTGTTTCCTGGATCATTACCTACAACTTTGTTAATATGATCCTCCTCTAAATCACAACATATTTTGAAATACAACCCTAATCTTGTTTAGGATTTTGGTAAAACAGCAGATTTACTCTAAATAAAGCTTTTCTTGTTTTCATCTTTTGAAATATCAAATAAAGTCCAAATATATCCACAATAGATGCATTTGAAAGGTGATGAGTTCAATTCCATTTCATATAAAAGAAAATTCTTGAGTTGTATAGTCCAATCAAAAGAAATTTCAGAATCAATTTGGGGATGAGCTAAAATTTCAGATTTGAGAAATTTTGACTTAGTGGTTTATCTACCAATTCCTCATTACTCTCTTAAGCATGATTTAATCTTAATTCATCATTAGCTTACGTATAATTGTGTGTACGGCTTCTGAGATGCCAGGGGCATCACAGGTGTGACAGTACTTACAATGATTTAACCTGTATCTTAGGCTGTCCCCAATGGCAACACTCATCCACTTCCTCAAAACACTATTCTAACTACTTTTCTCTCTATCTACGGTACAACATTTATGTCAAACAGTGCCAAACAGTGTTTTGGAGTACCCTTTTAGGGCACCCCATTAGGGACAGCCTTAGTACTTAGTGGGCAGGGATAAAAATAACAACTCAAAAAACAATATGGCTACTAATAAGTTATGAGTGCGAAAAATATATATTGCATATAATTATGTACCCAAGTCTTGGCACATGAGAAATGATTTTTCTTGCACACTTTGCTTTCTCTCATCATTTTTTGTGTGAGCTTCGCAACACGCAAGAATATGTGTACATATAAAATAGGGAGATTGGTGTTTATACCTCCGCTAGCAACTCTAATGGTGAATATGCCCCTGTTTTTTAAACTTTGTGGATTTACTCTTGCCTTTTAAAAATGAAGGCACCGCTTACCCCTATTTTTTACACTGTTTGGTGCAGTCGTATTAAATAATTAAAGAAAAATAGAAAAACTCTGGATAATTGGGCGAATGGACAAGAGTAACCCTTATCCTCTCCCAACCACCACCACCCGTGAGCCTCCTGTGTCCCAGGAATCAAAGAGGCAGCGTGGGTCATCTCCGGCGAGCGGGTGCGGGGGCGCGGGCCATCTCCGGCGAGCGGGTGCGGGACTCGGGCCATCTCCTGCTGTGCGGGGGCGCGGACCATCTCCGGCGAGCGGGTGCGAGGCACGGGCCATCTCCGGCGAGCGGGTGTGGGGCGCGGGCCAACTCCGGCGAGCAAGCGCGTGGCTCCTGGCTGCTCGGCCGCCGTCGACGAATCCAGAAGTGAATCGGTCGTCCAGCTGTCTGCGCGGCCTCAATGGTGCCCACGGAGCGCAACGCATCATGTCCAAGTCAGTAGGTTTGGATGTGGATCTTCAAGGACTGGTCGCCTTTAGTTCGCGATAGGGCGTGTTTGGACATCTGGATTGGTCAGAGCGGAGCCTAGCCTGGTTAGATTCAGATTTTGTCGTTTCCCTGTACCGACAAGAGGTAGGAGGAGAATAAATTATAAAAAATATTTTTTATAAAATATTTATATAACAAACGTGATCTAGTTGTTTCAGTCATGAGATATAAGCAAAATACGTAACAAAAAGTATCTTCGGTACGCGTACCTGACCTCCTCGCGTGCGCGTAGCGCTGGCTGAGTAGGGACTTAGGGAAACTGATTGGATTGAGGCCTTCAGTAGGGTTGGGCATTCGGTCTATACGCTCTATTCGGGTTATACAAATTTCGGGTTTCAAAAAATGTCCACCGAAATTTCTAAGAAAAAAATAGGAACCGAACCTGAATAGACCGAAAATTTCGGTTTGGTCTGTTTGGTCCACCGAAATACCCAAACAGACATCAGGTGACCATGTTGTATATTGCAACATCCAAACTTTCAAAGCAGGATGACGTCTCAACTAGTCAAATGTGATGTCTTTTCAGGTCTCTTCGGTCTCCACCCATGCATCATGGCTGCAACGTCACACAGCAGCAGCCAACAACCTTGAAAATTGAAAAATTAAATGCTTCATTAACTGCCATGCAACGGTACACAAGCAGCAACCAGAATATTTCGGTTCTTGGGGCTATTTGGGTTATGAGAGCCGGGAACCAAAACCGAAACCCGAACTAATTCATTTATGGAACCGAACCCGAACCCCGAAAACCGAATAGACCGATAATTCGGTCCATTCGGTTTCGGTTCGGTTCGGGTTCGGGTTTACGGGTTTAGAATGCCCAGCCCTAGCTTTGAGTGACCGGACGAAATTTTAGCCACGGCTAGTTTGACCATAAATTAAAATTTAGCCAAACAACAAACTACTCATTTATATGGTTTGGGCATAGCAAAAAAAAAAAAAAAATCATATAGATGAAAATTATGTTGTATAGTGTAATTTTAATTTAAAATCAAACACGGTCAAAATGTGGCAAAAGTTTGACTTGACCACTCAAGCCCTCAATCCAATCAACCCCTCGCTACCTGCGTTTCCTCCGGGCCTGGCTCCCACGGTACGAGTGCATGCTCACGAGTCACGGCCAGGCCACAGTAGACCTGGGCATGGGCTGCCCGACCCGATCCATTTGAAAATAGTTCTATCCAACCCGACCCGACGCGTTTGACGAGCGGATTTTTTCGGCCCGACCCGAATCCGATCCGAGCCGAGAAATGCTCGGGCATAGGCCACAGCACCCACACAGAGAACCAATCTAACGAGAGGTGCACGTGGAGAGCCTGGCTGACAGTTGAACCAGCCAACCAATCACGCCCAGCCTGGCTGACGCGGGCCGGCGCCCCTTTTCCTTCGGTTTCTGCGCCTCCCGTCCCTCCTGTATCCCCGCACGCACCCACACTGCCACCGTCTGCCTGCCGAAGCCGACCGTTGGAACGAGACCCGCATCGTCCCACCACCCACACGAGAAAAATTTAAAGGAAAAAGAAACCGACATCTCCAGCCCTCCATGACCGTTGCACAGTTCAAACCCATCAAAACGGCCACTCCCCCGAGCCAGTCAAGCGTCGTACACTCCCAGGCTCTCACCGCTGGCCGAGAAAGCGAAAGCGAAAGCGAAAGCGGAAGGCGGAAGCCGCCGGGGTTGGAAGAGAGAGGAGGCAGGCCGAGAGAAGAAGAGCACGCGCCCATGGGGTGCATCTCCTCGAAGCTGCTCCCGCCGGGGCCAGGCGGCAGGCGCGCCACGGTGCGCGGCCGCGTCGACCACGTCGTCTCCCTCACCTCCACCACCTACGGCGTCCTCGACCTCCACCCCAAGAACGGCGCCCCCGCCGCCGCTGCCAGCCAAGAGAAGGGGGAGAAGGACGAGAAGGAGCAGGAGCCGCCGCCGCCGCCGCCGCCGCAGGACAAGCCGATAAGCAAGGAGTGGAAGCGCGCCAGCATGCGCCCGCCGCCCCTCGTGGTCCCGATCGCCGACAAGAAGGCGGCGGCGGGGAAGCCGGAGTCGGCTGGTTCCGGCCTGGAGGTGATCAACGCGTGGGAGATCATGGCTGGGCTGGAGGAGGAGGCCGACGCCGGGTCGCCGCCGGCGAAGAAGCCGTCCAAGCCGGGGCGGTGGTCGCCGGCCAGGGTCCTCGCCATGGCGCTGCCGTCGCCCAAGAGGTCGTCGGCGGCGAGGCGGAAGAACACGCCGGGGAAGGAGAACAGCCCGCTCCAGCGCGGCGCGGGGAACGCCGGCAGCGGCAGCACTGGCGGCAAGGACAACAGCAAGCCCGGCCCCGGCGGCGGCGTCGACAGCAACAGTGACAGGGTCCTCCGCCCGTACAACTCCATCGACAACTCCAAGCTCTCGATGGCGTCCAGGAGGTTCTCTCCAGGGAGCGCTCGGATCGTCCGCAAGCCCGGCGCCGCCGCCGAGACCGGCGGCAACGGCATGTCGTCGTCGCGGCGCAGCCTGAGCCCGCTGTTCGACCCGGAGCTGCTGGCGTCCATCGAGCGGGAGCTGTCGGAGGAAGGCGCGCACATCAAGCGGATGGTGGGGGGGTCGGAGAAGCCCAAACACCCGAAGGCGGCGCCGCCGGCGATCGTGGCGGCAGAGGGCAAGCAGCAGTGCCCGCCGGGCGGCGCGGACGCCGTGGTCCTCTACACCACCACGCTCCGCGGCATCCGTCGGACGTTCGAGGAGTGCAACGCGGTGCGCGCGGCGGTGGAGGCGCACGACGTGAAGGTGATCGAGCGGGACGTGTCCATGGACTCGGGCTACCGCGAGGAGCTGCGGCGGCTGCTGGGCGGGCGGGAGGTGCGCGTGCCCGCCGTGTTCGTGCGGGGCCGGCACGTCGGCGGCGCCGCCGAGGTGGCGAGGCTGGAGGAGGAGGGGAAGCTCAGGGCGCTGCTGGAGGGCCTGCCCCGGGCGCGGGTCTGGTGCGCGGGATGCGCCGGCGTGCGCTTCGTCATGTGCCGCGACTGCAACGGCAGCCGCAAGGTGCTCGACGCCGACCGCAAGGAGACGGTCAAGTGCGGCGAGTGCAACGAGAACGGCCTCGTCCGGTGCCCCATCTGCTCGTGATTGGATTCGTCGGTCGTGGATGGGGATGGATCTGGGACGCTTCTTGGCGATCGATAGATTGGTGGTGTGAAATCTGTGCATTGCTGTGTTCCATTGGGTTGATCTGCCTGTCTACCCGGCTGCTCTTGATGATTCTGCGATGTCAAGTGCTTGTTGCTCTCGGCAACAGCGGCCATTGTAACATCAACTGATTTAGATTGTTTCGTATGTACTCCGTACTAGCTTAATTCCCCTAATTTAATCAAATGTAAGTTGATTCATTCTTCCCATTGACTTTGTGCTGATGATTTTAGATATGTTTGCTCCAACGTTCATTCACCTTTCATTTGATCTGCTCGCTGCTAACTGAAACTGTGCTGAAATGCATCAGGTTTTTCTGACACAGGAAGATATTACAAACGATCTAGCGACCGTGTTTTGTAATTTAAAATATGCTGAGAAGGTTGAGGGCAGCACCATCCCTTTCGTTTGAGTCGCATCTGAACATACACTTTGACATTCTATCTCAGATTGGTATAGATATTCTACACCACACATACATCGGAAGTTTGCAATAATCGCTGTCAGCTTTCCAATTATCAGGTCATAAGGATGAATGATGAACTCCCTTTTTATTTTCATTCCAGGGGTAGGCTTCTTTCCTATCATTTCCATGGGAAGTTGAAAAAATAGTAAAGCTACAAAACTTTGAATATAAGTCGGCGGCAACCGATCATATCTATTTACCCTTCTCCTTAAAACAAAGAAATGTCCATTTCGTTATGGTGTATATATCTATTTCTTTACCTCTGTTATAAGGTGAGTGGCAACAGATTTGCCATCTTAACCCACCTTCATTGACCTAGATGACCCTAGATGCATGTCATTGACAGCGAGTTTGTGTGCCATGTGACATAACTATTCAACCTAAACAATAACAAGGAACTTATATTGTAACCTTAGCTATAGCATTGCACACAAAAAGGAGTTGCACGTACAACCAATATAATGTTAACCGCCCTAGACACTTTCGAAGCAAACATTTTATGTCCACCAACCACATGCATGCACACAAGCTATTATTACCCAATATATGCATGCACTGGTGTTCACCTAAACGTTAAACGGAAAACAAGTCGATCGCCTATTGTTTAGGTATAAATAATTAATTAAACAAAAAAGAAGTTGGATGCTCTTTTTAGAGGAACAATGCATATAACAAATATTATTCTATATTTAGCACTTAGCCCAGCGACCCATGCACCAAGTAACGCATTTATCCTTGACATGCCACGATATTATTATTTTACATTTGTACGTACATTACTTTAATAATAGACATGCAAGACTAATGCTTTTACGATTAGCTACTACCTTACTCGAAGGTTGTAATTTCATACTATGTTGTTGCGTTGTGGGCAATTAGTTAGCCGTCATAAATTACCAACCCCAAGTATGACATGCCACAATTTAGGTAGCCAAAATCAACTCTACAAAGTCGTGGCGTGAAATGAAACAGCAAATAGATTAGAAGGTTATGGCATACCACTGGTTTGGTAAGTAACCAGATAGTGTGTTGATATGGTGGCGAGTGGCGACACAAAGTTGTGGTGTGGCTCACATCGGCTGTGCCAACCAAACAACCTCATAGTCGCACTTGATAGATGCATCTCAAATTATTATTTCCCCCCTCATCCCATGACTATATTTTCCTAGTGGTTAAGGCTATCAAATTCCCACTTAAGTCAAACATGCTATGCACTATGAAATTAACTGTGCCAAACCTTTGAAAACAGAGGGAATGCTCCATGATAAGTTGATACACTTTCATTTTTCAAATGATCGTCACCACTGGCTATTTTCTACAATTATTCATCTCATTAAAAAATTATTTAAATTTATAAAAGATATAAAATCATATTCAAAATATGGTTAGCAAAATAAATCATAATAAAATAAATTATAACTTATAGAATTTTTGAAAGATATGAATAAAAAACGTGAACAACAACAAACATTTAAGAACGGATAGAGTACCATCGTACGGATCCCAATCTCAGCCGTCAGAATAACAATAGACGCTCCTGATCAGCTTCCTGTGTCTTCCATTTCCACTTTCATTCACCCCAGCACAAAGCCCACGGGTTAAATTAAACCACCAGGCAATTCGACACTCGATAGTTGACCGCTTCCTTGAGATCTCTCGCCGCGTCGTCAGATCCAAGCCCCAAATCCAGGCGGTGGCGATGGCGGTGCGCGCGAGCCTCGCCTGCTTCCCCTCCGACCCCGCGCTCCACGACTCCTGCGGCATGCCGTGGGGCGTCGCCGTCACACCCTTCTCTGCCGCCGACGAGCGCGGCACCCCGCCGGCCACCGGCGCCGAGGGCCATCTCCTCCCGCGTTGCCAGTCCTGCTTCGCCTACTTCAGCTTACTATGCCCACTCGACCGCTGGTCGTGGACCTGCGCCGTCTGCGGCGCCGAGAACGACCTCCCTGCCGACGCCGCTGCGCGCTACGCCCGCGACGGCGGCCACGACCCGCCCGAGATGCGCTCCGCGTTCGTCGACCTCCTACTCCAGGGTACGCGTTTCTAGCCGTTCTGATTGGATGCAATGCTGTGCGGTTTGGTCCGGTGTGCGATGATTTGGTGCCTTGGTGTGGCGGTGGTGCAATTTTGCAGGGGAGGAGGGCGAGGCGGCGGCGGCAGCAGCTCCGACACCCGTGTACGTGGCGGCGATCGACTTGTCATGTAAGATCTCATGGTTCCTACGAAAGCAGTCATGCTTGGCTTTAGCCTCTAGCACAAAATCGTAGTGACAAGTACACGCAATTTTGCCACTATAGAAAATATGCAATGGACTGGTCATCATGCCTTGGATTTAGTTCGTTATAGTCCAGCATGAAGAGATTGCATGTCTGAGAGTCTACATGGATTGGGCACTCGTTGGTTCCTACTGCCATCATGCATTGAACTTAGCCAATTATAGTTGACATAATATTATCATGGGCATCCTGTTTATGTTTCGTGTGGTTGTGTGATTGTTTACTTTTAATTGTAAAAGAAAACATCCTTGCAGTACCAGTGGTGAACACCAGTTCCACAATCCCCTTTGATTGATGCAATCCATTTTCGGTTAAGATGGTGTCTGCTTGTTTATGTTGTAGCCAATCAAATGTTTAACCTTAATTTGTTGGGACTTGGGGATAAGATAAGAAGCTTAAGCTACATTTTCCCCCACGACGAATGAGTCTTCAAGTAGCCTACCCCAACTTGCTTGGGACTAAAAAGGTTTTGTTTATGAATGAGCCTTTACATTTTCTATAAAGATAATATTTGAGAGTACATCACTTGTGAGTCCTTCCCCGGTCCTCTTATTCTCTCATTTTTTATGTAAGGATAGGTTGTTTCTGATATTTGTTTGTTCATATCGCATTTTAGCTTCAGAGGAGTTTTTGGAGCTAGTCAAAAGTGCCCTTCAAGCAGCTCTGGAAGGTGAGGTGCCAGTCTTAATTTTTTGGAGCTCACTGTTTGTTGAATGCATAATATTTGGAGTTCTCATAGATCTATTCTGATCTTTTGATCCCATGCAGCTCTTTCGCCAGGATCATTATTTGGACTTTTGACATTTAGCAGCAAGATAGGGTTGTATGATGTCCAAGGTCCCATACCTATTGTGAAGAATGTGTTTATCCCCCCTAATTCTGATGGTGCCTTAGCGGTCGATCTTGAAGATATCATGCCCCTTTGTTCCTTTTTGGCTCCTGTATGTATATTATGCTTTATAAATTACAGTTTTCTCCTCATTTGTATTTAGCTTTGGCTTGTGGTCCCAGAATATTCATCTCTTTTGTATGTTCTAATGTCAAGTAACATCCGAGCAGATTGATAGTTGCAAAGATCGCATAGCTGAAGCACTTGAAACAATTAAACCAATGTCTTCCTGGGAAGTAGCTGCAAATGCAGCGGAGGGAAAGGATCATGTATTCCATCATACCCGTGGTTTTGGTGTAGCATTGGATGTTCTTGTCAATTACCTAGGTTCAGAATATGGAAATGCATTTGAGCTTGGTATGTTAACGCCTTGGCCACAATAATGTTTGTTGATTTGTTTCTAGACTTCTTTTTGAATGCTATATTGCTGTGTGGGTCTGTGATACCTGTCCTCATCTTTCACTATTATCTGTTGTCCCCATAATTTCAAAAACAGCTAGGATATTTGGGTTTTTATCTGGTCCACCAAATTATGGGGCTGGGCAACTGGATACAAGCGAGGACCAAAATGCTGGTAAAGCAGGGGATGCTGACAATATATTACTTGAGGAGCAGACAAGTTTCTACAAAAATCTGGTAATGTTGCATAAAGATTATCCACTACATTATGAGAACATTTTAGAATATATCTGATTGGCATATCACAGGCTACTAGTGCTGTTCAAGCAGGTGTTTGCGTGGACCTTTTTGCAATTACAAATGAATACACTGATCTTACTTCCCTTAAAGTTCTGAGTGTGGATACTGGTGGATCATTGTTTCTGTATTCAAGTACAGATGAATCAACACTTCCACAAGATATGTAAGTTGAGTCATTGGTTTTATGTTTCTCTATTTATTCAGCAGCCAGACCATGACTTAAAAAATTATATTTAGATCATTTATTGTTTCCTCTAGGTTATGATAACAAGATTTATTGGGTAAGTAATTCTGAGAATATTCATCTAAATACTATAAGGGACACCACCATAGTAATTTATTACTCCCTCCGTTTCAAATTACAGCATAGTTCATGACTTTTTTGACACCAAGTTTGACCCTCTCGTCTTATTCAAAAAATTTACAAAATATGTAAAAATTCAAATCATGCTTAAAGTATAATGTGGTAGTGAAAATAAATGATAATTATGATTTTTTTAATAAGACGAGTTGGTCAAAGATGATGTCCAAAAAAGTCAAACGACTTATAATTTGGAACGGAATGAGTATAAAAATTTCACCATGTTGTCAGTATTTTAGTACTGGATTATGTTGGATTTTCTTAAATGGTTAAACCAAAATAGTCCGATGAAAGTCAATATTGGTTGTGCTCTACCCAAGTGTCCATGCTAAGGTAGATACCCAAATGTATAAAATACAGAGTATATTCTGATTTCTGCATATTCTTTATGCACTCTTTTTTTTCTCAGACATGTAGGAGAGTTTATACACGCTGGTTATTATATATTACTTACAATTCATAGCATAGGCTACATTTCACTTTGATTAAGGAATGGTGAAACCAAGTTGATACAAGTAAAGGCTTTGATGCTACCATGGATAGGGAACTCTTGATTCTTCTTGTTTTTGTACTTTGAAAAGAGATGAAGAGCGAATGATCTATATTATGAAAATGATTTAACTACTTACCAGTGCCTCAATAGTGTGATTTTCATCTGTTCTTTTTTCTGCAGATACAAAATGTTGAGCCGTCCGTATGCATTTGGATGCGTGATGCGATTGAGAACATCTTCACAGTTCAAGATTGCTGATTCTGTAAGTACTATGAGGGATATGTGAATTACTTACATCCACTTCATATGTTCCTGTGGCTGATGTATATTTTTTTCTTAATGTTCAACAGTATGGCCATTTCTTCCCAGATCCTCAGTACATGCATGTTCAGCACATAAATTGTTGCAGCTCTTTTGCTACATACAGTTATGACTTCGAGTTTGAAAAGGGTTCTCAGTTTTCGAGGTAACAAACATTCTATTTTTAAGCCTTTCCCAGATTATAAGCTTTACATAAGTTGTCTCTAGTATGTGTTCTTTTTCCAACTAGAAGTACCATGAAATTTTCATCCTTTGCTCCCAGAAATATGAACTTATGTTTTTTTTTATGAACCAAATAGGAATTTATGTTATTCTGCAATATTGGTTCTTACCACATCGGTAATTAGCAGTGGAAGTTGTTTCTAGATAGCTGTATCAGAAGTTCTCATTATTTCCCAACTATCTGGCGTGGCCTAGAAGGCTAGAACTGCCAATGGACCTAAGCCTATCTCTGTTTCAGTCCTAATTGATTCCACATGTCAAGCCTATGTTGAGGCTATCAATGACTTGAGCTTAGGCCAAAATGCCATGTTCAGTTATTCCTAATTTGTTGTCACCTTAACGAACCATGATGAACTTCTGCATTACCCTTATCTATAGTTTAATCGGAAGGTTGAATTCTATCTGTATATCAAATCTTATCAAATCATAATTTTTTTGGAGAACATTGACTAATGGGCCATGCTTGAGTTCCTGCTAATGGCATGCCACGGTTTCTTCTCCACATACCCATAATTTCTTGCATATTTCTGTATATCTTCCTCTGTATACACAATATTCAAAACAATTTTTTATTTTCAAGGTCTCACTAATTCTCATAGGAGCTATATAATATCTTAGGGAAAAACAGATATTGCAATATTGATTATTAGCGGGAAATGAGAATAATATAGCCTTTTTGAGCGAAAAACTTATGTGCAATCATGTAATCAGCAAATCACAGTCCCTTATTTTGCATCCGCTGGCCTGTGCATGTTTTGCAAATAATACCCCATGCCACCCCCAGCTCCAAACAAGAGACTTTATCGGGGCATAGATTGGTAGATGCAAAATAAAGTGCTGACATTTGTTGATTGCATGAAAAAACTGATTGCACAAGTTTGGTCTGATCTGTAAACGCATAATTCATGTTCTAAATTGTTAGGGCACCATTTCTTTTGCGCCTGCAGGAAGTCAAGCCCTCCAATTCTTCAAATTGCATTTAAGTATACAGTGCTTGTGCAGAATGGTGATACATCAGATGCCCCAAATTCTGGTAGCAGGTACATTTGTTTATAGCATGCGATTAAGTCATTCGAGTAGTGTGTTACTGTTTTCAAATTCTGTGTCCATGTTGTATGTTTACATTTGTGTACAATCTGTATTTTTAATGCATACTTTATGGTTTCAGTCACTCAGTGTTAAAATTATTAAGCTGCAATTGTA
This sequence comes from Paspalum notatum, assembly GCA_022530915.1. NCBI lineage: Eukaryota > Viridiplantae > Streptophyta > Magnoliopsida > Poales > Poaceae > Paspalum > Paspalum notatum. The sequence goes on from CM039689.1 coordinate 31,276,179, forward strand.
TCAAGCTTAGCTGACATCCTGATGTATCTTTCTTATGTGAGAGATGTAGAGTTGTTGCGGTAAGCAAAAGGTTTTAGACTTAGGAGAATTAAAACTGAATATATGAGTTATGACTTTGGCACTATGACACATGATGAGGGACATGCTAGTTCGGAAGGTCAGGTAATGCTCAGGAAGGATAGCTTTCGATTTTGGGATTGATGCTATACAGAGATGGGTATATTGGTGAAGATATTAGACATAAAATTAAAGTGTGATTGATGCCAGGCATCTAACACTCTGTGACAAGAGGGTTCCATTGAACACTAAAGGGCAAGTTCTATAGAATGACAATTAGACCTGTGATTTTGTATATTGCAGAACATGTTCAACAGATAAGTGTCATAGAAATGTCTATTTTGGATTTGTGGTCGTACAAGAATGAACTAGGTCTGAAACAATGATGTATGTCATAGGCTAGGGGTAGCACCAATTGAAGAAAAGCTTGCCCAACATTGGTTGTGATGGTTTGGACATGTCCAATTGACACTAATCATAGTGGAATCCTAAGGCGTGACATTAATGTCAAGAGAGGTTGGGTTCGGCTGAGCTTGACATGGGATGGGGTAGTAAAAAGAGACTTGAAATGATGATATACCCTGAAATTTGTCCTTGGGATAGGTGTGGTCAGAAAGCAGCTATTTGCATGCCTGAACCTTGAAGGCCCCCCTTTTTTTTGCTCTTTCCTTTCCCTTGTTATTGGGTTTCAACTCTAGCCTACCCCGGCTTGCTTGGGACTAAAAAGGCTTTTGTTGTTGCTGAGAGATGTCGCAGACAAAGAAAAGTTTCTGCAGTTATGTGATGTTTGGTTTGCAACTTGCATGCTAAACGTTTTCCAACTGTTTGCTTGGGATTTGAGATTCTACCGAAATTTTATACATAAATATAGGGTGATTATATCTTTTGTAACATAAATGTACCTTGCAGATTTAAATACTCGTTGGAAAGGAGATTAAGAGTTCGGACTATCCAGTACAACTCAACTGCTAATATTTGGGACCTTTATGATTTTGTTGATCCAGATGTTGTTTTGACAATACTAGTACACCAGGTACAATATATATTTTGTTGATCAAGCACAAATCTGATGCACAATTTGTTTGTTGCAATCACACGATTTTGGTTAATGGGCCTACACTAAGTTAAAAAGTTTGGCATGCTTCTGCATGTAGCAAGTTTGTAATGTCAAAAGCAGTGACTGCTAACCCAAAACTTTGCCAACTAGAACAGTCGGTAACCAAGTAATGCAGTGTAATTTGTTTGGTCCATCAAATGGAGTTCCTAATTTGAAAATTGCCTTCAGATTTGGTGTTAATATGCAAGAGATCTGAATTTCATGGGCTTGTTTGGAACGCAGGAAATTCATAGGAATAGTAAAGGAATTTCACAGGAAACAATTCAATTTCACAGGAAAAACGCAGGAACGGGAAAAATTTTCCCCTGTTCCAAACAGGCCAGACTGACATGGCAATTGGTAAAGGACTAGAGATTGTAAGTTATCTATAATTCAGGATAAGAAGTCCTATCGTGTCTTAAACTCTTTCTAAATCAGCTCATTTACCAATGCAATCCTGAATGCGCCATACTATATATTGTGATTGCCTGATTGCACTTGGCATTTTAATATTTGAACATTGGTATTCCGTTTCCAATACAAGGCCCAGCTTGGTGACTAAACAAACAAGAGGAAGTTCTTTATGATTGCCATAGTTCTTTATCTGAAAAAATGATTGCCATAGTTGTTCCATATTGAGATTTTTTTTACCAAGATACAAATGCATCTAAGATGCTGTTTGGTTGGGGGATATGTAAAGTGACCTGATTACATGGGGTAACTGATTGCGTTGTCATGTGTTTGTTTCATCCCTGCCTGTAATCAAGTCCCACACAACCAAATAAGGGGCTGTAGAAAACTGATGCCGCACATGGTCTAGCGTAATAGGATGCCAGGCTGGCGTTCTTCGCATGGGGCGCCGGAGCTGCAGAACAAGCCACACCCGCCACCAGGACGTGACTCGTGAGTGAGTGAAGTGAAGTGAAGGCATTCCTGATTATATATTACCGAGCCAAACCAAACTAACACTGCAATCTGATACAGCGTTTACAGTCCCAGCATGATTCGATTCCATTACCGCTTGCATTTGCGATTCCCAACCAAACACAGCCTAAAGTGCTTAAATGCTAACTACACAGAAGATCATTCTGTTTCAAATCTAAAGTTCTTAACAGAGTTCATTTTCAGGTTATTTTGGCTTCTTTAAGTGATGTGCTAGAAGCAAGGCTGTGGCTCCAAGATTGGTTGGTGGTTGTCATTGCTCAGTACAACAAAGCATACAAGAATGTTACATCTGGAGGTGGTACTGGGATTTATGATATCGATGCTAATTTCTCACACTGCCCACAGCTGCAGCCCCTGTCACGATTTGTATTTGCTATTCTAGTAAGCCCCTTGCTTCAAGACAACAGTGGAGGTATTCATCCAGATAATGTGACATATTTGCAATGCTTATTCAGGTAATGTGTGCCCTCTTCATACCATTGAATTATTAGAACTAATAACCAGCTAGAGTAAATCATGAATTCATGAAGTTTGTCTAGCTGAAAGATCTTTCAAAGATGAGAACTTATACTTGTTTCTAAGCACAAGGCTTTTAGATCCATGATCGAATATGTCTATGGGCTGCAAAATTTGTTAAAACTGCGATATATTGTTCTGTTTTCTTACTGAGTTATGGAGGTATGGTATGCTGTACATGAATTAGAATTGTGGATTGTAGCGACTTCTACTTATTTGACTGCGAAGTCGAATGCTTCAAACTGAGTTTTTTTTTTCTAATAATTTTTCACATCCCATCTTACTTTTGGCTGTCCAGTTTTTAGTGGTTAGTTTGGGAAGATCTAAACTTGATTTCATTCACATTAGATCATTCAGTGTTATTTACATCTATTTTGTTGACAGTGCACTGGAGCCAGCTTCCCTTCGGCAGGCTATTTGGCCTACTTTGATTTCATACTCTTCCCCTGATGTAGAAGCTGAAGTGTATCAGTCACTAAGTCGAACTGTGTTCACCAGTGGGAACCCAATATTTCTTCTCGATGCATACAAGGATCTTCTGGTGTATTACTCACCTACAGCTAGTAGCGAAATCCCTTTCCCCCCTCCACGTGACTGTGAGTCCAGCACCATCCTTTCTATATTAATCATGCATGCTCATTATCCTACCAGTGACGTGTCCTAACAAAGAAATGATGGCAGGTCTGCTGAGATCAACAATCGATAGATTAAAGCAAGAAAGGCATATAACACCCAAACTTACTTTCATTCACGGAGCACATGACGACACTACTGAATTCGAGAAATACCTTGTTGAGGATAAGACCTTGGATGGCTCCCTGCTATCTAGCTCCACAGGTTTCAGCACATTCCTTGACGAGATTAGAAGCAAAGTGGCAGAGCATGGCATATAAGGACCCTTCACCCATTTCACCTATCTCATGATTTGCTGAGTGATGCCCAGGCAGGCCAGAAATCTTGTCAAACTGTAATGAACAGAAATCGCTGGCGCTGCAGCGCTTTGCTTGTTACCTTGCAAGCATTTTTGCATCCACGCTGTGTGTTCGTCAACGCTGCTAGCCAAATTTTACATAACAGTTTGGTGATCTGAACTTCCTGAACAACGCTGTGCTACAATGTCATACGAACCTATAGGACATGTTGATTTTGAGTGGGTGGATTCAGATTTAACATTGCTACATTTTTTATGGATTTTTAAAACATTCAAATTGTTTCTAGATTACTGTGGAGCCCAAACGCAAACATTTTCAGCTTTTGGCGTTGTAACTGAGTTTTTCCCAAAAACTATTACTATCTTACTTTGTTCCTCTAGCTATCTCAATTACACGTTTGCTACCTAATGATTTTGAACCTCACCAGTCTGGATCGCGTACCGAGTCACGGCATAAAAAAAAAAAATCTAAACTGAACACATTGTTTGGCAGGAAGCCTCCTGCTGCGCTGAGTCCTGATAAAGACATATAGTCTACTTCTTTCGAGGACTTTCACCAGAAAGCCATAGATAGGAGCAGCCTTCGCTAATAGCATTGACAGATCTGTTGGGATGAAATATGGTTCCAAGAAGCCGGAGTTATGAGCAGGGGCTCAGGCAAGAATTGCGACCCATCCAATGTTTTCTTCCATGGTGAAAAAGATAAGCACACATCTTCAGGGGAGAACCAAGCAATCGCTCCATAATTTGGACTCGTGTTTGGCTTGGCGTATGGGGTGATGTCTCATCTTCTCACTCACTTTTTTATTTGTTTGTGAAGTAGAATGAGTTTCCCTCGTCACCTCATTCCTCACAATCAATTAGTACGGGTACTGGGAATGGGGCTGTCCCACTTCACGGACTGGCTCATCTAGAATAAGAATAAGGTGATACCTCAAATCAAACACCCCATACCCTAATTCGGAGTTGTGATTTTTGATGAGCCGAAGTGTCTGTCTTGAGACAAGAAAGCCGACTTTGTGATCTCTCGCAATTCACCACCCTCTAGCGAAACAATTCTGTCAGCCATCAGGACCATTTCCTGTCGATGGGCAATGATGATGACCTGTATTCAAATCACAGGGAGGACGTTACTTAGCAACATTGATAGTCGAAACCACGCCAATGCAGGAATGGCCAAACGGCACAAACCACACAAAAAACTTACAGTCACTGAGTGGTTTGAGATTAGATTCCGAAGTGCTTCTTTCAGTAGCAGCTCAGAACTGATATCCAAAGCAGAAGTTGCTTCATCCATTATCAGTATGGAAGAATTCTGATAGATTGCCCTGGCAATAGATAACCTGCGGGTAAAAACACACAACCATACAAATTAAATGGATCTGAGTACAAAAGAGGCTACTAGATAGTGTGCGGTTAAAATGTTTCACTTGTCTAGCTTGTGATACAGGGAAGTCTGAAAATTCAAAGGGAGTATTTTACCTTTGCTTCTGACCACCGCTCAAACTAGAACCTCTCTGTCCTACATTGGAACCGTATCCTTCTGGCAACAGCTTAATGAACTCCTCAGCATTGGCAATCTTAGCGGCGTACTCAACCCTGTCCATATCAATATCTCCCATTGGGTCTCTATAAGCAATATTTTCAGCAATCGTCCCAGAAAATAGCATCTATGAAATAAACAGGAAATTAATATGCAGGAACACAATGATAATGCAAAATATACATAATCCTACGAATAAAACATAAAGATACTTAGAACATATCTTGTTGACTACTGAGTACTACTGAACTAAATTTTCATTAGAAGTGCATATGAAAGTTTAACATAATGTCATTTCAAACATTGCATGTGTGATGCTGCAGAACAGCAATCATCAAAAAAGGAATCTAAGAGTTCCATGCATGAACATACAATTTATGATAAACTCAAATCACTCAGGATATGAATTTATACATCATTGGAGACTGAATACGGTTTGCTTTCAATCTCTGCTATTGACATGATACCGTGATCCAATCAGGCACAGTTAGCCAGGACAATACCTTTTAGAAAATACTCCTAAAACATAAAATATAAAACTATGACTTAAATACTAGTTGCCACGTGAGTGTGCATTTAACAAGTTATCTAATCTTCAAAGATAACAGCATTTGAGGATACAACAGAAAAGGGGGGATAATGCATGCACCAGACAAGTGCTTACGCCTTACAGTGTCCTGTGAAACAAAAGCAATGTGCTTTCTCAAGCATTGCAATTGAATGTCTTGAATATCATGGTTGTCCAGAAGTATATACCCTAAAAAGAAAGAAATTAATTCCACGCTATCAGAAACCATGCAGTTTAAATAACCAAGAAAAGAAAGTGTAGATATTGAGCTTAAAGGTAAAAGATGGAGATATGTAAAAGGACTTCAAAAAAAAAACTGCTCAATATTTTACTGCTGTTTAGTTCAATACCACTTTCTGGATGATAAAGACGGAGGAGTAATTTGGCAAGAGTAGTTTTGCCTCCACCAGAAGGTCCAACGAAAGCAATTATTTCTCTGGATCTAATATGAAGATTCACACAATCTGCTACTGGAGGCATGCCATCAACATATCTAAATGTAACATCATGGAACTTGATGTCCCCATAAACATGTTGTAAATGAACTGCCCCTGGCTTATCAGTCACCTAGAAACACACAGCAGTAAGTGACTCATCACAGACAGCAACAACAATGTTACTGCATTTTCTTGGTTAACAGTGTACCAACACTAAGCACATTCTGCACAAAATTTACATTTTCTAAAAAAACTGAAATCTCAAATTAACTTGATAAAATCTCTATAAATTTCTTTGTTCCTTCAAGCAGTGTCTCCACTTGCAGAAGATAACTAAAAGTCATTCAATCAGTTTATACAAAAGAAAAATAGTTAAATAAAGCTGACATCAGATCTCCTGAGATGGGAAATCAAAGCTGTTGACAAAATTCGCCATGGGTTCTTATGGAAGGGAAAGGAACAGGCCAATGGCGTCCATTGTTTAATGGCTTGGCCAGAAGTTGTGAACAGTGGGACCTCGAAGGACTTGGTATTCATGATCTCACAACCCTTGGTTGGGCCCTACCCATGCACTGGCTGTGGCTTCTAAAAATCCAGGCGGAAAAACCATGGGTGGAATTTGAGGTGCTGGTCCGTGGCTTGCAAATATTAAAGCACAGTTTTTAATTAATCATTATAAAAAAAGGTACCATTTTTAATCTCAATGGTCTCCTCAGTGGGCAACAGAATCACTTCTTTGTTTTGGCTGGATAGATGGTTACAGGGGCAGATGATTTTTGAATTTGAACTTCATCCAGTGGCCCTTGAATATTTAATCGCCTACAAGCGTCTTCTTTCATTGGATACAGGATATATGGAGCACCTTCTGTCATCTTGCTTTTGGGATATCAGACATGAGATTTTGTGTCTGAGTTGATACTACAGCCCTAAGTACCAGATCAGTGCGGCTAGAGCTTCTGAGTTAGGTAACCATTTGGCAAAATCTGGCAATCTGCATACAGCACATTCTTCAATGGGTCCATTTGTTTTGAGCTTTCGAAACATAAATGGAAATCTTAGGCAACGATGAAGTGCGCAATTTTCTTTGGCTGATTGGTCATAATTGCTGTTGGGCACCTGACTGTTTAGCTCGAAGATGTCTTCTTCACCCAGACTCCCAGAGACATGCTTGCTTTGTCCTCTAAGAGACTGACTAAACTGATGAATCTATCTATCACCTCATGACCGTGCATTTGATCCAGCAGGTGCACCTGCAACCAGAAGTTGAGGACACTTTGGTCTGGAAATGGACACAGGATGGTGTCTACTCCTCGAGTTCAGCTTACAAAGCCCAATTCTTAGGCTCCTGTAGCAGACACAAGGTCAGCCTCATTTGGTGTGCTAAAGCGGAAAACAAATGCAAACTATTCGCTTGGGTGCTCATCCAAAATAAGCTCCTCACGGCAGACAACCTTGCACGTCGTGGTTGGCCGCATCAGTCTTCATGCGCCCTCTGCAATGGACCATTAGAGTCGGGACTCCATTTGTGCCTGACTAGCCCCTTCGCGCAGGAGGTCCGGAACAGAGTTCTAGCCTGGGAGAACTTGTCCTTACCACAGCAAACCGACATGAATGACATCACCAGCATTAGGGAGTGGTGGGAGAGGACAGAAGCTCTCTTCCAGTCTTCCCGAAAGGCCGCAAAAGGGTATTCAATGGTGTCGTTATCTACACTGTGGAACATCTGGAAGGAGAGCAACTGTAGAATCTTAGATCATTGCTCGCTTTTACCGCTCTAGGTCGCAGGGAGAGTTTATCGCTCTTTAGAAGTGCGTCCATCCGTCTAGGTTCGAACTAGGGTCACCCATCTTGTCGCCTTCTTTTGGGCATTCGGACTTTGGCCTCAGAGCCGCCAGCCCAGTGTATTCTAACTCTTTCCTCTCTTAATTGAAAGGCAAAGCTCCTGCCATTACGTTAAAAAAAATGACCGTGCATTTGCTAAATTGCCAGGCAGGTGTGTTTTTCCCTAGTGAGATCTGCCCTCCAGATGTGTTGCGCTGTTGGATGATATAATCTCAGTGATTGATAGGTGAATGCTTGCAACAGGTTTGCCAAACCTTTCAAGCCAGCATCAGTGGAAACAATAAACAAATATATGTGTGTTCAATGGGGACAATGCCAATTGTTCAAAAGGTTCTGGGCAATGCTGGAGACAAGGCCCTGCTTTGGTGTGATGCAGGGAAAACAGACTATCTCAACTCACTGAGTTGATTTCGTTGTTGCCCCGTTCATGTATGTTCATGGCATGTGATGTAATCTTAGACGAGTGGGGGTGTGTGCACGTGCGGGTGTAATTAACCCTTTTCTCTATTGCAGTGCAACGATATGCAGCTCTCTTGCATGTTCAAAAGTCTTTTCTTCTGAAAATAGACTGATACACTTTCTGATAATACAGCAGATTACCCAATGCCCATCTTGTAATTTAACGAAAATGGCAAAATAAAATGATGATAAACAAGAGAGAGCAAGCACCTCAGGGTTGAACCTCATAAGATCAAATATGCGCTCTAATGCTGGTTCTCCTTGCTTATATTCATTGTATGCCTTCCCCACATCCTACACATTTCAACAAATTGCAATAAGCACTAAATCAAGATCATTCTTAAAACAAGAGTGGGCGAGTGGCACATACATGCAAGACAACAATTGGAATATGAAGGCAATTGTAACTTTAAATTTTATAAGTAATTTTTAAAAAGATTTTTCGAACACAGTAATATTTTCTTCACCTCCCAATGCAAACACCCTATGATAATTCCTCTTCAGGAGAGAAGGCCTACTAGGGAAGATGTTGAATGCTCCCACAGGATGGAGAAAGGGAATTTGTAATTATTTAGGACACTGAATTGCATGAAAATTGTCAATCAGTACACAAAGTGTACTCCAAGTTTATTAATCCATTTTGACAATTCAGGAAACTATCTTTATTGGTACCAATTGCATATGTTTATCCATTTTTTAAATATCGCAGTGCTGCTTCTCATAAAAGAAAAAAAAAAGCCAGGAACCAACATACACAATAGAAAACTAGTTAACGTAATTGTTCAACTAACCTGAATAGGCTCCACAACAAGAGCAAGTGCTGTCAAGAAAGACAGAAAGCCTTCAGCATCAAAGGATGCACCTGAAACAATTATTGACCCAGCACAAAGCACAAGCAGGCCTCCAATGTATGTTGCTCGAACAGCCTGAGGTATGAGAGCCTTCATTTTCTTCTTACCCAAATTATTCTTTAGGTCACGACGAGCTAAGTTTTGGAATCTCAATATCTCCTTGAGTTCCCCATTATTTGCCTTCACAGCGAGCATTGATGGGAGCACCTATAGAGAAAATTCATAAATTTGTAAAAAAATAAAAAATCTATGCATAGCTGTGAATTTTTTTTTTCATAAGTACGTGGACAAGTGCTACTAAACCAGACATCATTGAGATAGGCTGTGAGCATGGCGAGGCTAAGATGTGCCTCCTTGGATATTTGACGAAGCCTTTTACCAAGACTTACTATGACGAGGCACATGCATGGAATTACCTGTTCATCATACAATGTATATATAAAATAAATTAAACAACACATAGAGGTGATTATATGAAACAATAATATGAACTGTGAGCTTGGGTACCGTTGCTGCAAGCAATGAGAGCGTGGGATTGATGGTCACCATCTGAATACCCATCGTTATCAACTGCAAGCTTGTCGGCACAATCGTCTGTCAAAATTAGTAGTCAGAATCCATGCATGTGAAGCGTATCCATTTGTTGGCACAACTGGCAGGAGCGGCCTGTTTTACAGTATCAATAATGAGGTTTGTCATTTTCGAGATGTTTTTCATGCATGGCTGAAGAAACAATCAATCAAATATATTTAAACATGCAGAATGTACAATCAAATATGGTGAAAGTTATTACTGGTGGAGATCAGGGAGAATCTCAAACCCAGTAAGTTGAATTTTTCAATCAGTAATACAACAACCAATCAACAAGCATACCAACCGCAACACAGGCATTTCCTCGAACAGCTAACCTACATGCCATGAAATGAAACTTGCAAACATATAATAAGATACTCATATAAGCAGGCATTTGTACCAACGTTTGTTGCTCAAGCGAGTCAATCGGCAACAAAACCACTGAAGAATCTCACATTGAGCACGGAGAACACGGCGTCGGTGACATCGTCGGCCTCGTCGGTGATACGGTGCGCGACGTCGCCCGCGGGCACCCCTCCCCTGCCCTCGAAGAAGGCGAGGTCGCGCTCCAGGAGGCGCTCGAAGGCGCGCTCCCGCAGCCGCCCCACCGCCCGCAGCGCCGCCTCCCAGAGCAACGCCTGCTGTGCGTACGCCGCGGCGGCGCGCGCAGACGCAAACGCCGCGAGGGTGAGCCCGCCCCTGGCCGCCACCTCAGCCACCGCGGCCCCTCCCCCGCCGCCGTCAGCGAGCGCGCGCGGAAGGCGCCCCGCGGCGGGCACCGCGCAGGAGAGGCAGTACACTGCGGCGGCGGCGCATGCCCAGCCCTTCGCGATGGTCTCCCACTCGGCCGCGACGTAGGGGAAGACCTCGGAGAGAGGATCGACCGGCGAGGGCGAGCCACTACTGGCGGTGGCGGCGCGTAGACGAGGGAAACTGGAACGGGAGGCGCACGCCGCCGCTGGTGTCGGGATCGGAGACACCGCTCGCACATTGGCTACGCCTCCGCGGCTCCTTGGCGAGAGGTACGGGTTTAAGGTTAGGGTTCGGGAGACGAGGGTAGAGAGAGGCGGGGCCGCGGCCATGGCGTGACCTCGCGGTCGCGGCCTCTGCGTGCGCGCTCGGCATGCGCGATGCGAAGGTGCGGGAAGAAGACGTGACGTGTACTCTTGAAGAGCCTCTTGTAGAGCTGGCCGTTTTAGTCCAAGCATGACACGAAAATAGCAATCTAAAAACACGGCACGAATGGGCTAGGCTGTTGCCGGGCCGAGCCCGGTAACAAGACACGTTATATTAGGCCACCTGCCATGGCACGGAATGGAGTACGAATAGACATGCCATCTATTAAGATTTTGTAAACATGTGAAATTGGTGAAAAAAAATCGGCAAGATGTCCATATCACTGCTGTTTCATGACATATCACCAATGATATAATATAACGCATATCACCACCGATTATTACCAGTTTGTGTTATGAATCGGTGCATCAATTTAAGCCACGAACGCAGGAACCGATAGTGATATATGGTTTTTACTACCGGTATGGTTAGGATCGTATGTAGAAATAATTGTCTCACAAATAAAGAGATTATAGGTTTTTATATGAATTTTGATGAACACAATCTTTGTATTAAAAAAGTGTAGAGCTCAAAGAGATCTACAACTTTATAGTTGGAATGCAACCTTTTTGATTGAGTTCATTTATAGGCTCTTTTTTTCACAATTCAAATTTTATATATTTAATGACCTCTGATGGAGACACATTTTATACAAAGCTGTGGATCTTAACAAAATCTAAAACTGTGTTTGACTATATTTTATATAATATCATTTAGACACTTAATTACCTGATACAAGAAAACTTAAAATATATAATAGCATTCTTTACTTAGTACTGGCTACTAGTGTGTTCGTAAGAAATAATCATACGAGTCTTCAAATTCTGGGTTCAATTTTCCGAAACCTCACCTGCACACAAAGTCACTTAATTGAGCCGTTACTTTTGGCGTGTGCGGGTGTCGTAGCTCTTAGGTATGTGCAACTTTTTACCCTTTTTACTGTTGGTCTCTAGAGATGATATCATCGATGGATAGAGACATGAAGTTAGTGATAGGCAGAGTTTTGAATGGACGATGAAAAAGGTTTGGAACCGCTAGTGATATTCAGTTAAGTGGTATCGTAAGTCAGCAACCATACACAGAAAATGCAATAGACCTAACCCAAAAGGCAGAGGCGGGCCGATATTTACCACGTAGGCCCAGAACCAAACACTCGCTATATAAGGGCATTCCATAGTTTGTAGAACTATCTTTTGCTTTGTGATCCCTAAAAGTATTCATTGAGCGTGTAGTGCAAATGCAAGAGATGAAAGTATTCATTGATGGTCCCTAAAAGCTGTATAAAATGTACTTTAGGCTACTTGCCCATCAGATTGAGCTAACCAAAAAAGTCCAAATAGACGTACAAAACACTGTACGCGAGTTTGAAATATGGATGGTGGGATATGCAGACTGGTGAGCTCAGCCTTAGTTCACGAGATGAAGAAGGAAGGAGATCATGCAGTGGCACTGCAGCCAAGTGAGCGAGGGATGGCGCTGAGGAAAGGGCAAGAGAGAAGGATAGGGGAGACAGGACAACGGCGTCACTGAGAGGAGACAGAATGTGAAGGTAAGAGAAAGATATTACCTTATTGACATGTGGGTCTCATGTTTTAGGGTCCACGTCGCTTCTCATTCTATATGCAATGTCAACTAATTGGTTACATTTACGCCCGTTTAATTTTGATTTGCACTTGGTCTAAGTTAGGTGTTAAAAACACATTTTCTTTGAGAAAGCTAAAAATGCATTCTAGGAGTAGGGTAGCACGCCAAGTTTATATCGTCGGCACGTAATCATGCAAGTGATGGACGCGTTGGATCGGAAAACGCAAAGTTGCCTCAATGTTCCGAGCATGTATTAACTTGACGGAAGGCAAAGCTTGTGGACAATGGTTTGCAGGAAGCAAAGCCAGAACTCGAGCGCCCTTGACAACTAAACAGTGAGATCTACCCGGCCGAATTATCAACCAGACCGTTCCAGATGTGGTGGCAGATCATCTAGTCAGCTGATCAAGAGCGCTCTTGTCCTTCCCTTGCCGTTCCTGCGGTGCCACCGCCGCCCGGCCGCCGGCCTCTGGGTGGATGATGAGCTTGAACCTGCCATCCTCCTTGCAGGGCTCCAAGAGCTCCTGCGACGGCAGGCGCATCTCCCGCAGCACGAGGCGCCCACCCTCGCGGTGCGCCCGGAGGCTGATCCACGGCCGCCCGCCCTTGCCGATCACGGAGATCGGCGGCGGGAACGCCCGTCCACTCCTCGTCCGCCTCAGCAAGATCACGTCGTGTTGGCGCTGGCCGTCGCTGCTGCCGCAGTGACCGATTGCTCCGGCGAGGCCGTCGTCCGCCATCGAAGTGGCGGCGCTGGCGGCGTCGCCGGAGCCGAAGCTCTCGGCCCCGAGCGCTTCGGCGAGGTGTTCGAGGAGCAGGGAAGGGGGAGGGGCGGGGCGGGGGCGCAGGCAGGGCACGGCGAGGGATAAGTAGGCGCGCAGGTGGAGCATTGGGGCGCCATGCATGGGGATGTCGGACGGTCGGACAGACGTCGCCCACGGAGGGTATGCCATAGTGCATGCGCGGCTGCGGTGAGGGCGGTGTGCTAAAAATAGATATAGGTGACATGGGATGAAATGTGGGTGTGAGGTAAAGTGCACAAGAGCCGAAGACAGGGCATTTTCTTGGCGGCCATTCTTGCGCAGTGCGCTGCATTGCTCTCGGCCTTCCACTCTTTCATGGGTGGTCGATAGATGGAGTAGTGCTCTGATCAATATGTAAACTCGTGATCGAAGTGCCACTGTGCAATTGAGAGTCTAGGTGAAGAAGAAAAGAGAAAGAAGAACGGAAGACACGGAACGGATTGTCAAGTTATGATCCTGACTAACACGCTTCATGACCCACCATAAGCCAATAACAACCGCATCCTACATTATTCATGTGGTCTAGCCATAACTATGAGCCAATAATAACTATGCTTGGAGTTCGGTTTTTCTTTCCTATGCTAACCATTCGACTCCCCCAGCAGGTTTAAGCGTGCGTTGCTCGTCAGCCTCGGGATGCTAATAAAAAATATTTAATAGCTTGGAAGATAAGATTTATCGAAATAATTTTCTAGAGAAATTTTTATTACCTTTTCCTTCGAAAAGCAGAAGCAATTTATAAAAAATCATAAACAATTTATTTTAAATTAGAAAATAAAGAATTGATTTTTTCTAAAATAAAAAGTATATTTAGTGCTTTATTTGGGTCTAATGTATAGCTATTCTTAGTGTTGTGTCACTTTTGTAGTCTACCCTGTTATCTATTTAAGTTGTCATAGTATTTCGCTTTAGTTTACGTTGGTCAAGTGATTAGTTGATTTTTATTTAAATGGTCATAGTATCCCGCTTTACTTTGTGTTGGTCGTGTCATTAGTTGATTACATTTTGTTGAGCCACTTCTTTCTATGAAACCTATTACCTAATCATGCGAATACCACAAAGTACAATGCTAACCAAAAAAATGCCAAAAAGTAAAATGCTAAACAAACAATGCAAAAATATCTGCATGTGGTTGAGCAGGCCATTTGTGAGATCAATGTCAATTTTCAGATCTTTAAGTAAAACAAAAATTTAAATAAATAATAGTCATAACTATGAGCAATAAAATATTAGTAAAAGAAATGAAATGATCCGATATATCCGGATAGAGCAGTAATATTTAGATTTTGGTTTATAATTTATGCTAGTATCATATTTTTTGATTTAAATAAATTACTTTTGACTTTAGAAAAAATTGGAAAACTCTAAAAGGATGCTTTATTTTACCCCCATAAACTATCAATCAAGTCCGTTTTACCATCATACGCTGAAACTGTCGTTAAAACTGCTCGAAGGGCAAAATCGAACAATTTCCAGACAGACACATGAACAAAAATACATGGTGTGCATGCCTAAGGAAAAAGAGTCTCAATGGGACATTTGAGTGTTTGACGCCCATCCAACGTTCGATTTGTGAGTCATCTGATGGCTATCCGACGGATGATATGCCTCTAGGTTTCCTATTCTATTTGGTTGCCTTCTTCAACCGCATCCACGCCACCCCCATCCGGTCGCACGCCTCTCTCCGACTCCGATTTCATCATTGACCCCGCCCCACCTTCCAACTGGGGATATTTAACTTATTGCCACTTTTACGGATGACGCTTCTTCGTTTGCCACTTTTGTGTGGTACATAACGTTTTGCCACCGTCTTTCGAACGAGTCCTAATTTTTTACCAGTTTTAATTTGCTGATGTGGCAAGACACCTCATCTTGCCATGCTGGCCAGGGCACATGAAATGATGGCCATAACCTTGTCCCCTACTTCATGTTTTCTCTTTCTCGCTCTTCTCTTCCCGGTTGAGGGACACAGGACAGGGCACAAGGGGTGGTAGGGTGGCGCCTGCCGGCGGGGCAGCGGCAGCATGGTGCCCGCTCGCACACCTGCCCGCAGCGGCGCGGTGCCCTTTCGCGCCCGCTTGCGGGGAGGTGGCGCAGGTGTGGGGCATAGGCCGGCGCCCTGTCCCCAGCTATGACGGTTGGCGACCACGTCGTGGAACCGTAGGCACACCCGTATCTTGGGCCCATGCGGGAGTTGGATCTTGCTGGCGTCGAGGATGTCGAGCCACCGGTCGACCTCCTTGCCCGTGAGGAGGTCCTGCACTGGGAGGTAGATGCTACTGATGAGCGTGGCGCCGATGGGTTGTGCGGCCTTGATGGAAAAGACGACGTCGGAGGCTAGGACGGGCCACCGTCGCCGTGTGGAGACGGGCCATGGCCGGGTCGTGGCGCACACGCGAACCCTCACCCACATCTCGTCGCGTTTGAAAACCGCTCCTCGTTTCCTTCGTCCCCCAGCCAGCCTCTCATCCATCCATCCCCACAGGTAATGCCGTCATTTCTGCAAGCATGGTGGTTGGTTTGTTTAGATTATTTGTGGTGATGTGATTTTGTTTTTGTTGGCTGATGGTTTCGTTGTTTGTTTCTGTTTGCTCTTCTGGCGTACTGTGACGATCAAGATCGGGATCAATGGTGAGTTCGCGGCCGCCGACCTCTGATCTGGTTGTGCATTTCCGTAGATCCGGTGGGTTACCTTGTAATAATTGGGTTTTGTTTTGGTGGTTTCCCGTAGGTCAGTGAGTGGGAAGGCGTCGATGCCATATAGGTATAGCTGCTGTTGTGGATCCGGCCACCGGCAGCACGAGGAACGGTAACGAGGGATAGCGTTTAGAAGTGAGACTGAGACAGTGCGGGTGATTGACCTAGAAGGCAGGTTGGGCATCTGCTAGTGGGTGCGGTCAAGGAGGGCATCAGTTCAGGAGCTCAAGGAAGGGCTGGTTGAGTACATAATTAGTAACCTGTTGATCTTGCTGAACCCTGCGTGCATCACCGAAATGAAACCCAATTATTACAAGGTAACCCACCAGATCTATGGGAACACACAATCAGATTAGAGCCAAATTGAAGGCCACCGGCCACGAACTCACCATTGATCCTGATCTTGATCTTCGTTGGACGCCGGAACATCAAACAGAAAAAAACAATAAAACCATCAGAAAAAAAAATCACATCACCAGAACAAACCAACCACCACACTTGTAGAAATAACGGCATTACCCATGGGGATGGATGGACGTGTGGCTGGTTGAGCAACGGAGGAAAAGAGGAGCGGCTTTCAAATGAGATCGAGATGTGGGTGGGGGTTTGCCAGTGCAACGCGGCCAATGGAAACCAATGGAAAGCAGCAATTAGCAACGCATGGTTTGAAACGGTGCGTTAGGATACTCCACCTAACTTCAAAGAAATATCGCAACACCAGAGGCTGCTAAATTATGTCCTTGTGCAAACTAGCATAACAAAACATGCAAGCTGAGGCACGACCGCAAGTACGACTTCTCCTTGTAAGGCCTAGATAGGTCATACCAGCAAAAGTAGAAAACCAAGTGAATAATGAGAGCAGGTAGAACTTTGCAAACTGAAATAACAAAAGTTTAACAACAGTATACCACTAGAATACACCCAATATAGTTTACACAATTCCATAGAAAAAATATTATTCTCGGAAGATTCTCTCTACACTCTCCTCTAGGGAAGAAACACCCAGCTTCCCCGTGTCACCATGCCATTAGCTCAACCATTTAGTTGGTGATGTACATGTGGCGGATCAGGTCGATCACACGGGAGCTGAAATAGTTAGTAGAGGGGAGATGAGTTTGGGTTCAGAAATTGCAGGGCACAATAGCGTGGTTCAAACTGTGATCACACTCGGTAGAGGCTACTGACCTGTATCCCCACTCGTTGTCGTACCAGGACACAAGCTTCACAAAGTTGCCGTTCAAAGCAATGCCAGCCTTTGCGTCAAAGATGCTAGACCTGTGAGTAAGAAATGCAATCACAAAAAAATGGTGAGAATTTTGAGGGCCCTAACATTTTAACTACCAAGGTGAGAGTGAAACATTGTCAGAAATGGTAGAGCATAGATTAGTAAGTTTAATACCTGTTGTCACCCTGGAAGTCGGTGGAAACAAGGTCCTCATCAACGTAACCCAAAATACCCTTGAGGTTACCCTCTGACTCGACCCTATGAAGATGCACTTAAGAGCATAATTATATAAAAAAAATCTAAAGCAATACAACATTACAAAGTTAATCAACACAAGTTGACCAAACACTATTGATAGGGCATATACAAGCAAGTAAAATTTCCACCACAATAGCAACATTATGGCACAAATTAGCAAAAAGACCACTTCACATGCTAGGACGCAGTACTCACTTGATTGCGGCCTTGATCTCGTCATAGGTAGCTGACTTCTCAAGCCTAACAGTCAGGTCAACAACAGAGACATCAACGGTGGGGACACGGAAAGCCATCCCAGTCAACTTTCCATTAAGTGCAGGAAGCACCTTGCCAACGGCCTGTGAGAAATCAAAGAGTTAGAACCAAAGATAAAAATCCTGGAAATACAAGTGATTGAACAAAATTTAGATGATTGGTTTCTCTATCTACAAGTTTTGCAATTATTTCTTCATTTTATATTACTTTCTTTTCTGCAATGAAGGTAATAAGATAGCGATGTGCAACAGGAAGAAGAAAGTCCAGTTCCTAACCTTAGCAGCTCCAGTACTGCTAGGAATGATGTTGAAACTGGCAGCCCTTCCACCCCTCCAGTCCTTAGCTGAGGGCCCATCAACGGTCTTCTGGGTAGCTGCAAGGATTTATATTTTCCACATTGAAAACAAGAAACAGATTATCAAACAAATTCTCAACTAAACCAATCTTCAAAGATTACCAGTGATGGCATGAACGGTAGTCATCAGACCCTCAACAATGCCAAACTTGTCATTGATGACCTGCAGCAAGATAACTAGTGTAAGATAATAGAATCCCACAATTTCCATCAGCAGTAGACCATCATAATAATGAAAAGCACCTTAGCAAGAGGAGCAAGGCAGTTGGTAGTGCAGCTAGCATTGGAAACAATGTTAATGTCGGACTTGTATTCCTTCTCGTTGACACCAACAACGAACATGGGAGCATCCTTGCTAGGAGCAGAGATGATGACCTTCTTGGCACCGCCCTGTAATTTAACATAGCAAGTTAGCAACCATCAAATGCTTTTCAATTCTAGATCAATATAGTCATCTTGTAATAAGAAAACATACAGTACAATAACATACCTTCAAGTGAGCTGCAGCCTTCTCTTGGTCAGTGAAAACACCAGTAGACTCTACAACATAGTCAGCACCAACAGAGCCCCATGGGATTTCCTCAGGGTTCCTAAAAACCACGTTATTAGTCCACAGTGGATGAATGGGCATGAAAAAAAAATATGTTAAGCAACACTAACGAACCTGCAACCGAATACCGCAATCTCCTTCTCACCAAAGAGAAGGGTCTTGGAGTCCTTGACCTTGACATCATGGTGCTTCCACTGTCCGTGGACAGTGTCATACTTGAACATGTAGGTCTGCAAGAACAAAATCAAACTATCATGCAACAGTAAATGAAATCAGTGGTGTAATGAAATCGTTAGACTTGGGAAATGCAAGTATAAGAATTTATGTCGGTGGGAAAGATAGATCTAGATATGACGACTACTTGTACATTAACAAGAGTAGAATAGAATCTCATCCAAATCCTTCATACTCAAAAGGAACCTATTGTACCAAACAGACCTAATGGACCTGAAATATATGCTCTTCCTTAGGACAATAGATGTCTATATATTTTAATATATAACATTCATAGGAAAATGCTGATCCAAAGGACATGATAGGTATAACAAGGCACAGATACGTGCATCCACATATCAATAACATAATATAACAACTTCAGAATTTCTATCCAGTCTACATCAATGTGATTATGATATAGTGGGTAGTTCACTGGTCCACATATACTAAAAATAACATCTACATCAAATTTACACATCCCCTCTACTTAAATTATAACACATATTGCAACATTTTCACATCCAACAAGGTCAAAATCATTACTTAAAAAAATGCATGATCCCGCATAATGAAACTGTTCCACATCCAACAAAGGCCAAATTATATAAACCATATGATCTACTACCAAACTAGCAAATTTAGAAAATCACTATTACATTACTTAACAGCGCATGGATGGGATGTTTTCTCTTTAATTAAAAGAGATGAAACATCACTAATTATGTATTCTACCAGCTCTTCCCTGAGCACCTGAACTGATACCCTCCTTGACCACCCACTAGTAGATGCCCAATCGTGCCTTCCAGGTTTCACCCAATATAGATCAACCACCCGCACTGTCTCAGTCTCACTCCTAAACACTCTCCCTCGTCACCGTCCCCCACACTTCCAGCTGCTGGATCCACAACCACAACTATGCCTCTGTGGCGCCGATGCCTTCCCGCTCTCTGACCTAGTGAGTTTCATGCCAAGCCAACTATGCAAGTAAAGAGATAAGGAGGCATACCATGTAGTCAGTGGCGATGAAGGGATCGTTGACGGCGACGAGATCGACATCGCCGCTCTGCAGCGCCACCCGGGCCACCAGCCTACCGATCCTGCCGAACCCTGCATCACCAAAACAGAACCTAATTATTACAAGGTAACCCACCGGATCTACGAGAACACAAAACCAGATCAGAGCCCATATAGGAGGCCGCTGGCCGCGAACTCACCATTGATCCCGATCTTGATCTTCGCTGCACGCCGGAAGATCAAACAGAAACAAACAACGAAACCATCAACCAACAAAAACAAAATCACATCACCACTAACAATCCGAACAAACGAACCACCACGCTTGTTGAAATGGCGGCATTACCCATGGGGATGGATGGACGAGTGGTTGGCCGAGCGACGGAGGAAACGAGGAGCGGTTTTCAAATGTGGTTGAGATGTGGGCTTCACGAGTGCAATGCGGGGCGCAGGTGGGGCATGGCGAGGGATAAGTAGGCACGGGTCCGGGTGGAGCGGTGGGGCGCCATGCATGGGGGATGTCGGACGGTCAGACAGGCGTCGCGCACAGAGGGTACATCTACGTCATAGTGTGTGCATGCACGGCTGCGGTGCGGGTGCTGGGCTATATATAGATATAGGTGACACGGGATGAGATGTGGGTGTGAGGTAAAGTGCACAAGAGCCAGAGACCGGGCCATGCTTGGCAGAGCGCAGTGCGCTGCATTGCTCTCAGCCTCCCACTCTCTCATGGGTGGTCGACAAATGGAGCTAGAAACTGAGTGGCGCGATGCTATGATCGATATGTAAACTCGTGATCGCAGGGCCACTGTGCAATTGAGAGTCTCAGTTAAGAAGAAAAGAGAAAGAAGAACGGAAGATATGGAACGTACCGTCAAGTTATGGTTCCTGACTAACACGCTTCGTGACCCACCATGAGCCCATAACAACCGCATCCTACACCATTCATGTGGTCTAGAAAAGAAAGGTCTTCCAGACCCTCAACTATGGTTGTAGTTCGGTTTTTTCTTTCACCTACTAAAAACATTTTTTCCTTAAACTATAACCATTGGATTCCCCCAACAGGTTTTAGCCTGCGGCGGCGTTGGTAATCAGAAATATTTGATAGCTGGGGAGATAAAATTTATTGAAATAATTTCGTAGACAAATTTTTGTTACTTTTTCCTTCAAAATCAGAAGGAATTTATTACAATTGGGACATCCTTCTGCCAACATTCCGGCCCAAAGAGTGTTTTTTAGTGTTATTGGTGTTTTAGGTACGTTATGTTTATATTAGATGTAGGTGTAGCTACATGCGAGTGTAGCAACAAAATACTTCCTGACACTAGAAAATTGTAGTTGCACCTGATAATATGTAGGTCGTTCTTGATTTTTTTTTTCTAGTGAAATTGGATAAAGCCTGCCCCAGCTTAGTATGCGATACATGTCCCGGCGACCCAGCCCTTTTCAATCATGATGCCTCGACTTGTAACAACGTAGGGTATGAATAGTATGATGCATGCATCCTCTTTAGAACATACATGTATATGCATGCTCGAGATTTTCCAGTATATTATTATTATCAGATCCATTTGAACCGGAAAGTCAGCACTGACGAAGCTGTGACGCGGCGGCTACATATATGATCGATCAGTTGTTCAGTGCGCGGAGCATTTCCGCTCGCTTCCCAGTTCCCAATTAATACCCATATATGGCCGGTGATCGCCTACCACGCGCGTCGCCACTTGCCACTGAAAAAAGCCGTCAGAAACTGTGACCGCTGGAGGACGTGCTGCGTAGTAGACTAGTAGTGGTGGGGATGTAGAGCGAGCTCCAAAAAGGAACGGAGGACACGTACGATCGATATCGGCGAATCAAAGCCTAGACCTCTCATGGGGTAATGGCGACCGGACGGAACAGAGAGCTAGCGGCATATAGTGCGAGTGAAGTGAAGGACAGCCAACGACCAGTTGATGGTGGTGTCGATTCGATCGTCCGTTGACGACATGCACAGGGCCTTTTCTCGGCATCACCTTTATTTTCCCTTTCATCATCGGTGGCTTACGGATCGACTTGGCAGCACACAAGTGGAGCTGATTGTGCGATCGATCGACGCTAACCCAAAGGACGGAAGAGGGGAAAGATCATATTGCCTGCCGGTGCTTGCTTTGCTTCTTCTGAATACTCCTATATGTATAGCATCAGCGCAATGAAGGACCCAGGTGCGCTTGGCCTCGATCAGTGCTACTGCAACCAATGCAAGTGCGCTAGGTAACAATGGCCATAATGAATGCTTTTTAAGCAAGCGCCCAACAGATTAAAGTCTGGAATCTTTCAAGTGATAGTCCCATCATCGCTTCTTTTTAGTCAAAGTCAAGTCTGTGGTTGGAGAGGAAAAAAAAACACGTCAGTCATCAGAAGTCTCATAACCGCCGATCAACAACTAGATCAACGATATGCAGATTGATGTGGGCATTGAGCCTGCTGGGTTGTTAAGACTAAACTATAATCTAACTCTCAACAGGATTTTTTTTCTTGTCCTAATCTTGACCACTAATCACCATGTTAGTGCGGAAATAGATCTCACGGTACTAATAAACCAGTATTCTACGCAGGGACGGAGGGAGTAGTGTATGTACATACTGTTGAAAAGAGGATGATTTCTTAATTCAAGGTTCGAAACAAGATCCAACCCATAGCTGAGGGTTAGTAAAGTTGACCTTTTATAATAAAGCAATTTATTTAGAGAAATTTTACAGCGCTTGGAATTGATGGTAGCCACTCATTTATGACTTTTTTCTCATCATTTTTTCACCTCAGAAGAGCTAGATCGTTTGCAGGTGTTTGGATCGATGCCACGAAACGCTACAACGTACTCCGACATACGAGGATAACAAAGCCAGTGCAACCGACACCATTGTAGCATAAAGGGTTTTTCAGGCTCCATCATCATCATTGAGGTTTAGTATAGACAACCAACTCTCTGGAATGACATCTGAAATATATAAAAAAAGGGTTTTTCAGGCGCCATATATATCGATGCTTGGTTTTTGTCTAATTAATCAGACTTTCAGTCGCCGTTCATGAGTGGCTTCTTCATCTGCCACGCCGTCAGTAGCGACACCTTGACGTCCGCCTCGCCGTTGTTGAACACGTAGAGGTGGGCGTCCTTGCCGACGGCGAGCGACGGGTACACCCTCGACAGGATGCACGTCTTGCCTCCCGCTCCAAAGCTCTCAACAACAGACCGGTCGATCTGCATGCACATGCATTGTTACAGTAATTAATTTCCCAAGCTTATCATAAACAGTTACTAATACTGTCGAACTGCATTGCATACTCCATATTCATACCAAACTTCTCAGAGATATCTTGCCGTCAGAAATGTCTGCATCCACAAATCCTGCAAATGTCGGCCGGTACAAGCCTGGGGTGAGCGATGACCTGTCAGAGTGAGAGAAACAGAGGTATCAGTACATACTTCTGTTATTCGTGGCAACATCAGCCTGACATGCCCTCCGTTCTTGTCACATTTAGTTTAAAAATGAATAAAACGATGACAAATATTCAAGAATGGAGATAGTACTCGCCAGCAAGGCACATCTTACTTGGTCGGGTCGGTGCACATGAGCACGACGTGCTTGGTGTCGCCGGCGGCGGCAGCAGCCCTGAACACCCTGAAGAAGACGGCGGTCCTCTCCTGGCGGTCGGCGGAGGCCAGCACCCAGAGCCCGAACGGCCCGACGCCGCCCTCGACGTCGGCGCCCTTGACGCCGCACAGCCTCTCGGCGTCGTAGGCGAGCGCCGGGTCCAGCGGCTCGGCGCCCGCCAGGCTCGGCACCTCGAAGCTCACCTCCACGTCGGCCTGCGCTGTCGTCTGGAGCCCCGTCACCTCGACGAGCTGCCCCGGCTTGATCACCGTGTCCTTGAGGGTGACCGGCGGCTGGTGCCGCAGGGCCTCCACCTCCTCGATCGGCCACTGTAGCAGCTGCTTCCTGCTGGGGTCCAGCCACACCGTCCTTGGGATCGCCTGATCGATCACCATTCATTTGATCATCTCACAAATTAAGTTTCATTAAGCAAGATCATGCATTGCATTGCATTGCACGCGAATGAAATGAAAGTGAAACGAAATGGAATGGAAATGCACCTGGATTCCAGCCCACCCCTTGGCGACGTCGTGGACGCGGGCGTCGGACTCGTTGGCCCATCCCCACAGCACGCGGCGCTTCTTGGCCGGGTCGTAGAACGTCTTGGACGCGTAGAAGTTGCCGTAGTCGTACCGCAGGTGGTGGTCGTCGCCGGCGGGGTCGTCGGGCACGTACCGCTCCGCCGCCTGGTCGTACGTGCCCACGGTGTAGTAGTCGTACCGCCGCAGGTCCAGGCTGTTCTTCAGCACGTACTTCACCCTGTCGGAGCCACCCGCCGCCGGCGCCGACGTCGTCTCCACCCCCGCGCGCCGCCCGTCCGTGCCCACCGGGTAGAAGTCCGGGCACTCCCACATCCCCGTGGCCGCCGAGTGCAGCGGCCGCCGGACCCGGCGCCACTGCCGGAAGTCGCTGCTCCGGTACACGTACGCCGCGCCGCGGGCGCCGCCGTCCGCCGCGCTGCCGATGAGCAGCCGCCACTGGCCGTCAGAGCTGAGCCACGCCGTGGTCGGATCGCGGAACTGCGTCGCGTTGATGTCGGCCTCGGGCACGATGATGGGGTTGTGCTCGGGCTTCACCCACTGCCGGAGCAGCGGGTCCGACCTGTTCTTGGGGAACGCCACGTTCTGGACCTGGTAGTTCACGTCGGGGCGGTTGATGCCCGTGTACATGATCACCGGCGTGCCGTCGGGGAGCGTGGTCGCCGAGCCCGACCAGCAGCCGTACTTGTCGCCGGGGATGCTGGGCTCGAGCGCCGGCTCGAGCGCCTCCCAGTTGATGAGGTCGCGGGACACCGAGTGCGCCCACACGATGTTGCCCCACACAGAGCCCTTGGGGTTGTATTGGTAGAAGAAATGGTACCAGCCCTCGTAGTACGTGGGCGCTGCAGTTTCATCAGATCGAAAATTTTAGTACCAGAAACTGATGAGTTTTTGTACTGTCTAACTTCTGTTTCTTTATTTGAACTTAGCATCAGAAAATAACTAATTGCTGATCATCTAGCTACTGGCGCCTTGATAATTACAGCAAGGGAGAGCAATAATCTACAGTGTGGAAGTACGAGTATCTTCCATTTGCATGGTAAATGTGCTGTAATATATCCTCATCATATATAAATGAGAGAAATCTAGCAGTACATGTAAAGGGTTGGGAGAAAACGACGTACCGTTGGGATCTGGTGTTGCAAAGTTATGCCACCGATGCAATCAGAGCCGCCGAGCGCCGCAGCCACCAAAAAGAAGAGAAGATGAGTTAGACTCAAACCTCGGCAACAATAGTTGTTATTACGACAGTAGCAGTAAAAAATGGTAGTGCATTGCCTATTCCCCAGGACGTTTGAGCTTCGAGATAAGGGCAACTCCAATGTATAATTCAACAAGAAGTGCAAAGGATTGACACATCACAAGGTGCTAAGCTAGAAAAAATATGTTCCAATGTATAGCTCTATAGTCCATGTTATAATGGAATCCACATCTGATTTAATATGCAATTTTTTCTACCAGCACCATGGAGAGTGAGTGGGGAAAGAGAATGAGAGGCTTAGCACCAGGTGCAAAACCAAGCAACATGTGCACATGTGCTTGAAGATGCTAAACTAGCACCCCCTCTCCAATGTATAGCATCTTTTTTTTTTCTTTCTATCTCATCTTAGCACCCCCTGCAACACACATTGGAGCTGCTCTAAAGAGGTCGCTCTGAAACTTCTGCAGTTCGTACGTGTGATTGCTGCCAGACTACAAGCAGTCAAGCACAGAGCATGCTAGATTAACAGTACCGGAGTCAAACTCTACCAGTAACATACGATTTTTTTTATTTTTCGTAGATAAACAACTATACACACGAAGAGTTGACTTTCTGGATTGACCCGTTAAGCATGAAGCTCGTGGTTCCTGCTGTGACAAACGTAATAGGGATGTCAGTCAGGATCCTTAGTGATTGAAGTGGATAGAGCTCGTTCCATGTCCTAATCTACGCTCTTTAGTTCGATTCGGAGCGGAGCATATATTGTACGGATATACTGATATGGATACGAGGACTGTGGAGTCACATCAGAATCGGAGACAAACAACTGTATCAGATTTCATTTCACAACTAAGTTTGAAAGTTGTAACTAACATGACACAAAACATTAATATTCCTGGTTTATTTGCCTCAAAAAAAATATTCCTGGTTTATTAACTATAGCAACCATAAAAGCAAATCCACAATAAAATCGAATACGCTATAGACTTACAACTACAAAGCTCAAGACAAACATAACATGATTCAAAAACACTACTACTCAAAAATAGAAAGAAAATTCGTATATATCTGGATCGTTCTTGTTGGATAATATAATCTATATCTGTTGGATTTTTTTATATCATATACGTATATTGTACCACATCCATATATATATCTAGATTTGGATTATCCATACGCACATAATTAAATATCTATAACTCTTTTCTATACCCTTAAAATTTGGATTTGGATCGGATCAGATATGGAAATCTCATCCACGTCACTTTCAACGCTAGCGAGTAGAGTGCCAGAATACTAGGACTGTAGGTCGGCAAAATACAAAAACATGTGTCATTAGATTCACATTACCATTGATCCAGTTCTTGGGAGGCTGGAAGTGGTACACGGTCCTCAGCAAGGGGTTGACGATGGACGTAGGCACCGTCACCGCCGCTGCCTCCGTGTCGAGGTTCTCGTAGACAACATGGGACGCTCCAGCAAGCTGCAATAGCAGCAACCACGCCCAAGCAGCCCTTGTTACAAGTTCTCCCATTGCCCTCGCTCGCGTAGACTATACAGGTAGCAATGGAGAAGCTAAGGATGCGAGAAGCGTAAGACGGAGGGTGCTATTTATACTGTGCCGCGCCGCAGGCCGGAGCACAGCGAGGGCATGCTGCCGGCCATGTCACATTAATATTTTAACCAGTTGTCTATAATAATGATGATTAGAAAAATATACTTGAAATCTTGAGCATCAGAAGCCGGCAGCGAGTCCCTCCTCACACAAGAAATCTGTGGGATTTCTTTTTAAATAGAATTATCTGAAGATCTGCCATTGAGTAAATGAGTTGATTTATAGGACGAGAAGAAAAGAAATCTGTGGGCTGACTCGACCAGTTTAGGCTCCTTTGGAATGTGGATTTTTTTTTCTATTTTCTGTGTTTTTCTCGTGAATTCCTATGTTCCAAAGGGGCCTAAATCTAAAAGGACTTTGAAGCTGCTCCCTCCATCTCACAAAATGCATTTATAGAGTTTTTAAGGCACATTAACAGATGGGAAATGACCTAGATATCTCCAACTAAAGCAAATAATCAATTAATAATATGAAATCTTATTTAACCAAACCTTGAGTGTGGAAAAGGCAAGTAGTTAAATGTGTATATGCCTTAGAAAACAAAAATACATATTGGACATGAAAAAAATCCATCAATTCAATGTGCATGCACCCTAGGGAATCAAATATGCATGCAATTAAATCTAGGTGGTCCAAGAGCTACAAGTGCATTCTTTGTGCGCAAATTTTAAATTATAAAATTGCAATTTTATGGGATTAATGTGGTGTTCGGATAATCGGATAAGGGAACGGGATATAGATAAGGATAAGAGGTACAAGATGTGCGGGGATGGATAGAGATATCCCTATCGCATTACCCAAACAAGCCATAAAGGATATACATTTTTGAATATATATCCATCTATCATCTATATATTTTTGGAGTTATATCTATGTATACATCTATACAATGAGAAAATTATATCTTTATATTTTTTAATGATGGCCATTAGTATATGTATCTATCTATTACTATATAATTGAAAACAAGGTCATAAACACAAAGATCTTTTACTCTTAAGGCATAGAAATCATAAATATTTCCTCTATCCCAAATCAAAAGGAGTTGACTTTTGGATACGATATTTCACCATTCATCTTATTCAAAAAATAGTGTTGATACTTGAAAACAAATCATGATTAAAAATAGTTACGATGATAAATCAAATAAAAACAAGATATATTATATTTACATAATTTATTAAATAAGAGGAATGTTAAACACTGAATTTTAAAGTTAACGCAGACTAATAATTAAAAAAACATGATGAACCTACTCACTTTAGTCTTGTTAATTTTTGTTCACTTGGCACCAGATTCTATGGCATGAGCCTAGCAATGGAAGATGATTGTGAGTCCTATCCTTCCATCCCTCGCCCCCACCCACGCCATCCACCGACAAGGGATATGTGGGTTTGTTTATAAACAAAATTATATTGTTCTACATGATATATCGATCTATTGATGTATAGGAGAAGTTGAGAAATCTATGTGTTGACTCTATTGGTTTCGTCTAGAAAAAAAACTTGCAGTTGTATCTAGCTTTTGTAACATCTATATCCATCTAACTTATTATGTTAAAAAATATATATCCATCTATCTTTTTTATTATATCTATTTATATATATCTTTTATATTTTTCAAAATTATCGTTAGTCAGTTAGCCTATCTATCGATCTCTCTAATAAAATCAAAGATATTAAAACACATATTCTACTCTTGAGGCATAGAAATCTATTTGCTTCGCCTAATCATAAATTAAATCCATTGTCACTCGGTCATTGTCTTGGGCTGCTTTAAATCTTCTGCCAAGCAATGATTGTGCCATTTAGCTAGGCTTCATACCTCCTAGCTCTCCCGGTAACCTTGGCACCACGTTCTCTATAGAGCTGCTCATCAAGGAAGGAGTCTACTCACCCCCTACAAGTTGCCAAAGCTCTCCACACAATGCGGGGGTAATTGATGTTATCGATGAGGTACACAATGCCATAAGATCCTAAAGGACTAAGTTACGAGTTTTCTCTCTCAGTTAAGGCCTATTCATACACTAAGGGTTTGTTTGGTTGAAGCCCTAGTGCCACGCAAGGTCACCATGCAATCATCACAGCCTCAAGCACTCAAAATCCAACGCGCTGGCACTGGTGCCTATACTAGGCAAGATTTTTTCAGCTGTAAACCAAATAAGACCTAAATACTCACTAAGCTTGTGCTAATATCCCAAGATGTGATCAATTAATAAAATATGGTGTGGCTTAGATATTCTCTAGGTGTGGCGGCATCTTATCCCTTTAACGAACTCAAGCGCACTTTGAATGATCAAGGGATGGCATATAAATAGAGTCAACAACACCAAATAGTCGTTAGCCAACATTTGACAAAAATTGAAAACATCAAATGATCAAGTGGTTTCTCCTAGCTCGCGCCCAACAATCCGATGAGGACAAACTCCTTAATTACCAACCATTGGATTGGATCCTAGCCTCTTAGCATTTGTACAATGATTGTCCGGTGCACAACTTCAAGTAATTTCATATTATTATCATGTTTCTTCATCTTCATTGCTAGGTCTTCACTTGACTATTGAATTGCTCCTGTCAATACTCCAGTGGCTTGTAGCTTCTTGTCACCGGATCATCAGGTACGTAGATTTCCCTAGGTCACGCGTCTTCAAAACCTTCTAAGCGATTCTCCAGTAAAACTCTGATGTTTATTTTCCTCTCATCACTGTTCTATCTCATGGTTTCAACCTGTTCATCCTCAATTAGGGTTGATCCGATGAAACTCTGTGCGTGCATTTTTCCACTCAACAAATTATTCAATGCTCACTTATGCTTCATAGCATAACTTAAAACTTTTTCATGAACATGTTCATTAAGATAAGAGTCAATATACAAACATAGCATAACTTCTATAAAACTATTGCATTTGTTTTGTTTATTTCTTGTCCCGTTTGCGTGACATCTTCTCATCTTGCGTCCTTAGAACATACAGACTTTGTAAATCATATGTTGTTTAATGACTATGTTTGCACTTATCATGAAGTCATTGAAAAACACGGTGATAAGACCATGGTCACTGCAAGGGAGTATCCAATCCAATGAGTAAATACTAGATATAGATTTGACCTACGAACCCAGCCCAAAACTTTTCCATGAACAGGTTTGGACACAAACTTTATTGGTGTGAAATTATTCGGGCTTTTTGTTAGTCCGACCCACCTACAAAATACCCTGCTCTAATTTTCTAGAAAGTCTAAGCCGCAATGGGTCACGGTGGCGCGATTGCGTGCGACCCCACCGGCCCATGGCCCATCAACGTACCATTGTCGTAAGCGGCGAGGTTAGGGTGGGTGTTAGGGACTAGTGTTGCTGGGGTGGGGAGGAGGGCTCCGCGTCCAGCAGCGCTAGAAGAGGAGGTTGGGGGTGGGGGGGGGGGGGGCAAGTGGCAGAGCGGCAATGGCAGAAGCCGATGGAGCCGGGCAGAGTGGTGGAATACCGGTGGGTGGTGGAGGTGGCGGGGGAGATGAGGTTGGAGAAAGGGCATGGTTAGCGACGGCCGGTGACGTGGGGTGGTGGCAAGGCGGCAGTGGCCACCGGAGTCGAGGGAGATGGTGACCGCAGGGGCGATGAGCAGCGAAGATTAATGGTGGGAGGATGGAGGTGGGCAGCAAGAGGAGGGTGGCGCGGTCGGTAGGGCCGACGGATCGTGCTCCACCCGTCGCGGCTTAACATGACCCCTACGGCCGGAGGAGAGCGTTGTTGGGTTCATAGAAAGCATGTCGCAAAGCCCTCAACTTGCAGCGCCAAAAAAAAATGAAAAAAAACAAAACGTCGCACCCGCTGCGCTCCAGGCATCGGCTACGCAGTTATAAATAGAACCACCTCTCCTCTGCTTCCGGGCATCAGTCCTCTGCTTACTCTTGCTACACACACCACCGTGCGCAATAGCGAAGCGGTAGCAACAGCAATGAGAGCGCTTGGAAGGGTTGCTTGGGCATGGCTGCTGCTCCTGCAGCTCGCCGGGGCGTCTCATGTCGTCCACGACTACGAGATCCTCGAGGCTGAGGCGGCCACGGCGGCCGTGCCGCCCTCCATTGTCGACCCCCTGATGAGGACCGGGTACCACTTCCAGCCCCGCAAGAACTGGATCAATGGTACGGTAATGCAAAAACCCTACCTGCTACTCGATGCCTTGGTCGAGGTAGAACATCCACAGTTTTAAACTTTAAATTTGGCTGCCAGACACCAGTTTAAAAGATTGTACTGGCAGAAGGACCGGGTAGCGATGTAGTGCTCTGTTGTTCTTCTATCGCTAAGACACAGTCAGACAAGCCATGCACAGGTCAACTGAGACTGAGACCAGCCAGTTTTTTCAGGGTGATATGTTGAGGCTAAGCTTGTTCAGTGTTTTTTATTTATTTATCACCTGTGTGCTTATAGTTATGCCTGGGCAACAGAGAACATCGATTTGACTGTCAGCTCAGACCTGTCAAGACAAAAATCAAAAGCTCTTAAACGTCTCAACACAAATCACTTAACCTTTTAACCCATAAAGATAACTCTGTGTCCATTGTTATTCAATATTCTACTACCAGAACCTCAAAAATTGTGTTCATGTTCTACTAGTACTAGAGTATGTCAGTACTGTCTACCGTAACAAGTTCCTCCAGGCCTCCTTTTTGCCGAGTTTAAAAATCTCGAGTGAACTAGTCAGCACCATTTACCATCGTACAGATTCGTAACAGTCACTTCCAAGTAGTAGGTCTCTCCACCATTTGTTGCTTTTACTCCTTTTCGGCTTTATTTCATTCAGAATATAATAGTACTAGCTATATTGCCAAGGTTTGAGGCTCTAACTCGGTTTTTCTAATCGTCTCGGTGGGCTGCTCTGCTGCGCTCTGATGGCATCGGCGGCGAAACCCTTTTGCAACGTCAGATCCCAACGGTACGTTGTGTTCCTGATCCTTCCCCGCCACGGACCTCTGCCGTACGGCGAGCATCTGCCAGATTTCTATATATATATAAGTTTCAGCAACTCACAATTGCATCGCACGGAATAGAACGTAGTACTGGTAGCGACGCCTTTTGCTTTTAGGCGAGATGGGATTGGGATTACAGCAGATTTGGCATGCAAATAATGGGAGACACTTGGACTCCACATGTTGCCATGCACACTTGTCCAACATGCATAGGGTAGAGGTAGAGCCACAGTCTCCACCATGGCTCCTAGCCTCGTACAAGAGATGATTATTAAAAGTTTAGTTAGTTTGTTCCAAGAAATGGCTTCATGCATAATGATGCCTGATGTGTTGGCTCCGCGATAGTACGTACACCATATTGTTGATTGTGGGTTCTGATGATCTTAAATTAAGCAGAAGTAACACTTGCGCATGCATGCAGTTACTAGCTATAGTGATCCATCTCTGAAAATACTCGATTTGATCTTATTAACTACAGTATTAATTAGAAGAATTCGATTTTATACTAATGCATTGTCAATAGCTCCACTGTACTACAAGGGGTGGTACCATCTGTTCTACCAATACAACCCCAAGGGCGCGGTGTGGGGCAACATCGTGTGGGCGCACTCGGTGTCGCGCGACCTCATCAACTGGGTGGCGCTGAAGCCGGCGATCGAGCCCAGCATCCCCTCCGACAAGTACGGCTGCTGGTCGGGCTCGGCGACCACGCTCCCCGACGGCACGCCGGCGATCATGTACACGGGCGTGAACCGCCCCGACGTGAACTACCAGGTCCAGAACGTGGCGTACCCGCGGAACGCGTCGGACCCACTGCTCCGCGAGTGGGTGAAGCCGTCCCACAACCCCATCATCGTGCCCCGCGGCGGCATCAACGCCACGCAGTTCCGCGACCCCACCACGGCGTGGCGCGCGCCCGAGGACGGCCGCTGGCGCCTGCTCATCGGCAGCGTGGAGGGCGCGCCGGCGCGCGGCGTGGCGTACGTGTACCGGAGCCGCGACTTCAAGCGGTGGACGCGGGCGCGGCGGCCGCTGCACTCGGCGGCCACCGGGATGTGGGAGTGCCCCGACTTCTACCCCGTGGGCGCCGGCGGGCGGCGCACGGGGGTGGAGGCCTCGGCGGCGGCGGCGTCGGGGTCCGGCAAGAAGAAGAAGGTGAAGTACGTGCTGAAGAACAGCCTGGACCTGCGGCGGTACGACTACTACACGGTGGGCACGTACGACCGCGCGGCGGAGCGGTACGTGCCGGACGACCCCACCGGCGACGAGCGGCACCTGCGGTACGACTACGGCAACTTCTACGCGTCCAAGACGTTCTACGACCCGGCGAAGCGGCGGCGCATCCTCTGGGGCTGGGCCAACGAGTCCGACACGGCCGCCGACGACGTGGCCAAGGGGTGGGCGGGGATGCAGGCGATCCCGAGGACGGTGTGGCTGGACCCCAGCGGGAAGCAGCTGCTGCAGTGGCCCATCGAGGAGGTGGAGGCGCTGAGAGGCAAGTCGGTGGCTCTCAAGGACACGCTGGTCAAGCCCGGACAGCACGTCGAGGTGACCGGGATACAGACGGCGCAGGTTAGTTTGCACATATTATTACCATCGTGCTACTTACCGATACCACCTGCGATCCATCCTTTTCACCTGCTATAATACCGCCCATCCATACGTTGCCTGTCTGCACAACAAGGATATATTTTCCAAATAATAAGATTTCATAATAATTAAGGAATCACAGCACTAGGTATACTGCAGCACTGCATGCTGCTGCCATAGTCGTCAGTGCTGCTCTGGTCTGCAAAGCCCAGCATCAGCTAGCAGCACGTACGTTATCCCTGGTGGCTGGCTATCTTATCGTCATCCGCCGCCTGCAGCCAGCGCTGTGCACACGCACGAGCTGATCGTGCCCGGCCAGAGTGCAGGCCGCGCCCACTAGCTCGCTAGCTGCCCTCCGTTGGTGCCGTTCCCACACCGGACTTTTCACCGCGCCTTTTTGCCGTCACCCGCACGCACGCACTAGCCACCGCGAGTACCATGTGTCCTTTGGGATCCATCGATCGTTTTCTTGAAGCTCCAGGTGCGAGGTGATGGTGCCCATGAGCTGGGAACGACGTACCAAAGCTAATCGTCGTTGTTGTGCAGGCTGACGTGGAGGTGAGCTTCGCGATGGAGGCGTCGAGCCTGGCGGGCGCCGAGGCGCTGGACCCGGCGATGGCCGGCGACGCGCAGCGGCTGTGCGGCGCCAGGGGCGCCGACGTGGGCGGCGGCGTGGGGCCGTTCGGGCTCTGGGTGCTGGCCTCCGCCGGCCGGGAGGAGAGGACCGCCGTCTTCTTCAGGGTCTTCAGGCCGGCGCACGGCGGCAAGCCCGTCGTGCTCATGTGCAGCGACCCCACCAAGTAAGATATATTCAGGTGTTTTTGCTTCGTTGGCTGATGTGTTACTCGACGGCGGTCGTACTGACTCCCATTCCTTCGATTCCTCTGCCGTCGGACAGATCGTCTCTGAACCCAAACCTGTACCAGCCGACATTCGCAGGGTTTGTCGATACAGACATTTCCAACGGGAAGATCTCTCTCAGAACCCTGGTACGTACGCATGCTGTACTAGTACAATTCTCAAGTATATTACCGTGTACAAGTTTGAAGTACTAATAGCATGTGTTTGGAGAGAATCTTTAATGATTTTTCCATGTATAAACTAATCAGTTGTCTGCACGTTAATTTCCCTCTCTATCTGCATGCAGATCGACCGGTCGGTTGTCGAGAGCTTCGGAGCCGGGGGCAAGACGTGCATCCTCTCGAGGGTGTACCCGTCGCTGGCCATCGGCAAGAACGCCCGGCTCTACGTGTTCAACGCCGGCAAGGCGGACGTCAGGGTGTCGCGTCTCACCGCGTGGGAGATGAAGAAGCCGCTCATGAACGGCGCTTGAGATATTATTAGCATTCGATCGGGCTTCCCATTGATTATTAATTATTGTGCTAGACGGGTCATCGTGCTCTCCTTTATTTGTGCAATGGCTTCTGTTGGGCCTTAGTTTGTGATGAGTGTGATCTCGCTCGCAAAGCATGGATGTAGTAAGATTGTAGTACGATGATCCTATATATGCCACCACTTTGGATAATAAATATTTAAACATGTTGGGTGTGCATTTATGAGAAACTGGCACCAGATATTTTTGGTCTCGTTTGCCAATGCTTCGTTCTACCAACGTTTATTTTAGGTCTCCTTTGGTCAGGCTTCTACAAAAAAAAATGACAATAGTTTCATGCTAATGGCTAAATATGGTTATCATTTGCCTTCAAATGATAACATTTATTTTTAAAAATAAATAGTTTCGTGTTGAACCCATCATCTCATAATTTCCTACGCCATCGAAAAAATGCATGACCAATTGACTTTTTTTTAAGAAACACAGTACAACGCAGGCGCTGACACGCGCGTACACTCACCCCTATGAACGCACACCCTATCTCTATGAGCACCTCCGTAGAACTGGGTTGGACCGGCATCTCGAGACTTACGACTTTGATATCCCGCCATTCAAAAATAAAGGTCCACAGTTTTTTTAACAAATCTCTAAAATCAAAACTTCGACCATTTATTTTTTTTGAAAAAAAAATATAATCAACAAATACAAAATTATCATCATGATTAAAGTACTTTAAAATATGAATCCAAGTGCTTATACACTAAAAGTATATTTTGACTGGATTACTAGTCAAATATTTAAAAGGCTGTTTTTTTCCCAAAAATCTGTAAGCTTTATTTTTAGATGGAGTGAGTAGAATACTGTGCGTAGGTTAAAAACTAAGCATCCTAGGGTGTCGAAGCCTCATCCTGATAGCCTTTGCCTTTTTTTTCAGCTGCACAACAGAAGTACTTTCTTCCTAATTGGAGGCACCAATATCTGTCCATTATTCCTCGCAAAGTGATGAGCGTGCGCATGGAAAAATATATCATACAGCCTTTTGAGTGAGTTATCTAGCAAGTTACATCATATCACGGTTTGCACCTGTTCTACCGTTCCTCCCTCAAAAGGGAATGAAAAGAAAAATCACCATACAGGTATTTGTAGGCCAATGCCTAGGGAGCATCTGGAAAACGTTATAAAGACCAGGTTAAGATATGACTAGTGCGCATACTAAAGGAAGCAGCAGCCTATCTAAAAATAAATGGTCTATTATAGATGGAGTGTGAGTAGAATACTGTGCATTATGAAGAACAACGCACTTTCTATAATGCATATGTACACTTGGAAACATCCAGTTTGTCTTCCCCACGAGTAGTATCGGTCTATCGGATAACAAACAAACAAACAAAAAGAATGTGGTTCCTCATGAACGGCTAAACAATTCGTCGACGAGCATTTCGGCTCAGAGCTGACAGCTGAGGGTCTCCCCTAAATGTGTCCCTTGTACACTGTTCACAATTAATTCCGGTACCGTAGACAGAAAGAAAAATAGTTGGAACAGTGGATAGGAATGGAGGATAGGAGAGCTGCTAGATTCAGCCTCACAAGTTCTCGCCGGCTGCAGCCCGCATCGGGGCATCGAGCTCTGCTGTCGCCCTGAGGCTATTGTCGTCAAGAGTGTAATGGAAGTTTGCTAGTACCTGGAGCCTGGAGTGCTATTTATGAATCTCAAAACACGAGAGCAGAAAGGAAATATTTCCTATATTGCTAGCTGAAGTTAGTGATGATGACCAATAAGAGTGTCGTCTACCTTCCCTAAATAATTGCTATGGTGATATAAGTACACATGTGTGTATTTGTGTTTCTTTTCGCATGTGAGAACTTGTGAGTTGCGATGCATCTACCGTACCGTTTGTTAGTTGCGATGCATCGAAGATGACCCAAGCTAAATATATCTTCTTTTTCAGCTGTCGATAGCGATCACTAAGGTTGTTGATTGTTACACTAGTCCTCAGGCCGTATATGTATATAGTTGACTTTGTTAGAATCGATAAAAGGCACTTCAACGATGAACAATTGGTCGATATAGACCTTCGCCGACTACAAGTTTCAGCTATTGTAAATGACACCTATCTAAAGTTTATCGACCAATGAGTATATGCTCACATGAGGTAAATCAATATACACATCTTCACCAATCAGCCCCATGCTACCATTTTTACGGGCGTGTCATGCCAAGAAATATCATTCCTTTAATTATTAACCACGCAAAACACAATTGAGCATCAAACGAGAATTTTGCAAATAGCTCACAATTTTCATAGAAAACATCAATGTACTATTTTGACGAAGAACATAGGCAACCAAGCTATATCCTTAATTTGTGCTTTCCATAGAGAACACATTATAGCTTTTCTCTTCTATGTAGGAAATAATTATAATGTCATCTCGCTTATATATGTTTTACATAATATGTTGCACGTGAATATATTATTCAACTCAATATATTATTGTTTTTTCTCAAAAAATGACATTTACCCACCACATTTTTTATATGATGAGTATCAGTTATATTGTCTATGAGTTTGCGTCACGCTGTCACTAGTCCAATGGTTGGCTTCGTTTCACTAAAACAATAATCCAAACTATGAAACTATCATGCTTTTCACTAATTTTGAGAACTCTTAAATAATAATACATACATTGTTTGATATTTCATAAAAATAATATAATCTACTTCTTTAGTCATAGTTTGTCTAAAAGTTAACACAATTCCTACAGCAATGCGCGGGAAATTCACCTAGTAATATAAGTACTTGTGCACAATTTTTTGTACAGTACATATCATGTGTTTGACTTGCATAACAAATGAATTGTTCTACAAATTAAAATGGTATCTTACTATTACTTTGAAGCCTCCATATTAATTCAGATGTGCTAGGAATTTAAAAAAGGTAAATCTTAGAAATTCTCACAAAACTTAGAAACATCTAACCATCATCGAGTAACTCTAATAATAATAGCCATTAAATCTATTATATTTTCTAAAAATTACCCATAATGCCATTATGAAACATGAATTAAAATAAGCTTATACATTTGCTTATAAATTATCCACCATGCCATTGAGAAATATTTATTAAAATAATCATATTCAATATTAATAAAAATAAAATAACACCTAACTCTAAACTATGAACGTATATTGTTATAAAAAATTAAATATAAAATATATACACATATATATATACAACGTCCCGGCGGAGCATCACCCTCCTCCGGTGAGATAAACCAATCCCGCAATCGTAGAATTGATCCCACAACTGTAAAACATTTCATCAGACCGTTCCCAAAGCTGGAACCATTCCCACGGCTAAAATCATAAATAACTCTCACCAACCTACCCCACAAGCGTAAAATTGATTCTATAAGCCATAAAATAACATCGACAAGTGTAAAATTCAATATGATAGCATTTCTTGCTTGATACACCATCCGCAAGCGTAAAATCATGGGTATATATATCTAATGAATGCATAGCAATGTGCATGAACTCAAATTATTACTATTTAATTTAAATGATTTTGTTAACCTATTCTTGTTGCAAAACCAAATAGCTACTACTTTTATTGTTTAGGCAGTGCACATGTATTTCTCATTACATCATTACATCACATATGTACTTGTTTTTTTTCCTATGGTTTTATGGTTTTAAACCATGATACCTCATAATTTTATGTTTAAACTTTGCCGCGGTGAATCATTAGGTGTTTGTACATCTCAATTAACATGTATCCATCGGTATCCAAGTTAGAGGCCGGTGTTCCACTCACAACACATATGTTATCTTTCAACTTTTTCACTCATTGAGTCCATCAGTTTGACTTGTTAATTAGGATCATATCACTTGTGTGGTCGCATGTGCATAATAGCACAAACCGAGTCTATAATTATCTCTTTGCTCTGTCCAATGGTGGACTAGGTAATGAGCTCGCATGTTCTAAATTTAGAGCCCAACCATATAAATCCGATGACTAAGGTGGCGGCACTATGGTTGTGCATGGTTAATAAACCGATATAAATTTGCACTTCTTATTATATGTTGATATATGTAGAAACCATTTCAATCAAAAGCATGACAATGGTTTAATGTTAAAACAAATCCATATATATGAAATAAAAGTAATGATAATGTGTAATTAAAATTAAGGTGTTAAGTTATTTAGAATAGCTAGTTTTGTTAGTAGAAAGTAAGATTTAATCAGAGTAGCAAATCTCAAAGTTGGATAAATAAATTTTAAGCCACCAAAATTAATACTAAGATGTTGTATATATAGATGGTAAAAAGAAAGCACATGAAGCCACAATGAGATATTTCTAGTAAATATCTCACGTACTTTCTCTAAGACAACGACATGTTCTCCAAATCATAGATTTGACAACTATTTACTATTAATATATAAACAAACATCTTATCAAATTTATGTCTCTGAAACTATTATTTTAGATAAATCTTACATCTAACTTTCAAGTTTTAAACAAAATACTTTAGTCAATATCGATAATCAAATTTTTAGAAGATTAACACATCTTGTTTATAGTGTCAAGCATTTACAAACTATTTTTTTGTTTACTAGTATTATCTAGTTATGTTTGAAAAAAATAGATATGGAAGTGTGGTACAAGACAGTGGCCCTCTCAATCCAAATAAATGTTCTAAAAAATCCAAATAATTACATAAAAGCAGTTAAAAATCTTATGTTTGTCTTTGCAGTTAATTGTAAATTTTTCTAATTCCCATATAGGAGTTA
Source organism: Paspalum notatum (assembly GCA_022530915.1). Lineage (NCBI taxonomy): Eukaryota > Viridiplantae > Streptophyta > Magnoliopsida > Poales > Poaceae > Paspalum > Paspalum notatum. The sequence goes on from CM039689.1 coordinate 31,315,727, forward strand.
ATATAAACATACCTAACAAATATTTATACTATGTTTCTCTGTAATGTTCTTATGGTTTAGTGGTGTTTATACTAACGCGTTACTACCAGAATCCCTAGGGTTATTAGAATATATGACATTGGATTGAGGGATATAGTTCAGAATGACAATAGAATGGCACAATTATTAGTTGATGTAGCTTATGTTTTTGTGTGGATAGCTTGCAATGAAGCAAATAGAGCATCATTAATTAATTTATGTTGGTGGGTGACATGGCTCTCCAACGTGGCTTACTAAATGCATATTTATGGATAACATGGATCTCGATAATATGAACAGCTTACATGTAGAGGTTGACTATCATAGATGAATGTCTGTGTGGTTTGCTCTTATAAAAGTACTATGTGATTTTTCCGCAGCAACGCGGGAATTAAAGAGTGGCTTCAGTATTTCTTTTCTGAAAAAAAAATATTATTGATTCAAATGTTCATTTGGCAGAGAAAATAGAACAATAGAACTGCGATGGATCTGCCAGTACTCAGCCTCAAACAATAATTTTAATAAACCTATGCAATTAAAACTACTAAAAAGATTTGCCGAGTGGATATTTGATTATGGCATGAGCAACACATTTCTAGTGATGATAACTTATTACCTTTGGATGTGTTTTCGAACAATACGTGAATCAAAAAGATGCACAGAAGACTCCATTTACCTGTCCTTTTATCTCCTGCTGTCCTGCATAGGAGGAAATACGTGAATCAAAGAGCTTCACAGATGACTCTATTTATCTATCCTTTTATCTCATGATGTCCTGCATATTGGGATATTACATAATTATCTGGGTAAGAAAGGCAAGTGCCTTAATATAATTTGAAGTCTTACATTTAGAAAGAGTAGCGACATTAATAAACGAATGAATGTGAGATGTATGGAGTAACTTCAACTTTCTATTAAATGAACAGCAATGACTAAAGCATGATGGATTCACCTGTGTATATATGTCAGAGAAAAAAAAATATATAGTTGTATAGCAAACCTAAGAGGAGAGTGACTTGAGCATGTATTTGACAATCTTTATTAGTAGAAAACTTAGGCTAATAGAAAAATAAATAATATGTGGCAAGTAGGACTCACCTTAATCGGCACACGGTGGCGACTGCGGGAATTTTTAAAGTGATATGATTTCTAGATGACTGGACTTTGAAAGTAGAAATATATTAACGTATATTGTATGACAATATTTTATAATGCATTATACTTGATAACTTATTCATCTTAGTTTAAAGACATTGACTTTTAAATGATTGATCATCTGGTATGACAATATTTTTTAAACACATTATTTTTGTATGTACTATTTTTTAAACACATCATACTTGATAGCTTACTCATCTTAGTTGAGAGAGATTTACTTTTAAATGATTGATTATCTGTGACATTATTTTGAACGTACTGTTCCTTAAACACATTATACTTGAAAGATTATTCATCTTAGTTGAGAGAGATTGACTTTTAAATGATTGATCATCTGTGACCCATCATTTTTGAACGTATTATTTTTTAAACACATTATATTTGATAACTTATTCTTCTTAGTTGAGAGAGATTGACTTTTAAATGATTGATCATCTCTGTGTTTATGTTGCGAGAATTTTATAGCAAAGTGGTCGAAAGGATGAATAGTTGCATGCATGGATATTATTTGCCAAAGAAGATCGGCGAAACACATTAACAGAGTATCCTAGTGGATGATGATGTGTTTTCTCAGTGGATGATGACGTGGATATCTTGCGTGTTGAGATATGACTTTAGTAACCTCCATCTATATAGATAAACCATACATGATACATGTACTTACTCTATTCCATTGCAAAAATGTAAAAGAATGGGTTAGTTGGTTCAAAAATAGATGCACGAAGGAAATGAGTGAAGAAGACAAAGAACGATTATCGGAGAAGAATTTGTTACGGGATGGAATAGTATATAGGGAGAGAAATTGTTAGACAAGGCCTAATTCCATGTGGCACATCTCATTGTACCACAACCCACAAATAGCAACTTTGTCGTAGTCCAGCCACTTCAATGATGAACAATCAGTTGGTATTGTTGGGGGAGCAGCGTAGCCCCTGAAGGCCCGGCCCATCAAATGGCTGGCCCATGTGTGTAACAGGGGTTTTTCTGTAATTCTAGAGTTTCCTAGGGGGAAATATGTAAACAACCACCCCCTGTATATATGGCCCTAAGGCTAGGATTTAGGAGAGGTGATAATGGAATGGTGAAGAGCTAGTTTTCACTTTCCAGTTTAACTTTCGTCCGTAAGTTTTTGTTTCTTTTCCCTTCGCCTATTTCCTAACCTTCGTCATCATCTCCTAAATCCGCTGGGCCAGAGCCCAACAGGTATAAACCTTTGAAGACGATAAGCTTTAGGAATTGTAAATGGTAGTAACATAAACTCGTATTGAGATTATATATATACAGTGGCGAAGCTAGAGCAAACTAGAGGGGGTGCTTGTGGGTGCATAAACATTAGCTGTTGGGGTGTATATATGGTAAAAAATTGCATATTATCACTGTTTTCTCAAATTTTGTGGGTGCATGTGCACCCCCACACTATATGTAGCTTCGGCCCTGTATATATATATATATATATATATATATATATATATATATATATATATATATATATATATATATATATATATATAATATATATATATATATATGCTCACAAGAGATATACCAATAGATACATGTTCACCAATTAGGAGCATGTTACGAGTTTTACCGACATTTCATTTTTCATTCAAAGAAATATATACTCTCTCCATTACAATTTATAGGTCGTTTGACTTTTTTAACATCAAATTTAACCAACTGATCTTCTCCAAAATCATTTATGAAAATACGGTAAAAATTCAAGTCATAGTTAAAGTATATTATATCCTAAACTAAATCATAATAAAAATAAATGATTATTTTGAATTTTTTGAATAAGTCAAGAAAGTCAAATTTGGTGTAAAAAATAAACGACCTATAAATTAAAACACAGAGAGTATATCTTTACCAGCAAACAATCCAATATTAGCATTCATATGAACATATAATATCATCTCTCTAATTATTAACTATACAAAATTCACATTGAACATCAAACAAAAATTTGGTTAAATGTAGTTTAAAATTTTCATATTAAACCATGAAATACTTTTTGATAAAAAAAACATAGCCAACCAAGCTAGCTATTTGTTTTACATATCATGTTTTGGCTTGCCTAACTAATGATTCTTTTTTACAAAATAAAATGGTATACCTCTAATTATTTGAATCAAAACATTTAGTAACACTGTGATATGTTTGATGCACACCAATTCAGATATTTATCTACTTTTTACAGAGAATGGCATTTTACATTCGTTAGAAGTTCTTTTTTTTAAGCAAGGTTTTGCATAGTGTGCATAAGATTGATGGGAATAAAAAATAGAAAACGTACTCTCCCTCAACCGTGTAACATGCATGCAGGGTATATCACTCTTTCACTCATTGCGCCGAACAGTTTGACTTTAGTTAATATGGATTGTATCACTTGAGTGGTCGCATGTGGATAATGGCATAGACCGGGTCTATAATTATCTCTTCTATCCAATGGTGGACTAAGTAATGAGTTCATAGGTTCTAAATTTAGCCATGCCTCAACCATATAAATCTGTTGCGCCATATGCATTAGTCTATCGGTCCTGGTTGCTGAAGAAAAATGAGGATGACGAAGGTGGCGGCGCTACTGCTTGTTGCTATGTTGTGCTGCTTGACGGTGGCGCGGGCGTCGCACGCGGTGTATCCAGAGCTTCAATCGTTGGAGGCCGAGAAAGTTGACGAGACGTCACGAACTGGCTACCATTTCCAGCCACCCAAACACTGGATCAACGGTATGAATGTTTGTTTGCGATGTTGTTAATGAGTCTTATATTTGTAAATCAAGTAGTACCATTATATTATGTTAATTGTGAATTCTGCTAATGTCACTGCCGTCTGTGTCTTATAATCGTTTTGGTCTTGCTTTCCCTTGACGACGACACAACATGCATTCATCAGATCCCAATGGTACGCATGTCCATCAATCGCTCCTCGATCGCATTATATTATCGCCTTTTTTTTTCCAAATTAACATGATGATTCATGCGCGATCATCGATGCAGGTCCGATGTACTACAAGGGGCTGTACCACCTGTTCTACCAGTACAACCCCAAGGGCGCGGTGTGGGGCAACATCGTGTGGGCGCACTCGGTGTCCACGGACCTGATCGACTGGACGGCGCTGGACCCGGGGATCTACCCGTCGAAGCCGTTCGACATCAAGGGCTGCTGGTCCGGCTCCGCCACCGTGCTCCCCAGCGGCGTGCCGGCGATCATGTACACGGGCATCGACCCCGACGAGCACCAGGTGCAGAACGTGGCGTACCCCAAGAACCTGTCGGACCCGTTCCTCCGCGAGTGGGTGAAGCCCGCGTACAACCCCATCATCGCCCCCGACTCCGGCATCAACGCCAGCGCCTTCCGCGACCCGACCACCGCCTGGTACGGCCCCGACGGCCACTGGCGCCTGCTCGTGGGCAGCAAGGTCGGCGACAAGGGCCTCGCCGTGCTGTACCGGAGCCGCGACTTCCGGCGGTGGGTGAAGGCGCACCACCCGCTGCACTCGGGCCACACCGGCATGTGGGAGTGCCCCGACTTCTTCCCCGTGGCCGTGCACGGCCGCCGCCACCACCGGCGCGGCGTCGACACCGCCGAGCTGCGCGACGGCGCCGTCGCCGAGGAGGTCAAGTACGTGCTCAAGGTGAGCCTGGACCTGACGCGGTACGAGTACTACACGGTGGGCACGTACGACCACGCCACCGACCGCTACACCCCGGACGCCGGCTTCCGGGACAACGACTACGGCCTCCGCTACGACTACGGCGACTTCTACGCGTCCAAGTCGTTCTACGACCCCGTGAAGCGGCGGCGCATCCTCTGGGGCTGGGCCAACGAGTCGGACACCGTCCCCGACGACCGCCGCAAGGGCTGGGCCGGCATCCAGGCCATCCCCAGGAAGCTGTGGCTGTCGCCGCGCGGCAAGCAGCTGATCCAGTGGCCCGTGGAGGAGATCAAGGCGCTGCGCGGGAAGCACGTCGGCGTCGGCGACAAGGTCGTCAAGAGCGATCAGTACTTCGAGGTCACCGGCATCAAGTCCGTGCAGTCGGACGTGGAGGTGGCGTTCGCGATCGAGGACCTGAGCAAGGCGGAGCAGTTCAACCCGGCGTGGCTGACGGACCCGCAGGCGCTCTGCAAGAAGCGCGGGTCCCGGATCGCCGGCGAGGTGGGCCCGTTCGGGCTGTGGGTGCTGGCCGCCGGCGACCTCACGGAGCGGACGGCCGTCTTCTTCAGGGTGTTCAAGGCCAACAGCAGCAAGCACGTCGTGCTCATGTGCAACGACCCCACCAGCTCCTCGTTCGAGTCGCAGGTCTACAGGCCCACCTTCGCCGGCTTCGTCGACGTCGACATCGCCAGCACCAAGCAGATCGCGCTCAGGACACTGGTATGTTATGTTTGCATTGCATACACACATACATGTATCAATGTATGTATTCACTTCACATATATGATATATATGTATATATGTATGAGCAATAATGCAGATCGACCACTCGGTGGTGGAGAGCTTCGGCGCGGGCGGCAAGACGTGCATCCTGACGAGGGTGTACCCCAAGAAGGCCCTGGGCGGCGACGCGCACCTCTTCGTCTTCAACCACGGCGAGGTGGACGTCAAGGTCACCAACCTGGACGCCTGGGAGATGAAGACCCCAAAGATGAACGCGCCGCCGCAGTAGCGATGGCAGCCCTCGATCGCTCGCCGTGATTAGCCGTAGGCATAGTGTTATTATTAGGCATCTAGCTGATGAGCTGAGATCAATCAAGGCACTGCATACTGAGAGCGATCGGTCATCCAATGCAAGATTTTAGGGGAAATTAAGAAATGTTCCGATTCGTTTCGTTGTTTTAACACATCATCTCAGAACAAATTGTGGCACTCGATCGATCGCTGCGCCAAAGTCTTGTGAATGAATGAATAAAAGTTATGTGGACGGGATTCTATATGTGTGTGCTTTTGGCAAGAGAGTTTAACTCAGTACGACAGTAATCCTGCTGTTCGGACCAAATGTGCAACGTGGTTGCAGACCTGCGTCGGTCGAATAACCGCAGTCTGCCATCGATATGCAGATGCGAGTATGCAACTCCTTTCAGCTGCTGCGACAACACAATTTGCTTGGCCATCACCGTATACGGCGTATAGTACCTCATTCCAGTACACTGAGATTTTTCAGTTGCAATAATAATGGGAGCCGTAAGAGGAATTATTCTGCGTTTGTTTTGTGACTGAGTATTTCTTCTTTTCTTTTAATTGCTCCCAAACCGATGTCTAAATTAAGGCTGTGCTACGATACAATTTTTACCTCCTAGGAGGTAAGACTTTAAATAAATCTCAGCCCTTTATTTATATAATAAATTAAATTGTTTAACAAATAAGCAATATATATTAGAAAAAGAAAAACAGCCTCACCCTCAATCCCGCGTAACGCGGCGCCGCCGGTCCTTCGGCAGTTCCATTACTTCCATTCCCTCTCAAAACTTCCTCAGATCCAAATCTCCGATATTCTTGCTCCATCACTCCAGAACAGATTAAACAGACTACCTTCAAAATTAGTCTGATAATCGAAGAAAAAGTCACAATCCTCAATTTGCTTTTGTTTCATAATAAACTGTGTGTCTGTGTCACGTACCGTATTTGCATCAATTTGCTTTTGTTTGTCACGTTCAAAAATGATCCATCATATTATAAAAAAAAAGTGATCCATCATTGGGCTTCAAACGTGATGCATCATATATTATTAAAAAAAATTAGGCGATACAACCTTGCCACGTTCAGTAACAAAATAGATGACAAAATGGATCACGTACCATGCATCGGTCACGTCTCCGTGGATCGTATACAAAAGAAGATGCATGCCGGCCACATCCGTTAATGATCCTGATCGTTTTGATAGTGTGATTTAATAAATAATTTTGGTCATGTCCAAAACGCACAGCACAGCACAGCACAGCATTGTCGTAGCCCACGTCTCCGTCCAAACCGCACATGCAACGATCACGTTCACGAATTTCGGTCAGTTAGTTAGTTGCGCCGCTGATATTAGGATTTAAAAGATTTAAAAATTAATTTATAATTGTTTTTGTATTACTTTCAAAGAGGTAATACTTCATTTTAACCACCTAGATGTAACAAAATGGACTGTTCACAGTTGTTTCAGTGTACCGTAGAAATTGCCCTAAATTAACATATATAGTCAAGATGGGATCCGCTAAATACGTGGTCCTCCTCCTATCCTATATATGCTGATTTGGATGAATGGATACTGTCCATCCGCATGCTGTGAAACGCCGTCTGGTTTGGTTTGGTCAAGCGGGGCACAGTTGTGATCCAACAAGAGAACTACACAGCACAAGAAACTGTCAAAACATGTGGACTGATCAAGGTACCGTTTGGATCGCCGGGATTCATGGGTCTACATTCTGTGAACTTGTGGTACTACGTGGCCCTGCGGACCACACAGCAGAATCGATCAAGGTTTCGTGGCCGTGCGGACCGATGAGGTCACCCTTGACGTCATCTTTCCAGTGTCCAACATTCCAACAACACGCCATATCAACCATCACAGGAAAAAAAAGAAGCAAGACACATCTCATGTGGAGAACATGCTGCAAACGCGGGCGTCGTCCCTTCATTCATTCCAGGCTGAGGTCCCGGCCAGCTAGTAGCGCTCCCCCCACTCTGCCTGTTGACATGCCTGCCCATGTATCTGTCCGATCGACGTGACCACCGCCGGCACGCCATTTCCATTCCATCGTGGAGGCACAGTGTCGCATCGCATGCACCAAGTTGTACTACACTAGCCCGCGAGTCCCTCCCCACGATGCCACAACAACAGCACCGCTAGCTCCAGCCTCCAGCGCATGCCATTGCCATGCCACATCGTGTCGTCGTTGATCGGGCACGGCAGGGGTCTGGCCGCGCCGGCGCCGGCCTAACCGCAACTGCAAGTGCACTCCACGCCATGCCAATGCCATCGGAGAGGAGCAATTAGCAAAAGCAAGCAACCGGGAAAGAACTGCCCGCCCCGGCCGGCGCACAGGGACAGGGCGCCGAGGCGGCGGGGCGACCGGCCGATGGACGAGTCGAGTGGAGTGGAGTGGACCACGGCAATCGGCAACGACGAGTCACGGCCGACGCGACAGCCACCGACGGCGGCGCGCGCGCGACTTGTGGTGACTGAAAAAGTGCAGGAGGGCGGTGGAAACCTGGTGGTGGTAGGCAGGCAGAGGCAGTGTGGGCTGGTGCCCCCCCCACCCAGTGGCTGCTCTGCTCCACGGCGGGTGCGAAGTGGAGGCAATGATTTGGTCCCGGCGGAACGGAAACGAACGAGACGGGGTGCTAGGTTTCAGACTTTCAGTTGGGCATCGGTCGGTGCAGTTCTCGGCGCGCGGCCGTGGCTGTGCCATGAGCCAGCCAGAGTGCCCAAGTGGGAGAATGGGAGGAGATGCTAGCTGCCTGCCCCGACGTCGCACTGCTCTAAAAATGCCGTATTGGGAAGGAGGGGCGAGTGGAACGGGCAATAGCCAACCTGCATGGTGTTTCGGGATTCAGATTCCAGTTTGGTGGTGACATGACACGGACAGTCCAGCCGGCAGCCGTGGCGCGTCCGTTCCCGCGGCGGCGGCGCTTGATGCGACCGAGCCAACACCTTTTGCCTTTTGGAGGACTCTCCATCAAGGCACGGTTAGTGGGGATGGCAACGTGTCGAGAATTAATTAAGCAGGCACTGAGCCCTCCATGCATGGGTCATCCGACCCGAACGACCCGGACCAACCCGCTCAGAAAAAACCCGATCCGATCCGACCCGACAAATGCCTCGGGTGGACGCGGGCCATGCATTTCAACCCGATGAAAAATTCAGGCCGAGCACGGGCCGAAATTTAAACCCGCGGGCCGACCCGGCGGCCCGACCAAAAACACCCTGCAACCACGCTCGGCCCAGCAGGCACCAGGCAGTAAGCAAATGGCAAGATGCGCATCCTGCGAGGCTAAGAGAAACGGCAAGATCCGCATCCTGCGAGGCTGCGACGATGCGGCGGGCAGGAAGAAGCTAGCAGGTGGCGTCTCCGTCCACCTGTCTGCACTGCGACAACTTTTGAGAGCTCAGGTAAGCTGTGCGCTAGCCGAGCTGTAGGGAGATTAATAAAATACTGCTTGCCGCAAGCCCGCAAGCACACTAATTCTGTTTTGTCTATTGCTAGATCGGCCATTGTTGTTTTGGTTTAGAACATGGCAATTTCAACGGAGCAGTAGGCTGCCAGGCAACAGCAGGATGGTGCCGAGCAGGATGATTTTCGGTTGCAAATGGATGGCTGTCGGGTCGTCAGGCTGACCCGCGGGCCGTCGGGTCGGCCCGTGGGCGGGCTCAGGCTAAGATTTCGATTTTTGGTCGGGCCACGGGCGGGCTCGGGTCAGAAGATTTTCTGTCAGGTTTTCTATGACCCGACCTGAATCCGATCCGACCCGACCCAAGAAATGCCCTCTACCCTGCACAATGCAACCACGTTATGAGCCAGACGAGAGAGTCGTAGGAGATGAATTCCACGATATTTCTCGCCCGTTTAACACTATCTCCTCCCAACATTTTGTTTATTCAAAATTGAATTAAACATGCCTCGTATCTATATGACCGAGCAATAAATATAAATATCATTCCACCAAATTCATAAGATGATTTATAACGTAACTTCATCTGACACAGTGGTTCCACGAACCTTACAAAACTACCCAGCAGTCCCGAGTTCAAGGCATGAACCGTCCGTATGGTTTCGCAGCCCGCTTGCAGACAGAATATCGGATCCATCATGTAGGTATACTCGATAACAAAGGACAAATGACAAATCCCAGCAGGAAAACAGGCGTCGTCACTTCAGGGCATTTGAAGCACACTGGCTATCAGCCAGCGAACTTATACAAAATGTGCAGCCAAAGCAAGCCAGCAACACGTTTCACAAGGAAATTGTTGTAAAAAGGTATCTAAAAACTTAAAAATACATGGAATCCGATGCTAACATCACAAACAAAAAGTAGCACACAAAACGTTGCCCTGCCAGGTATGAGTCTGGTACTGCAAAATCACAGCCTCCTTCCCCTTCTACCACCCTTCCTCCTAGTGCTGTCAGTTGGGACTGGAGTCACGTCCTCTGTTCAACAAACATGGAGGGACAACAAAACGGTTAATCTCAAGTCCACATCAAAAAGGAAATTACAAGTTGATGAATAGGTGTGAGCAGACATTAACAGAAAGGCGTGAAAACCAATTGAAAACAATGTCTAGCGCAATCCAAGTGTAAAGGGTAATACAAAGAAACAGGAAGGCAAGACCACCTAGCATCAAGGTATACTATGAATGCAGATAGTGCTCTATCCAGAGCAATCTTATAAGATAAATAACAGTGTGCTCACCAATGCGTCCAATCTTCATGCCAGAACGCGCAAGCGCCCTAAGCGCAGACTGAGCACCAGGGCCTGGAGTCTTTGTCTTGTTTCCACCAGTAGCTCGGAGCTTAATGTGCAGAGCAGTGATTCCAAGCTCCTACAGACCATTTGCACATTAAGTATGGCAAGACAGTTGACGAGACGGCATTCGAACTAGTAGCTTGGTACCTTGCATCTCTGTGCAACATCTTGAGCTGCAAGCATAGCTGCATAAGGGGATGATTCGTCACGGTCTGCTTTGACCTTCATGCCACCTGCCAAAAATGATTTATGAAACCATGAATTTACATCCCTAAGTAATAACATCAAATAAATCTGATAGATGTAAAGTTTAGCAGTCCACAGAAGCAAATTGTGTAAAATATAGAAACAAATTATCAGAAGGATATACAGTGGACTCAACAAAGTGAATGTCAATGTAAAATATAGACAATCGTACTGAAACAAAAGTTGATGTGAATTGCAAGGCAACTGCAGAAAACGACTATTGTAAAATACATGACTGACAGCATACATCTTCTGCACACACAAGATGGAACTAGTGAACAAAAGGCCAAATTGCAAAGATGTAAAGTAATCAGGTTGCAGGTTTAATAAAATAAATTTATAAACAGTGCAGATATAATCAAGTAGGTGACCAAGTACAAGAAACCACTCATCCAGCAGTATAATCAGTATCACTATAATGCCGAAGTATATTATCAAGCTTTGCTCCAGTAGATGCATAAAGTGTTCCTCTATACTAATGTACCGGACACCATTACACGTATAAAAATGCTGACAGAATTGTAAAGCTAAATCTGAAGTTTTCGAACAAAAGAACTTATGATGCCGACTTTAGTTAAGCGAACCATTTCACATAGCAAAAGACGCAAAGGGTGAAGAACTCAGGAAAAGCAAGGCAGCAAAGGAGCGGCGTGCTGACTCTTTCTGCAGGGAATGCAATGACAAAATAGAGACACCTGAAACAAAGTTTGCAGGGAAAAAATGTTTAGAGAACAGCTTTGCCCATCTTGTGGATTTTGCATGGCTTGACATGCTCCCACTGAAACCAAACTATCTTAAAGAACGCAATTCCAAAGAAAATGAACAGACAGCAGAACCAAACACCTGTGGTAAGAACCAATAACTTGAGAAGATCTGTTACGGCCTCATTAACATGATCATGAGTAAATTTGAGCAAAAGCAAAAAGGCCCAGAGAGACCATGGGTGGGTGGCCACAACATGGAAGAAAACTGGCAGCCCGGCACAACATGCACCAACTCCGGAGTCGGGATCAACAGCATGTTCGGCATCCCCAGGAAACCACCCCCAATTGAGTGTCAAGGACGATTTCCCCGTTTCTGCACTGGTCACCGCTCTGCTGTGGCATGGACATTCTATGGATTAAACAGGTTTGTATTGAAGAACAGGGGAGAGAAGTGAGAGAAGATGCAAGAGGCTGACAATGCTGGAGCGAGAGGCAGCCAAAGTCGAAGAGAAGCCATCAGCGGACAGCACCACGCCACCACCCGACTTCAGGAGCCGCAACAGCAAACAGAAAAGAAATCATCTCCAATGAAAATGAGAGCACAAGAAAGAAGAGGTCATGGGCAACAATTTTACAAGTAGCCCGAGCAAGCAGTAGGCAGGTGGCAATTGATTTGTGGCCAGCCGCTGGAGATGCTGGGTTGTGAGAGAAGAGAGGGTAAGCGAGGGGGCGAAGGCAGCTCTGTGCTTGACACTTGAGATGAAGAGATTAGCCATTATTGTGGTGTGCTGAATGGGCCAGACTATGCAGCCTAAATTACATTTTTCATTTGTGAGTTTGTACTGATGACGTTATTGTTATGTAACTACATGCAGGGTATATCTTTGATCATCAACCGAGATGGGTTGGAAACACTTGTATTGAACTACTCTCTATGAAATATGGTACAAAACTATATGGTGACTAAATTAATGGAATCCTCTTTAGAAAACATGTTCGCTTCCAAAACCTAGACATCTCCAGTTGATTTGGCAAAGAGTTGCAAGAGTGATGATCTCAGCAGAAGCATTGCAAGAAGCAGCTACTACATGCTGGCCATAAACTACAGGAAACTCAATGCCAGGTTGAAGACACCTGGAACAGAAACAGGAAGAAAAGAAGTTCTGGAGAAAAACTCCCCAGAACCTCGTTGTCAATTTTGCATGGCTATGACTCGACACGCTCCCACAAAGCAAAAGGGAGGCGATCTTAAGGGCCATGCATACAAAGAAAACTCAAAAGCTCAGCGACCAAACAGCAGGCTTCAAATATGCACTATCACAAATATAACATCAGCAGTATCATGCAGTTATACAACATGTACCTCAATGCAACTAAGTACCATAGTTTGTAACAAAGAAACAGCGCACTGTCATGGCATATATTAACAAAGTACCATGCTTAGTAAACGTGGCCTAGCATGATCCCTTTTGAGCAGTCATAAGCTCAAGGCCAAACTGAATAAGTCACCTGGACATGTGAATGTAAACTTGAAACCTTAACATCAACCGAATGGCATTCCAGGTGCCAATAATTCCAATCATACTTCACTTATAGTTAATTGTTAAAATGTACATAATAAGCTCCCTTATTTATCTTACAAGCTACAGCTTCGGTAAAACATAAACATTTCAGGAGATTAACATAACTTGTGCAGAAGAACACCCCTAGTATTCCAAAGTCAGAATAGCAACTCTATCCTAAATGATGGTGAACCATGTCCACAGCTCATTGGCATGACATGCCACACAGTACAACACAAAGGTCGTATAAAAGGATTCCAGTTCAGTACATAAATAAGGAGACCAATAAAAGCGCCAGATACCAAAACTACTATCGCTACACAGCAAACAAGACTAGATCATGAGTAATAACAGTACCAACTTTATGACCAGAGCCAGGGTTTCCTATTTACCAGTGATGCGGACGAGCGTCTCCCTCCCCGACAGATCCGTGATATGCTGCAACAGCAAACCAGATATAACCGTGTTTCAGACTCAGCACATAGCAGTATAGCACCACGCCCCGCCTAGAACAAGTGAACAACAAGCACAGGTAACACAAAATGGAGTGGCGAGGTATTGGGGATACTCACGATAAAGGTATCATTGAAGGAGGCGAAAATGTGCGCAACGCCGAAGACGTACTCGCCTTCGCGGACGGCAGGGCCGAGCGTGACGTTCTCCTCCTTGGGCTCCCGCGTCTTCTTCCTCCCGGACTGCACACCCCACAGGCAAGGCCAGGGCAGGATCAGCACATGGGGTGGAACAACTGTAAGACTAGGAAGGAACGAGATGAAGGGGTGGCGTTACCATGGCTGCGACCGCGTGCTCGCTGCTGGCTGCGGCGGCGGCTGGGAGAAGAAGAGAAGGCTAGGGTTCGGAGGGGGAGACGAGACGACGCGAGTCGATGAGGAAATGTGTAGTGTAGAGAACTAGAGGTAAACCCCGGGTGCAGAGTGGGCCAACAGCTTGGGCCTTTTATGTTCTTTTATGGGCCGGGCGGGCCTATTAATACGTTTTTAAGTGTATTTTGAACTAAAAAGTCGTTATTTAAGCTATATTATAATGATCTGTAAGTTAAATATCCCCAAATCCCCCTCAAAAAAATTTAAACACCCCCAAATTACATATGTCTTGTTATAGATTTGTTAAGTTGAAATAATCTCCCATAATATAGTTTATAGATTATGATAAATTATGATAGTCTAGAATGTATAGATTAAATAAGTTATACTTTAAACAGAGATTTTTGTTTCCACTTAAAATTATTTAATCTGGATTGTATAATTTTACAAACAGAGTGTAAGTCCAAGTCCAAGTCCATTTAACTCCTTCAACTATCATCGTCGTTCAAAATTTTTCCCTAAACCATTTATACCGGATATCTTATAATCTTGTCCAATTGCATGTACTCGCACCTCTGCGTGGCTTATTAAATATTTTAACGTAATGTAACAAAAGTGAGCACCATAAAAACATTTTTTATTTGAGGGTGGCTAAATCACTTGTAGTTGGGGGGGTCCGGTCGAGAGGCAGGTAGACGTGCAAGGCAGCGTGCACGGTCTGATATGCAGTAGAGTAGAGCGTGCCCATAGATGTGTATGTTTATTTTGTACGGCCATGTAACTTAAAATTCATGAAATTATACATTCATCTAACTTCTTGTCACATACAACCTTTTTATTCCCTCCATCGTCTTCAAAATGTAAAGCACGTGTGTATTTTTAAAAGTTGGACTTCTTACATTAACCTTTGACCAACATGTTACGATAAATTGGAAAGTGTGTGCTTAATTTTTTATAAAGATCAGATTCGTATTAACGCAAATGAAATATTTTAGGCAATTTCTTGTCGCCTAGGACATTATTGTGGTCTCCAACTAACTACGTCTATTTGAGAACAATAAATGTTCAAACAAAATATTTGACAACGATGGAACATAATATAATAGAATGTCAACATGAGCAACCTAAAAATCTTTTATGCTTTCCACATAATAATTGCTAAAATATTGCTGTGGCGGATCTTCGTTTAATCAGAAACAAGGCCGTGGATGTTGCAATCTGCAACGACAGCATTGAAATTGTTCAAAGGTACCAACAACTCGAATATGACCTTGCACAACTACAAGTCAATGAAGACGCGCAGGCCGTCATGAGCCAGCTGTATCGGTATTCCTTCTCTATAATCACACAAGCTTGGAGATTAGACATGTCCCTTAGGCTTAAGAAAAAAATAGAGGAAGAATGTCTACACACGGACGTACCTGATAGACCATTCTTCCAACATCTGGTTTTCTCTCTGATGCTCAAAAAAATGCCTCATTCCAATTAACAAAGCTCTTTTAGGATGGATCCTCTTTATAGCATCAAGACTCTGTGAAAATAGAACATTGGTTTCGTACTGAAGAACACTTGACAATTTGTTAAGGAAATCTAATTAAAAAACTTCAAGGCACATATCAGACAAGTATTAAGAAATCTTTGAAAAATAACCTCGCTCAAAGTTAAATGGGTGCTGAAAGAATCTCCCTGTTCAAAACATGAACTTTGTGTCAGACCATCAACATATTTCGCAGTATATGAAATTTATTTGTATGAGATGACGGCCATGTGGCACGGGCTCACCACTCCATGCAAAGAGTTTGCCTCTAGTATAAGAAGGTCAAGTTGTCCAGCACCAGACTTTGAAATAGCTGGAGGCAAAAAGACTCATCATCATCGTAGTATTCCGTTCAGTGACACGGAGCAGCAAAAGATATTAAGGAACCATGTGAATTTATGATTTGGAAGTGTCAATGCTACTTGTACTTGATAGCTGATGTGTATTAAAACTCTGATCTTTGAGAAACATACTGAAAGGTGTTTTACTATTGAATTTGATCAGCTGAAACCTGAAATCACTGGATTCAGTGTGTATATTTAAGATTTTCAAGACTTTTGGTACCCCACATACCATTTGACATTCAGTTTTAGCAACAGTAAACAATTACCTGCTGCATTATCAACCACAATCATAATTAACATCGAGAATTCTGAATGCAGTTGAACAGTAATACTGTCTTCCTATTATGTTAAAATTAAACCCTAATGTATCTCAGTGAAAACCATTATGACTTACGCTGACGATTAGAAATATTCCCACTAATTATTATTCCATAAAAGAAGCGGCCTAATTATCTGAGCAAAGAACGATGGAGCAAGATTTTTCTTTACCATGCTCGGTTGTTGGTAGAAATCTAGAGACATCAGATAAATATGCAACTTTGGACCTCCTCCCAAATAAAAATCCTAAACAAATGTATCCCTCTCCGTGCATTACCTGAACAGAGAATAGCGAAATAAGTAAACAGTCCAAAGAGGCAAACATGTAACAAGATCAAAGGAATTCTCTGCGGAGCTGGTTCTTACTGGCAATGGCACAAACTCTAGCCCTGACGCTACAAACGGTTTGTTGACATCATCGTCAATTATCTTCCAATCAATTTGCGCAGCTTGGGCATCCTCATCACCATCCTCCGGCTTCTGCTCGACCAAGTAGGGGAATCTTCTTGCGATGCTGTAAATTCAGTGGCTGGTATTACATGATATGCTGTGTTTGTGATTAAAGATTTAATGTGATGCAGTTGTTCTAAGGTCATTCAGTTCACTGGGAAAGCATGAGATGGAGATGAACCTGTCCATTGTGAATTGTGTGAGAAAAATAGGAATTCGCTCAATATTATTTCTGTCATTTCTTGGCTGTACCACCCAGACTTCATCAAGGCCTAAGACAGCATCTGCGTGCTCATGAGTCAGGATAATCTGCACTGTATAGAACCCTCTTAGTCCTGCTTTCAAGATTAGAATGGAGACTGGAGAGGGTGAGCATCAATTGTGTTCGGAAAAATAATGCACTGTCAGATCTCACCGAATCAACGAAAGGAACTTTGTGGCGGACAAACCACCGGAGGACTTGTTCTCTGAAGGTTTTGCCGATGTCGATTAGGATGTATTTGTGGGTTCCATCGTCATGGCAATAATCTATCAAGAGGGAGGTGTTCAGCCTGAAAGCAAACAGGCATATCCCATATGCATTTGAGCACTGCTGAACGTACAGCTTGAGTACAACTCGAGACCCAATGGTTATAATCAGTGCAATGGAAAGCTTATAATTGAAATGGTAATTTGGTGCAAGGCTGTGCAGGGTTATACTCCAAGCATTTCCCTATGTATTTTGTCACATAAGGACTGGTACGATGTTCTTGCCTCCGTTTCCAATTCCAAATACTGCCCGGCAGTTTTGAGCAACGCAGCATACCAAGGCGCTCCACTTTTATAATATAAAAATTTCCAAAGTGCCCACACCCAAAGATATCTAACTATATATCTAAAACGTTCATGTGGTGAGAAAAGATATTTTAAAGGAACAAAATAAGAAATTACTGTACTGAATTTGTAGAGACGTGAAGGGCCAATTATTCGGGAACAAATAAAGTGACCTAAGGTTCAAGTATTTAGAAACAGGGTTCAGTATATATGAAACTAAAAAAAATACGGTTGCCAAATGGATCAACAAGTCATGTTGATTGAAGCTGATTTTCGTTGCGCGCACCTGTAGTTGGGGTTCCGCTCCGGCGGGAGGGAGAGGCCCATGGAACAGACGGCGCAGGGCGGCGTGGACGGCCTGAGGAGGCACCGTGTGTCGGGCAGCGCGCCGGAGCAGCCCGTGCCCAGGAAGATGAGCGACGACGGCGGCGACGGGGCCACCGCGCTGCTGCCCCCGGTCGTCGGCGACTTCGACGGATCGGACTCCATCTAATCCCTGGATTATGAGAGTTCGGATGCCTCGCGGTCGCAGGGAAGGAGCCTGGGCTCGGTCTCGGTGCAAATCCTGCTCTCGGTCTCTTCCTCTTGGCCCTTGCTCGGCTTGTTTATTGGTGGCGGCGGGCCGGCGGCCGCGCGGCGGGAAAGTTTTGTTTTCCTCGCATTTGTTATTGACTCCGGCAAGTATTCGCGACTTGAGTGGCCTTCCTCTTCCGTAGAAACTTCATACACATGGTGAAGTTTTATACAGTAAAGAGTGTAATACAAACTAGTTTTATGTGTTCCAGTAAACAGTGTAATACAGTACCTTCGGTTTTAAATAGTACAAATGACACCATTGGCTTTTAGTTGAAGTTTAACTATCTATCTTATTAAAAACAAGTAAACCGTATATATTTCATTTGCTTTTGACTTACTTTTATCGACACGGTGTTATATATTATCCCTGATCAGCTGCCGTTTTCTTACTGTTGCTGTCACAGCTTCTTCCAGCTTGTGCTGCAGCTACAACACCGTCAAAGTGCGGAGCTACAGCTCAGCTGAAAAATATAGCAGCTGATCGGTCGTGTTAGAAAAAGTGAACGCAGTGGGGTATTAGGCTATCTCCGGTGGATGGAGTAAATGTGATGTCTACCGTACTGTTTGACACTGTAGCGCTACTGTAGATAGAAAAGAAAATAGTTGAAATAGTGGATGAATAGGGATAGTCAGTGTTTTAGACATTCCCGTTAGGGATGGTCTTACATGACTCTTTCGACCACAAACAACTTTTTTTAATTTACGTAATTACAACTTCTTATTATTGATAATTGAATATTTTTTTTTGGAGCCTCTTGATCTTTATGAGACGCTGATCATCATTTGGTGGGATATTTAATTAATTGCCATCGTTACAAACGACACATCTCCAATTGCCATTCTTATAATAGAAATTACATATTTGCTATTCCTGCATAAAAATTCCTAAGTATTTGCCAATTTTGCCTCCGTGGCGGGCCACGCAGGCAATCCACGGTGGCAAAGGTAGGGAAGAAGACATAAATGCCCCTCCTCCCAATAGCCGCTGACGGGTGGGGCCCAATCGCAGCTTCATCTTCAAGCTTCAGTTTCTTTCGCTGGCTCTTTTCCTAGTCCTGCCCCATCCATGCTCCTTTCCACACCAGCCACGCCCGCCGCCCTCGGCCACCACGCCCGCTGCCGCCGGCCATGCCTATCGTCGCCCCTACTTGCCACGCCCATGCGTGCGCGCTCGCGGCCTCCGTGTCGTGGCCGGCCGCGCCGCTGTGTGTCCTCGCCCCCCTTTCTCCGCACGCAGCCGCGCCGCTGCGCGTCCTCGCCATCCCCGCGATGCCTATGTTCCCGCGCCCGGCCGTCGTCCCCGCCAGCCCCGCGTGCCTCTGCTTCCCTTTCCGTCCTACAGCGAGGATGGAAAAGGTCCTCCAACAAATCCGTAGCACATATGCTTCTTTGTCGTGAGGATGTCGGTAGGCTCGGCTTCTGGAAGCGCGAGCGCGTCGAGGCCAGCGCCGGCGCCGGAGCCGGAGAGCAGGTAGGTGAGCGCGCACATGACGCCAACCTCGGCGTTGAACGCAGCGATGTAGTCGGCCGTCTCCTCCAGCAGCCCCTCAACGTGCATGCCCTCTGTACGTCCGGCACCAGCTGCCGCAACAGCGCCACCTACTCCTCCATCACCACCTCTTATTCCTCCTTTTCTTGCTGACCATCGTCCCCTGCTCCTCCATCAGCACCGCGCTCCTCGGCCGCGCCTGCAGCGGCTTACTGCCCATCGAGGCCACCTCCTCCGGTGTCGGGGATGCGACGACGACGACGCGGCCGCCCAGCGCGAGGCCCCACGACGACCGCGCCAGCCCTAGCTCCGTTGCTGCCTTGATGCGAGGGTGGAGGCTGCGCCGAAGCGGCGGAGGATGGCGTCGAGGAGGTGCAGAAGTAAGAAGAAGAAGAACCTGGGCCCACAAGTCGGTGGGAGAAGGGGAGCGAGGAAGAAACAAGGCAGGGGCACAACGATCTTTTCTCGTGCCTTCGCCACGCTGGAATGCCTCCATGGCCTGCCACGTAGGTGAAATTGGCAAATAGTTAGGAATTTCTATGCAGAGATGGCAAATATGTAATTGCCATTATAAGGATGGCAATCAAAGAGATGCCGTTTGTAACGGTGGCAATTAGTTAAATATCCCTCATTTGGTAGACTAAAATGTTAGCATACATGAAATCACATAATAATTTAAAACACAATGCCATCAATTTGTAGATTGGAATCTTAGTGGTCATTAGGTCTCATGATAATCAAAAACATCTAGCCATAGACCATAACCTCAGTAGCCACTTGATGTATTGTGTTTTTTGAATAAGTACTCGCATATGCTATTAAAAACAACATAAATACCCATGCGTCTTAATTATCCACCTCTGTTATTATGAAAGAAAATGTGAAATAACCCTCTGAACTCATATCAAATTACCAACATTCAATATTATGGTTGACAATCTAAAAAAACATGTATAAGTTTTTTATCAAAATTAATACTTCTGTCATTAGTTAAAATAAATAAAAATAGCTAAATCTATATCGAAGTTACCAACATATATACTATTATGAAAAGATTAAGCAAATAAAAATATATCTATATATATTTGTAAATTATTAACTTTTACTACAAAATCAAATCCCTAATTATGAACTTTTACTACAGAATCAAATCCCATAGGGATCTATGCATAATCCATGCATAAACACCCTAGAATTGTGTTTCTTCCCAACATTCCTATTCTTTTACCATTAATTACTACTTGTGTTTATCAGGTTGAGCTCTATACATCAGTACACCCCCTACAAGGACGTATTGTCGTATGTGATATTTGTTTCACAGACAGACGAAATATCCAGATGACGAGAATACTGAAACCTGGCCGCGCCATAATAACAGAAAGAAAAGGTACCAGACGGTTTCTGCTAATACTAGAAAATAGAAAATAGAAAAATAATAAAAAAAGTAAACGAAAAACTATTGACAGCTGTGGGATTTGAACCCACGCCCTTTCGGACCAGAGCCTAAATCTGGCGCCTTAGACCACTCGGCCAAACTGTCGTAACTTTTTCAAATAATAAACAGTTTACTTATGTTATTTAATCCTGTGACTGCACTCTTCCCGCATATGGTAGCGCCTGCCGGGCCGCCGGCTGCCGTGCGCCCAGCGCAGGTTTGCGCAATCTGACGCTGATGTCTCTGAATTCCGCAGCATACGGCCGCTGCTTTAGAAGCATGCGATCCTTGTTTAATCCAGCGCTCAGGCTGGCCGCAGCGGTATCCTCTAAGGCCCTGTTTGGATTAGAGGTGAAACTTTCACTTCCTGCGTTTTTTCTGTGAAATTGAACTGTTTTTTGTAAAATTTCCATACGATTCCTGTGAAATTCCTGCGTTTCAAACGGGTCCTAAACTTCATCCCTAAATTGATATTTGCAGGCTTTTTTAAAAAAATTGGTCCTTTAAATCATATTTTGCTGCAGCAGTACCTTCTATTGTAAGCATGTATACATCCTGCCTCCCTCCCTAGGCCGTCGCCGACCGCGCCTCCATTGTGCCGCCGCCAGCCCCCACTAACGCTGCCAGCCCCACCAGCGCCGCCCTAGACGCTGCCACCGGCTGCACGCACCGCCGCCGGGCCGCAGGCACGCCGCCAGCCCCCCAAGACGTCGTGCGTACCTTCACCCAAATCCGTCCGACCGGCCATGCGCGGCGTCTCCACTGCCAACTCACGCCCCACCGCCCGCAGGCAGCAACCCCACCACCGGCTCGCGCATCCCGATTCCCGAACACGGAGAAAGGGAGCTTCTTGTGAGGCGGCCTGCTCGCCGACGCCAGTGGCCCACTCACCGATGGCAACGAGGACTTGGACGATGGCTCTCTGGCAACGCCTCCGCTTTCGAATGCTGCGGACTCCGTCGCGACGGCCGCCGCGACGGGCTTCCCTGTCTCGTTGCTTCCTTGTCTTCCAGCGCGCTTCTCCGCCTGTGCGAGCCCACGCCGGCCGGCCTATACCCCACGCGTGGCTGCACTCATGGTCGCCCGCCTCTGCCCATGCGACGCCGCGCTCGCCATCACCGGCCTCCGCTCCGCGCGCAGCTGCGCTCGTCTGCGCTCGTCATCGCCCACCTTCGCCCGCGCGACGCCGCGCCGCCAGCCTCCACTCCACCTCCACGCACGGCTGCACTCGCTGTCGCTCGCGCAAGACCCCACTGGCCGCGCATGGCCGCGCTGGACTTCGCTGCAGACTCCTTCCCTTTCCCCGCCTCCGTCGTCAAGCAAGAGCCACACAAGCTAGAGGAATTGGAGGACGTCCCGCCAACCCCCACATTTCCACGATCTCGCCCTCGCCCTGCAATTTGCGGGGAGCTGTACCGGATGCCGCTGCATCAGTTTTTTGCTCTTCCCTGCCGTATTTTGCAGATCCCGGACCCTTTACGGATCACCGCTACGGACAGCCTTAGAGCGCGTCATCCGCACGACGGTGACAGTTTATAAGGCTAACTACAAGGAGAATTGACAAAATAGAAAATCTGGCACTGTTTCGGCATTGTTCTGCTCGTACAAAGTGGAGTGGTGTTTGAAGATTGGGGATAGGGACGTTGGTTGAAGATAGCCTAATGATGGAGATTATAATTATCTAGCCGGAGAGGTAGCGATTAAAGATGGCAATGGGGATGAAATATCCGCCTACCCGCGGGCAACAAACCCGATGGGTAAGGATACGGGTGTGAGTTTACGCCCACGGGTAAAGATATGGGTGTGAGTTTACGCCCGATGGATATTTATTCGCGGGCGAAGAAATTTAGTATCCGCACCCGCATACCCACATACCCGTCTAACATGTGGACCCCCATAAGTGGTCTCTATGTTTAATTATTTGCTTGTTGTAATGTAATGATGTGAGACTAAATGTATGAACATCATGTAAGTATGAGTCTTAAACTAAATGTGTAAACATGTTGCTTACTATTTGTTATGTTGATTTGTTGAGTCTAAAATATGTGCTACATGTGTTCATTTATGAGCTCTTATTCTAATTGTTTGTGGGTAAACGGATATATCCGCGGATATGTGGTGCCCGCGGATAGCGGATGTGGGCACGGTTGTCTGCCCATGGCGGATAGCGGGCACGGGCGCGGGCACGGGTTTTTCTCGCGGGTACGGACATGAGAGGGTAGTATCCGCGCGGATATTACCCGTTGCCATCTATAGTAGCGATCGTCAGCGAAATGCAGCATATTCGGTGGGGTTATTTCAACTAGAGTCCCCTGCATAGTGCAAACAATCATTGGGCCATTGTCTTCGCCGTTCAGACACGGGTTTACCAAACACAAAGCATGCTCCGACAACAATAGAGCCAAGCCACTTTTTCCATAACCAAACACTACTAGGGATGGAATAGGACAGTAATCCGAGTGTTTTCTTTCTTTTTGTCTTTTTTTCTTCCACATCAAATAAATAGGATATAGAATTTTTAATCAAATTCATATTCTTATATTTGGTGTCAAGCTTGCTTATATTCATAAAAAATACATCTTAAATTCATTCTCAATACCTGTTTAGTAGAGCTCCAATCACAGCTTCTACGAAGGGAACCTTTGAAGCTCTGACAAACAGTGATATCCTAATAATCACTGTCATAGTGAATCCTTGTGAAATGGCTATTTGAGTGCTGCGATAACGTTTTGTATTGATCGTGTAATCTTGTTGATGTTCCAGTCCAACTGGTCGAAGTTGTAGAGTTGCTTTTGGTGCGAGATCTTATGCGTCGCGGGTTGATGTCAATCCAACTGGCCATTTATGATCGATTGGTTGTTCGAACTAGCACTGGTTAAAGGCCAAAGTTGATCAAACCAAATTTGAGCATGCTTGAATCTAGATAAATATTTGATCAAATAATAAAAATTTTGTCATAGAACTTATTTAGGACCCAAATGAGGCATAAAAAATGTTATTTGACTAAATATTTCTCTAAATTCAAACATGATCAAATTTTGGCTTAGTTAGTTTTGGCCTCAAACCAATCGGACACGTAACGGAATGGTCAGTGTTTTCGGGGTATGGTGCCTTCTAGTGGGTGGTCGGCGGACCAAAATTGTGAGGCCTCGTATGCACCTCCATAGTTGTACGGTCTGAGGACTAGAGATGTGCAGTGTACCCTCTTAGTTGTGTGGTGTGTCGATTGCCGGGTTCGTTCAGTCTACGGCATAGATCCGATTCACCGGTTAACCGGTAAAAGTACGTGTAAAGGTGGGCGTGGTTCACCCGTGGACCGAACCGAACTCGACCCACCAATCCATACAACGTGCTTTGGAGCATTTGGTTCGCTCCATGTGCCCCGATGGATAGCACGGGTCGAACCAAGTAGCCTCCAACTGCTCAAGCAGCCACCCCCGCCACCTGTGATCTTCTCCAGGAGCTCTGCCGCTGCGCATCGAGCGCCACGCCGCTCCACAGCCCAGCATCCGCCACCAATGTCGGCGCCGCCGCCGCATCGTCGTTCAGCCCGTCCGGCATCATCCGGTGACTAGGTGAGCAGAGCGGGCAGATGGAGTGCGTGCGCATGCGCGCAGCGGCAAAGAACCACTGTATTGGGAGAGAGAATAGCCAAGGAGAAAGCTAGGGAACAAGCAGCTTCTTGGGAAAAGGCACCGAACTCGAAGAAATGGGGATCTGGAGCCGACGTGCGCATGGCGGTGACAAGGACCTCGGTGGGGCGGCGGCCACGGCGGCCATCTTCATCACTTTCGTCCTCTGCTTCTAGCTCTTCCTCTGCGTCAAGCATTACTGCGGGGCCGTGCTCACCATCGGCGCTGCCGGCGCACCGGCCGCGCGAGCTTTGTCTTCGCGGGCGCCGCGGGTGGCTGCCACGGCACCGGCTCCGGTGGGCTTGGTGAGGCTGCCATCGCCGCGCTGCCATGGAGGGAGGTGGCCTGCGGAGACCCGCCCGCCGACTGCGCTGTCTGCATCACCGAGGTCGCCGCGGGGGAGGCCGCGCGAGTGCTTCTCCAGGAGAGGTCCTCCGACGAGGCGAGCAAGCAGGATATCACCGGTGAGCTGCGGCGAGCGGGCGATCTCCATCGGCGGGAAGGGAACAGCAAGCGAGGCCGGGCAGGAGGAGCAACAGCAAAGCGCGGGCGAGATAGATGGGAGCAGCAGGTGAGGCCAAGCGGGAGGAGCAGGGGCAAGCCGCAGCTGGGAGGGAAGAAGGTACGGCGGCATCGGTGGGCGGAGCCGTCAGTGTTCAGTGGCAGCTGACGGGTGGATCGAACCACACGATCTTTTGGTTATTGGATTTTTGCTATGGATCATAGAAAGGACCCATTTAGACTGCATTTACGAAATGGGTCGACGAACCATCGGTTCGACCCGCCCCACCCCATCTATAAGTACGTGAAGGAAGGCCCTTTATATGCCCGGTATATATCGGCATAGAGACCCCGATGGCCGTACGTCCACGATTTGTTGACCGGATTAGAGCCAAGACGGAGCTACAGCCTACAGTTCAAGCTATAGCGGCAATGCAGCTCCAATTTCGCCTCGATAGATAGATAGATGACCCACAATGATGTGACGATGAGCTGTATACAAAGGTTTCCTACAACGTTCTTCTACACGCTGTAAAAAACGAGTTTTTTAAAAATCTTTTTTACCTAGAAAGGCATAGGTATATTTCACGCTGGTTCCAGTTTGAAAAAAATTAGAAAGAGATGGAAAGACCCAAAACCTATAGATGTAAAATGTTTCATCCACTTTCTCTTTTTATTTTTCATCTCATTTTATATATATACCCACGTATTACTTTTTTTCTATTGTTTTTAATGAGAAAGGAATGACGTCAATCAATCAATTAGGTCTTTTTCTTTTAATTCTATTTTTTTTTCTATTGGTTTATTCTTCGTCTCATAACACGTGCGTGTTGTACATACATCTATGTTAGTATTATTAAAAAAAAATCATAGAAAGTACAGCAGGTAGGCAATCAGCGTGTCGTGAGACCTCAGGTTTAAGTCTATCGTCATTCCATCAGACATTCAGACGTCTACAATCAGCTAGCACTCCGTACGATGATAAGCTATAAATCAAAGAATTATATATATCCATGATAGTGCAGCGCTTACAGATTTTAGACGCGGTCAATTGTTGGAAAGGCAGATGCATGCATGCTTCCTAGTACTCCCTCGAGGCCTCGACTCCCTGAATTTCCAGGAGAAAGGTGATCATTCTGATTACACACGCCGATGACTTGGTAGTACAGTATCAGTATATAGAAACATATTGTACCGGAAATTAAAAAGGGTAGGAGCTGATCGGGAAATTAATACAAGGACTGCCTAGTGTGTTCCTGTTGCTTGCGTGCACGCCCGGCGCTAGCAGACCAGTGACCTGCATCATACCCGACAGGGGCTGCGAGTGAAACAGATTAACACGTCGCAGATAGGCCGATTCCAGCGATGATACAGTGCCTTCCGTCTTTTGGTCTATCTTTTACCTACCATAAAGAGTGTTGCCCTTAATTTCAGTGTGCTATCTTCATCTTTCGTTTTGTTCAAAACTTTTTTATAAATATCATTAATCTTTTATGATTATGTTTGTAACCTTAAATATTTTTATACAATTTATTTTTTTTTAATTTTTAAATTAAAATTTTTAATAAAACGAGTGTCGGAAAGGGTACTGAAATAAAGACGGACGACACTTTTTCTAGAACCATGGGAGTAGTTTTTTTTCTAGAAAACTAGTCATAGGGTCTGTTTGGAAACTCTGTATTTTTTTTAGTATTGCAAGAAATAATGTGATATTGGAGAAAACCAAGTTATTGGAGTAAAAAGGTATTTGGCAAACCTCTGTATCCAAAACCATAGTTTATGATACCACAATATTTTTACAGTATTGGATACTTTGATCTAGCCTAAAGTATTTCGCCCACGGCGCGCGCCGCGCCCTTTTTGTCACCTCCGGCGTTCTTCCCTCACTCCCGCCCCGACGCCCCCTTTTCCCTCTTCCCCCAACTCTCCTCCATCGCATCTGCTACCGAGGAAGCTCTGCCGCCGATGCCGACGGCCCGTGAGAAAGGTACTTCAATTCGTCCTTTCCCCTTCTTTTTTAGGCACTCAGCTGCCGGATCCGCTGGCGGCAAGGTCCGTCAAGGGCGTGTGAGAAGGAGGCCAGGTGGCAGGAGCTCAGGCGGGGCGGAGCGGCACGCGCTAGAGAGAGGCCGGGGCGGAGCTGCTCACGCGCGCGAGAGAGATGTCGAGGCGGAGCTGTGCCCGCGCGAGAGAGGCCGGGTGGGATGGAGTGAGTGAGGTGGCGTGCGGTGTTGAGGTCGAAGAGCTCCGGCAACGGGATCACGACTGCAAAGTTTGGGATCGTATAAATTTGGTCAAACTTTAGAGAGTTTGATTTAGAACAAACCCAGAATGACTTATTTTTTTTGTACAGAAGAAGTAGGAACGTTGGGTAGACCCGTGTATAGGCAAATAATTGTGGGTCTAGATGGAGCCGGGCCAATTAAATCAATGGCTGTTATTAAAAACAATAGAGTATCCGATGGAGGGTATAAAATTTGGGTATACGAGAATTAGGTGAAAAAATAGAATAAAAAAATAGCTTTTTTACAGGGTAGATGTACATACGGTAGCTCTTCGGGCACGCGAGCATCGCGTGGTGACGCGATGGTTTTTTTAGCCCAGAAAGTTTTAAAGCAACACGGGGATTGACGGAGATCGAGTCATCGAGCTGTAAAAAAAAAAACGTATTGTCGCTTTCACGTCCCTCCCCGCGACAAACCGAAGGGGCCCTGTCAGGCGAACGTCACTCGCCTGAAAAAGCGATCTCGCTCGAGAGCCCGAAGAACATCGGGTGTGTTTAGATGGTTGAAAAAAACACTGTTCTGAACTAAAAAGCACTGTAGAATTACTGTAGCACTTTTCGTTTGTTTGTGGTAAATATTGTCCTACTGTGGCCTAACTAGGCTCAAAAGATTCGTCTCGCACAGTACATCTAAACTGTGCAATTATTTTTTTATTTCATCTACATTTAGTATTCCATGCATGTGCCGGTATTTTGATGTGACGGGGAATCTTCTTTTTGCATAATGAATTTTGGGAGGAAATTGGGATACTAAACTGGGCCCTCGTCGCGGGTGCCTGCACTTGTTCCATGCATGTGTCGGCATTTTGATGTGACGGAGAATTTTTTTTGCATAATGAATTTTGAGAGAAAATAGAGGTACTAAACAGGGCCCTCGTCGCGGGTGCCTGCACTACACGTGCGCATGCCCGGAGAGCGGCAGAGCCCAGTGCCAGACAGACAGTGCGTGGCTGCCTAGGCCCCTGGTGCGCACCGCGCAGGGAGGCAGGGACCGCCTGCCCTGGCCTCCTCTCTCGCGTCCCTGCACGCTGGGCGACGCCACCCGATCGAACGGCGGCCGGCGTCTTGTCGCGGCGCGGCCTACCCCGCAGGCGCCTCGAGGTCGGTCCAGCGCCCCGCTCACCCAGGCACCCACGTCGCGCTCGCTCCGACGGCGACGGGGACGGGGACGGGACCCCCTCTGGCCCTGAACAGCGGCGCGTGACGTCGCTGCGGTGGAGCGCGGGGACAAGGTGAACAGGGCTTGGAGGGATCAGAATACTGCGGCCCTGTTTAGATCCAAATTTTTTTTCTAAATTCCACTATGAAAAAGAAGATTTTCCATCACATCAAAATACCGGTACATGCATGGAGTACTAAATGTAGATAAAATAAAAAATTAATTGCACAGTTTAGATGTACTTTGCGAGACGAATCTTTTGAGCCTAGTTAGGCCATAGTAGGACAATATTTACCATAAACAAACGAAAAGTGCTACAGTGTATTTTTCAGCGCTACAGTGCATTTCAGCGGATCTAAACACAGCCTGCGTGTTTTGTCCCGGAGCTACTGTTACGTCCACCCAGTTGCGTGCCTCCCACCGCTGTTAAAAGTTTCTTTTCGAGTAGGGCTGTGTTTAGATCCAAAAAGTGGAAGCGAAAAGCAGGCGAAATCTGTCAAAATTTGGCCAAAAACATCACATCCGACACTGTAGCGCACTGTAACACTTTTCGTTTGTTTGTGGTAAATATTGTCCTACCATGGCCTAACTAGGCTCAAAAGATTCGTCTCGCAAAATACATCTAAACTGTACAATTAGTTTTTGATTTCATCTACGTTTAGTACTCCATGCATGTGCCGGCATTTTTTATGTGATGGGGAATTTTCTTTTTGCATAGTAGAATTTGGGGGAAAGTTTGGATCTAAACACAGCCTAGGACCTGTTTCGAAAAAACTCATTAAAGATCTCCCCACTGTCCTATCTTTGCGCCGCTCTTCAACGATCTCTCCATCCCATGCACATTGCCAGTGACGAAGCTAGAACAAACCGGAAAGGGTGCACTTTGATGCATGTACATCAAACGCGGATGGTGCAAATATGGTGTAAATTTGTTCGAGATAATTAGTTTTGCATTTTTTGGGGTGCATATGCACCCATATTGATTTCAACTTAGCTTTGCACCTGAACATCGCGATATCACAGTGGTGAGCCAAGACCGGAATTTGGGAGAGGTGGCCTAGACATAGTCACACAAAGAGGATTGTGGCGAGATAGAGATGAGTGTAGGAGGTGGCGCTTGCAGTGGGTACACGCGGAGGAGGCCATTGCTAGCGGGGATATACGAGGAGATGCACTTCGAGGAGGTGAACATTGAGGTGGATGTGGCGGATCCCATGTCGTCATAGGTTCGTGAAGGAAGAGAAGGTATTGGGGGGTGGGGGCACTGTGTTGGAGGTCCGAAGGGGTGGCTACATGAAGGAACGACAGTTCGTGTGGCGGAACCGCCCTGCTTAATTCAGGCTAAGCACACCTGCCACCTCTGGCTCGCAGTGCACTTAGGCTAGACTAAACCCGGTAGTCCGTCGAGAGTCCTTCGGGCTCTCGATGTCACCATTTCCCAGAGGAACCGACGTCATACATATCCGACTCTCGATGGAGCCACAACAGTTACAACATCACAGGCAGTTGAATAGATATTACATAGACTTTAGTTACAAACCAAGTTCGAAATCAAATAGAGTTCAACATAGTGTCTTATAACAACATAGTTCAAATAGTTTCTCACAGCGGAAATTTAAAGTTCAAGTTTCATGATACTCAAAATACTTGCATAAAAGAACGAGCATCGAGCCCACTGATGCCGCTCCTTGCCAGATCATGACTCTGCTCATTCTTGATGGGGACACGACCCTCCACCAACACAGGCATCGAAGAGGAACTCCGTACCTGTAAGCCAAAAGTGGGGGCAAACCCTGAGTACTAATTACTCAGTAGGACTTAATGGATGAGGCTTACGGCTGACGCGAAGCTTGCTTACTAGCATCTGAGTCCTTAGCCATTGCTTTTATACAGGATCAAGTTAAATCAGTGGAAGCAGGATTTGACAGCTGCTTACATTATTGCACCCGAGCAGGATTTAACAGCTACTCGGGTCATCAAAATTTGTGGAACATAATAGATATGGTATAGCATGGCATGAAAGTAAAGCACGTATCAGAAATGTGACAAATATTTCACAAAGTAAATCAGGCATATCCAAGTATGTAGTTGTCAAAACCATGAATTCTCAATACAACATATTCATATGGATTACTACTTTGCCCGTCAGTGGTATTGGCATTCTCACACCTGGTGAGTATCAGCGATTCAAATCGATTTTTATATTCTCGGGAATAACTAGAAGCACCAGGATGGCATATGCTTACTAACTCCCAGCGTTCCACATATGCTTCCCCCATCTCCACCTATCACGTCTCAAGTTCGATGACCACTCCCGCCTAACTCCCGGAGCGCGTTGTCGCAGGAGCGGTACCTCGGTTACGTCGGGTTCTGCCCTCCTTTGACACCCGCCTCCGCGGCCACCTTCCTCTCAACCAGTGGGTAGGAACGTGCCCCTTGCTTGAGACGTCACAAGTAAGACTTTCACCGGCCCATAGATTCCGGATAAGCACTCTAGCAATGTTATGCCGACCAATAGGCGAACAATGACCGGCCTTATGCGACTCGGGCGGAGTCCACCACACATTATCTCAATTCTCAACATTCATACCCGTATCTCCGCCCGGTCTCCAGTTAAAACATACATAATCATGACATGATAATAATAGCTTTCATAGTGAGACTTTTTCTTTTGAAAAGTAACACCTACGCGACGAGTGACCTTTATTCACTCGTGTCTACTCGTACCTAGCCATTCTAGGCACTCGCCCTACGAACTCTAGGTATAGGTGCTAGGGCCAGGCGGCCAAGGGATCTAATGCAATTGGTTCCATATAACACCTAATGCATATGCGTAATGAACATGTATTTTATTTGCTGGGAATTGTATGATCCTGCCTACCTTCTTCCTCGCTAGGGTTAGTCTCTTCGGCGGTGGCGTCAGCGGCCGGCTGCGAGTCCTCCTGCTCCTCTTCGGGTTCCTCGACCAGGGGTTGCTCCTGCACTGTCTCTTCTTCGATCGCGGGGTCTATATGCATGAGAAGTACCGACATGAGCGCATATGAATGCAGATGTATGCATTTGATGTAGATGAAGTGCAGATGCCAGTATGCAGCATATACTTCATGGAAAACGACATGTGCATAGTAGTTAAATCAACTTTCATGTATATATTTAGTGTAAACCATGTACATTTGTGAATTAAAACATGCATCTGAGTTCTGGCAGTTCAACTAACTCAAATGGTACCAAACTTTTATGACAAGCAGATACTTCATACCCAAAGCTACTGTCAAAATTTCAGCTCAATTGGAGTTATAATTATTTTATTAAAATTCCAGCAAATTTTCAGCCCTACACCTTGTCACAATTTTTATAATTTATTGGCATGGTTTCTGAAGATGAAATTTTACCAGTGAGCTATCCTTAGTATGAACTGCATGTACAAAAATTTACAAGCTAAAACTCTCAAGTTTTGATAGGACATCTATTTCCCATATATAAAACTAGTGCAAATTAAGATGTACATATAAACAATGAGAATAGCTTCCAAGCATATACTTTCTGGATTCTACAGTACTCCCACATGCTACTAGAATTTTGGTGGAATTTATCTTGCACATTAGGACCCATTTTTCCATTTATCAAATTCTCCAAGTCAAGAATTGTCATTTTCAAATCACCATCGAAACTATACATGCAGGGGCTCATATTTTACCAGTGGTGTTCACAAGTTATATAGAACCTGAGAAAAATACTAGTGAACCTTATTTCACATATTTTGCATGGACCCCATTTTCAAGTTATCAAATAATGCATAAAGTACATATAAAATGTTAAAACCATGCATGAACAGTAACGTATTGAGTCACCAGAAATTACCACAGTATCAAAACACCCTAAGAAGGCTACTGACCAAGTTTCGTCATTTTTTGGATTCCATCTAGGCCATGTTTCCTATTTTTCATTGATTTATCATGCATCTTTAAAAACAGGGGTAAAACCGTACATGCACATCCCCACATCATACCTACTGTGTAGATCTATTTACCAGGAGTACAACTCAACTGAGTTTACCTTTTTACGATTTTTATTCGATTTTATATGAATTTCCAAAGTTTCATCCGAATATAGAAAAAAGAAATGGAAAAAGATAGAACCGAGGACTAGAACACAATTAACCCTATACTCCAGGGGCTAGCACGTAAGAATGCCAAGACTCAGTAAACAGCGCGTGGGTTAAAAATTTAAATGAACCATACTCCGGGGGTAGCTTGCAAAAACCCCCCCGGCCTTTCTTCCTCCTCCCGCCGCGCGCGACGGCGCGGCGGCGCGGGAGCCGCGACGCGACGCGCATCGGGTGCGGGGTAGCGCGGCGCTCAAGCCGGGCTAGATCTCGGCGGCGGGGACGGCGAGGGTCGGTGGGGGAAGGCGGTGAACTGAGGGTGCGCGACGGCGTCGGCGGCGTGGCCACGACGTCGGGCGGCGGTGGATCTAGGCGAAGGGTGGGTGAACGGCGACGAGGCCTAGTGCCTCGGGTGCGCGGGAGCGAGGCGAGTGCGGTGAAAGTGCTCTAGGGACGCGACGAGGGCGGTAGGCGGCGGCGCAAGCCCGAGCTTGAGCTTGGCCCGGCCATGGCGTGCGCGACGGGGCTCGGCCCGATCTAGAGAATGAGGGGGAGAGGGACGACGAGGTCTACCTCGGCAGGTGCGCAAGGGCGAGGCGAGGTTGATGGCGGCGGTTGGGGACGCGGAGAGGGACCGAGGAGGCCGGCGTAGCGAGCTCTCGGTCGGCGGCTATGGCGGGCGGCGCGCGAGGGTGGAGAGAGAGCGAGTGAGTGAGTGAGCGAGCGAGGAGCGGGGGAATGAACGCGGACGGCTTCGCGGCTAGGTAAGGGTGCGGCCTCGGCCGAGGGGGGGGGGGCGATCCGCGTGCGCGCGTCGGGGCCGTACGCCGGCGGCCACGCGGCGACCGCGAGCTGGGGGAGCGGGGCGGCGCGTCAGTGACTGCGGGGAAGGAAAATCCCAGAAAAAAAAATGTGTTTCCTCACCCTCTGTAAATCGCTATTTTGACCTATTTAGGAGCCGAATTTGGAAAAATGGTAATTGGATGAAATGTTCCACTCTTTGAACTCTACAACTTTGTCAAAAGGTTCCAACTCAAATTCGGTCTAGAAATATGAATTCCATTTGAATTTGGCTGACAGCTCTAGATGGGGCAGAGTACCTTTATTTCTTGTGAAGGGAAAAACTCCCATTTCTGGGTTTTAACTTCTAAAACTCCCATTGACAAGTTTGTTTATAATTTAATCATCTATATTTTATTCCATTTGGGTTTGACATGAAAATGACTTTAAGTTGGAGAAAAACCAAATTTACCAACTGGTCAGATTTAAACTGTGTTTCTAGGCTGACAGAAAATGGTTCAAATCATTAACTAGAATTCATTTTATAACCAGACCCCAATTGGAAAAGTTGCTCCCTAGATCATTACCTACAACTTCCCTAATTTGAGCTTTGCATGAAAGTGGCTGCAGGTCAGAGTAAATTTGGAATTTCAAATCAGCCCCTATTTGGACTGGTTTTCTATACTGACAATAATTGACCCTAATCACTTTGCAAACCTCATTATATGACAAGACCCCAATTAGAAAAGTTGTTTATATCATGTTGACCTTGCAAACCTCATTATATGACAAGACCCCAATTAGGAAAGTTGTTTATATCATGTTGACCTACAGTTTTGTCAATATGGACTTCACCCAGATCTCAACAGAATAAAAGATATGATCATGAACATAGCACCACACATGAAATGACAGTGTTTTTCACTTAGTAATATAAACCAAACTTGTTTCCAATGCACCCACGCATGTCATGCCATGATGCCCAAAATGAATGCTTCATGTATGATGAGTGATTATGCACTTGAGATGCCGGAGCATCACAGTTCGTGGCCTCCACAATGTGGCAAGGAGCAGAAAAGGAAAATAGCGAGCCTACACTCCCTTTTCTTGGGGAAGAGGCAGCAAAGATGCGTCCGCAAGAAGGCCACGGAGGGATGCCGGGCAATGGATGAAGTTACGAGGAGCGGGTGAGGACAATAACAAAATAAGAGAAATTATTAAAATGCAGGATGGTAGAGTATGCTATTAGAAGTTAGAACTCATGCTATTAAAGAGGTGACTATTGTTTAAAAAGGATATTGAGAACGAAATCTTTGATAAGAAGCAAGGGTGTTCTATTTTAAGGAGAAAATAGCACCAAGCGAGAACATGGCCCTCGTGTGGATGGGTTAGCCAGCTAATGGTTGACGTGGCCAGATGGGACTCTCTATCACGAGGGGTGAATTAGTTTTTTCTAATATCATTTGAGCTAACATAATCCTCTCATATATCGTTCGTTGTTTTTGTTTAGGGGGTGTTTGGTTTTCCGGACTAAATTTTAGTTCAGGTCACATCAGATGTTTGAACGCTATTTAAAAATATTAAATATAGTCTAAGTGTAAAACTAATTACGCAAATGAAGACTAAATGACGAGACGAATTTATTAAGTCTAATTAATCTATGATTAGCAAATGTGATGCTACAGTGACTAGTCATTAATTATGCATTAATTAGGTTTAATAAATTCGTCTCGTCGTTTAGTCCTTGTCTATGTAATTAATTTTTTTTAATTAAACCATGTTTAATACTTTATTTCGAAACTCCAATGTGATACAGAGAGTTTAGTCCTTGGATCAAACACGCCCGTCTGTGTCGTTATTTCGTCAGTGGACAACAAAAATGACGTCCGGAGCGCGTGGCCACTAGAGTTAACTCCCGATTTGACTTTTGACTAGATAGAGATTGAATCATCTCCAACACACATGCAACCAAACGTAGCTGTAGTTTTTTTTTTTTCGCTCCGAAAAATGACGCCAGACTTATCGCTCCGTAGACCGTAGTGGACAGCCAGAAGCAGAAACCTGATCCAAAATGCAACCATGTTCCAAGTCCAAGGTGAAAACACCTGGCAGATTCAACCGCCCCCTCCCAATCCCGCATCCCCGTACGTGCGCCGAGCCGAGGAACCCATCGAAAGCGAGCGAGCGAGCGTGCGTTCGGGCCGCTGCGCCCATAGAAAACAAACCTCACGTCACGAGTCACGACGCCTCGCCCTCTCCTTCATTCACCCAGAGCGCCCCAGTACCCTCCAAAGCCGCCGAGACCGCCCGCGCCGCGCCACCGCTGGCGCTGGGAGGTGGGAGCCGAAGCCGATACGCGACGAGGCCAGGCCAGCCGATTTGGCCCGCATCCCGAATGCGCCCGCGCTCGCTCGTCGACACCTAAACTCCGGACCCCCCGGCCGGGCCGACCGCCCCCTCCCTCGCCCTCGCCGCGCATCCCATGGACGAGTACCGGACGCGCCGGTCGTCGCCGGCGGGCGAGCGGTTCATGGGGATGTTCTCGTCGCCGTCGTCGCCCTCCTCGTCCCCGACCGAGCCCTCGTTCGTCGCGGGGGACGAGCTCCACGAGGACGACTTCCTCTTCTCGTCGCCGGACGCCGCCACCGCCTCGCCGCAGCCCGACGGGCCCAGGAGCCCGGGCCGGGGGGGCGCGCCCGCGCAGGGCCACCTCGGCCTCCTCGCCGCCCTCGCGCTGCACGAGGGGGACAGGAGGCTGCTGGTCCGGGGCGGAGCGGCCGCCTCCGCCACTGCCGCGGCCAGCGCGGGCACGCTGCTCCGGCGCAAGGCCACCATCGCGGCCGCGGCCGCCTCGGCGGCCTCGGCGAGCGGGATCGCGCCGTCGCCCACCCAGTCCCCGACCTCCTTCGCGCGAGCCATCCCGGCGGCGACCGCGGCGAGGCCCAAGGACCCGGTCGGGCCCGCGCCGCCGTTCCACCAGTCCGCGCCCGTCAAGGTGCCCGTGCGCCCGCCCCGGAAGCCGGCAGCTATGGGCCGGTGGGACGAATTCGACGACGACGACGGCGATTTCCGGCGCGGTGGCGACGCCGCCATGCTGCCCCCGCACGAGATGGTCGCCCGCGCGTCCGCCGGCGGGGTCGGGCCCGCCGCGCCCTTCTCCATGCTCGAGGGCGCCGGCCGCACGCTCAAGGGCCGTGACCTGCGCCGGGTGCGCGACGCCGTGCTCAGGCAGACCGGCTTCCTCGACTGAGCCCGGCAAAGGTGATGTGGCTCTGGCCTCTTGTTCAGCACCGTGTGCTCAGAGTCGTAGATGCGTTGCATTATTTAGGGTATGACTGTAGTGGGTTCGTGCTGTAGATCGTGAGGCAAAGCGGCAAGGTAAGGTAACAGGTTGAGTTTTTGATACAACTGCTTGCAATTTTGGTGCCCTCGGATGTGTGCCTGTCTGTCATATTACTGTTAAGTTTCAGCAGTAATAAGAACCGGTGTCTTGTGTCTGGTGCTCTGGTCTCTGCGAGCTCTCTGTAATTCAGGAGGAAAGATTTGTTGATTTCTTTTGTCAAGGTTGTTTCTCAGTCGTACCTAGTATCAATTGTGGTGCTGATTGTCGAGACCGACGTTTTCTTGCCTTTTTTTTTGTCTTGTTTCATATTGTGATGGAAACATGCATTCTTTCTTTGCTGCTTGCCTGATGCAGTGATGTGCATTCTTTAATTGAATCTTCTTACTTCTCAGAGGACCACAGAATTATTGATAACCCTTTCAGAT
Organism: Paspalum notatum; assembly: GCA_022530915.1. NCBI lineage: Eukaryota > Viridiplantae > Streptophyta > Magnoliopsida > Poales > Poaceae > Paspalum > Paspalum notatum. The sequence continues at coordinate 31,352,881 of CM039689.1, forward strand.
CATCAGATGTACATGGGAGATCTATGTGGGTTTGTGTGGTGTCATCTGGATGGATTGAAAGATATGTACTAACTCATTCACCAATGCATGTTCATGGTTTAAGTCTTTATTAGGCATAATAAAAAGCTGCAGTGTGTGAGCTTGTTTTTTTTTTTTGGAAACCCACGACAGTACTTCTCCATGCTTCTGTTTGTAACAATTTTGGAAGATAAATAGTTTAGTGCTTGCAACAAATTATTTCCCATGCTCGGTTTTATTAGTTTTCGGCCTGCTGACACTCCAAGGACAATCACTTATTCAACAAATGGAAGTACCGGCAGCATTTTTTGAGTTTGACTGCCATGCAATGCTACTACTATTTTGCTTTAGCGGATCTAGGTATAAACAATGCTGAGAGATGCACACAATGCTAGGTTAATGGTACTACTAGGACTCATGACCTTTCCCCAGTGTTTGTATGTTCTACAAATATATTTCAGTGCCTTTAGCCCTTTAGGTCTGTGGCTGTTGTCGATCGTCTGCAAATGATACAGAGCTACTTATGAAAGCTGGAAGGCTGGAACCTTGACGTGCTCTTGACTGACATGCAATGCTACTACTATTTTGCTTTAGCGGATCTAAGAGATGCACACAATGCTAGGTTAATGGTACTACTAGAACTCATGACCTTTCCTCAGTGTTTGTATGTTCCACAAATATATTTCAGTGCCTTTAGCCCTTTAGGTCTGTGGCTGTTGTCGATCGTCTGCAAATGATACAGAGCTACTTATGAAAGCTGGAAGGCTGGAACCTTGACGTGCTCTGGACAATGCATTTCATTATAGAACACTGGTCCATGATCAGAAAGGAAATATACAATGCTGGTTAGATGCATCACTGTCCCGAAGTTGTATGGTCTTTTGGAAATCTGAAACAAAAGATGCTTGAAGCTTGGAGAATCGTATGATACTTCGCTTGATGTTTATCATGAATCGGCTGGCCTTTTGGATTCTGTTGGGCAGTCCTTATTTCTGCTGTTGGTGTCTATAAAGTAAATCCACAAAGGATATGGGAGCTTAGACCTGATGCTTTATGTCTTCATCAGACGTGGTTTTCTGAGACGATTTGGTTAGGTTTGGGCTGTGAGTCACTTGGCTCCTCTTTGGTGCCCCCTTTGCTGGGGAAAGTGGGTTTTTGTTACGCCCTTTTTAGATAGATTTTGCTTTATTCCTTTGTGCTCCTCTTTCCCCTTGTCAATTTCAGAGCGTGGGTGCAGGGCTTTAGTCAATTGCTGGACCCCCTATTCAGCACACCAAGGATCAATACAGGGCGTGATTGGTTGCGGGAACGAGGCCTCGTCCAGGCTTGTGACATGCAGGCTCTGGTTGTTTGGTATCCCATCCCAGCTCATTTCCCTGCATCTTCTCGTGCATTTGCGGCTCACCATACAGGCTCACAGCATACGCCCGAGGTGAGCGTAGCTCACCATGCAGACTGCTTGCATGCAGTCATTAGTTAAATTAATGACGCATTAGTATATGATTAGAGCATAATGAATGTTTTTTACTCCCTCCGTCCACGAAAGAATGAAATCCTGAGTTTGTCCTAAGTCAAACTATCGTAAGTTTGACCAAGTTTATATAAAAATGTAATAACATTTATGATATCAATTATGTATGATATGAAAATATATTTCAACACGAATCTAATGATACTAATTTGGTAGCATAATATTTAATATATTTTGATATAAATTTGGTCAAAGTTAAGAAAGTTTGACTTAGCACAAAGCCAGGATTTTATTCTTTTGTGGACGGAGGGAGTATTTATTTTGAAGTTGATTAAGGCTTAGCATGATGAGTTATAGACTACTATTAAATTATAATATGAAATATAATAATTAATCTTGTTGTTTTACTCACGTGCCACGTGTATGTGTACGGGCAACCAAACACCATCACTTGTGAGCCAGGCTACTCGAAAAAACAACCAGACAAGCGGCCATGCATGATGGGGACCTGGATCCTTTTGTCCTGCATGGTGCTCTGGTCCTGCACGGTGCCCTGCAGAGCAACCAATCACGCCCACAATGAACCATTCCCCGTTTGGTTGAGGAACTGCAGAGAGCCGGAGCTGCCCGACAGCAGCTTGAGCAAGGAAGACAATCACCTGACAATGCAATGTAGCAAGAGCTCAAGCTCTTTTTCTCTTTTCTTTCTCCTCGCTCTCACCTAGTCGTTCTCCCACCTCGGAGCCGCTGGGAAGGCCGGAGCCGAAGCCGGGAGAAGCCCTCCCATATAGATCCTAAATTGATCGATGGAATCGAATAGAGATTCTCAATTGAATATGACATGCTTTGCCGCATGCCGTTCTGCATCTGCATCCCTGGGGCTGTGCTGTGCAGAACGTGAATTCGCCGTCTGGTTCCTCCATTCAATGAGAACTGACTGCACCGCTTGCACATTTGATTTCTCAGAAGCGTTTCATGTCTATCTGGACCGGATCGCGGCAACTGATGCGTCTGTCTTTTGCTAAGCTGCTTCCAGAGATATGCAAATCTATCAAGAGCTGATATCTGTTCCCTGCTGACAGAGTAGCCATGAGCCCATGATGCCACCTTTTAATGGAAGTCACATCAGAGGGCAACAGGGAAAGGGTTTTAGCCTTGTTTGGTTGGGGTATTGGAGACATGGGGTGGATTAAATCTCTTTCTAGTCAAATTTGAATAGAGAGTGATTTAATATCCCTTGTCGGCAAGATTCCACTTTGATCAATATACTAATATATGTTAGTAGCATATAGCGCAGAATGTATAGTAGCATATAGCGCAGAATGTAGTGACAAGTGGTTCTGTTACGAAAGCATATTCATACTATCATAGTATCATCTTCACATAATGTCAGATTTACTCTACGTATTCTTGAACACTGTCTTCTGTCCAACCGTAGATTCGTCCGCACTTGTCCCAGAGCATCGATTTGCCTTCCCTGAAAGGAATCTTCTGCTTGTTTGATCGCCATCAACATTTTCTAGGGTAATGTCGCTGCGAGTTTTACAGCGACAGCTTTGTCCATTCGTGATGCCCATGCAGTGTTTGGTGATGCCGGCGAAGTGACCACCTCAAAAAGCTAACAGTGTCGAAATCGTTGGTTGGGCTTGGGCCACTAGGCAAGCCCAATCGATAGAAACCAGACCAAAGCCCAAAAAACCCCCACCCCGGAAGTTCGGTTCTGTTACGAAAGCATATTCATACTATCATAGTATCATCTTCACATAATGTCAGATTTACTCTACGTATTCTTGAACACTGTCTTCTGTCCAACCGTAGATTCGTCCGCACTTGTCCCAGAGCATCGATTTGCCTTCCCTGAAAGGAATCTTCTGCTTGTTTGATCGCCATCAACATTTTCTAGGGTAATGTCGCTGCGAGTTTTACAGCGACAGCTTTGTCCATTCGTGATGCCCATGCAGTGTTTGGTAATGCCGGCGAAGTGACCACCTCAGAAAGCTAACAGTGTCGAAATCGTTGGTTGGGCTTGGGCCACTAGGCAAGCCCAATCGATAGAAACCAGACCAAAGCCCAAAAAACCCCCACCCCGGAAGTTCGGTTCTGTTACGAAAGCATATTCATACTATCATAGTATCATCTTCACATAATGTCAGATTTACTCTACGTATTCTTGAACACTGTCTTCTGTCCAACCGTAGATTCGTCCGCACTTGTCCCAGAGCATCGATTTGCCTTCCCTGAAAGGAATCTTCTGCTTGTTTGATCGCCATCAACATTTTCTAGGGTAATGTCGCTGCGAGTTTTACAGCGACAGCTTTGTCCATTCGTGATGCCCATGCAGTGTTTGGTGATGCCGGCGAAGTGACCACCTCAGAAAGCTAACAGTGTCGAAATCGTTGGTTGGGCTTGGGCCACTAGGCAAGCCCAATCGATAGAAACCAGACCAAAGCCCAAAAAACCCCCACCCCGGAAGTTCGCATCGGCGGCGGCGCCTCCTCCGTCCTCCCTCCCGCCGGGGAGGCAGCAGAGCAACTCGAAAAAAAAAAAAAAAAGCAAAAAGCAAACTTGCTCCGCAAGATTGGCTAGCTCTCCCGCTGCTGCTCCCGCTGCTGATCCACTCGACTCTTCCTGCCGCCTCCTCAAGCCTGCGCCGCCTCCCATTTCCGAGCCCTGCGCCGCGGAGAGGCTAGCCGACGCGCCGATGCGAATGCGGTCGGTACGGCTGGCGGAGCCTCCGGGCGGGGCCGCTCCGGAGATCTTCGCGGCGGGCGGCGGCATGGCCGTGGTGCGCCGCGCCGTCGTCATCGGCAACGGCTGCGCCGGCGCCGAGAGCCAGTGCCTCGGCCTCCTCCGCGCGCTCGGCCTCGCCGACCGCCTCACGCTCTACGTAAGCACTCCCTGGCCCCCTCATTCCCTGCTATTTTGCAGTGGCACTTGCTCTTGCAACTCCCAGGACTGTGAGGGTCCGCTTAGTTGCTCGTACAGTACAAGTTCAGGTATCCTTGCGAGCGTATTGTACTCTCATTCGTACTGTATTTCTAAACCAACGTTTAGATTGGTTGGCGTAGCCAGAGAACAGGATAATAGTGTTGGTGCCTCATTTGTGCGGGGTGTATCCATGGCCCATGGTTGAATACTTGAATGAAAATTATAAGTAGCAAAGGGGATTCTATATCTGAATTGCTGCAAAAGAGAGACGATTTCTATATATATGCCACTCTTGAGTTGAGTCTAAATTGGATCATCTGTTGAATTCTGGAAATTTTTGAGTGGGTGACCAGTTAATAATTAGTAATTACTAGCCTATGGCAACTAGAGTACCAAATGGAAGTTATCATGTAGAATTCAGATTACAGGGCAATATTCGTCCTCTCCCAAAAACCGTTTTCTTTGTTCTTTTATTTTATGCTAATGGTTGTTAATTACCCTGATTTTTTCTGAACCTCTCTGATCTCACAGCGTGCTATCAGACCAACAGGAGGAATCAATAAGTGGCTGCATTTTCTCCCAATCTCCTTCCACAAATTAGTGGACCAATTTCTCAGACGGGTATTTTGTGATACAAGATTTGCAACGGTGGGTCAAGTAAACAAGTTGCCACAGTATCCTGTCCACAGCACTGGATCATTTGGGTTGTCTTCCATACTGGAAGCAGATGCTCAAAAGATAGTAACCATGGTCCATGATACCTTTGAGAAGTAAGGTTCACATCCCTTGTATCTTTGCTTTGCTTTCAGCACTATCCATATTTTTTCCCTCATGGCACAAGAGAGCTGCATGCCATTTCATAATTCATAGAGATAAAAAAAATACAAACAAGTCGGGATAGAAATCGCAACCCAAACACACCATCTTGGCATCTTCACAGTTCAAACCCATCCACTCAGCAGGCAGCTAATAGAGAAGCAGAATCGTCACACCGAGAACACAAAACGACCAAGGACCACCAGAGCATAAGCAGCAACCTAATGAGGATGTCCTTGAGTTTTGCCGCACCCGCCAAACACCACGATTCGTTCATCACAACTTGAAGGAGTGCACGAATGCTTGACTGTGTTCCTGCCCAACACACAATCTTATGTTTCCAAAACACAAATCTTATGTTTCCAGACTTCCCAGACTACTAGGATGATAAGAGAGTTAAGCCCCTTGTGAAAAATCCTTTTGTGCATTTTTGAGAATGTTCCCCCACCGGCTGGAGAAGCGAACATCCGATGCCAAAGGCGCCTAAGTGGACAGCTCAGATGTTTCAGTATCAGGGCCCCAAACTTGCTGAGTGAAAACACAAGAAATCAGCACATGTTGCATTGTTTCCTCTGCCTGGTCACAAAATGGGCAGACATCCAGATGGGGGCAGACCTCGCTTGGTGAGACGGTCTGCAGTCCAGTACCGGTTGTTGACAGCTAACCACACAAAAAATGCAGTGCAAAGGGGCCCACCTTTTCCAAATCCTCCTCCAAAGATCAAACTTGATAGCTCCCATGATTCCACAAAGAAGGTGGCATAAGCTGATTTGCTGCTTTAGGAACTGGATTGAGTCAGCCTCCAACGGAACTGATCATGGATGTCTTGTTGCAGTACCAGGCTATCCTTAAGATCCCAAATCAGCAAGAAATCAACAAGGACTTGAACTGTAGCACACTTTTAATGTCATCTGCCCAACTACGATTGAGGAGCACCTGAGCTACTGTCCTGCTTCTGATTGTCCTTTTTGGGACTGTCTTGAGTAAGTTTGTTGCTAATTCAGCAATGGTCTTATCATTATGTCACCTCTCATACCAGAAGCTGATCAACCCAGCATTTTCCACAATTTCTTCCACTGCGATGTTGAAGAGAGCCACACACATCATGTGATACTTGTATCAGGGCATCAGCCCATGGTCTTGTAGGGTCTGTCTTTTGAGTCCACAACAGTCCACGGATACGCCAAGCCCACCCAAAAGTCTCAGGATTAATTATGCCCGAGCCTCCATACTCTAATGGCCGTTGAACCCTCTCCCATGAGTTGCCATTACCCATATAAGCCTTCTTAGTTTCTGAAAATGATGATAAGTTTTTATGACATAATCGCAGATCGCCTTTTCTTTCTAGAATAATATTTACCGGCTAATTAGCGCACAAATGTAATGTTCTCATACCAAATCCTCCCTCCGTCCCAAATTGTAAAGGGTTCTAGACATCAACTAGATTCATTCATTCATCCATGTATGTGTGTTCAATATATGTGTCTAGATTCATCGACATCCATATGAATATGGACAAATAAAAAGAGGACTAGAACCCCTTACTATTTGGGATGGAGGGAGTATATCTTAGTGACTGAGGCTGCAAACATGAGCTAATACGAGCATATGGCTATCATGATATTATCAGACATCTTTTGTTGACTTGCCGTTGTATTGTACTCCGTAATAACATGCTTCCAGGAATAAAAATTAGAAAAGGAGAGTGAACTTCATGGATTTCAAAGTGCAACTTTCAAAGGCTAAAGGATAGTTATTAGATCTTGTTGGCGACTTTTGCTATGCAAAATGATGGCTGCCCTGAAACTTTGTGCAAGAAATTTGGCATTAGGTTCTCTTTCATTGTCAGCACCTTGCTTCATCAAATTTTGATTTGCTTTCAGAGAAGGTCCTGCACTAGTTGTTGCCTGTGGCCGTGACACCATACCATATGCAAGTTCCATAAGGTGTTTAGCTCCAGATAATGTGTTTGTCATTCAGGTAGACTACCTCTATCAGTATACCCATTTAATTCCTGTTATTTAATTGGATCTTATAACTTATTACCAAAGTGATATGTATTTGTCTATTTCAGATAAAACATCCCAGGTTTCGCCTTGACAGGTTTGATTTAGTTGTGACTCCTCGTCATGATTACTATGCTTTAACTGCAAAGGGACAACAGGAAGTTCCATGGCTTCTCCGGAGATGGATTACTCCACAAGAACCACCTGGTCCAAATGTGGTATGCTGCTCCTTACTTTGTGATGTAAAACATCTCTATATTCTTTCATCATGTAACAGTTATTCAATTCTGAATGTGAACTTGCAAAGCCAGGTCGTCACTGCTGGTGCATTGCACCAAGCAGATTCTGCTGCATTACGCTTTGCTGCTGCAGATTGGCATGCTGAACTTGCTCCTTTGCCGAAGCCATTAGTTGTAGTAAACATTGGTGGACCAACAAGTAAATCTTTAGCGCTTCTTGCCTTTTGTCTCTGTACCATATGATTTTGTTACAGTGTGTGTACATAGGTCTTCTTGTTTGACTTTATTGGGAAATAGAACAATCTGCAGTACAAAGAGTGTCACCACAGATTATTATGAACACATAAAAAAAAAACTCGACCGGTGGGGGAAGAGACCACCCCCACGATATTGTAATTAAGTTAGAAGAACTCAACCTTAACTGGTCGAGAAAATCCTCCACGAAACCCCGGCTTTCGCTGACGAGGGGGATTTTTTCAACAGCCAACAACCACCTGTTTAAATTCGCTCCCACGGAGAGTCGAACCCAGAACCTCAACACCCCCAAAGAAGTGGAGTACCGTTGGGCTACAAGCCCGCTGGTTACTATGAACACATAACTTATGAAGGTAACATTTGATCACCCTACAATGAAACTGTAGCCCCATGTTGAATCCCCTCTTTTTGTATAGTGTTAACTTCTCTGATGTATCTTGATGCAAGGTTGCTCCTTGACATTTTGGTCATTTCTAATTAATACGAAATTATAATATTAATCTTTTGTGATGGGAGCAACCTGCTACCCCATACCAAGTATTACCATGTTACCCCATTAATGGTCTATGCATAGCAACTGCTTAAGTGCACAGATGTTACATACTATGTTACCCCAATAATCTCTGTGTTGCACAACTCATTATATAAACATTGTCAAGTAAAAGATTCCATGTTCTGTTTCATACAAACTCTTGCATTCCGCATGCTCTTCTTGTTTATTTAATAATTAATCAGTTATAACTTTTTTCAAGTTTACAAACGTGTGGAAACCAACAGAGCAAAGGCTTTCATTAGCCTTTCTTTACTTGTAACTTCTATGTTATGAGTCAATTCTTTTCCAAGCGCATACAAATTTATAGTTAGTAATTAGTTCTAATGAATAGTGCAATGGTCAGGAAACTGTAAATATGATGTAGACCTTGCTAAACAGCTGGTCAACTCACTGCACAATGTCTTGAAGACCTGTGGAAGTGTCAGAATCTCATTTTCTAGGAGAACACCATGGCAGGTAGGAATACTAGGGCCTCTGATAGTTCATTTTTTTTCTTTTATTTTCTGTGAAGTGTTTCCAGACCTTTCGTTGCTTATTTTCTTTATTTTTTCTACTAAGTGTTTCTGCATAATTTTTGAACTAACTTTTGGCAGATTTCTGATCTTATATTGAAAGAGTTCAGTACACATCCTAAGATTTATATTTGGGATGGTGAAGGTACATTCACTGATTGACGTATGAGAATGAGTATGACTGTATGAAAAATTTTATGTTAGGTGTTTTTTTGTCACTGCAGATCCTAACCCACACTTGGGCCATCTTGCATGGGCTGATGCTTTCATCGTAACAGCAGACTCTATAAGCATGTTAAGCGAGGCATGCAGCACTGGGTGAGAGGTTATGCTATATCTTACTGTGTGCTGTACTTCTAGGAGGATGCATCACTAAGCTTCCAGTTAACTTCTTACAGGAAGCCTGTATATGTCATTGGAACTGAACACTGCAGGTGGAAATTCTCTGATTTTCACAGACGTCTACGTGAACGTAGGGCTGCCCGCCCTTTCACTGGGTTGGAAGATGTAAGGTTTATTAATTGCTACCCTTTGTTGTCAGTTGATTTCTCTTGGGTGCTTAGATATATACCCGGACATTTATTTCTACCCTACAATTGCAACTATGTGAAATGTGATTTTGGAACTCTTTCGGATTTCTAAATGTCACCTTGTCTTCCACCATAGATGTCAGATAGCTGGAGCTACCCTCCTCTGAACGATGCTGCCGACGTAGCTGCAAGAGTTCGTGAAGTGCTTGCAGAACGTGGATGGATGCTGGGCTAACAGTAACTGAAATAGAGTGAAAAAAAAAACCATTTTGATCCAAAGTTCAGATATTTATAGGCTGCACTTCAGATATCTTGGTTTCGCTGAGATTCTGTTTTTCGTCATGCTTTTTCACAAGACTAACAAGAACTGCTGAAATACGTCCGTTTCCAGATGAAGTTTTGAGCAACCATATATCCAAAGGTGTCATGACATATCAATTCATCAGGGTATTCTTGTCCTGTAAAGACAGCGATTAAGTGGCAAATGGATCAAAATATTGTAATTCACTGAAATAGCCGGCCATGGCTTCAATATCTTGTCATGAAACATTCCATCGTGGTCTGTGACTCTGAGTTTATTGGCAAACGCCGTTGCTCCTATGTGCTGTGACGATGTGTCAACCACACCCCCTTTCATGGTGTGACAAATTAGTGAGGCCATGTTAGGTAGCAGCATATATTAAACCCGGCTTTGCCGAAGATTTACATATCTATCTTGGCTGTTGCTCTTGTTTATGTGGTGCGGTTGATATTCTGGAGTTGCCCACCTGTCTGGCCTTTCTGGCTGCTGAATGTAGCTTACCATCTGTTGGATGGCGTGCGGTTGATAAACATATATTTAATCGAACCAATCATCTGGCCTTTGATTGGTTCTGAGTGCAATACGGTTTTCTTTCTGTGAGCTGATCTTAATTTAGAATTGCATCGTAAGCTGTTACGCTTGTATCAAGTTTACAAGTTTTTTGTTCTGCAGATATTTGGTAAGAAATGAAGAATGCATGTGTAGGCAGCATGAAAAGTTTGGGATGACTTTGTGCCGGTTCCTGGGTCATCCATTCTTGATGCGTGGCTGGTTGTGAAGGGGTGCAGACTGGGTGCTTTACCGCCTTGCTTGTAGAGTCATTGGGAAACCATGTGGCGGCATCCGGCATTTACGGGAAGTTTCGCAAAGTTGCATTTTTATAGGACAAAAATTAAGTGCTAGAATTGATTTTTTAGTGACGAAGGAACATATGGTTACTTCAAACCGAATTTCATCTTTGCCTTGCTACAACCAAATTCACAGAAGAATAAGATATACCTCCGGAACCTCAACATAGAAAAAACACTCAAGCTCAAGAGCATACAATCTATGCAGAAGTTAACTAAAGGGTGCCTTTGGAACGCATCAGTTCAATTTTTTTTTTTAAAAGCATGTAAACATACCCTGAACCTTACACCTACGAATCTATCGTGAGTCATGATCTTGCAAATATCACTGTGGTTTTCAACACAGCTCCGCAACTTGTACGTCGTCTAACGGTCTAACGTCGGCTCCACAACTCCACACAAACAGAAACCAGGCACCACGACCACACGCCCAGGATAGGGTTGGGCCCTGTCCATGCCACGTGTCTGTCCACGTCGTCATCACCATAGCCCCAAGGCACCAATAGGAGGCCACCCCTTATCCCCTCGTCTTATCCTCCACTGGGCACTGGCCATTAGCTCTGCGGCTGCGGCATAGATAGCACTCGCCCGCCCTGACAAAACGCCCTTCACGACACACACACACCAGAGGAGGAGGAGGAGGAGGGAAAGCGCAGGCGCGACCACACCATGGCAGCGTCACTCCAAGCCGCGGCCACCCTGATGCAGCCGGCCAAGATCGGCGGCCGGGCGCCCGCCTCGCTGCTGCCGTCGCGCCCGTCGTCGCACGTCGCCAGGGCGTTCGGCGTCGACACCGGCGCCGCCTGCAGGATCACGTGCTCCCTGCAGTCCGACCTCAGGGAGGTCGCCAGCAAGTGCGTCGACGCCGCCAAGCTCGCCGGCTTCGCGCTCGCCACCTCGGCGCTCCTCGTCTCGGTAAGCAAGCAAGCAAAACTGCTTCCGATGTGTGTGTGTGTGTGTGTGTGTGTTGTTGCTCGATCGATCGAGGAAGGATTCAAAGGTAGGCTGATCGAGAGGCGAGTTGATGGATGATGCATGCGCAGGGCGCGAGCGCGGAGGGCACGCCGAAGCGGCTGACCTACGACGAGATCCAGAGCAAGACGTACTTGGAGGTGAAGGGGACGGGCACGGCGAACCAGTGCCCGACCATCGCCGGCGGCGTGGACTCCTTCGCGTTCAAGCCGGGCAAGTACCAGATGAAGAAGCTGTGCCTGGAGCCGACGTCCTTCACCGTCAAGGCCGAGGGCATCGCCAAGAACGCGCCGCCCGAGTTCCAGAAGACGAAGCTCATGACGCGGCTCACCTACACGCTGGACGAGATCGAGGGCCCGCTGGAGGTGGCCTCCGACGGCACGCTCAAGTTCGAGGAGAAGGACGGCATCGACTACGCCGCCGTCACCGTGCAGCTCCCCGGCGGCGAGCGCGTGCCGTTCCTCTTCACCGTCAAGCAGCTGGTCGCCACGGGCAAGCCCGAGAGCTTCGGCGGGTCCTTCCTCGTGCCCAGCTACCGTGGCTCCTCTTTCCTCGACCCCAAGGGCCGCGGTGGCTCCACCGGGTACGACAACGCCGTCGCGCTCCCCGCCGGAGGCCGAGGGGACGAGGAGGAGCTCCAGAAGGAGAACATCAAGAACGCCGCGTCGTCGGAGGGCAAGATCACCTTGAGCGTCTCCAAGAGCAACCCGGAGACCGGCGAGGTCATCGGCGTCTTCGAGAGCGTGCAGCCGTCGGACACCGACCTCGGGGCCAAGGCGCCCAAGGACGTCAAGATCCAGGGGGTCTGGTACGCGCAGCTCGAGTAGTCGAATCTAACTGACGACGTCCGTGGCCGTGCGTGACCTCGACGTACGCGGGCAATGTGTACCATGAACTTTTGAGAGCAAAGGAGGCATCGTGCATGTATGTATCTATTAATGCAGTACTACTGGGCAGTTGGTTTGTTATTTTTCATCCACGTTTCTATAGCCCTTCTTTCTTGCATTGTGTTCTTCTCATGGACATATATATGGGTCGCTGCTTTTTGTGAGTATATATGTAGTTTTCTAGCTGCGTTATGGTATATACATAGGAGGATATCTTACTTTCTTGTAGGATGGTTAATAAGCTCCCAGCAGCTAACGGACAGCATTGCAAAATATATAGCTTCCATTATTGCAAATACAATGTGGAAAATCTCGTTTCAGTGAAAGGACCACTTAATTCCAGTTGGTCTTCATCATTCCGACAATGGAAAGTGAGAACCTCTGACACTGTGATGGATAGAGGCACTTACCATGAAGTTCTTGGACTTGAATCTCGACATCTGTGCATTATCATCAACGGGCCATTTTGACACTTTCAAGTTCATGGACGATCAGTGTCTCCGAAAGGGGATGCATTTTTCAATTTTCAGAGTTCGTTAGTACATAAAAGAATGTGCGCAACTACTGAGTGCTACTGACTGATGATCACTTTAGAAACTTGTACTACACAGGACCACTTGGATATAAGTCCAGAATTTCTTAACAACCGTGCACCGATGACAGATAACAGAAACGGTGCATACCATCATCATAGGGGAAACTGGGATTTCTAATCTAATTAAACTTAATTACTTGGAAGGATTTGGTCCGTCACCATAGTAGAAAACATGGCCCGTCACACTGGAACAAATCGCGATAATAAAGCTCTTGAAAGCACAACTCGGTAATCAGTGAAAGGACCACTTAATTCCAGTTGGTCTTCATCACTCCGAAAAATGGAAAGTAAGAACCTCAACCTCTGTTACTGTGATGGATAGAGGTTATCATGAAATTATTGGACTTGAATCTGGACATGTGTGCAATATCATCAACGGGTCATTTTGACACTTTTTTTGACGTAACAGGAGGGGGTTTACCCCTACTGAAAGAGATTAAATAAAAAGCAATAAGAGTACAAAGTACCAAAAAAAACAAGAAAAAAACCAAGTTCATGGAACAGTGTCTCCGAAAGGGGATATATTTTCAGAGTTAGTATATAAAAGGATGTGCGCAACTACTGAGTGCTACTGACTGATCACTTTTTTTCTCGAACACTACTGACTGATCATCACTTTAGAAACTTGTACAGAGGACCACTTGCATATCAGTCGAGAATTTCTTAACAACTGTGCACCGATGACAGATAACAGAAACGGTGCATGCCATCGTAGGGGAAATTGGGATTCTAAACTTACTTGAAAGGATTTGGTGTCGATTCCAGTAGAAAACATGGCCGTCACACTGGAACAAATCACGATAATGAAGCTCTAGAAAGTACAACTTAGTAATCGGGTAATGTAATATACTACCCTATAAAAGAGCGAGTCTAACAAAAAAAATAATTTTTACCCATATGAAACTTACTCACTCTAATACCCTCCGTCAGATCTAAGTTTTCGCTCGTATCTATCTAAGGGTTAAGAAAAACCCTTGGCCCACCTATGTTGCAACCGTCCCGGTTGCCAGTGGACCCACGTAAGAATTCTTACGCGCGTCACAGAGACAAGCGTAATTAGTTTCTACCGCCTCGGCTCTTTATTTTTCAACGAAAAACTTACCCGCCCAACCCAACAAACTATCGTATTGGTCAATCCAAGAACTCCAAACTCTTAGATCAATCAAAAACTTAACAATCTTCTTAGCTCAATGACAAAAGAACATCCGAACAATAGCCCAAAACAAAACACTTACAACAAAATTGCTAGATATATACAAGATGCCAAAACACGATTTAATACCAAATCGCTCCTAAACACAGAATAAATCTGCTTATTCAGAACAAAAAGTTGCAAGAAAGAAATTAAAGAAGCATGCGGCTGGTGGGCTTGGGCAGATTCGGCCGACGCTAGGTTGGCCATGGCGGCGGCCGAGCGGATCTAGCGGGGCAGGAGCGAGCGCGGGGCGGAGCCGGGACCTGACGTCGACGGGCTAGGGGACGGAGTAGGCGGTGGCGGTGCGAAGGAGGACGAGGAGGGGGCCGTCTGTAACGCGCGCCGGGAGGCAGCATGGCGGGGGCACGACGAGCCTAGGAGGCGGCGGCCGCAGTGGCGGAGGGAAGAGAGCCGCGAGCTCTGGAGGAGAGAGGAGGCAGCCGTCACGCGCGCGCTGGGCTGCACGGCGGAGGGAGGGAGCCGAGGGGCGATCGGCGGCTGCAACGACGGAGTAGGAGGAGGCGGCGGAGGCGGCTGCAGCGGAGGAGGAGTTGGTGGGTGCGGCCGCGGCATGCCGGGGCGCCGACGCAGATCCGGCCCCGAGCTGCTGGGCCCAGGAGGAGCTGCTAAATCTAAGGGCTCCCCCATCCTCCATCCCCATTTCTAATTACCTCTCACTCTGTCTATAGTACAGAACAGTGCTGCAATAGTGCAGCATTTAATTTTGAGGTTCAATATAGGGCATCCCTTAGATTCGGTGTGAATGCCTTGCCAAGGATGGTTTTTACCGTAGCATAGTGACCACAATATTGCACGCTCTTTGCTTAGTCAGAGTTGCATATATAAGACCAATCTCACTGGCGTGCCTATCGGCGCCGCCCAAAGAGTTGTTGTCTTTGCTTGCAAGAGATGGAAGCTGCACGCAGTTCCAGAGAACAGTGATTTGCGCGGCCACTGCTGAGCTCAGTTTAACACATGATTTGCAATGGTTTGAATGGTATCCACCAGTACCATTATCTTTTAAAATTTTTAAAAACTTTTATGCCTTTTATAGAGATTAAAAAGAATAAAAATATGGGTGTTTTAACAAGAAAAAACACACATATTTAACAAAAACAAAAACCGGGCGTTCTAACCACAGAAAACACACAGTTTTTTGACCTTCTGATGGACAAAATAAAAAGAGTCACGTACAAAACAAATGAAAATACAAATTTGACAAAAACAATGAATAAAATAGAAAATCCAAAATTAATAACAAACAAAAATAATCAACAACAGAAGAGAACAGAACGTCGGACAAGTTCGACGACTCGCCCGTCAGCTGTGTCAACTCATGTGCAAGCTCAAGCTGTCCGGCAACCAGTCCGCTGTGTTTGTGCTCGACACATTCTTCAAGAATGCCATGGAGAACAACGTCTATATGGCGACACTCATGTTGCGACACACGTTTATGGCGAGCCTGTTTGCGGGGGCGTCCGCGGTGAAGGCAGCTGCAGCTGCCACAGCACCACTACAACACGGAGGCAATGTCGGGGGCTCGTCGGTGGACGCGAGCGCGCCGTCCACCCACCCCGCCTGCCCTTCTTCTTCCCGTATTGGGCCCGGCCCAACTCCGCCCGTAATCTTCCTCCTCCCGTCGTCGTCTTCTTCCCCGCGCCATCTTCCTCCTCCCGCCGCCGACGCGACCCCGACCCCGCCCCCGCCCCACCCCCGCGACCCAGAGGCCGCCGGCGCATCGGCACCCTCGTCGCGGCCTCCCCGCCCGCCGGCCGCCGCCCCACCGCCGCGTGGCCCTGCCCGAGACCTCCGCCAGCGTCGTGCGACGAGCTCCCCCGCCGCAAACTCCGCCCCCGGCTCCGGCGTCCCTGCCTCCGCCGCCGCCCTCCACACCACCGCCACCCTAATCCGGCTTCGCCGGAGCGGCTTCACCGTCGTCGTCCACCATCACCGTCGCCATGGAGCTCCCCCGCCCCACCCCAGCCCAACCGCCGTCCTTCCCCGCCCGGCCGGCTGCGCCCTCGCCGCCGGCCTTAGCCGCCCGGCCGCCCGCCACCACCGCCGGGCCGGCCTGCCTCCCCGGCCATCCCTCTAAGGCCGGGGAGGAGATGGAGCTCACCGGCGACGGCAACCCTGAACCCCCAAACCCGAAACGCCGAACTCTAACCCCTGCGGCGACGGCGACCGGCGGCGCGGACGGAGCTCGGGGAGGAGGAAGCCATGGTGGCGGCGGCGCGTGGGAGGAGAGGGAGGCGTGGCGCGGGCCGTCGGGCCGGCGCGGGCCAAATTGCGCTGTGCGCAATGAACGGGAGGAGGGGTGGGTGGACCGGGGTTCGGGTCCACCTGGGTGGACCCGATGATTTGCGGGCAATGCTGCCGACGCTACGCTGTCTGACTCCGACCTGAATCGCGCGGTGGTACACCCGCCGGCCGGCTGGAACCGCTGCCTCGCCAGGGGCTTCAACCCTCGTAGAGCACGTCAAGAGCTCGAACAGAACACCCAATGTGTGCTTGGAATGGATAAAACAACAAGCATTCTTCATGCTTAAGCCTAGCCCTTCAATGAGGACGTAGATATTTTTTATTCTCTCTCCGTCTTAATTTATAAACCGTTTGATTTATTCTAGCACTAAAACCTTATTCAAAAAAATTATAATTATTATTTATTTTTGTTGTGATTTAGTTTATCATATGACTTACTCTGCCTCAATTTATGTTGTTTGGATTTTTTTTCTTTGCCCTATTGTTGGCCAAGACTTAGATGTAAAGCAAATAAATGGGCTAGAGCAAGGGATCCGTTTGGACCCTTTAGCACAAACAAAGGTCGGTCGATCTCGTCGCAAGTCATTTTCCACACCTTCTTGCTGATTTGAGGCAATTTTGGTTATTAACTCAAGTAAAATGCAAGGTGTGGCTCTTTATCATGTTGTCCCTCTAGTACAGTTACCCAGATCTCAGCACCGACTGACTGGTTTTTCGAATGGTTGCCTAGTTATTGGGGTATGAAGTGAATGATGTCCCATGCTATGGTTATAATGACATCTGCGTTCTTGAAAACGAGAGTTGCGTTTGTTTCTTTCTTGGCTTCTCAACGGCTTTGATGCTTGATAGTTTTCTGTCAGAGGGTGAAACCATGAGATGACCCATGGGGATTGACCATGAAGTTCAAAAATCCAAGTTCCATTAGCAGTGGTGCGCCATTACAACTTTCATGCGACTCGGAGTCTATATGGGTATATTACTTTGATGTGTGTTGCCCGATAGTTGGGGGTCACCATCCCTACCATACGGGATGTATCCAACTAGGATGGGTGTATGAGATCTAGTGTCTAGCGTGGATGTATTAAGGCTGGGCCAAAAGTTGCCTTGCTATTTGTTGATATGAATGGGACCCCGAATGACTCTCTGAGAGCAAGAGAGGACTCGTCTAGTACTTCTTGTTCGCCTTAGGTTGTTGATTCAATTTTATTTTAATCGAAATGTGGAGGTGCTTGACATCTTTCTCCACCACAGTTCCCAAAAGGTCTTCAAGGTGAAAAACAATGAGGGTGTTGACTATCCCTAGTATGGATGGGAACACTACAGGCAGTGGCGGACCCCAGATTCGCCAGAAACTAGGGCCAAGTTCAAAGTCTAATCTGACTTAATGCATGTTACATATACCACATGTATATATGGTACATCAAAACGTCAACACACCATTTTGTAAAACAAAAACTATTTGATAGTATACTTATTTTGCGAAATCTACGAGAATTACACGAGCGTTGGTCAGTTCTAGAAATCGAAGGTGTAGCATATAAATCACATCACATATTCTAGTCCGGGGAACCAAACACACCCTTATATTTGGAATGAATGGAGTACATAGTTTAGAATTTTGACAAACAAATTAACATATGTTAGCATACTACAACTCCCATGACTAGGGCCATGGCCCTAGTGACCCTAGTGGGAGATCCGCCCCTGACTACAGGAAAACCTACCCTGTAGGTACGCTTTATTATGTAATAGACACGTTTTATTTCGTATCTACATCAATGTTGACACGTTTCTTAAAGCGTGCTAGGAGCGTCTTCGCAAGCACTATAACAAAGATTGTAGAGACGGATTACTATAGCGTATACCATGTAATCGCTAAGAATTGAACTCGTGACCTCATACCTCACATAATGCCTCCCCACCACTAGACCACTGTATCGCATGTGAACAGTTAACTAATGCACTGTTCTTATATTTACCATTAACGAATTTCAACTTCTAAATACCGTGTCAAATAACGTCTTTATGTGCCTATAGACACGCTTATCTGATATACTTTTTGTGTGTCTCTATGCTTTGACGGTTGAAAATGTGTCTTAATTCGTGTTATTTTAAGATACTTTTAAGTTGTATAAAAAAACATATTTACATGCATATGCACGTTTGTTTGACACGTTTGATGTCGTGTCTAGATGCTACTTATGGTTAATAGCGTAGCTAACTACGTGTCATGTTGAGATGATTTAAATAATATGACAACAAGTGTCACTTTATGTCTTTCGACACTAATCGTGTCAAACATCGTGTCAATTTGAGACATTCCAGAAAACATGTCAAAAAGCATGTTTACGCCTTTTGTGTAGTGACGTTTTAGCCATCGTTGCTATCAAAACGTATCTAGAAAGGCCTTTTTCCTGTAGTAGAGGAGAATCCGTCTATGATGAAATCTGACTCCTTCCCGCCTTGGATATTCTTTGATCTGACATAAGAGATCCAATCGAACTCTTCCTTGAAGAGGCAATCGTACCATTCTTCCAATTCGCCCGTTAAACATTTTGGGACCACTAGACATGTTTTTGTCATCAGATCTGGCGACAGAGTTGTCACCAACTTCTGCTTGCACAAGACACAACTAGCCTTAAGCGTCAGTGATAAAATCTAAGCTTCCAAAGCAAAAATGTGCTTCCCTTGTGTGAATTCATGGTGTTGTCAAAGTTCAAGGATGCCACTGACATAACAACTTCTGTGTTTCGGATGACGGTAACTTATTATAAGGTTATGTGGTGATCGTCAACTCAATGGTGTGTTCCACGAGGATTTAAATATGCACAGGGCACCTGAGTAGGGTAAAACCCTATGCCTTGTATCGTGATGGATTGCATTATGGTTGGTGATTATAAGTGTTAGTTGTCTCCTGTCACACTAGGGTATCCTCCACCTTATAATCATCTTGAGGAAGAGGATCAGAAGAGAAACCAGAGTTGGCTATGGGCCCATAACACACTTAGAAACACATCTCGAGTTGTATTGTATGTGGGCTTCCTTTGCTGTGCTTAGTATTAGCCTAAACGATAAACGATAAACAGTCGGGCATCTACTGTTTAGCCATTATTTGGTGCTAAACGGCCGTTTAAATAGGTTTAAACGGTATAAATGGCCAATTAAATGGAAATGGTGAGCCATTGTTTAGCGTTTAAAGAGTGTTTAAACGGGCTAAATGACTGTTTAGGCGAACAGTGGTTGTGCTATGAGATAAGGAATACTTATCTCTATTTTACAAAACATGTGTTGATGCCAGATTCTGGCAGGGCGGATTCCTACGCCAACAACAGATAAGCCATGATCCATGTGAGATTAGGCACATCTCCTATGGCAGTTGCATACATCATCATGGATGTTTCCTTATGCCTAAGCATGATCTACCGTAGCGCTATATAATTCCATATATATATCTACCTTATATTTGTATTGCAGTATTACACATCCAACTTTGAGTATTGAGAATCAAATTCGGTACCGAGTACTATTCAATACATAGTATATAGATTGAGTTGTGGATGGAGCCTAACCCTTTGGAACCCCTAATCGTAATATATAGACAAATTCATTAAATTCACAATATCTAGAATCACTAATGGCTGGAGCTAGCAAATTCAGTTATGGCTGGAGCCTACCCCTTTTGGAACCCCTAATTGTAATTTATAGACAAAATCATTAAATTCACTATAATATATATATTTTTAGAAAAAACTTCATCACAATTAAAGAAATTGGACTTATGCCTCTTTTAGCTGTTAAAAATTAGCTACCATTAGCTACAACAGACTAGCCAAGGCCCTGTTTGTTTCCCCTTAGATTATATAATCCAGCTTATATAATCTTAAACGATAAACAAACACCTTAGCTTATTGCACATCTTATATAATCTAGACCACTCAGATTACAATAATCTGTAAGCTACTCAAGAGGAGCTTATTGCAGCTTATACTTTCTGAAAGGATCAAGATGTCGCCTAGAAGGGGGGGGGAATAGGCGATCCTGAAAATTAACACAAACTAGAACCAAGGTTCAATAGCGCCCGACCGGTGGAACCGGTCGGACCACCGGTGGTACCGGTCAGGCAGCGGAAGAAATGAATTGATCTCTAAATCTACACAAGCAAATTTGGTACCGATACTTTCTGGAGGTTCCTTAGGACTTGTTGTTATAGATCTGAGAGGGGCTTGCCATAGAACCTGCACAAACAAGAGATCCACACAAAACTTGCCAACACAAGGTAAGGGTGCTCAAGAACAATATGAACCCAAAGAACACAAGTCACCACAAGCAAGCACACGAGACAAAGGATTTATCCCGAGGTTCGGGCACACCACCAAGGTGTCCGTACGTCCTCGTTGTTGAGGAACCCACCAAGGGTTTGGGCTCGCAACCCTATCCTCTTCTCCCCAATCACCAAGACCGGTGGAGAGTACTTACTATGAGTTGCTCAAAGGAGCGAGTAATACAAACTTTCCCGGATCACCCACAAGAGTTGAGTGCTTCACGGGAGACGCCTAGCCATCTAGGAGCACCAAGCTCCAAGAGTAACAAGTCCACCAAGTTTGCTTCAAGATTCACCAAAGCTCACAAAGAACAAGAGAGAGAGAAGGATGAACACAAAGTCTTCAATACTCTCTCAAGATCTCACAAGCTCACACTCACAAGCAATGGAGGATTTGAGCACAAGAGAGTGGAGAGTGAGGGAGAGGAGTGAAAGCACAAGGGAGCTTTGTCTCAGGTTGAAGAAGTGGCCAAGAGTGGGAGAAAGAAGGGAGTGAAAGGATATATATATATACCCCCCTCTCGAACTAGCCGTTTTGAACCGTTACTGGGCTGGCAAGTGACCGACCGGTGGTTAGGACCCCGACCGGTGGCACCGGTGGGAACCACCGATTGGCTAACAGAAGGTTTTGAACTGCCCGACCGGTGGCACCGATGGGAACCACCGATTGGCTAGCAGAAGGTTTTGAACTGCCCGACCGGTGGTTGAGTGCCCGACCGGTGGCACCGGTGGGAACCACCGATTGGCTAGTAGAAGGTTTTGAACTGTCCGACCGGTGGCACCGGTGGGAACCACCGATTGGCTTGCAGAAGGTTTTGAACTGCCCGACCGGTGGCACCGGTGGGAACCACCGATTGGCTAGCAGAAGGTTTTGAACTGCCCGGCCGATGGTTGAGTGTCCGACCGGTGGCACCAGTGGGAACCACCGATTGGCTAGCAGAAGGTTTTGAACTGCCCGACCGGTGGTTGAGTGCCCGACCGGGGGCACCGGTGGTTCCCACCGGTGGGGCGTTGAGAAGAACATAATTTGACTATGTGAAACTGGCTAGAATTTTGGTTGGAAAGAATTGAACTTTGTGAGCTTAGTGACTCAAGAAGCACTGCATGTTGGACCCCCTTGATAGTACGGCGGTTCCTATACTCAAGATGTAAATTAGTAAAACTAAAGTAGACTTGATCTTGAGTGAACCACTTCACATCTTGCTTGAGAATAATTGAGGGGCCTCTTATCTTGCTCACTTGATAACTCTAGCACTTGTTTGCTTAATATACAAATATGGATTATCTTTTCTTGCTTGATATACATGAGTGTAGCACTTTCAATTGATTTGTCACTATATTCATACTCAAATAAGCTCATTGGTGCTTTTGATTCTTTATAGCTGAGATATGCAATGGATATTCTTCATGATTAGCCACTAGTCATTTGTGAAGAGTCCAATTAATGTAGTGACGTCCAAATGGAAGAAATAGCTTTTATGTCACTTTATTCAATATGATAACCAAGAGCCTCAAAGTGCATCAAGAATAGAGAACCCATGATAACTAACACTGAGGCAATGCATTCAATTGATAGAACCATTTTCACCATAACACATACAAGATAACCAGTAATATAGGTGTCCATGTCGTAGTGAACAAATGCAACAATGATAAGGCCAATGTGATGATCCATGAGTATGTCCAACAATGAGTTGATCCTTGGCCAAACATTTTTCTTCAAGATAGATGTATAATAGGGTTCATTCAATCCTCAACATATGATCGATATATAGTGAAAGTCCTTGATTCTCAAGACATGAGAACAGTACGCTTGATCATTAGATATATACATGAAAATCTATTCTCACATTATAATTGATTATACTATGATTACCTGTCAAACTACTTCACATAGAAGTTAGATCTTTAATCGTGTTGTCACTCAATACACCAAAACCACTAAAAGGGCCTTGTTGCACTTACAATCTCCCCTTTTTTGGTGATTGATGACAACCCCGATTAAAGCTTACAAGAGACAGATAAATTAAATAACATGAATCCTCAGATATTTGGTATGCTCCCCCTAAATATGTGCTTGAGTTACACAAACTCAGATCTAAGCTACACATGCCCAAAAACACATATTTTGTGCTAGGAGAGCTCCCCCTATATCTCAGCATTCCAAACACAAAGAACAAGAAAAACACAAAGTAAACTAACTGGGGTGCTTAGTTGTGCAGCTACTGCCTTTTCATCGGATTAAGCACAGCCATCATCGAACAATCCGGTGCACCGGATAGTCCAGCAGGCTGCACCAGATAATCCCATGATGTCAGTCTGCACACACCAAGCAAAAACTCAAAGCCACAAAGGATCACAAAGACAAGCACAAAGCTTCTAGCACTGATTAAACCTTAGTCTTATATCTAGTTCACACAGATGACAGATCGCCCTGCTTTCCCAAGCTGTCCAAGCTGCTCCTACCACTTCTCATGTTCTTCTCCCCTTGTCTCCTTGCAAGTTAAGCTTTAATGTTTCTCTCCCCCTTTGTCATTGAGCACCAAAAAGGCATAGGGGGGGAGAAAAGCACCATATGATCCTCACTGAGAAGATGGAGGGGGTCAAACAGGCCAATTTGCACTAGAGCCGCCACCCTTCTGCTTTGATTGAAACTGGCTGCCACTTTAAAAGAAAACACCACTGACACTAGCTCTGCTAGATGATCCATGACCACCCCGAGGCAAAGTGTATGGAAGTGATCCTGAAAAAACTGAAAACGGCCATGGTGGTGAGAGGATCTGTGTAGCCTGAGTAGCCAGGAGAGAAAGCACTCTCTGTCCGAATGATAGCCTGTGCACCCAACTGAGCAAAGACACCAAAGGTGTCTGAAGGCAGAGGTGGTGATGACTGCTGATAGTAGCCCTGAGGAGGCTAGGTAGACTGAGGTGACACTGAGTAACCTCTAGCCTGTCCATGCTTAGGATGGTAAGCAGCAATGGGGTCAGGAAACTCCTCTGGTTCACTGTATGGCTCATCTCACTAACTCTATTTAGAGAAAGAGGTGGCAGCATATCAAGGTGTCTTTGTATGCCTTTCAGCCTGTTCTCATTCTCAGTCTGTTTCTTGTAGATCTTCCTCTTTTCTGCCTTGTCCTTGCCATTAAAGCATTTGAGAGTACCCATGAATGCCCTGAAGGCCTGGACAACAGGTGAAGTACTCCTCCTTTCACTGCCATGCTGCCCACTGCCTCTCCTCCTCTGAGGTGACTGTCTCCTGTACTAAGTTTCATGCACCTACTAAGTCTGAGGTGGCACATAGCCTGAGTGCACATCTGAGAGTGTAGGCACAATAGGACGCTTTGCTTTCTGAATCTGCAGGGGCCTATGCTCCACACCTTTCATAAAAGAAACACCAATGGTCTTTTCAATGACAAGCATGATGATGGGAGCATATGCAGAACTCCAACATGGGTCAAAAGAAATAGCCTTGATCTCCTCCCATATGAAGTTGGTCACATAGAACGGTCTAGCCCCTTCTCTCATTTGAGCCAACAGATTGTTTTTTAGCATAGTGAGAAAATATTTGAGGCATCGCCTACTTGAGGTGCAAGAGTCTTTCTTACAAAATCCACCTCTCAAGGTGGATCATGGTGAGGCACATGCCCTTCTTCCTTATCATCTTCCTCGTCACTGTCACCATTATCATTGTTGCCATCCTCGCCATCACTGCTAAGAACTGGACCTTTTCAACAAGGCCTGGGTACAACCTTGAAGTTCTCATTATCCACACTATCATCTTATGACTATGTCTGAGCACCCTCCACATCTATATCACTATGAGGAGTATACTGCTATGAAACAAGAGGCCTTGGTCTGAGAATCCTTGCCCCATGAGGATCAACAACATCGTTATCCTCCAAAGTCAAAGGAGGTGCCACTCTGAGGTGGAGGTTCTGTCATCTGGGACTTCTTCCTTCTCTCTCACTTTTTTTTTGATAAAAAAAATTCCTGCCAACTGCCTCTGCCATCTTTGTAGCCATGATACATAAAGATTTGGATTTAGAACCTTTGAACAAGCTCATGGTGGAAGGGATGGATCTGACAAGATATTATGATTACATGCTGAACTGAGATGATTTTTTTTTAAGGAAAGGATATGTCACGTAGACATGAAAGAATGCATGAATTAAATTTGGGAGCTCATAGAACAAATCTAGAGCACAAGACCCACTGACCTAGGCCTTCTGGTCATCACCGGATAATCCGGTGGCTTCCACCGGACAGACCAGTGGCGCTGGACAATCCGGCTGAAGCGCCCCAGTTTCCATAATGGGACTAAAATGTGTTTTATTACCATCCTATGGTTTGGTAATCACATTCTTACATCAGAGCGATACAGATCCGCCCTAACGGGTCGGACAATAAAGGGGCGCAGCCCTTGAAGACTAAGTAGCGGAATATAAAACGTAGGCCCAAGCTTTCCCACGCCGCGGTTAGGAAGTAGGTCGTAGCCCTTAATCGCTGTCGTATATGGTGCACTCATTGCTTCCACTGGAAAAACATCAACAAAGCAAGGGTGAGTACAATCGTACTCCGCAAGCCCACCTTCCTCCGTAAGGGGTGGGGGTATAGCTATTTCTACATGCAGGATATATCTGGAGCTTAAGGAGGTTTTGCATAAAAACATTTTGTATGCAGGGTTCGAGATAGTCTAACAAGTTGTAGTTATTCAGAAACAGGGTTTTTCTCAAAAAGGGGTGCCACTGGACTTGCCGATCCACATGGCCAATGACTTTTCAGCCATCACACTTTCCACACCGCTACAGGGTTCTACCCCCGTAGCTTAACTTCCACCCAAAAACCATTCCACATCCACAACCAAACCTTTTTCCCACAGTTTTAGTTTATGAAAAATGCTAATTGAAGAACCAAGCCGTAACTCATCCATACCAGTGGACTCAGACTATTCGAATAGGTTTTACTCTGATCAGAGGTTGTACTAATTCCCACTAGTTGGACTCAACGACACTTACGGCTAAATAAGCATCCGAATTCCAAACCAAACCGTTGCCTTTGTTTCATCGCCTAGCAGTACCTTAGGGGTTCGGGCCTCCGAGCCGCACCTTGGTGTCCCCCGACACCCCCTCGGCACACCACCCCTTCCCTTGCCCCTTGTGCGCCAGCACGGAAGCTACTAGGCTATCCACTTCGGCTCGGGCCTAGTCAGTGCCTCATACAGAGCGAGTGGTTGTACTGAAAGAGCTAGGCAAGATGAAAATCAATGCGGTCCTTACAGAGCGTAAGTAGAACCGTTCCAACTTTCCACTGCTCGAAACCGCGAGCACCCACCTAACCGGTCGTCTCCACGACTCCAGGGACTTGGGTAACCGCGGGTTGCTAAGTTAACGTTCATACCCTGCCCTTAAATGGCGTATCCCGACCCGTGGGTCGTTTGCCGGGGTTCTTCCCCATTTTATTTTAAAACACACACCTATCCTCATCCCAAACCCATCAAGTTCCACAACCATAATCCCAACTTAGCATCAAGATTATGATAGATATAATTAAGTGAGCGATCCCATCTATGCGCATTACATCTAAAATAGGCTTAGGTGGCTGTATATTTGTGGGGTTACCTTAGCAAGCAAAACATGCAATTTTTATAGTGATTATCAGGCCAAAGGTTGTGGTTGCAAAACATAGGAATTTTATGCATCAAGTGGGGATTCCAGTGGACTTGCAGTGGTCCTCCCATTCGCTGGATAACACGTCGACATAATGCCCAATATTGGACATCCTCGTGCTCCTGCTGTCGATGCCGATGACGCACTAGCCACTGGTGGCGGAGGTACGCCATCTGCCGAATGCGTTGGTATTCCAACTATTGGGCATGATGGTGCCTCAACCACTGAGCATGCCGAGCACGTTGCTGTGCGCGGTGGTGCGCCATCCATTGCGCGTGGTCAGCTAGCATTTGCTGTAATCGCCGGGCGCAGGCCTCGAGTCTCATGGAAATCCTTGCGAAAGACGTACTGGCTATGATACCCGGTATAACCTACGCGCACAAATAGGGGAAAAACACATGTATGGAGGCATATCGTGAGCTCAACACGATGAAAGGATGTTTTAGGGAGAGCAAATATTATTTGAGGGCCTGTTAGTGGCACTTACCAGCGGTGGTGGTTCTGGTAAAGTGTGAGGGGCAGTGGGTTGGGCTGCAAACTGCCGACCATGCTGACGGGCCTGGTGGCGGTCATTGCGGAAGCGCCAGGGTAGCGGGCCTGGGCGGTTAGAGTGATGATGGAATGGCGATATGGCGGTCGCATGGTGGTGTTGGAGAGGAAAGGATCTTTTGCAGAGTGTATGGATAGGTAGAGCTTGATTTTAGATGAATTTAGGCGCAAAAATCACCTAAATCGGAGTTCAAACGGAGGAGATATGAAATATCTAATGGCGAGGGGGTAGATATAAACTTTCCAAGGAGTTGGAGGGGTGGAAATGGATTTTTCTTCTCGGTGAACTATGGAATTTGGTCCGCGGGGAAAGAACTTGGGCCGCGGGCAGGATTCGGCTCGCGCGGCCTGGCGCGGCGCGCGCGCGACTCACTGGGCCGGCCCACTCGGGCGGGGGACGGCATCAGGCGCGGGGCCCACGCGTCAGCGGCTGAGGCGGTGGACGGCGCTAGGGGGTGGGCGACGGAGGCCAGGCCGGGTCAGGGTGGACCGGACGGCGGCGGTTCGAGGGGCACACCGCCAGTTCTCGTCACCGGCGGCGGTTCCAACAAGGAGGGCTAGTGTGCGAACACCAGGGCGGAGGGGCGAAACTGGTGACGGTATCGTGGAGGTGGTTAGGCGACGGGAAGGGGGGGTCTCTACGGCGCGACGGCGTGGGTGCGCGTCGGTGGCGCAGAGCGCTCTCGCGGCGGCGGCGCTGTGGTGTGGGAGAGGGGACTACGAGGCGTCGGGAAGGTGGAAGGGGGCGAGGCGGAGCTTGGGCTCGCCGAAATTGAGAGGGGATGCAGTGGGGCTAGCGGAATCTGGCAGCGGGTGGAGGAGGGAGCTCGTCGGGGTGGCGAGGGCAGGTAGCGGCGACGAGGCTCGTCGTCCATTTATAGGCGCGAGTGCGGGGCGGAGTGGAGGGTTGGGCTGGCGTCCGAGCCGGCAGGTCGGGCTCCTAGCCGGCGCGTCGGCGTGGCGCGCGGCGGGGGCCGGGCAGGGACGCGGCGCAGCACGGTGCGTGGACGCGCGGCGCGGCGAGATGGTGCGGAGGTGGGGGACGGGCGCGTCCGGTCGGGGTGGTACCACGGCGGTGATGGGAGAGCCAAGTGCGGCCGGGGCCGGGGTCCGGGCGCGGGGCACGGGGCCGGGCGGAGCCACGGCGGCGCGGCGCGTGGACGTGAGGCCGGACAGAGGAGGAGGAGGAGGCGGGGAAGAGGCCGGCAGGCGGGGCCCGCGTGTCGGCGTGAGAGGGAGGGGGAAAAGGAGCAGCTAGGCTGCTGCGGGGGGTGGGCCGAAAGGTGGAAGAGGAAGGGAGGCAGGCCCGCGGTGGGCTGGGCCGAAAGGAGGAGGGAAAAAGGAGACGGGCCGGTTTCGGCCTGGGCATGGGATTTGGGGATTTTCCCATTTTTTTTTTTGATTTTTTGGATTGAAATTTGAAAGGGAGTTTGAGAGTGCTTTTGCGGAGGATTTTTGGTGGATACGATCTCAGAATATTTGGAGATTCTTGTTGAGCTCACATTAGCACACAATCAACAAACAAACAAGCAATCGGGGTTTCAAAAATTGATTTTGAATTAGGGAGAGATTAGAAGAAATTTTCCGGGGCTAAATTTCGGGGTGTCACACCGGCGTAGTCCACCGGATAGTTCGGTGATGGCCAATGACCTAGAACAATGGATTTCTCAAACTATCCATGGGAAGGATTTGATCTCTTACTATGTGATTCAATGTACTAGGAACCTTTCCACCAAAGGAATCAATGAGCAATGCACCTAGCAAAGAGATCGGTTCAAAAGTGCAGAAAGTACCTTTGAGAGAGGGGATAAGGGTGAGATTGATGGAGAGGACGGTGGAATTGTAACTTCCAGTATTGCAGTGGCCACTCTCCACCAAAACTCCACAAATCCACAGAGGAAAGTGGAAATCACCCTTGAATCGCCAAAAATATGAGATAGATCCGAGGTGGAAGAAGAGAGGAGGTACATAGGGGTAAATGCACACAACGAATATCCCTTGGACCTCGGATAGTAAACAAAAACACAGATACCAGACAGTCAGGTACCCCTTGTCAGACAGTCCGGTGGGATACGTCGGATAGACCGGTGGAAAGGAATTTCCAAGAATAAAGCTGAAGATCTAAGAATTGTGCCATGTCCATTCTATCCACTGATTTGTTTATGTAACACAATTCTTAGAGAAGATATAGAGCTTTTGAAATAAAGATTTTTTGCTAAATCATTAAGTTAAAACATGAATTAGTTGAAGTAGATGAGTTCATGGAGAAATTTCTTTTGTAACACATATTTTGAATTGAAGCTTAGGGGAGTCTCAATATCTGTGGTTAGACACATTCAGGCACAGGGAACTATAACCACACATAGAGAGAGGGTGATCACAAAGATCGAACACCAAATGTTTTGAAAACCCTTCTTTTTCAGTAAACAAGAAACTAGTGAGATATCAAGTCTTGCTTGAGATAAATAGCATGTTTGACACATATTCTGTTCTTCAAGGCATAAAAGGCATTCTAGAGCAAGAATATCAACCAAGCATCTATTTTCAAAAAAGCCTCATGAGACAAACTCATGACAAGACAAGATATGTCACTAGCTTGACTTTAGCAACTAGCCCACAAAGAGAATTGATTAGATTGAAAGTCTTGTCACAATGATATCGGTATATTTGGCTCATACCTCCTATCATAACTGAAACACCAAGCTCTCAAGACACACTCAAAAGCCTTTAAGGTTCTAGACGTATCAACCAAATATCCATACTGAGTTTGAGACTCTCAACTAACCAACAACCACACAACAACTACAAGGCCTTGAAGCACTTACAATGCATATAAACACATACCTTGGCCTAGACTTACCATACTTACAAGAATATAGCAATTCTTTATATTGGTTGATGCCGCAGTTCAACCAGTATGGACTTCCTTAACCAATCTTGCTCTCTACTAGCATATTGGTTCAACCAGTATTGAAAATTGTTGGCTTATTGGTTCAACCAAGGTCACCATGGTTCAACCATTATTCGTTGAATGTCTACAAACTTGCTCAACATGAAAGGTTAGAACCACAATGCCTTAGGTATAACTCTTACTCCCCCTAAATGCAAGCTTATGGTCTTTGAGTAACCATTTAGCAAGCTCAAGTTTTTGTAACAAACTTGGGGAAGTTACAGATTAAGCCTAGGCTAAGAGAGATAATCAAAGAATAATACAATGGCTCAACAGAGATACTCACAGTCACAATGACTTAGTGGATTTATCATATACACTTCTTTAGTCAGCTGAAGAATAATCTCTGCAAGGGATAAAGCTTGATGTAACATGATTGTCTTTCACTAGATAATTCGATGACTATAGTATTTCAGCTGCCTTTTTTTTCTTGCGAGGGTTTGTTCAATTTAGTCATTCTTCTTTGGGGCTAAGATCCTATATTCCTGCATATATTTAACACATGCTCCACATAGGAGCCATTAAGAGTATCACAGAAACACAAGTAAAGGATATGAGTAGAATTTGAACTTGATTGGCTTAGGCAAAGCTCAAATCACTAAGAATGGGTTTTGTCCAAGCCACCAAGGATCTAGATAAGCACATGTTACCCATGATGTCATTGAAGTTGATCATATACCAATAATTCGAGTCTTGGCTTATGATGGGAAGAATGTATCTTGAGACAATAATATTGTGAGAAACTTTGCTCCTCAAGATTGCCAAAACCCTCAATGCATCCTGTAGGTACCTGTAGATCTTCAAATATGTTTTGGTACCCAAACTTTGTTGGGTCCATCGAGGTTAGTCAAATAAGTCTTGGGCACCCACATAGCTTTGGTGGGAGCTTTAGATGAACAAATCACCTTAGGCTCACCACTACAGCTCTTGAGCACACAAGTCATTTTAGCTTTCTTATTGACAAGGTTGGGATGAGTGAAATTACCATATGGGCCATCCTTACCGAGATGCCCTTTTTGCCTACAATTGTAGCAAATTCTTTGCCTAAAGCCCTTTAGTTGATCTTCTGATTTGCTTGTGTGGGCTTTCTCCTTTCCAACCTTGTTTTGTGATTGAGCATGTCCTCTTGCCTTGATTTGAGCAACTTGGGCTACCTCTGGCTTCACCGGACAAGCCGATGCACAAGTGTTGCTCCCAAGCTTTGACTTAAGGATTGGGCAAGCTTCAACATTGTGTCCCTTCTCCTTGCACCAGTGACACTTCCTTTTTGCTTTGCTCTTTTGCCTCTTGGATTTTTTATGCTCTTTTGCCTTTGTGCTTTCATCAACTTTGGACTTGACTTTTATTGAGTTGATGAGTTGTGCACGGTTTGAATCCTTCTCAAGCTTGTTCACCATGTCATCACGTTTATCTTGAGTAGGTTGCACACAACTCTTACCCTTAAATGCAATCAAGTCCCTTCTTAGCTTTTCAACCTCTTGCTTGAGCTCTTCATTTTCTCTTGCAATGGAATCATCACAAGATTCTACAATTACATGCTCAACACAAGAGTTACTTGCTTTGGAACAACAAGGGTTAGCACAAGCAAAGATAGATTCAATTGAAGAGCAAGAATTATTTTGCACAAGAGGTTCATAGGATTTTACCGATGTGACAAATACCTCATGTGCTACCTCAAGCATGCCTAGCTGATCGATGAGCTGCATACTTTCATCTATAACCTCATCATTTTCTTGTTGAAGACTTAGGCACTTCTCATTGATCTTCTTTATCCACTCTTTTCTCTCTTCATTTTGCTTCTCAAGCTTCTCCATGTATGAAGAGACATTTGCAAATTTGTCAACCTCCTTGGATAGCTTGTCACAGTTCAAATTTAGATTTGTAACTGTTATCTCAAGCTCATCTTTTTCTTCTTGAGCTTCCTTTAGCTCATCCAATTTCTTCACCAAATATTCTTCTTGATTCTCAAGGGTTTGCTTTTACTTGGCAATGATTTGCATAAAGTTGATCATCTTCATTTGATCCTTTTTGCTAAGGTGACCAATTTCTAGATCTTCATCAGTGAGCTCATCTTCTTCTTCATCACTCTCACTCATCTCATCCTCACTTTCTTGTTTCTTATCCTTCTTCGATGAAGCATAGCTGTGAGTATGAGATGGTGGAGCCGCACACAGGTGAACAAGATTCTTCATTCGGTCTATGGCGCTGCTCTTCTCCTTCTTCTTTCTTGGTCTCCATGCTTTCTTCCAAGGTGTCACAGAGACAACTTGATTCATCTCTAGTGTATGACACACTCTCTTGATGTGTGGATTGTTCTTGATTATGGCATGCAAATTTGTTATCAAGGATAACCCAAATTTCATGGGCATCCTCAAGGTTCTTGTGTTCCTTGCGCAACCATGTAGTAGTATCTAGACTCAAAGTGCTCAAAATGTAGTTAGCAACTTGAGCATTGAGTTGTAAGCATATTGTCTCCTCATGAGATAGGTTACCCCATTCATACCTAGAAGGCAATATACTTACATCTACAATTTGCTCCACAAGTGGACCATTGGTCCTAAGAATATGAAGTATATGAGCTGACCACAAAGGATAGTTAGAGCCATCAAGCATGAGTGGCTCACAAGGTACCTCACTAGGTGTCGACATCTTTTCTCATGGCGGTGAAGCATTTTGGTGAGTCTGGGCTCTGATACCAATTGAAAGGATCTAGATGTCGCCTAGAGGGGGGTGAATAGGCGATCCTGAAAATTAACACAAACTAGAACCAAATACCAATGACCGACCGGTTCAACAGCGCCCGACCGG
Organism: Paspalum notatum; assembly: GCA_022530915.1. Classification (NCBI taxonomy): domain Eukaryota; kingdom Viridiplantae; phylum Streptophyta; class Magnoliopsida; order Poales; family Poaceae; genus Paspalum; species Paspalum notatum. The sequence continues at coordinate 31,385,562 of CM039689.1, forward strand.
TGGAACCGGTCAGACCACCGGTGGTACCGGTCAGGCAGCGGAAGAAATGAATTGATCTCTAAATCTACACAAGTAAATTTGGTACCGATACTTTCTGGAGGTTCCTTAGGACTTGTTGTTATAGATCTGAGAGGGGCTTGCCCTAGAACCTGCACAAACAAGAGATCCACACAAAACTTGCCAACACAAGGTAAGGGTGCTCAAGAACAATATGAACCCGAAGAACACAAGTCAGCACAAGCAAGCACGCGAGACAAAGGATTTATCCCGAGGTTCGGGCACACCACCAAGGTGTCCGTACGTCCTCGTTGTTGAGGAACCCACCAAGGGTTTGGGCTCGCAACCCTATCCTCTTCTCCCCAATCACCAAGACCGGTGGAGAGTACTTACTATGAGTTGCTCAAAGGAGCGAGTAATACAAACTTTCCCGGATCACCCACAAGAGTTGAGTGCTTCACGGGAGACGCCTAGCCATCTAGGAGCACCAAGCTCCAAGAGTAACAAGTCCACCAAGTTTGCTTCAAGATTCACCAAAGCTCACAAAGAACACAAGCAATGGAGGATTTGAGCATAAGAGAGTGGAGAGTGAGGGAGAGGAGTGAAAGCACAAGGGAGCTTTGTCTCAGGTTGAAGAAGTGGCCAAGAGTGGGAGAAAGAAGGGAGTGAAAGGATATATATACCCCTCTCTCGAACTAGCCGTTTTGAACCGTTACTGGGCTGGCAAGTGACCGACCGGTGGCACCGGTGGGAACCACCAATTGGATAGCAGAAGGTTTTGAACTGCCCAACCGGTGGGTGAGTGCCCGACCGGTGGCACCGATGGGAACCACCGATTGGCTAGCAGAAGGTTTTGAACTGCCCGACCGGTGGTTGAGTGCCCGACCGGTGGCACCGGTGGGAACCACCGATTGGCTAGCATAAGGTTTTGAACTGTCCGACCGGTGGTTGAGTGCCCGACCGGTGGCACCGTTGGGAACCACCGATTGGCTAGCAGAAGGTTTTGAACTGCCCGACCGGTGGTAGAGTGCCCGACCGGTGGCACCGGTGGGAACCACCAATTGGCTAGCAGAAGGTTTTGAACTGCCCGACCGGTTGTTGAGTGCCCGACCGGGGGCACCGGTGGGAACCACCGATGGGGCGCTGAGAAGAACATAATTTGACTATGTGAAACTAGCTAGAATTTTGGTTGGAAACAATTGAACCTTGTGAGCTTAGTGACTCAAGAAGTACTGCATGTTGGACCCCCTTGATAGTATGGCGGTTCCTATACTCAAGATGTAAATTAGTAAAACTAAAGTAGACTTGATCTTGAGTGAACCACTTTACATCTTGCTTGAGAATAATTGAGGGGCCTCTTATCTTGCTCATTTGATAAATCTAGCACTTATTTGCTTAATATACAAATATGCATTATCTTTTCTTCCTTGATATACATAAGTGTAGCACTTTCAATTGATTTGTCACTATATTCATACTCAAATAAGCTCAATGGTGCTTTTGATTCTTTATAGCTGAAATATGCAATGGATATTCTTTATGATCAGCCACTAGTCATTTGTGAAGAGTCCAATTAATATAGTGACGTCCAAATGGAAGAAATAGCTTTTATGTCACTTTACTCGATATGATAACCAAGAGCCTCAAAGTGCATCAAGAATAGAGAACCCATGATAACCAACACTGAGGCAATGCATTCAATTGATAGAACCATTTTCACCATAACACATACAAGATAACCAGTAATATAGGTGTCCATGTCATAGTGAACAAATGCAACAATGATAAGGCCAATGTGATGATCCATGAGTATGCTCAACAATGAGTTGATTCTTGGCCAAATATTTTTCTTCAAGATAGATGTATAATAGGGTTCATTCAATCCTCAACATATGATCGATGTACAGTGAAAGCCCTTGATTCTCAACACATGAGAACATTATATTTGATCATTAGATATATGCATGAAAATACATTCTCACATTATAATTGATTATACTGTGATTACCTATCAAACTACTTCACATAGAAGTTAGATCTTTAATCGTGTTGTCACTCAATACACCAAAACCACTAAAAGAGCCTTGTTGCACTTACACTTTCAACCCTTTACCGTTAGATCCATAGCCCTTAATGATATTTTCTCACAATTCTTCTTCAACTTATATAGGTTGGTCTATATAATCTAACACAAATAAGCTAGATTATACAATCTACACTAGGAAACAAACAGGGCCTTGGTGCTAATAAATTACATACACATTGTCTAATTTATTAGGTAAACATGTTTGAACTCAAACTAATTCCTCCTAAATTTTATGCAGCTAATAATTAATAATTAGTTGGGTGTATAAAAAATGGCATTAGAATTATAATAGTTTGGAACGGAGATTTCCGGTCTAAAACCATCAGGTCGGTTGAGGCCAAAACCAGATGGGGAAATTAGCGTTGTATAAGCGTCATTTGACGGTAATTTTCTAAAGTTTGATGTTTTGCAAAACCAAATTCTCCCAAATCATGAAAGCATGACCCAGCTCAGCCCGGCCCGGCTCGGGTACTAGACGCCTCTAGACTAGACCTCAAAGCATGACTCACACACACCAAATCCGTCGTCCTCTTCTTCGCCAGCGCCGCCGAACCAGCCATTGGGCTCCTCCCACCAGGCCACCACCGAGGCACGCAGCAGCCTCCCCGGAGGAGCTCTCCCCTCGCAACCATCGCCACCGCAGCCGCCCTGCTCCCTCCCCTCCTCCGCTGCTATTGGATTGGCGGTGGAGTGGAGATCGACTACCCGGCCTTGGAATTCCCTTCGTTGGTAAGGAACCCTAATTTGGTCGGATGGGATTCCCATCTGGGCCGACGCGCGCGGGATCGATCGACCTCAGCTGACGCGAAGGGATTGGGAAGCCAAGGTGCGGGTGTAGTTGATTCTATAGGAAGATTGAGGGTTCATCTCAAATCCCCATGCTCGACGCTGAGGACGACCCTGGCGGGAGATGACGAGGATCTTCGTGCAGCGCGGGGCCGCCGGCTCCTCGTCCAGCTCCGGCCGTTCGGGCGCGCAGCCAGCGCAGCAGCAGCAGCCGGCGGCAGCTGCCCGGGAGGAGGAGCTGCCACCACTGCAACCTCAGCTGCAGCAGCCGGAGCTATTGGCCTCAGCTGATATAACTGAGCGTCTAAATGAGGGCAACGAGAACAGCAGCAGCGGCAGCAGCAGTAAGCCTTTGAGGACGGATGACCCTGTTTCAGAGGGCTCGAGCTCGGCAGAGGAGAGGGCTGCCAGGGAGAAACCTCCTAAGGATGACTCTAATGTAATAAATCCTGCTTTCTTGGTGGAGGAACTGATAGGGCTCCAGATTCCTGATCAGATTGAGCATGTGCCGTCAGGCACTGGCTCGTCACAGATGGTCGGTGCGGCATCGCACCCGCCGCCGCCGCCAGCTCCACCTCCAAAACCATCGGCGAGGAATAATGGGTTGCGGAGAATGGGGTCTGGAAGTTCGAACAGTGTGCGGATTGGGTCTTCAAGAAGGCCATTAGCTTGGCCACCAGTGGCTGCCTGGACATCTGCCTCAGGTTCTCGGCCTTCTTCACCTAGATCATTTGTTGATGGCGAAGGTTACAATAGTGCTGATGAACAGGGGCCTTGTTATGCGTCGAGTTATGATGATTCGGTATGATTTGCATTTGCCTTGTTTTGATTTATGAGCTTTAATATCTCCTATGAAATTTACAGCAGTCCTACTATAATACGTCAGCATTTATTGTAATAATGTGAAGATACTTCTGCAGATATTTAGTGTCCTTGTAGTTAAGAAATATGCTCTTAGATAGCTTAGCTGTGTTTTCTAGATATATGATGATAATATGAATTTGTATATCTTGTGCAGTTGCTCATTCCCTCAATGGTGTCAACTAACAGAATCATTCTTCTTGTTTGAGTTATTATTTATTTTCTTGCTTATATAGTAATTGTCTTTTTGGTACATGAGTCAGTATAACATTGTAGCATCACATCTTTTATAACTTCTCACCTAATTTATTCTGTGCCTCAGGAAAGGGAACACATGTTTGAGCACGACCTGCGGCGAGTGAAAGGGTTTGAAATCAGAAAGATGGCCGAAGATGGGAACTGTCTATTCAGAGCAGTTGCTGATCAAGTTTATGGAGACGCCGAAGTTTATGACATGGCTAGGCAGATGTGTGTTGATTATATGGTAGGTTGTATATTTGCATCTGAGTAGTACTTCTCTAGTTTAAATCTTGTAAGGACAATGTTTTGCCTATCAAGTGCTTTTAATTGATGAACTTTTCTCAAAGTTCTGACCTGTGTTGCCATATTTCACAAGCTATCTTATTATATTGCATTTACTTATGAATATCAAGGCCTTAGCTTCATTAGTTTTTACATGGTTATGGGCACAATTGGTATGAGGCGAATAGTGCACTGAGAAGCTGAAACAACCCAGTTTGTAATCAGGCAGTTATGGAAACCGTTGCCACTTGCCACCTGGTTCCATGCTTCCAGCTGATAATAGCAAATAATGGTTCTGCCTGGCTGATTAACCAGCTCTAAGCTAGGTAGGACGTGGATGCTTGCCGAGGTGGTTTCCAGCAATTTGACCCAAAACATTGGTTACGCGTCATTATAAAATTTGTTATGCCCATTTCTGAAAAAAGCTCCTGCTATTTTCGTTGCCTTTTGGCATACTAAGAATATTGTTGATTGCTGTATTTTGTAAAAAAAGAGTTAAAATAAACCTGCTAATTTTATGAATCTTCTGCCTGAATAAACAAAGAAAGTGCCATCTCAAGAAATGACCTATCCATGAACTGGAAGGTTTTCTTCCAATGATAATAGATCTAACAGGATTCTTTTTCAAGTTTTGTTCTTGTATTGTTTGCCCACCTGTCTTCATTGATGCCATTTGGTGTTCGGTGGAATTGTTAGGGATTCTCTTCTTTTTCTGTGACCAAATATTGTTGTCAATATGGGTCTCTTATGCCATAAAGAGGGAGCAAGTGCTTTCATTACCAAATTATAGTAGTTGGGCCTGCAGTATATGCAGTTGATATGGATGAGTAAATAGATCTATCTTTGTAGAACAGGGCATAACATGCATTACCATGAATTCCTATTATCCCTTACTCAATTAGACATGCAGTTGAAACACTCATTGTCGTTTTCCATTTCTTATTCAGGAAAGGGAGCGGGATCATTTCTCTCAGTTCATAACTGAAAGTTTTACTTTATACTGTAAGAGGAAAAGGAGAGATAAGGTAAGTTAATAAGTACATGCTATGCAAATGATTTGTTTCCCACCTCTTTATTAGTTCATTTTGCGTTTACTAATCATCTAAGTTTAGTGCGGGCAACCTAAGATATGCAATTGTGATTGTGCTGCACTTGTGTCCGTTCAAATATAGCCTTGCGAGTTGTAAAACTTATAATTTGTTGGGTCAACTGATTGCGTACATATTTGTTTTTTCCCCTGATACTTGTGCCCGGCCAAGCAGCGTACACCTATTTGGATCTGCATCATTTACCAATCCAAGCCTACATGCAGCAGAGCATTGATTGTCCTAAATTCTAAAACCTTTTATCGATGTTAAACAATTTCTTAACTGGATACAGTGAGCTTCTGCGTTTTATATATGAACTAATAATAGGAAATTCTAAAAGGAGAAATTTGGCATTGTTGTCTATTTCATCCCACAGCTCCTGCTAATTGTTGTTCGGTTCTTTAAGGTATACGGCAACAATGTTGAGATCCAGGCATTCGCAGAGATGTACAATCGTCCCATTCACATATATTCCTACAGTACAGGTAAAGTTTGCTCAAGCATTTGTAGATGTTTATCCTCAATGTCCGTTTTTTTACGATAACCAGCATTGGCTCTTTACCATGGTTTGCTGTTACTGCAGAGCCCATTAACATTTTTCAAGGAAGCTATAACACAGATGTTCCTCCGATTAGATTAAGTTACCATCATGGTAACCATTACAATTCAGTGGTTGATCCCCGTCGACAGACAGTTGGGGCAGGCCTTGGATTTAGCTCCCTTAGAGAGGTAAATCTTTGCTTCACTGAATGATTTCTTTGTATGCATGCAGTATGCAGTTATTGGTGCAAGTTTAGTTATTTTCTAGACTAATGGTTGTTGGCCTTGTCAGGGTGTTGGCCTTGTTTAGATTAGTGGTTGTTATATTATCTATCATATCAATTACTTTGTCAGGGTGTTGGCCTTGTTCAATAATTTTTCACTTCATTTCTTTGTTTGTAGACCAATAATGTTGACAGGGACCAGGTAAAGGCTGCAATAAAAGCTCAGCAAGACCAACAGATTGAGAATGTAAGAACTGCTTGTTATTTCCATGTGTTATTGCCATCTCAATATATTCACAAATTAATTGGATCTATCATCTAAGAATGAAATGGCACGCGCTTACATTTTTGTTTTGGTGTCAGGCACTTTTGGCAGAAGGGCGATTCTACTCTGATCTGGAGCTAACAGAGAGGGAAATAGAACGGATGGTGATGGAAGCCTCGCGGGCAGAGTATCTGGCCGAGGAGAAAAAGCTTAACATCAGAGAGTCATCAACATCAGGGGCCGAATCTTCATCAGCCACAAGTAAGCCCATCTTTGTCTGCATTTTACGAATTTTTTAGTATCCTGCCAATCGGTTTTCTTGAAACTGGCATGCTTTACTATCCTGCAGTTAGTGGTTCCTCTCGTTCAGCTGCAGCAGCAGATAGAGGGCATGAGGAGTGCTTTGTGCTCCCAGACACCGTGCTGACTCGCAGCATGCAGTTGCTCCTGGCAATGGGCTTCAGCTACATCCAGGTAATGGAGGCCTACAGCATATTCGGCGAGGACGTGGACTCGATGATCTGCTACCTGGTGGAGACTGGAGGCACCGGAGCCTCTGCAGGCGGTAGCAACCGCCGGAAAGGAAAGGCTGCTGAATGATGTGAACACCTTGCTGTTAATGTGATGAATTGGAATCGTTGGGCTTGGGCATAAGTCATACCAGATAATGACAGCCTTCAGAGTTGACATGTTGATATACCTGCTACCTTATGGGTGATGAATAAATGGAACTCTCGACTTATTTTTCGATGCGATCTGGTGTTTGAAATAAATGGTTGTTCGTGCTTCGCTGCCAAGGATAATTAGTGGGCCATCCATGGTGGCCTTTGTGCCAAAGTGGGAAGCAAAATAGCAAATTGCAGGTGTTCCATCAACCGGCAAGTGAAGCTAAAATGCTAAATAGTTAACCTAGTGCTGATGATTGATTGCTGTCAAGGGGAGGTGAAGCTCATGCATGTTACGAGCGGCTGGCAAGGGAGCTAGGTGTATGTGAGCAAGAGTTCGCAACTCAACCTAACTGGAGGTTGAACTAGGCAAGAGTGTGAGCAAGAGTTTGCAACTTAACCTAGCTAGAGGTTGAAGAAAAACAAGAAAGGCCTGTCCCTCCTAAGGGACCTTGCCTCTTAGCTTAATATATTATATAGTCAGGGAGAGCAGTTACACATGTGGTTTGGGATGGAAAAAGTGGGATCCCCTGCTATAAGGGCTCGATCATATCTTGGTTTCTCGATGCCTTTCCACCGTTCTTAAGCCCAAGTCACCGCCCCTAAGGGGTTCCGTTGTTTTAGAGCTCGTTTGAATTGTAAAATTCAATTAGATCTCAATTAACCACCTCTTTTGGGCAATCGATCTTTACATCCAGTTCGTATAATCTTTAAGGAACGGACTGTTTGGTCCTCACAAATCCATGCAGTTTTCAAGGCACTGCCCTGGACCTGCAAGGGGCGGCTCCCTTTGACCACCTCTTGTTGACCCAGGGACACCGCGATGTTGCATGGTCTTTCAAACCTTGCTACAGTTGATGCCTTGGGTTGGATAGATGATATTCATAATGTTTTTGTGCTTTTGATCAACACTTGAGTTGTTTATTCCCATATTGCATCCCGAGGACTAAAATAAATAGTAGCAAATCTTATTGGTAATTCAACCACCAAACTCCGAATAAAGCACAAAGCTTATGATCCATAAACCTTAGTTAGGTCTTCTATTTTTCTTTGTCCATTCTAGGGGTAAGGATGTCTAGCTTGACCTAGCCAAGTCTAGTTATAAGGTGTGGTGCACATTTATGAAATTTAGTGCCATGTAGCTCAAAAGGTGATTTAAAGTTTTCAAAAATCAAGTTGGAAACTTGGACGATAAAATTCAGAGTTGAGTTGAGCCACAAATAATCGGAGGAGTTGGCGCTGTTATCATCAAATGACTCTAATGCTAGTTAAAATCCACCAAAATCAACTCGGTTTGACAAAATTTCAATGCCTTAAATGTTGGCATATGAGTAACCTTTGGAGATTTATGTCTGAGGACATAAGCCCTTTGGATTTGCACTATGTTCCAGTGGGTAAGGGAATTGACATAGTTGGAAATTCCGATGATGGAGGTACGAATCAAGTTGCTTCCTGAAATCATCATTTAATTTGTTCCAATGATGCATCGTCTGGGAAGGCATTAGAGAGTATTGTCCGATAGTATCTAGCAGTTGGATGTCAATCCTGAACCGGCCAAAGGTAATTATGATGCTGGTTTTTTTGGCATAGGAAGTTCCTGTGAGCCTGTTTTGTGCTACCTGAGGTGGTAATGTCTAGTTTGGATTTTTGGCCTATAAATAGATATACATTTCATCCATGAGAGCCCCCTTGGCACCTAGGCGTACCATTGCAGCGTTGAGAGGTAAGGCGGTTGAGCAAAGTCAAGTGGTGAGATTCTCTTAGTTGAAGATTGAAAACTTGATTAGCCACAAGAGAATCGCAAGTGTGCATCCACGGATCCATCCTTCTCAGGCTTGTTTGTCCAAGTGATCAAGAGCCTATGTTTGCTACTTGGTGAGCAGCATCACCTATACAGTTTTGGTGGTGTTGGTTTTCTTGGTGATGTTCCATTGGTGATTATGGAAGCCTCAAAATCATTGTCTATGGTTTCAAATCCGTTGCTTCGAAGTTGAAGAATGGATATCCACTTTTGAGTATTTAGTCCTTACATAGACTAAGAAGGAGCAACGCCCTTGTGATGGTGTTCCAACAGGGACTCTTGTTGATGTGCCGACTCTCAATGCATTTGTAGAAAAAAAAATAGCTTTGCTCTCATCACTTGCTTTTATGCAATTTACTTTTAACAATTTTTTTTCTAGTCTTTGCATGTCTAGTGTAGAAATGGTTTTAGGTTGTTGCTTCTAACACCCTCGTCTCTTTAATAGTAACTACCAAAATACCCGTGCATTGCAACGAGAGAAAAAGATCATTAAGCACATCTAGATCAATACATATAAGAATAGCCTCGCAAATAAATTCCATATCATATTGTTTCGAATTTTTTCTTACATGTGACCGAAATTTAGGTGGTGTCAGTTTGTTAAGAAATATTACCTTTTGCTTTTCCGCAATATATAGAACATAAAAAACGGAGTCCACATACAATATGGATATCTGTTTTCATGTAGGCCGCTCCTGCCGTCTGAATCAGGTTTCCGAATAAATTGTAGACCACATTATCTTGACGATTTTTGTTAATTGCAAGCGAATTTTAGAGTGGTGTCAATTGGGTTGGTATGGTAGTTATTTTAGTTTTCTATTGATATATATAGAACGTCAAAAACGGAATCCATATACGATTTGGGCATCCGTTATCGTGTGGACGGCTCCTCCAATCTGGGCTCGCGAATAAATTTCATTTCATATTGTTTCTAAGATTTCAATTGACTGAGACCGAATTTTAAAGTGGTTTCAGTTTAGTTGGAAGGTTATTAGTTTAGCTTTCCATCGATACATAGAACATTAAAAACGGAGTCCGTATGCGACTTGAGTGTCCGTTTTTGCGTGGTCTCCTTCTGCGGTTCGAATCTGGTTCGTATTGTAGCTGTGATTTAAATTATCGGATACAAGACGAAGAGGGGCTGACCAGCCGGATCCACATGTCACGACGGATCGAGAAACCGAGTGACCAGAAAACCTTATTTGCTTAAATATTAGGTATAGATATAGACAGGTATAGAGATTAAATTGAGGGTGGACGCTGAAGGGAATCTTTAGGGAAAAAACTTTCTCCCTTAGGTATATAGATATAGATTTTCCAAACCCACATAATTTATTTATGTGTACATCAGGTTGGAATGATTTTTGGATGGGTTGGTCGGGCTGGGCCTGGGCCACCGGGTGAGATTACCCCCCTGTGACCCTGTCTCGTGCGACGCGACCGTCGCCCCAACCCCCAAGTACCGAAACACCTCTCATCTCAGCCACGGTCACCACTCACCAGTCACCACCCCCCTTGCTCTGAGCAGAAGGCGCAGTCATGGCCATGGCCGCGCTGCGGGAGGCCTCCCGCTGCCTGGCTTCCAGGAGGAGCCCAGCGGCCGCGCGCCCCTTGTTCCTGTCGCACTCGCGCGGGATCACCTACAAGCTCTTCGTCGGAGGTTGGCTTGTTGTCTTAATTGCCCATCTCCTGACCCCGACTCCTCACCCCGTGTGTCCCTTTTACGTCTTGGTCCGTCGAGCGCTCTGTTCTGTCTCGCTCATTTTACTGGTGGAGGGAGCACGTCTGCTGTGTGGCTGATTCGTCGCCAGGGCGTGCGTGCCTAGTGTTCGACGGAATGCCCATGCAGGGCCGCTTGATGCCGATGCATACTACATTACTACACCGGGTTTAGGACCTCCTCTGTTCATCTGTAAGAGGCCGTTTAACTGAATGCGGTCTCCAAAACCAGTTTAGTTGTAACACCAAAATCATCTTCTTTTTCTTAATGAAAAACGTGATCAGCACGTTCTAAGAAAAATTATGAACTTAGTCATGCAGTTCCATACCACAAAATCAGAATCATGCAGTTTGGACCTTGAAATGTGTGACAGCACATTGATTGAGTTTCTGTTGCTAGGGAAGAGAGGTTAGTGCATCTGAGTTATGTCCATTTGTTTTCAATGAAGTAAACCCCCTTTGGAACGTAGGAATTTCACAGGAAAACAGTTAAAACACAGGAATTAGAAAACTTTCCCATGTTCCAAAGGTCTAAATGTTATTCCGAGGGAGGTAATGTGTTGCCACCATCTTACAAGAAGAGGCTTATGTAAACTATCATATACCATTTCTTTCTCATATATAGGTCGTGTTTGGAACCATGTTAGCATTGCGTCTGTGAGAGAAAAGAGCCCACAGAAACAGACAGGGCCTTAGAGTACATATTCAATCCTTTCACTGATTCACTCATGTATTACTGAATAATGATAATCTGAACTATAGTGGATTCCATTCCAGCTAACAGCTCAGGTACATATACAAAAGTCAATGTATTCAGAAGTTTTTTTAGAAATGTAAGTCCTTGTTTTTACATGTCTATTTCATTCATTTGGTACATATTCATACCACCATATACTGTATATACATATACATATACATATACATTAGCTTGTTTGCCAAATTATTGGGCATTCAATTGAATACCCATGATACATGCTGGGCCCACCCCTGGCAGGCTGCGTTTGTTAAAGCAAAAAAAACAACTATCCCTAGATATTCCAGGAAGGATTGGTATTTTGTTAATCAAAGCCCCTTCACTCTGAATTGTGCCAAATTTCTGTGCACATATTACACTGATACCAGTTGCTAGTCATGTTGTTCTTGTGAGTAACACATTGTTGCGAAATGTTACTCAAAATATGAGATTTAGTGAGATAGCATGAGCCCTACCTGAGCTGAATTTCTAAGTGGTAGCCAAAACACAGGCACCTTACACAGCTTAATTAGATCACTGAGACTAGTGGTAGACTTGTGCTCTGTGCTATTTATGAGAAATTTTGCCATGTGTTTATAATAACCTGGTCCAAGTCCTCTACCTTTTTTCAGGCATATCACAGTTTGCAACGGAAGACAGCCTAGCAGAAGCGTTCTCGCGCTATGGACAAGTAATAGAAGGTCTATCCTCATCACTTGCCACAACAAACTTCTGTTGATTCTTGGTTGTTATTCTGCCTGCTATTATTAGTTGTTACTCAAGTTGGGGCCTCTTGTTTGAGTGCAGCTACAATCGTCACGGATAAGATGACCAACAGACCAAAAGGGTTCGGCTTCGTGAAATTTGCCTCCCAGGAAGAAGCCAACAACGCGAGGGAAGAAATGAACGGCAAGGCAAGATCTTTGAGGGAGTTCTTAGATTACTGTTGCCTGTAACTTGGTATTGTGTGTGTTTTTTGTGCCATTTGGAGAAGAGCTGAGAAATGCAGGCTTGTAACAGGTACTGAATGGCCGGGTCATTTACGTCGACATTGCAAAGGCCAAACAGGACCGAGCTGCAGATGTCTGCCCAATCGCGACTGGTCCTCCTAAGCCAATTGCCAACGACTGATAAGTGACAAAGGCTGGCCTGGTGTGTAGGCTCCATACTTCTGTTCCGTAGTTCCGTCCTTGCTTCTATACTGGGTCACCGCTCAGATAAAAGTCCACATGTATTAATAAGCTCTTAAGGGATAAAATGTTAGGTGTAATAGCTTGCCGTTTTGAGGTTTTGCAAGAACATAGAGCAAATCCATTTAATGTGTTAAACATCCTGGGCTGTGTTTAGATCCGCTGAAATTGGGATTGAAATACACTGTAGCGCTGAAAAATACACTGTAGCATTTTTCGTTTGTTTAGGGTAAATATTGTCCTACTATGGTCTAACTAGGCTCAAAAAATTCGTCTCGCAAAGTACATCTAAACTGTGCAATTAATTTTTTATTTCATCTACATTTAGTACTCCATGCATGTATCGGCATTTTAATGTGATGGGGAATCTTCTTTTTGCATAGTGGAATTTAGAAAAAAATTTTGGATCTAAACAGAGACCTGAGTGCTTGTAAAGTGCTTGTCCGGCTCAAATCCTGTGTTTTCATGTCATGAACAGGTGCTGCTATAATGGTAGCCACACGAGAATCCTGGGTGGTGTTTACGGATCGCAGATGGTAGCCTGCAGTTGCATGTGGTCTTGAATCTGTTCTAGAACTATGTTTGGACTCTGGAACCAATGCGGCGCAGTTCATATGTACTTCTCTAGACTTGATCTGGTTCTTGGAAATTCCTTCCTTTTTTTTTTTTCTTATTATTATCGGATCTGATCGCTGGAAGTTGGCAACAGTAATAACGAATAATGAATGGCGATGATTCGCTCAACTGGGGATATTTCCTTGTGTGTTGCTGTCGCATCCTAAAACGATGCACATCAGTACAGTTCCTAACTATTACCAGTAGTAGTACTACCATGAAGGAAAAAAAACGTTATTACAGAAAGCTTGTCTACTCGACGCAGCTGTGCGCTAATGGCATGCCTAGTAGTAGCACGTAGTCATCTACAGATTCCATTTTATTGCCCCAGCTCATCGCCATCGGAGCCGATCACCGGAGCGCGACGGCGGCGAGGCAGGTGAGCACGACGACGGCGCTGGCGGCGGAGCAGCACAGGTCGACGAGCGCCTCCCGCCGCGCCTTGCTCTCCTTCCTCCCCTTCTTTCGCCTGACGAACTCCTGGTACTGCCTCTTGGCCTCCTCCTCCGGCTCCCTCCCCCCTCCCCTCCTGGGCGCGTCCATCGCCGCCGCGAGCAGCCGCAGCGCGCCCTCGCCGCTGACGGCCGCGCCGTCGGCGTCCTCGACGGCGAGGCCGACCTCGCTGACGTGCCCGCCCACCTCGGCGCACGCCACGGTGGCCTCGAACTTGCACCCGCCCAGCACCACCGCGAACCGCACCAGCGTCTCGCCCGTGTACCAGTGCCGGTCCACGGCGACGGGGCGGCGGCTGGACACGTTCACGGCGCGGCCGCGGGACGGGTCCGCCACCACCCAGCTCAGCTCCAGGTCCGCGGGCGCCGGCGCCGCGGCCTGGGCCTCTTCCCCCGCCGCCGGCCGCTTGCGCTCCACGGCCTCCACGCGGAACGGCGAGCCCAGGAACCACGCCGACGCCGCCGGCGTGGCCACCGCGCGCGACAGCAGCGGCGCGCGCACGCCGCCGCCCCCGCGGTGGTACACGTCCACCGCGGAGACCAGCTCGGTGGGGAGGGTGAGCTCGGCGAGCTCGACGGCGTCCGCGGACGGGAACGGGAACGCGTCGGCGAAGAGCCGCCGCGGCGCGAGCGCGGCGAGCGGGCGGGCCAGCGCGAGCGAGGGCCACTCGGCGAGGCAGAGCTCGCGCCACGTGTCCGGGTCGGCGGCCAGCGCGCGGAGCCCCGCCGTGGCGCAGCTCGCGGCGGCCAGCGACCGGCCGTCCAGGCGGCGCAGCGCGCAGCCCAGCACGTCGGCGTGCAGGTCCTCTATCGTCGTGGCCGCCATCCCCTCCTGGCCTCCTCCCTACTTGCAGCCCTGCCCTGCTGCTCGCGCTTCCACTTCTTGGAGTAGTAGTAACTGTGGTGAGTGGTTTGTGATGACTGATGGCGAGACAAGAGTTTAGCCGCACGGGCTTATATATAGGGTGTGTTTAGATTCAAAGATTTTTTGGGTGAAATACACTGTAGCGCTGAAAAATATACTGTAGCACTTTTCGTTTGTTTGTGGTAAAAATTGTCCTACCATGACCTAACTGGGCTCAAAAGATTCGTCTCGCAAAATACATCTAAACTGTGCAATTAATTTTTTATTTCATCTACATTTAGTACTCCATACATGTGCCGACATTTTGATGTGATGGAAAATCTTCTTTTTGCATAGTGAAATTTGGGGATGTTTTTTGGATCTAAACACAGCCATATAAGTAGAACCAAACCAAAGCACTGTGGCCGGGTACTACAGTAGTAGACGGCAGACTCGGGTGCTCCGGTCAAAGGCATCGCGTCGCCTCTATTTACGGCTCCCTCTGGCCCGTCTCCCGGCGAGAACGACGGGGGTCCACTCCCAGTCCCACAGCCTGATAAGTACTACTGCTAGTTTACTCTGTTTCTGCGCGCGCAATTCATGGCGCCCCAGGACGCTGCCCCTGCTGTCCCGCCGCGGCGGGACGCGTGGTGCCATCGAGGCGCTCACGCGCGTCCCGGCTCGGACCTTCGGTTCGCCGGCCACGAGCAGGGCGGCAGTGCACGGCCGTGTCCGTGGGGGCGCGCGTCGCCGTGGGCTTTCCGACGCGCGTTTTCACCGTGCCCGTGGGGGCGCATTTCGGTGGGATATCTCCCACGCGCGGTGCGGGCCGGCCGGCGCCGAACGTTCCCGGCGGCCGGGGGCGTGGTGCATGCATCGTCAGTGTCCTGTTGGGATCCCTGTCCGGCTGTCCCCAACGCGAGAGAGAGGAAAAGAAAGGGAAAGACAAGACGGGGGGTCGTTTTCACGAGGCGCCGGGCAAAATGTGTGGCGCGCCTACCGCGTACGTTACGTCGCCGCACCATCGGTCTGGTTTGCAGGAGGCGTGCGCCATCGCGGGTAGTAGCCCATCCTTGTCGCGGGCAGCGATCGCCGCGCGGCACCGCTGACGAACGCCGCCGCGGCTCTCGCGGAGGGCGCCCATGTGTTGGGGGGTGTCCCACGGCGATTTCAGAGGAGGTTAATGTAAACTAGATTATGTGGTGTGCTGTATATCGTCATAACGATTACTAATTGGATTCGTACAGTGATCGCTAAACTGGCTCTTAGATACAAATACTATATCGGCTATTCGCCTGTTATATACTTGTTCTTAGGGGAGGGACCTGACCGCTTATGAGGTCTAATAATCCTTGCACGCTAGGACTTAATTAAACGAATTTGGAATGGTAGGACAGACTGTGAGTTTTGCAACCAAACCGAATCAATCCAACATTTGGTTTTTAAATGTCATTTTGCCAAATTTCTGTGACGAATTGCCTGTAGTACAATTGGTTTGATGTCTCCTCGTAATATTATGAATTTATTCGGTAGTTAGTCAAAGCAGGGTGGTCAGAACAAAATGAGAATGCTTTCTGGGCTGTGTGGCTCACTAAAATGATATTTTGTTTAACAAATGTAAACCGAAATATGTTTTGCAGACTCTATTCAGGAAGACCCATTGGCTTCAACTCTGGGCTCAGTTGCAGTGTATTGATGATAAGAAAGAAGAGGTCGTGGAGACATTCAAGAGTTTAGAGTCCGCAGCTATGGAACTATTTTTCTCGTTTAGTTGGCTTTTTTATTTCAGATTGGATTTTGATTTGTGATTTCATTCGGTATGAGCTGTAATAATTTGGCCTCAAGCCTCATCTTTAAATGCGGAAGCCGGACCGTTCCTTTATCTAAAAAAGGAGTTATATGCTTTGGGGTTCCAAGTGAGGTTGGAGACGATTTCTGTCGTCAATAATGCAAAAGGCGAATTAATTGGTATGGCCACGGATGTATGCTTCGTGTCGTGTGGGCACGTACGTGATGTGATGCTGCTCAGCTGCTGGGGGACCTGGGGGCAATGGGCATGTACGGCTCACTGACGAGCACGGTCCAACAATATCGATGGAGAGTCGTCTGTGTGTATCCTATAGATTGAATTGAGGCTCAGCTCTGTTCGTTTGCAGGCAATTAGACCATCTTTAAGGAGAGTAAATTGGTAAAGTATAGTACTGTTTGACACTGCAACGCTATTATAGACAAAAAAAAATAGTTAAAATAGTAAAAAAATAGTGTTATATTCCACCAATTTACGTCTGAGTTGGGGATAATCCGCGCAGCAAGCCCTCCCTGCACCACGTCTGTGTGTATCCTGTTGGTTCCTGCAAGATCTGCATGCACTGCTGTTTGACTGTCAGATTAGTGAGCTCAACCACTCGACTTGTGTCATCAAAGCCAAGTCAAATGCGTACCTTCATTTTAGAAAGCCTGGCTTGAGTAGCACAGGCATTTGACGGGGCTGTCGCTCTTGTATCGTACCCCCGCGTTCTTGCCAATTGCTAGAGCTGTGACTTGACCGTGCTATTTATGGACCATTCAAAACACAACATTTTGGCACGATTCTAAGCATGGCACGGTACGAATACGAGCGCCGTGCCGTGTCTAGAATCATGACACGATGGGCCACACGGTACGGCACGATAATATGACATTATGAGTATTTATACTGAAAAAAAAGAAATTGATCATTTTAGTTTTTTTTAATCTTTTCTTTTAAATTTTCACCATTAACATTAGACTAGTGAAATTTATAACGTCCGAACCTTAGGCTAGCACGGTACGATAGCGGCACGACGTGCCAGAAACTATGTTTGGACCTATTTCAAAATATGTTGAGCACGTAAAGCACAACACGATAGATACAGCGTGCCAATCAAACACGGCACGATGTACCACGAAGCACGAGAGGACCGGGGCACGGCCCAAGTCCCACCTCTTGCCATTATCTGTACTCTTCCCGTTCCAAGAACCAAGATACAAAACGAAATCCTTTTACTGAGATTTTATACCATTTCTTGGGTAATCTCTGCCCTAGGTGGTGGTGTATAGAGACTACAGAGCATGGCAGCAACAATCTCTGTCAGGATTTCCAGAGAAGACTGAAATCTCCAGCTGCATTGGTTTCAGACCAGTCTCACTGTTAGATAAAAAGTAGCTTGAAATCTTCAGATTCGTTGAGGAGCTGGGTAAACAATATATTAGTCTGGCTCTCTGGGAACATCCTTATCTAGCTGTTGCGGTACTGTTATGGTGTCCGGTGCCCTGGCCTGGCCGACCATCATGGGTTCCCTAGTCTCGCAACAGGTCTCAGCTGGGGCCTCTACAACCAATTATAGCGAGCCCCATAAATACGCGCAGGAGGTAATACCTAATGTGACGTTCTATCCAAGCGGAATGTATATCTATTTTTTTTATCTCTATTCTAATTATTTTTCTATCTGTCTACAGTAGCGAAATAGTGTTAAACAGTATCAGGGTCAAACCTTGCCCTGTGTACAGGCAGCATTTGCTGCTGCTCATTGCTTCAATGCTTGGAATACACTGCCGAGGTGCAAGTACTGACTGATCTTGATACTGGTACAGGACTTCGGTAACGCTGTGTCAGTTAGGAGCATTTAAGCCGAAGAAGAATTAGTGGATTATTACGCACTTGAGCTGAGGAACTAGTGCAAGGGTTGAGCTTAATTAGTTCCTGTTGGGATCAGGTCGTGTTGCTCGTGGTTTCCAGCTGCTGGGATACTGTCGGTCCTATGCTCGCAATGCGGTTTTCCAGTGGTGCCTGCCGTTTTGAAGAATCAGTTCACTGCTGATCGAGCATACTGGTACCCTTTTCTTTGTCAGGACGCGGGCATTTCCCGAGAGCGCCGCAACCGAACAACGAGATGCCGCTTTTTACGACTCGTGCTATGGCGCTTCTACCGTCGGGAAGCTAATAAGCCTGTCGCCAATGGTTGTCCTCGTCTATTTTTTTTAAACACTATTTGTATTATTTTTTTAATTTATATTGTAGTATTTATGTCAAATGGTGTCAAAGAATGTTTTGATAAACTATTTGAAGCTCTCCGACAGCCTAAGGCCTCACGAGTGTGGTATGGAGAACGAAGAGCACTCGATCGGTGCCGGACTCATCGCCGTCGTCTTACCTATCACAATTCTCACAAGCTGCCTGCATCTCCTGTACTGTGCTGCTGTGTGTATACTTGGTTCAGTGAATGTGAATCGGCCCGCGAGCTGATGAGTTCGAGTGGGCTTTGCCAGACAGACAGGCGCCACGACGAGCACGGATCGGCAATTCGTGACCGGAAACCCCGGCTTGTCTCTGCACGCGTCCCTTTCAGTCTTTCTTCCCATCGCCGTCGTCGCGTTTCTTTCATTTCTTTCATTCTTTCAGCGCCTCAAGAACTGTTTCTCCCTTTTGGAACCAGCATATACTAGCCATGCATTTATAAATCGGTGGGCTGCCGGTTGCCTGGATTGTCTAGATCTCTGGATCTGGACGCATCTGGTTGGGAGAAAAACGTTCGGGAACCGGTCGGCATCTGATCTCCGTCCCAGTGATCTCCTCCGTATATCCTAGCTAGTAGGCTCTTCTGTAACTAGGGACGCAGTTGGAATGTACCTGGACGGAGTTTGACGAAGGGACACCTCGCCGTTGTCCTGTAAGGCGAATGTTTGGTGACACAGAAGCTTCAAGTCGGCTACGTCCATGTCCCGAGAACTCGATCGTTTCATGCTTTGCCTCCTGGAATTTAGATGGAAAAGTAGCATTGGCCGGCCGCGAGCGTGAGTGTGCAACAGCTATTAATTTTGTTACCGGTAATCTGATGGAAGAATCCAAGCGCAAACAGGTCCAATTTTCGAATGGAGTTTTGTGCGTTGATCTGACGCTCGAGTCGGCAAATGGGACCAATTGGTTCGCGGACAGCGCGCGGCTGAGCGGTGGCGAGAACTGGACAAAATATATGAAGGTAGTACGTAGTATGGCGGCAGTAAAACAATACCGCTATGTATTTGCATGCACGACATACATAACAATCATAAGAAATCAAGGACATGGGAGATGCAAAAATCCAGGATAGCAACAGAAAAGATTGAGGGTATGTAAGTAACAATTACCTTGACCAAGGTAATAAATAGTGGAGAATTGGTGTCAGCGATGCAAATAACATATACTCCCTCCTCCATTCCAAAATACAGGTCATTTGATTTATTGACACCAACTTTGATTTATTATTCATCTTATTCTAAAAAATATTATATTAGTAATCATTTTCACTATGATTTGATTTACCATATACTATACTTTAAATATAAAAAGACAAGAAAGTCAAATTTAATGTCAAAAAAAATCAAACGACCTATAATTTGAAACTGGTGGAGTATTATATATAGCGGGCATTGTTACATATGCTAAGTTTTTCTCGAATTACACAGTACAACCACATACGCTTCAGAAATGCGTATGCATACTTATCTTGTGAATGCACGCATGCGCATCCTACTCTTACGAGTAGGTTTGAGAGCTTTGAGCCGAGAGATTTCAAAATTGACGAAGTTACCACAAATGTCTAGTTGTTAACTAGAACAGCGTGTATCACATCGTTAAAACCTAAAGAAAGCTAAGCAATTGCGACGCTTATATCGAGTCAAGGACTTGAACCGGATAGCTGAGCTCCACCACAAAGAACCTAACCAAATGAACCATATGCACAACTCACTTAATAGTTGATACTACTTTCACTTCTCTCCACATTAAATTTTCATCATTAAGATACTCCTTATATATGATTTCTCCTCTAAGCCTACATATGATTTTGAGCTAGAGCTGTATCATCCTCAAGAGTCAAGATACATTCAATTCGTGCCACATTAGAGAGAAAAATCCTATGTGGCATCTGCCTACTTTCTCGTAGATCCATCCATCATCCGAAGCTACTTACAATCACTAAGTGAATGTTCAAACCTCAGCACAAGCTGCCAGAACATGGGTCTTAGGCCTTGTATCAAGTAAGACCATTAAAGTACATCTAGGCTAGACATTGGCCTAGGCATGAGCCTTATATCAAGTATAAGCCCATTAATAAGGTACATCTAGACTAAAGACTAGCAGTAGCTAGCACTTTGAAATTTGGGTTTTGTTTTATTTTGTTGTAGCTAATTCTTTGTAAATGTGTGACTCAGCTACCTGATTTATTCGTTTCAGAACCATAACTTCATGTCAGTGTGATTCTTCCTTTAGGCATGGTTTATACGCCTTTTGTTTGTCCACTTTTTTTTTTTTTGAATCTTTGTTTGTTATCTCGTTCTTACTCGTTCTTCGATTTGCGTTCAGGTAGAGGCGGAGCTACACATGGGCCATACTGGGCTTCGGCTCCCCCCTTGCCTCCAATTTTTTTTGAGTACATAATATGAAACCAGCCTATAAAACAAGTCAGCCCATGTAATCATTGAGCAGCCTGTTGTCTGTGTATCATTGTAGGTAGATTGAGGACTGGGAACAACTCATCACAACCGACATCAGCAGTCATTGTTAGCCTAAACGGTAAACGGTAAACAGTCGGTCACTCACTGTTTAGCCATTATTCAGTGCTAAACGGCCGTTTAAACGGGTTTAAACGGTGTAAATGACCAATTAAACGGAAACGGTGAGCCACTGTTTAGCGTTTAAACGGTGTTTAAACGGGCTAAACGACCGTTTAGGCGAACAGTGTCAGCAGTCCGCAAGCCGACGTCGGCCATAACTGAAACATGTCAGGTCCTGTTTGGGAACAAAGTATTTTTTTTAGTATTGTA
Organism: Paspalum notatum; assembly: GCA_022530915.1. Taxonomy (NCBI): domain Eukaryota; kingdom Viridiplantae; phylum Streptophyta; class Magnoliopsida; order Poales; family Poaceae; genus Paspalum; species Paspalum notatum. Next base: position 31,406,772 of record CM039689.1, read on the forward strand.
AAAAATACTATGTTATTTGAGGAAACCATGGTATTAGAGTAAAAAGTTGTTTGGCAAACCTCTGTCCAAAACCATTGTATTGTTAATACTGCAATATTTTTGCAGTATTGAAAACTTTGATCTGGACCAAAGTTTTTGTCGAAGAAGAATGTGAAGTAAAATACTATAGAACCATACTGTGTTTCCAAACACCTATGGGTTAGACTGCTGTGAAAAATATTATGGTTGTGTCATTGCAATAGGTAGACCATGGTATTGAAATACTGTGGTTTTGAATACTTTGCCTCCAAACGGGCCCTCAGTTTGCAGTGGGGTGCGTTGGGCTTTTGGTCCCTGCGGTAGTCCTTCCGGCCCAACTAGATGACCAAGGCCTGGAGGGACCAGTCTGGTTGCACACGTGTAGGTGCAGCACGCAGGAATTAAAATCTTATCCAGACAATATCCAAGTGGAGCGCTCCCATAGGCCTCTCCCGCGGCGCCGAATCTATTCCATCCGCTGCAAGTGGTCCACATCAGCCGCGCCCCCCAAAACGATCCGCGCCGCCTCATCCCGACGACGCCACGCCAGCGCGCGACGTCCCTGTCCGCGCCCGCGCCCGCGCCCTCCGCACCACAAAACTAGGGGGGTGGCCGCGCAGCGCAGCCACAAACGGACACCCCGTGCCATTGCCATTGCCACTGATCAGAGGAGGTGAGGTACTGAACCGACAGGCAGAAACAGAATGGCCGCCTCCTCCGCCACCGTCTCCGGCCTCGCCGGCGCCACCCTCGCCACCCGGCCGGCGTTCTCCACCAGTACGTCCCTTTTTGTTCCACACTCCATCCTCTGAACGAGACGAGAGCAGAATGCATCTTCTTGCTCTGTCAGTCTGTTGCACCATGGTATACATGCAGTGGAGGACGGCACTGACAGTGTATGCTGTGCTGATCATCGTCATTGCAGGCTTCACGAGGGGCGCCCGCGTGTCGGCGAGGAACCCACTGATGACGAGGAACCTGGAGAGGAACGGCAGGATCACCTGCATGACGTGAGTGCCTCTAACTATCATCAGGCTATGCCATCGAGCTAGTGTTCTACGGGCTCTGCGAAAATGTCGCTGATGGATATACCTTCCATGTATGCTCTCGATGTATCGGTTCTCATCATCAGGTTTCCCCGGGACTGGCTGCGGAGGGATCTGAACGTGATCGGCTTCGGGCTCATCGGGTGGCTCGGGCCGTCCAGCATCCCCGTGATCAACGGCAACAGCCTCACGGGGCTCTTCTTCTCCAGCATCGGCGAGGAGCTCGCCCACTTCCCCACGCCCCCGCCCGTCACCTCCCAGTTCTGGTGAGAAATCTACCGACTGAATGGTGAGAAATCTAATCATAATACAGTAACTGACGAACGAAACGCGCGCGGACTTGTTGCTGCAGGCTGTGGCTGGTGACGTGGCACCTGGGCCTGTTCATCGTGCTCACCTTCGGCCAGATCGGGTTCAAGGGCAGGACCGAGGACTACTTCCAGAAGTGAAGCGCGCTTCGAGCTCCATCTCATCTGCGCTGCGCTGCGTGCGTGCGTGCCGCAGCGGACCTTTGCTGCTTGTACAGGGGCTCTCTGATGATTTGGCTGAATTATGAATCTGTGATGCTATGCTTGCATGAGCTTGATGCATGTAAATCTATCCATATATATGCGCGCTCTGGTTTAATTCGATGAATCTAGGCATCTACTAGCCACTAGCCTTGTTGTGAGGTACTACATCCGTTTTTAAATGTGTATGTCATCGTTAATTAACCTTTGAACAGACTGTTTGATCATTCATTTTATTAAAAAAGTCTGCGCAACCATAGCAAAATATGATCCGTGCCTAGGCGCAATGCCATTTATGATAAAATCAAGCCACGCCAAAATTTAGTGAAGCTTAGTTTTTACAAAAAGATATTAGTCAAATGTTGTATTAAAAAGGGAACCATACCATGCATTTAGGCAGTCTCCAGCGTAGCGTGCACAGTGAAAATTAAACAATATAGTTGCACTTTAAATGAAGTGGAGTTTAAAAGTAGACGATTTGCTGAAATCTGCCTTAAAGACGAATGTGGAGGATACTATCTTACAACCCTTCTCTGAGTTTACTAGAAAGTTGTGGATTCGTTAAAGTGAATCAGTTCATAACCATTTAGCTTGCTTGTTTTATAAGAATTTCTCTCAATATAGAACAAATTGTGGCTAGCATCAACATCACAAGCAAATAGCCTTGTAAGGTTTGGGTCCCTTTAAAATGTTAGTTTTTTAATTCTAATTTTTTCTATGAGATCGAATTTATTCACATAAAATTTCTGCATTTCAAGGGGCCTTTTACATGAAATGCTTTTCAGATGGCCAAATGCTATATGGGAAGCTGATGAAATGGCTCTAGCTAGCGTATGCAAGGGGATGCACTTTTTTTTTCAATAAAAGAATTTTTTTAATCCAAGTCCGGATTGATATCAACAAAAATATAGGAGGTGTGGCATGGGTTTACGAAGGATCGATTCATTCTACAAAATTTGGTGGAATAAACACACTTCTCATCTTAATACTAATTGTTAGCTTATAGGAATGAGGTGATGATAGATTAGCCTATTCCATTCCACAAACCAAACAATAAAAATGATGAGCGATAAGATAATGGACCAACTCAATCCTCAAATAAACACCCCATAGAGTTTTGAGTGATGAATGGTCGAGCAATTTATTATTTGGTACAAACAGTTCTTTGCTCGCTAGAGTATAAAAGATAGTGTCCAAATACAAACACTGTACTACATCAACTGAAAATAGACTGACTTGGTTGTTTTTGGTAGAAAAAAAGTCCATTCGACCACCTTCAACTATGGCCGTCGTCCGCTTTTTCACCTCTAACCACAAAACCAGGTATGAATCCTCCCTCAACTCTTAAAACCGTCCGCTTTTTCTCCTTTAGTGGTTTCTATAGCGGTTTTTGTGGACCCCACATGTCAGATCTTTCTTCTACCCCCTTTTCTCCTCTCTCATCTCCTCCTGCGCCGACCGCCTCCCCCGTGCGGTCTCTTCCGCTCCCATCGTTGTGCGCGCCCTTCCTCTCCGATAGCCGCGTGCCTGCCCCTCTTCTTCCCCGCTCGCCGCATCGGCCCTCCTCGCCGCCCGCCGCCAGAAGAAGCCGCGTCTGCGGCGCCGGCCCTCCTCGCCGCCCGCCACTAGAAGAAGGCGGAGAACGTGGGGTCCGGGACGAGCTGCTTGGCGGCGTGGTGCGCGGCGGGGGAAGAGGCGGAGATGGGGTCGAAGGCGGCATAGGCGACGGTGGCTGTTGCCTGGAGGTGGTCACTGCAGGTGGCCCTCAGGTGCGTCGCCCCGCTCGGTCCCGATCCGCCGTCGCCCGCTCAGTCCAGATCCGCCGCTAACGAGGCGGCCAGTCGCCAAGGGCCAGATCCGCTGATGGGCGAGCGCGCCGTGCAGGTCCGCGGGCGGCGCCTAGGAGCTCGGCGGGTGGCGAGGAGGGCGGCGCGGCGACCGGGGAAGGAGAGGAGAGAGGGGGAAAGAGAGGATGATTAAAGGCGCGCGCAGCGGTCGAAGCGGAAGAGGTGGTGCAGGGGAGGTGGCCGGCGCAGGAGGAGAGGAGAGGAGAGGAGAGATGGGAAAAGAGAGGTAGAAGAAAGATCTGACACGTGGGGCCCACAAATACCGCTATAAAAAGCCACTGAAGGAGGAAAAGCGGACGGTTTTAAGAGTTGAGGGAGGATTCATACCCGGTTTTGTGGTTGGAGGTGAAAAAGCGGACGACGGCCATAGTTGAAGGTGGTCGAATGGACTTTTTCCTTTTTGGTATAAGGAAATTGAAATTCTTGGGGCAACTCATTCTAGGCCCATTGGCCCAACTCCCACACCCAAAAGGCCAAAACTCTCCTGAAGTCCAAAAACGAGAAATTTTTTTATTTTTATATTTATTTAAATCGTTTTTTGCAAAAATAATTGGAAGTTTCGAAAATTTACAAAAATAACCTTATACCGCCGCCTGAAACGGCGGTTTTTAAATACCGCCGGCCGGCCCGGCGGTTTTTAAAAACCGCCGTTTCATACGGCGTTATGTTGTCAGCGCTGCGGGCGTGGCGTAGTGGGTGGGCCCGGAGGTAAAAAACGCCGGCTGCACCGGCGGTTTTTAAAAATCGCCGGCTGAGACGGCGGTATTTAAAAACCGCCGCCCCAGCCGGCGTTATTTTGCCCCTAAAAAAAACCCTCCCCCCGGCCGTGCTTCTTCCGTGCCTGGGCAAGGGTTCTTCCGCGTCTGGGCAAGGCACAAGAGGGATCCGGCGGCTCGGCGGGCGAAGGCGCGGCGGCGGCTCGGGCGGCGGCTCGGCGGGCGAAGGCGCGGCGGCGGCTCGGCCGGCGGCGCGGCGGGGGCGGCGGCGGCTCGGGCGGCGGCGGGCGGCGCGGGGCGCGGCGGGGGGCGGCGGCGGCTCGGCCGGCGGCGGGCGGCGCGGGGCGCGGCGGGGGCGGCGGCGGCTCGGGCGGCGCGGGTGCGGGCGCGGGCGGGCGGGCGGCGCGGCCGGCGGCGGCGGATCGGCGGTGAGCATAGCATTTCATGCGCTGCTTGTAGTTTTACTGCTACCGGTATGTCATTCCATGTAATACTGATAGTGTTAGTGGTTTAGGTACAATTACTTATATTAGTTTAGGTAATATTAGTGGTGTTAGTGATACGTAGCGGTTAGTTTCTATGAACATTAGCGCTACGTTAGTTTTATTTAGTAAAATTTCATGTTAATTTACAGTATTTGTATTGAATGTTTAGGAAACGCGCTTTAGATTAAATATTCAGTAATTAGAATAAGTGTAAAATCTATGTAAAATCACGTGCGTATATAAATATATGCAGTTACATATGTACTAAGTATAGATTTTGGCATTGTCACATTTGTTCAGGTCATGTCGGAAAAAACATACTTTCAGATTTACTATGGTCAAGGAGAGATACGTTACGGTCAGTTTGGGGTAGATTTGAGTGGATTTAGGTCAGTGACAAAAAGGCTTGACAGAGCAACTGAAAGGCCATTCCGTTCGGTGTATAACTGGTTCATGAAGTGTTTCAAGTTGGATGCTGATGAATGTGAATTGCACATTTCAGCAGTAACAACCAGGACCTCGTCCCCTGTTTATTGGGAATTAGTTCCAATAGATAATACCACCTTCTGGAAGAGGTTTGTTGATGTTAGCCTGCGGCGTGGTTTACCTCTGGTTCTTTTTGTGCAAGCATATGAGAAGGTGATTGTTGAAGCACAAACCACACATGTCTATGATGAGGCCACAATAGTTGAACAAGTGGTAGAAAACAATGTCAATGAGGTTAATGAGATAGGCGATGATGACCAAGCTGAAGGAAGCCAACCTGTTCGGGAGCCAAGGGGTGAGGTAGATGAGGGTGAACACATTCCAGGTTTGGTTGAACAGATGCAGCGGGAGGACACCGAGGGTGATGTACGTGGTGATGAAGATTCAGATAATGACGATGATAGGCCGGTGCAAGTTCCAAGTCAATGGAACAACTATGATCACTCTCAACTGTTGGTGAATGAAGGTGAAACAGTGCCATGGGAGTACAGTGAGAATGAAGTATCTGTGGGTGCTATTTACCATAGCAAGATAGAACTGAAAGAGGCTGTGCAAAGATGGGCGGCCAAAAGCTTGAAGAAAGAGTTCAGAGTTGTGAAGAGTAGCCCGCAAGTGTATGATGTGAAGTGCATACGAGATGATTGTCCTTTTAGGGTCCATGCATATATGGGAAAGTATGATACTTTCTGGTCAGTTTCAAGAATTGAACATCATACATGCATCCTTGAAGAGCTAGAAGTTCAGCACCGTAACTTGACAGCTGATTTTGTGGCTCAACATATGTACTCAAAGATAGTAAATAATCCAGGATATGAGCCTAAGTCAATAATCAACAGCATTGAAGATGACTTCCAATACAAAATAAGTTACAGCAAAGCTTACAGGGCGAAACAGAAGGCGTTGGAAATGAGATGGGGAACGTATGAAGCATCCTACCACAACCTCCCACGTGTGCTGCACACACTATGTCAGCGTAATCCCGGTAGTTACTTTGAGATCAAGCACTATAATTTGCCTGAAGACCCCACAAAGCGCGTTCTTCAGCGTGCTTTCTTTGCATTGGCGGCGTGCATCAATGCATTCCAGTACTGCCGCCCAGTGCTATGCATCGACGGAACCTTCCTAACAGGGAGGTACAAGGGCACCATGTTGACTGCCATTGCGGCAGATGGTAATAATCAGGTTCTCCCGCTTGCTTTTGCGTTTGTTGAGAGTGAGAACGGAGACAGCTGGTACTGGTTTTTAGAGCGGATCAAGTCATGTATTGTTCAGGATCGGCAAGATGTGTGTGTCATTCATGATCGCCACAAAGGCATTATGCAAGCAGTGCAAGATTTACAGGAAGGATCTGTACAACGTCAACGAACACCGAAGTGGGTTGATTTGAAGAGTCGATGGTGCATGAGACATATGGGAGCAAATTTTCAGAGTCAGTTCAAGAGTAAGAAACTAACCACTCTTTTTAAGAGGCTTTGCAGTCAGAATCAAGAAAGGAAATTCAATGTTCTGTGGAAAAAGCTCGATGAGCTCACGAACAAGCAGGCTGCCGAACTAAGACGCAGGGGTGTGAATGCAGAACATGAAGAGCCAATTGCAATGGAAGACGTGGGTCTTGACGGTCCGAATGTGCGACGGAGGCCTGGTCGTTCGATCAAGTCGTTTTCTGAGTGGATTGAGCATGAGCCGAAGGAGAAATGGTCTCTGTTGCATGATGAAGGAGGTGCTCGTTATGGTATTATGACCACGAACCTTGCAGAGGTGTACAACTGGGTCCTACGTGGCATCAGAAGTATGCCACTGGTTGGGATTGTGGAATTTTACATATACCGCACAACACAATATTTTCGGGAACGCTATCCTAAAGCTGAGAAGGTGTTTCTGGACCACAGCCTCATATATGGCCAGAAATTCTCTGAGTATATGGAAAAAGCAAACAAAAAAGCCGCAGGTCACCGTGTCAGGAACATGGGTGTCGCTGAGCATCGATTCGAGGTTCTTTGTCGGGACAAAGGACGGAGAGGAGGAAATCATGAAAGACACGTGCAAGAATGTGTCTTGTACAATAACCATTGTGTCTGTACCTGCCACAAGCCGAGGTTATACCATAGGCCCTGTACACATGTCATTGCTGCGTGTGGAGAGGCTGGAGGTTTGAATGCCCGTATGTTTGTGTCGCCCTATTTCATGAAGGATGCAATCTATCACACCTGGAAGTCCGAGATATATGGGTTCGCCATGGCCGGAAATTTCACCAGTACTCCAGATGGTGCCCCTGATTTCATTCCCAATCCCCATCCAGACATGAAACAACAGATTGGCCGACGTAAAACCCGTCGCATTCGTAACAACATGGATGACGCCGAAGTTGGGCCACGAGTTGTCATTTGCTCCAGATGCAATGAGTTCGGACACTCGTACAAGAAATGCAATAGTACAGCTCAAGGAACCACAGGGAACATACATGAGACTGGATCATCGAGCCAAGGTCAACGCAATCGGGGTCGAACCGATGAAGTCATTTAATGTCATTTAGTTGGTGCCATGTATTTGAATAACATGACGTGTAAGTCATGTTAATTATAACTATGGAACTGTTGTTTTAATCGTGTATTGTAATAGCTCGTGGATTTCAAATTATAACTATGTAACCTATGATCTTAATTATAACTTTGTAACTGTTGTCTTAATCATGTATTGTAATAGGTTCTGCCCGTTTCAATCGTGGATTTTAATAGCTCGTGGTTTTTAATATCTTCTGTTAATTTTCTGCTAGTTCTATGCGATGTTATGCTCATTTTTATGCAATATTTTGTTGATGTTTTTGTTAAATGTCTTATAGTTTTAACGAGGACTAACGATTTCAATCATTCTGTAGCGATGGCTGCCCCACAGGGTTACGTGACCCCCCAGCTGCTCGATGCAGCTACGGACATGAAGCATCGGTCGTACTTCAGTGCTGTTTTGGGTTGTTCGCTTGGACAGTTCCGTGCACGGGTGCCGATGGAGACGATGGCTTTGGACCATCGCTGGTTACCGAGGTTCGCTTCACGTTCTTTTTTATGTTTTTTGGATATATTGAATTGCATCGAAATATATACAATGGTGCACTAACCCGGCTTTTATTTAGGTTACGTGCTTCAGGCCTGCTCCCCCTTGCTCGGTTGGTCGAGGGAGACCGACCACGTTTCAGCTACGACTTCTCCCTCCTGGCAGCACTAGTGGACATATGGAGACCGGAGACACACACTTTCCACCTCACTGTGGGCGAGATGGCGCCTACGTTGCAGGACGTGTCGTACCTGCTTGGGTTGCCGTTGAGGGGCGATGCCATGGGCCCCACGGACGTCGGGCAAGGCTGGCGAGAGGACTTGCTGGCTCGGTTCGGTCGTGTGCAGCGTAGCGGCACCGCACCGCCCTACAGGGAGTTCGCACCGACGCACACAGGCGGACCACCAAAGTGGTGGATCCTTCAGTTCAAGGTGACAATTATTACGACACAAATGAGACCGCTACGTTCGAAGTTTCTAATCTCATAGTTCTAACCTAATTTTAACCTTTTACAGGCGGACGACATTGGAGTTGGTGCGACAGAGTACGAGATTGTTAGGCACTTGGAGGCCTACGTGTTGTGGTTGATGGGCTGGGTGATGTTTTGCAGCTCCGCCGGCAGCTTTGTGCCGAAGCACCTACTGCGTTTCGCACGTTACGTCGCCGACGCTCCACTGGAGGCGATCCCACAGTTCAGCTGGGGCTCCGCTGTCCTAGCGGCGACGTATCGTGGCTTGTGCACGGGTTGTTTGAAGAGTTCCGGAGCGGAGCCCATCTTCGGGGGGTGTCCGCTACTTCTGCAGCTCTGGGCTCACGAGAGGTTCCAGATTGGTCGGCCCGCGGTTCTATACATGCCATACCAGGGGTACCCGATGGACGACGTCGACGGCCCGACAATGGGCTCTCTGTGGTGCGACCAACGAGTATGTGCCTTGATCATCTTTTACTTAATTCATGTGTTTGTCTAGTTATCTGCATTAACATTAAAATTGAATGCTTCCCAGTTCGCGTACGCTCACGTGCAGACTAGGAAGTCTTACCCTGACTTCGTAGGCCAGTTCGACGTCCTCCGTGACGATGAGGTTCGGTGGGAGCCTTATTCTCAGGAGGCAGTCGACAGCCGCGCACCTGAGGGCCTGTCACCGCTGTGCGTACGCGACGCAGAGTACTGGAGGACACGCAGGCCACTGGTGTTCGACATCTACGTCGAGGAACACGCAGTGCACCGCGTGCTCCGTCAGTTCGGGCTGTTCCAGGAGATTGTCGTGCCTGCGAGCCTTCTACCTCCACACGCGCACAGGTTCGTGATGACGACATGTTCTTACGATTTGTTCATTTTCATTATTTCACAAGGTAATTCGATTAACACAACTAAATTCGAATTGCAGGTTCACTAGACAGGGTCAGTCCGTTGGTCAGCTTTGGATACCCCGTCTAGCCGAGTTCGTGGCCAGGTGGACCACGGCCTTGGATGACGTCGTTATGGAGGGTAGGCCACACGACGATGCTGCCTGGGGTCACTATCTCCGGTGGTACCTACCTAGGACACGAGTTCGCGTCCTATCGACGCCACAGGAGTTACCCCGACGGGCACCGGACGTCACCGACAGTTACCCTACACAGCGAGACCAGGGGGCGTCTCTAGCGGTAAGTTTCTTTACTGAGTTAAACACATCCAAGTTGTACTTACTTACAAACTAATGCAAACTTCATGAAACAGCACGACGTTGTCAGACAGATCCAGGCGGAGGCCATGGCGTGCAGTCGAGCTTCCCTAACCATGGCCCCACAACAGCACATGGCGGCCTACGACAAGATTGTTGAGTTGTGCAGAAGGGTTACTAGGTCGTTGTCGTGCCGTGACGACGACGTTGCTTTCCCACTGCAGCCGCCGATGTTCCGTGCACCTGCACCGACCCCACCACCAGCACGTCCTGCTCCCGCACAGACTACGCCGATGACGTACCCGCCGCCAGGTATTTCTTGTACATGAAATATTCATGTAAGCAGGAGTTAGAAAAATATTCATGTGAGTGTTACAGGTACCCAGTACGGGACCCACGCAGGACCGTCGACACGTCCCCCTCCGTACTACCAGGACGCCTTTGCCGCAGGGACGTCGTCACGTCCACCTCCCTACTACCAGGACCCCTTTGCTGCGGGGTCGTCACGGGCTCGTCCCATTGACTGAGGTACGTGCCTTCGCAACGGTGCGCGTGAATAATATTCATACTCTGTCATATGAATTCATGCGTTTTTCTTTCTGCAGGATATGCCGCTGGCACAACCCCAGAGGATAGCTACGGAGCTGCCCAGGCGCCACCCAGTCCACAAGGAGTAGCAGAGCAGATGGCGCAGTCCTTGTTCGCCTCGCCTACACAGGAAGAGCTTGGTTACTCACAGCTACACGACGCGCCCCCTCGGGCCACTCAGCAGTCAGAGGACCAGGAGGCAGTGCACGATAGTCCCCCTCCCCGACGTACGAGACAGCCACGCGACCCCTTCAGTCACGGGTCACGCCACACTTGGGCTGCCCAGAGAGCGGCACGCAGGAGCAAGAGGGGTCGTAGCTAGTGTGTTGTCATAGGATGTGTGGACATGCATGAGTTTGATGTGACTGTACATTATGGACCAGTACTTTTGCATTTATGTGCATCGGTTTCTTTTGCATTGGATTCGCTTTAGTCGGGCATCGGATTCCTTTCGTCTGTGCCACCTTTATGATGCTGAGGGTCGTCCCCATCATCATGTCCTCCCACGAGTTTTACCATGGACCCGGTCCATAGCACGATGTCCTCGGCTATAAATTACGACAACCAGTACTTTTGCATTTATGTGCATCCGTTGTTTCTCATATTAAATCTATCAGTATATGACGCCTTTCAGATTCTAAATATAGCCAACTCAGATACTCATTAGCCACAGCAGATGGATGTGATGCATCGTTGCCCGGTAGCCTTTTCAGAGTTTAGGCAGCACCCTTTTCAGATGGATGTGATGCAACATTGGCCGATAGGCTTTTCAGATACTACTCAATAGCCTTTTCAGATGGAACTGATGGAACATTGCCCGATAGCCTTTTCAGATAGTACTAAGTAGCCTTTTCGGATGGAAGTGATGGAACATTGCCCGATAGCCTTTTCAGATAGTACTCAGTAGCCTTTTCAGATGGAAGTGATGCAGCATTGCCTGCTAGCCTTTTCAGATGTATCAAGAACATTTCAATACACATGTGAGGTGAGCTGAGCACGACTATAAATACACATGCAGGCTTGCACATACTACACAAACAACAAATGGCAGCACCAGCTGGGAGAGGTCGTGGCCGTGGGAGGAGGGGAAACCCATCTCACCACTTTGTCTGGGAAGGATCCTTTGGGCCTGAAGAGTATGAGCCACCACTAGAGCAGTTCCCTCTAGAGGGAATTCACACTTTCGTGGGTGCACGACGACTTAGGCCTTACGATGACCGGAGGGAGGAGTGGCCCAAGTGTGCCCATGGGGAGCACTGTGTTGTGCAAGTGTTCGATTCATGGATAGATGGTGGCCGTCGGTTCTATCGCTGCCCCAATGGCTATGTATGCGTAACTTTTACCGTCCATTTTATTCAATTTTCAGAGTTCCTAACATTACTTGCCTTTTGCAGGACTACTATGACATAGGAAACTGTCGCTTTGCTAAGTGGGTTGATCCTCCAAACCATCAACACATTGACGAGTACATCAGTTACCTCAAGGACCGGATCCATGAGCTCGAGGCCAAGGTTAAGTCACTGGAAGAAGATGAGGACAAGAAGACACCTTTGGTTGTAAGCCTAGAGGATGACCCGTTGTGTCCAGATCCATTCTGCAAGTGCCCATACCACCCGAGAAGTGACTGGCCCCCTAAGTCACCACCATCTGGGGGGCATGGGTTCTACGAGGAAGGAGGATCCTCACATTTCCCATCCGCACATTATGCTTAGACATTGAGCAGAATGTGGTCTATCCCTTACCCAGCTTCTAAATTCCCTAAGGCGTGTATGCATAGAGCTGCTTAGGCACTATCACAACATGCCAACCGCAAAATTGTGGTAGGTTGTCTAGGTCATAGTCATTGGTTATTGCATGTTGAAGATGTACCGTAGTAGTAGAATCAATTATGCCAAAAACCATGTACTATGTTGTGGTTATTATCTGCAAAACTTTAAGCTGGGTTTAATTTCATGTGTTACTTTCCCCTCACTTTATTGTGACTTTTTTACATAAATAATGCATCTTCTCGTATCAACCAAAAGCTCAAACCATATCCTCAGATGGCACTGAAAAAAGAGTAAACTGTGAAATTTATGTCATGAAAAAAACTAGAATTATTCTTCTATAAAAAAATTGAAAAAATATAAAATAAATTTTATTTTTATCTTTCAGCATCAACCAAATGACTGGAAAAAGCCAGCCGGCCTATAAACAAATTAAAAAATATAAAACATTTAAAAAAATGCTGGGAAAAAAATAAAGCCGGGCCATCCGGCTTTATTTAAATATAGCCGAATGGCCCGGCGGTTTTTAATCCCGCCGACACTGCGCAGCCCTAATGGCGGGAAATGAAAAACCGCCGGACCAAACGGCGGTTTTTAAATACCGCCGACCCATTCGGCGGTTTTTAAAAACCGCCGGGCCATCCGGCGGTATGTTGCCAGGAGGCGGGCCGTGAGCCGCCACGTCATTATATCGCCGGGCGGCCCGGCGGTTTTTAAAAACCGCCAATTGGGCCGGCGGTATACGGCTACTTTTGCAAATTTATGAAATACCGAATTATTTTTGCAAAAAACTATTTAAATAAATATAAAAATAAAAAAATTTCCCAAAAACGAAGACCAGAACAGCCCAGCCGCTTCAAAACAAAAGGCCGAAAGGGTAAATGACACACCCGGCCTCCCGACTCGCCGCCGCAGCCGCCGCATGACACCCGCCGGCGGCCGGCCATCCCCTCCGGTCGCCACCCTCCTCGGCCGCCGCCGCACAGCCCGCTGCGTCGCTCAAGTCAACGCTCGCATCGTTCTCCTAGGCCTCCATAACCACCAAGCCATCCTAGCCCGCTTCGCCGCCACCTGCGATGCACTCGCGTCCAGGTCCCCGTCCCCGTCCCACTCCGCCGCCGCCATCGCCACCGCCAGCCGGCCATCCCCTGCGGTCGCCACCCTCCTCGGCCGCTGCCGCACGGCGCGCTGCCTCGCCCAGCTCCACGCCCGCATCATTCGCCTCGGCCTCCACAGCCACCACGCCCTCCTCGCCCGCTTCACCGCTGCCTGCGACGCCCTCGAGTGCCCCTCCGTCGCCGCCTCGCTCATCGCCGCGCTTCCGGACTCTCAGGCCGCCCCACTCCGCCTCCGCAACGCCGTGCTCGCGTCTCTCGCCCGCCACGCCCCGCTCCACGCCGCGCTCGCGGAGTTCAACCTCCTCCGACAGGCCGCGCTCCCTGACTCGTTCTCGTTCCCTTGCCTACTCCGCGCGTGCGCCCGCGCATCCTGCGTCCGCGCAGGATGGGCCCTGCACGCGGCTGCCATCCGCCTGGGCGTCCACGCCGACCTCTTCATCCGCACCGCGCTCATGCAGTTCTACGGGAGGTGCGGCGCGGCCATCGCGGCGCGGGCGCTGTTTGATCAAATCGACATCCCCAGTGAGGTATCCTGGACCGCAATTATTGTGGCCTATGTCAACAGTGGTGACATTGCTCGCGCCAGACAGCTGTTTGATAGAATGCCCCGCCGGAACGTGGTGCACTGGAATGTGATGGTTGACGGGTATGTGAAGTGTGGGGACTTGCAGGGCGCAAGGAGAATATTTGATGAAATGCCTGAGAGAACTGGGATAGCATGCACATCACTGATTGATGGATACGCAAAGGCAGGGAACATGAAAGCTGCGAGATCGTTGTTTGATAAGTTAGAGGAACGGGATGTATTCTCATGGTCAGCAATGATATCAGGTTATGCACAGAATGGTTACCCTCTACAGGTTTTGAGGATTTTTGATGAGTTCCAAGTGCAAGGCATACAACCAGACGAGCTTCTTGTCGTTGGTCTGATGTCTGCATGCTCCCAACTAGGCAACATCAGGTTGGCAAAGTGGATTGAAGATTACATCACAAAGTACTCGATAGATATGAACAATCCTCATGTCTTGGCTGGTCTTGTGAACATGAATGCAAAGTGTGGGGACTTGGACAGGGCTACTGTTTTGTTTGAGTCTATGCCAGTGCGAGACGTGTTTTCATATTGTTCACTGATGCAAGGTCACTGCCTCCATGGTTCAGCTGATAAGGCCGTTGAACTTTTCTCTCAGATGCTTTTGGAGGACCTCTCTCCTGATAATGCAGTGTTTACAGTCGTTTTAACAGCTTGCAGTCATGCTGGTCTAGTAGAAGAAGGGAAGAAGTTCTTTGATATGATGAAGAACGTGTATTTGATTGTGCCATCTGGTGAGCACTATGCTTGCCTCGTCAGTCTTCTTGGACGTTGTGGGATGCTAAAAGATGCATATGAGCTTATCTTGTCGATGCCTGGGAAACCTCATCCTGGAGCATGGGGTGCACTGTTGGGTGGATGCAAGCTTCACTGTAATATTAAGCTTGGAAAAATTGCAGCAAAGAAACTTTTTGAAATTGAACCCCGTAATGCCGGAAATTATGTCTCTCTATCAAATATGTATGCTAACATTGACAGATGGGGAGATGCTTCTGAAGTTAGGGCTGAGATGACTGAAAAGAAGATAACAAAAATACCAGGTCGTACCCTAGTTTTACAGTGATGCAGTGTTGCCCAGAATGGTATGTTTATCTTGTATTATGTTACTATATGCCCCATTAAAAACCTAAGAAGACTTGAATGAAGAAAAGAGACCTCAGGATGGTTATGAAATGAACAGAAAACAATATACTGTACTCAAGTTAAGATGCATGCGGTGGAAGTTCGGCATGTGTTGACATGCTGGTCAACAGACTGTTGAATTAATAATGGGCGGGAGATCATCTGGACTGATGTCAAGACACTTCTTTCGCTTAATGTTCTAAGAATTTCCTGCCAATGAAACGTCATCAGAGCTGGGAGAATGTTTTGATGGCTGGTGAGATCATCCACTGATGCCATTGCTGAAGAAAATATTTCTTGTAAGTGCGCCCTCCCTCTTAGTCTTTCCTTTATCTTTTTTTTTCCGGACTGCGTCAAAATTTTCCTGTTCATCTTAGTGTTCTTTGTGATTGATTACTGGTGAACTCAGACTTCCAGCAAACAGCTGCTGTTGTTGATTGGGGAAAATGGTTGCTGGCCTAGGATTACTTTTATCAGATGCTTGGTTTGTGTAATCTGTTAGTTATCTAAAGCACACTCTATTGGGTGACAGGTCATGTGTTCGCGCCAGCTGCCGCGATGCTGCCACCACTGGTGGAGAAGCTTGGCCGCTGGTTTAGGTAGTGCGGCTTTGCTCTCTCTGGTGGTGGAATCACGCTGCCGACGGGTTAGGGAGGGCGGTCAAGGCAGCAGCGGGTGGACGTCAGGACAGTGTGGCAATGCGGTGGGAGCCACCAGTGGAGGAAGGGGAAGGGCTGGTGGGGCGGGGCACTGAGGCCTGCGGTAGTTGCCAGGCACACTTGTGGCAGCGGTGGAAGGGTGCCAGCGACGCAGAAGGAGCTTGGCGCAGCGGCGGGTGGACAGGTTGTGTGTTCTCCTAACACTACCCATGATGTGTTAACAGGGTCCTATCTAAAGCTCCTTTGAAAATGGAATCGTTCTTGCAACTTATCCTGTCCAATTTTGTCCTGCCAAATTTCGGGATTAAATTATGTGATATTTTCTAGATTTTTTCAAAGGATTACAGTTGTTTAATCATTGGCTGTTGCTTGTTTCCCACTGTATATCACATCTTTATTTCTGTTTAGTTTCATGGAGGTATTCTAAAGAGAAATGAGCCTGCTTGGGATCATTCCAGGTTAAAAAAATAGTACATAGCAGCTTGCCAGCATATATCCTGACCCTGTAAGCATTATTGCAATTCTGAGTTGACAATTAAGAGCATTAATGTTACTATGTTAGTATGTACCTAGTTATTCTTTTTAAAGTTTCTTCGTAGTAGTTAGTACTCCATTTGTTTCATTTATAGCTTGTATTAGGATTTAACCAAACCAACCAAGTCTTTCCCAAGCAAGTTGAGGTAGGCTAGAGTTGAAACCCAACAAGAGTCACCGGCAGGAAGCTTGTATTAAGATTTCAAGAATCAAAATTTGTAATCTTTGACTAACAGTTAATCAAAGTACATGCATGTTTGGTGTACAAAAGCTGTATAAGTAGATTCACATTTATTGATTTTGTAGAAACTATCAAACTAATAATGCATTATAAGAGTAAGTAATGTCCAGAGTATACTTTAAAGGTTTTCTCTTTAGAATTCTCAATTCTGTTAGTCCCAATAAAAAGAAATAGAGGGAGTTCAACAATATGATGCGGCCTGTGGCTTTCGGTACTTTTTTGTTTTATTTGCTGTAATACTTATGATATGATAACAGTTTAGAGTTAAGCTAAATCATTTGACCAACGAAATAATCATTTCTTGTATCTTGCAAAAGCAGCACATTGAAAATTATAGAAGAAGTTTTGTCTGGAGAAGTTATCAAGGAGACAAGGCAGTATGGTGAGGCATTTTTTTGTAAGCAGTTCATTAAAACTTCTTGTATGCTGCTATTATGCTTATTGCAAATTGTTGGGAGAATTATCATATAACTACTTGCATCCTAAATGTGCTATGGTCTTTCATGAACTGAATGTCAAATTTGTTTGGAAGAGCACCCTTTCATCTCGTTATAATATCAAAACTTATTGTCCTATATTCACTGTGTTTCCATTGGTCTACCATGTGTTACTGCAATTATCTATATTACCAAGCAGTAGCCAGACTAAATTGACACGCCATGGTTCAGCTATGCATCGATTTTGAAATAACTTTTAAAAGGTTTGCGTGCATACATTTTCAAGATGTCCAAAGTAATTGGGGATATATAGAGTAATAGAATTATCAAATTCAAACCTTAATGTTACATCTTTGGATTTTTAACATAATACTCCCTCCGTCTCAAGAAGGGGAGCCTTGGCACAGTGATAAAGCTGCTGCCTTGTGACCAGTAGGTCACGGGTTTGAGTCGTGGAAACATCCTCTTTCAGAAATGCTGATAAAGTCTGCCTACTATGAACCCCAAGTTGGTCGGACCCTTCCCAAGACCCCGGCACCAGGCTGCCCTTTACTCCATTCCAAATTATAAGAGATTTTGGGTTTCAAATAGATTCATGAATTCCATGCATGTTTTTTGTATAGATGTTTAGATTCATCACCATCCATGAACATGCATATGGACGGAGTATCATCCTGTGACTCAAAATGCTTGTTCCTAAAGTATAGGGTTCTTTTACATTTCCATTGGATGCGAATGCCCAAGCATGCCCACATATAATCACAACGGAACAACTGAGATATTGACATATTGTCAAGTTCATGATTGAAAACTGTTAATTCATGTAATCATAGTGAGAGCCAAAATTCAGGTGTAATTTGTTTCAATTCCAATAGCAATGTGCACACTTCTTTCTGATTCCAGTTGTGTCTGAAAAATCAGATATGCCTAGACACACTTTGTATTGTTACCTGTCTGGACTTAGACCAGTGGTGTGGATTTCAGGCTTTCAGATCTGGAGAAGGTCTTGCAAAGATGACTATTCATACTCATAGAAGTGTAGGGCCTGTTTTGTTCATATACAGGTCTGTCAAAAGACCTCGATGAGCTCAGTTCAAGCTCTACATAAGCTGAGATCATGCCTAGACCCAAGCTCGTGGGCCTCATTATATCTGAAGTATAGTTGTTCAAATTCATGAGCTGAGCTTGCTTTGGCCAAGATTTCTTACAAGGTCTTCTATTGAACTTTAGTTGTTGAACTTGATTCTCCATGAGTTTTGGGCGAGCTAAGCTAGTGCCCAGCTGTAAGGTAGAAGGCCAACCAATGCTTGGCTCGAGCCTAGGCAGGCAGGCTCAGTCTTCACAACTGTTTTGCAGCCCTATAAAATTTAATCATGTTCTCATAACTTGAATTGAATGCCCACTAGGCTATGTTTTAGTCATTACATTAACATGTCAAGCTGTTACCATTAATGCTCACATGTTATTTACCTTTCGTTTCACGGAAGGTACTTTCAGATGCTTCCATTTGGATACTTCTGGTTATAGCTGGTTGCAAAATTGTACTATAGCAAGTCACATGTTACACCTCTATTATATTGTGGCCACTCGTCCTAGTCTTAAAGAAAGCGATTAGACTGGTTCCAAAATGGATTTGTGTGGACCACCCTTCACAGTGCTTCATTGCTTCTTGCCTTTTCGTCTTCATACCAGCATACAAGATACCTATACTTGTGATTTTGTGGTCCAGCGTTATATGCTTGAGAAATGTCAGAGCTCATATTAGTTTTCAGAAGTCCATGGTAATCAGGGTAATACATCTAGGGTAATACATGTGTTTAAATCACTACATAAGTGGATTTTGTTGTTAGACATGATTGCTTATAAAATGGGGGCAGAGCTGATCTAGCTAGAAAATGGGCTTCTCAGAGTTTAAGTTCACATGTGTTTAGTGACTAGCCAGACCATGAATTGCTTTACATTTGCTTTGCTTTATGAATATTTTTCCATTTTTATGGCAAAAATACAATATTGAGCTGTAGTTGAACTTGAACAGATCCATGTGGTGCGATCGTTGACAGGTCATGATTTTCAGGCCTTTCAGGATTTTAAGAGATATTACTCCCTTAGATCATTAATATATGATTTTTTTAAGTTCAGAATGGAAGAGGTAGCATTTGTGAATACAAAATACCTGTGCAACTGGGCTTGAAGGTTAGTGCTTTACATGTGCTATCCTAGGTATGTAAACCTCACCTAGTGCCTACCCACCTAGCCTGTTGGAGCCTCTCTTCCGTAGGTGGTGCACGATCTTTTCTTTTTAGGTTTATGGGTCTGTTAATGCCCGTTTATGGCAGACAAACTTATCTTCATGTCGAGGGTATTAATAGCTTGCCCATGTATGCCTGCACGACACCGGTACTGCTCTCCCAGGTCAATGATCCTGCTATATATGAAATCACACTTTGCTTCAAACATTGACTTATGATATTCATTCGTATTAGTAGATTCACAACAGTAACTACAATTTGGGAGCATAACAAGAAAAATATGTAAGCTCTGCTTATCTGGTCGGTCCGTGTTAGATTCTTAGTGGGATGTGTGCCTGTGAGCACTATGTCTTCTTGTGGGCATGCGCACGAGTGTGCATGTCGTGGCACATGCCTACCATCACGATGCACGTACTGGATTCTGTGATAATGCCTCTTTGAAGGAAATCCTCAGTACTTGGCGTGGTGAGGATGGGGAGCTACATTTGTCCAGCTTGATCTTTTCATTAGGTGTTTGAGGTGATTATTTGACTAAATGGACCGCTGTGCATAATAACCATCTGAAATGTTCAGGGAATTCCGTTTTGAAGAAGTGGGTCCAATGTAAGTTGGACTATGATGATGAGTCTCACACAATTTCACTTGTTGTATGATTGACTAAACCAAATGATTTTTTGGCAAGTTGCTAGAAACTATTCAAAATTTGATTGATAAAATGCTCCCCTTGGCTTAATAATTTCTTCAACTGTTTTCCTCTCATTCCAATGATATTAATGTTATGTCGCACGCAAGCTGCTCAGCGTATCTTCTACAAATAAATAAATAAATAAATAAATAAATAAAAATCCAAAGTAAATAATAGAAGCATAGAGTTAAATTGTTGGACAAGTATAAGGCCCTGTTTGGGAACAAGGTGTTTTTGTAGTATTGTAAAAAATACTGTGACATTGGAGAAAGTCATGGTACTAGAGTAAAAAGGTGTTTGGCAAACCTCTGTATCCAAAACCATGGTATTGTCAATACCACAGTATTTTTGGAGTATTGAAAATTTTGGTCTAGACCAAAATTTTTGTTGAAGTGATAGAGAAGGAGTAGGTGAAGTAAAATACTGCAGAACGATACTGTGTTTCCAAAGACCTATGGGTTAGACTGCTGTAAAAAATACTATGGTTGTGTTAGTGCAATTGGTAAACCATGGTATTGAAATACCGTGGTTTTAAATACTTTGTTTCCAAACAGACCTTAAACTGAAACAGTACATGAGCTGGAATAAATATTGAATAAGATCTAGACTGCTGGTCCTACGGGTTGACATTAGCACTATAGTCTGAACTAATGACACTTATGAGACGGTACGTGTCATGGAAGTTCAAAACTTTTTTTGTGTGTTGTTTATTATTGAGTTGAGCTATGGCAGTATCTTCAAGCAACTGGGTTAATGCTTTGTTCCCTCTAACAACGTGTCAGTTCCTTGCACTAGTCTACTCCTGAGTTCGTACTAGCATTAATAGGAAGATTAATGTATTGCCTGCACTCTGAGTCCACTACTTCAAACTAAGTTAAACAAGTCCTTTAGCTCAACTCATTGTTTTTTCTTTAAGTTTTTGAAGGATGCTTCGGATGCTTTAATGCATTGTTAGTTGGACGCGCTCGTGCGTGTGTGAGAAGATTAGGTGCTTGACTCACTCCTGCAACATTAATGTGCAGGATCTTTCATTTGCGATTAGAATATGATATTTAGCCTTAACTCGCATTGGAACCGCGAGTTAGAGAGCACTGTGGCACTTAAACCCCACGGTGTCTCAAGGTTAAGATATTGGCAAGATGTTCCCTTCATGGGTGGGGTGATCTAGTTGTCTATTCTTCCAACGCAATAGGGCAAGAAGATAGAGTTCTAATGCCGACCGCCAATAGGAATATTGATATCTGTATTTTTCTCCTATTTACACAATGTCAAGCGGCAATTGAATGGTAGTGGGTTTTGGAGGTTAACAGTGCAATCATTTGTTTTTTCTAATTCACCCTTTCTTTTTTCTTGGATAGCATAGATGCACGTGCAACATGCACGTGTTGTGAGATAATCAAGCAGACAATAGGAAGTAAAAAAAAGAAAATAAAATTAAAAAGAATGTTCTGATTGATTAGCGTCATTCCTTTCTCATTAAAACCAAGAAAAGAAAAGTAATAGGTGGATATGTATATAAAATGAGGTGAGAAATAAAGAGAGAAAATGGATGAAACATTTTGCATCTATGGGTTTTGGGTCTTTCCACCACTTTCCAACCTTTTTCAAACTTCGCAGTGGGGTCAGCGTGAGGGGTATACCTATGCTTTTGTTGGTAAAAAATATTTTTAGAAAACTCACTCTTTTACAGTGTAGATTTGAAAGGGTCGATGGCAGTATACAATGACATCTCACGTTTACAAATCAATGGCGCACTAATGTATGTATTCTATCTATGGCACACAGGGCATGTTTGGTTTGTGGTCTACAAATTTAGTCATCAACCAAATTAGTCGTCACGGCCTTGAAGCTAGGGCTGCCTGCTACTTGTGCAACTCGGCCGATGAGACTTGCGACCAGCTGCTGGTTGTTTGCAGCTTCACTCAGCAAGTTTGGGATAGAGTTCTTACGCCGCTCGGTTACATCGGCCACCAACCAACGGATGGTTGTGCCTCAGTTCTTGAGTGGCGGCAGCGGCTGAGAGAGGCTTGGCCAGCTAGCGCCAGGCGGGGCGGGGACTCTCTCTTTGCACTGGTTGCTTGGACGATTTGGAAGGAACACAATGCTAGGTGCTTCCGTGGTTGACTGTGTAGCCTCCTCCATTAGGTGTAGCGCCAGCGAGTGGGCGAGGGCAGGCGCGAGGGGACCTGGTTGTTTAATTCGGGAGTAGTCAGCGTGTGTCAAGTACCGGTCCGGCCGGTTGTAATCGAACGTTTTCTTTTCTATTAACAAAGATACGTAGCTCTCCTGCGTATTCGACAAAAAAAAAGGTATTTTGAAATTTTGTGCGATGTTGAGGCAAATGGTTTACTGATAAGTTTTTGCTCGATGTTATACGTTCCATATCGCTACATTGTCCTCGAATGGGCCATCAAAGATCAGGAAAGAAAACAAACAATTATCTCATTTATGTATATGAGCTATTTGGTTGCAGTGTCCTACAAAACTTTCGTGACCAAGAGCCATCTAGCCATAGGCAACCAAAATCGGGTGATTAGGATTGCAACGCACCTATTCTGGGTCCAATTCTATGCTATAAGGCCATCTCCGGCAGCATATCTATCCCAATGCTTAAATTTCAAACTGTACTCTATCTACAGTGACAGAAGAGTGTTTTACATTTATTCGAGACAACCGTTGGAGATGCCAATACCATATTCACCTCGCTACGCGTATTTCGAACCATGCTATGTCTACAGCATCGGAACATTCCACTAGAAATGCCTAAAACTATCAACGCCGCTCAAGGTTTAGCACCATGTGAGCGTCATTTATCCGTTTAGGCTATCTTCAGTCGTTCCTCGTCCCTCGTCCTCAAATTTAAACTCCACTATATTAACAATGCAGAACAATGTCAAAACAGTGTTAGAATCCTTATTTCAGGGTGACCACTGCATTCAGCCTTAGCGCTAGTGCGCCACAATCATGCATGTACAGGCGGGGGATTGCCTGAACGTTTCCCGTATATCACTGATACGTGGGGTCAGGTTCACCTGTGACAAATGTTAGGGACGACGTACGTCAAACAATCAGCTTCCTGCCTGAACCAGAAGAAACAATCAAAGTTTTTCAGCCTAAAAATTTTCGTAGCAATAGTCAGGATAAACTACTACATACGAAAACTCAATTTAGACTATACTAAGCCCTGGGACTTCTGGAGAGCCATTATCCGTTCATATACTTTTATTCGGAATTTGATCCAGCAGTTCCTCCGGCGATTTATCAATCAACAAAGAACAGCGTTGCCCGTTATGAAATTGCAATAACATGACCCATGCATGGGACTAGCATTTTATTTAATGTTTTACACAGCGCCTTAGACCGCTCCATGAATTTAAAGACGTGCACATGGGATTGGCCCCAAAACACCGACTAACCACAATTTATACATGCAAATATCATTTTTAAACTATATCTTGTACTAAGTAATCTAGTGCCACAGTTATGAGCCCACATTCAGGTCAACCCCCCCTTGTCTCCGTAGTTGGGCTGAAGTTGCGTTCAACTCCGCGCACCTTCACCTGCAATGTTAAACACATCAGCAACGAATCATGGTGAATGATGGCAAATAATATGGTAGTGTGAATTTTAATCTTTGATCCCAAGGCGAATAAAATTTGGCTCTGGATCCCAAAACCATTCATTACTGCTTCCATTTGCCCCAAAAGTGGCATTAATGCTGGGATTAGTTCCAGCAAAGGCACAAGAAAAAAGAAATGCACAGATGGCTCCCTCTTAACCATGTAGAGTAGCAGGCAGTAGCATTGACCAGAACCAATGCAACACACAAACCAAAACAACTTTAAGTGAGTTGTGTGTCATCATCATTAACCAAGTTGAGATATGGAAGCAATCTTGGGGGATTACATTAGTGGGTTCCTACTATGACTTGAGGAACAAATTTTCACTCATTTCTTAATCAAAAGCTAAGTCGCAAGCCCGGGATGCAATATCTTCAAAATACTAACAAGTCAACCATCGAATTAATATACACACTGTCAGCATTTAAACACTGCAAGCTGGAAACAAGCAAAATCACAGAGCTGCAATTCATAGGGTGGTAGATGCCATTAGAAGAGGCAGCTCTTATGTGCATCAAACAAAGTGACATTAATGAGTTTGCTTATCTCTTCGTCATCGTATCAAGATGCGCACCAGGCAATGTATGGGTACACAGGCCTTGCCTTGCGTCATTCAAAGACCTAATTGCATAAGCTAGCAGCACTCTCCATCTATATTCAAGAGCCTCATTTATTCAAATAAACAAGAAAAATGGCTCAACGTTCAAGCCCATTTAGTGCTCTTTTAGCAATACTGTGCATTTCAAATACTGTGCCCAATAAATTGCATTCATGGCCACATCAAGTTGTGAAATCAATTGGAAACCAGTCAAATTTCAAGGAAACAAAATTGGTGAGTTGTAACACTCAACTACATATCCAGTAATAAAAATTGTCATAACTATCTAACTGGCCCAACCAACTATCCAGTAGCATATGAGGGCTAAAATCTGTGGGAGGCCAGTCGCTTTCAAATTTTTGGAACATGATTTAGATACAGATAGAGAATTTGAACTCTCACCCAGAAAAGCAACAAAAAATAAGCCAAACTATAGAGATGTTGTGGAGCAAGTAATCATTGCTAGAGCAATCAAAAAGATACCGACTAACTAGCTAAACAAACACTGATTAACAAGCAAAAAATACTAACACACACATCAAACACCATAATAAAAGGTTCCTACCACTGGTTCTTATTTTGGGAAAGGGAAACTGGAAATGAAACGAAAGCTCAACTGTAGATATGTATCCTAGCTCCTATTTTCCTCATTTAGATTTTAGATTTGTCAATCTTTTGCTTATGACCAATAGGCCACCACAAAGCCTCTCACCTCGCACTTCTCTCCCACCCAACACATATTCAATCCTTCCTTTGCCACTCCCCAACCATGAAATTGAAAGGCAATAAAATGAGTATTGCTGTACTACTACTATGAGATAGAGAGTAATTAAATGGGAGCATACCTCTTACTGTCACATTAAAGAAAATCAATTGACCTTCTATCCTTCTCCCCCCTATAAATACCAGCCATCTCTCCTCCAACGGCACCAAAGAAACATCTCTAAGCATTCTAAAGCTCAGGGTTCTCTCCTTCCACGGCAACTCACATCGCTCTCGTCCCCACCTGCTCGCATCCAGCGCCTCCCTGCTCTGCAAAACAGTAAGTTTCCTTGCTATCTGTATCTAGGCCTCCTTGTAACAGTAGAAAATCCATTGTGAAATGCGTATCTCAATCAGCTGATTCAACGTTTGATGGATGCAGACAGCGCATACCTCCCAGGATGAGCCGCAGCAACAGGAAGAGCTCCAGGGGCCTTGACTTGAAGCTGAACCTCTCATTACCAGCAACAGGGAACTCCTCCAGGAGGACGATGGCTGACGAGGAGTCATCCCCGAGCTCCTGCCTGTCGTCGGAGAACGAGCATGGCCTTCAGTGGTCCAACAGCCCTGAGGCCACATCCATGGTTCTTGCTGCCTGTTCACGTTGCTTCATCTATGTCATGCTCCCACAAGATGACCCTCGATGCCCCCAGTGCAAGAACCCTGTGCTCCTTGACTTCCTGCAGGACAACAACAACAACAATAAGAACAACAGCAATAGCAATAGCAGCAGGAGGAGCAGGAGGGGATGAACGGTATGGTTCCATTAGGCTGCACAACATCAAGAAAAAAACATTATATGAAGTCCTAGGTCCAGCAGTTCTATTTGTCCAGTCATTTCTTCAGTGTAACCGTGATATATCCATACCAAAATTGTGAAGCTAGCACCCATGTGTTAGTATCACACTTTTGATATATCACAGGTACACTGAGTGGGGGCTATATCCTTCATCCCTGTTTCCTTCTTTTGAGGCTCTGGATGTAATAGTTTTGTTTAGACATAGGACCAGACTTCCGGTCTTTTCATTTCAAGATAACAAGAAAAGTTCACCCATAATAGTGTGAAATTGAGAAGTAACTTTATTCTATCATCCATAGGAGCTACAAATCCAAGCTTCCAAGTCATGAATTTCAGTTTCCTCATTGTTTTGAGTTTGACAAGGAATCTAAACCCAACATAGGAAGAAGCGGATAACACACAGGAAGAACGTCGACCCCAGAAATGGGGTGTTAGGAAGTTGTTCTCACAAGTTAGCTGAACTGACCAAATGGCATTACTGCTTCCACGTTGCAACATAAAGGTGTGTGATTCATGGACTCACTCAACTAGCCATGAAGAAGACATTAAGTAATTGAAATTGTGATGTAATTTTAAATTTGAAAGAGAGATGTTTAAGACAGTTGAAAAAAAAAGCTGGTATGACGCCATGCAATAAATGCTGATTAATTTCAGCATGCATCACTCTATCTTTTTCCATTATACATCCATCTGAATACGTGCATTATGACACAACAACCTTACTAAATGCTTCTTTGGTCAACTTTGTCAAGCCAAAATATTTAAGTTCACTTGATAAAGACGCATCAGGTTAAGTCCAGATCATCATTATCAGATACGTGACCAGTCACTCTACAAGTGGATTTGAATCACAGCAAAAGGAGAAATATCAAAAGATTAAAAAAAACATGTGCGCATATAGTAGGCCTCCATTAATTCATGTTGACTGGAAATAGCAAGTTTGTCCCTTTCATTTCATTCATGGATGAAAACAACAATGTTTAAGGCTGTAATATGGAAGTTCACTGACACGACAACAGAAAGGACTGAGCTGTTATTAGTTAAAGAAAGAAAGAGAAATGACATAAGAATGAAACAAGAAACAAAGAAAAAGTTGGAATCTCATGTCAAAGTGTTTTACAATATATGTACACCAGTAACACAACAATATCTGATTTAACTATTACCATGTGTGCAGCTATTTTATATGGTGAATGTGACTATGCGAGTGTCTATTTGTACTTGCCTTGTCGTAGACAACTAGCAAACACATGATCTCAACTCTCAAATGATCAACCAAGTTCCCAATTCCACATAACTAAAGCATTGGGCCGTGCAAATATCTGCATGGAATAAAATCAGAGTATGTAGAAATGATAAGCCAAATAACCTAAGAACGTGAAACGAATAAAGGAACAAGTAATGAGTCCTTACCTATTACTGTATTTATTAATGCATCCTTCCATTCTTGCAAGTTATACTATTTCTCATATTGAAAATAATTTCAAGATCACCAGTGAAACAGTCGACGTTTTCTCAGTGAAATTTGGAAGTACAAGTTAGACGATTTCATGGGCAATCGGCTGAACCTATTGGGCTGTGGCATTGAGGCAGGCCGAATCTCTAAGGGTAGGTTAGTTGGAGCCACACCTTGCAAAGTGAAAATGAGATTAGCCAACAAATTGTAGTTTTTTACACTTTGGACTTGTTAATAGCACTCTTTGGCCACATCATTTTTTATCCACGGTGATCAACACAATGTGTTAACGCCACTAACGGAAAAGATATTACCAATGCCCATTACAAGAAAAGAGCATACCCAGTGCAGAAAACTTTCACAAGAGGTGTGTGGTCCAGGGAAGGGCAAGAAATCACCCAGGCCCACGAATGGTTTGGTAATTCATAAAGAGCATGGCTTGAACTGGATGAAGAAAAGGTACAGATCGCATTAAAAAATGGCTGAAAGCCGTTAAATCCAATTTCCCTGACTGGATCCTTTCCAAAGAGAGAAAAAACCGCTATAGCCCAGTGTGTGAAACGCTGGAAGAAAAAAAAAAACAAAAAAGTGTTTGACAGCAATTATCCTGACATGTGCCGTGGAACATAAAGGGCCTATGCGCAACATCTGAAGAGCGAAGACAAGAACATTCGACTACTGCAGACCCCCATTCATCCACCAAGGGTCCCAATGCCGACAAGTTTGGATGTATATGCAGTCACCCAAGTGCCGCAGAAGCATATTGCTGGCTTTGTCGCAGAAATCACATCACATGGAATGGAAATGTGTTAAACGGGACTACAAGATGCCCAGATACGGGAGGAGAAAGGTTGGGGCATAGTCAAACTGCGACATTGCACTATTGTAGACATCTGCACGAGAGGAATTAATTGCAACCAAAGCACGCATTTTGTAGGCTAAACTAGGATCGAAATAACCGGGGAAAAAAAGGAAGCCATCAACATCCATATTAAATATGGATAAATAAAAAGAGGTTTAGAACCTCAACCAATTTGAAACTGAGGGAATATATAAATTAAAAAAACAAAAGCCCGAAGTGTAGGTGAAAATACCCCCAAAAATGCACGGAAGAGGAAGAACCGAGACCTCAACCGCCCCCCGATGATGAGCAAGAGCGCAACCGTGGCAACTGGCGCTCCTAGTTGCGTACCTCGATTCAGAAGACCATTCGTCGAGGAAGAGAGAAGCTTCGGCCTCCGGAGACCGTAGGGAGACGCCCCGATGAAGCCTAGCCGGCCACCGTCGCTTCTCGCCTGGCCTTCCGAAAGCGACGGTGACAGCCGCTGGCTGGCTGGCTGGGCATGGATGGGCTCGATTTGTTGGCATTAGACCAAAGTAATCTGGGTTCGGCCCAACTGGTCTACGGGTCGTCGGCCCGAGCACAATTGGCCCGGCCCATGGCTTGATCAGAGGAGACGGATGTGGCTCCGGGCAATGCTGTTACCTGTAGGTCCAGAATTCTCCCTTCCAAGCTCCCTCCATCCACACCTTTATCTTTTGTTTTAAAGTTTTTTTTTTTCTAATTCAGCCATTCTTTTCCCTTCGTGATTGAAATTTCTCCTATGTTCATCGGTTAATTTTCCCATTGTTAATGCTATGGAAATCTAGCTATAAATTTAAGAGGTTACTTTGGAATATCTATTGTAATACAAAATGTAGATAATTTAGATGCAAATTTAGAGATTATTTCAAATTATATCACAATAATAAATGTGCTAATTTTTCATATAGTTTTTTGGGAGGTTATTTCTATTATCTTTTGTAAATGTAGAGGTGGGCAATTTAGACATGTAATAGGGTTACTTTATGTTGTTTTATGTCGGCAAAGATGATAATTATTTAGAAAAAAAAAAAGAATCGAATGGATTAAATGACTATTGTGGGGATTATTGTAAAATTTTTACTTTTTTAGGCCTTTTTTCTAGCATTTTTGTGAGGATTAACGTAGAAGAATCTCTAATCAACCTGGTGCTTTTACGTACTCCCTCCAGTTTTAAATATAAGTCACAGTTAACTTTTTTTTAAAATTTTGATCATTCGTCTTATTCAAAAAGATTTACAAGTTATCATTTATTTTGTTATGATTTGGTTTATTACCAAGGTTAGTTTGAGCATAATTTGTAATTTTATGTATTTGAACAAATTTTTTGAATAAGACGAATGGTCAAAGTTTTGAAAAAAAATCAACCGCGACTTATATTTAAAACCGGAGGGAATATTATATAGTATATAAATGTTAACAATTTACAGATAGATTTAGGAAATAAGATTGCCGCTAATCTTCTTCGTAAGACTGTACCCAATTCTCATGAGTCCGGGAAAAATAAAATCGAAAGGAATCACATAAAGATACAAAACGATTGTGGAATCTGGAGAGGGAGGATAAGCTATGTTGGCAAAGGGCCAGATCACCTCGCCCTGCCTCACCTCACTGCAGAGTACGAATCTTGCTGGCCCGACGACATAGAAAACACAGTCTACATGCACCCTATCATTGGTCCTAAAAAAAAAAAAAAAAAAAAAAAAAAAAAAAAAAGAGGCTGCCTATTGCCTACCTACTAGTACCAGCAAACCTTGGTGTTGGTGGGTTTGTTTAGGGCACTCTTGTCGGGTAACCGAAGGTCGTCCTGTCCATGTGCATTTCCACCGTGTGCCATTGCCAAATATATGCAGTTCCCAATGGTGGACACGATCCATCGATTCATCAAGCACCAGGAATGGAAACTATGTACACGCTTGGTGCTCATCGTGTCTCTGGATCAAGCATGCATGGACACGGACCAGCCGGCTCTCACTTCCAGCCAGCCTCTCTCGAGCAACTCAACATGCTCGAAGCTGGTGATCTGTGGGAATCCCAGTGCGACAGTGTGGTTACTGCTTCTAAACGAGCTAGAGCTTGATGTGCTAGAGACAAGGAACCAGTCGAGTCAACTTTGCATGTGCAGACGGGGGGCATCATTATCCTTGTGAACCTGTGTAAGCATAGTTTCCAACTCTCTCTACTCGATCATTTGGAGGCTCTACTCTGAAGAATTGTTAGAAAACAGCGCGTCGTTTGTTAAGTCAGACGTGTCTTCTGTTCCCCAGGCTTCAATCTTGTTTCCATAATCCGGCACCATCAGAGGAACAACCTGATTACATTCATGCATTTTGATATACAAAAAACTGAGTTTTAGTGTCTGAATCTTGCCGGGAATTCTCGCATTGTGGTATGACACAGGTAGCTTCTGCATGCTGGGAACAGGACAGAAGGGACGCCACTGAACAAATCCAGTTGCAACACATTAAGCTAAACAAAATTATGCACTATAATTAAAACGCCAACGGCCTCAATTATCACCGTACTTATCAGCTGCTGCTATTTAGGCCCTGTTTGGAACGCTGCGTTTTTCCTGTGAAATTGAACTGATTTCTGTGAAATTTCTGCACAATTTCTGTGAAATTCCTATGTTCCAAATAGACCCTTAGTAGTTTTTTCCCCATGTATTTTAAAACGCTGTCAGCAACAACAGACATGCGGCTTTTGCTCTACCCACATAACCTGAACAACAACAAAACTTTGAGCAAGAAGAACACCACTATAAGAGAACAAGGAGGTGGCGTCCAGGCACTGCCAGAAACATGGAAGAAAGCCCTATTGCAAAACGGCCGTGCATGTTGGCGCTTGTCGGCTTATAATTGCCTGAAACCTTGCTAACCTTTTGCCAAGGGAACACAGCTCATTAGGCCCTGAAAAGAGCTTTGGGTCAACCTTAGCCGTAGGATCCATCAACTTTCTCCATGGAACCAAGTGGGCGGTTGTATAGTCCAGTCCCAACCTACCCTTTCTTGTCCTAAGAAACAGGGAAAGCCACACAGGAGACACCAGGGACCATTACAAGGGTCCATGGCCATTTTGCCTCTCATACTCTAATTCAGTATTGTTCACCTTCAAAACAGCATACTGTTCATGTATCGACCCGTGCTCTTCATCTAGTCATCTAGACCGTCAGTTGCTTGATCCGACGGCCACAGGTGCCCCGCAGTCAGCGGCCTGTGGCACGTGCACAACTCCTCCCACTCGAACTGAACTTAAAAGAAGAACAGTATAGAACACTAGTGGTACAGCAGTGCACTTTTTAACCATGCATGACACGAACAGACAAAGCTTTCCTCCTCAAAAGCAGCCATGGCGGACGCATAATTAAGCGATCGAGCATGGCTTTTCTTTCTCACCTCACCTTGAGAACGACGACACGCTCGCGCGCGTGGAGGTGCAGCTCGTTCGTCTCGAGGGAACCGCATGCAAGGTCACTGTGGTTGTTGGGCCTGACGGCGAGAACAGGACAGGAGTGGCAAGTATGCGTTGTTTTATAGTCTCACTGCTTGGGTCTGGCCGTCATAGTCTGGGAAGAAGCCAAGGGAGAGGGATTTTTTTTCTATGGGACGTTTCAAATTTTGTCACATTGCCCAACCAAACCAATCCTGTGATTTATCTGTCAGGCATGGATCTCTCCAATCTCCCCGTCTCCATCTTCAGAGATGTTCGAGATGCATGGTGTATCATGCAGCATCACCACCTGATGTACATGGTGTACTTGGGCATGGCTTCTTCAGGTGCAGATAGATGAATGTCCTGTTGCAAAGTTTTTTACTTACCGGACTCGCAGGACAGCAGAGCGCTAGAGCATGCAGGGCCATATGTACACATCTTGCACCTGCCACTCGCATTCATTCAATAGCTTGCAGATTGTGCCAGGCACCCTGTAGATTTTTGCACCTGTCTTTTTATAATTGAGAACAGTATACAGTACTAGTAATTCAGGAAATATTGAATGTGGGATTCAGGGAGTGGCAGCACGAAGCAGAGAAATGCACAGCAGTCCACAGGTCAAAATAGGACCAATGCCCACAGGACCTGTAGACAGCATGGCATTTATTTGACCAGCACAGCTGTTTAGATTTTGTGCTGCTCCTCAAAAAATAAATAGCTGAAATTGAAAAAGTTTCCTTGTAGCAGGAAGCAAGAAAACAGCCACAACTAGTAGACAGAAAAAATAGCCATAAATGCAGCTTTGGGGCACCATAAAAATTGCATTTTAAAAAGGGCAAAGAAAGCTGTTGATCCGAGCTAAAGGCCAACGAACCAAGAACATGATGAGCACACCCAATCTTTGCAACAAACATGGCAATCTCGGAGAAAAAGTCGAAAAGTTAGTAGAACAGCACATAACTTTCTGCCAAGAATTAACTATGCTCTCTACTTTGGTCTAGACTCTGCTGCACTGTCAATCTTCCATACGCAAGAAGGGGAAGTTAGTATACGAAGTTGAAAAACGTTAAACAACCAGGTCGTTTGCTCACGGTGAACAGTCACAAAAGAAGATAACTACGACTGTTTAAAAAGTTTCAAAGGAACGCTAAGGCTGTTCGTCTCAAACGTTGTTTTCTGCATTCTCTCCTCTGAAAGATTCCTTCTGTACCGTACCTCGTTTCATGCAACCACATCATATCGTTTATACGTAAAAAAAACATATAGTGATGTACTTTATACCAAATGTTATGTATATGTACATATGTCACGACATTAAATGTAATGCTCATATTTAATACTTTCTTAATTTATTATCATGAAAAAAGCTAGAGGATAAAGCGATAAGCCGATAACCACCTTCATATATCCAGAGGATGCTACACTTAGACACCTTTGTTTTACTAGAGCTAAAACTTTTGTAAGGTGGTGTTTGGTTGGGAAGATATCAAGATACACTATGGAGCCGTTCTATCTTAGTTTTGATAGTGTTTTTGTTGAAACAACTAGAAATGGACTCACTAGAGGATCTGATGTAAGATTGCAACAAATCTAACTCCTCTTTGGCGGAATAGTCAATTTTATGCCTCATCTAGTATCGAACTTTCTCCATTGCACCACACTAATTCTCCTGCGCGTTTGTGAAAAAAATATTCTCCATAGCTCTACGGTCATAGTCATCACAGGAGAGTCACCACTGCATCGTTGGTTGTAACCTACCGCCACGGTCGTGGGTGTCTGGTTCCACTGTTACCCCTCCTCCCCCGGTCTTCTTTCTTTGGTTGCTTGGTTTTTTCCCCTTGACCATCCACAATGTGCCCATTCATAGTCAAGTATGGATCCACGCTAGCATCTTTGTGCACAAAGGTGGCATTTTGGGTGGTGTTTATTCGTTCGTGGTCGCGGGTTGCCTCACTAGGGGTGTTCCATCCATCGCACTCCTCTCCCTTCATATATAGTCATTGATCTCTAGCGTTGATGCTTGCCGCTAGTTGGATCAAGTGTCCTAACCATGGTTCTCTCTATGTGTGGTTGTTGTGTTGCTGGAGATGATTTTCTCCTCTTCTTGTGGTCGCTAATGTGGTTTCTTGGGATGCTTTATTCCCCGCGTGAGTGTCACCGGTTGGTATGGTCTGTCATGGAGATGATTTTTTCCCATTCTATCTGGTCACTAGTCTCTTGTTTCAAGGAGATGGTTTTGCTACCTAAGGTCCACTATGCTTCCTAACGCCTTTGTTTCTCGAGGTCACACATGTGCTTTGTGGAGTCCGCCAATGCCACGCCCTCCTCCCCTTGCCTGGAATCCTTTGGTTGAGTTGCTACCACTGTCATTGCACTGCTCGTCATTTTTGTCCCTCAGCTCGAGTCATGGTGTTGTTGCTCAAACAGCTGTGGTCGCCTTGAGATACACCAATGTTCTTGTCATGTTGCTTTTGGTGAGGTGAGGCAACTTCATTCTTTGTAATCAATGGCCATGCTAGTTTTCTAGGTCTTGGGCCGGAGATTGGTTGTCAATTTGTCATGAGTGAAAGCTCTACTTGGTTTGTGCCAGGTCATCAATAGTTGTGCATTGCGTAGTTGACCCTCTTGAGAGCGTTGTCATTGTAGTTCCACCCCTTTGAGATCCCTGAGTGAAACCTAGTTTTTTCCATGGTCGTTGCATGTCTCCTTCAGTGATTGTGATATATTCTCGGATTGGACGGCTGATGATGGTGTTATTGGCATCATTGACTATCCGAAGGTGTCATTTTGTTAGAGGTATCTTTGTCTTCTTGCCTTTTAACCGCTCGTTGTGGATTGTTATTGGTGGAATTCGTTGTCTTTTGCAGGGTCTTGGTGTCTTTAGGTAGTTTGAGCATGTTGAAGAGTTGGGAGGACCTCTCTAGCCTTGTGGTGGTGGTGTATTCCCTCCCCCTCTTGCACCTTGTGTGCTTATGTCTTATGTTTTGTTGATTATTTTTTGCAAACTCTTATCTTCTTAATGAAAAACATGCCTGGCAATTTCTAAAGAAATTTCTCTAATGTAACATGCAATCAAGGGAAAAAAAGATGTGTGTAAAAGGTTCACAAAGGTTACAAAAAATGCACCATAATCATGATATTTAGGAACAAAGAAAAAATAACTTTGACGTGGTCTTGTATTTACTAGTAGCCATTCAATGGCACTATGGCAGTATTCATTTCCTTTACTGAGACCTCTCCAACCTCTACAGTAAATGAGCATGACCAAGAACTCGCTCTCGTCTTCTCTGCCCCAGTGCCCCTCTATAAAACCAGGGAACAGAGCAGAGCGGCAAGGCCAGCTCCCGCCGGCCAGTCGAGAGCGGCGCAAGCGCAATGCCTCCTTCCCTTCACCCTCCCCACCTCCACCTACACAAGCTCAAGCGCCGCCACCACCCTGCCTCCATGGCCAAGAAGGGCCTGGCCGCCATCCTCTACAAGTTCCGCGACGTGCACCGCCCGCCCTCGTCGCCGCCGCCGCTCTCTCCCTCGCCGTCGCCGTCCACCACGTCCGCGCACTACGCCCAACGCTGCTACCCTCCGCCGCCGTCCGCGTGGCCCTGGCCGTCGTGCCGGCACCCGCGCACCAGCTCGTTCCGCGCGCCCAAGGACGACGACGCCGCGGTGTTCCGCACCGTGAACAGCGTCTACGACACGAGCTCCGAGCAGTTCCTCCGGCGCTCGTCCATAGACGAGGCGGCGTGCATCGACCGGAGCCCCCTGCTGGCGCCGTTCCCCGGAGACGAGGAGGAGGACAAGGAGATGCAGCTGCGCGAGACGGCCGTCGTGCGCGGCATGCGGTCGGAGCGGCTCTTCTTCGAGCCGGCCGGCGCGGAGTTCTTGCCCAAGCAGGTGAACCATTCCCTCCCCATGTCTTGCGCTGTCCGTGCTCTCCGACGACGAGGAGAAGGCACGCCATTATTCGATCGATTGGGTTCTCTAACGCGAGAGAGGTCTCGTCTATCGTCTCAGGAGGTGGCGCCGGCGAGTGGCAAGAGCGAGGCGTCCATGTCCACGGTGGACGTCAAGAACGACGACGAACCCGCGACAGCCGCGCCGGCGCCGACCGGCAAGGAGGAGTCTGCGGCGGATGCGCAGGCCGACGCGGGGAAGGGCGGCGCGGTGGTGGTGACGGTGGAGTCCAAGGATCCGTACGGCGACTTCCGGGCGTCGATGGCGGAGATGGTGGCGGCGCACGGGCTGCGGGACTGGGAGGCCCTGGAGGAGCTCCTGGCGTGGTACCTGAAGCTGAACGCCAAGGGCGTCCACGCCGCCATCGTCGGCGCGTTCATCGACCTGCTCGTGAGCATGCAGCCGCCGCCGGCGTCGCCCCCGTCCCCGTCGCCCTCGTCGTCGTGCATCACCTTCGAGGAGTACTCCTCCGCGACCTTCGACGAGGACGAAAGACGGCAAGAGCTGTGCTGAGGCCTCTGAGGCGTTGGCATTTAGCAAAAAAAAAGAATCTTTTGCTCGTCTCGGTTGTTCATAGAGACGGCGGTTTTTGTGGATTATTTTGTGTGCCTGTGGATGGAGGAATGGAAGGTGAGGCCTGCCTGAATGCAGCCATGGATGTACAGTTGATGCTTGCTGACCGTCAGAGTAGGTTAATGTGCCCTGGACAACTAACTAATTGACCATATTCTAATCTCCCTCTGCTTGTTCTTTATCTGTCCTGTCCTTTTGATGCCTGTCTCCTGCGCGTAACCAGCTCGACTAACTCTGAACCATGTTCGTCTCCGTGCCCGTCGTTTAGCTGTTTCTCAACTCAACGATTGTCGTTGCCTCTGAGCTAAAATTCTGACCAAAGTTTTTTGCGTGAAGATATCCACAGAACGAAAGCTGAATCGAAAACACAGTCTCTCTTGCAATGAAATTTTAACCGCTGCTGGTGCTTTCCTCGGGCTGTATAAATGCTTCACCCAACACGTCATAAATTTTGGCGACGTGCTTGCGTCTCTTCGACGCGTCAGCAGCTCAGCACTCAGCAGTGATCTCTGAACCGCGCGCATCATCTGATCCATCAGTCTGTGTGCTCTCGCCGTTGCGTTTGCGTCCGCTCTGGCGCGCTGCGGCTGTTGTTTACTCGATCCTGTTATCATCCGTGTCAGTGACGGCAACCATCGATTTTGGCCCTGTTTAGTACCCTAATTTCCTCTCAAAATTTACTATGCAAAAGAAGATTTTCCATCACATCAAAATGCCGGCATATGCATGAAATACTAAATGTAGATGAAATAAAAAAATAATTGTACAATTTAGATGTACTTTGCGAGACGAATCTTTTGAGCCTAGTTAGGCCATAGCAGAACAATATTTACCACAAACAAACGAAAAGTGCTACAGTAGTTCTACAGAGCTTTTCAGTTCGGAACCGTGTTTTTTTCAACCATCTAAACACACCCTTTATCGTATTTGAGTTTATGGTTCCAACGGCGCGGCGGATTCTTCGTCCGGCGGGAGTCCAGTCCAGTGGAGACTGGAGAGTGGAGAGCGAGACGGCGCGGAGGAGGATCGGAGCTCGTCGATCGGAAGGGAAGACGAGGAGAGGATCAGAGTAGAAAGAAGACACGGCCGGGCGGCGAGGCGATCGGATTCCGATGGTTGAGTTCCAATTCCAACGGCTGCTGAAAGCCTGAAGAAACGCATCGGAGGGAGCCTACTGTGCTGAAACTGAAAAACACTTGCCCCCACGTCCGTCCCCGGCAGTCCCTTTCGTCCGGTGTCTGGTGGCGGCCTGGCCTGGCCTTGAATGCGTGGAGCAAGCGTACAGGGGGTCCATGAATCTACATACATACTCCTAGCTGTTTAACATGCATGATTTGACCATCTCAGCTCAGGACATGGATGCACACACCGGTGAGTAAAGGCTATCCGCAATGGCATGGGCTGTGTTTAGATCTAAACTTTCCTCCAAATTCTACTACGCAAAAAAAAAATTTCCCATCACATCAAAAATGCTGGCACATGTATGGAGTACTAAACGTAGATGAAATCAAAAAATAATTGTACAGTTTAGATGTACTTTGCGAGACGAATCTTTTGAGCCTAGTTAGGCCATAGTAGGACAAAATTTACCACAAACAAACGAAAAATGCTACAGTGCGCTACAGTGTCGGATGTGATGTTTTTGGCCAAATTTTGGCAGATTTCGCCTGCTTTTCGCCTCCATTTTTTGGATCTAAACACAGCCTTATGCTCAAATTGATTTCTCAACACACTGTTTTGCACTATTTAATATAAATGTTGCACCGTAAATAAAGAGAGAAGTAGTTATAATAATGATAGTATATTTAACATAAATATTGCACCGTAAATAAAGGGAGGAATAGCTAGAATAATAATAGGAAATGAGATTTGAGGAGTTTTACTATAGAGAGTCTAATGTCACCTTTAGACAGTCCAATGGGACGCACTACGTGGATTTCGCAAAACACTGTTTTGCACTATTTGATATAAATACTGCACTGTAAACAGAGATAGTTAAAACAGTGATAGAAAATAAAGACAGGGAATACCATTGACCTCAGGCTTAGACAGCTGATCCATGTTCCGTGTCCAATCTCCAAGCCAACAGCCAGTCAAGGCTCACGTTGACCAGTCTTCGACAGTTACCTTACCTTCCCACGTGGAAATTTATTACATGGGTAATCAAGACCAATTTTTTATGGAGTTCAGTTACTTGGGCTATGTTTAGATCCTAAAATTTGGCACTGTTCTGAACTGAAAAGCACTGTAACACTTTTCGTTTGTTTGTAGTAAATATTGTCCTACTATGACCTAACTAGGTTCAAAAGATTCGTCTCGCAAAGTACATCTAAAATGTGCAATTATTTTCTTATTTTATTTACATTTAGTACTCCATGCATGTGTTGATATTTTGATATGACGGGAAATCTTTTTTTACATAGTGAAATTTAGGAGAAATTTTTAGATCTAAACATAGCCTTGAATTACTTAGCACGAACCATCCATCCCATCCCAGAGAAGCTTTAATAGCTTCTGCACAAAGTAGAAGCTCTCCTTCACATCCGATCCCACGGCTCTAGAAAAATCTTCCTGGCCGATTTGCAACTATTGCCCCTCCAATCCCAGGTAAACCTTCCTCCTGTCCTGTGTGGGCAGTGTTGTGGCCCTCAACTCAGGTACCCAGTTTGTATAGCTTCTAGACTGCTGCCTGGTGTGCCTGCATGCAGCGATGCTTTGCACTATTGGTGCCACAGATTCACAGGCCAACAGGTGCTCGCACTGCTCCTTCACGCAACGCAACGCATGCCTGCCTCTGCCTGCAACCGCAACCCGATCGAGAACCCTTCGTGCAAGGCAACGCTGGCTCGATCGCCGCCGGTAGCTGCAGCAGCTCCAAGGACGACGGGGGTCGCCAGCTGCTTTTTTTTTTTTTTTGAGAAAACCGGATTGCACTTTATTTATTGATATAAAGGATTACATCACTTCCTTTACACAGGCATTCCAAAAAAAAAAAACAAAATACATCCAGACTCTGTAAAACTTCTCCGCTTGTCTTCGTCATCGGTAACCGGAACCACCACTCGACGTGCCATCCCTGGATCAGAGGAACGCCAAACTTGCAGCCTGAAGCCGATTTCCTTCCCGACGAAGAAGCTTCTAAAGAAGCCATGAAAAGGTTTGACGCTGCATCATCCGTTGACACACCGAATTCATCGATGTACCCATAAATCGTTGAACGTCCAAGCAGCACATCGCCGAAAGTTGTGGGATCTGATGCTACAAGCATCTCTGGTGATCCCAATACAACCGACGACAAAGAAATCCAAAAGAGGGCAGAAGAAACCCGTTTTCTCGGGTAGGGAATTTTCTCGGGTAGGGAACAAACCTCACAGATCGATGTTCAGAGGAAGTATCAAAACCACCACTAAACACCAGCTGGAGGGACAAACTAACTGATACAACGGTAGGACAAAACATACTAAACCAGACCTACTACATACGATATACAACTACATACGTAGTAGATATACATAAATCCATCACCAATCCAACCACCTCCTCACCCCCAACGCCTGCGAGGGCGCCGGCGGTGAGAAGCCGGTGGATCGGCGACGGAGACGGAAGTCGCCTCTCGAGTCGCCGAGTCGCCTGTCTCCTGAGCCTCTCGCTCGCTCTGGAACTCTCTGGCGGTCCTGTGGGGTCGCCAGCTGCTGAGCAGTGGACACTGGACAGTGGTCGCCGTCGCCCGAAATTTTTTCATTTTTATATTTATTTAAATCGTTTTTTGCAAAAATAATTCGGTATTTCATAAATTTGCAAAAGTAGCCGTATACCGCCGGCCCAATTGGCGGTTTTTAAAAACCGCCGGGCCGCCCGGCGATATAATGACGTGGCGGCTCACGGCCCGCCTCCTGGCAACGTTCCGCCGGATGGCCCGGCGGTTTTTAAAAATCGCCGAATGGGTCGGCGGTATTTAAAAACCGCCGTTTGGTCCGGCGGTTTTTCATTTCCCGCCATTAGGGCTGCGCAGTGTCGGCGGGATTAAAAACCGCCGGGCCATTCGGCTATATTTAAATAAAGCCGGATGGCCCGGCTTTATTTTTTTCCCAGCATTTTTTAAATGTTTTATATTTTTTAATTTGTTTATAGGCCGGCTGGCTTTTTCCAGTCATTTGGTTGATGCTGAAAGATAAGAATAAAATTTATTTTATATTTTTTCAATTTTTTTATAGAAGAATAATTCTAGTTTTTTTCATGACATAAATTTCACAGTTTACTCTTTTTTCAGTGCCATCTCAGGATATGGTTTGAGCTTTTGGTTGATACGAGAAGATGCATTATTTATGTAAAAAAGTCACAATAAAGTGAGGGGAAAGTAACACATGAAATTAAACCCAGCTTAAAGTTTTGCAGATAATAACCACAACATAGTACATGGTTTTTGGCATAGTTGATTCTACTATTACGGTACATCTTCAACATGCAATAACCAATGACTATGACCTAGACAACCTACCACAATTTTGCGGTTGGCATGTTGTGATAGTGCCTAAGCAGCTCTATGCATACACGCCTTAGGGAATTTAGAAGCTGGGTAAGGGATAGACCACATTCTGCTCAATGTCTAACCATAATGTGCGGATGGGAAATGTGAGGATCCTCCTTCCTCGTAGAACCCATGCCCCCCAGATGGTGGTGACTTAGGGGGCCAGTCACTTCTCGGGTGGTATGGGCACTTGCAGAATGGATCTGGACACAACGGGTCATCCTCTAGGCTTACAACCAAAGGTGTCTTCTTGTCCTCATCTTCTTCCAGTGACTTAACCTTGCCCTCGAGCTCATGGATCCGGTCCTTGAGGTAACTGATGTACTCCTCAATGTGTTGATGGTTTGAAGGATCAACCCACTTAGCAAAGCGACAGTTTCCCATGTCATAGTAGTCCTGCAAAAGGCAAGTAATGTTAGGAACTCTGAAAATTGAATAAAATGGACGGTAATAGTTACGCATACATAGCCATTGGGGCAGCGATAGAACCGACGGCCACCATCTATCCATGAATCGAACACTTGCACAACACAGTGCTCCCCATGGGCACACTTTGGCCACTCCTCCCTCCGGTCATCGTAAGGCCTAAGTCGTCATGCACCCACGAAAGTGTGAATTCCCTCTAGAGGAAACTGCTCTAGTGGTGGCTCATACTCTTCAGGCCCAAAGGATCCTTCCCAGACAAAGTGGTGAGGTGGGTTTCCCCTCCTCCCACGGCCACGACCTCTCCCAGCTGGTGCTGCCATTTGTTGTTTGTGTAGTATGTGCAAGCCTGCATGTGTATTTATAGTCGTGCTCAGCTCACCTCACATGTGTATTGAAATGTTCTTGATACATCTGAAAAGGCTAGCAGGCAATGCTGCATCACTTCCATCTGAAAAGGCTACTGAGTACTATCTGAAAAGGCTATCGGGCAATGTTCCATCACTTCCATCTGAAAAGGCTACTTAGTACTATCTGAAAAGGCTATCGGGCAATGTTCCATCACTTCCATCTGAAAAGGCTATTGAGTAGTATCTGAAAAGCCTATCGGCCAATGTTGCATCACATCCATCTGAAAAGGGTGCTGCCTAAACCCTGAAAAGGCTACCGGGCAACGATGCATCACATCCATCTGCTGTGGCTAATGAGTATCTGAGTTGGCTATATTTAGAATCTGAAAGGCGTCATATACTGATAGATTTAATATGAGAAACAACGGATGCACATAAATGCAAAAGTACTGGTTGTCGTAATTTATAGCCGAGGACATCGTGCTATGGACCGGGTCCATGGTAAAACTCGTGGGAGGACATGATGATGGGGACGACCCTCAGCATCATAAAGGTGCACAGACGAAAGGAATCCGATGCCCGACTAAAGCGAATCCAATGCAAAAGAAACCGATGCACATAAATGCAAAAGTACTGGTCCATAATGTACAGTCACATCAAACTCATGCATGTCCACACAGCCTATGACAACACACTAGCTACGACCCCTCTTGCTCCTGCGTGCCGCTCTCTGGGCAGCCCAAGTGTGGCGTGACCCGTGACTGAAGGGGTCGCGTGGCTGTCTCGTACGTCGGGGAGGGGGACTATCGTGCACTGCCTCCTGGTCCTCTGACTGCTGAGTGGCCCGAGGGGGCGCGTCGTGTAGCTGTGAGTAACCAAGCTCTTCCTGTGTAGGCGAGGCGAACAAGGACTGCGCCATCTGCTCTGCTACTCCTTGTGGACTGGGTGGCGCCTGGGTAGCTCCGTAGCTATCCTCTGGGGTTGTGCCAGCGCCATATCCTGCAGAAAAAAACGCATGAATTCATATGACAGAGTATGAATATTATTCACGCGCACCGTTGCGAAGCCACGTACCCCAGTCAATGGGACGAGCCCGTGACGACCCCGCAGCAAAGGGGTCCTGGTAGTAGGGAGGTG
Source organism: Paspalum notatum (assembly GCA_022530915.1). Classification (NCBI taxonomy): domain Eukaryota; kingdom Viridiplantae; phylum Streptophyta; class Magnoliopsida; order Poales; family Poaceae; genus Paspalum; species Paspalum notatum. Next base: position 31,449,070 of record CM039689.1, read on the forward strand.
GACGTGACGACGTCCCTGCGGCAAAGGCGTCCTAGTAGTACGGAGGGGGACGTGTCGACGGTCCTGCGTGGGTCCCGTACTGGGTACCTGTAACACTCACATGAATATTTTTCTAACTCCTGCTTACATGAATATTTCATGTACAAGAAATACCTGGCGGCGGGTACGTCATCGGCGTAGTCTGTGCGGGAGCAGGACGTGCTGGTGGTGGGGTCGGTGCAGGTGCACGGAACATCGGCGGCTGCAGTGGGAAAGCAACGTCGTCGTCACGGCACGACAACGACCTAGTAACCCTTCTGCACAACTCATCAATCTTGTCGTAGGCCGCCATGTGCTGTTGTGGGGCTATGGTTAGGGAAGCTCGACTGCACGCCATGGCCTCCGCCTGGATCTGTCTGACAACGTCGTGCTGTTTCATGAAGTTTGCATTAGTTTGTAAGTAAGTACAACTTGGATGTGTTTAACTCAGTAAAGAAACTTACCACTAGAGACGCCCCCTGGTCTCGCTGTGTAGGGTAACTGTCGGTGACGTCCGGTGCTCGTCGGGGTAACTCCTGTGGCGTCGATAGGACGCGAACTCGTGTCCTAGGTAGGTACCACCGGAGATAGTGACCCCAGACAGCATCGTCGTGTGGCCTACCCTCCATAACGACGTCATCCAAGGCCGTGGTCCACCTGGCCACGAACTCGGCTAGACGGGGTATCCAAAGCTGACCAACGGACTGACCCTGTCTAGTGAACCTGCAATTTGAATTTAGTTGTGTTAATCGAATTACCTTGTGAAATATTGAAAATGAACAAATCGTAAGAACATGTCGTCATCACGAACCTGTGCGCGTGTGGAGGTAGAAGGCTCGCAGGCACGACAATCTCCTGGAACAGCCCGAACTGACGGAGCACGCGGTGCACTGCGTGTTCCTCGACGTAGATGTCGAACACCAGTGGGCTGCGTGTCCTCCAGTACTCTGCGTCGCGTACGCACAGCGGTGACAGGCCCTCAGGTGCGCGGCTGTCGACTGCCTCCTGAGAATAAGGCTCCCACCGAACCTCATCATCACGGAGGACGTCGAACTGGCCTACGAAGTCAGGGTAAGACTTCCTAGTCTGCACGTGAGCGTACGCGAACTGGGAATCATTCAATTTTAATGTTAATGCAAATAACTAGACAAACACATGAATTAAGTAAAAGATGATCAAGGCACATACTCGTTGGTCGCACCACAGAGAGCCCATTGTCGGGCCGTCGACGTCGTCCATCGGGTACCCCTGGTATGGCATGTGTAGAACCGCGGGCCGACCAATCTGAAACCTCTCGTGAGCCCAGAGCTGCAGAAGTAGCGGACACCCCCCGAAGATGGGCTCCGCTCCGGAACTCTTCAAACAACCCGTGCACAAGCCACGATACGTCGCCGCTAGGACAGCGGAGCCCCAGCTGAACTGTGGGATCGCCTCCAGTGGAGCGTCGGCGACGTAACGTGCGAAACGCAGTAGGTGCTTCGGCACAAAGCTGCCGGCGGAGCTGCAAAACATCACCCAGCCCATCAACCACAACACGTAGGCCTCCAAGTGCCTAGCAATCTCGTACTCTGTCGCACCAACTCCAATGTCGTCCGCCTGTAAAAGGTTAAAATTAGGTTAGAACTATGAGATTAGAAACTTCGAACGTAGCGGTCTCATTTGTGTCGTAATAATTGTCACCTTGAACTGAAGGATCCACCACTTTGGTGGTCCGCCTGTGTGCGTCGGTGCGAACTCCCTGTAGGGCGGTGCGGTGCCGCTACGCTGCACACGACCGAACCGAGCCAGCAAGTCCTCTCGCCAGCCTTGCCCGACGTCCGTGGGGCCCATGGCATCGCCCCTCAACGGCAACCCAAGCAGGTACGACACGTCCTGCAACGTAGGTGCCATCTCGCCCACAGTGAGGTGGAAAGTGTGTGTCTCCGATCTCCATCTGTCCACTAGTGCTGCCAGGAGGGAGAAGTCGTAGCTGAAATGTGGTCGGTCTCCCTCGACCAACCGAGCAAGGGGGAGCAGGCCTGAAGCACGTAACCTAAATAAAAGCCGGGTTAGTGCACCATTGTATATATTTCGATGCAATTCAATATATCCAAAAAACATAAAAAAGAACGTGAAGCGAACCTCGGTAACCAGCGATGGTCCAAAGCCATCGTCTCCATCGGCACCCGTGCACGGAACTGTCCAAGCGAACAACCCAAAACAGCACTGAAGTACGACCGATGCTTCATGTCCGTAGCTGCATCGAGCAGCTGGGGGGTCACGTAACCCTGTGGGGCAGCCATCGCTACAGAATGATTGAAATCGTTAGTCCTCGTTAAAACTATAAGACATTTAACAAAAACATCAACAAAATATTGCATAAAAATGAGCATAACATCGCATAGAACTAGCAGAAAATTAACAGAAGATATTAAAAACCACGAGCTATTAAAATCCACGATTGAAACGGGCAGAACCTATTACAATACATGATTAAGACAACAGTTACAAAGTTATAATTAAGATCATGAGTTACATAGTTATAATTTGAAATCCACGAGCTATTACAATACACGATTAAAACAACAGTTACATAGTTATAATTAACATGACTTACACGTCATGTTATTCAAATACATGGCACCAACTAAATGACATTAAATGACTTCATCGGTTCGACCCCGATTGCGTTGACCTTGGCTCGATGATCCAGTCTCAGGTATGTTCTCTGTGGTTCCTTGAGCTGTACTATTGCATTTCTTGTACGAGTGTCCGAACTCATTGCATCTGAAGCAAATGACAACTCGTGGCCCAGCTTCGGCGTCATCCATGTTGTTACGAATGCGACGGGTTTTACGTCGGCCAACCTGTTGTTTCATGTCTGGATGGGGATTGGGAATGAAATCAGGGGCACCATCTGGAGTACTGGTGAAATTTCCGGCCATGGCGAACCCATATATCTCGGACTTCCAGGTGTGATAGATTGCATCCTTCATGAAATAGGGCGACACAAACATACGGGCATTCAAACCTCCAGCCTCTCCACACGCAGCAATGACATGTGTACAGGGCCTATGGTATAACCTCGGCTTGTGGCAGCTACAGACACAATGGTTATTGTACAAGACACATTCTTGCACGTGTCTCTCATGATTTCCTCCTCTCTGTCCTTTGTCCCGACAAAGAACCTCGAATCGATGCTCAGCGACACCCATGTTCCTGACACGGTGACCTGCGGCTTTTTTGTTTGCTTTTTCCATATACTCAGAGAATTTCTGGCCATATATGAGGCCGTGGTCCAGAAACACCTTCTCAGCTTTAGGATAGCGTTCCCGAAAATATTGTGTTGTGCGGTATATGTAAAATTCCACAATCCCAACCAGTGGCATACTTCTGCTGCCACGTAGGACCCAGTTGTACACCTCTGCAAGGTTCGTGGTCATAATACCATAACGAGCACCTCCTTCATCATGCAACAGAGACCACTTCTCCTTCGGCTCATGCTCAATCCACTCAGAAAACGACTTGATCGAACGACCAGGCCTCCGTCGCACATTCGGACCGTCAAGACCCACGTCTTCCATTGCAATTGGCTCTTCATGTTCTGCATTCACACCCCTGCGTCTTAGTTCGGCAGCCTGCTTGTTCGTGAGCTCATCGAGCTTTTTCCACAGAACATTGAATTTTCTTTCTTGATTCTGACTGCAAAGCCTCTTAAAAAGAGTGGTTAGTTTCTTACTCTTGAACTGACTCTGAAAATTTGTTCCCATATGTCTCATGCACCATCGACTCTTCAAATCAACCCACTTCGGTGTTCGTTGACGTTGTACAGATCCTTCCTGTAAATCTTGCACTGCTTGCATAATGCCTTTGTGGCGATCATAAATGACACACACATCTTGCCGATCCTGAACAATACATGACTTGATCCTCTCTAAAAACCAGTACCAGCTGTCCCCGTTCTCACTCTCAACAAAGGCAAAAGCAAGCGGGAGAACCTGATTATTACCATCTGCCGCAATGGCAGTCAACATGGTGCCCTTGTACCTCCCTGTTAGGAAGGTTCCGTCGATGCATAGCACTGGGCGGCAGTACTGGAATGCATTGATGCACGCCGCCAATACAAAGAAAGCACGCTGAAGAACGCGCTTTGTGGGGTCTTCAGGCAAATTATAGTGCTTGATCTTAAAGTAACTACCGGGATTACGCTGACATAGTGTGTGCAGCACACGTGGGAGGTTGTGGTAGGATGCTTCATACGTTCCCCATCTCATTTCCAACGCCTTCTGTTTCGCCCTGTAAGTTTTACTGTAACTTATTTTGTATTGGAAGTCATCATCAATGCTGTTGATTATTGACTTAGGCTCATATCCTGGATTATTTACTATCTTTGAGTACATATGTTGAGCCACAAAATCAGCTGTCAAGTTACGGTGCTGAACTTCTAGCTCTTCAAGGATGCATGTATGATGTTCAATTCTTGAAACTGACCAGAAAGTATCATACTTTCCCATATATGCATGGACCCTAAAAGGACAATCATCTCGTATGCACTTCACATCATACACTTGCGGGCTACTCTTCACAACCCTGAACTCTTTCTTCAAACTTTTGGCCGCCTATCTTTGCACAGCCTCTTTCAGTTCTATCTTGCTATGGTAAATAGCACCCACAGATACTTCATTCTCACTGTACTCCCATGGCACTGTTTCACCTTTATTCACCAACAGTTGAGAGTGATCATAGTTGTTCCATTGACTTGGAACTTGCACCGGCCTATCATCGTCATTATCTGAATCTTCATCACCACGTACATCTCCCTCGGTGTCCTCCCGCTGCATCTGTTCAACCAAACCTGGAATGTGTTCACCCTCAGCTACCTCACCCCTTGGCTCCCGAACGGGTTGGCTTCCTTCAGCTTGGTCATCATCGCCTATCTCATTAACCTCATTGACATTGTTTTCTACCACTTGTTCAACTATTGTGGCCTCATCATAGACATGTGTGGTTTGTGCTTCAACAATCACCTTCTCGTATGCTTGCACAAAAAGAACCAGAGGTAAACCACGCCGCAGGCTAACATCAACAAACCTCTTCCAGAAGGTGGTATTATCTATTGGAACTAATTCTCAATAAACAGGGGACGAGGTCCTGGTTGTTACTGCTGAAATGTGCAATTCACATTCATCAGCATCCAACTTGAAACACTTCATGAACCAGTTATACACCGAACGGAATGGCCTTTCAGTTGCTCTGTCAAGCCCTTTTGTCACTGACCTAAACCCACTCAAATCTACCCCAAATTGACCGTAACGTATCTCTCCTTGACCATAGTAAATCTGAAAGTATGTTTTTTCCGACATGACCTGAACAAATGTGACAATGCCAAAATCTATACTTAGTACATATGTAACTGCATATATTTATATACACACATGATTTTACATAGATTTTACACTTATTCTAATTATTGAATATTTAATCTAAAGCGCGTTTCCTAAACATTCAATACAAATACTGTAAATTGACATGAAATTTTACTAAATAAAACTAATCTAGTGCTAATGTTCACAGAAATATCACTAATAGTACCTTAACTACTATTAGTTTAATCAACTCCCTAGCTATTACATGAAATGAGATAACTAATATCACGTATCACTAATATCACTAATATTACCTAAACTAATACGACTAATTGTACCTAAACCACTAACACTATTAATGTTACATGAAATGACATACCACTAGTACCAAAACTACCAATAGTGCATGAAATGCTCACCGCCGCGGGTCTCCGCCGCCGCCCGGCCGCGCCGCGCTCCCGCCGCCCGCCCGCCCGCGCCCGCGCCGCCGCCCGAGCCGCCGCCGCCCCCGCCGCGCCGCCGCCCGAGCCGCCGCCGCCCCCGCCGCGCCGCCGCCGCCGCCCGCCCGCCCGCCTCGCCGGAGCCCGCGCTGCCGTCCGTCGCCTCTGCGCCGCGGTCCGAGGAAGAAGAGAAACCGAAGGAAGGACGGGCAGAGGGGGCGTGGGTTTTTTTTAGGGGCCAAATAACGCCGGCTGGGGCGGCGGTTTTTAAATACCGCCGTCTCAGCCGGCGGTTTTTAAAAACCGCCGGTCCACCCGGTGTTTTTTACCTCCGGGCCCACCCACTACGCCACGCCCGGCAGCGCTGACAACATCACGCCGTCTGAAACGGCGGTTTTTAAAAACCGCCGGGCCGGCCGGCGGTATTTAAAAACCGCCGTTTCAGGCGGCGGTATAAGGTTATTTTTGTAAATTTTCGAAACTTCCAAATATTTTTACAAAAAACGATTTAAATAAATATAAAAATATAAAAATTTCCCGTCGCCCCCTACCTCCCGCCAAGGCCTTCTGGTTCTGGGCCTCCATCGGTAGGGGCCTGCTAGTCGGCAAGAGCATTGGAGGACCAGCTGGGGTGGGGCTGCATTAATCCCGCCAGCCATTGGGCCATAGCCCATAGGCGAGCGCCGACCGCGCCGAGGTCGCGCGAGCACCTAACGAAACTGAAACCGTCTGCACTGCATCTGCATGCCATGGTGCGAACGAACGAACGTGTGATGGTTGGTACGTACGTACGCGCATGGATAATTGGATATGGTTCTGCCCTACAGCCTAGCTACAGGCTCCAATTATCAGATGGATGATTGAGATGAACAGGTACCCTCGGATCAGGATTCAGGACCAGTGTGGCCGGTAGTGCACGCGTGTTAGTTCACGACCACCGCCTGATGATGACAGCATTGTGTGCTACCAAGAGATGGAGTTCTTTTCTAGAAAAAAAAAAAGAGAGATGGACTTCTGGTTCCTGAAACCATGCATACCATATCTGAACATGCATTCGGGTCAATGCACGCTTTCCATTTGTTTAGTTCGGTTGTCTTTTGCACCCAGACGTGTTTGGTTCATGTTCATGTTCTGTCAGTAAGACGTGTCATGGTTTCTAAGATGTATGTTTGGTTTAATTTATTATAGGTGAAATAGCCATCTTCGTCCCTCAAGTATTGCTCGTGGCTCATTTTGGTCCCTCAAGTATCAAAAGGTCCAGTTTAGTCCTAAACTATCGATTTCCATGTCAATCCCGTCCATCTACACTGGTCGTTCACCACGTGTCCAGGTACCCATGGCAAAAGTCATTGCTGCCCCTTGCCCATCCTTTAGGACCCGCCCAGCACTCACGGCATATCCATCCACCGTTTCATCCCCGTTGCCGTCTCCCTGTCTCTCGTCCTCCTCAGGTGCCGCACAGGAGAGCCGCTCTCGTTCACCTCAGGTGTCGCGCAGGAGAGCCCAGGCTCACGGGAGGAAGAGTCGCAAGTCGAGCATAGCAGTCAGGCCTCAAGTTCCTCTCGCCCTTTGGCTTCTTCTGGTTCGTCTTCCCCATCTCCCCGCCGTCGATCTGGTCTTTTTTTGCGACGGCCGTGGACGCCGTCTTTCCTATTTCCCATGGCACCTGGATCCAGTGAGAGGAGAGGGAGAAGGTCAATAGCAAGTAGAGGAGGAAGAGCGCTGGATCCCTTGGTTGGTAGTTCCAAAACGGCGCCTTCCAGAGCTACTGAAGCTATGCGCGCTGCAGAGGTGAGTGTAGTGCGTTAGGGATTGCAATAGGGATTTCAATATATTAAGGGCTGATTTGATTTGATTTTTTACAGCTCGAAAGATTGCTTGAAGAACATTCAGAGGGGATTCGTGTTAAGACAGGGCTAACATGCAGGCATGGATTCTCCTCAATTTTATGTTGTTGTTGGGCTGGCCCAAACACAGGAAGAAGGTTCTTGGCATGCTCTCAAGTTGAGGAACCCTATGCTTTCCAGCATTGGATAGATGAAGAATATCAAGGTAGAGCAAAAAAGGTGATTCAAGACTTAGTTTCGATGAGGCAAAGTATGTCACAGTTGTACCAACAATCAGCTGAACAATGGGATGATATGTATGCTGATCGACAGAGAGCGAGACAAGAAATTTTCAAATTGAAACAAACAATTAGAGAACAGCGAGACTGCATTGTAATCTTAGTTCTTTTTAGCATTGTAATCAGTTGTGGCCTATGGCTCATTGTGTAATCATTGGAATGGATGAAGAAACAAATTCCTGATAATGTCTATCATATATGTCTCATGTCTGATACTCTGGTTTTTGACATAACAAATGCAAATGTTCACAAACTAATGACTGCGTGGTACAAAGGCATAAATATTATTGCCTTGAAACTACATCTTTTCCTCTGAATGCATCTGACGTGCTGATGGTTTTTTCTGAGAAGAGCTGCTGTGTCCTGCTTTTGCTCCACGTCCAAGTGATGAGGCCTGGATGTTTGCAGATGCACGCCCACCTTGCACGTTGATTGTTGCCTTTGCAAATGAGCCAGCAGTCCCAGCATTTGTCTCAATGACAATAGAAGCACTCCCTCTAGCAGAAGCCTTCGCAGATGCTTGAGCACTTAACTTCGCAGATGCTTGGGCACTCTCTCCAAAAGATATCAGTACCTCAGAACTTCCAGTACCTCAAATTCAGACATTGTTTTGCAGCTCTACAGAACCACTATATCGTCGGTCAAATTCAAACATTCTAGCAGGGAACAAAAAGGCGAACAAATCAAATCGCAAGACCAGCTTGGTGCCACTTTCATCTTACCGTGGAGCTCCTCCACTCCTCTGCCCACGCCGTCGACGTGTATGAGCAGGTCACCTCCACCAGTAGAAGGGGCGTGCCTCACCCCTTCGCGCTCAACGCTGTACCGCTCTCCTCCCCAAGAAACCCTAACATAGGTATGTAGCAGCCATGAGGAGCAAGACAGGGAGAGGGGGAACGGAAACGAGAGGGATGAAATGGTGGACGGGGCAACGCCGTGAACCTGGTGACTCGTAGAGGATGGGCAAGGGGCAGCAATGACTTTTGCCATGGGTACCTGGACACGTGGTGAACGACTAGAGCGGATGGACGAGATTGACGTGGAAATCGATAGTTCGGGGACTAAACTGGACTTTTTGGTACTTGAGGGACTAAAGTGAGCCACGAGCGATACTTGAGGGACGAAGATGGCTATTTCGCCTTTATTATAAGCCATAAATTGCCACGCAATAATAAACTTTAGTAGCCATATACTCCTATGTTGTACATGTCATAAAGTTGCTTTTTCTTGGCCACACTTTGCGTAAAACCTTAGCTGTGGCAAACCTAGTTGCTAGCCAAAACAAGCAAGAGTATACTTTACTACCGAGGGAGTATTGTACATGGAAAGCACTACGGTTGGTTTAGGATTGTATTCAGATTCCAGGGCAGCTTCTAGGATTCACTTGCTGCTCCGTTTGTTGTTTCTTTTATTTACTGCATTGCTGCCTTTGTTACTGCACAAAAAAAATCATGTCATCTCAGTACCCCGAAGATCCACTGCGCTGTTTGAGGATTCTGGAGAACTAAATTCAGAACGTCTAAAACATACGATGCTGAATACTGATGGACTGCTGTTTCTGGATCTCTGGTAGGTGTTGTTATCAAACTTGCCCATACACAATACAATGCTCACAGCTTTCGCAGAGAAAGGGTACTACTTCACACAATTGCATGGGCGTCCCACCATCAGCAGTCCAACAGTAACTGGAAGCACAAACTCCTGGATAATACACTTGGACCACTATGGAAGCTTCCTCTCGCGACCAAATGCAAATCATTAGTAAAAGAACACGCAATTAAATCCATAATAACGCAGATTCGCAGAACATCAGACTCCATCAAGGAGTGCAGAACTGGGCGGAAAAAAAAAACATAGTAAACAGCAGTTCCCTCCGCTGTCAGTTCAAATGCAGTGCTGTTAAAATAAATTCGGCAATACAAATCAGAAAGCACCTGAACAAGTCTCGCCGAATAAAAATTTCTGAACACTTAACGTGAACATTCATGTCCAGTCGGATAGGGTACTTTAGAGAGAAGATACTGTTGACAGATAATTGACTCTCCTTGTCCCCCTCAATAATTCTGACCTCCATCGTTTTCAGTGTGTTTTGGTGGGTTTGGTGTCACATCACACCAAATGGCACCAGATTACACGTAAATTATTGACCTCATTTCTTTAAGCTCCTACTTTCTACTCACCCTAATCAGCTTTCCCTTTAGTATATTCAGTATATATTCATTCATTCATTCACAAAGCTCTACCTCGATCCACAAATCACCATGTGCCCAAAATCCAGCCAGTAGTAAACTAAAAGCCCCCACGCAACAAATGCAACTGCAAGGGCGGTTCCGTAATTTCATCGCCCCCAAGAACCAGAAGAGATGCTGCCGGGTGCCCGAGCCGCTGAGCTAACCACCTGCAGGCTCTCGTCTCATCGTCGTCTGTAGCTTGGCAAGTAAGCAAGTCGCCACCAAACAGGTCACCAAGGCCATCGCCTTACGCGTGCAAGAACTCGAGAGCTCACAGACAGGGCTCCTCCTCCTCCTCCTCCTTCTCCGGCCGCCAATTCCAATTCAACGCTGGTGCAGGATGTCGACGGAGCTCCTGACGAAATTCCTCACGTAAGTGCCCCTCTTCGATCCCTGCCCAGGTCTTTCTTGGCTGAATTTTGTGTACGGCGGCACCTCCGATTGTGTTTGGTCAACTGGTGTCTGCTCCTGGAAGGAGAGAGCGGTGCTAGGCTCATCTGCTTTGTGGTTTTCTTTCCCTTTCGTCTCGCAGGGCGCTGTTTGCGTATGCCATGCCGGCGCTGGAGTGCTTCAAGGCGATCGAGCAGCGCCCCGGCCGGGCCGATCAGCTCCGCTTCTGGTGCCAGTACTGGTAATGAATGATTCAGAGGCCTGTGATTTGTTCAATTGGCTATTGGGTAGTAATTCGAATCCGAACTAGTGGTATTGCTAATAGGGGTAATTGGATCTGGCAAAAGTGGTTCCCATCCACAGAAAGGGGACGATGGATTTCTATCTAGTAGGCACAGTGTTGTTTCGCCTGATGTGGAATGGAATTCGGTAGCAAAGTGGAGTTTTTCCCCCCACCCCCTTCTTCTATGAAACGAACAACTCTGTACTAGTAGCAAATAGGTTCAGCAGTAAATTCATTTTCTCTTTTTATTGTGCAAAGGATTACTTAGCAAAGGGTAATACATGTTTGGGATACAGAAGCACACGATTTTCAATTTAGTTGCTGTGATGAAAATTCAAGGGGTGGCTGACTTGGGATGGTAAACTGAAAGACTGAAATACTGCTAGTGTGCACTGTTTGGAGATCATGGTCTCGCTGAGTTTGACCGGTTTCAGCAACCTACCTACCTTGCAGGATCATCCTAGTCCTCCTCGTCATGTTCGACGAAATTGCTGGCCTTCTGATTTCGAAGTAATTCACCAAAACACCGAGTAGAATTCCTGTTCCTTCAGAAAACCGGCTGTGGTCTGACGATTTTCCCTCCATTCTCCTCACAGGATTCCAATGTACTACGAGCTCAAGCTTGCCTTCCTCGTCTACCTGTGGTACCCAAAGACAAGGGTATGCATACTCTCTAGTGCAGAGACAGAAAGCTGTTGCTCTGCACATGTATGCCTGCATGCTGTTGATCAAACTCCTCAACAGAGAGTTGTTGTGCTCTGAACACAGGGAACAGACATCGTGTACGAGACCTTCCTCCAGCCGCTGGTGATGCAGTACCAGCCCAACATCGAGGCAAGGCTGCAGTACCTGCGCGCCAACGCTGGTGACATCCTTGTCTTCTACCTCAAGAACTTCACAGAGAGGGGCTACGAACTCTTCCTCCGGGTGCTCGACTACGTCAGGTCGCAGGCGTCCAAAGGGTCAAGAACACGGGTACACTACACTAACCGCACCAGTTTGGTTTTTTTTTTCCCCTTTTTTTCACAAGCAGTGCCAAGCACTTATTGCATTAAGAGGGAAGCAGACAGAGTACAACCACAATTCTAATTTACATCAATGATTAGTGACGAAATCTAATTCCCCCTCTTCAGAGTTTATGGAATTCAGATGTCATAAAATTTTGTGGCTGTTTCCGGTGGTGCAGAGTTTCTTCTCGTTCCGAGGGGACCGGTCGGAGAGGCCGAGCTTCGATGACGACTATGGCGTCGGCGGTGACAGGAGAGATGGGGGAAGGCACCGGCGACCACGCGGTGGCTATTAGCAGACTAGAAAGTAGTCACTAGATGTACATGATCTTCGAAGAAACTGAAGAGATATGTTACGGTGCTTGAGAGGAACTTATGGTTCCTCCACTCCTGATTATTATCGACCGTTGATTTGTAAAAAGGATATTAATTTAGGAAAAGGGGTAGTCTGGTAATTGTCCTTCGAGTCATTAACTATAGCTTGGCGTCCATCTCCATCGACGACTCCGTGAATCCGTCGTCGTACTTGTACCCCGCCGGCCAGCGCATAGCCAACGAGTCCAGTGCCGCGCACACTAGGGAGGCGCCATGTTGCTCAGTGCTCGCCGTCCATGGAGTTGCCGCATCGCCGCGCGAGACTCGCCGGTCATGCATGGAGTCGCTGCCCAGTGACTCGTCAGCCAGGGCATCTCCATGCAGGGCTTGGCGACTATAACTTCATAGGGCAGGGACTCGTGGGTTAGGTGTCGTCCGCCATGGCATTGCTGCATAAGGGCTTATGGCTTAGACGTCGCGGCGCAGAAACTCACCGGCAGCGATGGCGTAGCATAACATTGCTGCGCAGAGGCTTGCCGGCCGTGGTGTCGTCAAGGAGGGCTCACAGCTTAAACGTCGCTGCAAAGGGCTCGTTGGCCATGGCCCATGTCGTAGCAGTAGTGCAGTTGTGTAGGAGGCTTGACTGCTTGAGGCATGTGCATCGGCGTACAAAGCCTCACCGGTTATGTTAGTACACAATGAAGTTACTGATGTATCCTCTAAGATTAGTTCCTAGCCCACATAATTTTAGATTCTGGTCAACAACGTAGGTTCCTTTTGTTTGGTTCCTGTAAGGTTTTAACCATCCAATCTAGACACATCAATGGCTCTTATTAATTCCAAGCACCGGAAAATTTCTCGAAACTGAAACGATATCTCCCATAGGCTTAGGTAGGATAAAATCAAGAAAAATCATTGTGAAGCAGATTGATTTGGGTTGGACACAGGTGGATTATGGACAAAACTTGTAGGATCGACTGAAAACATAGCCTCTTGAAAATTTTAGATAATCACATTGTCACTGTCTGCATTCAGCAACAATCTCTTCCTATGCTTTTTCAGTGCTGCATTGTGGTTCTGTATGTTCTGTTGTTCTGCATTGCGTTAGTCGTGGAAACTTTATTGGATTCCAATAGAATTTACTGACTCGATTACAACTAATAGTTGCACCAAAAGTTGAAAATGTACAAGTATGTTTTAAAAAGTAAATTTGGCAACTATGTAGCAACCTCTGATCGTGCTTGCTGCCGTGTCGACGAGCGTGAAAAACAAAACTGCATGGAGAATGTTCAGCAAATAAATCAAAACTAACCATCCACGGTTTAGGTCCTCAGGTCAATCATGCAACACAATGCCACATATAACAATCCACATATAAGTATATAACAATGATCAAGTAAACAGGTCCACGGGCGAACCATGCAACTAACATAATGCCACAAATAACAATGATCAAGTAATACGTCCACGGGTGCATCATCAATCATGCAACTAAAATAATGCCACACATAACAATGATCAGGTAATTAGCATCACATGACCACTATTTACAGACCTTTTATGCCATTAGTGTCCAAGATCTACTACTACTACCAAATTGTCAACTAAAGAAAGAATCGAACGCCTAATCTGATCCGTTTTTGCTGATACCTACTGGTTTTGACTCGCTGATCACGAGGGGTGGTCATGATTCATGAGGAGGGGCCACAACAGAAGGCGTCGGCGAGGAAGCCGAGGAAAGGGTGCACGTACTTCTTGACGACCCCGTGCATGGTGCTGCCGCGGCGGGTCCCCAGCGGCCCCGGCGACCGCTGCCGGCGATGCTGCGGCCGGGGGCCCGCGTCGAGCGCGTACAGCCGCGACGCCGTCCTCACGAGCGGGTGGCTGATGCCCGCCTCCGGCGGCCGGCCGCTGCGGTCCTGGAACGCCGCGGTGCCGAGCACGTCCTCGAAGCTCACGTAGACCGGCGACGCCGCCAGGTCGCGCGTCAGCAAGTACGCGCCGTCCTGCTCGTCGTCGTCGTCGCCGCCGCCCTCGTTGTTTCCGTGCTGCGGGTCGGTGCCATCGCTGACCGGAACAACGTCGCCGTCGGAGCCCAGCCGCCGCGTCTGGGATGAGTCGTGGGCGGTGCCGCCGGCCACCAGCTCCCCACTGGAGGAGGAGGAGGAGGACGAGGAGGAGGAAGACTTGTTGGACGAGGAGCCATCGATGCCGTCGGAGCTCTGCGCGCTCACGGGCACGGGCAGCTGAGAATGGATCGCCATTGCGCCGTCGGTGACGATGGAGCGCCGAGAGCGAGGTTGTGGCGGCGGCGGCGGCGTTTGTGAATAGTATCTGTGATTCGTTATTGTAGGGTCGAAAAGATAGGGAAGGTTGTTATGAGAAGAAGAGTCGGGCCGGGGCGCGCCGTCCGTTCGCACCTGGAGTCCGAGAGTCCCAGCGCCGTTAGAACTTAGACCTAGTACGCAACGCAACAAGGGCGGCGAGATCCCCGCGTGCATGCCCGTCTTCGTTTCGACTCCGCACTCGCTGCTCGCGAGGCCGGCGCCGCCGCCACCCTCCTCATCCGCCGCCACATCGCCGCTCCTCGCCTGCGCCATTGCCACCTTCCGCGCCGCCGCCGCCGCCGCCGGGGGGCACTCGCGCGCGCCTCTTCTACGAGGATGGCATCTCGATCGGCCTCGACGCGGCCGCCCTTGGACCCCGACGGCCGCCCGCTCGCCTAGCTCCTTCAACCGATCAACCCTCTCTTGCCCCAGCGCGTGTTTCTTGGCTCAGTTCTTGCATCATGCCTTGCCTCGATCGAGTGGCCCGCGCTAGCCGGCCTCTCGATTGGAGTTTAATTAGTTGGACGACGGGCTTCTATTACTGGCGTCAAGTATGCTGTTTTGTTGGCTGGACTGTGTCCGTACGTGATGATTGCCGATGAATTTGGGAGAGACGGATTGGTTGTTGAATCGTTGATGTGTGTCCTCTGTTATGCGATCATAACAGAGAATCCGGCAGGAAGCGGCTGATTTTCGCTCGCCATTATTCCGGCTCACGCCGCAGCTGCTCACCTCGCCGGACACGAAGACGATGAACCCAACACACGCGATGAACACATCAGTGGAACTTGTTGCGGTCGAATCACCGCTTTTTTTTTTTTTTTGATATTGCTGCTTCTATTTACAGATGAAAACAAAAGATCATGCAATGCAATGGCCAACGAGACGCGACCGTACCCCCCGCGGCGTGCATGCCATGATCCCCTCCTCAAACTGCACCATCCCACAACTCTCGAGCGTGTCGATCCGGCGATGCTCACGACTCTACTGCTCGTTCCCGCGCCAGCTATTTAATTTGCGTGCCGATCGAACGCAAACAAAAACAAAGGAAGCGCCTAATTAATATATTCTCATCCGACTCATGCATGAGGCCCAAGCTAGATATAAACGTGGGAAATAAGGTAAAGAAACGGAGCACTGAATATGCCAAGCCAACAACTATGGATGAGCTCACGGTGAAAACAAGAGAGAGGCTTGAGGCCTAGAGGAGGGAGGTGATTTTGTCGCAATCAACCACCCCGTAGCCCCTGCTATGAATGAACCTAACGTGTGTTTGGTTGGTGGGACAGGATGTGATGGGATGGGATGATTCCATTTTTGCTGTTGTTTGGTTAGGAGTCAGGTGGGATGGGATCATCCCCGTTGTGAAATATTCCACCAAATTGTGGGACGATGTCGTCCAACCAAAACGAGAGGACGAACGGGCAAATTGGAGTCCGGAAGCCGTACGTGGGGCTAAGGCGATCAGCCGGCGGAGCGCGGGTGGCTCATCGCCGGTTGGAGGAGGCGAAGCACGACGGCGCGCGGGGAAAGCCGAGCTGCCCGCCGCTAGATGAAGCGGAGCGGGGCGGCGCATGGCCGTAGGAAGGAGCCGGTGCGCTGGCGGCTCGCCGCCGTAAGGAGCAGGCGGTGCGTGGGCAGCTCACCCTTGGTGGGAGGAGGCGGAGTTGGGCTGCGTGCCACCGGAGGGAGCAAGCGGAGAGGGGCGGCGCGCCACCGGAGGAAGAACCTGGCGCGCGAGCGGCTCACCCCCGGAGGGAGCAGGCGTGGGGCGGATGACGGATTGGAGAAGATTCCAGAGAATGACAGTCGACCCATTTGTCATATGCCTCATGTCTCTGTAGTGTCTCGTTCACCAGCAAGGCTAAAAGGATAGCCAGAGCTTCGGCCTAAATTGGATTTGATACTTGATTTGCCTTCGCCTCCACCACCAAATCGGCCGAGGCTCGAGCCCCAGCTACCCTGACGCGAACAATAGAGCCTCTAAGCTCTCTCTAAAATTCCTAGATATGAATATAGAAGAGAGAAGAAAAAATAAAGGTATAAAAAGAAAAAGTAGAGCAATCAGCACCATCCTAGATCCGCCATTGGTAGTCCTTGATTAAGCGCTAGTCTAGCGTGGTGGAACATCCCCGCTCGGCTTCAAGCCCCTGTTTTCACATATGTGATCACGTTTTTTTTTTCTTAATCCGATCCCTCCGTCCCACTTTATAGTTCGTTTGATTTTTTTGACAACAAGTTTGACAGATTCGTCTTATTCAAAAAATTTCACAATTATCGTTTGTTTTCATTGTGATTTAGTTTAGCATATAATATACTTTAACTATGAATTAAATTTTTCTATTTTTCGCAAATATTTTGAATAAGACAAGTTGGTCAAATTTAGTGTCAAAAAAATCAAACGAACTATAGAGTGGGACGGAGTGAGTCTCAAAGGTGCTTATCTGGATCGTCTTTGTGCATGTTTTCATAGGGTGAGTGTGCACATGTTCTGCAAAAAAAATCCATATATCTTAACTTATAAAACTAATGTTTTAATTTCTCTCTAAATACATTTAATTGTGAAATTACTTTGAAAATTTATCGCCAAAAACACGATGGTGTGATCTTTTTATAATTTTTTTGATAGTACACCGCGATTCTCTCGTATTGCGTATTGAGAAGCAAACAGATTTGTGCCCTTAAATTTACTTGAGTAAAGTGTATTAGGAGTAGTTAAACTATTGTGGGTGTGTCATCTGGGTCCATAACAATTGAAGTGTGCACCAGAAACCCATAAACTATTTAAAGTGTGTTACTTAGGTTCAAATAAGTCTAAACCCAACCCGATTGCATACGTGGCATGCTGAGGTAGATATGACGAGTGGCCTCCATATGGAAGCCTCTCATCTGTCTCTATCTCTTTCATCCGCCCGCCGTAGTCCATCGCAGCGTGCCGCCATTGCCCAGCTCGCCTCGCCTCCGGAGCTCACCGCCGCGCACGCGTTGCTGCTCGTCGGCCGCAACAGACCCCCACAGCGCCCCGTTGTTGCCCGCCGCCGCGCTGGCCCCTGCTCGCCGATGCACTTAGCCCGCGTCGCCGCCCGCCCAGCCCACCGCAGCGCGCCTCCGTAGTGCTCTTCTATCTCCTTCTCTCTCATCTCTCTCTCCTTCTCTCTTCTCTCTCCTCCTCCCGCCGCAGTCCATCGCAGCGCGCCGCCATTGCCCATGGCGAGGTCGCCGAGGAGGAGCTGGAGGCCGAGGCCATGGCCGTGCGGCGTCGGCGTCGGGAGTGGATGCCGGGGCCGTGCTGGGCACAGCCGAGGGCGTGATGGCGCGACGCGTGGCGGAGGGCCGCGCAGGGGAGCCGGAGTGCACGCCGGTGGCCGTGGAGCGGCTGTGCCGTGCTGAGGGCAGGCACACCGCCTTGGGGGCCAACGCGCGGCGGAGCACGCAGCGGGCGCGCTGGTGGCCGTTGTGGAGGAATGCGAGGCGCTGCAGGCGGAGGCAGTGCGCACGGGCGCCATGAGCATCTACTCAAGTGGAGAGAGGAGAGATAGGAGATAGATGAGAGGCTTCCATGTGGGGGCCACTTGTCGTATCTATCTCAGCATGCCACATATGCAATCGGATTGGGTTTGGACCTGTTTGGATCTAAGTGACACATTTTAAATAGTTTATGGGTCTCTGGTGCACACTTCAATTGTTATGGACTCAGATGACACACCCGCAATAGTTTAAGGACTGCTGATGCACTTTACTCAATTTACTTTATTGTCATTGAAAATACATTTGCTAAATATTTTTTCTAACGGGTTTCAACTCCAGCTCAAAGTCGCTTCACCGAAGGAAAGCTTGAGCCAAAACTATTTTTGTACGGAAGGGAAGGAGCATGTCTTGATCGTGCACGATACGTGCAGAATGAGACGAGGGTCACCAGAGATTGAAAATAAATAGGGAAAACACTGTTTGCGCACTGTACATAGAGTGAAAAAATAATGATTGCGCACTGTAAATGATACGGGTACACTTTCTGATGACCTTGGTCTAAGTGCAGCCACAGTGACGCTCTACAATGAATCCAACTCAGCCTATATGCTAACATAGACGTGAGGGAGAAGCGAAGAGACAAAAGCATAGGTAGATTTGGTGGGTTGAGGTCACCGAGCTACTATACGTATCGTTTTATTTATGCTTTGAACTCCGCTATGTTTATAGTGCATTTACAATATTACATACGCACATGTCCACGCTCTAATGGTCTCAATATAATTAATTTGCCGATTCGCATGTTGACCTAGCAAAGTGCAGGTAAAGCACTGTAGAGAGCAACTTAGCAACTCATATTAATTTCCGTGGGTATTTTAAGGCCGATTCCAGCACATGACTTATTTTTGAACTCACTCCACTGCCTACAGTGTAATAACTACAATCTCTATTTTATATAGTTTTGATTTAGCGTCTCCGCGGCTCTTGGAAGTAATAAGACGAGTGGGTAAAATTGGTGGCTAAAAAAATTAAACGAACTACAGTACAATTTGAGGGCTCCTTTGGAACAAAGAAAAATGGAGGAATTTTATAAGATTGGAATCCTATAGGAAACATTTACATGTAGCTTTTTGGAACAAAAGATTGAGTTCCCACAAATCCCATGAAATTCTTGTGGAATGGCTCAATCTACTGAAATTTTGGAAGAAATCTAATGTGAGGACCAACCTCATGGAAAGTTTTCTTCGTGTCTATCTCTCTTCTTTTTCCTATGTTACATCCAAACGTTCTGTTATAAATTTTTCTGTGTGTTTCAAATAAACATTCAAACGTTCTGTTATAAACTTTTCTGTGTATTCCAAATAATGTAGAACTGCATGTGACATGTAAATCTATTCATGTATTTCTCCTATTTCTATGTTTTAAAAATCCTGTGTTCCAAACAACCTTGAAACGGGTTTAGCTTTGGCTGATCGAGCATCCCAGCCGAGAGCCGACCCATGGCAGTAAATAAATATAAAAGCGGATAAGGATCGCTCACACACAGGACAAGGCGTAGTTATGGTCGTTGGCCTCGGAAAGATTCCGCCGGGACCGCACACAAAGACACCGCAAACCGTCTCTTGATTCCATTTAAATACGGTGCGATGCACCATACCTCTACCTGCCTCCGTGGTACAGTATTCGATGGAAACGTCGTGCTGGTGCCCCTCCCTCCCTCCCTCCCTCCCTCCGTCTACCTGCATAGCAGCCGCACAGCTGCAGCCTGCAGGCGCTTTGCACCGGTGCACGGCACCAGCGATGCCGCCAGGCGTGCCACGGTGTTGGACAATGACACGAGCAGCCGGTGCTGGTGTGCCACCCCGACCTGACGGCATCCGATCCCATCCAATCCGCTCCCGTCCTCTCTGGGTCACGAGACCGGCGCTGCCCCAGGCCAAAACCCTGCCGCGCTGCTCGCCGACCCCGCCCGCCGCCGCTGCCCCCGCGATTCCCCTGACTCCTATCAAGTCCTTTCCTTTGGCAGCTATATTGCAGCCACCACGACCTCCCGCGCCTCCTCCCGTCCCGCATCCCATTCACTCCCGACGGACCGGCCGCAGATTCGGAGTCCGTTCGTTACGGTTACACACAGTTCCGCTCGCACCAGCCAGCCAAGAACCCACCCGTCCCAAGATCCAGCCACGGAGCCCATGGGCGGCGGCGGCGACGACGGCATGGGCTCGATGGCGATGGCGCCGCCGGCGGCGCCGCGCCACGGCGACCACGCCGCTCCCACGCCCCACGCGG
Organism: Paspalum notatum; assembly: GCA_022530915.1. Lineage (NCBI taxonomy): Eukaryota > Viridiplantae > Streptophyta > Magnoliopsida > Poales > Poaceae > Paspalum > Paspalum notatum. The sequence goes on from CM039689.1 coordinate 31,469,308, forward strand.
CGGCGATGCACATGTCCTTCTACTGGGGCGACCGCGCGGCGGTGCTGTTCCCGGGCTGGCCGGGCGCGCGCGGCGGGGGCGCGTACGCGCTCTGCCTCCTCTTCGTGCTCGCGCTCGCCGCGCTCACCGAGGCGCTCGCCGCCGCCTCGCGCTGCGTCGCCGCGCGCCGCCGCGCCGCTGGCGGCGTCCCGGCGTCCTCGGCCGCGCTGCTCACGGCCGCGCACGCCGCCAGGATGGGGACGGCGTACCTCGTCATGCTCGCCGTCATGTCATTCAACGTCGGCGTGCTCCTCGCCGCCGTGGCGGGGCACGCGCTCGGGTTCCTGCTCGCGCGCAGCAGGGTGCACCCTGGTGGGGGCAGCAGCAGCGCCGCCGCACGTGACCGCGGGCACGGCGGCGCTCCGGAGGATGCTTCCTCCAAGGCCTAGGATGCAGTGCAGATGCGGTTGGGTTAGGCTGAAACCAACCCCTCCCTCGTTTCTATCCCTTGAACACTGTGCACATTTAATTTCTATAGTGTTAGAATGAATGATAGTTGGAATAGTGGATAAGGAACGTGAGATAGAGGAGCTGTTAGATTCAGCCAACAAGTGGCTGCCTGCCTGTCTCGTGTTGTTGTTTTTGTTTTCTCGTACAAGGTCCAAGGCCATCTGAAAATGATGGGACGACCTCGTCCTCGTTCGACGTCCGATGTCCTAAATGCCATTTGTCCACCACGCTGTATTTTTGTGTTATGAGATTATTATGTCCAGACTACAAAAGCTCATTAGTGACTTGATTGCAGTGCAGTTCAGCAGTAGGGCTGTGCCCTGTGTGTTTTGTACTATGGAAGAGCAAGGTTTCCTTTTTCTTTTTCACATGTGACAGTGACATGCTTGCCTGCACTCGCCGGAAGATTGATTGTGTTAACCGCGTAAAAAAAATCTATTTCCCTATTTTCAGCTTGTTATGACCGGTGACAGATTTAGAAATTTTTAGGATCTAGAATATGGGGTTCATTTTCTCTTATTCCTTCTCTTAACCCTCTTTTCCTTTGTATCCCTTCACTTTTTTCTTTTTTTATATTCTTTGTTCATAGATAAATATTGTTAGAGGGCTTTAGGAGCTCTATTGTCTGCGCTGGGTGCCCCCTAGCCTCACGCTAGATCTGTCCCTGGTTATGTCGGTTTGATTTTAGACCTTTAGCAATAAACTCAGACACGACACATCCCTCAACTGCGTAAAGTTTATTTCTCAAACTCCTAGCTTATTATCATAGTTCTTTTTTAGTTGAACCGCAAAATCGGACAAACGTATCCATCAACGGATTAAACCAGACAAATTTAGCCCTTCATCTCATTTCAAAGATGATTTTTTTCAAGTTTTTCCCAACTTTAATAATCCGATCTATTATCAAAAACTCATTGAGCTCATTTCAAAGATACTTGTTTAACTTTTCTGAACTTTAATAATCTGATCTAATATCAAAAACTCATCGAGCTCATTTCAAAGATTTTCAAGTTTTAACTCTAATAATCCGATCTAATATAAAAATTCGTAAATAGTATGTCGCGCCAGGCTGGCCCAACCCTCAAAGGCTATGCAAGAGCGAGCGAGACATTTAGAATATGTGAGCCATGCAAACAAATTAACAAACGGCATGTTCGGATGCTGCCATGCCAGGTAGCTTGCTGGCTAGGCATTCGTCTCAATCCCAGGCGACCGAATTTGGATGCCTAGGATGCCGGTCAGGAACAGGCCCAAAATGCATGTGAAGGTTTTTAGTTTTCGTTTCTTAGCTAATTCTCCATCGGAAGCTAGTTTTAAAAGTTAATGTAATTGTTAGAAGCATTAATTCTTAATAAACTCTTAGAAATGTTTACACGTTTCTCTGTTTCTACCGTTGCCGCGCCAAACGCGGTCAAGGACGACGCTAGCACACGCTAGCGTGGCACCTGTATCGCGCTGGTGTGGTTTTACCATGCCAGTACCACTTGGCACTTGCACGTCCAAATAAAGCTGCTGGATCTGTAAAACTGTTTTCCATCTTGGCGACTATTGATATAGTGATTTATAAAAAAAAACACGGTGGCGTGCGCACTTGAGACGCATTTGACAAGCTCACATCGCTTTCTTCAAGCTCCGAAAGCCCGCGCGGCCGCGCATGCCGTCGGATACGCCGACGTGCCATGCGCGAGCGGCGCCGGGCAACCATGCCCATGGTTGTTCAAACTCTGTTCATGGCTCGCCGACGCCGAGAGAGCCACCCACCAGCGCGCACTGAGCAGGTTGAGCTGACCCGCGTGGCCGAGGTAGCGCGCTGCTACTGGACGACGCGCCCCGTGCCGCCACGCCGCGCGCTAGTGCTCGCTCCACCGATCACCACCAGCCACTATATAAGCAGCACCGGCGCAGCAGCCATGAATCCACCACACACGCCATTAGAGAAGCAAAGCGAGCATTGTTGCACACGGCTACACGAGCAGACGACGAGATGATGAGGGTTCTTCTGGTGCTTGCCCTGGTCGCGGCCGCCGTGGCCGTCCGCGGCGCGGACGGCGCCGGCGAGTGCGGGGCGACGCCGCCGGACAAGATGGCGCTGAAGCTGGCGCCGTGCGCGTCGGCGGCGCAGAAGCCCAGCTCCGCGCCGTCCAGCGCCTGCTGCACGGCGGTGCACACCATCGGGAAGCAGAGCCCCCAGTGCCTGTGCGCCGTCATGCTGTCCAAGACGGCCATGAAGGCCGGGATCAAGCCCGAGGTCGCCATCACCATCCCCAAGCGCTGCAACCTCGCCGACCGCCCCGTCGGATACAAGTGCGGAGGTAATTCACAGTACTAATTAGGCAGCAGCTAGCGTCTGCTACGGTTTTTGCCTCGTTGATAGTGATCTTGATTCTTCCACCTCCGTGATTCGATAATGGGTTGCAGAATTGTCAGTGGTATCAGCAGAATAGGTTCATCACTGGGGGTCTGATACTTGTCCTTTGTTCTTTACAGATTACACTCTGCCATGAGCGGCGAGAACGACTTGCTTGAGCACCGGCGACGTGTCATGTGTGTTGTCTGTTGGGTGTGTGTGTGTGTGTTTGCCACTAAACCAGACTTGACATTACCATCCATGTGGAACTATAGAATGATGAGTGCATCAATAGATATATATATACGTCCTGTCATATGTAATCTGACTATCAGAGTCAGCGATCCAGAGATCCAGTCCGCCTGTCCGGCATTCTCAAAATAAAACCCTTGGATAAATTCGATTCTGGGAGAGATGCTTGTGTTGACTGATTCTTATATCGACTTTTTTTAAAAGAATATAGAAAAAAAAATCCTAAATTCACGCATTACCCACCTATGCCATTACTTAAAGATGGTTTACATTAACTTCTAAATAGCCACACATGCATGCCAATATGAAAAATAGTTAATGTAATCCCCATGGATGCTTCCATTTTCTAGAAAATTATCAACTTTAGTACCTAAAAAATATTTAAAATAACCAATAAATTCATTTAAAGTTCCCACCTATTCCATTGCAATAGATGGTTTAACATAACCCACTAAATTTACATTTAGATTGTCCACTGATACCATTATGGAAGATAACTCAATGCAATCCCCAAAATTAAATCAAAAGCCACACGTTCTGTTATAATAATAGTTAATCCATGTAGCCTCTTAAGTTTGTTTGTAAATTACTTGCCTCTCTGCTGTTATTAACAATAAGAAATATTACCAACTACACCTATTTGACCCACATATGTTATTATAAAAATTGAATAAATACAAAGTGCGCCTAGATGTTTCTCAGTCATCGACTCCGGCTTTGCCATCAATTGTTAACTAGAGTCAATCAATGAAGATAAAAAAACATTTACATGAGTATTCTATTAGAGTGCGTCCGACGGGAGAGAGAGAACATTAGCAATTTGATCACTTATTATTCCAGATGTCCAGATGTATCTATAATTTTTTATGCTTATATCAATTATAACAATACTAATCCATTTATCCATCTCGCTCAAGATGGTCTTAGCTCAATTAATTTGTAACCAAATGGGCTGCATTTCTTGGCGGACGTAAACTGAACTACGATCTGAATAGAGTTCCAAAAAAAAAAAGTTGGCATGGTGACTGTTACGATCCTATACCACCCAAATCACAATAGAAGCAGTACTCGATACAATCCTAGGAGAATTAGAGAGAATCGGGGCTGGAGATGAAAGGAAATAGAGGAAGACAGCAAGACAGCAAGGGTGTCCGAGGTTGAAGACGACAGGAAGGTTTAGATTCTGTTCTTCGATACCCAAGAGATACAAGCTGTGCCCTTAAGTGGCCCAGCCAAATGGGCTCACAGGCCCACTCCACATGTGACCCAATGGCCAATGGCCCATTAGTCTCCCACTGGCCTATACTGTGCCTTGGTACATGACAGTGACAATTGAAAATTAAATGCTACTCCCTCTGTTTTATTTACACATGAGCCAAATAGCTTCAACATGAGTTGCACAACGTAAAAAAACTGAGGTAGTAAATTGCTAATTAATTGCGCATAATCGAGTTATCTTTTGTTAAAAAAATGGCACCTTCCCTCAAAAGCATACGATCTTAATCTTCAAGGGCATCTCAGGTTTCCACAGCACAATATTCCAAGATACAAGGTACCACATTTTTTGGTGTATCAAAGCTATAGACGTTGATTGAACAGAGATAAACCGTGTTCCTTTAAGGCCTTGTTTGGTTAGCTGGTTTTGGAGGGAATTGGAGGGGATTTCAAATTTGAATAGAAGGGATTAAATCTTCTCCAATCCCCTTGAATTTTTCCTTAACCATTCGGTTTGCTTGGTTTTGAAGGAAATTGTAGGAAGGGATTAAATCTCCTCGAATCCCATTGGATTTTCCCCTGATCGAACACAGACCATCTAAAAAGAAACGAAACGAGTAAAGCTTAGATGGTTAAAAAAACACAACTAATAAAGATGGCACGCTTAACTTGCAGCTCTGCCCTCCTGTAAGCAAACCATAACACCACCACCGACACCTCTCCAGCAGCCAACAATCAATCAACCAGCACTACCCTGCTATAGTAATTTTCTTTGCTTGCATGAGCGCCGCAGGCGCAGCACTTTTGGGCAACAACACACGGTGCCTGCCACCCACTGCCAACGACCCCATCGATCTGATCAAGGAGGCGTTCAAACTCTGTGCCTGTTCCTTTGCGCCAAAAGTGTGGCGCGCGCCACCGCCCCCGCCCCGGCTGCCGCGTGCGGAGACGGCTACCCACCAGCGCACTGAGGCGCCGGCCGACAGATGCGTGGCCGAGCTTTCCCGGTGCTGCTAGACAAGGCGCCTCGTGCTGCCACGCCGCGGGACGGTGCGCGGCCAGTGCTCGCCGCACCCATCGTCGCCGGCCACCGGGCCATCATGAGGTCGGCCGATGATGGTCGGTACACCTCCGCGCCCGGCGCCACTATATAAGCAGCTGCCTGGCCCTGGCAGCCATGGAATCACCAGGACAACTACGGTAGCTCTGCACTGCAGTCTGCAATTAGCGTGGCTAGGGGTGAGGTGAGGTGACGAATTGAAATGATGAAAGGTGTCATTGTGCTGGCTCTGGCCGTGGCCGCGGCGTGCCTCGCCGCGTCGCCGCGGGGCGCGGAGGGCGCGGGCGAGTGCGGCGCCACGGCGCCGGACGCGATGGCGCTGAGGCTGGCGCCGTGCGCGTCGGCGGCGCAGGACCCCAGCTCCGCGCCGTCCGCCGCCTGCTGCAGCGCGGTGCAGAGCATCGGGAAGCAGAGCCCCAAGTGCCTCTGCGCCGTCATGCTGTCCAACACCGCCAAGAGCTCCGGGATCAAGCCCGAGGTCGCCATCACCATCCCCAAGCGCTGCAACCTCGCCAACCGCCCCGTCGGCTACAAGTGCGGAGGTAATATATGCAAGCAATGACTACCGTACCTCTTGATGTCTAACCACAGTAGCTTCTCGCTGCTGGTGATCTTGACTGTTCTTCACTTCTTGCTTCAATCTTCTAGTTCTAGAGAATTGGCAGCTTAATCATCAGAACGTACGCACTAACCAGCAGTGAATGTGTCTGTTTGGGTTTCTTGTCGCGTTCTTTACACAGATTACACGCTGCCATGAACAGTGAGGACTCCGGTGCTGCTGCATGACATGTCCAAGTACCACCGAAGGAGGAGGTCGTGTCCGTGTATGTGTGTGTTGCCAATAAACGAGACTTGAGAGTACCATCCATGTGGAACTCTAGTGTGAAGAATGCAAGGCGACTGCATCACTAGATATGTATTCATGTTCAGGGTCCGGAGATGAGAGATGTAGTCGTGCATTATCAAATAAAACTTGTTTTTTCAATAACTAATAAAAATGTACTTGCGTCCCACACGTGTCCAACCGTTGTTTGGCCTATTAGTATTTATTTTCAAACATTCGTCGATGTGCAACAAGATATGGCTAAAATGATTTTAGAAAAAAAAGAATTTATAATTTTTTATATGTGTTCATAGTTATGGCAAATAATATCTTGTTAAAGTACTGGTAGTGGTGGTACAAATAACGACGATAGCGATGATGATAATAGTGCATTGGGATTGTGTGCAAAGTTTTGATTTAAATCTAAGAGTGGCAAGGATAGGCCAATAGAAGACGTGCTTAAAATCTGATATGTCACAAACAGAATAGACAGAGAGACTGCCTGCTATTCGTGCATAAGTGTGAAGAAAGATAGTAATTCAATGAGTTCTTAGGTCCAACCAGTAGAACACTGAATATATATTTTTTACTTAAATAAAAGTAAATTCGATCGTAACAATATGACAAGTCAAGTCAAATTAAAAGCAGAGACAATCTTCTTGGAAATCTGGATCGCACTTTCTAGCTTATCTCCATCAATTTGTCATAACACACCGAACCTTTTAGTACTAACAGCCAGCAGGAACAACAGAATCTCTTCTTGCTAGCCCTATCGGCCTTCTTCTCCGCACCTGCTTTGACAGCAGAAGCTCAGACAGAGAGGGACATCTGCACGATTTAAGCCACAAAGCTAATCGCTTGTCGACTGAAGGTGCCCACATCGGCAACAACGGAGATAGACGGGTTTGACCATTCGTGCTTGTCCGACGCTGAGATGATCTATATCCCTGCTGTGTCCGCGCCGCCAAATAAACATGATCGATACATGGTGTCGGAGACATTGATGTTTTGGAAATCTGATCGAAGAGGGAGGGAGGACAGGCGTGTGATATGGATCAAGGGTGCCCGACCTTCAGTCAGGTGGAGGTAACTGTCAATTTGGCGGAGACATGAAACATGACTCAGCTTCCAATCAACGTGATTCGAACCCTGCAATCGCAACACCACATCTCCTCTGGTTATCAATTGTGCACACATAATTGACCCCATCAGGAAAGGCTTATCTCTGCCTGCGAATTGAAAAATACAAAAAAAAAACACGGTAGATGCAAACTCAAATTTTAAATAAGGATGAAGCTAGCTCACGAAGTTAGGGTTCCACAAACCGATACACGGCGAAACAATTCACTGACAGGATAATCTAAGCAAAACCCCCAAACCTAACCTAATGAATGCTACTGAATGTATACAAAAGAGATGTCTAGGTAGCAGCCAAGTGGTGGCCAAGTAACCCTAAGGCATACAAGGCCTTTGGGCCCAAAAACCGGTGTCATCAATGGTGACAGATTATGGACGTCATTTTGTTTCGATGATTTCCGTCGACTCAGAGATTATTTGAACATGGGAACAGATGTGTTGGAAAGTTTATCTCATTAGCTTTCTGTCCATATGTAGAACGGCCACAACAGAATCCGTATGTGGTTTGGACGTACGTTTTATTGAGGCCTACTCCTGCAGTCCGAACCGGCGACGAGGAGATAGATTATGGACGTCATTTTATTTCAACGATTCCCATCGACTATGGAGATTTTTTGACGTGGGAACAGATGGGTTGGAAAGTTTATCTTCTTAGCTTTCCGTTTATACGTAGAACGGCCAAAAAAGAATTTGTACGTGGGCTAAGCGTCTGTTTTACTTAGGCCTGTTTTTGCAGTCCGAACCGGCGATGAGAATAGATTAGACTTTAACTCGGATTGTGTTTGGACTCTATCTTGATTTGGACTTTGATCGTGGGTATGGATAGGTACATTGGTGAAAAAAAAATTAATGAAAAAAATCACGATAGATGATTAATATGGGCAGGAACAAGAGTTTCATTCGTGTAACTTGTTTTCGGCTGTTTCTTGTGCCCGTTTGCTTCGCGGTGGGGACACAACACCAAATTCCGTATTCATATAATTTAAAAAATAATTACACGTTTTTATTGTATTTTTACTAGTCTATCCTATAAAAATCTCAGTTAAAATTAAATCTTTTTTACCGCATGCGTTTCTACCCACCCACGATGGCTACCGTCAGATCTAATACATAATAGACATCTATTGGTAAATTTAATATGGCCCACAAATCCAAGCTGGGCCCGCCACGTAACATTAGCGTTTCTGCTATTGTCTTCCGCTCGTTTCGTAACCAACATCGAAACTTTTTTTCACCAACGATTTTACCCACTGAGTGTATAGTCAAGAGTTCCAGTCCCCGCGTCCGAATTAAACAGATCGTTAAACATGTATAAATACCTCAACCCATCCGGTCCAAAATCCAAATCGACAAAGGCCCAACAATCTGGTCCAAAATCCAAATCGACAAGGGCCCAACAATGAAAAAAATAGCATCACGTATATGGTACAAGACTAACATCAATATACAAGCTCATATTACATAGTACCAAATCGCTATTAAGAATCAAAATAGGCTAGCTCATAAACATTGAACAATGTCAACTCAGCACTTGGCGAATCCAGACAACGAGCTGCAGAAAAAGAGAAATTGATAATCTTGCTGTGGAGAAGATGATGAAAGACAAGACACGAATCCAGAGGCTAGATCCAAGACCAAGCACAAAACCTTGAGGGCCACCATATTGCAGCGGGGGAAGGACGACGTGGCCCCGAGCCAAGGCGGATCGAAGCGGCGGAGGAGTCCGCCGTGAGTCCGGACGGATGGATCCGAGGAGCCGGATGGGGCGGGATCCGTCCGTGCGAGCCCGGAGCCGGGGCAGAGGCGCGAACACCATTCGAGGAGCCGGATGGGGCGGGATCCGTCCGTGCGAGCCCGGAGCCGGGGCAGAGGCGCGAACACCGTGGAAGCCGGCGTATCTGGTAGCCACAAGGCGAGCACGTCGTGGCGGCGGGCCGCGCTCTACGCGCCGACAGGAACGTGGTGGAGGGACGCCGAGGAGTCGAGGGAGCGAAGAAAGGGGGCGGGGTGGCATCAGGGGCGGCGGCCAGCACCAGCGCCGGCCTCGGCCTGCCGTGCGGTGCGCTGGCAGGGGGAGAAGGGAGCGGTGGCCGCCGCAGTGGGTGGAGGGTGCGCGTCGGCGGGGAGAAGGAACGGCCGCGCGGTGCCCTGGCAGGGGAAGAAGGAGCGGCGGCCGCCGCAGTGTGTGGGTGAAGGAAGCAGGGAGAGACTGGAGAACGGCCGCGCGGTGCCCTAGCAGGGGAAGAAGGAGCGGCGGCCGCCGCAGTGTGTGGGTGAAGGGAGCATGGAGAGACTGGAGATGCAGTGGGGATGAGTGAAGAGACCTAGGGTTCGAGGTTAATATATCTCGGTGAGATCAATTCTAGATCATTTATCTGTAGCCGATGGCCAAGATCCTACGACGGTGAGCTGACTTGGGCCCCGCCTGGAGATGCAGTGGGGAGGAGTGAAGAGACCTAGGGTTTGAGGTTAATATACGTCGGTGAGATCAATTCTAGATCGTTTATCTGTAGCCGATGGCCAAGATCCTACAGCGGTGAGCTGACTTGGGCCCCGCCTACGGTTGGGCCAGCCGGCCCGTGGACACTCTGGTCAGGGCCACTTGTTAAGTGAGGTTTTTTTTTTCGAAATCCCTACAGAAGGGACTATTCACTAGCACCATATACATTCTCATCTCATCTGCTCCTCCTAAATAAAGAGTATATACAGGTAGATATATGGAATGACTTTTTATTTAGCTGATGAGGACCATGCATATAGATATATACTCTATATATGGATGGTGTTAGTTGAAGTAAACAACTAAGTAGAGTACATACTAAAAGATTATTGTAAGCATTTTTATACGAGAATATTTAAATCCTTCTCTTGAATCAGATAAATAAATTTCAAATGATCTTTCTCATGTACCAAGATGAAAAATAAATAATTTTTGATGCAGTCCCATACGACAGTTCATTTACAAATAATATTTTTACCTATATATAAATTAATATTATAATATAATATAATTTTTATTTTTACTATATGATTTTTTAATGGATACGTGCCTGCCGCACGTGAGGCGGGCGCTGGTGGGCTGGGCTGATTTCTACAATTGGGCTGATTTGCACATGAAAAATTAATAATAGATGGTTTCTTTTTTTAGCACCAAGGTTAATAATTATAATTTAAATTAATAGTTCTACTAAAAACTATTTATCACGACCATAAAAGAAAAAATATACCATAATATTTTGTACAAACTTACACTACACCTTTATTTTTTTACTTAAATAAATATTTCAATTAATAAATTTAATAATATTTTTATTTAGTCACGTGCAGGACACAAGTGCATTTTTACTAGTCTATACTATAAAGCCCGAGTTAATCTAAAACCAAATTTCACCCAATGGATTTATACCCTCCTAGACTCGTAGATCTACCGTGTCCCCACACCACAACGATTAGGCCCACATAAAACCGAGTTACACGGCAGAACGCGGCGGAAATCGAGTTCCTGCCGTTCAATCGGCCCTACGCAGATCAATTTCCTCTGTTTTTTCTCACCTGACAAAAGGCGTACCCACCCCGCAGATCACCACATCAAAACCCCCGGACAAACCTGTTTTTAATCCCACATCACCCACGCAAATAAAGATACTCCAAATTCCAACCCAAATTACCGAGGTAGAAAGAGCGTTGAGATCATACAAATACGGCCCAAAACCAATGATATCCTGTAACACCCCGAAATTTGACCCTAAGAAATTATCCTCTAATCTCTCGTCTAAATTCAAAATATGATTTTGAAAACCTGCTTGTTGTGAAGTGTACACTATGAGCTCATAAAAATCATCTCAAGTCCCTCGAATATTCCGGGAAAGATCCTCTCAAACCTTTCCCAAAATATTCCTCAATTTTCCTTCCACAAAATCCATCCAAATTCCAAATCGGAAATGGGAAAATCATTCCTCTCCTATTCGGGCCGCAGCCCATCCCCTTTTCCCTCTCCCGGCCTACCTCCCCGCGGCCCAACTCCTTTCTCCCTCTCCCGTTCCCGCGTGGGCCTCACCTGTCCGGCCCGCTTCGCCTCCCTCCGCCCACCTGGCCCAAGCTGAACGGCCCGGCCGCTCGCCCTCCTCCTTCCCCCTTCCCTGCTCGCCGCGCCGCGCACGCGCGCCGTGCGTCGCGCGCCAAGCCACCGCGCCCCGACGCCGTACCGGACCCCGGACAGCGCCGCGCCTCGCGTCGCCACGCGCCTCCGCGCCGACGCCTCCTGCCCGGGCCATCCCGTGACGCGCCGCGCCGCGCCCACTCGCACTCCACACGCGACCCGCGCGCCGTGCCGCTCCCCGCCAGCCGCTCGTTGCTCCGGTGCTCCCCGTACCCGGCCCCCTACCACCGCATCCACACGCGCCATGACAGCGCACGCCGCGCCCGATGACACCGGCCGCCACTCATCGCCGCGCCTATGAAAGGCGCCGAGCTCTTCCTCCCCGCGCGGCTCTCCCCCTCTTCGCCTCGGCCGGCCTCGGTTCGCCACGACCCGGAGCCGCCCGACGCGAGCTCTCCTTCCCCCTTCTCCCGCTGGTGCCGCCCGCGCCGCTCGCCTCGACGAGCCGCGCCGACGCTGCCTCCTCCCTCCCGAGCCCTTTCCCCTGCTCTCTCTCGCGCCGCCCTCGCCGCTCGCCTCGGCGAGCCGCGTTGACGTCGTCGTCCCTCTCCACCCCACCAAGCAACCACAATCCGATTCCTTCGGCGCAGAGCACCACCACCTCACCCTCCACTCTCGGCCGCCCTCAATTTCTACCTCGTTCGCGTGGACGGAGCCAACCGCCGCGAACGCCATCTCCTCGCTCTGTTCTTGCACGCGCAAGGGCACCGCAGAAATTCTCCGTATAGGAGCTGTCCCGGCTCGATTCCTCGGACATACACCACCACACCTCCCTCCTCTACCTCTGCCCCACCTCCTCCCGTCCTTCCGTCGCACGAGCGGAGCTCCCCGCGAGCACCCGAGGCCGGCGGCCATGGCGTCCGTGGACGTCCCTACTCCGCGCGTCCTCCCATGCCCGGAAGCCCTCGGACGGATCCGCGTCGCCCTCCTCTTCGCGCCGGTGCCCTCGCCTTCTCCAACGGTGGTCGGGAACCACCGTCCCGGCGCACCCCGGCGAGCCTCGGCGTCCGCCCGACGGCGACGGCGCGAGCTGAGCGCTCTGGCCGAGCGAGCGCTCGCCCGAACATGCCTGCCTGCCTCTCTTTTAGCCTCATGGGCCGGCCCAGTAGCCGAGCCGTGCGCGTAGGCCAAATGAAAAAGAATGGCCTCGTGGGCCGAAAGCTATCCCAGGCCCAAGTTGCTTTCCCCTTCTGGCCAGATTAGAAGTTGCCACCGAAAAGTCTAATCCTACCCCCTCAACTATCCAGGAAGTTCATATCTACCCCCTGCCACAAAATACCCCGTATCTTCTCCGTTCTAGCTCCGATTTATGTGATTCTTGCACCTAAATTCTCTGAAAATCAAGCTCTATCTATTCACGTACTTTTCATAATATCCTCACATACTCCGCCGACCACGACACTTGAAGATTCACGATCTGCGTCATTTTGGGTCGACCCGCGACGACGGAACTAGGGCACCTGTGGCAAGCCACTTGTGTGTTAGTTCCGCCCTCGCCGATCGGTTCACTGAAGACCCGGTTTGGTTGAACCGAACCGGACGGTTGCCAAACTCTACCCCTGTCCCCGTACTGCGGACGACAGGAGGAGATGGTTAGCACCGCCCGAGTTCGTCGTTCTCTCCCTCACCGCGATGTAAGCCCATCGCGCTGCGGGAGTAGACCGAGCCCAACCGGAAGGATGAGTTGGACCGCACGCGCCGGGGTTTGGCCCGTGTCGTCTCTCTCTTCTTCCAAATTAATCTTTATTGCCGACATGCTGCCCTCATGCTGCCGGAAAATCCGTTTCGTGAGCTCGGCATGGATGGCGCTAAAGATCAAACTCTTGATATCTAAAAGGGATGCCAAATGTGCCATTTATCCGTTTGACTCCCGCTCTATTTACATGCCAAACCATAAGGATATCTTTAGCTCCACAAAGCCCATATCTTGATGAGCTCAGAGCGTACCTTGATTTGGTGTGTTTTGCGTGTCTGTACGTGTAGGCTTTCTCGGAGAGCCGTTCGGTTCCGTCTCTGAAATGGCTAACTCAGAGACCGGAACAGGAGTCCAATGGTGTAACGACCGTCGTACCGGCTACCTCGGCGAATGAAGGCAAGTCCACTGGAATCCTCACTTGATGCATAAATTACCCATGTTTTTATATACACATCCTATTGCCTTGTAAAACAAGAAAACTTGCATGTTTTGCTGGCTAAGGTAAAACATAGTAGGATATAGCCTCCCGAGCCACGTTAGATGTAGTGCGCTTAGGTGGATCGCTCACTCAATTATATACATTAATCTTGATGAAAATGATGGGAATATGATGGTGGGTATGGGCGGTTGTTTTTCAGTAAAACATAGGGTAAGACCCTGGCAGACGACTTCGGTTGTTGAAGCCTTTTACGGGGTGGGAACCTGGTCCTTGTCGTGAGGACTGGGCTGGTGTTGCTCATGCGTGAGCGTTGTGGGAGTTCCACCCTGAAGGACCGAGTTGACGTTTCATCTTGCCTAACTCATCTAGCGCAACCACTCGAGGTTGTATGCGGCAACCCTCGGTTAGAACCCGCTTTGGACGAACCAGGCGTAAGCCGGTGTGCTGGGATGCATGAGAGATTGGGTGGATGGGCGCGGTTGCATGGCTGCGGTCAGGGGTCAACAGTCGCGTGACTGCGGGTCTGAGCGACAGGTGGGCCCGTACTCTCTCATGGCTGAAGTCTGGGGAGCGCCTTGCGGGGGAAAAACCGGCGAGCAGAAAGGGGCTCACTGATCATGAGTGCCTGGACCAAACTTGTGGGTAAAGTGTGCACCTCTGGCCAGAGTATAACTAAATCTATCATGATAGTCCACTGTCCACTGGTATGGACAAACGAGTTACGGCTTGGTTTCTGAACTAGCTTCTTATAAAAATATGGTTTTGGGATGGGATCAAAATGATGGTCTTGAGGCAGCTGCGGTTGCCAAGGAGGTGTGTGTGTGGAAAATGTGATGGCATGCGTGCCACGAGCCGCGATGGACCGGCAAGTCCAGTGGCAACCTCTTTTGGGATAAAGATGTTTTCTCAATTAAAACTGAGAACTAAGAAACCCTGCATATCAAATGTTTCACTGCGAACTTACCTTCAGCTCCAGATATATATTGCATATAGTGGTATCCGATATCCCCTCTTCCTATGGAAGAAGGTGGACTTGCGGAGTACGTATGTACTCACCCTTGCTTTGTTGTTGGTTTACAGAGCAAAGAAGATTGTGGATGCGTGAGGGTTACGGCCTGCTTCCCAACTGTGTGTTGTGGGAAGGAATGGGTCGCGCTTTAAAGTTTTCCGCTGCAGTGTTTTTCGGGCTGCGCCCCGTTTGGTCTGTCCCGTTAGGGCGGATCTGTATACATCTGATGCACAAATGTGATTACCATAACTCCTGGGAATGGTAATAATACACATTTTAGTCCTGCTTAAGGGCTGGGACGCTTCATATCCAGATACAGCCCAAAACCAATTCCGGTAGAACGGTAGGAACATTGGGAAAAGGATTAACAACATAATACATACATCCCAAATCGTTATTTCTACAATGTCCATACCTGCATATATGATTCTATCATGGAGTTCACAACAGAAACTCGGAGCACAGGCAAGAACAAAGAGGGGCGGCAAGAAAAAAGTGTGATTTGCACCGCTGCCGCCAGAGGACGGCTTGGAGATGGCGGCGGCGGCGGCACCTACCTGTGCGGCCGGGACGACAGCGCCCTCGGGCGGCATACGAGGCGGATCCACCTTGCCTCGGAGGCAGAGACCACGTAGCGTCGTCGATGGCGGTGGGTTGCCCGCGCGACGGTGGCGGTGGAGGGGAGGAGCAACGCGACGGCTGGGGAGGAGAGCGTGTGCGTGTCGTCGATGGCAGCGGGTTGGCCGTCGGCGCGCCTAGCTCCGCGGATCTGGCCCTGGAGGCGCTGCGCTCGTGGCCGAAGGAGCTCGTACAGGAGGAGGAGGGGCAGGCCCGCGCGCCGGTGGCGGTGGAGGGGAGGAGCAGCGCGACGGCCGGGGAGGAGAGCGCGACAGGAGGAGGAAGCGGCCGGTGCGGATCTGGCCGGGAGAGAGGAGGTGGCTGCCGGATGGGGGGGCAGAGGCGCCGGCTGCTCGCCATGGCGGAGAGACGGGGTGAGTGGGCGACGGCAGGGTCCAGGGGGAAGAGAGGAAATGAGAGGAGATCTTTTTAGGGTTTCGTGGTTTGTTTTGATTGAATCTGGACCGTCCACTCGATCCAACGCTTCAAAACGCTCCCTGATATGGGTCGCACAATTTGGGCCGCGTGTGCATTGGGCCTCAACTGGACCTCTCAGTTTGTTTGTGAATCTAAAAAAATTAATATTAGAAATTTTCTTTTATATCATTGCCTCGTTTCGTGGTTTCACTTTAACGCTAAATTTTCTGTGTTAAGATTGTATACTAATACTAAAATTATCACAGGTTTTATTTCACTTCAATTAATTATAATTCAATGTTTTAAGCTATTTTAAATCTGCTAACGATATGACCACTAACGTGTAGTCATATATGCCAAAAATACAATAGGCCAGATTCAAAATGAAGAAATGAAACTCGAAAAGGATCCTTCTGGTTCTCAAAGAATGAGAGGCAAGGGGATTCATACACAATGTTATATGACTACTAACGTGCAATCTAATTCAATTGTCAACTCATCCAACCTTATTCGAATTATTTCTTTGTTTATTAATCAACTTATAAAATTTGTTTTGACAAAACAACTCATAATTCAATTGCCTTATTTTTCTAAAAAATCAATAGACAAACTGAACAATGCAAGTATAGCCGTGTGGCGGTGGAGGACAGAAGCGAGACTAAGCGTCGGCCGTGGTCGAGCTGGAAAGGGATGGGAGGCAAGCGGAGGAAGAAGATGTGTGACCGGGGTGGGAGAAAGATGAGCTAGGTTTTTCGGGATGCCAAATTTTCATTTATACCTGTGCATGTGCTTTTCTGACCGTTGGATTTGGTTGAACGGCATGGATGCAGGATGATTGAGAAAGGTCCGCTAGGCCAGTTTGGGTTGTTTCTAAGTAAAAGTGCACAATCATGAGGACTGAGCCGTAGCTCAGTTGGCTTCGCTCGCAGGTGTGCGAGCAGCCGGGCGTGGGTTCGATCCCCAGGATCGACACCCCGTGCCTCACTTTGGGGTTTATCCCCGGTTGCCTCTCAGGTTGTGCCTGGGTTTAGGTACAGGGTATACACGCGTGCGCGTTCAGTGGTATTGCGTGTTTTCCACGCACCAGAGGTTTAGGCCTCTCAATCTCCTCCTTGTGTGTGTAAAAGGACGCGCACGCGTGTGTGCGTGTGGTGTGTGGTGTGCGTGAGTGAGTTCGTGGCGTCCTTGTTGTACCCTCTCAAAAAAAAAGTGCACAGTCATATCTTTTTTTTTCTCTGTTTCATTATTTATTAAGACGTGATCAACGGCTACGAGTTGGGAATGAATAGTTTATTGTCAATACTATTACCTCTAATGTATATTTTACTTTAACAACTCTACAAACACACACAACAAATATAATTTATAAACGACAATAAATTATAAACTGGATTTATTTTAAAAACATAAAATAACTATGTGACACAACTCATTCAAATAAATTATAAACAACAAAAACTTTAATATAATTTGTAAACTACAATAAATTATAAACTAAATTCATTTAAAAAAAACATAAAAGCATACTTTAACACTAAAAACATTCAATTAAATTGTAAACAACAAAAAATTTTCAAAAAAAACCTTATTAATAACAAAACATATCTTGCCACATATTTACTAGTTACCATAAAAGGTTTAGTGGAAGCGTCTGTGCCCTAGCTTGGGTCACAATGCGTGTTTATTTTTGGCGAGGAACAGCCCCTTCGCGTGGCTTTTACATAGGATGGGTCCAACAACCCGACGCTAACAACCAGGAGAGAACTTGAACAACAAGTCTTATCTATACAGATCGATCTACAGAAAAACTAGTATATCTCCTGGTTGTTTATCCATCAAGTGCTGCTCACGTCATGTTACAAGATGACCAGTAACTAAAACATAATACTATTGTTACATAATTTAACAAGAACATTAACAGACACATTACATTTGAAATGGTATACGCTGATATGCTAGATGATAGAAAACACGATTTTAGTTTTGGCCCAAAGAGGAAGAAGACAATGCAGATGTCGTTTACACAACAAGACTACATATTCCATGAATGGTCTTATGTAATCTTAATTAAGCCAATGCCTGCTAGAGGCTAGACTGGTGGAGCTGTATATGATTATGCGGTAACCACTTGCCTTATGAATCACAACATGGATTGAATTTACGCTCACATTCCGTCCTTATGTTGCTCAATTCTTTCACCACCTCACCCATCTTTATTCGTTGCCGTGGAGAATCTCTACAACAAGCCAGACCAAGCCTTGACACGGGAGCAATGTACAAATCTACAATGTCTTGTTGTTCTTGATTGTGTGGCTGTGGCATCATAGGGTCCATTATTTCAAATAACTTATCAGGATATGCCATCTCGACAAATTTGGGAAGAGTTGTAGAATCATGAAACGAAATGTCTGTTGGCCTTCGTCCAGTAAGAATCTCTAGCAATAGCACTCCGTAGCTGAATATATCACCCGCCGTAGAAGTCACAGTTCCCATGCAACACTCTAGCAGTGTAAATGTGAAGTTTGATTAGCTTTGACGTGAACCACGTCTAGATGGTATAAGTCAACTAATATATCTCTAAGAATGCAAAGTAAATACTTGTTCTGTGCAAATTAAATTAAGGGATATGCCAACCTTTCATTTTCTCAGTTCAAACAAGGAGCAATGAGAGATATATGAACTCAGAAATTATTACAAATAGTAAAGTACCTGGTGCAAGATATCCAATCGTTCCTTTAATCTCAACCGAGCTACTTTCATGCGGCGATTGGTTGCTTGCTCCAACATTCATTATCTTTGCTAAACCAAGGTCGCCAAGATGCGCGGTCATATCTTGATCAAGAAGGATGTTACTAGGTTTAATATCACAGTGAGCAATAGAGGGATTAATACGATGGTGAAGATACTCCAACGCCTCTGCAACATCATGAGCAATGCTTAGCCTTTGTACCATGCTTAGCTTGTCCATACTTTCAGTGCTCGAATGTAACCATTTATCTAGGCTTCCATTAGATATAAACTCCAACACAAGCGCCTTAAATTCTTCACCATTGTGATCCAAGCTATCACACACAGTTACAACTTTGATTAATTTCCGGTGTCTGATCCATTTGAGGGCATTGCACTCTGACATGAAGCTCTGGTTAGCTCCTCGTTTATGAAGATCAAGTACCTTTACCGCCACATGGATTGAATGTCCACCAAATGATACCATTCCTTTATATACAGTGCTGAAGTTTCCATGACCAATCAAATTTTCTGCCGAGAATGAATCTGTCGCCACAGACAACTCCGTGTATGATATCCTTTGATGCATTACTGTAGTGAATGTGAGCCCCTGATCTCGGTTTGAATCAACTGAGTTTGATCTTGACTTCTTGACGCAATAGCATGCAACAATGCAAATAATAGCAAAGGCAAATGCTCCCACAATAGTAAGTATCAATTTGTGGAGATGTTTTTGTGCAGAGCTACTAGGAACTGGATATGGGCATGGTGGATAATGAAAGAATGGGGGGCCACCACATAGTGCCTCATTACCTATGAGCGATACAGCACTTGCATTGAAGAATATACCCTTGTCCGGCACTAGACCGGATAGTTGGTTGAATGAAAGGTTCAAGCTCCTAAGAAGCTTGAAGGTCCCAAAGAATTCAGGGATGGGTCCTGATAGTTTGTTGTTGGAGAAATCCAACATTTCTATGCCTTTCAGCGCAATGAGGTCTTCTGGGATCTGTCCTTGGAGGAGATTTCCTTGAAAGTAAAGGTGTTGCAATTCAAGGCATCTTCCAATGGTGTTTGGAATTTCACCTGATAATTTATTTGATGATAGATCAATTTCGACCAGGTTGACTAATCGCCCAATTTGCAGAGGAATTGGACCACTTAATGCATTATTGGAGAAGGCACACATTTCAGTTAGTGTGGAAATGCTGACAATCTCTTGTGGGATTTGTCCACTAAGGAGATTATTTGAGATATCGATGTAGGTTAACATGCTAAGGTTGCCTAGAGTTACTGGAATTCCACCATCCAGAAAGTTGGAAGATAGGCTCAACAAATTTAGTTGTGTGATGTTGGCTAGTGATAGAGGGATTACCCCATGGAAGGCATTTTTCTGTAGGAGCAGTTCACGAAGGTTGGATAGCTTTCCGATATCTAAAGGTATGGTTCCTGTGAAGAGGTTACCCCCAAGCCTAAGGGATGTGAGTTTGTAATATCTTCCTATTCCTGTTGGTATGTGGCCAGCAATTTGGTTACTTCCCAATGCTAGGGTGTCCAACTCCAGCGAGAGGTTACCAATTATAATTGGCAAAGTGCCCGAAAGGTTGTTTCCACCAATGGAGATGATGCTTAATTTGCTGCAATTGGCCAAGTGTGTTAGAAAATCCCAATCTCTTGGCTCCGAAGCTTGGAGCTCACAGTTACTTGCAGCAAACCGTTCCAAATGACCATTTATACCAAGGTTTGGTGGAATTATGCCTCGGAATCTATTTCCACCAATGATGAGTGTTTGAAGCAGAGAGATATTTGACAAAGAGAATGGAATGGGCCCCTCAAATTCATTGTCGAATGCATAAAACAATCTTAGATTGGGAATCATAAAGCCCATGTCTGGGGGCAAATAGCCTGACAGTGAGTTTTCACCGATGTTAACGGTCTCAAGGGATGATATGTTAAACAAAGATGAAGGGATGGTACCTTCTAGCATGTTTACCCCTAAACCTAAACCACGAAGTTGAACTAAATTTGACAAAAGTGGTGGGACATGGCCGCTCATCTTGTTCTCTTGAATGTCCAAATATATTAGCGTAGTCAAATTCCCCAACCATGGTGGGATGTTCCCATGAACAGAGTTCTGGAAAATGCTGAAATCGGTGAGTGCGGTGAGGTTTTCAAACGAAGGAGGGATGAGACCCGATATATTGTTGCTGCCTATGTTGAAAACGGAAAGCTTTGACAAGTGGCCCATGGCGGAAGGAATGGTGCCGGACAGTGAATTGTTGCTCAAGTTGAGCTCTTGAAGAACAGAGCAGCTAGCAAGGCTAGGAGGAATATCACCTTCAAACTTGTTGTGTGAGAGATCAAGCACGCCAAGATGGGTGAGGTTACCTATGTGTGGCGACAAGGTGCCGACCAGGCCAAATCCTGATAGGCGCAGGGCGGTAACGCGGCGAGGGCTTAGGCGACCACCACACGTCACCCCGGTCCATCTGCAGAAACCCTGGGTGCCATTTTGGGTGCTGCTGCCGGTGAGGGGGTTCCAGGAAGAAAGTACACCGCTGGGGTCCTTGCTTATCAAGGATTTGAACGACAGGAGCGTGCGGAATTCGTTGTTGCTGCTAGCGTTGGTGGTGAACAACAGGAGGAGGATGAAGCTTACAAGTGCAAGCAGGCGGAGATGCTGTGTACTCTCCATGGACACCCTAGCACAGCAAGGGCAAGTTGGATTTTTTTGAAAAGAACAAGGGCGAGTGATCAATCATTTATAACAGAAGCAGGGATGGATTGGTTGCCCGGTCACGAGGATAGAAAATGAAGACCGGGAGTTCACTTGAATTTTTGTCTCGGTCAAAAGATAGAGCCCGCCGGCCGGCCGGCCGGCCGCCATATTATTTATGACTCTTGACGCCTACCAACATTGTTAGTATTATGTGGACTCTTGTGTGCATCTATAGACTTTTTTTTTACATCTCTTTAAAAAATTTGTTGTTAGTTACAGTACATATCTGCTAGTGTAGTATAATTGCTGTTGAAATGTGTTATGGCTCTCCGTGTGCAAATAAGATTAGGACTGATGAAAAATATTGTTTTCTGTATGGCAATGGTAAGTAAGTACTCCATCTCAAATGGCAAGTCATTTGACTTTGATCTAGACATCAAGTTTCCCACTCATTTTATTCAAAAGGTGGTCAAAAATGAAAAAGTTCAACTCATTCTTAAAGTATATCATAGGGTAAACTAAATCACATTGAAAATATTTAATAATAATTTTTTGAATAAGACAAGTAGCCAAAGTTGATGTCAAAAAAAAAAACATCAAATGACTTACGATTTTGGATGGAGGGAGTAGGTGACATATTGCTTCCTGTTGTATTCTTGGCCCTAGCATCAATAAAAACCCAGTCCACCATATTCTTTTGGTCTTGCTAGGTGCTCTCACCGATGTTCCCTATTATTTCCAACACCATGCCAGAAAAATCTCCCTCTCACGGAATCCAACTGTCTTTGAGTTTCTTCATGCACGCAGCATATATAAACCCATCATGTACATAGGAATAGTTGTTAGACTTGTCTTACATTTCTGGCTATAGAACTATCACCCGAGTTTAGATTTGACCATCGTATACCAAAATAAATTAATTTGTCTCCAAAGTTAACCTTTAACCATACAACTATTTAAACCGGACATAGTTGGTCCTCTAGGTGGTTTCAAAGTGTGTTTTATATTTAAAAACTGATTTAATCTCTAAAATATATAATTGATTCGTTTTAAATCAAAACAATATCAAACCGGTACCAATATTATTCTAAAAAAGTAATAGATCCGTTAGTACTCTATTTAGAGTTCTTATTTGTTATCTCTTCTAGTGTTTTATTGTTTATAGGCGTATCCACATGGATTATCATTTTACACTGCATTAGATCCGAAGATTAACCAAAAGAATTGAATGGGATATAATTTCTTAGAAGATAAGGACGACAACACAAAATTCATAAGCCTGTTTGTTTTCGCTTCTCTGGATCTCGCTTATCTGTTAAGCATACTTTCTACGTAAGCCGCTCGTAGGAAAATCTGCTCAGTGAAAAATCAAGGTGTTTAGCATCTTAGATTATTCCAGTCCTCTTCTTCCATCCTCTTCCCTTGTCGTCTCCTTGCTCGGGCGACCCACGCTCACGCTTGACAGCCTCAAGCGCAGGAGCGGGGGAGGTCGGTGGCAGCAGGTCGAGAGCTCCGCGGGCGAGGCCGGCTGGAGCAGGCGACAGGCTGAGGGGAGGAGGCGCGGCGGGGCCGGCTGGAGCAGGCAAAGGAGGCTAGGCGCCGGCGTTGGAGGGGGCGGCAGCGGGGCGGCCCGTGGTGGGGTCGCGCCTGCAGCTCCCCCACAAAAATAGCCAAAAACCCACGAATTTACCATATATTCGTTGGTATGCCGACGAATTTTTTCGACGAAATTGAGTCGGACGGATTTGTGCAACTAATTTCGTCGGCTTCATACAGGCCGACGAAATTAGTGCCACTTTGGGTAAATTCGTGGGTATATGTGACCGACAAATATTTACTCTATAATTTCATGGGCAAACCCACGAAATTATTTTGGTCCACAAAAAATACATTTTTTCTGTAGTGAGTGAGTGGACCGGTGGGCCAATTGCACCGCCGAGCGGAACTCCAGTGGTCAGCCCCCTTGTGGTCACACGACCCAGCATGACTTTGTCATCACGGTCGCCGGCCATGGCGGAGGCGGTATCGGATGTGGTGGGACCCTTAACTGGGGCTCCACCAGATCTTGCTCATCCTTCCCCAACGACGTCCCTGGCGTAAGGCGCTGGCGCTTCTCGGGCAACAGCTGCGCTACAACGTCAGTGCCGGCCATGGATGCCCCGAAGCATCAGAGACCATGGAAACGACTGGTCGGCCGCCGATCAGCACCACCCCGTGTTCCAGCATTTCTAGCCTGAGAACGGGTGAGACCGCGCGGGCCCCGAGCCTGCAGACGCTCATCGACACAGCTTACGGCTGGCCATGCAACGGCGGCGCCTGATGTTCCGACGCGGCTGCCTCATCTTCCAGGCAGCCAAGCGCAACTCAAAGCCGCATGCTGCGCTGAGGCCTAGGACCCGTCGAAGGCGTCGTTCGCCAAAAGACGCAAAGAAGCGCCGCTGGGAGAAGGAGGTCAGGTCATGAGCGGCTAATCAAAAGCCGCTCATAACCTAACAAGAGAAGGTATCAAAAGACACTCATAACCTAAGGGTGTGGGTGGAACAACTCAAGAAAACCAGAGCCACTGGGAGGTTGGCTTGCCTACTCGAATGGCGAAGCTAAACCGGGAAAACCTCGTCTCTCTTGGGCAGAGGCTGGTTTGCCCTCCGGAGAGGGCATGGAAGGGCAAGGGTGCCATGGCATGAAGTGGATGCTGGACTACGAGAGACTTGGTGTGGCAAGAGTAGGAGGTGAAGCCTCCTATTTATAGCCACAGCAAGCCGCGCCAAGAGCACCAAAGGGCCTCACGGAGCGGGAGGTGTCACGAGATCCATGTAGCCCCCCAAACCGGCACTTTTACTGTAGGCGTGCCTCTTCAATTTTCCCAAAGGCCTACAGGCGCCATAAAGGCAGCTGGTGGAGTGCGCGCGTGGTCAAAGGCCGCGATGGCAGGCCGAACAGCGCGATAGAGGCATCCGATGCTCCTGCGCCGCCCAGTCCGACGAGACAAGTTAGGCCAGAAGAGGCCTATTGACTAGGCAAAACCGTGCGATCGACGCACGCGCCTACGAGGACCGGGCCCGGGGGGGCCACCGTGATGCGTGCAGCCACTCTGACTCCCCGCCGCCCTCGGGAGACGTGGGCACGCAACAGATCTCCCAAAGTCCTCCTCGAACAGCGCGTCGGGACGGGACGGGACGCTTTGCCTCCCTCGGGCAGAGCGCCCGCTGCGCCGCGCATAGAGCGCTGCGACACGGCAGCAGCAGGTTCCCCACGAACAGGACGGCCTCCACCGGCACGCACGGTGCCAATCCGGACTCAGGTAAAAGGACCACAAACCCTAGGCCTTTTAACGGCCCAGCAAGCCAATGCGTAGAATAAGGGACGGCCCGCGGGCAAGCCCTCAACGGGTTACAAGCCAAGTGGGCCGGCACATGGCCCATTTGCCCCGACCGTATCCAAGGCCGCACCTCAAACTCCTTGCGGTAACCTAGCTGATGAGGTGGCAACTTAGCCCCCCTTTGGTCAGGGCCGGAACAAGGTCGAGTAAGGAAGGGCTTTCATGAGATGCCCCCAGAGGGTCGAGCCCCCCAGCGAGACCACTCGCCAGGACCGTGCCGAACCGAAGGGACCGTCGGATCTCACTTGGACCACCCGTTAATACCTTCCTCCCCTTGTTGTAGCTAGCTCGCCCCTCCCCCTCCCCCCCTCTAACAGCTAACGTTGTCGTTGCCTCCTCCCTCTCCTCTCATGTCACCAATGCCTCTAAGATAGTGGCGGCATGAAAGGATGAGAAGGGTGGGAAGGAGCGAGACGATGTCGAGAGACATGAGTAGTATTTAGGGCGACTTCTAGACTTCTACCTGAGCCCCGAAAATGTTAAATTGAAATCTGCAAGCTTCCCACCGATGAGATGATGATATTGCTAGAAATCTGAAACATTCAAACCGCAGCATCTCCTTGTGTGCGCTCAAGCATGACAGTTCGCTGGAACTAGAAATGTTGGCATTACGGTGCTTGCCCCACGGGGAACCTGGGACAACCGAGATTGGGGACGGCATATTGTCTCGTTGACGGTGCTGCTTCAGCTCAAGGAGATCTCTGAGAAAACAACAGGTCTCACCTCACAAGCCCATCAAGGTGTTGCCGTGTACCGACGTGCCGCGACATATGGCATTCCCGGGATCCTCTTTCACAGGCTTCACCTCAACGCCGGTTGCTCCAACAACCATGGCCCGGAAGTCAAAAACGGAGGGAGGGCAGCGTGCAGACACGTGGGCAGGCAAATTACGGTGCAACCTTGCTGTCAAAAACACCGCAATCCACTGCAGGGTTCCATGAACCGAAAAATGTCAATTCGCAAACTTTTACCATGCGTTCCATGAGCCACCAAAAAGGGTACCGAGTGCAACCACGCACGCATTACCGCCATGGACATGGTGAGCTTGCGCAACCCTACTGGACGCCGCGGCACGGGTTCGCCAAGTGTCCCCTAGTGTTCGTCCCATTTGGGCACCCCGCCATCATGGCTTCTCTGCTCGATCGAGGCTATATAAACAGCAGCAGCAGCAGCTCCGCCATAGCAGCTAGAGCTAGAGAACGTACAGAACAGAGACTGAGAGGCAACGACGAGCGATGGCAATGCGGTCCCTCTTCCTCCTCGCTCTGGTCCTGGTCGGCCTGGGCGGCGGCGCGGCCGTCCTCGCGGCGCCGCGGGGCGCCGCTGGCGGCGGCGGCGAGTGCGCCGGGACGAAGCCGGACCACCTGGCGCTGAAGCTCGCGCCGTGCGCGTCGGCGGTGGAGGACCCGGACGCGGCGCCGTCGGGCGGCTGCTGCGCGGCGGCGCGGGACATCGGGCGGCGGCACAGCCCCGAGTGCCTCTGCGCGCTGCTGCTGTCCGACACCGTCGCGCACTCCGGGGTCGACCTGGCCGTGATCATCACCATCCCCAAGCGCTGCAACCTCGCCACCCGCCCCGTCGGCTACAAGTGCGGCGGTGCGTATACATAGTATTCCTGCGTGCACGAGGACTGCTACAAATACATATTTCTGCTTCGAATTTGGTCGGCAAAAAAGTGAACGATTATTGGTTCTTGTTTCCTTTTCTTTTTGCAGAGTACACGCTTCCCGGTCTGCACGAGTGAGGGCTTGTTCTACGGCTGAAGAAGCTGTGCCACTGGAGAAGCTGCTGGTGTTCTACGGCTTACGAATAAACGGCACTGGCTACTAAATGGAACTGTGCGCGTGGGACAAATAGTACGGTGAAAAAAAACTGAAAAATTGTGTGATTGTGCTTGTGAGGAGTGCTGTGTTGTCAGAGGGTGCTGAAATGTTGATCAGTTTATAAAGATAATATATAGCGTGTGCGAACTATATTCGGGGAAACGATGTTTCCAACTTGATGCGCAAAACTTATATAGTGTCAATAAACCAAGAAAAAACAACGGTATCATCATTATAAATTGTATTATCCCCAAAATTTATTAATTTTTAATCTGTTCTGTCGACGCTTTGATCAAGCGGCCGGTAGTCAAAAACTTTTGAAACTTTGATGACCAATACGTTTCAAATTATTTAGTTTGACAACATAAAAATCATAAACGTGTATTCATTTCGAAAATTTCGGGCGCAATGTCAGATGTATATATCCTACTATCTCTAACTCATGACTTTTTATTTTAGAATCAATTATCACTAAACATGCTAGAAAAAAAAAAAGATAAGTCCACAAAAATATCCAGCCATCAATTTGTTAAAATCTAAATCATCACAGCACCAATAGCCTTTAGAACTACTCTAATTTTGACAAGAACATCCAACCGACATCATTACCAAAAATACTCTAAATTTAGATATAAAAAACAAGCAACCCACCTCCGCCATATGAAAAATATCCCAAAGTGACCACATATGCCATTACAAAAACCTATCTAATTTAGCCCTTTAATAAAGTTGTATATCTAAATTAGAAAAACTGACAGAATTTCGGGTGCTGCGATGCCACCCTAATAAAAACAACAAAGTGTCGTCTAGACATTGTTTTTCATACGGAGTTTTTTTTTTTTTCTTTCCAAGGAGCTCGACCTTGTTTTCCTTCACCAACTCGTCCGTACTCCCCTGGCACAGCGGCAAGCAACTTGTCCCCTTCTGCCACCCCACGTTGCCACTCACTCCTGGGCTTCTCCCACGCCTTGCCTCTAAAGGCCCAGAGACGCCGTGGCCCAAACGCATTTCAGCCGTCCATCACAAAGCGACCGCGCCGGCACTCCTATCTTGTCCTCTGCACCCCCGCGGTCGCGTTGCGTGTCCCCACATCGTCGTCTTCGTTCTGCTCCTACCAATTCCACTCCCACGGTTCCACCCCCAAGTCCCAAGTCCATGGCGGCAACGGCTGTACTCCTTCCCAGCCTTGCGGCGCCGACGGCCAGGCAGCTGCAGCTGCATCTCCAGCGGGGCTCCCTCGCCCTCCGGCCGCTGCCCCGCCGGCGGCTCGCGGTCCGGGCCGTGCAGGAGACGAAGGAGGGGGAGGCGAAGACGGCCGAGGAGATCACCGAGAAGTACGGGCTCGAGTTCGGCCTCTGGAAAGTAAGCGACTGAGCGAGCGGCGCCACCAATTCTAGGCCGATAAGCACCTGCATGCTGTGAGCTGAACGACCTTTGTGGTGGCTGGTGGTGCAGGTGTTCAGCTCCAAGGAGGAGGAGGGGGAGAAGAAGAAGTCGCGGACCGACCAGGCCAAGGAGCTCCTGGCCAAGTACGGCGGCGCGTACCTGGCCACCTCCATCTCCCTCTCCCTCGTCTCCTTCACCCTCTGCTACCTCCTCATCAGCGCCGGCGTCGACGTGCGGGAGATGCTCGCCAAGGTGAGCCACTGAGCTGCTGCTACGCCTACCTAGCTGAGACGGCGGCTCCACAAGTCTAGCTCCTGTGAGTCTGTGACCTCGCATCGACCTACAAATGCTCCTGCTGGTTGCGATTTGCAGGTCGGGATCGTGACAGGGGAGACCGGGGGGAAGGTCGGGACCTTCGCGCTGGCCTACGCCGCGCACAAGGCCGCGTCGCCGATAAGGTTCCCGCCCACGGTGGCGCTGACGCCGGTGGTGGCCGCCTGGATCGGCAAGATCAGGAAGGGCAGCGACTGACGCGCCAGTCAAGCTCTTCATACGTCGGGCACTCCGTCCGATGTGCGCTTCTTCTGTTCTTGCTGAATCATGTAGTCTATGCATATATCCACATATATATAGCACACTATAAGTTTAGGTGTTCTGGTAGGGGATGCAAGTGGGTCCGATGCCGCTTTTTGTAAAAACTACTTGTTCAGACAGTAATGCATCCGGGTTTTTAACTAGCTGAAATGAATTGCAAGGGGAGAGGGAGTTAAAACTAGAAGCTGGTTGCGAAGCTGCTTCAGAGTTTAGCAACGAGCTTTTTACACTTCTCAGCATGGAATTTGCAAAATACGCTAGATATATAGGACAGTAGTTGCTCATGAAATTCTACTTTACTTTCTACACAGCTAGCCAGCCTAGACTGAATATGTACACAAAATTGCGGCCGCCATCCAAAGGCTTCTGCTCAGGCCTACGCGAAATGCTGGAGGAATGCACCTGTAACCAGCGGTTCAGCTTAAAGCCTTTCGCGAAACGCTGTTGGAATGCACCTGTAAGCAGTTGATACGCCCACCGGAGCATTGTCCTGCGTCCATGCAACTGATACGCTGCCAAGTTACCAAATAAACCCGCCAGCCCAAAAGAAAAGGCCTATCTCACCAAGTGCATCTCCACTGCTGCAAGCCTGCCTTCCACGCTGAGAGATTACGTGGGACGTACAGACCATCCCCTACGGGAAGTCTCAAAACAAACATTTGCTGTCCAAAATGAGCTCAGTTCGTTCCAAAAATATTCAGCTTGGCATTACCTTCTTGATCATTCATGGTCAGAAGTTAGATACCACAGCTGTAGGTTCACCAACTGCAGCTGGCTGCTGGTCGAGTGCCCCAGGGGTACGCACCTCCTCAGCTAAGAAATCATCGGGGTCTATCCGATCCCACTGCATTTCTGCTGTTAACCGTGTTAAGTAATACGTGGTACTCAGTTCCAAATTATGAGCAGTTCTAACCAAGTTTCTAGGGAAAAATTTTAACATCTATAATGCCAAATTAATGTACTATCAACTCATATTTCGTGGGGTAAGGGAACTACTTTGATGTTGGTCAAACCGTCAAAGTAAGAGAGATTTGACTTAGGACAAACTTAAAATAAACTACAATTTGAGGCAAAGGGAGTACTTGAATTCAGGAACTGCAAGTACCTTATAATAGATGATATTCAAACATGCCTCATGAATACAGCCTGAAAAGGATACGTGCTGCTCTCCACATATCGGCGATGCTAACATCACCATCTGTAAGCAGCCAGTAGTCCGCATCACTCTGCAAAAGTTCAGTGGGATCATGAGTAGCTGAGTCTATTGTGTGCTTTTTTTTTTTTTTTTGACAAAGAGTCTACTGTGTGCTTTGTACAGGGCCGATGAGATAAAGCAAGTAGCAGCAAAGCCAAAGTATCTTCACAAGTAAAAATAATGCAAATACAGGGATGAAAAGAGGTCAAGTTGCAATTCAAGTGTAGGTATGTAATGTACTTATTCAGAATTGTGTAATTACAACCTCCATCCTTTAATATTTGATGCTGCTTAGTTCAAAATTGAACTAACTAATGTCAAAAATTAAAATTAAAGGATAGAGGGAGTATCTTATAAAGTCGTAAGGTTGATGTTCTTAGTTAACTGATAATTTTGGAATGCCTCACCTTGTATAGAAAATCCATACATCTATAAGGGTAAACTTCATACAGTTTAAATCTAACTTACGTCAACATCTGAAGGATCAATCTTCCTCAACGCTCCTTCAGAATGATATGGAACATTCAGATCTGGAGTTTTCTGAGTCTTCTGAGCATTAAGCACCACTACCTCCTTTCCACTCCTTGGTCCAGCTCGTTTTGTTCTGGGGCCTTTTATGGAGCCACGTTTTGCCACGTTTGTGGGCCTTGCCGGTGTTGCAACATCATCCAGCTTTCCCTCAATTTTCTCTTCAAGTTTACTAATAATACAGTAAGGGCATCTGTCAAACAATTTTCTTTTCGGGATACAAGTTCCAAGGGAAGATTCAAACATTACCTAACCAAGAAAAGATCAATTGGACCCATTGTACTCCGTATTACCATTCTATATCTCCTTTGAAGGTTATCACCTATCATCTTATGAAACAAATGGGATAAAGTCATGAAATATTTAATGGCAATCATTAATCAAATATACAATGAGTTTGTATATGGACTGGTCATTGTTCTACTTGTTACTTACCACATCAGGATCGGGTACTTCCACAGAAGACCCACGAGGTGCTTTTATTGCAATTAGAGTTTGATTCTGCAGAATGGCAAAGGATATATATAAGTTCACAACTGAATTCAAATGATTGGTGTTAAGGTTAGTCTGAATAGTCTAGAAATAGAATGAAATTTTGGGGAAAAAACAATGCAGGATTTCTTCGAAATGTAAGCAGACCTGAAAGCAGGCTAACCCCTTGATGTCGTCTTCAGCAAGAAATAGCCACCTAAACAGGAAAAATAGATATGATTAAAAAGCAAAACAACGAAATGAAAGCATCCCAGCACAAATGAAATACGGCTACCTCTGATTGATTTCATCTTCAGTTAACTCCTTTAGCTTTCCATGCATTTTACTGCAAGGAGAAATGTTTTTATAAGGTACCCGGTACTCATTTGAATTTTCAAATAGCAGCACAGAGAACTGCAGTCAATATTTTGGGACCTCCATCTGGTACGAACCTTATGTGTTCATCTAATGCTTGCTCCTGTAGATTGAGATTCTCAACTTCTGTCTGCAAGAAGGTTACAACAAGTGTGGTACTTACACTTTGATCCTATCATGTGTAGGTACAGATACATTTACTGTATAAATAAGTACCTTCAAAACTGAAAGATCATTATACGAGTTAGTTCCTGAGTCATTCGAACCCCTGTAAATTCATGAGGTTAGCATGACGCTAAAGGGCAACCATAAAGTGTAAGCTGAGAAGGAAGGCAATGCTCACTTCCAATGGATCATGTTCTTCGATTTCTTTTCAATCAGACCAATTCCTTCAAGGACATTTGTAATGTCATATATCCGCCTCTTTTTAACCTGAGTTTCATAAATCACCTAGAAGCTTGCATCAAGGCTCAAGAGGAACAAAGACAAGCTTAAATCAGGAAAAGTTTCATACATCTAATGTTGCTGCAGTACTGTTTAAATCTAAAATCCCATCTTGAGCCTGTTTGAACAGATTGATGAATTTTGTGGTCAACAATGCTGGGCAAACAGCACATAAATAGCTGTCAGTAAAAGAGTTTTTTATGAAACAAGACACTATTTAAATAATTGATATGAAACAAATGTAATAAAAAATTCAAAATAACATATCTAATAAGCACCACAATGGAGGACTGTAACAGTCCCCTTATCGTATGAGAGTGCTAAAATCACCTAATGAACTGTCATATCGACAAGGACCAGCTGGAGTAGGTGGATTTCCAGGTGAACCTGCTACAATGCAATGGCACATTAATTTAACTATTAGACAAAAAGAACAAATAAATAGGATTTGATGCAATCAGAACCAGACAGATTTATACTTGCCAGCATTTGATATCGGCATCTTAAATCTAGTGTTGGTGCATTTAGCCTTTGACTGGTATGTCCTAGCAGATTCTCTAGATATTGGGGTCATATGTGGACTGCCAGCTTCTTGAATGAAACCAGGACTGGTTCTAGTCCATCCGGTTGACTCAGCAGCATCACATTCCCCATAGGGAGCTTTTCTTTTTATCTGCACATAAAAGGACGAAACGGATTAGTGACAACTTACATAGATAGTGCCATAAGTGGAAGACTACAACAGTTGCTAAACGCCTAAACCCTGACAAAGCTTCAGTAAATAGATAGTGCATGACGCACATGTGGTAAATGCCAATTAAAAGCTACAGAGACATTATGTTTCTCAACCATAGAAATCTGTTAGAAAAAATGCAGTGCCTGATATCACAATAGAGCTTTCTCTTAGAAAATCATGGTACAGTCTCAAGAACACAAATAAGAAACTTTGTGAAAATTGTACCAGCGTCAGGAATAGATGGTTGAAATATACAGAAAGTGAGCCTACTATCACCATGGCTACCCATTGATCCTAACAAGGTTCAGCTCCTCGTAAATTGAAGAATTAAGGCTAAATGCTGAAACAACTATATTTGAGGAGCTTCAACCTGAAATTTTGTGGAGCTTCAACCTGATGTGCTTCCATGCTAATTAGGTGCTACAACCTTTAGCAGAAACAAGCACAAAATAAACCAATATTTGAGCCTCTACAAGTCTAGATCCGAGGTGAATACGGCAATAAGCCAGCATTCGAGATGACAAGCTGAAGCTTTGGTTTGTAGATTCTATACAGCATAAGGCATGACACTTGTGGCAACAAAGAAACATGTACAAAAGGATAGCACAATAGAAGCAAAAGAGTTGAGACCTTTCTTCCTGCATCATGATTGCAACTACCCAAAACAACAGCAAGCACACATCTAAACTAGCATGAAACACAGTGATCGTCGATCTAAACTGGCCAGAACCGCACCCAATCCTGCTCTTAAAGCTGATTTGAAGCAACTGGCAACCAAACATGTAGGATTAAGGACCATAATATGTAGCATTAGCCACATTGCATAAATTTCTCTCGGTCGCTTTCAACACCAGACGACCGATAGGCCAAGTGCTTCGCATCTGTGAAAGCTTCACCTTCACAGCCAGCCGTATTTTCAGCTTCCCACAGATTATCGCTCCGAACTAACAAGCAGCCACAGTTCCGCGAACATCCACATGGTAATCATACACGAGAAGTAATTCAGAAGGGGAGGGCTGCAGATATCGCAGAAAGAATTCCGCGAAATGACAGCTCCAACCTCCCGCAAAACCCCACAAGGCACCAAACCCTCGAAAAACAACCGGCAATCCTGCAACGGGAGCTCGTCGGTAAAGGTCGAAGTGGTGGCTTACCGGTGTACTGCTGATGACGATCCCCTCCTCGAACCCCTCGCGACCGCCGGCCCCGGGCGCCGCCGCCGCCGCCGCGGCAGTTGACGACGACGGGTGGGGGAACCGGTGGTAGTCGCCGAGCGCAGGGAGCCGCGCGCACCGCTGCAGAGACTGCACGATCTGCTGCGCGCCCGCCGGCCGGGCGCCTCCCGACATGGTCTCCGGCGGAGGAAGCGGCGGCGCGAACAGCGGTCCCGTGATCGGCCGGCGCGGAGAAGCCCTGGTCCCGATGGCCCCTCCGGAGACCGTCGCGAGCGTACGCCTAGTGTAGGTAGGGTTCTGGCGAGGTCGGTGACGGCGAGGCGGCGGTGGGGGTGGTCGACAGGGGCTGAGGGGATTGACGTCTGGGCGAGGGGTTAAGGGAAAAAAGCGCGAGGAGAGAAATTAGCAGCGTCGTTTGCGCTTGCGGCTTTGGATAGGCGTGAGGAGAGAAGCTGTTGCGGGGGGCTGGTTAGTGGCGAATTTATTTTTCCATGGGGCTATATGCAAAATCCGCGACTGCACCGTACGTTTTTTTTAAAACAGCCATATCGTTTCAGGCGTGACCAAAAACCTTCGGTTTCAAATTCCATTATATATGTACAAAACATGTACAATGCGTCTATAATGTTTTACGCATCTTTGACAATAGGCTAACTAATATCGCTCTTAATGCACTCCGCTATGCGAAATTAGTGATCATCGTTTGGAGAATATATTCTTTGTAGAGAAACGATTGCCTTCGTTTGCGGTGTGCGTGAGGCGGTTGTCAGTTGATATTTTGACAAAATTTCGGTATTGATCTCATTATTTTTGGTAAATATACTAAAATGTTGACCATACACTCTATTAGCTATTGACGACTTGATTTTTTGTGTTTTGAAGAACAGAACGAAGAGAGGCCTGCAACCGATGGGTCATGGATGGAAAATAAAGCACACTTGCACACGGTGGGTGTGTGAAAGGCAGTGGGGTGCCTAGGCGAAGACGTGAAACCATTTTAGGTTTTGTTTGGGTATATGTGGATTGGAGTGGAATACACGTGGATTTAAATGTGTTTAAATCCACACTAGTTCAAAATTTTCTCCAATCATTTCCATTCCACGTCAATCTACGACTACCCAAACGAGGCCGGCAGGGTATAAAATCGCGGGAAAATATGCCGGAACCAAAGCACCGCATCGCATCATGGTCCGCTGACGCGGTGACGCCTGATGGCACGCGTGGGCCGCGCGGTGGAGCCGTCAGCCATACCTGTGCAGGGCAGATGTGCGTGTACCCTTGAAGCGTCCCAGCCCTTAAGCAGGACTAAAATGTGTATTGTTACCATTCCCAAGAGTTATGGTAACCACATTTGTTCATCAAATGTATACAGATCCGCCCTAACGGGCAGACCAAACGGGGCGCAGCCCAAAAACACTGCAGCGGAACTATAAAAGCGCGACCCATACTTTCCCACAACACACAGTTGGGAAGCAGGCCGTAACCCTCACACGTCCATGATCTTCTTTGCTCTGTAAACCAACAACAAAGCAAGGGTGAGTACATACGTACTCCGCAAGCCCACCTTCTTCCATAGGAAGGGGATATAAGCTATCATTACATGCAAGATATATCTGGAGCTGAAGGTAAATTTGCAGTAAAACCTTTGATATGCAGGGTTCCTTAGTTCTCAGTTTTAAATTGAGAAAACATCTTTATCCCAAAAGAGGTTGCCCCTGGACTTGCCGGTCCATCGCGGCTCGTGGCACGCATGCCATCACATTTTCCACACACACCTCCTTGGCAACCGCAGCTGCCTCAAAACCATCATTTTGGTCCCAACCCGAAACCATATTTTTATAAGAAGCTAGTTCAGAAACCAAGCCGTAACTCGTTTGTCTATACCAGTGGACAGCGGACTATCATGATAGATTTAGTTATACTCTGGCCAGAGGTGCACACTTTACCCACAAGTTTGGTCCAGGCACTCATGATCAGTGAGCCCCTTTCCGCTCGCCGGTTTTTCCCCCGCAAGGCGCTCCCCAGACTTCAGCCATGAGAGAGTACGGGCCCACCTGTCGCTCAGACCCGCAGCCACGCGACTGTTGACCCCTGACCGCAGCCATGCAACCGCGCCCATCCACCCAATCTCTCATGCATCCCAGCACACCGGCTTCCGCCTGGTTCGTCCAAAGCGGGTTCTAACCGAGGGTTGCCGCATACAACCTCGAGTGGTTGCGCTAGATGAGTTAGGCAAGATGAAACGTCAACTCGGTCCTTCAGGGTGGAACTCCCACAATGCTCACGCATGAGCAACACCAGCCCAGTCCTCGCAACAAGGACCAGGTTTCCACCCCGTGAATGGCTTCAACAACCGAAGTCGTCTGCCAGGGTCTTACCCTATGTTTTACTGAAGAACAACCGCTCATACCCACCCTCATATTCCCATCATTTTCATCAAGATTAATGTATATAATTGAGTGAGCGATCCACCTAAGCGCACTACATCTAAAGTGGCTCGGGAGGCTATATCCTACTATGTTTTACCTTAGCCAGCAAAACATGCAAGTTTTCTTGTTTTACAAGGCAATAGGATGTGTATATAAAAACATGGGTAATTTATGCATCGAGTGAGGATTTCAGTGGACTTGCCTTCATTTCGTCGGGGTAGCCGATACGACGGTCGTTACACCATTGGACTCCTGTTCCGGTCTCTGAGTCAACCATTTCAGAGACGGAACCGAACGGCTCTCCGAGAAAGCCTACATGTACAGACAAGCAAAACACACCAAATCAAGGTACACTCTGAGCTCATCGTGATATGGGTTTGGTGGGGCTAGAGATATCCTTAGGGTTTGCATGTGAATAGAGCGGGAGTCAAACGGATAAATGGCACGTTTGGCCCCCTTTTAGATATCAAGAGTTTGATCTTTAGTGCCATCCATGCCTGGGCTCATGAGACGGATTTTCCGGCAGCATGAGGGCAGCATGTCGGCAATAAAGATTAATTTGGAAGAAGAGAGAGACGACACGGGCCAAACCCTGGCGCGTACGGTCCAACTCTTCCTTCCGGTTGGGCTCGGTCTACTCCCGCAGCGCGATGGGCTTACATCGCGGTGAGGGAGAGAACGACGAACTCGGGCGGTGCCAACCATCCCCACCTGTCGTCCGCATTACGGGGACAGGGGTAGAGTTTGACAACCGTCCGGTTCGGTTCAACCAAACCGGGTCTTCAGTGAACCGATCGGCGAGGGCGGGAACTAGTGCACAAGTGGCTTGCCCCAGGTGCCCTAGTCCCGTCGTCGCGGATCGACCCAAAAACGACGTAGACCGTGGATCTTCAAGTGTCGTGGTCGGCGGAGTATGTGAGGATATTATGAAAAGTACGTGAATAGATAGAGCTTGATTTTCAGAGAATTTAGGTGCAAGAATCACATAAATCGGAGCTAGAACGGAGAAGATACGGGGTATTTGGTGGCAGGGGGTAGATATGAACTTCCGGGATAGTTGAGGGGGTAGGATCAGACTTTTCTGGACGAACTTCAGCTCTGGCCCGAGGTGAGATCCGGCCCACGCAGGCCCTTTTTCTTTTTCTCTTTTTCTCCGCTTTCGGCCTGGCCCGCGCGCACACCGGCCTACTGGGCCGGCCCATGTGGCCAAAGGCCAAGGCAGGGGCGAGCCGAGGCGTCCCCGGGCGAGCGCTCGCTCGCGCAGAGCGCTCAGCTCGCGCCGTCGCCGTCGGGCGGACGCCGAGGCTCGCCGGTGTGCGCCGGGACGGTGGTTCCCGACCACCGTTGGAGAAGGCGAGGGCACCGGCGCGAAGAGGAGGGCGACGCGGGTCCGTCCGAGGGCTTCCGGGCATGGGAGGACGCGCGGAGTAGGGACGTCCACGGACGCCATGGCCGGGGCACTCTGGAGCTCGCGGGGAGCTCCGCTCGTGCGACGGAAGGACGGGAGGAGGTGGGGCGGAGGTAGAGGAGGGTGGTGTGGTGGTGTATGTCCGGGGAATCGATCTGTGGTGGACGGTGGGGGGAGTATTTCATCACGAGGCGGCGGGTGTTCATGGCGAACGGCGAGGGAGAGTGGGGAAGGGGTGCTCGCGTCGGGCGGCGCCGGGTCGTGGTGAACCGGGGCCGGCCGCGGCGAGGGGGAGAACGGCGCGGTGGGGAAGGGTCCGGTGTCCGCGGCGGAGGGCGTCGGGACTAAACCCGAAGCGGTCCGCGGCGGCGGCGCAGTGCGAGTAAGGGAAGGCGGCGACGTCCGCGCGGCTCGTCGCGGGGGGCGAGCGGCGCGGGCGGCGCGAGTGGAAGCAGGAGGGAAGAGGGGCTGGGCGGCGTCGGCGCGGCTCGTCGCGGGGAACGAGCGGCGTTGGCGGCGCGGTGATGCGGGGAGGAGAAGGGGACGGGGACGCTCGCATCGGGCGGCGCCGGGTCATGGTGAACCGGGGCCGGCCGAGGCGAGGGAGGAAAGGCCGCGCAGGGGGGAGGGAGAGCTTGGCGTTTTCATGGCGCGGCGCGGGGCGGTAAGCAGCTAGGCACGTGCGGGCGGTAGGGGCCGGTCACCGGAGCCGAGCACGCACGCGCGTGGCGCACAGCGCGCGTGTTGCCACGGCGCGGCAGGCGGCAGAGGGGGGGGGGAAGAAGGAGGAGGACGACGGCCGATGGGCCGTTCGGCCGGGGCCGGGAAAAGGAGAAAGAGAGGGAGGGGCGGGCAGGCCGGTTGGGCCGTTCGGCCTGGGCCGGGAAAGAGAGTGGGCGAAGTGGGCCGGGGGTGGCGAGGCCCACGCGGGGAGGGAGAGAGGGAGTTGGGCCACGGGGAGGTGGTGGCCGGGGCTTGGCCCGCGCGGTGAGGAGAGGGAGGAAAGGGAGAAGTGGGCTTCGGCCCAGTGAGGAAAGGGGGGAGTTTTTTTCCATTTTCTGAGTTTGATTTGGGATTGGAATTTGGATGGATTTTGTGGAAGGAAAATTGAGGAATATTTTGGGAAGGGTTTGAGAGGATCTTTCCCGGAATATTCGAGGGACTTGAGATGATTTTTATGAGCTCATAGTGTACACTTCACAACAAGCAGGTTTTCAAAATCATATTTTGAATTTAGACGAGAGATTAGAGGATAATTTCTTAGGGTCAAATTTCGGGGTGTTACAAACCTACCCCACTTAAAAGAAATCTCGTCCCCGAGATTAGGTTAGAAGGGTTTACAGGGATAGCTTTACTTCAGCTAAACAGCTTCTGCTTATAACTGAAACTTGAGCTTTGCACGAACGGCAGGTGGAACTTCAACAACAAAGAGCTCTTGCTTCTTCGGCTAGGACGGATGGAGTTTCTGCTTGAAGCAACTTCAACTTCTGGTTTTCCACGGCTTTCCCTTGTTTGGCTACTTGTTTCTTCTTTTGGGAATTTGCCGTGCAAACCTTCCACATACAAAGAGATATTTCCATCTCCTTCATCTCATGCACTTTGAAGGTGGCTCTGGCCGGTAACGGCAGGCGGTGGCATGCACTGGCAACTCATGCATCATCCAGAAATTTGCATGCCTCAGCTTTCTGGATTTTCCTTCATCAGGACTAGCAGAGGGGAGGCTACCCCACTTAAAGGATTAGGGTATCCTCTAAGCGGATTAATATCCCTTCTGGAAGCGGGGAGTTGCCGGGGAAGAAGCGGTCATTTGGGATAAACTTCTTCATGTTACTTTTCTTTTTATCCCAAGCGCTTCTGGTTACTTTTCTCTTTATCCCAAGCATAACTTATTGCCTGCTTGTTGTCTTGATTCCTTGCTTGCTTCTTGGAGCTTCTTCATCTAGGGGCCGCTTTATTAGCAGGGAGCTTCTTCTTGCTTCTTCTCTGCCCGTGGGAGAGTGACTAACCGGAGGAGGATTAGGAGGCATAGAACGAAGATCTCAGCAAAGACTATGTAGCGAAGTGGAAGGCAAGCTCTGGTTTCTGGGTTCATAACCCGAGTGGATTCGGTGGAGGGTGTGGGTAGCAAGGCTTAGTCTAAGTAGACAATCTCACAGACGATTGTCTCCTTGGGGGGTGGAGAACAAAAGGATGGCTATCCGGAAGGAGACTTTGATTATGTTGATGAGGACGATCAATCGGACGAGAAGGGCAAAGAGGGTTCCCAAACTCATCGATTCTGGGTGGTGTGGGCTTATCTCTCCTGTTTTGCTCTCAAGGGAGGGTTTGATGAATCTTCCCACAAAAAAAGGAGGTACATGATGAGAATGAGAAAAGCAAGAGCGTAGAAACCAAAGAGGACTTGTTCGATCAGAGAATCAACGAACATCTGGGGAAGGATTATTTTGATTTAGCTGGTGGAGGGAGAGTGTTATGAGCTTGCTCGGCGGGGTGGATGAAGAGCGACGTCCGGGGGGGGTGCTTTTATGGACGCCCGGGAGAGTGGTGGTTACGGTGCGGTGGCTTGTGCATCGAAGGGACATGAGCGGTGGAGGTGGTGTTGGTACACGCGGCGATCATGCAGGGAACAAGGGCAGTGGGGACCGGGTTGCGGTTGACAGCGGCGCGGAGGTGTGCTGCAAAAGCGGCAGGCAGGGTACGAGCGGATGCATGCGGCGGCCTGCATGCGATGGTGTAGGGGCCGGTTTCGGTCGGCAGCAGCGCGGGGGTGCACTGCTAAAGCGGTGAGCGGGGCACATGCATGCCTGCACGGCGGCAAAGGCAAGTGGGTGGCGGGGGCAGGCGCAGTGGGTGCGGCGAAAAGACAGGAGCGGCAGCTGATAAGGCGGGGAGGTGAGGGCGGTGGGAAGACGAGAGCGGCAGGGAACTGTGGCGTACACAATTCGTTTAGGGATTTTAGTATGCAGTGTCTCATCCGGTCTTTTCCTTTTTCCCAGGGCACTATTTCCTTTCACTGCGTACACTTTATCTCCTCATTTTCTGCTGCTGGTACTGTGCTTTCTTGGACACACTGTTGTTGCATGCTGACTGACTGGTTTGAACCAGGCTTCTTGTAGGCGTTTTGCTTCTCTTTAGCAGACGGTTTTTGAGGTAAGAAGGGGAAGCAGGGATAAGAGTTAGGTCTACAAATGATGTGTTCTTTATTAGCAAAACTCCACAAACAAAACTGCAAACACAAAAACGAACACACTAACGCGACTACTCACGCAGGACTCCTTTCAGCTTCTGCTGCTTGGAGGCTCGGTCTTGCACTGGTGGCTGACCACTGGATCCTTCTCCTGGGAGCGAGAGCGACAAAAAGGCGCCCATGCTTGCTTTATCTTCTCGTCTGTTGAGGTCTTCTGGATTCTTATCACTGGTCTGCATGTGATTGAGCAGGAGGGCCTGAAAACTTCCAAGATGACTCAGTATTGGTTGGTTAGGAGGGTTTGAACTTCCTGCCATCATGGGGTTCTGTATTTCTCCTTGAGGTGGGTGGCGAGGACCGGACATGGCCCTTACCCTTACTCCATGACGGAGAGGGGAGTCTGTTACTGATCCTGGATGCATCCATGCCCTCTTATACTTGACCAACTCTCTTTCTGTGTCTTGGTGTCGGTCTACCAACCTGTCATGAAGGCGGCTCAGTTTTTCATACTCGTCGTCCAAGGCGAGCAGATACTGGACCAGGTAGGCTAGGGTAGGATCTCTGGACTTCTTGATCTCCGTCAGGATTGCTGTCCTCTTAATCCAAGTACTAGCACGTTGGTTCACTGGTGGAAAGAACCTCATAGGGCTGCTTTGTACTGCCCCATGGTAGGTCGAGCATAACCTTTTTATTGCCCCACGAGCGGCAATGTGGCAGGCTTCTAAGAATCCGTTGCCGATGGCTCTGCAGTACCAACCGTTGAGATTGAGGTTCTCTCTGATATAAAGTGTGACGGTCCATCCTCGTTCTTCCCTTTCGGGGAACGCAAACCCGCAGTACTCCGGGTATCCTGGAATACTGAGGTACCGCATGGTATCTCTTAGCAGCTCGGGAAAGCCACTTTCTTCCCGGCAGCAGCTGACATACTCGGCAGATTCCATCTGAGCAAAACAGGCCGGACTCGGCTTACCACTAGCGCAACAGAGGACAAAAGCTACAACACAGACGACTACAACAACACTGCAAGAAACACACGCGAACTAAACGATTCACTCTTACAGAGGGTGCTAACCTAAGTGGAACAAAATTCCCACTACCCACATGTAAGAGGAGAACTGGGTACAACTAACTGCGGACCACACGGCTTCACTCCCGGAGGGCACTGGTGACTTCATCCGGGGATGACTCCCTGGATCTGCTGTTGACCTCTTGCAACGACGGGGGCCAGACTACTGAGTCTTCTTCCTGGCGGGACGAGGCAGAGCTGGATGGTTCTGGGGTAGACTCCACAAGAGGAGACGCAGCTCGCGTCCTCAACAGCTCTTCCCAAGGCAGCTCACTGAGCAAAACAGGACTTGGTGGCGGAGCTCTCGGGCTTTCTACTAACAACGGGGAGGTTGGTGCAGCTTCTAGGGTTTCTGCTAGCTCTGGTGAAGGAACTGGGGAGAGCTCTAGGTGATCTGGCTCACTCTCCTCAACTGGTATGCCTTCTAGGATCGGAACTCCATTGATGAGGTCTCCGACCTTTCTCTTCTTTATAGGCGTGGGGATGCCTATGAGCGTTGGAGGTTGCTTGGCCATGGCTGCTTGTATTGGGGCAGTTCTTGAGTTCTTCTGGCCTTCTGGTGGG
Source organism: Paspalum notatum (assembly GCA_022530915.1). Lineage (NCBI taxonomy): Eukaryota > Viridiplantae > Streptophyta > Magnoliopsida > Poales > Poaceae > Paspalum > Paspalum notatum. The sequence continues at coordinate 31,511,172 of CM039689.1, forward strand.
CTTTTAAACACCTTGCCGGCGTGTCTGGGGCTGAATCCTGGTGTCCTTTCCAGACAGCAGACACGGCGTTAGGCACCGCTCACTGTGTTGCACTGATTCAGAGGGGCTCTGCATGCACGGTCCCTTGTCCACTGTGCTGCATGCAGGGCCATTCAAGGCAAGGGAGGCGGGAAACACAAGGAGGGTCACTTCCTTGTTTCCCGGTGCACGTCACGGTCATCCATAGGGTAGGGTGCCACTTTTGACTTCCATAGGGTGTGCACACCTTTTGTTGCAGACAGGTTGAACACGGTCTTCAAAGCGGGGCACTTGACTGAGGAAGGGGAAAAGAGCAGATAAACTCTTTTGAAACTGAGTAAGATAAGGAGTAGAGATGTTTTTCAACTGATTTTGGACTCAAAAACCTTTTTCCAACCTAGGGTTACGTCCTACGGCCAACTTACGGCTCTGATACCACCTGAAGCGTCCCAGCCCTTAAGCAGGACTAAAATGTGTATTGTTACCATTCCCAAGAGTTATGGTAACCACATTTGTTCATCAAATGTATACAGATCCGCCCTAACGGGACAGACCAAACGGGGCGCAGCCCAAAAACACTGCAGCGGAACTATAAAAGCGCGACCCATACTTTCCCACAACACACAGTTGGGAAGCAGGCCGTAACCCTCACACGTCCATGATCTTCTTTGCTCTGTAAACCAACAACAAAGCAAGGGTGAGTACATACGTACTCCGCAAGCCCACCTTCTTCCATAGGAAGGGGATATAAGCTATCATTACATGCAAGATATATCTGGAGCTGAAGGTAAATTTGCAGTAAAACCTTTGATATGCAGGGTTCCTTAGTTCTCAGTTTTAAATTGAGAAAACATCTTTATCCCAAAAGAGGTTGCCCCTGGACTTGCCGGTCCATCGCGGCTCGTGGCACGCATGCCATCACATTTTCCACACACACCTCCTTGGCAACCGCAGCTGCCTCAAAACCATCATTTTGGTCCCAACCCGAAACCATATTTTTATAAGAAGCTAGTTCAGAAACCAAGCCGTAACTCGTTTGTCTATACCAGTGGACAGCGGACTATCATGATAGATTTAGTTATACTCTGGCCAGAGGTGCACACTTTACCCACAAGTTTGGTCCAGGCACTCATGATCAGTGAGCCCCTTTCCGCTCGCCGGTTTTTCCCCCGCAAGGCGCTCCCCAGACTTCAGCCATGAGAGAGTACGGGCCCACCTGTCGCTCAGACCCGCAGCCACGCGACTGTTGACCCCTGACCGCAGCCATGCAACCGCGCCCATCCACCCAATCTCTCATGCATCCCAGCACACCGGCTTCCGCCTGGTTCGTCCAAAGCGGGTTCTAACCGAGGGTTGCCGCATACAACCTCGAGTGGTTGCGCTAGATGAGTTAGGCAAGATGAAACGTCAACTCGGTCCTTCAGGGTGGAACTCCCACAATGCTCACGCATGAGCAACACCAGCCCAGTCCTCGCAACAAGGACCAGGTTTCCACCCCGTGAATGGCTTCAACAACCGAAGTCGTCTGCCAGGGTCTTACCCTATGTTTTACTGAAGAACAACCGCCCATACCCACCCTCATATTCCCATCATTTTCATCAAGATTAATGTATATAATTGAGTGAGCGATCCACCTAAGCGCACTACATCTAAAGTGGCTCGGGAGGCTATATCCTACTATGTTTTACCTTAGCCAGCAAAACATGCAAGTTTTCTTGTTTTACAAGGCAATAGGATGTGTATATAAAAACATGGGTAATTTATGCATCGAGTGAGGATTTCAGTGGACTTGCCTTCATTTCGTCGGGGTAGCCGATACGACGGTCGTTACACCATTGGACTCCTGTTCCGGTCTCTGAGTCAACCATTTCAGAGACGGAACCGAACGGCTCTCCGAGAAAGCCTACATGTACAGACAAGCAAAACACACCAAATCAAGGTACACTCTGAGCTCATCGTGATATGGGTTTGGTGGGGCTAGAGATATCCTTAGGGTTTGCATGTGAATAGAGCGGGAGTCAAACGGATAAATGGCACGTTTGGCCCCCTTTTAGATATCAAGAGTTTGATCTTTAGTGCCATCCATGCCTGGGCTCATGAGACGGATTTTCCGGCAGCATGAGGGCAGCATGTCGGCAATAAAGATTAATTTGGAAGAAGAGAGAGACGACACGGGCCAAACCCTGGCGCGTACGGTCCAACTCTTCCTTCCGGTTGGGCTCGGTCTACTCCCGCAGCGCGATGGGCTTACATCGCGGTGAGGGAGAGAACGACGAACTCGGGCGGTGCCAACCATCCCCACCTGTCGTCCGCATTACGGGGACAGGGGTAGAGTTTGACAACCGTCCGGTTCGGTTCAACCAAACCGGGTCTTCAGTGAACCGATCGGCGAGGGCGGGAACTAGTGCACAAGTGGCTTGCCCCAGGTGCCCTAGTCCCGTCGTCGCGGATCGACCCAAAAACGACGTAGACCGTGGATCTTCAAGTGTCGTGGTCGGCGGAGTATGTGAGGATATTATGAAAAGTACGTGAATAGATAGAGCTTGATTTTCAGAGAATTTAGGTGCAAGAATCACATAAATCGGAGCTAGAACGGAGAAGATACGGGGTATTTGGTGGCAGGGGGTAGATATGAACTTTCGGGATAGTTGAGGGGGTAGGATCAGACTTTTCTGGACGAACTTCAGCTCTGGCCCGAGGTGAGATCCGGCCCACGCAGGCCCTTTTTCTTTTTCTCTTTTTCTCCGCTTTCGGCCTGGCCCGCGCGCACACCGGCCTACTGGGCCGGCCCATGTGGCCAAAGGCCAAGGCAGGGGCGAGCCGAGGCGTCCCCGGGCGAGCGCTCGCTCGCGCAGAGCGCTCAGCTCGCGCCGTCGCCGTCGGGCGGACGCCGAGGCTCGCCGGTGTGCGCCGGGACGGTGGTTCCCGACCACCGTTGGAGAAGGCGAGGGCACCGGCGCGAAGAGGAGGGCGACGCGGGTCCGTCCGAGGGCTTCCGGGCATGGGAGGACGCGCGGAGTAGGGACGTCCACGGACGCCATGGCCGGGGCACTCTGGAGCTCGCGGGGAGCTCCGCTCGTGCGACGGAAGGACGGGAGGAGGTGGGGCGGAGGTAGAGGAGGGTGGTGTGGTGGTGTATGTCCGGGGAATCGATCTGTGGTGGACGGTGGGGGGAGTATTTCATCACGAGGCGGCGGGTGTTCATGGCGAACGGCGAGGGAGAGTGGGGAAGGGGTGCTCGCGTCGGGCGGCGCCGGGTCGTGGTGAACCGGGGCCGGCCGCGGCGAGGGGGAGAACGGCGCGGTGGGGAAGGGTCCGGTGTCCGCGGCGGAGGGCGTCGGGACTAAACCCGAAGCGGTCCGCGGCGGCGGCGCAGTGCGAGTAAGGGAAGGCGGCGACGTCCGCGCGGCTCGTCGCGGGGGCGAGCGGCGCGGGCGGCGCGAGTGGAAGCAGGAGGGAAGAGGGGCTGGGCGGCGTAGGCGCGGCTCGTCGCGGGGAACGAGCGGCGTTGGCGGCGCGGTGATGCGGGGAGGAGAAGGGGACGGGGACGCTCGCATCGGGCGGCGCCGGGTCATGGTGAACCGGGGCCGGCCGAGGCGAGGGAGGAAAGGCCGCGCAGGGGGGAGGGAGAGCTTGGCGTTTTCATGGCGCGGCGCGGGGCGGTAAGCAGCTAGGCACGTGCGGGCGGTAGGGGCCGGTCACCGGAGCCGAGCACGCACGCGCGTGGCGCACAGCGCGCGTGTTGCCACGGCGCGGCAGGCGGCAGAGGGGGGGGGGGGGAAGAAGGAGGAGGACGACGGCCGATGGGCCGTTCGGCCGGGGCCGGGAAAAGGAGAAAGAGAGGGAGGGGCGGGCAGGCCGGTTGGGCCGTTCGGCCTGGGCCGGGAAAGAGAGTGGGCGAAGTGGGCCGGGGGTGGCGAGGCCCACGCGGGGAGGGAGAGAGGGAGTTGGGCCACGGGGAGGTGGTGGCCGGGGCTTGGCCCGCGCGGTGAGGAGAGGGAGGAAAGGGAGAAGTGGGCTTCGGCCCAGTGAGGAAAGGGGGGAGTTTTTTTCCATTTTCTGAGTTTGATTTGGGATTGGAATTTGGATGGATTTTGTGGAAGGAAAATTGAGGAATATTTTGGGAAGGGTTTGAGAGGATCTTTCCCGGAATATTCGAGGGACTTGAGATGATTTTTATGAGCTCATAGTGTACACTTCACAACAAGCAGGTTTTCAAAATCATATTTTGAATTTAGACGAGAGATTAGAGGATAATTTCTTAGGGTCAAATTTCGGGGTGTTACAACCCTTGACCTTTGAGCCCCTAACCCTGATCCTATTGTTGATTTGTTGCCTGTCGACGGTCGAGCACACACGGGCACACGGGCGCTTGAGGCCCTGTTCTCTTCGGCGGAAGAAATAAGGGCGGAGTATTTCAGCTTTACTGGGTCGTCCACCTTCTCGATCCAAGCATCAGGGAATCCTGTGAAAACTGTTCGGTGGGTGCCAGATGCCACTCCCACGGAAGGGAAAAAAACGAGAACAGGTGTCTCCGACATTTCATTAAGGCCAACTCCATTTTTCAGGGGATTCGGAGGAATGGAGAGGAAATTAGTTTATTTTTCTCTCCATTCTCTGGTATTCTCTCTAAATTTTTTGGAGAAATGGGGTTGTCAAATTGGTCCTAAAAAGATTTTTATCTCAACAGAGCTCGGAAAATTTCTCGAACCCTTTGGACGCCAAATGCCATTCCCCGCGGAAGGGAAACATATGCCATTCCCCATTCCCCGCAGAAGGGAAAAGAAAACAAGCCCCGCGGGAAAAAGGCGTCTCCTAAGATTTCATTAAGAGGATTCTACCTCAACGGAGTTCGAAAAAACCCCTCGAAACCTAGCTTTGCTAGGGAAGGGATTATTTTATTTTAATTTGTCTCAACGAGGGATCGAACTCGTGATCTCAAAGTGCTAAGGAAACTTGGCACTCCCCGTGAAAGGGAACGGAGCCTGAAACAGCACGGGACCTGCCGGGTGCCCGGAAGGTGCCCGCACCTTCCGAATCACCAATGAAACATCGCTGAATGTACCGATTGAGAACCTCCTTTTCCATTTCCTACCAAATACGTAAACTGAATCCCTAAACTTGGAAAGGTGTCATCCAGGTTCTAAAACCGCTCTAACTAAGCATTTGTTTGGCTCTGAGACAACGTGAGATGGGATGATCTGTCCTAGTTTTTAAGAATGGGACGATCCCATCCTGTGTTTGGTTGAAAAGGATAGATTCATCCTTGTTTTCTGTTTGGTTGAATGGATTTGGATTCTGTGGGACAAAAACCGTTTGCACCACTGTTAGACAACGTTAGCGGGGCCCACATGTCATCCTCTATTACTCTTTTCTTCCTCCTCCCCACGCAGGCCTGCCTGCACCTCGCGGCAACGAGCGCCTTCGCCGCGCCGGCCTCCCCGGCTCCCGCACATCCCCGCGATGTCCGGCCCCTCCCCGCGCCTCGCCGTGGCCGTCACCGCTCCTTACGCCGGTGGCCGCTGCTGCTTGTTGCGTCCCTCTCACAAAGGGAGACGGATGACGGCGGCAGCCAAGGGTCCCCATCCGCCCGATTTGAGGGGATGGGGACATCCGTCGTTTGAAGGGTATATTCTATGTGCAGGATGGTTCTATCTCACGTGGTCTCCAACCAAACTTCTCCAAAAGATGGATCATCCCATCCCATCCTCCATGGACCCTCCAACCAAACACATGCTAAGTTTAGAGATCCGAATTCTTAATTTCTAAGTTCACAACACGCTGCCAATTTCTAAGACCGCCCATACATTTTACTCATTATCTTAATATTAGCCCCCTACATTGAAACAATAGAAAAGAAATGCTAATTAGATACGTAATACACATGCTGGTTTATATAAGTCAGTGACTTCACAAGAATTCATCATAAACACAATTCATATAGATTGATTACATGAAAAAGAATCCCAATTCGTACAGGTTGAATGAGTTCACAAGAACCGCTTAACAAAGCAATACCTAAATTTAATAGATTTACATTGATCACATGAAAACAATTCATGTGCATCTAAGCCTCTAAGGTCATATTTAGATGATTTGATAGTATACATTTATAATAATCTGCTTTTTTTCATGTATAAAATCATTTGTGTTGTCATTTACTTGTGCACATATGTATGAAGGGCTTATTCCATCGAGTGATATTATATAATATTATAATTTATATCTAGGTAATCCAAATAGGTTTGATATAGGATGGATTAATTAAAATATCAAACCGCTCAATTATTATTATCTAATATAAGAGTAAAATACACGTGATCCTTAAAGTTCGTAATGTGTATCATGTAGATCTTTCAAACTTAGAAAACAAAAAATACAAGTCCCTAAACTTGGTTGGTGTGTCATATAGGTCCCAAAACCACTGTTTTGCTAAATTTATCTATTTTCTCCCTTGTCTATGACATGTGGGACCCTATTTTGTATGTGAAATGTTTTTTCTTCACCCCATCTCCCTCTCTTCCCTCTGCTTCCTTCTTTCTTTTTGGCGCCGCTGCCAACCTGTTTCTATCACGTACTGACGCCAAAGATGCCGATCCTTCAACTTCGATCTCCTCCTCCCATGTCTAACCTCTTCACCTCCACGTCCTCCACCAAACTCTCTTGCTCCATCGCATGTAAGTGTAGGCGGTGACAGCGGCAAAGGCGGGCGTGCCATGTTTGATTCGTGTTATTTTTATTAGAAGTAAATTAATTTTAAAAATAAAATACGTGTTTGATTCGTTTTGATTAGTTGAGGGGTTGTGAGTCTGGTTTCATAATTCAGTTTAAAATCGGACAATTGATGAGATTTTAAAATGGTTATTGTCCGACTTAAAACTACTAAGTACTATACATTGGATTTTGGCCCATATAATGGAAATTGGATGGAAATTGCAAAGCCTCCGAAACACAGGTAACCCACCCCCTGTCCTCTCTTGTACGCCTGGGCCGCTGGGCGCCTGGCTAACCCGCGCAGCGCCTGCCGCCGCCTGCCTCCCGGCCGACCGCCGACGCCCGAGGCGGAGCACCGTCACCCCGCCGGCCAACCCAACCCGCGCCCGACGCCAGCCGTCACCTGCGGCGTGCGCCCAGCCAGCCCGGCGCCGCTCTCAAGGGCTCCAGCGTTAACGCCCGCCGGCTGCTTCGGCCGTGCGCCTGGAAGGTCGAGGCGCCCAGGCCGCCATCCGCGTCCCGCGTCCGTTGCTCTGCTCCATCAGGGCAGCAAGGCAGACGGCTCGGAGGCTCCTGGTAGCCGCGCATCAACCCCATCCCTGATTACTCCACCTGTGGTGAGTGCCCTTAGCGTTTTGTCAAAATCTGAAACTGCTATGTGCTTATGGATTGTGCGTAGCCGTTTAGGATTTTGGCCGTGAAACTCGCTTTATGATGTTGATGAAAGGCTTAGCATGATCCAGACACACAACTATTTTATACTTAGTGCTGCGGTCTCAGTGATAAGCACACAACTGAAGTGACCTCTCCATTACTGCATCCCCAGGAGCCAGGATGCAGGAGTTGCATCCTGCATTGTGATCGAGCATGTTCTGTTTCTTCAGTAATGTTTGTTAAGGAACATATCATCTTTGTGCTTGTTTGCTCTGTCTGATTGGGATTTATTCGTGTATCAAATAAAACCAAACTATATGTGTATGGATAATGGATTGGTGTGTGCTGAGAACGAATTTAGAACTCCTGCACTCTGCTACGGTTAATGTACTCTGTTAGTCTGTTATATTCTATTTATGATGTGAGCTCACTGATTACTCCTGAAGTGCCCCTAATCTTATATTCACGTAAGACCTTATCTTAGATCTGAAGTACTTATCTATGTAAGCTTCGAACTTATTTGTTCAATGGAAGATATTATGAAACCTTCCGGTTGTCTTGTTGTACTTTTGGTTGCTTTAGACCTGTATACTAAAAGGTTTAGTGAATTCTGTAGATGTGATACCAAATTATGTGCTTGATTGTACTGTATTGCAAATTAGAATTTTGGATGTGCATACCCTAAATCCTTGGTCCGCCACTACAGCTGATCCAGTGTGGAATTGATGAACAAGATTTCTTGTGGCACATTTTCCTTCTTATTCTAGTATTGAACTAGTACGAATTAGACAACTAGCATTAGAGTTTTACAGCCTACCACAATTTCAAGTAAAGGCTATATTTGATAAAAGTATTTCTTACACTACGTTTGGATGTCGATATTCAAGCTCGGAATCGAGAATTCGTATTCGTCACGCCCGGATGCTGCTGCTGTGTTTTTATCCAAAAAAAAAAAAAAAAAAGAATGCTGCTGTTTGGTGGGCTTGGAATCGGAAATCGGAATCTCATCCCAATTCCACCTGATATTCAGGCCCTTCTGCTTCTGCTCACACTTTGAGCCCAATACCGAGGCCTCCCCCTCCGTATTCGTGGGTTACTGCCACTGCTTCCGCCCTCCGCCGGCGCCCTTTCCTCCCCGCCAGCGCCGCCGTCTCCTTCTCTTCCTCTCCGCCAGTGCCGCCTCGCCTCCATCTCTTCCTCCCCGCAAGCGTAGGCCCGATCCCTTCTCTTCCTCTTCCGCAAGCGACGCGCAGGACTTGGCGAAGGAGCTGCGCGCGACAGAGGCGGACTCGGCACGAGGAGCGGCACGCGGAGGCGGAGCTCCACGTGGAGCTGCGCGCGGCGGGGCGGAGGAGCTGCGCGCCGCGGAGGCAGAGGCCGAGGAGCCGGCAGGGGCGGTGGAGCGGCACGTGGAGGCGGATGCCGAGGAGCTGAGCGCGGCGGGGGCGGTGGAGCAGCGCGCGGAGGCGGAGGCAGAGGAGCTGCGCGTAGCGGTGGCGTAAACGCGGCAGCCATTGGTGCGGTGGAGTGTGGCACGGGGAGGTAGAAGATGGACCGTTTCAATTCCATGCTCTTTGTTCATCCAAACTGAATTGAGTTTACATGAAGATTCTATTAGCTTCTATGGTCATCCAAACAATAAATCATGAATTGCGGTCCATTTCAACTCCATTGTAGATTTGGTATTCAACCCAATTCAATTCCATACCCTCCAATATCAACATCCAAATGGAGCCTAGGATTTGATACTATTACTGAGACTGGTCATATGTCTGTAATTTTAAAGGAGTCAATTTTGAACAAAAGAATGATTTGGAACCCAATCCCTCTGTTTTTCTTCAGGTGTTTCAAACATGCCACAAGTAATGGTGGTTGCACGGAACTTCATGGATATGGTGGCTGCTCTGCCTGCTGGCAAGCTTGACATGCTCTATGACTCAGCCTTTATCTGTGAGGCTGTGCTCAGGTACAAAATCCACATCTTTATAGTGCATTATTAGTTCTTAGTGCTTTTCTCATCTTGATTCAACTAAGATCACAGGTCTCTTCCACCACTGGCGAAGAAGTATGCACTGCAAATGCTGTATGTGTTGTCCTCTGTGACTGCTGCAGCTATGGAAGAGTGGGTGCTCGATGGGTATGCTGCCAAGCACAGGGTCGCCATTGATAAGCTTCTCCAACTCAGGGTCTTTGTTGAAGTGCGTGATAGGTAAGGCATCATCCATTTCCATGCGATAGTGGTATTAATAGTTTCATGTATCAGCAGACTGTAACTCATCTGGATTAATCATCTATTATTGATCAATTTCATCTCAAAAGCGGTGATACGCTGATATGTATCAATAATGCATTTGCTGTTCAAAGCAAGCAATAATTTGCACTTCGTGCATTTGTATGCTTTTTCTGATGAGAACCCAGTGTCATTGTCTGTACAGCATACTCAGTGTCCAGTGCTCTATGTTGTACGGCAACATGCGTGGTTGTAGCCAGGTATAAAGTTGTGATTCGTCCGTCATTTAGTCAGCCAACCTTTTACACGTTCATGATGGAATAAGCAGTAATCAAAGGAAATATGATGGCCGTGTTGTTAAATATCATCATGAGATGGCCGTGTCTTTGGATGCAAAAATTTACACATGGGCGCTGATTAGGGTTGTTGCTCAGAAATATGATTTGCATGTCTCTCTAATTTAGCTGAAATAGATTGTTTTATGTTGCTCAGAAAAGAAAGATTGCCTTATGAAATATTCTTTTCTCATGATGAAGGGAATGAATATGTTGGAATATGTATACGCCATTCTTTGTATATACATTGATGGTTTGGTATGATTGCTTGTTTCTGAAACATTCATACTATTTTATTTAAGGTGAGGAAATGAGAATTCGTAATGATTGATTAATAGTTATTAATCATAGCAACTGACTCTTTGTTGTATACTTCTCTGAGAATACTGCTAACTTATTATTAGCTATTTGCTGCCACAGTGACTGCTGTGTTTAGCAACACAAGAGTGATCGTGCATGGTAAATTAAGCACTTCCTAACTCACATGGTTTTGCTCTGTATATAGACGAAAGGAGGTGAGCTACAAGATGAATCAGAAGTTCCAGGGTAACATGCAGAAGTATTTAGTTGATGGGTATGATTTCATCAACTAGTACTTCTTTGGTTGATGCTGTCAGCTGCAGCACATCACTTCCTGTGCTCTCAAGTCTCCATCTTATCTTATATAATATACGAAATGTGAAGTAATTATTATGCCTTATGAAATCAACCTGTGCCATGCTGATATTGATAAAAATGGGAAAAAAAGAACTCTCTCCACATGGTGTTTTGTGAGGAACAAAATAATTCACTCAAATATGGATGATTGCATTGAAGAAGTGTAAAAAACTCTACCGTTTTGTAGTTTGTATATGAAAAGAAGATTGTTTGTTTAGTTAAAAAATAATCTAGCATGATATACCTGAAGCTTTTTATATTTAATTTTTTTGTCCTACGACTTTTATTTGTAGACCATATTAACTAGTTGATCATATGACTTTGCAGCGGAAGTTTACCAAGGGAACCATTACCATCAAGCGTCACTGGTAGATTGCCTGCATCAGCAGATCTGGAGGCCTATGCTCTTGATCAGTGGGAGGTTAGGATGACAAAGCTTAACTCAGGACATGGTTACAATGCCTGCCTGTTTTCTACTTTTCTTTATAGCATGTTCATTATCCCTTCTTTTCCCTTAGTTATATCTGACTATTAGAGGTATACCATTTGGAAGACTTCCGGTGTTTATGTCCGTTAGTGAAGGCTTATGTATTTTTTTTTCTATTTTTCTGTGGGAAACTAGCGTTTCTTGCTGCAATTGATCAATTCATCTCAAGTTGAAAAAGGGACAAGTTTCAGCTCCTCGATGATGAAGACATTTCAGCGTGGTCTTTTGAGTTCAAGGTTCCATCTAGTTCCTTTGACTTGACAGTTAGGCCAATGGCCAACTTCTTATAAATTTGTGGCAGGCAAATGTTGTTTTTTAAACAATAACAAACTGTCAAATTGCCGCAGCAGTTTATTTCTTAGTACAGTTCTATAATGTATCCAGTGGCATTCTCTACAATACATAACAATACACTAAACAATAGTAGCAACTAGTAAATTCAAGTTGATGTTGGCTGACAGAAAATTGCTGTTAGTTTACTGTTCTATTTCCTGGTTGTACAGTTGATTAACTGATTATCCTAGCAAATGATTCAGCTTAGCAGCTTGAATTTTTTGTTAAATTAATTAAGATATCCGTAAATCATGTTTGATTTCACGCCTCATGTGGAACTCTTAGATCTCATATTTTCATTTTCTGATGTATGTTTCCCAGCTATGATGTATATGTTTAACTGATACAAGCAATAATTTCAGTGACATGATTTCCTGATTTGGTACGTTTACAGGGACGGTGAAGCTCCAAAGTTGACTGAGAACGGCTTCCAATTTCTAGTGAGTCTTCAGCTCTCAGCTAATCTGATATCCGACATATTTCCATCTTTGATTCTTATTTTTTTCTATGCTACCAGCTGATGGAAATAAACGCACAACTTTGGTACATAATGAGAGAATACATTTCGTCTGCAGAGGTATTGGTGGCATATTCTTTTAATATTTCTTTTGATCCACCTTTGTGATTTTATGTTAAATTCTTGTTGTTTGTTTATGTTATTGAATAGGAACGTGGAGTGGACCCTACGGAGCTGATATCATTTCTCTTGGAACTTAGCTTTCATAAACTGGGAGCGGTATAGTGAAACTTCTCTCAGAACATATGTTAAGCAATCAGCTATCCACATTTTTATTCCTGATGTCCTATATTCGCAGCACCTTATCTTTCAGCGATACAGTACATATAAATAGTAAAAACGAAGAGTTCTCATAAATGAAATATCTTATATACAAGAAGAGCATCTAAAAGAAGCTGTAACTACTCCACTCTCTAACAGGACAGAACATCAAGCTTACTTGCCTGATGAAGAATGCTTGAAAAGAACTTGGCGCTGTAGTTTGAATCTAATAAAAATGAAATTGACCAGCACCTTACATTGAAGTTTGCTACCCGGTATGTTGGTTGAAAATTCATATAGTTTCTGCCTGCTCTGTTCATGTTTCAGGCATATAGTTTGAATACTCTCACTGATGTCCAAAGAATTGCCATCAGGGATCTTGCAGAGTTGGGGTTAGTCAAAATGCAGCAGGTAGACATTTTATTTTTTTTGTTTCGCCCCCTGATCATTTTGATGATAATGTGTATTTGATTTCAGGGGCGGAAGGATAGCTGGTTCGTTCCAACCCAATTGGCTACAAATCTCTCAGCAAGCTTGTCAGATTCATCATCCAGCAAAGAGGTTGCATGAGATCTACATCCTTTGCTACTGCAATTATTTATGCTTTTTTTTTCATATCTTCTCTGTAACCTCCACCTATTATCCTACTGGTATTGTTGTTGCAGGGGTTTGTGGTTGTGGAGACAAACTTTCGAATGTATGCATACTCTACTTCCAAACTGCACTGTGAAATTCTCCGCCTTTTTTCAAGGTACTTGATGTGTCATATGGGTGATGTAATCTTGCTCGTCAGTCTACCACTTTTTAATTACTTCTTTCTTAAAGTTTTGCTACCTGATCGTCATGTCAGTATATGCCAATTCAGTTGGTCTGACATTCCCAGTAGATTGCTCAGTGGTCACTGATGTGAGTTCCAGATAGATGCTTGTTTAATTGTGTTGTTAGCTTGTTACCTGATTGTCATTTCAGTATGTCACTATGTCAATATATGCCAATTTGATGCATGGATTGCTGTATCTGGGCAAAACTTTTAACTTGATAAATTAAGCCGTTTATAGACATTTCTTGGAAGTGCTAGCCCTTTGGAGTCGTACTATTGGTGACCTGCGTCTGAAAGTATCATTGTCAGCTGTGCACTGTTGGCTGTATTATGTTAGTCCATATGGCTCTTTGACACCTTGTGCTAGCTTTTGCTCTGTAGATGGCAAGTTGCAATTGTCTTTTGTATCCTACTGAGATTGATTTGAGACTCCCAAGATCTGAAACGGAAATCACATTTTTGAATGAGTCCATTTTGGCAGATTATTTGATTACAATGGCATGATATTACCTCGTGTGCTTCCAATATACTGACTTTTATATGCTCATTTACTCTGAAAGGGAAATTTTGACTTCATGTTTTTTTTTTCAGGGTGGAGTATCAACTTCCAAACCTCATTGTGGGAGCTATTACGAAAGAAAGTATTTATGGTGCTTTTGAGAATGGAATAACCGCTGAGCAGGTAATGCCTGTATAATACAACTTCGTTTACTAGTAGCGTTAACGTGTGTATATAGTCGAACTTCTAAAACTTTGGCCACTAATATGCATGAAAGTATTGCTAGATTGTATTCATGTGAAATGAAGAAACTGTATCTGTATATTTGTTACCAAAAGTATATAAATATGCATTGAAAACATAGTGGCCATTGGTGTGTGTATATGTATTGTGGAAATTGTGTCAACCATGATACTGGCCTACTGGGTAGTATATTCCTACTGGGAGTTAGAAGTCTGTGCCTACCAGCATACCCTTATTTACAGTTTCTTTGTTGGGCACTGTAAATTTAGTAACAATTTTTGTCCACCAGCTTAGTAACAATTTAGTAACAATTTCTTTCCACCAGCTTAGTAACATTTAAGATCCACCATGTATCTTGTTTCAAGACTGACCATCTTTTTTTTTCAGATAATTTCATTTCTTAAGCAAAATGCTCACCCTCGTGTTGCTGACAATTTAAGATCCACCATGTATCTTGTTTCAAGACTGACCATCTTTTTTTTTCAGATAATTTCATTTCTTAAGCAAAATGCTCACCCTCGTGTTGCTGACAAGATACCCACTGTCCCCGAGAATGTCACAGATCAGGTACGAGGCAGTAGGTCCCTCTGGCAATGACCTGCCATCACTTACTATGCAGAAATGTTACAGAAATTTAGTAATTCAATTATTGCTCATCTGTGCAGATTAGGCTGTGGGAAACAGATCGCAACAGAGTCGAGATGGTTCCATCACATTTGTATGAAGATTTTCCTAGCAGGGTAAACACATTACTATCTCTACCATACCATCCAATCTTTGCTCAGTAATGTTTCTCGTAAACTGATGCTGTATTCTGCTACCTTATATAGGAATGGTTTGAACAATGCTGTGATCATGCAAGGGATCATGGATACTTGCTCTGGGAGGACTCTAGGAGAATGAGACTGATTGTGCGAGGGGAGTTCCACCCTGAAATGAGGGAGTTCCTCCGCAGGCAAAGATGAAAAAGGACTTTCGAAGCTGGAGTTCTTGGCTCCTAGAATTCTTTAAAAAACTTAGATAGACCATGCTGATCCAAGAGGACCTTTCTGATAGAACAAGCAATCCGTATTCATGATGCTCCTCTTTGCGAAGGCCTTCACTTGGCAACTCCGCCGGCATGGTGACGTGACATTGCAATGCCGGGCAGCATTCGCTACCCACGGTGTTGCGTTGGGGAAGCCCTTATTACAATAGTAGAGCAACTAGAGTTTTCCGGTTCCATGCAGGAGCATAGTAAACATACATGGAATGCACGCATGAACTTATGGAGAAGCTAAATCATAGGTGTTGTTTGGTCCGTGTTGTTTTGCATTAGTTTAAATCAACTATTTTGTAAGTGTGAAAATTTTGGCTGGAGCAAACCTAGGTTTTTAAAGAAAAAATAAGTCACATATATACATGAACAAATATTTCATTGTTTAACCCGATTAGCTGCTGCTCCTTTCCCAAATTGTAAGGGATTTAGTTTTTTCTATTTGTTTACATTCATATGAATGAATATTGATGAATTTAGACACATTGAACACAGATAGAGTAATGAAAATTTGGGACGTAGGGAGCAGCTATTTTGTGGTTTTAATCAGGAAAGAAACAAGGGGAGTGCGCCAGCAAAAGATGAATGTAACTTACTAAAGTGGATTAAAAATTTAGGGTGGACATGTTCATTGTGCGACAATATTGGCTCATGATTAGAACCTCATCTTAAGAAATAGTTTTTTATTAGCTTTTAATAGGCCGATCAAGTAACCATTGTTCGCCTAGACGATCGTTTAGCTCGTTTAAACGCTGACAAACAGAAGGGCCGCGCGCCCGCGATACTACACGAGTTGCGCTGGGCGGAGCTTAAACGGTGTATATACAACTGACTCTGTACCTCTCCTGCCTCTTGAGAAGTCGTTTGGCCGTTCTCTTGGATTCACCCTGTTACCATTTGGAAATGGGGGAAAAAAATCTAACCATCGGAAACAAGATGTTATTTTATATGGGGCACAGAATTACCTAAAAGGATGGATAAATTTCCTGTCAAGATATGAAAAGTGAAGCTTGATGTCTAAGATGCTAGTTGCAGTTGTTAAAGCTGAATCATCATACCTGAAGGTTGGTATGTTAGTGGCAGACATGTTTGTTGCTCAGTTCTTTCTTATGCAGTGCTCCATCTGTTTTTTTAGAAGGAAGATACATTAAATTCAAGAGCATTACAGTAGCGAAGTCTTAAAAAACTACTTCTGGCTTCTGTTTATACAGTGCCCATGATGCCTTGGAGCTTTCTTCATTTTTGGCCTTCGATCGATATAAGGCCACCTGATTGGTCAAATGATAATAGTACCAGAATGTATGGATAATGTTGTTCAAATTTGCTTACTGGTTATTGTATCTAAATATTCTATATCGTTCGAGAGCAAAAACTAGAGGAGCATCCATTTTCAGCTCCAGTCCCAGTCCAGTAGGACAACTAGGAGGGCACAGGCATTCAGCCCAAATGCGCCTTAGTTGATCCTGTATCATGAATCACTCTGCCTATCTTGCATTGAGGGAACTGCTGATTGGCTGCTTGCTTACTGAGCTCTGTTTGCCGGAGGTGTGCAGGAAAAGAGATATGAGCAAACTGGGACTCCAAAAAGAGTGGAATTCACAACACAGAAGGCAGAGGTCTTCTTCAGCAAATTTTGAAGGTTCAACCGTTCAAGCTTGGAGTAATCCCTTTACCAAACTCTACATAGGTGCCTTTATGCAAGCAAAAATAACAGCTACAATGTTCTTATTACAAAAATATTGGTTATGGCATATATAGGTTCAGAATACACGAGTGCCACTTTCCCATCAGCTTGCACTTGCAGTGGTAGTGTATTGCTGCTGCCTGCTGCAACTTCTGCACCCATTAGCAGCGCGCCAGGGGAATTAAAATTCAGAAGCTTTTCTGCAGATAATGCCACTCATGCGCTTTTTAGCGCCCCCTCTTACTGAACTTTAAAAAGCTGCCTGCCTGCGGCTACAGAGAGCTTAGTGCCCTGTTTAATTCCTCAGCACGCCTCGCCGCCCTTTGTGTCTTGCACACACCGATCTGAACCTAACCGCTGCTGCTTCGATTAAGCAGCTAGAGAAAGAAAAGAGGAGATCAAAAGAAGGGCTCGCTTGCAGTGATTACTAGGGTTCTTTTTCTGCTTTCGTCTTTGTGTTTTCTTTTGCAGCATTGCTGCTGCTCTTCCCCCTTCTCTGGTCTCGTTCCTCAAACTGCGTATATACTTTCCTCCTTGGAGCGCTCCTTTTGGGGCAAATGGCTTTGTGATGATTAGGGCTTGGCCTTTTGCTGCCCTTTTGGGCCATATGTTACCAGGGATTTCTTTGACTGTGACCACTACCTCTCAGATTAGTTTGAAAAGATCGTGCATACACTCAGAGCTTCATCAGGATACATCAATGCCGGAATCCTAGAAAGAAGGTGGCAGGTTGTACCCAGTAGCAGTTAGTACTTGGCTACTTGCATTGCATCGGTAGTTTAGATACGTTATTCACTTAATTAGGTTCATGAAAACTTAGTCAGTAGAATTTCATGAGATGCAAATAAAAAAGCTGATTCATGTACTCAAGAGTCAAGAGGCGCGTACATATGCATAACGGCATGTTTCATTGTGGTTTTGGAAATATAATCGAGCTGTGGAGACCATGATTGAGTAATGAGAGAGATCTCTTGGGATGGAAGGAGGCGTGACGGAGAAGTCATTTCTGATCGTTACCTCTGTGCGTAGATAGATGTTAACCGACCCCTTTTCTCTGTTCGTATCCCCATAAAGAACAATGTTTGGGGCGCCGCTTTTGATGCAAATTCACGCAGTAATGACCAGTCAATGATCCTGTAAACCTTGCTTTGTTACGAGCTTTGGCTTTTTCCCCGGCTGATAATTCTGCTCCCAGTGGTACTGCACACCATTTGAAGACTGTTCAGAGGAATATGCTAGCAGTAGTTGATAGTAGTAATTGATATTGTTATCAATGGCCTTCCCTTATCTGGTTTGCATTTTCAGCAATCCAATACCCATGCTCTTAGCCAATCCTAGATAATGATTTTTTTAGCTCGATAATAGTCATTTTCTTGTAATGAAAATGTGGTGGCACTGAAACTTATTGGTGATAGAATGAATGTGTTAATTTCTGTGTCTGGCTAGTAACAATACAGTCTGCTTTTGAGGAGCAGGAATGCTGAAAAGCCCCTGCTTTGCTGAACATCATGTGGCTGTTTTTTTCTGTGCTCTCCACAACTACTATTTGTGAGCGATTCTAATCTTTGCCATGAATGATGCATACACACATACCTACACACACAGAGCATATGGGCAGTAAGGGTGGACGCTTTATTCCTTATACTTTGAGTCTAGAGAGAAAGAGGCCGTACACAGTTCCCGATTCTTTTAGGCCACAAAGATCTCACTCGCAGGAAAAGAAAACCAATTTAAATGGGCCCTCTCAAAAGATGAGAGGTCACTGCAGGCCACATCAGATCCTATCGTCCGATCACATAAAGCATCATATGTTGTATCGTCATCATTGCAAGATCAGTCTCATTTCCTGTTGTTAATGTGATCGATTGTATAACTATATATACGACCTGCGGCGAGGTGTGAATGTGGCAATTCACAAGTGTCTGTTGTACGTAGTCGACATATTAGATGAAGAGTACCTGCAGAATTTTAGGCTACTCTTTCTTTTATTTTGTTGTTTACTTAATGTTTGCGATTCACTGTTTCCTTAATTAATTTAAAGTAATTTAATATATGTGCAAGCAACGTGTGTAATTTTTCTAGCAGAACCATAATATTACACAAATATGGTTATTATCTTGGGAAACTAACGTTTTCGTTTTTGGTTTGAGGAAGCTACTCATGAAGAATGGAGTGGTGATGGACAAATCATCCAAAAAATTTAGTGGAATGAATCCACTCTTCGTATCTATACTAGTTGTTAGTTTGTGAGGAATGAGATGCTGATGAATCAACTCATTATATTCCACAAACCAAACAATAAAAATAAGGAGTGAGAAATAGACCACCTCATTCTCCAAACCAAACACCCCTTATAGGAATTCAATCTGTTATTTATTATGTATTTATAGTGGCTATTCGTGGACCAGTGTACTTTTGTTCCATTAAGATGAAAGTCTTTCCTGAAAATTTGTTTTTTAGTGGTTAATTGTACTGGGTAAGTTCTGTCTGCACGACTGCCTTTGGTGGGAAAATGTCATTTCGTCTGCATAGTAGGACATGTATGCAGGTACAAATATCTGCATCCATTCTTTGTATGTCTCTATTGGAGAGATGTGTCCCTTACTAATATAATGACATGAGTCTAACCCATATCGTGATTCTTCCCACTTGCCATTTAACCAAATTGGAACAAATGGAATTATGGGCAAGGGTCTATCCGATGGTCGTTGCTATCTCAGTCCCACAAAGAATCGCAGCTTATTAAATTTGTCCCACAAAGAATGTAATTTTAGCTTGTCGAGCTGTTTGAAGGTGGAAGTGGATCTAATTACATGTTTATCTTTTCAAGATATATGCACATTTAATCATATGTGTTTTTTCTATTCTAGGGCGCATGTGTATTTAATTACATGTATTTTTTCCCATGTGCAAGGCTTCCCGTAATAATTAACATAATTAAGTAGTGGTATCTAGATTATTTCTCATGACTACAAAGGTAGTATTTTGGAGCAAAATGTCTTCTTCCACCATCCCCCTCTCTGTCACCGACAAATTGGCCCAGCGCACATGCTGATACTTCCCACTCATCCCCACCCACATAGGCCTGAGGCTTAGCACAGCTTGTACACGTGATCCATTGCACCATATACACAACACCTCTCCGGTCCGGTCCACTGGCTCGTGGACCAAGTCCATAGAAAATTAACCACAAAAATTCGTTTGAACATACACCCCTCTCACGTGAACTCTTCGTTTGGTTCATCAATCCTCCCTAAACCCTAATTCCCCATAACTTCTCTGTTTGAGCTTTGACTGTGACGATTTTTTTTTTTGCCAAAATTCTTCTAAATTGAAGCTCTACCCAACTATGCCCTTTTTCAACTCTAGTTGAGGTCATTCTTTATTGGCTTGTGTCGTGTAAACTGTGGAGTGCCCATGTCGAGTCCTATACTGCAAGCCGGAGCCAAGATTCAAACATTGAAGCCAGAAGGCATATATTGTGAGCTAGGGCTCAATGTGCTTGAATTTAAGGATGAACCCCAAGGATTTGTACCACGAGCATGAGTTGTCCAATGATCATAGTGATGGCAAGTCCATTGAAGCCCTTTGATCATAAATTACCAAATTTTCAAGCACCACCTTGAACCCCTTTTTAATGAAGTAATGCACTTGTTATATATATCTTTATTTTGGTTTTGAAAAATGAGTTGAGTGTTTTGGTTAATTTTGATTTTTGTGCAAATGTTTATTTTTGTAAAGTTTGGTAAGGTGCACCGTGAGCTACCATGGATAAGAAATCTGGTAGCAGGTTTGTAAAAATGTGCAAAACTTGTTAAAACTCCTTTATGAGAAAAATGGTGTCTTTTGCAAACCAATTTTTTTTTGGAAAACCAACCTTGCATACAAAACTAGCTTTTGCAAAAATAATCCTTGAGCTCCACCACCCTAATGAATGTCATGTGTACCCTTTACTCTTTGTAGAGTAAATGTGGACCGCTGGAGTAATTTTGTATACTCTTTGCTAGGCAAGGGTAATGCCAACTTTGGCTATGGCATTTGGACCATTGTAATGTCTTCGAATTGGACTTCCTGCTGGAAGTTTTCATTATGTATATAATGATGTGCATAGTACAGTTGGTACTCGTTGTACCTAGATTTGTCTCATCCGAGCGGATCTAGACTATCTAAAGAATTGTATGTGAATGTTAGCCTCCTAGGATGGACTAACATTTGCATCACATTTGAGTCTTTGTTATAATGGAGGCACTTCAACGTAGTGGCAAGTTGAATGGAAGAGAGGCATGCCAAGATTCGCCTCAGTGGCTTGTTGCTCATCTTGCTTGGTAGAGGCCTTTGTGGAGATTCCAAGGTCTTGACTAGAAGATACTTAGCTACCAGTGGTCCATATCCTTGGTGGAGTGTTTGATGGTTTGCCCACCAATACCCTTGGATAAATCCTCATTTCCAAGATCGACTTTGTCCATATCTAGTTATTGACTACGTTTATGCTTCCGCTATTGCTTGTCTTTACTTTTTCTTGACTAGCTTCATAGGCTTGTCGATTGGCTATAGGTTTCAAAACTCTTTGTGGGTGGTACGTAGAGAACTAGATAATTACACATCAGGTAGCTTGTTTTAGTTTATCTTGTGAAGTTGATAGATCCATAAGTTAGTTTTAAGTGTCCTAATTCATATATTCCCCTCTTAGGACATGTATTTAGGCATATTAGCATCGTTTTAGGCCTAGAGTTAGATAAGGTTTACATACCTCTAGCTTGTTTTGTCGGTGCTTGCAAACACCAAGAGTTTTATGCTTGGGGACTCTTGGGACTTGTAAAGTATTTGCAAGATCCTTCAACCGCATTTATATAATGACTGCTTAAGTTTGTACGAGGGATAAAAGGCCCGTGGTGTTTTTGCCTAAAGATCTAATATGTATGGCGATGACAGGGATCAGGGAGCGCTAATTAAGAAGCAAGGCCAATACCCACTTGTTAGTGGAGAAGGCCCATCGGTGACCCATAGAGTGTGTCAACACACTTGGAAGCCATTCCCTCAAGTGTTGGACCAAGAAACGCCCAAGGCCCCACTCGTCAGGTGGCTGACAAGTTGTGACAAGGCACCATAGAGCCCTTCCCTCCAGGCTAAGGGCCCTGGGGCTCGATTCGGTGAGGACCTAGGCTCCGAGCCCCACTGCTACTGCATGGCACCCCAGGTCGTGCATGCCCCTCTCTAGGGCTCGGGAATGATGAAGTCATCCGCTGCCCTCCATGGTATGCTATACTCATAGTGAATGTCCAGCCCTCCTAACTCAAAGGGGTCACTGTAGTACCCCCCCCCCTCCACACACACAAAAATTCTTGCTAGTCGACAAGTGACTTGACTCTTACCTTGGCTTTCTAGGTGTTTCTTGTGAGGAGTTCTAATGAGCACTAAGGGAAAATGTGAGTAATCTGATACCTAAGTAAAAGTTACCGTGCGACAATTTGTGTTCTCTATTCTATTTACAATCCTACATCTTGCTTCTCTCGAGTGCTTTACCTTTCCTACGTTAGGTTGATACGCTAGTTGATAGGATTAGAACCTAGAGCGTAAAACTTTTTCATGTGGTAGATAATATAATAACAATGCAAAGAAAAATCTAATGCACATGTAGTTTTCCGAGTGACCCTAATTCGATCCCCTTGAGGGTCTAAGAGTGTCGTTTTCTTCTTGAAAGCATTGGTTTTCGTGGGCCTTCATCGTGATTCAGGTGTTGCTTAGTTATGGATAAAATTGAAGTGATTCAGGTGTTGCATGGTTATAGATAAAATTGAAGAATGATTATGCCTTGTCTTTTATTTTAATTTTATCTGTATAGGTTGTGTACATCTTTAGCAATGTAAAGGTTGTGAGCAATCTTAGTGCGATAGTATCATGTATATTGCAATTGTACGATATTAATCGATTTTTTTATTATTAAAAAACATGCAAGGTGCATTTCCTGTTCTCCCTAGCTGCTATATATGCTGATTACTTTTACATGTGACACAAAATGGACATTATATAACATATATATTGAATATCTGCAGACTATCTCTGCTGTAGACTAAACATCACTGTACCTTTAACCTTTTACTATACATACGGAGACGGAGAGCATTCAGAAATCACAAAGCTGCATGCATGGACTGCTCCAGTGATCAATGCACATTTGTCACCTGTTCAAATCCTTCCAGATCAGGTTCGAAATTTTATGTTAGCCTTTGCTCACTTTGATGCATCCTCTGCATAAAATTTAGCTCTCTCTCATTGGGTCATTCTTTAGAGGCAGCCGATCACATGCATAATCTGGTCGCAAAGATACTACTGCATTACTGAATACCGTGTGTGCATCCATATGAATGTATGATCTGCTTTCTCCTGGTCATGGAGCTGCAAGCTAGAGAGAGAGAGAGAGAGGGGGGGAGGGAGGGAAAGCTGAGGCGCCTTTGTATCTGCTTTGTCAGCACATGCATTCTACTCTACCTCTACCCACTTTCTCTTTCCCACCACAAAATCCACTTTGGACCCAGGAAAAACACCGAGACTGTGAGTAGTAAAGAAAAAAAAAAATGCAGCCAGCAGCAGCCCTCCCTAACAAGAAAAGCACAAATCCATACGCCCAAGTCCGTCCATCCTCCTCAAGACCTCACCCGCCGCCCTGCTCTCAAAAGATGAACACTCACCAACATATAAAGCAGCACCGCATCCACCTCCTGCAGGCGGTCCAGTGATCGATCGATCGATCCCATTCCCCTCTATATCTACGCTCATCTCCCTGCTGCCTGATCTCTTCAACCTCGCAACTGCCGCCAGATCTTTAGCTAAGCACACACACAGGACACTACCCGCGCGCGCGTTGCTGCATCAAGTAGCTATAGGTCGGTGGTGGCTCGAGATCGATCGATGAGGGCCGGCGTGGGGTGCACCGTGCAGCAGTCGCTGACGGCGGAGGCTGCGGCGGTGGTGAAGCAGGCGGTGAGCCTCGCGCGGCGGCGCGGGAACGCGCAGGTGACGCCGCTGCACGTGGCGAGCGCGATGCTGGCGGCGCCCGCGGGGCTTCTCCGCGCGGCGTGCCTCCGCTCCCACTCCCACCCGCTGCAGTGCAAGGCGCTGGAGCTCTGCTTCAACGTGGCGCTCAACCGGCTCCCCGCCTCGGCCGCGGTCGCCTCGTCGCCGCTGCTCGGCGGCCACGGCCACCACGGCCACTACTACCCGCCGTCCCTGTCCAACGCGCTCGTCGCGGCGTTCAAGCGCGCGCAGGCGCACCAGCGGCGCGGCTCCGTGGAGAGCCAGCAGCAGCCGGTGCTGGCCGTCAAGATCGAGCTGGAGCAGCTCGTCGTCTCCATCCTCGACGACCCCAGCGTCAGCCGCGTGATGCGCGAGGCCGGCTTCTCCAGCACCCAGGTCAAGGCCAACGTGGAGCAGGCCGTGTGCAGCACCGCGGCGTCCACTCCCAGTCCCAGCAGCCAAAACCCTAACCCTAGCAGCTCTGCCGCCGCCACCGCAACAAGCCCACCCCATCACCATCAAGAAGCCAAAGCCACCAGCAAGCAGCTGCCACTCCCACTCCACCACCAGGCGCGCGACGAGGACGTCGCCGCCATCCTGGACTGCCTGGCGTCCCGGAGCAAGAGGAGGGTCGTGGTCATCGCGGAGAGCGCGGGCGCGGCCGAGGCCACGGCGCACGCGGCCGTGAACCGGATCAAGCGAGGCGAGCTGGCGAAGCACGCCGCGCTGCGGGGCGCGCAGGTCGTCAGCCTCCGCGTGTCGTCGTTCCGGGACATCCAGAGGGAGGAGGCGGAGCGGCGGCTCGGCGACCTGCGGTGCCTCGTCGCCAAGGCCCGCCAGAGGCAGCAGCAGGTCCTGCTCGTCGTCGAGGACCTCAAGTGGGCGGCCGAGTTCTGGGCAGGCCACGTCGTCCAGCAGAGCGGGCGCACAGGGTTCTACTGCTCCGTCGAGCACGTCGTCACCGAGCTGCGCGCCCTGCAGCAGGCGAGCGGCGGCGGCGAGCACGGCGGCGGCGGCGGCCTCTGCTGGCTGCTCGGGTTCGGGACGTACCAGGCGTACGCCAAGTGCAGGGCGGGGCAGCCGTCGCTGGAGACGCTGTGGGGGCTCCAGACGCTCACCGTGCCCGCCGGCGGCCTCGCGCTGAGCCTCACCTGCGCCTTCGACGACAGGTAATAAATCCAGCGGTCCCAAGTACTCCGATCCCAATCTATCGGCTTGCGCGCGGCCGGTGCAAAGCTGTTAAGATTTTTTTGCCGATCGATTCAGAATGTCACGTCAGGTGAAGGAATCAACCTGAAACGAAATGCACCTGACCATTCGTAACTGAGGCTAGCTAGTAGTAGCAACCGTACCGTCCCTGCAGCCTGCAGCGTGCTCTCTATCTACTGCGGCATGCTCTGCTAGTCTGCTGCCCTTTCTCTTTGCCTACCATGAGTGTGAGTGAAAGCTTCATCTTTTGCGTGCTTTCAGGACAAAAGCTCTAGGGCAGTAGCTCATCACCTTCACATTCTATCTTTTGCATCTTTGTTCCCCCTATAGCTGCTTTTCTTTGCTCCATGCATTAGTACCTCTTCCACATTCCCATTATATACAGGTCTTTTGTGCGTGAGTTTGAAAACCACAAGCAAGTTCAAAACAGATCATGTAGGGGCATTATCGCCTTCTACTAGTATTTAGTACTACAATCAACAGCTCTCCTCTTTGGTTTGTTTATATATTTTTTTGTCTAAAAAAATATGATGGATTGCTGCTTGTGTTATCAACAACAATAATAAAAATATCAAGTACAGACATTGTGCATGCATGGCATGGTCCATGGTAGATGGTACACCGGCCCGGCAGGCAAAGCTATGAGCTAGCTAGCTGATTTTATGGCCATGCATGTCCACAGGTGAGCTAGGTGTGGAATCTTATTCCGTTTTGTTGTTTGTGCAGTGCTCTAGGCACAGTCAATCCGTCCATGAAAGCTGGTTCTGACACGGATGGGAACGGACCGGCGTCTTGCTGGCCGCTTTTGGGCGGCAGCCAGCTGATCTCCAGATGCTGCGCCGATTGCTCTGCCGCCAGGATTGACACCAAAGCCGCGCTGCTGCCCCGCCCGTCGTTCGTCTCCTCGTCCTCCAGCGCCCTCCCTTCTTGGCTTCAGCATTGCCGCGATCACCAGGTACTACGGTGCAGTGCTGCTGCACAAATGTTCACTTGTTCAGTCGCTCACCTGCTGCATGCATGTGTTCGATCTCCAATAATATATATAGTACTACTGTACTGGTATATGTTACTGCCTTAATTAATCCAACTTTAAATAGACACATGCCCTAATAACTGAGATTAATTTATATTACTGCACTATACAGGAGCCTACGACGCATCTGACGGATCTTGGCAAGACATGGAGCTCCATCTGCGGCAAGCCGTCACAGCGGATGACGCTGCACTTCTCGGCGCCGGTGTCTCCGGCCTCCTCCATCTCTTCCTACGAGCACGGCGGCGACAGGTCGTCGCACCAGCAGCCTCGCCACTCCTGGCTCCTCGCCGGTCTCGACGCCGCCGCCACGGCGCACCCGTGGAAACCCAAGTCCGAGGCCGGCGCCGCCAGCAGGTCCCACGACTCGGGCGCCTCCAACGGCTCCGTGGAGGTGGAGTGCCGCGCCAAGTTCAAGGAGCTCAACGCTGAGAACCTCAAGCTGCTGTGCGCCGCGCTGGAGAAGGAGGTGCCGTGGCAGAAGGAGGTCGTCCCCGAGGTCGCCAGCACGGTGCTGCAGTGCCGGTCGGGGATCGCCAAGCGGCGGAACAAGTCGAGGTCGACGACGGACGGTGCCAAGGAGGAGACGTGGATGTTCTTCCTCGGAGGCGACGCCGAGGGCAAGGAGAGGGTGGCGAGGGAGCTCGCCAGCCTCGTCTTCGGCTCACGCGAGAGCTTCTTGTCCGTCAGGCTCGGCGGCGGCTCGGCGCCGTCGTCTGCCTCGGGCGGCTCCTCCGACGAGCACCGGAGTAGCAAGCGGCCACGGACGGATCCCGCTGGCGGCGGCGAGCTCGCCTACCTAGAACGGCTGTACGAGGCGATATCCGAGAACCCACACCGGGTCATATTCATGGAGGACGTCGAGAAGGCTGACCGGGACTGCCAGCTCGGCATCAAGGAGGCGATCGAGAGCGGGGTGGTGCGGAACCGTGCAGGCGACGAGGTCGGCGTGGGCGATGCCATCGTCATCCTGAGCTGCGAGAGCTTTCACGCCAGGTCTAGAGCTTGCTCGCCGCAGAGGAAGAAGGTGAAGGTGGAGATGGAGACCAAGGAGGAGTGCACGGGTGGTGACCATGAAGAACACAACGAAGATGGTACTTCCTCGTCGTCGGCTCCACCTTGCATTGATTTGAATGTTGACGTGGAGAGTGATGATCAAGCGGATGAGCGCAATTTCGGAGATCTCTGTCTGCTCACGGCCGTCGACAGGACGCTGTTCTTCACAAGGCAGGAGAACCAGTGACTGTGTACATTGAAAGATCCATGTGTTTATCTTGGGGAGCATCGGATAAAAAACTAGATTATTAGTTGCAGGTCTAATTAGAAGTTTTCTTTTAGTTATTTATTTTATTTTGTTAGTTTATCTTTTTTGGCTGTCATGGTATTAAAAAGTTGGGTCAATGGTGTACGTGTGGTTCATTAAGGACAAGAATGGGGCTGTTGCAAATTTGTAGGGGTGAGGTGATACCTTTTTTACCTAGATTCTAATTCGCTGTTATCCAAAATTCACTCCCAAGATCTACAATTCTAGGCAGAAACTCCCTTTCTCCCGTTGTTGAACTGAATTCAACTACGGGTGTGGATAAGAAAAACTCTAGTAGAATAGGATAGTGTAGGAAAGTTTATATCAAAGTATTAGAGTTTCATTTTGAGATGTCGGGGTTTAGTCCCGGCAACCCATCACAGAGTAGCCCTGCGGTGGTTTTGAGATCGGTAAGGGTAGCAAGCAGATCGATAATGGTGTACAGCACACACAACAGTTAGACAGGTTCGGGCCGCTCTGTTGCGTAATACACTACGTCCTGTATCGTACGTGGATTGTATTGCTGAGTATAAGGGAATTGAGAGAGTTCTCCTGTGGTCCCTAGCCCCCCTTATATAAGCCGAGGGGCTAGGGTTACAGTACATGTCCCCACGGGATCACCTGCCGAGAGGTTTTCTCAGGATTACAAGCCATAATTACAGGAACCGATCCTAACAGATCCTATCCTCCGTGACCCGAGTGGTTCCCTTGCCTCCCAAGGCAGCTGATGCCTTGGGCCAGGGGCGAGACCACTCGGCCCACTCGTCAGGATGACGTAATCAGTCGTCATAGGGCACCTAGAGGCATATGACTCCCACAAGCCCCTAAGCTTCATGAAGATTTCATAGGAATCGTCTTGAAGGTTACCCTGGGAAGCCGTTCCAGGAGCAGTTGTATGGAGTCCATCATAAGATGGACGTCATCTGAAATTACCGTAATTTTTTTTTTCAAAAACCTTTTCCTGACCACTTCCGTAGCCCCCAAGATCCAAGGGGTATGGTGATGCGTCTTGGAGCTTGTTCAGAGTGGTTTACTGCTTGTGCGGCGCCCCCCTGACCTGTGACCTATTTAGTGAGTGCCACTCCATCCAATTCCAGAAACTGCCAAGAATGCGAAGCGTCGCCCTCGCATCGAGCCTGGAAGCCGTGTGAACGCGACCTCTGCTAGATTCTCTTTTCCGAGGCGTCACCCATTGAATAATTGACGCGTGTATCACCCGGTTACGCGAGACGCCGTCCCCTTGAGTATCCGTACCACGGCGGGAAACGAACCGTTGCATCGATATTATATAATTGGGGCAACAGAGCCCGTGCTTCTTGTGCATCTGAGAGTTCTTGCCATCACTTGCCCCCTGAGTTTCCTCTCCTGCCGCCTTGCTTCCTCCCTCTCCTGTCCTTGTTCTTGCGATCCCCATGGCCGGTCGCAGGGGCCAGAAGCGCAAGGTCTTCGACGACTCCGAGGACGAGTATCTCTATGGCGGCTCTGACGACTGCGCGCCAACCCCGGATCCCAGCAGCGACAGTGATGGATCGGGGTCGGAGGGAGCAGACCCTCCCGAGGAGCCGGAACCCACGGAATCCGAGGGCTACAACACTGAGAAGCGGGCCTACCTCCGCGCGGTGGATCGTCCCGGCCTGGGGTCCAACGAGGACACCGAGGAGGCGGAGAGCGGCGACGGCGGGGAGGAAGGTGACGGCAATAAATCTAGCATTCCAAAAAAATCAAACCAAGATCGATGATATATCTTTTGTAACAGAATGCACGATAGGGTAAACATATTGAGACTATGTTAGCAATTATGTAACACTATGAGCAATATGGCAAGTGCCAATATTATGAACACTTCCTTAGAACGGTAAGATCAAAGAGAAGAGGCGAGAATCAACATCTGAAATGTAAGTACAAAGAAAGAACTTTCAATGCAACTACAGATATACACATAGCCCATTAGAAATATGTACCTCCTCAAACTTCAAAAGCAGCTAAGGAAC
The DNA here is from genome assembly GCA_022530915.1 of Paspalum notatum. Taxonomy (NCBI): domain Eukaryota; kingdom Viridiplantae; phylum Streptophyta; class Magnoliopsida; order Poales; family Poaceae; genus Paspalum; species Paspalum notatum. Next base: position 31,540,210 of record CM039689.1, read on the forward strand.
CCATCGCTAGCTGGACTGTAAAGTAAGAAATGAGTTATCCCACAGCTAGCTATTCTCTTGGACTAATCTTTACCTTCAGATTTAAGGGTTCATATATTAGCTAAAAGAATAAACTGTCAAGGGTGGATGTCATCCCAAGTTTCATATGACAATAGAGTAGCTTACATAGGCAACAAAATTCTTATCAATGCTTGATCCTCTGGACGAATCATCTACTGTGTAATCGAGCTGGAGATCGACCACAAGAAGGGTAACTGTTAGTTGAACTGGCCAAGCGTGGAAGTCTGGAAGAGGCATGACACCATGAGAAAACTGGAGGAAAACTAATCAAACTTGGAAGAAAACTAGAGGAAAACAAATCAAACTTGGAATGAATGTTTCTATCTCCTGTTACGTCAGGACATGAGTCAAGATTTTTTTTTGCCACCTAAAACAAAAGTAAAAGTAGCAGAACTTCAGCAATCTATTCTACCTAGAACAATGGGAATAATCATCTGTTATCTGTAAATATAGATGAGAGATAATTCAGGTGAGTGTCCATTTGTGTACTATAGAATTACTCTAACAATGTGATAGACTGAACAAGCTATAAATTGAAATTAACAGCACAATTAGAAGGCACAACAAATAGAAAGTAACATAACTACGCCGTTGTACCATTCCAAAACTTAATCATGTGGTAATGCAACACATCGCATTTTATAGCAAGACATAGAAGGCAATAGAATACAAACCTTTTACCTTTCCATGCTTCGCAATGATCAACAATTGGTAAGGAAATATAAGGAAGAAATATAAGAACCCTCACTTGCATTGTCGAGCAAACATTGTTGCATCTACAAAATACAGGCAAAGAAATATAAGGAAGAACCCTCACTCCAGAATCATTTAATGAGAACTGCCATCAGGTTCCTTAAGAAAAGATTTCCAGTCAAACACAATCCATAGCATCCAAGGCAGAGCACCTGAAATTTTGGTGCAGTATTGCTAAACCATTATTGTACAGCATGCGGTGTAAGCTCACATGTCAATTTTACACCACAAGTTCACATTTCAAATTTGCCTTGCATCTCAAACACACTGAACTTCTACATACCTATTTAGTTTCTTATCAGGTATACGTGTCACCCATCTAAGTGATGACAGGAGAAGGCTCACTGCAACTTTGCACTAAATAAGTATGCTTTCTACTGATTATGAAGAAGCCAAAAACTAAACACTTAAGTTCTGTCATTGCTCTATATCTTCTACACTGTGAAATTTTTTACGTACGCTATGGCCTCCAAACAAAGGAAAATTTGTTGGTTTAGACACAACCTACAAAAGCATCCAAGACAACTGTATTTAAACTGAAAGTAGGCACAATAATAATATAGAAACAAATTGGTACCACGAAGATCATAGTATTTAGAAATGTAGACCTGAAAAACATGTTGCGTTGACTGGCTCTTTCTTTTTGCAACAACTCACATGAGCAGCTCCATGTTAGCGAGGTAAAATTTTAATTTCAGTGTATATAAAATACATAAGAATGTTAGGCGAGGTCACCCAGAGCTAGAGTATAAGCATAGCCGCAAACCTTTCTATGAATCAAGATTAAGGGAAAATGAAACAGAAGGACCAAAGAAAGGATATCAACCAAAATACCTTGATATTGTAACACAGTTGTACACGACAAACTGACGTTATGGATAATAATTTAGAAACGATCCACTCAATCCACTACTGAAATAGGTTCCTGGAGGAGAAAAGGTTGATAAACAGCAATCAGCCTCTAAACTATTGTACCAGGGAAAGCACAACTATAACACATTAGATCTATTTTTAAGGTAGATTTTCAGTATTTTTACTACTACTAATCAGCTATTTATATTAAATGAAATCTGACCTAGCCCTGAAAAGATTAATATCTGGAAACCATAAGAGGACAAATTCGGTTTTTGAACCACGTGCTCACCAGCTGCTGAGGGAAGATTACTGCAACTTTTGTTTACCTGGGCCAATAAGATGTTAAGTTTCCCACTATAGTTCAAGGAGTGGAACACATCACCATGACCTGGAGAATACCTTCAAATAAAAAATAACAATGGTCAGCTCGGACCTCTGCATTTTTTGAGAAAAAATATAGTGGTGTATGGTTCAAACTATATCTGAAAGTTTTTCATCACGAACGATCTAAGAAGCAAGTTGAGGTCTCATAGGGAGTAGTCACTGAAAGAATATTGCGACCCTATAACAGCACAAGAGAGCAAGCTAACCATGCATCCATCTCAGTTTCACTTTGTTTGGAAGTGGCAAGAAATTTTCAGTAACAGTGCAAGGGAATTGGCTATGCAGAAGAGAATGCAAATTATCAACCAATACTGCTTGTCATGCAAAAACGCCACATAATTAAAACAAACGAAGTATACCAAAACGGGCCTCGAGCCTGATTGAAAGTGCGAATTTCAATGTTGGAGTTGGAATACTCCTCAACGATCTTCAGGGAGAAGAAAAGGAAGCGGCAAGCATATTAGTACACTGCTAAGGCGCCATAAAAACAGAGACATGTCTGAGCATTATCACCTCTGGCAAAGACAGAAGCATGATTTTTCTGCTGCTTGTTTGCTTTACCCAGCTACATATATGGCACTTTAATTCTCCTTTCTGCACAAGGTTGAGTACAACTAATTCGTCAGTAAAACAGGTGTAGACGCAAACTATCAAGCACATGATGTGCGCCCGTGCTGCTCCGTGGCTGGCCCGCCGCTGGCTCCTCCAGCCCCTGCGCCGCCCCAGCTGCGCCACGCTGCAGCACGAACGGTGAGGACCACGAGCTAGAGCAGACAGAAGAGGGAGGGGAATAACGGCTTGCCTGCTACTCCTCCACACCGGTCGCCTGTGCAGCGTGACCGCGGCCGTTTTGCTCGACGTCTGGTTCTCCTCGGCGGTTGCGCTGGGCGTGGGTGGCCGTGTCGCTCAGCGACCGGGCAACCTGGAGCGGCGGACGAAGGGGCGGCTGGGCGTCGGCGTCCTGGGCGCAGGCGTGCCGGCGTCCGCGGCGCTGGTGGCTGGGCGTCGGCTGCTGGCAGCCTGTGGCGACGGCGGCTGGGCGACCGGACAGGCTGTGGAGGCGGACGAAGGGGCGGCAGCGTGGGCGTCCGCGGAGGGCGACGGCGGCTGGGCGACCGGACAGCGCTGGCGGAGGGCGGCGGGTGTTCGGGAATTAGGCGCCGGGACTTCGGGAATCACAGATTTCGGGTGATCGGCTGTTGGGCCCCTAGCAACCTATCTAGCTCCCTCACACGCTCGCGGACGCTGGCCGTCGCTCACACACACGCGCACGCCGCGGCAACCCGAGGAAGAAAATGAACAGTGGTGGTTGGGCGACGAACGCCGCGGCCGACGTAACGCCCTGTATCTTGGCTGTTTATTAATGCTGAACTGGGCACAGACTGATAGTGATGTACATGGGCGATTGCGATTTATACCCAGCAAACTCACGCACACGATCGCACGAGCCCGCTTCCCTTGCAGCTGATCTCCACGTCCCGCGCAGTCCGGCCTCCACGTCCACGCGACGCGCTCACGTTCCCGACGTCCCTGGCCTCTCCTTGCGCGACCTGATCAGCTCCGCATCACCCATTCACCCGCCATCTCCTATCTTCAGACTTGGTCCAACATGCATGCACGCCACGACTCAACCAACTATGCCTGCATGCACACACGACCTGACTCAAGTCGACGCACACACGCCACGCACACCACGTAGACCCGGCACGCACCACGCCCATCGCGCACGCGCTCGCCCACGCACCCTTGGCCTGATTATTCCTAACATCGGCCGGTAATTTCCCATCCACAATTTCTTTCCTTTATAGTGAAGGTGGGTATAAGGTACAAATGAGTTGAGGAAAAAAAAAACTATCAAAGTGTGAAAACAATTTGTAGCTATTGGTTTTGGCCCTTTCCACCTTTTTATAGACAACTCGCTCTTTTATAGTATACTAGTAATCATGCACGAGCGACACGCTCGAAGGTTTATCAAAAATTCTTAGAAAGAAAATTCATACTATATATTAAAAAAAGATATTTGTGATCCAAGAACACAATTATATAGGAACAGTGTCAACATGAGAGAAAGTGAACAGAAAATGAAATTAATAAATCAAGCTTAGTTGAAAGGGTCTGGGTTCAATATTAATGAAGAAACATGGCTGTGACACAAGTAATACATAGCCTTTTAGTTAATTTTCATCTATAATTATATCACTAAAACCTAGAATATAGTTAACAAATACACAATGTCATCAAAAATTTGAAGACCATTCCAGATCTACATATGGTAAATAAGCAAAAAAGAAATTCAAACAAATTATCCAATTACAGTAACATACGCATAAGTAATGACATATTACAATTAATATGCGATGAACAATCAGTATTACAATTAATGGCTGATATAGACAAGAGAGGTGTAACAATTATTAGACAAGCATTGTCTCTGAAGCCATCGAATTAATTTTCAGCAGATGTTGCTTGGTTACCAACAGAAAGTGCTCGTAAAGTGTTATTTTCTTATGCCGGTGCATCTAAACTTGTTTGCTGCATGAACTCATCCGAAGACAACCAGTGGTGGAAACCCAAGGGAGATCGGGATATGATCTAGACCCTCCAAATTTGACATTTGGTGCGATGCCTGGCCTTATGGCAGAACCCACAAGAGGGAGACCCGCGTCAACCTTCTCATCTTCAGCATGAGCAGACGAGGAAGCGCCTGCCTGTGCAATTCGTCAAAAGTATATTGAAAAACAAGTCAGCACTGTCTAATGAGCTATATAAGCATGTATAATATTGGGAAGCAAAGATATCCATGCACACAAACTCAGAGCTTAGTATGGAATTGCCTTTTACTTCTTTTTTCATTTTGCATGCCAGATTACAGGCAACCAATGCATAAAGAAAAGGCAGTGATCTTCCCAAATAAACTCATCAGAAATTTCGTGACATTCGAATGGCTGTTTCTAAATATATTTCAAACGAGAGTACCAGACATAGGTTACATACTTATATGCAAATCAAGTGTCCAACCGTAGTTTTTTTAAACAAATCTGTTTTTTAGAGGCAAATACATCTTTCTTTGGTTAACAACAGCCATAAAAGTATCACAGAAATTCGGTGCATTGGCTATGGTAGGAGGACGAGAAACCTGAGCTGGAATTTAACATGGCACATGCACTACATTTGATGCTTGTATCGATAACGGGTTTCATGAGCTGGACTCACTTCTTGAGAAACTTGGTTGCCTCTTTCCTTGAAAACCAACAGCAGCAGCAGCAGCGGAGTTTTTCCTATCAGATCCTTGGTTAACAACACAGCCCTTAGCACTGTCTTCAAGCTGTGCAACCAACCAAGAATTTGAGCCTTCTCCTTCTAATCTGCAACATCTTCATTTTCACTGGTTGAACCATCATCTGCACTAATTGAGATGGGTGCATTTTTCGCACCTCCATCAGAGGCTCAGAGCTCTTACTGCGCATCAGGCTGGTGACCAGTTGTCTAGTCCTTCTGAAAGCTTGTCCCTTCAGAAAGCAACTTATGGTTACTCGTCGAGACCGGCTTCTGTTCCTCAGAATTATTTCCACTATTATTTGGCATCCTCCCATCTTGATACCTGGAAAGCTGAGGTTGATAGCTCGCTAATTCAAACATATCCATCAACCACTGGAGCAGAGGAACTTCCTGGTTGTCCCCAGAAGCTCCCAAATTGTGATGCAATAGGGCTGTGCCTCTGTTTACTATTGTGTTCTTGGTTCTCAGTAATTGAATGATGATATTTCCCAAAAGGAGCGTTATGAGTTTGTGAAACACCTTTGCTACTGTTTTCTTCCACTTGGGATTCAGCTTTTGGTTCTAGAGGGGCATCTCTAGGCTTGGCCTTCCCGGATGACCCACCCAAAGACAAGCCCAAACTAAGTTCAAGGCCATTATCATCATCCATTTCTAGTTCTTGGTAACTGAAGCCGTAACAATATGTATTTGTCGTTACAGACTATTTCTTCACACAAAGGCTCATTCTAGAATCACATTCTCAACCAAACAGTTAAAGAATTTTGTATTTGATTTTTTGCATAGTAACTAAAATTCTAGAACATAGTTTGAGGTGGATTTTGTTGGATAGTGTACAAAAACCAAATTCTCAAAATCTCAAGAAACCAAAAACAGCCTTCAAATAACTGAAGAGATCAAGTTTTACCTTTGAAGCCAATAACAATGTTTCCATAATAGGTATTGAACCTGCAGGTTTGGCATAAAATAATTCTGCAAGCAAAAAGAACAAGAACCATTTCAGAGTAAGGATTAATTGATATGATATCAGAACAAGGAACAATGAGCTCTGCAGGCACGACAGCAATGAAAATCAGATCTGCAGTCATGAGGGAGTACCTTGGATTCGATCTCCTCATCCAAGAAAAGTAGATCTATAGGCATGTGCTTTGTTTTTGCGCATCCTAGAAGACAGACAAATACAGCACAACACATTCACACAGGGGCGGTGGAGACAAAGACGGAGTGGTTGATGGACATGCCAAGCTGCAAATCGGATCAGGTCATCGGGAACAGCTGATGCTTCACTTCACACACATTCTCCAAGTTGTACTGGTCCAGCCCGAGGGAAAACTGGACCTCCAGCGACTACGCAGCGGCGGCATGGCCCTGTGGCCACGGCCTACGATAGAAGACAAATGGAGGGCGGATCACCACGGGGATGGGCAGCGGTGGGTTGGTGGTATAGCGGCACCAGGAAACCCTGCCACCAAAATCGAAAGATTAAGACTCTTAGAAGACTTTGCAGCTGCTCAAGAAGAACAGACATAAATAAATAGACCATAAATACAATTCAGTGTTTTGTTCATTTTCAATTAAAGAATCAACCATGCTTACCAAGTTATGAGGAACATCTGCTCACAGGTCAACCGCAGCAGAAACAAAATTTGAAGTAGCCTATTAGCGCAATGACACTCCAACACCCTATTTCAGCCTTGTGGAGACAAACCCGTGCTCCTCCCACTACACATGACAAATTTCCAAGCGATGCACATATTAGCTTAGCTCTCTTTTTCATCACAATACTAATTAGTGCATCAAAAGGTATTCAAGGTCTGTTGAAGCTCAAAGCTCTAGCTCAATCTACATGTCTTCACTCTTTGTGGCAAGTAATCTTGTGGTGTTTTGCCCCGCTAGGGGTTGTAAGAGTCGTCTAGACTCCTTTTTACTCTTCTTAATATAATGATGCGCAATTCTCCTGCGTGTTCGAGAAAAAAAATTCTACATTACTTCTCTTAATTCTTGTTATAATATTAATAAAAAAATTCTTCTCCTAGCGGTCCATTTGGTTGAACAGATTCCATCTTTCTCAACCTGTCAGTGTCAACAGACAACATTCCATCCTTATTCATATCTAGAATTGTACCATGTACTTCTACAGAAATATATATGGTTCCATCTGCATACAGGATTGCAGCATTGCATTCATCCTGAGCAGCGCAAACTGCAAACTAAGATTTAAACCACAAGTCCACAACAGAACGTCAAAATCGCGCCACTGACATGAGATCATCGTGAATTCTAAGTCAACACTTTTATTGAGACAAAATGTGACACAGTTGATGCCATTTGTCCATACCTGGATGAAGAGAAAGGGGTCGGCGACAAAACTGCTGGGGAATCCAGCCTCCGCCATGTTGGCGCACGTCACTACTGGTTCGCCACTGACCATGCTGCTCCACCACCACTGGAGATCCCCCACTGCAGGCACAAAAAACTAACAGCACCACCACCACGAGGAGAGGGAGTTGATTACGTCTTCTATGGGTTTGAGGGGAAAGGAGAGTCCCCGAAGGAAGACGCCAGCGGACCAGGACCCCTCACGCGGGCGCGGCGTGCGTCGCGCGGCGCAGGAGGGCTGCGGCGCCGGCAGCCAGTGGCGGCTTCCGGGCGATGCCGCCCGGGAAGTGGACCACTGCAGCGTCCGCGTCGCCGTGGGCGGGGCGCTGCCGTCCGTGCGGCCGGGGGCGGTGTCCGGCGGCCGAGGCGTGCGTCGCAGGCGGGCTAAGGCACCAGGCGTGCATCGCACGCGGCCGCGACCAATCGTCCACGCCGTGCGGCGGCTGCTGTGTGCGGCGCCATCAGTTGGGGGCTGGGCGCCGGGGTGCGCAAGGGGCTGGGCGCTGGGCGGCGTCGGCGGGCCGACGCGCCGAGCGGCCTCGGCGGGGAGACGCGTCGTGCGGTGGCCGGGCGCAGCGCTGGGGGCATCGGCAGGCGGACGCGCCGGCGTGCGGTGGCCGGGCGCTGGCCGCTGGGCGCAGGAGGCCGTGGCGTTGGGCGACGGGAGCAGGAGGATGGGGCGTTGGGCGACGGGGGCTGGCGCAAGGGCCGCAGGGGCCAGGTCGACGCGTCACGTGTGCCTAGGCGGTAGGATTAGGAAGGTAATTCTCCGATCCACAATTTGCTCTCCTGAATAAATCAATGATTCAAGGGTGGGTATAGGGTATGATTTAGGTGTGAAAAAAATTAATGAATGGGCAGAAACATTTTACAACTATTGGTTTTTGGCTTTTCCCACCCCCTTCCAACCTTCTCATGTCTGCGCAGTGGGACCAGTGTGAGGGGTATAGGTTTGCTTTCGTAGGTAAAAAACGTTTAGCACAAACTCGCTCTTTTATAGTGTAGATATAGATATAATTGCATCTACTCTTGGCTCTTGTCATGGTCTGAAAATAGGTGTATCCTGTGATCCATCCACGTCGTCCAAAGCAATCAGGGTCCGAGGTAGAGGTGATCTGGAAGCTTGGGCCTAGGGATAGCCTGGAGAGGGTGTTTACGCGACACGGCTATCCCGTACTTCTCCTCCATGCTGAGCTCCTCCGACGCCACGCCGTCGGGGAGCCTCCACTCGTAGCCGTGCAGCAGGTTGGCCAGGAGCAGCTGCACCATCCCGAGCCCTAGGCTGTAGGCAGGGCACATCCGGCGGCCGGATCCGTACGGCAGCAGCTGGAGGTCCTGGCCCTTAACGTCCACCGCCGCCGCCTTGCCGTCGTCGTCGACGAAGCGCTCCGGCCGGAACTCGCCGGCGTCATCGCCCCACACGGCCGGGTCCCGGCTGATGGCCCAGACGTTGACGAGCACGCGCGTGCCCGCCGGGATGTCGCAGCCGGACACGGACGTGGGCTCCCGGGACACCCGCGGGACCAGGAGCGGCGCCACCGGGTGCAGCCGCATCGCCTCCTTCACGATGGCTTCCAGGTAAGGCAGGCTCGGCATGTCGCCCTCGCCGACGAGCCGGTCGCGGCCCACCATGCGGTCCAGCTCCTCATTGACCTTGGCGATGACGTTGGGGTGCCTCAGCAACGCCGACATGGCCCACTCCACTGTCATAGCCGTGGTGTCTGTGCCGCCGGTGATGAGCTCCTGGTGCAATGCATCGCCATCGCCATGCATGGTTCGGATTAATGTCGTTCTTTACACGCACGCACGCACAGACATCACACAGTCACGAATACAACATACCAGAACGGATGCCTTCAAGTCGTTGCGGTTGATGGAGACCTCGAGGGTGGGGTCGTCGGCGAGCTGCAGCAGCAGGTCGACCATGTCCCTGGGCACGAACGCCTCGCCATCGCGCCGCCGCCGGTCCTCGTGCTCCTGCACGACGTGCTCGAGGAACCTGTCGAACATCTCACCCAGCCGCTTCATCCGGGCGACATACCCGTGCGGGTCCAGCCAGCCGAGCCACGGCACCATGTCCCCGACGTGGAGCACGCCGTTGAGGAAGACGAACTCCTCGATCATCCTCCTGAACTCCTCGGGCGTCTGCGTCTCCACCGCCGCGCCGTCGCCGACATACTTCTTGCCCAGCACCATGCGCGAGATGACGTTGATCGTGACCATGAGCAGGTGGTCCTTGAACACCACCACCGCCGCGCCACCGTCGTCGGCAGTCAGACGCAGGTTGCGCAGCATGGCGCGCACCTCCTCGGTGCGGACACGCTCCGTGAGCCGGAGCTGCCGCGCACTGAGGAGCTCCGTGAGCCACAGCTTGTGGAGCTGCCGCCAGTACGCGCCGTAGTGGGACCACAGCATGCCGAAGCAGTTGTTGTTAGGTTTAATCTCACATCGGTAATTGATGGTGGGAGAGCACGACATATAAAGCGGGGGGCAGCTCTCACCTAACGGACTAGTCTTTTGGGCTGAGTTAGGCCTGTAGGCTTTATGTGTCGGGAACTCCGGTATATGGGTCTGGTGGGCCGCGGCTCATGGGCGCCAAGCGAGTCAGGCCGGATGCCGCTACGCCACTCTAACAAGTGGTATCAGAGCCCATGGTTGTAAACCTGGAAAATCTCGATGTGTCACTGGTGACGGGGGAATCTGTGGAGGTCTTCGATAGGTCACATGTGCGGTGTGCCGGGAGATGTGGACTCGTGTCAGCGGTATGGGAGACGTTTCGGGAGGTCACATATGCGGTGTGACGGAAGCGTGGAACCGATGTGTGACGGGGGAGATTGTTAGGTTTAGTCCCACATCGGTAATTGATGGTGGGAGAGCACGACATATAAGGCGGGGGCAGCCCTCACCTAACGGACTAGTCTTTTGGGCTGAGTTAGGCCTGTGAGCTTTATGTGCCGGGGACTCCAGTATATGGGTCTGGTGGGCCGCGGCTCGTGGGCGCCAAGCGAGTCGGGCCGGATGCCGCTGCGCCACTCTAACAGTTGTAGATGGTGTGCTTGCCGCAGGCCAGCCGGGGCCGGTCCAAGAAGGCCAGGTCGTGGGTCCGGAGGAAGAACTCCGCCCCCTCAACGGAGGAGCCCACGACGGCGGGGAAGGAGCCGAAGCGAGGGACATGAGGGGGCCATACCGCTTCGAGAGCTCATGGATGGAGCGGTGCGGTAGCGGGCCGATCAGGTTCAGGTTGCCGATCACCGGCAGCGGCCGAGGTCCCGGCGGCAGGTTCTGCTTCTGCCGGTGGCCACGACGGAGAACGACGACGGTCGTGATCAGGAAGAGCGCGGTGGTCAGAAAGACCGCCGACGCCCATGGTGGTGGTGGTGGGACTGCTTTCATTGAAACATGAAAACTACTACTAAGTACGTGAAGGACCGATAAAGACTAGTGTGGCAGCCTGACAGCCTTGGAATTGGACGTTCAATTCAACCTCCCTCGAGTCCGTCCAATACTCCAATCCGATCATGCTGCGCCTGCGTCTCTGCCAGCTCCAAGATTCCCCGCAACTTCCAAGGACATCGGCAGTCATTGACTTTTCTTTATAAAAATCGTGAGAAAACTCCGAAAGTATTTCCATCACCTAACCCCTCCAGCGGGCAGCGGCACCACGGACCATGGCGGCTGTCACAAGCAATGGGGCCGTAAAGTCTTATACAACCGGCCGGCCACGCTCTTTAATTTCTCTTTGCTTTTAAGTTCTAACAACCGGATTGAAAATAAAAGGAAAAACTCTCAATTAGTTTGACCACTTTTGACCAGCTAAAATTTTGACAGCCGGAACGATGGAATTAGGGAGGAACTAAAAATACACAGGTTGTTAAAATTTGAACTCCCTACGACTTTCGTTTAAGAAGTTTTTCAACTTTATAAATTTATTAAAAAGTGTATCTTCTGGCTACTTTCCTGCGACGTTCAAAATATTTCAAAGGTCTACAACTTTTACATATAAAGTTTTGGATGAACAGGTCATTATCACAACATAAATTTGAAATTACTACAAACTCAAATTCTGTCCAGTTTTTTTATTCATAATTGAGGGGGGTTCAAACACATATCAGATGTGTGTGTGTGTGTATTTGCTAGTAGTAATATAATATAAAAAAAGTCATCCTAGAGTCTAAAATTTGTCAAAAAAACAAGTCATCATATATACTACGGTACTAATTGATTAAATGTGTTACCTAAATATTCTAAACATATGGTATTAATAGATTGATTCTATACTAAAAATAAAAGCCGAACAATATGTTGCATGTGTCCCTTTCTTTATTTAATGCGCAATCTATATTTTCTATCCTAGCTACAAGAAGGGTATCATAGTTGTTGCCGCGGTTTAGGGCCAATCACCAATGAAACCCTAGAGCCTCCCTGCGATGAGCAAGAGGGCTCGGGGGTTCTGTTGCCGCCGCCGGACTATCCGATAGGGGTCACGCAGACTGTCCGGTGGAGACAGGAGCTCTCGGTAGACCTAGATCCAATCTCCTAGGAGGGACCCCGTCGGGGAAGAAGGGTGCTAGGGTTGCCCTAGCGTCGCCAGGCCACCTAGGACGTCTCAAGTCGACATAGAGCCGAAGAGAGGTTAGGGTTTGAGGGAAGAATTATGGTTAGGGCAAATAGAGGTAGATGAAAATAAAGGTAAAAGTAATGTTGTGTCGATTGGGTGATGCCTCAATCGGCCTTGTCCCTTTATATTTATAGGGAGGGAGGTCTTGTACGAGCTAAATCTGACGAAAGATCACGAGAATCTAGGAATTCCCCTTGGACTTGTGTATACCGGACTATCTGATACACCCCACCGCAGGCAGCCTGTGCAGACCTGCCCATTTTGGTACTCAACACATGCCCCTGCCTTTTGGCGAAGGTCATAAGACCATCCCCAATGGGGATGAGTAAAACCATTGCCTATCCCTATTCATCCACTATTCCAACTACCCCTCTGTCTACAGTAGCGCTATAGTGTCAAACAATGTTATAGTCAGTCATTTTTACTCCACCATTGAGGATAGCCTAAGCCAAAAGCACCAGTAGGACTTGTACAATCTCAAGATACCAACAAATTTTGACAATATACATTAAACTCGAAATAACCAGCTGTTGTAATTCCAGCTTGGTTAATTCCAGCTGTTGCCTGTTGGTTGTGGTCTATATTCAGCACAGTGAGAGCGAGGAAATGCTATTCCATGGCTGCTATTTGTTGATTTCCCAATGCATTCGGGGATGTTTCCTTGCGGCCGTGATGTTTGCTTATATGGATGGTCAAGAATCATTTGGTTTCGATACAGCAGAACACTTGAGTCCAGGCAACCAGAATTGCAAGATCATAATCAGTTCTAATTATTGTTGTGTGCCATCACAGGGATCGGTTATGTTGGTGTGGGATGAGCTAGTTATTTTGATTGTCGTCTCTAAATTGGGAAGCACACCTCATGAGGCAACAATGTTATGTATTATGTTCCCAGTTCAAAAGAAGCACCATATGCTCCTTGGTCCTTGCAACTCTGATTGGTCTCTATATCATCCTAATCTTGGCTGGGTGCAGTATGAAGGACAGACTCCTTTTTGGCATTCAGATACCTCCTTGGCCAGCTTGTCGCCACTACTCGATGTGTGAGTTTGAGAAAAGCTAAGGGCGTTTTTCATAATTTCTACGTGCACAATCTGGTGCAAGCCATGGAAGACCAGATTGCAGGATTGTAAAAATCTAGAACTCCGACTTGTACAATTTGAAATACAGTAGACTTCCCGTTTGGATCCTTTAATTTACCGGCTTGCACTGGCTGGATTATACGAGCCACCCGAATCTAAACAGGGCTAGAAGGTGATAATTGTGTTAATCCCTCCTCACGTGCTGCAGTTTATTTTTGACACTCTCACGTGCTGCAGTTGGATGACAGGTCAACGGTGGCCGGAGGAGATAGCCGCCGGGGCTGCTGGCTACTACGCTTGTTACGTGAAAAAAAAAATATCCAAACGTCATTTTAGCTAGGGTTAATATATTTTTTTCCATCGTTAAGTTAACAACTTATCCTAAAATCTGACGTCAGTGGCACATAGGCCGAGTGTAATAAAGGTGCAGCATAAATTTTTGTGGCAGCTTTGGAATTATGATATTTTTTAGGCACATGAGGACATGTTCGGTGCAACTGAAGGAATGGTGCAACGTACAACCCAATTACAAAAATGTTTCAAAAAATTTTAAAAAAAAACATAAATGTACAACTCAGCCTACCCCATCTATATATAAAATTTCATGATCAAATTCATCTCACTGATGTAAACATGTCAAAGATACATATGACGAAAGCTCAAATCAAGATGAAGACTAAAGTCCAATTGGAGTTGGAGTTCGATTTATTCTCGTCACCTGTTCGGACTGCAGGACCAGGTCTCATTAAAACGGACGCCAAGACCACATACGGGCTCCGTTTTGAACGTTCTATGTATCATTGGAAATCTAAGAAAATAAGCTTTTCATCCTAGGTGGTCCCACCTCTAAATTTGTTTGGAGTCGACGGAAATCGTCGACGCAAGATGACGTCCGGATTCTGTCCAAACAATGTCAGGCTTGTTTTTGGGCCTGGTGGCCTGGTACTCTAGGGTTGTTCGGCCACCCCCTTGGCCGCCCCCTACACCTCTCCTTTGTATATATTCAGTAGCCGTCATTAGATTAGATGGGTTTTGCTTAAGAGTTTTCTGCAGAGAATATATCTCCGTTCGTGTATCGGTTTGTGAAAACCTAACTTTGTGAGCACAAGTTAATTCTTGATTGCGTTCCATCCTCGTTCTTGCTGGTGTTCTTTCGGTTGCATTGCAGGAATGATAGCCTTCTTGGCGAGGTCGATTGCGCGCGTCACGCGGTCGATAAACATCGGAGCAGTGGTGTAGTGATTGCAAGGATTCGAACCTCTTGGCTCGGAGCCTTCTTTATCAACGTCGAGTTCGACGTATGTCATGGAAGATCGGGTTTACTCTTATCATCTACTCTAGCAGTTAAAAAAACACAAATTTTCTAACAAACAATAAAGTTTAAATGCATCACAAATTTGTTTTTTTTATAACTGGTAGAATAGGACGAATTTGATCATGAAATTTTATATATAGATGTGGTAGGCTAAGATGTACATTCATGATTTTTTACAGAATGTTTTGAAACTTTTTTAGTTAGGTTGTATGGTGGTTGTACCATTTTCTCGATTGCACCGGATACGTTGCCCATGAAGAATATAAACAAAAGGCCTGATGTAGTCTTTCCTTACGTGTTCTTACGAGGACGATTTTTCTCAAACTTTAATCATTTGTTTTACTAACAAACATATATAAATATTTAGAAATAAAATTCATGCTTAAAGTAATTCTAATAATAAACAAATAATAATGTAAAATACAGATTACTCCACTTCAGTCGCCTGATATTTGTCAATCCATCAGTTAAATTGTTTTTGTATATGTTTTGTGTCTGTTTTGTTAAATTACTACATAGCTATACAAAAATTACTATATATTGTTGCATCGTAATTTTTTTATAAAATTTTATGTAATTTTGATATGTGACTGATGGATTGAATTTACCAGTCACCTAGGTGGTATAAAATGTGACTGATATATTGATTCCTTCAGTCATCGTAGGAAAGCCGTTAGATGAATATCGGATGGTTATAAAATGCATGTGACTGGTGGAAAGTTAAATATCAATCACCTGATGAGGAGACACACTGTATAAAATATATTTACAAATAATATGTTCTCTGGGCTCCCATATTCTTCCTCTAAATCTTTCTCTAGAGTCCTATATTCGTCGTCTAGGATCTCAGATTCATCTTCTAGGGTTTCATATTTGTCATCTAGAGTCCTATATTCGTCTTCTAGGATTTCATATTCGCCCTCTCCCTCTCCTATATTCGTTCTCTGGGCTCTCATATTCATCCTCTGAGTCTTCCTCTCGAGTACTATACTCTTCCTCTCGGGTCCCATATTCTTTCTCTTGGGTCCGATATCTAAACACTACAAACACTTACTACAGGAACATCACCCAAATAACATTAAGAACGGCTCCAGTTGCGAACCGTTCATGTTGTGCTTAGGGTGGAACCCACGAGATACACCGTTCCTGCTATAAGTTTAGCAGAGGCGGTGCGTGGCACTAACCGCTCCTAAAAATAGCAAGAGCGGTTGAAGCCACGCACCGTTTCTGCTGTTGTCAGTTAGCAGGAACGGTTGGTATAATGCACCGTTCCTGCTGTCTACCCTTGAGCAGAAGCGGTGAACAGAACCGAGCGCTCCTGCTATTTTTTTACAGGAACGGTGCACACTACCAACCGTTCCTGTACTAAAAATAGCAGGAGCGGTGCATCTTATTGACCGTTCCTGCTGTAGGAAGGAAATGTTCACGCCGTATCCAACTCTCTCTCATTCCTCTCGTGCCGTATCAGCTCAAAATTTCCCCTAGATCCAACTCTCTCTCGTTCCAACTCTCTCTCTCTCTCTCACCTCGAGATCCTCCGAACACCGAGCTCAACTCCCCTCCTCCCTCCCCCGTCGCTCTCTTCCTCGGCCGAACTCGTAACTCTCCCGGCTCCTGGCGACGAGGCGTGGTCGCGGATCGAGGAGGAAGCCAAGCTCTGCTGTCTCTCTCCCGGCCGGCAAGGTGTCGCCCGAGCGGTCGGCGGGGTAAGCGCGCCGCAGCACGGCGGCGGCAGGCGGGGCGAGCACGTGGCGGCGACAGGGCCAGCGCATGGCGGAAGCCAGCGCGCGACGCTGCGGCGGGTTGAGCGCGCGGCGGCGTCAGGGCTAGCGCGCGTCGTGGGCTGTGGGGCCCGGACTTCTTTTTATTTTTTTAATACAACAGTAGGAGCGGTTACTAAAATCCTCAACAGGAGCGGTGCATAACTTCCACCGTTCCTGCTAAGACTTTTACAGGAGCGCTCCTACAGTGGGTGCCGCTACAGGAACCCACGAGTAGAAACACTTCGCAAAACCGTTCTCGTAGGGGTTCTTCCACCATTCCTGTTGCAAGTTACTGTAGTAGTGAAATTTAACAATTTATGAACACTTTTTATCTTTTTTTTTTTACCGTGGATCGTCAAAATAAGAAAAAAAAAAGTATTTCTACGTAAAACACCCATAAAGGGTATTTCAATTTCCAAACAGGATATTAGCTTTTAGTTTCTGTATTCCGTGCATTCGGGTCAATCGTCATGTGTTTATGCTTGCAAGTCAAGGACACCGTCAAAATGCTTATAGTACATGCTAGTATATATTATCAACTGCGTATGATCCATGATGTACTTATAATACATGCTATGGTTTATCTTCGTCGGAAACCAAACCGTTGTTATTTTCATCCGTCCTTATAAATTAAGTAATACAGAAACTGTGTAGATTGGCATCCATTTAATTTATTCAGCTTAGTTAAAAAAATTGGCCAAAGGGCAACCGGAAAAGAACGGGGAGTGAAGCGATGAAGCTTCCTGACTCCTGAGGAAGAGAGATTCCGGCTGCTGCATCTCCAATAGCTCCGATCCTTCACTATGGCCCTTGAAGACACTTACGAAGATGTTTGCATCAAGTTCCTTGCGATCCATGGCAGGGGGAGGTATTTAGGTAACGGTCTACGACATGGGGAGGTTCTTAGTACCTGGTGGCGATGTCGGAATAAGATCCTCCACTGCAGTTGTATGTCTGACATGTGGGCCTGCTGAGTGTGGGGTTCACACGTCAATGACTCAAAACTATAGGTGGAGTTACTGCAGAGGAGCTGGTTCCGCCGCCGATGTCCTCGAAAGCATCTTCGCTGCAGTACTGCAAGGTGACTCACTATGGACCCCACGCTAGTCGGAGTACATGGCAGCACCGCAGCAGCCAGCAGGTCAAGTCCGGCTGCAGTACTGCGCGACTTGTCGTTCCAATGTTCTCGGCACGGCCGTTGGGGGCACCTAACGCGTGACGCAGGCGCAGAATGGCCGGCTTGGACGGACTCGACCATCATCGCTCAGGTTGAATTGACCTTCCAAGTCCAAGTTGCGAGCCTGAAACTCCACTCTTCATCAGCCCTTTGCTCCTGCCGTCCTGCGCGCGTAGTAGTAGCTACTACTAGTAGTTTTCAGGCTTCAATGGAGGTAGCAGCAGCACCACCACCATGGCCGTGGGCGTCGTCCTCGTCCCTCGTAGTCCTGCTGGCCACCGCGCTCTTCCTGATCGTCGTTCTCCATCGCCACAACAGGCGGAAGCACAACCTGCCGCCGGGGCCTCAGCCGCTGCCGGTGATCGGCAACCTGAACCTGATCGGCCCGCTGCCGTACCGCTCCATCCATGAGCTCTCGAAGCGGTACGGCCCGCTCATGTCTCTCCGCTTCGGCTCCTTCCCCGCCGTCGTGGGCTCCTCCGTGGAGGCGGCGGAGTTCTTCCTCCGGACCCACGACCTGGCCTTCCTGGACCGGCCCCGGCTGGCCTGCGGCAAGCACACCGTCTACAACTACTCCGGCATGATGTGGTCCCACTACGGCGCGTACTGGCGGCAGCTCCGCAAGCTGTGGCTGACGGAGCTCCTCAGCGCGCGGCAGCTCCGGCTCACGGAACGCGTCCGCGCCGAGGAGGTGCGCGCCATGCTGCGCGACCTCCGGCGGCCGACAGCGGCGGCGGTGGTGCTCAAGGACCACCTGCTCATGGTCACGCTCAACGTCATCTCGCGCATGGTGCTGGGCAAGAAGTATGTCGTCGGCGATGACGACGGCAGCGGCGCGGCGGTGGTGACGCCCGAGGAGTTCAGGTGGATGATCGAGGAGATCTTCTTCCTCAACGGCGTGCTCAACGTCGGGGACATGGTGCCGTGGCTCGGCTGGTTGGACCCTCACGGGTACGTCGGCCGGATGAAGCGGCTGGCAAAGATGTTCGACCGGTTCGTCGAGCACGTCCTGCAGGAGCACGAGGACCGGCGGCGGCGCGAAGGCGAGGCGTTCGTCCCCAGGGACATGGTCGACCTGCTGCTGCAGCTCGCCGACGACCCCACCCTCGAGGTCCCCATCGACCGCGACGGCGTCAAGGCATCAGTCCTGGTATATATGCGTTTCGTCCTCTCCTCCGCTCCGCTCCGATCGATCAGGCAGTACCGTGACAAAGAAAGAGATTATGAACTAATTAACTGCATCGATCAGGAGCTGATCACCGGCGGCACAGAGACCACGGCGGTGACAGTGGAGTGGGCCATGTCGGAGCTGCTGAGGCACCCCCACGTCCTCGGCAAGGCCACGGCGGAGCTGGACCGCGTGGTGGTGGGCCGCGACCGGCTCGTCAGTGAGGGCGACATCCCGAGCCTGCCGTACCTGGAAGCCATCGTGAAGGAGTCGATGCGGCTGCACCCGGCGGGGCCGTTCCTGGCTCCGCGGGTGTCCCGTGAGGCCACGTCCTTGGCCGGCTACGACATCCCGGTGGGCACGCGCGTGCTCCTCAACGTCTGGGCCATCGGCCGGGACCCTGCCGTGTGGGGCGACGACGCCAGCGAGTTCCGGCCGGAGCGTTTCGTCGACGATGACGGGATCAGCGGCGGCGGCAAGGCGGTGGGGGTGGATGTCAAGGGCCAGGACCTCCAGCTGCTGCCGTTCGGGTCTGGCCGCCGGATGTGCCCCGCCCATGGCCTAGGGCTCAGGATGGTGCTGCTGCTCCTGGCCAACCTGCTGCACGCCTACGCGTGGAGGTTCCCCGACGGCGTGCTGCCGGAGGAGCTCAGCATGGAGGAGAAGTACGGGATGTCCATGTCGCGCAAACACCCTCTTCAGGCTATCCCTGAGCCCAAGCTTGCAGATCACCTCGACCTGGGGGCCTGATGTCTGTGTGTTGCAGCGGGGGAGGAGAAATAAGATATTTATACAGAAAAGCTAAATTGCACCAGGTTGTTTTTAAGTCGTCTGTTATCTTGATGGCCAGCGTCAGATGTGAGCTGCTGTATCTGTATGTTTTTTGCGTGTTGCTTTTGTTGACCGGCAAATGGGGTTAGTTTGTCAGTCTGTGCTTTGAGCCATTGGGACCGCTGCTTTCCTTTCGGGCTGCTGTAGCCGCAACTGTAGGTCATTTGATCGTCTTCTTGTGTCCTAACGAGATGCACTACTTTGGGGTGATTTCCATGCATGTTATTCTATAATTTTAACTACAGTATAATTATAGTGTGTTACCTATATAATTACATTCTAGAAACTTTTGTTCCTATTTTCTTTGCTACTTATTAAGTACTCGAGGAATCCTTCACGCGTTCTGGCGGGGAGCGTTCTGCCGGGGAGGGTAACTGCCCCCGCCGTCGTACGTCGCGTCGTGGGCTCGTGGCCCCGTTTGCCCATTCTCACTCAGTTTTTTCTCGCGTTGACGGGTGGACCCTGGCAGGGAGAAACTCCCTTGGCTCTCACCATCGTTCGTGTTCCAGGAACTCGCTTCGCCGCTCGAGCCAATTCGTCCGCCGCCAATTCGTTCGCCGCCTGCCGCCCCTTACTCACCATGCATCTCCATTGGTAACCCTAAGCCCCACCCTAACTCTTGCATCCTCCGCCTCTGGAACGCTGAAACTGCCTGGGACTACGAACGGAACAATCAACGGAGGAGAGCAAGTGCAGCCATCCACCAGATCGAAACGATCAGGAGCCGTATGGTGTGTGCCATGTCAGCAGGTTCGTCTCCCCCTCGCAGTGACGCAGTCCGAATCACCCCTAACATGTGTTTCTGATTGATCAATTGTGTGCTTATTAGGTTTCTCGATTGTGTTTCTAATTTATCGATTGTGTGCTTAGGTTTCTCGATCCATCCAGATGACGTCTTTGGAACTGCCGATTAGGAAACAACGTTTTAGTTCTGATCTCCTCAGCCTGACAACACATCACAAGATGTTATATCCCTCAGCCTGACAATACATCGCAAGACGTTATATTCTGACGTCTTTTCGGTTCATCTGGTCGCCGGCGCTGTTCGTCGCCAGTCGCGAAGTCACCAGGTGCACAACTGCAGATTGACTGGGATGCCACCAGGGGTACCTTGATTTGGACGAAGTTGACTGAAACAATCGATTAGAACACGAGGTCATCAGGTCAGATGCTGAACGTTGCTATGTTGCGACCGCCCAACTCATATTCTTAGTATTTCGTAGTGGCCGGCGCTCAGTACATCAGCTGCACATGTTAGGATGTACCGTCCACCATGTGCCAAAATTAAATCAAGATTGCTTGTCTAATTATCACATTACACCTATCAATCACGTAGGCTTGCTAGAGAGCAGAGCTCAAGGACGTGCGCTGTGGCGAAGCCAGAAACTTGAATATTTCATTATTAGGATGGCCAATAGCATTAAATTTTTAAACTTTATTTAAATTTTAAAAATTTTAGTGTAAAATTTTCGGCCATAGGGCGGCCTTGGCCCCTCCCCGCCCCTCCCTGTCTCCGCCTCTGGACGTGCTCTTCCATCACCCATGGGCCTCCAAGCTCCAGCAGCCATCAATGCCTCAAAGGTATGCTTTCTTCTTCAGTTCTCTCATACTGTTTTACATGTATTATAGTCTCTACTTTTTTATTACTTATATTAAGAACAATGATTATTTACTACATTTGTTTTACAGGACGTCTTATAAGAACAATTAAATTGAGACAATTACATATAAAAAATGTCTAAATATACTCACAAACATCTAAGACGGATCTTATACTCTAGGTGTCTCATATAGTTACATTAACATAGACGGTTTATAGTAATGAACTGTCTTAAATTAATATGAAACATTTATTTTTATATAACCGTCTCAAAACATATTTCTTTTTAAGACGGTTGTCCAAACAACTGCCTTATCTTGCTCGACACCACATGATAGAAGACACTTCTCTAAAATGTACTTGTATCCGTTTTAAAAAGTACGTCTTATATTAACATATCTGTAATAGTGATGGTCAAACAGGATCTGAACAATATTTGATAAAAGAGCCGCAATACATAAAAACCGCATCAGGTATTGAGTCTATACATACCAACACAACACACAAAAATCATTATAGTTTCTGAAGTAATTAGCTAACCTTTCGTGGTTCAATAATAGATGGGGATGTTGCATGCAATAAGGAAAATATGGCATATCAGAGCCACGAACGCATCACCATAGGTACATGTTCTAAGCATTTTCTTTCCTGACATATTTAATTTTCTAGGTTTTCACATTTCAGTAACACAACATGTATTCCATTCTAGGAAAGACAAATGTTCACATACAACAATTAACAATTGAGCAGATTGAAGCAAGACGTGCAAATGATACGGCACGTTATGTGAATTTAGCACCCGGTCAGAGACGAGCAATACATGATCGTCAGAGGATGCTCTATGCAAATATGACATCCGAGCAGAAACAAACAAAGAGAGACCGTGAAAAAGCATGACTTGTGTTGCGACGTAATACTCTAGGTAAGGAATTCATTGCAATGATGAACCCTATGTATAATGCATCGGATTCAGACGGAAAAGGACTTTTTCAAAGAGCTATTTCTGAGTTCACTTAAAGTTGAAGCATGTTCATTATGTTCTGAGAGTGTATTTTCCTACGATGAGCATATATTTATGGTTTCTTTATGACACTATTGAGAATTAATTTTATGGTTCAAAATGACACTACTGTTGCTCAGTTAGTAAGCATTTGATCATTGATTACCTTTGCGGTGCCTCAATTGTTGCATTTGCAAGAGTATTGTGTTTGGTTTTGTTGTATCCAGCTTCACATAATTGTATTCTCCATCAGTATGGTTTAGATTAATAAACCAGTGTTGCATAAAACGCTACTATTTAGATGCATTGATACAGAAACTCATATATGTTGTTTTCTTGTGTATGACACTAGAAGAAAAATTTTGCGTACCATGTCCTAGATGAACAATCCCACATGTGCACTTAAAAAATACACGAGAACTAATAGATTGCAATTGCGCTTAGGGAAGAATTGTACCTCCTTTTTCTATGATAGATTAATGATCACATTTTTATCATTGCCTTTTGTGTATCATTTACCACAATTCATGGAAATTGCCAAACAAAATTATACTTAATGCATAGTACTAGAGAATTGTCGTTATAGATTCAATTAGTACTGACAGGATACAAAAGCATGCTCATTGCCACTTCAATGACATCAACCTGAAGCTATTGTTCAAGAGGAGATGCTCAAGGAGAACAAAGACAAACCAGCGTGCGGTGCATATTTGTATTCAAGTGAGGCTTGTGTTGTCTCCCGTTGCAACGCACGGGCATAGACCTAGTTAAAATATAAGTAGCATGTTATGTAGATAAAATGTGATTTCATTTTTCTTGACCACTGATACTTTTATGGCGCGCGCACATTGTATATATGTAATTTTTTTACGGTTTGTGGCACCAGCCATTACAGTGTGTAACCACTGTAATTACAGTGTAGTATAGTATGCACTGTTATATTTTTTAATAAAAAAACGAACATGGTTGTTTCCGTTTTTGCAAATATAATTAGCAGGAAATAGGTAAATGTGATTAGCTTTTTTTTAACATTTAAAATTTTTGAAACAGACACCGTAGTTACAGAGGTTTATAGATGTGAACTTTTTATAGTGTGTTGTCACCTTAATTAGTCGCCATTATACATATTGATAGTAAATATATGGGGGAGCCTCCAACGGCTCTGTGGAGGTGGAGTGCTGCGCCAAGTTCAAGGAGCTCAACGCGGAGAACCTCAAGGTGCTGTGCGCCGCGCTGGAGAAGGAGGTGCCGTGGTAGAGGGAGGTCGTCCTCGAGGTCGCGAGCACGGTCCTGCAGTACCGATCGGGGATCGCCAAGCGGCGCAACAAGTTGAGGTCGATGACGGACGGTGCCAAGGACTGTTCTTGGGTGCCAAGGAGGTGCAGAACCAGAGAGGTACTTGTGAGCTATGTTGATTCAGATTATGCTGCTGATTTAGACAAGAGTTGTGAGCTATGTTGATTCAGATTATGCTGCTGATTTAGACAAGAGTTGTGAGCTATGTTGATTCAGATTATGCTGCTGATTTAGACAAGACAAGATCACTGACAGGTTGTGTGTTCATAGTTAGAGGATGTGCTGTCAGTTGGAGGACTTGTTTATAGCCTACAGTTGCTTTATCTACTACTGAGGCTGAGTTTGTTGCAGTTTGTGATGCTTACAAAGAAGTTGTCCGGTTGAAAGGTCTGTATGCTGAATTTTTTAGAGATACATCTTGCATTAAATTATTTTGTGACAGTCAAAGTGCTATTCACTTTACAAAAGGTCAAATGTTTCATAGAGAATAAAGCACATTGATGTCAAATACCATTTTGTCTGTAAAGTTATTGCAGGGAGCATATTAAAAGTATGCAAGAATAGTATTCATGATAATCCAACAGATACGATGACTAAGCAGAAACATTGTAGCTCTAAAAATGGCTGCTAGCCACACTGCTTCTTATCCTCAGTCTATAGTGCTTTCCCCACGTAACAGGTGCTCGTGAATTTCCGCTGCAATAGTTAGGGCTGAGCATTCGGTCTATTAGGGTAATTCGGTTCGGTCTATTCGGGTTGTACAAATTTCGGGTCTCAGAAATTGTGGATCGAAGTTTCTAAAAAATTTACAGGAACCGAACCCTAATGGACAGAAAATTTCGGTTTGGTTTTTCGGTCCACTAAAATACACGACAATAGATAAGCAAGAAGACGGAAGAGCAACTTCGGCATGGGGTGGATCCGACGAGGCGACGGCGTGGTGTCCCGAAGCGAGAGAAGGAGGCGGCGGTGCCATCCGGCCACGTGGGGAGAAGGCGGTGGTGCCGTCAGGCTGTGCTGGGAGGAGAGCACGGCGTCCCGGTGCGAGGGGAGGAGGCGGCAGCGCCATCCGGATGCGCGGGGAGGAGGCGGCAGCGCGGCATAATGGTGCGAGGGGAGGAGGCACGGCGGCGCGGCGTGGTGGGTGCGGAGGTGCGATGTGGGGAGGAGACGAGGAGTGGAGGATTGAGACGTGGAGTTAGATGAGCCAATTCGTGGTGGGCCTTTTTTAGTTCGGGTCTGTGGGTCTATTCGGGTTCTATGAGCCAGGAATCGAAACGAACCCGAATACCGATCTAAACCATTTTTGGAACCGAAACTGAACCTCGAAAACCGATAGACCGACATTTCGGTCCATTCGATTCGGTTCTGTTCGGTTTTCTCGGGTTAAAAATGCCCAGCCCTAGCAATAGTTCAGCTGCTTTGCAATTCATTAGCATTCTATGATTTGGAGGGATGTCTGCAAGCCACTATATATAAGAACGATACAATCATTTCCAGTGGAGGACCATGGAAGATCGCTACAGGACCTGAACAAGCTGATGACCGGGATGGAGATGTGGAGATGAAGGAGCGCGTCGTGATCTGGAAGCTCGAGCCTGCTGGAGCAACTTCACTCGGAACACACTGTCTTTTGTTATCTAGCTGTAGTTCTGTTATCATTTGTTTGTCGTTGGATGTGTTAGGTCGAGGAGTTAGAGAGGGGTCCCTTTTTGGTTAGATGATCAGAGCCGGGGCAAGAGAGGGGGCTGGTCCTGTGAGCCCACTTTTTTCGAACATGCTTGAACATGTGGATGCTGTTTTATCCTGTATCGTCAAAGGCGCTGGTTTTCAATAAAAACCGAGCGAGAGCCTTTGATCTAGAAAATACAATCATTTCCACGCATGATGCATATGATTGCGCGAGTCGCGTGAGAAGCTAGCAGGATTATGTTACACTAGGTTGATGAGCGCGTTTCGCTGTGCTGCATGGATTTGTGTTGATGGTGGACAATATGGCGCGTGTGCTATGTCGTCATGCTCTGAAAAAAAACCTAGCAAAATACTCTGGTGGCTTCTTGGTCTGATCGAAGAACGTGTTCATGCACCGTGTTTTTTCTTTGGGAGACACTTGCATGTTAGTTTCTATTGTTAAATTGGACTTAGGAATTGTAAAGCAACCCGCAGTGGCCTAAGAGGATTATTAGCACAACGCTCATGCAGCTTCTCTTCCACAACTGCAGCAAGCAGCAGTTTGCGCAAGGCGACAGGGAGAGCCGTGCTGCCATCCACTGTGTCTCACGGCCTAGGCCACGTAGGGACGTCTCCATAGTGTACTTGCTCGCTACAGGTGCTGCCCTGAGAGGCGTCTCCTTGTTTTCTTCAGGCTCCTAGGTTTTAAAAAATCGCTCGATAATCACAATTACTGACCATATCGCTCGATTTTGAGTTGATATTTCGAAAAATATTGGTCCAAAATTCAAACAATTGATTTCGCGTATGTTTGTAATTTAGAGTTTAAATTTTATTTCATTTTATGTTTACTAATATTAGAGGTGGTTATTTTAATTTATTTTATATAGATAATTTATATGTCAATTTAGGTGTTACTTTAATTCATTTTTCACATTGACATGGGTATTTATATGCAAATTTAAGTGTTATTTTAATTCAACTTCTAGAATGGCATAGTGGGCAATTTACATGCAACTTTAGCACGGATTATTTTAACTCATCTTTATAATGGCAAGATGAGTAATTTATATACAAATTTAGAAGTTATTTTAAATCATATTTCATAATGACATGGTGGATAATTTATATGCAAATTTAGGGGTATTTTAATCCATTTTTATAATAGCATGGTGGGTAACTTTTCTAAAAAATATAATAGATCTAATGGCTATTATTAGATGGCTAAATGTTTCTATTTTTTTTAAAAAAAAATTTTAGGGTTTTTCTAATGCTATGGTGAGAATTAACGTGGAGGTTGCAAAAGGATCCTCAAATTAGTAATAATAAGATATGATGGTTCATTTATACATAAAGCGCCCATGGAAAACAGATTAATAGATTAATGCGCATTTTTTAATGCCATAAAATCATATAAACTCCTTTTACATGAAACATTTAACATAACCATATCTTTCATATCTAAATTGAAAGCCCCTACTACTCCTATTTCTCTAGACATACGTGAAGCCATATCATCACATAAACCCAAAATTGCATGTCATGTCACTATCCACTTAGGTTATTCCCAATCCATGGTTTCTTGTCACAATATCCAAAGTTGCCATGTCATATGTTACTATAGATGATACAATTATCCCAATGCATAATATCATGTGTTATTTCGTAATCCCCACGAGACAATTAAATGATAGATGTGCATGAGAGTATGAATTATGGGCCACTTAGATGTTTCAGTTTCCAATGCCTATGATCTCGTGCCCAAACTGTGTCTCCCTCAAGATACTGGTTTATTCTTTCCCCTCTTAACTCACACGCCACATCAGATTTCTATCCTACATGGCATGTATTAAATGCGTATGACACCATGCACTGGGAATAGCCTTAGACCCATATTTATATCTTCAACCGATTTGTTGTGTCTTCATGCATGCATTGTTTTTGTGTGCCGTTATACGCATGGAAGCCACATCATCACATAATCTAATAAATTGCGTGCCACTCAAATTCATGCAGTAATGTGCGTGGAATCTTCAATATATAAATTGGTGTACCTTACTGTCTATTTCTCTTTGATTCGGTAAAACCATGGTACCATCCATTATGATTTGGAAGAATTCACATCATCGACCATCTATTTATTTTTTTCAATGTTTTTATATGGGCATATCACCTATTTATTTTTTCAATGGTTTTTTTGGACATATCATTTATGCATACATGTATTCCTTTTCATAATTTTAGTCTTATGCAATAGTACAAATTCTCCGTAACAACGTACAGGGTATCATCTAGTTTCCATGTACCCGGTGTGCCACTTATTAAGATGACATTTGAGCTAAGAATACGTGGTAAAATAATTCTCAAATGCATTCTATCCAAGATCGTCTGATGTTGTGCATACATCAACAAGCGCCCACCCACCATCTCACACTTGCAATAACTTGCAAGAATCAGCTGGGTACAGAAGCATGATCCTATGAATGCCAGCATATCAATATCCCATTAACATGATCCATTAGCAGGAGTGGTTAACTTAGGAAAAAGGGTTTAGGAAGGCC
The DNA here is from genome assembly GCA_022530915.1 of Paspalum notatum. Lineage (NCBI taxonomy): Eukaryota > Viridiplantae > Streptophyta > Magnoliopsida > Poales > Poaceae > Paspalum > Paspalum notatum. Next base: position 31,567,999 of record CM039689.1, read on the forward strand.
TCAGGTTTGCACGCACCTTCCCGTCCCATCAGACGTCGATGCCGCGCCCCGCACGTTCTGATGCAGATGAGTAGAGCCGCAGTCCTTCCACTGGGGTCGTCCCCTAGCTCGCGCCGCTCATCTTCCGATTCCCAGACCGGCGACCGCCACGCGATGCCAACTCCGCGGTGCTACCCTGCCGCTTGAACAGATCGAATGGTCCCAATCGTTGCGTTCGGAGGTTCAGTGCGCCACGCTAGTCCGCTTGAGTGGTACGCGACCGGAGTACGCTACTTGGCGGACGCGGCGGCGGCCGGCAGTGCGCGCAGGGGAGGATGAACAGGATGCTTGGGCGGCGGAGACGACGGCGGAGGCTGGCCATTTTGGATTTTTGGGTTGGGCCGTTGGGGTTGTTTGGAGTCTTGGACGCTGGGTCCGGCTCGCGATAAGATCCATTCGTCTCGTCCCACCCCAGAGAGTCCAGACTCCAGAGAATGAAGTCGTGGCACCAGCCGCACCGATATATACGCCGCCTTCCCTCACCATCCAAGAATCGCCGCATTGTATAAGATCGCCGACCTGGCTGATCCTGGCCTCGGAGCAGCAGCTAGCATGTCCACTCCACCAGCGTGGTCTTGGCCATCTGGCCCGCCGACTCCCTCGGCGCCTGCTACCTCGCCATCGCGTGCCTCCTCCTCACCCTCTGGCAGCAGCAGCAGCAGCAGCACGTCCGCCTCGTTCTTGTCCTCGCCGTCGCCGCCTGGGTCGCCCGTCCTCGGCAGCGGTGACGCGTGGCCGCAACCACCATCATCGTCCTCGTGCGCGGCGTGCAGGCACCAGCGGCGCAAGTGTCCACCAGACTGCGTCCTGAAGCCCTACTTCCCGAGCCACAAAACCGATAAGTTTCGCGACGCCCTCCGGATGTTCGGCGTCAACAACATGACGCGCATACTCATGCAGGTCCCTGCGGCGAGATGGGACGCGTGCATGCGGTCTATCGTGTACGAGTCCAGAGTGCGCTGGATAGACCCCGTGCGCGGCTGCATCGGAACAATCCAAAATCTGGAAGACCAGCTGATGGACACGGCGGTCGAGCTCGAGCTGCTGACACGGCGGCTGGAGTCCTATCGGCGGCAGGCGGCACACGGCGGCGGCTTCCATCCACCGAACCCTAATGGCGGCGGCGGCGGCGGCCCTCCTCTGGCAGTACAACAACAAGGAGCGGGCGGTGGCCCTCCTTACGCTAATGGCGGCGACGGTGGCCCTCCTCTGGTAGTACCGCAACAAGCGGCGGGCGGTGGCCCTCCTTTGGCAGTACAGCTGCAGTTGGACAAGACGAGCAGCGACATGCTGCCGCAAGCAGGGCGAGCGACTCATTAGGGTTGTGGCTTTGTTATTTGGTTCATTATTTTTGGGTTGCCCAGTTCATCATCCTATGTGTCCCCAGCTAGGTCCAGGGCTCCAGGCGCCAATGTGCATTTGGCCTTGTATTGATTCATTAGCAACCAGTGTATCTATGTATGTATACATAGATATCAAAGAGACATGAACCAGGCCTTTCGGTGGACGTATCCTTTAACTAGACAGTACCTTGCAAGTTGTTGCTGAAATTTTGTAGCGTTGCTATATGTATGGATACTATTAGGCATATAAAACCGTTAGATGACATTATTAATGATGGGTGTTGGTGATGTGGTTTGCGAGTTAGTGGATTCTATGACGATGTGACTTTATGAGATCGCAGAGAAATATAGTAACTAGAGCTAGATATTTAGATACAGAAGATTGGCAGCTATTCTAATTCCAAGAACACACGTTCTCTGGTTACCTCTTCAGTCGCGCTTCTAGTTTGCAACAAGTAGAAAGACTGCGCTGCCACTATGGGTATCTAAAACCTAGTCGCATTTGCTTTGCAACTACTAACGAACTGGAAATCTTCACCAAATACACATGAGAACGTTTTGGACAAGTCCATTCTAAAAAGAGACATGCTGTGCCATGGAGAGTTGGAGACGGTGGCAATGGAAATCTTCACCAAAGTTCTAATAGAATTTGAGTTTAGTTCTTTGCTTGAGTACTGTTTTGCTAGAGTCCCTTTTTGTTTTGTTATTGTGTTTAATTAATTAAGCTGGTGGCTGAATTGGACTGACTCCTTCCTAATTTATAGGTCGTTTGACTTTTTTACACCACATTTTACCTCTCGTCGTATTAAAAAAAATCAAAATTATCATTTATTTTCATTGGTGCTTTAGTTTGCAAAGCATATAATACCATTTAACTATGACTTTAATTTTTTTATATTTTCGTAAATTTTTTAAATAAGATGAGTTGGTCAAACTTAGTATCAAAAAAGTCATACGAACTATAAATTGGGACGGAGGGAATAACAAAGTAGTTGTTTGGTGTGCAAAACCCAAAATATAATTTCCTATTTGCACAACAGTTTTTTAGATAATTTTTGCTAAGAAACATTAGTTGGTCTCTACCGAATAATATATCTACTATGCTCTCTATCTAGCTAGGGCGCCACGTCTAAGAACCAATACACCGCCTATTGAGAAAATGAGAAATCATTACTCAACGGTGGTATGTTCTTATCCAGCATATCTTGAATCCTACTCTCAATTCAGTTTTTCTTTTTTCATTCTCCTCTGCCCTAGATTGAATTGAATGTGTATTGAGCACCTTTTCCCCTAATAGTCTGTTTTTTTCTCCACGCTAATGAACCATGAGTGCGTCAACCACGGCAGGATGCCATGCCACGTCGTGTCAACCGTACCCAATGGAAGGATGCGCTGCCATGCCATTTTGACTTTGTATTCCCGCATGGTGTGTTTGATTGCACCTTCAACTTTTTTCAATATAATCTTCTTCAAAACATGCTCTGATTTGAATATATTTTTTGTGTAACAAAGCATACTCTAAAGGTGAATATAACTGCGCACTAGGGCGACGTTGTTCGAGGTATATTAAGAAAAATATTCAAACTTAGGTAGTACTCCCACCGTCCCAAATTTATAGGTCATTTGACTTTTTTCACATCAAATTTGACCGGCTCATCTTATTTAAAGTATTTGCGAAAACATAGAAAAATTCAATTCATATTGTATGCTATATAAACAAAATCACCATGAAAATAAATGATAATTGTGAAATTTTTTGAATGAAACAAGTGAGTCAAATTTAATGTAAAAAAAAATGCAAATGACGTACAATATTACAGTTTCAAGAGAAGGATATTCTGAATATTTTCAACATATAGGAAACAAAAGAACTGTGTACGCCTAGAACGGGTTTTTTAAAAGAAGGGAAAGCCAATGAAAACTATGGCGTTGTCAGAAAAAAAAAACTATGGCAAAGTTCTGGGCCACAGCCCACAGCGTCACTATCCTGATCTGGGCTCGAAGCCCATGTGCGCGCGCGCGCTCAGTGCTTCGTGGGCTCGTGGCAGCTGCGGCCCCGATCTGCGTGCGTGCTTGTGTACATTGGCTCGCAGGCGCCCGGAGCCCTGGACCCGGGGGGCCGTGGCGCACGCCGGCCGCTGCCGCGTCGCCGTCGGAATCCCAGCGGGGCATGCAGTTACCCGTGCCTGGCCGGACGCGCCGCTCGGCACCTGTCCGTGGCCGGCGATTGCACGGCTCGCCGCAGCCCCGGACTCTGTGAGGCGGAAGGGGTCCGTCCGTCGTCCGTGGACCGCGGCGTCGGCTTCAGGCGCGGTGGCAGCCACGCGAAACGCGGCGGCGACCGGCGAGGCCAGCGCTCTGTGCAGTGACTGTGTCGGCGCGCGCGAGAGCTAGCTGATTTTTCAGGCTCATCATAACACTAACACGAATGGCGCTGGACTGCTGGGGACTCTGCAGCGAGAGTTGTACATCGATCATTGCCGTTGCCGATCGGTCTCGGCCTCCAGTCCACCCGTTTGGCCCTTTTGGTGCACACACACTATAATACGACATGCATGAGCGGTGCGGGGTCGCTTTCCTCCTCTAGAATCCAGCTGTTTCGCTTTCAAAGATGGTCGTATATGCTGCGGAGTCGTTTCAGTATACGTACGGGCTCGAGAAATAAAAACGGCACATGTATCATGTATGTACCCTGCGTCTCGTCATCAAAACTGCCGTCTCTCGTACTACATACGAGGACATGGGCAATTGGCCATGTAATAACAGAGGCGACGACATGTGCATGCATCAAGTAATAACTGTATATATAGGCAGCTAAAGTTTACACTTTGGAGTGGGAATTTACTCTATATAAATATGCTTAATTGTGCCCGCGCATGCATATATATATGAACATTGTACGATATGTAGCAAATCTATGACAGTAGTTGAATAACTTATTCTCTGCACAGGGCGGTTGTTCGAATGGGAAGAGAGGGCCGGGCGGGGGAATGAACGAACTAATAACAAGAAGCAGCAGAACATTTCAACGTGGAGCTACAAGATGGAGTTTAATTAATCGCCCGGCCGAGCCGAAAGCTACGTACGCGCGCGCCACCAGCGATCCCGATCACTCACGACCCTCCCACGTCGACGTTGCAGTCGGCGGGGTGCGTGAACTTGAGGGAGACGGTGGTGTTGACTCCCGCCGGGACCTGGCCGCCGCTCCTGGCGGCGGCGCTGAACGCGAAGGCGCCGCCGACGTCTCCCCCCGTGGCGGCGAGCAGCGCGGGGCAGTTGACGAAGAGGTGGTAGCTGCCGGAGACCCAGCTGCCGACCTTCCACTTGACGAGGCCGTCGACGCGGACGTGGAGCAGCACGTAGCCCGCGGCGATGTCCTGCTTCATGGCGTACGCCACGTACTGCGCCACGGGGACGGCGTCCCCGGACATGACGGGCGACCACACCGACGAGTCCTTGTGGCCCTGGTAGATCGCCGGCAGCGCCACCGGCACCGTCACCGCCTCCTCCCGGTACGTCGTGAACGCGTCCAGCGTCTTGTAGTACACGCCCACGCGGTCGTTCGGGTTCCGCGACGCGATCGTCACCTGATCATGGGGTTGGCGTCAGTCCTGTTGGTTCGTCGTCGGTCGTCGGTCACCGGAATTGTGTCTGCGATATATGGTCGTAGTCTATACCTGGAGGTCGAGGGAGAGCGCGGGGTCGCTGAGGTCGATGGAGCGCAGCTGCACGTCCTGGAGGTAGAAGGAGGGCTTGGAGGGGCGGAGCGCGAGGTAGATGACGAGGACGATGAAGCCGACGACGGCGGCCAGCGTGAGGATGCAGGCGGCGATGGCGCCGCAGCAGCGGCGGAGGACCCAGTCGCGGTGGTGCTTCTCCTTGCCCATGGTTTGGTTTGGTGGTCGTCTGAGCTTGGGAGCTCTGCCCTGCTCTGCTCTCACTGCTCTGCTCGACTGCTCTCGGCGGAGTAGGACTGTGAGGAGTGTGCGCGCATGTGGGGGTGGGCGGTGGGAAGCTAAAGCAGGGGTGGCGGCCTTTTAATTTAATTACTCGCCCGCCCCCAGCAGCAGCAACAACAACTGGACTAAACTAGAAGCGGTATGGTATGGTGTGGGCTTTGTTTTAGGGCAGAGGATGGATGGATCGGCGCGGAGGGGACGGACGACGAAAGGTACAGCTCACCCGTCGAAGATTCTTCCCGCGGGGGGGGGGGGGGGGGGGGGGCCCTTGCGTTGGGCGGACGGCATGGAGATGGAGGTCGCCTACCTGCAGTGCAGGTAGAGAGGAGGAGGCATGTGCAGCTGCGCTTTGAGATTGGCACCGGAAAGAAGATGTTGGTGGCGCCAAGCCAACTGATGAACCCCGCAGCTGCTTCAGGCTCACTCCAATACTCCATCCAGATCTCAGCTGGTCAACTGGGATGATTCTTGAGATCATTAGCTTTTCCGCATGGCATGTGCACGACTCGGGGCCGTACCTCTCCGGCTCCTCCGCAAGCACCGTTGACCCATGTCGCTAAGCTAAATGCCAGCCAGTACATTAGTGCTTATTAGTAGGGATCCCTTATTAGTGTAACGAAATCCTCTGGTCTTTTTTTTTTTGTTGTTGCATAGGGTCGAATCAACCTTTTTAAAAACTTTGGATTGGATGTAAAGCCACTCTAGATTGCCCGGTTTCAAGATTCGGAGCCGAATATCCATCCAGCCCATCTGCTCCGCTCGTACAGTCACGGCAACTGCCATGGTAGTTAATAAGTACTAGTACTGTACTCCAGTTGATACGGTAAAAGCGCGGTACAGTCGTACGATAATACGAAGGCGGAGGCAGCGGCACGCGCGAGAGATTTCGCGTAGATTTGCTCACCCACCCACAGCCACAGGCCACTGCAGCACTGCGAGTCTGCGACTGCGATCTCGAGGGCGTCGGTGACCGCCACAACGGCAACCCCGATCCATCCTATAGGGAGCAGCCGCCGGCCGGCCGGGGGGCGGTCGGAGTCGGAGTAGTGGGGAGGGTTGGTGGCGCGTAACACGCACGCACAGCCCTCTGCCTCCTGCGCGCGACGGTTCCGACGTCGTGTCATCGCACGGGAGCCGGTTGAAATTCTGAGCAACCCGGTTGCCCTTGGCTCGTTCCTTATCTCTCTTATCGCCCTGGTTCGGCGCGCCACCATGTCCCCCTAACAAGCAACTAATCACTTCATCCGATCGCCTCCCTCCATCCCGTGGCCTGCTATCAGAAAACGTCATGGGGGGGGGGGGGGCCGGGCTTATTATAATCCCGGTTTATTTTGTTTTGATCGGAGTATTAGCGTCAAGGGCTGAAGTAATGGCAGTACCTAATCCTGTGGGAGCGATGAAAGCGAACTGTGTCCAGGCCGGCACGGGGGGCCTCGACTCACTGCTGCTGGATAGCATCGTGTGGTATAGCACTATGCACTAAGCACTCGGGCACTGGCCTTCTTTATGGTTATTTTCCCCTTTACCTTAAAAAGTTTTCGGATCAAAAGCACCAAACCACACGCACAAAAAAAAAAGGGGAGGCGCGTGGAAAGGGTTTTTGGTGGATCACTGCATTTAATTTTCGGCCAATCCTACGTAGAGCCCGTGAGTCAGCGTGGCTTTGACAACACAAAAAAAAGGAGAGGACCTCTGCTGCTGGATTAGGGCGCCGAAAAGAACCCCAGCAAAATTACTCACCCCTCTGCCCCCGCTCAAGGTGAGGGAGGGGAAAAGGAACTAGAAGGATGTATGTAGTGGAGGCTCTTGTAACTCTGAATGTACCAATCAAACTACGTACTCCAGCGTATATACGTCAACAGGCAGGATGCGTCATGTACGTACATACGCTACCATACCCTTCCTCTAGGTTAGGACCGATAGCATGCACGGACTGACGGACACACCATTCAGGAGTCATCAGGACCATCGGACCCTCCAAAGTACAGCCTGCGGAGCAGAGCAACTTCTCTTCACCTGTTCTGGCATGCAGCAATTGCAGTGCGGCCGTGCAGGCAAGTGCCCCTCCCGGTCCCGGCTCGCCTCGGCTCTTATTAGCTCAGGACATGTCACCAACCGTCCCATCTTTTTTTTTTTTTTCCTTCTGTTCTGTTCCGTTTGGTGAACGGGGCCAGCATGCACGCCGGTTTACGGTTGGTGCCGCAAAGCTTAGAGAATTATTTGATTGATGGACCTTAAGGCGCTTTCTTCGGCTTTCCTCGCTCCATTATACTGCGCGGGGAAGGTGAGGTGAGGCCGGCCCACAGCGTGTGTGTTGTATATATAGTAGTACGTACTACTGATCATGTAGTTCATGTTCAGGACCATCAGTTGCAGCTAGGCTGCTTCCTCGGTGTCAGTTGTGACCATGTGATGTGAGATGGAGCTGGGTGTTTTCCAACTCCTTGCCCTTTCGTGGCGGGCAAACAGGTGACTAGGGGGTGTTAGGTACCCTTGCCACGTACTGCGTTGCCTAGTTTGGCAAAGATAAATATTGTACATGTATGTTTGGTTTGCTAGCTATCTTTTCTCGATGTTTGAGGTGTCAAGCTTTTTTTTGCTAACTTAGGCTAGCCAAATTGGCTCTCCTGATTCCCTGGCAAACTCTTGAGTCCAGGCTAGGCAAGCCGGCAAGCTCCATGAAGAGATTCGAACGTGCCAAAGGATGGGAGTTTTGTTAAGAGAAGAAATGGCAGCCCACGTCCAAGGCCCCAACCAAGCCCATATCGTTCGCTATTCCCTGGCCCATGGACTGCATTGGGCTACTGGTGTTTCCTTCCTGTCATCCCATGACTCTAACCGTGCGGTTGGTTCAGAGACATTGTGGGATGGGATGGTTCCATCCCTGATTTTTAGAATCGGACCGTCCCATTCTGTGTTTGGTTAGTAGGAATGGAATCATCCTCGTTTTTTGTTTGGTTAAAGAGATAGATTTATATGGGATGGATGGAGTTCTCAGTCCGTTAGCACCGTGAGTAGGGGCCCATCTGGCAGCTCTCACCCTCATCTTCTTCCTCCGACCCGCACCATCGCTTCACTCTCCACCCGGCGCCTCCTCCAACCTCCGCCTGCTCTCCGCTCCGTCGGCGCCGGCGTCGCCGCTCCCCATTCCCCGCTCCGCCCGTGCCACTCCTCCCCGCTCCACCGGTGCCTCGCCTCCCTGCTCCACCGGCGCCCGTCTCCGGTTCGTCCGGCTGCCGCTGCCGCCGCCACTCCTCGCTCCGTCGGCGCCTCGCCCCTCCACCGGTGTCGCAGCCTCCGCCCTACCACTGGCGTCGCCGCTCGCCACTCCGCCAGCGTCTCCTCCCGCGCTGCTCCTCCCCACTCCGCCTGCGCCTTCGCCCCTCGGCCCTCTACCTCGCCGGCGCCGCCCTCCGTCACCGTACCTCGCCTGCGTCGGGCCCTCCGCACCTCCACGTGACGCAGCTCGTGCCCCTCTGCACTCCATACCGCGAGCCGACGAAGACTGCGCAAGACGGCGTCCATCGGGGACGTCCCCGTCCGCTCATTTCGAGGGGATGGGGTTGCTCCGGATCTGAGGGGAATATTCCCCTCAGGGATGGTCCCATCCCCTTTGATCCTTCAACCAAACGCTAGCAAAAGAGGTATCATCCCATCCCATCCTCCTTCATCCCCTAAACCGTCGCGCTATGCGCCCACCGCGCGACCCCCGCACCTTCGGCCTGCGGGCGCCCACCTCTCCCGTGGCCTGTTTCTCCCGGCCCAATTGCGCAATTGGAGTGCGCCTCCGCGCATTCCAGCCCACATGCGGGCTGCTCCTCTCGTGGCCTGCCTTCCTCAGCCCCATCGCGCGACGGAGGAATGACCGGACCTGTAGGAAGTTGTACATTTATACCCATATAACTTGCTACAAATGTTCCACATAACTTGCTACAAAAACTAATATACGACGTTACCCAAGCTTGCTAAAGATTTTTTCAACAACTTTTTATTTTTATCAGCATAATTTGCTATATATTTTTTGATAATCATAACTTGCCATATATAAAACTTTCTTCAAAAAATGACACAAACACAAAAAATGTTCGCAAAAAATGTTGTAGGTTGCACAGTCATACCACACAATTTGCTATAGAAAACTGGAATAAAAAAAACTAAACTTGTTACATATTTTTTTTCAACAACTCAGAAATTTACACACATTGCACAACTTGCTACATAAGAGAAGAAATCTGCAAATATTTAGAAACTTGATACATAAATTCATGAACTTGCCACTGAATTCCACACGAACTTGCTATCGATTTCCACGAACTTGCCACATAATTTTTTTTTTCAATTTTCGTGGAACCTGGGAGCCACGGCATTGATAGAGCAACTGTCAGGGAGGCGGTGCAGTCGTCGTCGGAGGGGGGCACCATGACGAGGGAGGCGAGCGTGACCGGAGGGAACGGAGGGGCCGTGGCCGGGCGAATGGAGGCATGCGCGGCCGTAGGAGGGAGGGGCGGCGGTCGCAGGAGGGGAGGGCGCCGTGGCCGGGCGAACGAGGCAGAGGCGCCACAGCCGGGGGGAGGGAGTCGCGGCGGTCGTGGGAAGGAGGGGCGTCGGCATGCAGGGGAGGGAGGCGCGGCGGCCGCTGTTGGAGGCGCGCGGAGAGGGAAGCGCGGCTGCCGAATAAGGAAGGACGGCTGCCGAATAAGGAAGGAGAGAGGGAGTCGCGCGATAAGTCGCCCTTTTCTCGCGAATTCGTGGCATGAGCACATCTTATAACAAAGGCGTAACTTCTTCCTTCTATCCAAATAAAATAGCTGTACCAGGCACCAGCCATGACTTTTTTTTTGTTCCGCCCATGTAAGATGACACGGTGAGAAGTTGTTTCAACACTAAAAGAAGGTCACGATCTTCGGCCGGGGCTATTACAACTAATAGCGTCGCATGGTTCACGATCTTTAGGACCCAAGAGAACAAAAGGTGGGCGTTATATCCTCGTGAATCTTGCTGGTGGCTCAAGTATCTCACCCTAATACCATGCACACAATTTCTGAACGTGGCTCCAAGTAAGAATTTAATGGAGAACTTTGCTAGATTATTATATGAACTCACTTAAAGGATTTTTGCCTCAGCCTATTTCTGGAGTTTGCAAGGATAGAAAAATTTAGGATATAGTATATGCTTGGTCAAATTACTCTTAATATACCATGTTTCTATTCATGCAACACATGGTGCATTATCTTCATAGATAATAGTGGAGGTATAAGCAACGTGACTTTTGGGATACGGGTAGTCATTCATTGTAGCCAACCACATTTACATGCGGCTCCATTCCTCATACAACATAATTATTTCTGAGTGGTTACTAGACGTTGCCACTTATTTTTGCTTGCATGATCTCCATGATATAGCAATATAGGTACCTACCAGCAATGAAAAACTTAAATTCAATTTGAGATGTCGCATTACGGGGATTGGATATATAGGAGTGTGATTGGTTGTATTGAAAATGACTTAGAGCAAGGGCAATAGTATAGCCAGCTGCCGGCTATTTGCCACTGATGGGCTGGCTTTTAACGAAAGGCTGAAGCATTTAATTACTGCAAAGAAACGTCAGCTTCTGTGCTTGCTATAGGCTAGGAGCTGCTTGTTTCCTTAGACTGGACTCACCAGAAGATCCAAAAGAGCACGCCCATACACTATTTAGCACCGTAGACAGAGAGAAGGTTAGTTGGAATAGTGGATGGACGGGGTTGAATAGGCTCACTGGTGAGCCCAGTCTTAGAACGCCCGCTCCCATCTCTCTCCTCTTTTCTCTCTCTGCCAGGAAGGATTTTTTGTAACGTGAACAACCGTATAGCCCGCCTAGTATGACTTATATACTTGCTCTTATGTTGTAGCTACAAGAGTTTTAGCTACAGTGCTGGTAGAAGCTGGTGTAGTGGTGTAGCCGACCAACCTCTATCTAGCTTCTCGCATAGCCCACCATGGTTTACCTTTTGTTCCTTCGAAAGGAAACACGTCAAGATCTTGATTGGTTTGGAGGTATTGTTTTAACTTTTAAGGCATAACAAATTTTTTCTAGCTGTGTTTGCATTGTGTTTATTCAGTAAGTTTATCGCAAATGCAATATCATACTGACGCAATTCGCATTATAGATCGGTGCTCCAATGGCACTAAGGCAAATGATTTTTATGGCGCTGAGTACGTGTTCCTTCTCAATGGTTGTGGAGTGTAGACTAGTATATTCCAAATTACTACTAGCAAAATAACGTGACCACGAGTATAATATATAATCCATTCTATAAACTTATTAAAACTCTCACCATAAAAGAAAAAAAAAATACAAGGTGCGTTCATCGTGTCTACAAAAATTAGAGAAAAGGCAAAGACCCAGCCCACCGGATGTCCCGAACAACAGGCAAGCCGCAAACCTAGGCGGCTAGGAAGCACCCACGCAGGCATATTCGCTCCGAATACCGGGATGTCCACGTCGGCGTGCCAAGTCACCGCTCACCAGTCACCACACATCCAAAGATCTCTGCCGGACCCACCATTCCCCGTGTCAGCAACCTCCCTCCCTCACTGACACCCGGGCCCCACCCGCCGGAATCATACGAGCCGCGCCGCGCCGCGCCGCCTCCGTCGTCCGATCCCACCGGCCGCCGCCGTCGCCTTCTTCGCCTTTCTTCCCCACCGGACAATCCCCCGCCCCACCTCACGCGCGACTCGCGCCTCCTACGCGCTTCTAGAATCAACCTAGAACCAAAGCACTAGCCCAGCTCAGCTCCCGCGCGCGTGCACCGTGCAACGGCAAGCCTACCACCGCTGGCGGAGGATCATGGGGAAGGAAGAGACGCCGCCGATCGCCGACGGCAGCGGCGCCTTCGCCTTCATCTCCAAGGGGTGGCGCGAGGTGCGGGACTCCGCGACCGCCGACCTGCGGCTCATGTGCGCGCGCGCGGAAACCGTGCGCGCCCGCGCCGACCGCGAGCTCGAGCACCTCCTCGCCTCCGCGTCGGCGCTCGCCCCGCTGCCGCCCGTGGCGGCGGGGGCGCCCATCGCGGAGGTCGAGTTCGTGAGGAACCGGATCCAGCCCAAGATTCAGGAGCTCCGGAGGCAGTACGCGTCGGGGGCGCTCCTCGACGGCGGGCGCGCCGGCGCCGGCAGTGCCAGCAGCCTCCGCATCGACCTCTCGGGGATTAAGGCCATCCGCAACGCCATTGTGGCCGAGGGGGACGCCGCCGAGAGGTGGAGGCTCGCGCCGTGGAAGGGGGACCACGGCGAGGCGAGGAACGAGTGGGAGGTGGTGAGGATGATACGGAGCGGGCTCAAGGAGTTCGAGCGCCGGAGCCTGTCCAGCGACATGTTTGCTGGATTCCGTGGCCGCGGCGAGTTCGTGGAGAAATTTAAGTTGCGAATGGTAATCGTCAACCACAACATTTAATAAGATGGTGCACGTGTACTTGTTCTATCACCTCTTTTGGGAATTGAATTTGGTGTTCTGATGGAAAAAATTGGCATCCATAGCAAGAAAAAACATAGGAGCTCTGCGTTACTCTTTTGATGTTGTTACGCTACACATTTCTATAGTTACACAATCTTTATATATATGAGTACTAGAACACTATTTATACTGACATTTATTTCGATATTGTAAGGTATTTACGTAAATAGCCATCCTAATAAATATATTAAAAATACTGAAAATCATCCTGTAATACACTTGGGTTAACAATCACTTAGTTAGCAGAGTTCAAAATTTTATAGGCCAACTTTTTTTAGCAGATAACTATTTGGTGAATTTTGTGCGTCAGTCAGGTCTTTAACAAAAATGATGATCTTGAGTTACTGAGTAGAGTTCATGTTTGGTACTAATCAAAGAACTACTGATTCATATTAATCCTTTTTCCTCTTTTGCAGAAAACACTGAACAAGGACTATCAGGAATCCAAGGTAATTCCATAAGAAACAGTGTACTGTGCAATGCAGATAGAGAATATCTAATGATTGAATTTGGATATGTTTTCCTGTTACTTATTCTGTTGCAGGTAGATTGCATATGCACAGTCCTCTGTGGTTTTTGCAAACCGCATGCTTAGCTCTTTCTACTTTTTGCAAACTGCAAGCCATCTATACTAGATATTCCTTCTGTAGTTTGATGGTATAGTTTAGTTTTGTCATGTAAACCGTTCCAGAAAATAATGAAGTCATAGGAAGTATTGATACTAATAAGCAGGTTTGACACTGTCAACTTCCAAATATTGTCTGAGTAATATGTCAATCGAGACAAAATACTGTTAGAAATACAATACCTTCAAATCATAGACAGCGAGTTCTTTATTTTTGAGTACCGTAGCTTTTAAGCTTTTATAAAAGCAGGCATTTTCTCAGCGCTTTTGATTATAAACTGACAATGCAATTTCTAGTGCTAATTGATCTTATTAGTTATTGCTTATTGTTTAGCGTGTATTGTTCTAAACTGTGTGTTGGAATATTTTGCAGGAAGTCCCACCACTGGATCTCACTGAAATTGTGGCATATCTGGTCTGGCAATCTGGGCCATTTTTAGATCAACTTGGCATACGAAGAGGTACAGAATATCATTGTTGTTTACACTCCAGACTCTTGGTGCCTTTTGCTGACCATCTTATTCTTACTAATTTTGTGATGCAGATCTATGTGACAAACTAGTGGAGATGTTGTACAGTAAACGAAATGGTCGGCTCATGTATCATTCTCTTTCAGAGGATAGATCCTTAGCTGAAAACATAGCTGATGAACTTGATCTTCGAATAGCTAGGGTATTAGAAAGTACTGGTTATCACACAGATGAAGGTTTTTGGAATGACCCTGCAAAGTACAAGATCTCAGATAACAGGCGTCATGTTGCTATTGTCACCACAGCAAGCCTTCCATGGATGACAGGGACAGCAATCAATCCATTGTTTCGTGCTGCATATCTGGCAAAAAGTGCAAAGCAAAAAGTGACATTGCTGGTTCCTTGGCTCTCCATGTCAGATCAAGAATTGGTTTACCCAAACAACATCACCTTCACTTCGCCAGAAGAGCAAGAAACTTATATAAGGAACTGGCTGCAGGAAAGACTTGGCTTTGAAGCAAATTTTAAGATATCCTTTTATCCTGGGAAGGTAAACATCCAATCTTTGTGGTCCCATTGTTTACATCCTGAGACCTACTACTTTGTTTTTCAGCACTAGGATTTCCAAGACTCATGAGATGTTATTTCCACAGTTCTCAAAAGAGCGCCGCAGCATTATTCCTGCTGGAGATACTTCACAGTTTATCTCCTCGAAAGAAGCTGACATAGCAATTTTAGAAGAGCCAGAGCATCTCAACTGGTATCATCATGGAAAGCGGTGGACTGATAAGTTCAATCATGTTATTGGAGTAGTTCATACAAATTACCTTGAATATATCAAGAGAGAGAAAAATGGTGCTATTCAATCTTTTCTTGTTAAACATATCAACAACTGGGTGACTAGAGCATACTGCCACAAGGTATTGTGTTTAGGTCAGTTTTTGTGTTAAAGTCCTGTTCGTTAGGGTTCGGCTAACATTGGGTGCATGCAGGTATTACGTCTTTCTGCCGCAACTCAAGATCTACCGAGGTCTGTTGTTTGTAACGTACATGGTGTAAATCCAAAGTTTCTCAACGTTGGTGAGAAAATAGCATCTGATAGGGAGTGTGGACAGAAGGTCTTTTCTAAGGGAGCATATTTTCTTGGGAAGATGGTGTGGGCTAAAGGTTACAGAGAACTGATAGATTTATTATCCAAACATAAAAAAGATTTGGAAGGCTTCAAAATAGATGTTTATGGAAATGGTGAGGACTCTGAAGCTGTCCAGGCTGCTGCTAGGAATTTTGATTTGAGCATCAATTTTTTCAAGGGAAAGGACCATGCAGATGATTCACTCCACGGGTGAGGTTCCAGGAAGCCACTATAATGGATTCTCTTTTATCTTCGTATTGTCCTATGCACGTTGCTGATACAGCGATCTGTTTTCTTCTGTTAAAATTTCAGGTATAAGGTTTTCATCAATCCAAGTGTTAGTGATGTTCTATGTACAGCAACAGCTGAGGCCCTTGCTATGGGAAAATTTGTAGTCTGTGCTGATCATCCATCAAATGATTTTTTCAAGTCATTCCCCAACTGCTTAACATATAGAACTTCAGAGGAATTTGTTGCTCGTGTCAAAGAGGCCATGACTAGTGAACCGCAACCTCTGACCCCAGAGCAGCGGTATAATTTGTCATGGGAGGCAGCGACTGAGAGGTTTATGGAGTACTCAGAGCTAGACAAAGTTCTGAACAGAAATGGTCACCCTGGACGGGACGGGAAGATAAATAAAGAGAGAAAGATACCTTTACTTCCTAAATTGTCAGATGTGGTGGATGGGGGACTGGCGTTTGCTCATCACTTTTTGACTGGTAACGAAATCCTCAGATTGGCGACAGGAGCAATTCCTGGTACACGTGACTATGATAAGCAGCAGTGCATGGATCTGAATCTCCTGCCCCCTCAAGTTCAACACCCTGTATATGGCTGGTGATGTGAAGCAGCTCGCATTTAACTAATGTAGAGTTGGAGGATGTCTCTCCAAAGTAATGTGCATATTAATTGATCCTGAATCCAGTTCCTGTGTGCTGACTGGAGCATGAACTTTTGTAGAGTCTTGGCAGTTGCTAGGGTTCATGAGAAATGTCTTGTTCTGTACTCTCCCCAAATAGGCTATTTTCGTTAAACACCGGTATGGGCATACAAGTGTTTTGTAGTTCACACATTGACGAGCACCTGTACTTTGATGGAGTCTTGCTGGGGATGTAAGGAATGTAACTTGTTTAATTCTTCTGTGCCATAGTTTGATCGAAAAGCTGTCTGTTGGTGTGAAAAGGGGGAAAGCTTGGCTTGCTGACTAGCTGAAGCAACAATATTGAAAATGAAGATTCAATGAAGGAAAGTTAATACACTATTTATCTGAAAAGTATACTCTCGCTTCTTTACAAACCAATGATACAATGAAAATGAAGTTCTCTTGATCAAGGAAGTTGAGCTGCTCTTTTGTTACTTGGTATGTACTCTAATTACAGTCCTTGATCTTCGAATCTGCTCTGTCACATGTCACTAAATTACTACTGCTGCGTAGTTGCATGGTCTCTATCCTATTAATCTTTGCTACATTTTTTTTGTTTTTATTTTCAATTTTTTTCTGCTGCTATAGATGAAAACAGTTCATTATAGAAAAGACTAGTTAGGGGTTATGTAGTCATGTAGATGGTGATGGGTGGATGTTCCTCCCACTTGTCTACTTCAGCTTGTACACAGGAGCTAATGACATAAAAGTACAGAAGGAAACAAAAGCTTGATGCTGAATTACCGGTGCGACCTAAAAAGGGTGTATATGTAATGGTGGGCCTAGGGCCTGTCGACACTGGGGGCCAGCGCAATGGTTCCACTAACATGCTAGCCTTTCAAACTAGCTGCCCATCAGTGTTCTTCCGGAGATTGGAAGGAATAGCTGCCTTGGCCTTTTCCCGGGTTCTGTTACACCCATAGGTCTGCCACTGGGTATATGTGACTTAAAAGCGGAACTGATGGGATAAAGAAATGTGACATTAAACACTACATAAATCAAAGATTCCTTACTAGTAGTGATATTTTTTTATCTCGATTCATTTAGGATTAGTCAAGGGAAATGTACATTGAGGCAAATTTTTAGGCTTCTCCTTGATGCAGTTTTAGGACTTCGGTTGATAAATATGTAACATCTTTCAAGCATGATGTTTCACCTCTTTGATCTCTGTATAAAGCCAAGTATCTAATACCTTGGATTATAGCAAAAAATGCTGACATAGGGGAGAACGACTTTGCCTATGCTGCTGTACCTCTTTGAATTAGAAAGCCAAAACCAGCATATAATTTGAAAAATAATAGCTCATGGAAAGTAACTAACGCACTGCTGAAGGAAGTTTCAATTGCTATGGCCTACTATATCCTTTTCAAAAGTTTATCCTGGAAAAGTCTGTCTATTTGTATCCTTGTCAACTTGACATTAGTGGTTGACAGTGCATGGTTGAACTAAGTAAACACTTCATTTATAACGAGTTTTGCACGCTTTGCACTGTTGCCCAGTAAGTGATGGTCGATATGGTCATGACCTATTATATCCTTTTGGAAAATTCTATCCTCAAAAGGAAAGTCTGTACGTTTTCCTGGATAACTTGGTGTTTAGTGGTTGACAGTGTGCAAAGTTCCACTAACTAATTTCTTCATTGGTTGCAAAATTTCCATGCTTATAACGGTTGTCCATAACCGACGATTGATATATGCACTGGCATTTGTAGAGGCACATCCACTTTATTGCTTATCAGCAAGCCATTTTCTGAGTTCCAATTGGACGAATTATCTGGTCTCAAGAATAATTTGTAATTATTAAGTGAGCATAAGGAAAGGAACAACATTGGCCAACTTTTGTTGTGAGTATTTGTTACGCTCTGAGAATTTCACATACGTCTATTACTTTAACACGACAGTTTCTGCAGTGATTTTGCAGAAGGAATCACGATTCTTGCATAGGCTCAGCGATATCTTTACTTCTGCTACACAATGAGCAGCAGTAGATTCTTCCTCTCTACAATATTTAGAAGGAAATTGTGTTTATTTTTATCCTCTGAGAAAAGCCAATTGTTGTACAACAGTAATGAAGGCAGCTACATTTATCATATCACAGTCAGCATCATAATTACTTCTCTAAATCAAAGAAAGAATTAGTCACTTGCTGTATGCACGATATGGTATCTCGCACATCATAGTACTAGCTTATCCCGTTTAGCAGAGGCTCCAGATGTGGATATTCGCCATATATACGAAGTAAATAGAACACTAGTCAAGTAGTCCCGCCAAAAGTCTGTCTGCTTCTCAAATTCACTACACATTGATAACCACCGCATCCTTGGGAGTGTTCTCTGCAGGGTCTTTGAAGCGGGCAAGTCGAGCAAGGTTATCAACAGATTCCGTGATCTTCTTTGTCTGCATCACCAAGTCCGAGAGCAGGGACGCAATAACAGCGACGTGCATCACTTGCACCAGATCCGCGTCCTCCGACAGTTCGTTGCTGAGCCCCTTTGCTGCTTTGATCGCTGCAGACATGTGAGCCTTGGCTGGGGTCGGCACGGTCATCGCCCGGATCGCCGCGGCGAGCTCTCGGAGCGCCTTGGCCGAGTGCAAGCTCATCTCACCGCACGCTGTTCTAACCTTCAAGCATAGCTCTGGATTGGCTTCAGGGTACTATATATGAGCAGCAGAGAAGTTAAAAGGCTGTTAGTGTGGGCAACATGGTTCAGTGACCCGTTTTCTCTGATCATGAGATGGGTGGATCTGCAGTTACCTTTGACTTTGTGAGGGTGATGAGGTAGGAAGCAATAGCCTCCATTGAAGAAGCGCACTTGCGAGAAAGAGCGCCGAGCTTCTGGTATTGGGTCCATGGGTGCCGGAAGCCAAATTTGCCATGGCCAGGCTCCCACTTGGCAAAATTGCTCTGCAGTTTGGGGATAGACTCATTAGAAGCCATTATTGTAACGGATGGATGTAGGAGGAGTTTTCATTTGGAGCATAATACAAGTATGTGCAGTGAGATTACCAAAGAGTCCTCGCTGGCCTTGGAATTGAGGACGCTCTTGTAGACCTGGAGAAAGGCTTTGCTTTCCAAATTATCGCCCGTAGCGTTCTGCCCGAAACACTCGGACTCAATTCCTGCGTAGTACATGTACAGTTTTTAACTAGGCCATTCAGTGTAGTGTGCTCTGTTCCCCTCTGTTCCTGAAATTTGCCGTTTGTTTGGCTTTGGGTTTTACTATTTGGCAGAAATTCGGTCAGTTTTTCTTTGGACACGCAAGCAGTTTTGTCTGTAGTCTGTACTTAATGATGGAGAGTTGCAGACAGAACATCTCTGTCATGGATTGGAATGCAGGGGAATAATTCGATCGATCGATCGATCGATTCGTTTTACAACATTTACGTAATAAGTGACGTGACTGACGTGAGCTTTTGGGCGCCGAGCGAGTCGTAGCGATTAATTAATCCAACCAAGCGTAGTACGTACCTTCGAGGAACTCTGCCAGCTTATCGAGGTTGCCGGCGGCGAGCTTGTGCAGGTCCTCCCCGGCCCAGACGGGCAGGAGGAAGATGGTGGTGCAGAGGCAGGTGGCGACGCCGACGACGATGGTGGAGAAGCGCTGGTGCGCGAGGCGGATGAGCTCGTCGACGCGGTAGCTCGACACGGCCACCAGGCTGAAGGTGAGGATGAAGATGGTGACGCCGTAGTCGTACCGCGCCTTCACCTCCGGGATGAACCGCGAGAAGGTCGCCGCCGACGCTGCAACGACGAGACACCACCATGGACGTACGGTAAGGACCCAGAGTGCGCATGGAGACGGACGGTGCGGCGGCGATGATGAAAAGGAACGTACAGAGGAAGAAGACGAAGACGGCGAGCAGTATGGGCTCTCCCTTGTCGCCGCACAGGTTGGCCACCTTGTGAGCGCCGACGGCGATGAACCCGGCGACCAGCGTCGCGAACGCTCGGTTCAGGCCTTTGCTCAGCGTGCCACCTGTCGTGTCGCAGACACAGTCAGAGTCAGTATACATAGTGTGTCATGCATGCATGTCATCATATATATATATATATATATATATATATATATAAACCTAGTTAGCACTCGAGACTAGAGGGTTTGTGGTGTGAACGGTAGATAGCTTATACGGTGCACGGATACGCGCGTGCATGCATGCGTGCGTGCGTGGCTGTGGCATACGTACAACACTCCCATATTAATCGGTCGTCGTAGGTATATTGTCATCTACGTATTTTTTATATAAGATAAGAATATTGTCATCTACGTATTGATCGATCCGCTAGCAGCAGGCGCATGCAGGCAGCTATATACTTGTTTGCAATGTGTGGACAGACACACATCAGAGGGCGTACCGACGGTGTACTCCATGACGACGACGACGGTGAGCACGGCCCAGAGGGTGGAGACGCCCCAGTTGTTGAAGAGCGGCGTGACGTAGTAGAGCACGGACACCAGCGTGAGCGCCAGCCCCACCTTGAACGAGTGCGCCACCCGCCGCGGGTCGTCCCGAGCGATATTGCCCAGCTTCCCGGCGAACCCCGCCGCCCGGGCCCGGAGCACGCCCGCCGCCGAGCACAGCCGCTCCCTCGCCACGGCGACGACCCCGCCGCCGACACCATTGTTGCTGGTTGCAGTGGCACCCATCTCCATCTCCATCGATATATCTGTCGTCGATCGGGGGCACGTACGCCTAGATAGCTTGGTGCACGCAGTGGGAGTCAGGCAGGCAGAGAGGTCGTAGATAGTAGAGGCTCTAGATGTGTGATCTGCTGTGAGCACGGGTTCTCATGGCTGGGCCGCGGGAGAGCTTATATAAGCGGAGCCGAGGACGAGGAGGAGGAGAGCACCAGGAGGTAGCCATCGGCGGCGGCTTGGGCCGGGGCTTGGCCTTGATGGGAATAGAAAGATAATGGGATAACTCGACCAAGGGCGACAGACACAAAAGGCAGGCCGGCCGTGGTCTGCCTTTTTTCTGGGAATTGACTTGCGGCGGTAACAGCTAGCAGCGTCTTCTAGTGCTCTCTCCGGCCTCCTCTTTAATCTCTGTGAAGCTGCAGGCTGCTGCTGCCTTGCATGTTGATCTGTGCTGCAACACTGAACTCTACGTTTGGTCGAGCTGCATGCAATGCGACGCGACCTGCAATTGCACGCATGCTAGCTGTTTTGGTTCAGATTTGTGCTGTTGCCTGTTGATCTGTCGACCGATGAAGATGGTCCATCAGCAACACGGTCGGCCAGGGCGAATTACAGTAGTTTTGCAATTACTGTACTAATATTCGGCCTTCTCGACCTGTCTGTTGTGCATTCGATCGATCCGTCGATCGGGAGATAGTGCCGGCCGAACAAGGAAATTAAAACGCATCTTGATCTTGCCCTTTTTTTCAGCAGCGTGCGCACACAATGACACACACGCATGCATGACTGCACCTACACAACACGATCTGTGCTCCTGTAGATAATGGCGCGACATCATCCACTCGCTGACTTTGCTTTTCACGAGCCGACAAAGGCGAGCGGCGCCCAAAAGCTTTTTCTTCCTTTTCTTAAAAACATATTCTTGGGCATTTATTTATTTGTGATATGTATACGTACGTACGTGCTCGGTGCAGCGAGTTCTTCCTTAAATTGTTTATTAGGAAAACACGCCGAAAGAAAAGGTGAGTGAGATCATGGGCCTTGCTGTGTGTGTGCGCGTGTCTCTGCGCCTCTCTACTAGCTATCGAGACGTGGCCTGACTTATCAACACTCTACCACGTTTCTTTTTTCTGGAATTTAGGTAGGCCTCAACTATAGCTCATCACATTGAATAATCTACACTACCCCATTAATTAAAACTTTACTAGTCCAAGCACGCACTTTTATTCCCCTGACGAGACGCCGAGATTATTTATGTTCAATATATTTGCAATTTTTTTTCTGAAATTAAAGGGGCCGGTGTGTTCAGTGCATTTGGACAGAAATGAGAAATGCCTCCTCTGCTAAGCTGGTCGTACTCGTACGTCCTTGGGGTCTATGCAAATTCCTCCACCACCACCAGGTCGAGAAGTCGAACTGAGCAGCACCCACCCAACAACCTGATCTCCATCAGCGGTCCACCACTGTTCCTCCCTTCCTGCACGTAATCGCCCTTATTGCACTGCATGCTTGGGCAACTAAATAACCTGTCGCAGTCTCAGGTGTAAAACTGACCCAGATTCGCTGGATTATATTCAACGCAGCGCGCGCTGCCGTTCGGACCCAATTCTGTTTGTGTCTGTCACCGTCTCAGTCACACTGTACAGCTCATAACACACTACCCGGAGATGCCCAATATGCAATACAGCGGTTGTTCCCATTCCCGCGTTCTCAGCTACCTGTCTTACCGTCCTGGTGCAGCAAGGATCGCTAGCATAGCTCTCCAATGCATGTAAGTACTACTTAACCTTGTCGCTGGAAATTAAAGCGGGAATTGAACTTTGACGGCATGAAATATCATCAGCTGTTCACCAAATGCACGTAAGTACCCATGGAATTAACAGGTAGTAGCTGCTGATGCACACAATTAAGCACAGAGAGCCGGAAGGAAGCTAGCTAGAGCTAGCTGCCGATCGAGAGCGCGGTTCAGGGAACAGAAAAGACAGCTCCACTCTGCCATTTGCCCCCTTCGTATGTCATCTACTGCTCACCTCTCCCGTCGCATCGGTAATATTCTCCTTACATATCATGGTCGATATAACTGTCCCGATCGCTTCGGTCTCGATCGCTTGCGCGTACACGATATTGCGTACGTTGTCGCAGCGGCATCGATCCGATCCGAGCTAGAACAAGAGGAGAGAACATATACCAGAACATAGCGCACACACACTCACATAACCTGTGTAAGTATCCAGGACATAATAACATGGCATATAGATCGAAGATCGAATCCAAAGAATCTGTGCTGCTAATATGCTCGCATCGGTCGCATATATACCATATCCAGTGGCCGGGCCGGGCCGGGGCGGCCTCCAATCGAGGGTCCTAGCAAATCTCACCAGTTGCGCCGGCCGGGGCGCTACCAGCTAGCAGTACTGTATGTCTAAAGCAAAATCATTACCGCGCATTCACCATTCACTTTTTCACCTTTTCCCCGTCTATACGTAGAATCGAAGTGGCAGCTGAGAGCAGGTCTCACATATGATATGCGCGTCGCAATTGGCATCTGCGAAGCAGCAGCGTTCCTGCTTGGCATGTGCATGGAAACGGCTACTCGGCTAGCCCTAAGCTAGTGGACGATGGTGCAATGGAATAGCCATGGAAAACGACCTTAGTGGAGTCTCTTCGATCTCTTTTGGCGCAGGAAATTAAAGGAGGCCTTTTGGACGCCCTAGCCCTAGCCCTAGCCCTAGCTAGTGCTCTTCTTCTCTGACTTGAGCTCTCGATCGGCCGTACTGCTGGCCTGTCCTGTGACGTACGTACGTCGGCCGTGCATCGGTAAATTCTCGCCAAAGAATTCTCCGGCCTCTTTCTGCCTGTCAGCAGCAGCAGCAGCACTACCATACTATGCATCTGTTTGATTCAGACGAAGCTTCGGGGGAGCACGGCGTCGTGCGGCGGAGATCCTGCTGGGCTGCGCGTCGATCGATCGGGAGGAGCTAGCTAGGGTTAATAAAAGAACGGCCGTGCTCGATCTTGACGTCTGCTGCGCGCTTGCATGTTAGGTCATTGTACGGTTCCCTGTAAACTAATACTACTACTCACCGCTGCATGCGAATTATATTCATCGCAGTTTCCGTGAGACATGACGATCGACCTAGGAATCTAGCAATCGATCTGTCAAGCTAGATGCCATGATCGATCGTCAGTCTCTTTTTCTTCTCAGCAGGAAGAAAAGAACAGCTAGCTTACTCGTCGCCGTCGGATTTACGAAGATTGTTTTCACGTCAGGAATCCGTAGGCAGCTTCGGCGGTTCTCGCATCATCCGCACTACAGCTAGTGGGTACGGAAGCGCCTGCAACTTGGCCGAGAGGGAAAAGAGAGACGTACTAGGCTACGCCCGACAGGAACCGTGTGGCTGGCCAACGTGTCCGTACCTAGGTCGTAGGGAGGAGGAGACACCAACTCGACCACCAACTCCGTCGTCAACTCGTCACCATGAATTTTTGATCACTAATTAAACTTAGTATAGTAGCTCATAGTTTTTTGCCGAGCGCCACACGGGCCGTGATTTATTTTGTTTCTGCCGCTTTCGTTCGTGGGCCGCCATTTCTTCATTCCCTTCGTTGCTACTAGCTAGTATTATGTGGGCCTTCATCTCTTCAAACCTATCTAATTTTGACTGTGTTTTAAGAGAGAAATACATTTGCGTTTGCAACTAGTCTATCAACCCGTGCTTCCGCACTTGTTAGAGTCTCAAATATATTATGTGTTAGAGTACAACATATAAAAATATATTTTTATACATAGTTTTTTATAATAGTGTATCTTTTTTAATTGATTTAGATAATCTTTGATACGATTACAAAAGTAGATAATTTTAATATAAATTTGAGGGGTTACTTTTATTATACAATCAGTGATGATAACTAAGGTGGACAATTTAGATATAAATTAGAGGGACTATTTGCTATTATCCATCGTAATAGCAAATGTGAGCAATTAGTTATAAATTTATGGTGTTATTTCATATTTTCTTTTATAATGGCAGAGCAGGAAATTAATATGTAGTTTTAGGGTTTTTTTAATATTGTTTTGATAATGACAAATGTGGGTGATTACTTAGAAAACAAATCTAATGGCTATTAAGATTCCAACCTATCAATTGATGATTGGATGTTTTTTATTATTGTGGGAATATCTATGATTTTTTTTTCTAGCGCATCTTGTGAGGATGGAAAGGTTTCTAGCATCTTTAATAGGAAAATAAACTAAAACTGTTGATAAATTTTAAAATAGGAAAAATCTACAAAAAAAAAATTTGCTTTCGTTGAGAAGACTTTTCATAATGGCAGAGGTGGGTGATTACTTAGAAAACAGATCTAATGGCTATCAATATTCCAATCTGTCAATTGATGGTCAGATGTTTCTAATTATTGTAAGAATTTCTAAGATTTATCTTTTTTTTCTAGCGTGCTTTGAAAGTAGTGCTTTTTTTAAAACTTTCAATTAGTAATAGTAAGATGCCAAAATAAATACACAATAAAAAACATATGTGATGAATCATGATGGATTTAATGGAACTAATCTATTATATAGATGATACCGTCTTTTCTACTCCCTCTAGGCACCCTATATTACAAGAGGTTTTAGGTTTTGAATAAATTCATACATTACTTGATGTATATGTGTCGATGAACGCGACACCGAGGTACTGTATAGGTACCCCCAGAGTAGGAGGATGTGTAGGGACGTCGACACTACCGCTGAGTCCAACAACTGCAAGGGAGGCAATCGATCTAGAGAGGTTTGGGCCACCGTGTGGGTGAAAGACCCTTCGTCCTCTTTGTGTGTCAATATATGGGTGGATATGAAGGTTACAATCCAGGACCAAAGGCTTGGGCTCCTGAGCGAGAATGAATTGGGGTTCCTCCTTCTAGGGGCACCATTCGTCCCTTTTATAGACCAAGGGTTTGCAGTGGCTAGTACAAGGTTTGTGGCATAGTGCTACAGTGGTGGTTTCAATAAACCCTTAACTAGGGTATGGTTTTGGAATAGTCCCTCCCTGCATCCGTCATGTCGAGCTATGCTTTACTGGGCGCTGGACTTGGCCTATCTTGTCACATGTTCGCGCGTGTCGAAGAGGCGCTGTTCCTTTGCACGTCACCGGCTTGGGCAGAGGACGTGCCGAGTGGATATGTCCCATCCCGTTGTGTGGGACGGCGATGGGACCTGCACGTCCTGCGCAACTCAGCCGTCGCCCCTGCAATTAATGGGGCAGGTGGAGACTTCCTTCACTTGGAAGGGACCTCGTCCGGGGATTATGCCAACCCCGGGAGCTCCCCGGGGTTACTTCGTCCCGCAGGGATCGTCGACTAACCCCGGGGTACCGTGGAGGGCCCCACAGTCTGACGTGGCTACCCAGGCTATACCCCGCGTGGAGATTTCTAGTGGGACCCTACTTGCCAGTTTACTGGGAGGTCTTTTTATGTCGACGAGGAGTTTTGTACGTGCCCTTAGGGTACGGGATCCCAGGGCGCTAACAATATTATATGTTTATATAGATTTGTTAATATTCGTTTGAATGTGGACGTAGGTAGAGAATACAAAAACTTCTTATAATTTGGGAGGGAGTACAACCTTGGTCAAAGTTACAGAATTTTGACTCCGAGCAAACTTAAAATGAACTATAATTTGGAACGAAGGAGTAAGAAGCCAACTCATATATCTACTACCTCCATCCCATGAGTAGCGCAAATCTAGTGTTTCTAGACATGCTATTGATAAGATTAATTGACGCAAATGCTTCTTATATTGCATGGGTGTTAACATCCACGTTTTCTTTTCCGGCTAACGATTATGACCTCACAGCCATGATCGAGGGATTTCTGGTGCCTTGCAGTTGCATGGCGCCATACAAAAATTAACTCCACCAAACTGACTTCAACATTGTGGGCCTAAAGCCTACATTTGCACTCTCTGTGGAAATTTTCTAAACACTGCAATCTTTATGGAACAGAAGTAGTATATATGTATTGTAGTGTTGAAAATTAAACTAACAAAAGAGAGTGAATATATAAAGGTAAACAATTCTGATTAGTTACAAGTGCTAATAATTTACCAATGACCTCTTAATTCATATGTATTCTGAAATGTTAGCCTACTGAAAAGCATGGAACGATATACTAATATTCCCTCTGTCCCAATTTATAGGCTATTTGACTTTTTGACGCTAAGTTTGACTTGCTCATCTTATTTAAAAAATTCACAATTATCATTTATTTTTATTTAGTTTAACATATAATATACTTTAACTATGAATTGAATTTTTCTACATTTTTTTAAATATTTTGAATAAGACGAGCTGGTTAAACTTGATACCAAAAAATTTAAACGACCTATAAATTGGGAGGGAGGGTTGCATATGCAGCGACGTTGATCGTCGAATGGTCTCCTAGTGGTTTGAGCACTACTTCAAATAATCAAAGATTACACAACCTATATTCTTTTTATTTTTTCCTATGCTATTCAGTCGCGTTCGCAACTCCTATGCATGTAGATCGGCCAAATAATCTTGTGTGCAGCCAGAGAAGATATATGGCCGAAAATCAATAAATTTGTCTGGTTCAGAAGCACATCTTCTGCTTATCAATCCTCTACGTCGATAACCACAGCACTTTGAGCCCTTTCAGAATTCTTGAAGTTGGCAAGCCGTGCGAGATTGTTTGTAGATTTTGTGATTCTCTTGACCTGAATTACTATGTCTGAGAGAAGAGATGCAACGGCGGCCACATGAATCATCTGCATAAGATCCACATCCTTCGATAACTCCATTCTAAAGTCACTTGCAGCTTTAGTGGCCGTCGACATGTCGTTCATTGGGAGCTCGTTGGTTGGACATGGAATTGTCATAGTTCGAACTGCTAATGAGAGACTTCTGAGAGCTTTCGCAGAGTGCGAGCTCATTGCCCTGCATTTGGCTCTAATTTTCAGGCATAGCTCCGGATTGGCTTCAGGATACTGTGACAAAAGAGAAATGACAATAAATAAAGATACTATTTTTCTGAGAATAGAGTTTAAGATAATATTATGCAACAAAGTTTCCTAAAATAACAAGTTGGAGGTGTTTATGTTAGTATTATATTAAGAGCAAATTTCTAAAATAAAATTCAAAGCCTTAAAACTTGCTAATTATTATATTAAGAAGAAGCAAGACCAAAAAGATGATACAGTGACCCTCGATGTCAAATGGGAAACACCACCAGTATTTGGTACACCAAATTGCCAGGAGCTTTTGATCATGAAACCAGACAGGACTCTTGTGATTACCTGGGACTTCTTTAGGATGACGACATAGGAAGCAAGAGCCTCCATCGAAGAAGCACATTGTCGACAAAGAGTGCCGAGCTTTTGGTATTGGCTCCATGGATGGCGGAAGCGGAATTTTCCATGAGCAGGCTCCCACTTGGCAAAATTGAACTGCAGCGTTGGTTTATTTTTGTTTACAGGAGCTTTATACCTAAACAGAACGGAAAAGAAACTGACATTGCCGGAGTAAGATGAGCTCACCAAAGAGTCCTCTCTGACCTTCGAACTGAGGACACTCTTGTATACCTGAAGAAAGGGCTTGCCTTCCAAATTTTGACATGGAGAGTTCTCTCCAAAGCATTCAGATTCCATTCCTGCAGACGACAACATGAGAAACTTAATATTGGTCACATATTATCTGGAATCTATAAATTATTTTTCTCACTGAATTTAGAGCAGATTTACCAATTTCTTTTGTCTAACTTCCATCCATAGATGGTGAGCACACAGCAACCTAATTCTACTACGTGATGATGTAGATCAAGTTGTCCTGGGAGGATGAAAGGTAAAGATCTACGCACTTGGGAGGCTAATAATAAGCCGCATTACGAAAAGTACATTGAGTGTGAGCTCCCACTCAACTTGGCAAAGATCTACGCAGTATGAATCATTGTCCTGGAATTAACATGCATGTGCATGGGAGTGGGAACTCTAGCTAGGCCGGGAAGTACTGTCAGTGTGAGCTCCCACTCAACTTATTATAAATCGATCTAATAAAGCTAGCCCAGTATATTATATTCCATGCATGTAAGCTTTCCGCCAGGTCGTTCGATCGTACCTTCGAGGAACTCGGCCAGTTTGTCGAGGTTGTCTGCGACGAGCTTGTGCAAGTCCTCCCCGGCCCAGATCGGGAAAACGAAGAAGGTGGTGAAGAGGCAAGAGGCGACGCCGACGGCGATGGTGGTGACGCGCTGGTGCGCGAACTTGATGAGCTCTTCCACGCGGTAGCTCGCCACGGCCACCATACTGAAGGTGAGTATGAAAATGATCATGCCGTATTCGTACCTCGCCTTCACCTCCGGTATGAACCGTGAGAACGTGGCCGCCGACGCTGCAGAGGCAACACACGACGCATGCATATATACAGTAGTGTCGTTTCTTAATTTTCTGTAACAAACATTATTCGTGGATTGCGTAAGTACATACCTACTAAGAAGACGAACACGGCGAGCAGTATCGGCTCTCCTTTTTCACCGCAGAATTGCGCCACCAAATGAGCTCCGACGGCGAGGAAACCGGCTACCAAGGTGGCCATAGCTCTGTTCAGGCCTTTGCTTAGCGTGCCCCCTGTGTTTCATATATATGCTTGCGTACGTCAGATCTCACCACGTTTTCAGCAGGCAGCAGCACATACGTAACATACCCACTGTGAACTCCATGACGAAGACGACGGTGATCACGGCCCAAATGGTGTTGACCCCCCAGCCATCGAACAGTGGCTTCACGTAGTAGAACACGGACACCAGGTTGAGCGCCAGCCCGACCTTGAACGAGTGCACCACCCGCCGTGGGTCGTCCCGGGCGATCTTGGACATCTTCCCGGCGAACCCCATGGCCGAGCACCTGAGCCTGTCCGGCATCGAGAACACCTTCTCCCGGCAGTTTGCCAAGAAGCCGCCGCCATTTCCCTCGCCATCGCCGTTGTTGCTCTGCGTGGGGGACTCCATCATCGCCGCTCGATCAACGGTCCCTGAATATATGTTTGGAGCAAATATAATTAATACGCTGATGAAGGCTTGACCTGTTGTATATATGTTTGGAGCAAATATGGCCGGCTGGTCCTATTTATAGGTGGCTGCTATAGATGCTTCTTGTGCCCGTCAGGTTCACAATCTGAGTGTTGTCTGATTCATCATGCACTGCGAGTCGCGATCAGCTGCTGCGCAGCTGTAGGATTTCTCAAACTCTAGGTGCTAATGAGATGGAAAGTCTAATTGGCGTGACTGGTCTTGGACCCCTAAAATATTTTAGCTTGGGAAATAGTGGTTTCAAAACCAATGGCGCCTCTGAATGTTTTCCCATGCGCCACGAGTTGATCAGCAGCATCAGCTATAGGATCGTTTAAAATCAAGGTGCCAAAGGGCATGGAAGAGTCTGACGGTTTGGCAATTATTGGCATTGGACACTAGAAAATTTTTTACCTTGGGAATTAGTGCTTGCTAGCCAATGGCGCCAGCACAATACGGACCAAATGAGAAATGTGCTGGACAACAGCTTTAATTTACTTGGGTAAAGTCAGCGGCAGGTGACTGAGGAGAATCTGCATGCAAAGAGGAAACACCTGTGGGTACAGAAACTAGAAAGCAAAGAAATGAGAAAAAAAAAAGATGCTAATGCAAAAGAAAGGATGACGAGCCGCCAAAAAAGAAGGGCAAAAAGGTGATCCTCGCTTACGATGTTTCGAGCCAACGTCACTTTTACTTTCTGTCTTTAATTAAACTATACGTCTTTTGGACCAATTGGTATGGCTGAACTTTCTGATGTTTCTAGTTAAATCTTTTGTTCCGGACACCGTAATGTTTGGTACACTTGTAACATACGGTGTCTGCATCTGGTCAACTCTAAATATAACTGCTTATTTTACTATATTTATTTAATTGTAAGTGCTATTTTTTATGGGATTATAAGTGCTATTAGTGGTTCTGTCTTTTGCGCGTTCAGTTTGCTCAGTTTTCAAGGCATGTACTATCTTTTTTTTTACCTACTCCCTCCAGATCCCAAAAAGAGTGTCATTTTAGAAAACGTTATAAGTCAAATTTTTAAAATTTTGACTACATATAAATTTTATATTATTTAGTATTAAATCTTCAAAGTCATATGTAAAGATTTGTCTTAACAAGTATTTTTATAAAAGTATAAATTTCTTAAGATATTTATTTGCATTTAAAACAACATTGGTCAAACTTATATTTTGGAGACCGTGTCGATGTCCAAAACGATACTCTTTTGAGACCCGGAGGGGAGTATCCAACACTATGTATCAAACTACCACTTCTAGGTCTTAGACGGTGCTTTGCTAGAATGTTAAGTGCTTTTACATGCAGTAATTTTTCACATAAATCATGCATGAATTTCACAAGAAATATACATGATTCGAAAACAATTGCATTCTAAAGTGTAACTAAATTTATTAATTCATATAAAAGATGAGATTTTGTTCTGAGATAAAATAGTAGAAAGTAAATGAGATGCTACCTGCCTCAACCCCCTTTGATCATCAGGAATTGTTTTTTCATAATAACTTAGCCATGTCCATCAATTTCCAATCCTTACATAATGCATGTTCCTTGATCTTGGCAAAGGTTTATGTGCCCTGCATCTCTGACAACAAAAGAGAATTTATTCATTAGTTCGAAAATATTCAAATGGCATGCTTTTCTAGAATCAGCAAGAGAAAGAGAACAAGTGCTTAAAGTGTGGTAGACCGATGTGCGTAGAAGTCGTAAACAAAGATGGTGAAAAGGTATGTAGTCAACACAGTTAGACAATGCGGTCATGAACATGCTCTTCGCTCGACTATCAAGGGATAGCGGCCAAAATTCAAATCATGCAAGTGGTGGTGCCTCATGATTTGTATGTGCTTTTGTATTGTCTTAGACCTTGTACTTGACTTTTGACTGTGTTTGAGTTTTTATGGGACAATATGAGACTTGTGAGACATTTGTTTGTGATATGAATGTATTGCTTGTGACTTATAAATGTGGTATTATGGCTATAGATGTGAGCTATTTGGTTATGTGTGTGTCAAAATGAATTATGTGGCACAAACGGGAAAAAACAGATTCAGTAGCCCTAGAAAATGGCCTATTCCCTAAGAAGCCTGGTTCTCGGAACGAGGGGATCGTGGAACGCGAACCTGGAACATGGAACGCTACTTACTATGCAACGAATAGAGTATGGTTTCCAAACCAATGGCGCCTCTGAATGTTTTTCCATGCGCTACGAGTTGATCAGCAGCATCAGCTATAGGATCGTTTAAAATCTAGGTGCTAATAAGGACATGGAAGAGTCTGACGGTTTGGCATTGGACACTAAAAAAATACAGGATTTGCCTTGGGCCTTGGGGATTAGTGCTTGCAAGCCAATGGCGACAGCACAATACGGACCAAATGGGAAATGTGCTGGACAACAGCTTTTAGTTGGGTTAAAGTCAGCGGCAGTCGGCTGAAGAGAATCTGCATGCAAAGAAGAAACCTTCAACACCTGTGGGTACAAAAACTAGAAAGCAAAGAAACGAGAAAAAAAAAAGATGCTAAGGCAAAAGAAAGGATGACAAGCCGCCAAAAAAGAAGGGCAAGAAGGTGATTCTCACCTTACAATGTTTCGAGCCAACGTCACGTCACTTTTACTTTCCCTAAATGTATATTAAGGTTAAGTTATACCCGTAGCAATGCATGGAAATTTTTGCTAGTGTATATGAAAAATGATTATGTCACATATTTTTTAACAAGCTAAGTTTTAAATTTACGACTCAAACTTAAACTTATTCTGAAAATTAAAACTTAAAAAACTTATTTCAAAAGGTTCATGGAATACTTCATGAAAATTGAATACATGCTCAAACACATATTTAAACTTACGAACCATTTTAGATTTATATTGCACTAAAAGTTTTAACTTATTTATAAATAATGAAAATAAATAATTGCACCAAAACTAAAAAGGTAATGGTTAATATCTTAATTTAATGTCATCATAAATATTTCTAAAGTATGTTTAAAAGAACTTAAAATTTATTATAATGAGAATAAACCTTATAGAAAATAATTGCTAATTGTGAACTTAGTTGTGCAAACATCATGATATTAGTGAGTGCAAAATAACTAAAGAGAAAATATTAGGGATGAAAACGTATCGGATCAGAGCGGATAATGCCTTCTTCAGCGTGGATAATGCCTTCTTCAGCGTCTAGGATTTTGCCTGAGATCTGGAAACATTCTTATGGTGGTTTTCGTGGGCCCAAATTGATTACAATTGATCGTTAGATTGAATTGTATTTGATGATCCAAATGTAGTTATGCTTTTGGGTAGATGACAATTGGGTAATAATTATTGTTCTTTAAACTCCGAAGAAGTAAATTATGAAAATACAGTTCGAATCTAATAATAGTCATTTTCATTAAAAGTATTTTTTAAATAAATTTGGTCAAACTTTGAATAGTTTGGCTTAGAACAAATCCACAAAACAATATATTTCAGGATGGAGGGATTAGTAAGTTAAATGCATTTGCGTATGGCACCTAGCTAAAAAAAATGCATTGCTCAGTTTTGTTAATGGAAATATGCACCGATTATGAACTATTCTAGAATCAAATAAACTTAGACATAAAACTCACTTAAACTAAAAACCCATTAATCATTAGAAATTTTGGAACTTCACTTAGAAATTAAAATTAATTAGATAAGGCATAAATACAAGTGATTGAAAATATTATAGCTGATAGCGATAATGCTCCTAAATAATAAAAAATATTTGCACAAATATTCGTAGGGAATAGTTAGAAAGTAAAATTCACTTAATAAATCTTAGTTACACAGGGAATATACTCATAGGCAATAATTAATTAATTCTGACAATTTTAGAAATACTTAATCAAATATTGCATATATATTG
Source organism: Paspalum notatum (assembly GCA_022530915.1). Taxonomy (NCBI): domain Eukaryota; kingdom Viridiplantae; phylum Streptophyta; class Magnoliopsida; order Poales; family Poaceae; genus Paspalum; species Paspalum notatum. The sequence continues at coordinate 31,601,585 of CM039689.1, forward strand.
GAAAATATTGTGGATATGAAAATAATACCCAAAACTTAGTCGCAAGGAAAATAACACCTTTTTGTCACATTATTCCTTTGTATAATCATTAACTCATTGTCGTGGTTTTCTACCGTGGCAATAGATTTGTAGTAGGCTTAAAAGGGGTTTTACGGACTGCCGTCCCGATGGCCAAGCCTTAGGGGCTTACGGATGTAGCATATGTAAGAGAAACACAGGTATTAGAGTGGTTCGGGATGAATCCCTACGTCCACTATGGTGTGTTGAGATTGTATTGCTTGTTCTTAGTGTTACACGATGGGAGGCTTGGGCTCCTCATGCGCTTGTGCTGAATGAATCTCCCTCTTCTCATGGCGGCTCCCTCCTACTTATATACCCAGAGGAGGACGCCTCCCGAGTGGTTACAGAGAAGGGGAAAAAAAAGAGAGGGGGCGCTACGCTACAGGGATGACAAGTGGCCCCTCCCTGTGGTGAGAGCTGTCCCCCGACCGACCTTGGGGGGTCTGACCTCCGTCGGTTAGGGATCATCCGGGCCCTGCTATTCTTCGATCGACGCCGAGAGGGGGTGCCTTGGTTGTCGCGCCCCATCGCCTGTGCCGTTTGGGGTGATGGGGGAGTAGTGCGGATAGCATGATGGGTCGCCTCCGCCTATTGCGGGGCGTCATGATGGCAGGTGGCGTGTGGCAGCGCGCCGGCCTCTGGCGCAGAGCCGACGCGTGTCCCCCATGCGGGCAGAGGTGCAGGCCATGCGCCTGCTGCCACTGACACGCCCTCAGAGCCCAGGTCCGCCTAGGCTTTTGACTTCCTCTCGAGGGGAGCTGGAGCGACCGAGGGCGTGGGAAGAGGACGCCCAACACTCGGTAGTCGGGGCGGCTCCTTCCGTTGTGCCATATCGTGGTCCGACCCACGACCCCTGACCACTCGTCGGCGGAGAGTTTTGATGTTGGGTCCCCAATTCCTGTTCACCTGGGCTCTTTGGTTAGCCAGGTTTGGCCCACCACGATAACGTGGGTTGTTGAGGGTACCTATCCCTGGTACGGGTACACGCCACTCATATACGTTAACAAGATTGCAATGCAATATGCAACTCTAGTCATGTGCGGGATGTATGTGCATTTTTACTGTAGCCTAAAAATGTGGGTTTTTGGCCTACGAATTTTGTCCCATTGCTGTAGTGTTTAGTGTATGCATGTTATATATTTAAATATGAATTCAAAAATATTTTAAGATAATGATGCATTTTTATTTAATGATGGAATATTTATAAAAAATGAATGGTCAAAGTTTTACTTTAAAGATCATACCAAAAATTTATGTCTTATTTAAAATCTAAATAGCTACCTACATTATCTATATTTGTTTATATGCATAAAGCCACATTATCATAAGGGTTCACTAAATTTCATGCCATGTCAGGATCCACTAAGACCTCTATTTATCTTCTATCGATTTTTTATGAGTCCATGCATACAGTGATTTTTTGTGGCATATGCATTACTATCCTTCAAATTCCCACGTCACGCACAACATTGCATTTCGCCGAGTCAGCCAAGCCGCTACATTCCCAGACACAACCGACAGATTTTTGAATGAGCTACATGGTACACAGAAACACACACCAGAAGCCCGCACCACAAGCTAGACCAGCGACAACCACTGGACACAACAATAAACACAGCAACGTTCACCTGCAGCCATCCATGCACACGTGCAGAACACGAGCAGACCGGCAGCAACACGCAGAAACTCCCCGGGTGCTGCAACCAGGGGATAAGGCGGTGACTTCAAGTCTTCATTCAGCACCAGAGGTCACCACGCCCACGGCGCCCATGGCGTTGTTGCAGCTTTCTCAGGGCTGGAGCTAACAGCGAGCGGCAGCTTGGACCTGTTGAGCTGAGCAGACCACCATACGTGTATTCTCAGTGTCATACGTGTATTTTTACATTCACTGGTAACACACTTATTATTATATCAATTTTTACAACTTTTACGGTGGTTGGAAAAAATAAGAGCCGTTCATCAAGTGAGATCTAATGGCTTAAAAATAGACGGAACTACGGAACCGGAACCAGACGGTATCAAATAGGTAGGCTCGGAACAAAAAACGGTAGGACTGGTACCAATAATTATTTTAATTTTATAATTTTCAATACATAATTCGGCCATAAAAATTAAAAAATACCTGGTTCCGCCTGGTTCCACCTAGTTTCCTCTGATTCCGTTCCAACCACTGTAAACCGTCTCATCAATTTTCCCTTGAGAAACCTGTCTTCAACACATCAAGTTGAAGCAGAGAGCATGCTCTTGGCAAACTCTCGAGGCCTGCAGCCAGAAAAAAACGAGAAATCCAATTTTCATGTTTTTTGGTCGGAACCCATTGTTATATTATCGGTTAAATTTTTCGTTCGTTTTAAATTTAGGAAAAAGTCCACTTTTCATCCTCGTACTATCACGTTCGTCCGGATTTCGTCCGCGAATTACGAAACCGGACACTCTAGGTCCTCGTACTGTCAAAACCGTCCGAATTACCCCCTGAGTACTGTAGCAAGCGGTTTCAGAGGCGGTTTTGCCGACGTGGCACGTGGGTCCCACATGTCAGTCCACGTCACTGCCTCAACCTTTTCTTCCCTCTCAATGATAGGTGGGCCCCACTTCTTCTCTCTCCATGTCATCACTGCCTCCTCCTCCTCCTCTCTCTCTCACAATCGCCGCCGCCGCCTCCCTGCAGTGCCGCCGCTGCTGCCACCTCCCTCCCCTTCTCTGCAGCGCCGCCGCCTCCCTCTCCCCCAGCCGGAGCGGCGTGGCGAAGCTCAACGTGGCGGCGCGGCACAGCGGGGTCCGAGACGAGGACGGGCCCGACGCCGGCGCGGGAGGCGGCGGCGGCCAGCGTGAGGCGGAGATGGGGAGGGGCGTCGACAGCCGGCGCGAGGCGGGAGTCGGCGGGTCCCTCCTTCAATGGTAGGAGCAAGCGCGGGCGGCGGGGCAGAGGAGCGCGCGCATGGTGAGGGGAGGAAGAGGCGGGGCGGTTGCGGCCACCAGCCCCAGCCCCGGCTTGCCGTGCCTCCGCCGGACCCCATGCCCGGCTCGCCGCGCAGCTCCGGCCCTATCTGCCTCCTTCGCACCGCTGCGGCTTTCGCCTCTGCCTCCACCCCGCCGGCTGCCACGCCAAGCTCAGCCGCGCCACCACGCCGAGCTTCGCCGCGCCGCTCCGGCTGCGGGAGAGAGAGGCGGCGGTGCCGTAGGGAAGGGGAGGGAGGGGCAGTGGTGGTGAGGGAGGTGGCAGCGGCGGCGGCGCTGCAGGGAGGGGGCGGCGGCGATTGTGAGGGAGAGGAGGAGGAGGAGGAGGCAGTGATGACATGGAGAGAGAAAAGGTGGGGCCCACTTGTCATTGAGAGGGAAGAAAAGGTTGAGCAGTGACGTGGACTGACATGTGGGACCCGCGTGCCACGTCGGCAAAACCGCCCCTGAAACCGCTTGCTATAGTACTCAGGGGGGTAATTCGGACGGTTTTGACAGTACGAAGACCCAGAGTGTCCGGTTTCATAATTCGAGGACGAAATCCGGACGAACGTGACAGTACGAGGATGAAAAGTGGACTTTTTCCTTAAATTTAATTGTCAAAAAATGGCCCTAGTAGACTAAAGTTGCAAAATGGATCGTTTAGATCTCACATTTAGCTATAAAATAACATTTCTACTTTTATCTAGCACTTTTATTGAACCAACGTCACACATGCGTACACAGGATGCACATATAACGTTGCCATGATTCGTTTTTTGTTGTGTTTCTTGATCTATTTTTTGATGTTAAATTGTTTAAAGGTTATCTATATGGCTAAGTAAAGAAAATAAGCAAATTTTGTTCTAAATTTTGTTCGAAATTTTTTGAAGAGAACCGAAATTTTTTAAAAAATCCGATAATCACGTTTCTCAATTACATCCGTTTTTTTTCAATATCGGTAAAGGAAACCTGCAGCCAACGGGGTCGCCATCGGCATGGACAGCCCGCCACCTTCAGTCATGTCATTGGCACACCCTTCAAAGACATCCCACTCAAAGCACTGCACGAGCGCCGCCAATGCCACGCTAACAAGACGCGTGCCTAGGTTCTCACCGGGGCACCGCCTCCGGCCAATCCCGAACGGCAGCATGGGCACGGTGGCCGTGGTCACCGCGCCGCCAACCAAGAACCGCTCCGGCCTGAACTCATCCGGTGCCACGAGGGACGTGGAAGCCGCCGACGGCGCAGTCCTCCATGGTGATGTATATGTATGGGTTAACAGAAAGTTGGTTGGTGATCCATCATGCATGCATGATTGTTCATTTAGCGTAACAAGAGAATAATCACCATGACGATGCCTTTGATGATAGTATCCGTGTACTCGGGGTTCATTTCTTGCAAAGACAGGAGCTCGTCAATGACGAGGCCTTGTTCTCCGCGTCTCGGACACCGGCACCCCGCTTTCGACGATGTTCGTTGACGAGGCCGACCGCCGACGATCAACGCTTCGTGCCTCGAACGCTTGCTCGCAAGCGCCGCTTCTACGCCGCGTAGCCGGTCGACCCACCTCAGCGCGGGGTACAGGTCGCCGACACACGGCGAACCGATGACCTTGAAGGTCTCCTCGATGAGCTCTTGGAAGTTGGAACCTGCGCGCGTCGCTGGTGTTCAGGCGCTCACCGCTCAGCGCGCGCAGCATCACGTTGATCACGAACTTGAACAGCCTGGGGCGCAGGGTCACCGTAACAGCAGGGGATCCGTCGGCGCCGGTCGACGACGAGCGCAGCGACCTCGGCGCGGCGGCCCACGGCGTGCGCGGCGAGGCAGGACGTGGAGAGGAGTTCAGCGGCGAAGAACTCGCGGAGGGCGCGCCAGTGGTCGCCGTAGGACGACCAGAGGATGTCCGTGTAGCCGTAGCCGAGGATGTTGCCGGCCAGCAGCCGCGGCCGGCCCGCCAGAGCGGCGTCGCGCGCGGCGAAGCACTCCACGGACTCGGCGTACGCGGACACCAGCAGCGTGCGCCGCGCGCCTAGGCGCAGCGACAGGAGCGGCGAGCCATGCTGCCCCCGGCGCCGTGCGCGGTGGCGAGCGCAGCCAGCGACCGGTGCAGTGGCTTCCCGAGCAGGTGGAGGTGGCCGAGCAGAGGGATCGCAGGCGGGCTTGGCGCACCGCCACGACCACGTCAGGATCGGACGGCGCCAAGCACGACGAGAGGGAAAACGGTGACCACCCCAACGACGAGCAGCATAAGAGCTTCGCCTTTGGGGGCTGCGTCCATTGTTGGCAACTCTGCTCGGTCCTCCCTGACGCCACTGATTGTTGTTTGCTTCTGTGATATCACAAGGACTGACAGTTAGAAAGGAAGTTGAACGAGGGTAGCTGGTTGCTGTCAACTCAATGGCATCAAATATCAATCATGGAGAGCTTGCCTATTTACCCATGGCTGCTACATTCTTATTTTCTTTTACCCATGCCCCCTACATTTAGGGGTGGGGAATTGTTTTTTTTAAATGGCTCAGTTTACAGTTATACAGAATTGATCGGGACAACCGCACCTAGTGCGGGTGGCAAATGCCGATGGTTGGCATCCTGTCCACCAGATTTCGAGTTCTCGATTCGACGTTGGTGTGTCATTTAGGAGGATTTTTCTTCATTTATTATTGCAGGTATCGTCAAGCGCAATTTGTGTGTGAGGTGTGTGTTAGTACGTAAGTTTATTGCAGGTATCCTCAAGCGCAATTTTCCTCCATTTGTTGTTGTAGGTATCCTTAAGCGCAGTGTGGTGTGTGTTAGTGCGTAAGTTCAGATACTGCAACTTGTACTTAAGTATTGAGTGAGGATTAATAAAAAAGAATTGATCAGTCCTAGAAAAAAATGGGAAATCGGCCAACTTAGTTTGTTTTTTTTTCAGTTTTTTTTAGTACCATAGAATAACCAATCTTTTATGTAAGCATGACACAAACATTATATAATAGAAAATTAGAAATAAAGTGTCAGCGCCTCATAGGCATCCAGCATAGATGTATGTGACGGTGTACTTAACAAATAATCTTACATGCAAACAGTAAATTGACATAAAATTGCACCCCTCATACCATCAAACTGTCATACATCACCGAACAGATGAAACATGAAGTTTTAAGTAGCAAACAAGTTCAACACATGTTCTAATATTTTAAACATTATTACAAGCAAGCATCATACTCGAAGCATGAAACATAATGGCTAATGGCTAAGTGACAAGTCGATCTGACCACCACACCAATCGGGTCACATGCATTGCATCTCCATCATCACCAATCACCACAAGGAAGACAACAACAAGCCAACACAAATCGACTAAATTTTCACGATCTAGATTTAGAGTAAATATATATTTATGGGCAGCTTCTAAACTTGACAAGGTGTGTCATCTAGGTCATAAACTCGGAAAACCAGGTATCTAGCCCCTAAAGTTGGTTGGGATGCCATTTAGGTCCGTAAGGAAAATGGACGCTAAGCTTTGTGCTTAGTTTCCTAATGTGATTTTGGTGGTTGAAGTGACAACACGCGCCATGGTACTAATATAGATGTGCATGTGTTTCTGTTTAAGTCACAGGGTGCAAAAAGTGAATTTGGGGTACAAACACCTCAAAGGAGGCTTTAAAAGACACAAAAGAAGACACAAGCCGCTATCAAGATGCAAGCGGTGTCCTGACTCGGCAGTCAGCGGGCCGATTTTTTGGCTCAAGGACAAAAGAAAATGCATACACCGGACAGTTGGTGGTGCAGCACCGGACAGTCCGGTGCCTATAAGGAGCCGAGCCAAGAGCTGATGAACCGGTGTAAAATTCCATGCACTTGACAATCCGAGGCTCATCACCGGACAGTCCGGTGCTACCACCGGACGATATAGACTAAGGACAACGCAAGTCGAAGACCCAACACCAACACCCACCGGACAGTCCGGTAGTTCCAGCAGTCATATTGTCAGAGCAACGGTCGACTCAAAGAGGGAGCAGTTTACAAGCACCGGACAGTTTGGTGGTGATGCAGAAAAAGGGGAAGATGCTCCCAACGGCTAGTTTGGAGGTGTGGGCTATAAATACCCCCATGGCCAACCTCCACAATGTGGCTGGAGTACCCTGAGCCAACAGAAGTGTTGAAGCACCATCTTGATCCATCTATAGAGCTTCATATACACATTTGAGAGCCCAACAACCATATGAGCATAACTAGACATATCTCGGCAAGCTAGAGCTTAGTTGCATCTTTGCTTAGGCCTTGTTGTTTATCCCCGTGCCTACGAGTGGGAGGAAAGATCTCGGCGGTTTGGCCAAAAGCTTCCCATAGTGAATACGGCGGAGGAGCTCCGCGAGAAGGACTCGGAAGACCCCAACAGTCTTGACAATCCTCTACCCTTGCGTGGGCGAGACCGTAGTCCAAGGCTACACGAGAGAAGGGCTTGTGTGGGTGTATACCGTGGATATCCGGAGACCCGACCGGGGTTGCTTGACTTTCGAGGAAGTCACTTTGCCATCCTCCACCCTTGCGTGGGCGAGGCCATACACCTTTGAAGATTGCGCGAGAGCAAAACTTGCGGGGGCACCTAACGAGGACTAGGGGTGAGACGGCACATTGGCCTCCCCGAACCTTGGGGAAAAAAAAATCTCTGTGTCATCATCGTGTGCCATTGCCGAAATTGTCATCGGGAGTTTGCATTCTCTGCTTATCTTTTAGCTTCCACATTTAACTTCTTGCAATTGTATGCTTATATTCCTAGACTAGCTTGATAGCTTAGTTTCTAGGTGAAACTAGGTTGCAAGACTTGGCCACGGTAGAAGTAACAACACTTAGCAAAACCTTAGTGCACATGGCTAGATTTATCTGGCATAGGTTTTGCTTAGTAGTTGTAGTTTATAGAGAGCCTTAGTTTTAGAAATTCTAATTCACCCCCTCTTAGGCGTCGGTCCAATCTTCAAAGTCCCAAAATCACCAATCCATGTGTTGATCGTGGTTTTTACAAGTGAAGCCCACATGTCAGCTCTATATATATTCTCTCTTCCTCGTCTATGACCTGTGGGACCCATTTGTAAATAAATTATTTTTTAATATTTTCTTCACCACACTCCTCTCTCCCTCTGTCATCTCCCTCCTCCGCTGCTAGCGATGGCAAAGGCAACATTAGTAGCGGTGGCGAGCATGGCCTGTGGTGCCAAGGAAGGGGCAGTGAGGCAGGCATAGGCAAGCAGTGGCAAGAGGAGTGGTGGTGAAGCGGGTGACAGCGGCAAAGTGGCGGTGAGGCTGGTATGGGCGGTAACGGAGGAGTGCGCCATTGGTTGATAACAGAGGAGGAGGGCCAACTAAGAGAGAGTGGAGAGTGGTGAAGAAAACATTAAGGAAAAATTATTTTTAGAAAAAAAATATTTTACTTACAAATAGGTCCCACGTCTCAGGATGAGGAAAGAAAAGATGTGTGGACCTGACATGTAGGCTCCAATGGTAAAAGCCACGCCACCGCGACCTAGCCACGCCGCCGGCCCTGATGCCTCTCGCAAGGGCACTAAATGTTGTTTGATCAAGGCACCTCAAGGTTTTTATTAATAGGATTTGACCTTATCTTGGAAAAAAAAACCCTAAACCCTATCTTTGCTAGCGAGAGAGATTTTTATTATCAATGACTGGAAATTCATCTCAACAGGGGGATCAAACTAACTACCTCGACGGACCAAATAGACTTGTTTTCCATTGAACTACAAGCTCTTTGGTTGTGATATCACTAGACGAAGGTAGTTTATTCGAGGTGTTGGAAATAAGCAAGCAACCAAACAACTAGTCGACTCTACGGACTATGGATGCCGCAACAAACTTGTAACTGTGTTCGATTAGTATTACCTATGACATTCAAGTAGAGGAGCCTCCACCACGATGTACAGCAAATAAGGAGGGAGCCCGATGCGTTGGCCTTAGGTTCACTGCCAAATATCAACTTTCTGGTTGCTGCCAATTCAATGGCATCAATCCTGAAGTTTTCAACGTAGACGCTCATCTTTCATTCACACCTTGGATCAATTTTTATGGCATGACAAATAAATGAACAGAACTTGTTGAATACGGAGGAAGTCAGAAAACAACGATTGGCGAAGCTAACTACTATGTCCTTATAAGTGCTACAAACAACATTTGATCCAGTTGGGTCCTGCTCGGTTCGAATTGTGTGTTTAGAGTCTAATTTGCACTCTAGGCATCTAGCAATTGGGGAGGCTCCAATTTGTTCTATTCAATAACAGGAGTGATGGGAAAACGAGTTGATTTCTTTTGACAAATAAATAACGGATTGTCACAGGACTTGATTTCTTTAAAAATGGGATATGTACTGCATGCGTAGAGCTCTGCGGTTTCCCTCCTGCTCCCCTGTCTCCATGTCACTAATGGCAAGCATGATTGCTGCTTTCATTGTGCCTGAATTGTAATAAAGATTTGGTACACACCCAATTTGAATGCATGTGCAGTGACAGTTAGATCATCGAATCAACCCTCATAATACATGCAGTTTGGTTACAACTTCAAATAAGTGAAGATTACATGCATAAGACATTAGAAGATAATATGTACTACTTTTTTTTTCCCTGTGCTGACTATCTATTTATTGTCTTCACAACTCCTATGTGTGCAGATGATCAGCCAAATAATCCGGCACCGTTTAACAAGATCAAGACAAGACATATAGCCCAAATCAACAAAGCTTTATCCAAGTCTTGTTTGGAAGAACATCTTTCGTCCATCAATCCTCTACATTTATAACCACAGAACTTCGAGCCCTTTCACAGTTCTTGAAGCGGGCAAGTTGTGCTAGATTGCTCGTAGATTCTGTGATTCTTTCTATCTGAATAACTATATCTGAGAGAAGAGATGCAACGGCTGCCACATGACTCACTTGCATCAAAGTCACATCCTTCAATAACTCGGTTCTTAAGTCACTTGCAACTTTAGTGGCCGTGGACATGTCATTGTTGGTTGGATATGGCATGGTCATCGTCCGAATTGCCAATGAAAGCTCTCTGAGAGCCTTTGCAGAGTGCAGGCTCATTGCCCTACATTTGGCTCTAATTTTCAAATATAGATCTAGACTAGCTTCAGGATACTGTGAACAAAGATAAGGACATTATTAGCCAACAAATTTTTACTACGACAAATATATGGGAGACAATCTATCTAATACTACCCCCCTGTCATAATTATATGGTGTTAGGGCAAACAGAATTACTTGAATTTGACTATAGATTTATGTCCTAACGTCATACAATCATTCCTGATCTGAGGGAGTATATTGTAAAGAAGGAGCAAACCTAGATAGACACATTACAACGATAAGATTGACCTTGAAGGAAAACACCACCACTATTGGTCAATAAACTTAGTCCCATCGATTTTTGATCTTGAAACTATGCACTTTTGTTATTACCCGAGACGTTTGTAGGGTCATGACACAGAAAGCAAGAGCCTCCATTGAAGAAGCGCATTTGCGAGAAAGAGTCCCAAGCTCCTGGTATTGGCTCCATGGGTAGCGGAAGCGGAATTGGCCATGATGAATAGGCTCCCACTTGGCAAAAGGGCACTGTGGTGTTGGTTTTTTATACAGAACTTTATACTCCACAAAAGAGGGAAAAAATTGACACTGCTAGTCAATCACTGAGATGAGCTTACCAAGGAGTCCTCTCTAACTTTCGAATTGAGGACGCTCTTGTACACTTGAAGAAAAGCTTTGCCTTCTAAATTTCCACATGGGGAATTCTCCCTAAAGCATTCAGATTCCATTCCTGCACATATGAGGATCTTTTAGCCTCTCACTACTAAAAACCAATTGTGGACCACATATTTTTTTATTACCTATGGGCAGAATTTGTTGTTGTCTGCGTAATAAATGCATTTCTAGAGGGGCACCCTAATGCAATATTTGGAAACACACATATTTCTAAGCCACCTATTTTGAGACAACCACATATATAAAGTGATTTTTTGAGATGATATATTTAAGTCATATGCAAATAGAGGTTGTGCAAATCAATTGATAACTTTTTCATATGAAGGTTGGATGAGGACAAACTTTATAGCAAAATTGTAGAAGTCAACAAAATCAAACTTTATAGTTAGCAACATTTTGTTTTGGTTCTCAGATGGAGACATGTTATATATCAAAGTTATGGTTCTCAACAAGATCTATAACTTTGTGGTTGACAATTCTTACAATAAGATAGTCCTTTTGTCCCTAAAAAATAAGTTATTCTAATTTTCCTACATCAATCTTTATAAAATTAGACCAAGTTTATAAAGAAAATATCAATATTTATAATACCAAATGAGAATCGTTAGGTTTATTGTCACATGAATTTTTACGAGGTGCCCATTTGGTGCCATGAATGTCGAAACTTTTCTTAATAAATTTGGTCAAAGTTTAGAAAGTTTGACTTAGGACAAAATTAGAATAACTTGTTTTTTTGGACGGAAGGAGTCGTTGATGAATGCATAATATGACATACAAGGGAAAGAGCGAAGTCAAAAGAATAGCATCCCTCATCTCTAGCTAAGATGCGCTTTGTATATTTAGTTGTCACTTACTCATAAATTCCACGAAATGAAAATTCGTTTCTATATATAGACAGTTGTCATAAGATACAACCTCTAAAAACCAATTTTAGAAGCAATTGTCTTAAGTCCACCTTTAATTTTTGTAAGGATACAAGTAGGCTGTGCTTGCTAATCCACAAATACAGTAACTTTTTTCATAGATTGCCACGGAACTTGTGAAAACAAAACATCCTTGGCTTTTAGTTAGAAGCGGTTATTTTGACTGCCGGGCCAGAGAAACATTTTGGCAGCCTCTTAAAACCTATGTACCGTGATATACGTAAAGCATTTTTTTCAGTGGAGTTAGGTAGACGTACGTATCTCTTTTAATCTGTCGAACTTTCAGCCGTGAAGTGCTGCATCCTACTAATTCCGTTCACAAATATATATAACGTGGCTGATTTTTTTTCAAAATTTTAATCCTTCAAACATGTGAAAAATATTAATCATATTCAAAGTTTCAAACTACGGAGTAGTCTCAATGGCAACAAAATAAACGATACTTCACTTATTAAATTTTGTGAATAAAATTAATGATCTATAAAAAATCATAAATTTGCCCTAGTGAAGGAGTACTACTTGTGGGTGTAGAGTACACATGTATCAGTATCAGCGATGATGTTGAGTTGTCCTTGGAGAGTGGAAATGAAAAGGTTTTCGTTTTGACTAGCTATAGCCGGCTGTCTACGTACAGTCGTACTTTGGAAGCGTAGCTTCCGACGCAGGCTAAATTAAGCATGATATAGCTTGGAGGGAGGCGTATACCTTCGAGGAACTCCGCCAGTTTGTCGAGGTTTCCTGCGGCGAGCTTGTGGAGGTCATCCCCGGCCCATATTGGGAAGACAAAGATGGTGGTGACGAGACTAATGGCGACACCGACGGCGATGGTGGTGAAGCGCTGGTGCGCGAACTCGACGAGATCCTCCACGCGGTAGCTCGACACGGCCACCAAAGTGAAGGTCAGTATGAAAATGAGCACGCCGTAGTCGTACGTCGCCTTCACCTCCGGGATGAACCGCGAGAACGTCGCTGCCGACGCTACAGATTGAGAGAGGCAACACATACGCATGGCAGGCAGATTTGGGAGTGAGATGAATGAATAATTATATAATAACGAACTAGCACCAGCTAGTTTCTCAATGGGCGACAAAAATAAATGGCCATGTACCTACTAAGAAGACGAACGCCCCGAGCAGTATCGGCTCGCCATTTTCACCGCAGAGTTGCGCCACCAAATGAACTCCGACGGCGAGGACGCCGGCTACCAGGGTCGCCAAAACCCTGTTCAGGCCTTTGCGCAGCGTGGCTCCTGTGTTGCGCAACACGCATACCACATTCAAATTTTCAAATACATGCATTGCACACGTACGGCTACAAACATACATACACATCCCATACCAACTGTGAACTCCATGACTAAGATGACGGTGATGACCGCCCAAATGGTGGAGCTCCCCCATCCATTGAACAGTGCCTTGATGTAGTAGAACACGGACACCACCGTGAGCGCCAGCCCGAACTTGAGCGAGTATATTACCCGCCTCGGGTCGTCCCGGGCGATCTTTGCCAGGTCGCCGGTGAACCCGACGACGGTGCACCTGAGCCTCTCCAGCGCCGAGCAGAGCCGCTCATGGCAGTTTCCCACCAAGCTGTGGCCGTTGCTGTCGCCACCACCATTCCTGCTCTCCGTCGCCTGCGACTCCTCCATGGATAGCACCTGCACCTAAATGACGCGACTATACGCGACACGGCTGGTAGATCGATCGAGCTCTGTGTGTGAGGCTGTGAGCACTCGCGCTATAGCTCTAGCTTTAATATATAGAAGATGGGTGGCTAGGCTAGGTAGATACTTGGGTTAGTTGTACTTACTCCTGCTGTTTCATTTCCAATAGACATCATTCGATTTTGGACCCACACGTTTGACTATCAAATTCTCGTTTTGTTTTAAAAAAATGTGCAAGTATTGTTGCGGCATGTTGTATCTTCAAGGGTACGTTTAATCATTCTTTATATCTTCTTACACTCGTGCAAAATAGTTTGCATATGACAGATTATCAAACATCTCAGGCAAAATAGTTTGCATATAACAAATTACATCATATGACAAATTATCAAACACCCTCTCTTTTCATGCATCTTAGGAATGGTGAGGACTGCTCGGTTGAGAAGTGAGAACAAGCCGTGGAAATGGGGACAATTTTATAGTTGTTTTTTTTCAAGAAACAAATATAAAATTTTATGTAAGAGAGAGAGGGGAGTGAGGACCTCTCTTATCAGTCCTACTAAGAACGATTTTTAAAGGGTGGTCAAAACTAATTTTAGAGGCAGATAATCCAGCCGTCTGCGAAAGATCAAAAATAAATACTAGTATACATTTTCATAGGAGTGCTATTCAACAATTGTGTGCAAAAAATGCAAATTTTGAAAACCCTCCCTTACACAAAATCTATACCCCTCTAAAAATTTCTATGGTTCCCATGGACCGTGGTCCGTCGACGGACCACCATCCACTCTGCCCGCACCGCCCTCTCCCCGCCTCTGCCGCTCCACCTCTCGGCCGCCGGCTCCCACCCGCGCTCCTTGGCCCGCCAGCCCCCGCGCTTCCCCTCCGCGCGCGCTCCCGCTCCCGCTCGCCAACTCCCGCACCGCCACACCGCCGCCACCGAGAGACAACCGACAGGGAGGAGGACGCAGGGCCGGTGGCGGGGGAGACGGGTGGCGTGGAGACGACCGGCGGGGAGGACGAGAGGGGCCGTCGCGGTGGGGAAAAGGTGGACGATGCTGGTGGGCGGCGGCGCGGACAAGATTCGGCCGCCATGGCATAGATTCGGCCTAGATTCGGGTGGCCCGCCATGGCGAGGAGGACGAGTGGGTGCCAAATCGAGCGAGAAGGACAAGGCAGCACCGACGGTTCAGATCCGCTCGCCGCGCCGGATCTAGTGGAGGTGGAGGCGGCACTCGCAGGCGGCGGGGGCGGGCGCGAGCCGGAGGAGGACGTCGGCAGGGAGGACGATGATGACTGGACTTGGTGGCGGCCGCAAGTGAAGAAGAGGCCAACCTCGGAGGAGAGGGTGGCGCTGGGGTCCACAGAGAGGGGCGCCGACGTGGTAGGAGAGGGTGCGGGCAAAGGAGGGCGTGCATGGTGGCGGCGGCCATGGCGCATCCGCCGGAAGGAGGAAGGGCATGGCGGCGGCGACCATGGTGAGCCCCCTCCCCCCCCCCCCCCCGAGGAGGGAAGGTGTGGCTGGGACGGCGTGGGATGCCGGTTGGCACGGGGCCTGGGGCGGCGTTGTCGGCGGCGGGGACGGCGTTGGGCCGCGGCATGGGAGGCTGGGCAGGGCGCGACCACGGCGCCGGTGGCCTGCGGGAGCGTGCGCGTGAGTTAGGGCAGCCCGTGGGGATAGAGTGAGTGGGCCGGACCTGGGGGCCCAATTTCGTCGGCCAGCCGTTTGGGCTGGCGTAATTACTGTATTTATGAGAGCCAGAGCATGGAGCCGACGAAAATAGTCCAAACCGGTGAATTTGTTGCTCTTAATTTTGTCGATTGGCCGACCAAAATTACTTTGGCCCACGAAAAAAACCTTTTTCCTGTAGTGTACGACGGGTGCGGCTAGATGTGGAGGGATTGGGGAAGGGAAATACCTTTTTCCTATAGTGTGCGGCGGGTGTGACTGGATGTGGGGGGATTGGGGGAAGGGGAGAAAGGGGTGGGATAGTAAAAACTTAGTAAAAAGACGTGATTGTTGGTATATAGACTGTGCTTCTGATGTTTGATCTTGCGGAAACTTGGAGGCTACAAGTTATGTGTGATAATTGTTTAATCTTTTAATGTTTGGTCCTGTGCTAACAAATATTTTGATAATGCACATATTTAAAAGGATTCAAACAAACATAGTAAATTTCTAAATACGGTTCTCTATGGCAGTTTTGTATTCTAGATTTTCTCATAAAATTATGTTGCTTTATTTGCATTTCATTTTTAAAAAAAAAATAATATTTACCCCGTAGCAACGTGTGGATCAATTGCTAGTTTTTAATAAAAACATGCTGCCATGACCATAGCAACAGATCCGTGCTAGGCATGCCACTATGACCATGTTGTGCTCCATATGGTCTGACGCGGTCACACACCGTAGCAAGGAGGTAGGGTGGAGAGAGTTGCGTGGATCCTACATGTAGCATTTCACTCCAACAGATTCGAACTCTAAAGCACAATTACGCAAGTATTTTTTTTTTCGAGTGTTCTTTACTAGTAAGTAGTTTGTTGTGCTATTAGCATTTACTAAAACTGCTTTTAGTGGTTGTTTAGGACGCAACAGTGATATTTTTAAATATGGCTTTGTCAAAGTGACCGCTTATGGAAATCGACTAGGTCTATAAACACCTTCATAGATTTGAGCTGAAAACAGTGACATTTTCAGAGATGGCTTTGTTAAGGTGACCACATATAGAAATCGACTAGGTCTATAAGCACCTCCATAGAATTGAACTGAAAACAGTGATATTTTTAGAGATGGCCTTATCAAGGTGACCGCATATGAAAATCGATAGGGCCTATGAGCACCTCCATAGAATTAGACTGAATCGGCATCTCAAGATTCACGAAATCATCACAGACACCTTGCTGTAGACGGAGACATCGCCTGCAAGAACAAAAAACACTAAATCATACAAATACCCGTACTAAGTCGAGAACTTAAATTTGGATGGACAAGATCCATCCGCACACAAAGAACTTGAGCAACATTTTTTATGTCCAACAAAAAACAAAAAGTATTGCCTGAGAATGTACGATAACAAAGTCTATTTTCCGTATATATGCATACGTACAACACGTAAACGCAATCGCGCAATTAGTCTGGTACGGTTGTGACTTTGTACACATGCGTGCGTATACGTTGCTGACTAAAGAATGTCATAATACGTCATGGATGCATGGGACTCGTGTGGAATACAAGTAATAGTATATACTATACACTTCATGTGAGGATTGCTATGACCTGGTCACTTTTTGGTCCGGTCGTACCCTGCAGGCTGCTCATGGCTCGGATTGTCGCTGAGGGGCATATGGCCGGGGACGTATACAACCGGCGGTCGGCGCGCGGTTCATGACGACGTACGACCCATGGATCCGAGCCATCAGCACGTACTCCGTTCAGAGAAAAGATCACTAGCACAGAAAGAGCGGTTGGGGCGCTTTTTTCAGGGGCGGATTCACGAACCGTCTCTGCGCAAACGTAGCTGAAAATAGATGTTAACGGAGACACACCATCCGACCGCTCCTGAAAATCGATTTTTAGGGACGGTTGGTAAGATTCACCGCACTTAAAAATATTACTAATTAGGAAGAGACACCCATAGACAAGCCCTAAGGTACTAGCATTTTTTAGGGGCGGTTGGTAAAATACACCGCCCCTAAAAATACACCATTTTCAAAGAACGGTTAGTAAAGTGCACCGTATCTAAAAATCGATTTTTAGAGACGGTTCATAAAGTGCACCGGCTCCTAAAAATCAATTTTTAGGGGCGGTTGATAAGACGCACGCCTCTAAAAATGGACTACTTTTAGGGACGGTTGGTAAGGTGCACCGCATCTAAAAATCAATTTTTAGGGGCGGTCGTTAAGATGCACCGTCTCTAAAAATAATTTTTAGGGACGGTTGGTAATACACCCCAACACTGATTTTTAGATACGGCTCTCGTTTTGAACCGCTTCAGACCTTTTGTGGGAGGCGTCTGCAAAAATCGCTTCTGTGCTAGTGGATACTGCACAAACACCTTCCTTCTTTCGGGAAAAAACTAGAACCGCATAATCTTTCAGAACCACTGTATATTGTAAAGTGTAAACGTTTGCTGATATGCACTCGTTCTTCTAAAAAAATCAGCCTGCAACGCTAAACTTGTACAGAACAGGATCCATGTTCAATCACTGCAGCCTGCAGGTGTCCTTTTTGGTGAATTGTCAAGCGCTTGGGGGAAGAAAATATCTACTAGAAAGATCCTAAAAACTCATTAAAAATGCCATTACATATCTATCGGTGTTTAACTCTTGACAGCAATATATAGCAAGCAACTTTCTAGATCTCATAAGCAAAGTTTTGAAAAAATATATATAGATATGACAGACCCCCACATAGGCAACGCTGTAGTTGCTCATGATCATCGACTTCGGAGAGTCGTGCTTGCTGCTTCACTTTGTGCCCCAGCTTTTCTGAACGTGGCAAACTGATAGAAAAACAGTTACAACAAATAGGTGTCAACTGGATGGAACCACTCAATTTATTCCTCTGAAAATTAGTAACAATGGACAATGAGACACAAAACATGAACAAAAAACAATTCGGCAGTTGATTGAACCCAGGCAAAGTTAGCTTGAATAACATAGGTGACCATGAACCAAACATACTATGAGACAAAAGAGAGTTGTAGCCGTGGGACCCACAGCATGAAAGTGTGTGGGGGCAGATGAGAGATGACGCAGAATCGCTATTCCACGATGGAGGATGGATGGTGGATCTAGGTGGCCGTGTGACCTAACAAAATCAAGGCGGACTGAAATGAAGTCAATACCTTCTTTTTATTGCACTCTTATTTCTTTTTTCATCTTTATTTTCTTTCTTCTTCTTTATACATGCAAATTCAAATTGTGATGGACTTTATTATCCTTCACGCGGGGTAGCAGGTCTGCCAGGTGCCACTGCCGGCGCATGGAGCTAGGAAAAATCGCGGCCTTATATATGTTCAATGTTATTTTTTTTAATAATGAAAAAAGATTTCGGATTCATCTCTCGAAGAGAGAATCAGACTCAATTCATTACATACTTCTCACTCAACACCATCAAACAGAAAAGGAAATCTTAGCTCTATATGAGGCCAACCAAATGAACGAAGAGATCTACTGCATGGACAATGATTCCAAAATGCGGCATGCTTGTAGAAGCCTCTGTTTAGATTCTTCACTTCGTTGCAATTTGGTCCACAGTAAAGCCAGTACGTTCCTTTGAAGAGCACCTGCAAAAAAAATTTTGGTATGCATTTGTCAAAAACCACCTCATTTCTTGAGAGCCAGAGAGTCCAAAACACCCTGCTGCTCCGGACAGTAATAATGACTCCTTTTCCGAGCCCCTTTGTTTCACCCAACTGCTAAAGAAATGTTGGATAGATTGTGGATGACAAATTCTGAAGTCATGTATACTGTACGCCATAGGAGCTTAGAGTATTTACAATCTAAAAAGAGGTGTTCAATTGTTTCAATTGTACAACATTAAATTATCTTTTGTCAAAATCACCCCATTTTCAGGTACCATAGAAAGATTTTGATCTTTAATGGTAACCTTGTACGCCAAATTTCCATCGGCACTCTGATTCCAGTATTGACTAAAAAGCTATATATTGATCTCACAGAAAAAGTTACCACTTTTATGAAGAGACCAGTTAAATTGATAATTGTCCTATGTCACGTGTAAATTCAAGATTTTGCATCTAGGTTCTCCCAACTGTGAAGATTGGTCCCTACTAATGACCTTCTGAAGGACACGTTAAGTGGGAATGACCCAAGTACTACTGCTACAGTTGTGTGTTTTTCTCTCACATTGTTAAAAGGAGATGGGAACTAATGCTTTAAGGCTACAACTTCAAATCAGGTGTCTTCCAAAACCTTACTTGGGTCCTATTTTTTAAAATAAAGTATCCTAGGTTAAGAAATTGATCCTTTAACCCCCATTAGACTACTCCGAAACTAAGAATCTCCAGGTTTTCTCTCCAATTGAGTCCAAGTTTTATTTCGTACATATTTGTTTCTCAGCAAACGCTGCCACAATCCATCTTCATTAGCTAATTTGAATAGTCATTTTCTCAACAAACATTTGTTCTGAACGTCAAGGTTGTAGATGCCTAAACCTCCCTGATCCTTTGGTTTGCATTGTCTCCCATCTTGCTAGTCTGTATTTTTTCTTGTGTTAATCATTTTGCTAGAAGAAACGTGATCTATAATAATAGTCCATTTTTTCGAGTACTCCTCTTGGGACCTCTAAAAAGGACATCATGAACATATGCAATCTAGAAAGCACTGAGTTTATCAAAACCAGCTGTCCTCCTATAGTGAGTAATTTTTCTTTCCAACTACTAAGCCTTTCTTCAAACTTTTCTTCCACTTATCTCCAGTCTGCATTATGTCTTTCTATAGTGCATTGGAATACCTAAATATTTACAATGATTCAACCTCCTTTGCTTGGCCGAAGCAGAAAATTTCACTTTTATGGAAATTGATCTTAAGACCCGAAAGCCGTTCAAATGCACAGAGGAGAAGTTTCATGTTTCTATCCTCTTCTAAATCGTTGTCCATAAAGATAACAATGTTATCTGCATATTGGAGAATCGATAAGCCTCTATCTACCAAATGGCGGGATGACACCCTTGTTTTGACCGTCTTCCTTTGCTTGTTCTAGGATAACTGTCAACATATCCGCCACGATATTAAACAAGATCTAGGATAGAGGATCCCCTTGTCGAAGTCATTTTCTTGTTTGGAAGTAAGGTCCATGTTAGTCATTTATTTTTATGCCTACATTCTCGCCTTGAACAAAAGATTTAATCTATCCACACCAAATTGGGGAAAACCTTCCATTCTAAGCGTTTGTTGTAAGAAGTCCCACTTCACTTTATCATAGGCCTTCTCAAAATCAATTTCGAAGATCACACCGTTCTCCTTTTTCTTTGTAGTTCATGTAAGGTTTCATGAAGAATGACAGTGTAAGGATAATGGGCCCTAAGCCTTGTGCTTAGTTCTCTAATGTGATTTTGGTGATTGAAGTGACAACACGTGCCATGAGACTAATATTAGTGTGCAAGTATTTTTGGTTTAAGTCCCAGGATGCAAGTAGGGAACTTGGGGAACAAACAACTCAAAGAAGGTCTAAAAAATCACAAAAGAAAACCAAAACTTCCCCAAAGTCAGAAGCCGATGCCCTGACTCGGCGGTCCCGCTGTTCCTAGCCATGTCTCCAGAGACAATCTAATTTTTTACCACTATTATACGGTGGCAATGCAATGTTGCCATGGAAAAAAAAAGATTTCTTATAAATTAGTCATTTTTACTGATGTGGCATGGTACATAGGCATGCCACCAAGGAGAGGGCATATGCTATGACTGTGAAATGTCTACTTTGCCCCTATCCCCTTTTCTTTATTTTATGATCTCATTTCCTATGCAATGTTCCTCTCCAAATGACATTTGGGCCCACATAGTCATCACTAACCTCCTGTCTTCCTAGCCCCTCTCTCTATTCTCCCTGGTGCAGGCACATATTATGAACTCTGGGCAGCGTTTGCTCACGCTCCAGGCTCCACCGTCACATTTCGAGCCCTGCACATCCCTGTGGAGGCATGGCACCGCCAAACTTGCTTAGGCCGAGCACATACAGAGGCCAGCGGCAGCGCAGCGAACCGGCGCTGGCGTGCGGTGCTGGTGGTAGCACGACAACCCAGTGGGGGCGCACGGTGGCGGCAGTGGCACGGCGAGCCGGCGTCGGAGTGGGGGCTGGCTGCAGCACGACGATCTAGTGGAGCATGCGGTGCCGACAGTGGCACGATGAGCAGGTATGGGTGTGTGGGGCCGGCGGCGACGCCGTGACCACGCATGGCGGCTTACACGGGCTCATGGCGTCTACTTGTTTGAGGCTTGTACAGATCTGCTTGTTCATTTGTCTCGTGCCGATCAACTAGAAGAGGAAAGGAAGAAGATGACAAGTAGGGCCTGTCTGTCATAGGGGTGAGGACGGTTGTGAGCTTTAAAGGGCGGGGGCATTCCTGTCTTTTTCCATACCCAACGTCTGCGCTTGCCACGTTGGCCACTTATTTCGCATGTCATGTCAGCAACAATGTAAGAAATTTTTTAGAGGAAATTGTGATTTCCATTTAACTGAAGGTGCGGCAGAATCACCGGCCACCAGCTCCTCTACTCCCGGGGGAGTGCTGTCCCAAAAAAGTTCAGCATTTGGAGGAGACATAAGTACAAGCTTTGCAGTTTCATGAGCTACTCTATTACATTCTCTAGGACAAAACTGGACAGCAAAATATAGAAAATGGGCTTCTATACACATTTTTGCTTCTCGTATTAGGCTGCCCATCGCTTACAGTTTGTAGCTCTCCCCTTGCATCGCTGCGACCAGCATCGAAGAGTCTGTTTCCAGGACCACTCGCGACATTCCATTTGCTGCTGCTGCCTGCAGCCCTCTTGTTGCTGCTAGGGTCTCCGCGTGGAATGCGTCAAGGAAATGGTCCTTTTTGCCTGCTCCCGTGAACACCACTTGCCCTTCTGCATCTCTTATCACGAAAGCCCAGCTCCCCGAGCCATCACCCAGATTGAAAGCTCCATCGGAGTTGATCTTTAGGAGATCGCCAGCTGGTTTCACCCATCCCTTGGCCGCCCTCCTAGCAGGTTGGCCAGTTGGCGAGAGTTTTGAGATCTCACGGAACTCATATGCGCTTGATGTGTTGCCATGAAAGTGAGCTCTGAAGCTCGGCGCTCTTGTTCCACCATGTCCAGAGAATGTTCACGGCTGTAAGAATTCATCTCTTGTATGGCAAAACTATAAGGACAACCATAGGGATGGTAAACGAAGAGTGGCTATCTATAATAATGGTAAAAATAAAATAGCCCTTTATTCGATATATGGTAGTAGCAATCAAAATTTGCTGCTTTCATTGTACCTAGATCGTAATTCAATATAATCTAGTACGCACAATGTGATTGCATATGCAGTGATGGTTTAATATCGAGTCAGTCCTCGTAAAACATAGACCGGTTACAACCTCAATTAACTAAAGATTACATAGTAGAAGACCACTTTTACTATTTTTTGTATGCTAGCTTTCTAGTGTCTTCGCAACACACACTCTCCTTCCCCCTCTCTCTACACACACATATTCCATCTGGTTCGGAAGAACATCTTCCGTCTATCATTCCTCTATGTTGATGACCACAGCACTTTGAGCCCTTTCAGGGTTCTTGAAGCGGGCAAGCTGTGCCAGGCTTCTTGTGCATTCTGTGATTCCCTCAATCTGAAGAACTATATCTGAGAGAAGGGATGCAACGGCTGCTATATGACTCACTTGCACCAGAGTCACATCCTTTGATAACTCGTTTCTAAAGTCATCTGCAGCTTTAGTGGCCATAGACATGTCGTCGTTCGTTGGATATGGCATGGTCATCGACATCGTCCGAATTGCCAATGAGAGCCTTTTGAGAGCCTTTGCAGAGTGTAAGCTCATCATCCTGCATGTGGCTTTAATTTTTAGGCATAGGTCTACACTACCTTCAGGATACTGTAACCACAGATAAGGACATTATTAGTTAAAAAAATATATGAAAGATATGTAGAAGATTGTATGGTAAACCGCCTTTCAAATGCACTATTTTTAAAAGTGGTTAGTAAAAGTGAAGCGTTTCTAGAAATCAATTTATGGAGACGCTATCACCTCTCGAAATTAATTTCCAGAGGCAGTTGGTAAGATAAGCTGCGTCTAAAAATAGTTTATTTTTAGAGGTGGGCCACCATACCATCTATTTTTAGAAATCAACTTCTAGAGGTGGATGAATTTTTCTGAATCCACCTATGAATATTTATTTGCTTCTAAAAAATAAAAAACAGGGGTGCTTCTATAGATATATTCTATATAGTAGTGCAATAATGACTTGAATTTGACTATAGATGTATGTCCTAAATCCTAATGTAATATAATCTTTGACCGGGTGGAGTATAAAGTTGGAGCAAACCTAGATACACAATACACCAAACTCAAAGGGAAACACAACCACTTTTGGTCAACAAACTTAGCGCCATGAACCTTTTATCATGAAACAGACTTACCTGAGATGTTCTTAGGGTGATGGCACAGAAAGCAAGAGCCTCCATTGAAGAAGCGCATTTGCGAGAAAGAGTCCCAAGCTTTTGGTATTGGCTCCATGGGTAGCGGAAGCGGAATTTGCCGTGAATAGGCTCCCACTTGGCAAAAGTGAACTGCAGTGCTGTGCATACAATTAGATTTATACTCCACAAAAGGGAAAAGAAACTAACAATACCTGAATTGTAAGATGAGCTTACCAAAGAGTCCTCTCTGACCTTCGAATCTATGACGCTCTTGTACAACTGAAGAAAGGCTTTGCCTTCGAAATTTCCGCACAACGAGTTGCCCCCAAAGCATTCGGATTCCATTCCTGCATATATGAGAAACTTTTACCCTCTCACTACTAAAAACCGATTTTGTGGACCTCATGTTTTTTATTACAACAAGATATATAATTATGTAGTCGACAATGCTTACATTAAGAATTAAGAAGACTACCCCATGTCTAGTTAAGATGTACTTTTTTTGCGAGGTAGTTAAGATGTACTTTGTATTCTTTTTGTCCCTTAGATGTTTGACAAGATGAAAAACCGTTTCAATAGATGATTGTCTTAAGAGGCCAGATCTAAAAATATATTTTTAGAGACAGTCATCGTAAGCCCACCTCTAGAAATGATCAATTCATACCAGCTTTTAGTTAGATGTTTGACCGCCTTTATAAACTTATATTTTGGATTTATTCAAAAAAAAACTTATATTTTGGTTGCCTCTTAAAACCACTTTTTTAGTCTGGTGTCATACTTTCATGTACTATAGGATACGATGCAGTGTGTTTTTCTCACTGGAGTTAGCTAGCATAACTACCAACGTAACTTCTTCTATCCAACGTTCATCCGTCAACCTAATACTAGTGGGTGAAGAGTACACAGGGACGAGTGATGTCCAGCGATCCTGGAACAGTGGTAGTAAAAAAGTTTTCGTTTTGACTAAGCCTCCATATATAAATGAGAAACTTTTAACATCTACGTAACTAATAATTAAAAACAGATTTTGAGGAGGACCTCACGTTCTCTTTATTACAGACGACGAACGGAATTTATTGCCTCCTATGTAATGAAATGCATTTTTAAAGATGGGCGTCCTAAGAACACGGTCCCTAGAAACACACTCATTTCCAAAACACGGTCATTTTAAGACAACCACCTCTGTATTGTTAGGCTGAGTCCAGCAGATCGTCTATCTCCGTCGTTTATTTCAAACTTCGCTCTACAGTATAGCTACAGTGTTGAAATTGTACTATAGACGATCTTTTATACGATCTGCTGTACACGGTCTTAGAAACGGACGCAAGTCTAAAAATACTTGGAAAACGAAGGCCTTAAAATCAATTAGTAACCATTTTATATGAGGGTTGGTACAAGTTTTACGGTGATAGAAAAAACGGAATATGTCAAAAATAATAGTTTGAAAACCACGGTACCAGTACCAAATAGAAGTGTTTGGTACTTAAAAATGGTAGGAACGGTACTTTTTTAAAAATAAAAAAAGAGTTATACTTTTCGGTACCGGTGGGTACTTTTCCAACCACTTAAATATCAATTTATGTTGACAACATTTTGATTCGGAATTATCTAGGACGTATGTTCTTTAAAAAAAATCCAAATAACATCAACCAAAGTTCGTTATTGTTCTCACTTGCTTCTCAATGAGATCTTTAAAGTATGGGAACATATCCAGTGCAAATCAAGTTTTGGTGCAAACCAAGTGCAAATCTACTAGAAAAAGTTTTAAAAAATTCTGAAAAAAAATCATGAGTGTACAGCTCGGTATACCCCTATCTATATATAAAATTTCAGGATCAAATTCGGTATAGTCTAGAAGTTACAAAAAAGACAAATTTTCTGACAATAGTAATAGCTCAAATGCACCCTAAACTTGTCTTTTTTTTGTAACTTTTAGAGTACGACGAATTTGGTCCTGAAATTTTATATATAAATGTGGTAGACGGTGCTGTACATTCATGATTTTTTTAGAATTTTTTGAAACTTTTTCTAATAGGTTTATATTTGGTTTGCATCAAAACTTGGTTTGCACTGGATATGTTTCCTTAAAGTATAGTCGACATTGTTTACATTAACACAGTTTATAGAATGCTAAATATATGAATATATATGTTCAAATGTTCCAGATTTTCTTGTAGAGTTGTAGTGCCCCATCAATTGATTTGATGATTAGATATGTAATCAGTTGATCCAATATAAAGGCCATATGTATGCATATAGTCTTTCTGGGCCGCACCTTCAAGGAACTCCGCCAGTTTGTCGAGGTTTCCTGCGGCGAGCTTGTGGAGGTCATCCCCGGCCCATATTGGGAAGACAAAGATGGTGGTGATGAGGCAAATGGCGACACCGACAGCGATGGCGGTGAAGCGCTGGTGCGCGAACTCGATGAGGTCGTCCGCGCGGTAGCTCGACACGGCCACCATACTGAAGGTCAGTATGAAAATGACCACGCCGTAGTCGTATGTTGCCTTCACCGCCGGGATGAACCGCGCGAACGTCGCTGCCGAGGCTGCAGAAGAACATATGGACCGAGCACATAGATATACATGACAACACATGGCATTGACAAATTAAACACGGGTAATACTAATGAAGTAAGCTAGTTTTTCAATGGCATATGACTACCAAGTACTGAGAAAGACGGAACAATGTTGTGGTTGTAGAAAAATAAACTATTGGATGATAAACATATTCGAAGTCGTACGTACCTGCTATGAAGACAAACACCCCGAGCAGTATGGGCTCTCCTTTTTCACCGCAGAGCTGCGCCACCAAATGAGCTCCGACGGCGAGGAAACCGGCTACCAGGGTCCCCAAAAGTCTGTTCAGGCCCTTGCGCAGCGTGGCTCCTGTTGAGCAACACGGACGCATGCTAACGTTATCATCCCACCACATTCAAAATTTCCACACATACTTCAAGTACGGCTACACATTGTGTGTGTGCGCGCAAATAACATATAACGCACGTGCATATGTATATATACACATCTTATCTTACTATTACTAATTGAAAGTTCTAAAGAAACACTAGTTTCAAAGCACGCTAAAAAAATAGATAAATTCTAGAAATTCTCACAATAATCAGAAATATTCGACCATCAATTGACAGATTGAAATATTAATAGCCATTAGATCTATTTTCTAAGTAATTACCCACCTCTGTCATTATAAAAGGTTTTGAGTTCAACTCTCAACGAAAGCAAATATCCTCTTCTTTTTTCATTAAATCTATTTTTAAGTAATTACCCACATCTGCTATTACGAAAGGTTTTGAGTTCAACTCTCAATGAAAGCAAATATTTTCTTCTTTTTTTAGATTTTTCCATTTTTAAATTTACCTTCAGTTTTTGTCTTTTTTTCATTAAAGATGGTAGAAACCTATCCATGAAACAAATATTTTGTAGACACCTTTTAAAATTTTTACGTTAATCCTCACAAGATGCGCTGGAAAAAAAATAGACGGGATGGAATCTTAATAGCCATTAGATCTATTTTCTAAGTAATCACTCACCTTTGTCATTATCAAAATAATATTACCCCTAAAACTACATATTAATTACCTATTCTGCCAATATAAAAGAAAATATGAAATAACACCCTAAATTTATATTTAAATTGTTCACCTTATTTATTATGACTGATAGTATAATGAAAATAATCCCTCAAAATTATATTAAAATCACCTACTTTTGCAATCGATCAAAGATTATCTTAATCAATTAAGCATATATATAGAGTAGCAAGATTTGCTATTATAAAAAACTAAATATAAAAATAAATAAATATATATATATGTTGTACTGTAACACATAATACATTTAAAACTCTAACCCGTGCGTCGCACGGGTTGATTGACTAGTATATATATTATATATACCAACTGTGAACTCCATAACGAGGACAACAGTGATGACGGCCCAAATGGTGGAGCTCCCCCAGCCGTCGAACAGCGCCCTGATGTAGTAGAACACGGACACCAGCGTGAGCGCCAGCCCGACCTTGAGCGAGTACACCACCCGCCTCGGATCGTGCCGGGCAATCTTTGCCAGCTCGCCGGTGAACCCGACGGCCGTGCACCTGAGCCTCTCCATTGCCGAGCAGAGCCACTCCCGGCAGTTGGCTATCAAGTGGCCGTTGCTCTCGCCACTGCCATTGCTGCTCTCCGTCTGCGACTCCATAGCACCTCAATGAGCGCTAGGCGGGACGCGAGAGCTAGCTGTGTGGGATGGGCGATGTGTGAGCAAGCGCTAGCTCTAGCTTAATTTATAGATGGGTGGCTAGGTAGCTATAGATGGGTTGTACTTACTGTTTGTCATGCCAAAAGTCAATGGTGTCATTGCATATATAGTGTTAAAATGCAGAGGTAAAAGCAGGCCATCCGAAGCTACTCTCTTCGTATTTAAATATAAATTGTGGTTGAGTTTTTTCAAAACTTCAATCGTTCCTTTTATAAAAAAATTTATAAGTTATTATTTATTTTATTATGATAGATAATTTGAGCATGTCTTGTTTCCTTATAAGTTTACACAAATTTTGTGAATAAGACGAATGATTGAAGTATGGAAAAAAAAATCAACCACGATTTATATTTAAATACGAAAGTATCTGTTATGACATCCTTTTACATTTTAGAAATGGTGGGGCCTACTTGGTTGACAATCAGCCGTGGAAATGGGATCAATCTTAGAGTTGTTTCCCTAAAAAGAACTGCACGTATAAATCACCTCTACATTAACGACTGCAAATTATACAGTTCCATCCATACATGTTGGCCAGCAAAATGTAAAAGGAGAGAGGTTGGAATATCTGCACTTTGATTTTTTTTTTTTACGATTGGTGACTATTAGGTAATAACAAGCATCTTTTATGTTTAATGTAAGGTTTTAAGCTTTTAGATCTAGAGTGGAGGGAGAAGGATGCACAGAGGACACGAGAGAAGGAGATAGGCTCTCTCCTACCACTACTAAAAATGATTTTTAAAAACGTAAAAAAGTGATTTTTAAAGGCTGGCAAAACTGACTTTTACAAGCGCATATACAAGCCTCCTATGTGCGAAGGTCTATAGATTATTCAATAACAATTAGTAAAAGTACAAATTTAAAAGGTGGTTACTGTAAGATATCTACTTATAGGTGGTTTAGCTTCCACGAGTAGGTTATTAAGATCATTATAACACGTGCCGTTCCACTGAGATTAATTGACCACCTAGAGATAGAGAAGGTAAACCCTAGTGTCATGTGGACGCCAGTCCTCGTGCCCTGTGTCGTCAAGCGATCACCTTTGTGGATCAAATTCAGCTGTTGTGCCCTATGTTGCCCCATGCATATGGAGGTTGGCTATTGATTTTCGTGCACCCCATGGAAGTTGGCCGCTCGCCCGTTGAGACCGGCCATGCCACCAACTTGTGGAGGCCATCCGCATTTCAATGAAGTTGCTCCATGGCTCGATTAGGGCACCATGTGAAGATTGAGAATGAGAGGGGTGTGGAGGAAAGAGACAAGCGATGATTGAGTAGGTGGGAGTATGTACAAAAGAGATAGTAGGGGCGAGAGATAGTCGTGGATTTCACACAGCCATTCATCACTCGCACCCGTTCAAACCTAGAAGCATGGTTATTTTTCGTGTGTTCTTTACAGCTGGTTTTGCATTGCTAGCCTCTAAAGGTATTTTAGTGGATGTTGTTTAGGACATCTATCTCTAAATTAGGGATGTGTTATGAGGTGGCCATACTAAGATGACTACCTATGAAAATTGATTTGTAATTAAGGTAAGCCATAGCTGTGAGTTTGACTAGTGTGCAAACAAACCCTCCTCCACCACTAGCTCTCCCTCATCCATCATCGTTTAGGGTACGGACGAGTCCACTACCGGGGCGGCCGAGGCTCGAACCCCCGCTCCTGGACGCGGACAATGGAGCCCCGGCCCTTAGCCCTTCTAAATCATACAATTTCTAGACATGAATAAAAAAGGGAAAATAGAGGTAGAAAAAGAGAAAGTAAAGTACTTAGTCCTAGCTACATGATGGTCATAGATCCACCACTAGTTAAACGCAGGCGGCAATGGCAAGACAGGAAAGCAGCAAGCATGTGCAGCTTTCACAATGTGAACATCGACTCGAGAGCGGGCAGCGACCCTCCACCTCCACCGCTAGCCCTCCTTTGTTGCTGGTTCTCCTTCTACCTCACTAACGATTGTGGGGGTAATGGTGACGGGGAGACAATAGGTGGGCACATGTGGTAGGGTGATGAGGCAGACGATGGAATCGATGAGATGAGAGGACGGATGAGATAGTCATACATTGGAAATGGATCTTACATGTGGGCTCCACATGTGCCTCAAACCATTTTCGAAGAGAGGACATCGGTTTTGAGACGTAGATGATCTATTAACCAAGTTTAGGTAATAACTGGGTTTTCTGGTTTTTCTGCTTTAAGCCCCACATGCTCATTGACCGCTCTGTCAATTTATAGAACTATATATTTATATACTGTCCGCTGACGTATAATTTGCCACATCCATTTTGATCTGCATAAAAGCACAAGACTATTATCTACACTTGATATCCACTCAGCATAAGAAAATTACATTATTTCATAATTTAAAGATATTATGTTTGTTTAGCGGTAGGCGACAATAGACTCATCACTTGCGGCCGATCACTAGCGAATGGTGGCTGATCGACCTTCATCCCCCTCCACACGTACAGTACGCACGTACGCCTGGTCTACGGCCGCGACGCCAGCGACCGGGCCTCTCCTGACTCGCATCGCGCAGCCGCTGAGTCCCATCGACCCATCCCTTTCCGTTGGCTGCTAGTATCTGTTAAACCCACCGCATTAGCACTTGCCAAGTTGATAGTACACTCCGATCCAAAAGTCCGAAGCTCCGTCCACGTCGATGTTGTACCTCGTACGTATGTTCATATACCCGAAATCTAAGGTGTGAATACACCTGGCCAAAAACAAAAACAGCAAGAGCACCTCTGAAAGCGATCGACGGCGGCCATATGGTGGTTTTTGGGTCCCTGCAGTACGTGGCTGTGGTGGACTGGATGCATGGTTAGGGTGAAATTACCGTGGAGTAATGTTGCGGGGCGAGTGCGCTGACGAGAGCTCGGGCACACCTCCCACCCGGCCTTGTGCAATACTCTCTATTTTTATTTAAATGACGTTCAGACAATATTTCTTAGCTTATTTCTAGTTCAAATAGTTGGTCGAAAATGTCAAGTATTATCGAATGGAGGTAGTACTAGTACGTACATGGCTAAATCTTTTCTGTAAAGAAAATTATATTGCTTTTAAGAACAAATATCGAGTTGATACAAAATCTTAAAAAAGGAACCTTCTCGGCCTCTGTACAACAAGAAGATACACATAGCTTAATGAAATTCGCTCGCTTCTACCGTGGAACACTGGAAGCTACTACTGTACTATCAAGTGGCCAGGTCCTGATTTGGTCCAGCCGTCGACGGCGAACGACCTGGGGGCCGGCGGGTCGCCGTGAACTGGCCTGACGCAGGTTGCCGGATGTGCTCGTAAGCCGCCCCCACTTGTAACTCTACCCACCTGGTAGTAGCTCACGGCCACACAGCAAGGTCAATAATATCATAGCTGAAAGAGGCATGGAGGTCATGCGGCTGAGTTCATTTTTTTTTGGTATAAATTGTACATTGGAAGGACACATGTAAAGTACTCGAGCTGTTCACAGATACGTGTGACATTGGAGAGCAATTGGGGAAGGCAATTGGGGAAGCTCCAATTTATTCTATTCAATAACAGGAGTGATAGAAAAAAAGAGTCGATTTGATTTAATAAATAAATAACGGTTTGTTACAGAAGTTGATTTAAATCAAAGGGTGTTTGTTCGCTCATTATCCATTATCCTATTATGCTGGGAGATTTGGATAGAAAGAAACAATTGCATCTTCAACCAAGCGGAAGCTCCGAACAACAAAGTTTTTAGAAAAATCAAAGATGGGGAACATCTCTGGGTTTTAGCGGGAGCAAAAGGGCTAGCAAAGCCTTTGTAATTGCATCAAAGATGAGGTACATCAGTTGAATTTTTTTGAACTTGTCTAGATTTGTTACAACACCATGAACATGCTCTTGTAGAGAATAATCATATTGGTGGAGAAAGACAAGAAGCAAAATCATATTGGTGGAGAAAGACAAGAAGAAAAATCATATTGGTGGAGAAAGACAAGAAGAGAAATAGATAAAGCTAGAAGGAAATGTTTCAATAGGGTCGTGATCTTAGGGGGCTAAACCTTATGGAATGATAGAAACAAATGTGTCATTAAGGATGTGTCCCCCTCTCTCCCAGTGGCTCAGCATTTCTTCATGGAATAAATGCAGTATTGTGGGATGGTAGAGGCCCATAAGATCTGGGACAGGCTTTAGAGATGATTAGTTTGGGGCTGGTCAATTGTGTTGTGTTTTTATCCTTACGTTGCTTATGTGGCTTTTGCCGCTTCCTTGCCTAGGCAAGGGATTGGTAGTGTATGGAGTCTTTCTAATATAAAAGATGCACAATTCTCCTAGGCCCTCGGAAAAAAAAAGAATAACCAGATACAAATATGCAGTAGCTTGCTTGAGTTTGGAACATGGTTGAACAAAAAGGCTATCCATTTGTTTTTAAAAGGTGGTTGCAATACACAGGCACCTTACTAGTGGTCCTTAATTTTCAACTTACATGGTGAGACCACCCAATAATCACTTATCATCATTGATCGGTCGATCATCTCTTTGGTTCAAAATCAAACCAACACTGTGAAAAGTAATGCTTGCTGGGCCCGGCACCGGAGCCCGGACAAGTAATGAAGATGTAACGAAAGTTCAAAATTCTGTCAAATAAAGCAAAATGTGGGCCGGCGGTGTGGTGCTCTTAGTCATCACCATCTAGATGGACTTCCCTAATGTTCTGGGCTTCGCTAGATCATTAAGCTTTTGCCATCTTGTTGGGCTCCGCTAGCTCTCGTTAGGCTCCACAGCTTGTTGGGCTTTGCCACCTTTATAGGCTTTCGCCTGAAAAGACAATAATCACGTTAAGACAAAAAAAATCATGAATGGTTAACCCGGGCTCTAGGGATTGTATCCCACTATCCTAATGATTGCTGTGGCGTCACAGATTAACATAGATTAATGAACAGAATGAACAGCAATCTTCATTCATATCTTGGATCAAACTTTGCGGCGGCATGTACAGATTAATGAACATAGCTTGTTGAATATCAATGAAGCTAGGAGACAATTATTGGCTAAGCCAACTACTATATGCTGATGACCAAGTGCTAGAAACAATATTTTATCCAGCTGAGTCCTGTTTGGTTCGAACTCTAGCAATTGAGGAAACTCCAAATTGTTGTACTCATTAACAGGATCGGAGTAATGAAAAAATATTATATCAGTTCTAAATTGTGGTCATCAACATTTTATATATGTAGTCTGTATGTGTCTAAATCCGTCAATACCTATATAAATATCGAGTCAATACCTATATAAATATGAATAGATAAAATAAGGCTTAGAATCTTGACAAATTAGAACGGAGGGATTAGTTGATTTGATTGAACCAATAAATAAGGGTCCGTAACAGGAGTATTTAGTTTGTTTCAGGTAGGGTCCGATCTGATTTGCTTAAGTAGCAGATTTGTGTGAGCTAAGTATTGTAGAACTCCGTGGTTTGCCTCATTTTCCTGGCCATGCTCCAGAGGCAATCTAATTTTTTTCTACTATTATACGGCTGCTCCTACAAATTTGTTGTGAGAAAAGAAAGTTTATTTTATAAATTTGACATTTTTACTGATGTGACACGATACATAGGCTGCCACCAAGGAGAGGGCACATGCCATGGCTGTGAATGCCTGCTTTGCCCCTGTCTCCTTTCCATTATTCTCCACGCTCACTTCCTATGCAAAGTTCTTCTCCCAATGACATTCGGGCCTACACAGTAATCCTTAACCTCCTGTCTTCCTAGTTCCTGGCCCCTCTCTCTTCTTTCCCTCATGTAGGCAGATAAACTCTGGGGAGCATTGCTCACGCTCCAAGCTCCACCATCACGTTTCGAGCAGAGGCGGGCCTAGAATTCAGACATTGGGTATTCAAATATACAGTGAAGATTCAAAATTTTAAAAAATAGACTAATTTTACCTTTACAAAATACATATATATATTGTATTTACGGGGATCATGGGTATTCGCTTGAATACCCATGATCACCCCTAGGCCAGCCCCTGGTTTTGAGCTCTGCGCCGCCGTGTGGAGGCATGGCGCTGCCAAGCTTTGCCTCAGCTGCGCGTATAGGCGTGCAGTTCCAGCGGCAGCACAACGA
Source organism: Paspalum notatum (assembly GCA_022530915.1). Taxonomy (NCBI): domain Eukaryota; kingdom Viridiplantae; phylum Streptophyta; class Magnoliopsida; order Poales; family Poaceae; genus Paspalum; species Paspalum notatum. Next base: position 31,635,430 of record CM039689.1, read on the forward strand.
TCCAGCAGGGGCGTGCGGTGCCGGCACTGATGTGGCACGACGCTGTGAGAGAGGGGGCTGGCAGAGGCGCGGCGGTCCAGTGGAGCGCGCGGTGCTGGCGGCGAAGCGGTGAGCAGGTCTGGGTGCGTGACGCCGGCGGCGACGCCGCGACCACATGGTGGCTTACATGAGCTGACGGCCGACTACTTGTCTGAGGCTTGTACAGATATGCTTGTTCATTTGTCTCATCATACGGATGAACCAGAAGAGTAGAGGAAGCAGATGACAAGTGAGGCCTGGCTGTCATAGGGGTGAGGACGATTGTGAGCCTTAGAGGGCAAGGGCATTATATTCTAGTCTTTTCCCAAACCCAGCATCTGTGTTTGCCACGTGGACCACCTTATTTGGCATGTCACGTTAGCAAAAATGTAAAGTTTCATCTCTCGTATGGCAAAAACGTAAGGACAACAGCACAGATCATAAACAAAGAGTGGTTGTCTATACTAATGGTAAAAAAATTAAATAGCCATGTTTCCGGTGGTAGTGGCCATCACAATCTGCTGCTTTCATGGTACATAGATCGTAATAAAAATTTAGTCCATACAATTTGATTGCATATGTAGTGATGGTTTAAATATCGAGTCTAAGTCCTCGTAAAACATTACAACTTCAAATAGATGAAGATTACATAATCCATGCATTAGAAAACCGGTTTTACTACTTTTTTTCTATGCTAGCTATCTAGTTATTGTCTTCGCATCTCTCTCCCCCCTCTCTCTCTCCATATATTCCATCTCATTCGGAAGAACATCTTCCGTGTATCAATCCTCTATGTTGATGACCATAGCACTTCGAATCCTTTCAGGGTTCTTGAAGCAGGCAAGCTGTGCTAGGCTTCTCGTACATTCTGTGATTCCCTCAATCTGAAGAACTATATCTGAGATAATATATGCAATGGCTGCTATATGACTCACTTGCACCAGAGCCACATCCTTTGATAACTCGTTTCTGAAGTCATCTGCAACTTCAGTGGCCATAGACATGTCATTGTTAGTTGGAAGCTCGTTGGTTGGATATGGCATGGTCATTGACATCGTCTGAATTGCCAATGAAAGCCTTTTGAGAGCCTTTGCAGAGTGCAAGCTCATCGCCCTGCATGCGGCTCTAATTTTTAGGCATAGGTCTACACTAGCTTCAGGATAATGTAACCAAAGATAAGGACATTATTAGTCAAAAAAAATCCAATGACAGATATGTAGAAGATTGTCTATTTAATACTATATATCTCTAGTTATAATTATTGTATGATGATGTTAGGCTATCTCCTGCAGCATACTCATCTCCGTTCCTCAAATTCAAACTCCATTCTATCTACAATGTCAGAAATGTGACAAACAATGCCATAAAACTCAAAATGAGTATACTGTTGGAGTGAGCTAGCCTTAGGCCAATACTAGTACTCGGCATTTTTAGAGGCGGTTGAATGCTTATTTCTAGACGTGGGAATTAGAGACGCTTCTACTCATGGGTAAAAATAGGTATTCTCATGGCCAAGGATGGAGTTCTAGGGGCAGTGCACCATAATAGCCACCTTTAGAAATGCATTACTAGAGGCGGTTTGTAGAACTGTTTTTAATAATCTATTTCTAGAGGTGGTTGGTAAAGTGAACCATCGCTAAAAATATTTTCTAAAAAATAGTATCAGAAAATAATAAAAATAACCCACAACCCCATGCCTTGCGCAACCTCCTCACCATTAGACCACACAATCACTTATGACCAATTAAGTGATGTATATTGTTTGTAATTACGTTGAGTCAATTTTTAGAAGCAGTTGGTAAAATTAACTTTCTCTAAAAATCTATTTCCAGAAGTGGGTATGGTAAACCACCTTCAAAATGCACTATTTCAGAAAAACGGTTAGCAAGGTGAAATGCTACCACCTCTAGAAATCAATATCTAGAGGCGGCTAGTAAATAAGCCGCCTATTTTAGATGTGGGCTACCTTACCATCCGTTCTTAGAAATCAATTTCTAGAGGTGGATGTTTTTCCTGGGTCCACTTGTGAATTTTCAATTGCTTCTAAAAATAGAGGGGTGCTTCTAAAGATCTATTCTATATACAGTAGTGCAATAATGACTTGAATTTGGCTAAAGATTTATGTCTTAGATCCTAATGTGTCATAATCTTAATGAAGTTGGAGCAAACCTAGATAGACGTACAATACACCAAACAGGAAAACAACCACTTTTGATCAACAAACTTAGTGCCATGAACCTTTTATCATGAAACCAGGGACTTTTATAATTACCTGAGATGTTCGTAGGGTGATGGCACAGAAAGCAAGAGCCTCCATTGAAGAAGCGCATTTGCGAGAAAGAGTTCCAAGCTTCTGGTATTGGCTCCATGGGTAGCGGAAGCAGAATTTGCTGTGAATAGGCTCCCACTTGGCAAAACTGAACTGCAGTGCTGTGTATACAATTAGATTTATACTCCACAAAAGGGAAAAGAAACTAACAATACCTGAATTGTAAGATGAACTTACCAAAGAGTCCTCTCTGACCTTCGAATTTATGACACTCTTGTACAACTGAAGAAAGGCTTTCCCTTCTAAATTTGCGCATGGACAGTTGTCTCCAAAGCATTCAGATTCCATACCTACATACATGAGAAACTCCTCTCACTACTAATTAAAAACCAAATTTGTTGACCTCATGTTTTTCTATTACAACGAGAACTACAACTTTGTAGTCAACACTACTTACATTAAGAATAACCCCATATCTAGTTAAGATCTACTTTGTAGAATTTTTGTGTCTCTTAGATGTTTGACGAGATGAAAGACTGTTTCAATAGATGATTGTCGTAAGAGACCATATCTAAAAAACTACTTTTAGAGGCGGTCATCGTAAGAACACCTCTAGAAAATGATCTATTCATACAAGCTTTTAGTTAGATGTTTGACCGCCTCTATAAATCTATATTTTGGTTGCCTCTTAAAATTAAACCTTTCTTCTTAGTCTAGTGTCATACTGTCATGTACTACAGGCCGGATATGCAGTGTTTTTCTCACTGGAGTTAGCTAGCATAAATACCAACATCTTTTAACCCAACGTTCATCCGTAAATGGTTAAGCACGTACTGCAACCTAATACTAGTGGGCGAAGAGTACACATGGACGACTGATGTCGAGTTCTCCAGGGAAAGTGGAGTAAAAAAAGTTTTCGTTTTGACTAGCCTCCATAAATGAGACTTTTTGCCTTTAACTACTCAAAACTGATTTCATGGACCTGATCACATTTTCTTTTTTACGGATGGATGTAATTATTGCCTCCTTGTACTGAAATGTATTTCTAAAGATGAGCATGTTCTAAGAACACGGTGACTAGAAACACACATGCATATTTCCAAAAGGCGGCCATTTTAAGACGACCACCTCTGATAATGTATTATTAGAAACAGCCATATCTAAAAATAATTGGTAAACAGAGACCTTAAATTAAATTAATAACTGTTTTTATAAGAAAAAGTCTATATAACCCCTAAAGTATATATGGTCGAACACATCACCCCATGAACTACGAAACCGGATGTTTTACATCGTAAAGTATCAAAAACCGATCAAATAACCTTCTGAGGGCTTGTTCAGTTAGGGGAAAATCCAAGGGGATTGGAGTGCATTTAATCCCTTCCTATTCAAATTTGACTACCAAAGGATTAAATCCCCTCCAAAACCAACCAAACTGAACAAGACCTGAGTGGTTTTGGTGGGTGATATTGATGATGTGGCATCTTGATGGGTTCAAATCACCCCTCCAACTATTTCAGTTGGTACATTCTATCCCTCGATAAATTTATATATTTTGTTTCTTTTTCTACAATTGAATTTGAAGTTTAGATTTTACAAGGTGATAGTTGGGGTCATAACAATGTATTAGAAAAAAATGGTGATTTTTTGTGATTATTTTTTTTATAATTTTATATTAGCAAAGTTAATTTATTATTAAATGTCTATCTAATTAAAAAATATGATAAAATCACCATAAATATTTCTAGCATAAGTTCTAATGTCTTCCATGATCTTACAAAATTTAAACTCCAAATCTCAATTTGCAGATGAAGAAATGAAAAATACAAATTTATCATGGGGTTGAATGTACCAACCGAAACAGTTGGAGTGGTTATTTGAACACATCAACATGCCATGTCATCAAAACCGCCCAATAAAACTACTCGGGGGTTATTTTACCGGTTTTTGATACTGTAGGGTGTAAAACATCTAGTTTTGTAGTTCAAAGGGTGATGTGTTCCACCGTATATACTTCAGGAGGTTATATAGACTTTTTCCTTTTTTTATACGAAGGTTGGATGTGATGACAAACTTTTATAAACTATTGTACAAGTCAACAAAATCTTAAATATTAATTTATAGTTGACAACATTTTGACTTGGGATTACCTAGGGTCGTATTTTCTTTAAAAAATAACATCAACCAAAGTTCGTTACTATTCTCAATACGATCTGTAACTTTATATTCGACAATGTTACATACACAGCTTAGAAGGCTAAATATACGAATATATGGTTCAAATGGTGCAGATTTTCTTGTAGAGTTGTGGTGCCCCATCGATTGATTTGGTGGTTACTTGATTTGATGGTTATATAGTAAGTTGATCTAACAGAAAGGCCTATATATATGTAGTATTTATGTAATCTTTCATTCCGGAGCGCACCTTCAAGGAACTCCGCCAGTTTGTCCAGGTTTCCTGCAGCGAGCTTGTGGAGGTCATCCCCGGCCCATATCGGGAAGACAAAGATGGTGGTGATGAGACAAATGGCGACACCGATGGCGATGGTGGTGAAGCGCTGGTGCGCAAACTCAAAGAGGTCGTCCTCACGGTAGCTCGACACGGCCACCATAGTGAAGGTCAGTATGAAAATGACCACGCCGTAGTCGTATGTCGCCTTCACCATTGGGATGAACCGAGCGAATGTCGCTGCCGACGCTGCAGAAGCAACATATGGAATATGGACTAAGCATGCATAGATATACATGACACATGTCATTGGTAAATTGAACACCAGTGACGGTGAGGGACGAATAATAACGAAATAGCTAGTTTATCGATGGCATATGACCACCAAATACTAAGAAAGAGAGCACACTGTTGTCGTTGTAGCAAAAATAAACTTTTTAAACACTATAGCAAAAATAAACTAGCCGATGATAAACATATCAATAACGAATGTTGTACCTGCTAAGAAGACGAACACCCCGAGCAGTATGGGCTCTCCTTTTTCACCGCAGAGTTGCGCCACCAAATGAGCTCCGACGGCTAGGAAACCGGCTACCAGGGTCCCCAAAAGTCTGTTCAGGCCTTTGCACAGTGTGGCTCCTGTTGAGTGTTGAGCAACACACGGACGCATGCTTACGTTATCAGCACACCACATTCAAAATTTCTAAGTAAACTACAAGTACAGCTACACATTGTGGCCCTGTTCAGTTGGACTGTTTTAAAAGGATTAGAGGGGATTTCCCTTTCTATTCAAATTTAACTAGCAATGAATTAAAATCCCTCTAATCCCCTTGAATTTTCCTCAAACCGAACAAGGTCTCTTGTGTATAAATAATACTCCCCTAGGTCATTAATATATAATGTTTTTAGTGCAATTTGCATGAAAAACGTTATATATTAATGACCAAAAAGAGTATAACGCACGTCCATACGTCCACAGACAAATATGTATACCAACTGTGAACTCCATGACGAAGACGTCGGTGATGACGGCCCAAATGGTGGAGCTCCCCCAGCCGTCGAACGGTGCCCTGATGTAGTATAACACAGACACCAGCGTGAGCGCCAGCCCGACCTTGAGCGAGTACACCACACGCCTGGGGTCGTCCCGGGCAATCTTTGCCAGCTCGCCGGTGAACCCGACGAACGTGCACCTGAGCCTCTCCATCACCGAGCAGAGCCATTCCCGGCAATTTGCCACCAAGTGGCCGTTGCTCTCGCCGCTGCCATTGGTGCTCTCCGTCTGCGACTCCATAGAAACTCAATGAGTCGAGGCGGCCGCGAGAGCTGCGTGGGCGCTGTTTGAGCAAACGCAAGCTCTAGCTTAATTTATAGATGGGTGGCTAAGCAGCTAAATGGATTGTGCTTACTGTTTATAACATGCCAAAAGTCTATGGTGTCATTGCATATGTATTAAAATACGGAGGTAAAATTAGGCCATCAGCCTCTTACTACACAAGTTTTTCTGAAAAAGAAGTGAAGCACACTAACCATTACTAATTTTATTTCTCTCGACAAGTAAGCTAATCACATCAGTGGCAGCAATATCACTTATCATTTCACTTGTCGTTTGTCAGATCAGTGGGTGAATAAAAAATTAAACTAGCCTGTTTCACACAACTTTCCAGGCTAATCAAGATTGGACTAGGATTCGTTGCATGCAAACCAGAGGTTATAACTAGCGCTAGCACAACTTCTTTGTATAAACTGGTAGTCAGTAAAATACATGAAAGAAGGTAAAAATATATTTATAATTGCTTAGGCTCTGCAGTTCTTTTTGGTTCCGCCACTGGTCCACATCATCTGAGTCTACTAAGTTAGAAGTCACATCATCATCCACTTAGATTTTTATCAATGTTTTTTATCGATTTTTAGGCTAATAGCATCTATGCATACACATATTAGTCTATACAACAAAATTTCTATAGCGAGCATACAAATATACGAAGAATCGATCGTTTAAAAGTTGATCTCTCTCAAGTCTCAACTATTGGCAGCGCTAGGGTGCAAACATTATAGATGTGCAAGCATGCAAGCAGCTCATCCAACGGTGCCAGCACATTTTGCACATAGGACCCCTATGCAACAGGTCAGGTTGATGAAGCATTGCAACTCTCTGCCTTCTGTATCCTGTCCCCGACAATAGTCTCCTGCGCCGCTGTTGAATACAAGGCCGTCAGGCCCCTCACACGTGTTTGTTTGGAACTCCGGTGGCATCGAGCGCCATTGTTTTGACAGAAGGGCAGCCATGCATCTCCGTTCAGAACGATGTCTGCACTTCTTGATGGAAAGATTGTCGTCTCCGGCACCGTTCGACGGAAGGCCGGCTACGCACCTCTGGGGGATGTTGGCCGCCCCACCGCTGGCCTGAAGTCCGGCCGCATGCGACGAGGGCACGAGGCTCTACTACCACTGGTGGAAGAAGAACACAAGGTCGGTTGAACATGGAATCCTAAATCAAATAATGGATTGAGAGTCGCCATCGGCGGGGCTTTGGACTGGCGGCTCGAGAGGTCACCGAAGGGATGCGATGAGTTGGTTGATTCATGGTGCATGGTTTTTTAGGAAATCAGATTAGCACCTGACCTGTTGCGTAATCGGTTTGGATGAGCTGCTTGCATGCGTGCACAGCTACGTTGTTTGCACGCTAGTCGTTGCCTCAACTAATATGAACGTGCTATAAAAATACGATGTCTATATAAAAATGTTCTTTGCAATCAAAATAGTATTTCCACATTTAAATTTAGGAAAAAAATCCACTTTTCATCCTCGTACTATCACGTTCGTCCGGATTTCGTCCTCGAATTACGAAACCGGACACTCTAGGTCCTCGTACTGTCAAAACGTCCGAATTACCCCCCTGAATACTGTAGCAAGCGGTTTCAGGGGCGGTTTTGCCGACGTGGCACGCGGGTCCCACATGTCAGTCCACGTCACTGCCTCAACCTTTTCTTCCCGCTCAATGACAGGTGGGCCCCACTTCTTCTCTCTCCATGTCATCACTGCCTCCTCCTCCTCCTCCTCTCTCTCTCACAATCGCCGCCGCTGCTGCCACCTCCCTCCCCTTCTCTGCAGCGCCGCCGCCTCCCTCTCCCCCAGCCGGAGCAGCGCGGCGAAGCTCGGCGTGGCGGCGCGGCACAGCGCGGTCCGAGACGAGGACGGGCCCGACGCCGGCGCGGGAGGCGGCGGCGGCCAGCGCGAGGCGGAGATGGGGAGGGGCGTCGACAGCCGGCGCGAGGCAGGAGTCGGCGGGTCCCTCCTTCAATGGTAGGAGCAAGCGCGGGTGGCGGGGCAGAGGAGCGCGCGCATGGTGAGGGGAGGAAGAGGCGGGGCGGTTGCGGCCACCAGCCCCAGCCCCGGCTTGCCGTGCCTCCGCCGGACCCCATGCTCGGCTCGCTGCGCAGCTCCGGCCCTGTCTGCCTCCTTCGCACCGCTGCGGCTTTCGCCTCTGCCTCCACCCCGCCGGCTGCCACGCCAAGCTCCGCCGCGCCACCATGCCGAGCTTCGCCGCGCCGCTCCGGCTAGGGGAGAGGAAGGCGGCGGTGCTGTAGGGAAGGGGAGGGAGGGGCAGCGGTGGTGAGGAAGGTGGCAGCGGCGGCGGCGCTGCAGGGAGGGGGCGGCGGCGATTGTGAGAGAGAGAGGAGGAGGAGGAGGAGGAGGCAGTGATGACATGGAGAGAGAAAAAGTGGGGCCCACCTGTCATTGAGAGGGAAGAAAAGGTTGAGCAGTGACGTGGACTGACAGGTGGGACCCGCGTGCCACGTCGGCAAAACCGCCCCTGAAACCGCTTGCTACAGTACTCAGGGGGTAATTCGGTCGGTTTTGACAGTACGAGGACCCAGAGTGTCCGGTTTCATAATTCGAGGACGAAATCCGGACGAACGTGATAGTACGAGGATGAAAAGTGGACTTTTTCTTTAAATTTAACTATTGTACACATTTTTGTCTAATACTCTAATGTGAAGGAATAATCTAGCTAGGGATCAACAAGTCTAAATTCTATTTCTCTTGGCACAAGCAAATAAGATTCACTACATGTTAGTGAAAGAGAGCTGCCCTCCCCTGACATATAATTTGCCACATCCATTTTAATCTGCACAGAACCACAGCACTATAATGTATGCTTGATAGTTGATATTTACCATAGTTCAAGTCCTCGACTTGATAGGTGTTATCATAATTTCCTACACATTATTTTAGAATTAAACGACATTGTTTTTTCTTTTTGTTGCTGTAGGCGACAATAGACTCTCGCGCGGCCCGTCACTAGCGAATGGTGGCTGACCTTCATCCCCTCCGCACGTACGCACATAGCTAGTACGCCCAGGTTACGGCCGCGGCGCCAGCGACCGGCACCTGACTCCCATTATCCAGCAGCCGCTGAATCCCATCGATCCATTCCTTTCCGTTGGCTGCTAGCTGCTGCCTGCTGTTCGATCTACTGCATTATATATAGCACATGCCAAGTTGAAGAGTACACTCCAAAAGTCCGAAGCTCCGTCCATGTCGTACGTTCATATACCCGAAATCTCCAGTGAATCTTTGGCCAAAAAGAGCAAAACGATCGAGCAGGGTCGCACTCACTTGCTCCTCAGAAAGCGACGGCCGCCATGGTGTTTTTGGGTTCCTGTGGCTGTGGTTGTGGTCGTCGACTGGATGGTTATTAACTCCGCGGGGCAATCGACCACATTTAACTTAGACAACAAAGATCATCACCAGCTGAAATTGTTACCGTGGACGAAGAGGGGCCCTGTAGTGACGTGCGCGTGTTGACACGAGCTCATGCACCATTCATCTTATTTAAAAAAATCAGAAATTATCGTTTACTTTCTTTATTCATTAATATATGACTTTTTTTTAGTTTGGGAGGAGGTAGTATTTTTGTTGTGATTTATTTAATGTGGTTAGAGTATAACTTGTATTTTTTTAATGTGTTTAGGTAAATGTTTCGAATGGGACAAACAATCAAAGCTTTAAAAAAGTCAACCACACATTTCTGCTGGCCACCTCTGGTTGAGTTTTCCTTGTTGTCTGACCATATGTTGCGGACAAATGGTTGCATTTTGTCCGGTCGTACCAATGCTGCATTAGTCTATGTGTTTCTTACTAAATGCAAGCTATAAGTCTCTTTTAGGAACTCCGGTCACCTCAATATAAACTTTCTTATAAAAAAACAACGCTGCATGGCTTGGATCGTCAGTGAGATGTGTGGTGAGGAATTAATCGACATGAGATCTATTCAAAGGAGATGGCCAAGGACGAGTGGCGGAGCAGGAAGACAAGTGCTGGCTAGCTACCTCCTTTTTTCATCTTTACTCTCTTTGTCCTTTATACATGTTTTAGCAAATTGACAGGCACTTTATTGTGCCCACCTACGGGGTATAGTAGGTGCCACCATCGAGCCCAAGAACGAAAAATCGTGGCATATACCTTGCTCCTGCCTTACATTAACTCACTCCTCTTTTAGTTTAAAAAACTCACTTCCCCTTTAAACCACTTGAAATACTTGTCATCATGAGATACCTTGGAGGATTTAGACCATAGAGAGGTACCCTTAGGACTTGAAGTCCCTTACCATAGCACCATTGGAGCATTGATGAGCATTTCGAATTGTACCATGCCTGACGTTAACTTGGTATCTAGACATAGTGTCAACTAACCCAACCAGAAGGCACTAGGAAAGTGTGAAAATTATAATCAGATAACTCAAAGGCAATCTAGGCCTTGGTTTGTTTCCCCCAAAGAATAATAAGGTCTAAACTATGGTGGGCTATGTAGATCCTAACTGTCTGGATCCATAATACAAGATCTCAGACTATTGATTTCGTGTTTCTCTGTGATGGCCCTACTATCCTATAGGCCACGCGAACAGGTTTTGTTATGATGTCTACTGACCACTCAAATATTGTAGTGGCATACGAACCTACACATGAAAGTGTGGCTATGGTGGGTGACTGACCATATCTAGAAGTCATGTAGTCTTAGTACCAAAGATGCCTTCACTATTATCTATGCAGCATGTGTTGCAAAAAAATGTACAAAACCTATATTAAGAACAAGTAATATGATTAAGCATATATTCCCTATTTTTTGCTATCCTCACAAACTCTAGAAGTAGGTTGAGGCAAAAACTTGTAAGTCAAGTCATGTGATAATCCGGCGAATTTGTTCACCAAATCTTTACCTATAGCCACATTCAAAAAAATGTGTGTGTGTGGTACTAGGATGAGACACTTGAGATATCTAAACTTCAAGGGGAGAACATCCCTGAAAATCTGCCCTTGTTCTTTGATCCCACTAGGTTTGTCAAGGTTATTTAATGAGGCAACAAGTGCAATACATCAACTGGCGGCACTATGCACTTGTCTCCATTGCTCCTCCACTAGTTTTTTTTTAAGTTCTCCACGGTTTCCCCCGCTAGGTTTGGTACCGGCAGTCCAACATGGGATATACTACTAGATTTTAAATCAAGGCATTGATTGTTGACAAAGCATGATGGTCACACAAGATCGCAGGGGAACACAATTCAGACAAGTTTGGACCGCTAGATTGCGTAATACCCTACGTCTTGTATGCAAAACTTACATGTAAAAAAAATAAAAACCAGCTTATATATTAAATTTATATAATTAAAGAAAACGTATGATTTCTATAAAGAAAACATATCGTCTTACAGAGAAAATATATCAACTTACATATAGATAAATATATATAAATCTATGTATAGGATATGTTACCAACTTGTTGCATAGCCTTTTACATGATTTGATACATTATCTATATAGAATTGAATCTGCAAGTTATATACAAACAATGTATCCCTAACATTTAATATCAAGTTACGTGCGTATTATTATAATACATCAATATATATAAAAAAAATTCAAGTAGCAACTTACGTTGAATTAAATTATATAGATAAATTGTACCAACTCAACGTTATTAACGTATATGGAACGTAGTGTGGCAAAGTTATACAGATAGTTAGATAACAGAAATTGCTACATTTTATGTACTTGCCAGTCGCATAAACGACTCCAAAACATATCCAATATAAATCTTGTTTGATAGATCTCGTCAAAAGAAGTGTAATGCTGCAAACAAATTTTAAAATGAATACTTTTTGTGAGAGAGTAATGCTTCTTGGAAGAAATAAGCTAAGAATAAAATGTTGTTGCCTAGACGAGCAATGACATCATATAAAAGTGACGTGTCTCTTAAATTGCAACAGGCCTAAAAGTTGTAGGATAATACGGTACTAAAAATCCAGCCCACCAAGCCCAATTGCCATCGCATCATTTGGGCCGCTGTAGCAGGATCACACAACTGCGTAAAGAGCGACCGTATCGCCATTTAACATTTCTGTATTATTTGTACCTCTTGCAAGTTGCAACAGAACAATCCACCGTGGACCTTGACCGCCTCTTTGCTCGGAGAGCGAGGCACCTCCCCAGCTAAAACAGACGTACGACGGCGTTGAATGGCTGGCTGATTTCCCCCAAGGCCCCAACACGGTGGTCGCTAAAGATCCTGTGGGCCTTGGATCCGAGCACCTCGCGGCGAGTTTTTTTTTTTTTAAGCCTCGGGGTACAGCTGTAGCATCTGTTCATGTACAGACACACGCCACATGCACACCATACACACGCTATTAGTACACAACCAGATCTACAACTACACTCAGATAAGCAGATCGCGTCCTTGGTGAGATCACCAAAACCATCCACGACTCCGTAGACGACGGAAGCGTCGCAGTCCCTTTGTATCACCACACGTGAGAGGCTGCAGAATTTATTAAGAAACCTACTGTCCCTGGTGGAAAATATGTGTTGAGCAGTGCTCGAACACACAACCGGTGGCTTCACAACCGAAGCAGCTAACCGGCTGAGTTACGGCTTATTCCCCGCCGCCAGGCGAGTTTGTTCCTTGAGCTAGACGTCACGAGCCCATATCACTAGAACGCCGACGCCGAGGCCGTTCTGACTAGTTGGGCTGGAAACCGCTCTCCCTTATTACCGAACCCAAGAAATAAAACTAGGTACCAAAGGGCATGTTGCCCAGTGGTTGCAGCAACTCGAGCGACATCTGAGGTCTAGAGTTCGACTCTCGCTCCGAGCAAATTATTCTGGAATTTAACGGTTTTGTTCATATAGTCTCGTAAATAAATTTTATATCCTAATTGTTTTGAATTTTCAAACATCGAAAACGGTCCGATTGAAAATGTTATTATTTTAGCTTTTTATCGATATATAGAACGTAAAAAACGGAGTCTGTATGCGATCTGAGCGTCTGTTTTTCCGTAGCCTGCTCTGCACCCAGGCTCGCGAATCAATTCTTTGAATTTTCAGTTGTATGTGACCGAAATTTAGATGATGTCAGTTTGGTAAGAAATATTATTTTTTGATTTCCGGTAATATATAGAACATCGAAAACGGAATTCATATACGGCATGGGTATCCGTTTTCACGTAGGTTGCTCCTGTCGTCTGAACAGGGTTTCCGAATAAATTGTAGGCCATATTATCTTCACGATTTTCATTAATTCCAAGTGAATTTTAGAGTGATGTCAATTTAGTTGAAAATGTTATTATTTTAACTTTCCATCGATACACAGAACGTAAAAAACGGAGTCTGTATGCGATCTGGACGTCCGTTTTCCCGTGGATTGCTCTGCACTCAAGGCTCATGAATCAATTCCACGTGATATTGTTTCAAAGATTTCGGTTGACGTAGACTGAATTTTAAAATGATTTCAGTTGAATTAAAAAAATTATCTATATAATCTTTATAAATGATACTCACTGTATGTCATTAACTTTAATTCTCTCGACTCTCAAACTATCCACGTCATCTTATCCATTCCAACAGACATGCTCGATTTAATTCATCCAATCCACGTCTCCATGTTCTTCTCTGCATGCGCAGGCCAATATACTCCAACTGCTGGACTGCATGACTTATAATTGTATCTGCTTCGTCTCCCTGGCCCTCTTCCTCAAGGGTCGTAGTGCACAATGATTAATTGAAGAAACCGAGCAGCCACTGCTTCAATTCATCTCAGTTTGGTAGCATTAACTACTACGAGCGAGTAAGGCTTAATACAAGAGTTTTCTCAAATCCATCCTTTATGCACTGTAGATAGGATGAGAAATAGTTGGAATAGTGATAGAGGATGGGACACAGAAGAATGGTTGGGTTTAGCCTAACTCCCATCCTGCATGCCTGCATGCTGAAACGGTCCAGGAGCAGAAGAGTCTATCTCGGTTACTCGGTACCGATTTACACGTGCCTCTAGCACTACTTCAGCTCAAGCCACGGGCAGAGAGACACAAGATGCACAGAGGTTAACGATGCTATATGCCTATGGCGAGGATGACAACCGCAAGTTGGAGTCTTCAGATGAGGAGGCTGTGTCCTGGAAGGTCGACCACGGACAACATCGCGCTGCCGAGAATGGTGTGTTGAGACAACATCATGCTGCCGAGCACGTTGTTGAACCCTATGGCAGCAGTCGACTCTCCCACCTTACCATGGGCGCATGCTATTCTAGAGCGAGAGAAGTATGGCCTCTAGCCTCTGAGATGGCCTGTGAGGCTGAGCAATGCAAGGTTGCATCCCCGGCCATCTACACGTGCCTCCATTGGCTGTCTCTATGCAGTTATCGGCGTGGGCTGATGTCTGCCGAACCTCCATGCTGAAGTCCCCCATGCTGATAGCCATGGCTAGAAATAACCTTGACTATTTGAAGGAGTACACTCTCACTCCGATTTGGTGTCCTTTTTAATCAATTTTGCACAGCGTACTTCTTCAGCGGCAGATGGTATAAAAGAGCTCCCTGCTCCTACACTTCACATATATATTTCTTGTCTTTGTATCTATTATTATGCAACCTAATCATGTTGAACTAACGGCCCTACTCTATTGTCAGTTGGGACCAAATTTTTATCCCAACAACGTCCTACTTTGTTTAGGTAATTTTTATAACTTGCGTTGTTGCTTTACTATCTCTTTCTATGTCATATCTCTTCTTTCAGATATTTTTCAAAGAATGTTTATCACAAAATATTTTGGAGCAAGTAATAAGAGTGCAAAAGCTGATTCAATTAGTGCCTATGACTAGAAGCATGCATGAGATGAGCCATGTTTCTTAGCTACAAGTTCAAGGTACTGTATGCAATCCAAATTTTCCCGCAGCAACGCGCGGGGTTTTCACCTAGTTATTTTAGCTTTCTATCGATGTATAGAACATCAAAAACAGAGTCCGTATACGACTTGGGTGTCCGTTTTCGCGTAGACTCTTTCTACAGTCCGAATCTAGTTCGTATTGAAGCTGTGATTCGGATTATCGGATACGGAACGGGGAGGGGCTGACCAGCCGAGTCCATTTGTTACGACGGACCGGAAAACCGATGCATTAGGAAACCTTATTTGCTTTAATATTAGGTATAGAAGTGGTAGGCGACGTTTCCGTCGACAGCAAGGCGCCCGTGGTGACTTCGTCAATCTCAAGATCTGCCGGTCCAGTCTTTCGGAAGTGCTCATAAAGGTAGGGTGTGCGTGTGTACGGTCTCAAGGGTGAGTGTGTATGCGTGTGTGAACTTCTACGTTTGTACTGTGTTTCTAAAAAAACTAGGCTGTGGGCTGCCGCCGCCGAGCGCAATTCATATCTATCTTTCGAAAGAAAAATAGTCCACCTATCTTTCAATGTTTAAGATTCGTGCACACCATTTTCACCATCCACATCCTACCTACCGCCCACCGTGCGCCACCTCCGCCGCCCAGCCACCCCTGCGCACCGCACCTAGCCGCTGCCGCATGCGCTTGCCCGCCGCGCCCGCGCGCTGAGGCTGTTGCGCGCTGCCGGCACGCCGCCATGCCCATGCGCCGGGGCTGCCGCCGCGCGCTGTTGTAGGTAGATTCAACTATTTCAACATTCCACGTACACCCATTCAACATTTCACCTACATTGATTCAACATTTTACCTACACTGATTCAATATTTCACCTATACTCATTCAACATTCCATGTATAAATCGTTGATTAGTATTTGTAAAATATTGTAATCTATCAAATGTGACGATAAATTGGGTATTTGCAATTGTTAAATACGTGACGGGTAAAAAGAAAAGAAAAGTTGTTATTGGAGCTTTATGGGTCTTTTATTTCGTTAGTTTAATTAGCAGGTAGATAGGAAATCCCGCCGCCGCCACCTGCCTTACGCTCTGCCCGCGATGGGTTCTGAGTTGGCAAACGGCGGCATGGGAGACCGGAGATGGATTGGGACGTCGCAGCTGCCTGCACGGTTGGTCGAACGCTGCTAGGGGTATCACTGGATCAGGACATAGGCATGCATGTATACACACGCATGTCGGCATGTCGTCGCTGCCCCTACCAAATACTTGCACGATCGAGATACAGTATATATGATTCAGTCATCAGTGGCCACACCCACACCCATGCATTATATTCTAGCTAGTCGAGTTGTTGTATTGTGTTAGTGTTTATTTATAAACCCTCTGTCTCAATTTATAGGTCGCTTAATTTTTTTTAACATATAGTTTAAGAGTTTGACCAATTCGTTTTATTCAAAAAAAATTCAAAAATATAAAATCTTTCAAGTCATAGTTAAAGTATGCTATATGCTTAACTAAATCACAGTGAAATATATAATAATTATGGAATTTTTTGAAAAAGATAAATAAGTCAAATTAAGTATTAAAAAAGTCAAACTACTTATAAATTGGAAACGGAGGGAGTATTAACTATTTGTGAGAATTGTAATGTTTTAAGCATTTATAATAGTCCTATTTAGTTTGCCATTGTACTAGTTAGATTTAGATTATTATTGCACATGCTTATTAAAACGTGCACTTCGGGTCGTCCGTGCTCTAGCTTCGCCACTGGCCACACCCATGCATTATATTCTAGCTAGTCGAGTTGTTGTATTGTAAGATAAGCAGCAGAGCTTCATAGAAATCGGAGGAAGATCCTACTTGCTTGTGTACTTGCATCATTAAACAATATCTGTATGTATAGTAAAATACTTCTGCTTAATAATTTACTACTACTTAATAATAAGATGATGATGAGTGGCAACGACGACCGGCACGCGATGGATCGGGCACCGGCGACGGCGGCGGCGACTCCAGGCTGGGGTCAGAGGCGTTTGCACACGAGCTCGGCGTCTCGTCCCTTCCTCCCCCACTTGCTGTCTCACCTAATCCGTCCCTACACGCCCGGCTCGGCAGGAGCATCAACGACCACGGCATGCACGCCCCCGCCGTGCATCTGGGAAGAAGAATCCCAGCTGCAATAATCGAACACACATCGACTAACAGTGGTTAGTTATCAGAAGAAATCGTTAGTATTAATTAACATGGCATGCGAGGTCGTCGAGTCCTTGTTGTGTTGCACGTTGATGAGGCTGCGTTCGTTCGTTTTGACAATGCAGGTCCAGAATCCTCTTTGTACCCTGCCTGTATGCGTGCGTCGTTGTCTCCGCACCGCACCGTTGAAACTAGCTTGGAATAATGGAACGGCATCTGAGACGTACGGTCAGACGACGGGCCAACGACACATATCAGTATACATATACGCAGCTCCTGCGTGGTGCATCCACAGTGACTTTATCTCGTCTACTACCTAGATAGTTTTGACCGCCACGCGACGCCTTTGGTTGACATCTATCCCGTCCCAATCATACGTGGAAGATTAGAGCGGAAACAAGAACCATGATGCATGGGACAAGCACACGACTGTACACTAAATCTCAAACTAATATACTTCTTCTTCGGTTCTTTTTTATTTGGTGTTTTCAAATTCAAAAATGAAATAGCCGATGGAAAATATTGGCTGGAATGATCCACGGAGCAGTATATCACAAATACCCGCACAGTTTTAATTAATTTGCGTGTGTTTCCCTTCGTCATTTACAATGGATCTCACACAAGGTCGAGCATTGCCGCCACCGCTCTCTTCTTCGCGTGATCCTTAATTTTGAACCTACCCGGTGAGAGCACCCAACAATCATCCATCTGAGATCGATCGAATCCATCGCCTCTTTGGCTCAAAATCAAACCAACACATCTTAATATCCTATGCATCTGGATCTTTCCGTGTCCACCCCCAGCCTTACTTATTTTTGGATTATTATTGAACTCAAGGTTTATACCATTTTAGTTGAGCATCAGTTAGGTTTGCTGCACCCGTTGTTTGTAACATTCAGAATCGAGCCACCACTTTGCAAAACCTTTTTTTTGTTTTGTTTTTGTTTATGGCACTGCCTTACCGATTTTGTGGCAAACCATTTTGTTGGAGCCATGACCTAGATCTAATTAGGCTGTCCACTATGGATTCCTCAAAAGGATTCCTCGAAACACTATTTGGCACTGTTTGACATAAATGCTGCACTATAGATAGAGAGGAGAGTAGTTGGAATAGTGATAGGGAGTGGAATTTGAGAAGTACCATAGTGGATAGCCTTAGCACTGCAATATTGGCGCAAAGAGAACACGTCTTTAGGTATTACTGTATCAAGCTGTAATTAACGCTAGTGGTGCAAATCTAATTCTCACCTTAGTGTATCCTACAAACTTTAGATTCTACATGTGTAGTCTGGAGCTAGAGCTCTAACAAAACAGAAACTGCATCGGAGGTTTGCTAAACCTAAGAAAAATCGGGCTAGAATATGAATGTAAGCTTATATACATAAAAAATAATTAAAGAAAATTGCATAACCTTTATCTTTGCAAGGAAACAAAATTTGCAACTAAGAGTTACAGAAGAAAAAAGACATAGCTGCTAGCTATTACTCTGTCCTAGTTAATGATACAGATCACTCATATATGCAACACTCCCATAGGCTTATAAATAAAACTGTCATGTTACCAAACGTATATGCGAAATCACCTCTCTCACCTAATTTGTCAACACGTAACCAACGTACTAAACATGACATGAATACATATCATCAATTATCAAAGCAATGATTAGTCCATCGTGCATTTCAAAAAATTATTAGCAAGCCAAATGTTTGCCGGCCTGTTCTTCCCAATGTACACTTTGTACTTGCAATGTAAATTTCTCTTCTCATCCGGTATCCCCATCTTGAGGCAGTTACACATCAAACCTAATACGATGGTTTATGAAGAATGCAATCTTTACAAGCAAAAATGAAGCAAAGAAAAAGATTTTTGCCGATTTACCACGGATCATATATAACCCGGTGAGACGAACAAGAGAGGCTCTAGATCGCAAATGCCGATGATCTTGATCTGCTGCGGCATTCGATATCAGCAAGGGTAGGATGCCAGGTGCGACGCCAAGCACGGCGAGCCCCTCCAAACCCTGGCGTGCATCCTGAGCATCTCCCTGGCCCTCTCCCTGGTGCGCTCGCCGGCGGCGCCGGCCTGCACCAGGTACAGCAGCTTCGCCACCACCCCGACGGCCAGCATCTCCTGCAGCACCGCGGGCGCCGCGGAGTGCCTGGCCACGGCGTGCAGCGCGCGCACCGCGCTCTCGGTGCCCGTGGGCGACAGCCGCGTCGTGGCCCTCGCCACCGCCGCCAGCCCCGCCGGGTGCGCCACCAGCTCCAGACGCCCTTCCGCGCAGCCGCACAGGTGGTCGATCGCCACCGCCGCGAGCTCGCCCGTCCGCTTGCCGCCGCCGGCGCCGCCGTTGCTGCCGCCGCCGCAGCAGCCCTCGTTGAGGAGCAGCTCCACGAGCGCCGCCACGGCGCCGGCCTCCACCGCCTTGATGCGGTTCCGGCCCCACGGGCACAGCCGGCAGAGCACATGGAGCGCCACCTTGACCGCCTTGGGCGACAGCGTCCTGTCCGCCACCACCCTCACCACGCCCTCGATCAGCTGGGTGCTCGCCGAGCTCAGCCGCGACGGCTGCATGGCCGACAGCGCCGCCTTGAGCAGGTGCATCCCGTAGGTGCGCACCCGGTAGCTCGGCCAGCGCAGCACGGACGCCAAGGTGTCGAGGAAATCGTCGCTGGTGTCCGAGACCCTCCTCAGGGTCTCCTCCGAGAGCTTGAGCGAATGCAAGATGCTCAGCGCCGCCTCCTCCGGTGAGCTCGCCTTGGGCGAGCCCGGCACGCCGCAGCCGCAGCACATGGATCCCTCTCCTTGGGATCCAGCGGCGGCGGCCATGGCAGGCATGGACGACGACGATGTGTTTGCGGCGTGGCTCTTCTTGAGAACGGAGACGAGGAACTCCACGGCGCCCGGCGCGGCCTCGACGCAGCGCCGGTTGCGCTCGCTCTCGGCGACGACGTCGGCCAGCTCCCCGAGCGCCGCCAGCAGCTCCCGCTGTCCGCCCTTTCCGGCGCCGTCGACGATAGCGGCGACGCGGTCGGCGTCGACGGGCGGGCGCGGGGTGGGGAAGCGCTCAACGGCGTGCGCGGCGCACCAGGCCTGGATGAGGCGGCGGAGCGTGTGGTTGGGCGTGGGCTCCAGGTCGTCGGCGCCCAGCGGCAGCTTGGTGACGGGGCAGTCGCCGTGGCCGTCGGTGAACACCCAGCGCTCGATGCTGTCCCGGTCGTAGGTGATCCCCGACGACAGCGTCACCGGGTCCCGCATCACCTCCAGCGAGATCGGGCACACGAAGAACTTGGGCACCTCCACCGGCGCCGGCGCCGGCGCCCGCGACCGCTCCATGGATTATAGTTTCTTGATCCGAAATGGGTCTGCTCTCTCTTACCACGCCTTGCGCGTGTGGATACGCTACCTACACCCCTATCTAGACATGAAGCTAGGAGAACGAGAGAGAGTCTACTCGTGCTGGTCGATCGAATCGGGAAAGGTTCTGGAGCAGAATGAGACAGTAGGTCGAAGAAGCTCGCTTTATACACAGGACAGGATATCGAGAGGAAGCGGGGGGAGAGAGATCAGAGATGAGGAGCCGCGAGGTTCACGGCGACAAGACAAGTGGGCAGCTACTAGCTAGCGCAGTCTTGGTCCGGTGGATTCTTTTGTAAGCAGTGGGCAGTGTTCTGACGCAGGTGGTGGCGGTTGATCGAGCTCTCTGGTTGGTGTGGAAGAGAAAATCTATGGCTGGCGGGCGGCGCGGAAGAAGGGGGCGGAGGTGAGGTGAGGTCCTCCGCCGATCCCGTCGGGTCGTCTTACGTGGTTGCCGGACGGCGGACGGCGCGGGGCGGCCGCCGCGAGGCGCGCGAGCACGGACCACGAAATGTTCTGCGCCTTTGACCTTCCTCGGTTTTGTTTTTGCATATCCCGGGCCCGATCCGTCGACTGTTCCTTGCCTCGGCGGCTCGGCCCTTCTTCTCCTCGCTGCCTTTGACAATTTCTCGCGTCAGCTGCTGATTTCCAACTTTTTCAACCTTGAATTGATTTCACTTATGGTACAGTGCCGGCCGACTTAAATTCGCGCAGTTCACGGTTGGGGCTCTACGTCCAAGATGAGGTGCATGCTGGCCCCCATCTTCGAATAAATTAAGGAGCAATGTTTTTTTTTTTTTGAAAAAAAGTGATATATTTGATTAGTGTATGAAAATAATATCTCTCGGTAGCAATTTTGTGGCTATAAACACTATAGCATTGGAGAAAATGTAGATCGAAATCAAAATTTGAGCAGAAACTCTAACGCGCGACCTTCCCCTTCCCACGGAACGCACGACCCACACGGCCCACTAAGCGTTCCTTTCCCCGCGCGTCCTCGGCTTCCTCCGCCTGCACTCCCCACCTGGGTTCGGGGTTCAGGTTCGGGGCCGGAGTTCCTAGAGGGAGGGGCTGTCGCCGCCAGACCTAGAGGAAGGGTCGGGGGAGGCTGCTGGCTTGGGGAGGCGGAGGAAGGCGGCTGGGCGGTGCCAGCGGCGGGGGCGACGGCAAGGAGGCGGCGCACCTTCACCGTGGTTAGTTGGCGGCGGTGGCGAAGGGAGCGAGGGGGGCAACGGCGAGGACACGGAAGTATTTATTTTCTTTCCAATATTTTTATTCATTCCTGACTTTCGAATTACCACGTGCTAAATAAGAATGCTATCTATCAGCAAAACAGCTGTGGGAATAATTAAGAATGCAATGCAAGTTTTGCCTTCTCTTGGCTATAGCCTCTAGGTCATCAGGTAGTCACGAAGGTCATCGAACCAAAATAATCCATATCTTGATATAAAAGAATTTTTTCCTTCAAATAAACAACCAAAATGGCTCAGTATGTTTTCTGTAAATGTAATCGATCATATCCAGCATCACTTGCATAAATAGCTAAGGCCTTAGGCTGGCTCCACCGGTGTCTCCGTTCTCTATCCTCTGTCACTGTTTACAGCAATGTCCTAGTGTAGAATGGTGACAAGAGATGGGAAGTGGGGGAACTGTCGGAGAGAGCCTTGCTTAGTTATACTAAACTAATTATTTGTTTCTCAAAATTAGTTAGTTTGGATTTAAACGGATCTAGCTCAGTTAATATGTGTGAAATCTATTAACACGCATCGTCGGTTGGATCTAGCTTAGTTAGTATTAGTAGTAACTATTTTCCAGCACGATGCACGATCCAACTATGGCATCAACAACTTCATATTGCATTTTTACTATTATTTCAGAACTTCGCTTTCGTGGAAAGGAGCAAATAATAACAAGTTCCGTCCCTTTTCATGGGCCCGCTTGTCGGCGAGGTAGGCATTTGACCCACCTCATATTTCAACGCAATCGATCTAGCGGTCGTTAGTGGACTTGTGTGCTTTGGAATAAGCACACGTGCCATATAGTATATGATTTTTTTTTTAAACAAACCAGGCAAAACTTGCCGATTATATTAAAAATGAGAAATCCAGACTGGACGCAACAAAATAACAACAATGAACGGTTGGATTGGGACATCAATACGCACTACACAACACAGCTCAACAAGAAAACAAAGACCAGTCGGTTGGATTGAGGCATCAACACAAACCGCACAACTCAAAGTATCCACACAACACACTATGGCGGCACCAGCAGACCGACGCAAGACACACCACCAAGGCATGGCATGGAAATCCAAAGCGGCGCCTTCAAGAAGGAGCGCGACGTCATAGACGCCGCCGCCGCCCGACCCTAGGGTCAGGGTTTGCACCCTGGAAAAACATGTTGCACAAAGGGAAGAGAGGTAGAATAATGATGCTTTCAAGGAAGTAAACGGCGCGCGGAGACGTCGCCATCATCAACCCGAAGGACGGGCACGGCTTTCGCCACGACCCCTAATCCCCGTGCACAACAGAAGCTGCGAACCCACCTACGACTGCAGATGATGAAGCACCCTTCAAAGCTCAGAATTGCAGATGAGCAGAGACAGACTGCACTGCACCAAAAAAGCCATCGCCATACGAGACCTCATGCCGAAATACCGCTGCCAGAAGGACTCCAGAGCATCCCCACGACCCAGACGGCCACCGCACTGAACAAGCAAGCCCAAAACGTCGCCTGCGCCATCTTCCGACGATGTCCTACGCCGAAGTAGCCCCTGCCAAGCAGAGCTAATCGCCGTAGTCCGCTGCAAGCCAAGTCATCGCACGTTGCCGCCACTGCAAGCGCCGTCTTCCGACGCAGGTTCTCGCCGCACTAGCAACTGCCAAGCAGGGCTAGACGCCGAGGACCGCTGCGAGCAGACACGCGACAAGGATGCAACAACTTCAGGCTGCCCTCCCATACGCTGAACGCCGACACCACCACGCTGACACAGCACGTCACGCCAAGCTTCTCGCCCGTAGCCATGCCGACCACCGGAGCCACCACTGACACAGCTCACCGCGCCGCCGCCCTACCGGAAGGGATGCCATCGAAATAGCCCAACATGGCAGCCACCACCAAAACACCACGCCGCTGACAGGCCCGACGCCCACGCCGCCGCTCGCCGCGCCGACGGAGTGTCTCCTGCGCGCGCCGCCGGAGCATCACCTTGCTCGCACCACCGGAGCAGCACCTGCGCGCCTCAGCCGCACGCATCCGAACCCCAGCACCTTCGCCGTCGCCGAAGCAGGCCGATGTCGACCCGACGCAGCCAGAGCCCCCGCCATCCCTGGCACCACCGGGCCGAGCGAGCGAGGCTGCGTGCCCCGTCGCTGCGGCGGCCGCGGCCTCGCCGCGCGCCACAACGACGCAGGTCGTGCCACGCCGCAGAGGTGGCAAGGAGGCAGCAGCCCGGCGCCCAACACCGACCCCGGAGGCGAGAACCGAGCCAGGCCCGACCGAATCCGGCCTCGGGGGCGCTGGATCTGGCCAAGGGGCCGCCGGACCTAGCCTCCGACGAGGCGCCGGTGAAGCAGGGCCCCGCGGCACGCGCACAGCCCGCGGCTCGCGAGCGGAGGAGAGATGGCCCCGCCGCTGCCGTCCTGGCCCCCTGCGCGGGCTTCCCGGCCACGGGCTCGGGCGGCGGCGAGGTCGTGGAGGGAGCCGGCGGCGGCGGCTGAGGCGGCGGCCGTTGGTGTCCGTCCGTGCCGCCCCGACGACACGGGGGCTAAAAAAACAAAGCTATATATAGTATAGTATAGAATATGATTTCGACCCTGTATTACCGCTTATTTTATCACATGTTGGTGGAATACTACATCGATGATTAGTTCCGTTCCAACTTACACGAGGCCATCGTCATCGTCATTGGACCAATCTAACCTGGTCAGGTCGCCGCAAATTAAGAAGCGATATGCATGGTCGTAGTTAGACTGCCACGTACGTCCTTGTTTACATACCGCTGAGTAGTTGCAGACTTGACATAGTAAGCTGGTTTTAACGAGGAAAGTGGTTTTATTTGGTGAAGAATATATCAGGCCGCAATAACGTTATTCAATGCTGCTTATATATACTAGCAGCAACTAGTATATACTTCTTCCGTTTTTTTTTTCTTTGAAGGCTAGTTTGGCAAGTTCATTTTTTCAAAAAAATTTAAAAAATTGAGAAAAAAATAGTTTATTTTTTGTGGGAAAATGGAAATCCCTCGGAAAATATGGTTGCCAAACTGGCCCAGGGCGGTTTTGTTTATTTGACGTTGTGCAGTGAACTAGCGGGCGATAATTATTAAAAAACAGATGTAGTATTTTACAATTTGGTCTGGCTGCTCTCCCTTAGCGGGCGTTAATTATTAAAATATAGAGGTAGTATTTTACGATTCGGTCTGGCTGCTCTCCCTAGCTAAGATTTCAAAAGACAAGGTACACAAAAAAGGTCATTCCAAATTAATGCCCATAGGAGTATATAAGCGGCACATATTTCCACATAAACGGAAAAAGGTCGTCAAAAGGAGGTGTCACACACACACGTGCCACGTGAAAAACAATTAAACGGAAGACGGCATGCACCACCTGCCAACAGCCACATCATGCCCATGCTTCTCCACCCACCAGTACGCATGCATGCACCTTTAAGAGAGGGACATGACCTACTAGGAGTACTCAAACGTGATGGTAGTATCAATATATAATCAACGAAAAACACCAAAAAAATCAACGGTGGTTTTGATCTGAAAATCGGGTGGTTTCTCATTATCGGTGGTCACGCGATATTTTGCTTGCCGTCGATAATTAATGTTTATGATCATGGTGGTGGATCGGAAAGGAAAGGAGGATATACAGCCGTGTGCTATCTTTCATGATGACAGTGGCGGTAATTTACATACATATTTAGGTGGCTACTTCATTCTATTTTCATAGCGACACATTGTATCAACCCGTGCGAGAGATATAGATTTAATCTTTAATAATAGGTTAGAGTTTTAGAAGGTATAGATTTAATCCATAGTAATAATAGAGGTGGTTATTTACTCCATCTTTCATAATGATATTCTAGATAATTTATATGCAAACTTAAGATTTATTTTAACTTAGCTTTCATGATGACATACTAAGTAATTTATATACAATTTAGGTCTTATTTTAATTCATCTTTTAGAATGGCATATTCAGTAATTTATATGCAAATTAAGGGGTTATTTAATTCATATTTATAATGGCATGGTGAGTAATTTTTATGCAAATTTAGGTTTTATTTTAATTTGTATTTCATAATGGCGTGTGGGTAATTTTTATGCAAATTTAGGGAGTTATTTTAATTCGTATCTAATAATGGCATGGTGTGTAAGTTTTATGCAAATTTAGGGGGTTATTTTAATTCGTATTTAATAATGGCATTGTGTGTAATTTTTACGCAAATTTAGGAGGTTATTTTAATCCACATTTCATAATGTCATGGCGGGTAATTTTTTTAAAAAAAAATAATATATCTGATGGCTACTGTTAGATCTACATGATGGACGGCCAAATATTTCTGATTTTTGTGAGAATTTTTAGGATTTATTTTTTTCTAGAGCTTCTGGTGAGGATTAATGTGGAGGTCTCAAGAGGAGCTTCCAATTGGTAATAGTAAGATTGAATAGTGCTGTTATGGTTACAACCTACCAAATTAATAGCTAGCTTTTTGAGATTTTTGTGAGAAGTTCTTTTATTTTATTTTCTAGCACATTTCATCTCTAGTCGGTAACAATGAGATATTTGACCATGGCATATTTATCTTTGATTGTAGCATCTCTCTAAGCATTTTGTTAATAGCTATAGAACTATAACCATTAGGCAAAGTGTTTTTGAATAAAAATGACCAGATGCTACCAAGTTTGTTGCACATAATTAGCTTGCATATTGTCAGGGTAGTCTAAGCATGAGCTTGAAGTCAAGTTACGCCTTGTTGCAAAGATAAACGGAAAAATAGTATAGTCCATCCAACGCTGGGAATGATCTGCAGTTTTTAACCGTGTTTCCCCGCCTAATTTATTAGGATCCGTTGAAATTCCTTAATTTTGTAGTACAAGGTTATTTCGCCCAGACCTATGCAGAAAATCAATCACAAATGGACCCTTTTGGCTATTGGCTAATACAATAGCAGAGGCAAACTATTTGAAAGGTTTCATCGGAGCGTGTTTCAGTTGATTAGATTTTTTACAAAAGATTCAAGTTTTGAGTCAGCACATATATGATCATATTTTAGTATGTCAAATTAAAAGTAAACTAGGCCTGAAATCTCCATAAAACTAAACTAACCCCGAGAACAAGCTAGCTAGATATATAAACCAGCAAATAGTATCTGGCCGGTTAATTTGAATAGATTCAGTCATAGCTGGCATTTAGTATTTCGGTTTGACATCCAAAGTCTACGATCGACACGACGATAGATCGATACGCCGTCGCGAGTCAGCAACAGCGGCGTCCTTCCCATGTCAAAGCAAGTTCGGCGCGGCCGGCGTGACGAAGGCTCATATAATTCATCATTCGTCGACGGCGATCACCTCACCGGAATATCACTACTCGATCAAAATTGGGAATTGGCCGGGATGTATTGGTTAGCGTCGACAGCACCCTCCTTCTCCTCCGCCGCCCTTCCGATCCGACGATCAAGGCATGCAGGTTCCAGTTGGAAACTGGAGAGTCGAATGGTATAGTTGTTTATGCATATGCTATTGATTCGTTCGATTTTATAATAATCGCATGGAGCATGGAGGGGCCCACATGGAAGTGAAGTCGGCTGCATGGGATGCATGTTGTATATATGCATGTGTCTGACGTCTGACGAAACTGAAACGCGCGGTGCTGCTCTCGGTCGTGGTGTGAGCTGTACGCAGGCGGTGGTCGACGCGATCGCGCGGCGGTCCGCCGTGGTCGGTGATGGGCGGCGATTCGGGTTGACTCCCACTGATCGATCGGTCCAATTAGCCGAGCTGATCATGATCATTTGCGTGCAGGTGCAGTGCAGAGCCAGCCATGTTTCGTTCTCTTTTGAAACCTTGGATGATCAATTTTTAATTTCAAAATGAAAAACTAACGGGACAGCAGCCAATTATACTTGTCTATCAACCCGTATTTTCGTATGGATTAGAGTCTTATATACATTGTGTGTTATCTATCCATATCTATACCTAATATTAAAGCAAATAAGGATTCCGGTCCGTCGTAACAGGTGGGACCAAATAAAAGTTTCCAGTCCATCCTGACATGTGGGACCCGCTCGTTAATAATAGGATTCGGACTGCCAAAACAATCCACGTGAAAACGGACGCCTAGATCACATACGGACTCCATTTTCAACTTTCTATATATCGATGGAAAGCTAAAATCATAACCTTTTCAACCCAATTAAAACCACGTTAAAATTCTCTCTCAGTCAACGAGAATCGTCGAAAAACAATGTGACGTGAAATTTATGCATGAACCAGATTCGGACTGCAGAAGGAATCCACGCCAAAACGGACGCCCAAATCACAAACGGACTCCGTTTTAACGTTCTATATATTGATGGAAAGCTAAAATCATAAAATTTTTAACCCAATTGAAACCACACTAAAATTCTCTCTCAGTCCACAGGAATCGTTGAAATAATATAACGTGGAATTTATTCGCGAGGCTGATTTAGACGGCAGGAACAGCATACGCGAAAATTTCGCTTGCAGGCAACGGAAAAATTCGAAACAATAGGACATGGAATTTATTTGTGAAGCATATTCTTATATGTATTGAATAAAAGTGTTTCAAAAAAAAATTCTTCCGTTGCGACGCACGGACATTTTGCTAGTATAGTACAATATATATATATATATAAATATATTTTTATACTTAGTTTTTTATGCTAGCATATCTCGCTACTTTTTATATATGTATGCTTGATTATTGATTATGTAATCTTTGATACGATTACAAAAGTAGGTAATTTTAATATAAATTTGTGGGTCTATTTACATTAAACTGTCGGTTATAATAGTAAAGCTAAACAATTTAGATATAAATTAGAACGGTTATTTGGTATTATCTATCGTAATAGCAAATGTAAGCAATTAGATATAAATTTAGGATGTTATTTCATATTTTTTTCATAATGAAAAATGAATAATTAATATGCAGTTATGGGTGTAACTTAATATTGTTTTCACAATTGCAGAGATGGGTAATTACATATAAATCAAATCTAATGGCTATTAAGATGTTAATATGCCAATTGATGAATAGGATTATTTTTATTATTGTGAAAATTTCTATGATTTTTTTTTTTAGCGCATCTTCTTATGATTAACAAGGAGAAAATGAGTCTCTAATTAGTAATAGCAAGATTATACACAAACTATTTGTTTCATAGAAAGGTTTCTAGCATCTTTATACAAAAAGTTCTGAAATCATTTAGTTGGGTAAATTTGTAAATAGAAAAAAATCTGACAAAAAATAGAGGGTAAATTTAAAAATACAAAAAATATGCAAAAAAGAAACAAAAAATTTGCTTTCATTGGGAGTTGAACTTAAAACCTTTCATAATGACAGAGGTGAGTAATTATTTAGAAAACAGATCTAAAGGTTTTTAGTATTCCAATCTGCCAATTGATAGTTAGATGTTTCCGGTTATTGTGAGAATTTTTATGATTTTATCTTTTTTTCTTAGCGCGTCTCGTGAGGATTAATGCCAATTAGTAAGGCTGTCCCCAATGGCAACACTCATCCACTTTCTCAAAACACTATTCCAACTACTTCGCTCTCTGTCTACCGTACAGTATTTATGTCAAACAGTGCCAAACAGTGTTTTGAGGCATCCCTTTAGGGCACCCCATTGGGGACAGCCCAAGGAGATTACAATTAAGATTAAGGTCCTCCATGCTAAAACGGTTGGCTTCAAATTTGGTTTTATTAAATGCTTTCTGGGCAATCCGGCCCTACCAAGCTGCGGCGCTAGAACTCGACCCCAAATTCATAAACTCAAGCTACCATCTCAACTAATACAAAACTACAAGTTACATCTGTTTGCTTCAACTTACAAATTGTTTATCAATAGACATCTTGAAGTAACAACTGGTTTCATTTCATTGGGGATACAAAACATCCAAATCTAAATACCACAAAAATAGCACTTCATTATATTGATCTGAAAGCCTTATGAACAAGAAAACAGCTCATAATAGTAGAAAACACTTTAAGACTGATTGCCAACATTTTCTTTATGTTACAGAGATGCCGAAAGTTGACCCAAATCTGATCAAAGAGCACTACTAGAACAAAATAGATGTAGCTTCTACCATCCTAATATATGCATTGATTTTCGTCCCACCTGGCCAGAGAGCTATCTCCCACTCTCTTTCATGATTCATGACCTTTTTTATCTCAAATTTCTAGCAACTAGTATCAAACTGAGGCACAAAATGGAAGAAATTGAGACAGCTCAGTTCGCAGCTAATGTACTGATATTATATTCTTAAAAACAGACAATTGGTGCTTATATTGAAGGACAATCTGCTTAATGATGGTGCAGAGGAGTTAATTAGAAAGGCCAACGCAATGCTTGTAAGCAGCGATCGAAGATGCAAGATTTTTCACTTCACAGGAAATTTTACGCTGAGTTAAAAGTTTGTGCATGGTAGATTACAACCATACAAGGATTTTGTCTTGGTGTGATGGTCGTCATCGATGGTACGGAACACATCACCCCCTGAACAATAAAACCGAATATTTTACATCCTAATGTATCAAAAACCGATCAAATAACACCGTGAGTGGTTTTGGTGGGTGATTTTGATGACGTGGCATGCTGATATGTTCAAATCACCCCTCCAACTATTATTAAGGTGAGTCCTACTTTCCACATATTATTTTTTCTATTAAGTTTCCTTAATAAGGATTGTCAAATGCATGTTCAAGTCACTCTTCTCTTCGGTTTACTATACAACTATATATCTCTTTTTTTCTTTCACACATATATGTGAACCCATCATGCTTTAGTCTTGCAATTATTCAATAGCAAGTTGAAGTTACTCTCATTCATTCGTGTATTAATGTCACTACACTTTCTAAATATAAGACTTCAAATTATATGAAGACACTTGCCTTTCTTACCCAAATAATTATGTAATATTTCCCTATGCATGGCAACAGGAGATAAAATGACAGATAAATGGAGTCATCTGTACAGCTCTTTGATTCATGTATTGTTAGAAAGCGCACCTAAAGGTAATAAGTTGTCATCACTAGGGATGTGTTGCCCATGCCATAATGAAATATCCACTCCACAAATCTTTTTAGTAGTTTTTGCATAGGTTTATTAGAATTATTGTTAGAGGCCGAAACTGTCAGACCCATGGCAGTTCCATCGTTCTATTTTCTCTACTAGATGAATATTTTTTTTTTGACCAGGGAACACCCATTTCTATTACTCAAAAGCAACAGAAATACAGCAGTTTTTAGAGCAGAAAAAGGACCAGTTTAAGACGCAGAAAGACCAACTAAACTCCATTCAGCACCACCCGCCGAGACCAACCCCAGACATTTGAATCAATACTATTTGTTTCTTCAAAAAAAATTGAAATCACTCTTTAGTTCCCACAGCAACGTGCGGGAAAATCATCTAGTTTATTATTAAATGTATATAACTAATAAAAAATTACGATAAAATCACCAATATTTTTAGCATAGGTTATTATGTCTTCCATAACCTTAGAAAATTTAAACTTCAAAACTCAATTTGCACATGGAAAAATGAAAAATACAAATTTATCAAAGGGTACAATGTACCAACTGAAATAGTTGGAGGGGTGATTTGAACACATGAGCATGTCACATCATCAAAACCGCTCACCAAAACCACTCAAGGGGTTATTTGACCAGTTTACGATACTTTAGGGTGTGAAACATTCGGTTTTATAGTTTAGGGAGTGATGTATCCCACTCTATATACTTTAGGAGGTTATATAGACTATTTCCTTTGTTTACGTGGTACAAGTTGAAAAGAGAAGTAATTTTTAAAAATTAGGAAACTCACCTTTCTTGGCGTAATGCTCGTAGTCCCAATAATCTTTTTCTTGTCTTATCAGTATTTCTAGATCTTCTCCTCCGATGTGCATTCAAAAATCCGAAAACAACAAAGTAGAAAGAAAAGGTGATAGTAAACGTTGTCATAAACATCATAGCAAATGAATAGATAAAGTTACATCGTAAGAAAAATGGGCCCTAAGCCTTGTGCTTAGTTCCCTATTTGTGATTTTGGTAGTTGTGGTGACAACACGTACCATTCTAACTAATGTGTGTGCAAGTATTTTTTTTTATCAAGTCCCAGGGTGCAAGAGATGGACTTGGGGTACAAACTTCTCAAAGGAGAACTTAAAGAGCATAAGAGAAGACCCAAGACTCCATCCCATCAGTAGCGTGTGCACTACATGGCGGTCCCGCTGGTCAGCGGGCTAGATTTTTGCATGCACCGAATGGTCCAGTAGTGCACATCGGACGGTCCAGCGAATAGAAGAAGCCTGAAAATGAAGAGTTAAGATCCGGTGCGATTACACGCACAGGAAGGTCCGGTGGTGTACCACCAGACGGTCCGGTGATATACCACCGGACCTTCTACGCTGACAACGAGGAGAAGACAGCGTCCCAGTGCTACAACGCACCGGACGGTCCGATGGTCGGTCCGATGTATACACTGGACGTTCTGGACCGAGACTCAGCAGATGAAGACCTTCGAGTGTTAACTCTCACTGTATGGTCTTGTGGTGTACCACTGCACGATGTGGTGCTCACAACGGTCAGCAGCAGTTCCAACGGTCTACTCCAGCGGCTAGTTGGGTTGTATGCACCGGACGATCCGGTGAGTGCACACCGGACGGCCCGTTGGTGCAGTCTACACAATACAGCTCACAACCAATGGCTAGTTTTGAGTCTTGGGCTACTTATACCCTCTTGGCCGACCTCCATTCTATGGTTGATAACTTCTGAGCACATTGTAGTGTTGAGGCACATTTTCCAGAGCCCAACCATCACTAAAGCTAAATAGACACATCCTGGCATAGCTAGAGCTTTCAAGCATCTTTGCTTAGGCCTTATTGTCCAACACATGCCTGCGTGTACATCGCCTTTGAAAGTGTGCGGCTTGTAGTCTTACAAGACCCTCCAGAGTATGGAGTGGCCGCCACCTTACTTGTGAGAGGGAAGGAGGCCCTCGGCGTTTTGGCCAAAAACTCACCTAGTGGATATGGAGGAGAGTGTCCTTAAGAAGGCCCGCATAAGACCCCAACGGTCTTGTCATCCTCTACCTTACGAGGGCGAAGCCTAGTCCTTGTAAGGGATATGCGAGAGAAAGGCTCGGGTGGGTGTGTACCAGGGATATCCGGAGTTACCCAGCCGGGTTGCTTGACCTTTGCGAAGGTCACTTTGCCATCATCTACCCTTATGAAGGTGGGGTCATATTCCTTTGAGGATTACGTGAGAGCAAATCCTTACGAGAAGGCACCAAACGAGGAGTAGGGGTAGAGACTTGCGAGTCTCCCCGAACCTCGGGAAAAAAAACTTTGTGTCTCCAACTTGTGTTGTTGCTGACATCGTCACCAAGAGTTTGCATTACTCTATACTATATTTTTGTGCTGTTGCTAACATCGTCACCAAGAGTTTGCATTACTCTATACTATATTTTAGCTTCCACATTCACTTTCTTGCAATCTTCGTGTCTTCAGCGTGTGCCATCACCGACATCGTCATCGGGAGTTTGCATTCTCTACCTATCTTTTAGCTTCCGCATTTACATTCTTGCAATTGTGTGCTTACTTTCCTAGACTAGCTTGATAGGTTAGTTTCTAGGTAGAACTAGGTTGCAAGACTTGACCACATTAGAGTTAGCAACGCTTAGCAAAATCTTAGTGCATATAACTAATTTTATCTTGCATTGATTTTGTTTAGTAGTTGTAGTTTTTAGAGAGCCTTAGTTTTAGAAATCCTAATTCACTCCCCTCTCTCTTAGGCGTCAGTCCAACCTTCATACATATATAGGCTACATTGACCTTCAAATGCTAATGGTCAAGTGGTCAATATAGGATCTAATTTCCCTCGCTAATCACCTCTTCTGAAAAATCCCAAAGTATCTCTCATCAGACATGTTTGAGGAATGCAATGAGATGTGGTCATGCAGGGAAATCAGATATAACTAATAGTTAGTTATATATCACCTATTCTCTTGAACTTACATAAACCAAATTTTCTCTATTCACTTGTGGGCAGGAAACCGTTGAATATAGATAGTGAAAAAGCAAGGACCTATGAAAGGAAGCAGTCATATTAACATTCAATCAGTAGACAACCGAAACGTGTTTAGTACTGTAGTACCCATCACTTCTTTCATTGCAGTAAGGTAGTGACAATGTAACGCTTTTTTCATGAATGAAGAAAACAAACTAGTGTATGAGCTAAACTCTTAAAACATTTTCATGGCAGTCAATCCTACAGAACTGATTACGCCCCCAATTTACCGCAGTTGTGGGAATAGAGAGGGATGAGTGATGCAACATGAGTTGTATTGATGTGTTTGAAATATAGGAGTATAGAGAACATGTGTGCTCATGATCCAACTTCATGACTGTGCATTAATCTAGCTATGAACAACTCATATTGTTGCACACAACAGATAGACAGCCCTCTCCCCTGGCGCGCGAAAGTCTAGAGCTTCTGACTTTGGCTAAATGAATAAACTATCTTTCAACTCCTCAAACACTTTGGTGGGAAGCCAAAAGCCCTTTGCTCATGACACATCCAAATTGTTCTTAATGGGTACGTTAAGTGCTCTGAACTGACCAAGGGCAACCCGTTCATGAACAAAATAATTTCCAACTCTATATGTTTGTGTTGAATTACAAATGCTTTTTCCAAAGGCATTGGTGCTACATTACTTCAACAACATCATCCCATTGTATATGTAAGCAAGGCCCTAGGCCCAAAAGCTCAAGCCTTATCCACTTATGAGAAAGAATATTTGGCATTGATCATGGCTGTCAAGGCGTGGAAACAATACTTGCAACATCAGGAATTTCTCATTGCTACTGATCATAAGAGTCTTATCGCCTAATTGAGTAGAAAGTCCATGAAGGATTGCAACAAAGGA
Source organism: Paspalum notatum (assembly GCA_022530915.1). Taxonomy (NCBI): domain Eukaryota; kingdom Viridiplantae; phylum Streptophyta; class Magnoliopsida; order Poales; family Poaceae; genus Paspalum; species Paspalum notatum. The sequence goes on from CM039689.1 coordinate 31,670,069, forward strand.
CATTCAACAAGCTGTTGGATCTACTATACAAAGTGGTGTTCAATCAAGGTATGCACAACAAGGTAGATGATACTCTTGTAAGGAAAATGGGCCCTAAGCCTTGTGCTTAGTTCCCTAATGTGATTTTGGTAGTTAAAGTGACAACACGTGCCATGGGACTAATATTAGTGTGGAAGTGTTTCTGGTTCAAGTCCCAGGGTGCAAGAGACAGACTTGGAGAACAAACACCTCAAATAAGGTCTAAAAGATCACAAGAGAAGACCCAAACCGCTATCAAGTTGCAAACTTATGCCCTGACTCAGTGGTCCCGTTGACCGGCTGATCAGAAGTTCCGGAGAAGCCCCATCGAGTGGACCCGAGAGAAGAAGAAGAACAATATTGAAGATTCGAGACCTAGTGCAAAATACACGCATCGGACAGTCCGATGGTGCCACCATCGGACGGTCCGATGGTCCATTGGACGAGCTGGGTAACGAAGAAGGAGAATACCAAGTCTCGGCGCTTCAACACATCGGATGGTCCGATGGTCCATAAGATGAATTGGACATAAGACTCAAACCAAGACCGCGAGCCAAATACACGCATTGGACGGTCCGATGGTGTCACCATCGGACGGTCTAATGGTCTGAATGGTTATATGAGGTTCCAACGGCCGACTCCAATGGCTAGTTTGATGCACGCATCGGACGGTATGATGGTCCCACCATCGGTCCGATGGTCTCGACATAGCAGAATAAGTTGCTCCCAACAGCTAGTTTTGAGGCTTGAGCTATAAATACCCCATGGCCGGCCTCCACATTGTGGTTGGATATTGAGGCACCATATTGATCCATCCATAGAGCCATATACACACATTTGAGAGTCCAACCACCACAAGAGCTCACTAGACATATTCCGGCAATATAGAGCTTAGTTGCATCGTTGCTTAGGCCTTGTTGTCTATCCCTGTGTCTGCGTGCACGTCTATCTTTGTAAGTGTATGGCTTGTAAGTCTTGTGAGACCATCCGGAGTGTGGAGTGGCCGCCACCTTACTTGTGAGAGGGAGGAAGGCCCTCAGCATGTTGGCCAAAAGCTTCCTATAGTGAAGACGGCGAGGTAGCTTCACAACAAGGGACTCGGAAGACTCCAATAGCCCCTACAATCCTCTACCCTTGCATGGGCAAGGCCGTAGTCCAAGACTACGAGAAAGAAGGGCTCATGTGGGTGCGTACCGGGGATATCCAGAGACCCGACTGTGGTTGCTTGGATTTCGCGGAAGTCACTTTGCCATTCTCCACCCTTGCTTGGGTGAGATCGTATTCCTTTGAGGACTGCGCAAGAGCAAAGCCCTACAGGGGCGCCAAATGAGGAGTAGGGATAGAGGCACGTTGGCCTCCCCGAACCTCGGAAAAAATCTTCGTGTCTTCAGCGTGTGCCATCACCGACATCGTCATTGGGAGTTTGCATTCTCTACCTATCTTTTAGCTTCCGCATTTACATTCTTGCAATTGTGTGCTTACTTTCCTAGACTAGCTTGATAGGTTAGTTTCTAGGTGGAACTAGGTTACAAAATTTAGCCACGGTAGAGTTAGCAACACTTAGCAAAACCGTAGTGCACTTAGCTAGATTTATCTTGCATAGGTTTTGCTTAGTAGTTGTAATTTTTAGAGAGTCTTAGTTTTTAAAAATCCTAATTCACCCCATCTTAGGCGTCGGTCCAACCTTCAACTCTCTCTCGACAAGTCCATTCAGCTTCCAACCAATTTCATGTTATATCCACTAGTACACTTATTAATGGCTGGAAATCACTTTAGAGGGCTATCAGTCTGACCCTCAAACTAGAGGGCACTTTACTAAATTGTGTTTAACAGTCTCCAATGACGAACAATACACCCTTAATGTTGGAATTATCAAGTACAAGGGTCGTATTGGTTGGGTAATCACAAGAAAGCCCATCAAGCTATCATGTTGGCCCTCCATATAGTAGTAAGAGGCCATTGTGCTGCCACAACCACTTAACATAAAGTTAAATCACTATTTGTCTAGCCTCACATGAAGCAGGATATTCAACAATACGTTGTTTCTTGTGAAGTTTGCTCTCAGGCCAAGCTTGGACATTGTAAGTTACTTGGTCCCTTGCTTGTTCCTCCTAAGCATGGCACATCATTAGTTTGGAATTCATAGAAGGCTTGCCAAAGTCTAAGAAATATGATACCATTATTATTTTAGTGGTTTTGGACAAGCTCACTAAATATGGTTAGTTTGTACCTTTGCACAATCCTTACACTGCTCACACCGTGGCTCTTTTTTTTTTTTTGGAACATATCTACAAACTCCATGGTCTGTCTCAAATTATTATTTCTAATAGAGATCGTCTCTTCACTAGTGCTTTATGGCAGGAATTGTTAACACTACCTTGAATATGAGTTCCAGCTACCGCCCACAAATAGATGGGCAAACTCGGTGCCTGAATTAGTGCTTAGAAACATAATTAAGGTGCATGGCCCGAGGTCGTTCTGCTGCTTAAGGGGGACGACGTATCACGACTAGCATCTCAACAATGAAGAGACGCCGGGGAGCCATCCACCTATATTGATTGTTGATCGTAACATTCATTGTGCGTCGAGTGCAGCCACTGAAGCAATGAATTCTCCTCGGGCTATGAGTGTCATGGGCCGTTTGACTCCACTATCGAGTCCAATGAAATGACGTGCAGGGCTGATTTTGCCTGTTGGCTCTAGGAATCCATCACGCCGAGCGCCTTCGTTGACAACTTGATCAAAGGTTCTCTGTCCTGTTGGCATGTGAGAATAGTATGAGCTTCTTCAACATGAGTGACATATTGTTATTACTGCAATTCTAAAAACACGGATCCGCATATGCAATACTATGTTGGCAATACCAAAGTGTTCTATTTTTAATACTCTCTCAATTCTTTTTTATTTGACGCGGTTGACTTTTTTCAAAATTTTAATCATTTATCTTAATCAAAAAAAATTATGTAAACATATGAAAAAGCAAATCATACTGAAATTATCCCTAATGACAAAATAAGTAACAATAGAATAAATAATAAGTAATGATTTTTTTAATAAGACAAAGGATCAAAGTTGGAAAAAAATCAACCGCGTCAAGTAAAAAAGAACGGAATGAGTACATGATTAAATAGTGGTTTTTAAATTCTTTTGTTAATGCAGGAATTTTTACCCCTTATTATGTTTTTTCTGTGAAATTGAACCGTTTTATATGAAATTCCTTCATAATTCCTGTGTTCTAAACATGTCCTTAATGTTTGACAATAGTCTCTTCGACGTGTTCCTATTTACCCGACGGTAATCTTGTTCACTATATTGTGTGTTCAGATTGTGTTGCAGCTCCAGGCAATGTGAACATGGAAAGCCATGAAATCATTCATGCATGCCCATAACCTGGAAGCCACTGATTATTGTTTTTGTTTCATGTTTTTTCCTTAACATGTCAATATTTGGAAGCCATTAATTGTTGCTTTCCTTTCATTTTTTCCCTTAGCATTTCAATATTTTGGTGATATAGGTGTTGCAAGGAGTAAGGAGAATGAAGTTGAACACAATTTTACTTGGTCTTTAAAGTCGGATGATTAGAGAATGCCAATTCTGTTAAGTTGTCTTATAGTTTGGTTCTGAATAGAATCGTGCGCAAACTTCCTATATGATGAAACAGTGAGACCTCGACGACACTTTTTTCTCGCCCTGGGCCACAAAAGGCCCGCTGGGCCGGCCATGGACCCATGATCCCTGGGACACGGTAAAGGCCTGCCCTCTCATCTCAGAGAATGAAATGGGCCGCCGGTCTACGCAAAAGAATGCCCTTCCATCCACGTCGCCTTCCCAAAATTCCCATGCGTGTTTGCAGATGCAGGGACAGGGAGTATGACATCGAACAGGTTGCCTGGTCTGGTCATGTCGTGCCTCGCGGGGTAGGGTTGGCACTTGGCACCTCGAGCCGACTGGGACGTCGTGGGAAGGCGATGGAGATGCAGGCATATGCAGGAGGGACCGATGCCTGCTCGTCCTACCGATATCACCGACCCTAGCTAGAGAATTACTACTTGTTCCTCTTCTTTTACACTGAAAGGAAGAAGAGCCTATAGAATTCTGTATCGAGGAGAAAGAAAAAGAGAGAGCAAAGCAAACCTGCATAGAGGAACCGCTGCATCGACTTCGCCACGCAGTAGGCCGTCGCCGTCGCCCAACTGCAGGCTCTGGGATTTGGTTGGTCGTGAACAGAAACAGAAGAGGCGCCCGAGACAGGTGCCAAGTCCATCAGGAGCAGGTTTTTGACCAGGCAACGCCTTTGCCTCCCGGACCGGACACCGGACAGCGCCGTCCTCCGTTGTCCGCTCGCCCGGCGATTACCCGTTCAACCTTGGGATTTTACTACTACTCGACGCTACTATGCCACATCAAAAATTCTCAGGCCAGGGCGAACCCAATACACGTCCTTGTCATCGCAGGCAGGCAGGCACACCAAGCACCAAAGCTGCTGGTCCAGAATCCGATCGGTGTCGGACGCCTTCTGCCATTTCCGGCGTCGCTCGTAGGAGTATAAAAAAAGTGCACCGGCCACGCGGCGCGGAGGCGGGCCGAGTCCACTGCCGGCCGGCCGTCTCCGCCCGTCCCCCCAAAAACACGAACGATTCTTCCTTCCACCGCGTCCGACTCCGACGCCGTCCGCGCCCGGCCGAGGAAAAAGAGGGGAAAAAAATCCCTCTCCGCCTCGCCGCAAAACCCACCACCACACCCCCCTCATTGACCCCGCCGTCCCATTTGCCGATCCGCCCCCCTCCTCCCCTCATGTTGAACCACCACTCCCACTCCCACTCCCGGCCCGACCCCCGCTGCTCCACGCTGCTCCTCGCGCACGCGCACGCCCACGCCGCCGCCGAGCCGCCGACGGAGCCGCGGGGGATGGACCCGCCGTCGTCGTCGGGCCGCCCCACCACGCCGCGCAGGCAGCTGCAGGGCCCGCGCCCGCCGCGGCTCAACGTCCGGATGGAGTCGCACGCCATCAAGAAGCCCTCGGCGGCGGCGGCGGCGGCGTCGGGGCCGGGGGCCCCGGCGCCCGGCGGGCAGGGCGCCGGGAGGCGCGGGGACCAGCAGCTGCACACCCAGCAGCAGGCCCCCGCCGCGCGGGCGCCCGTCATCATCTACGACGCGTCGCCCAAGGTCATCCACGTCAAGCCCAGCGAGTTCATGGCGCTCGTGCAGCGCCTCACGGGCCCGGGCGGATCCGGCGCCGCGCATCCCCCTCCCCCGCCAGCCCTCGACGCGCAGGAGCACCACCACATGGACCTCGACGCTGACGACGACGACGGCGCCCTGCTGCTCGGCCAGGCCTCGACCTCGTTCCTTCCCCCCGAGCTGCTGCTCTCGCCGTCCGCCGCCATGTCCCCGGCCGCGCGCCTCGCCACCATCGAGCGGTCCGTGCGCCCCGCGCCCGCCGACTACGGCGTCTACGGCGGCGGCGGCGCCGACGACGACGACGGCGACCTCGCGGCCGCGCTGGGCCCCGCGCGCGCGCGGCACCACGGCGGCATCCTCTCCCCGCTGCCCTCGTCGCTGCCGCCCGCCGCCGCGTCGGGGCTCTTCTCGCCGCCGCCCTTCGACCCGGCCTGCATCAGCTGGCTCAACGAGCTCAGCCCCATCCTCCGGGCCGCGTCCGCCGCCGGCGCCTCGCCCCCTGCGGCCCCCGCTGCCGGATCCCGGGCCATGCCCCCGCCGCCGGCCTACTACTCCGACCCCTTCGTCCCCAGCCCCCGCAACAGCCTCCTCGCCACGCCCACCGTCCCGTCGCCCGCCACCTGCGCCGACTTCTTCGGCAGCCTGCCGGATCTTTAGCGCGCCGCCTCCCGCGCCGTCGCCGTCGCCGTCGCAGGCGCCGCGTCCGTCCAAGACAGATGCAGCAAAGGCCGAAACTTTAGCTACGTTTTTCCACTCCTTTTTTTTTTTCTTCTGTAACAAATTTTTTTCTCTGGATGGTAGAGGCGGTGGGCCCGGCACTGATGGTAATTTGATTAGCGCAGCAGGGAGTGATGAGGTCATTATGAGATCAGATTAGGGGTGTGAACAGAATGCAAATGGTACTAGTAGCAAAGCGGGTGACTAGAAGCAGCGACCGGCCGTGCCGGTCCGGCCGGCCAGCACATCGCTTTTGTTTACTTCTTCCCTTTCTCTGGATTTTACACCGCTGGTGTAGGCCAAGGGAGTGATCGAGTTGTTTAATGGAGGATTAATTTGTTGATTCTTTATTAGTAGTAGTACTGGCTTGGTGATGCGCCGGCTTATCATTGTGTCATGCGGCCTTGGTGCGTTGCCGCCCAACTCCGGCTCTCTCCCGAGTAGTGTGGTGCTTGCTGTCTCCATTCACGAATGATGAGAAATGCTAGCAATGAGTACAGTTCCTAAAAGCTCCAAAAGCAATTAAATTGCTCTGCCATGGTATTCTCACCGTTATTCCGTACACCAGCCGGCTATAAATATTCAAAGGACAGATTTAGGGTCAGTTTGGATTCCAATGGCTAAAGAAAAGTGGAATAAAAATAGTCACCTTGTGATGACTAAAGAATCAAACAGAAAGGACTAAAAAGTCACTAAAATCCTTTAGTGCTTCTGGTCACCAAAGAGAAGCTAAAACTAACTAAAGCCCACATTTTCCCACCCTTGCCCCTGGTCCCCCCTTTCTCTCTCTGCCCTGCCACTTTCTCTCCTCGTGTCGCAGCCGCCGCCAGTGCCTGCCTCGCTTCCACTGGCCTCCTTCCGCAGCCGCCCGCGCCTGCCTCGCCTCTGCCAGCAGCCGCCGCCGCCGCCGGCCTTCATCCGCCGTCCCCGCCTCGCCTCTTCGCCGCCGTCCGCCGCGGCCCCGCCACCACCTCGTCTCCCCTCGCCATCGGCGGCGTCGAAGAAGGAGGCCGTAAAGTTAGGGCATGGGAGGAGGAGGAGGAGGGAGGAGAAGATGGGAGGCGCAGGACAGCGGACGAGGGGGGCGGCGCGCCGGCGGCGGGGATGGCAGGCGCGTCGGTGGCGTTGGGGCACGAGCGGAGGAGGAGCAGAAGGACGAGAAGGGCAGCGGAGGCAGCTCCAATAGGGTCATTTGAGTCATTGTTCACAACAATAAATTCTTTACCTCATATTTTAGTCACCGGATCCAAACAGGGTAGCTAAAAGTTTAGTCACTGGTTTTAGTCATTTTGGCTTTATTCACCTGGATCAAACATGCCCTTACTTTAATAGAACATAATATGATATCATTTTTTTAAAAAAGAAAGAGAACAGGATTTGTGGTGTCTCCATTGGAGGAAAAGAAACGAAAGGTTTAGCGATGCGCCGGAGTGAGTGCAGAGAATTGAGGGAAATTTTGCTGCGGCCGTTCGGGCCCGGATGGCAGTGAGGATTCGGCTTCCCATGTGAATGCGCAGGATGGGGAGCTTTGTCTTGGCGCAGGCACGTGCTTCCAGGAAGATTCGGTTCGCGGCAGGGAAAGCGGCGGCAGCAACTTCTGTCCAAAAAGAGTTTTGATATGGCAGTACTTCGGACCCCAAGGGTGCGTCTAGTTGCATGTATGGAAAGGAATGACTTACGATAACTTTGCGTCTATTTTCCGTTTGACATGATATAAACTTTTCTTTATTTGATTTACGAAGTAGTACTATTATTTTATACTAAGATACTTGTATCAATTGGTATATAGAAAAACTAACGGAACAATACCATATGACATGATCTCGTACGCATTTGCTTGATAGTGACAACTAAACGGATCCAGTGTTCTATCTCGATCCAGTGTTCTGATGGGCTTCGGTGACCATCCTTCGTCTCCCTGGACCTTCACTCCACTCGGTAGAAATCCGATTCACGTAGAAATATTTTTCTCATCCTACAAAATTATACTTTCTGCAGCGTAATAATCACTTGTCTCAGAAAATCATCTCTTAGATTAACTGAATCAAAATTGTTAAGATCCATACAAAATATTACGTGTTTGTGTTCTATCTATCTAACGGGCACACGATACTTTACGTATTTTTGAATTCTTATTATAGTGCCCGCAAGCCTCGTGCGGCTCTAATTTTATGTTTTCCTATTCCTACGCAAGTCATAATTCGATCATCTGGATGGAGTTAAGGGAAAATCAAGTAGGCTGGAAAATGTTTTATTCCCCCAATTTTATAATTCGCTAGCGCCACATGTATACACGCAAGTCGTCGAATGTGACGGACTCCACGGGCCCGCGGGTGATTGGAAAAAAAAACCCGCACGTGGTGCACTGTATGAGTGACTACAAATGCACTGGTTGGCCGAAATGCTGGTGGGGGCTCCGTGTTGTGCATATCAAGCTGTTCTTCAGCTCACCACAGTGGCTGCACGCCTGTGGTGCTTGCCAATCTAGTTGGCCATCGTGGTGTATCCAGCACCCCGCCTTTTTCCTATGGCCATTGTTTGACCAAACAGTGCATTTGTACTGTGTTTTGCGTAATTATTGTTTTTTCAGTTTATGTACAGTTTTTTTTCACTCATTTTAACTCCCTAGTGACACTGGCTTAACGACCATTGTGTGCGTGTGTGAAGGTTACACGTGACGTCAGAGGCATCGCCAGCATGGCGGGTCCAAGATGGCCGGAGCAGGGTGACGCCACCGCGACCTGAACCAAGACCTGCGGCTCGCCCGCGTTCACCCGCAGCTTTCCTCTCGATGCCGCCATCCCATCCCCTGCCAACCACCGAAACCAAAGCCGCGTGCCCAGCCCAGCTGCAGCGAAACCTGATTCTGACAACCGATTGCTTCCGTCCAGGATGGCTGGTTCTCCTCTCCAGCGTGACTAGAAGTTGACTATGATGCAGACAAACCACCAAGGCCCTGCTTAGATCCAAAAAGTTTTTTCCAAATTCTACTATGCAAAAAAAAGATTTCCCATCACATCAAAATACCGGCATATGTATGGAGTACTAAATGTAGATAAAATAAAAAAATAATTGCATAGTTTAGATATACTTTGCGAGACGAATCTTTTGAGCCTAGTTAGGCCATAGTAGTACAATATTTACCACAAACAAACAAAAAATGCTACAGTGCTTTTCAATTCAGAACGGTGTCAATTTTCAGGATCTAAACACACCCCAAGACTTGGTGATGGTTCGGGGTCTACCACACGGAGAAGAAGGGTGAAAGCCTTAAAACTCTGAGATGGACACAAAGGTGCCATCTTGACATCATCAGCCACATCCAAGGGCACTGCATCAGCACCCAAGTACCACTGGCACTGGTTACCTCGGAAACAGGTAGCAGTAATCAATAACTGAATGGTTATTCCTTTTTACCTTGCAGTAAACAACAACCACCCAGCAAAAAAACTTTACGGGCAGCACAAGTGTTTGGACTTGGGCTGGCCACAGATCACCTCTTCTCCCACAGGAAGTTCGTGATCTGAACAAATGCAAAGAAATAATTTTCTACGAACTCTGACCCAAAAAAAAAAAAAAGAAGAACTTCATGAAGTTAGCAGGTTATCAGTCACCAACCACGGCCGCGCCGCACTGGCCGAGCTCACAGTCTGACGGGCAGGCCGTAGTTGGGGAAGGACCGGATGACGCCGTCGCGGCTGGCGGTCACGATCACCGTGCTCCAGGCGGCGGAGATCATGGAGAGGCAGTCGCCCAGCTGCGGGCTGCTCTCGGGCTTCGCGGCAGCGGAAGGCAGCTTCTCCTCAGGCCATGTCGCCGACCCCTTGGTGCCGTCGGCAAAGGACCGTCCTGGGCCAGTGGGCGGGGCATCCACAAACAAAGCAGGGGCGCTGGCGGATTTCTTGGTCTGGCAGGAGGAAGGCCTGGCGTGCCCGTCTTGGTGCACCCCCGGCCATGGTACGGCAGTCGTCACGTCCTTGGAGAAGAACAGCTCACAGGAGTGTACTGATTTGGCCTCCCCGGAGTTGGCGAAGTTCCAGATGTAGACGTTGGAGTCCTTGCCGGCAGAGATGAGGTACCTGCCGTCGGATGTTAAAGACGGCGAAGATAGAGCCTTTGACTTCCAGGGCCCTGTGTCAGAGACAGAATGAAAAGAAAAATGTATCACTAACTGAACTCAAGAGGTGAAACAGGGTAGATAGATGATGATTTGCGAAGGAAATCTATCTACCTTGAAACTTCTGGATGGTATCACCATCAGCGACTCGGATTTTAGAATCTGTTGATGTGACAATGATCTTTTGGGAATCACTTGCACATAGCTGCAAAGCAGAGATTACAAATTAGGGTTTTGATTTAAACATTGCAAGGATAACAATGCCCCAATGAACAAGTAGCAGAGGAATCACAAATGAGCCCAAGGGAGAGATGAACCTTCAGGTTGTTGATCCGACTGCTGGCGGACTTTTTCTTTCCTTGCACAAACAGTTCTTTCTCTAGCTGGATGTTTTCACCTATACAGAGAAAAAAAATGAACTGCACAGTTGAGAGAATTAAACTACTGACACATTACCATTTTGGTTTACCAACATGGTTCACTACTGAAATGAAGCATTCAATATATCTGAAACCACATAAAAGAAAACACCAATTACCTGATTGATCATAGAAGCGGCATGCTCCACCAATCGTGCCAACAATGAACCCCTGATTTGCAAAAGGCATGAATTAGCATCCATTGATGGGGAAAATAATCAGAAATGACATCTTATGAGCTTTATCAGATTCTCACCTTTCCATCTGGTCGGTAACTCAGAGCAGTTATGATATTCCGCGTATCAGCCCAGTCAGTTACTCGCTTGTCCAACACATCCCAAATGCGCACTTTACCATCTAATGAACCGCTGATGAAGTATCTCTCATCAATAGGGCTGAATTGAACACACGTCACTGTAACCAATTGTAGAGTAGAAAAGAGAGTCAGGCTCTTGTCCTGGAAATATTTTTTAGTTATTAAGCTTCAATGCACATGGAGGATATCAACATTAGGCAATGATTTCGATTAGGTTTTTGAAACGCATAATAGTACAGTGTTATTCTGCTTACCATAGTCTTTGTGTTTGAACACTCCAAGACAACCATCACAGCCAGGTTTCCATAAGCGCACTGTCTTATCTTTAGAAGAAGTCAAGAGATACTGCAGTCAAACAAAGGGGAAAAAAGGGTAAGCGATATAACAGGGAAACAGCACAAACTGGTATCTGTTTATGATACATGAAAACAGGTGAATGGATATCAGTTAAGTGGTTTGAGTAAGATTTGCGAGCTATGCAGAATTCAGAGGAAGACTTACATCTGAATTTGACCATGTCATATCGAGGATATCACTTTTATGGCCATGGAATTCATGTAATGGAGTCTCAGATATACGGAAAGCTTTCTTAGGTATAACTGCAAGTGCATTGTTCTGCCCTTTTCCTATATTTGCCTTAAAGACTGGAACTTTCTCCACCTTGTGATAGGGATCCTCTCCACTATACAACTTAGGGGATGCCTCTACTTCTACGATTTGCCATATCCGTACAACACAATCCTCACCACCGCTTGCCAAATACCAGCCAGATGGGCTGAATTTCATGACCCTAATTGAACCCTTGTGAGCTCTGATTTCTTGATCCATGTAGACAGCCGAGAATTCAAGAAAATTTTTCTTCCGATGCTGAACTCTTGTTCTGGTTGGTACTCCGGTTGTGCAATTTTTCACATGGACATCATACTTACAAATGTTACCAAAACTTCTCTTTGTCATGAATTTCTTCCACAAGCTTTTGACATCCTTTTTCTTAGCGCCTTTTGTCTCTCTTGCAGGACTGTTACCACGTCCCCTCCGCAATAATTTTTGAACAGAACAAGAGAGGCCAAGCAGGCTCTCAAACTCCAAAAGAGACATCACCTTATTTGATCCAACCTCCTTCAGCATGTCAGTTATACTGTTATCTGTACCATTGTGAACAATATCCATATTTCCACTGTCAATATCCCTTACGCAAGAGGAACCATCCAAGTCTGACTCATTGTCAAAAGCAGATGAATCCAAGGAAGAGTGGCCACTAACAGTTCTCTCCTCCATGTCGTTGGCAGACTCCATGGATGTGATCTCTCCATGGCCTTGAAAAGAGTCCATTCTGGTAGAAACAAATGCATCGAATCCCATTCCCTTGAGAAACCTTTGTCGCCTTTCTTGAACACTCATTGGTTCGTTTGCCCAAATCTCGTACTCAAATTTCCTTGGTGCTGAAACTTCATCACTCGTGCTGCAATCCTCTGAGGATGAAGGCTCCCTTGCTGACCGAATTTCTTCAAAAGCGTCGAAGAAAATGTCATCACTGTCTGATTCAGACCTTGTCATCTTCAATTAAATTGATTTGATACCAAACAACGTATCAACACAGAGGGGCGTAACACTCTGTGGAAACAGTAGGTATCAGATTGTCATCTGCAATCAACAACACAAATATGAGCCTGTGATAAAGAAAAAGAAGGTGGTGACATGATAAAAAGGACGAAGGTCACAGCAGAAAATGATCTGCGGTTAAAGTCCGGGCAAGTGGACAACAAATTTTCCAAGTAGATGAATATTCCCAAACTTTGGTGATCTTATTCACACGCAGCAAAAGTAAATTCTGTTTTGCTTTACAGAAATGCACTCAACTGTAAAGCAGGATGTAACTAGTTCAATTACTCCACAAAACTAGCACTAGAAAACAAAGAAATAAGTAATATAATCAATAGTAGAGAGGACTGTTCGACAAGATGCGCCAAACGAGAAGCGCACAACATACTCTCAAGACGATCGAACTAAAAAAAAATCATCATGGAGCAATGCAAACCACTACCCCATCTGAAGCAAGCAAATGCTAATACTCACTAGGAAGGTCACCAACTATGAACTACCACAGGCTGTCAAAGCACAAGAAGAGGTACCATTAAACTAATCCGGCGGGCTCGGTTAATCTTAATCACAACCTCCGTCCTCCACTCCTCTGACACGGTGCTCACCAACAGTTCAACCACTCGCCACCCGTACTCTCCCCCTCAAGCCCCGACACCTCACCTCAGGAGTCCCCATCGGCGCGGACGAAGTATGAAGAAGAACCCCACCAAACAGCAACATCCCACACGGGCGCCCGCGGCTGGCAGATCCCGAGGAAGCGACGGAGCAATAGCGAAGAACAACGCGGGAAAGGCTAGCGGGCAATGAGAAGACGCGGGAGGAGTATAAAGGGCGACTAGTAGGGCGGCGGCCGTAGCAAAAAGAAAAGAAGCAGCCACTGCCCTCGCACTGTATCGTAGCGTACGGCGGCCGGAGCAGAGGAGCACGGGCCCCGCGGGGGCCAGCCAGCCAGCGACGTGCCCCCGCCGGCGGGCGCCGCCGCCTATTTTGTCCCCTCTCCCTCCTGCCTCTGCGCCGACCGGGCCGCAGGCGTAGGGGGGGCCGCGTACATGTCCATTAAAGTCGCGACCTTTATTTCAGTATGGTACAGAGGAACTGGCTGGCAACTGCTCCCATGGGGAGAACAAAACTACTAGACGTATTTTTCGCTCTTCTGGTCAGAAACTTGTAGTGGGAACCCAAAAATGAGAGAGCTTTTGTTTGTCAAAGAACAACGGAAAGACGAGTTTCGTTTTCTATCAATCTAGTGCTATCGCTTCTCTGTTCATCAAAGTTTAAGCCTTTGACTGATGAATTGAACCGAAAGAATTTTGTTACCCGTACTCCCTCTGAATTTTGCACATAGATCAGGTGGGAAGGTAGATTTTTACTTAATGCAAAAGTGAACAAGAAACGAGCCGTTTTAAAGTTGCCAACTCTTGTTCTCGTCTCTCTCGGCCACTGCGCCATTAAAACAGGGCGCGTCCGCGTACCGGTGGGGAATGAATGTAGATGCTAGGGGTGGCGCTCCATCTCGATTTCCAACCGACAGAATTTGAAAACACAAAGAAAGAAAAGGACGCGCCGCAGAATTTGGGCGATGGGGTTGGGGGGCGTCCCAAAAACCCAGCACTAATTTCCGGGCGAATTCTGCATGCCATATGCTGATATGCAAAACGAGGCTACTCTCACCGAAAATATAAAATGAAACCTGATTTTTTTTTTCTTCTTCGCGGTAGTACCAATTCTGATGCGGTGGAGTCACGTGAACGACGGCGCGCTTCCAGATCAGAGAAGTTGAAACTGTCTCTTGATCGTCCAAATCGATGGAGAAGCTACGGTGAACTTGGTGGGGAAAGCGGATCATCCACTGTGCCATTCCCCCGCCGGCCCAAACGGAACACAGAACAACAGTCAACAGAGAGGACCCGGAGCGCGAAACTAACCTGCTGGGAGAGCCCTCCACGACGGCCTGCCGCCCTGCAGTCACCGCCGCCGGTCTTCTCCCGCCGCCACGCGCCATATCCGGCCGCTCTTGGGCGGAGGGTTCTTGGATGGAGAGGACGACGACAGGGGGGAGGGAATGGGAGCTCTGCTTGGGATTGTTGGGGGCTTCTTGGTTGGACGCCTCCTCCTCGTCTCCGTCGTCGCCGGCCGCCTCGTTTGCTCCGGTGGTCGGGCTGGGTTTCCAAGGCGGGGACGCTGGGGGGCGCGGCGTTCGTTTGTTCCAAGTCTAATGGCGTTCGTTCTTATGCCGGCGAACCCCGCGACGCGGTCGTCCACTCGGTCGCGTCGCTTTCCGCTGGGGCTGGGCTCGGCTGGACCCGACCCCGGAGACCCGGCCCGGCCCGGCCCTTGGATTCATAAGATTTTTTTTTTAAGGTTCAACTCGTTGACCGCGGCTACTATGCGGGCACAGGACGTCGCCTCAACCGTTATTTTGAGTTTTTTTTTTAAAAAAAAAATCTAAACTCTAAAAATGTAAACATGGGGTAAATTAATAAGTAAGTATCGGTGCTGCTCATTTGCCATCTATAAAAAGCATTGCTCATTTGCCATTTATACAAAAAAAAAAGTCATATGCGTTATTTGCGTTCATACTGTACTAAATCACCCTCTTTTTTTTTTAAAGAAAAAGGAATAATGTTCCACAGAAATTCCCATCTTGCCAACATGCTAAAGCTGCGACATCAATGGAAAGGGCGGAGGAATTTGTGCGGCCAACGCGTGACGCGTGGTGTGGAAAATCGTGCCTTCCCTCACTGGGTTTTTTTTCATTGTTAGAAAAGGAATAATATAAGGACAGACGAGGAAATTAAAATGATAACATGAAAAAAAATTATAAAGAGACAGAAACGTGATGGGATTTACATACATGGAATAAACTAGAAATACGCGGTGTTTAATTTTCAAGAACACGAAACATGTGTCGCACCCAGTATTATAGGCGAGAAGGTTTTCTTTTCCGACTATGTCCAATCCGGTGCCTTGCACTTAAATGATATGACTATTTCATAAAACCCAAAATATTTGTTGGGTTAGCTTCTTTCATCAAACCCAAAAATGTTAGAAACTTAGCCCTCGGGTGACTTGCAGCTCGCCAATCTACGCCGGCAAAAAAGAAAACAACTATAAGATCTATCGACGTGATCATGAAAGGTCACATACGACACTAGAAGCATGGTATTTGTTAAGAGGTTCCGTCCAACAAAATAGTGTTTGTTGGCATGCATATGTTGTCCTAGTTTTTTCTTAAAATAAAAAAAAGAAAGAAAAAATGTTGTTTCCTACTAGTACTAGATTTGTTGTTTGTGTAAAAGGCTCAAGACCAGCTTGCCTTGTAGTTGCAGTCACATGTAGTACTGTTCTTAACCGTATGTCGTAGAGTAGGATGTCAAAGAGGCGTTTATCCGTATCCCCGGCCGGCTCTGTGAACTCCGAACTGTACATCGTTGGCGAGTGCAGGGAAAAGAAAAGGATATATGCGTGTGATATTTGTGACGCGGCGATTAATCTAGTGGCCATGATATCAGTCGTCTTTAAACCTAGTACACTCCTAGTAGCACTTGTCCGATCACACCTCCATCTTATCCTCTCCTGACTCCTGAGCCCTGATGATGGATGGAGCATCTAATAAACCCACCACTACCGCTAGCTTTACCCACCACCATCACGTACGGGGGCGTGTCAACAGTAAACACGACTGGATATTATATACCTGCTAACAACCTGCATCGACTTTTAGACCGTGTTGCGATCGATCACGGGACGAGATCACGCTTTTTTTCGCCGATTGTTCTTCCTGACCACTTGCTCGTGTCCACACGGGGTACGTACGTGCTGATGAAACCGAAACCCCGTCACCCGTGCACTACTAGCAAGCATCACGCCACTTTCCAGGAGAAATAGAATGGAATGGTGTGCTGGATTGGATGGTGGCGCATTCTTTTTTTCAGGTGCTGCGATGCCGTGATGTTAACATTTTGGCCATGTTTAGGGGTGTGTTTAGAACCCTGAAATTGGTACTGTTCCGAACTGAAAAGCACTGTAGCACGTTTCGTTTGTTTGTGGTAAATATTGTCCTATCATGGTCTAACTAGGCTCAAAAGATTCGTCTCGCAAAGTACATCTAAACTGTGCAATTATTTTTTTATTTCATCTACATTTAGTACTCCATGCATATGCCGACATTTTGATGTGACGTGAATTTTTTTTTTGCATAGTGGAATTTGGGAGAACTTTTTAGGTTCTAAACACACCCTAGATCCAAAATTTCCTTTCAAATTTCACTATGCAAAAAGAAGATTCCCCATCACATCAAAATGCCGGCACATGCATGAAGTACTAAATGTAGATGAAATAAAAAATTAATTGCACAGTTTAGATGTACTTTACGAGACGAATCTTTTGAGCCTAGTTAGACCATAGTAGAACAATATTTACCACAAACAAACGAAAAATGCTACAGTGTATTTTTCAGCGCTACAGTGCAGTGGATCTAAACACAGCCTTTGATCGGAACCGAGCTGTCCGATGTGCCCTCATGAACTGCAGTGCTGCAACAAAAAGGTACTAGCAGGCAGCAGCAACTAGCGGAGCTGGAGCAGATGGATAGCCAGGTACAGTCCAGCACCATGTATATGCATAAATATACATTGCAGCTGGTCAGCTTGCGCTATGATTACTAAACCGATACTCTTTCGTGGCTGATTGTGCTGCAACGCTAGACGCTTCGAATAATTTGTGTGTTGCTACTTGCTAGTGCATGTTGCCAAATGGCCCTTGCTGGATGCTCCATTAATGGGGCGCAAGAAAAACCAAGGCCATATTTAGATTCAAAATTTCCTCCCAAATTTCACTATGCAAAAAGAAGATTTTCCATCACATCAAAATGCCGGCACATGCATGAAGTACTAAATGTAGATGAAATAAAAAATTAATTGCACAGTTTAGATGTACTTTACGAGACGAATCTTTTGAGCCTAGTTAGGCCATAGTAAGACAATATTTACCACAAACAAACGAAAAGTGCTACAGTGTATTTTTCAGCGCTACAGTGCTTTTCAGCGCTACAGTGCAGTGGATCTAAACACAGCCCAAGTGGCTCTGAAACATCCAGGAGCCAGAGAGAGTGCGCACCTGAAAAAAAAAACCCCCGTTGCAGGACGGCAGCAGGGGAGCCACAACAGCCCACACACAGGATTTGCGACGCCGACACAGAGGACCGGACCGCCAGGTGCTGCCCAGGTCGGTCGCGTTCGCATGCGGCGGCGGCGGCGGCGGCTGGCGGCGGCCGGCCGCGCTGGTCCGGGTTGAGGAGGCAAGAGTCTGACGCCCCCGGCGCCGTCGCAGAGGAAGGAACAACAGCAGCTGGGAGGGACAGAGGAGCAGCGCGGTCAGCTGATAAAGGGCCGCAGCCGGGTCTACGCCCACTGTAGCAACTATATGTACATAGGCGTGTCGGCTTTTGGGCGCAAACGGCAACGCTAAGCACTTGCATCATCGGCTAATCAAGTAATTAAGCACCGTGTAGTGTGGGCTATAGCTCGCCGCATGCATGCCAAGTCAAAGCCTCTCTCTACCTGTGTAATGCAAACAACAACTTGGCGATCATGTGGCCCTGAGCTCGCCAAGGCACCAGCGAGCCATTAACAAACGATTACGAGCACAGGGCATACACGTCGAAGCATTAAGCAAAAGCATATATAATCCCCCCCGGCCTGCGGTGGTTAAGCCAGGAACGAAGATTCCCGGTACCTTTTCGATCGGCGTGGATCCCCGTGCCGGCCGGAGCTCCCAAAAGCTTGGCCCCACCGAGCCGAACGCGTGCGCTTGGTCGTCTCGTCTGATCTCTCACACACATGGCCATGTTGTGTGCTGGACTTCTTGTGCAGTGGGGGCTAGTGGAGTGGGAGTGCCAATGGCAAGCCGGGGAAGGAGAGGGCGTGCACGAGTACCTGCTCGTGCGCCATACAAAAATGGCTCGGCTCCCGCGACGGGCACGGGCCTGGTCGCTCGCCGGGCCAAGGGGCGGGCGGGGCACGGCGTGTGTCCGCGCACTAGCACTGTGTGAGCGGCAAGCAAGCATCTAAATAGCTACCGCTATAGTCGCTATTAGCCGTTTTAAAAGCCTTCCGCTAAGCCACATAGCCCGCTAAAATGATCACTTTAGCTTTTTTAGCAACTTACCGCTAAATAGTTTAGCCCCCTGTTTAAAATCTAGGCGGCAAGTGGCAACAACGCTTCTGTCCTTGTTGCGTGGCAACTTGCACTAGGTGCCCAAGTATCAATAGCAATGGAACACAGTGGTGTATGCTTGTTCAACGGTGAAGCATGGTCAATTCAGCGCCACTATCTTGGCCGCATGCGGCCGAACCGAACCGAACCGAGTGGGACTGTGGGAGGGAGCAAAGGCAGGCCAAGTCACTCGTCGCTCGCATGGGTCACCTCACCTCAGCCGTCAGTTGGGTTGGAGCCTTTTTTTTTTTTGACACGGAGGTGGGTTGGAGCCTTGGAGGGGAGGAGCATCCTCGCAGTGGCGAGCAGAACATCACCCGCTCCCTCTCAAACAAGAATTTGCAAAAATAAATCCTTTTCTAAACTATTTGCACAAACTAACCCTTTTCATGGGGTCAATGCGCATGGCGTTGCAATGTCTACCACGTGGGAGCTACTCGGAGTGTTTTCGCGTGGCTTGCCACGTCATTTGCCACGTATGGCGCCCGCGGGTTATTGTCTTGTAAATTCGTATCTTCTTGATACGACGTCGGGTGGATATGATCTTTATATAAAATTGTAACTCTAAATGAGATCTACAACTTTATAATTTTCAATTTTTTTCATTTGAAGTCATTTAGATGTGCTAAAGATTCATTCTAAATTTTACCGTGTTCTGCGCAATCTTCGTTTTAGAAAAAAATATATATTTTTTTACAAATGATGTCGGATGAAGATGATTTTTATATTAAAATTGTAGCCCTAGAGGAGATCTATAACTTTGTAGTTTTGAGTTTGTTCATTCAAAGTAATTTATATACGCTAAAAATTCATACTAAATTTAATTGTGCTCTTTGTTTTAGAAAATTTATACTTTTTTACGTATGACGTTCGACGAAGATGATTAAAATTGCAGCTCTTGACGGGATCTAAAAATTTGTTGTTTTGAGTTTCTCATTTAAAATTCCAATATTACCTGTTGGCATGGTTCGAACAGTTCGTTGATACTATCTCCATTCTCAACAATTTATCATCTGTTGGTTTATTTTAGGACTAAGGCACGCGAAATAAAACAAAAAGGATGAAGAGAGCACCACACGTAGAGGCATGTCTGGATTATGTGGCTGGCCATGTGCATGTGGCTAACCTTTTGGCGCCAAATCAAACACGGGTGGCTATTTTCTAAAAAACTGCACACCTTCCTCTGCTGTGTGCGTGCCACTCCACACTACGCGTGAGGCGCGCGAGTGAAAAGTTGCGACTTTGCAAGTGCAACCTGCTTCCACGACCCACCCCCTCATCTGGCCTTCTTCCAATGTTAACGGCCGAATGCACATGGGCAGTGGATTACGAAACGCTCGCTCTCCTCCTCTTGCGCTGCTTGCGTTGCGTGCTCATCAGCTGGTGGCGATTCCTGCGCACGGAATATATATATATATTATATATATATATAATATACATAAATTCATATAATATACATTAATTGATATGGAATATCAATCATTCGGGCGTGGAAGACACTACCTAGATTTTTTCAAAGACACTCAAGTGCGCCGAGAATTGAGAAGCAGAAGACAAAGTAAGAACGAATAATTCTGCAGCAAAAAGAAGACGCAGGACGAATATTGTACTGTGCTCAGTACAATAATTGAAGAATAAAAGGATGAAATACTGTGGCGACAGTGAAAGCGATGCGTCAATTATTGAAGCCAACCTTATCAACAAAGCAAAGGCCTGGCTTGGCTATAAAACGAAGCACCGGGCAGCAGCTGAATCCATCCGCAATACATTCGCACATCGCCAAGCATTAGACACCACAATCCACACCCACTCATCGACCATCACCGCACACATCCACTCACCACCCACTTTGTAATGCTAGTAGTATTAGCATAAGGAATAAAGCCGTGGAGCATCCAGGCATCGTTTGTAAAGTAATCTAGTTTGTGCTAAGTGCTTGGGGTTTCCCAAAAGAAAAAGCCGTATGTAAGCTGTGTTTACGGAAATGAAGTAGTTTTCCTTTAAAAATCCCTGCTGCCATTTTAATCCGCGTATATGGGGAGAGTTTATGTGCTAGGGACCCTATAGGAGAAACCTCTGCGTTTGATGCTCTCGTTTAGTCCGGAGTTGTGGCGCCTGGAGAGCCGTGTCCGCGGATAAGTGTTCCCTTCGGGTGGAACTCCCTGGGGAGACGACGTAACCTCGCTTCATATGCATAGACTGGGGATAGTTTGAAAAAGATTAGCTACTTCTGAATTCTGAAGCAAACCTGCTCATCGTACGGTGAGTACCGAGTAGGACTAAGCAACCATAGGAGCAAAACCCGGCCGAATATTTTTGGTCTCGTCAGCCTGCCAAAGATCCTGTGAAATATAATACCGCCGAAGAGTTAATATCCGCTTAATATAATCGCGAAAGCGACGTCTCGAATTCATCCCGAAGAATTAGATTAGTGGGAATAATAATCTTCTACCATTGCATGCAAAGAAGTGGAGTGCTCCCTGAGTGCTCATCCACTTTTTATATTGCTGAATTTGAATAGTAGCAGAGCGAATTTAAATAGTAAAAAGAATTTAAATAGTACCAGAGTATTTTGAATAGTTCCAGTTCGCGTTCATATCTTTTGTTGTTCTGTGTTTCGTTTCCTTCCGGGATTTCGCAGCCTCACTTCCATCCGCCGTCTACCGCGCGTCTCGAGCTGAACACTGGTATCAGAGGCTGGTTTATATTTTTAAGCTGTTAATTATATCTGGTTTATATTTTTAAGCTAATATTTATATCTGGTTTATATTTTAAGTTGTCAGTTATTCAGTTTATATCTAAAGTTGTGCCTGTTTAATATCTTAAGTACCTGTTTAATATCTTATCTATTCAGTTATTTTGTGCAAGTTTTCAATTTCAGTTATATTTAGAAAGTTTGTTATATTGTGTTGCAAGTCATATATTTTAAGGTCAGAAGTCTGAAGTTTATCATATTTAAAAATTTGCCAAAAATCAGTCATCATTGAAAAACCTAAGTATTTGAACTTAAAATTCAATAGAGGTAAGACTATCAATACCAGACAAAATATTAATATAAGGTGAAAGATGAATCAAAAGAGTATAAGGCATAGTGTGTTTGAATCTATGAAAATAGTAGATATAGACAATGAAATTAAGCATTATGAAATAAAATTAAAAAAGCATCAGATGAGTATAATAGCTCTATGATATGTGAATGGGGTAAATTTAGAGAAAAGGAAATTTATTTTCTCAGAGAAATACAAAGACTAAAGAAGTTAAAAAGAGAAAAAGAGTTGAACATTAAGAATTCAGAAGAAAAGAATGTTGTAACCAATATAGAAATAAAGAAAGATGTCGTAAGATCAATTAGTCCTATAAAAATAGAGAAGGTTGTAAATAATAAAAACAAAAGTCATAATAACAATAATAGCATAAGTAAGAAAGAACAATGGAATATAAATAATAAGTTGTTATTAGAAAGTAACGAAGAAGTAGAAAATAAGTTAAAAGAAGAATGTAAGAATGATCTTAATAAAGAAAATTATGTAAATGAAGTAGAGTTAGAAAAAGAAATTCAAGAGGAACCAAATAAAGAAAATAACGCAAAGGAAGAAGAAGTTAAATTAGATGAAGAAAGAGAAGATAAAGAGATTAAAAAAATATATAAAAAAATTGACAATGCACAGGGATATAAAGAAACTATAGATTCATTTGGCAAAGATGAACAGTGGGATATAAACGATAAACTGTTAGTAGAAAGCTATGAAGAAATAAATAATTTAAGCAAAAAAGAGTTAGAGTTAATAGATGCTTTCTCAATTGAAATGATGAATTAAGAAGATTGTGAACATGATTGGATTAAAGGAAGAGGAGACTTTAACATAAAGTGTGCCTTTTGTATATATTATCTTAGCCAAGAAAATAGATTTACTTGTGCTAATTGTTTAAAACAAGCATGTGCTTCATGTTTGAAATCTAACAATCAAAGATGGAAAGCAGAAATAGAAGTAGAATCTGAAGATAAAATACTATCAACAAGAGTCAGAATTTTAGAAAATAGAATAAATAGATTAGAAGTAGAATTAGAAGAATTAAAATATAAATTAGATCAAGATAAAAATAATGACAAGCAACCAAATGAGGCTATAAGTAATACTGAATTAAAAGACCAGTTGATTACGATAAAAGACAATAAAAGAAACAAGCTTATACAATTAAAAGATGTCATAACAAGTTTTGGTAGTAAATATATAGTAAAATTACCGTTAAAAAAAATTTTAGGAATAAGGATTTCTATAAAGATAATGTTAAAGAATAATATTACTTATAAAATATTGGCCTTAGTAGATACAGGATGCACAAAGAATATAATACATGACAAATATTTTATAAGATGTCTAGAAATAGTCTATACAATAGATGAAGATAAAGCAGAAACCTCTACAGATATGTCTGAAATAAAAAAGATTCATAACCAATTAGCATATAATATTGAAGCACAAATAAATGGAACAAAATATATAATTGATGAAATCACAATAAGAGACTTATCTATGATACATGATAAAATGATTATAGGATTAAGATTCTTACAGCGTTCATGTCAAACCACAATCATACATGAGCAAGGTATTACATTTATTCCTCATCAAGATAATATTCATTATATTTCAGAAGCTAAAAAACATGGAGGAGCTCATCAATTCTTACAGTAATACGATTGACGCTAGTAGAGCTGGTTTAGAAATTGAAGATTTAAGTGGGAACATAGAAGATTTCTATATAGAACATTCATGTATAGAATGTTTTGGTTTGTAATCCTTTGCTCCAAATTGGTACAGAGATATAAAGTCTAAAAAAGATATAGAAAAGATTGTGCAGAGACTAGAAGATATTCAAATAATAGGAGAAATACCCATGAAGCATTAGGATAAAAATTCTATATTATGCAAAATAAATATAATAAATCTAGATTATATAATAAAAACAAGTCCAATAGAAGCTACAACAAAAGACATACAAGAATTTAAGATGCATATTGAAGAATTGTTAAAATTATGAGCAATATGAGAAAGTAGAAGTCCTCATAGGTCTGCAGCCTTTATAGTAAGAAATCATGCTGAAATAGCAAGACGAAAATCGAGAATGGCTATTAATTATAAAAGACTTAATGATAATACAGTAGATGATGCATTCAATATACCTAATAAACAAGAATGGATCAATAGGATACAAGGTAGCAAATACTTTTTAAAATTTGACTTGAAAGCAGGATTTTGGCAAGTAAAAATGGTAGAAGAGTCTATAGAATGGACAGCCTTCACGTCTCCTTAAGGTCACTTTGAATTGCTTGTCAAACGTTTAGGATTGAAAAATGCACCTGCTTTATTTCAAAGAAAAATGCAAAATATATTTAATGAGAATCAAGAATTTATATTAGTTTATATAGATGATTTATTAGTTTTCTCAAAAACCTATAAAGAGCATATAGACCATCTTGAAATATTTTTTAGAAAGGTAGAACAAAACGGGCTGATTCTATCTAAAAAGAAAATGAAAATTTGTAAGGAAAAAATAAAGTTTCTAGGTCAAGAGATTGGAGAAGGCAAAATATATTTGCAAGAGCATATTGCTAAGAAAATACTACAATTTTCTGATATTATGAATGACAAAAAAAAATTACAGGAGTTCCTTAGAATAGTAAATTATACTAGAAATTATATAGATAATTTAGCAAAGTTAGCAGGATCGCTATATGCAAAATTGAGAAAAAATGGTCAAAAATATTTTAATTCAGAAGATATAAAGTTAGCAAAAACCATAAAAGAAAAGGTAAAAGACCTAAAACCTTTAGAATTATCTCTAAATGATTATTATTTCATTATTGAAACAGATGCATCTAAATTAGGATGGGGTGCAATATTATAACAAAAACCCAATAAATATTCTCCAAAAGCTGAAGGAAAGATACGTAGATATGCCTCTGGAAGCTATAAGTTGAAGGCAGTAAATAATACTGATAGAAAAATATTAGCTAACATTAATGCAATAAATGCTTTTAGATTGTATCTCGGTTTTAAAGAATTTATGGTAAAAACAGACTGTGAAGCAATATGTAGGTATTACAAACAAATAAATAGTAAGAAAAGTTCAAACAGAAGATGGGTCTTGTTTGAAGACATTATTACTAGAAATAGCTATAAAGTAATATTTAAATATATAAAAGGAAAAGATAATAATTTGCCTGATATATTTTCACGATCTTCTATCTTGCAGGAATGAATAAGGGAATTAGTTTCAATGAAATTGAGACCTTTATGTTTGGATCAGAAAATAATAAGTTAAGAATATTTCCACCAAATTCATGTAAGTTCAGACCAAAAAATCATATAATATTAGATGAAGTCTAAAAATGTATACTAGACAATTTCTAGTACCAATATAATCATAAAAGAGAAGAAAAAGGTTATATGCTATCAATATTAAAGAGTCTCGCTGAATATTTTCATACGATAAATAGCAAGATGCCACCAACAGAAAAGCATGAATATATTAAAAGAAGGTCCTTATATGTAATATTTGAAGGAAAAATGCCTGGTTTATATATATCATTTGAAGGACTAGTGGCTCAAAAGAAAGATGGCAAGTTAGATGGAGGAATATCATAGAAAAAATATGAAGATATAGATGAAGCAATGAATCAAACAAGAAAAATACTTGGAACAAATTATTATATGGAGCCAGCAGCAAAAGAATGTATTCAAAAATACATAAAGGCAAAAGGTATTAAAATCCCAGAAACATCATCCGGGATTAAAGATATAGCAAAGAAAGCTACATATAAAGACTGTCTGACCAAAGGAGTTGATCCTATGGATGGACAATATATAGAAATGAAAATAGCACAAAAATTTGAAATGATTTTCCCTGAATGGAAGAAAACTCTGAAAGAAAAAATAATGATGGAGTTAAAAGAGGAATTATATAATAAATTGAAAGAATTTAAAAGAGATTTTGATGCAAAAATAGATATATCATTGTCCGGCAGTGAAGAGAATGATGATATTGCAGGACATGGCCAAATGTCAGAATAAAATAGCCCAAAAATATAATAGTAAAAATAAGCCCAAAAAATAATATATTTTGAAGATAATAGTTATATATATGTTGATATGTGATATCAAACGCATAGGTTTCTCCTATAGGGTCCCTAGCACATAAACTCTCCCCATATACGCGGACTAAAATGACAGCGGGGATTTTCAAAGGAAAACTACTCCATTCCCACAAACACAGTTTACATACGGCTTTCCTTTTCGGGAAACCCCAAGCACTTAGCACAAACTAAATTACCTTACAAACGATGCCTGGATGCTACACGGTTTTATTTCTTATGCTAAAACTACTAGCATTACAAAATGGGTGGTAAGTGGATGTGTGCGGTGATGGTCGATGAGTGGGTATGGATTGTGGTGTCTGATGCTTGGCGATGTGTGAATGTATTGCGGATGGATTCCGGATGTCTTCAGCTGCTGCCCGGTGCTGCGTTTTATAGACGAGCCAGGCCTTTACTTTGTTGATAAGGTTGGCTTCAATAATTGACGCCTCCTGTACGTTTTCACTGTCGCCACAGTATTTCGTCCTTTTATTCTTCAATTATTGTACTAAGCACAGTACAATATTCGTCCTACATCTTCTTTTTGCTGCAGAATTATTCGTCCTTGTTTTGTCTTCTGCTTGTCAATTCTCGGCGCACTTGAGTGTCTTTGGAAAAAAATGGGTACTGTCTTCCACGCCCGAATGATTGATATTCCATATCAATTAATGTATATTATATGAATTTATGTATATATCTTCCCATGTCCGAATTGTTGATATCGCATATCAACATATATATAACTATTATCTTCAACATATATTATTTTTTGGGTTTATTTTTACTATTATATTTTTGGGCTATTTTATTCTGACCTTTGGTCATGTCCTGGAATATCATCATTCTCTTCACTGCCGGACAATGATATATCCATTTTTGCATCAAAATCTCTTTTAAATTCTTCCAATTTATTATATAATTCCCCTTTTAACTTCATCATTATTTTTTCTTTCAGAGTTTTCTTCCATTCAGGGAAAATCATTTCAAATTTTTAAGCTATTTTTATTTTTATATATTGCCCATCCATAGGATCAACTCTTTTGGTCAGACAGTCTTTATATGTAGCTTTTTTTGCCATACCTTTAATCCCGGATGATGTTTTTGAGATTTAGATACCTTTTGCCTTTCTGTATTTTTGAATATATTCTTTTGCTGCTGGCTCCATATAATAATTTGTTTCAAGTATTTTTCTTGATTGATTCATTGCGTCATCTATATCTCCATATTTTTTCCATGATATTCCTCCATCTAACTTGCCATCTTTCTTTCGAGCCACTACTTCTTCAAATGATATATATAAACCAAGCATTTTTTCTTCAAATATTACATATAAGGACCGTCTTTCAATATATTCATGCTCTTCTGTTGATGGCATCTTGCTATTCATCGTATGAAAATATTCAGCAAGACTGTTTATATTGATAGCATGTAACCTTTTTCTTCTCTTTTATGATTATATTGGTACCAGAAATTGTCTAGTATACATTCTTGGATTTTATCTAATATTATATGATCTTTTGGTCTGAACTTATATGAATTTGGTGGGAATATTCTTAACTTATTATTTTTTGATCCAAACGGAAAGGTCTCAATTCCATTGAAGCTAATTCCCTTCTTCATTCCTGCGAGACAGAAGATCGTGAAAATATATTAGGCAAAATTATCTTTTCTTTTTATACGCTCAAATATTACTTTATAGCCATTTTCAGTAATAATGTCTTCAAACAAGACCCATCTTCTGGTTGAACTTTTCTTACTATTTATTTGTTTGTAATACCTATATATTGCTTCACAGTCTGTTTTTACCATAAATTCTTTAAAACCGAGATTGTATCTAAAAGCATTTATTGCATTAATGATAGCTAATATTTCTCTATCAGTATTATTTACTGCCTTCAACTTATAGCTTCCAGAGGCATATCTACATATCTTTTCTTCAGCTTTTGGAGAATATTTATTGGGTTTTTGTTTTAATATTGCACCCCATTCTAATTTAGATGCATCTGTTTCAATAATGAAATAATAATCATCTAGAGGTAATTCTAAAGGTTTTAGGTCTTTTACCTTTTCTTTTATGGTTCTTACTAACTTTATATCTTCTGAATTAAAATATTTTTGACCATTTTTTCTCAATTTTGCATATAGCGGTCTTGCTAACTTTGCTAAATTATCTGTATAATTTTTAGCATAATTTACTATTCTAAGGAACTCCTGTAATTTTTTTTTGTCATTCATAACATCAGAAATTTGTATTATTTTCTTAGCAATATGCTCTTGCAAATATATTTTGCCTTCTCCAATCTCATCACCTAGAAACTTCATTTTTTTTCTTGCAAATTTCTATTTTCTTTTTAAGATAGAATCAGTCCGTTTTGTTCGACCTTTCTAAAAAATACTTCAAGATGGGCTATTTGCTCTTTATAGGTTTTTGAGAAAACTAATAAATCATCTATATAAACTAATATAATTTTTTGATTCTCGTTAAATATATTTTGCATTTTTCTTTGAAATAAAGCATGTGCATTTTTCAATCCTAAAGGCATGACAAGCCATTCAAAGTGACCTTAAGGACACGTGAAGGCTGTCCATTCTATAGACTCTTCTGCTATTTTTACTTGCCAAAATCCTGCTTTCAAGTCAAATTTTGAAAAGTATTTGCTACCTTTTATCCTATTGATCCATTCTTGTTTATTAGGTATATTGAATGCATCATCTACTGTATTATCGTTAAGTCTTTTGTAATTAATAATCATTCTTGATTTTTCTCTTGCTATTTCAGCATGATTTCTTACTATAAAGGCTGCAGACCTATGAGAACTTCTATTTATTCTTATTGGTTCTAATTTTAACAATTCTTCAATATGCGTCTTAAATTCTTCTATGTCTTTTGGTGTAGCTTCTATTGGACTTGTTTTTATTATATAATCTGGATTTATTATATTTATTTTGCATAATATAGAATTTTTATCCCAATGCTTCATGGGTATTTCTCTAATTATTTGAATATCTTCTAGTCTCTGCACAATCTTTTCTATATCTTTTTTAGACTTTATATCTCTGTACCAATTTGCAGCAAAGAATTGCAAACCAAAACATTCTATCCATGAATGTTCTATATAGAAATCTTCTATGTTCCCACTTAAATCTTTAATTTCTAAACCAGCTATACTAGCGTCAATCGTATTACTGTAAGAATTTTCTAAATGATAAGCTCGTCAATGTTTTTTAATTTCTGAAATATAATGAATATTATCTTGATGAGGAATAAATGTAATACCTTGCTCATGTATGATTGTGGTTTGACATGAACGCTGCAAGAATCTTAACTCTATAATCATTTCATCATGTATCATAGATAAGTCTCTTATTGTGATTTCATCAATTATATATTTTGTTCCATTTATTTGTGCTTCAATATTATATGCTAATTGGTTATGAATGTTTTTTATTCCAAACATATCTGTAGAGGTTTCTGTTTTATCTTCATCTGTTGTATGGACTATTTCTGGACATTTTATAAAATATTTGTCATGTATTATATTCTTTGTGTATCCTGTATCTACTAAGGCCAATATTTTATAAATAATATTATTCTTTAACATTATCTTTATAGGAATCCTTATTTCTAAAATGTTTTTGAATGGTAATTTGACTATATATTTACTACCAAAACTTGTTATGACATCTTTTAATTGTATAAGCTTGTTTTTTTTATTGTCTTTTATCGTAATCAACTGGTCTTTTAATTCAGTATTACTTATAGCCTCATTTGATTGCTTGTCATTATTTTTATCTTGATCTAACTTATATTTTAATTCTTCTAATTCTACTTCTAATCTATTTATTCTATTTTCTAAAATTCTGACTCTTGTTGATAGCATTTTATCTTTAGGTTCTACTTCTATTTCTGCTTTCCATCTTTGATTGTTAGATTTCAAATATGAAGCACATGCTTGTTTTAAACAACTAGCATAAGTAAATCTATTTTCTTGGCTATGATAATATATACAAAAGGCACACTTTATGTTAAAGTCTTCTCTTTCTTTAATCCAATCATGTTCACAATCTTCTTGATTCATCATTTCAATTGAGAAAGCATCTATTAACTCTAACTCTTCTTTGCTTAAATTATTTATTTTTTCGTAACTTTCTACCAACAGTTTATCGTTTATATCCCACTGTTCATCTTTGCCAAATGAATCTATAGTTTCTTTATATCCCTGTGCATTGTCAATTTTTTTATATATTTTTTTAATCTCTTTATCTTCTCTTTTTTCATCTAATTTAACTTCTTCTTCTTTTGCGTTATTTTCTTTATTTGGTTTCTCTTGAATTTCTTTTCCTAACTCTATTTCTTTTACATAATTTTTTTTATTAAGATCATTCTTACATTCTTCTCTTAACTTATTTTCTATTTCTTCGTGACTTTCTAATAACAACTTATTATTTATATTCCATTGTTCTTCCTCACTTATGCTATTATTGTTATTATGATTTTTGTTTTTATTATTTACAACCTTCTCTATTTCTATAGGACTAATTGATCTTAAGACATCTTTCTTTATTTATATATTGGTTACAACCTTCTTTTCTTCTGAATTCTTAATGATCAACTCTTTTTCTCTTTTTAACTTCTTTAGTCTTTGTATTTCTCTGAGAAAATAAACTTCCTTTTCTCTTATTTTACCCCATTCACATATCATAGAGCTATTATATTCATCTGATGTTTTTTTTAATTTTATTTCATAATGCTTAATTTCATTGTCTATATATACTATTTCCATAGATTCACACACACTATGCCTTCTATTGTTTTGATTCATCTTTCGCCTTATATTAATATTTTTTTGGTATTGATAATCTTACTTGTATTGATTTCTAAGTTCAAAAACTTGAGCTTTTCAATGATGACTGATTTTTGCTAAATTTTTAACTATGATAAACTTTAGACTTCTAGCTTTAAGATATATGACTTGCACAAAATATAATTAACTTTCTAAATATAACTAAAATTTAAAGCTTGCACAAAATAACTGAATAGATAAAATATTAAACAGGTACTTAAGATATTAAACAGGCACAACTTTAGATATAAACTAGATAACTGACAACTTAAAATATAAATCAGATATAAATATTAACTTAAAAATATAAACCAGATATAATTAACAGCTTAAAAATATAAACCAGAATCTGATACCAGTGTTCGGCCTTTATATATATATATAACAAAAAACAGCCGAGAAGATCGTGTGCCGTCGTCGTCTTCGACTGGGCAGGTAGAGCCAGGAATCACCTTTTGCGACAAATATATGGAGCAATGATCGCGGGGCGTATCGGCATGGCAGGTTTCAGGGCGACTCCCAGGCCAGGATCGCTGCGGCCGCGGATCGCGTGGGAGATCGCGATACCGTTCGTATATCAGACTCGATTCCTGCCGCTTCACGCTCGCTCGTGTGTACTCCTATATGTTTACAAGTACCGGGGGCGGCGACGGCGTGTTATTGATTGATGATTGGATTGCAATACGGAGCTGCCAGGTCGACACGACGACACTGCGGTCGTCGCCTCCGGCCAGGCGCCGAGATTCAGAATCGAATCGTCCCTTGCTTTATTTGCCATTCATTCATCAGACTGGGTTCACCGAAATGCCCCAAAGTAGGTATCCATAGGTAGCGTAGACAAAGACGATGGTAGTTAAAATAGTGGATAGACGGAGTTGGATGGACGTCCTGATAAGCCTAGTCTCAGTCGTTCAGTGGTGGTAGGAGTAGTAGAGTGGTTTAGCAGCAGCGGTCCCTACAATACAAATTAACCTTGTTGTTGGTCGACCTTCTAGTCTCCTACACGCACATGGTGTTGCTTTCTTTTCTCCAAGGACGAGACGATGCGTGTATTATATCATGTTTAACTGTTTGTTTATTTATTGCCAAGGAAGAGCTAGTGCAGCTAGGCCGCGTACTAGTAGCTTCACAGGGACTGAAGAAGTGAATAGTGAGTGGCTGGGCAGAAAAAAAACAGACATGCAGCCATGCAGACGGTGGGGAATTCCTCAGACCGTAGTTCGGGAGGCGGCAGGCAGAGGAGCAGCAGATCGAGTAGCACAAAAACAAAAACATTGCAGCCGCTACCGCTAGCGCAAGAGGGAAACTACTCCAGTGAGCCATTTCTTAATCGAGATCGAGAGAGGGTTTATTAATTTGGGCGTCACTCACTCAATGCAAGTCAAAGGCTCTCTCCGTCCGTCTCCTCGCCTCCAAACCAAACAACCGCGGGGCGATCGAGCATGTGCCCATCGGCTTTCCGGACACTGCTGCCTGGCTGCCTAATTGGTGGCCATTAACAATGGTCAGCCAGCACCATCTGAATCTGATCGATCGCCAGGAAGATCCCGCAGCGTTTACAATTACATGTGATACTATATCCCAGGCGCATTAACTCCGGAAAGTACTCTTCTCCGGCGCCGCCGGTTGGTCTGCCAGGAACTCTGACGAGCGCTCTCCGGCGTGAGAGTAGGGATTGCACTGAAAGGCGTTTACTCCTCCTCCTATAGAGCAAGTGGGCTCCGATCCGGCTCGACATGCTTGCTGTCATGCTGTGTGTGATACGCGCGGCATGGCCAGCAGTCTCTCTCTCTCTCTCTCTCTCTCTCTCTCTCTCTCTCTCTCTCTCGATCAGCCGAGATCGATCAAGGCTGCCAGCATCGTCGACCGAATTCGCCACGCATGATTGGATTGGATTGGAGTGGATTGGATTGCATATACTATACGCCGGCCGAAACAGAGCGCACAACTGAACACAAGGGCTGCATGGAAAAACCTGCAAGTGGCTGCCTCATCTTCTACTCTTGTTCACGTCCAAAGTCCACGCCGACGAGGCCTCTCCACTCTCCAGCTCCAGCTCCAGCTCCAGCTCCAGCACATGGGGAGGGAGGGATCGGACAAGTTGAGCTCGATCACGGGGCCCCCGCTTGACAAGCGAGCACTTTTCGGGCTCGCTCTCCCACGCATACGCACGCCAGTGGTGGGAGAAGAAGTGGGATTTAGGATAGGGCGGAACTGAGATGGCCAAGATCGGGGGAAGAACGAACGGGGCATGCACCTTTTCGATCCGTCAGGGCCGGCCAGATCAGGACCCGCTCAGCTTGGCCATTGTTAATCCCTTGATAACGGAGGATCATCAGCAAGGCACGATAGGATATAGGATCAGGAGCTATCAGCAGGGACCGCCGGGGATCACGATAGGATTTGTAATTAGACAGGGATCAGGAGGCGCGATTCGATACAGTTTGCAATTTGCATGCGTATAGCTAGACTCGGTTAGTCTTAATCATCATAGTCCTCCAATCCTTTTTTTTATTTTTTTTCCTTCTCTGCCTTCTTCATTCTTCGAGTTGGTTATGCACATTGATGGGTTCACAACTTAGACTGAGTTTACCAGACCGCTTATGAAGATGTGCCCATAACACTATATAGATGGAGTAAAATTTTAAATATGGATATAGGTTGTGCTCGTACCCGCACCACGCAACACTACAGCTCAAGATTTAGCTCCACACCGTAGGATTAAAGCAATGTAAGATCCGGAAGCTTCGCTTCCCTGTTCGGCTGCTTCTGCTTCTACAACGAGAAGCCTGCTGAAGTAGACTTTTTCAAACGCGGGGTCGGGTTGAGATTAGGCCACGGGTTGTTAACGATGGTCCGCGCCTGGCCCGTGACTAGTACCGGGTTGGATCGAGTTGACCCGCACATTCCCAGCGGATGTGTCGATGCAGTTTTTTTTTTTTTTGGATAGGGTCAGAATTTTTAACTTTGGGTCAGATTTTTTTTTTGATCGGATCGGGTTTTGAGTAAAAAAATCATGTCATGTGTCTGGTCCATTGATTGTTGCGGGTCAAAAAAAACGGCCCATGCCCGCCCATTGAGTTGCTCGGGTCGGACCGGACCGGGTTTTTTTTGGACGGATTGGGTGACCCATGATCAGGTCTACGCTAAAGCGAGCGGTACCATACTGAGGAGGTGTTTAGATCCAGGGGCTAAACTTTATTTCATGTCACATCCCATGTTTGAATGCTAGTTAAAAATATTAAATACAGTTTAATTAGAAAACTAATTACACATATGAGAACTAAACGGCGAGATGAATTTATTAAGTCTAATTAATCCATAATTAATGAATTTTTTAATGTAGCATCACATTTGCTAATCGTAGATTAATTAGGTTTAACAAATTCGTCTCACCGTTTAGTCCTCATCGGTGTAATTAGTTTTATAATTAGACTATACTTAATATTTCTAACTAGCGTCCACATATATCCAATGTGACGGGAGCTAAATAACAAATACAAAGTTAATAAATGGTTTAGGTTAAAAAGAGAAATGTGCATGCATGGCATTAGAAACAAATAACAAATAGGAAAAACAAAGTTAAATAAGGAACCAAAGAAGGAAAACAAAAGGAAAATATGGAAAAATACCAATAAAAAAGAAAGAAAAGAGATGGGAGTTATGGCTCTTGTTGACCGTAACTAAGTTCTTCCCCAGCGCCCCAGCATGCAGCAACAAATGGAATGTACTCGTTTGGGGGACACATAGCATGAACACCCACCCAACCACCACCAATGGGCCTGTGATGTTAGTTAAAGGGGGAAAAGTATATTTTACTTTGTTAAACTATGATCGAACAGCCACACCATCCTTTTTTAGTTTAAAAGTAAATGTGTTAAACATCATATAAGGATTTAAAATGTCAAAAATATTTTCAACCATAATGAAAATATGATCATAGAAACAAATTGAGACATGAGAAATCTAAGTAAATATATGGAGCTTCTAGAATATGGATTTAGCTCTCCATGCAATCTAGAAGTTAAAAGAAATCTAATCGATCTCTATTTATTTTTGACAAATCTCCACCACAAGCATATGAAAGATGCAACCATAATGAATTAGTATTAATGTGTGTTTACATCAAGTGTTTTTACCTCTCAAAAGTTTTTAAATGTGGTTATAAATCAAGAATATTTTGGGAATGTTGTAGATTTATCTGGACATTTTCTCCATTTTCATAGAGCTCAATCCATTTTTACAAGATATTTATGTGGGTTCCCATGTCCAGCCTATGATTGTTTTCTATGATTTCTACGGAAGCCTGGAGATATTCTCATGGTTGAAAAACCCTACATGATATTTGCTGAATTTATTTTTGAACTAAAAATACCACCATGGAAGCCGCTTTTAAACCACTGCAAAGGTTCAGTTCAATTTTTTTTTTTTTTTGAGTGTCGAGGGAGACATGCTGCCTGTCGCTGGAGGCTGTGGAGATAAATTTAGAGTCCGGTTCTGCGAAGGAAAACACAAACCTGAATTCTCAAGTTTGTGGATAGATAACCTCACAAAGCCAACTCCACAGACCATAGCCTCCCTGTCTATGGACTTGATACGGAGGGAACAAAACCTCACTCTTCTGACACCGGAGAGGTTGAGGAAGCCCGTGTCGGTGCCGCTCCGCCATCGCCGAACGCTCGTCCACCGCCTGCAAAAGCTCCGCACGCATCCACAGCAACGCTCGCCAACAGGAGCAATACAGCTGCCCACGCACGAAACGGCGCCGCCGACCTCACCCGCGACATCGCCGAGCGCAACAACCAAAGCCGCGACGCCAGCGAGTCCGGGTGCTCCACCGACGCCGTACGCCGCTCCCCCATCGCCATCATCGGAAAGAAAGAGGAGGAAGCAAAATAGCCACCACGGTGAAACGAAACCTATACTAGCTAGAAAGGCCTAGATAATACACTGTACACACGCCGGACGACTAATCCAACGTTCCCCCACCCTCCGCCGGCGAGAAGATCGCCGGAGGCGAGGGAAACGCCAGAATCGCCGCCGGCGGATCAAGTTCGCTCGCTTTTCGCCTCCGCTGTACTGTAGCAATAGCAAGGGGAAAGGTGGGGTAAATTGTGTGATGATCAGCAGTACACTTTTTCCTTAGTTATTATTAGAAGCTCTTACGAAGCCCATAGGGCCCATATACCGCACGGGTTTAGTGGGCCAACAACGCACGGTTGGGTTGGCTGGATCGAAGCTGTGTCCGCCAAAGGCCCAGGCGGTCACCCTTGCCGCCACATGATGAGCTGTTCGTTGCATGGCCCTTGCTCGCTCGCTACCATCATGCATGGTCATGGTCAAGTGCAAAAAGTTGTCCCACCGTCGGATAGCAATCTAGTCGATCGGGATCTCTAACTGCATGATTGCACCGATGTGTTGATGACTCCGTAGACGTAGCCGCCGCCAGCGAAATTCTCTCCCAGCGTTTATTTCCTCTACGGACGGCAATATCGATCCCTCTCCTCCGTCCGCCCCGCCGCATCCTCGTCCCGGCGCCAGTGGCATCTCGCAGGTAGGGTTCCTGTCTTGCCTTCACAGACCAGCAGAGAAAATCTTACGAGCAAAAGCGGTGTGCGTGACGGGGCTTCGCCGGCAGAAGGCCGGCCACGGGGTGCACTGGCCTCCACTGAACCTGTCCCCTCTCTTCTCCTGTACCCATCGACGGCGGTTTACCCGTCCGGCAATTCTGTCCGCCGATCGGCGTACTCGATCCGCCCCTGTGCTGTGAATCGATCTGTTTCCTTTTTTTTTTTTTTGCAGATCTGTTGCCACTCTGGTCACCGGGTGTTCATCAGCAAACTCCTAACTCTCCGTTCGGCGCCTGTATCTCAGTTGTAGCATGTGCCTTCACCCACGTTCTAAAGTCGATTATTGTTCTCAGATATCGCGTTCAGCCTTAGTTCTTGCTGAAGTTTCTTGCATTTTTTTCGGTGGCGGTGATGGGCTCTAGTGCAGTTGCTGTGGCCGTGCTGAGCTGCAGACAGCTGCTCGGCGGTCTACACTCTACAAACTACTGTAGCAATCAAGCAGCCGCAGCCACATTCATCTTTACCGATCACAGCTAACGATATCCATTTGACAATATTTCTTAGAATTTCACATGCATAATGTTCCTGTGTCAAAAGTATTTTTCAAAATGAATATGATGGTCCTATTTTTGTTGGAGCTGACTCAACATATCTAATTGTTGGTCAGAGTTTTCTTGATGTTGTCTATGTTTTTTATGGACCTTACAGTTTGAAATGGAGGTGTCACTCTGTAACTGTTTGTCAAAGTTTGGCCATCTTGTAAATGTTTTTATGTACTCAGGGGAATCCAGCATTCCATTTCAATATTATTACCTTGGCACAGATGCTCTAAAGATTGTAAAATCAAAAGGGTTGAAATTGACCTGGAGTGCATTGCAGGTTATACTTGCTTCAGTCCAACTAACAGAGAGATCAAGGCCACTTGTGCAGAAATGGAGATTGTACAAAAGGAAAAAGTAAAACCCACTTGTCATGAAGTTGGTGAACAATCCATGGGTCAATTAGATCCATGGTTTCCTCCATTTCCTCCATGTCCTCCTACTCCTGATGATATCGACTTCGAGTCCTGTCGCCAAATTGTCCATGAGGTGCAGTAACTGATAGCTCTTACGATAATCTTTGTTTGGTGTTCTCTTAGCTGTTTCTGTTTCTGGCTGTTGAAACATGTTCTCTTCTCTTTCAGTGGTTTGATGAAGTAAATGAAATAGTTGCTGCCTCGAGAAGAACCCAAATAATCGCTCCAGACCGTACTCCTGAGGTCTGTAATCTTCATTTCTGGAATTATAAGAATAATTATTTTCGCTCTATTTCATAGTTATTTTATTCATTCCTGCAGCATCTTTAATCATTTAGCTTGACAGTTCCGACTTTTGTGTTTTGTCGCACTATGATATATTAGAATGAGGGCGAGTTTAATTTGTTATCCCTTCTTCAAATCAATAATTAATTGCGCTTTACCCTTTTCTTTTGTGAATTCATCAGAGCAGTCACTCGATTTTGCCTTAGCATATGTACTTCCCCGCTTGTCGCTCATATTTGAAAAGGATAGTACACGGAGCTTCCTTCGCCTATTCCAATGGAGAGGCTTTGGCATGTTATATGGTTTCATCATCACCCCACTAACCTTCACCACGATAATCAAACACAATGCGCTGCGATGTGCTAAAGTTGCGTTGGAGAGCAAGGCACAAGCGCTCCGTGGGTTCCGTGCCAATCCTAACTGCATGAACCGATATGGATATTTCCCGCTCCATGAAGCTGCTGAACTGTTCTGTGTTGACATGATCAAGTTGCTCTTCCGCTATGGTGCGAATGCAAATGTACGCACAGCAGGTGACGAAGTCATCGAGGGCCTTCTCCCGCTCCATGTTGCAGTTGACAACACTTGCCTGCATAGGTATCTGGAGGGCAACGCATTTCCTAATGAGGAGGATCTGCGTAACAGCCAAGCAACTGTTAACTATATCTGCAAGCTCATCCATCTTCTTTGCCTTCCCGAGGTGGTATGCCACATCCATCCCCTAACTTAAATTGCTACTATTGCAGTATAGCAAAACAAAAGATTATTGAGCTCTTATCTCAAACCCTTGATGCTTGACTTGCATGTCCATCTGTTGGATACATAATGTGTTGTTGTTTTTGTATGTGTTGAGACACCTTTTTATTTACTACTTGACTTGGCAATTTCAAGATGGTGTCATCAATGTTGGAATATCCTGTCTTTGTTTTTCTTGGACGAGGCAACACCGTTGGAAGTAAATTATGTGCTTGTGTATAAATCTGAAAACACTTTAGTTCCGGGTTGATTTTTGCAGAAGATCTTCTTGGACTCGATTAGGCTGCTTGGTAAACACACAGATAATCTTGTTCATGAGGTCTGGAATTACATAAAGCATGGAGAACTTGTCCAGACTGCAATTTTGCTTTTGGCGACTCAAGAGCAAATTTGTGGGGGCTCATACTGCTAGATAAATGGCAATGGGAAACCAGATGGGTTTTATATTATCATAAGTCATATTCTGAGCCACACAATTAGCTTGGTATCTGGGACAGGTCAAAATGGAAAGAAAAAGAAGCAGCTGGAGGTGGAAAAAAAGCTTACTCATGCTGCATTACTGCTTGTTCATGCAGTTTGCCAAGCTGGTGAAAGTCTTGATAAATATATCATGTCGCATCCAGAGGTAATGCATTATTGGCTGAAGATTCAGTCTTTTTACTAATTGTGTATTTCGTAGTAAGGAACGACTTAGAGAAGCCCATGGCTTAGGCATCCTTACCTGGGTTCGAGAATGTCTTTTCTCACTTCAACTTTGAGTGCTTGTAGTAATTTGTGTGGGCTGGGTTCGAGCATGTCTTCTCCCCAACTTTGGTTCTTCCAGTTCCAGTAATTTGGGTGGGCTGGTGTGTGGGAGCTTTGTAGGTTTGTCATATGGGTGGGCGTTCCTCATGGCCCTGTGAATCAGGTGTCGGTGCTGGTGCTGGCATTAGGCGTCAGTGGGTCGATGCTTGTGAGCTTCGAGCAGCGATCAACTTTCCGGACGGAAAGTCTGGAAAACTAGAAAAAATTCCGTTTCCGGTACGGTTTGGAAAAGACTTTCCAGTCCGGAAAATTAGGTATTTAAATTCTAAATTTAAAAATATGAAAGTCAAAATTTTTAGTTAAATTGGAATTTCGCTACAGTAAAAACGAAATTGTGAACCATAGCTTCGAGTACAACCACTAGGGCAGTCACTATCTGGCATTGGTGGTGCACTGGGCTGGACCCTAGAAACTAAGGAGTACACATATAATATTGAGAGAATTACTTCTTTGACCCAAAACAAACAGCTAAGTAAGAAAACCAGCAGTTTATTTTTAGACAAAAAAGTAATTCTCTCCTGTATCAAAAGCCAGTTTTAATATTTTATTCCTGACAAGGAGTGGTTATTTATCCGTTGCATATCTGCAACGTATCCAATGGATACGTATCTGATTTGGTATGGCCCCTCATGTATCCAAGCTACATAGGTGAATAGATCGTGGTCTTGCATGTAAACTGCCACTTAAGACAGTGCTAGCTTGTGATTCACTTATTTGATTGTTGTGCTGCACATTATTTTCAAATCAATTCTGCACCATCTTATTTTTCATTGATTATGATCCTCCTGTGGTCACACAAAAAAAAATGTCTCAGAAAAAGTTACATATGGCATGCAGGTGCCCTATAACATGTCGGTGCCCCATAATGAGGTATTTGAGCAGGTCTCTTCGATTCTCAGGGAAAATGGTTTCTTTCCGACTGGAGAAGGCATTGACCTTGGAAATCTGTACTATTTTATGCCTTTCTAAAATTGTTTTACTGATTACAGTTTGACATACTATTACACGATCAGTATGTCCATTTATTTACTTATTATGTTACTTGTTCTTGAAGCTCTCGCTATGAGCGTGTACTGTCCAAAAACCTACCAAAGACGGTACGTTCATTACTTCATGCTTTTGGTGGATGGAAAATTTCAAACTTTGAGAAAAATAAGCCCCAGATATTGTTCGATGGACAACAGGGGATACATTTACAATTGAGGAAGCTATAGGAATGCATTCTCAGTTTTCTAAATCAGAGAAGGTAAAAAAATATACACTTGTGTTCCATTTCAATCTCTTGGGTCATATGCATAACAGTTGATGTTCTTAGTTTTCTGTTGTGTTTCTGCGGCTTCGGCCGTTGCATGTGGCCATTTTGCCTTTGACCGGTTGACATGGCTATTTACCACTGAGTTTCGGCATTCCGATTAGGCTTGATGTAGTTTGGCAGTGTGTGTCTGGCAAGTGGTTTCTCATGCTAATTTTTTGGGTATAGATTAGGCAAATTTGGGATGGAGAAGGGCTAACATGCTGTCTAGGTCACGGTCGGATGCAAAAGGATTTGTTTTTCTTTTGCTTTGAAGCGGGGCTGACTCCAAGCTTATTTAGAGGCCTTGTTGGCCTATCAATTCAGTTAATGAAAATCATAAGTGTAATATTGTCGTGTGTGTTTATCTAAGAAGTTATAAAATATAGCCTCAATGAACCTGCTATAGCCATGGTATCCTAATGTAGCCCATTGTTTGCACTTTTTGATAAACGCAGGGCTAAAACCCTTAGCCTTCCTTAAAACAATGAATTTAATCCGAACATTCTCAGCAGTGTGACTGGTCAAACACTCCTTCCAAAAACCAATACCTATAGTGTTGTATTCACAATATCTGATTTGAGAAGAATGTTGTTACGAGTTCTTTAAGTGATAGTGCATCACATCATGCTGAAATATACTCTCTCCGTCCCAAAAAAATAAGACAGAGATTTTTGGAAAAATTAACTTTTTAAAATTTTGACCAACAACTGAGTCAAATCCATAAATTTTGAGTGTATGCATGTTATATTTTTGGATTCATATTCAAAAGCGCTTTAACATGATGATAATTTTGTATTTATTGGTAATACATTTTTAAAATTAATCGATGGTGAAAATTCTGCTTTAAAGACCGTATCAAAAATCTATATGCCTTATTTTTTGGGATAGAGGGTGTATTAAAGTTTCGGGATTTCTAACGTATGGATCATTTTGAAACCACAGAAGGTGAGAAACACAACTTGTAGGGGATGGGAGCTCAAATACGCACGGAGAAGTTTTTTCCCATATTGGAAGTCAGTGCTAAGAGTCAAGTCGCCATATAAGTATATCCCATCAGTAGTGGACGAGCAGAGTCGTGAAGAGCTTGAGAAGTATTGGACTAAATCAGTAAGCAAAAAATCTTCGTGGACTCCGAATTTCAATCGAAGCCTTTTGGATAGGGAACATCACTTTAGTTACCATCAAACCAAAAGGATGTTTTGCAGTGCTGCATTGCCACTGCTAAAGTTGCTTAGGCATGTATGAACAGGAGGTATGCAAATTTCTCTACTACTAAGACATGGGAGTCCCTGGTGATGTTGTGCCTGCCATCACCACTAATCTGCCCCTATATTGTCTTTCTTACCCACTTGAGACTTACTTTTCTTAT
Source organism: Paspalum notatum (assembly GCA_022530915.1). Taxonomy (NCBI): domain Eukaryota; kingdom Viridiplantae; phylum Streptophyta; class Magnoliopsida; order Poales; family Poaceae; genus Paspalum; species Paspalum notatum. Next base: position 31,711,730 of record CM039689.1, read on the forward strand.
CCCTGGCTATAGGGAAATCAATCTGAGAATGACCACCTTGGGGTTTCTATGATGTACCTGCTGCTTTTCTCCTCTTTCTTTATTTCGTGAGGGAGGACGAGGAGGCATTGTTGGGGCTAGCCCTGTTCATGGGCCGGTTAAATTCGGCTACCGGCCCACCCCTAAACCAGAATGGAACCGTCAAGTGCATGCCACCTTCGTTGGGCTGGTTTTTGGGTCCAACCCGGAAGAAACAAACACACAGGCCGGTCTTTGGGTTGGGTACGGGAGAGACCGATGGTACCCGGTCAAGAGGAGAGAGAAAAATGACCGTGAGGCTGCTCGTGCTCCAGTTGCGGCGGCTCGCGCGGACCTTCGACAGCGACGGCAACGATGCTGCACTGCCGGTGACTTCTACTTCGGCTACGACGCCGGGTACCACCGCAGCGGCGACGCGGGCAAGAGCGTCAAGGAGAAAGAGAGAGAAGAAGGGCTTCCTCTCCTACGGTCATGCCTCTCATGTTCATCCCCTGCTGTAATTGCTCCCTCTTTCTCGGCTTCAATCTCCGCGTTCTTTGTCCTCTTAATCCCTAGTGGATTCTTGGGCTCAAATCAATCCCGCTGCATTCGTGTTGTTTGTGACTTTCTTTCCGGTGGATTCGATTGCTCACCGCCGCCATGCTGTCGTCGGACTGACGGACTCCAGCGACAACACGACTGCCATGGACATCACCGCCGACCTTGCCTGCCTCCGCGCCCGCTACTCCCGCCTCGCTGCCGGCCTGCTCGTCCGCCCCCACAACTTCCCCTCTTTCTCGGCTTCAATCTCCTGATTCGGCGGGGACCTCCGCCCATCCTGCATGCTCCTGCCCCTGCTGCCCGCACCTTTCCCGTCCCTCCCCGCACACGCCCACCACGCGCTCTCCACCGCCGCCTCAGCTCCCGCGAGGCCGCGCTGGACGGCGAGGTGGCCGAGTACCAATCCACCTACGCCATGAAGCTGGCATGCGAGAAGACCAAGGATGGCATCGCCGAGACGGTCAACTGCTCAAACCAGCCCAAGCCAATCCAAGCCGACGGAGAACTCAACCCGCAAGGAACCCGGTTAAACCAGACTGGACCGGACCAATTATTTGCTCTTGGGTTGGGTTGGAAACAACCCGAGAAACCTAAAAACCAGCCCATGAACAGGGCTAGTTGGGGCCATGGCCGACGCCAGCGGTGGCCAGTGTCCACGCTCTTGCACCTGTGCCGGCGTACCGAGGCGGCCAGCGCTGCTCGCGTGCGGTGGCGGCACCTGCACGCCCGTGCGCCTACTGCGGCGGTGCAGCTTCCTGTGCATCTCGGCAGTGCATGTTCCTACGTGTTTTTGTTGTTTTTTTCCAGTCAAGCTAGCAGATGCAAATGGAATGTGTTAGATCGCCAGTGCTGACGACTTCAAGTCAGCGGCAAGAACCTGCAACGACTTGATCGACTTCATACCGTCGACAAATTTATAGCCGGGGAACGTTTTTCTCTTTCTTTAATTTCCCTTGTTATTCTTATAATGCATGCAACAAAAAGAAAAAAAGAAAAAAGAAGAGACATGGAAGAAAATACTATTCATATACAATACTGTGATACCAAAGTTTGTAACCATCTCACCACATACCTTTGCTCGATCTCATTGATTAGAGCCGTGTGCGTGATAATGTGTCGAGAAACCTTTGCCCTACTAAGTGTAGTCCAGAATCAATATAGAAAAATTAATATGCACAAAGAGGTGACAAGGAAAGGAACCGGCGCTAATTTGTCTATGACACTTGCGCTTCTGTGGTTACAACACACGGTGCAGAGGAGCGTTGGACCGGTGCCCGGAACGCCTGCATGCGCCGTGTGGTCTGTGTGCTTTTGCTTGCACGGCAGCAAAGTCAGCAGCACAACGCCAAATCCACTAAAATAAAAGGCACCACGTACGTGTTTGGTGTTTGGAATTTGGATCGATGCAACACGTACGTTCAGACAGTGTGTTTTCATTTTTACTAATTCCACACCACGGTTCACCTTTCCGGATCAGAATGCCGAGTCAGAATTTCGTTTCCGAACCATATCGAGAAGCAAATTCCGGTCCGAAAACCAGAATTTTCGATTCTAAGTTAAAAATATTAAAATCAAATTTTTTTAGTCAAATTAAAATTTTGTTAAAGTGAAAACGAAAAGATGAATCCAGATAAAAAGCTATGCCGATCGTGAGCGAGGTTTGCCTCGTCGCGCGCCAGCAAGGAAAGGAAAGGGAAGAAAGGTTTGGTTTGTTTGACCGGCACGGCGGCACCGCCGGCGTTCCGGGAGGCGGGCGGTAGCGCGTGCGGCCAGTCGTCGTCGTGGTGCAGCTCCAGTGTGCAGGGTCGGGTGGTCACCTCAGAATTTACTGTCTGGGGACGGGTGCTTCGATTCCTTTCATCTGATCATCTCCCTTCGTTTCGTGCTGCTTGCGTTTGACCAGCTAGCCTTCCCTCTGGCTGGCCACACAGTACGGCAGGGCACGCTTGCACGTCTTGTTGCCTGTTCGTCGAGCCATGGACATCCCTGGATCATTGCCTGTTGCCGTTGGCCGTCGTCACGCCGTACGTACGTGATGAGGCCGGCCGTGGTTGTACGCTCTTCTGTCTTCTTGATCCATGTTGGAGAAGATGCGACAGCAGGCTAGTAGTAGTATTTATGTATAAGGAAAAAGGAAGCAAACGCTGTTCCTCCTGCCGTTATTACACACGCAGCATGACTTGAGCGCGATCGGTCCGACGTGCATGAGGCCGTGAGACCATTCCCAATGGTCTTGCCAAAATGAATATATATCTTTATTCATCCACTATTTCAATTATCCCTCTCTCTGTGTACAGTAGTATTACAATATCAAACGATGTTATAGACTGTGTTTTGCACATCCCTATTGGAAATAGCCAGAACAGCGGCAGCGCCAAAAGCGATTTGCAAGCATGCGTCACACAAGGTGGATATACACCAGTTGGATTATTCCTCTTAGACTAAGCCCGGCAGCTAAGGTAAAAACATATCTATCCATTATTTTAACTATCTTTTTTTTTGTGAACAGTATAATTACATTGTCGTTTTGTACTGTACCCGGCTACTTACCCGGACTGCTAGACTCGGTCTCGAGCAAAGTATTTATGAACAAGGTTCTACATATATAAATATTTTCACCATCGTACCATGACTTTAGGCTGAGTCCGCCGATCCTCTGTCCCATTGTTTATATTCAAACTTTACTCTATCTATAGTTCAAGTAAATATCATTTTCATAGTACAAATGACTGTACAGACGATCTACCGGACTAGGTTTACGATCTACCGGACTGGGTTTTAGGAAAGGCATGCAGGCAGTACCATGTATATATATATATATATACATATATATATATATGATTGGTTAAGTGCGCCTCCAATTTAGGCAGGGCTAAAAAGATGGCTCGATAACTTGCTCCACTCTCGGCTCTATTAGGCTGGCCTCACCAAAGGACGTCCAAATAGGTGCCTATTCCACTGTTGTACTGTGCGGATAGCGCGGATGCCGTTAAAATAGTGGATGGACGGGTTAGATAGGTTCTCTGGTGAGCCTAGCCTTAGTAGTTTAGCTTAGCGCTACCAAATCAGCATTCTACTTCGTTTCCTTGAGTCAAATTGCAATACTAACGAGCCAAGCATTCGAGTCTTAAAATAGTCTGAATCCAATGCTTCCTCCATCCTCCTATCCCCATCACTATTCCAACTACTTCTCTCTGTTTACAGTGCCGTAACAATGCAGCATTTAATTTTGAAGAACCAATTTGAGAGAACCGCTAGATTTAGCCTCAAACGAGTAGGCTCGTGAACCAAAAGGTAACATATTTACTTGCTCGATAGTTGATACAATATCTGAAGTTGAACCCACCGAATGGGAGTGAATCAATTTATTTTATTAATATACATTTGGTGTAGTTGTAATAATTTTTATACTATATACTTTACATATTTAGATCTGCATTGGATCATGAGCCTGTAACAATTAGATTGGGATGCCTGACAATCCGAACCGAGCCGGTTTTTCAGCTGGTGACACTATGGGTGCAAAAAGGTGTTGAAATCACAAAGCGAAAAAATATTGTTTGCGCACTACACCCGTAGACAATACAAATGTGTTATTTTCTAGTGACATTAGCCTACTAACGAGTCAGACCAAGCTACCTCTGGTCGGTCACTTGCTGAACCGTTCAGAGCAATAGGGTAGTACTAATGAGATTAATTTGCAAAATGGACTGCGGTGCTAAGGCTGAAGCTAACGGCTTCCGCATCCGCGTCCCGTAGCATGGTTTGAGGGACGGACCCGGTACTGTAGCGGAATCCAACGGTTCCCGCATCCACGGCACGCGAATAAAACAGATAGGGTTCCCACCCGTCCGTGTACTTCGTCCCCAACCGCCGCCCCCATCGCACGCGAGGTGCCCCATCCCGGATCCGTCGGATGGCGACCTGGCGGGCGGCGCGAAGAAGAGCCCGGCAGGGCCGTCGGCCACAACGGGTCCGTCGAAACGCCGCCGAAGAAGCCTCGAGGACAAGCCGCGCCGCCACCGCCGCCGCCGAGTCGTCACCACCGCCGCCGCAAGATCCCAAGATCCACCGCGTCCGGCGTCGCCCAAGTCCTCCTCTTCTTCAGTTCATCCGCCCAGGTACGCGGACCCTCCGCCTCCATATGCATGAATACTGTTTGGTCGATGTCCCCTAGGCTGGCGGATACTGCGGCCGCCAAAACCCTAGATCTCGCCGTCGGCCCCATTGCTAGCCCTCTTCATAGTAGTCAAAACCCTTGATCTCTGCAGCGCAACCCCGTCCTCCCCAGTGGTTGTAGTAGACCCAATAGATTTTAACCTGAATATGTTCACCGATTCGACATATTCCTCTCCATTTCCACAGATGGAATCTTCCGTCTCCAGTGCCCTGCGTTTGGCCGTGGGTGAGATGCATGATCTTGCGGCTGCGCTCCGGCATAGCGTCGATGTCATCCTGGAAGACATCGATGATGACGATCTAACGGCCCGTATCCTACGGTTCACGGATATCGCCAATAGCCTGTAGGAGATCTCTGACCAATGCAGCCAGGTCCTCCAACCACCCGCCGCTGAACCTGCGTGGGCAGCCTTTGCTCCTTCTGAAGAAGAAGAAGCCTGGGTTGCTCAATGGTTTGGTCATCACCCGAGCCCCGAGTACATCCTGATGTGGTTCATTGCGGAGCAATGTGGCTTCGACTACGACAGCGATGAATCATGGGGACAATAAGCGTATCTAATATTATGTTACATCCTGTACATCTTCCTTTGTCGGTGCTGTTGTGTTTCCTGTCCATTGTACTCCCGCTATGTTAGAGCCGTGGATTGGTCAATATTATGTATGTCATTATGAGAACAATTCCATGTTATGTGTAATATGAACCCACTGTCGCTGTCATGTTATGGTTCATATAACATCGCTCATGCATTGTTCCATTCTGCGTGGTTGTGAGTAACGGTTTTGCCCAGCGGCATGTCATGTTATGGTTCATGTCACCGCTCATGCATTTTTTCATTTTTCGTTCCATGTTAGTACTAATGGATAGGATCATGTGACCGCTCATGCATTTTTTTCATTTTTCGTTCCATGTTAGTACTAATGGATATGATCATGTTCCACAGGATCCAATCAAGCGACGACATGGACAATTTTTGGAACAACTTCCAGGGTCAATTTCACCTCAACAACGACTCCCAGTCCACTGATAGCTACCTAAACACCGGCAATGTCCCACTAGGTGCGTTCCTCAACAACCCATTGTTCGCACAAACGAACTCCTACATGTAGCCACCTAGTGTCCACATCAATGAATCCGTGCCAATTATTAACCTAGAGGAACAATTTTCCCATTCACCACCATTTCCTCAACCCACCCATGCACCACAAACAGAGTTTGCAACCCCACCTCCCGTTTACAACCAGACAGCAGCCGCAACCAAGCCAAGGGCAAAGGCAAAGGCAAAGGGAAAGGAAAAGCAGGTCGCCGTATCTCCGGACGCATGCGACGGTCTTCCACACAGTAGAGGAGGACCTTTGCCTCATCTCTGGTGGTTGAACAACAGCATGGACCCTACTGTAGGCACTAATGAAACTTATGAATCATTTTGGGACCGCGTCACCAACTACTACGAAGAACACAAGGGCTCTTATTCCTCCCGAAGCAAAAAATCATTGCAGCACAGGTGGGATTCCATTAACACAGCTGTCTCCAAATTTGTGGGTATCAAGGCACAACAAGACCGGTTAAAAAAAAGTGGAGAGACCAAAAACGATAGGGTATGTGTACATGGTTGTTATACTACACTTTATTACATATTTGGCAACAAATATTAACACATACGGTCCTGTTTTCTTTCACAGCTAGAGAAAAGCAAAGCCATTTTTGAGGCAGGAAAAGGGAAGCAGAAATGGGTTTTCCAGCATTGTTGGGAGGCTCTACGCCATTCAAAGAAATGGGAGAATCACAGGCTCAACAGAGAAGGCGAAGGTGATGACTTGGAAGCCCTGAACCCAGGTAATAATTCTGTTGAACCCTCCGACAGCAAAAGGCCAATGGGTCGAGATTCAGCCAAGAAAAGAAAGAGCGGGACGCCTGACGAATCGGGATCACAGTGCCTTGAAGTGCTTCAGCAAATGGCAAAAACTGGAGAACTCAACCGCGCAGCCATGGCTGCGGCTCAAGCTGAACGTAGTGCTAATCACAGAGCAAAGATGCAGATCATGCAGCAGACGGCTAGTTCCCAGAATGCACTGTCTGCAGCTGTTGTCGCCAAAGAGAAGAGGAAACAATTTGAGCACGACATGGCCATTATGGACAAGGACCTCGATGCTATGTCTGGGCCACAGCGACACTTCTATATTGAGATGCAGAAACGAATCCTCTCCAAATATGGCATCAATAACGCCAACGGTGCTTCTGATTGAGTCTCTCGTTTTATTGTCATGAGAACTGTTTGTTTTTTTCCTGCAATTGTGAGATCTGGTAGAGTCGTCTGTTTCTGTGTCTATGTACTGGGCCCAAATAAATTTGTAACCTTGTTCTGGTGCGGAATAACTTTGTTGGACATATGCATGTGTATGTCTGCTTTGAGATAATTTAATTTAATTTCATGTGTGTTTATTAACACAGCCGTGTTGCATATACTGTTCGAGTCTGGTAATGATGTTTGTGGATGGCTACATAGAAACTTCTCTCTTTAAAAGGCTCTTTGAAAAGTATTTCAAAACCCCCTTCAACACTTACAAAATTTCCTTTCTTTCTCTCTGTCGGTTGATGGATCGGTTCAACCGATGCAGAGGCCGCATCAACCAATTTCAGTACTGAGTACGTTTTTGGTTGAACCAGAAGCAGGTCGGTCCAACCGGGCTGGGCCCTCTTGCCAGGGTCAGCCTGCCTGCTAGGGAAAGTCCATTTTTTTCTCTCCCTCTCTCTCGTCTATCCTCCCCGACGCCTCTCTCTCGTACGCCTCCCCCGGTCGCCCCTGCGCCTCCCGGAGCTCACTCCTCCGCCAATCTAGGCGGCGGGGTCTCGGCACCGGCGGGGGTTCAGTCCCAGACGGCGGGCTCCAGGGGCCAGGGGACCTGCGCCTCTTGCATCCTGCGTCCCCTCGTGCTCCTCCTTTGGTGCACCCCCTTGCCCGCGGCCTCCTGCTCCCAGCGGCGGTCATCTCCGGCCACCACAGGCGGTGGGGGTCTGGGCGCCGGTGGCTGGGCAGCTTCCAAACGCGCGCCTGTGCCCTCTCCCCTCCGTGCTACTCCCTCCATCTCTCATTCCGCTCCAAGCTCTCTCTCGGTGAAAACCTTACAGCGAAGGTATAACCTAGATCATCCCCGATCTCTTTCATCAATGGCGCATTCTCAAATTCATTCAGTCAATAGATGTGAAATGCATGCTAGATTGTGAATCCAAAAGGAATTGTGCAATGGATTAGCGATTCACTCTGTACCCCCATTTCAGTTATCTATTGTCCTCGTTTCAATGCCATCCATCTCCCGTCCATTCTCTCCATTTTACTCTATTTAGCCAAAATGATTTATCTTTGTTCTTTCCCTCTTATAGCTATGGGTCGTAAAAGAGCAAAGATTGTTGAGAGCAGTGACAGTGGTGATAGTGACAATGATGAATCGTTTGAACCATCACCAGTGCCACAACTTCCTCGGTCTCAACCTAGCAGAATGGCTAAAGTGGCAGTAAAACAGAAGAAAGCTGCAGCAACTAGTCAGACAGCTACATCAATGGTAGTTACTTCACCAAGGAAGAACTATAAAAGGACTGCTAATTGTCCTCCTCGCCGCTCAGTTCAGAATGAAGCCAAAGACCCTGACAAGAAGACCTCTTTACCTCCTGATTCAGCTCCGGTCATCCGCAACATGAAGTTGAGAGATGTCTCTCTCACCCGTGCAGGTCAAGAAATCCTGAATGCGAACAAAGAGGGTAACTACACTAAGTTTCTTAAAAAGTTCAGATTTGAGAAACCGACGAGATCAGCTCAAAATCCCAATATCATTGATGTGAGGTTCTACAATCTTGGTCATGTGGAATTTTACAATAAGGTCTTCATGGCAACAAAGAAACATGCAGTATTTCAGCAGCGCTTTATTAATTGGGAGAGGTGTAAAGATCTCAATGATCCAGAGATGAGTTTAGCTCTAAACATACTTGAGTCAAAAGGTATGAAGAACATCATGTCTTTTAATTATGATTGGAACACTGAGGCTATTGCTCAGTTCTACTCTACTCTTTGGATTGAAAGGCCAAGTGATGAACATAATGCCTATCCTCATCCTTATCTGCACTTTATGATCAATGATACATGGTACAAGTGTAGTTATAGAAGATTTGTTCATATTCTTGGATTCAAAGACATTGACATTGGTAACAGTAAGGAGAAAGTTCACAATCTGTACAAGCCTGATCGTGACAAAGTGATGAAAATTCATCTTGATGAGTTTTGGAATGTGAACAACATGCATCATAGATGGCGTTATATCAACTCTCTTCTCCGCTTCACCCTGTTGCCAAAAGGTGGTGATCAACCAAGTGTTTGTGGTGCTAGTCAAATGATTCTTTGGTTGTTGCAGCCTGACACGTTCAGTGAGATCAACATCTTTGACTTGATTTGGCGTGAGATCATTGAGGCCTCTTGGAATGTCACTAAGGCATCCGTTCATGCTCCATACATCATGAAGATGATCGAAGTTATCACTCAAACCAGGTTTGAACCAATGGATGGCAAGCACCTGCCCTACCAGCCTAAATTGATTGATCGATTTCAGGCTCCCAAGGCAGCTAAAGCAAAGGCACCATCTGCAGCTCCTTCTTCAGAAGAGCCCAGCCCTGCACCTGCACATCACCCTTCTTCCTCCAAGGTAACCATGGCTGCTCATCCATTGCTTCACCATCACCAACCAAAAGATAGCAGTCTCCGAAGATTGATTAAAAGAGGGTTCCAAACTCTCTTTACCCTCTGCAAGGCAAAGAAGGAAGATGTGAGGAAAAAGAATCGGTATCTCTATAAGTGTGGGGATATGGTTGAAAAAATATACAATGGGGAAGATGTCTCTCCTCCTTCTCCACCTCGCTTATTTGAAGAGCCAAACATTCCTGACAGCTTTGAGGACTATCACTTCTCTTTGACGGGTCAGAGGGTAGATAGTGAAGATGAAAGTAATGAGAATGAAGAGCAGCATGAGATTGTTGAGGAAGAAATTGGCTATCAAGGCTCTTATCATGAGAAATTCTATCCTCCACCACCACCCCAAAGATCCAATTGGGATTTCTTTGCCAATCATGCCGGTGATCTTGGAGCTAGCTCAAACTCAACTGCAGCAGGTGAAGACTCTTGGGGTGGTTGGTAGCTCTCTCCCCCCTCTTTTGTTGATTAATAATGCCAAAGGGAAAGAAGAATGAAGAGAGAAGCTAGTAGCAACGTACAGCAAGAAAGCTCAGTATCAGCATATTTTTTGCAAGTAGAAAGTGGCAGCAGCAGAAAGCAACAATCCTTTGTTTGATCCTTTGTGCAGCAGCAGCCTCTTTTCCTCCTCTTTGCTTTGTAAAGCAGTGAGAGCAAACTTTTAAACTCTCTTGTGCTGTAATACTTGTGATGGATCATTGTGTAATAGCTTAACCTAAAAACATGTTGCATGCGTCTTTTATGTCATAACTAAGTATTCCTTGTGGCTTGTGCTTGGCTCTAGTTACTTGTTTTTCTGTGGTGATTGTTGTTTCATATTTATTGTGTGAATATCATGTCATGAGCATCACGGATCTTTATGACACTTGTGCACCTCTCGATTGAATGTGTAAATATGTGGCTTTGCACTTTTCCCTCTGTTTGTGCATATTGGCATATGAGGCCAGATTTCATGAAAATGAAATGATGCACAAATTTAGGGGGAGTCACATGTCGGTTGATGTCTCGGTTGAACCAGTCTCCATACTCCCTCAACCGATTTTGGTTCTGGTATCTACCCGGCTGATGGCCCGGTTCAACCAGCCTGACAACCTCATCAACCGATTTCGGTTCTGAGTGCATTTTCGGTTGATGGCCCGGTTCAACCAGGATGCGAACCTCTTCAACCGATTTCGGTTCGGAGTGCATTTTCGGTTGAACCACCTCGCCCGGTTCAACCGATTTTGTACAGCCTAATTTCATTATTCATCTACAGTGCCTAATTTGTACAGCCTAATTTGTGTTAATGTTTAAGACAAATACACGCGTACCAGTGCCCATTGGGTCCTGTGGTGTGTTAGTACAATTCTAAGAGTTTGTAAGGACAAATGCTTCCGTATTTGTGATATGCCATTTTTTAACTGGTTTGCTGTAGTTGTTTTCATGCAAGAGCTTCAATCACAGTCCATTACATGAAATCTGTTGTATTTATCTATTTAAACTGTACACATGTTGTGCTTTTTTATCCAATTGACCCCCTGCGAAGTAAGGCAGCACCACCCAATTGAACTGCCACTTGTGGTGATGAACCAAACTTGATTACACTTGCTGAACTCACCTTATTCAGGGCTATAGGAAACAATATCTCCTCCTTGCATGCGTATTCCATTCTTGACCATGACAACTCAGCGAAAAAAGAAGGGAGGAGGACAGCGAGCATTGTGCAAGGAGCACAGATACGAATGATACAAATGCAGTGGTACATCAACCCATAATATTCAACAAATAAAGGTGGTTCCTACTCAAATTTGTTTTTGGTCATCCCAAAGTTTATACATACAGGGGCAAATAGCTGCTGCTCCAAACCGGAACATGCAAATGACTTTGCAAAATACATAACCACATGCCAAACAAGTGAGCAAATTAGACAGCCACATTCCAATCACCACCTACTTGCATCCTATAGTTCAACCATTACACAAACATTAGCTTTGAATTGCGGTAATCTCATAAACCAAAGCTTTAGGCTCCCCACACTTCTTTGTTCCAGTACGAATCCTGCATATGAGCATACCATTGATGAGAAACAAAACAGAAAAGAGTGGACACAGTATTTACGCCAAATTTGAAATGTACCTTGCTGCCATCTACCCAGTGAAATGTGACCCAAACTTTGCCCATATGTGTTCAATCAAGTCAGCTTGAAGCTGCCTGTGTGCAGGCTGGTTGATGATTCTGTTGCGTTGAGCTATGATTGCGTCAATTGAGGGTTCATTCCTAGGCAAAACACAAGCATGCGTACCTTCATCATATTCATGCCGCAGGCCAAGCCCTCTCTCATCTTCCACAGTCATGTTGTGCAAGATAACGCAGGTCTCCATGATGTTTCTCAAGTGCTGTCCAAACCAGTTCCGAGCTGGACCTTTCACAATGGCAAACTTTTTCTGCAAGATGCCGAATGCGCACTCAACATCCTTCCGGTACTGTGCAACCTTTTCTGAGAACAATTTATGCTTTGGGTCACGGGGAAGTGGGATTCCCTTGACAAGAGTTGCCCACTGTGGATAAATCCCATCTGTTAGGTAGTAGCCCATGTTGTAGCTATTGCCATTGACGGTGAACTGCACATTAGGTGCATTGCCAGTAATGAGATCATCAAATAAAGGTGATCGATGCAAGACGTTGATGTCGTTCAGTGACCCTGGGGAACCAAAGTTGCAATGCCATATCCACCTGTCTGGCCCAGCAACAGCCTCGAGGATAATGGTTGGTTCCCCTTGATGTCCGATGTATTGGCCTTTCCAGCCACTAGGGCAACCTTCCCATACCCAATGCATGCAATCAAGTGAGCCTAGCATACCTGGTGTGATGCTCCGGCATCTCAAATACCTAATTAAAGTAATTTTACATTAAGCATTAATCATAAACGTCATGTCATAACCATGGGTAGAGAGACATGGTCAAAGTTTGGGAGAAATGCACCCTTGTTACATCTTGTTTATGCATGTGTGTTAGTATGTTTGCTATTGTAAACCCCTTTTTCCTTTGGGATCTAGGGGAAACTCACATTACCAAACTTGTAGACAAGGAAGATTTGAACAACTTTTATAAGTGGGGTTTGGCCAGATAATGAGGTTTACATGGTGTTTTGGGTCCTTATTTGTCAGTTGAGAAAACCACTTCAAATCTGACTTGTTTAGTAAATTCAAATTTGCTTTAGCTTACGTTCACTTTCATGAAAAGCTCCCATTGAATAAGTTGTAGGGTTTGAAATTATAAACAACTCACTCAAAAGGCATTTTGGGAGAAAAGGCCTGGAAATAGGACTTTTCTTTTTTCCAAGCATTGAAGGTCCCCTGTCCATACCTAGGGCTGATTTCAAAAATTGAATTTAAACCATATTTACACTGGGATTTTGGGGTTGTTCATTTTTACAAAGTTGTAGATCTCTCCGATTAGAACATTTCTTCCAATTGGGTTTTTTCCAAATTCGGCCTAGAAATGAGCCAAAATCGCGAAATACAGAGGCCTAGAAAACACATTTTTCCTTTTCCCAGTTTCTGAGTCACTGACAGGCGGGGCCCACAATCCGCGTCGCGCCCACGGCGTGAACCGACGCGCGCCGCGTGGCTCGCCGGCGTGCAGGGAGTACGGTGAGCCCCGCGGCGGCCGTCCGAGCGCGTCAAAACGAGGAGCTCGCACCCCTCTTCCGAAACCCTAACCGCTCCACTCTCTCCCGTGCACTCTCCACCCCGCGCCGCCCACCCGAGACCGAGCCGCCATTGCCGGCCGCGAGCTCGGGCTCGAGCTCGCGCCCCCGGCGTTCGGCCTCCGCTCGTCCCGAGACCCCCACCACCGCACTCCCCACTCCGCCGCGCATCCAACGCCGTAGATCTCGTCGCCCCTCTCCCACCCGACGCCGAGATCGACGCCGGCGCGACGCCCTCGCCGCGCCACCATCGCCGTCGCCCACGCGAAGGTTCGCCGCCGTTCCACCTCGACCCCGCCTCCGCCGTCGACGAGACCTACCCCAGGTGGTTGCCCTCGCTCCCGCGCCTCTCCCACGCCTCGTGTCGCGGCTCCGGCGGTCCGGAGCTCGCCGGCGCGCGCGCCGTGCCGCGCGGCCACGGCTGGCGCGAGGAAGACGACGGGGTCGGGATCTTTTTAGATCCAGCCCCTCGGTTTCTTTAGTTTTGCAACCCGGTCCTCCCGCATGGGGGCTGAGTCTTGCAGATCTTGCAAGCTAGCCCCCGGATCTAGGGTTTAATTGCGTAAAGGTCCCTGGATCTAAGTTTTTTCTTTTTCCTTTTGTTATTTTCGGTTTGAACTTTGAAAAATCATATCAATTCGAATAAAAATCCAAAATGGACAAACTCAGTACCTATAAACTCCTCTTGAGTAGATCTACAGGACAATGGTCATGTGAAAAGACATTTTTACCCTCGGTTTTGTTGCATGCATGTTAAAGCAAAGTAAATACCAAAAGTGATGTAAATGAACTTCAACATGTATGAAACTTGGACAGTAGTATAGTAGTGATGCTTAGGCCCTGTGTGAATTTTCTAGGCTCTAGCACTGTTAATTTAATTGATGTTTTTCCTTTTCCATGATAAATATATGTTTTTGTTGTGATGTGAAGTAGGTGCTATATAAAAGATGCCAAAGATGCGTCCCTGATATTTTTTCTAAACTAGGAATGTCATGTTTAGCTCACTAGTCCAAAATGAGGCCATGCATATTGGTTTTACATGGTGATTCGAAAATAGCAAAATATTACTTGCTAAACTTGATAAATGGGAAAGATGGCTTTAGGGTGCTAAGAAAATTCCACGGAAAATGTGGTAGCTTGTGCATGATGTCTAGTTCCCAAAAAGTATAGTTGTGCATGTCTTTCATGGTGGTTTAGCTGGTGTGGTTATCGCCACTTTATTTAAATATGGAAAATAGATGTCCTGCCTAATAGAGAGTTTTTCAAGTGCAAATTTTTGTATGAGTAGTTTATACTGTAATATGATCGCTGGTCAAATTTCATGGTCAGATTCACTTTCTTTAATTAATGCTAAATTCGAGAAGAGAAAGGGCTGTTAACTTGTTAGATTTTTAATAAATTCATTTTTACTCCAATTGGGCTGGAATTTTGTCAGGAATTTCCTGTAAATGGTATGTGCTTGCTATAAAAATTTGAAGTCAATTGGAGCAATGGAGCTATTTAAACTCAGGGGCTTGAATAAATGGAAAAAACAATCATTTATAAATGAAGGAAATGATAAAAAGGGTCAAAAATGCCACATCATACAAATGCATGGTCATGACATGGATACCTGGTTCACGTGATGGATCCTTGGTTAAGTTTAGGTGATGGGCTGTATGATTTTCTAGGAGAGTTTGAATGTCCTTCCCTCTCGGGAGATAGACCTTTAAATAGAAATGCTTATTTACTTTGCCCCTATATTCACCGTGAGTCATATGTTTACTGCGCTCTGTCTTGCACTGCATTCATCGCACTCATTTTGCAAATGATGGCATACATATAGATCACGGGATCGAGGAGCAGACGCAGGAACAGCCGCTGATCGAGGAGCCAGAAGACCAAGAGCCGAACCCGCAGCCAGAAGAGTACCCGCAGGCCGCACCTGACTTCGCATCCGAGAAATCTAACCTAGCGAGGAAGGTAGGCAGGACCATATTCTCCCAGCTAATAATGTTTTATGATTACGCATATACATTAGGTGTTGACTGTAACCTTATCGCATTATACTCTTTGGCCGCCCCGGCCCTAGCACCTACACTAGGTACGTAGGACGAGTTGCCTAGAAATGCTAGGCTCGACTAGATACGAGTGAGATGTCACTCGTCACGTAGGTGTTTTGAAAAGAAAGAGAACACTGTCTAGGCTAAGATGTTTATTATGATGAGGATTAATTGGAGACCGGGCGGAGATTAAGTTATATTCTTGTGGTGTGCGTTGTTGCGGTGTAATGGCTCCGCCCGAGTCGCATAAGGCCCGTTCGCTGTTCGCCTGCTGATTGGCATATTGCTAGAGTGCTTATCCGGTTAATGGGGCCGGTGAAACCTTACTTGTGCCATCCGGAGAACAGAAACACGTTTCTACCCACTGGTTGAGAGGAAGGTGGCCCGGGGGAGCTTGGTACTCATGACGCGGAGACCGAGATGTCGGTAGGCTCG
Source organism: Paspalum notatum (assembly GCA_022530915.1). Lineage (NCBI taxonomy): Eukaryota > Viridiplantae > Streptophyta > Magnoliopsida > Poales > Poaceae > Paspalum > Paspalum notatum. The sequence continues at coordinate 31,727,365 of CM039689.1, forward strand.
TCATGGGGGCACAACCCGGGGGTCAAGCGGGAGTGAATCGAACTTGGGATGGGACAAGTGGAGGAGCGGAACTATATGTGGGAAAGCCATCGTGTGAATAAGCATATGAGCCTGTGGCGGAACCGCCGATTTAATACGGGCTAAGTACACCTGTCACCATTAGCTCACAGTGTACTTAGACCGTACTAAACCCGGTCGTCCGTCGAGAAGCCCTCGGCTCTCGATTTGCACCAAATCCCAGATGAACCGACATCACACACATCCGACTCACGATGGAGCCACAACAGCTACATCATCACAGGCATTTGAATAGATAGTAATAAGACTTTAAGTTACAAACCAGGTTCTGAATAAAATAGGTTCAACATAGGTCCATGATAAAATAGAGTTCGAAATAGTGTCTTGCAGCGGAAATTAAAGATCACAGTTCATGATAAACAAAAGACTTGCAGTAGGAGAGCGACATCATGCCCACTGATGTCACCCCATTGCCAGATCATGACTCGGCTCACTCCTGGTGGTAACAAGCTCCTCCACCCACGCAGGCACAAAAGAGGAACTCCATACCTGAAAACCAAATGTTGGGGGCAAACCCTGAGTACTAATTACTCAGAGGACTTAATGGCAAGGCTTACGGCTGACGCAAAGCTTGCTTACTATCATTGGATCCTTAGCCTTGGATTCTTAGCTCAAAAGTTTATCTACGGGTAGTGGGATTTAACAGCCACTACCCTTGTGAAAGAAAGAGATAATCACTTGCAAGTACATAGCCATCATCATTATGAAATATCTGAGTCGCAAATAATAATCAACCACTTGATATCCAAACCATGAATCATATTGCAGAATATTAAGGTTATTACTACGTTGCCCGTCAGTGATATTTGGCATTCTCACACCTGGTGAGCATCAGCGATTCGAATCGATTTCTAATTCCCGGGAATAACTAAAAATGCCAGGGGCCCATATGCTTACTCACACGACGGCTTTCCCACATATTGTCCCCCTCCTCCACCTGTCCCATCCCAAGTTTGATTCACTCCCACCTGACTCCCGGGTTGTGCCCCCATGACGAGCCTGCCGACATCTCGGTCTCCCCGTCATGAGTACCAAGCTCCCCCGGGCCACCTTCCTCTCAACCAGTGGGTAGGAACGTGTTTCTGTTCTCCGGATGGCACAAGTAAGGTTTCACCGGCCCCATTAACCGGGTAAGCACTTTAGCAATGGTATGCCAACCAGCAGGCGAAGAGCGGACGGGCCTTAAACGACTCGGGCGGAGCCATTACACCGCAACAACACACACCTCGAAAAGTAAAGCTTAATCTCCGCCCGGTCTCCTTTTAATCATCAACGGTAAAGCCATCAAGGCAGTTTCCAGTGTATCATTTTCTTTTTAAGGTCAACCTTCGTGACGAGTGACCATTCACTCGTGTCTACTCGGCCCTATCATTTCTATGCAACTCATCCTACGGACCTATTATTGGTGCTAGAGCCAGGGCGGCCAAGGAATCTAATGCAGTAAGGTATCAATCAACTCCTAATGCATATGCGTAACAAAATTCATATTTTTGCAGGGAATCATGTGAGCCTGCCTACCTTCCTCGCTAGGGTTAGCTTCCTCGGCGGTGAAGTCAGGTGCGGCCTGCGGGTACTCTTCTTGCTGCAGCTCGGGTTCCGGGTCTTCTGGCTCCTCGATCACCGGAATCTCCTGCTCCTCGGGCGCGGGGTCTATATGCATGCCAAGTGTATGCAATGAGCGTACAGAATGCATGGAGACAATGCAAATGTCACAAAAGCGTGACAATGGGCTAACTTCTTTTCACCCATCATATCATGCACTCACCCCTACTATAAAAGGAAACCCCCTTTACTTCTAAGCATACACTTAGACCCTACACCAATATATATGACTCATGTTATGCACTTTTTATGTAGCAACATTTTCCAAGTCACATTTAAATGGCAGATAGCAAAACACATATAACTTGATTAATGCTAGGGTGCTAAACATAGTACTCAGGACCTAACTACCCTGTTATAGCCACTGTCAAGGCTTCAAGTTCATTAGAGTTCATTAGATATACTTTTTCCTATTTACAACATAGAACATGCATGTGCGAAAATTGTGAACAAAAGTTGACATGCACAGATCCATATCATATCCATTGCATAGATCATTTTACTGTGGTTCCAGAACAACAAGATTTTCCTTTTTAGGATTTTTATTCGATTTTATATGATTTATCAAAGTTTCAGCCGAAATAAATCCATTTTAAATGGAAATTTCTCAGATCCAGGGGCTATTGCATAATTATCCTATAGATCCGAGGGCCTAGACGTAAGATCTACAAGACTCGGTAAACAGGCGGGAGGACCGGCTTGGAAATAGGGGAAAACCCGGGGGCTAGCTCGCAAAAGCGCCCCCGGTCGTCTCCCTCCCCGCGCCAGGCGCGGTCGCGCGACGCGCGCGCGCGGCGCGCTCGCGCGCGCCGGCGAGCTCGGGCTCGCCGGAGCCGCGACGCGGGGTCGAGGGGACGCGGGGCGGGGCGGCGCTCACCGTGGGCGTGAAGTGGACGGCGGAGGCGGCTCGGGTCGGCGGGGAACGGCGACGAACGGCGGCGGCGACTTGAAGCTCCCGGCGCGACGCGACGTCGAGCCGAGCTCGATCTCCTCGGGGGAGAGGAGTCCGACGACTAGATCTAGTGGAGCGAGGGCGGCGCGGAGCGGGGAGTGCGGTGGTGGGGTCAGTTTGGCTCGGGGAGGCCGGATGGCGGCGGCGCGAGCTCGGGTTCGAGCTCGCCGCCGGCTATGGCGGTCGCGGCGAAAAAGGCTCGGGGCGGGGCGGAGAGAGGCAGAGGAGCGGGGGCGTTAGGGTTTTGGGGGCGCGGGGATCCTCCCCTTTTAGGGGCCGGGCGTCGGGCAGCACGGGCAGCGCGGTGGGGCGCGGGCGGTGGCCGGACGGCCGCGGCGGTGCCCGTCGGCCGCGTGGTCGCCGTCGTACGCGGGAGGACGACGCGCCGCGCGGCGCGGACCGCGTCCATGAGCCGCGAGCCGCTGACGGGTGGGGCCAAGACGCGAGACGGAGAGATGGGCGCGGTGGACTGGGTCTACGGGGCGAGGGCCGAATCGGCGCGGGCCGGCCCAATTCGGACGCCGCGGGCGGGAACCCGACAGGTGGGGCCCACCTGTCATAGAGAGAGGAAAAAAAAAGAAAATCCAAAAATAGAAAAATCCCCTTTGACTGCTGAGACACATCTTTTCTATTTGCGTTTTTGGGCATCTTAGAGGCCGATTTAGATGAAACTCAAAATACAAGGAGTGTTCAAAATTTTGTAAGCTACAACTTTGTTATAAACTTTGACCCCCAGTTCTATGGTCGAGTTTGGTCTAAATTTGAATTTGAGTTGCTGCCTCAGGTTTGACCAGCAGGATGCCCCATCTTAGAAATTCTAAAAATCCCTTTTCTAGCCATTTACACCTCATGTGCCTTTTGGGAAAGTTGTGTAGAATTTTATGGTCTACATTTGGTTCAATGGGAGTATTTCATGAAAGTGGCTGTAGGTTTGTACAAACTTGGGTTTTCAAAACCAGGCTGGTTTGGGTTGGTTATTTGGGCTGACAGAAAAAGGTTCAAAACATTAATTTGAATTTATTTTTTTGCCCAAACTCAATTTGACAAAGTTGTTCATTGGATCCTTATCTACAACTTTGGTAATATGAGCTTCCCCCACAACCCATCAGAATTCAAACTACAAGCCCAGCATTGTCCATGCTTACTGGAAAAAAAATCCCACATTATGACCAAATCCCTCTAACCATGATTATGCCATGATGCTTATGATGCATGATAGTGTACAATTTACTTAATTTAGGTACTTGAGATGCTGGAGCATCACAGAGCCCCTGGCATTTTTAGTTGTTTCCGGGAATTAGAAATCGATTCGAATCGCTGATGCTCACCAGGTGTGAGAATGCCAAATATCGCACACGGGCAACGTAGTAATAACTTTAATATGATGTATTATGATCCATGTTTTCGAATGCTACATGCTTGACTATTATGTGCTTTATATTCATGCAAGTTTTTGTAGAGTTATTAACTGCATATGGCTTAGTTATCATGAAGGGATAGCAGCTGTCAAATCCTGCTACCCTATGATCACAACTTGTTTAAAAGCAACGGCTAAGGACCAACTCTCTAGTAAGCAAGCTTTGCGTCAGCCGTAAACCCTGTCCATTAAGTCCTCTGAGTAATTCGTACTCAGGGTTTTGCCCCCAAACATTTGGATTTCAGGTATGGAGTTCCTCTTCTGTGCTTGTGTTGGAGGAGGGGCCTGTTATGACCAGGAGTAAGAAGCGTCATGAGTTGGTACTGGAGTGACATCAGTGGGCATGATGTTGCTCTGTTTCTACAAGTCTTTTGTTTATCGTGAACTACGAACTTTGGAAATTTCCGCTGCGAGATACTATTTGAACTCTATTTACTTATGAAACTATGTTGAACTCTATTTTATTTCGAACTGGTTTGTAACCTAACTTCCTATGTAACATCTATTCAACTGCCTGTGATGATGTAACTGTTGTGCCTCCATCGAGGGTCGAATGTGTGTGATGTCGGTTCCTCTGGGTTTTGGTACGAATCGAGGGCCGAAGGCTTCTCGACGGACGACCGGGTTTAGTACGGTCTAAGTACACTGAGAGCTAATGGTGGCAGGTGTACTTAGCCCAGATTAAATCGGCGGTTCCGCCACACCTGGGAATCCATGCTGCTCTGCAATATCCAGTAGCCGGGTCAGATCATCCGCATTTGGCTTACGTATATATTCCTTTCCAAAGATTTGCACAATGTCATGCGTGAAGTTGTCGAAGGCAAGTTCTATGGCTGCCTTAGACATACCCAACTCAACATCAAAGGAGTCTGCACCCTTCCCATAGCATAACATCCAGAGAGCAGCTGTCATTTTTTGTCTTGTGGTGTGTCCACGCATGCCTGTTGCATCTGTGCCTTGCTCCCAGTAATCGCCATTGTACTCAAGCAACCTTTTTTTGATTTTATCGAACACCTTTCGCCGCATTCGGTACATAGGATCAAAAATTCAAAATTGAATGTTCGCATCAGCGTGGCCAAAAACTATGAGTAAAACACATAGGTTGCTAACAATCAAACCTAGGCATTCACCGGGCTGGGCTGGGTTCGGGTCGGGTCGAAGCCGACCCGACGTTTCCATGTGCTGGCCCGAGCCCACCTGTTGCCTGGCTCGACGGCCCACGGGTCGGCCTGTCAGCCCGACGCGGACGGCTTCGGTGGCGGCGTGACATGCCGACGCGGAGGTGGTGGTGCAGGCGACACGGATGAGGTGGAGACGCGGCGAGCAGGGGGCTATTGGCGGCGGCTCCGGGACGCGAACGGGGCGACGACTTCGGCGGTGGCGATGAGGAAGAGGAGCGCGGCGGCGTACCTGCGGTAGGGCGAGGGACGGGATCCTGGGATGGCTTCTGCGATTGCGGTGAGGAAGAGGAAGGCGGCGGCGGACCCGGCCGCGGGCCACGCGCGGAGCCATCTCGGCGCCTCCGGAGGCTGGCGCTGGCGGCGGGCGGCTGGCCGCCCCGTGCCCCCACCCGCCAACGGCGCATCCAGGCTAGGGTTCGGCGATGGGAGTGGACGGGGTGAGTGGGGGTTGGCGGTGGGAGTGGGCTGGGGGAGTGGGGAACGGTGCAAGTGGGCTTGGGGGGTGTTGGGAGTGGGCTGGGCGACAGTAGGAGTGGGCTGATGGCCTACTAGGCTGCACGATGATGTGCTGATGCCGGCCTACTGGGCTGTTTTTTATTTTTTGTCGGGCCGTCGGGTCGGCCCGCGGGCTAAAATTGCGGCCCACGCCCGACCCGAGATTTCCATCGGGTTGAAATTTTCGGCCCGAGCCCACCCGACGTGTTTTTTGGGTCGGGTTGGGTCGGGTATTTTTCGGGGGGGTCGGATCGGGTTGGTCGGGTCGGGTCGGGTCGGGCGGCCCATGCCTAGTATACTAAATAGACATAGCATGGACATACCGGCGCCGGAATACGGTCTCCGGAAAGACACAGTCTGCATCAAAGTAGTCCCTGTTCAACCGCCAGCCTCCTTCTAGAACGTTTCGCTTGTTTGGTCTTCTACCCGGTACTGAACCTCGATATCCTTTCCTCTTGCTTTTACGTGAGAATGATAGGAAGCATAAAGCGGCGGCCATACAACGCGCGGTGTGGCCCTCGGTGTACTCAAGTTCTTCTTCAAACGACATTGCGCTGCTGAAATAGACCGACAAAAGCCGATGTTAGCACGCTGTGAAATAATGAGTACCACCGAGCAATCTGAATTTTTCATAGTTCAGTGTGGGCAACCATGAAGAAGTGAAGGACAAAAATTGTGGACCTATGAACCAATGCCGGCACTGCGCGACCATGGCCAAAAAGTGTGGCGGAACCGCCGATTTAATAGGGCTAAGTACACCTGCCACCATTAGCTTACAATGTACTTAGACCATACTAAACCCGGTCGTCCGTCGAGAGGCCTTCGGCTCTCGATAACACCATTTCCCAGAGGAACCGACATCATACACATCTGACTCTCGATGGAGCCACAACAGTTACATCATCACAGGCAGTTGAAATATAGAATAGATAGATTTAGTTTACAAACCAAGAATGTATATAGTCAACTACATGTCCAAAATATATATAATGCGGAAGCGTTTTCAAAACATCTCGCAGCGGAAACCAAGTACCTAAGAAGTCTTCATACAGACGAACGAGGCGAGTAGCACCGAGCCCACTGGTTCTACCCTTCTCCAAGCAGCTATCCAAAAGCCGCCAGTACCTGTGAGCCAAAAGTGGGGGCAAACCCTGAGTACTAATTACTCAGTAGGACTTAATGGACGGGGTTTACGGCTGACGCAAAGCTCAGCTTACTAGCAAGTAGGTCCTTAGCCATTGATTTTAAACTGTAAAATGTTGTTATAGGATAGCGGGATTTGACAGTCGCTATCCTTTAATCATGATTATTCACTATGGTTTAGTGTCATACTATAGCGGGATTTGACAGCCGCTAGTCATTATCCTGAATCTCATTGGTAATATAAAGTAAGTAATTTGCATGAAGTAAAACAGGTATATCCAATGTGTAGTAGCAAATCATCAATTCCATAAAACATCATGCCTCAAACAGTGCTACGTTGCCCGTGTGCGATATTGGCATTCTCACACCTGGTGAGCATCAGCGATTCGAATCGATTTTTATATTCCCGGGAATAACTAGAAAATGCCAGGGGCCCATATGCTTACTAACACGACGGCTTTCCCACATATAGTCCCCCTTCTCCACTTGTCCCATCCCAAGTTCGATTCACTCCCGCCTGACTCCCGGGTTGTGCCCCCATGACGAGCCTGCCGACATCTCGGTCTCCCCGTCATGAGCACCAAGCTCCCCCGGGCCACCTTCCTCTCAACCAGTGGGTAGGAACATGTTTCTGTTCTTCGGATGGCACAAGTAAGGTTTCACCGGTCCCATTTCCCGGATAAGCATTCTAGCAATGTTATGCCGATCAGCAGGCGAACAGCGAACGGGCCTTATGCGACTCGGGCGGAGTCCACCATACCATCACATCACTTTTCAACATAGTAATCCCATATCTCCGCCCGGTCTCAATTGAAAGCATAACATAGCCATAATAAATTCATAGTAATGAAGATTCATTATTCAAAAGTAAACCCTACGAGACGAGTGACAGTGCTCACTCGTGTCTACTCGCGCCTAATCATTCTAGGCACCCGTCCTACGAACCCTAAGTATAGGTGCTAGGGCCAGGGCGGCCGGGAAGTCTAATGCGATTGGTTTCAATCAATCCTAATGCATATGCGTAACTCAAAATGATTTGTTTGCTGGGATTTGCATGGTCCTGCCTACCTTTGACTGTTCTTAAGAAACCAACAAACTAAACTAAGTTAGTTTGCCGGGTTGTGGGGCTTTGCCCCAGGCAACCCCTTGAAACAGGGACGGTTTTATCAGCGACACGCCGTCTTCTGGCACCGGGTGCACGGGCTCGTCTTCCGGCTACTGGATTTGCGACCGCTTCTGCGTTGGTCCTTCGTTCGCGGAATCTATGTGCATGACATAGTGCTACATAAGCGTAACGAATGCAAAAGCGTCCATGATATGCGTAAAAGATATTTTCATGGGAATTATTATCTAGGCAATTTACTTAAGTATTCCTTACGTAAAACTTGCTCCACACGAAAGGGACTCAGATTATTACTAGGAATCTATACGAACCATCCCCGAGATGCACTACAACTATCACATATAAAAGGACATATGAACATGTATTGATTCTAAGGCCTAAACCATCGTATAGACCCTAATCATCCTCACACATGCGCATTTGTGAATTAAAATATGCACTTGAGTTCTCGTAGTTACACAGCTCTATTATCATGAGAGACATGCACAAATATATTTTTTGGGAACTAGATATCATGCACAAGCTACCACATTTTTCGTGGAATTCTCTTAGCACCCTAAAGCCACCTTTTCCATTTATCTAGTTCCCCAAGTCAAGATTTGTCATTTTCAAATCACTATTAACACTTAACATGCAGGGGCTCATATTTTACCGGTGAGACACTCATACTACCTAAAGTATATGAAAAATGCTAGAGAGTCAATTTGAGCATATTCTTTGTAGCCTCCCCTTCCTAGGTTAAATAAATACACATACACATGTATAATGGCCAAAGGGTAATTAAACCACAAGTGCTAGGGCTATAAAAATTCACATAGTGTTATAATATCCTAAGAAAGCTACTATCCAAGTTTCATGCCATTTGGAGTTTATTTGGCCCACTTTTGTCATTTATCCTTATTAATCTTGCCTGCAACAAACCAAGGGCAAAACAGACATTTCACACTTCCACATCCTACCAATCATATAGATCTACTCAAAAGGAGTCTAACGCAACTGAGTTTGTCCATTTTGGATTTTTCTGTGATTTTATATGATTATCCAAAGTTCAAAACCGAAATAATACATATTAACCCTAGATCCGGGACCTATACGTAATTAACCATAACCTCCAGGGGCTAGACTGCTAGATTCGTAAGACTCACTGCACAGCGTATGGACTTAAACATAATTACACGAAACAGCAGGGGCTAAATCGCAAATCCACCTTTTTCTTCTTCTTCCTCGGGCAGGCAGAGGGAGACGGGGCGCGGGGAGGGAACGGCGGGGCTGCGCCGGCGGCGTGGCGGCCGGTCTTGAAGCCGACCGGGTCCGGGGCAGTGTTCCCGGCTACGGGGATTCTTCTCCCCTAGATCTCATTGCGCGGGGAGGCTCGTACGAGCGGCGCGGGGTGGTGAACCGGGGCGGTGGTGGCGTGCACGGGCGCGGCGGCGGCGGCGCGATTCCGGCGGCCTAGGCGATGGGGGAGGCCATGGTAGGGCCCTTGAGCAGCGCGAGGACAAGGGGAATCCGGCGGCGGCGGAGTGGGGGTGCGGGAATGGCCCTAGGGTGGGGCTCCACGACGAGCCCGTGGGTGGCGCGGGTGCACGCGGGCGGCGCGCGCGGGGAGAGGTGGAGGAGGCGATGGTGGCGGCGGTATCTAGCGCGTTGGGTGCGCGACGCCGAGGCGGAGCTGGCGGTGGGGGTCTGGAGGCGCGAGGCGGTCGGCGATGGCCATGCGCGGTGGTGAACCGAGCTTGAACCGGAGCGGCGTCGGCGCGGCGAGGACGTCGCGGCGGCGTCGATCTCCGCGGTGGAGGGCTCAACGGCGACGAGACTAGGCGGGGAAGGAGCGCGGTGGAGTGGCGGTTGCGGTGGTGGTGGTCTCGGGGCGAGAGGCGGCCGGGAGACGGCGGCGCGAGCTCGAGCTTCGGCTCGGGCCGGCAATGGCGACGCGGCGCGGCGAGAGCGGGGAAACAGGATGGAGAGGCACGGGGACGGGCGAGAGGGGTATGGTTAGGGCGCGGGGTGACTCCTCCTCCTCTTGACGCGCCCGGGGCGCCGGCCGTGGCCTCGCCGTACTTCCTGTACGCCGGCGCGCCACGCGGCCGCGCCCGGTTCGCGCCGTGGACGCGACGCGGATCGCGGGCCCCGCCTGTCAGTGACTCAGAATCCGGGAAAAGGAAAAATGTGTTTTCTAGGCCTCTGTATTTCGCGATTTTGGCTCATCTCTAGGCAGAATTTGGAAAAAGTCCAATTGGAACAAATGTTCTACTCAGAGAGATCTACAAGTTTGTCAAAAGGTTCAACACCAAATTCCAAGTGCAAGTATGATTTAAATTCAAATTTGCTAGCAGCCCTAGTTATGGACAGAAAACCTATATTGCTTTGAAAAATAAAAAGTCCTATTTCCAAGCCTTTTCTCCCAAAATGCCTCTTGAGTGAGTTGTTTAAAATTTCAAATCCTACAACTTTTCCAATTGGAGTTTTGCATGAAAGTGGCTGCAGTCTAGATAAAATTGGAGATTTCTAAATAGGGCTGATTTGAACTGGTTTTCTGTGTTGGTAGAAAATGACTCTAAACTCCATTTAAAAATCAATGTATGATCAAACTCTAGTTACCAAAGTTTTCCCTCAGTAATTTATCTACAAGTTTGGTAATATGACTTCGGTCTGAAACCCAACAGATTTTGAATTATAGACACAATTATGTTCCAAGGTTTATTAAAACAGAAATTTCACTTTGAGTAGAGACTTTCTTGTTTCCAACTCTTGGAGTATCAAATGAAGTGCAATCACTTCCACAATAGATGCATTTGAAAGGTGATAAGTTCAATTTCATTTCCTAGAAAGGGAGAATTTGAAGTTGTATAGTGAAATCGAAAGGAAATTTCAGAATAAATTTAGGGAAAGCAGAAATTATTGACTTAGTGATTCCTCTAACTAGTTCTCATCACTCTCCAAGCCTAATTCAGTCTTAATCCATCATTAGCTTGTGTCTAACTACGTGTTAAGGCTTTTGAGATGCCGGGGGCATCACAAAAAGTGAGGGCAGCCGTGTACGTTTCAAGCAAGGCTTCGAGGGCCATGGCATGCAGGGTGTACAAAAGCACTCTAGTATGTTGCCGTGGTCACCAATTGCAACACACTCTTCACGACCATGCTATGCTGCACGGACTACAAGCCCAAGTTTGTCACAGCATGAGCAAGAATCAGCAACACATGAACACGAACTATTGGAGCAAGGGAGAAATATGCTACCACTTGCACTGCGCGGCAAGCATTTCGCTCGGCCGGGGACTAGCCATTACGGATCTACGAGAGACACAACAATGGGCCGGAGCAACCGATGTACGCGGACGCGCCAGGCATCGGCAGACGACGGCGCCGGAACGGTGGGAGTGGCACGGACCAAGAACGAGCACTGTTGTAGATCCCCTTTTCAACAGTAGCAGGGTGAGATTTGAGCGGCCGGAGTTGCAGTACCTTTCAAATCCGGCATGCGCTCAACAATCGGGGAAGGAGGAGGTGGAAGCAGGCCGTCCACACACCGGCGTCCGTCGCTTTCGCCGCGGCAGCCACGGCAAAGGGGGCGCCGCCGGCCGTTGGGGAAGGGGCGCGCCCCGTGTAGCCCGAGCGGCCGCCGACGGAGCCACCGCCAGATGGAGGGACGGCAATGCGGCTGCGAGGCGCTGTTAGCTGCCGCCGAGGATGCGGGTGTCGGTGCGAGCTCTCCCTACCTCTGCTTGTTCGAACCGAGGGAAGGGAAGGGAGGGCGAGCCCCTAGGAAAAGTCATACCGCGCGTGGGAAGTATATGGGTCAAATTCAGGACGGGCTGCTGGGCCGTCGGGTATTTAATTCGTTGCGGGAGGAGGATGCGGTAGGCGTTGGATTCAGCCTAAGACAGTAGTACAAGTGATTAGAAAGGAGAGGAAAAAGAGACGCAACTGATTCGAAAGATGCATTGTAGTGTTCTCCCATGGGCTCACCGTGCCGGGCTCCGAGTAAGGCTAACTCTAGCGGTTTCTCTATATGAATTTTCTAAAATTAAATGCCGCACTGTTGCACTGTAGACAGAGAGAGGGGTAGTTAAAATAGTGGATAGAGGATAGAGGATGGAAGAATTGTTGGGTTCAGCCTAAGACCATCCCCAATGGAAATATCTATACCCATTATCTATCATATTCATCTACTATTCCACTTATCTCCATTTCTGTATACAGAGCGCTACAGTGTCAAACAGTATATAAATATCCCTTTACACATCCCCATTGGGAGATAGGCTAGCTTCGGATACTGAGTACTAAGCCTGTTTGGTTCATAGGGGCTAAATTTTAGCCCCGTCACATATCAAATGTTTAGACGCTAGTTAAAAGTATTAAATATAGTTTAATTAGAAAACCAATTACACAGATGAGGACTAAACGGCGAGACGAAATTTTTAAGCCTAGTTAATCTATGTTTAGCAAATGTGTTGCTACAGTAACCATTCGTTAATTATGGATTAATTAGGCTTAATAAATTCGTCCCGTCGTTTAGTACTCGTTCGTATAATTAGTTTTATAATTAAATCATATTTAATACTTCTAACTAGCATTGAAACATTCAATGTGACATGAGTTAAAGTTTAGTCTGTGGATCCAAACATCCCTAAAGAGTTGGATGTTGGCCTATACCCACCCCATCGGTACATGCATGTCACCACACCCAAACACAACACATCAAGGAAAGGAAGAGAGGGTAGCGTTGCGTGACTGATCCTTTGCGGTTGCAGCCGTACGTCATGTCACACCACACCTAGCTCTAGCTTCACCGGTCCCATCCACACCGACATGCCATGCCACACCCAATGGGACCATGGCGCTGTTTAGATCAAAAAATTTCTCCCAAATTCTCCTATAAAAAAGAAAATTTCCCATCACATCAAAATGTCAGCACATGCATGGAGTACTAAATGTAGATGAAATAAAAAAATAATTGCACAGTTTAGATATACTTTGCGAGACGAATTTTTTGAGCCTAGTTAGACCATGGTAGGACAATATTTACCACAAACAAACGAAAAGTGCTACAGTGCTTTTCAGTTCAGAACCGTGCCAGTTTTCAAGGATCTAAACACACCCCATCTATGACGACCACCAAAACCAGCAAACAAGATTTCCTACCAAAATGAGAATGTGAAGACCGAAGGGGAGTCGTACGTACTGGGATTAAAGTCATCATTTTTGTCAAAGGCTGTGTTTAGATCCAAAAAGTGGAGGCGAAAAATAGGCGAAATCTGCCAAAATTTGGCCAAAAACATCGCATCCGACACTGTAGCGCACTGTAGCACATTTCGTTTGTTTGTGGTAAATATTGTCCTACTATGGTCTAACTAGCCTCAAAAGATTCGTCTCGCAAAGTACATCTAAACTGTACAATTATTTTTTGATTTCATCTACGTTTAGTACTTCATGCATGTGCCGGTATTTTTGATGTGATGGAAAATCTTCTTTTTGCATAGTAAAATTTAGGAGGAAGTTTGGATCTAAACACAGCCAAACTTGGCCCCCTGCTGCTGCACTGCATCCCTGCACGGCAGCAGGGTTTCACACGCATGCACACGGCCAAGTCGTTTGCAGCCGACAACCGTCTCTGTTATGCTCTCCCTCTCATAATTACATTATGATATTTCACCTAGCTCTCTTAACTATGATGTTATGATTGAAGAAGAGCGAAAGCATCAACAACTCCCCACTCTCCCCACCAAGGAGAAAATCAAACGAGGCTTGAACGGAAAGCTAGCTAGGCAACATGCACACATGTCACTCTATCCTTTCAAAACCCAAAACTCCAAAAGGTATATGCAACCACTGCAACAGCGCAACATGCATGTTTACATACGGGGATATATCCGGTGCCCTTACATAGATACAGTTAGCCCTTACTTTAATAATTAATCAAGGCATGCTGCATAAGCATAATTAACTAACCAGCCATATATACCTCTAGTTACCTCTCCATGATACTATACGTGGATCTTTGTCACCCTTTCCACCTTCTATATACCCCTTCTTCTATCTTTTGCTATATACCCTCTCAGCTTCTCTCTAAAAGCTCTATGCTGCCTTTGGCGGGGCTTATTCACCAGCTCTCCTCCCGTGAAGCCGGTGGAAGCTTCCACCGGAGCCGTTTCTGTACCGGGAACCGAAGCCCTAAAAAGGTGGCTTCTACCGGTTTCTCCACCGGAGGAGACAGAGTCAGAGCCGTTTTGCAAACAATTTCCAAAACGGCTCCGACTTCTACCGAGGAGACAAAAACCGGAGAAGTCAGAGCCAGAGCCGTTTTCAGAGAAACCGGAGCCCTGCCACCTGGACCTCCTGGTAGGCTGGTACTGGTACTGCTTCACGGCTTCGTCTTCTGGCGCTGGCTCTCGAGGCCGATGGAGTTGTGCTGCCGGGACGGCCCGGACGGCGGCACCGGCCTCCTGGGCAAGAAGCCGAAGAAGTTGTTGGGTGCTCCACCCTCCAGCAACGGCCGGCTCCTGAACGGCTGCAGCTGCAAGCCGCCTCTCGACGAGGAAGCCTGGCAGCAGCCTGTTGCTGACAGGAGAAGCAAGAGGAGCAAGAACCAGGAAAGGAGCTGCAATAATAGAACCCTCCTCCTGCTGATGCTTCTTATCTGCCAACAGCACCAGCACCACCCCATGCGCAGCTGAGAAGATCGAGCAATGGAGCTGATGATCGACGGCAAGTGTGAAAGGAGTTGAGACGATGAGCGAGCGAGTGAGATGATGAAGAGGGATTGGTGGTGGGTGGGTGCAAATGGGGGAGGATAGACTGGGAGGAGGAGGCGGCGATGAAGAGATATAGCTATACACGAGGAGCAAGTGCAGTTGCGCAGAGAGAATGTGGTTTTATGGCCTGTTTCTGCTATATGGACAATATATAGGGAGTAGTCATTGAATTAAAGTGAAGGTGTACGTATTGGACTACTGTAGGAGCATGGACTTGCTTCACCGCCCAAAACGCTGGACAAATCAATCAGAAAAATGCTCCACTCCACAGTCCACAACACCACATGCATGTGCATGGCGTCACTTTTCCAGCCCGTTCTTGCCATAAATTTCTACTGGTACTATATAAGTGTCTCATGTGCGTGGAAACTGCACTAGTCCTGCTACCTGCAAGTAGCCTAGTACAGTACCCTGTTTCTCTTTTTGACGTCTCATCTGGACACTGGATAATAAGTCTTGAACTACTCGAACACACAAAACAAATTCACTAAGGTATTCACTAATACACCTTAGGCTGTCTCGATTGAGACACCTCAAAATGAGGAACAACACATTGTTTCGCACTGTAGATGATGTGACGTATAGAGTATAATGAGGTTTAAGGAAATGGGATAAGGAGTCTCATTGGAGATGGCCTTATTAAGTCCATATCTACCGGTTGCCTCAATGGATGTTCAAAACGTTGTTCTGTCAGTCTTAAACTACTCGAATCCCACAAAACAAATTCACCAATAAACCTTATTAAGCCCATCTCTACCAATGGATGCTCAAGACACTATTCTGGGACCGTAAACAGAGTTGAGTTTGACATTTGAGGAATGGAATGAGCATGCTGCTGGAGATGGCCTAATGTTATCAATTGTGGATCTTCTAGCTGAAATGAAATGCTTAGAGTAATTGTTCTATCTAAAATAAGGCTTTTATTGATTCGACAGTTTTTGGCTACCAATTGCTCAATGAAGAATTGTTGTTTTGATGTTGGTGGGTATAAACAACCCGTTGGTACACAAAATCAACATGGGCATGTGTTCCTCTATCATGGTATGTTTTTAATGGACTCGTGTTCTCAGTAAGCATAGGTTTGGCCAAGGGGTACCCAACAAATTTGTTCCCAATGTCATCTCAACTAGGGATGCCATCTCAACTAGGGAGACATGTCTTCATAATACACTATCTTCCCTCTTCCATACATTGCCTACCCCTAAAAAATTGCTGTGCCTCCAACCCTAGGGGATTTGCGACCTATCTTCTGAACTTTTCATTAAAAAAAGGTTGCGATATTAAAAATGAACATGAAAATAAAGTTCATTCGAGTCAATAGCATTTGTTAAGATCAACATACAATAAATTTCACCTCTGAATGAATGACTATGTTCTCCATCTTCTTGCCACCAAGACCATCAGTTAGGGATAATTTGCTCCTTAGGCCGCTTCCTCCCATTGCCCTTTCCTCCCAAAAACCTTTTTCAAAGCCCATGAGTCAAAACATCTCTCTCTAAAGAACAACCAACCCTAACAATGGTTATAGCAGTGTTCACCTAGGAAACTTAATCTTATGCCATCCACTGGTGATGCAAAGGTTCTAGACCCGACGGTACATAAAGGTTGATTATGAGACAAACATCAAAGATGTCCTCTTACAAGTCCGACACTATTGGTGGATGGCCTAGATCATCCACTCATCCCATTTAAAAACAAATTAGCTAACAGGGACCTCTTTGTAATCATTAACCCTATGGAAATAACGTAAACAACCACCCCTACGAATGGAAATGGATTTGGTGCGCTCTCTCCCTCCCTCCCCCCATCCCTCCCTCATCTCTTTCTCTCTATTCAAATTTTCTCTCTCCAATATGCAGCGACTGAACAACTTATGTGCCGAGTGTTGAAAACTCCTCAATTCAGCAAATGTGACTATAATTTGAAAGAAAGAACATGTGTCAGCATGGGACTTCATGCATATTGTTTTGATGCATTGTGTGGGAAAAATGAACAAAATCCTAGCAAAACTCGTTGCACCACATGTGCCCAACCTCATCTCATGCATGAAGCTATAAAGCAGATTCACCAATAGTATATACAAGGTGCCATCAATCATCTTCACCAGGCAAAATGCTCATTCTAAAACTAGGGAAAAGGCATTCTCTACCAAAAATAGCATTGACAATGGGCATCGTACAAGGTCAAAGAAGGATAGATGGCTAGATGGGCTGTTACCATGGGAGATTGCCGAGATTATTGTGGCTGCATTTGTTGACGCATTACGATGCGATATGGTACAATACTGCTAGCTTAGGTATCATATCACAATGTACTTGTCGCGTCAAATAAATGGCGACTGTCTTGGTGGAAAAATCACAAGGCAGCAGTGGTCTTAAGGGAGCAAATAGACGTGCTGCAATTTGATTTTCTTCCTTTAATTGGTAAGGCGCGGATATACTTCTCGGTGGATTTAATGGCACTAATTTAATACCATAAATTAAGTGATTTCTTGAGTGTTGCTGCGGGATTAAAAAAAACTAATTTTTAGATAAATTTTTGAGGAAGAAATGAGTATTAAATTGATTCATCGATTCTACATTTTCAAAAAAATACATAGTTGAAGGGGAAAAGGATGTATCGCATTTACACCATCTTGTTGGTGGCTACGGTGGCATTTTAATTGAAAAATGTCCACTGTAAGCTAAATTAAATTATGTCTTTTATATTATTGAGTACACGCTAATGGGAGAAGCTGAAGAACAAAGCTAAAAAAAACTTTTTTTTCATATGAATACTTTAAATTGATGCTAGTGGATGATGATGTAGCGCAATATAGATGTAGCTTTAGACTTGAGTGGTCTTCATCTATATAGATATATAGGATATGAGCACTCCTCGCTAATATTGCCACCCCTGCTCCACCACCCACCGCATATGGCATATGTCCGTCATGGAGGCAGGTGCCTCTTGCCTCCCCACCCACACACATCGCCGCCACCGCCATTGCTGATCTCCCATTGGAGATCTCGGTGACGAGGGAGGGGGCAGGGAAGCCCTATGATGGCGAGCTCGTCTCCTGACGGTGGGTCATATAGGGCATGGGCCGCAGGGGATTGCATGCTTCCGCACTAATGCGACCTCTCTTGTGCACGACAGTGTTTATGTGTAAAAAGAAGCGAAGAGGGTGCTGAATTTGTTGACTGTACGTGACAGTTTGTGGAATTGTACGTGCATGTGAACAATACCCTGCCTAAGTCCGACAATTACACCGCCAGCAATCTCCTCCTCTAGACAATAATCATGGAAACTACAGCATAAACTACTCCCTGGCCCGTACTTGGTGCCTTGGTGGTGGTACAGGAACTGATCATGACTGCTTATGTAGGTGCAACTACAGATCGACATGCAGAGGCGCTGGAAATAAAAGCTGTGGTCATCAACTAGCTATATAGTCATGGCCGGCTACCCGCATACAGTTGGAGACTTGATCGAGTACCGCCCAGTGCCCATGGCCGGTGCGGTGCGGTCGCGTGGGGCTCGCGATGCTGACCGCATTGATGAGATAGGGGACCTGATGCAACTATGCAAGCGAGAAGAAACCGCAGCGAATTGAAGGGCAATGCCATGAGATTTATGGAAGACAAGATTCATGGCTGATTGGCCGGGAGAAAATCAAGGAGTGCGACGACGACGCCCCTGGAGATCTGCTTACGATTGGGCAGGTGATCGAGGGCACCAAACCGCATGCGTAATAACCGTTTCTGCAAACAGCGATGTCCCCCATCGGCGGCGAGAAACTAGTGCCCTGTGACTGTCTCTCGGCGTGCTTAATTTCCTGCTAACGCCAACTGATGCAGTATGTGATCAACAGCAGGCGCCAAGAGTCCAAGCTGGAGAGTATTACTGATACTACTATTAGTTAGCTCTGCAGTTCGTTCTGTTTTCTTTCTTTCTTTTTTGCTTGCATTGTCCTCTCCATGGGATGCATATGACTTTAATTTAATGGATGGATCGAAGAAGAAGAAGCTATGCTTCTAACTGCTGAGTGGACCAATATACTAGTATTTGCTCACAGGAGGGCTCATAAAATGGAATAGAACACAAAAAGGAATGCTGATAATTGACCACTGCTGCACAGAATTAATACATCCTGTAGACACCTCTCCGACTCTCCCGCTTCCAATAAATATATGAATTCAATAACTGTGCTCTTTATTGATAAAAGTGAGCAGCCGCTAGCTATTACTGAATTTGTGAACAAAAACATGCATACGGTGCGCTTTTACCGACATCCATTGGGTACACAAATTTGCTTCAGCAAGGAGGAAGCTCGAGGATCAGATACAGTTGAAGCCAAAGGGCAATGGGGCGCGCGTGTGTCAACAGAATAGCAGGCCAAAGGAACAAGAACAACCAATGGCAGACAGTAAATGAGATAGAGTAATAGTGAAGACTGAAGAGACACATGATATAAGTATAAGAGCAAGTATAATAAGGGGCTTAGAGCCCGCCTATGTAGCACTTTTGCTTACGTGGAGGTAAGAGAGATGAAAAAATAGAAGAGGTGGACTCTTATTCAAAGGCCAGCTCTACACGGACTTCTAGACAAGATGAGAGAGAGGATGTTAAGTCAAGAGATAAGCTTAAAGCCCACCTTATTATATGATTATGAGATGGCTCTAAGTAACATAGCAACAACTTAGAACCCATGGTAGGTTCTTATTATTAGCCTTGCTCTAAGCAATTTGTTAGGCAATGTAAATCCTACATGAAAAGACAAACAAATCAAAGGCCCAGGAAGGTTTACTCCCCAGGGTGGAGAGAGATGCAATGCCTACTGCCTTAGGCTAAATCTAAAGGCTCTCTCAAATGGCTCCCCTAAAATTAAATGTACCATTGTTCTGCACTGTACACAGAGAGAAGGGTAGTTGAAATAGTGATAGGGAATGGAGGAATGGAGAACCGCTGGGTTCATGTGTTGTAAATGATCGTACAAATATCTAGTGAACAATGGCCCACTTTACAACTGAGTTCATGTGTTGTGTAAATTCCTCTTTTCATTGCGAAACACATATGCATACCAAGAATGTAAGTACATGAATGTAATCGTTATAGATGTATTTAATAGGTATAGAAGTTAGTGATTTACAAACATACATAGATCTATTTTGGTTTTTATTGTTTTATAATAGCATATGTCGGTAATTTAGATGCTTATTTGGTTATTTCAGTTCATCTTTAGTAATAATTACATGTGGGTAATATAGATATGAAATTAAGGGCTTATTTTAGATTATTTATCGTAATAACAAATGCGGTAATTCAGAAATGAATTTATGAGGCCATTTTAGATTATCTATCAGAACAAAAATGCTGATAATTTAGATAACAATTCAGAGGGTTATTTCAGATTCAGAAATTTTTTTGTTACTTTAAGAGGCAGGAGTGGGTGATTATTCAGAAAACAGAACAGATGTAATAGTTTTTTTAGTCTGCTAAATTGATGTTTGTTTGTTTCTAATTATTATAAGAATGTTTATTATTTATTTTTCAGTGTATTTTGTGAGGATTAATGTGTAGGCTTCAAAATGACTATTTATTATAATAGTAAAAAAAGAGTGTATCGGGCGTGAAAATCTAACCGTCTGAAAAGTTCCCTAAGGCCTCTCTTTGCATTGTGGGAAAAATTCCTGAATTTTTCCGATAAATATTTTAAAATTTTTCTTATGATTATATAGAATGAAGTGAATAGCGGGACTTTTCTTTGCACCTTGGATCTGTCAAGACAAACGGTTTCTAAAGGAATGTGCTATGCTTTTCTTTTCTTTTTTCTGCTATGAATTTTTTTGAGAATTACATTTTTTTTATGTTACGTTTGATGCCTACTGAATGAAAAAAAAATGTTGGATAAATGGATATAACACTCTACCATTGTCTGTACAAATAGAATGGTTCATGCAAAATGTGATGATGGGAATCCAACAACCCCTAACTTAGCAGACTAAAAAAATACGGTGCTATTGGCTGGAAAAACCCGAGCTGAATCACAAGAAAATTAGCAAAAAGCAAAAAAGGTAGTCAGAGACTGTCAATGCATCAACTAGGTGTTGGAATGCATTTCAACACCTGAATTTTTTGTCATTGAATCTTAGATGGATGGTTAAGATTACCAGTGTACATACACTGTAATTGCAGTATATGTACACTGTAGTTACAGTGTAACTACAGTGTAACTCCCCATCTATCCCCATCCACCCAAGCGCCCACCCCCGAGCTCGTTACCGCCCTTCCTCCCGCCGCGCCGCCACCGCCGTGCGGGTGCTCCCCTCCACCTCCGGCCCTCCGCCGCCGCAGCGCGCCTCCTTCCCTCCGCCTCCGGCCCGCCGCCCGCCGCCGCGCGGGTCCTCCCCTCCGCCTCCAGCCTGCCGCCGCGCACCTTCACGCCCTCGCCGCCGCCAGCGTGCGCCCTCGGCCGCTGCCGGGGAGGAGGCAGCCGGGTGATGGAATTGCTTCCATCACCCGGTTGTTCTATAGCTTATCTCTTTTTAAGCTATGACATTGCATAATGCTTGATTATGTGGTATGCATGAACTTCGAGAGTTTTAGACTAGGGGATTAGGGGGAATAAAAGCACTTTCTGGGAGAGGGGTTGATTGGGATCAAGTCGGACGATCTTTTGGGTCAAATTGCGCATCATAGCAGCAGCACAGCATCGAGTTAACTTTTATTAAGCTACTGCCTGTGGCTGCTCTTTGGGAGACAAAGGAGAGTTTTTTTTTTTTTTTTGATAAAATGCAAAGGAGAGTTGGACCAAAGCGTTGGGTGCGGCCAGCTCCTCAACCAAAAGTGCACTAACACCATCACAATACTTTTCCTCTTTCAATGTCTGCGATAAAGTGGCTCAAGTTGCCCGTGATTTCACTCAAAGGGACCTGCGCAAAAAAATGATGCTTGTGCATGTTGGTTAATTAATTAGCAAGCATGGGGTAGCCCTGTTTGTAGCGCCACTGAGGAAACGATAGGCATCTTTTCATTTGCATGATGGAACAGAGGTCCATGATTTGACTGACACAATGATGATTATGCAGATCTTTTACGTTCTAGGAAAAGCATTATCTGGATTTAAAAAAACTTTCTACCATGCGGTGTTCTCTCTTCCAGTCTAGATGCGGATCGGATCCTATGTTAAAGGGGATTTTATCCATTTTATCCATGACTTAGAGCTAAGAATATAAAATAATTGCTCCATGATTTTAGACAGTTATCAATTAAAAAATTCAAAATATCACAAAAATTAGCAGGAGTATACTTAATTGTTTGGTTGTTTAGGGTCATATATCCTTTTCCTGTACTTAGATATCTTGATACGCTGTAAAATTTCTCCTTTTTAAATGCTGAAATGTGTTCTAAAAAGATTAAATTAACAGAAGTACTGAGTTGCCAAGTGGGATACTTGTGTCATCCGAAATATGAAGGAGGTTTAGGTAATATGAATAATTGATCATTGGACTCAAAACAAAGCCTTCTTAGTAAATAGTTATTTAAACCTTTTGGCAAAGAAGGAATGTAGTAGATCTTGCTTAGAAATAAACTTGTAAGTTCAAAATATACGTGACGTGTCCAAATTAAGTGTAATGGCTTTTTTTAAAATGTAGTTTGCGGTAGGGGAAGTTGCCGGAACACAGTACTTGACACCTTGTGCGGCGTTCAATTGCAAAGAAGTTGCTGCAACACAGTACTTGCCACCCCGCCGCACCCGCTAAAAGAACAGGGCGAGTCAAAGAAGATTTTTGAGATATCACATTTTCAATATAAGAGATGGTTCACAAACCAGAATACCAAATTATGGGAGCACACATGGGAGCGAGGGCTCTACACCTTTTAAAATACAATTGGAACTTTTGAAGCATATATAATATTTTCCCTTACCCGTCTACGGTCTACTTCTATGGCAGGGTTCTGAACCATCGGCCACTAAAATCTAAATGTTTCTTTTTGAAGACCTTTAGTCAAGGATAAACTGGCTGCATGATACAATCCAATAGCTAAACTCATAGTTCGAAATATTCATTCTATTGGCATGGCTCAGTAGGCAAAGAAACAAAAAAAAATGAAAAGACGGACTAAAAGAGAACTATCTAATGTTCATCCTTCTAGTGAGGGACAATTTTACTTAGGACCCACAGGTGTTTTTTCAGTATGGTTTATGTATCAATATTTAATGAATCAAACCACTCGTTCTCTCATAAGTCCGCTTGGGAGTTGAAGCTCTCTCTAAAAAAAATATTTTTCCTTTGGCATCTTAAACAGGAGTAATTTGAATAAAAGATAAGGTAGCTAAAAGGAATTGGTCTAGGAGTCAAACATGTTAATTCTGAGATTGCAATGAAATAGTTAAGCACCTCTTTTTTTTTAATTGACAACATGTTAAGTTTATTTGGAGAATTATATTGTTCATACAGCTACTAGGTTAATCCCACTTTTATTCTTTTTTTTATATGCTTAGGAGTTGGTTACCATGCATAGGGAAGAAGGAAAGATATTTGATCTTTGTTGAGGGCGCAGCCCTATTTTGACAATCATAACTAAATTGGTTTTAAGAAAATAAAAAGGGCATGCCTTCTTTATGTAGGCTAGAGCCAGCGAAATATATTGGCTACATTTCTATAAGCAGTGTTGCAGCGTGAAGGTGCAATGGGCATTGGAGATTATTGTTTTGGATATATTTTAATATTTGCCAGAAGTGTACGGAAAACCAATACAAAGACTTTGCTTTCTGTGTTGTCTATCCCTTTTTGTGATTAGCACATTGGCAGAAACCTTTACGTGGGAGGATTGGTTGTGTGTGTGGTAGTAGAGGCTAAACCCATTTTCCTTTTTAGAAAACCGTCGTGCACCCACACGCATAGACGCACTCATGTATTGCCAGCCGAGTAGTCACGATAAAAGACGATAGAAAATTAAATGCAAGTATGGCCGTGTCACTGGGAAGCAAAGTTATTTTGGCGCACGCATTCAGCTTTGTTTCACAATACATGACCACTGAAACAGCTTGCGATGCTCTCCCTGGCTAGCAGAATACCGCTGGAGAATACGTTCACCGGCCCTCTCTTCCCATTTTTGTAGGGGTGCAAGTGGTGTGGATAATTATCCGATCCGATCCGATCCGAATCCTAATTATGCGGATATGGAGAAGGAGTTTTTATATCCATGCGGATATGGATAATCCGAATCCGATTTACACGTGGATGCGGAGTAGGATATGGTATCACGAAAATCCGACGGATATGGAGTATCCGATATTTAAATGCGGATTATCCGATGATTATAATAGGATAATCCGATTAGTTTGACAAGTACATAAGAGTCAACGATGATTGATTAGTGCTAAAAATACCGTCACTATTATTTTTTGTTACTGATATTTAAACTATGATGTGAACAGTTATACTTTAGCATATAACTTGTTGATCATTGTAAAAAAAAAACTATATGTAACATGTATTATCCGATATTTTTAAATCCGCATCCGCTCCGACACCGATCCGATTCCGCACCATTTCCGATATCCGAAAAAATCCGTATCCATATCCGTAACCGAGTAATATCCGCTACGCTCCGAATCCGACAAAAGAAATAGGATTAGGATATGGAAAAGGCATTATCCGCTCCGATCCGATCCGTTTGCATCCCTACATTTTTGTAAGCTTGGTCTCGGTTGGGTGCCTTGACTAGAATGGCAGATCAATAATGCCAATGCGAGAGAGTGGTATGGACTTGAACGGAACGCCCACTCCCGGCTCGGACGGGAATCACAAGGAAACCACGACCCCGACAGTTGGAGCAATCGATGGAGACGGACGCATGTGTGGGCCTGCAGTAAAACAAACAGATTCGACTGCATGTAGATGCAGATGCAGGTCTCGCCATGCATTCACACCGACGTTGATGTTTTACCGGTGGCGTCTATGGAAATGTCTGAAACAAAACATTGTTTTGTATTGTGTGTAACGTAGATAGAAAGGAGCTTGGAATATATATAGACCACACCGACGTTGTTGTTTTAGGCTGCTTTTATCGGTGGTGTTTATTCAAGTGTCCAAAATATTATTTTGCATTGTGTGTGCATTGTAGATAGAAAAGAGTTTGGAATATAGACAATTGGATTAGTATTTTCGTGAGAATGGCCTTATGATAGAACTATGCGGCTGCGGTCATCGGATCGACCGAGTGAGTGATGATGCTGATTCCAGTGCCACCAACTTTGAACTTCACGTGGAACTGGATTGGATATATACGGATACTGACGGATATAATTATTTGTTTTTCGGATTCAGTTCGAATACGGATTGTGTCAAAATGCACCGGATATTGATATATACCCCACATATATATTAATATTTAATTTTTGGTCTTTAGATACTGATACGAATCGGATATTAACGATTTGGATTCAGATATTGGACTTCCCATTTAATCTCTAAACTTTTTTGGATGAATTATTCGGTGAATAATAGCCATCCCGCTTCCATCTCTATTCATTTCGAATACAATATTGCTACGACCTAGATTTTTTTTTTCTCCGCTAGACACTCCGAGAGTGTTTGTGTGCTGATCACTGTCACAGGAGTGCAAGTGCTAGGGGCGCGATTGGTTGCCTGGGTCAGCGCTGGCCAGGCCCTCCACGTGCAACAGCCGCGCGTTTGGTTGCCTGGCTGAAGGCTTGAGCCAGGCCTCTACGGAACCCGAGGCGCCCTTGAGCCAGATCCGATGGATACGAGAATTTTGGTCACACCGGCGCAGCCTGGGGTGGATGTGCACGCGGACACGCAAACCGATAAACTAGTTTAGGTTATATCTCTTAATTAAAATATCTAATCGCATAACTAATTGTATATTGATGTTGTTGACATTTTTACGAACAAAACTAGACCAAACTTGAATATATATTTCAACAAAAATATTTTTTTTATTTTTCCATACTTATAAATCTTCTTTTTAATAACCGTAACCAAACGACTTTTTCCATGGGGCAAACTTGGAGGCATGCTTGGAGCCTGGCTACTCAAGGCCTGGTTCCTTGGTGCGATACAGGCTGAGACAGCCAGGCAACCCATCAGCCCCTACGGAATTCAACTCGGTACCGCAGCGGAATAAATGCAAGGGAGACAAACGGGACGAGCTGATGCCAAAGAGACGTGGGGTGGGACTGTGGGAGGGACAGGGCTGACCGGAGACGCTAGCGACGTGCACGGTCGGTCTGTTCGGTGCCTACGTGGACGGAGGAGGCTGGAATCTGCAAAATCCGGCGAAATCTTTGTGCTTTCTCCGGTGATATCATCGTATCAGTTTTTGTTCCCGGATGGAGCAGAATATCGCTGGAGTAATTTAGGACCGGTCAAAGCTGTTCTGCCTTGTAATTTACTAGTTGTATTATAGCATAGATAAGTACGCTGCATCAGCAATCACCGGCCCAACGACCCACAGCTGGTGCGTATTTATTTGGACAGTCAAAGAAGCAAGCTGGAAGAGGAGGAAGAAGGCGATTTTGTATCAGTTTTCAAGTATTGAAAATAGTATCATCGTCGATCTAATTTGGAGGTGGGGTAGGGAATTATTTGGGCAGTCCAGCACATGCCGCCCTAACAAGAACAATACTCCGTCAATACTAGTAGGAGTATAAATGTATAATCTTAGCTGGCCTGTACTGTGCATCGTCAAATTCTTCTCTTTTGCAACGTGAGCTCGTTGTGCACAATTCTGTACTCCTCCGTCTATTGTAAGGTGTTCTAATCTTTTTTTTATCCGTCTACATCCACATGAATGTTGACGAATCTAACACATATTGAACATACATGCATCGAGGACCAGCAAGTGCATCCGTACCGTCTACAGTGCATAATTATTGTATTTTCACTCTGTGTACAGTGCGCAAACAGCGTTTTCCACACCCATTTCCACTCCCTGGTGACCATGGTCTTACAATTTAGAACAGAGGATGCGTGTGCATGGTGTTTACTATTTTTTTAAATGCGCCCAAAAGACAACATTTACATTTACATAAATCACTTTCGGTTTTGATCGTTCTTTTACGTGCTAGTGTCGAGGGGGCTGAAGGTGACAATATTCATGTCGGCAAGCCAAATTCGTCGGCATTGATACGCGGGCATGTCTTACTATAACTCTATGAGGATAGAGAAAATTCCCTATCTGACATAGGAAGAAGACCACATGTCCTGTCATTAGAAATGTTTTTTCATACCATATCCGCCATCCACTTAAAGTAGCAATAGTGGCAAATAGGGCATGAAAAAAATTTGAGTGGCATTAAAGGACATTTGTTTTTTTTCAATAGTAGATAAGGATTTTTTTCATCAGGGTATATCATCACCGCTTGAACTTATCCGCAACATGATCAACAGAGAAAATGAGTAAAACCAGAAATAGATTATAAAACCTAAAAAAG
The DNA here is from genome assembly GCA_022530915.1 of Paspalum notatum. Taxonomy (NCBI): domain Eukaryota; kingdom Viridiplantae; phylum Streptophyta; class Magnoliopsida; order Poales; family Poaceae; genus Paspalum; species Paspalum notatum. Next base: position 31,754,559 of record CM039689.1, read on the forward strand.
AAACTCTTTGTACTGCTTAGGCTATCTCCATAGGTTATGCTAAAAGAATCTTTATTTTGCACGGCACCTCTTATACATGTATGTCCATGTCAGTATATACACATTTATGGCCTACTAAACTGTCTAATTGTCCTCACAAAACACTTGCACAACCTTATGCACAAACTGCTATGGATAATCTTATCCAGTTGTGTTAAAAAAACAAATTGTTGCGGAGCTTTTTTTTTACATATTAAGCATGTTTTCAGTTAAAATGAGAATAGTTTTTACATACACGTAGAAGAGACAGAGAGAAAAGAATAGAGTGAGCCAATATTACAACATAGAAAAGAAACTAGTCCACCATCTCATTCTCATGCCCTTGCATGGGTTAGGGTTGTTGGAAGAATATGTGTTAGAAGCTGGAAAATAAATTTTAATTACTAGATATTGATAATTTGAAAATATATATGGACTATTCTTAGTTATTTAATTTTTTCCATGTAATAACAAATATATAGGTAGTTTATTTACATGTTTGAAAATCTTAGCTTATGTTAGTAGAGTAGAGGTGGGTAATTATTATATAAACTTAAGTGATTATTTGTGTTATCTACTATAATTATATATAAATTTACAGCATCATTTTATCATCTAACATAATAGCAAATGTTATGGTAAATAGATGAAAATTGAGGAGGTTACTTTGTATTATTGTGCATAAGATGAATTATACTATATTAGAAGGTTATTTTATATTAGCATGTATAAGACAAAATATACGTGAATTTAGGGCTACTTTTTTGTTGTTTTTCAATACCAAAGTTAGGATCATGGCACATTGTGATCGTTATTATTGTCGTACCAGCGGGAGTGGGGTTATCGCTTCCATCCAACAGTAGGATCACCGTCAGTGCAACGCCCTCGCCAACCAATCAGAAACACCATTTTATCAAAAAAAATCAGAAACACCATCACCATCGCATGAAGTCCAATCAATCAACTATATTCAAACTTCAAACTACGTTCTAAGGCTGTCTGCACCCGACGACTGAAAAACGAATGCAGTTGTGTTTCCAGTCGTCAAGGCCTGCAGCGGGCGACTCCATCGCCGACTACACCGGTCCCTAGAACCCCTTCAACTCTACATCCAGCGCCTTCTCTCTCCAACTCCATCTTCTTCTCTCTCCTTCTCTCTCATACACGTGGCCAACGGCCTCCTTCTCCTGCCGTGGGACAAGGCGCAGCCGCCGGGTGAGGACGGGGTGCGGGGAGCGGCCGGCTGAAGAGGAAGAGCAAGAGGTGGAGGCAGCGCGAGGGCCGGCGACGAGGCGGCGCGAGGGCCAGCGACGAGGGGCTTCGCGGGCGAGGTGGAGGAGCCTGGATCCATGGCCTGCACGACAAGCTTCGCCAGCGGGGAACAAGGACGATGAGGCGGAGATGGCAGTGTCGGCGGAGAGGAGGGAGAGGGAGATGGATGAGCCGGATCCGGCCGGAGCGGAGGAGCCGCGCCGGGGCTTGAGGCCGATGGGGAGAGGCGGAGGAGACGGTCGGCGGACGGCAAGGCGGCGGCGCACCGGATTCGTGCAGACGAGGCGCCGTCCCCCGGATTCGTGTGCCGGCAGGGAGGAAGAGGAGGGGGAGACGACCGGCCACCTCCTCGCTCTAGATCTGGGCCATGGCGAGGAGGCGCGCCGATGGGGACGAAGAGGCACGGGGCATAGTGGCGGAGGCCGGTGGCGGGCGAGGAGGAGGCGCGGGACATGGCGACGGAGGCCGGCGGCGGGCGAGGAGGAGGCGCGGGGCATGGCGACGGCGAACGCTCCTGGGGATGCGGTGGAGGACTGGAGGAGAAGGGGCAGCGGGGGCGGTTGGGTGGAGCCGGACCAAGATAAAAGAAAAGAGAAAATAATAAAAAAAGGGTGGTAGTTAGTATAGAGTTGGAGATATAGAGTCATAAGAGCGTAGAAGATTATTGACTGTATTTCAAATTCGTGATAACTAAGACAAATATTTCTTTTAGAGTTGAGATATAGGGTTATACGAGTGTAGACAACCTAAGTCTGTTCTCAATGGGTTCCCTAAAAAGATTCCTCAAAACACCGTAGCGACACTGTTTGACACTATTTTGTATTTTTCTGCATTGTAGCTGATATTTGACACTATTTTATATTTTTCTGCAATGTACCTAATGTGGAGGGGGATTTAAGGAAATGGGAGAAAAAGTGTTATCGGAGATAGCCTAGCGTTATTTTCGCCTAATGACCGTACAAACGATCTGCTGCCGTCTTAGACCGACGCCAGCAGCTAAGGTATACTCCTCCTCCATCCACTATTCCACCTACCCCTCTCTCTGTAAACAGTGTCGCTACAGTGTCGTTTTGTACTATACCCGGCCTTTTACCTCAACCGCTGGAGTTAGCCTTACCGTCCAGCCGAAACCTTCGCCCGTGTAAGGCCATGTTTAGATCAAAAACTTCTTCCAAATTTTACTATGCAAAAAGAAGATTTCCCATCACATCAAAATGTCGGCACATGTATGGAGTACTAAATGTAGATGAAATAAAAAATAATTGCACAGTTTAGATGTAATTTGCGAGACGAATCTTTTGAGTCTAGTTAGATCATGGTAGGACAATATTTATCATAAAAAAATAAAAAATGGTACAGTACTTTTTAGTTTAGAACCATGCCAGTTTTCAGATATCTAAACACACCCTGAAAAGAGTTTCCCTGCGACGACAAGACAACGGCGGGCGTTGCGTTGCGTCGCGGACGTGGACGCGTACAGTATCGCGACCGCGACGGCTTTGACCACTGACCGGGGGCCACGCCCAGAATAATTCCAAGCGAGAGGAGGAGGGTGCAATTTCTTGTTTTTCTTGGCAGTGGAGGACCGGAGGCAAGGGACGAAAAAAAAAGGGTAAAGGTAGGGTGGGCACTGGGCAGTGCACCCAATGGACCCAGAGGCCAAAGCTGAGAAGCCCGGGGTAACGGAAAGCGACCCCTCGCGACCCCCAGGCCCCAGCCCCATACGTCACCCTCTTTTCCTTCCTTTGACTCCTGCCTTTCCTGCTTTTGAACACCGCCTCCCTTTTCTTTCGTGCACACACTGGTATTCCACAACCTTTTTTATGTACTAGCACTAGCACCACACCGCATGTTTGCAAATATGTGCTTCATAGTATACAAAATTGCATTCTAGTATGATGGGTTCGTGGGCACTGGGTGGCGTTTGGTTAGAAGGCGAAGTAGGATGAGATGGCTTCATCTGTATGTTTGGTGAAAGGAACGGGATCAATCCAGTTTTGTATTTGGTAGGAAGGATTGATGTTGAAATGGGATGGATGACAATTCACACCATTAGGGATACTCATCTGTGGGCCTCGCCTATCATACTCACAGGCTCTTTCTTCCACCTCTCGCTCGCGGTTAGAGCCGAGGGGCCTCCGCCGCTCGCAGTCAGAGCCAAGAGAGGTGGCCGCGAGCGGCACCCGGCCCCATGGCCCTTCTTTCCCTCCCGGCGGCGCCTGGCTCGGGCCTCCTCCACCCTCTCCCGGCGGGGCACCTCCTCCCTCCCGGCAGTGCGCCCGGCCCCATGGCTTCTCCTGCACGGAGACGTGCGGCCGGTCATGGAGGAGGCGCGATCGGGACAAAGCGAAGATGTTGGGCTGGGCGCGGAGGAGGCGGAAGGTGGAGGCCGTGCGACGACGGCCGAGGCGCGGGTGGAGGCGGGCGGGGCGCAGGCGGAGGCCGGGTGGTGGCGGGTAGAAGAGAGACGAAGATAGACATCGTCGAAAAGGGACAGCGTGATCCCGGTTTTTAAAAGGGATGAAGAAGAACGGCGTCTAGAGGCTATATTCTCTACGGTGTCCCCATCCTATCTCGCCTCCAAATCAAACACTGCAAAAGTGGGCTTGTCCCGTCTTGTCCCATCCCATCTCCCAAACCAAACACTAGCCAAGAATTTCAGCTGGGCATGGAGGGTTGCGTAAATATACAATATTTTGCATGGTCTGCTACGCTCAGTCTAAAGTATTTTGAATTGAGGATAATTTTATGATGATCTGTCTCTGTTATTAGTCACATGGTACGTACTCCGTCCATCGTAAAATATAAGGTCTCTTTTGGAATGCAGGATTTTTACGAGATTCGCACAAAAATTTCACAAAAAAACAATTCAAAAACACATGAAAAACGTAGATTTGAATCCTCCATTCCAAGGAGGCTTAGGTTTGTTCTAAGTCAAATCTTCGTAACTTTGATTAAAAACAGCAAAACATTTATAAAGTCTGACAATATATAAAAGATGTTAATGGGTTTATGGTGAAACAATCTTTCATCTTTTATACTTTGGATAAATTACTTTTTAGAGACATAATTGGTCAAAGAAGAAAACGTGTGACTTGGGACAAACCTAAATAAATCTATATTTTGTATAAAGGCGTTAAATCATGGGAACACCCTTCAATTAAAATCCTAGACATTAAGCTAGCTCTTACAACCTTCATTTTCAATTCATAAAGTGTATCTTGCTATTCTCTCCATTCTTTTTTATTTATCATTTATTAGTTCAAAAATGAGTCAGCTGGCGACAAACATTCAAGATTGGGGGTATTACAAAAATTAACCTTATCTTTATTTAAAAGAAAATGACACCGCAAATACAAACTATACCATATGATTTTGTATAAACTGAAGCGTGGAAGAAAAAGAATACGCGGTCTTTGAGGGGTGCACGTGAAGAATTCGCCGGAAAAATTGTAACGGTTACGTTTCACACGAGCACGGTGGACCAGGGCGCCCGACGCGACGACCGGCGGGGCACCCTACCACCACCGCTTTTCCTCCTCCGACGACGACCCCCCATCCTCGGACACCCCATATACCACCACCTCCTCTCCCTCCACTCTTTCCCTTTCTGCTGCATTCCCTCTTCCTCCGGCCAGCTGCCCGCCCCCCATGGTCCGCAAGGAGACGGCCATGAGGCTGCCGCCGCAGCACCGGGGGCTGGAGGTCAAGATCCCCAGCTTCTTCCGCTGCCCCATCTCCCTGGACGTCATGCGCTCCCCCGTCAGCCTCTGCACCGGCGTCACCTACGACCGCGCCTCCATCCAGCGCTGGCTCGACTCCGGCAACACCACCTGCCCCGCCACCATGCTCCCGCTCCCCTCCACCGATCTCGTCCCCAACCTCACCCTCCGCAGCCTCATCGCCCACTGGGCCGCCTCCGCCGCCTCCCGCTCCCCCACCACCTCCTCCGCCTCTTCTTCCCCCGCGAGCCTCCTCCGCCAGGTCGCGTCCCCCGGCGCCGACCCCGCCCCGGCGCTCCGCCAGCTCGCCGCCTACCTGTCCGACGACGACGTCGACGACTTCGAAAAGAACGCGTTTGTGGTGGGCGCCGGCCGCGCCGCCGAGACCATCGCCGCCGTCCTGCGCCGGAGAGGCGAGGAGGCCTGCGGCGTCGAGGCCGCGGAGGCGGCCGCCAGAGTGCTCGCCGCGATCGTCGCCTCCGACGGCATCGAGGACGCGGGCAAGAAGCGGGTGGCCGCGGGCCTGGCCGCCGACGCGGCGGCCTCGGCCGCGTCGCTGGCGCGCGTCATGCGCGCCGGCAGCGGCCTGGAGGCGCGCGTCGACGCGGCGCGGCTGGCGGCGCTCCTGCTCGCCGACGCCAATGCCGACGCCGCCGCCGAGTCGCCCGAGCTGGTGGCGGAGCTGGTGCGGCTGATCGGCCCCGTCGACGAGAAGGGGACGCTGGACGGGACCGCCGTGGGCGCGGGGCTCGCCTGCCTGGCGGCCATCTGCGGCGGGTCCGGGTCGCGCGGCCGCCGCGCCGAGCTGCTGGTGCGGCTGGGCGCGGTGCCGGCGGCGGCGCGCGCGCTGCGCGCCGCCGCGGACCCCGGCGCGTCCACGCTGGCGCTCCGGGTGCTCGAGTGCGCCGTCGGCTGCGCCGAGGGCCGCGCCGCGCTCTGCGACCACGCGGAGGAGGCCGTCCCCGCGGTGCTGGGCAAGATGATCAAGGCCGGGCGCGACGGCGCCGAGGCCGCCGTGGCCGTGCTCTGGGCGGTCTGCCACCGGTACCGGGACCGCCGCGCGGCGGACGTGGCGGCGGCGGCCGACGGGGGGCTCACCAAGCTGCTCCTGCTGATGCAGAGCGGGTGCTCGCCGGCGGCCCGGCACATGGCCATGGAGCTGCTCAAGATGTACAGGGTGAACGCCAAGAGCTGCCTCGCCGGCTACGACTCCAAGACCACCCACATCATGCCCTTCTGAAGGGGAAGCCAAGCGATCCTCTTCAGAATGGCGTTGCAGTCCTGTCCTGGGATGCTGATCAGACTGATTTGCGTGGAACAGGAAACAGGGGGTCCATCCGTGTTCTTGTTCCTCGAGCTCTGCTGTTTCTTGATTTCTCCTTCTTATTTTTTTTTTCCTGATGTAATTGGATAGAAACAAACAAAGAAGTAATTGGTTCTTGGAGGGGGAGGAGAAAGCATAATAATCTGTACATGGGTAGGGAGTTTTGACAGGAAGACAGGGCGAGTGGAAAAAAACTTTATTAATCAAAGAAATGATTTTTAGGCCAAAGGAATTGCAAAGTAAGTGGTTCTGTTTACTCTGTCCCAAAGGCGAGAGGGAAGGAAAGATGCTGCGATCTTTATGACTTAAAGCTGAAAATGATGATCAGCAGGAGATGTGTGAATGATAAACGCTGCAGCTCATCAAAAAAATTTCGGAGACTTTGACTGACGACGATCGCGTCACATGATGTTATTCGAATCACTGATGATCTACACTGCTAATACGTACCGTACTAGGTTTCTTCACGAGAGATAGAAGGGCGTTTGTCACGCAACAAGTCGTAAAATTAGCAAGTTGCCCAAGGCAGAATGTCGTAGTCTGGACTCCAAGGACAGATTACCCCATACCTGTAGTCATTAGGATAAGCCTCCTTGGAGCATCTCCCACGTCGGCGTTAGACCAGGGCTCATGATCCATTTGACCCGCGGAGCATCACGTACAGTGCGCTCCAGTCCACTGTCCACCCACTTTTAGTATGACTGACCCACCAGACAGACAGACAGGAGACGATACGCCAGCCTTGGGTAAGATCTAAGCATAACCATGTCATCATTCAGGCCACTTTTCGGAACAGAGGATCCATCCATTGCTCGGTTGTGAGTAAGCTGAGCCTAGCTCAGTTAGGTTGTTAAGGTGGGTGTACTATGTCTTGATCACCCAGGTCAAGTCCTAGCAATATCTAATTTATTAATCTGTTTTTAACATAAAAGCCATGTAGCTCAATTATCTTTTATCATTCGAGAGTCCGCACTCGGCAGCAAAGGCTCCAGCTTGCCGTGCCCTTTTTCGCACCCGGCAATGCATTTTGACGCGGAGCTGAGTAGAGCAGGGTACGTCTCCACGATCAAAAGGAAGCGGGGGAAAAGGAATCGCCGAGCAAGAGAAATCAGGTGCCGGGGCACTGAGCGCGCGAGAAATAAAACTAGGGACGGCAAGACTGACTGGGGAGGAAAACAGCCTGCGCACCGCATGGATCAGCGTTCAAAGCAAGGCGCCACGATCTTTTGCACCAATTCCTGTCTTTTAAGGCTTAAAGCAAGCCATAAATTAGATATTCTCCGTCCGTCTTACTATAAATTTATAGGTCATCAAATTTGATCAACCCATCTTATTCAAAATATTTACAAAAATGTATAAAAATTTAATTCATAGTTAAAATATTATATGCTAAACTAAACCGCAATGAAAGTAAATAATAACTATGAAATCTTTTGAATAAAATGGACAAGTCAAATTTAGTGTCAAAAAAAATGAAACGGCTTTTAAATTGAGACGAGGGAGTAGCATATAATAGGATTTTTCCGTCGATAGGGCCCAACAAAATAAAAGGAGAAAAATATATCTTATGCAAGATACTGCTTTGATACAATATTCTAGACTGGTTCACTGTTGCGTGCCACCACCTCAACCAGCTCTAGGACGATGGCTTAGCTATGGAGGCGTCTTAGCAAAAAAATTTTGTACCCTAGGCATATTTGGAAGTATATATTTGTACCGTTTGGTTGGATTAAAATACTTTTGTGTTTAAAAACCATGATTTGGGTAGATCCATACATACCATGGTTTGTAGCCCAATTTTTTCACGATTTTGGCTAGTTTATTGTCTATTTATATATTATTACCAAGATACCATGCATGGTTGATGGTTTGTAAAGTTGTATCCGAACGGTTGATAGCTCTAAATAAAAACCCCATGGTTGTACCGGAGATAGAGGATTTGTACTAAGTCATGGTAATTATAAAAAGTACTATGGTAGTTTTGAAGGGAAAAAAACAGCAGTACTGAATAGTGGTGCCCTTGGTAGTGTGAAACGAAGGCGGACGTACCGTCTCATGTTGCGTTGCAATGAAGTCGTCGTCGCACGAGCGGCTAAAGGTCGGCAAAGTTTGCGGCGGTGGTGTCCAAACTGTCCACTTGCATCGACGTGCCACGAACTAACAAAGGCCGGCCGCAAACAGGAGTCGGCGACCAAATGAAATAATCAATCGTCGTCGTCCAACGTATTATGGCCCTGTTTGATCCGTTTTTCTCCATCTCGATAGTCTGATGAGCGTGATTTCTGAACGAGCAAGATTACCTGGCAATCGAGATAGAGAAAAAGAGATGTTTGGCAAATCTCGATTAAATTGCTCTTTCTCTCTCCTTGTGCGACACCTCCCAACCCGCTCGGGCCGACCGCCGCCTCCCCGCCGAGCCCCGCCTCCTCTCCTAGCGCGGCACCTCCCACGCCCGCTCGGACTAGCCGCCGCCTCCCCCACCGGCCCCGTCTCATCTCCCCGCTCCAGCCGGCACCGGGATGGAGTTTGCGAGCATGGGTCGGGCGTGTGGTGGAGGACGGGGAGGGCGGAGGTTGGGCACGCGGTGGAGGACTAGGCGGGTGGATGGCGGAGGATGGCAGTGGGCGGTCGCCGGCGGAGGGCACTCGGACGGGGTGGCGTGTGGCGGGCGGAGGTCGGGCGCGAGAAAGGAGTACGGGAGGGGAGAATCAGTCTGCGTTGGCTGAGAGGGTGGTCCTCGGTGGCGGGTGGGGAAAAGCGAGATTTCACTGTGGGAACGATTCGAGGCAAAGCGTGCTCACCCTGGAAGTGAGCCGTTTGGGTGGGCTTTTGACGTTGGTTGGTCCAGAATCGGATTATAAGCGAATCCAAATATACACATATACTCCGTACGCAAGACAGACTCGCGTGTTCAGCCGTCCTTTTGTGCAGAGAGTGCGGGCTAGATGAGTGAGAAGCCACCGACGCGGAGCAAAGGAGCACGGAATGAACGGGACGGGGCGCTTTTCTTCTGGAGAAACGTAACCTGCCATGGATGGTCGTCGTCGTCGTCCATCTCTCGCCCCTCACCTCTGCTACTGCTCCAGGCTCTGATCTAAACAGACCCTAATTTCTTAGGCTAAACTTTGACCTGGCTACTTATGGTCTTTGCCCTAATTTCTCAGGCACCGCACAGCAAGACACGACACGACGAGTCGAGACTACTTAACTAGGACAGATGGAGAGGCGGGGCGGGCACTCCACGACACGTCGCTCATGCATGTACGTACCTAGCTAGTACAGGATTGCCATTGCCTGCGACGACTTGCTCGTCAGTCGTCAGCTACCATAACCATCTGACCATTCCGTCTCCTATCAAAACTGATTCACAGGCCACAAGCTCTGTTTATATAACAAGAGCTCGCGAGACGGCGCCGCGCGGTCTCATCTCAGGGCATGGCCGGGTGGTACACTGATGTACTGTATGGTTCCACGTTATTGTTTTTTCTAAGAGGAGTTTTTTTTTTTTTTTTTGAGGGGAAGAGGAGCTATTGTTAGGAGGGAGCACGTGGTTCTGTGGCGCTGGGCTCGCAGCCCACGAGAAAGGGCTGACTCATTTGGGCCCATGCATTCCGAGCCGATCCCTACGCAGACTCTGGGGCTGCAAAGATACGTACATAGCGCGGGACGGGAGGAATGCGGGCCGGCTCTCGTCGTCGTCGTCTACCAGTGGGCCGTACGCGGCCAAGCGGCCCACGAGATGAAGGGAGCGTGATCATCGGCCCCCCAAAAAAAAACGCCCGGCTCCAACTCTACTCCACCCCACGGGCCTGAGGCCACAGCTATTATCCCTTTTTTTTATAGCATTGCGTGGCAGCTCCGTTCGACGAAGACGACCGGGAGATCCTTGTTTTTATTTTCTTTGTTCATCATCGATGTCTTTGTAAGGAAGAGCTTTATGTAAATCTATATGAATAAATGAAATGCGACATCCGGTTTCTCAAACAAAAGAAGATGATGATGACGCTATATATGATTCATTTTTCAGACGTCTTGTTACCTGCTGGATTCAATGGCGCAAAGCTCCTCCGGCGGTTGGGAGGAGCCCCGCATGCCGTGTCGCCGGCAAAGCTGCTCAGGAATCAGCACCGGCGGTGGGGATCGGACAAAAGGAGCTAGCAAAATTACTCCCAGGCAGAGGCAGGCAGCACCGGCGGTTATTAATTTGGTCACAGGCAGAAAAGCAGCTACAGGTGGCCATCCCAGAAATTAAAGAACACAATTCCACTCACTGCTCACTTGTTAGTTGCGACCCTCGCTAGCCTACCTTTCGCTACGCCCCCAAATTCCCGTTCCACACCACTGGATTGATAATGCGGTTTATCAATCCAGTTTGGGACTTGTATAGTCGAGACTCGAGAGAGAATACCAGCAAGCCGTCTGACACTATGGCATCCCATGCCGCCTCGCCCTCACGTTCAAAGAAACTCGAGACTACTGTTTTGTATGGACTAGCAGCAGTATATGGGAGGGAGGGAGGGAGGCCGAGGCTTCAGCTGCATTTCGCAACTGACGGATCAAATTTCTACTATAGGAGTACTGGTAGACACCGGTAATTTTCAAAGGGCACAAGCTAGCGTAAAAGAACCGAAGCAAGAGGAAGACGCGATTGGATATCAGCACTCACTGTAGCACAGTATTATTGCAGTAAACGAGCTTCTTTTTTTTACTCGAAAGCCGAAAGGAGTGATAAGGCTATGTGCAGCAAATTGTCTATATGGTTTTACTATCCAATGTTCTAACCATTTCTCTCTTTGTAAAGAATAACGCTACAGTGTATAGACAGATCTTTTACACGGTTCGCTGCATATAGTCCAGTATCCGGTTCTACCGTGCGCGGAACTACTGCTCAAGCTCAAGATAGGGATCGATGGAAACACACATGACATGATGCGGGCTTCCCATGCGCGGCTCCTCAAAAGCGCGGCCACGAATCATGGCACCCGCGTGCTCCGCTCTGCTGGCTTCAAAAGCAGGGGCTCCCCCCGGCCCGATGGATCCAATCCAATCCACCCTACGCAGCATCGCGGCATCGGCATACGGCAATGCATATATCCTAGGCAGCAATGCCAGTACGTCCATGAGCGAGCGAGCGAGACCACCCTAGCTACGGACACCTACGATACCAAACATGCATGCGCGCATAGTCGTCACAGCGCGCGCCTAAACTGAACTTTGCTGCAACGGGACTATGTGCACCGGAACGTATAAATGCATCGGTGTATCCACTATTCCAACAATCTCTTTCTGCGTATAGTGTCACTATAGTGTAGTATAGACAATCAATTTATCTATTCCACTGCACATATTATGTGTAATCTAATTTGCGCTTTAGGTACAGTGTCACCAGGCCAGGCCTCTTTTTTCCGGCGGGGAGCTATGTACTGCTGCATTATTTGCGCTTTATGTACAGTATCACCAGGCCAGGCCTCTTTTTTTCCGGCGGGGAGCTATGTACTGCTGCATTATTAGAGAAATGGCCTCCAAGGAACTTTCTAGAAGTACGTGAGAATCTCAGCTGCTCGGATCAAAGGATTTCACCAGCGCCAAGCGCAGACGACACACATAATGATGGACTGCGGTCCAGATTTTATGCTACAATAATCCAAATCCAAAATTAAGTAGTAGTACGAAACGTCAAATTGGCTTCGTGCAATTGTTAATTGGCTGTCGTTTGCTGTAATAAGCATCATAACAACTGCATGGAGTATTTTACCTTACCCATCAATATAATCAACGGGACATGGTACGTGGGTCAAACATTTTGCGGCATTAGTCGATCATGCTTATCTCTGCAGCCAATGGTATTTTTACAGTACCTGATAACTATATACTCACATATATAGATCCAAAACCCTATAGCACGTGCCCTCGGCCTAATGTTCCCCCGATGGATCTAAGAAAAGATATGTGTGTCAAGCAGTCAACCTTTTCCCCGTGCAGGCAGGCATGCATGCATGTAGCACCAAGCACCCTTCCCGCACTCGTAAAATTTATTTATATACATATATATATATATTAGTATATAGGAGGTTAGAAAGAAAAGGCAAAGCATATGGGAACGTGCTATACATTCGTCGCTGGCAAAGCGACTGCCATTTTTCATGGCCGTGCCGTGCATGTGCAGCGCCACCAACCAAGCCTTGCCAAATGCGATATACCACGCGGTGCCACGCACACAGAACACTGCCTTAGCTAGGGCATGAGATTTCTCTTGTCATTTCAGGGCGCCGACATGCATGCCGAACCTAGCTGATCGAGCAGCAACATCGACAATGGACATTTGTATGCACCGAATGAACAAGTACCCAACCATGCATGATAATGATACTGCATCGGTGGTCAGTCTGATGATGAACAGATGGAATATCGGAGCAATTATTGCCTGTGATGATTGACCTTATTACTCGTGCATTCTTGTGGAATTTGGCCCCGGTTCACCTTGATGAGGCGATGGACATGTATTTGGCACACAAAAGTTTCACGAGGATTGCAGAAAATCTTCAAGACTCCTGTCATCTGGTTTCCAAACAAGCAGAGTTTGCAAAGACCGTACATACTGTTAGTTAGCAGACACATACTGTTAGGAAAACTACTCTCACATCTTTTTTTTCTGCGGGCGATCTCATTAAAAATACAGTACCGTTTTCCATATAGTATTGTACTAATCGGTTATTATTAGATAGAAAAAGTCGCTAATACGACGAGTCACACCGACAAGGTGCAGTTCACCGGGACAGTCGAGTGTGTGCCCTAAGATAAATCCTCAGTTTTGGAAGCATTGATGGCTCGGCAAACTCTAGTGCCGACTGCTGGGTGGTTTTCCGGGGGTGTGTCCGTGGCCACACCAATACGGACGAGCAGGGCAGGAGCATCTCGATCTCGTTTGCGGCTCTGCGTGGGGGATGAAATAATGGAGGAGATGATCGATTCTCGCCTGTTTCTCTGCGGTGCGGTTTGGCGCGGCGGGGGGAAGAAGACAACCGCCTCAGCTTTTTCAGGGCCTGCACATACTCTGAAAATGCCTTTGTTCAGATGAGTGCACATGTTTCGTCAGCCGTCTGTGTTTTTTTTTTTTCCCTGCGGAACCGCGTGTATACTGTACGGAGTGTTTGTATTTGTATTTGTATTTCCGCGGAACCCGAGATTGAAAAGGCCGAAATCCTTTCACATTGCACGGGCCCCCTGCAGAATGAGTGGATGCCTGTCGGTCGGTGTTTTGGACGGACTATGTAATTAGCTTTGCAAACCACGGTGATGAATGTCTGTCTGTAACTTTGCTTAGGGCAGAGAGCGAGCATATTGTTGAAGAATAAACGATGGTGATGATCTCATCCAAAGGAAGGATCCAAAAGATTAGACCCCGTTTGATAGCAAAGTATTCAAATACTGTAGTTTTAGAATACTATGCATTGGAATTGTACATGACGAAAATACTGTGGTTTTGCAATACTGTGCTAAAACTACGGTATTTTTCAAAACCATGCTGTATTTGGTTCCACGGTATCCTCTTCCTTTTCCTCTCCCCCGCCACTCCTTGTGGCTCCCTCCGCCTTCTCCCCACCTCTCCCCCGCCACGGGAGGCAAGCCCAGCATGCGAGGTGAGCCAGCGCGCGGCGTGGCCGTCGTCGGGCCTGCGGGAGGCAGGGCATGCGCGTGCAACGGGGCCGTCGGCGGACGGCATCGTAGGCAGGGCCAACGCACGCAACGGGGTCATCCGCGGGCGGCCGCCGTAGGCGGGGCCAGCGCGCAGAGGAGTCTGGATCGGGCCATGGCCTCCGGCGGTGCGGATCGAAAAGGGATGAGGAGGGCTGGCAGAGTGAGGCGAGCGGGCCTCCCTCCTCCGACGCCCTCTCTCTCACGACAGCGAGTGGCTCTCTCTCTCCCGTTGCTCTCTCCCTCTCCCTCAACGCTCTCTCACTCCTCGGCGGCGGGCGGCCGCGTGAGACCCCCCGCTCTCTCTCCCATCTCGCCGGTAGTAAGCGACGGCCGTCCGCGCGACTGCAGCACGAGGCTGGGGCCGCGGGGCAGCGGGGCCGACGGCGAGCGCAGGAGACCGCGCGGTTCATGGAGTCACGCGCGTGAGGAGGGAGGAGGCGGACGCATTCTCCACCGTGAAAACTGAGGTCCAGACCGAAGTTTCCGAAACCACAAAAATACCGTGGTATTGAAAATACTACAGTTTTGGATACTGAGGTTTTGATGAAGCTGCCAAACACTACAAACACCTTGAGGCCAAAAATATCATGGTTTTCTTCAATACTGTAGTATTGCCTCAATACTAATAATCACCCTTCTAATCGCTAATCCACATTGTAAACATGATTAACGCAAATGGACGGCGCCATGTATATATTTGTTCTTCGTCAATGGAAATACAACAGAAGGATTCATTCGATCCATTCATTCTCAATCTCTCGATCCCTAAGATCTAAACACATATAATGAAAATGCTCTTGCTAATGAGAATAAGGGGCTGTTTTGATCACCCAGCTACAATATCTCCAAAGAGCCCAGCTAATAACAACTACTCCCTCCATCCCAATTTATAAGTTTATTATTTTTTGACACCAAATTTAAACAACTCGTCTTGTTCAAAAAAATTACAAAAATATGTAAAACTTAAAGTCATAGTTAAAGTATATTATATGCCAAGCTAAATCATAATAAAAATAAATGATGATTATGATTTTTTAAATTAGACTAGAAAATCAAATTTGGTGTTAAAACACTCAAACGATATATAAATTGAGACGGTAGGAGTAATTTTTAGTCCACACCTCGACTACCTAGTATTTCATTAGCTGAAAAACCATAGCTAATTGTAGCTATCTTTTTTGCAAAAATTAGCTAGCTCTAACTAATTTTAAGCTAGGGTGATCAAAACAGGCACTAAGAATAACAGAAATGCACAAAAACATGCTGCCTAAAGAAATTTCCAGTGGTTCGGACAAAATATAATAACTAGTTCTATAACACTATAGAATATAGGTACAATAAAATTTGCAAATATAGACAGTACAATAAAATTCCATATCGCTAGCATTTTTTATATTCTAAAATTATTTTGTTTCCGTAAAATTTCAACGTAAGTCACGTAGAATTTACCTCTGTGTAAAGGGGGCCGTACTACTCTACTGAACCACGCCCACTCGCCTTTCCATTTCCTCTGTCCTGCACCTGTGCCTCGTCCACGTCGCCTGATCTGGATGAGCACGGCCGCGCAAAGGTCACATGGCCTCCTGTAGTCCTGTACACCGCTTCCTCGCAACAGTGCGTGCAAGCCGAAGCTCTGCACTGCACACAATATATAATGTGACTGCTGCAGGTAAAAAAGAAAAGAAATACTTGTTGCTGCGAACGCCGTGAATACGCCTGCTCCACCGAGGCCCCGCCCCGGTAACCAGCTGCATCAGCAGTTCAGCTCCCTGTCCGGCAGTCCATGCCATGGCGTCGACAGGTTCATACTGGCCCGTGCTGGACCAGTGACGCGCGAGCGGCGAACCCCAACCAAGTGACCTACGGGGAAGCCTCCCCTCCCCTCCCCTCACCCACTTGCCTGCCCCTGTCCTCTCCTCACGCCGCGGCGCGCGGTGCCCTCGACCCTCTCGAGATCACGAGACAGCAGCATCCAAGGCCCCTCACCCCCGGGCACCCCCCTCCCTCGCCGTCTCGTTCGTGTATATAAGCAGTGGCAGGGTGAGCTGCTGCTCAGACCACACTGAGCACGAGCAGAGCCAAAGCAGTGTAGCTTGCAGAGAGTGTGAGGGAGTGAGAGAGTGAGGACGATGGGTGGCAAGGCAGCTCTGCTGCTGCTGGCCCTGGTGGCCGTGAGCGTGGCCGTGGAGGTCCACGCCGACGCCGGCTACGGCTACGGCGGCGGGTACACGCCGTCGCCGCCGGCCACGCCGTCCCCGAAGCCCGAGAAGCCGCCCACCAAGGGCCCCAAGCCCGAGAAGCCGCCCAAGGAGCACGGCCACAAGCCCGAGAAGCCCCCCAAGGAGCACAAGCCCAAGGAGACCAAGCCCCCCAAGGAGACCAAGCCTCCCACCTACACCCCCACCCCCACCACCAAGCCCAAGCCGACCCCTCCCACGTACACCCCGACGCCCAAGCCCACGCCGCCGACGCCCAAGCCAACGCCGCCGACGTACACTCCCAGCCCAAAGCCGCCGGTGACCAAGCCGCCGACCTACACACCCACGCCCAAGCCGACGCCGCCGACGTACACGCCGACGCCCAAGCCGCCGGCGACCAAGCCGCCGACGTACACTCCGACGCCCAAGCCCACGCCGCCGACGTACACTCCCACCCCCAAGCCGCCGGCAACCAAGCCGCCGACCTACACTCCCACGCCCAAGCCGACGCCGCCGACGTACACGCCGACGCCCAAGCCCACGCCACCCACCTACACCCCGAAGCCCAAGCCCAGTCCCCCGACCTACACCCCGACGCCCAAGCCGACGCCGCCGACGTACACCCCGAAGCCGACTCCGCCGGCGACCAAGCCGCCGACCTACACCCCCACGCCCAAGCCCACCCCGCCGACCTACAAGCCGGCCCCCAAGCCCACTCCCCCGACCTACACCCCCACCCCGAAACCCACTCCACCGACCTACAAGCCGACGCCCAAGCCCACTCCCCCGACCTACACGCCGACTCCGAAGCCCACGCCGCCGACCACCAAGCCGCCGGCCTACACGCCGCCGGTGCACACCCCCGGCCCGCCGCCGCCCTACTACAAGTGATCACAGATCCACCGCTCTGTTGCCGTGCCAAGCTCGGAGCATATATAGGTACGTCCAAGAAACGAGTATTGCACGCCTTCTTCGTTCCCCTCCTCCCAGAGTACGTCGCAGTAAATACTGAAATGTTCATGAACTTGACAGATGCTGTGTTCTCGTTTTGTGTTGCAGAAGAAGGAAGGTGATGGAAGAAGAGTTGTTGTAGCCTAAGCCAAGCCAGCCGGCCGAGATGAGCTGATGATGATGAGAGGCCTTGACCCTCCTCTTGTGTTTGCTGCCATCTATCTATCTATCGATCCTAGCTAGAGGAGAATAAGGCAGAGTTCGTTGTGTTGGTCCGTCCCTCCGTCTGTTGTCCCCCCCGTTGTTTCATCTGTGTTCGTCGGTCGATGTCGTTCAGTCTTAGCAGCCGTATTGTGTGGGTGATGATGATGGTGTTGCTACTATTGGTTCGAGGTTTACTGTAAGACCATATAATAATAACTGTGGAAATGCAGCTAAAAACTACGTACTAGTATTTTTTACTCTCTTCTGCATCAATCCGCATTGTTTTGGTTTGCTACATCGTAAATTCGTAATACACCACGTTCTCAGGCAGTTGCTTCCGATTTCTGAATTCCATCGTGATACAGAGACAATATACCGGTATATTACGATGTAGGAGTATTGAGTTGGAGGCGATTCCCTGACGTCCCCTCCGGCTGTCTCTGACACGTGAGTGGCCACAACCACAGTGTAGATTATTCGCGTGATGATAAATTTTCAGAGCAGCGGTGACCAATTTATTACCGTACTGGGAAACCAATAAGCGATGCATGCATGCATGATGCGTCCTGCAAGTCTGCGGCGGCGACGTGAGCTGTCACGCGCCGCTACAGTGTTTGTGGGCTACATGACGACGTTCATGTCCGGCCACACCGCTTCTGCAGACTGCTGTCAGAGAACCCATGCTCAAGTGTGACGCCACCGTTTGCCTGCCCCCCCGCGGACGCTGGAGGCACAAAAATGCGTCAAGGTGCGTCCCAGCTTTTTTTTACCGCGGACCGAAGGATGCGTGCGCCATTTTATATATACTGTCAAATGCAGTTAATCTAATAAGTATGTTTCATACTCATGGCCCAGATTTCCCACTCAGCACCTAGCAAATGAGCGCTTGGAGCCCAGAGCGAGGATGCAAACAAGAACCCTATTTAAAAAAAAAATAATCTCTCCTGTCGTGGGAGAAAATAAACGTCAAGAGCCCCCACATGCCGACACTAGGTGGTGAGCGACGACGTGCTTCATATATAGTGCTAAGTATATAGTCATAGCATTGTTATCTTATCCATTGTTGTAGCCGTGTTTTTGCCTCATCCGGGTTGAAACAACGAACAGCGAGGTTGTCACGCCCTATATCTAAAGGAATAATACTACCACCGCGATAAAAAAAAAACACACACACACACACAGGACGTTCGACAAGTTTTTTTGTGCACAAAACGAACTATACTAGCATGGCAAAGCGCCGTGTTTATTTTCTTCTTCTTTTGACTTTGTTTGGGGTCCGTCCACCAGGCTGCAAGATGGAGAAGACAGTAATTAACACAGAGGCAGGCTAGCTAGGGTAGGTAAACCCGATTAAGACGCGCGCACATGTTGACGCCGGTGCCCTAAACCGGCGCTGATGGGTGGTCCACGTGGCGCGGCGGCTCCGGAAATCGGCAGTCCGGTCCCTGTCCGAAACCAATCATGCACGACGAGTACCATTTTCGATGGCACGGCCAGGCACAGTACACCACATGCGTTTACGTGAGCTCAAGCCGGGGGCGGCCGTGTGGATCAGTTCCACAGGGACGAGGTGTCCTTTTCATGGATCAGAGGAGGGATATGGCCACAATGCCACATGCGTGCCCACATGGGCATGTCGATACTGATCAATGTCAGAGATATACTATAAGCATAGTTAATAACACTATCAGGGTAAAATAAAAAAGAAAGAGAGGTAATGGCAGGAAACGCGTGCAGGAAGTGTAGCACCAGAGGCAGAGAATATGCTGTGGTGTGCTGCTGCTGACGCCCTCCCCAGTAGTATCAAGAGTTTTTCCAACAGTGGAGGCAGCATGCATTTGTCTTGGAAATACTAGCATGGAAACCAAATGTGTCGACGTGGCCTACACACTGCTCGTGTTGGAGACTAGCTATAGGCTACTACGGCCCACCATTCGACACTTGACAGGCACCACGCGTGTGCGTTTGCCAACCGCACAGGTGTCCCTCCCGCCACCAGAAAGCCTGAGGAGAGTTAAGGTTTGGGGATTAGATTAAAACGAGTGGAGTGTTTTGACTCGTCCAACAGCTTTGCTTGCTTGCTTTACACCATGGTTCAATGTTTTTGTACCGTATACAGTACGTAATTATTAGTTTTTTAATCTGTATATAGTGCGCAGACAGTGTTTTTCACGTTCATTTCTAAGCCACCGCAGTCTTACGGTGAAAATGCGCGGTCACGCAGCGTGCGAGAGAAAAAAGCACCCCGCAGTGAGGTGTGTGACTGTGTGATGAGTCTGTGTGCATGTAATAATGGCCCGGCGCGTGGCTGCACTGCATGCGGTGAAAAACTGGAAAAGGTGCTGTGCAGCTAGTCTAGCGTGAGGAAGGCAAGAAATCGTGCATGCGTGCTGCATTCATCAGCGTGGCTGCCACGGGTAGTAACGTGGCACTTGTCCTGTAAAATTCAATTATCGCGCGAGGGAGGAAAAAAAACAGGCAGGCAGGGGAGTTAATTAACCAGTAGGGTTAGGGTAGGGTATGGACGAATGGGTCCAAGTCCAAGTGATGGATGGATGGTGCGCCCGTCCTGCCCGGTCGAAAGCTAGCTCACGCGGCCGTACCGTAGGAGCAAGGGCTGAAGATGCATGGTCACCAGTCAGACGACGTGGTAATACTGACATGCTTGAAAAAGACGTTCTTTTTCACCGCATTCAGGCAGGCCTAACCTGTCTGGCTACAAGACAATGTTACCTTGACTAATAACAATAAGCTATCGATCGAGTCTAATAATGACCGGGTTGGAGTGGATGCAGAGCTCTCAGATGATCCGGTTGTGGCATTAATGATAATTGGGGCGAGAGCTCCATGAAATAGATGATATTTATTATTCGTGATGGAGGGCAGCTGCGTTTTACAATTACATTACAGTAGCATATGCACAGTGCAGGCACGAGCCGCCGCCGCTCGCTGACACTGGACGGATGGAGCCGATTGGGGGGCCCTGGGTACTGGGGAGCACGGATGAGAACGATCGAGAAATGGCCAGGCCAGGCCACTGCAGACGCCAACAATGACCAGGCTGCGCGCCACGCCACGGGCTGTGGGGCTGTGGGAAAGAGGGGGCCCGAGCTTTGACCTCGCAGGTTCGCCGACGCCACCGGGGAACATGGCGCGGCAGCCGCGCGCGGGGCCGGTGGGGTCACGACGACGACGGCGGGGCCGGGCCGCCGGGGAGCGCACAAATCATTGCGCGGGTGCGATGCGGAGAATGAAGCCAGCGAGCGAGCGAGCGCGCGGTGCCGCCGTGGTTGGTGGTTGGGGGCTCCGATGTGTCTGCCACCGTGGTGTGGTTTCATTCAGATCCCAGTTCCTTTGCGAGCACGCACATGCACAGCGTGTGCTAGGGTCAGGGACGCTCTCTACGCATTACATCCCCATGGATCCACCGACGGAGCACCAGAGGCAGTGACGACGCGGTTTCTGAAGATTCAGAGCAGGCACATGACGGTAATAGGGTTTGCGGCTATGCAAGTGCGTGAGATTAGGGGCAAATAAACATGAGGATCGGAATAAAGGCGCTTCAGATCTAGGTATACCGGCAGCGTCCTGAGTCAGTGATCGGATCCACCTAAACCACTACCGCATGCATATGCATGCCCCCCTTTCTCGGCTGACCTTGCCAGCAGACACTGCCGTTCTGGCCGGCCGGAAACTGCCTGCCGTCTACGTAGCTCTATAGCACTCGCCTAACATTCCCTTCCCTAGGGGTCTCCCTCACATGGCTTCAACATTCATATGACCCTTCCTTCCATCCTACACATGTTCTATTTTTTTTTTCCTCAAAAAATATATTTACATCTAATAAAATACCAAACGTATGTATTGTCAAAAAAAAAAAGTTTTACGGTTGGTTTAATGGGTTAAATCGACGTTGCTGTTTTTTTGTACAAGAATTTAGTTATGGGTATAGAGATTTGACTTTGTATGAACATGTTATTTTGTGGGCTTCCTGACATGGCCAATGTGTTATTTCGTGGGCCTTTGAGGCCTATCAATATGCATTCTGTTTTTACATGGGCTTGTCCACGGAATTTGTTTGGCCTACGAGAAATACATGTGTATTTCCTGCAGCGCGCAAGGACTAGAAAAATTGTTAGCAAAAATAAGTGCTATAAATTCGTGGTTAAATTTGGTATCTTCGACCGATCAAAATTTACCACCCTATTATTTATTTAACGAGTATGTTTTCCATTAAGAGAAAAATCTCTATTATTGGTTTGTACTAAACTAATTAGTTAAGTTATTGTATATGTTTTATATTGATATTTTTTAGACATATATAGACATATTTTATACTAGTACATTTTAAAAATAGCAAATATGAGTAATTTATATATAGACCTGAGGGGATTATTCTTTTATCTTAATGATGAAATGTTGGAAGTTTAAATGCAAACATAATGGGTTACATAGATGAGCTTTTATAATAGAAAATATGACAACTTATACAATTTAGGTGATTATATCAAATTAGATTTATATATGTGTAATTTAGATGTAAGTTTAGGGCAACTATAATGGCAAATGTTAGTTGTTTACATTAAATTTAGGTGAATTAAATTGTTTTTATAATAGCATATGCTGATAATTTAAATGCAACTCTAATGCATTTATAAATTATTTTCATAATAGCATAGGTGGATAATTTAAATGCAAACTAATGGCAGGGTAGTAGCAATTAATCAGAAAACATGATCGAGTACTACCAATGGAAGAGTAGGTATTCTTTTGTCACTATTTGTGTTAGGTGCTACTAAATGGATGGTCAGAGATGTTTCTGATTTTTGTGACGATTTTTTTCTTTTTTTAGGGCGTATCGTGAGAATTATTTTAGATAATGACATATCGTGAGAATTAATGTGAAGCTTTTATCGGGCGTCTTCATCAATTATAGTAACAATAATAAAATGAAATGGAGTAAGTTATAACTACTAAAAAGTGCTATGTTACAGCTGCCCTTTGGCCATGAACTGGAACAAAAATTTCGGATGGCTGTTCACTGCGGGCTGCGGCTGCAGTTTTTTACTGTAGCTGCAGTAGACAGCCTGCATGTGTTATTACTATTCATGTGCAGCAGTAGGTGCAGAACCGCCAAAAAAAGCGGAACGAACAGACATAGCTGCCAAAAAAAGTGGAACGAATAGTGGTCCTACTATTTGTAAGGAAGTAGGAAACTCGCCACGCGGTATAGCTAGCTAGTTGGCAATACCTCAAGTCCCAAACTGCTAAATGCTGCCAATAGCTGCATGCTCCACCCGGAGAGAACGAAGATCTTTTCGATAATGGATATCCCTCGGAGAAGATCTTGCTAGCACTATCAAAAACTTGAAAGATTGGAAATCCTGAGTGAATGTCAGCGCAAATGATAGATTGATAGCCAGTCATCTTTTTGGAGGCTAGCAGAAGCAGGGTGCATATATTATACGATACGAACTTGCCCCGCTTCAGACTTCAGGACAATGCATGGTGTGACAGATCCACAAACCTGTAAAACTGAAACCAAGCAAAGCATATATATGAACCAGGGAACGACACGTACGTACAATTCCACAAGTCAAATGTACAGTAGGGTTGTGGAACGGCAATTCTAATTTCTCAATCCCACCCCCAAAAGGTTGGTTTCGGCCTGACCGCTGACGACGATGGGATTCTGTAAGGCTAGGCTGTGTCCAACAACACTCCTCAAATCTCATTCTCTATCCCTATTCCAACTATTCCTCTCTCTGTTTACAGAACAGCATTTATGTCATACAGTGCCAAATAATATTTTGAAGCATCCATTTAAGACACCCCATTAGGGATAGCCTAAGCCGTTCTCCGTCCACAAAATTCTTGGGTCCAGAGATGACAAGGTCTCCAAAGCCCACTCTGTGTGTAGTTTGGTCCAAACACACCTGCAGCAGCACAGCAAAGACTGGTCGACAGGTTAATGACTTGAGGTCCAAAGCCCATCAGGCTCTCAGTGCTTAGCCATTCGGTTCAGGGGCACAGAACCTGTCAATTCTAACCGATCGATCACTAGTCCAGATAAGTTCTCCACATAAGATTTTTTTGGGAACAAAATGGAGTTGGACGGAAAGAGAAAAGGAACTCCGTTCATTGGTTCATGTCATTGGGATTTTCACTGATAATTTTTTTATTGCAACGTTTAAAGGACCATGTTCACCATTAATCATGCTATAGCATTTTATTTTTGCCAGGTTAGTACATAAAGAAATCTAAACAGTATACAGATAGTATCAAAAATCAAAATCCGTAGTAGTAGTACAAAATATAATACAGAGTGTATCAAGGCCAGGTTTAGTCACTTGGAACTTTGAAGTTGAAGAGACAGGCTAGCTGATTTTTTTTTTTTTTTTTTGAAAACCAGGCTAGCTGATTGATGTGCACTAGAGCGTGAAATTTGACAAAAGTAGCCGCTTCGAAGTCCAACATCACGGAATTTGCGGCCCCGCGCAGCACGGCCCAGTCGGCGCTCGCACATTCCCCGGTCCGGACGGCCCTCTGTAGCTGTCCAGCAGCTCCCAACCCAAGATAATGGGTTCGGTACCATCAAACTGAAGTTTCGGACGGCCACTACTATATAAACGCTCCAAACGCAGGAGCATGAGAGGCAGGCCAGCCAGTGCCAACTGCAAAGCTAAACATGGCTACCACAAGCATGAAGGGCTTCGCGCTCCTCGTTGCTCTTACAGCTGCGTTCTCCTCGCACTGCAGCGCCGCGTCGCATCACGGTGCCTCACCACCGGTGGAAGCACCAGCTCAGGCGCCGCAGGCAGCACACCATGGGCCTGAGCATGGCAAGCATCATCACCACGAGCTGGTGGCGCCGGTCGAGCCACCGTCCTACCATGGTTCACCGGACCACAAGCATCATGGTCACCACGGCCACCATCACCACCGCCGCCATGACCACCACGAAGCTCCGCCGAGCCCTTCCCCGGCTCACCACACTCCACCTCCAGCACACCACTCGCCGCCACCGCACGTTTCGCCCCCTGGTCACCGTTCGCCACCACCCTCTACTCACCATTCGCCGCCGCCCCCGGCTCACTATGCACCGCCGCCTCATTTTTCACCACCGGCACACCATTCGCCACCATCCCCTACTCACCACGCGCCGCCGCCACATTTTCCATCCCCGGCACACCATTCCCCACCACCCCCGGCTCACCATGCACCACCGCCTCATTTTCCACCAACAAACCACTCGCCGCCACCGCTTCCAGCCCACTATCCACCACATGTTCCGCCACCTCCAACGCATAAGTATCCGCCACCGCCTTCTCATGGTAAGGCACCACCACCACGGGGCAATAGAAAGTTCCCGCCGCCGCAATCGGTGCGTTCAGCTATAGCACCCTCGCCAGTTGGTTACAGTGCCGTCTCACCGTCTGGGCAAGGTGCCCTTGGTAATGCGCCTCTGCCAGGCCAAAATGGAGCATCGTCTCCA
Source organism: Paspalum notatum (assembly GCA_022530915.1). Classification (NCBI taxonomy): domain Eukaryota; kingdom Viridiplantae; phylum Streptophyta; class Magnoliopsida; order Poales; family Poaceae; genus Paspalum; species Paspalum notatum. Next base: position 31,779,441 of record CM039689.1, read on the forward strand.
TGGTATTTTTGATTCTGAGACCAGGACGGACACTTCTCTATCTAAGTTACTAAGGTTCCGGTTCAGTTTTCGCGCATGGCATCAAACAGCTACTTTGGAGGGAGTTATTGCTTTTTAATCATACTTCGCCGCATCCAAATAGAAGACTACTGAATAAATTATGTACTTCATTTGAGATCATGTTGTTGATGAAGTCCTATATGGAAATGTTTCTTTTGTCCGGATGGTGTCTATGTTATGGGAACCATATACACCATACAAATGTCCTTGCTCGTAATCTCATATGCCATTATATTATTGTCTAATTTTATCAAATCAATTTCTTTCTTACTCTTTTGCTAAGCGCATAGATCGTTACTGGTAATTAACATAATTGCCTAACCATAACAATAAAAAACGAACTTAACAACCGATTCCAATGTAGAGGTCAAGTTTAAGTTTAAATTTATCCTAGCCTCTTCGACAATGAATGATTTTTTGCTATTTATCTTATATACCTAAATAGCTAGTCTCCACCACTAGATTTCTCTATAATTCTTAGGCATACATGCATGACCACCTGCCCTCTTGGTCCAAATCTGGACATGCGTGCCACAGTGCCATGCATGGTACCTGTGTATTTGGCTAGGTTATATTGTGTATGAATAGGATTAGATTTGATATGCCGCTATCTCCTCCCCTCTTGCAACCTCTTCTATATATACGCTGGTTTTGCCCAATGCAATGAATTATCACATGAGATTATTTTCTGCTTTCATAATATCACGAGTCTAGGATTCACCTCATCACCCTTGGAAAGTACGCCCTCACCGACCATGTTTTCTCCGACGACATCCACCCCGGCATCATGCCTTGGCATAGCATGGATTTGTGTCATGATCTTCTAGATTTTTGGAACTATCTGGGCCCACATCCTCGAGATTGTCATGAACTATGGCAATCCCAATCACCTTGGGTAAATATGCGAAACTCCTTGTCGAGCAATAGAGCACGAGTCTAGCTCCATTGCTGAGAAACATATCTTCAAGAGTGAGTTAGACAGCTCATCTGGTATGGGTTGGTGATTGAGATCGCTGGAGGTCATGACAATCCTAATGATGTGGGCAATGATGGTGCCAAGAATTTAGAAGATCACGAGCAAATCCATGCGATGGCAAGGCACGATGTCAATGTGGATATAGTCGGAGAGAACGTGGTCGGTGAGGGTGTATTTTCCAAGGGGCCATGAGATATGGGCCATGCCACTTGGGGTAGTATGTAGATTCCACCTCAAGAACCATGGGAAAAGAAAGCCATGAGTTAGTGAGGGAGACAACTTGAGTGTGATGGTTGACAGTGAGGAGGGTATCGGGTGTCCTTGAGCCGAGGAAGCTTGGCTGCCTCATGTTTAGTCTGCAGAGTTGTTGCTCCGCAGCGACCTCAACAATCCAAGCTAGGATCCTCTAATGATGCCTTTCATAAATTTTTTATGCTTAATAACATTCATACATATAAACTATTAGCCTTTGCGATTACAACACTACAAAATCCCTACCGTCTAATTATTATACATTGGCCAGTAGTGGAGCCAAAAACTTGATTTTTCCATTGTTAGAAGGGACCAATAGTACTAATTTTTAATTTTTATTTGAATTTGAAAAATTTTAGTGCAAAATTTCCAACCACAGGGACGCTGACAGTGCAAAATTTCCAACTAATTTTAAATTTCCGCCCTTGACAGTGGCTGCACCCACATCAATAGCAAAATAAATTGTCTGCAAAAAAACAAACAAAGTGCTTAGTAGATGATAGTCATATTTTAGCAAATGTGGTTTCTAATCCTCCGGGAGTGACACGCGAAGATATTCACGATGGTCGTCTCCAAAATGTGTATGGTTTTGAATAACACCAGCATATAAAGACTGAATTTCTCACAGAGAAGCTAAACATATCTACAGTGCATTTCATTTCATTCCATTCCATTCCATTCATAGGGGGGCTCCTATGCATCTTGCGGAAGATCGTTTACCTACGTATCTTTAAATCCAATAGGCCCACTTAATCTCTTTGTTTTAGCCCACTAACAATAAACCAAGTCGTTTCATCAAAAACAATAAACCAAGTCACATAGATGCAAAATAATTATTTTCCTTTTTATAATTTTTATATGTCTACTTATTCCGATGTGGAAAACTAATTGGTTTTATTAGGTTTATGTTTTTGGTTTACATAAGCTCAACATTTTCTTGCACTTATTTCAACAACGTGCATAACCTAACTCAACATTTGGGGTAAATTAATCCAACATTTTATGTCAAAAATGTTGAAACAGTATATCTAAAATGTTAAAACAGTATATTTAAAATGTTGAAGTAGTACATTTTAAATGTCCAAAAAATAGAACGTATCTATGATGAACGTTACGCGAACCAAACAGCTGCTATGTGTCCTCCAGCAGCTTGCATGCGCATGCAGCTATGCAGCCTCCGCGCCTCGCACCTCGCACCTGCGCGCATGCAGGGCAACTTGCAAGCGCATGCAGCCTCGTCGCCTTGCTTGTCCGTACCTGCGCCAGCCGCCGCCAGGTGGGAAGCCGAGAAGCAGCGAGTCCGTGACAAACGAATCCACGGTCGGAGTGGCTTGTACGCATCTTAAACATCGGAAGATGTGGAGGTTAAAAATCTCGCGGAAGACGGATAGGATTTGCGCATTCATAGCGCTCGGAGGATGGGCCTCCATCCAAGCAAATTGCGCCCTACAGCCCACAAGTGCCCTCCGTGTGGGCGTGCCGCCGGATCCTGCATCGTCTCCCTTCCCTTGTCGGCGCAGGCGCAGGCGCGGCGGACGGCGGCGGCGGGGAAGGAACCAACGGCGGGCAGTGGGTCAAGGTTCTGGTGGAGGAACCAACGGCGCTGCCTTGCCTCCGTCCGACCGTCCCTCTCATTCTCCGCTCCTGCTCTGCTCTTCTCTGCTCCCTACTGCTTCGCCGTGCCGTCAAGTCCCCTCCATACCGGCGCCATTGCCATCCCTATCCCCGTCGGCTGGTGGGCGAATGCAATTTTCTTGCACACGGGCTCTCATCCCTAGCGGCGGCACTGGTCTTCCTCACATGTAGATACAGAGGTGCTCCTGTGCTGAACCACGATAGCTATACCACTGTCACCCGCCTCTTTCATACTCGGTGAGACCTTCTTGGCTTTATTCCTCTTCCCCCTTTCTGCTCTGTTTTTGGTCTAGATGAAGCATTCGAGCTGATTCGGTGCTTCTAATTGGTAGATGCTAGCCAATCTTAGTTATTGCATGTTTTCTGAAGACTAAAATGTTTTGTGTTACTTACCTAATGTGATTGACATTTGTTAAGCTCATGGAGGAATAAGTCAGCCCAGTTGATATATATTTGTTGGCTTCATCTGGATCGGAGTACCTAGACTGGGTTATATCCAATTCAATTGCGGGACCGTAGACTTCTCATTCTCCTTACCTGTTTGTTAATTAACGCTACTTTATTTGTTGCTTGCCTTTTCACTGCATGTATCACTATGCAGATTATTTTGTTTGCAAATTCTAATTCTAGCATCCAGAATTTAAAAACAAGGTTAGTGCTTCTTCGACCAACAAAAGTCGGTGCTTCTGCCATCTCTTACTAGGTAAAGATCTAGAGTTCAAGATTATTGACTATAGTGTTTCAGAAGAACAATGCCTTGATACTTTCTGCTTAGATTCCTCAAAAGAACCAGCAGGCTTACCTTCGCACTAAAATTCTTTTCACAGCATCCATGTGTCAAACATTGTGGCAATATAATTTTCTGCAACCACACTTTTGGTAAAAACTCAAATGCAGTATGCCATGCTTTGTGTTTCCTATGTACAAGTGTTCTGAAAACTAAGTGTAAGCCCATCAAATTTCCTTAGCACACTCATGGATTATTTTGTCATCACAGAGTAAAAGGCTTTCTGTTTTTTAAGATTACTTTCGATGAAATTATCTGAACTCCCAATGATATGACCACAATAAATGAACTGTTACTTTGTTAGAATGGTTGGTACATGTCGCATATGCCAGTAATGACAGAACTTTGACCTGGAACAATAAAAGTGATTCTTTGGTATGTATTATTTGTACCTATATTCAAACTGGGGGTCTAGATATTTATCCACAAATAGTTTACTTGAGATGTCTCCCTAAGATATCCTGTTTCAGGTGTTCACAGTCTAAGCGTGCAGATTCTAAAATTCAATGATAACTCCTGTTTTTTTTCTCTCGATACTTTTCATGATGACCACTTATTTGGTAGCTTCTGATTTAAATCTTTTTGTTTGTCTTTTTTATGGCTTGCCCCAGTTCCACACAGAAAAATGTTAGAGAATTCTTCACAGATCTCTGTTCGCATTTATATGATTCTCTCCATATAGTTTTACTTTAGGGGCTTAACTTACTATAACCAGAAGATATAAAATGCTCATAACTCATGGTTGGAAGACAAGGTGACTCCTTTTTTATTCAAAACTTCAGACCGGAATCAACTTTCCCTATTTTGTGGCCTGCTTTCTCATTTCCGCTCCACTCCACAAAATGACAAAATAGAAATGTAGAGTTTAATGTTAGGACTGAACGACCGAGCAAAGAAGAAAAGAGAGAGAAATATAGAAGATACCTAACTGATCTCTAGACTGATAGCGAACTAGAAGCATGCTAGATATAAATGTTCACAGTTTTTTTAAAAGTATTATCACGTGTACAGATATATACTGTGCTGTGAATGATTATCCTAAAATTTTTTAAGGAGTGATTATCATTATCTTAATGAAAGCAATGTAAATAAGAGCACCTTTTCAACAAGGGAATTAGCTCTTGGCCGTCAAATACTTTAAAGTTGACATACTTTACAGTTCAGTGGACAATACTCCCCTATGCCCACGTGGTCATTTCAAAATGCACTATAGCTCCTGATCCTTATTTGTTCTTCTTATTTACTTTGTTTACTCCTCTTTACCATATGCCTTTATAGTCATAGCGTTTTTGTTTACCATTAAATTCTGAGTAGTAGGTAGGTGATACTTTGGATATAAAATTTTGTTTTCCTGGCCCCCTTTGGGAGCTACACAAGACTAGACTACTTCTCTGTAGGGTATTGAAATTCATGGTACCAGTGTATGATGTGAAAGGAATCTCGAATCATATCATTTATAGACCACACATTAGAATCCTAACAAATCATGAATTTTCATATACAAGACTTTTTTTTCATGTCATATCTCCTTATGCTAGGATACAATGGATCCGGTGCAGGAATCTTGCTGCTGGAAGGATTCAAGTTTCCTTATGTGTTATGGTTATTTCATTTTCTTACAGGGAACGGTGGATAGGTGCTGTACTGTTGTCTATTTCAATGACGGACTAGCTTTATCATTATTTGCAAACAATTAGTCGTTTTCTTGATCCCTCCCATATATTTGTGCTTCGTCACACACATTCAGCTAAATTTAAGTTGTGAAAAATGCAGGTTTCATGGCCTCTATGATCAGGCTGAAAAAAACTTTATCTCAGAAAGGACAATTGCAAAAGTTTATAGCCCTTTTGTTTGTATTGTCAGTATGTTCCTACAATTATTACACTTACAGCGAAATTAATTTTTTTTTACTTTGTGCTTAATTAGTCATATGGATAGTTCTAACTAAATAAATTATCTCATCGGATGCATGTGCATTGCTAATCTTCCAATTATTTCCTCTCTTGCGTGTAAGGTTATTATCTTGAGCCACAGCTGTAAGATTGTCAGCGCTACATGCATAGACCATGAAGGATTTTCATTTTGTAACGAGCTTCCTTTCTAGTAACACTTCTCCAGGTAGCATTTTTCCTCTCATGGAACATTTGCCTTAGTCAACTCATCAGACCCCTCTGAGGAGTTTGCAAGTATTTCCAAATGTGTTTTGTCATGGTTCAAAGCGAGGAAATGTAACACGCTTCCTTTCTAACACTTCTCCAGGTAGCATTCCTGTGAGGAGTTTGCAAGTATTTCCAGATGTGTTTTGTCATGGTTCAAAGCGAGGAAATGTAACGTGCTTCGTTTCAGATGTGTTTTGTCATGGTTCAAAGCGAGGATAGTAACGTCAATTAATAATAACATCCTTCCAAAGAAAATCAATTAACCAATTTAGCAAAAACAAAAGTAGTTAAATCATCATGTATCACGGTATTATCTCGTATTTTTATTGTTTTATCATGGATTTATCAAAGTTTCGTGTACTTAGTTTTTTTCGGTATTAAAAGTAACGTAAAAGGCTGGGAAATTGTTGGCGGAAATTAAAATTAGTCGCAATAGAATAAAAATTAGCACATCGAAGCGGATCCGAGCTCAAATTTAACATGCAAACAACATAGTCTATGGTTGCATATGCATAGTTACTCCTACTACTATGGTGCATTTCCAATATGCATTGACCATGCGACATGACCTACACACTCTACCACAGAATCTACCACAGGTTTTGCGATGTCATGTTGTCATAACGCTTAAGTAGCTCTATGAAAATAGACATGACTTGGGGAATAAAAAAAGCTAGGAATGATACGCAAACATACATAGAAGTCTAAGCACAATGTGCGGTTGAGAACTGTGAGGATCCTTCTTCCTCGTAGATCGCGTCTGCACTAGGTGATGGTGACTTTGGAGGCTGGTCACTCCTCGGGTGGTATGGGCATTTGCAGAAGCGGTCTGGGCACTTTGGGTCATCGGCGAAGCTGATGACCAAAGTATTCTTGTCGGAGTCTTCTTCGTCCTTGTAGGTGTCTTCTTCAAGCTGCTTGACCCTGCACTCCAAATCATTGATGCGGTTCTTGAGGTAACTGATAGAGTCATTGATATATTCAGGGTTCGGATGGCTTTGAACAAGCATAGCAAGAGGCCACCCACGATAAAGAGACGCATCAATATACATCTTCCAGTCAGAGGTGCTACGGATCGGCATCAACTGCCAAAAGACACCTTCATTTGCCCATGTGACCACAGTTTGGATAGTGAGCACATGCGTCTGTGGGTTAATTTTGAACCCACACTCCAGCCACTTGTATATTTTATCAAAGGGCATATCTCTAGGTTTACATATCTCCTTATCCATACGAATAAATCCATTTAACTGTATTCCATATGGACCATGGTCAACAGTGCTTTGACCATAATATATTTCAAACTGCCACTTGTCAGACATATCTGCCAATATATCAGGCGGATTAACTTCAAACCAAATTTGATAAAAGTGGACAATCCTAAATTCACGGGACAACTACTCTACTTCTATAATACTACATGTAATACACCTATAAATACAACACTATTGATAAAGCTTACAAAAATTAGACATACTATGCATATACTATACTACATATACACATATACTCAACTTAAATAATACACATAATACATATTTAAATAATACACTATGCAATTATCTAACTTCGGCCTAAGGAACGGTACGCCTAAATAAAAACCCTTCATTGAACTGTAGCGACTTTGAATTACAGTCCTAAAAAAATGTATAACTACAAATCTAGTGGTTTGTAGAACTACCCTAAATATGGTGTATAAATCAACTCACGACATAAAATAAAAAATAAATCAAATATTTACCCGATGCAAGGTTGTATTTTGGCAGGGCTTTGACGCTCCTCTTCTCCTCCACCCCCTCTCTTTCTTCTGTGGAGTGAAAGGAAGCGAATGAGCTCCAAACCCCGGATTCCGCCTAAAGCCTAGTTTGGAAGAACATGCCGGGCAAACCTAGAGACCCGACGCCTCTACAGGGATTAAAGTGGCCGTATGTTTCTCTAGGCGTGCCTCCCGCTCCCCTGTGGTTGTTCGGAAGCTCATGGCGAGGGGCAGGCCAGAGACCCAATGGCGCGCAGCGCCGGCGCTGAGTGGCGGTGGATCGCTCGCTCGCATCGCACATCGTGATGGGGAAGCCGCGCTTGGCCTCCCAAGACGGGGAAGCGGTGCCCAGAAAAAAATCGTGGATCGGGCCGTACTCCGCCGCCAGGTGGGCTTCTAAACAATCGGGAACTTTGACCGGAGCGTGTTATCCACGCGGGGCTGCTGCCCAGGGAAAACGCGGGGAAAGCGCCGGGGTTTGCACCTTCCAAACGAAGCCTTATACAGGGAAGGTCTCCCATGGCGCCCAGCACACAGGCGCCAAGCTCCAGGGCCCATTTTACTCTGCTGTAGATCTTGAGTAAGCTGCTGCTAGTTTCCATGGGCGTCGGCGGAGCCGTTGCGGCGCTGCCCTCGTCGGTAGCATCAAGCGCCAACTCGGTGAGGTACTGAGATTCTCGCTTCCTCCTGAGATTCTCTGTAGGCTACTATTGTTGGGGCACACTGTGATTGAAAGGCATAATTGCTGTCAAGTGTTGCCCCGTTTGGCTACCAAGAATTTGAAGATTTGGAATGTGTTTCCATTTCTAGATGAATCAAAATCAGTAGATGTTGGATTCCACCTCTCGCACAGGTCCTCACCGGCGGCGGCGGCACCAAAAACTGCGTCTGGTCATCCCTCCCCTTCCTCTTCCCTTGCTCCCTTCCCTGCCTCCAGCCGCCATGGACGCCATTGCTGGCGCGGCTACGAGGAAGAAGGCGGCGCCGGCGCGTGCAGGCACGCCGGATCCGGCGGCGTGACCCGCCCTCTTCCAGATGTTGGCCCCAGCCAGGGCGGGCGACCTGCCTCCTGCTGCCATGGCCGCCATTGCCGGCGCAGCTGCGAGGAAGGGGGCGGCGCGAGCAGGCCATGGCTGCTGTCTCCGGTGCAGCTGCGAGGAAGAAAGCGGCAGCAGCTACGGCGACGAAAGCCATGGGGCAATCTCGATTTCCAGAAGAATGACAAAGTGTGGGGGGAGGACGGAGGAATTCAAGCTAGCAGTGATAACCTTGCATGGAATTTTAGATGGAATCTCAGATTTCGATTCCAATTGCTGTTGGCCAAACGCGTTGCGGAATCAGTTTCCAAATCCACAAATGTTGCCCCAATTCAGGGGATCCAAACGGTGACTTTTTTTTTTTTGCGAGGTAGGGTGATACATAAGCATCCAGATGGACATTAGCTGCATCTCTTTTACATACTGGTGCTTAGCTGTCCTGAGTGCCTGGGAGTTTGTCCTTCTTAGATCTCTGTTGGAAATTTCTATTGCGGATTCAGGTGGAACTGTGGAAGTGGGAGTGCCATTTTGAGGCTTACAAGTCCGAGTTGGCTAGTTATTTGCAACCTTGAGTGCCATCTAGTTCATTGTTAAGTCATTAGCTTTAGTATAATGCATGCAGCTCCACCAACCACTAGCAATGTAAAGGTAATCTATCTATAAGATAAGGTCAGGATCCCTCAATCAGCTAGATGTCATGTTCACCTTTACCTTGATTCGACATGTTTTTTTATCAGCAATGGAAGGATCCAGACAACAAAGGCATGCAATCTCTTCATATGCAGTGGTGGAGATTCAGGGTAATGTTAAGAGGGGGCCAGCAGTGGCAATTCAAATGGATTTGCAATATTTATGTCTAAGTAATCACTATTACCCTTTTGGTCTTCACTGTCCTCTGCCACTGTTCATATGCATAATTAGTTAGACTACTTTGATTTTCTACACCTTTACTTGTAGCTTATGTAGGTCTGAGATTTATGAAAGGTAAGCTAATTGGGTAAATAGTATTTGGATGAAAGATTTTATTAAATTTATAAGTAATATTCAAATTGTTAAATATTAACAGTTACTAAGGTCTGCAATTCATCATACAAATGATGTGAAGCTGCTCAGATAGTAGGGCTGTCCAAGTTATTTCATAAGTGGTGTCTCCCTCTCCCTTCCTACGTGTACCTTATCCATGGCGACAACCTTGGGATCAGAGTTAACATAAAGTGATCTACTGCACTTTATTTTACCTGCGACTCCCAGTCTGTGAGTCAGACCTGAATATTTAAATGATGTCCTTCTCTTGAAGTATGGACGTGAGTTATAAATTCACCCAATCTCTATATGAAGCGTCAATTGTTCTGATATCTATTACAGATTGGATAAAGATGATATCTGTTCTTGTCTCAGTTGACACTACTGTTCTATACGTCTTATCTTCAGAGTCGTCTTGAGAAAGTATTGGGGTTAAAAAATGCCTTTGCTACGGAAACACTTTGCATGTGTAACTATGAGTTTTAGTTATCTGGATCTATGCTTCGAATCTCTCCATAGTTTGCATTTATGAATGGGGAGATGAAACATTCTGTGCATATATACACTTTCAAGTTTCACTGAATTCTTGACTCATATGCTATCTGGTAGCTAACTCTCTGGAGAGGCAGCAGCAGTCCTAAATGTATTGCTTGGTCGCTTGATTTTTGACAGGCAATATATGAGAATTGACAGGTGAGGGTGTCCCCTTGCTGACCTTTTTGTGTTTCATACTATCAGAAGTCTTTGCTGCATGTTAACATGGATGTAGAAACACAGTATTTTAAGAAGCTTTTGTAGTATGAGACATACTCAACCTTTATGGCTTTATCGTCCGCGTTATCTATTGAAATTGGCAATGTTTTTTCTTGGTCTTGTAGTATCTTTATAGTTCCTTTAGTCTTGTTGTAAAATATAAGCTTTAAATATGAATTTATTGTTGTCCCTTTTTCTCTTTCCCCTTACCAGCTTATCCTATCTTTGCTGTCATTTAGTAGGTATTTAAAAAGATCTCATTGTCATTTTCTCTTGGTTTTCACCTTGCTAGTCCTTGTGGCCATGTTGTGCAAGAATGCAGGCAAGGCAGAATGGCCAGGCGCATTCATGTTGTGCATGTAGATTTTTCTTAAGTTTCTCCGGTTGAATAATCTGGATGCACCACTGATTGTTAACCATTACCTTTTGTTATGTTTTTCTTTCTTTTCCTGGTTTGCTTTAATCACTTTTTGTTGAATGAGTGTTGCATCTCCTGCAGAGTAAGTTAAGATAGCATTAAACCTGCTTGTATAAGAGTGACTAGATAGATCTAAGACGCTAAAGCATAAAGGGATGGACTGAGATAAGATTAATTATGGATAGCCTGCAACAATCATACGACTTACACGTAGATGTCTACAACTTCATGCTGAAGATGCATTAGCTCAATGGTTCAACCAAGGAGCTCACCCAAAGTAGGACCCATCGTTATACTTTTCACATTTTACGGGGCTCATATGATATTGTTTCTCTTAGCAGATAAGCATAACTAGAAATTAAGATGAATGCATCATGACTACCAATAGGCTGTCTGTTTATCAGAGAACTTTTTTGATAGCCATTGGCTGAAATTGAAACAAAAAAGGGAATACCTGGGACAAAATAGGTAATTTTATATTAAGAAGGAAATAGGCATCCAAATTTGCACCGAAGAGGACTCAAACTTGTATGATGGATGAGTGGTGTATACTATGTACACCAACCTTCCTGCTAAGGATCCGATCTCTATTTATGTCAATCATAGGTTCCTTCATGTTATTGGGTAGTGGCTTCTCATTGTAGCAACCAAAGCTGTTAAGTCCACATGTCTAATCTGTATGCCACAGAAGTAATATTACTTCTTATTATCAGCAAATAACATTTACAAAGGTGTTTCGTTCAATTTCCTTTTTAATGGAGCACCCTGGTGTTTAATCATTTTACTTAATCAGTCCTTCTCAGCTACACTGATCAACGAGATCTTGACGCGTAGTTGACTTCGCTACCAGCTGAGCTTGTGTATGTTGGCACTATATGAAAGAAACATTCAGCTTTGTGGAGGAAGCACCAGTTGTAGTTTATATAATGCTCCATAGATAACATGTTTAACTTATTTTTTGTGCCCAAATTGCTTTTTGTCGACTAACCACTCACTCAAGGGGTGCTTCACCCAGTCGGACTGTTGTTGATAGCCCAATCAGTTCTAATCCGACAAATCAGACTCCAATTGCTAGATAGCTATGGTTTGCACAAAGTTGAGGGGATCAAAACAAAGCAACAAAGAATAAACATATACTTTGTGAGTGCACAAAGAATATATAGCTGCTCCATTTCTTTGTGTTTAAGCTTAGATGATTCCTTCCCCCTTTTTTTTAGTATTGGCTGCAGGCCTTATCCTTCTTGCAACTACTCTATGTTAAATAATGTCGCTGTTGACTATGTATTTTATTCAAAGCTAAATCGATCGGTCTACACATGAATCAAATTAATTTAAATTGATTAACTTACCAGCTTATTCTTTCGTGCAGTTAGGAGTCGTGTTTGCATAAAATGAAGACTGAAGAGGAATTGCACTGAGTGGTAGGTATTTATATTTCTCTCTTTATTACCTCGGTAAGTATGCCTGTATATTATAAAGAGAAAGACACTGAAAACGTGAATAATATTTGGTTCCACATAATTTCACTATGCAGGTGTTGTATGACATGTGTTTTACATGGACCAGTGAGTGCATGACTCAGTTCCTGTGAAGTCATGAATCCACTAATAGAGGTCAAATAGCTGATTACAGCCAGAGTGTTTTACAGCCACACATGATGACCCATTAGCTGGCTAGAAACTTACAATATTTACAGCCAACCAGAATAATCATAGATCTAGTTTGAAGAGGACGGAATTGATGCGGCTACACAATATATTTATGTTTTTCCAATCACCATTCTTCTTTTCTCAAACCAGACAAATCTGGGTTCCATTTTATGCAATTATAGCTTCCGCCCTTTGCATACGTACATCTTATACAGTATTATCAGGTAGGCAACAGATGGTGCTGCGTGTGGCCCTATAATTCCCAGCGAAACCCACTGAGCTGCAGCCCACTTGCCACAAGCAAAGAAGCTTCCAATTGTGCACCTTCCAACCTTTGACAAATGCTTTTTGTCTCAATTGGCTGGCAGAGACGAAAGGGGCAAGGGCGAAAGAGGCAGCGTATCACACCAAATAAAATAGTCTGCACACCATATTATTGCAGTCTTAAAGAGCCTATAAATACTTCAGCACAAACCCAGTTTATGATTCTACCTGAGACAGACTAAAACGAAGAACAAACCTACACAACTAGTGGAGCTACAGATTTGCACTTGCAGGATTCTGAAGAAATCTTGGTTTGTGCCCGAGAAGGATATGGAGTACCCAAGAAGGACACTGCTGCACACTCCATTCACCGGGCATCCCTCTGGTCCAAGCCAGCCAGTAGATGGAGCTGCAGTCGGGGATGCTGGGGCTCCTGGAAGCAACTTTGATGGAAACGTCGTCATGATCCTGGCTGTTCTTCTATGCGCACTGATCTGCGCTCTTGGGCTCAACTCCATCGTCCGGTGTGCGCTGCGGTGCTCGAGCCGGATGGTGGTGGATCCTGAGCCAAACCCAGTGACACGGCTTGCTCAGAGCGGCCTGAGGAGGAAGGCCCTCCGAGCTATGCCGGTCTTGGTCTACTCAGCTGGGCTGAAGCTCAATGCTGCCAACCCGACGTGTGCAATCTGCCTTTCGGACTTTGAGGCAGGGGAGCATGTCAGGGTCCTCCCCAATTGCAACCATGGCTTCCATGTCAGGTGTATCGACCGGTGGCTCCTGGCGCGGTCGACGTGCCCAACGTGCCGGCAGTCCCTGTTTGGAGCGCCGCAGAAGGCCTCTGGCTGCTCTGAGGCGAGCCGGGGTGAGGCCGCGCCTACCCGCTCTATCCTTGTGCCGCTCAGACCCGAAGGTTTGATCACTCCTTTTGATTTTTAGAGTTCGTTGCTTCTTAGATGTTGCATGAAAGATAAGAAGAGCTGAAGTGGTTGAGAAAATATAGGAACAAAAAAACTGTGATAATTAGATCTTACTGCCTGTCTGGCTTGTACATTGTTGCTGGAGAAAAAAAAAATGTACAGATCTCCTCAGTTTTTTACTTGCTGTGTAGTGCCAATTGTCGCTTGAGAATGTGGCATGGAAAATACCAGATCACATTTCAATGTGAATTTGTAAATTGAGAAAAAAGAAGAAGCATGATTGGCAAGTCTAATCATATCGCAGTACTGCACCCGCACTTCCACTATGGTGATTGGAATTGAAGCTTTAGCTGCTAAGGTTCAGATTTCAGTGGGAACAGCATATTCTGTGCCATTATGAAGAGATCAGGGTTTGCGATCTGCTTCAAGGCCATGGTTTTAGTGGCCATGTATGTAGGTCCCAGAATTGAGAGATGGGCCCACACCCAACTACACCTGATGCACACTGGCTAGTTATATTTTGTTCGTGTGGATTGGTGTGCGGCCAACAGAAATATCAGAGTGGCCAGTGATATCAAGGACAGGCGCTGTGTCAAATTGCTATTGTTGATGAGATTTTCTGCTGTTTGTTCCAGAGGCAGAAAGGCTAAAGCTGTTAAGCTAGTGCCTCTGGAGAATCAGCTGGCTTCTAGCTGTGTATTTGGCTCTCACATCAGTTGCCCAGAGAAGCAAGAAACACCATTGGTTGGTGCTCGCTGGGAAAGAGAACTGCCTGGATGCCCACTCAGTAGAAAGATACGCTTGTTCTTTCAGGGATCATGTGGCGCTTTGGCCCGGACGTCTCAGAATGACAGTGTTTCCGCACTGCTGTGATCGAGAGTTTAGTAATAGTGCTACTGATGTCTCAAGGCCCTATTTGCAAGATATGCCAACGGCACTTCGCAGAAATTCTAGCAAAAGATTCTCGGGTTATCTAATGTCATGGTTTTTTGAAGACATAAATGAAAAGTGAAAATAACTAGGGTGAAGTCTATTTTACCTCTCTGATTTTGTCTTAAGAGTCTGAAAAACAACCTTGAACTAAAAAAAAACCAAACAACATGCGTCCCTCGAACTCTTAAAACCATGCATTTTAACCTAGAAGTTAGTTGCGAGACAAGGTGCATACATTTTCACAACACAAGTTCACCCAAGCACTCAGCTGCACGTTGTTTTTAGAATTCTACTTCCCGTTCTCAAATACTTATGGTCGACTAATTAATTTCTATAATAAAAACATCGAACGGACAAAGTAATAACAACATATATACCAAAGTTCCACGCGGATCCATTTTTACCGTATCCCATACCTTCTCCGTGCATCAAACAAAGCTACTTTGTTTACTAGCAGATCTGCGGATGAAACTCGTTCCGTGCGGGTGACTACTACGAAGAACCAGAGCTGCAGAAACGCTCGGGCTCACCATCCAAATCCAATCACCAATGATGTTTCCGTGACGCATTTCTCCAAATCCAATCCCGGGGGAAAAAAAAAGAGCTAAACACCGCCCAAAATTTTTTCAGAACGCCATGCGGTCAGGTCAGGTTGGCCGTGCCACGCGGGAGCGGGAGAGATGAGTGGAGGAGTTCATGGCAGGCAGTCAGCCAGTCAAAGATAACTGATCCGTGCTCCAAAGTCCAAAGTGATCGGCCTCCGGAGCGGACCACCCCGGCACGACACGTCCACATTCTGGCCGTGGCCATTTTTCCAAATTCCAAGCTCCAGAACACGGCCACTAATTTCTTTCCTATTACCAATGAAAAAAAATCTGAATGGCATGGTGATGGAACGCCAAGTCGGCAACGCGGCGCCGCCACGACCACGACTCGCTAGAGCGAAGACTCCAGTCCAGTCCCACGCCCGCAGACACAGCAACGGGAAACCGGGTGGGCCCTACGATCCGCTCCAACGCCGGCCTCAGCCAATGGCGTGCCACACACACCCCTCACGCGGATCGCCACCACCAGACGCGCCTCCTCAGCCGTCCATCTCCATCCGACGGCCAGAACCCGCCCCAGCCTCCCTCCCCTGTCCCATCCCCCTCCCCCGCGCCGCGCCGCGCCGCGCCGCCTCCAAATTTTCAAGATCCCGCCTTTGCCGCCGGCTACAAATCCCCCGGCGCCGCGGCAGCCAGGAACCACCGCAATCTGCAAACCAGCGCCGCACCTCCCCAGATTTCGAATTCGAACCCCACCGCCACCACCACCAGCTGCCCAGCTCCGATGGCCCGCACGAAGCAGACGGCGCGAAAGTCCACCGGCGGGAAGGCGCCGCGGAAGCAGCTGGCGACGAAGGCGGCGCGCAAGTCGGCGCCGGCCACGGGCGGCGTGAAGAAGCCGCACCGCTTCCGCCCGGGCACCGTGGCGCTGCGTGAGATCCGCAAGTACCAGAAGAGCACGGAGCTGCTCATCCGGAAGCTCCCCTTCCAGCGCCTGGTGCGGGAGATCGCGCAGGACTTCAAGACGGACCTCCGGTTCCAGTCCTCGGCCGTGGCCGCTCTGCAGGAGGCCGCCGAGGCCTACCTGGTGGGGCTATTCGAGGACACCAATCTGTGCGCGATTCATGCCAAGAGGGTCACCATCATGCCCAAGGACATCCAGCTCGCGCGCCGCATCAGGGGCGAGAGGGCCTGAGCCACCGTGCTGCTGGTTCCTGTCTGTAGCGCTAGGACTAGAACTAGGTGGAGGATTGGTTTCTTGCCCTGCTGTCTTGTAGTAGTGGTGGTGGTCTGGATGGAATTTGGTTCCTGGTTTAAATCAAGTTTCTGAATGCCTTTGTTCTTGTGAGATTTGCTGTCTGTTCTGTGCCATCTGTTCGCCGTGACTAACGTGTAAAGTCTGCAAATGGCCCTCACTGCTGGTGATGAACCGCTGATTTCCGAATTTCATGTGTGCTCGTGATTGGTTTTGTGCTGGAACTATCAATGTACGTGATTATTTCTGGTCTCCCACCTTTCCTTTGGGGAATTTTAGCTAGTGCCATGCTGCTCTAATGGCTGTGTGGTTTGATTAAGAGCATTGCCTTGTGGACTTTGTGGTGTCTGAAAAGAAACTCTGTGACTGTGAGTACAGAGATACTATGGGCAGACATTTGTATTGATCTTGATGGAATTTAGTAAATGCTCAGGGCGGTACTCCATTTTAAGGTCTGATCTATCCAATATGCCGTCGGTCATCTTTATAACTACAATAGTACTCCATGAGATTAGAGTGAGTGTAGGGGGAAAACCCCTCCAGGTTCTTCATAAAATATGAGATTAGAGTGAGGTGATTTTTTTGGGATATATTTGGTGCAATCAAGCTTACGATGCAATCACCGTGCAATTTTACTAAGAAAATTTTTAAAAAATGCTGAAAAAAATCATGAATGTACATCTCAGCTTATCTCATCTATATATAAAAATTTATGGTCAAATTCATCCTACTCTAGCAGTTACGAAAATGACAAATTTATAGGGTAGGCTGAGATGTACATTTATGATTTTTTTTAGAATTTTTTGAAACTTTTCTTAGTAAGATTGCACGGTGATTGCACCGTAAGCTTGATTGCACCGGATATATCCGCGGTGATCTTTATGTCCACATAAATTTCTAAATATAAAACTAGAACTCGAGAAATGCTTGGTAGTAGCACATTTTTTTTGGACTGGGATAAAGCTGTCTATTACAGGTGTGGATCTGATATGGTTCGCAATGGCCAATGCAAAGTTTCTAATTTAATCTCTTCGCCTAGATGCAGAGTTGCTTCTTCTGTAAACTGTCTGATGGTCACTCAGAAGCTTTGGCATGGTACTGTACCATTCATCAGACTAATCTAAGCAATTTTGATATGTCATTCATGTATCCAATATGCCTATAGCTGCTCACACAAAGTCCAGAATTGCATCATCAATAATGCTTGGTTTATTTGATAACTGTGACTGCTCAACAGAAATTGGGTTGTTGCTGCCTCTTTTTTGAGAATACTTCAGCTACGTAGTTTAGTTGCTGCTGGCCTCTTTGGCACAACCCAATGACGAGCAAGCACATAGATGATCATATATGATTGGCAATGGGACATCCACCAGGTGGACATTGCTGAACCTCGCATTGTTATTTATGATGGTGCTACTTCACCTCTTCTGGCATTCGCCACCGGTCTAGTAGATATTTCTTATTTTTTTTTGGCATGTTTGCTTCTTCACTACTCCGTCAATTGTTCTGTTATGAAGGGCATGGTTAAAACTAGTACAAATCTGACAAATTTCTAACTCATATATCTGATGTGCCTTTTTACCCAAGTTTGGGTATGTTATTTTTTTTAACGTAATGGCAGGAGTTCTGCCTTTCAATTTCAATTAAGAAGAAGAGAATTGATCCCGTTTTAAAGAAAATCGGGTCGGAAACCTACACAGAGCGCACGGTGTAAAAACCGGCGAAAGGCCACCCTAACGACACACCGACTGATGCCTCTTGTGTGTCATCGTTGCCGAGCTCATCTCAAAAACGAGTAGCTCCGACTTCCCACAACAGGCAACACGGGTAGCCAGAGACAACCAACACTGACACCGCGTACACATAGGCACCAGCCCTCAAGGAGAAAGTTCGAGATGCGCCATCGTTGCCGAGCCTCAACGCACCCCACGCGAAGCATTTCCGACTCTTCACCACCGAGCTTGGTCCAAACAACACCGGACACCATGAGCAAGCAAACATCAGAAGCAGCTCCGACTCCCCGTCACCAAGCCAACACGAGTGACGCAAAGCCCCCGTTGGACGGCGATCCCACAAGCAGAGCGTGGAGGTCTTCTGGACGGTGCCTTGAAGAAGGAAGACGACGCAAAAGCGCCGCCACCGCCCGCCTAGCAGAATAAAGGCAAGGTCTCCCTCGAAGACTCCAGCAGAGACTTGAAAAGTGAAGATCGCCGGGACCATGGAAGAAAGGCTGCAGTAGCAGTCACCGCAGTCGCCACCGCGAGGCCAAGTCGCGCATCATCGCCTCACGTCGTCCATCGACGCGCCCACCCTGCGGGATCCACGCCCACGCGTGCGACAGCGCCAATGTCGCTGACACAACACGCCGCCAAGACCCCGCCCACGGCAGCCCTGAGGAGGAGAGGAGCTCACAAATCGACGCCTCCAGGAAGGTATAACGGCGCCCTCAGGCGTCGTCATCAATGGCTTTCGCCGGCAAATCCAAACTCCCTGCCCCACAGAACGTTCCGGACGCCGCCAGCGGGGGAGACGGAGATCCAACCTTCCCCCACCAGGAGAACCGCCGGAAGCCGTCCCTGGCCCCCGCGGCCACCACCCACGGACGGAGGAGGCCGGAGGAGGAAGACCGCGGAGGGAGCACGCCACCGGGCCGCCACGCAGCCGCCGGAACCACCGCTGTCGATCCCCGCCTACCGCAGAGAGGACGCCTGCAAGACGGCCACATCCCGCCACAGCAGCACGGACCCACGAGACCCCAGCCACGCCGGGACGCTGAGCTCGCCCGCCGACGGCCCCAACACCACCACGCCAACCTAGCGCCCGAGCAGACCTCCGGCGTGCCGCCCCTTTAGGGCCCCCACGCCGACGACGGCGGCGCCCTGGCCTCACCCCGGCACCTCCCGGTGCCAACCGGCCCCCGGAGGCGAGATCCAGCCAAGGCCTGGCCGGATCTGGCCAAGGGCAGCCGGAACGAGCCTCCGACGAGGCCCCGGTGAAGCGGGGATTTCGGCATGCGCGAACACACAGAACGAGAAGAAGACCCGCGAGAGGAGGAGGAGAGGGAGGGCCCCGCCACCGTGGTCCTGGCCCCTGCGCGGGCTTCCTGGCCGGAAGCTCGGGCGGCGGCGAGGTCGCGGAGGCGGCTAGCGACGGTGGTTGACGCGGCGGCGGGGGATCCACCCGAGTCGCCCCTGGAGGGAGCGACGCGGGGGCGAAGCCTGGTGTTCCGTGTCTACATTGTCTTCTAACTTGGGGTATGTTAATAATATGCAGCTTGAGCATTGTTAGCATGAACACTGTTTTTTTTTTAACTCAGTTCTAAACCTGCATCCTGTGCCCTGCAGCATAACTAATTTTCAGTGTGGAAGTCGTATCTGAGTGTCGAGGTCTGAATTTGCATCTGCATGGTCATTATAAATGACATATGAATTAGCAGTCAGCTATGGATTAAACTCCTCTGTTTGGATTGAACTCTGCTGTAATGATGGGTCTTGAGGATATTGTAGTGATGGGTCTTGAGGATATGCCAGGACTACTGCAGTTGATTGCCTTTTTATCTTGACGCCAAATCCTTTTTGTCTTGATGAGTGGTGAGTGGTGTCATGAGTACAATCAGGATACTGGGGCCAGCAATCTGTCGTAGACTATTTTACATTTGTACTGTATGTTGCCTTCTCCATGTCGTGAATTATCAGTGTAAAGAAATTGCTTTGTCTAATGAATTATTAGTGTAAAGCCATTGAATTATCTAGTATAAAGCTGCTGCATTTCTATTGTGAAAGCTGCCGCATTATTGGGCGTGAAAGTTGTTGCATCCTAGAGTGTGGAATCTAGCATTTTACCTGCAAGTGTGAAAGCTAGCGTTTTGCTGGTGTGAAACGGCTGTGACCACAATCTAGTGTGCTAGCACATACTTCAGAAAAAGTTGTAAAACTGATGTAGCGTTAAAAATGAAACTATGCATTGAGAATTGCTGTTTTCTCATATGTTTCATGTGGCCTATTAACTTACATAGATCTGAATTTTTAAAGAGAGACTATGATTTGACCTTGAAAATTAGGAAGTTCCTCTCCGATCTCTTTTTCTGCCCAATTCCATTTGCTCCCCCATTTCGATCCAAATTCCTGATGAAACTCTGCTCAGGTGGAGCCGAACCATCTAGAAGCATTTCTCAAGAAGTAGAACTCTTCATTGCATCTTCGATTAGAATCCTAACCATGTTTCGGTCTCGCATTTCTCTGAAGCAACCCACGAGGGGCGGTCAGCGTGTCATGTCACGCAGAAAGGTAATGTTGATCAACCGGTGAGTGGAAGTTGTTTATTGTGTTATATCATGCAGGTGTCCAGATGACTGATTTAACATCCTCCATCAAGTCATCTAACTTTTTTTTTGAGGTAGATCAAGTCATCTAACTGATCTTGATCTTGTTCTCTGGATTAGTGGCGGGTCTCACTGTCACTGTCAGCACTCAGCATGAATGCTATACCATTTCTGCCCCCTAAGCCTTCCCACCATCTCCAATCAGCCTGGCGGGCCGCCCATCCGGCCGCTGAGCCTGCCCCGGCCCGTTCCTCCAGCCCACAGCCGAAACCACCAGGTGTGTGGGACCCGCGATTCGCGTGCGAAGGCGCCGCAGCCAATGGCCTCCCACCAACACCCGTCACGCGGATCGCCACCTGCCGCAGCGCCACCCTCGCCGTCCATCTCCATCCAACGGCCGAGACCTCTCCCGCGCCCCGCGCGCTCACCAAATTTTCGCGGTCCCGCCTTTCCCCGTCCTCTGCAACAACAAATACCCCGCGTCTGGAACCCGAGATCGTCGTCACCCAGCAGCAAATCGCATCCCAGTTTCCATTTCCAACCCAAGCAAGCAAATCCGATGGCCCGCACGAAGCAGACGGCGCGCAAGTCCACCGGCGGCAAGGCGCCGCGGAAGCAGCTGGCGACGAAGGCGGCGCGCAAGTCGGCGCCGGCGACGGGCGGCGTGAAGAAGCCGCACCGGTTCCGCCCGGGCACCGTGGCGCTGCGGGAGATCCGCAAGTACCAGAAGAGCACGGAGCTGCTCATCCGGAAGCTGCCCTTCCAGCGCCTGGTGCGGGAGATCGCGCAGGACTTCAAGACGGACCTCCGGTTCCAGTCCTCGGCCGTGGCCGCGCTGCAGGAGGCCGCCGAGGCCTACCTCGTGGGGCTCTTTGAGGACACTAATCTGTGTGCGATCCATGCCAAGAGGGTCACCATCATGCCCAAGGACATCCAGCTCGCCCGCCGCATCAGGGGAGAGAGGGCCTGAGCGCATATCTTGTACTGGTGCTCTGGATGTGTTTGTGTCACTGAGATGGAATGTTTATTGCTGCAAAGTTTGCTGTCTGATCTGTGCCTCTTGAAATGTCTATGCTGTCAAACATGTTTGTTTCAGCATTTGTTTTACAAACATTCGTCAAACTTGTGGGCCTGTCGTTTCTTTAGACTCTTGGCCCTTGGCGATGAACTCTACAAAGCTAATCCCTGCTTCACTTATGAATGTTAAGTGATTAGTATCTGTTCAGCAAGGCAAAAATCCAGCATCAAAGTTAACAGAACGTTCTGCTGCCTAATTTGTGCTGGTTATCAAGTACTCCTTGTTTTGTGTTTCTCGTAGGCAATGGCCAGGATTGGCTAATTGCTGCAGTCCAACTGAAACCGCTAATCTATGACTCCACAATTTGTGGACCTTACACAGCTTGCAACGATAATGTCATCCCTTCTTGCAACTGTCTATGGCCTGCTATGTCTGGCATGGTGAACTGCTTAATGTCAGATAATAGCACCACTAATGTGGAATTTCTAGGAAAAGAGTTGAAGATTTGAGGCAACCATAGGAGGGAAATGCTGATTTGGGGCTGTTCTGGACTTTCATTGCAACTCCGGCTTCGACTTTGTTTAGACTTGTCCTTCTACTGATGATTTGGAGGAGAAAATTGGCCTTTTGCCACCGCCAAGAGGTGGTTTCGCCGTATTGCCACCATTTTTGTTGGCTTCGTCAAATTGCCATCCACTACGTTGCCACTTTGATTTTTCTGCCATTTTGATTTACCAAATGATTTTCACTCTTTTACCCACCTCAACGGACGCATTTGCCCCTCTCTCTTTACCGGCCGCCTCCGCCCGTGGGGCTGCCTCCTACCCGCGCCGGGCTGGATCGCTAGCCGAGTCACCGCGATCCCTATTCGACGCCGACGCCGCCAGCTTAGGATCTGGTGGCGGCGCTCCTCCTCCAAGCTCCGTCGCCAAGGAGCTCCACACTTTCCGCCTGCTCTCCTCCCCTCTGGACCCGCCGGCATCCTCCCCTCTCTTCCCGCTCCCCTCACCTCTCTCTCCGGCCGCTGCTGTCTCGATCCGCCGCTGGGACAAGCAGTAGTGGCAGCCGGTAGATGTGCCAGCAGCACCTAGTGATTGAGGAGGGAGGTCCACCACCGCCAGGTCCCGATCCGACGCCGTTGGGTTCGCCCGGGATCGGATCCGCCTCCGCCGCCGGAGGGTGGCAACGGAGTGGCAAGGGCGGTCCGTTCGCCGAGGAGAGCGCCGGAGCTCGAAGCCGGGGAGCCAATGTTGTCTGCATCGCCGGAGGGGAAGGAGAGTACTCGGGGGAGGACGAACACAACAGCAGTTGAGGCTTCGGTCATCAGTCCAGGCACCGAAGGATAAGAAGGGCAATTTCATCTCTTCCCGTGGCCGTAAATGGGGAAATGAAATGTAAATGGATTAAATTGGTTCGATGGCAGAAAAATCAAGATGGCAACGTAGTGGATGGCAATTTGGCGAAGCCAACGAAAACGGTGGTAATTTGGCGAAGCCATTTCTTGGCGGTGGTAAAAAGCCAATTTTCTCGATTTGGAGGAACCGAGCAAAGCTGTGTAGTCGCACATCAAACAGTGTTTGGAGTGGCAACGGAATTGTTTCATACATCGATTGCAGCATGCAAAGTTTCTTGACCAAGCGAGGGAGCGCTGGTTTTGGCTCTGTTTGTACGGTTTTCGTCAATGGGAGAGGCAATTCAGAGCCGAATTGAGCTCAACTGGTATGTATCATCCAAAATGTCAATTTAGAAAAAAAAAATGATTGGTTCCTGTTGTGTCACTTTGGGGCAAGAGACACATGAAGTCATTCATGCTGAAAAGATAACATGTTCTCTGATCATCGAGAGAGCAAGCAAAAGTAAAAAAGATAGAGAGGAGAGAAACGCTTCCTAGATGCAAGGAGCTAACAAGGTGGGTTTCTGCAATTTAGCATACTTTAAGTAGTATATGAGAAGACTTTAATGATAGCAGCAATAGATAATTTAATATACACACATATATAATATATATATTTTTGTTTTATTTTACCTTTAGTAATATTAGACATGATTGTACCCAGTGCGTTGCTGCTGAAACTTTTTACGTTAAATATAATATAATTCATGGATTGAGAAATAGTAGATAAAATATAATGTCAATTTAGAAAAAAAAAATGATTGGTTTCTACTGTGTCACTTTGGGGCAAGAGACACATGAAGTCATTCATGCTGAAAAGATAACATGTTCTCTGATCATCGAGAGAGCAAGAACAGTTACGGGGGAGTACCGTCCCAAAAAAGGTTGGTTTGTTGAGGAGACCATGTTACAAGATTAGCAATAGCATGAGCTACTCTATTACAGTTACGGGGGCAGAACTGAGCAACAAAGGATTCAAAATGAGAGCTGATCAACATCTTCGCTCCAAGAATTAGGCCCCCCATCGCTGACAGCCTGTGACTTTCAGTCGTCAGAGCTTCAACAAGCAGCAATGAGTCTGTTTCGAGGATCACCTTTGCCATGCTCTTCTCTGCAGCAGTTACCATACCCATAACTCCCGCCAACACTTCTGCATGGAGAGCATCAAGGAGATGATTTTTCTTGCCTGCTCCTGCCTGTACAACTTGTCCATCCTGATCTCGGATGGCAAATTTATGCAAAGGATTTTAGCCAAGTACGATGATGAGAAGAACTGTACTGAGTCCTCGATGGCTTAGTGGAGCGTCTGTTACAACAAAAGTTGTTTATAGCTACGGAATGGTGTTAATGGAAATTATAGCGGGAAGGGGAAACTGGTTGCGGTGACAATGGTGTAGTAGGGCTCGCTGCCCACGCCGCACCACGCCGACAAGCGCGCGCACGTCAACACACCAGCTTTTTCCTTTTGAGAACAAGTCAACCCACCAGCTGACCAGCTCCAGATGCCTCGTTTGGCAGCCAAGATATTGATGTAGATTGAGGCCCAATCCACGTAGTTCGTCGATCAGAAACCATGCCGGGCTGAGATCCACTTCGGGCCCAAAGTTGTATTTGGCAGATCAAGTATGGAAAAAGTCCATCATGGGTCCCTCAACTTGTAGCCGAATCCGAGATTCGTCCTTGAAGTCCAAAACCGGGTATGGCGGGTCCTTGAATTCATGAAACCGGTCACAGCTCGTCTCCCCCGCCGAAACCGACGGTTCTTTTCGCTGACGTGGACGGTGCTTTTCGCTGATGTGTACTCGGGCCCACCTGTCAATCTCTCTTTTCTATCCCATCCCTCCATGACCTCCACTGTGGACGAAGAGGTCCCTAGACCGCTGCCCGCCCGCCCGCCATTGCTCCGCCCCCGCCACGCCAGCCGCCTGCCCCCTGGCTGCTTCTGGGCGCCGTCTCGGCGCTGCACATGGCATCACTCCGCCGCGACGGCACCGTCAACTGTTTCCTGCTCTCCCTCTTCGACCATGATGCCCTGCCTACCCCGGCACCTGTCGCCGGCGTGGCATTCACGAACCACTCGGTCTCAGACCACCTCCATGTCCGCCTCTTCACCCCTATAACTAGCAGCAAGCAGCTTCCCGTGGTGGTGTACTTCCACAACGGTGGCTTCATCTTCGGCTCCACTGCGTCGACGCCGTATGACAATCTGTGCCGCCGCCTCGCCTCGTCCATCCCCGCGCTCGTCGCCTCCGTCGATTACCGTTTCGCGCCCGAGCACCGCTTCCCCGCGCCCTACGACGACGGCGAGGCAGCCCTCCGTTGGGTGCTTGCCAGCGCGGGCGGCACGCTCCCTATGCCCCCACCGGCGTCTTCGTGGCCGGTGATAGCGCCGGCGTCAATGTTGCGCACCACGTCATCGCGCGCCATGTCAAATACCCGGAGAAGAAGACGACCAACGCGTTGACTGAGCAGCTGCTCAGGGACAAGTAGTGGGGCTCGCTGGAGCTGCTGGTCTAGGACTTCCAGGCCTGTGGAGTGCTCACCGGAGAAGCAGAATTGCGCGTGACTCGTCACCTGCTGCATCAGGGCGAGGCGGTGCGGCCTCGCCGAGGGTGGCTCGCCTGCCGCTGAACGCCGACGCCTACCGGGCGTGGCGTTGCTCCGTGCTTGCGCTTCTGCTCACGAGCCCTATGGGGCGGAGCTTCTTGGCGACGAGGACGGTGGGCTTCCCCAGGATGGCTCCCGCGGCGGGCGAGGGGGAAGCGATGGAGGCCGCGAGCGCTGTGGCAGCGGGAAGGCGCGCGCTGGGTGCGAGTGCCAGGCACGCGATGGAGGGGCAGGCATAGGACGGAGGAAGGAGGCTGCAGCGCGGGGATGACAGGAGGACGCCGTGGTGGGTGGCGGCAGTGGTCGGGGATGGCGCCGCCATGGGTGGGCTGGGGAGCTTGTGGAGGCCGCGGGCACCGCCGCAGTGGGGAGGCATGACGCACTTTTGGTTCTCTTGCTCGCCGAGATGGCCGCCGATGCGCTCCTGGTTGACTGGCCCTCGTGCTCGCCGAGAAGGCCGCCGCGTGCGCTGCGCTTGCCCACGCCGTCGCCAGGAAGATGGACCGGTCCACGTCGATACTTGATAGGATGACATGTGTATGACATGTGGGTCCATGCCATGGTGGACCGCCACGCAGGCTTAAACCACCGTCGGTTTCGGCCGGAGACTGCCTGTGACCGGATTTAAGAATTCAAGGACCCGCCGTACTGGTTTTCGACTTTGAGGATGAATTTTGGATTCATCTACAAGTTGAGAGACCTAGGATGAACTTTTTCCATCAAGTATTGACATGAATTGAGGCCCAAACCCCACCGACCTATGGGGTGAGAAGCATCCCCTGCTCTGAACCAGATCGGCTAACGTTGCAAGGACTACGGCAGCAGGACATTCAACCATGCGCAACCATCGATGGTGCATCCCACCGTTTGCATCCTTCGTCTGCTTCCGTGTGAACCACAAAGGCAGCGAGCGCGAGGCCGGGCCCACGCTGGTGCTGATTCCGGTGACCGAGCGCAAGCAAATGCAACCGTAATGCGTCGCTTATTCAATGAAAAAAAATAAAGATTGATTAAATTCAAAAAAAAAAATACAGGCAATCTGTACATAATATTAATAGGAATAAAGTTTTTTTTTATCTATTCACAAATATGGCAAGTGGAACCGGCCTATGGTTAATGGATGTTGCAAGTCTGATCCTAATAAGGATTAAATTTAAGTTTAATTGCGAGCCCTGTTCGGACAGTAGCAGTGGGCTACACGAAAACGGACACCCAGATTGTATATGGACTCTGTTTTCGACGTTCTATATATTAGAAAATCAAAGTGATAAGCTTTTTAATCCAACTGATACCACACCAAAACATGCCCAAAGTTAATGAGAATTGTTGAAACAAGATGGCATCATAAAGATATAAATGCTTTTATTTTGGTAAAGGTTTGAAGTGTCACTGTATAACATTTATGTCCTACCTCTATCGTCTATCGTCACGATTTTTTAGATACAATATGATAAAAAGCATAGTTGAATGGGATGGTACCAGTTGTTTGGTTGAAAAGCCAAGAAATGAATCGATTTCATAAAAAAGAATATTATCTCCTGATTCAGCATGAACATGTTCTAAAAAAATTAAAAACGCATCCATTTCACTAAAAGTGTGAGCCTTACAACGGGTCCAAGTTTGGAACATGAGATAAAACTATTTTATTCTTGTAATTTGGGACAGAACCATTCTATCCTTGAAATTTAGAACGCGCGGAACAATTTAATTTTGTCTCTCACCAACTAAACGCTATTACGAAGGGATACTTAGAGCAAGTATTATAAGATGACGTAGTCGGACTGTAAGGGATGCCACATCATATTTGTGGTGATATGGAAAAAAGAAAAATGAAGAGAGAAGAAAAACGGGCTGCTCACTTACAACCAGCTTATTTACAGCCAGCTTAAAATGGACTGCTCAAAGACTCCAAGACAACGACCAAATATTAAATGTACAGCTTGCACAAAGACAAAGCTATTGTATGAACGAGATTTTAGTTAGCTGTATATGACATAGCAACGTCATAAAATTTATAATAGACTCTATTATTAACCTTACTCTTAAAATGTCCACAGTGATAATAACAAATAGCTAGTGGCGAGAGAAAAAACAAATAATTCATCTCACCGCTGATAAAACATATTACAGTGCATTTGCTCTCTCCACCGCGCGTTCGGTCACCGGAATCAGCACCAGCTGGCGTCCGGCCTCACGATCGCACAGAAACGGATAAAAGATGTACAAAATCATACGAGCGGTAGGATGTCCAATCAATGGCTACGCATGGTTGAACGTCCCGCTGCCATAGTCCACGCAACGTTAGCCGATCTGGTTCCCCGTGCTCGGCGTGGATCTCTCTGGACTCCGCTGCCACCGCAAGCGGCTCCTCGAATGACGGAGACGAGCTCGGCGCGGCACGCCTCCGGCGCCCGGCACACCGCCGGCAGCTCCTCGGCGCGCTCCGTCACCTCCCGCGCGAGCTCCTCGCCAAGGATCCCCTGCCCCTTTCTTCCGCCGCCGCCTCCTCCTCCTCCTCGGAGATCTCGAGCAGGCTGTTGAGGTCGCGCGCGGCGCGCTCGACGACTTGCACCTCCGCAAGGAGCCCGGCCGTGGCTGCGGGGCCGCCGCCGCCGCCGGAGGAGGACCCCCTCTTCTTCCTCCGCCTGCACTCTTCCGCGACCCAGTCCTGCAGCGCGGACATGGGTGCCGCCGACTGCGCCTTCTTCGGCGGCGGGGCCGGCTCGCCGATGGCCACGGACGCTCGGTCCTGGCACGGCACCGTGGCGACCAGTGCCCACGCCGCGAAGACGAGGACAGAGCTCATGGTGTGGAGCGCGAGCCCCGAGGCCGCACCCGGCGCCCGCGGCTGCCGGCTGGTGCCTGTGCAGGCGGCGGCGCGAGGTGCGCGGCCATGGCGCTAACGTGGTGGCGGTTGGCGGACCAGGTGCGAGAGGAGGGCGAGGGCGCGCCGGAGCCGACGGACTTGCCGTTGGGAAGAGCCTGGCGAGGGCCCTGCACGCGCACGCACCTCGTGCGCGCGGTGGAGCGAGGGCGTGAGGAGGCAGAAGGCAGCGGTGAGCACGAGGAAGGTCGCGCTGAGCACGTCGAGGCGGTCGGCGGCGAGGCGGTCCGTGGGGGCCTGGAGAGGGCAGCGACGGCGGGCCGACGGCGAGCACGGCGCGGAAGGTTCAATGCGCCGGCAGAAAATTAGATTGCCCTCTCAACTCTAGCTAGCCAATTGTGGCCGGGAATCAAACATATCCGTCCGCAGAATATTCAAGGCGCCGGCCAGTGTTGCCGTGCCAACTCTCTAGCTAGCCGGCTGATCACTGGAAAAATCCACGCCCACAAGTCACAACTCGGTTATTTCTGTGACCGCGCCATCTTGCATTGACTCGCGCTTCCAACGGCCGAACGTCGTCAGGAGGAGGTGCTCGCCTTTGCAAGTACTCCCTTCCCTTCAGTTTTTTCTTTTCTGGAACAATTCGGCCATGCCTCTCGCCCTACTGCTCTTTGTGCTCATCTTCTCCCGGCGACACATCCTCTTGCAAGTGCCCTCAGCAGCAGCAGCAGCTTCTGCACGGGCCACCATCTTGCCTGGCGAAACGCTCGGCGGCAGCGACGACGACAGGCTCGTCTCCAGCACCGGCAAGTACGCGCTTGGCTTCTTCCAAGCCGGCGGCAGTAAAAAGTCCCCTCTCGACATTGACAGCGGCAACACCTCCAGCCGCTACTGGTACCTGGGCATCTGGATCAACAGAGTCCCCACCATAACTCCGGTGTGGGTTGCGAACGGGGAACACCCGATCGCCGATCCTGCTACCGCGCTGCTCACCATCTCCCCGGACGGCAACCTCGTCGTCCAAAACCGGGTCACCGAATCCGTCGCCTGGTCCACCAAGGCCAACATCACAGCCAATGCTAGAAACAACACCATGGCAACATTGTCAGACGGCGGCAACCTCGTGCTCATCATGCAGAAATCTTTGGAGGTTCTGTGGCAGAGCTTCGACCACCCGACAACCAGTCTTCTCCCCGGCGCGAAGCTGGGCCGGGACAAGGTCACTGGCCTGAACCGCCGTCTTGTCTCCAGGAAGAACTCGGTGGAGCAGGCTCCCGGAGCGTACGCGTTGGAGCTGGACCCCACAGGCGCTGCTCAGTTCGTCCTCGTGGTGTTGAACTCGGGCGTTACGTATTGGTCCAGTGGCGAATGGAACGGCAGGTTCTTCAACTCAATACCAGACATGGGTGACTACTCTGAATTTATCAACAACAGCAGAGAGGTGTATCTCACAACTCCCTTGCAGGATGGGAACATGGTCACGCGTCTTTCCTTGGAGGTTTCTGGTCAGTTGAAGTCCTTCATATGGTACGAGCAGCTACAGGATTGGGTGATCTCTGCGGTCCAACCGAAATCTCAGTGTGATGTCTATGCAGTCTGTGGACCTTACACGACCTGCAACGATAATGTCATCCCTTCTTGCGACTGCATGAAGGGCTTCTCCATCAAGTCACTCAAGGACTGGGAGCTAGAAGATCGAGCAGGCGGGTGCATAAGAAATACTCCATTGGACTGCACTACAGGTTCAACAGATGGGTTCTACTCCATGCCATGCCTCAGGCTGCCCCAAAATCCTCAGAACTTGAAAAATGTTGCTCATGAAGGTGAGTGTGCCAAGGTTTGCCTAAGTGATTGCTCATGCACTGCATATTCCTTCGGCGACTATGGCTGCTACGTCTGGCATGATGAACTGCTTAATGTCAGACAGCAACAGTACAGTGACCTTACTAGTGCCAAGGTGGAATTTCTCAAGGTACGCCTTGCTGGAAAAGAGTTGAAGATTTGGGGAAACCACAGGAGGGAAATGCTGGTTTGGGCTGTGACCGGTGCAGCTCTGGCTTTGTTTGGACTTGTCCTGTCACTGATGATTTGGAGGAACCGAGCAAAGCTGTATGGTCGCACATTGAACAGTGTTCAGAGCGCCAACGGAATTGTTTCATTTAGATACATCGATTTGCAGCGTGCAACCAAAGGTTTCTCAACCAAGCTTGGGAGCGGTGGTTTCGGCTCTGTTTACAAGGGGCTTTTATCTGACTCAACCACCATAGCAGTGAAGATGCTTGACGGTTTTCGTCAGGGGGAGAAGCAATTCAGGGCCGAAGTGAGCTCAATCGGTGTGATCCAACATGTCAATTTAGTTAAATTGATCGGTTTCTGTTGTCAGGGAAATAAGAGATTGCTAGTATACGAGTACTTGCCGTACCATTCCCTTGATGTTCATCTGTTTCAGAGCAGTGGCACAATTCTGAACTGGAAAAATAGGTACCAAATAGCACTAGGAGTTGCTAGAGGATTGGCGTACTTGCATGAGAGTTGTCAGGAATACATCATACATTGTGATATTAAGCCACAAAACATACTTCTCGATGCATCATTCACTCCTAAAATTGCAGACTTTGGAATGGCAAAGTTCTTGCAAAGAAATTTTAGCCAAGTCTTGACGACGATGAGAGGAACTATAGGTTATCTTGCCCCTGAATGGCTTAGCGGAATGGCAATTACATCAAAAATTGATGTTTATAGCTACGGGATGCTGTTAATGGAAATTATATCAGGAAGGAGAAACACATCTGAACATTGCACTAGTTGTGGTGACAATGATGCTTATTTTCCTCTGCAAGTCGCCAATAATCTTCTCGAGGGCGATGTGCAGGGTTTGGTGGATCCTAAATTGTGTGGAGATTTCAGTTTGAAAGAGGTTGAAAGAGCTTGCAAAGTTGCTTGCTGGTGCATCCAAGACAAGGACTCCGATCGACCAGCGATGGGTGAGGTTGTTCTGATTCTCGAGGGTCTACGTGAGGTCGATGTGCCTCCACTTCCAAAGATACTCCAAGCTGTTGCAGGAAGCCCACGACCAATTTGTATGTAAATCCTTTCTTTTTTTTTTCTTTTTTGGCCGAAATATGTACCCTAGGATGACCATTTCCTAGGATGTGTATGCTGTTAAATTTATCTCACGGAATTTGAACCTAAAATACAAATTTGTTCAAGATGGAAATTTGGACCAATTCAATTATTCCCGGTGAGATAGATGAGTAGTCAACTGGTCATTTACACAAATGATAAGCAGAGGTATTATGAAGGGCTCTTATTAGTCCCAAGCGCTGTAAAATTTCTCAATAGTTGTGGTAGACTGGTAGTAACATGGATCCTTTCTGCACGGACATCCAATTGGGCTCTTATTAGTCCAGTGCCGGATACAGGGATGCAAGAGGAGGGCTGGATACTAAAAGGTTAAACATTTTACCAGCATGTTAATGACAAGTACAATAGATCTATCAAGAAACGCCACTACTAGTATAATTTAAAATGCTTAATCAACATCCATAAATTTTTTTGTAATAATCAGAAACTAACCGACAGTAAATCAGTAGTTAAATTGAGATTTGCACTTGCAAACTTTGCAAGCCTGCACATGCATTTTGCTGAGGCCTTAAGGGTTACCACACCTCACACCTGAACATCCACAGGCAAAACCACTTGGACCATTCAGCACTTTTCTAGGATTGTGGATAATTAATATCGAAACATCCCTGTGGTTAAATGACTTGGCGTGTGAAGGAGCCCCTAGCCACCGGCGAGACCAATCATGCCATGGATGAGTTCGCCACTGGAGAACTATGGCTCGAGGTGGGAGACAGGAAGGCTTGAGGCCAAAGTGAGAAGAATGGGTTCCGATCCCCATCTTCAGAGCCTGCAATAGTGGAGATTCAAAGTAGACCACAAAGAGATTGTGGAATATGGGAAGAGGAAGGAGCCAGCGGTTTGATGTGGAAAAGCACGCTCATCTCGGACAGAGAGAAATTTGTAGGTCTATTGTTAGAATTTGTATCGAATATGTATACAAGACTTGAGTTGTACTAGTAACGTGAGAATTTATATGATTTTTTTCAGGCGTCTTGTGAGTATTAACTTAGAGGCTTAAAAAGAGTTTTCAATTAGTAATTTGTAATAGTAAGATGAATTGTTGTAACAGTTCACTGACCGAGTGCCGTATATTGCATCGATACATCGTGCCGTGGATGATCCGTCTCCGGCTGGTCGTCAATCAGTACATCCATGTCCATCGATCATTAGGTGGGCTGTATTTTGCAGTGATACAAGTAATCTTCGTTTCTACAAAAAGGCAAGCTCAGTCCTGTCATGTCTCAGTCTCCCAGATGAGGACAGGATTTGCAACACCATCTGTTGACAATCTGTAGACTTCTATGCACTTACGCAGACCTCCCTCCCAGGCCGTGCCGTTCCTGTCAGTTTGTCACACCAGAGAATAACAGCAGTTCGTCAGTAAAAAGATGGCCTAGAAATTGGTATGAGAGGTGGAACGGACCACTAACGAGCATGGAATTGGAACCTGATCCCAGACTTTGCTGACTCTGACCAACATTTGGTGTTTTCGCAATTCCGAATCGTCAAATCCATCGATCACAGCACTCGGCCACCATTCCGCACTTATTATTGCTAACACAGGCAACCAAGCTATCCGGCGAACTTCTCCGGCCGATCTCACCATGCGTCTCCTCCTCCACCACCTCGTCCTTACTCTGTTCCTTTCCTCCCTTCACGCCCCCTCGTCCTCCGCCGGCACCGGCGGCACGGACACACTGTCACGTGGCCATGCGCTCGCCGGCGAGGGGAGGCTCGTGTCCAGCAACGGCAAGTTTGCTCTCGGGTTCTTTCAGCTGACAGCAGGTGGCAAATCGTCCAACAGCTCGTACCTCGGCATATGGTTCAACAGAGTCCCCAAGCTCACTCCGGTGTGGACTGCCAACGTAGATAACCCGGTCACCGGCGCCACCTCGCCGGAGCTCGTGGTCTCAGGGGACGGCAACCTGATCATCTCCGCTCACGGGACCATCATCTGGCACACCCAGCTGGCCAACATCACAGTCGACGGCGACGGTGACGACACCGTCGCCGTGCTTTCAGACAATGGGAATCTCGTCCTGCGGAGCTCCTCAAACGCCTCAGACGTGTTCTGGCAGAGCTTCGACCACCCCACGGACACCCTGCTGTCCGGCGCAAAGATTGGCCGGGACAAGGTCTCCGGCCTCATCCGCCGCATCGTTTCGAGGAAGAGCTCAGCCGACCAGGCCCCAGGCGTGTACTCTGCAGAGCTCTCCCTCGGCGCCATAGAGCTGCTCTGGAGATCATCTGCGGCGTACTGGTCCAGTGGGACGTGGAACGGCTGGTTCTTCAGCGCGATACCGGAGATGTCAGGGCAGTCAGGTCCCACGATGTGCAACTACACGTTCGTCAACAACACTCAGGAGGTTTACTTCTCCTACACCTTGCTGGATGAGAGCATGATCTTTCACAATTTCCTGGACGTCTCTGGCCAAATGCACACGCGCATATGGTCGGATCTTGCGCGGGATTGGATCACGGCCAGCACCCAACCGAAGGATCCATGTGGTGTCTATGCTACCTGTGGGCCTTTCACAATCTGCAATGGGAATAGCGACACGTTCTGTGACTGCATGAAGGGGTTCTCTGTGAGATCACCGGAGAGTTGGGAGCAGGAGGATAGAACAGGTGGATGCATCAGAAATACTCCGCTGAATTGTGGCGGTGCTGACAGAAATATAACAGGTATGGCAGACAAATTCTATTCCATACCAAACATTAGGTTGCCCCAGAACACCGGAGGTTCTCAAAATAATGCATCTAGTGCGGGTGAATGCGCACGGGTTTGCCTGAGTAACTGCTCTTGCAGTGCGTATTCTTACGGCGTAGGCGGATGCTCCATCTGGCATGGCGAGTTGCTTAATGTGGTTGCTGAAGATAATGGAGAAATGTTATACCTTCGCCTTGCTGCAAAGGAGGTGCAAGGTTGGAAGAGCAAGAGGAGCGGAATGGTCATTATCGGTGTAGCCATTGGTGCAGGCATTGCCCTTACAGGCTTTATACTTGCAGTAGTGATTTGGAGGAGAATAGGGAAGTGCAGGTCTAGTCACACAGTGGACAAGAATGACAGGGGTGGCATTGGCATCATTGCATTCAGATATATTGATCTAGAGCGAGCGACTAGAAATTTCTCAGAGAAGCTAGGAGGAGGCAGTTTTGGTTCTGTATTTAAGGGTTGCCTACCAAGCAACTCAACTGCCGTGGCAGTGAAACGGCTTGAGTGTGCCCACCAAGGAGAGAAGCAATTCAGAGCTGAAGTGAATTCAATTGGAATCATCCAGCATGTAAATCTAGTGAAATTGGTTGGGTTTTGCTGCGAACGTGGTAGGAGGGTACTTGTGTATGAACACATGCCAAACGGTTCGCTGGACCATCACATATTCCAAAGCCATGGTATGGTTTTGAGCTGGGCCATTAGATACCAGATTGCTCTTGGAGTTGCTAGAGGGCTAGCGTACTTGCATCATGGCTGTCGAGACTGCATCATACATTGTGACATCAAACCAGAGAACATACTTCTCGATGCATCCTTTGTTCCAAAGATCGCAGATTTTGGGATGGCAAAGTTTCTGGGGAGGGACTTCAGCCGTGTTGTGACTACAATGCGAGGAACAGTTGGATACCTCGCTCCCGAATGGATAAGTGGGACTGCTATTACACCAAAAGTCGATGTTTATAGCTACGGGATGGTTCTTCTAGAGATCATATCGGGAAGGAGAAACTCCAGAGTCGACGAATCTTCTCGTGGTGATGATGATGACGATGATCATGGTTGCTATTTTCCTGTGCAAGTTGCACATGAGCTTCTCAGCGGGAACATCGCAAGCCTTGTGGACGAAAACTTGCTTGGCGATGTGAACTTGGAGGAGGTAGATAGGGTTTGCAAAGTCGCATGCTGGTGCATCCAGGATAACGAGTCTGATCGGCCTACTATGGGTGAGGTGGTACAGTTTCTCGATGGTACATCTGAGCCTGATACGCCTCCAATGCCAAGATTACTCAATGCTATCGCAGGAGGCTCAAATTTGGCATGACAAATGACTCTGATGGTCGGCTTTACACCGATACTTGATTGAGCAGAATATTTGGCAATATCGATCGATGAGAATGAAGACCGCAGTAGGTCTGTCGTCATGTAGAGAAGAAATAGCGTCAATAATCGTCTCTAACCCATGCTAATATATCTATGTAGTAGCCGATTAGCTGACAGGGATACCGTCCCACGAATAAACATGTAACATGTTGTCACTCAGGTTGGTCTCAGTGATTGTTATATCACACTAGAAAATTCGACCGTATCAACTGAGATGTTATTTTCGGAAATAACGCAAGTGCTACCAAAGTTTTAGTTTTAGATACGGACTAGAAACGACGGCGCGGCGCCCTTGCCTGAGCGCGTTGGTGTATTTTATAGTGCGATTTATATTGTTTTGGTACTGCGGCTTGGGGTTGGCACCAAACTATTTATTTGCAGAGAGAGATTCTTTGTGTTTTTTTCAGATAGAGTTGAGATCATGGTCCTCCTTTGGCATTCATATCCAATGTTGGAGCTGTTGAAACTTATACCATTTGTCACATGCATATAGTAGAAAACGGTTCACATCATCCAATTCGATTACAGAGTAGCAGTTAGTACATAGTCCTACCAAGGCTAGCATTGATCTATGGGTTAGATTAGATATATGTACATCAAAGAGTGTGATAATGTGACCTCAATCCTTGGTCTACTCTACTCTCACGTTGAAAAAACAGTGGCTAAGATCTGCAACAAGGGTGACGTGCCAGCAAGTAGTAAAAGCTGGACCCAAATGCTAGTGATGCAAAGAACAGAACAGTAACAGCCTCACAACCATCCATCGCTGCACACACAGACACCACCATGTTGCATTCATCTGCATATCAGATTTTAGATAAAAAGAAATAGCTTTAAGGATTTTTTTTTATCAAATACATTACCTGCAGAGAAGCAAGGGCGGCCACCAAC
Source organism: Paspalum notatum (assembly GCA_022530915.1). Taxonomy (NCBI): domain Eukaryota; kingdom Viridiplantae; phylum Streptophyta; class Magnoliopsida; order Poales; family Poaceae; genus Paspalum; species Paspalum notatum. The sequence goes on from CM039689.1 coordinate 31,816,133, forward strand.
TGCCATGCAGGCAGCAGGTTGCATCCACTGAATGTAGCCATTGACGACATCAACTTGACGAATAATTGAGCCCATCAATGAATATTAGGCGTTCTCTTGACGACTGGGTAATATAATAAACAGTTGGTGTGCCAGTGCAATTGTACAAGCCAAACTCAGGGCAATCTCAATCCTGAAATTAATCTTGCCTAGATCGCCGAATCGCCCCCGTGCACCGGCTCTCTACTGACTAATCTGAATCAGATCATTCGATGCCTTGACCTTAGGTCTTGTTCGTCTTCTTTCTTGGAGCTGCAGGATCACAACAAGTGGAGAAATTGTCAAAAGGAAATCGACCAGAGAAAGAGAGAGAGAGAGCAGAGATGGCTGGTAGCAGCTCGAATCAGATTTGGGGAGAAGCAATTGCAGGTCAAGGCATGGAGAAGGGTGCTTGTTCTGCACTTCATGGAGGGAGACGTACATTCACGAGGAAGAAGAACAGAGGGCAGATACGTAGGCCATCGATTGCACAGCTGTACAGTAGGAGGGAGATGAGGTTCTGTCTCACCGCATCCGTCCTTGACTCACGAGCCCCACGCGCTGCTGCTGCTGCTGTGCCGTCACGCGCGTCGGCGCTCCATGCGCCAGTAATGGAAGAAGGGGCAGAGCACGCCAGCTGCGAGGGACGGCTTCGTCCTCCAAGATTCACCCACGGCGGTCGCCGTCGCCGTCGGTCTGCGACTCAGCTCCAGCGCTGCAACAACAAGGACCCAGGCATGACCGCGTCCGGTGGCAGAGGGAGTCGCCCCAGAGGGCTTCGTCGCCGCGGGCGCCGTCGCTGGAGAAGAAGGCCGAGCGGGGCTGGTGGGGCGGCTCGGCGAGTAGCCTCGGGAGAGAGCTCGGAGGATGGCGGCCCGGTGGTTCCCCTGCAGGCGTATGGGCATGGCAGCAGCTAGCCGGCCGAGGGAAGCGAGGGGCATGGTGTGGCGGCGCTCAGGGGATCCATGGGTGAGGTCGCGAGGGGAGGAGCCGAACTGCGCACCCGAGTGGGTTCGCGACGGTTTGCGAGAGGCGGGCTTGCGGCTTAACGGGCGGGACGCCCGCTCCTATCCACATCGTAGGGTACAGACTGCTTGCTCGATAGATCTAACGGTTAGCGGGTTATTGGTTGACGTGGAGCTCCTACCCGTTGAGCGTTGTGCGCTGATTTCGTTATAGGAGATTATAGCGCTCAGGAGTCACAATGACTTGTCAAGCCCCCAAACTAAACTAGCTATGATCATCCCATCCTGACACGTGCTAAGCTAATGGGTGGCATCACACGGCAAATGGATGCCATGCGATTCCCGGTGGAGTGTTAATACCGAAGGTCTAACATCATTAAAACAGGATGGGGACCTTAATATAGTAAGGCAACACGTTCCAAGTCAAGTCAAGCCAATCGTTGAAATCAGGGTGGATTGACAAAGGCATCTCGACCTAATATCTGCATATAAAAAGGATTAAAATTTAGAGAGATTGGTGTTTGTATCCCTACTAGCAACTCTAATTGTGTTTTTATCCTCGGTTTTGAAACTTTGTGATTTTACTCTTACATTTTTAAACCGAAGACTCCATTTACCCCTATTTTGAACCATGTTAGATGCGATTAAACTAAATCATTTAAAACAAATAGAAAAAAACTTTCAAAATAGGGGGAATAGACTTGAATGCCATGCCATGTTCGCACATCCAATCACCAGGTTTCGGCCCATGCCTAGATCTCATGGGAGCACGCTCTCAAAAGTCAAAGTGGAAGAAAAATATGGTGAATTGGTTAGTCATCAGCACATAGTAGAATAATATACTAGCCACCACTGTTTTTTACATGCAATCAGTAGCACCTTCTATACGTCATACATATGACTAGCACCAAAAATATGACAGGATATTAACATGCTTTCAATAAGCAAAGGGTTAAGCAATGATGATATGACACCACTTGCAAGCAAATTAAGGATGTGTATCGCTGTCAGTATGCATTACAGTTATTCTATAGTAGCAGAACTAACCGGGAAGCCTCGCCTTCACCAACCGTGTGTTGTGCTGAGTGACATCTATGCAGCTTATTGTTTCTAAGTAAGAACTGCTTATCATCTTTACCAAACACCCTGTCTTCTCCAGGTCTCCTAGACCTTCACCATGCCTCTCTTCCCCACCGTACCCTTTGCAGATTTCGCTTGTCCCTCTACATCCTATCACGTTCTGCTGCCATAGACACCATCTCACCTAGTCAAGCACTTGTCAGCAGACCATTCAAAAAAAAATTGGTGAAAAACTATTAAAAAAAAGCACTTGTCAGCAGCAACAAGCTCATCTCCAGCAGTGGCCGGTTTGCTCTCGGCTTCTTGCAGACAGGCAGTAAGTCCAACAACACACTGAATTGGTACCTAGGCATTTGGTACAACAAAGTTCCCAATCTAACTCAAGTATGGGTTGCAAATGGTGACAGCCCACTCACAAATCTCACCACATCTGAGCTCACAATCTCTAATAATGGCAACCTTGTCATCTTGAACCAAGCCACCGAATCCATAGTCTGGTCCACAAAATCAAATACCACAACCAACAACACTGTAGCTATATTGTTAAACTGTGGGAATCTCGTCCTACAGGACTCCACAAACTCTTCTGAAGTGTTGTGGCAAAGCTTTGACTACCCAACGGAGAGAAAAACGCCATTTCACCATCGTCAAACTTGGGCTTCGCTGAAATGCCATCCCGCATTTGGGCTTCGCTTTATGAAACCACGCCCACACGCTAAAATGCCATTTGGACCCAAAATTGACTCTCTTGCCCCTGGCTTCCTCCTCCCGCCGGCTCACCTCCACGTGCAGCGACGGTGAGGAGGCCTCTGCTCCCCTCACTTCGTCTATATTTGGACACAAAGCTCAGTGTGAACTGTGATGTCTATGCTGTATGTGGACCTTTCACAGTTTGCAATGATGATGAGCTTTTCTTCTGCAACTGCATGAAGGGCTTCTCCATCAGTTCAACAAAGGACTGGGAGCTAGATGATCGAATAGATGGGTGCATGAGAAATATTACATTAGATTGTGTGAGCAACAAAAGCACAGGAAGTTCAACCGACAAGTTCTATTCTATACCATGTGTTAGGCTACCCCATAATGCCTACAACATAGAAGCTGCTACCAGTGCAGGTAACTGTAAAATAGTTTGCTTATGTAATTGTTCTTGTACTGCGTATTCCTGGGGCAATGGAGGCTGCTTAGTCTGGTATGATGAATTACTCAATGTAAAACAACAGCAGTGTAATGATGTAACTGATCCGAGTGGTGAAACTCTATTCCTTCGCCTATCAGCGAAAGAGAAGCAAAGTCACAAAAGCAGTGCAAGAAGAATTATGATGGCCACTAGCCTAGCTGTGAGCTTTGCCATCTTGTTTTCTCTGGCACTGGCTTTCATGATTTTGTGGAAAAAAAGGAAAATGTATAGCTTCACATTGAACAAATCTCAAGGTGGTAGTGGAATTGTTCCATTCAGATATACTGATTTGCAGCGTGCTACAAAAAATTTCTCAGATTAGCTAGGAGAAGGTGGCTTTGGTTCAGTATACAAGGGATTTCTGTTTGACTCAACAACCATAGCAGTGAAGAGGCTTGATGGTGCATCTCAAGGAGAGAAACAATTCAGGGCTGAAGTCAGCTCGATTGGAGATATCCAACATATTAATTTAGTTAAGCTACTTGGGTTATGTTGCAGCAGTGATAGTAGATTGCTTGTGTATGAATATATGTCACAGCATTCCCTTGACATTCATCTATTCCCAGGCGGTGCTGAAATCTTGAACTGGAATACTAGGTACCAAATAGCTCTAGGAATTGCTAGAGGACTAACCTATTTGCATGAGAGCTGTCGAGATTGCATCATACACTGTGATGTTAAACCTCAAAACATACTTCTAGACGAATCATTTGTCCCAAAAATTGCAGACTTCGGAATGGCAAAGTTTTTAGGGAGAGACTTCAGCAGGGCTTTGACTACAATAAGAGGAACCATAGGATATCTTGCACCTGAGTGGATTAGTGGAGAGGCCATCACATCAAAAGTTGACGTTTACAGCTATGGAATGCTTTTATTGGAAATTGTTTCAGGAAGGAGGAACTCACATATTCCTACTACTGGTGATGATGCTACTTATTTTCCTGTGCAAGTTGCAAGTAAGCTTCTTGTGGGAGATATTGCAAGCTTGGTGGATCACAAACTGCGTGGCGATGTCAATCTAAAGGAAGCTGAAAGAGCTTGTAAAATTGCATGTTGGTGCATTCAAGACAATGAACTTGATCGGCCAACAATGGCCAAAGAAACTATCGAATTTGACTCGAACTCTAAGAAGTGGAAAATCAAGCTGCCAGATTTCAACAAATTAAGGTGACATAAGGGCATAACTAAATAAACGCACCATTATTTTCTTCCTTGGTCAAACAGTCAAACACTTTGAATGTCTCTCCTCTTTGTTTATGACATCGGACAAAGGTGATAAAACAAGCCACAACAAAATAAATAATAAATTTTGTAGTAAGACAAACGATTGAAGTTTTGAAAAAAAAATAAACCGCGTCATATAGTAGTATTTTGTGCCATATAGGTAGCTATTCCGCAAAAGATAAATGTACGAAGTTTGCTGACTTTCAACGCCAATAGACTATTTGTAGGGTTCAAAACGATATAATTTTAATGTTTAGTCATTTCCATCCAAATTAGTAACAACACTCGGATATCACAGCTGGTGGGCAATTGTCTGCTAAGAGCATGTCAAACATATATGTCAACAATTGGTTGTTGTCATCAGAACTTATATCCCATTTTTCATTTAAAATTATACTATCTATCTACAATGCATCTATAAACGTTTTGCATCTTCGTAAGCACGCTCTGGTCAGCCTAAACCTCACGCCACCAGCTGGTGTGTTCTTCCTTGCCTCTCTTGTCCACGTAACAGAGAATCTAATAATGCCAGCTGGCGATTTGGACCGCCACTAGAGCCGCCCTGACCGTCGTTCATCTGGTTGCTTTTCAGGCACCGACCGTTCGTTTGGAGGTTGAGCTAGCGGTCCCATATAGCAGACAGAGCAAATGTAAAGGCGGGGTGTGAGGGTTATCGTCCGTCTAAAATTCAAGTGCCTGGAAAGCATCTACCGTTGACCGCTGCGTACTACAGACCTCCACAGAGAACAGAGCCTCACTAGTATTTTACTGGCCTCGAGCTCCGGTTCAACGCACGCAATGCCCCAGTGTGTTAGCGACGTGTGGCCGTAGAAATAGAGCTATACTTCCATACGTCATTGACCACAGGAAATATTCATTCGTTTTGGGTATTCGCCTGTCCAAATCATTAAGTTAGCGTCGTAGCAACGGCACTAGTTCCGTCACTATATATACTTAACCTCTTGCCACCAAATTAACTTCACTCTCTGCTCTGGTTTAATTTCTGCCCTTCCACACTAATCTCTATCATGCATGTCCTCCATTTTGCCCTTTCGGTCCTCCTTGTCTTGCTGCACGCACCCTTGTCCTCCGCTGCCACAGACACGCTCCGACGCGGCCATGCGCTTGCCGGCAGCGAGAAGCTTGTCTCCCGCAACGGCAAGTTCGCGCTCGGCTTCTTCCAAACTGGGAGGTCGTCCTCTGACAGCACCCTCAATTCATACCTCGGCATATGGTTCCATGAAGTCCCCGTGCGGACCCCTGTGTGGGCAGCCAACAGGGATAACCCGGTCTCCAGCTCGGCTTCGCCGGAGCTCATCGTCTCCGGCGATGGCAACTTGGCTGTCTTAGCTCAGGGTGCCATCATCTGGTCCACACAGGCAAACATAACAGCCAACGACACCGTCGCTGTGCTCTTGGACAATGGCAACCTTGTTCTACGGAGCTCCTCCTCCAACTCTTCAATCACATTCTGGGAAAGCTTCGACTACCCAACAGACATCCAGCTACCGGGTGCAAAGATTGGATGGGACAAGGTCACCGGTCTGAACCGCTACACTGTTTCGAGAAAGAATTCAGTTGATCTAGCTTCAGGTATGTACTCTTGGAGGATGGACCTCGATGGGATTAGTAGGATGTTTTGGAACTCATCTGTAGTATATTGGTCGAGTGGAGAGTGGAACGGTAAATTCTTTAGCTCAATTCCGGAGATTTCTGCAGGTTCCTCTCTAGCCAATTTTACGTTCGTTAACAACGACCAAGAGGTCTACTTCAGCTACACCATATTCGATGAGAATATGATCAGCCTAACTGTGCTGGATGTCTCCGGTCAAAACCATGTGCTCGTGTGGACCGGGCAGGATTGGATCCCAGTTAGCAGCGCACCAAATTATCAATGTGATGTATATGCTGTATGTGGCCCTTTCACGGTCTGCATTTATAATGCCAATCCTTACTGTAACTGCATGAAGGGGTTTTCTGTTAGATCACCTGAGGATTGGGAGCTTGAGGACAAAACAGGCGGGTGCATCAGAAACACTCCACTGAACTGCGGTGACAATTATGGAAACAGGACAGGCATGACAGATAAATTCTACTCTGTGACAGGCATTAGGTTGCCCAATAATGGCAAAATCATACCAGATGCATCAAGTGCAGGCGAATGCGAACAAGTTTGTTTGAGTAATTGTTCTTGTACGGCGTATTCATACACCAATGGTTGCTCTATCTGGCATGACGATTTAGTTAATGCAGCTACTGATGGTAATGGAGAAATGCTTTACCTTCGCCTTGCGGCAAAAGAGCTAGAGAGTAGAAGAAATGGCAGTAAGGGTGGAATGATCATTGGTGTTGCCATTGGCGCAAGCATTACCACTTCGGTTTTCATTTTACTCATAGTGATTTGGAGGCGAAAGAGGAAGTGGCCTAGTAGCACAATAGAAAACGATCGAGGTAGTGTTGGCATCATCACGTTCAGATACGTTGATTTGCTATACGCAACCAAAAGGTTTTCGGAGAAGCTGGGTGCAGGTGGTTTTGGTTCTGTATTCAAGGGGTGCCTAAGTGATTCGATTGCCATAGCTGTGAAAAGGCTCGATGGGGCACGACAAGGAGAGAAACAATTCAGGGCAGAAGTAAATTCAATTGGGATCATCCAGCATATAAATTTAGTGAAACTGATCGGATTTTGCAGCGAAGGTGATAGAAGGCTTCTTGTGTATGAACACATGCCAAACGGCTCCCTGGATTCTCATCTATTCCGAAGTAACGGTGCGGTTTTGGGTTGGACAATTAGATACCAAATAGCTCTTGGAATTGCTAGAGGGCTGGCATATTTGCACCATGGTTGTCGAGACTGCATCATCCACTGTGACGTCAAACCACAGAACATACTTCTCGATGCGTCTTTTATTCCAAAAATTGCAGATTTTGGGATGGCCAAGTTTCTAGGGAGGGAGTTCAGCCGTGTTGTGACTACAACGCGAGGAACTATTGGATATCTTGCTCCAGAATGGATTAGCGGAACAGCTATTACTTCCAAAGTCGATGTTTACAGCTATGGGATGGTCTTGCTAGAGATCGTGTCAGGAAAGATGAACTATACTGAACATTCAGCCAGTCATGAAGACCAAGAAGACTATTTTCCTGTGCAAGTTGGACACAAGCTTCTCCATGGAGACATTTTGAGCCTTGTGGATGCAGACCTGCATGGTGACGTGGACATGGAGGAAGTTGAGAGGGTTTGCAAAGTCGCCTGTTGGTGTATTCAAGATAGTGAGTTTGACCGACCCACAATGGTTGAGGTGGTGCAGTTTCTCGAGGGAATATGTCAAACAGAAATGCCCCCAGTGCCAAGGTTACTCCGTGCTATTGCTAGCGGCTCACATCCGTCGGGACCATGATCTGGGTAGCTTTACAGAAAAAATCAGCCGCCCATGAAAAGACTACGGTTTATTTTGTTTTGCAGAGTGTATAAATAATTTTTTTTCTGTTATATGTAAGATTTCTATGTACATGTAGGACCTGGAACTCTTGGTAGTAAAGATGGATTTGTAACATGTAGGACCTGGAATTCTATGTGCCCAGCACGTCTTCTTGTGTAATACGAATAGAGTCAGTACCTGTGTCATGTACCACTTCCACAGTCAGTTGAGATGGAAAGTGATGATATTATCATTATTGTTACTAGTCCATCAACTCGTGCTCTCGCACGGGTTAGATTTTTAGAGGGTATATACATTAAAAATTGATAGATAACTTTAATAATTACAGCATTTGGAAATTTAGAAACATATGTTATTTAAATTTTTATAACAACATATTTTTGTTGTTTAGAGTTTTCTTTATCTGTAGTAAATCATCTTTTATAATGGCATGGAGGGTAATTTATATGCATTTTAAGTTTATGGAGTTATTTAATTCATATTTCATAATAGCATGGTGTGTAATTTATATGTAAATTTATGAGTTATTTTAATTCATCGTTTATAATATCATATGATGGGTAATTTATATGTAAATTTAAGGGGTTATTTTAAATCATATTTCATAATGGCATGGTGGATAATTTATATGAAAATCTGGGGATTACTTTTACGGTATTTCGTAATGGCATGGTGGGTAAATTTTTCGAAAATATAATAGATCCAATGGTTAGTACTATGGGATACTACATGGTGGAGGGCCAGATGTTTCTGATTTTGTGGAAATTTGTAGGATTTATTTTTTTTCTAACATGCATCACAATTCGTGCTTCTTATTTAACCTCTAATTAGTAACAGCAAGATTCATGGTGTTGAATGGATGCTGATCAGTTGAAATTGAACCCACTTAATGAATATAGTGAGTGACCATGAATTTTGAGTACTGTAGCAACATTATTCGTAAGGGAATCATATAGCATTTTCTTGGACAGCGCTGCAGCCCGCTAATAGAAAGGAAATTGTTGTTCTATATATTGAATTTATACACTGAATACTAACTTGCTAACTACTCTGTCCGTCCCAAAATAAGTGTTTTTAATTATGTCCTAAGTTAAATCATTTTAACTTTGACCAAACTTATACAAACGAAGAGTAATATTGTGGTACCTCTAAGCATCATTTGTTTTTATTATAAAATATATTCTCATAATTTATATATTTGATGTAATAAATATGAATAGGTCTCATTATAAACTTGGTCAAATTTGAGATAGTTTGATTGAGAACAAACCTAGATATGCACTTATTCTGGGACGGAGGAAGTACACGTGACAATAGGTTAAAGCTGTTGTAGTGTTTATGCCCTTGCACATTTTCAAAATTCGTTTATTTAAAATTATAGAATAATCCAGCTTTGTTTTTATCTCTCTCACTTCTCCCACGTCTTTTAACACATTACACATATTGATATATAATACTATTTAGGAATCAAACACCTTGCCACCCATGCATGGTACTACCTGCTTTACCAATAATTGTGCTATCAGCTCACATCTGCATGTGCTGTTGACAAAAAACAATCATCTATCTATGGGCTATTAACTGATGATTAGCCTATCTCTTATTCAAATTTAATTTTTCCCTTAAAGTGATCTTGGCCTTTATATTTTTTATACGTACTTCTAGAGCATAAACCTTGGTACTGAATTGTTATGTGTATACATTAAACTCCTATCTTTACTTACATTACATCATAAATAATGTTGTTTGTGTCATGTATGTATGAAACCCCACTTAAATTATTATCTGCATGTCCCATAGTTTAAATTTCCTGCTTATAATGCTGTTGTTCGCATGGATGACTTGCTTTGATGAACTGCTCATTTTACATTTGCTTAATTAAGTGCAGAAAACTACGTAATTAATCAGGAATAGCTGCACCCAAGCAATTCAACAAAGTAGAAGACATATGAGGCTAGAATATTTACCAATGCACAGGAGGATCTTTGCAACTGTCGGCAAAAGGAATAATGTATTTATATTCATACCGTTAATCGACTCACAATATACACCCCGAAGCCATGGAAGCTCATCAATCTCGTCAATGCTCCCAGTCATTTTCGTGGCCATGCTTTGCTTGGTTCTTCTTGCCATGGACAGACGTCCAATTGAGGCTAACTCGTGTCGAGCATCAAGGTTCCTTCCATCGCTTCTATGGTCCCTCGCCATCACTATGAACAATTGCATAGCCTTAATTCCATCCCTTACTTGCATTCGGCTCCCTCCATGAGAAATATCGATTGCATCTCGACGTGCCCCAGCAGCCATATCTAGATCAGCTCACCTCTAGCTGCCAATGTGTTGACGCCAGCATGCCCTAGTCAAGTCCAACCAAAGTGTATCCGATGTTTTCTTGTTTAATCTCATCGATAACATGCATGGATCCTTGTACTTGATGGGATCTCCGATAGCTAGGGTTCAAAAGGACATCCATGCTAGGTTACGCACATCTGATGGGATGGCACAGGAGGGTTGTTTTAGGGCTAGGTGCCTTTCAATGATTTTTACGTGAAGAGTTGAAATCATATTTAATAGTACATCCATACGGCGACAGACAATATTTTCCAATGTGATCGACATGACAAACCTGAGATCTGGTTGTTTTTAACATAAAGTATTGTGGGTATTTTAGACTTTTTTATGTAATCCCATGGCAAGTAATTTATACAAAGTTAGGGGGGTTATTTTAATTTATCCTTCATGGTTGATTTTTTAGAAAAGTATAATATATCTAATGACAACTATTATTAAAGCTAACAGATGGATGGTCAGATGTTTCTGATTTTTGTGAGAATTTTTAGGATTTATCTTTTTTTTCTAGTGTGTTTGGTGAGAATTAACGAAGGAGCCTCCAATTAGTGATATTAAGATTACATCCATGTCAGGGACTATTTTTTAATCCAATGTCAGGGTTGGAGAAGGAAGATATTTGTTCTGTTCTAACTTGTTGCTGGCCACCAACTTTCTCATCCAGACCATGCATGTAGTGTGGTGAAAACTGATGATGGGGAAGCTCGATGCAGAGGCTCCAGTTCTTAATTCACTACTACTACTACCAGTCCACATGTAGATACTAAACAGTACATGTTACTTCATCAGCCTCGTTCATTTAAATCACTAGTCAATCAACCCGTGCGAAATCGTTCACAATTTAAATCACTAGTCAATCAACCCGTGCTTGGGTTAGAGTCTTAAATGTATTATGTGTTACCGTATAACATATTTAAATCTATTTTTATACTTAGTTTTTTATAATAGCATGTCTTGCTACTTTATATCTATGCTTAATTGATTTAGATAATCTTTGATCGATTGCAAAAGTAGGTGATTTTAATATAATTTTGAGGGGTTACTTTCATTATATTATCAGTCATAATAACTAAGGTGAACAATTTAAATATAAATTAAAGGGAATATTTGGTATTATCCATTAAAATAGCAAATGTGAGCAATTAGGTATACATTTAGAGTGTTATTTCATATTTTCTTTTATATTGGCAGAGTGGGTAGTTAATATGTAGTTTTAGGGGTTATTTAATATTGTTTTGATAATGGCAAAGGTGGGTGATTACTTAGAAAACAGATCTAATGGCTATTAAGATTCCAACCTGCCAATTGATGATCGGGTGTTTTTTTATTATTGTTAGAATTTCTATGATTTTATTTTTTTCTAGCGCATCTTGTGAGGATTGATGTGAAAATTTCAAAAAGAGTCTACAAAATATATGTTTTATGGAAATGTTTCTTGCATCTTTAATGGAAAAAAGTCAAAAAACTGAAGGTAAATTTGAAAATGGGAAAAGTCTAAAAAAAAGAAGAAGATATTTGCTTTCGTTGAGAATTGAACTTAAGGCCTTCCGTAATGGCAGAGGTGGGTAATTACTCAGGAAATAGATATAATGAAAAAAAAGAAGAGGATATTTGCTTTCGTTGAGAGTTGAACTCATGACCTTTTATAATGGCAGAGGTGGACATTTCCTTAGAAAATAAATCTAATGGCTATTGATATTCCAATCTGCCAATTAATGGTCGGATGTTTCTGATTATTGTGAGAATTTTTAGAATTTATCTTTTTTTTCTAGCGCACTTTGAAATTAGTGTTTTTTTAAAGAACCTTCAATTAATTAGTAATAGTAAGATTTGTTGTCCTAAGAAATATCCACTAATCAGAACATGTTCTCGCTTTCTTTACAGAAGCAAACATGGCCATGTCATGTTCGCAGATCCAATCACCAGGTTTCCCATACCTAGATCTCATGGGAGCACGCTCTCAAAAGTCAAAATGGAAGAAAAATAAGGTGAACTAGATGGTTTTTCCGCACGTTGCTGTGGGATTTAAAGAGTGATTTTGTATGGGTTTTCGTGATGGATCTTGTTTTAAATGAACAATGTAAACATTACAAAGAAATGAAGAATTCCTACATTTGGAGAAATGGAGGAAAAATCACGCTAAGAGGCCGGTGCCATCTTCCACACAATTGTGTGGCAAAAGGAACTGAATATGTTAGATGACAACAATTCTAAAATATAATGTACTTAAACTAAGCTGGTTGACGTCTACTATTCATCGGCTTCAATTTACATAAGATCAACTTTGGGTACAACCCCTTTCCTGCTCTGAACGGTTATAAAACTAACAAAAGTGAAACATAGGAGATTGCTCGTAATAACCAAGTGAAGCAAATCACATAGTAGGAATAAACAAAAAAAGAATACTCGATGCATTTGAGAGGGAGAAAACAGGGTTGGATGATATTTGGACTTGCTGTGATTACATATCGTTACCATTATGATGACTGAATTTCTAGAGGAAGGTTTACTATCTGATTGAGTGGAAGGGGAAAAAAAAGCTAAAGAGCCTCTTAACTCATGGATAGGCGTCAAATTAAACCTCTACCAAAAAAATGTAAAGAGATTCCGGCCTCATGGATAGGCATCAAATTAAACCTAACATGTGCAGCTAAATAAAGAGAATCGAGGTGGCATAATCTGCTTAATTAGCTAGTATGGGAGAGTGAAGGACTCCTTGATTTTTTTTTCTTATGTTCGAGTATTGTACAACAGGAGCAAAGGATTAGAGGAGAGAAATAATTAGTGAATAATGAAAAGCCTTATACTGCCCTGCGCATGACCTAAAGAATGATTTTGATTGGCCGCCCACGTATTGGAGGACTGTTTTAGCATATCATTTATAGCTGGTATGATAGTGGTGCCTATTTAGTTGGAGGATTTAAATGGTTAGTGGGTCACGTGTTATGGCTGGAACTGTGCGTGCATGATGCACTAATAAAATCAACGAAGAGAATTGGCACCTCTGGGTTGCCTCTTCATTTTCTAGATCAATTAGTAGTGCCAAATGAATTGACGATTAATGGACTAATGTTAGACCTTTGCTGCAGCGAGTGAAAAATAAGTGGAAGAAGATTTAATAGTTTAGAGTGGGATAGATGACGTGGACAGGCTGCATGTTGAGAGATGACTCTTAGGGGATTCCATCTATATAGATATACTAGGTGATTTCCCCGCGCGTTGCTGCGAGATTTAAATAAAAATTTCAGATAGATTTTTGATAAAAGACTACTAAAATTAATTATTCATTTGGTGGAGAAGAAAAGGAACAATGAAACTACCGCGCGTGGATCTGTTATTACCTTTGGAAATAATTATAATGAACTCATGTACATAAAATAGCTAAAAAAGATTTATGGAATGGACATTTCAATATGATGTTAACAACACAGCTTAAGATGGCAGTTTATTGCGTATATCATCAAATGCAGTTGAAACGCAATATGCAACGGGAATATGTAAAAAATTAGAGTCGATGCCTATGAGAAAATAGGATGCCAAAATGTAAAGCAATGAATGAAGTAGGAAGGAAAAGTTTAAGCAACAGAAAACTTCGTAAGAGATGTCTTGCTGATCATCGGGATATAAATTCATTCATAGAGTATTGATACACATATATATTTACTCCCTCATATTGTGTTCAGATGTCCTTTAATTAGTTCACTAAGGACCCGAATTGCAAGATATCGGTAAGCAAGTATACATTGTGTGTTACCAAAAGAGATGAATAAGCAAGTTTCATAGGTAGCAGTAGCACAAAGAAGGTAGAATTGTAGGGGAAATCAAACTAAGCAACCTGGTGGAGAAGCCAATAGAATGTCATGTGCAAAACGGAAGCCCCTTGGCCCATGTGAATGATCTCCACCCTGCTCGAACGCACCCACCTTAGTCCACGATGAAGCAGGCTGCTGTGAGGACTAAAATGACGTCAAACATTAGAACAATGAGAAAACTCAACATTAAGAGAAGAGATAGTAGGAAGAGAAGAGATTGGAGCAGGCGAGGAGAGGGCGTGCCTCTGCTACGGTGCAATATGAGACTGATTGCATCCCTCACCGAGGCCTAATTAATAGACCAAATTTGTTGACCTTTTGGTTTCTTTACTGTTTCGATGCAGCAATTGCAGAGTTATTGGGTTAGTGCTAGATGCAGCAATTATGGAGTTATTGGGTGACGGTTTGTCTTCTTAACACTCGGTGGACATGATTCATTGCACCTGCTGATGGCTATAGCAAAGGAACTTAATGCTAGAGGTCTGAGCGCTGGACACGTAGACGGACAGATGATACTAAGATGCTGAGATCAAACGGCTGAGCTAATTTGTGTGACGTGGCTTCATGCGGATTGAACTTTATAGTAATTAATGATTGACAGTGGCCTCCATCTATATAGATATATAGGATTGGATTGGTTAGTCATCAGCAGTTCAGCACATGCTAGAATAATAGGAGTACTAGCCACCGTTTTATTCCATGCAATCAATAGCACCTTCTATACGTCATACATATGACTAGCACAAAAAATATGACAGGATATTTACATGCTTTCAATAAGTAACGGGTTATAGCAATGATACGATACCACTTGCAAGCAAATTAAGGATGTTTATCGCTGTCAGCATGCATTACAGTTATTCTATAGTTACAGAACTAACCGGGAAGCCTCGCCTTCACCAACCGTGTGTTGCTGAGTGACATCTTTTTTTTTAGATAACTAGCAAGATGGCCCGCGCAAATAGCGCGGGTAGCTAGTGTTTTTATTGAAAATTATAATCATTCATTTTGCTTTTGGTTCTTTGTTTTTTTTTTGTGTATTATTTTGAGAACATGTTTGGCCGTTTCTAAAAAAAACATCTATAAGTTTTTCATATGGAGGTTTGTGAGATCAAAATAATATTGCTATTTAAAATTTTGTTTCCCTAGTTTTTTAAAATTCTATAACCACCATAGTGTTGTGATTCGGTCCTTGAAAATCTTATATACTTATTCTATTCTAAATATAGCTTCGATAAATTTGTCTAAATCTTTGAAAAAGGTTACAAAATTTGTGATATAAAAATAGTTATATTAGTTATAGCATAGAAATATTTGATAACATATTTATCAGTGTCATAAATGTTCATATTTAAAAAATGGATAGAGCAAAGACAAAGTGGATTATAGTTTAGAAAGCACGGAGTATTGAACAACATATAAAATTATATAGTAGGCTCTTTTATTCTCCAGTTAAAGGCTATAAAAAATTAAATATGTGCCATTTGCATTGAGTTGTTTACATATTATCATAGTCTGTGCCTTCAAAATACACAATAAGCATAGATGTATGCTAGTCACTCAAAATTATATAATCAAAGATATAAACAAACATATTCTTAAAAACCTAAAATATTATCCAAACATGCACACCTACTACAATGGAAGGAAGATCTCTACCTCTCAATAAATATGGTGTATGACACTTCTCATTGTCGTAGTTGGCGATGGTAGTTGTACTGCTTTTATTACGATGTATGGAAGGTGCCAAATCGGAATAGAGAAGTAAGAAGTTGTGATGTGACCTTGAGGGTTCATAAAACTTATCAGTGCTGTGTGTGAATAGTGATCTTGTTGGAGGCAGATAGTTATGGTTTAGTAGTTTTGATGGTAATTACAAAATCAAATGTTCTTTTCTTCATCATCATTGTCTCCATTTCATTTTTATTTCCTAACATCTTATTTTATTTTTATTGTAAGACATATATATAATATTAATTTTGGTTTCTGTTACTTAGTTTTCAGACCCTATAAGCCTGAAACCAAAGAAGTATTTATATCGTGTTATATATATTTTCCCAATAAATAATGTAATTTTGAAGTCTTAAAAATAGGCATTTTGTGCTCTTCTATAATTAACGATGCAGATTTTTATCCTATTCATTGTATTTGATATAAAATATCTAGATTAACTGAACAATAAAATATATAGATTAATCTAGCTGTTGGATACTTGGTTGATCATAACAACCAATAGTGTAAATATTTTCCATTTTAGTTATATTTGATATAATTGATTTAGCATAATATGTATCTTTAACTGTTTATAAGATTCAACATTTTAGAATTTGTTTTCTTTTTCTTCGATTAACATGATGGTTGGACCTCGACGTATGCGGTAGTATATTTGAACAATCCCTTATTAATATAATAGATTTTATATTCATCCTCTTTTTGAAATTTAAATGTCTATAATTTATTTGGTATAAACTTTTTAGCTTAATTTAGACCATTGATGATCATTGCAACTAATAGTAAAAATTTATACTTTGGTATAAATTTATTTGAAAGTAGAAAATCACTAATTGACTAAGACTTTAACATGTTAGATTTTGAATGGAATGGTTATTCTTATCACCAATTATACAACCTCAAGTAGACCGGTTAACATCCAATATCCATGGATAATGCAGTGTGTAATTTTATTTACGTGTAGGGGAACTGGAAGCTTGGGACACCGAAAGTATCTAGACCATATGCCAAACACGAAGGCCACACCCATATGTGTCTGAGGTCTTTCTCCTACAGCTCATGTAGATGTCTCGGTCGTCTTACTTGTATGCTCACAATGTAAAGAGGTGCATGCACAACGTGGTCGGTGAGGAGGTGCACCTAACTTCACCAACTGCACGGTCAACTTGCGGGTGAGATCGAACAGCTGCCTAACAGCGCCCTTCTGGAAGATCGTCGCCCTGCAGTAGCAGTGCTATTAATTTAAAGGAAAAATATAATGAGAAGGTTGGAATATTTACTCCAAGTGGCTTGTCCTCAAATATTATTTTTGGAGGTGCAAAATTTATCAAGAGGATAGAAGAGAGGAAGAAATTGAGATATATCTGTGTTGGTTCCATGCAAATTGAGATCAAGCAGGAGGCGCCATGTTGACAAGCCGAGCGAATGGTTTGGGAGTCCATATTTGATTAGCAACGTTGCCGGATGATTAAGATTTTTCATGCATTTATTTATTGTGTGACACGATACTTTATTTAGCGGAGTCCATGTTCTTTTTTATTTAGTGTCTGCGTGCACAACAGGGCCATTTCGGTTTGAGTCAGACTTTATTTGTTCCCACCAGGTCCACGCCTGTTCCAGTCAGGTCAGGCTTCGGGTGCCTGCGTGCACTCTATATTGGTTAGGGAGTCGTCCGTGTTAGGAGAGACTGGATATTATTGTTGCCGCAGTTCTCATCGAGGGTTTCTCCGAAGAATACGAGAGGACCTCTCATCTACCTTGCCGATACCTTTGGATTGTGGTGATCGTGCGATCGACGTCCTCTCATCTACCTTGCCGATCCCTTTGGATTGTGGTGATCGTGCGATCAAGCTGTGGCTTGGGCGCGTATCGAATTCCTATCGGAATTCCCCTTCTTCTAATCATAGTTCGTCGCCACGGGTGAAAGAACCTATCTAGGGTTTGGTTAGCATCTAAAGCCAATCCCATCTATCGTTGCTGTTACTTGTATCGTGCCTGGTCAATCGAACTGCTTCATCTATCTTCAGTTTGTTTCCCATGCGTTTGGTCCTTAAGAGAATTATTTCTGGAGCCCGTGCTATTTATGTGTGCTACTTCTTGATTTTCTGGTGTTGTGCGAACTCTGTTTATCATCTGAGATAGCCGTGCCTTCATCAGGATTATGTTGGTGTTTAATCTACGCAATTGATCTGTCCTGCTTAAGGTTATGTTAGTTGGTCTCCTTGGTCAATATCTGAGAGGTTGATCTGCTAGTTTGGGGCTTGCATCTATCGAGACTATCTTAGTAAGGATAAATAAATCTTGTTTATTCTGTGCTGCTATTAGTCTAAAATATTTGGGTACTGTTGCTGCCGATTCACAGAATTTATTGACTGATAAAATAATTATTTGCTCTTGCCGATTGTACCGTGAAAGATTGGGATAAATATTTGGACACCTTAGGCGTGTCCTTATCATACTTTTTGTTGGACAACAATCTAGATAACAATGGATTTGATGTGCTATTGTAGTATTTTTGTTAGACAACAATCTAGATAATAACGGATTTGATATGCTAGTTTATTGGTTCAAACTTGATGTGCTAATTGAGTTAAGCTCTCTAAATCCTGGTATTCAATTGAAATCTTGACGAAACTGTCAATGCATCCCGCCAAGAAAAGAAAGCCAAACTTCTTGGTCAAACAATAGAACAATTTGTTTTAGTAGCAACACATTATTGGGGCAAGTTAATTGTTCAATTGCATTGCGTTGTATTTGTCGAAACTGAGAACTATTTATATTATTAACAGTCTTGAATATTGTGTTTTAGACTAATAATTATTTCTATAAGGCAATATATGGAAAAATTGTGTCAAGCTCTAAATTGAATTTAGACGGTTAGATGTTCATAAATTATAACTTCTGAATACTTTGCCTCTGATTAACTGGTAATTTTTAGATCATAAAGGTAAAAGTGGTGGCTAACACGCTGTAGTAAGATTAAGATGATAGATAGATGGCGGCGAGATTTATCTTTATTTCTTTTTAATAAAAGATTCTTTTAGTAGTTGTATTTTATAAAAATATTTAGATTAATACATACCGTTGGATGGTCATAACAAATAATGATGTAGATCTCTTTTTTAGTTATATTTGGTATATATGATTGAATATATATCATTAGATGTCCATAAAATTCGATAGTCCAAGTTCTTGTATTGTTTAGATTAATGTAGTAGTTTTAAACCTGTTGGCATACATAATTGCTTCTTAAAATACTCTCTTACTAAGGTAATATACCAAAATAATCCGATCGCTAAGCATGGCAAACGTGTTAGGTGAATGCTAGAGTAGGTTAGACGTTGAATGACACTGCAGCAAGGAAAATTTATCCGGGTGCTGCTAAATAGTGCATGAATCGATGATTATCCTCTCTAATTATTAACTCAAGACAACACCAGTCATCATAATGGAGGTTTGCATCAAGATCTGACCTTCTAATCAAATCAGCCCACGAGGCCAAGCCTAAAATTTCCAAGAGAGAGATTTGGGGAGGGACGAAGGCTGTTCAGGTATGGTGGCCTACTTGGCCGATCAGACACATCATGCTCCGGTCTTCGGTCTGGATGTGGCTCGATCGCCGGGTTTGACTTGGACTTCGCCCGTTCAGTTCGCCGGCTGGCTGTTGGCGTACAATAGTGAGCCACTTGAGTGGCACACTGCAAGACTAACAATGTAATTAATATATGCATTTGTAACAATAATCTAAATATATTGTTCAAATAACAATTGCAGTAAAAGAGCTGGTGATGGAGAATCTGATGGAATGGTGGATTGGCCTAACAAGATTATTCTGGTGCAAGATGGAACCGTCGAGTCCTCAAATCCTTGCTGAAAAACAGTTCATTCAGCATGATCAACCAAGTTCTTCAAGCTATAGCAGGAGGCTCTCATTCAGCATGACCAAGTCTTCATTTACAAACATTTAAATTCCAATGGTTCAGTCAAACTTTTCATCAGCAGTGATAGGATTAGCATTTATGTTGTCTTTTATGTGAACTTATCAGACATGAATATGCATTTTATGCTCAAATGCTTATTAGATTGAGAAGCAAAAAGAAATTATACGAAAATTATTTTCTTTTCACAAATGAGAGTAATAGAGGTAAACTGCATACCCCACTTACCTAGTTTTCTGGGCTATTATTTGAGACAAGAGCAGTGTGATATGTGGCAAAACCTAGCTCCTGAGAAGGTAAGAACTGCACAGATATATTTCTAATATATGGTGGACTGATCAGAAGTAGAAAAATACAGCAGGTCGCATAAAATACTGGAGTGAAAGTGGGATTTTACCCATAGTGCATTCCCTCATAATTGTTTGGTCCCATATGATTTAAAAGGTCCATCTCCTGGATCATAAAAAGATAAGTACCTGATACAACATACCTGAAAATAGATCGTAGCTACATAGCCTACAAGCTTGTATGTCATAGAGCTTCATGACTCACAAGTACTGACTACTGATTTGGTTACGATGCAGAAATGTAAAAAAATGCAAAAAAAATATATATATATTGAAATGTGATTCTTGGGACCAAGAAAACTATTTGTTGTGCCTCAGCTAACAAGACAAGTAGACAACCAAAATACAGAAAATATGTTTTCTATGAACCATGCTAAAAGTGAATGTACTCCATCCATCCCAAATTATAAGTGAGCCTCCATGTTAATCATCACCAGACGTGTTAGAAAAAAAAAGATAAATTTTAGACATTCTTATAAAAATCAGAAAAATTTGGCCATCCATCATGTGACTCTAAGAATAATGGCCATTAGATCTGTTGTACCCACCATGTTATTATGAAAGATGAAATAAAATAACCTCTTAAATTTATATAAAAACTACCCATCATGCTATTATGAAAGATGAAATAAAATAACCCTTTAAATTTATAAAACAATTACCCACCGTACCATTATGAAAGATGAAATAAAATAACCCTCTAAATTTATATAAAAATTACACATCATGCCATTATAAAATACGAATTAAAATAACCCCCTAAATTTGCATATAAATTACTCAACATACCATTATAAAAGATGAATTAAAGTAAACCCTTAATCTGCATATAAATTACCAATATGCCATCATGAAATATAAATTAAAATAATTTCTAAATTTGCATATAAATTACCCACAATGACATTACGAAAGATGAATTAAAACAATCAGCTCTAATATTATCTAAGATTAAATCTAGCATACATATTATGGTCCAATTAAGTCTAAACATAAACAAACATTACAGGAGGGAGAGATTGGAGTAGAGGAGCCTGAGCCCTGAAATGAGCTGCTGGCATGCTGCTGCTGCTGCTTCTTGTTGCTGGCGCACTTGCATTGCTGTTGCTGCCGTCTTGGTGAGTGGTGACCGGAGCAGAGCAAGGGGCCAAAGCACAGGACTACAGGAGGAAGAGACTGGAGTAGAGGAGGAACCGAGGAAGAGGCTGGACCGCTGGAGCAGAGGAAGAGGTTGTGCGTTGGGTGGGGTGGGGGCGCGGCCATGGGAGGCTGAGCCAATCAGCAAGAGGGCGACCACACGGCAGTGGCAGGGCGCCATGTGCGGCAGCAAAGCAGACCTTTCTCAATGCAGTTTCTCTAGGACCTTTTTTTCCATCTGTGACAGAAGATAATGATGTCACAAGATTCTGGATATCAAGCTTGGTCCACATAGATGGATCAATGCTGGTTTGCTTTCGTAGGATCTCATAAACTTTCTTGCCAAATTCTAACAAAAAATTGTCTAATACTCTATAAGATTCCTCACATTCTGACACTCGAGCAGCAAGATACATGTAAGATGAACAGTTTAATTGTGCAAGAAACATGTAAGATGTTTTATTTTGGTGAAATCACTTTGTGCTAAAACGAAGCTTCCGCAAATTGTGTTTTATACTTGCTATCCTGGCTTGAAGGCGTATTTTTCTAGGGAATGACTTTATCTTGTTTGATTCCTATCTAAAGGCCAAGACTAGCTAAGATCACTCCATCCCATCTTAACACGTACTAAGGTTAATAATAGAGCCTACCATATGTCCTATATTGTTTTTTAAATAATGGATAAACATCCGGCTTCATACCTCTTCAAGAAGAGGCATTAGACCACATTATTACAAAACCAGTCATGTTTTTAGCACACGAAAAAAATGAACTATTATCCAATCCAAAAAATAAAAGGACATCCATGCATGGAAGGCAAAAAACTCAAAAGTGTGTGACTCCAACAGCTGACAAGCCAAAGCGCTGTAATAGAGCCCACGTCTGGAGCCAACCTGCAACAAGTTTTTCGGTTTCCAATTGTAAACAATGTATCATGTTGTGAGCCAAATTGCCCAACAGAACACAAAAACACCTGCTAACGGCACTAATTCATGTTTCTGCCCCCTGATTTAGACCAAGTGCTAAACATATGTTCAGCATTTACAGGGCTGCATACCTAATACTACAAAAACCGTACACCAAATGAATTTAGGATAATAACATTCAAAGAAGAGGTGTTGAATAGTTTCCGCATTGCAGCAAAAGTTACAAAGTTTGCTACCCACCCAAAGTCTCTTAGATAAGTTATCTTTAGTAAGGATGA
This sequence comes from Paspalum notatum, assembly GCA_022530915.1. Lineage (NCBI taxonomy): Eukaryota > Viridiplantae > Streptophyta > Magnoliopsida > Poales > Poaceae > Paspalum > Paspalum notatum. The sequence continues at coordinate 31,838,561 of CM039689.1, forward strand.
CCCCTCTTTTAAGATAATACATGAAAACTTTTATTTTCAAAGATATTTTCGTACACCAAATCTTTAGTGTAACTTTAGTGTCGTTATTAATCATATGCCTATACATCGAATTTACTGTGAACAATCGTTTTTTAGACCCCCAAACAAAAGAATCATTCCCTTCCACTAAATTAACATTTGCCAATTTCGCAGCCAGGCTTTGCCACTCACAAAGCTTAATACCCACTAGTGATCTCCTGAAAGAGACATTATAAGGATTAGTTTGCAGAACATCAGCTATTGTTGCACTTTTTCCCTGACTATATTAAAAATGTTCGGATATTGTTCCTTTAGAGCTCAGTTACCCAACCATTTGTCCTCCCAGAAACGAATTTCTTCTCCTAGCCTAAAACTTCCTAGACCCAAAAACATGTCTTTAGTTGGTAAAAGACTCTTCAAAAAATATGAGTCCCCTGCTTTTTTCAGATGCTTAGCTTAGAGTTTTACCATTTAGATATTTATTCCTCAAAAGCTCTTGCCATATACCTTGCTCATTCTTGCTCATTGTACAACTTGAACAGCCATTTACTAAGGAGGCATTTTTTTGGACACTAAATTTTGGATTTCTAACCTGCCTAGTTCTTTGGGTTGGCATAGATTTGTCCATCTAATCGGTCTACATTTCTTTTTGTGCTGGTCATTTTGCCAGAAAAAACACGACCTATAGTATTCAATTTTCTTAAGAACTCTTGGAATCTCAACGAATGACAGCATGAACATAGGTAAACATGACAAAACTGAATTAGTAGCACAAGTCTCCCCCTACGGATAACCATTTTCCTTTCCAACTACTCATTTTTTTTCGAATATATCCTCGATTGATTTCCAATCTTTATTGTTCAATTTCGTAAAATGAATCTTAATGCCCAGATAATGGAAAAGGTACGTCGCTAGTTTACAGCCAAAGAGATGTGAATACAGTGACTCACTGTCTTTTGCTGCCCCAAAGCAGAAGATCTCACTTTTATGAAAATTTATTTTAAGGCCCGATAGTTGTTCAAACACATAAAGAATCAACTTCAAGTTCTTTGCTTGTTTTAGATCATGGTCCATAAAAATAATAGTATCATCTACATATTTCAAGATAGAGAGACCATCTTCTACTAAATTAGGTATCACCCCCCTTAATCTGTCCATCCAAATTAGCTCTTGCAAGAAAGATGGCCAACATATCCACAACAATAGAGATATTTTACGGTGCTTGAGAGGAACCCAATTCTGGGCCTACATGTTTTTGGTTCCGGTCCATAAGTTTAGTGAGAAAACCGGAGGAACCATTGGTTTCGAGTTCATAAGATCTAAATTCTGGTCCACAAGATTTAAGTTCTGGCCCACAGCTTCGGTTCCTTTGAATTGGTTCCTCCTAAGTTTTAGCCATTAGATTGGAGCCAATGAATGGCTACAATTAATTTCAAGTACTATAACAAACCTCACAACAATATTGGGGATAGCAGATCACCTTGTCTAAGCCCTTTTTTGGTCTGGAAATATGAACCTAGTTGGTCATTGACCTTAATTCACACATTACCTCTCTGAACAAAAAGTCAACTCATTTACACCAAATAGGATAAAAAAAAACCTTCATTCTCAGAGTTTATTGCAGGACATCTCAGTTGACTTTATCATATGCCCTTTCGAAATCAATCTTAAAAATTATACCATCACATTTTTCTATGCATATCACGCAAAGTTTCATGTAAAATAATGGCACGCTCCATAATATTCCTACTAGGAAGGAAAGCCGTTTGTGATGGTTTAATTATACGCTGGGCAATTTTTACAATCCTATTGGTAGCCACCTTAGTGAAAAATTTGAAACTCACATTCAGTAAGCATAGTGGTCTAAATTGTTGTATCTAACACGCATCGCTACTGTTTGGTAGTAAAATTATATGACTAAAATTTAGGCTATGTAGCGGCAGATTGCCTTTGTGAAAATCTACAAACATAGCTAACAAGTCCCCTTTTATCACATTCCAAAACACCTGATAAAATTCAGGTGGGAAACCATTAGAGGTTGGAGATGTGTTATGCTTCATTTGAAAACTGGTTGCTTTCACCTCTTCATTGGTAAAATGTGATACAAGCATTTCGTTTTCTTGGGTTGTTACTTGAGAGATGTCATCACGGAGTGTTTCATCCATTGACAAAGAATTGTCCCCCGAAGAGCCAAAAAGTTTTCTATAGTATCTTGTGATTTACCTTTTTAAATCGACATCACCAGATACCAAACCCTCCTTTTGCTCTAGCTGAAAATTAAAATACATGTTTTCCTATGCTTTCCATTAGCCACTAAATGAAAAAAATTTAGGGTTTGCATCACCCTCCAACAAATTCTTGAATTTTTCTCATTGGTACCACTTTAGTTCTTCCTCCCTAAGAAGCTCTGATAACCTTTCATCTAGAACATGTCCGACGGGTATCTTTCTGATATTTTATCAAGGGAATCTAACTTGTCTAACAACATTTTCTTCTCCTTCCTATATGTTCCACTTAAATTCTTAGCCCACCATCTAAGGTATCGGCAAAGCCTTCTAATCTTAGCTTGCCACCTCTCGAGGGAAGAGCTACCCTCATTAACATTTGTCCACATATCTGATACCAACTCAAAAAAAAAAAAAAAACCTTCACCTAAAAACAAACCAAGTTCAAACTTGAACACTGGTTGATTATTTAACGTCAAGCCATCACACGTATTTATTAATAACAGAGTGTGATCAGATATCTATCTAGTAAGAGGTTGAACTGTAGCCTGTGGGAACTTCATTTCTCAGGCTGTACATGATAGAATTCTATCTAGTTTCTCAAAAATAGTAATTTGCAAATTGTTCCCCCAAGTAAATTGTCGCCTTGACAATTGCAATTCTCTGATATTGAAGGAATCTATAATTGCATTAAAAATAAATGGCCAGCAATTATTGTAATTCAACTTATTTTTCTCACTTGTTCCTCTAATAATGTTAAAGTCACTACCTATTAAAATAGGCAAGGTTTCTTTATTACATATGTGGAATAGTTCTCTAAGAAAAGCCTCCTTTAAATTTTCCTATGCTGCACCGTACACCGAAACTAGGACCCGCTGGAAACCATTGTCCTCATTCCTAACCTTAAACTTTTAAAAAAATCACCTTCTTTTATTTCCCCAACATCGAAAGGTATTAGATTAATCCCCAATCCCAACTAATACGTTATGTATTGTTGCCATGGAGTCAACACTTGTTAGACTCATAATAGGGTGGGTTCTTAACATCATCTCTCCTTTTCTTTTATCTTTGTCTTAGAATTTGTGTTGAGAGTTTACTTTTCTTTTTCTCTCATGCCTCTCCTCCACATAAGTCAAAATGATATGCATGCTATTAGCCTATTAAGACTATTTTCAATGGTAATAGACGTGTAAAATACTATTTGTTGTCATGGTAGATACTAGATAAAATGAAATTTGAATATAGATAGTAGGATGAGCAATACGTTGGAAATGGGACTGCATCACACGGCAAATGGATGCCATGCGATTCCCGGTGGAGTGTTATACCGAAGGTCTAACATCATTAAAACAGGATAGGGACCTTAATAAAGTAAGGCAACCAGTTCAAAGTCAAGTCAAGTCAATCGTTGAAGTCAGGGTGGGTTGACAAGGACGACTTCCCCAATATCTGAATATAAAAAAGTAAGGCCGTCTCATGCGTTCAGCAATTCAATTATTCAGTATCCCAGACTTCCCGGCTAATAGCTATGCCACCAGCGCTACCGCGATAGCTTGCAAGCAAGCTTCTCCCATCGATCGTCCATTTGTTATTTTCCATTTCACTAGTGATCATGCGCCGCCTACTGCTTCTTTGCGGTCTCATCTTCTCCCTGCACAACACTCCCTCGTCCTCAGTGGAGACAAACACCCTCTCACGCGGCCGCGCGCTGGCCGGACTGGAGAGGCTCGTCTCTGACAATGGCAAGTTCGCGCTCGGCTTCTTCCAGCCAGGCAATGATTCCTCCAACAAAACTGTTAACTCGTACCTCGGAATATGGTTCCACAAAGTCCCCAAGCTGACACCGGTGTGGAGTGCCAATGGGGATAACCCAATCTCCAGTCCAGCAGCTTCGCCCGAGCTGATGATCTCAAGTGACGGCAACTTGATTATCTTAGCTCAGGGCACCATCATTTGGTCCACCAAGGCCAACATCACAGCTAGCGGTACTGTGGCTGTGCTGTTGGGCAATGGGAATCTTGTTTTGAGGAGTTCCTCCAACTCTTCAGACATATTTTGGCAGAGCTTCAACTACCCGACAGACACCCTTCTATCCGGTGCAAAATTTGGGCATAGCAAGGTTACTGGCCTGAGCAACCATATTGTCTCAAGAAAGAATCTGATCAACCAAGCTCCAGGTGTTTACTCAAATGTGCTCGGTCTTGATGGGACCATGAGGGTATCATGGAGATCATCTGAAGAATATTGGTCTTCTGGGAAGTGGAACGGCAGATTCTTTGACTTGATACCGGAGATGTCAGGTCCCACTATCTGCAACTATACTTTTGTCAGCAACGACCGAGAAGTCTACTTCTCCTACACCTTGTTGGATGAGAGCACTATATTTCAGGTCATGCTAGATGTCTCTGGTCAGTGGAAGGTGCGCGTTTGGGAAACAGATGATTGGGTCACGTTCCTCTATGAGCCGAAAAGTCAATGTGATGTTTATGCTGTTTGTGGAGCTTTTGCAGTTTGTTCCAATAATGCAAATCCATTGTGCTACTGCATGAAAGGGTTCTCTGTAAGATCGTCTAAAGATTGGGAGCTAGGGGATATGACAGGTGGGTGCATCAGAAATACTCCACTTGATTGCCATGGCAGCGACAAAGATAGAACAGGTATGACAGATAAATTCTATTCTATGACATCTGTTGAGCTTCCCCTGAATGGCATAGGTATACATAATGTTACAAGTGCAAAAGCATGCGCCCAGGTTTGTTTGGATAACTGCACTTGTACGGCATATTCATATGGCCAACAAAGTGGTTGTTCAATCTGGAATGACGAACTGATTAACGTAGCTACTGTTGATCATGGAGAAACTCTCTACCTTCGTCTTGCAGCAAAAGAAGTGCAAAGTTCGAAAAGGAATAAACATAAAATGATTGCTGTTGTTTCTGTTGGTGTGGCCATTGTTGGTTTAATGTTTCTGTTGGTGATTTGGGGAAAAAGGAAGTGGTCTAGTCAAGCCATAGACTATGATGAAGGCGTCACTGGTATTGGGATCATTGCGTTCAGGTATGTTGATATGAAACGTGCAACTAAAAATTTCTCTGAGCTGCTAGGTAGAGGTGGTTTTGGTTCTGTATTCAAGGGGTGGTTAAATGGCTCCATTGCCATAGCAGTGAAAAGGCTGAATGGTGTTCGACAGGGAGAGAAGCAATTTAGGGCCGAATTGAGTTCAATTGGAATAATCCAGCACATCAATTTGGTCAAACTCATTGGTTTCTGTTGCGAAGGTGATACAAGGCTTCTTGTGTATGAACACATGCCAAACGGCTCCCTAGATTCTCATCTATTCCAAAGCCATGGTAAAATTTTGGATTGGACAATCAGATACCAAATAGCTCTTGGAATTGCTAGAGGGCTGGCATATTTGCACCATGGTTGTCGAGACTGCATCATGCACTGTGACGTCAAACCACAAAACATACTTCTCGATACGTCTTTTATTCCAAAAATTGCAGATTTTGGGATGGCCAAGTTTCTAGGGCGGGAGTTCAGCCGTGTTGTGACTACAACGCGAGGAACTATCGGATATCTTGCTCCAGAATGGATTAGCGGAACGGCTATTACATCCAAAGTCGATGTTTACAGCTATGGGATGGTCTTGCTAGAGATCGTATCAGGAAAGATGAACTATACTGAATATTCAGCCAGTCATGAAGACCAAGAAGACTATTTTCCTGTGCAAGTTGGACACAAGCTTCCCCACGGAGACATTTTGAGCCTTGTGGATGCAGACCTGCATGGTGACGTGGACATGGAGGAAGTTGAGAGGGTCTGCAAAGTCGCCTGTTGGTGTATCCAAGATAGTGAGTTTGACCGACCCACAATGGTTGAGGTGGTGCAGTTTCTCGAGGGGATATGTGAAACTGAAATGCCCCCAGTGCCAAGGTTACTCCGTGCCATTGCTAGAGGTTCACATCCGTCGGGACCATGATCTATGGCTTTACAGGAAAAAAAAAATCAGCAGTCCATGAGGTTATTTTGTTTTGCAGAGTGAGTGTATAAATAAATTTGTTTTCTTTAACGTGTAAGATTTCTATGTACCCAAGAAAGTAGTATTGGTAGTAAAGATAGATTTGTAACATGGGACCTGGACCTCTATGTGCCCAGCAAGTCTTCTTGTGTAATACGAATAAAGTTAGTACCTGTGCCATGTACGACCTCTATATCCCCACTTCGACTGTCAGTTGAGATGGAAAATGATGAGATTAGCATTACTGTTATTAACATCCATGTCAGGTCTATTTTTTAAGAGAGAATTAATCCAATGTTAGGGACTTCCTGAGGAAGAAGAACAAGGAGGATATTGTACTGTTCTTCTGAATAATGATTTTTTTGAAAGGTTCTGAATAATGATGATCCTCATCCAATGCTGCCCTCCCTTCTTTGCACTCCACACAGGTGAACGAACCGTTATGGCCCATGGCCCATGGCCCATTAGCTAGTGCCTAGACCATGCTACGGCCCATTAGCCGATGGCCTAGACAACAGAAAGGTTACCCCGCGCCGCTGCCGCCGCCAGCGAAAGTTAGCGGCGGGGGTTAGGGTTCGGGGTTGCCGGTTTGTCCGATGTCCGGTGGAGGTGGTCAGTGGATGGCGAAGCAGAGACGGCGGAAACCGCCGGAGCCGGGCGACAGAGGACGGCCGGTGGGTGGTGGAGGCAGCGGGGGAGAGAAGGCCAAAGAAGAAGTGTGGCGGTAGCCGCCGGAACCAAGGGTGGAGGAGACGGCGGGGGCAAAAAAAGCGACGAGATTAGCGGCGGACGCGGGCGGCAGGAGGCGCCGGCGGCAGGGGCAAGGAGGGCGGCATGGACATGGTTGGCGGTTCAGTGGGGTCGCGCACTATCTGAGCGCTTGACGGGTTGAATCGCCAGGATCCCAAGGCAAACCGATGAACTTGTTGCTGATCATCAACTTTCTCATCCAGACCATTCTGTCCCTAACATTCCAGCACTGCTATATCCCCTGCATGTAGTTTGGTGAAAACTGATGATAGGGAAGCTCGATGTAGAGGCTCTCTAGTTCTCCATTAACCACAACTACCACTACTACCAGTCCACTTGTAGATACATGTTACTTCATCAGTCTTGGTTCACAATTTAAATCATCTGTTGTCCTAAGAAATATCCACCGGTCAGGACCTGCTCGCGCTTTCTTTACAGAAGCAAACATGGCCATGCCATGTTCGCAACATCCAATCACCAGGTTTCGGTCCATGCCTAGATCTCATGGGAGCACGCCTTCTCAAAAGTCAAAGTGGAAGAAGAATAAGGTGAATTGGTTAGTCATCAGCACATAGTAGAATAATACTAGCCGCCACTGTTTTTTTACATGCAATCAATAGCACCTTCTATACAGCATACATATGACTAGCACAAAAAAATATGACAGGATATTAACATATACTTTCAATAAGTAAAGGGTTAAAGCAATGATGATATGACACCACTTGCAAGCAATTAAGGATGTGTATCTCTGTCAGCATGCATTACAGTTATTCTATAGTTGCAGAACTAACCGGGAAGCCTTGCCTTCACCAACCGTGTGTTGCTAAGTGACATCTGTGCAGCTTATTGTTTCTAAGTGAGAACTGCTTATCATCTTTACCAAACACCCTATCTGTTCCAGGTTTCCTAGACCTTCACCATGCCTCTCTTCCCCACCCTTTGCAGATTTCTCTTGCCCTCTACATCCTATCAGGTTCGGCTGCCATAGACACCATCGCACCTGGTCAAGCACTTGTCAGCAGCAACAAGCTCATCTCCAGCAATGGCAAGTTTGCTCTCGGCTTCTTCCATGCAGGCAGTAAGTCCAACAACACACTGAATTGGTACCTAGGCATTTGGTACAACAAAGTTCCCAATCTAACTCAAGTATGGGTTGCGAATGGTGATAGCCCACTCACAAATCTCACCACATCTGAGCTCACAATATCTGATAATGGCAACCTTGTCATCTTGAACCAAGCCACCAAATCCATAGTCTGGTCCACAAAAGCAAATACCACAACCAAAAACACTGTAGCTATACTGTTAAACAGTGGGAATCTCATCCTACGGGACTCCGCAAACTCATCTGAAGTGTTGTGGCAAAGCTTTGACTACCCCACAGATACTTTCCTTCCCGGTGCAAAACTTGGTTGGGACAAGGTAACAGGTCTGAATCGCCGTCTTGTTTCTAGAAATAACTTGATCGACCTAGCTCCTGGAAGATACTGTGAGGAGTTAGCCCAAGTGGTGCTAATCAGTACATATTTATGTTGTTGAACTTTTCCATACCATATAGGTTTAGCGGGGAATGGAATGGCCAATACTTTGCCTCGGTGCCAGAGATGGCAGGACCTTTTCTTTTCAATTTCACATTTGTCAACAATGACCAAGAGAAGTACTTCACATATGACTTACTAGATGAAAGAACGGTTACCCATCATCTATTGGATGTCTCAGGACGAACAAAGACATTCATTTGGCTTGAGAACTCATAGAAGTGGTTAATGAGCTATGCTCAACCCAAATCTCAGTGTGATGTGTATGCTGTATGTGGACCTTTCACAGTTTGTAATGATAATGAGCTTTTCTTTTGCGACTGCATGAAGGGCTTCTCCATCAATTCAACAAAGGACTGGGAGCTAGATGATCGAACAGATGGGTGCATGAGAAATATTCCATTAGATTGTGTGAGCAACAAAAGCACAGTAAGTTCAACCGACAAGTTTTATTCTATACCATGTGTTAGGCTACCCCATAATGCCTACAACATAGAAGCTGCTACCATTGCAGGTAACTGTAAAACAGTTTGCTTAAGTAATTGTTCTTGTACTGCATATTCCTGGGGCAATGGAGGCTGCTTAGTCTGGTATGATGAATTACTCAATGTAAAACAACAGCAGTGTAATGATGTAACTGATCCTAGTGGTGGAACTCTATTCCTTCGCCTATCAGCGAAAGAGGAGCAAAGTCACAAAAGCAGTGCAAGAAGAATTATGATGGCCACTAGCCTAGCTGTAAGCTTTGCCATCTTGTTTTCTCTGGCACTGGCACTCATGATTTGGTGGAACAAGAGGAAAATGTATAGCTTCACATTGAACAAATCTCAAGGTGTTAGTGGAATTGTTCCATTCAGATATACTGATTTGCAGCGTGCTACAAAAAATTTCCCAGAAAAGCTAGGAGAAGGTGGCTTTGGTTCAGTATACAAGGGATTTTTGCGTGACTCAACAACTATAGCAGTGAAAAGGCTTGATGGTGCATCTCAAGGAGAGAAACAATTCAGGGCTGAAGTCAGCTCGATTGGAAATATCCAACATATTAATTTAGTTAAGCTACTTGGGTTCTGTTGCAGCAGTGATAGTAGATTGTTTGTGTATGAATATATGCCAAATCGTTCCCTTGACATTCATCTATTCCCAGGCGATGCTGAAATCTTGAACTGGAATACTAGGTACCAAATAGCTCTAGGAATTGCTAGAGGACTATCCTATTTGCATGAGAGCTGTCGAGATTGCATCATACACTGTGATGTTAAACCTCAAAACATACTTCTAGATGAGTCATTTTGTAGGGTTACGGGGTAGACTACCATAGCATGAAAACGATTCTCTACTACCACATAAGACACAGGAACACGTACAAACAAGCGATCATAGTTCATTACCACTAGACGCGCAGTGCAGCGGAAGATGAGTCGTAGCAGTCGGGTGCCGAGTGAATGCAGCCGAGTGTCGAATCAAGCACGCCGAGTAGTTGCCGGTGAAGTAAGCCGATGCCGACTCGCCCAACCGATCTCCACCCAGATCCAGTCGGCAGCCCTCGAAACTAGTCGGCTGAACAGCGTAGCAGTCGTAGCAACACCTCTACGATACCCACACGTAAGGGAAGGCGACGCCGAGTTCTGCCGTGCTAGCAGCACGAACTTGGCGGAGGATCTTGAGAGATTGGACTAGGGCACAGCTAGGGTTTCGCAGAAACCTTTTCTGCGACGGCTCACGCACGCAATTGACTCCCCAAGCCGTGCCCTCTGATGCATATATATAGTCTCCACTAATAGGCTTCGACCACGTAGAGGCCCAATAGGATTCTAGTTGCCTGCGGATCAAGTATCCGAGTCCCTAAGGCGGTCCAACTGCGCATACCATACACGAACGTCCGAGTCAGACCCGTAGGTCGAGTCCCGATCGAACTCAATATCGGCTCTTCCCAAAGCCGATATGACTCGGAGTTGGTCCTGGAAATTGCCGCGCTGGGCATATCTCCATCACATTTGTCCCCAAAATTGCAGACTTCGGAATGGCAAAGTTTTTAGGGAGAGATTTCAGCAGGGCTTTGACTACAATAAGAGGAACTGTAGAATATCTTGCACCTGAATGGATTAGTGGAGAGGCCATCACATCAAAAGTTGATGTTTACAGTTATGGAATGCTTTTATTGGAAATTGTTTCAGGAAGGAGGAACTCACATAGAGAATTTTCTACTACTGGTGATGATTATACTTATTTTCCTGTGCAAGTTGCAAGTAAGCTTCTTGTGGGAGATATTGCAAGCTTGGTTATCACAAACTGCAGGGCGATGTCAATCTAAAGGAAGCTGAAAGAGCTTGTAAGGTTGCATGTTGGTGCATTCAAGACAATGAGCTTGATCGACCGGCAATGGGTGAAGTGGTTCAAATTCTTGAGGGTTTAATAGAACTTGATATACCTCCAATGCCAAGGCTACTTCAAGCTATAGCAGCAGGCTCTCATTCAGCATGACTAAGTCTTTATTTGCCAAACATTTATTCCAAGGGTTTAGTCAAACTTTTCATCAGCAGTGATTGCCTGATTGGATTAGCACTTATGTTGTCTATTATGTAAACTTATCAGACATGAATACTCCCTCCATCCTCAAATATAGTGTTTCCTAGATTTGTCCAAAGTCAAATTATTCTAAATTTGACCAAATATTTAGAGAAAAATATTAACATCTATCGCACCGAAGAAGTAAATTATGGAAATATAGTTCACGATGGATCTAATGATGGTCATTTTACATTAAAAACATTATTGTTCTTTTTTATAGAATTGGTCAAACTTAGAATAGTTTGACTTTTGACAAATCCAGAAAACAATATATTTAAGGACGGAGGGAGTATGCAGTTATGCCCAAGTGCTTATTAGATTGAGAAGAGGTAAACTGCATACCCCATTTACGGAAATTATACGGAAATTATTTTCTTTTCACAAATGAGAGTAGTAGAGGTAAACTGCATACCCCATTTACCTAGTTTTGTGGGCTATTACTTGATGTCATAGAAGTGTGATATGTGGTAAAACCTAACTCCTGAGAGGTAAGAACTGCACAAATATATTTCCAACATATGGTGGACAGATCAGAACTAGAAAAATACAGTAGGTCATAAAATACTGGAGTGAAAGTGACATTTTACCCAGAATGCATTCGTTCATAATTGTTTGGTCCCATGTCATTTAAAAGGTCCATCTCCTGGATCATAAAAAAAATAAATACCTTATACAACATACCTGGAATAGATCATAGCTACATAGCCTGCAAGCTTTATAGGCTAGAGCTTGGCTACCCACCAGGACCAAGTAGGAGGTGCCTCCAAGCCTTGTATGTCATAGAGCTTCATGACTCACAAGTACTGACTACTGATTTGGGTATGAAGCATGTTTCATTTGTCTGTTTGAAATGTTTGACCTAGCACCTCCGAGGATGCCAAACCCCTTGGATATTTTGTCCAGCGCTTCAAGATGTAGTACCTATCTGGTAGATACTTGATATCCACAGCATCTAGAATTTTCAGTGCATGGCTACACAAGAAAGCCTGTGTGTCAAACTTTCTACATGAGCAAGAAACAGCCTGTTCTGAAGGTTTCCACAAACCTTAAATCGCTTCTCCTTATCAACAATTGAAATGGTATATTTGTGTTCTTCTTGGAAAATCTGAAAGATCGTAGTGGCATAGGCCTCAGAAGCTTGTGTTAGAATAGTCAACCTCCAGTTCCCTGTGGCACCAACCATCGATCACCTTCTGGGCATGCTTCAGGAACACAATAGTGTCGACCTCGGCTCTCAGATGATCCCACAACACAGAATGTAGGCGATCATTAATCCATGTTCCCTACATCCCTGCTGAAAATATCCCTTTGACATAGCGGGCGCCGGAGGATGAGGTGGGCATCACGCACTGTCCCTGAGTCTGGCACCGGCCCCTTGCTAGTGTGACTGGCACGGTGGCCCTCGCGCGAGCAGGCGAATTTGCGAGAGGTGGTCACACCAGTCTTGTTGCTGCCATTGGCATACTCCTTGCGGACACTGAACCCCACCTTCCAGCCATCAGCCATGTGGCGGTAGAACTCGTAGGCCTCCTGCTCTAACTGGAACTCCTGCCCCATCCGCGTAGCGGCGGCGGCGGCCCAGGCCAAGGGGTTTTGCGGGCGCCGCGGCGGGGAAGATCACGGGATCCCGGGAAATCACAACGGCAAATGCAGAGGCCGCTGAGGAATGTGAAATCTTGAATCTAGATGGAATGGTGGAGGTGGTGGGCCCAAGGCTAGTGCGGCGGCGGCGGTGAAGGTCGTGGTGGTGGGCTGGTGGCAGGCGCCGGGGCGGCAGCCGGCGAGGTGGTGGCTTGGAGGTGCCTTCCAAAAAATTTTCACCGCGTGAACCCTTTCGTGGCACCACCATACAGCTGCGGCACCATACATGCTGGCGCCGTAAGCTGGCCATGGATCCCCCTGCGGCGCCATGGCAGGTGGCACCGCAAAACCCACGTGCAGTACTTGTGGTGCCGCGAAGCTTGCGGCGCGGTGCCGCAGCAGGACTATGGTGCCCCAAGCTTGTTTTTTTTCTTTTTACCCAAGTTTCTTCCCTTTTTGTTTTTATCTCTGTCCTTTTTAGGACTTCTGTTTTTTTCCAAATTGATTCCCACTATTTTTTTTTGTTTGTTTTTCTATTTTTGTGCTTGGCTTCCATTTTTCCAACCTCTTCCCTTTCATGTACGTTTGATGTTCTGTTGTCATTTTCTATAAGCGTTTGAGCAGTTAATTTTAGTTATGTTTTGTAGTTGTACGTTGTATTCCATCAACAATTAAGCTCATTAAATATCACAAAGTATCTCACATATCAAATGTCACTGAGTAGCCACAAAATATTTTCAAATGCCACGACTCACAAAATACTGTCTCATGCACTGTCTAGTGTCTATGAAATACAATGGTTTCTTGGTCCATAGAGCCTGGCCCGTACAAGCACATGCAGACCCCCACTAGCCAGGCTAGGTGGATGCAACTGCAGTATGATTGGTTGCCTGTTTTTTATAATCAGACCAAAGAAAGAACATGTTTGGTTGACTGGATGTCTTGCAGTTTTTTTGCTTGTGCCAATGCCAATATTTCAGCAGGCGATACGCACCTTGCATCACCAGCACGGGCCTGGCCCAATACATGGTACAGACAACCAATCAATCGGTTCTTGCATCCTACGGGCCTGGTCAGCCTGCATTCAGCCAACCAATCAAAAGCTACTCCATCCTCCAGTCCTCCAGGTGTGAAATGGGACGTCCGACATCGTGCTCTGTCCTGGTTCGTGGGGAGCACGTTGGCGCTTTCCACGTCGGACGCGTCACGAGCCCGCCTGCACCGACGGGGTGGATCAGGTGTGAGGTGTCCCTACTCCCTACCGTGCTACTCGTCCCCTGCCAATAAAACGGTTTAGAACCATGACTTATGAGGGTACGAACAATTATAATAAATTAAGAACGTACCGGCACATCTGCTTGAGTGTGGGTGATGTGCAATGGGGCGTCTTGCAGCTGGCTAGTGCTGAGGAAGTCAGGACCCATGGTCGTCCTCCGGTGTCACCTCCCGGTCGACTGGGCTCGGCCTAGTCGTGGGAGGTCCCGGCAAAGGTAGAAGCACCCCCAGTCAGTCGTGGCTGAGGTGGGGCGGCAGTGTAGCGCCTGATTTTCATCGAGAGACGGCAACAGGTTCGGATAAGTGTATGCACCAAAGCTTTGAGGGGGCCGCTCGGATATCCGCCTGCTCGAGCTAGGGCAACACCAGCCTCATTCAACAGTCAGGCTATCTACTCCCCCTATTAATCGCAAGTTCGAACAATTCAACAAAAACCATATATGCAGTAAGGATTCTTAGATGGCGCGCAGTGACTACTGACTATCGTACCACGTATCCTTAGAGCGGTGCTCTCTTCGGCTGAACTTAGATGCGCGTACTCTGATCGTAGTCGTCGTCCTCAGAATCGATCTCACCAATCGTTATGTGGTTCATGTTTGGCCGGAGCTTCATGCGCGGCATGCCGTGCAACCAATGCAGGTAGATGTTGAAGGACTCGTCTGTGTGCACGGCTCCTGTGTCATGCTTCATCCGCTCCTAATTGTTCCACTCAAGAATGTGGGAGATGTGGGTGATGCGCCAATCATACTCAGCATAGCGACCACGCCTATGGAACCTGTGAAGCGACGAATATAGCGTAAACGCACATTTACTCATCGCATAACGAATGACATCGTCATACTGTGAATAACCTAACCGGTGGAGTTTTTGGTCGGTAGAGACCGTCCGCGGCGGTGTGGGCTGCTGGCGTCCAAGCTACCGAAGCACACGGCAAGGGAAACCACAACGAAGTAGATGAGCTTCGTGACTGCCCTCCAAAGCTCCTGGTCCTGCCAGCACAGAGGGCTCAACTCTGCATCCTCCAACTCCTATCGACCATAGGGGGTCTACTCCACCTACCAAAAAATTACAAAAAGTTAGTGTGAGTCATATATCAACATTTCATAAGCAGGCAAGTATAATATATAGAAAATGTTGTAGGTTTACCTATCCAGCCGCAATTGCAGGGGTGCGGTGCTGCTCTTGTACACCTCCTCAAGTAGGGGGTACCGAGGGTTCGCCGTCCTACAAAAACGTTAAAAAAATTGTTAACAAACTCACTAGATACGCATGTGTAATATATTCTTCATTGTCAAACACACTTTATGTTTCCTTTTTATCATAATATCACATACACAACTCATATCCTATGGGATGCCATCTACATTTCCGTACAAGCATCTTCATAACCCTTTAGTTTCTCAAAAGGAGATTTGCGATATCGAAACAGGTCAAGGGAGTCACTTGTCTGTGTTGAGCTTGATATGATATCAGAAGAGTCGCCGATGCATAATCCTAAATGCCACCTAAGCAGCAGTACAATAGCTTGGATTAAAAATGGGAGCAGTGCAATTGTCAACCGATCACAGCACAAGTATTGATGAAGTAATAATCCTGTCCAGTTGCTGTAAAATCCAAATATTATGGTTTAAAAAGGTGTTGACAAATCCAAAGATTCTACTTGCCTACTTGATGCTGTAAAAGCATGATATTATGGTTTTAAAAGGTGTTGCCAAGTAGTTCAGTTGACAGGAAGTAGCAATAGACTTGACTTCATGCTCAAAACTTCTGCTTGTAAATACATGCAAGTCTCTGTGTACATGTAGAGTCTGGCATTCGGAGTTATTCCTAATTGTTAAGTCTTTTGAGTTGGCCTAAGCTGATTGATTCATCTACTCGCTAATTTAGCTATGTTAAAACTGAAGCTGCCAAATAAGTTATTTGAAACAAAAATGTATAATAACACTAGTATTTCCATTTGTCCAAGATACCAAATTCCAAATCTAAATAAATTCTGAAATATAACAGGTCTTCTATATTGGGCCTGTTCGGCCGGCTGGCTTCAGCTGGCTTCTGCTGTTTCTACAGTAGCTTGTGTCTTGTGCTACAGCGTTCGTCGCAGCTTGACACAGCCTCTACAGGAGCTAGAGTCTTGTGCTACAGTGGTAACAGCCGCAGCAGTAAACAGCCGAATTTCTTGACAATGCTAGTTCCAATTGATCAGAGAGAGTATCAAGGCAATGCACGTACTAGTGTGAGCCGGTGGGCGGTGGTGGCACACGGCGGACGGGCAGGGTCCGCGGCTGGCAATGGTGGCCCACGGCGGCCGGTGGGGGCTCCGGCGGGAGCGGCGCGCGACGGATGGGACGACGCCGGCGGCAAGGGAGCCAGGGGCGACGGCAAGGCACGGTGGCATCCTTGAAGAAGAACAGAGGCGGGCCAAAGGGCGTGGACTGGGCCAGCCCATATTAGCTGATGCTCCGGCGCCAAGGGGCACTGGCGCCACAAAAAACACGTTGCAGCACCAGCAGCCACCGCACCGTACACGACCTACATCCAGCCACGCTAGCGGTTGCTGGCGGGGGGGGGGGGGGGGCGGGGTGGCGTGGCTTGTGGCACCACTGTGCGCCATATGCGGTACCACCACAGTGGCGCCACAGCCCCTGACGCCACAAAAAAAGGTCACGCTGCGCAAATATTTTTTGAGAAGTTTTATTTTTTAAAAGGAAAAAGTTTATATGACCCCCCTGAAGTTTGGAGGGTTGGACACATAGCACCCCCAACTTCAAAACCGGATATATCACGCCCTAAACTTTAAAAACAGGTACAAATAACCCTCCAGTCGGTTTTGTGGCCTGTGGCCCGCCTGTCAGGGCACTCAAGTAGCGCGGCCTACCCCCACCAACTCCTCTGCCTCCGATGACGACGCCGACCACTGCAGCAGCAGGCGCAACCACCACCAGCAGCAGGAGCCGCCCTCGCCGCCGCGCGCGTCCCCGTCCGTCCCCTCCGCGTACAATGCCTCCTGCTCCAGCGCCTCGGCCTCTCCTCCGAGCCGCCACCACCAACCTGGCCTCGTCGCTCGCCCCATCCGTGTGGGACCGCTGTGTCCGAGGGCGAGCCACCTCAGGGGGCAGAGGAGGGTCGAGGACGGCGGGCCCCTTGAAGAGCATGGTAGCTCCGTCTCCGGCCGAGGCAGCCAGAAGCGACGGGCCGGCTGAGGCGGCCAGAAGCGACGGGCCGGCCGGGGGTGGCTGGAAGGGATGGGTGCCGCGCGGGGGAGGTCATCTTCGTCCCTCGCCGTAGGACGTCATCGCGCGTCCTTCGCGTCGGCCTTCGCCCTCGCCATGGGCCGCGCGGCCGCCATCGCCGCCAGTCGGGACCTCGCCCCAGGCTGCCCACGCATCGTCCCCGTCAGACTGCGCGGCTGCCATCGCCGCCGGTCGTGACACAAGGGACCAACCTATGCGCTCTCGCCGGGCTCCGTCGCCTTGTCGAGCCCCCTGCCGCCGCCACCACCATCCTCCCCCTCGCCGCTGCCCTCCTCAGGGATGGACGGCGTGGCAGGCCGAGGCGCCTCGCGAGCGCCGCCAGGACACCAACCGCCTGGAAGGCGTGGTGGATGCGGAGCACGCACCGGCGGCGCAGGTGACTTGCGTGGGGACGCCAGCTAGGGAGCCGCCGGTGGCGGGGTCGCCGGCGCCACGCGGGGGTCGCAGGGGTCGCGGGCAGCGGCGAGTGGTCACAAGCCCATTCGATGGGGTAGACGGATCTAACAGGTGGGCCATGGTGCCACAACGGTGAGGAAAGACAACGTGGCGTCCAACGTGCCCAATACAACCCTAAAAACCGCCATAGGGGGTTATTTGTACCCGTTTCCAAAGTTTAGGGTATGATATATCCGGATTCCAAGTTGGGGGTGCTATGTGTCCAACCATCTAAACCTCAGGGGGTTATATAACTTTTTCCTTTTTTAAATTCTTTGAGAGAGGGGTTAAATTGAAAAAAAAACGTGGAGGTTAGGTTTTGTTGGGAAGGGAGCAGGATCATCTGCGGATTGCGGTCAAATAGTTGACAGTTGGTTCCCACACAAGCAGGCTCGCATGTCGGCAAGTATTAGTTCAGGTGGAAAGGCAAGCGAGCGAGCATGCTTGACCATGCGAACTCTTATGAGCGAAACCTATTGCGATCCGCTCTGAAAAACAATATGTACCTATATTTTACATCGGTTTTGGGCCTCAAACCAGGCTTCCAAACACAGCTGTTGCTAGATATGCAATGGGGTGCTGGTTCCTGGATGGAACATTTTGGCCTTTTATTTGTAGCAAGACAACCAGAGAAAGGGGTAAGGTTAAGATATGTGAAGATGGGTAACGTAATGTCTCTCAGTGATTATGGATGTGCGAGTCGAGAAGCCCTGGACGTGTCACATGCATAATTGAACCATCCATGCCAATTTCTTCGTTATTAGTTCTTCCTGTATATATGTGGCAATACATGTGGTCTACATACTTACAATGTGCCAATATAATACAGTGTGATTGCAGGGTTGCATAAGCTACAAGCTTATATAATTTGTACTGATATTGTACATGAATGAACTACGCTCTCTATGCAATATGGTTATCCTCACACAAGCCTGTTTTTTAGTGGAGTGCATATAGTGAAATATTTAGAAGGAATAAATCTATATATATATTTTCCATGACTAATGTTTGAACCGCCAAGAATTTAAATTATCAGGGTTGAGAAATTCCAACGCTTCATGCTGGTTGAGTCCTATGCCAGTGCATTCATTAAAATGTCGAGTAGTTTAAGTTGATTTTCCATCTTAAAACTAAAGCATATATATTATATCTCCCGTGGTAAGCACGGGCATATACCTAGTGATGGACATAATCTTCGTGTATCTGACCAGCAATGAACATTCCAAATGCATGTTTTTTTGGAAATTGTAATACTACATTGTATCTATATTATATGTACATATATTCATAGAAAGCAGGGGCCGGAGCCCGGAGCCCGGAGCCCAGTTTCGCCTCTGAGAGGCTCCGCCCCCTTGAGTGCTGATCTCCAGCTAGCTGTGCACCCAACTGTGTCTCAGGTCCGCCAGCAGGAGCCACAGAACACGTCGCCGTCCTTGGAATCGGCAGTAGCACGACCGCCGAGGAACTCCACGGCTCGGCCGCAATCGGCGGGGCACCACTTGATCCTACCGCCGCTGTCATCTACGTACGACCGGAGCACCAGCCGGTTGTACTCGGCCTTGTCCCCGGCGTTGGCCACCGCCTCCACGAGCTCCCGCGTGACGGGCACCTGGCACGACGGCTCCGGGCACTTGAGCAACGACAGCTGGCGCCACTGGCCCACAAGAGCCTTGTGTACCTCCTGGCGCCAGCACTTCCTGCAGCAGTAGTGGGAGCAGCCCGCTGAGATCATCGTGCCAGCAATGGATTTACCCCTGCAGTTATTGCTGCACTGGAGCTCTTCGGAGCTGCGCTTCATGGCGACGTTGTCGAGTTCGTCCTTGAGTTCACACCAAGTGTTCAAGGCTTCGTTGGGTGACCAGCTGGAGTGCCGCAGGAGGAGCTCGGCGAGACCCCGTCTGGGATTTTCCAGCGTCTGCATCACCTGCATCACCTCCTTGGTCGCATCCTCTTGGAGTTGGCGGAGCATGTCTTCAGTTAAAACCTTGTACTTCCGTTCGTCGTCGCGCGCGAAGGTTGTTATGCTCGTAGAATAACCTACTATATATGTGTCAAAATGACTGCACATATACTACTACAAAGATATATAGAAGAGATGCCATCTTATTACCCTCTGGTATTAAGGAAGAGGATGACTCCTGCCATGTTGCTGGTGTTACTTGGTTTTTCTTGATCCTGCAGTGTGTCCAACGAAATATATACTATAACACACGATGCATTTATTTATATACAGATAGATCGATAGATAGAGAGAGGGGCTTACCCGGTTATTTCTTCTTGCATGCACCAACCAAGCATGTCAATTACCCTCCCCATGGAGGGTCGGTTTGCCGGATCAGGTAGACAGCACATCAACCCCACCATGACGCACCATCTTGCCGCCCTCTGTTGTGGCTCACCAGTAACCCGTTTTCGATCAAACAGATCCCTCAATTCACTCTCCTGCAGCCTCATATCCTGTGCGTGTGATAGCATCATATAAATACAGAATTTGAGGGTAAATACTTAGCTCTAGCGCCACATGCATGCAGCAGCCTAATTACCCAATCTTGGGGACCTATGGGACGCTTGTCATCCTTCGATGGAGCGCTGCACTTGAGTCCAATGGTCTCAAGAAGGATGACCCCAAACGAGTACACATCGCATTTGGTTGACGCCTTAAGTTGTTGTTCCGACGCCTTGATTCCACTGAGGATGGGGTCGGAGTTCAGAAAAAGTAAAAGAAATGGAAACAAAACATTAGTGATCAACCTCGGAAAGATAAAAATGAACGATAGGAATAAAAAGATTTTCATCCTCTGATCCTCAAGGTAATAAATAGCGGCTGTAGCGGCCGCTATAGCGGCCGCTATAGCGGTGCCGCTACCGCTATGGCGTAGCGGGCTGTGGGTAGCAGGCCGGAACTTAGCGGCCGCGATAGCACGTAGCGGGCCGCTATAGCGGGCCGCAATTTAACGTAGCGGGCCGCTATCGCGTGGTGACCCAATACTAACCCTAGCCCATTTGACTGGCTCTACCACAAGTCCATTACTCCACAGTCCGTGAGGTTCGCGCCGCCACTATCCACAACGACCGCACATCAACGCCGCCGCGCTCTACGGATTCAACGGCCAGCCGGCTCATCACCGGCCGCCGGCCACCGGCCGCCGGCTTCCGGAGTGCGTGCTCTGTCTGTCTGTCACTCTGTGCCTCCATCCATCATCTCCGCTGGGCGCTGGCGCTGAATCGAGGTCGAGCCATTGAGGCGTCTGGTCACCAAGGTCCAAACTTGCTGCACGGGCGGCTCGCCGGCCAGCGGACGCATTGCATCGGGCGGCAATCATCCATCTGCTCCGAATCCCTGGCTTCCGAGTTCTGTGGCTCTAGCACAAACGGCCAGACTTGGATCTGATTCGTGAATCGTGATTCGTGAGGCTTCAAGTGCAACCAAGCAGGTTAGTCATTCTCGTCCATCTTTAGATCCTTCCAACAGGCTTCTCTGGTACTAGTACGTAGTTGTAAATATGCTTGCTAATTGCTACTTGCTTTACCTTTTAAAGATCTATAGTTCTATACTTAGAAAATCTTTTTCGTTTTTGCTAGTTGGTTAGTTGCACAATGTCTTCTGCTGCATCCACTGCACATACTAGCCAATCGACATCAAAGAAGGATCCAGCTTGGGAGCATGCCTTACCATTGACTGGAAAGGAAGCTAAAAATGAAGTTGGCTGCAAATACTGCAAGCAATACTATAAGGGAGGAATAACTAGATTTAAGAAACACTTGGCTGGAGTTAAAGGGCAGAGTGCTTCCTGCACACAGGTTCCTGATGATGTTAAGGAAAAGATAAAAGCAATGCTAGATGCCTTTGATGAAAAAAAGAGTGCAAAATTGGAGAGCCAGTTGAAGTTCAGACAGCAAGTTGATGTCAATGGAAACAATGATGAGGAATGTATAGAAATGGAAGTTGTAGAAGAAGCTGAAGTTCAAGAATATTCATCAGCTACAGCTAGCATACTAGTTCCTAAGAAACCTAAGAATAAGGGACCAATGGATAGTTATTGCATGCGCCCAGAGCAAGCTCGTGCTAAAGGAAAGCATTTGCAAACTACAATGAATCAACACTTCAAGGTTAAAGAAAGAGAAAAGGCTTATCAGTATATAGCAGACTGGTTTTACCAAGCTGCCATTCCTCATAACACGGTTCTTCTTGATTCCTTTGATCTAATGCTAGAGGCTATTGGACAGTTTGGACCTGGATTGAAGAAACCATCCCCTTATATGCTTGGCACATCTTTATTGAATAAACATGTCAATTTGGTACAGGAATTTTTGCAAGTTCAGAAGGAGCAATGGTCATCTACTGGATGTTCTATTATGACAGATGCTTGGACAGATCGGCGTGGAAGAAGCTTAATGAACTTGGTCGCTCATTGTTCTAGAGGTGTGTATTTTCTTGATGCCGTTGATGCTTCCTTGGAGGTTCATAATGCTAAGTATATCTACAGCTTGGTAAGCTCCTGCATTGATGAAATTGGTCCTGAAAAGGTTGTGCAGGTGGTTACTGACAATGCTTCAAATAATATGTCTGCCTCAAAGTTGCTTCGAGTCAAGTATCCTCACATATTCTGGACCTCATGTGCTGCCCACTGTATTGATCTTATGCTAGAGGACATTGGTAAGATATCCATGGTAAATAATATGATTCGAGATGGAAAGTCTATCACAAATTTACTTTATCGACATGTTAGACTACTAGCTATTATGCGGCAATTTACTAATGGTGATTTAGTTCGAGCTGGTACAACTAGGTTTGCCACTAGTTACTTGAACATGAGAAGTCTCTATGATAAAAGAAATGAGCTGAAGCAACTATTTGCTTCAAAAGATTGGGTTGAAAGTTCCTGGTCAAAGCAGAAAGCAGGGCAAAATGCTCATGATTTGGTCATGAACAACAAATTCTGGTCACAAATGCTAGAGGTTATAAATTATTTTGAGCCACTTGCATATGTACTTAGAAGGGTGGATGGTGATGTTCCAGCAATGGGCTATATTTATGGTGATCTTCTCAATGCAAAGAAGGAAATTGCAGTTCGACTAAATGAAAATAAGAAGAAATATGGTCCTATTTGGAAAATCATAGATGAAAGGTGGGATAACAAGCTTCAAACTGCATTGCATAAAGCTGGGTATTTCTTAAACCCAAGTTTCTTCTACAGTAATAAGCAAGAAATAGAGGAAGAGGCCATGATGGAAGCTGTCATAGAGTGTGCTACTCGTATGTATCCTGAAGATATCACAGTACAGGACAATATAGTCAGTCAGCTTAGTATGTACACTGAAGCAACATTTTCTTTTGGGACAGCAATGGCTCTAAGACAAAGAAATAGCCCCACAATCTCCCCAGGTAAAATTAGTACTATTTTTCCACACCTCAAAAGAAAATATCTCCAAGTTCATTAATTTATCTTATATGTTCCTGTAGCAAATTGGTGGTCTGTACATGGAACAAGTGCTAAAGAGTTGAGGAAGATGGCTATTAGAATTTTAAGCTTGACTTGTAGCTCTTCTGCATGTGAAAGAAACTGGAGCGCATTCGAGAGAGTAAGCTGCTCATTCTTAGTCAATAAGTCAATATATCTTGCTTTTCCTATGCACCGGTTAAAAACATTAATTCAATAATGAATCATGAAATGCTTTCTATTGTAATCATTTAGGTACATTCTAAGAAAAGAACTAGATTGGGTCAGCGAAAGTTAAATGCTCTTGTCTTCGTCATGTTTAACAAGAGGCTGCAATGGAAATATTCTCAAAAGGACAGAGACCCGCTGGTTCCAAAATTTGTTGATGATGAGCCACCAAATGAATGGATTGTGGATGAGCCTGCAGTAGCACCAGAACAATCAGATGACAATAGTGGCACCGTCACTCGGAAGAGAAAATTGCTATGTAAAGTCTCATCAAGTAAAGGTAAAGCTAAGAAACCTCGAGTTACTGCAGGAGGGGAATCTAGTAAAACAAATGAACCTCAGATAATGGAAGATGATGAAGAAATGTTTGAGTCTTCTGAGAGTGAACAGGAAGAGGAGGGAAATATTCCATATGCAGATGAATCAAGTGACCATGAGAATGATGAGGCTGGTTCTTTGGGTGATGCCAATGATGATCGATGAAATGATGAGTTGATTGGTTGATCAGTGTTTGACTCTTGCATGAACATCTTTTCGGCTTTAAATTACCCTATTGTCAAATTTACCATGTGCTTTATTTATTATGATATGTAATGACTGATGACTAATGTGTGAAAGTCATGTTTTATGACACATGTACTCAAATTTTCTGTGATATTTACATTCCGCTATTGGAACTTAGCGTCCGCAATAGCGTCCGCTATCTGCTATCCGCTACACCGATGCCAATTCGCTACGACCCCGCTGTCTGCTATTTATTACCTTGCTGATCCTTAATTAGAGAAGAACATACATCATGCCAAAGAACCTGCCGCTGATGGATGGCGCAGTATGTTCCTTAGACAGTTCCGGAGCTGTATATTTCCTGAGTGTCAAAAGTCAAATGGCTGCAAAAATTAGAAACCACGGACCGACTACATGCATGCTGTTTATATATCTTACTAGCTATGTTTATTAGTACTTTAGAATAGCATCTTACCCAATGTGAAAGTTCTCAACAGTGATCTCATTGGTACCATGCTCCAGTTCTCTAGCTTGTCCAAAATTGGTTATCTTAGGAGTCATCTCAGCGTCCAAGAGGATGTTTTCTGGCTTCAGATCCAAATGCACAACAGTTTGGTGATGCAGGTAGCGTACGCCCTCAGCTATTCCTTGAATAATCTTGAGAACAGAGGACCAAACAACATGCTCCTGCTCCCCTGCAGAATACAAATCGTTTATGTGGAGGCAACTCCAACAGAATATTGCTGGACAAGCGAATTGCGATCAAGCTAGACTTCAGTGAATGACACTGTGCCTGTTTTTGTAATAAATTCGTCCAAGCTTTGTTGATAACGACTGGTGATTAAACCGAGACCACCAGTTTTGTAAGATTGAACACGACCATTATTGGCATTGACCACCAAACTCTCTTTGTATTCGAAGCAATACCCCAGAAGTTTAACTATGTTTGGATGCTGGAGCTTTAGAACAAGTTGGAGTTCACGAACGAAGCACGCCCTTACTACTTCATCCAACACGAAATTCTTGATGGCAACTGGTTCGTTGCCTAATTTAGCCTGCAGATATTAAGTATAAAAAATTATAAGATAAAATCTATTTTACAACTTTATACTTGTCATGATTATCTGATTTACAACCTAGAACCACAAAACTAGATATGTTACAACCTCCGACTGTACAAAACCATGCGACCATGTGAGCGGTGGTGGGGATGTCGCGAGCGGACGGGCATGGCCAGAGGCCAGCGTGGCGGGGCAGGCTCGTGTGGGCAGCCATGGCGCGAAGGCCGGCGCTGTGGGGCAGGTGCGCGCGGAGGCTGGCGTAGCTGAGCGGCCATGTGGGTGCTGACATGTGAGCCCTACGTCGCCACATAAGCAAAACCACCCAAAAACTGCCCGCCCAGGTTTGTATAGTTGGAGGTCGTAACATGTCTGATTTTGTACGGTTTGTATAGGCAGGCGCAGCTGAGCGGCCATGTTTTTTGCACGGTTTGTATAGTTGAAGGTCGTAACATGTCTGATTTTGTGGTTATAGGTTGTAAATCAAACAACTGTGACAAGTACAAGATCGTAAAATGGATTTTATCCAAAATTATACTTTGTATAGAGAGCAAATAAAATGATGACGGAATCACACAAACGAATACTTCCTCCGTCCCAAAACATTCGTGAAACTAGCACAGAACCATGACTTGGTGCCACAATATTGGATACTTTTGTCTCAGAGTATTGTAAAGGTACATACGCATATAAGAGAGACAATAATCGAATGAAACCCAGAAAGAAAAAATAAGTAAACAATGCAAGCATATTGAGGGCGTGTACCTGGTAGACAGAACTAGAGCTACCCCCACCAAGCGTATTGTTCTTGTAGTGCTCATTATATCTATCTGATGATGATGCTATCGCGGCCTCCACGTCAGACCAACAATAGCACTTTGGCAACCCTGTCGTACAAATAGTAATGCATAATGATACATAGCTTAGTTTAATTAAGACACACTGACAATTGCTCCTGTGAATACTATATCTATATATATATACTCGCTCTGGTCATAACTAATAAGTCCTCTGGTGACATCTTGGGACAGAGTTGCAAGTTAAACTTTCTATATTTTGACTACGACCACATATATTTCAAAAACTGTTTAGAATTTTACGAATTTTATAAAACATATATTTTGAAGGCTGCTGTGCTATCTATTATATAACTATTTGAATGTTAAAAGAAGTCACGTTCACCGAGAAGGTCTAAAAACTACCACATTAATCGAAAAAAAAGCTCTCCATTACTAGATTTTATGAACATCCAATGGTCTATATTTAATCATATTATTATCATACTAATTAGGAAAAAAAGAAGAAAAAATCTCCACTGTTAGATTTTATGAACATCGAATGGTCTATACTAAATCATATATCAAATACAACTAAAAACCAAAAGATCTACACCGTTGATGTCACATTGATTGGTATGATTATCCAACGTTAACTCAAATATTATTTTATCAAAAGTGTGCATGCCACCCCAAAGGTCATGTGAGCGCCTCTGCCCCCGAGCTTACATGCCACCAACCCACTGTGTTGTCGAGCCCGTCACCGTAAAAATCCACCGCTTTTGTCGAGAAAGACTAAAAATTACGACATTATTAATCAAAACAAAGAAAATATTTTTACCATTTAATTTTATAAATTTCCAATGATCTATAATAAATCAAATATCAAATACAACTAAAAGCATGGTCGTCTTAGCCGATCTCCTACGAGCCAACTATTGTCGGGATCGCATACACGTCCGCAGCCACTAAGCTCCCCTGATCACCGTGTGCCCATAGCCGCATTGTCGGAAATAAATTGTGCAGACGCGACTTCAATGAACCCGCGTGGACATCCCAGCATTTGACGCTCGCTAGCTATTCCTAATGGGACTCCTAAGATGGTTTCTCAGATTACTGTTTGGCACTGTTTAATATAAATGCTGCATTGTAGACAGATAGAGCGGTAGTTAGAATAGTGATAGAGAATGTAATTTGAAGAGTGTTGTTGGAGGCAGCCTAAGACTATCTGCAATGGTTCCCTAAAAAAGATTCTTGAAAACACTGTTTTGTACTGTTTGATATAAATCCTGCGTTTTAGACAGAGAAAAATAGTTAGAACAGTGATATGTAGTAGGATTTAAAAATACCATTACAGATAGCCTAACCTGTCTCAACCACGCTACGGCTACGGCTACGGCTACGGCTCGGCTCGCGGCTCGAGTCGTGGCCTCGCCGCTGCACACAACCCAGCCAGGCAAGATAGACTTACGCTCATCTCGCATGTAGCAGCCGGCCGCAACAGCACGACGGCGCAGTAGAAGAATGGTGAGGGCACCGGTCGACCACACCGCCACGCCGCTACAGAAGCCGAGGCGCGCGCAGCGTGGCCACCATCGAGTATCGACACGACGACACGGCAGTGCCTGGACCGGGGCCTTCACCAATCACCGGCACTATGACGAGCCAGCGGTTCAAGGTCGGACTCGGCGCCGTGTAGACGTTGCTGTACAACATCAAGGCGTCCTACGGGCCTCCCAGCTTCTTCTTCGCCAAGCTATCCCACGCGTCCACCACTACCAAGCCTACCGCCACTAAGCTCTAACACGGCCCCACGCTGACAATCCTTCTGCCACTTGTTGTTAATATATCAGGACTTGCATGTGTGGGTCTAAAGACTTCAAATGCGTATAAATGGTATTTCGGAAGAAAAACTATTATAATATCATAATCCAAATAGTTAAATAGTGATGATACGTCTCAGCTTCCTATTATTTTAATAGAAAAAGTGTTAAATGAAATTAAAAGATAGTGTGGTATGGATCAACGTAGATGATCATCGTCAACAGGACAGGGTTCACCTTTCCGTTTTACTGTAGCAAAAATTTCGGTTTGACCAAAAAAATTTGACTATCATATCTTAGGATTAAGAACCGAAAAACACCGCTTTCCGAACCAAAATACCCTTCCTGTTTTGGACCAGAAACGGAATTTCGGCCCGAAAAACCGGTGTTTCCCGCCGAAAAGAACCTTGCAACAGCATCGGTTCTCTACCCTTCACCCTATCTGCTCTTCTCCCCTGCTACCTATCGTTACGTGTAAGGCGGAGTAGGCAACATATTCGTCGTCGATGTCCTTCCACAAAGAGCATTGTAGGATAAATTATTTATAGTTTTCTTACATGAAGATGTACTATTAGCTAGGGCCACATAAAATTTTATTTTAGAAAAATAGATAATGCCAGCACCTTCTTCTGAAGCGGAGCACCATTCGCTACTGTCATTTTTTACGATAAACTATTAAAATAACAACATTACCCTATGTGATAGAAAAATAAAATATTTAAGCTGTTGGATTTATAAATATCTAAAACTAATATTCTATAAATTCAATCAGGGCCTATGATACAATTTTTCATATGTTTTTTCATACAAAAGAATAATTCGTATTGCAATACCATATTCTGTTAGAAAACGAGTCTGTCTACGTAATATTCGATTGTTTCGGGAGCTCCCAACACTCGAATTTTGGACCATCCAATCGTGATCCAAAAGTTCAGATCAGATCCACCCCTCAACCCTAACCCCCTCACCCACCGTGCCTAGAGATGGCCTCTTCTTCTTCAGCGCGCCGCCTCCCAAGCACCCGTGCTCCTCCTCGTCATCCGCCCGCTCATCCCCGCGTGCCTCCTCCACCCCGGCTCCGACGGCGTCCCCGTCAGCTCCGCCATCGCCCCACCTCCGCCGCCGCCGCTAACCAAGTGCCCTGCGCCTCCATCCGCCTCGTTCGCCCCCGCGTGCCTCCTCCACCCAGCCCCAGCGGTGTCCCCGTCGCCTCCGCCGCTGCCATCCACTTGTGAAAAGAAGGCTTCTGCCAGCCAGTAAACAAGAACGCGCTACTAAATAGGTCGGTCTTTGGCCAGCCGAAGAGTCAAGTTACCGATAACTACCCCAGAACTAATAGATCCACGGGTGGCCACGCCGCCTCTGCCGCTGCCGTCCACCATGGCCACCGCTAACCCAGATTCATCGGGGTAGCGAACGGAGAATACGCCCCCCACCGCCTGCACCGGCCCAACCACCATCCTCCGCCACCCGAGGTTGGCGGCTACCGCCCCTTCGCCGCCCCACCCTACTCGAACCGCTACCTCCGCCGGGCCGACGGCCTCCCCAGCCACCCTCTAAGGCCGGAGATGACACGGGTAACGCCCCACCCCTACCCCCAACTCCGAACCCTAACCCTGAACCCTAACCCGTCGGCCGGAGTTGGGGAAGATGGCCTACGTGGCGTTCTTGGACTGGTTAGAAAAATCGATTGTTGGAAGCGGATGAAACAATCGATTGATGTATAGCATTTCTAAATCAAAAGGCAGTTTTTTTTTTTTGAAAAGGAGGTCTCCCCATCTTTATTGTCGCTAATAAAGTGTCTTTTACTATCAAACATGTATGAAGATGAAGTAATCAATTCGAAAGAGGGAGGAGCCATCCAACAATGCAAGTTTATTGCTTTCCAAACCAACTTCGTGAACCAAAACTATCAAGATGAAGAAAGGATATACGCACCAGTGCTAGCAACATGGTTAGCTGCATCATCAGCGCTACCCACGACCTGTGTCGACCGTTCCAACTGAAGTAGCGATCGAGCGGAACAGAAAGGAAACATACGTACAGTGTTACAGCTAGCTGAGCAATTAAGGCATAAAACCGTAATAATAATCTTGGATTCTGATCGATGAGCACGTACTGTACGTACGGTAGTACCTGCTGCTGGACGTCGACGGGCAGGAAAGCAGAAAGGACATTGTAGAAAACTTCGTCCATATGCTGGTGCAGTGAGACGAAACCTTGACCCATGTCCTGGCGTATACCTTGCACCTCCAAGTTGGTGTTGGTGGTGGCAACAACAACCGCCGCACGCATCTCATCAGAGATGTCTTTCCTCAACCGGTCCAGCTTGGCGGCGATGTCGTCGGCGGTGAGGATCCGGAGCAGGGCGCTGCGATTACTCTTGCAGCGCTCTGCTTCCGCCGCCATGCTCTCCAGGGCATCCTTGAGGCGCTCGATGGTGGGGCGCACCTTCGGGTGCGCCCTTATCGGCGCCTCTTCGAGCAATCTCAGCTGGTTGCTCAGCGTGTCCACGAAGGCGTAGATCCTTGCGCACTCCCTGTCGTTCCTCTTAAACTGCTCCACCGCGTTCTTGATCTTGACCGCAGCTTTGAAGGCAAGACTCACCGGATCGGGGGGCAGCATCATCGTTGCTAATAAACAGCATTTCAAATATGAATTGATTGATTCTCGAGAAAGAATGAAATAGTACGTAACATCTACCTCGATCTAGCCGGCGATTATCGAATAATTAGTACTACTGTACTAGCTGGCTAGGATCAATTATCAAAAGTACCTGATAATTGATGGTTGATTTTTTACGACGGACGGAGTTGCCGACCAATCCGCTAGCTGATGAGGTTGCCAATGGTGGATTCTATGGAGAAGTAGGTAGCGAACCTCTGCTGAGAGTGGGAGGGAGGGAGGATATGAAGGAGTAGGTGGCCATGGGAGAATGATGGGAGTGAAAGCACTAGGAAGGACGCGACGACCCTGCTACAGGAGTCAATGGCAGCAGCGCAGGCTTGCCTCATGTCCAGGACAAACGGTGGTTGGGTTGGGTCCCCATACCCCCATGTGATCCGACGAAGCATCTCGCTCGGAGCCTCGAACGGATCTGATACTATATCCTGGATTCGTTGAATGTACAGTACATAGTACCGGTAACCGTGCCTGCTGTGATGTCAAATACTCCATCCGTTTCAATTCATAGCTTGTTTGATTTTTTTTCATCGATCAAACCGATTCATTTTAATCAAAATATTTATAAAAAAATTTAATTCATAGTTAAAGTATAGTATATGCTAAACTAAACCATAATAAAATAAATGATAATCGTGAATTTTTTTAATACGACGAACCGGTTTAATTGAATGCCCAAAAAATCAAACGACCAATGATTAGGAAGGATGGAGTATATCTTTATGTTTTCTTTCACTTTGCTATTGTGCCTTATTTTAAAAAAAAAAACCAAAACTGGATGACGTATACCCGTACCAAAGGTACCCTCACCGGCCCACCTCAACGAAGTGGGCCGAACTTAATCGGCCAGGAGGGCCAAGGCCACGCGTCTCGGAAGACCACTCCCGAGCCCCACGACCTCCGACCTTGAACCGGCAAACGGACGAGGGTCGGGGTTCGAGCTCCGTTACCGAGCGGTAGGAGAAGGCGCCCCGACCTTCGAGCCTCGAGCACCTTCCTCCCACGCCCTCGGTCGCCCCGAATCCCTTCGAAGGGAAACCAAAAGATCTGGGCAGCTCTGGGCCCTGAGGGCGTGTCAGAAGCGGCAGGAGGCGACAAGCGGACACCTCGCCCTCCTGCCCGCATGGCAGACACGCGTCAGGCCTGCGACAAAAGCCGGGCGTGCCGTTGCACGCCAACAGCCATCATGACGCCCGCAGTAGACGGCGGTGACCGGTCACATCCACATCGCACCCCCTCGCCTCGGCGATTAAGGTGACGGGACGCGACGACCACGGCGTTCCCCCGAGGGGTCGGTCGGAGGGCAGCAGACCTCCTACGACTCCCGACCGAGCAAGGCCAGGCCCTTTATAGTCGGTGCTACAACATATGAGATAAAAGGCAAGAGTGCAAAATCGTTGCAGATGGGATAGAAACCCTTGGGAATGTTAACCCAAGGGGATGCTCTTGCAATTAGTGCCTTGCAATTAATGGCCTAGCTAAAGCAGTCATCGGCAACGAGTACGTTGCTAAGCACTTTTGTTGGTGATAGCCTGTTAGACATCCTATGGTTTGCTGTATTCGATAGGACTATTTGCAACGACTCCTCGATGAGGATATATTATTACAATTTGTTTATTAGTTATTACTAATTAGGCAGTATTTAATAATTTTCCTATACGAAAGGTTCCCTTGAGGATGTTCAAAATTTCAACGTCCATTAATTCCATATATTTATTTCCGAATTCACTGTGGCATGTGAAATATAGAGAAGGCATACACAATTGGTACCACATACAGAAATGAACTTATATATATTAAATTTGTTCCAACACGCATTCAACATCGTTGTTGCATTATATACATAAAGCTAGAATTTAAATTCTTGGAGGGTAAACATGTCCATGCTGACTAATCTTCTAACTGTATTATATAAATACTCTTTGCTAGTTGGTCCACATCTACTGCATCCTAGAAGAGCCATGGATCATCACCATCGTTGGATCTTCCACGTTGCCCTTGTTGCTGCTCAAAAGGGCTTGGATTCTGAAAGACAAACGCAGAATGAGCTCCAGATAAAAAAATAACATATATTAATTGAACCATGCTACTTTTCTAAATTGGATCTGCAACAGGAATTTCGAAGTAAAGTACAAGGCTACATTTTCAGAGTAAGAAATTTATGGCATAACATTATTCACTATTTAGAAATATCTATAATATTTGTGCATCTTTCGTATGGAACCTGCACAAGGATGTCTAAATCAAGTACATGCTGCAATTCTCAAAAGAGAGAAGTTTTTGACAACAATATGATCCA
Organism: Paspalum notatum; assembly: GCA_022530915.1. Classification (NCBI taxonomy): domain Eukaryota; kingdom Viridiplantae; phylum Streptophyta; class Magnoliopsida; order Poales; family Poaceae; genus Paspalum; species Paspalum notatum. The sequence goes on from CM039689.1 coordinate 31,871,037, forward strand.
CTATTTGAGAAATAATTCTAATATGGATTATAATTAACTATATAGTCAGCAAAGCAACTAAGACAGTAAAAAATAGTGGAATTATGCAATGAAACTAAATTAATCATGTATACCATATTTAATGCTTTGAGGAAATCTGGTACACCATTAGTTGAAAGCTCATGAGCATCATGTGATTTCAGAAATATATATCAATGCAATTTCAGAAATATCAATAATTAGTACACCTACTATGTAGCTAAATGTAGTAGCAATTTTTTTCATACATGAGAATGAGACTGTAGAGTAGGCTTGTCCACTCTGTGCTCCAATGACTGTATCCTTGTGCCAAACTCTTGGTTAATGTTACGCATAGCACTACTTACTGTCTGGGAAACAATATTTTGCACCTGTTGTTCTGTGTACAGGGGCATCGCTGGGCTATTGAACATGACACTTGAAGTTGTGCTTGATGAATGGCAAACTTGATCTCTATCTATGACACCCGGAAGCCTATAGTACCTTCCACGTTTCCGACCTCTTGTGAGTTCCACCCAAATATTTTGCTTCTCAACTTGGTTGTTGTTTCCTTGACGCGTTCATTAAATACATTCTGTATGGTTGTTGGTTGATTAAAAGTACACTCCAGCCAATATTGAGTTGAGATAATATGTAAGTCTACTTACCACCAACTCCTCAGATTTCCTGTTTACATATTGTCCTTTCCCCTTATCATGCCAATGCGTGCGTGCAAAGACATCTAAATCATCCACATCCAGTCCACCATTTTCAACTGTCTGCATAAATAACAACAATATAATTAGTTGCATTTAATACAGTAGAAAGCCAATAATTTTAGCATGTTTACCATAGCATGTTTATGCATGGCGATGCTTCGTGATCCACAAGTGTGATGAGCACCTCCCCCATTTTTTCTATTTTTACTATTTTGAGCTGAAACCTTTTTGACATTTGCATTAGACCATAAGTCACACAACATGTCCCACCACTTTTTTTCTATCCAAGGAGGGAATGGCTTCCATAATAGAGGATCCTCAGCATCAAAGTCATTAACACCATTGTTGCCATGAGCTTCATTTGTATGTTGTTCTGGGAAATTATCTCCATCCTGCTCTGACTGTTCTATTGCATTGTTCTCCGTTATAAATTTCTTCAAAGACCGTTTAGCCCGAGATTTCTCATATGACAATGCTTGACTAAATCGCTCAACTGCTTTTCTCTCAAATAAACATGCACACTCCTCCTCTCTACCAGGAGCAAACTTAAAGCGTTTCTGAAAAAGGACAATATATAGAATAGGTAATTGGACAACATAAAGTATAAAGACCAAAAAATGTATGTGGTAATTAACACACTAGGAATTCATTCAGAATAATTCTCCTTGTAAGTGAAGGGTAGTTGTGGTAGTGAGCTATCACTTTAGCATCCTCAACAGTTACCTCTCTACCATGTTGATCCAATGGTCTGTATGTACCTGGGTAATTATCTTTTATAAAACGTGTGATGGTTGATGATACATTCTTCTTTTCTGGCTCCACAATCCAGGCACTATAAATAGAGCATTATGCATAGATAACTACAGTTAAATGTTAAATAAAAATCACAAGCCTACAGAATTGAGGAAAACAAAGGAGCAACAAACTAGATTAGGGTCATTATTAAATAGCATTTAGTGAAAAAGAAATTGTAACTTACTCCTTATTTAGTGGTGTTATCACAGACTTATCTCTGTCCAAAAGAGGCCCCATCAGTACGTTTGGACCACGTCCACCCCGTTTTTTAGATGAAGGAACCAAAGTCTTCAAAGTTTCATCTTGGCTTTGATCATCAGAACACTCTTCTTCAGGATAGTGTCGATGCCGATTTGACATGATGTCACCTAGCTGTAACAAGATATATTCTACACACAGATAAGTATAAACATGGAAATATATATATATATAAGCTATGTGAATTGTGTTAAAGAAGCAACTGCCGCACAAGACACAATAACCTAAGAATGACAAAAACAGTCCTAAAAAATGATACAAAACGTAAATCATTTAATGCATATATATGAGTCAACTCATCTCACTACTATCACTATCACTACCCGAGTCACTATATATGTCTATTGGCCCATCATCATTGTCTAAATCACATTCAGCTGGTCCATCATCCTCATTTCTATAATAAATATCCATATCAGGATCAGGATCTATATTCTCACGGCTACTTGGTATGTTTAAAAAGTTCATGTCTTCTGGGTCAACTTCCTCAAATATGTTTGCTTCATGAAGTAAACTTGTTTCAGCAAGATCCTCTAAAATATCGATAGTGAATGCTCCAAGTTGCTCTCCCTCTTGATAGTATTCAGAAACAATAGGAGGAAGTGAATCTTCAACTTCATCTTACACATCTGGAATAGGCAAAGAACCAATAGGATTTGTCTTGAAAGCAACAAACCAATCTTGCCGCTCATGAGGCGGTGATGGATATGATGCATAATACACTTGGTCTACTTGATATGAGAGCACAAAAGGCTCATATTGTCTTAGCCTTGATTTATGATTGACCTCAACCAGACCTAATGCTTTGTCATATTTCACACCCTTTTTTGGATCAAACCAATCACATTTAAATATAGCCATCTTGAGATCATTATCACCAGCATACTCCAGCTCTACTATCTCCTGAATAGTCCCATAATAATCTAGTCCTTTGTTCTCAAACCAATTTGCTGAAACACAAACCCCACTATTAGTTGTGGTCCTTAATGGCTTTTCTTGCTCATATGGTTGTGTACGGAAACGAAACCCTTGTACATCACATCTATTATAGCTTTTAACCATCTGTCGAGGTTCAATTGCAAGAGCCCTTACTTGACTATAAATTGTTTCATCTCTAGCAGCCTGTAAAGTGAAACTATTGAGAATAATGTGCAAAGTAGTATGAATCTAGAACATATGAAGTATAATTTTCTTACAAGCTCACGCAGCCACGTTGCAAAGTCTTTTTCACGCTTATTCTGTAGTTGAGATGAACTGATGTTCCTATATTGTCGCCTCATTTCTCGATCAAATTTCCTGACATTAAATTCGAGAAAAAAATAAAAAATATGGTCTACTTCATGAAAACAACTACAAGTACAGATGCAACTGATAAGAAACATGATCTATGAACTTACAAGACATATTTGTCAACTTCTGCACAATTAAGCAAGACATATACCCTCGCTGCCTGCCATTCTTCTCTTGACATGTTTCATGAAGTGCTCTTACCAAACATGCGATAGGGAAGAGAAAATATAGATAGAGAGCTTATCGACACTGTAAAACCTCCGTCATCATGTCTCAGGACACGAGTGTGCTTTGTCCTCACATGATCAGCAAAGTATAGTGACATAAAGTTTGAAACCTCCTCAACTCTATACCCCTCAACTATGGAACCTTCGACACGTGCTTTGTTACGAACTTTTTTGCGTGCATTGTGCAGCTCCCTAGGTTGATAATAAAACTTTAGGAAACCAAGAACCATAGAACACAATACTGGTTGATATAAGAAACTCACCTTTCAAATACATACATCCGGCGATAAGCTACAGGACCACCAACCAGGGCTTCATAAGGTAGATGCACAATTAGATGCTCCATACAATCAAAAAAACCAGGAGGAAATATCTGTTCAAATTTGCACAACAAAACAGGAACTTCTTTCTCAAAACGCTTCATTTCTTCTGGATCAATCTCTTTTGCACATAATTGTCTAAAGAAATAGCTCAGCTCAGCTAAACACTTCCAAATGTCCTTCGAAAGGAAATCACAAAATGGAACAGGAAGTAGCCTCTCCATGAAGACATGGCAGTCATGACTCTTCATTCCTATAATCTTCCCTCCCATTGATATCAACACCCCGTGACAAATTTGATGCATAACCATCCAGAAATTTAAGATTCTTTATCCATTGCTTTCTTTTGTGACTTATCCAAAGTATAGCAAGCTTTTGGTTTGGTCCATCCACCTGTTGGTTTTTGCTGCATTTGGAGTTCTTTATTTCTGCTGCATATATTAGCCAAATCAAATCGGACCTTGATATTATCCTTTGTCCGGTTAGGGATGTCCATTATAGTATTCCATACATTGTCAAAGACATTTTTTTCAATGTGCATCACATCGAGGTTATGTCGTACTAATATGTCTCGCCAATAAGGCAGCTCCCAGAATATGGACCTCTTCACCAAATTATGTGTCACCCCAAATCCATCAATCTTTTGACTTTCCACCTTAGTACCAAATTTTATTTGAGGGAGTAACATGACATGGTCATAAATCTCCCTTGATGAGCGACGAATTGGTGTACCATCATTCTCTTCTCTATTCTTGGTAAATTTATGTTTTGCACGCCGAAAATGTTGAGCAATTTCAAGAAAGCATCTATGGCAATCAAACCAACATGGCTTGCCTCCAAATTTAAGCCCAAATGACTTTGTGTCTTCCATGCAAATTGGGCAGGTGTAACACCCTAAATTTTGCCACAAATAAAATCTTTTGGAACCAATTTAATTTATTCATATTGCTTGATCATACATGACACCTATTTGATTTTTATGTGATTTCAAAATAATTAATTAAAAAGCATCATAGGAATTACATGTTTGAGCACTCATGTCTTTGCATATTTTTATTGGGTGATTTGCAGTGTTCAAAGTTTGAATTCAAAACCATTTGCATCTCTCCAAAATTTCTCAAATTCCAAACAACCCAGGAAAAATTTCTTTTTCCCTTCTCTTCCTCTCTTTGGGCCCAAACCGCCGCCGGCCCAGCTCTCCTCCTCCTTCTTCTCTCCCCCGCGCGGCCCATTTCCCCGCCGGCCCATCCTCCCCTCTCCTCTCTTTTTTTCTCTCTGGGCGCCAGCCCACGGCGCGCCCCCGCGCGGCTCAGTAGCCGGCGGAGGCCCAGCAGGCCGCCCTCTCCTCCTCACCCGCTGACCAGAGGGGCCTGCCCGTCGGCGCCTCCCTCCGCAGACGCCGCGCCCTCTCTCTCACTGACCGCCCGACCCCGCTTGTCATCCCCCTCCTCCCTCGTTCTTTCCCGGTCCGACGCCCGGCGGAGACAAGCTCAAGCCGGCGCATGCGCCGTGGTTTCGGTCCCGCCCCGCTCTCGCCGTATCCGCTCCAAGGATCCGCGTCCGCATCCGCGCCTCATCCTTCCCTTTTCCGCTCCTTTCCTTTCCTTTCTCGCGCACGCCTGAGAAGAGTCCGACGCGGACACGCTCGTGGCCGAGCCGGACTTTCCATCGCGCCGCCCTTTCCTTGCCTCCTCCGCAAGCCGCGGCACCGCCCTTATATAAGCAGCCGCCCTCGGCGTTTGTACCCATCCGAAGCCCGAGCCCTAGCCGCCGTCGGTTCACGCAGAGCGCCCGCAGACGCCGCCGCCAGTCGCCGTACGCCGTTGCCGCCTCGCCGTCGTCCACACCTACACCCGAAGGTTCGCCGTGAGGTGAGGAAGCTCCCTAGCTAGTTCTAGTCCTCAATCTCACCCTACACCGACGGCGATTTCTCGCCGGAGTTACTCCACCACCCCGCCCCGGCGCCAGCCGCCACCGGTCACCGCGTCGCCGTCCCGGCTCCGCCAATCGACTCGCCGCTTCGTCCGCTAACTCCAGAGCCAAACCAGTCCACTCTAGTTCCCGGAGCCGCGGATTCGCGCAACTCCGGTGATGCTCCGCCGCGCTCGGCGAGCGGCGCCGCCCAGAGTCGCCGTCGTCATCCCTCTTTTTCCCTCCGATCTAATCCGAACCGTAGGATCTAGATCCAACGGCCCAGAGCGCGCGCGACCGGAGTCAATACCGGTCAGCGGCCGCATTCTTGCTAAAGAGTCCCTGGGTTTTCTGAAAATTAACCCGCGGTCCAGATTTATTAGATCTAGGTCCCTGGCTTTACGATTTAGACCCCGATCTTTTTGATAATCAACCCGCGGTCCTGGTCAATCCCGGTCAGCGCGGAGTTTTGCGAAAGAGACCCTGAGCTTTTGGAAAATCAACCCACAGTCCAATCTATTTCTTTTAAACCCCTGGTTTTCGCAGTTTAGCCCCTGGAGTTTCAAATTCTCTTTATTTTAAGCCTTTAAACTTGTTTTATTCATATCTTTCGCGTTTTAACTCCGTTTTGGACGATTCTTGAACCTACGGAATCGTAATAAAGTGTAGATTAATTCTAAAACCTTTTTAACCTCTGTTTATGATGTTTGGTGTACTGTTTTAGTTAATTAAATGCTCATTGCTTGTATGTATGCAATGTGTAGCCGACGTTCCGTCCGAGTTTGTCGAGAATCCATCTTGGGAAGTTCCTGAGCAAGTTTTTGCTGAGGAAGGCAAGTATTCTTTGACCCATGTCCTATTTACATTAATTACACAATCTAGAGCCCAATTTGATTTGCTCCTAATAAGGATGACTAGCCTCATATACCTTTGCATGATTTATAAACTGGGAGGGCTGTGATGTTGTACATTAATTGCTTCCGCTCAACTCACTTTATTTATGTTGTTAATGATGGTCAAGTAATGATGAACCTGATGATAAAAGTTTGGTTTTAACATCATGGAGGCTTGAGCATGTTTTGTTGGTTTTGCTCAAGTGCTTCGCCCTAAGGATCGGTTCGCCGAGCGACCACCCAGGAAAACAGTACAACCACAAGACTCAAATGGGCACTGGGCTTGACTGATTAATTAGATGAACTAGAGTTTTGGCTTACTTTCCTGAAACATGGCGTATGAGGGGTCTGGGGGATATGGGACTTTGCCCTTTGCCAATGAGGTGAAGTTTGATCTGTCACCCTTTGGAACGGAACTCTCATATCTTTAGTTAACTGGAGTAACCTGTAACGAGTGCGCCATAACTCTAGGAATTCTTTGTAAAGGTCTCGTAATGAAACCCTGCCGATTCATCTAAGGTATGAATAAATGGGGCTATGCAAACCTCGGGCACACTGGGAATCATGACTTGTGGGTAAAGTTGTACAATCTCTCGAGAGTGTTTAAAACTGATATATCAGCCGTGCTCACGGTTAAGAGCGGCCTGGACCCTCACAGATTAGAGTTTCAGCTTCAAAGTGAATGGCTCATGGTGATCATGGTAATGAAGATGGATATGGTTATGGTTCATGCTTATCTTTTTAATATGTTTTGCTGTCTTTATAATAAAGGGGATGGGTTTTGCTAATCATTGATAGTAATTAAAACTTGACCAACTAAAAGCAACTGCTATGCCTGTCCACTATAAAGCCAGTCCACTTTTATCCTAAACGGAATACTTGCTGAGTGCGTTATGTACTCATTCTTGCTTGTTTTATACCACGTTGCATCCATTGCAACCGCTTCTCAGATCCGGAAGGGAAAGGTGATGAATCCTAATCAGGAGTTCCAAGACTACGATGAGTTCTAGGCTGGTGTGCCATCCGTCAGTTGCCTGTGGAGCATTGGTCATCTTCCGCTGTCATTTAGTTATTTCGCTTCCGTTAAGTCACTCGATTTCGATAAAGACATTATGGTCTGTAATATGGGTTATTACTCTTAAGTTAAAGTACTGGTTGTGTTATTACTTTTGTTTATGCTGTGTATGTGGTTAAACTGATCCTGGCACATACATGGTTAGCACTTGGTTTTGTTTCTAAAACCGGGTGTGACAGAAGTGGTATCAGAGCCGTGCTGACCGTAGGACGCAAGCCTAGAGTAGAACTGGTCGTGATTAAGGATTTTACTTACCTTTTCTTGCTTTCTCCCTTCAAATACTTGCAATATATGCTATTTTGGATATCTATGCTTGTCTATTTCAAGTATGACTTTCTATATCTACTTATCTATCCCATAATAGAACTGTTTCTTCCGTTGTGGGCCTGTAGATGTCGAGCTTTAAGCGTGGAGCTCGCATGCGTGTTGGTGGACGCATTGGTAGACTTGACAAGACCAGGCTGCCAATACCAACCCCACCATCCCCTCCGCCACAAGAGTGGGAAGACCTGAACGACACTGAAGAGGAGGACCCCGAAGAACTAGTGCCAGATTCGTCAGATGAGGAACAGTCAGAAGAGCCTGAAGTGCAGCCGGAAGTGCCACCTGCTGTTCCAGAAGACCAAGCCGCAGCTCAAGGTCAAGACGGAGGACAAGCCCAACAACAACAAAACGAGAATGAAGATCGCTGGAACGAGAGCGTCCACCGTTGGTTCGACTACCCACTGCCGTTTCCTCGGATGTTGCGGGAAGCGTTAGTGAGGCTCCGACTTGGCCACGCATGGGTCACGTATGTGGGAACTCGCTATCGTCACCGTATCTATCAAGAAGAGTGGGCAATGGCAGTACAGATCAGCGTTTTGGATGAGTATGGAGCACGTCGGGACATCGCCCTCAGCTACGCCCCTGCCCTTCGCCACAACTATGAAGCCGCCATCAGTGATGCAGCTCAGGAAGCCCTGACGACCCTATGCTACTCTTGCCACAGCCAGTTAGCCGATGGTACGCTGCGTTACCTTCCCCGCCGTCAGCCTGGAGGACTCGACACGTGGATCGTTACTCCTACCGCAGAGAAGAACCCGCGCCTTGAAGCTATTGTCGACTACCTTGTTGCGCTCAACACTGATTACAATGCCCTTGCTGAGGAGTTGTGCACGGCAAGGCTGGAAATTTCAAGATTGCGCGCTCAAATCACACCAAGTATGCCATTGTTCAACCCTGTCTACTACCCACCAAGGAAGAGGGTCCGTTACAATGATCCAACCGCAAGGACCTACATTCGGCATCCTTAGGAGAGTTACCATTGTAATAGGGTCCATTAGCATCGTCTAGTTTAGTTAGATCGGATAGACTTAGATCGTTTAACAGTGTGCACGTTTGCTTGTGATGGCGTCATATGGGTGATTTGGTTCTTTGTAATGAGTGCTTAAGTTGTGGGGTAATATCCACAATTTAGTCTTTTGGTTGGATGTTTAAAATGTTTAATAAAAGATAGCTAGTTTGGGAACAGCCTTACTCTATCTATGATTAGGTCTTTATCTTATCTATCTTGGTTACCAATGTTGAATGCGACCAATGATCTGGGATAAGTGCTAATGATATACCTGGCCAAATCAGATGAGTACGGGACGTGGTCGTGGTCGTGGTCGTGGAGGTAGAGGAGGTCGCAGAGACGGAGGACTCCCAAATCCACCACCGCCAATGACTATGGAACAACTGATCATGAACCAGACCCAAGTGATACAAGCTCTTGGTCAAGCAGTGGCAGCCATGCACCAGGCGCAGCAGCAACCACCCCCGCCACCACCGCCTCAACCGCGAGACAGACGCGCGGATTTTCTGAAAGGACACCCACCGGTATTTACTCACTCCGCCGACCCCATGGATGCAGAAGACTGGCTCCGCGCAATAGAACGGGAGCTGGACGTCGCTCAGTGCACCGACCAGGAGAAAGTCCTCTACGGCCCTCACCAGTTACGGGGTGCCGCTCAACAATGGTGGGAGTCGTACCGCCTTGCTCATAACAACCCCAACACTATCACCTGTCAAGAATTTACAGAGAGATTCAGAGCACACCACGTTCCAGCTGGTGTGATGTCATTGAAGAAAGAGGAGTTTCTAGCACTCACTCAGGGTGCTATGTCTGTCAGTGAGTATCGGGATAAATTCCTACAGCTGTCCCGCTACTGTCCAGAGGAAGTTGATACCGATCCCAAGAAGCAGTACCGTTTCCTCAAAGGCTTGGTCGATCCACTCAGGTACCAGCTCATGAACCACACTTTCCCTAACTGCCAGCATTTAATAGACCGAGCCATTGTGACGGAAAATACTCGTCGCGAGATGGAAGAGAAGAAGCGTAAGAAAAAGGCGCAACAATCTAGCAGCAACACCCGACCTAAGTACTCTGGATCAACCTATTACCAGAACCACCCTACACAAAGCACCGGACAACAAGGCAATGGTCAAGCACAGCACTCCAACAATCAAGCGCAGCATCATCAGACCCCTATTAGCACTCCTGTGAAAGCCGGCACGCCAGTACAGTCAGGAAGTAACAATTGTTTCAAGTGTGGAGGAACCGGTCATTGGTCCCAGCAGTGCCCGCAGAAAAATACACCGCAACAAATCCCAAGAGGAGGCTCCATCACTCCGGCTTCTGGCCAGCAGCGCAGTACAAATGGACAAGTGAACTATGTGTTAGCCGAGGTTATGCAAGGAGCTCTCAACGGAGTGCTAGGTACGTTCTTCGTAGATTTTGCACCCTGCCTTGATCCTTTTTGATTCTAGTGCCTCGCGTTCATTTATTACTGTCCAATATGGGAGCCATCATAAAATACCAGTAGCAACCATTGAAGGTCCCATGTTAGTAAGTTCACCAGGAGGAAGAATGAAGATAGGCAGTGATTGTCCGAGTACCAAAATTAATTTAAGGGGGGTAGACTTTCCTGCCGACCTTATAGCTTTGGAAACAAGTGGAATAGATGACAATTTTGGAATGAATTGGTTGCAAAATTTCAATAGAATCATATATATGCAGAGAGGAAGGTGACTTTGACTACTCCATCCGGGGAACACCTAGAAGTTTTGATGTACATACCCCAGGCAGGAGAATTTAAGGCTACCGGAGAAGCAGCTACCAAAAGATGACTCTATAGTAGAATTCCTGAAACTCTTTGCTGGCCAACCCAAAAATCTCGGGACGAGATTTCTTTAAGGGGGGTAGATTTGTAACACCCTAAATTTTGCCACAAATAAAATCTTTTGGAACCAATTTAATTTATTCATATTGCTTGATCATACATGACACCTATTTGATTTTTATGTGATTTCAAAATAATTAATTAAAAAGCATCATAGGAATTACATGTTTGAGCACTCATGTCTTTGCATATTTTTATTGGGTGATTTGCAGTGTTCAAAGTTTGAATTCAAAACCATTTGCATCTCTTCAAAATTTCTCAAATTCCAAACAACCCAGGAAAAATTTCTTTTTCCCTTCTCTTCCTCTCTTTGGGCCCAAACCGCCGCCGGCCCAGCTCTCCTCCTCCTTCTTCTCTCCCCCGCGCGGCCCACTTCCCCGCCGGCCCATCCTCCCCTCTCCTCTCTTTTTTTCTCTCTGGGCGCCAGCCCACGGCGCGCCCCCGCGCGGCTCAGTAGCCGGCGGAGGCCCAGCAGGCCGCCCTCTCCTCCTCACCCGCTGACCAGAGGGGCCCGCCCGTCGGCGCCTCCCTCCGCAGACGCCGCGCCCTCTCTCTCACTGACCGCCCGACCCCGCTTGTCATCCCCCTCCTCCCTCGTTCTTTCCCGGTCCGACGCCCGGCGGAGACAAGCTCAAGCCGGCGCATGCGCCGTGGTTTCGGTCCCGCCCCGCTCTCGCCGTATCCGCTCCAAGGATCCGCGTCCGCATCCGCGCCTCATCCTTCCCTTTTCCGCTCCTTTCCTTTCCTTTCTCGCGCACGCCTGAGAAGAGTCCGACGCGGACACGCTCGTGGCCGAGCCGGACTTTCCATCGCGCCACCCTTTCCTTGCCTCCTCCGCAAGCCGCGGCACCGCCCTTATATAAGCAGCCGCCCTCGGCGTTTGTACCCATCCGAAGCCCGAGCCCTAGCCGCCGTCGGTTCACGCAGAGCGCCCGCAGACGCCGCCGCCAGTCGCCGTACGCCGTTGCCGCCTCGCCGTCGTCCACACCTACACCCGAAGGTTCGCCGTGAGGTGAGGAAGCTCCCTAGCTAGTTCTAGTCCTCAATCTCACCCTACACCGACGGCGATTTCTCGCCGGAGTTACTCCACCACCCCGCCCCGGCGCCAGCCGCCGCCGGTCACCGCGTCGCCGTCCCGGCTCCGCCAATCGACTCGCCGCTTCGTCCGCTAACTCCAGAGCCAAACCAGTCCACTCTAGTTCCCGGAGCCGCGGATTCGCGCAACTCCAGTGATGCTCCGCCGCGCTCGGCGAGCGGCGCCGCCCAGAGTCGCCGTCGTCATCCCTCTTTTTCCCTCCGATCTAATCCGAACCGTAGGATCTAGATCCAACGGCCCAGAGCGCGCGCGACCGGAGTCAATACCGGTCAGCGGCCGCATTCTTGCTAAAGAGTCCCTGGGTTTTCTGAAAATTAACCCGCGGTCCAGATTTATTAGATCTAGGTCCCTGGCTTTACGATTTAGACCCCGATCTTTTTGATAATCAACCCGCGGTCCTGGTCAATCCCGGTCAGCGCGGAGTTTTGCGAAAGAGACCCTGAGCTTTTGGAAAATCAACCCACAGTCCAATCTATTTCTTTTAAACCCCTGGTTTTCGCAGTTTAGCCCCTGGAGTTTCAAATTCTCTTTATTTTAAGCCTTTAAACTTGTTTTATTCATATCTTTCGCGTTTTAACTCCGTTTTGGACGATTCTTGAACCTACGGAATCGTAATAAAGTGTAGATTAATTCTAAAACCTTTTTAACCTCTGTTTATGATGTTTGGTGTACTGTTTTAGTTAATTAAATGCTCATTGCTTGTATGTATGCAATGTGTAGCCGACGTTCCGTCCGAGTTTGTCGAGAATCCATCTTGGGAAGTTCCTGAGCAAGTTTTTGCTGAGAAAGGCAAGTATTCTTTGACCCATGTCCTATTTACATTAATTACACAATCTAGAGCCCAATTTGATTTGCTCCTAATAAGGATGACTAGCCTCATATACCTTTGCATGATTTATAAACTGGGAGGGCTGTGATGTTGTACATTAATTGCTTCCGCTCAACTCACTTTATTTATGTTGTTAATGATGGTCAAGTAATGATGAACCTGATGATAAAAGTTTGGTTTTAACATCATGGAGGCTTGAGCATGTTTTGTTGGTTTTGCTCAAGTGCTTCGCCCTAAGGATCGGTTCGCCGAGCGACCACCCAGGAAAACAGTACAACCACAAGACTCACATGGGCACTGGGCTTGACTGATTAATTAGATGAACTAGAGTTTTGGCTTACTTTCCTGAAACATGGCGTATGAGGGGTCTGGGGGATATGGGACTTTGCCCTTTGCCAATGAGGTGCAGTTTGATCTGTCACCCTTTGGAACGGAACTCTCATATCTTTAGTTAACTGGAGTAACCTGTAACGAGTGGGCCATAACTCTAGGAATTCTTTGTAAAGGTCTCGTAATGAAACCCTGCCGATTCATCTAAGGTATGAATAAATGGGGCTTTGCAAACCTCGGGCACACTGGGAATCATGACTTGTGAGTAAAGTTGTACAACCTCTCGAGAGTGTTTAAAACTGATATATCAGCCGTGCTCACGGTTAAGAGCGGTCTGGACCCTCACAGATTAGAGTTTCAGCTTCAAAGTGAATGGCTCATGGTGATCATGGTAATGAAGATGGATATGGTTATGGTTCATGCTTATCTTTTTAATATGTTTTGCTGTCTTTATAATAAAGGGGATGGGTTTTGCTAATCATTGATAGTAATTAAAACTTGACCAACTAAAAGCAACTGCTATGCCTGTCCACTATAAAGCCAGTCCACTTTTATCCTAAACGGAATACTTGCTGAGTGCGTTATGTACTCATTCTTGCTTGTTTTATACCACGTTGCATCCATTGCAACCGCTGCTCAGATCCGGAAGGGAAAGGTGATGAATCCTAATCAGGAGTTCCAAGACTACGACGAGTTCTAGGCTGGTGTGCCATCCGTCAGTTGCCTGTGGAGCATTGGTCATCTTCCGCTGTCATTTAGTTATTTCGCTTCCGTTAAGTCACTCGATTTCGATAAAGACATTATGATCTGTAATATGGGTTATTACTCTTAAGTTAAAGTACTGGTTGTGTTATTACTTTTGTTTATGCTGTGTATGTGGTTAAACTGATCCTGGCACATACATGGTTAGCACTTGGTTTTGTTTCTAAAACCGGGTGTGACAGCAGGCCAACTTTCCATGCGTGCTCCAGCCACACAACATCCCATATGCTGGAAAGTCGCTAACCGTGCCCATCAAAGCAGCTCTCATGACAAAGTTTTTCTGCTTAGAACAGTCATATGTATCGACCCCTTCTGTCCAAAGTTGTATGAGTTCATCAATCAGAGGTTGAAAAAATACATCTATGTTTTTCCCAGGGTGCTTTGGACCTGGTATAACCATGTTGAGGAAGATATTGTGTGACTTCATGCATAATGCTGGGGGCAGGTTATAGGGCACTATAAATACAGGCCATGACGAGTAAGGAGCCGCATTGTGATTAAATGGTGTAAATCCATCAGTTGATAATCCAAGGCACACATTTCTAGGCTCCTTTGCAAATTCAGGGTATTTATTATCTATATGTTTCCATGCTTCGCCATCAGCTGGGTGAGCTAGCTTCTTCCTTCTTCCTTCATTATCTCTCTTCTCTGATTCAAGCACATCCTTATGATATGTCATATGTGCAGCAGTTTTCAGTGACATGTAGAGATTTTGAAGTCGTGGAATAATTGGTAGATAGCGAAGCACCTTATGTGGCGTTCCTTTCTTGTTCTCAGGCAATGCAGCACCTTCAACATACCGATGCTCACCGCATGTAATACATTTTCTACTGTTGGAGTGTTCTTTGTAGTACAACATGCAGTCATTCTTGCAAACATCAATCTTTTGGACAGGCATCCCTAAAGCCTCAACCACTTTCTTGCACCTGTAGAAACTCGGTAGTTTTGCATCTTTAGGCAACATTTCTCTCATAACCTCTAGTAACTCATCAAAGCAGGCCTCAGAAATGTTATGATTTGATTTTATTGCTAACAATCGAGTAACCGCTGACAATTGAGAGTGTTTCTCACAGTTCTCCCATAGTGGCGTGTCTGCTGCTTCTAACATTGCAAGGAATTTAGCTGCAGCAGCATTTGGTGGTTCTTCTGCATTTGTAGCCAAATTGGGTCCTGCTGCATCCAACCCCATCTCATCCATATGGTCAACAGCTTCATAGGCAACATCACTTTCATGTTCCTCATATTCAACTGATTCACACTCTCCATGTCTATTCCATACAAGATAATTCTCAGTAAATCCTTTATTGCACAGGTGCATTTGGACTATTCTTTTGTCATGCAGCTGACCATTGTTGCACTTGGTAAAGGGACACCGGATCCTCTTCTCAGCTTGACCTTCTAGCCTTGACAAAGCATGTGACATAAACCTTTTTACACCTTGTAGATACTCCTTGGAAATGTATCCATTCAATACCCTCTTATACATCCAACTACGATCTTCAGCCATCGTTTGCACGTTGAATGAACTAAACCATCATGAAAAAACTATTGTTTCTACACTCAAAATTATATGGTTAAAGAACATAATACACAACAAAAATATCACAGTAAACTAGTATAATATAAAAAGCAAGACCAATTCCTTGAGTTGGTTCTCTGCTACGCACAAATTGATTGGCCCTTCTATTTTGTTGTCAAGGCAATAAAAATTTTAAGCTACTGCTCGCATACATATGCTTTTTATTAGTGTAGTACTTTAGGAGAATAAATAAAATATTAATATATGACCAGATAAAATTATTTTGTTATCAATTATAGGAGTCTAGTGTTCTGCACACAAAATTATTTTTTCAAAGAATTATTTTTTTTTTTAATGAACAAATGTGACCAGATATGTCTATATGGAAAAGAGCATTGCCATCAGCTAATGGAGAATGTCCAATAAATATCACAGGTACCAATCCACGATATTTCTTTTTACAAAGAAGCATCAAACAATAGACAAATAGTAAACAGAAAAGTGTGTTCCCTATTTGCTTTATAGTAGTACTAAAACAAAATTAGATAAGCAACGGTTTTTTATAATTTCTGCTATCTTAAACTGCACACCACTATCCATTTTATTACACTATATGTTTTTGTTATGATGGCAACAGTGACCAAAGATGCAGCTAGCGATTGTATATTATAACTTATTCTAACTTTCTTGCAAGAAAATTTCAACAAATTTTGCCGGAAGTAATTCAAAATAGAGCAATCAATAGAATGAACTCACGGGAAAGAACATGAGGTTGAATTACTTAAGTACTAGAGGGCAGGAAACACCTAACCAAGTTACTCCGTGTGGCGGCCTGCCGTCGAGAGGACCCCAAGCATTCAGATTCCTATGGCGCAACGTTGATCAAGGGTGCAAGGGCCTGGCCGTCGAGGAACGACGGAGCTTTCAGGCTCCAGTGGTGGTTGAAGTATGGAGGTAAGGTCTGCTAGCGGGGATGCATCAGATCCCCAAATAACTCGGAGTCTCACACATACCACTAGCACCGACAAATATGGGAGTGGGAGAGATGGATTCATCAGGTGTGGCGATTTGGCGGGAGGGATAGAAATTTCTGGAGGGAAGAAGAGGGAGATCACCGAATTTTGGGATCTAGGAGTAATGGAGTATTGTGTGCGGAAAGAAAGAAGAGCCTGTTTTGGGGCGGTGGAACGAAGAACTGATATATCCGGTGATAACTGCTAAAAGTATCCTATATTGATATATTAAATAATATTATTAGTCCCTAGTAAATAAAACGAAGCTCAAGTAATTACATCTTCATTTTTATCAGGACATTGAAAATCTTTATTTTAATTTTACAAATTACGTCTATTATCTGTAATCTATTTAGGGCGTAATCGTATAGGATATAGACGGATATTGCTGATTTTATATTTGTTTTCATTTTTTCACTTGGATATGAAACGGATAAAGATATTAATAGATATATTTCGGATAAGATTTAAATGGTTATTGAAATCATACACACACATATACCCATCTCTTTATTACTTCAATTCTTTGCGGGTTTTGTTGTTATGTCTTCTTTTGAATTATCCTTTTCCGAAACAAAATTATATAAAATATTTATTGGAAATAGTTTGTACATATTAACGAAAAATGAAAAGGTTAATTCATCTTGAAAAGTTTTTTAGAAATGTTTATTTTGTAAAACATCGTAACGGTCACAGTTCAATGACATAGTGATTTGATTGCGAGATATATGCACACTAACAATATTGATGCTCTGATGCTACTACAAAATTAGGAAGTATTGTCCAGCTCCACAACGCTGGTGGTTTGTGATTAGAATCATACTGATAAATTTATAATTTTTCATATAAAGTCGAAAACAACTTTAAATTATAATATTGTAAAGCTCAATAAGATTTATAACTTTTTTGAATAGTTCATTTATAAGAAATTTTTTATTTTTAAATAAACTACATATCCCAAAGTTGTAGTTTTCCACTAGATCTGGAAACAATGTCTCCGTATCTACTTTTTCCAAAATACATAATTTAAGATACCATATTTACAATTTACCTAAATTAATATTTACATTTACCAATAATATTGGTAGGATCGTTAACCATGCCCATTGATTATTAGATGGGCTAGAAAAATATATATGCCCCAACAAGAAAAGGCAATTTTTTATATTACAATGTGTTGTATTAATTCTCTAATATTAATATGGCGGCTGATTTAATATTGCACTAACTCTCCTTAATTTACAAGTTGAACGGAACAACACGTCTGACGCACCTGACGTGTGTACCTCTGGCAGCAGGCTATCGAGCAAGAAAAATCAGCCAAAATATTATCTCCAATTTCTTAATGCTTATTTATATTATAAAACCTTTCTAACCGTACAGCTCCAAGGGCTAGACTACTTTCCTTGGTGATAACCATGTATCTGCAAGAGAAAGTTCCCCGTCGTTGCAGATGAACATTAACAACAACGAACCTTTGTGTTGGTTGCAGATAAGTATTATCAGCAACCGCTAGTTTTTGCAATGAAGAAAGTTGTTGCCGCTTATTGGATTTCTTGTAAGGGCGTCAACCCCTCTCAAGACAGAGGGGCCGCCTATCATTCCTTGCAGCATAGTACCCCTCCTCCACCTCCTTCATCTTCTTCTTCTGTAAGCTCTCCGAGGCATCCTCCGCTAGTATATAAAGGGGAGAGGCCGCAATGAGCAGAGAGACGAACACACGCGCACAAGAAGCATCCAGCTTCCACCTTGTAGCATAGAGAACGAGCAATACAAGAGCACCTCACCATGGTGGACGTAAGGATTTCATCTCGAACCACTCTAAATCCTTGCGTTCACCTTGCATACATTGCATCCTCAAGCCTCCGAGGCTTGGCCATCGGGACGGCAGTCCGCGAAATCCCACTAGCCTACAATAAATCTATTTCTATGGTAAAAAACCACGACAGTTGACGCGCCAGGTAGGGGATTTGCATGCTGCAAATCGCTCTTCGATGGCTCCAATTCCTTTCGATGGCACCATTGCGCCAGGAACCAAGCTTTCCTTTGGAAGCTTGGAGTTTGTCGTCTCGCCAGAGGGTGAGCTCCAGCTCGTCACTGACGCCTTTCCACCGGAGGGCGCCAACGCCTTGGACAGCGCTTTCCAAGGCCTCACCTTGGCGAGCACGACGCCGCACGGCCTTGTCAGTGCAGCCACGACTCTCCAACACTCCCTACGAGCAACCTACGCACCCGGCAACTCTGCGGCGCGGGCCGCGAGCATGTTCCGGATTGTTCCGGACCTCGATGATGACGCCCTCGTCCGGCGAATCCGAATCCATCTGGGGCCATGCCCTTCCCACGGGGAGCTGCGCCTCACGCTTGACACACTCTGCGACGTTTTTGCCCAGCTGACGGGTACGCCGCCCATGGATGCTGGCGAGCTCGCCATGGAGCTCAATGGAGCGCCCATGGGGGGTGACAACACCAGGCTGGTCGCCATGGCGGGAATCGTTCCCGCATCCTTCCATGATTTAATGGAAACGGATTCCAGCGACAGCTCCTCCTCCGAACGCGGTGATCACCAGCGCGCCCGCTCCCCGAATCTGTAACGCCGTTGTGAATCCGGCCGGGGGAAGCACGCCACTGCCGCGGGGAGGAGACCGGCGCACCCCTGCGCAAGAAGAAGAGTATCAGTGCGCCCGCGGTGAGCAAGCGCGACAGCGGCGCGAAGAGCTTGAAGCCAAGAAGGCCGCAGATGATGCGGCCCGCCTCGTGGAGCTCCACCGGCAGGTGGGAGAGCGCCACGCGGCCACCGTCGGGGGATTCAACGACGATAGGATCGGTGCCAA
Organism: Paspalum notatum; assembly: GCA_022530915.1. NCBI lineage: Eukaryota > Viridiplantae > Streptophyta > Magnoliopsida > Poales > Poaceae > Paspalum > Paspalum notatum. The sequence continues at coordinate 31,890,102 of CM039689.1, forward strand.
CGGAGGACCGCGCTTCTTCCCCAGGGCTAGCCAGAACATTGCGGCCGCCGCCGTGATGATGCGCAACATGTCTGAATCTGAGGACCCGTAGTCCAGGGCATGGTATAACAAGCTCCGTGAGATCGTGGAGCACGCCGCCACACAGCGGTCACATAAGGAGCGACGCCCGTCGACCTCTGCGTCGAGGGATAACTCCCGCGCGCATGCGCACCGCCTGCCCGTTCAGGGGAACGGCGGCGCGGCGTCACGGCCCTAGGAGTCGTGCACTCCGGCTCACCAGCGGCTAGGAGGCATACGCGACGCTCGAACCATCCTCAGCACCCGACGCGCTGCCGATCGCTAGGCCAAGCGGGCCAGGGACGACGAAGGTCCTCGTGCGAACGACCGACCTCACGACGGCCGGGGGCCACGGGCCTTTGGCTCGGAAATCCGCAGCGTAGAATTCCCCAAGCGTTTTCGTCCGCCTAAGGCTCTCTCCAACAATACTCCTCTCCCACTTCCTTAAATCTTACCCCACTTTATGCGTCATGTCACATACAGTGCCAAACAGTGCAAAATAGTGCCAAACAGTGCCGCTACAGCGTTTGGAGAAACCATTTTAGGGAACGCTATTGGAGAGAGCCTAACAACATCGCCAAGTACGACGGCCTCCAGTCAGAAAAAATAACATTGTTTGTTATCTACTCTTTCACATGAAGGGTAATGAATGCACTGAAAATATCCGTGTACCAAAAAATATTTGTTTGACCTGTTTTTAAATATCATGCTCTCTAATCAAGTGTCCTTTTTAAATTCCATTTGCACCATTATATTTCTTACGATAAGAGCTACACAACAAAACATGTGATACATGAGTTTATATAATTTCACACACAACAATTTCTATTGTATGTGTAGTACTCACTATTTATCTACTACTTGTGTAGCGAGTTATGTGTACTGCCAACAACTCATGTACGTAAATTCTCAAAAACATTATCTTTATATTTCTGAAAAACTTGCTACTCGGAATCCTTACATAATAAATTGATCAACTGTACACATAAATATTCAATATTCTATTCATAACTTGCTATAAGATACTAGGTATAACTTACTACATGACGTCTACATATGTTGGTATTGTACATAACTTGTTACATCCGATTTTATGTAGAGACACATTATGTAGATGCTTTTGTAGCAAGTTGGTAATACAATCCTCTACATAAGTTGATTAATTGTATCCAAAGATATATTTTTTATAGAAATTTTATTAATAAGTTGCCTCTTAGTGTTGCACATAAATTTAATACACAACCTGCTACATTGATAATATATAAATTACTCATAATCATACAATTGAACTTAACAGTATGTATAAATAGCAAGTTTAGTGGTGACTTTGTAATAATAACTTGCCATTAGTTTAGTATATAACTTTTCAACTAGATTTGTATATAACTTGCTACTCTGTGTAATGTCATCAAAATATATGCAATATAGATCTCGTTTTGGTAGATCATATTGTAAGAAACATAGTGGTATAAACGGATTTCAAAATGGATACCCTATAAGGGAAAAATGAGCAACGAAAGAAACATACTAACTTTCCTTCGCTTACGTCATCATTGATGTCATCTTAAAAGTGACATGGGTCATAATAAAGTAGTTTTTTTTTTTTTGAAATACAATTGTACATTCAAGACGATAACAAGCCTATTAGCTGCACTCAATGTTGAATTGGTGTCACGCACTCGCTGCACATACGTAGAATTGGGGTCGCGCTTTTTATCCGCAGTCGCGCATTAACTATGTCCACAAACTAAGTGAAAATATGATAAAGTATACATAATCGATTCCATATTTACCACCGTTACTTTTGGGAACCCCTAAATACATGTCAATGACAAGGTGGATCTAGAGCAACATGACATTGAGTATTGAGACAATGGATGACTAATTTTAATCTTTAGTTTTTTCTTAGCTTGAAAATAAAATGACAAATTTAGACTTTAATGCAATGAGATGGTTTTAAATTTGAAAGGAAAAGGTAACAAGAAAAAAATTTCATTATAAAATGGCCGTGCTAATAAGGGCCCAACCACAGACTATGAAAGTACTTGTCCACATCCATCTACATCAATCTTAACAAAAAGAAAGAAAACCATCATCTCTATCGAATCTGACTTGAACTCTAAGAAGTGGAAATCAAGCCAGATTTCAACAGAGGTGTCTGTCAAAAATGCACCATTGTTTTCTTCAGTGGTCCAACAATCCAAGACTTTGAATGCTTCTCCTCTTTGCTTATGATATTGGACAGTAGTATGTTATGCCATATAGGAGGGTATATATTATGCAAAAGATGATTGTACGAAGTTTGCGCTGTCAACACGATAATAGACTATTTGTATGGTTCAAAATGATGCAATCTTAATATTTACTCATTTTCATCCAAATTAGTAACAGCACTCGGATATCAGCGGTGGGCAATTGTCTACCAAATGTCTGTCAAACATATATGTCTACTATTGTCAAACCTCACGCCACCAGCTAGCCATCAAGGCTGCCTCTGACAAAGGTCAGGAGGAGGGAAATGGGGTGTATTGCTTAGTCAAAAATTTCAGTAGAATAGGTGGCCAATACTTTCACGTAATGTACTACAACTCTACAGGTACACTCATAGATCATTCAAAAGATTACAAAGCTAATGAGTTCCAACTTCTATACATGTATTGGAGAGCTGACTCCCAATTAGTCATATACTGTATGTTTGACAGAGGTGAGAAAATAAAAGATAAAAGGTGAAAACATTTTTTATTGGTTTTAGACAATTTAAAGTCACTTTCAACCTTTTCTAATCATTTTCAAAGAGTCAAGTGAGGGATACATAGGTTTTCATTGGATGAAAAATGATATTATAAAACCCCACTCAGATAGTGTAGATATATAAAAAGAAGAGAACGTAATTGTGTTTTTTTCTTGTTCGGTGCCTCATGTGCATGAGGCCCAACGCCTGTGTCCGAAAAGCGGCAGCGACCCACGTCACCATAAACACTTATGTTGATGGACAAGTGGTCATTAATGCAGACACTATTTATCATGAGTGAGAGTGAATGTGGCTAAGCAAACTGCCTTGGGCTTTACGGTTCAGCTCTATGGCTGAAATGTTTGGACACATGCATCTTTGGTATATAAATAGGAGTACTCAGCAGGTCAGTTTGTGGGAAAGAGGCACACGAAGTGATTCCATTGCAGAAAGGTAACATATGAGAGTAGTTATCTGATCATCGAAATGACAAGTAAAAAGGTGAGGAGAGAAACACTTCCAACATGCAAGAAGCGTGCAAGGCGGGTTGTGCAATTTAGCACATAAACAGCTTAATTAATTGTGCGAGACACATGAAAGATGTTTTATTTTTTGTTATTAATCCATCTGTGCTAACAGAAGGTTGCACGGATTATATTTTATACTTGATACTCTCACGTGACTGAAGGAATACTTTTCTAGGGAATGATTTCCCTCAGGCCCTGCCTTGACTCGTATCAGTCTCGGTTCATAATTTAAAGGAAGAAGTCTATTTTTCAACCTCCAACTATCACGTTCGTCCTGATTTTAACCTCGAATTACGAAACTGAACACTCTGGGTCCTCGTACCGGCAAAACCGCCCGAATTACCCTTTGAGCACTGTAGCAAGCGGTTTCGTGGGTGGTTTGCAAACGTGGCACGCGGGGCCCACAAGTCAGTCCACGTCACTGCCTTCTCTCTCCTACAAGAGCAGCAGCCGCTTCCTCTCACACCGCCGCCTCCGACTCCCGCCTCGCGCCAGCCGTCGACGCCCCTCCCCATCTCCGCCTCACGCCGGCCGCCGCCGCCTCCCACGCCGGCGTCGGGCCCGTCCTCTTCTCGGACCGCGCTGCGCCCCGCGGCCGGCCCTCCTCCCCTCCTGACCATGCCTCGCCCCGTCCTTACCTCCACATGTGCTGGCGAATCCGCCGGGCCTGTCCTCGCCACGACGTCGTGACGTGCCGCCGGCCCCCCATCCTGGCCGCGCCGTGCCACGGCGGGCCACGACGCCACATCGAGCACCACCACACCAAGCTTCGTCGCGCCGCCACGCCGGGTCACACCGCCGCTGCCGCGGCCTGACCCCACCTCCACTAGATGGGGGAGAGGGAGGCGGTGGTGGTGGCGGCGCTACGGAGAGAGGGGAGCTGATAGCGGCGACGGAATTGCAGGGAAGGGGAGAGAGGGGGCAACGACGGCGATGAGGGAGGCGGAGGCGGCGGCGGCGCTGCAAGGAGGGGGAGAGAGGGGCAGCAGTGGCGATGAGGGAGGTGGTAGCGGCAGCGGCGGCGATTGTGTGGGAGAGAGGAGGAGGCAGTGATGATATGGAGGGAAAGAAGAAGTAGGGCCCACCTGTCATTGAGAGGGAAGAAAAAGATGAGGTGCTGACATATATTGACTTGTGGGCCCCGCGTGCCACGTTTGCAAAACCACCTTTGAAGCCGCTTGCTACAATGCTCAAGGGGTAATTCGGACGGTTTTGCCCGTACGAGGGCCCGGAGTGTCCGGTTTCGTAATTCGAGGTTGAAATCTAGACGAACATGATAGTTGGAGGTTGAATAATGGACTTCTTCCTAAATTAAATTAGTAGTCTATCAACCTGTGCGTATTAAATGTATTATGTGTTATATTCTACAATATATATAGATCTATTTTATACTTAGATTTTTATAATAGCATATCTTGCTACTTTAGATATATGCTTGATTATTGATTAGGTAATCTTTGATAAAATATAATTTTAATATAAATTTGAGGTTTATTTTTATTATACTATCGGTCATAATAGCAAAGATGAACAGTTTAGATATAAATTAGAGGGGCAATTTGGTATTATTCATCGTAATAGAAAATTGAACAATTAGGTATAAATTTGGGGTGTTATTTCATATTTTCTTTCATAATGGTAAAGTGGGTAATTAATATGTAGTTTTTAGTGTTACTTAATATTGTTTTCATAATGACAGATGTGGATAATTACATATAAAATAGATCTAATGGTTGTCAATTGATCATCGGATGTGCCTAATTTCATAGCGCATCTTGTGAGGATTAATAAAAAGGCTTCAAAAAGAGTCTCTAATTAGTAATAGTAAGATTAGGCATAAAATATCTGTCTCACAGAAAGGTTTCTAGTATTTTTATCAAAAAAAATACTACAGGATCATTTAGTAGGGTAAATTTATAAATGGGAAAAATCTAACAAAAATTGAGGGTAAATTTAAAAATGAGGAAAAGTCTAAAAAAAAAGAAATTTGCTTTCATTGAGAGTTGAACTGAAAACCTTTAATAATGGCAGAGGTGGATAATTACTTAAAAATAGATCTAATGGTTATTAATATTCCAATCTGCTAATTGATAGTAGGATGTTTCTGATTATTGTGAAAATTTATAAGATTTTATATTTTTCTTAGCACATCTCGTGAGGATTAACGTGGAGCCTCCAAAAAATCCTCCAATTAATAATACTAAAATTTGTTGTCTTAAGAAATATCCATTGGTCAGAGCCTATTCGCTTTATTTAGGCCGTGCTTGTCAGAGAGCTCAAATGAGATGCAAAACATTGTATGTACACTCTAAATATATAGAGAAGTTTAAAATACAGATGGTAGAATAGCTGTAAATGAGAATAGCCTTAAAGAAGCAAACATGACCAAGTCATGTTCGCAGATCCCATTAACAGGTTTGGGACCATGCCTAGATCTCGTGGGAGCACGCTCTCAAAGTCAAAGTGGAAGAAAAAAAAAAAGGTGAATTGGTTAGTCATCACAGGCTAGAATAATACTAGCCATTATTTTTTTTTCCATATAATCAGTACCACCTTCTATACGTCACAAATATGACTAGCACAAAAAGCAGTGACAAGATATTGACATTCTTTTAATAGGTAAGGGTTCTAGCAAAGATATGACACCACTTGATAAGTTAATTAAAGGGTGTCTATTGCTTGTCCTCATGCATTACAATTACCCTATACAAGTTTTACAGCAGTTAAAAAAAATAAGAATTATTTATCGAGAGAGATCCAATGGTTTAAAAGTAGTGAAGCCAATGAAGGGGTACCGGATTGTACCAAATAGAAATAGGTAGGACCCAAAAAAATTGGAACCAGTATCCATATAAATATCTTTTTTATAATTCAAAGTCTTTATTTTTATAACAGGCAGTAAAAATTCAATGGGAAAATACCTCCTCGCACCAGTTCTTCCTTTTCCAACCTCCTTAAAACACCTAATTATCTGTTAACGAACCGGAAAGCCTCACCTTCACCAACCATCTGTTGCTGAGTGTCATCTCTGCAGCTTATTGTTTCTAGAAGTAAGAACCGCTTATCATCATATATATACTAAACACCCTATCTGTTCCAGCTTTCCCAGCCCTTCACCATGCCTCTCTTCCCCACCCTTTGCAGATTTCTCTTTTACCTCTACATCCTATCACGTTCAGCTGCCATAGACGCCATCGAACCTGGCCAAGCAGTTGTCAGCAGCAACAAGCTCATCTCCAGCAATGGCAAGTTCGCTCTCGGCTTCTTCCAGACAGGCAGTAAGTCCAACAACACTACACTGAATTGGTACCTAGGTATTTGGTACAACAAAGTTCCCAATCTAACTCAAGTATGGGTTGCAAATGGTGACAATCCACTCACAAATCACACCACATCTGAGCTCACAATCTCTGATAATGGCAACCTTGTCATCTTGAATCAAGCCACCAAATCCATAGTCTGGTCCACAAAAGCAAATACCACAACCAACAACACTGTAGCTATACTGTTAAACAGTGGGAATCTCATCCTACGGGACTCCACAAACTCATCTGAAGTGCTGTGGCAGAGCTTTGACTACCCCACTGATGTTTTCCTTCCCGGTGCAAAACTTGGTTGAGACAAGGTAACAGGTCTGAATCGCCGTCTTGTTTCTAGGAAGAACTTGATCGACCTAGCTCCTGGAAGATACTGTGAGGAGTTAGACCCAAGTGATGCTAATCAGTACATATTTACGTTGTTGAACTTTTCCATACCATATTGGTTTAGCGGGGAATGGAATGGCCAATACTTTGCCTCGATGCCAGAGATAGCTGGACCACCTTCTCTTTTCAATTTCACATTTGTCAACAATGACCAAGATATATGACTTACTAGATGAAAGAACGGTTGCCTATTATATGTTGGATGTCTCAGGACGAACAAAGATGTTCATTTGGCTTGAAAACTCACAGAAGTGGTTAATGAGCGATGCTCAACCCGAAGCTCAGTGTGATGTCTATGCTGTATGTGAACCTTTCACAGTTTGTAATGATATTGAGTGTTTCTTCTGCGACTGCATGAAGGGCTTCTCCATTAGTTCAACAAACGACTGGGAGCTAGATGATCGAACAGATGGCTGCATGAGAAATATTCCATTAGATTGTGTGAGCAACAAAAGCACAGGAAGTTCAACCGACAAGTTCCATTCTTTACCATGTGTTAGGCTACCCCATAATGCCTACAACATAGTAGCTGCTACCAGTGAAGGTAACTGTAAAACAGTTTGCTTAAGTACTTGCTCTTGTACTGCATATTCCTGGGGCAATGGAGGTTGCTTAGTCTGGTATGATGAATTGCTCAATGTAAAACAACAGCAGTGTAATGATGTAACTGATCCTAGTGGTTGTGGAACTCTATTCCTTCGCCTATCAGTGGAAGAGGAGCAAAGTCACAAAAACAGTGCAAGAAGAATTATGATGGCCACGAGCCTAGCTGTAAGCTTTGCCATCTTGTTTTCTCTGGCACTGGCACTCATGATTTGGTGGAACAAGAAGAAAATGTATAGCTTCACATCGAACAAATCTCAAGGTGGTTGTGGAATTGTTTCATTCAGATATACTGATTTGCAGCGTGCTACAAAAAATTTCTCAGAAAAGCTAGGAGAAGGTTCAGTATACAAGGGATTTCTGCGTGACTCGACAACCATAGCAGTGAAAAGGCTTGATGGTGAATCTCAAGGAGAGAAACAATTCAGGGCTGAAGTCAGCTCGATTGGACATATCCAACATATTAATTTAATTAAGCTAATTGGGTTCTGTTGCAGCAGTGACAGTAGATTGCTTGTGTATGAATATATGCCACATCGTTCCCTTGACATTCATCTATTCCCAGGTGATGCTGAAATCTTGAACTGGAATACTAGGTATCAAATAGCTCTAGGAATTGCTAGAGGACTAACCTATTTGCACGAGAGCTGTCGAGATTGCATCATACACTGTGATGTTAAACCTCAAAACATACTTCTAGACGAATCATTTGTCCCTAAAATTGCAGACTTCAGAATGGCAAAGTTTTTAGGGAGGGATTTCAGCAGGGCTTTGACTACAATAAGAGGAACCATAGGATATCTTGCACCTGAATGGATTAGTGGAGGGGCCATCACATCAAAAGTTGACGTTTACAGCTATGGAATGCTTTTATTGGAAATTGTTTCAGGAAGGAGGAACTCACATAGAGAATTTCCCACTGCTGGCAATGATGATACTTATTTCCCTGTGCAAGTTGCAAGTAAGCTTCTTGTGGGAGATATTGCAAGCTTGGTGGATCACAAACTACATGGCGATGTCAATCTAAAGGAAGCTGAAAGAGCTTGCAAGGTTGGATGTTGGTGCATTCAAGACAACGAGATCGATCGACCTACAATGGGTGAAGTGGTTCAAATGCTCGAGGGTTTAACAAAACTTGATATACCTCCAATGCCAAGGCTGCTTCAAGCTATAGCAGGAGGCTCTCGTTCAGCACGACTAAGTCTTTATTTACAAACATTTAAATTCCAAAGGTTCAGTCAAACTTTTCATCAGCAGTGATAGGTTTAGCATTTATGTTGTCTTTTATGTAAACTTATCAGACATGAATATGCAGTTATGCCCAAGTGCTTATTAGATTGAGAAGCAAAAGGAAATTATACGAAAATTATTTTCTGTTCACAAATGCGAGTAATAGAGGTAAACTGCATACCTCATTTACCTAGTTTTGTGAGCTATTACTTGATGTCAGAGAAGTGTGATATGTGGCAAAACCTAGCTCCTGAGAAGGTAAGAACTGCACAAATATATTTCCAATATATGGAGGACTGATCAGAACTAGAAAAATACAGTAGGTCATAAAATATTGGAGTGAAAGTAGCATTTTATCCAGAGTGCATTCCCTCATAATTGTTTGGTCCCATATGATTTAAAAGGTCCATCTCCTGGATCAGAAAAAGATAAATACCTGATACAACATACCTGAAAATAGATCATAGCTGCAAAGCCTGCAAGCTTTATAGGCTAGAGCTTGCTACCCACCAGGACCAAGTAGTGCCTCCAAGCCTTGTGTGTCATAGAGCTTCATGACTCACAAGTACTGACTACTGATTTGGCTACGAAGCAGAAATATAGGGTAACATGTAAAAAAATGCAAAAAAATATATATCGAAATGCGATTCTTGGGACCAAGAAAACTATTTGTTGTGCCTCAGCTACCAAGACAAGTAGACAACCAAAAGACAGAAAATGTATTTTCTACGAGCCATACTAAAAGTGAATGTACTCCCTCCGTCCCAAATTGTAAAAGACCCTTGCTCTTTTTATCCGTCCACATTTATATGAATGTTGATGAATCTAAACACATATAAATAAAGTAACGGATGAATCTAGCAGAGGGCTAGATCCTCTTATAATTTGAGACTAAGAGAGTAATAATTATGTCACCTTAGTACAACAGAATTTAGAGCAAGGCTAATAGAAGAGCCAACTGAAGGCTCCATACTCTTACCACATCATCAAAAGGCAACAATAAAACCAATACATATAGTAAGTTTGTTCTTAGATGACTCTGAATGTCAAGCTTGGTCATATAGATGGATCAATGCTGGTTTGCTTTCGTAGGATGTCATCAACTTTCTTGCCAATTCTAACAAAAAATTGTCTAATGTTCTGTAAGATTCCTCACATTCTGACACTCAAGCAACAAGCCTAACATACTTCTGGCACATGTATCATTTGTCTTTTCGAAATGTTTGACCTGGCACCTCCAAGGACGCCAAACACCTTGGATATTTTGTCAAGTTCTTCAAGATGTACCTATCTGGTAGATACTTGATATCCATAACATCTAGAATTTTCAGTGCATGGCTACACAAGAAAGCCTGTGTGTCAAACTTTCTACATGAGCAAGAAACAGCCTGTTCTGAAGGTTTCCACAAACCTTAAATCGCTTCTCCTTATCAACAATTGAAATGGTGTACTCGTGTTCTTCTTGGAAAATCTGAAATATCGTAGTGGCACAGGCTTCTGAAGCTTGTGCTAGAATAGCCAACCTCCAGTTCCCTGTGGCACCAATCATCGATCACCTTCTGGGCATGCTTCAGGAACACAATAGTGTCGACCTCGGCTCTCAGATGATCCCACAACACAGAATATAGGCGATCATTAATCCATGTACCCTTCATCCCTGCTGAAAACATCCCTTTGACATAGCGGGCGCCGGAGGATGAGGTGGGCATCACGCACTGTCCCTGAGTCTGGCACCGGCCCCTTGCTAGTGTGACTGGCACGGTGGCCCTCGCGCGAGCAGGCGAATTTGCGAGAGGTGGTCACACCGGTCTTGTTGCTGCCGTTGGCATACTCCTTGCGGACACTGAACCCCACCTTCCAGCCGTCAGCCGTGTGGCGGTAGAACTCGTAGGCCTCCTGCTCTAACTGGAACTCCTGCCCCATCCGCATAGCGGCGGCGGCGGCCCGGGCCAAGGGGTTTTGCGGGCGCCGCGGCGGGGAAGACCACGGAATCCCGGGAAACCACAACGGCAAATGCGGAGGCCCCTGAGGAATGTGAAATCTTAAGTCCCAGATGGAATGGTGAAGGTGGTGGACCCAAGGCCGGTGCGGCGACGGCGGCGGCGGAGGTCGTGGTGGTGGCAGGCGCCGGGGCGGCGGCCGGCGAGGTGGTGGCTTGGAGGTTAGGTTTTGGTGGAAAGGCTCGGTGCAGCTCGCTCAATCGCCAAGCCGAGCCTGGCTCAGCTCGCCCATGTACCGAGCCTACAGATCAGGCTCGGCTCGCCTTGATGTCAGCTTGCAAGCCGGATTCATCACTTCTTTTCTATTGCTGCAATGCAGTGCTGCGGAAGGTTCCATGAAACCAAGAATCAAGGGCCTTTTATCCTAAATCTTTGGCACGCCAAAATTTGGTCAATTTTGATTGTGTTTGAATCTAAATAAAAATTTAGTCAAACAATAAATTTTTCGTTCCAATGAATTGCTTAGGCTCCAAATAACTCATTTGAATGAGAAATTTGTTCATTGGTCAAATTTGAGTCTACATTCAAACACAGTTAAAATTGCCTAAATTTTGGTATGTCAAAATTTTGATACCAAACCAAGCATGCCCCAAATTTTTGCTAGATTTGGCCCCTTTGTTTACTTGCTCAAGATCTGTATTACAGTAACTAATTCTATTGCTCAAGTTTCACATCTGCTCTGCATATAGGAATTGCATGCATACTCTAGATTGGTCTCCTTTGTTTATATGTTCAAGATCTGTATTTACAATAACTAGTTCCATTGCTCAAGTTTTACCTCTGCTCGGTGGTGGATCTAGACAAAATACTCATTGGTGTCGTCTCTATTATTTTGTGGTGTTATATGATTATTGGAGCACTAATATGCAGCTATTTCCATGGAGATTAGCAAAATCCAACTACAAAATAGGCTAGATCCGTCCCTGCCTTTACCTACTCTACGGCGGCGACTGGGGTGCAATGAGAGCTTTAGTGCAAGCGTGCAATCTTCGCGCTCCTAGACGCATGATTTCCATCAAACGGTGAGTGCTAATTTGGCAAATAAACCCACCACGCCTGGAAAGCACCCTACGACCAACTATTCCGCCTACTATTGTGGGCAAGACCTGGCCGTGACCGCCGCCGGCGACTGCTGCGTTCATCCGCGACGCTCAACGCAGAGTCGCAGATCGGTTGGCCAGGAACGCCGCCGGCGACTCTCAAGCTTTCAACGCAGATCCGCTATGCGCTGCCTGTTGGGACGCCGTCTGCGGTCTGCTGCGCCGCGGTCGGAACGATGCCCATTCATGCCTGATGAATGATGATATGTATGTACGCCAATCATCTGGGGCGTGGCCTGATCTTTCCGGCCTCCTAGTGCCCTGCAGTCACAGCCTGGGCTGGTGAGACCCTCACGCAGGAAGCTTTCATGCATCCATGAACCTGTTCACGGTTGAAAGACAATCAATCATCCCCATGTATGTGCGTGTTCACGGATGAGTCATCTCCGGCAGGTGAATTCGAACCCAGTAGAGAAACACATTGCCCACGCATCGTGCCCAGGAGATCCTCGGCGGCCGAGCGCTGTCGTCGTGCTTGGCACCTGGAAGGGCGCAAGGCGACGCCACGCCGAGCCCACTTGGGTGCCGGCGAGGACTGACGATGTGTGAGCGGTAATGAGAGAGATTTCGGGGACTCTTTGAAAAAAATGACACCACCCTTGGATGCATATCGTGCGACTCTGGAGCTTTGTTTGCACGCTTGCAACACTGCTGTGATTGCACAGCAGTGGGACCCTTTACATATAGAAACTATACTAATTTTCATAGAGCAAGTGAGACCCCCTAACTTCTACCTTATTTGTCGCACACTTGGGCTCTCTCATCCACCCATTCCCTTATGCGCAATTTCATGCATGCATGCATTGGGTTGGTCTCCCAAACTACACCAAAGATCAACAATTTTTTTTGCAGAGGGAGTACCAAATAGTAAGAATTAGATACATATATAGAATTAGCTACTAAAAATTAGTATTTAATACAAACAGACTCAGTTAATACCTAATTATTAGTTAGCTAATTGACCTAATCGTTAGCTAATACAAACAGACTCAGTTAACACCAGCTAGTTGTTATCTTATTAGCTAGCTAGCGCCAACTTAACTAGCTAGTCGGTAGCACATTGATCAAATTGTGCACCCAACAACCATATCCTCTCCCATGACGGAACCAATAATAAATACCACAAGAATATCGTGAACAATTCAACTAGTGAAACACATTAGCTGGTGGATCCAAAGTTTCAAACTACTAGTAGATACAAACAGGCTCACGTCTCCAATGGAATAGTGTACACATTTCAACAGGAGATGATATACACATAATTAGACATTTGAATATAGTACAAATGAAGGTATGTGCATCCATTTTTGCAGCTGAATAGGATCTGGGCTGTGGACATTAAATATCGTTGCACGCTCATGGAAATCGCATAAGCAGATTCAAACTGACAATTGGCAAGCGGACAAAAAAAAATCGAAGGGGATAATGGCAAATATCATTATACATTTCGGTCCTTGTTTACTCTATAACCCTGTGGCTAGCCAACTCACTGTGACATACGAAGTAAAAAACACAACAAAACCATCTGTTTACACAAAAGAATGTAACCGAAGACTTAAAACATATTCGTAAATCAAGTAGTATACATCTAATGTCAATAAAGGCAAAAAGAATATTCATGTCCCTGATAAAAAACACATTAAAACATCACTCATCTCGAAGAAAAAAATCATGTAACTGAGCTATTCCTCCTTTTTGCAGAGCACGAACAGTATGGAAGCTCAGGCAGCCTGCTCTGAGCAGATTCTTCGGAATGGGATTACGAGCGACATAGCTAGAGTGACTGGCACACCAATCTTTACTGTGTCAGACAATACTCGGAACATCTCCAGTCCAGCTACAAACAGCTCGTGGCCACCGTGTCCTAATGCAGTCCACAAGTGGGGCGTGCTGATTAGTTTGAACTGGTGGAGCTAGAGAAAGAATACTGTCATCCTTGCTGCTGCTGGTTGATGCGCTTACAACATCAGCTAGATACTCATCCTGGGTCCACCTTGGGGGGACAGTGACATTTAGCTTGCATAACCGTGGTCTCTGTATAGGACTTGAGCCACCTGCACTTGCATTCCCATTAAGCACAGACTTGGCAATTCCATTGAAGTGAAAGATGGTGAATTGCTTTTTGCCCATAAGGCCAGTTGGATCCTTCATGCCTCCGGCCCTTTTATCCAACTGTAGCAGTGCCTGCCAGAATTCGCTCCATACTATAATGCCAGCATTACATAGGTCCTCAAGCTTATCAGAAGGAAAATTTATGTCAGTATCATTGAGGACTTGTTGGAAGCCCTCAACGCTGATAAAGCCTCCACCTCCACTTTGATCTTGCGCATCAAAAGCCCTCCTTATTTTGGATTCGCGCTCTTCCAGCTCATTCTCCTCTTGAACATTGGGGTTTAAGGCGAAAAGGACAGTGTAGTGACTTTCACTTCCCACCACCCATATCGGCCACTTTGGGCACTTCAGGTACTGGCCAACCTTGCACAGATTTAGTGACTCCAGGAGGGTAAGAAAACCAACTTCAACATTGTTCGGTATGCCCTTCAGGGGCATGCCCCCACCAAGGTCCATCTTGCCATCAAATACATTCGGAACAGCCTCTCCACAGAGTAATAAATTTACAATTTCCTGAAAAAAATAATTAGCTATATCTTAGTTGACCAGAATTGTAGTAACGACGAAAATATGCAAACTAAATAGAGAATAAAAAGTCTGATAGTATTAGCAAATGAAATACACCCACGGTTAGGTTCATGAACCATAAAAATGCATTTTTAGGTCTGTACACTTGTGAAATGTGTCATCAGTTATGAATAGCACTTGTATTCATTATGAGGCTTTTAGACCGGAATATATACACAAGTACAGGAGGGGATATATACACATAAATCTAGCGGCGGGCGAGCGCCCGTGAGGAGCCGGCGACACACGAGCAGCCATGAGGAGCCAGCGGTGGGCGGATCCGGCGCTGCGAGGAGGACCGACGGCCGGCGCGCAGGCGAACGGGCGCCGAGGAGCCAGCGTGGATCGACGACCGGCGGCGCAAATCGAAGCTGGTGGTGACACGAGCCAGCGGGTTGAACCAGAATCTTTGTTTAGGGGGGAGAGAACCTAACCCTAATTTTGGCTGTTATGAATAACACTTGTATTCATTATGAGGCCCTTGGGCCGGAATATATACACAAGTAGAGGAGGGGATATATATACACATAACCCCCTACAATACAAAGGGAATACAACGATATACACATATATCTAACATCATCCAGGTCCAAAATACCCCTATAGTTGATGAGGTGGCATATTGTGCTTAACAAGTCAGCAACTATAGGAGTATTTTGGGCACTTTGGATCTGATAACACGTTCAACAAGCTTAAGATTGATGGACCTAAGTGGCACACCGTGGCAAGTTGGATTGTTGTGTTTAACTTCAAATCTCAGATTTTCATTTACCAGTGACATATACAATAGTACTCAAACTATTACTAATTGCTATGGCATGCCTAATCTGCTAACAACTATATTTATGGCAATGATATGTATACCTGTGAAGCATGGCCAAATGGAGCAGTGACCAATGGCTGGCTTGGATCATCCCTGTCTGCTTGGATATGTTCCTGTATTCAGAGGACAACCATACAAGGTCAGAAAATGAAGATGCTGTTGATGTGCTCTGGGAAGCAAGTTGATGGGAAGCTGGGAACTTAACATATGTCAAATTTTGTTTTCTACTATAACTAAGGTCCAATTGAGGGAAGCACAACTTAAACCCTATCTTCCTCTCCCTCTCTCCAGAAATGAATAATTAACTAATAGCCATCAAGAAGCCATGAATGGCATACAAAACAAAAGAATCCCAGAAACATCAAGTAGCCAACAATGTTTTGAACTCATATTACTCACTTTTAAAACATCGTCTTGAGCAATTCATTTATTTTTCTGGATTATTACTACATTTGCAACTTTAACCATGATATTCTCCTATCAGCATACATTAGCCATTAGTTAGTTCAATGAGCAATTACGTGTGCACCTATATCTTCCAGACTTCCACTAGAACTCTTAACATAACAACATAGTTGAGCCAAAAAACATAGCATAGACAAACACATACCAATCCTCGCGAGAGCAAAGCAGAAATAAGAAATAACATGGCTCCCAGTCGACTTTCAAACGAAGGAATGTTAGCCAAAAGGATGTCAAAAGCATCCTTCCTTGAGGTCAATGTACTTGTTCTAAGAACTTTCTGCAGATCCACAGCTGATTCAACAGAAAGACCTTCCAAAACTGCACCAGTTTTCTGCAATAAGTTCCATAAGAATATTAGCCATATCCAAACATCGCAAAGCTTATAATTAACTGATCACCACCCCATCCACTTACACCACGATTAGCATGTGCAATGGATGCTACAACAGCTCTTTTCCCAGTTCCACACAAAAAAAGAATCTCCACCATAGCATGAACCAATGCTCTACAAAGAACAAAGTCAACAACAGTTATTTTAATCTAAACAAAAATATCAATAGAGTACATGGATGTATTATTCTGTGGAGTGTATAAAATTACGTAATACAAAATAGATGTGAAATCATTTGGTGCTGCCAATAAATAAAGTATTTATAGGGCTCCTGAAGTCAATAATTATAAATATATTTGTCTACTGATTTTGGAATGTTAGCATTAGTAGGTAAAATGGAGCTATAACAGAGTAATAACTAAAAAAAACAGTGTGCATCATTGGATTCAAAATGCCAATATTTCAGCAGTTCTACAGAATATATGAGATGTGACTTTGGTACTGCTAGACATGAGGTGGGAGATGTGAGTTTCGAAGGTCAGGTAGTGCTTGGAAAACAGCTATCCACATGCCTGAACCTTGATTAGGCTTTATGCATGTATTATTATCTTCATGCCTGAACCTTGCTTAGGCTTTATGCCATGTATTATTATCTTTTTAAGCTTTGTTACCCTTCCTCATTCTCTTTCTACCATTGGCGGCGGTTCGTATTGGATATCAATTCTAGCCTACCCCAACTTGCTTGGAAATAAAAGGCTTTGTTGTTGTTGTTCTACAAGTAAGAATGGTGGCTTGTGCGAAACATTGAACAAATAATGACAGTAAATGCTAACATCAGAATCATTCATAAGAAGCAAGAAACTACCTTGTCTTTCTATCATCAGTAAGAGAAGAAAAATCATCCCCGGCAGCAAAAGAGCTCTGATAAAAACGTCTTTTTCCCAGAGTATACAGTGGGTTACTGACCTCTGGATTGCTCAAGTCCTCAGAGAAAAACAGAAGATATTTAAGGACATAAGCCTGCAAACAAATTATAAGTCACCATCAGAAATGTTAAACTTGCAGAGAACAAAAGGAATTTGACGATAGGAAAGGAAATAGAGAGTTACATTTTTTTTTTAAGAAAATGTGAAATTTAAAATCAGATCAAAGTGACAATTGAATGCACCAACCTATATCTTAAAAGCATGTCTGTCTGGACTCCAGGTTATAAAAAAAAAAGGATTATAAGGATACTAAAGAGTTGAATGAGAAGGATTTTTCCATTGTGAATGTTCAGGTTCTTCGCTCAAGATTTTGTTGTTGTGGCTTTCAGTTGGCAGAAGGGGAATATTAATAGTTACCATTTTGCGCAATTTAAATGATGTTCAGAATACATGAAGCAAATTAATGTTTCCATAAAAATTAATTCATAGCATAGAAAACACATGGTAGAAATAGAACATAGTAAAGATAATACTCGTATTTTAATTCACAGTGAAATTTGAGCATAAGACTGGAAATGGAACGAATTTGTGCACCAATATATGCCACAAACTATGCTCAAATGGTTAGAATTAGGAAGAAGTAATATGCACTGGTGGTCTCGTCCCTGAATGCTTGAAACGTACATTTGGGCCTTAACTTGGTAAGTGTGCCGCCCAAGGTCCAAATCTCTTAATTAGCAAGTACCTTCCTATGTATATGCTGATTAGCAGTTCCTGAGGTATTTAGACCTCAAGTGGCACGCTTAAAAAGTTTATGACCAAGCAATGTTTTTAAATCGTCTAGGCGAACCTAATCGACAAAGTCTCGATAAGAGATTAGTCGCGATTAGTCGTCGATCGGGCTCGATTAGTCGTCCCTAGTCGACCCTAGTCGTTTGTATAGTCGTCCCTGTAAATATACCAGGATCGATATGCTATTTGTACATTTGTACTGTACAACATATAAAGAACCCATCGTCTAGCTTTTTTTGGCCCAACCCACTGATTGCCCCATCTCGCCCCTTTGATCCCAACTACTTCCTCCCCTCCGGCCCACCCTTGTCCCTTCTCTCGCTCGCTCGCTCGCTCCCATGAGGACCAGTCGCCTCTCCTTCCTCCCGTCTTCCGGCCGGGCCGCCTCCTCCCCTCCACCTCCACACCGGCCGCCTCCCTCACCTCCGCCTTGCCCGCCGCCGGACACGCCTCCCTCGCCTCCTCCCCTCCACCTTCGCGCCGGCCGCCTCCCTCACCTCTGCCTTGCCCGCCGCCGGACACGCCGCCGCAGCAAGATCTGCTTCCGCCGCCGGCCAACGCATCCTCTGCGCCGGACACGCCTCCCCCGCCTCCTCCGCGCCGGACGCTTCTCCCCTGCCTCCTCCGCGCCGGACGCCCGCTTCTCCCCCGCCTCCTCCGCGCCGGACGCGCCTCCCCTGCCCCCGCGCCGGATGCGCCCAGATCCACCACACCCCTGTCATGTCTTCCTCCTCTGCGGATCTGCCGCCTTCCGTGGCCCTGCTCCACGTAGCGTCAGTCCACAGCTGCTCATGGTTGAGGTTAGTAGCGTTTAATTACCTTTTTTGGAACCTTGGACCTTATCGAGCCCCCTAATCAACGATGGTGGAACGCCCAGGACGACTAGTCGCGATTAGTCGGACGACTTAAAAACATTGTGACCAAGATCTGCATTTAGAAGTTTAGGGGGCCTATATTGCACTACAAAACAATGTTATGAGCCACTGATTGAATTAACTCTTAGGAAAAGCAACGAAAGTCATACCTGCACGGTTGCTAAGACACCGCAAGGACCTCCTTCATGTTGTACAAGTCCCATAGTTGTTTCTGGGTCGGAGCTAAACCTGCGTTCATTTTAAACAATAAGACAAAGACTATCTCGCATTCAGTTCTGCAGCGAAAGGCATAATATGTTTCACAGTGTTATATCAAACAACTTTGTGCACATACTAAAAATGGTGCAAGATTGTAAATGTTGGTACTTGGTAATTGCCCCCGTCAATCTAAATTCTAAAGAAGTATTTAGTCAATGACTAGAGCCAGCCAAAGCCCACTAATTATACCACTTTCTTGTGTCTCATATGCAGGGTCCATGACATGGCTCAGCATTTTATCATTCATTAACAGCACAAGAACCATTCTATAAAAGGCACCCCTAACTTCTGTATTATAATTTATAAGTTCATTACATCCCAAAACAAATACAAATCGACACTTTTTTTGGTCTGTGAACACAACCCATGGTAGGCCGCTAGTCACATGCTTCAAGTTAACTTCCCTATATGGTGCTCTCTCTCTCTCTCTCTCTAGGCTCTAGAACCATGATTCTAGATATCAGAAAACTTAAGACTATCAACAGGTGTTAGTGCCTTAGAACTTAAAATTGGTTTACTCAGGACATTCATTAACATAGAACAGATCATGCTCCGGACGCTTGGATAAAAATATCAACATAAAGTACATAAAGTTATCATGCTACTTTGTAAAACCCAGTTGCTCATGTCTTCAAAAACATCAACAGAGACACCTTTAAGATCTCATGTAAGTTTCAACTTGCTAGGCCCAAGCACCATGTTGGGAACTACAAAGTTCTAAGTATGGCCTTGTGTTCCAAGAACCATACTGAAAGAAGGAATCTTAAATTAATAGAAACCCATACATTGAATCGGCAGTTGACTGCATACTGCAAACAGGAACCAATTTCCAGATAAGGAAAGGAAGCTAAAGGAACCAACCCATGTAATTGCCCTTTCTACCGGAAGGATATTTCTACTTACTAGGCACAAAATAACTAATAAATATCAGATACGGAGAACAATAAATAAGGGTAATGCATTTAAAACAGTGTTACGCTCACGTGCACTCCCTGTATTTGCAGTGATGCTAGATAAATATTAAACGAATAGCAGCTCATGCATTGAATAAGTAGTTGACTACATACAACAGACAAGAACCAGTTTCCAGATTAGGAAAGGAAGCTAACAAAATAACGGAACCAATCGACGTAGACCGTAGTTGTCTTTGTCCTTAACGGAAGGAGGGATGCTAGGCGCATAGATTGTAACGTACGCGTGCATGCCCTGTATTTGTGGCGATACTACATAAAAATGTGTGCCTCGTGTTTTAGCAATGCATGGCCCTGTATTTGCAGCGATACTAGATAAATAACTAATTGCAGCTCATACATTGAATAAGTAGTTGAGTACATACAGCAGACAAGAACCAATTTCCAGAAAAGGAAAGGAAGCTAACAAAATAACGGAACCAATCGCCGTAGTTGTCTTTTTCTTAACGGAAGGAGGGATGCCAAGCACGTATTAACTATAAATACCGATGAAGAGAACAACAAATAAGGGCAAAGCAGTAAAAATATTGTAACGTACGTGTGCATGCCCTGTATTTGCAGCGATACCAGATAAAAGCGGGTGCCTCATATTTTAGCAATGCATGGTGCGGATATTGAAATGCAACATCTCTGCTCTCCTACGATTCTAACTAAAACAGGGGGCACTATAACACCTAGACTTTATTGCAGTTAAGCAAACCTACATGACAATGGTACAAGCATAACGAGTCCCGTGTACAAAAACTCAGAGCCTTCGATTGTCAGCACCCAGCACACACCTACACAGGAACAACTGGTGCCCATAGATTCACCTCATCATCCTTTCACCGCACAACAATAACACCCAACACATTAGTTTTCATGAGCGCATCCTCAGACCTCATGAAGAAAATTGTAACAAACGTTTCTGGACACCCATCAGTATGCTCATCAGATGCCACGAACAAGCAAGCTGCAGTCTTGTGGCGGAGTGAAACATACTGATCAGAGTTGAGTCTTAACAACTATAGATGAAAGGTACTGATGTCTTAGGCCCAAAGTCATATCTACACGCTACACGCACACCAAGGCATAGCTTACACGCATACAAAAGAGACAGTCTGCACTCGAAGGAGCTCACCTGATGCCCTGATTGCTCCACTGAGCCAAGACCGCCTTTGAAACCCCTGCTCCGAACACCATCGTCCACAGCTTCTCAGCGACATCCGGCGGCAGCTCCTCCCCCTCCTCCACCTCAACATCCACCCCCTCCGCTTCCTCCTCCATCGACACGCCGGCGGCCTGTGCGTGTTCCTCCGCCTTCTCCTCCTCCCTAACGGCCTCCGGGGCCGGGGCCGGCACCTCCACCGCCGCCGTCGGCCGCGGCGGCGAAGACCGCGCCACCGAGACGGCGGCCGGCGAGGCGGCGGCGCGGAGGCGCCTCTCGGCGGCCGCCGCCATGAGCTCGCGCTGCTTCCTGCGCGCCTCGGCCTCCGGCGACTCCGCGGCGGCGGGGGGCGGCTTGCTGCGCTTGGGCTCGGGCTGCGCCGGCGGGGAGCCCTGGAGGCTCATGCGGAGCGCCATCTGGAGCTCCTCGTCCTCCTCCCGATCCCCCATTGCGGCAGCGGCTCCCGGGCCCCGGCGAACCCTAGGCTAGCCCGGATCGATCCGGCCCCCCAAACCCTAGCGCGGGCGCGGCGCGGGGTTTGGGGCCTGCGCCTCGGGTCCGGTCGGGCTGCCACCCGAGGGTCAGAGGCCTCGAGCAGCTAGGAGCAGGGGAGCTATGCGACAGCGACAAGAGGGTGGAATCTGGGAGCGGGGCATCGGGATCCGGGAAGTGGCGGCGGCGGCTGACGCGGCCGGCCGAAGTGGCGGGCGTATTTGTAGGGGCGGGGCCGGTCGGGTCGTCTCGTCGCGGCGGCGAGGGCCGGAGGTGGTGGTGTCTGTCTGTGACTGTGTGTCTCTGACAGAGATGCACAAGACTCGCTGCTACTCCGGGGACTGCCCTGCGCCTCTGCGCTCTCCGCTAGACCGCGCCTAGCTAGACTGTGTCAATGACGTGTGGGGACGGGTTAGATGCTGGTGTTGTTGTCATGGACTGGTGGTAGCCGGTTACGAGTGACGGTGAAAAGCCTGCCGGAGTTCGGTTTCCTGCTTCGGACTTTGGGCCCGTGTGTGGGAATAGCCTCCGCCCTCCGGGAAGCTGGTCGATTCGCCTGTGGCTCACGCTTTCCGCTTTGGGACACACTACCGAGACTATCCGCAGTCGTCAACTGGAACCTTACCCTAAATATTTCGAGTTGACTGGAACGATGCAGCGGCCGACTGGATAAGCAACTCTACGTAGGGGAAAGCGTTCTCTCACCTCATTCCTAGGGTTGTACGGGGGCGCCCCCTATCCCCTCTCTCTCCTCCAGCGTGGCCACCGGCCCCGTTCGCGCCGTGCGGCGGAGGTGGGAGAAACGTCGCCATGGTCGGTGTGGATCCGGCGGCGGCGTTGGCGGATCGACGGGGAGGATGCGTGGCGATGGCGAATCAGGAGGAGGCGGGGCGATGGCGAATCGACGGGGGTCGATGGCCCGCTTCGCCCCCTCCTCGGTGACCTCTTCGGCAAGCCTGCGAGGACGAAGCCGCACTGACAACGCTGTGGGGGAGAGGAGTCGTGGCGGTGGGGGACGCCGGCGCCGGCGCGGGAGACAAGGAGGCGAGGCGGCGGGGGAGGCGCAGCCGGCGCGGGCGGAGGCAGAGGAGTGACCGGCGGGCACGGAGCAGGAGGCGGAGGCGGAGGAAGAGGTCCACCGCGCCGGTGAGCGCAGAGGAGGCGGGGCCGGATCCTCGCGCCGGCGGGAGGGAGGACGAAGCCGCGGCGGTGGGACGGGCGGGAGGGGCCCAGCAGCGGCCGTGGATGGAGGGTGTGGCGGCGGAGGACCGGCTCGGGCGGAGTGGAGCGGAGCGGGGAAGAAGGCTTTGGAATCTGGTGGAGCGGTGGTGGGTGGGAGGGTAGGAAATTATTAAAAAATTGGGTAGTTGGTATAGGGTAAAGATTTAGGGTAGATATGGGTGCGGAGGATTGTGATATAGAGTAGAGAATATTGCTGACTAGGACAGAATATTTCTTTTAGGGTATAGAAATATGGTAGAATGAGTGCGGATAGCCTGAGCGCACGTTTACTAGCAAAGTTTATAAAAAACACGTTTTTTTTTACCATGGTCCACAGTTAAGGTGCTGTTTGGTTCAATCCCGAGAAAGGTAACGTTAGCGGAAATAGAAAGCGGCGGCAGCTGTTCCTATGGAATGGAAACTGTCTTTTGTTTGGAAAGCGAGCGGCGAGTGAGAACGCGGGGGCGTAATCGCATACCAGCGGAGATCGGGCGGTAACGAAGTTCCGAAACACCATAACTGATACCGCGTGAAGCAAATACGCTCCGACCAGACCAAACGGAAATGAACGTGATCCAATCCCGCTGTAAACCGCTGGCGGGCCGAAGCGCTTGAACCAAACAGCACCTAAAAAAACCAAAGTATTTCTAAAAACTGTTAGTATTAAAAAACGTGGTTTTAAAGCTAATTCAAAAGAGGATACAAAATCCCACAAGATCGTTACCGTATCAATCGATCATTCGAGTGACGGACATAATATTCTTTTTCACATGACTAAATGGTCAAATTCATACTTGGCACAGATTGTTGCTAACAAAAAGAACCTGATGCAACGTTGATCTTTGGCGTCAGCGGCAAGCAGGCTCATCGGAGTATGAGCAACAGGCACAGGAGTTCAAGCGGCGCAGCTGGTGGGGGTGTGCGCGCAGGCAGTTGGGTGGCGCAACAGATTTGGCGGAGTAGGAGCCAGAGCGGCATAGGAGATTAGGCTACGTGGCAGGCTTGCAGGTGCCGTTGGAAGCTCTCTGTTTGATGCCTTTTTGCTTTCATTGATTGGATTTTTGTTGGAACAAGAAAATTTGGAAGGAGATCTGCTACAACGAGAACCAATCGAGGGAGAGTCCTTGCTGGCTTGGTGGAGAAGAAGCTCGATCGTCAAGAGCGGTGATGATGGAGGTTTAACTTACTAAAGTCCACGAGAGTCCTACTTAAAACATTCTAGGCAACCCGACATGAATCATCTAAGCTCTATCTGTCTAAGACTATGTACAGCAGGATGTGTAAATGCATTGTGTATCTACTATTCTAACTACCTCTTTTTCTGTGAACAGTGTCGCTACAGTGTATAGGCAATCCATTTACCCAATCCACTGCACATAGTCTAACCAGACATGTGCTATTTGCATTGTGGAATGCAGACTTCACGTGGCTTGGATAAAATCGTAGCCAAATTAGAGGATTGGAGATGAACGAAACACATCTTAGCATTTCGATGATGGATGTTTTGTTGGACAACGTGCTATTGGCATGGGTGGAGACAAGAAGGGCAGGTATAGGGCCTAACCCCTCTAATGTTAAAGAGTTTACACTATATTTATTAAATCCGAACAATATTTAAGATTTTAATACTATTAGCCCCATTAACAAAGAAAAATTGAAGTTTCTGGCTCCACCGTTATCTATCGGTTCCACCATAGTCTAATTTGTCTTTGCATGTTCATAAAAACATGGGGCGCATACACTTTTTGTCTTTTCTTTACATTGTTCCACCACCTAGAATATATTCTGAACAACTAGTCATTATACAATACTAAGATTTTGGACTAGATTTCTGAATCCATCGTAGCATTAGGTGTGCTTGGCTTGTTGAGTGGATTTTGGCCATTGGATTCTCAAAATCCGTATGAACCAAATGCTTCCTAAATCGAGTCAAGGAAAATGTTGCTCGGACAAGCAACAAAAGAAGCAAATGAACCATTTTCTTGTCTAAAACAATGTGTTTCTTTGATCGGATGAAGTAAGCTATGAAGGTATAACCACCGATTTTTGAAGTTGTGAGGTGTGTGCGTAGTTAGGCTTTAAAGTAAGCAGTGTCAAAAGCCTTCGTTGAAGGAGGCAAGGAGCTGATATATCGTTTTTCAACCCTCTTTTCGATTGAAAAACGTGTGTCTGTTTTGCCCACTTTATCGACATTTGGATCTACCATTTTGATGACGATTTTTAAGCAACAACGGTTTGTATGATGAAGGTAAGATATAAATGATTCTTTTCATTTATTCTATTTGCACATGCTCCTACTCCTCGTCTACATCACACTACCTATCGTAGCAAATAGTAGTTGTTTTCCAGCATCACTTTTGCATCCGGAGATAAGCAAAGTAAGCTGGTCAGAACATCATAAAAAACCAATTGAGGGGACTATATTACAGCATGCTAGAAAGAAAAAAAAACTCACACTTCACGTAAGATAAAGGATACTTTTGATAAATATTCCCCGTATTAATCTGAGGGAACATAGAGGGTTAAGAAAAACAAATAGTTCCATCTCCCCTCTCAGTCCCCTTAAATCCACCTAAGGGTTGATCATATCCAAAACAACCTTACGAATGACTTTATACACATTCGATTTGTCGTACATTGTACTGTTGAAATGGGTGCATGACCTTAGCTAATGTCACTGGGGAGTGGAAATGGATGTGGAAAACACTGTTCGCGCACAGTACACAAAGTGGAAAAGTGATGATTGCGCACCGTAGACCGTAGAAATGTACATCCTGGTGACACTAGCATTAGAGGATTTGACTGTGAGGCTAATGTCACCACACCTTCTATCCAGCCTTGTCCCACCTTCTATTTCAAACTCTACTCTTTGTACGATGCGTTTACAGTGTTTTTGCATATTCTTTTACACCATCTAATAACAATAGTCTGACTGCTGGATCTATTGGATCATTTTTAAGCAAAACCTATTATGGATTAAATTATTACTCTCATACAATAGCTGTAAATTTTTTCTCAATAATAGTTGAATTCACAAAAGACATTGCAATTCACGAAAAAAACTATGTGCAGTCAATTACCCAAGCAAGCAACATGTAACGCGCTTGATCGTTAACATGTGGATTTTGAGTAGATTGTATTTGCCAATAGAAATCATATGCACGAGTTGCCAGATAAATAGAAATATACAATGACTAGCCTAAAAACTCAATAAAAGCATAGATAAAATTGTTTATCACTTTGACCGGCATTTATTCACCCCGTCCCGCCATCCCACACCTGCGGTGTTTTGTGGCCAATGTTTGCTTATCGCTACAACTTATGCTCACACCCACACTGTGCTAGTTCATCTTGGATGCCGAAACATCCGCCGTATGACCCATTTTACTGTGGTGTTTTACAACAGTTTCAAAACTCACCTTTAATATTTTTTGAAATACCAAGTTTTGTTGATTTGCAACATCATTTGTTGGAAATAAGTCTACAATGCAAATGTGCAATCAAGAAAATCGAATAAAACCACAGATTGATTAATCGTTGGCCCTAGCACTACTTATCACGGTTCCTGATTTTGTTAGAAAGGCTTTTGCAGCAAATCGTCCTCCATTGTTTAAACCCAATGGCATTTCAAATTTTGAAATTCAAAACAAAGATGACAGAAAATGCCTGTTGAGCAAATCTGTTTTTTTGGGGGGAATGTTGAGCAAATCTTGTGATCCGTGAAATCCCTATGCAGCAGGTCGAACGCTTGAAGCCTTTCGGTCCAACCGGACTAGTACCTCTCACTCCTGATCCACGGCTCCACGCACATTCAAGTCCAGACCGAAGTCTCTCTCTCCCTCTCTCTCCCCACCCAACGCACGCGCTCTCTCTCTCTCCTACCCTTCTCCTTCCTCCTTCCTCCCGCCCCAGATCCGAGCCCCGACGCCCGCGGCCATGAGCGACAGCGACGTCGATGAGGACGAGCTCCTCCAGATGGCGCTGCAGGAGCAGGCGGCGCGGGACCTCAGCCACCAGCGCCCGCCAGCCGCCAACAAGCCCGTCGTCAACCTCGTCCGCCCGCCCGCCCCCAACGCCCGCGGCGGCGGCGCCGGCAACGCCCGGGCCCCGGCGAAGGCGCGCCAGCCCAGCCGCGGCGGCGGCGACGAGGACGACGATTCCGAGGTCGAGCTGCTCTCCATCTCCTCCGGCGACGAGGACGACAACCCGCGCGCCCGTGGCCCCCCGCCGCCCCGCGGGGCCGGGGGAGGGCGCGCCGGGGCGCGGAGGGCCGCGTCGCGGGACGACGGGGACTTCGACGACGACGAGCCCAGGAGCTGGAAGCGCGTCGACGAGGCAGAGGTATGGGAGATCACATTCACTGAGATCTCGCTCTCGGGGCTGCTGTGGTTGCTCTGCGAGCTTTAGGCCCCTTCTGGGGATCACGCTGTTCGATGGTCAGGTCAATTTCGTCTGGTTAGCAGGCTGGGATCGACCTTGATCACCGAATTTTACCTTGTGTTGTGATCGTGTGAAGCACGTCGCGGTAACAATTTCAAAACAAATACTAGTGTGCCTGGTGACTTGGGTCAGTTGTGTGGCACTGCTGAGTAGTCAGGCCTGTTTGGCACGGTGAACTTACCGATAAATGCAAGAACCTGGCTACCTTCATGGAGAAATGCTGACGTGGTTTAGTCATAGGAGTCTGTACCAATGCGACCTTAGGATGTTGACATTTGAATTTGATTAATAGGACTGTAACCAGTGTTTTAAGTTGTTGTGGTTGTGTTGTGCTTCACATAACATCACACCAATTGCCTTACCTGCAGCTATGATAGCTGTGCTTTACTGTTTGATTTTATTCTAGAACCCCGCTGAATAAGGGAATAAAATTATAACCTCAACTTTTAACTTCAAATTCGAATAAATGTAATATAATGATATATAATGGACCATTGGAATATGTACCAAAAATTCTTCCTAGTTGTCCTGTCTGCTGCATTTCCAATTTCTCGATTGTTTGTGACTTCGCTTATTTTCTTAATACCATGATATTGTATATCAGCATTCAGAAGATAATAGTTGCCAAATGCTCTGAAAATGATATGCTATTTATCCTGCTCTCTTGCACCTTTGCATTTGCATAGTAATGCTAAACATGCCTAATGATTGCCTTCCTTTGCTCCACTCAGCTTGCTCGCAAGGTTCGAGAAATGCGTGAAGCAAAGGCACCTCCTAGTATTCAGGCACTTGACCAGAAAGCAGCAGCAGCAGCTGCTGCAGCTGCTCGAAAGACCCTCACAACTGTACAGACTTTACCAAAAGGAGTAGAGGTTTTGGATCCGTTGGGCCTTGGGTAACTATCTATATCATCAAGCTTTCGATCAGTACATGCATTGTTCCCCACTTACGAAACATTTTGTAAAGAAAATACACTCGTTGTGCTGATGTGCTCTATTCTCACCTGTTAGTCCATCATTTGGGATAAGTTGCATTCTGTTCCCTCCATTTTTTAGTTTACTTTTTCCTCTTCAGGAGAACCCTTGCCATTAAAGTTCTTATTAGAACCCTGCTGTATGCTGGTCTAGCATCTGCTTCTTGTTGCTTATTATTTTTATGATTGCGGCTGAATACATTCACACTGAAAAATCATGTCCTGCTGTGATTCAGTTCGTCTGCTTTTGGGTTTTGCTTCTCTTTGGGCAGAGTCGTAGAGGTGGTAGCTTCTTAGTAGAACCCACCCTGAAACTGTTTGGTGGGAGAAGCACACTAGCACAGTAAGTTTTGGTGGGGCAATAGGGGGAAAACTAGATAAAAGCTAGGAAGGATAAGCTCTTGGCTCCTTTCTTGGTGTCAGCCCCAGCCCTCAGGTTCTCTAAAAGCCAATTGGAGAAGCCAGCTATTGGGTCTCTCTTTAGCTTTTAGCAAGAGAAGCTGAATCTAGCAGTGCGGCAAAAAAAGTTGTATATAGCACTTAAACTTAATTTATTCCATGTATTTTTTAAAATAGGTTGATTAACCTTGCAAAAGAAATGAGCATATTTTTTCATATGATATATTTGGATAGTGGCAAAAAAGAGGTTTGCTAATTAAGAAACATTAACCTTGTGCCTGTGTGATGAGAATTAATTTCAACTTAATAGAACTAACCAACCAAGCTAAGGTTATCCTCATTGCATGCCTACTTCCCTTTCATAATTGGATAATATTTATTACTTTAACAGTGTCATGGATAATAAATCCCTGCGATTGATCACTGATGCTTCAGTAAGCTCTCCAGTTTCAAGGGAGAAGTCTCAGGGTTTGGACCCCAGTATGCGAGGTATGCCTGATGGTTTTACTGTAATTCTTCTTGCATTTGGTTCATACTTAACAAGAGTTCTTTTTTTTTTTTTTTACTTTATGCAGACAAAGTGGTATATTCTTCTCCAAATTTTGACCCAAAGGTTTTCCTTTCATGGGTCCACAAAGACACAAGTGCTGCTGACTTAGAGGCTGGTGCTCTCACTTTGAAAACCGATCTCAAAGGGAGAACACAGCAGAAAAAACAGTTAGTCAAGGAGAACTTTGATTGTTTTGTCTCGTGCAAAACTACAATAGATGGTATTTATTTATTTGATTTATATGCCCTTATTGCAGATAAATGTTCATGATCCTGTGTTTATGGGCAATGTTTTGAATCTCCTTGTAATAAACTTTTTTTTTTGCAGACATTGAGTTGAAATTGAGACAGATAGAGGAAGATCCTGAAGGTGCAGGTACTGCTCACTTGTATTCAGTCACACAAAAAATTAGCGGTGTGGCTAATCGTGCATTTGAGCCTCTATTTGAGAGGCAGGTATACAAACTAAGCTTTCTCTAGAACTACTTTCAACTTGATTACTATTGCTTGAACATTCCTTCTTGAGCGCGCTAAATTATTACCTCCTGATACAGGCCCAAGCTGAGAAGATCAGATCTGTTCAGGGAATGCTTCAAAGATTCCGGACATTATTTAACCTACCAAGCGCCATCCGTGGGAACATTAGAAAAGGAGAATACGATCTTGCAGTCAGAGAGTACCAAAAAGCAAAGTCAATTGTTCTTCCTTCTCATGTACGCCAACTTCCTTGTTTGTTTTATCTGCATCTGTTATCCAACAGTAGGAATTATGGATTCATGGTTATTCAGGACCTGAAAATTCATGGGAGAGAACTTTCTTGCCTATCGAGATATCTAAAGGGCTCACAAGTCTTTACAGTTGGCATAGACTAGAGCCTTGGTCGGTTATTTTCACCAGTTTGTAGGACTGGGCCGATGTATACAGAAAAATCTCTCCTACATCCCTATATACTGCTAAGATAACTGACATTTATAGTGTTTTCCTACCAACAAGTCTTATGGGCTTACGCAATACATGGTTTATATTATATTTCTTTTTGTTATGCTGATTGCATTTGCATGGTTTCTACTGGGTGGCGAAGCATGCATGAATGACCGTATGCTGTGACGGTATCTTGTAGTTGACAAGATGTTGTGCCTGCACCATCCAGTTGATGCACTACACAAAATTAGGTTGATAGTAAGTTCCAGTTTTCTGTGTGGGAAACTGTATATTGCCTATTTTGTGTCTAATGGCTTATCTATGCGTCTCATCAAATAATATCTCCACCCTCAAATGCAAGTAACCAGTAATCATTGAGCGTCGCTGATTCACGGAAAGCTCTTAGAAACACTAGGTTTAATGATGTACTAACCTCATGAATACTTCTCGGTGAACTGCCTTATTTGTGTTTGGGCTACTTGATTTTGTTATCTTGTTGTAGAAAATTATGGATAGTTCGGTGCTGAAGTGTAAAGTTTAGCACATTCAAATTTGTCTATCGTGTTTTGTGGCCCCATCATTCGTTGTTAGGCACCATATGCCACAACAATTATAGATCTGGTACATTCAGTATTTTACTATATGGTGCTGCTGTTGACAACCTGCAGGTGGGGATACTAAAACGTGTACTCGAGGAGGTGGAAAAGGTGATGCAAGAATTCAGGGGCATGCTTTATAAGTCCATGGAGGATCCTCATCTTGACCTTGCTGAGGTTAGTGGAACATGCCTATAATATCTTAATAGACATCTAGAAATTCCTTCTTTTGTTGACAGTAAAAGGTGGTTTAGCTTGCAAGTTTAGGTTTAATGAATATTAAACATAACCAGGACAATTGGCAGATTATTATATGATGCTGCTTGTTTAAAATGGACCATCTGATTGCCTAGCACTTAACTACTTACACTATTCTAAGATATAAGTTATCTGATATAGTTTTCTATTTGCTTACTGGTTTTCCTTTGCCATTCAGCTTGAGAACATTGTTCGTCTACTGTTGGAGTTGGAACCTGAAACAGATCCAGTGTGGCATTATCTAAATATTCAGGTGAAACATTAAGCTCAAGATGTGTGCTATAATCTAACTGTTTTTTCTTATTGTTAAGTTACCTGTGCTCAAGTCTGTGACTCCTTTCTGTATTATCTTTGTACTCATACCTTAATATTTCTTATCAGAATAGCAGGATCCATGGATTGTTTGAAAGGTGCACTCAAGACCATGAAGCGAGAATGGAGATTTTGCAAAACAAAATTCGTGAGAAAGTGCTATCTGATTCAAAGTGGAGGCAGCTTCAACAAGATTCAAATAAATCTGTGAGCATATTACTTTCTGCAGTTCATCATACGCCATGTTTACATTAACAACTTAACATGGACCTTTTTATCTGTTTAGTTGGAAGTTGATTCGACTATTGGTGATTCTCCCCGGGCTGATCAGCTGTCACCTAACTTTATGGCTGAAGAGGCCGATAGTTTAAGGGCTACCTACATTCGTAGGCTAACTTCTGTACTTATCCAGCATGTTCCAGCGTTCTGGAGATTAGCTTTATCTGTCTTCAGTGGAAAATTTGCCAAGGTATGAACAGCAGAACCTTATTAGCTGGATTGCAAGAAAAAAATGCAAATAATTCACAATGCAACTATATGGCTTGCAACACCAATAAGTTCTTGTAAAAAAGCATATAGCTTTGCTGTGCAATAATAAATTCAAATCAAAGGATATTTCTGATTATGTCAATTTATATAATGATGCCTGCTTTAATCATCATGTAAAAGATGAGAACGAGACATGATGTGCTGATTTATGTCTTATGTAGAGAGATTACATGGATTTGCTAACTATATATATTCTTTACAGGCAGCTGCTGGGAATGTAGTTTCTGATGCCGACATGAATGCAAAGCCAGGTGCAAATAAGACTGATGACAAAGGTGGAGAAGCAAAGTACACAAACCATACTCTTGATGAAGTTGCTACAATGGTTCAAGCCACTATATCAGCATTTGACATGAAGGTACAGTTAGCTTGTTATTTAGAATTCAAAACTGAACGTAGTTGTTAGCAGTTAACATTTGCTTTTATTAGTAATTAAACATGCTTTGGCAACAACAGGTTCAGAATACCTTCCGTGATTTCGAGGAATGCAATATTCTGTGTCCATACATGAGTGAAACTATAAAAGAAATAGCTAAGGCATGTCAGACTCTTGAAGGGAAGGATTCATCTCCAACTGCTGGTATGGCCTCTTACTTAGCGCCTGTCCAAAATCGGCAAAAAAAAAAAAATGTTTTGTTCCCTGAACGTGTTTACAATTATGCCAGTAAAAATGTTACGCGCCCTTCATTTCGAGATGACAAAGCTTTACATTCTACGACTTTGTTCATGGATGCGGGCAACAACTAAGGAGATATCAAAAGATGAGAGTTGGGTAACTTTATCCACTCTTGAGAGAAACAAATCTCCATATGCAATTTCGTGCATGCCCCTGGAGTTCCGTGAAATTACAATTTCAGCAATGGACCGGATTGAGACGTAAGACTACTTTATTTCTATGTAGCATTGCACCTTTTTGCAGTTTCTTAAGCTGCATTATTTCGAAGCCATGTGGAATTGCATCTTACTTTGCAATGGACCATCTTTTTTAATATCTATTTTCTAAGACAACTACTGCCTTTTGCACTGAAGTGATGGTTCCTGTTTTGCTACTGAGTATAGGTGTTACAGTGTCAGGAAGGAATTTTTAGTGTTAGGCACACAATCCATGAATTTGTGTATAAATATTATTGGTGTAGTTTAAATTATTGTAACGATCAAGCATAAGCTTTTGCCACCAAAAGGCTTTTAGGTTTGTGCTTAACATGCTTTTGTATTTTCCTGTCTTAGCTATGAATGATGTTGGAATGATAGTATGATACCTGTGTTGAGAAGGACCCAAGCCCAAGTATGT
The DNA here is from genome assembly GCA_022530915.1 of Paspalum notatum. Taxonomy (NCBI): domain Eukaryota; kingdom Viridiplantae; phylum Streptophyta; class Magnoliopsida; order Poales; family Poaceae; genus Paspalum; species Paspalum notatum. The sequence goes on from CM039689.1 coordinate 31,923,322, forward strand.
ACAACAGGACAATATGCAAAGAGACCCTTATACAAGAGGAGAATACCTAACACCTATACACCTAACAAATGAATCCCTTCATCTTAGTATCATGGCTTGTAGTTCAACTATTGTCTCTGAAAATCTGAAATTTTCTTAAGCACAAATTTTTAAAGTGATAACGAGTCTCTAGTTCCGTGTTCACTCTACTGTAATTTGACTACTGGCAAGTACTTTCATGCCTTCATTTTTGGTAGTGTTGAGCAGGTCTCTAATCTGTGTATGTTCATTTCAGTATGATTCTTAATCTGATGAGCGAGACCGCAAAGTCATATGACATTTCTCAACCACTTCAGGAAATTAATGAGTCTGTCAGACTTGCATTTTTGAATTCCTTTCTGGATTTTGCGGGTATGAATATCTCTAAGAAATAGCTGGAGGAATCTTTAGCATCATTATCTAATATTTGTTTTTGACAATATTTGTAATATCTTCAGGTTATCTGGAGAGGATTGGAGGGGAACTATCTCAGAACAGATCAAACAAAGAAAACACTTATGTCCAAAATGGTTATATAAATGGTACTAGAGAAACATCTGCTACCACAGATGGAGATTTGCACAAGAAGCTACTGGTTGTTTTGAGTAACATTGGGTATTGTAAAGCTGAACTTTCAGATGAACTGTACGCTAAATATAGACACATTTGGTCTCCAGTCAGGTACTTCTCATGTTTACGTAAGTCCTTCATAGTGTGAAAGCATATACCCATTAAATAAACTTTTCTCAAGATTTCTACTCTATTCAATGGAAATGTTGTCACAGAAATAACGATGAACGTAGTTCTGACATGCGAGATCTGATGACATCTTTCTCTGCACTTGAAGAGAAAGTCCTGGACCAATATACCTTTGCAAAGGTATGGTTTTCAATTCAAGCATGGTATTGATTTGATTAGCCAGTCGATACATGATTTAGCAAAATTGATTACAACATATCTATTATAAATCCAATAGCTTCCTTTTATATAGGTGAGTGAAGGTTACAACACATCCCATTAGGCCATTACTCTGTTTCGTTGCACTACGGTGTCATCCGCTCATTCTGTGATTATGGCAGAGGAGGTGTAGCACTCTTGTAGAGGCCAGGGATCTGATTACAGTGCCAATTGAATAATTGATTATAGACCACTATGCACCATAAACGAACACTTGGAATGGGATTACATTGTTTAAGCCAACGAAACAGTGATAGTGGTACTCCTTCAATAGTAGTATAATTCTGAAAGGACTTGCTAAAGCACACGGAATAACTTAATGAACTGTGGGAACTAACAACTTATGTATATATTTCAGTGTAGCTTCATTACTTATTGCAAGAGTGCAAGAAATTTGTTGGAAGTCCTTAGTTGTTGTGGTAACATTGGAGGCTTGGAGCTGTTTGTTTACTTCTATATATTATTATCATATTTTTTTCCCTTGGACAACTGTTAATAGCAGGCTGGAATAGTTGTGTCACGGGTCAATAGGTCTTAGGGAAGCACTAGGAAGTTTCATTGATCTTACAAATGCTAGGGACAATCGTGTTAGGAAATCTCATAGGTCCTACTTTCACTCGATTCTGGGGAAATGTTTTCTTGAATGTCAACATTGTTTACTTTTTGCTCATTGCCTCATTATGGTATTTACCTCTGCTTTACTCATCCTGATATTTTGCTGTTTGACTAGTCAAACTTGATCAGAAGTGCTGCGCAAAGTTACCTTTTGGATTCTGGGATTCAGTGGGGAGCAGCACCAGTGGTAAAGGTATGCAATATAAATTGAAATTTGAAACACCAAATCCATTTATGTTGTGGCACTGAATGTGCCCCTAACACACACAACCCCACCAGGCCACCACCACCACCAATGGTTATGTTAGATCTGGGCTCTCCATCAATAGATGTAGTTCAAACTTTGTAGCATCTTACCATTTACTGCAAGAGCAATTACATCCAGAATATGTTGTGGATTACTGGCACTTGGATACATTTATGAACATGCAATTAGGATCCTTATGTTTATTGTTGCTGTACCAATGTGTCTTCTTGTCTTGTGAAACTACAATGTCATCAATGCTATTGCTTTCTCTTTGCAGGGCATTCGGGATGCAACTCTTGACTTACTGCACATCCTTGTAGCAGTACATGCAGAGGTCTCCATCAATTTCTATTCTTATTTCGATTTTTTAATCTTGTCATGACATTATTGTGTGCATGGAATTGGGGATAAGAATAAATGTTTTTTACTGTATAGTTTTGGTGTGGTCTTTTGGGCCCACAGTTTTTGTCAAATGTGCTGTGTTCATATTTGCATAAGCAAAAATAACCTATGGTAAGTAGCTGTTTCGCTTGCTTAATAAGAAAAAGCATGGTAGCACGCTTTCAAAATTTCTTGGAGTTATTCATTACATTGATAAAGAAATGCTAATGGAAAGTCCCAGTCTCACAAAGTCCCAAGCTGCTCATTTTGAGCAACCATGCGGGCATTAGATGTTTATATATCTTGTGATGTCATCAGTATTTGATCATGTATCCCCATCTCTATACATATATAAAAATAGCAAGATGCAATTCTCACTTTTGCCTTCTTTCAGGTATACTCTGGTGCTCGACCTTTGTTGGAGAAGACGATGAGAATTTTAGTCGAGGGTTTAGTTGACATCTTTCTTAGTGTTTTTCATGAGAATAAGACCAAAGATATCAGATTGTTGGATGCAAATGGTTTTTGCCAGCTCATGCTCGAGGTAAATGTTTGTTAATTTGCCACAAGATTCTCCTCAAGTCATAACCAGATGGCTCAAATAGCATGCTTGATTTACTATCTTATGTGTTGTATGCATGCAGCTTGAGTATTTTGAGGCTGTACTACACACATACTTCTCACCTGAGGCACAGCAGGCTCTGAAATCCTTCCAAGAGAATTTGTTGGAAAAGGCCTGTGAAACCGTGGCAGAAGCCTTGGAAAATCCTGGACATAACCGACGACCGACTCGTGGCAGTGAAGATGCAGCATCAGATGATAGACAGTCAGTATCACCTGATGATTTGCTTGTAAGTCCAAAATGTTCTACTTCTGAATTTATACCTATTTGCAACTTGATGTTAGATGAAAAGTGCATCTCAGTGTAGCGTGACATCAAATTGGAAAACCAGAGCTTTCTGCTATCTTCTGAAAGTTAAGGTTCCTATTGTTGCTATTATTATAACTTTTAGAAAATATTTTCTTTTCAGGCGGTTGCTCAACAGTACAGTAGTGATCTGCTGCAAGGGGAGCTAGAGAGGACTCGACTAAACATAGCCTGCTTCATGGAGTCGACTCTTCAATCAACAGCCCCCGCACCAGCAGTCTCAAAGCCTGCTGCATATTCTTCTTACCAGGCACCAGCGCCACACCACACACCTGTCCAGACGTCCTCGCCGAGTTTTAGAAGGCAGCAGACTGGTTCAAACTCTCCTGTAGTCTCCAGGCGGCGCCGGTGAGCTTCAATGCTGGGTGCATCCTTCTCTCATCGGCGTGGCCTCTTCCCTGATTTTTCCTTCTTTTCTCCCCACTCTTGCGGGTGTTGTTTTTTCAATTTCTTGTAATTATCATCCTGTTGTCATATGTTGATGAATTTTGATCCATTCTTTTGGTGTTGTAAGATAAAAGGGGGTACAGGTGCTGCTGCACGGGACCATCTAATTGTATAATCTCTACGAGTAAAATATTATTGCCTTCTTGTCTGAATGCGCCACAGTTGTTGGTCTGTCTCCTGCGGCTGTACTCACTTGACTGATTGTGTATCCGAACATTTGCTAATATTGTATCAGGTGGTGGTACGTGGAGTCATTTCTCGTGGCGGCGGGGCTGGAGTTACTGAAAGAGTTTCTGCTGTAGACGTTATACCTGAACTTGCGTAACGCTTTTGTATCAAAGCTTGCACCCGAAAAAAACACAGAAATGCTAGCTGGAGGGTGTTGCTGATTCGCTTTCGTGTGCGAATTCAAATACGCAGCAGTTGGAATTCTGAAAGTTCAGAATCTCCCCTGAACCACCGTTTGCTGGTGTCCCAAACTCCCAAACTACGTATTTTGAACTGTTACTCAACATGGACAAGATCTCATTCCCCAGTAGCCGCCCATGTGCGCGCTGCTGCCGCTCTCTTCTCTTGTTTATTTAGGGATCCTGCACTCGTCGGTCCGTGTTCAGCGGACCACGGGTGCACCTACCTGTACTTGAATTTGTCTTGCGCTATTTTCCTACGCAGCCAAAGTCGCGTCAGCCGTTAAGGAATCGTTTCGTTCGTGTGGATGGATGGCGCGCGCGGTGGAAATGCGCCAATAAGCTGTTACACGAGCACAGCCACAGTCACGTGGGCGATGATCGATCATGGTGGCCACAACGTTATCCTAGCAGATGTGGGCATGTGGCCACGAGTTCTGCAGCCAGACGCCGGCCACCTCACCTCCTCCCTACCACCCCACGTATCAATCAACGCCTCCCAAACTACAGAGCCTCACAAAGTCACACCGCCACACGCATGGGCGCGCGTGGGGGAGCCGCCGCCAGCAGCAGCAGGGGATGAGGGGAGCATGGAGCTGAGGCCGCAGTGCGACCACGCTCTCTAGCCGCCATCCTGCCAACCAGCAGCCATACATGGCGGCCACCGTCCTCTGCCCTCCGACGCCGCGCTGCCACCGCGCCACGTCGGCGGCGGCGACGACGAGCGGCCGGGCATCGCTCTCGCATTGCACTCCCCCGCTGCCCGCTCGGCGGTGGCGCGGGCGGTCTAGCGGCGGCGGCACGTGCTTGGCGAGGCCGGCGCGCGCCGTGCCTCCCGAGCAGAGCGGCGGCTTGTCTCAGCAGGCGGCGGGAACGGCCGGGACGGGGACGGTCGTCGGGTACGAGGCGGCTCTGGGCGACGTCAAGGCGGCGCTGTACCGAGCTCTGGAAGGCGCCAACAGAGGCATATTCGGGATGACCTCCGCCACGAGGTCGGAGATCCATGGCCTGGTGGAGCTGCTCGAGTCCCGGAACCCCACGCCGGAGCCCACCGCCAAGCTGCAGGAGAAGGTACCGGCACATGAAACTACACCATATGTAATTACATACAGAGTACCTCGGCACCTCTCAATCTCGCATATATAGGAGCTGAATTCGCCCTCATGATGAAAAGAGCCATGCTGGTGTCGAGAAGATATACTGTGTGCAACTAACTAGTACATGTTCCAGTAATAACGTACTGATGGCCTGATGCTGACATGTTGGGAGGATGCTTGAAATAAAGGTGAATGGATGCTGGAAGGTCATCTATAGCACGATCTCGATCCTGGGGAAGAAGAGGACCGCGCTAGGACTGCGAGATTTCATCAGCTTAGGGGACTTCCTCCAGATAATCGATGTCAAAGAGGTCAGTGAAGGTCACATGTGCTGTTTTTTTTTTTATCATGGCAATGCCTGTGAGCTTGTGGTATGCCACTTTGTTCTGATCTTAATAAATTCTTGATTCATGTACGGCTGTGGTCCTTTATCTAGGGAAAAAAAATCTACGGCTGTGGTCCTTTATCTAGAAAAATGTACGGCTGTGTTTACATCTTGATCTGCTAAAACTTTTTTTTATTCCTTGATTGAGTAGATTTTCGATAAATCACATTGGGCTATTCCTGATATAACTGCAACAGGGAGCTAGCTTTCTGAATTGAGTGATTGAGTCACTGAATGTTGTACTATAGAGATTCCAACTGCAAATAAAGTAGGTTTTGATTTTTGCTATTACTTGAAATAAATGGAGATTTAGCGTCACCTTCTCTACACCCAAAGGAAAAGGCGGTAAATGTGATAGAGTTCAGCGCGAGAGCATTGAAGATATTGTCGGGGAAGCTCACTATTGAAGCTTCGTACGCTGTTACTAGTCCAACAGTAAGGCTTCTTTTCTGATGTTTACTCATGATCTTGTTCAGAAATGAACTGTTTCGCAGTTGTCTTACTGCTGTTCGCCTGTTCCTGATAGCGTAGAACTTTCTTACAACTTGTAGCTTCTTTGTTTCAGAGAGTGGATATCAAGCTAGAGAGTTCAACTATCACCCCTGATCAGGTGAATATATATATATTATTAACATTCAGGCCATGGGTGATACCATGGATTTTAATAACATGAAATCAAGTACTCAATTTTTTTCCTTGATTGATTGTGCAGCTGATGAATATATTTCAGAAGAACTATGACATGCTCCTGGCCATATTCAACCCAGAGGGTTGGCTAGAGATAACGTATCCTTTCTTTGCTTTTATTGCCAACACAGTAACTTATTTGTTTATATACTTTTAATTGTTCAAGAAATCACCAATCAATCAGAAAATTAATCGAGGACCAAGATAATTCCTGGTAGCAAAACTAGCAAGTCAATAGCAGCAGAGTCAGTTAACAGACTTGCACACATATCGTCTTCCTCAACTTTTTGAATAGATATGTTGACGAATCTTTACGGATTGGAAGAGACGACAAGGAGAACATATTTGTGCTAGAGAGAGCAGACCCATCTGAAGTTTGACAAACTGAACCAGCGAGTTCGTAACTTTGCTGACAGTGACAAGCGACCAAGTGAGTGTGGCACTCAGAATAGGCTACCATGCCTGCATATATAATACTACAACGTACGGCAACACACGGTTAATACCAGCTCGGTGCAGCTCAAAGTCCCGCCACACAAACGTTCTTTCCGACTTTTGATGAGAGTAGAGAACAGCATATCCGCTCCCTGAAAAAAAAAAAGAATTACGCAATCTGGGTGATTTCTATGTTCCTGCTTTACATAGAGAATTGCGAGTCGTCCAGCCTTATATATCGGAGGCACAGCTGTTGGACTAATTCTTCTTTTTTCTTTCTTTGTCGATCCTACTATTCTTCCTTAAAACTTCACAGGGGAAAAACTGTACTTGTTCTTGCCAAGACATAATGTAATGAGTGTACAGCACTAGAGCTCGAAAACACACTTGTTGATATCTTGTCCTCTCAGAAGTGAGGTCTTGCTGATCACTGATCAAGATATACCCACATACAGGAGTATCACCTACTAGAAATGTAACCTCCTGAGGCTGAATCTAGCCTTTTCTCTATCTTCCATCCCTACGACTGTTCCAACTACCTCTCGCTCTGTCTACCGTGCACGTATTTACTATTTACAGTGTACAGGGGATGGATTCGAGGGAACCATTGGGTTTAGCCAGAGCCTGCCCAGAAGCCGCACGCAATGCAAGGTGGGCGCAGAAACAGAAGCTGCTGCCCTTCTGCTGGGTTTTCATTTCGATCGTGGCAGGAACCCCCGCTGCAGCCGCCATGGCCGGCACCACGCATGTGGTGACGTCAGAGCCCAGCACAGTCCACTGTCTGTCCGGCCTGCCGGCACGGTTATCCCGGTGGCTGGTGACGTGCCATGGCGTGTGTGCGGTGTGCCTCGGTCGTGACAAACACCGTACCGAGAAACACAACGACGCCGGCGGTCCATCGATCGGATCCTAGGACGACCTGCACTATGTACGACGTACCACGTTACGCACTGCACGTACTCCACTCCACCGCCTGCTGCAGAGCGCTTATACCTGCTCTTGCATACTCCAGGCTCTCCTCTGCCTGTGCTGCCTCGGTTGATACACTTGACCTCATCATCGAGTACGTAGAGCATGGGACGGACGGCCGGCGGCGGCGGCGGCGGCGGCGGCAGGGTGGTGGAGGGCGCGAAGCCGGCGGTGGCGATGGTGGGCGTGGAGCTGGTCTTCTCGGCGCTGCAGATCTTCATCAAGCTCGCGCTCGACGACGGCATGGACGCCCGCGTCCTCGTCGCCTACCGGCTCGTCTTCGCCGCCGCCTTCCTCTGCCCGCTCGCCTTCTTCGTCGACAGGTAAACGTGCATGCAGGGCGGCGCGGATAGCTCGGCAACGTGGGGTTCTGTTCTGAGATTTGTGCTTCCTGCAGGAAGAAACGGCCGCCGCTGACCATGAAGGTGGCCATGGGGTTGTTCCTGTGTGGACTTTTCGGGTAACTGACCCTCTCACACTACTTACAATTTCCTTGGGGGTGCAACGTCGATAGTACCATTTGTTGTTATTACTTACTATTATAATTAGGATGTTGGAATCTACTACCACACGTTCGATCACTTGTAGTGAAAACGGCCACCAACTTAACACATGCAGGATTGCCATAAACCAGAACTTGCTGGTGCTGGCCATGAAGCTGACGAACTCGACCACCATCGTCACGGCTCTCAGCAACCTCACCCCCCAGTCCACCTTCATCGTCGCGGTCCTGAGCAGGCAGGAGGCCGTGAACCTCCGCAAGGCCAGCGGGAGCGCGAAGCTGGCCGGCACGCTGGTGGGCCTCGGCGGCGCGATGGTGGTCACCTTCTACCGTGGCCCGGAGGTCGTCATCGCGTTCACGCACGGGCTCGGGCTCCTCCGCGGCGCCCGGCACCACGACGGCGGCGCCGGCGCCGGGGCGACGGCGTCCACCGCCGCGGGGCGGGTGGTGGGGTCGTTCCTGGCCATCGCGAGCTGCTTCAGCTACGCGGCGTGGCTGTCCATCCAGGCGCGCGTCGGGGAGGCCTTCCCGTGCCACTACTCCATCGCCGCGCTGGTGTGCGTCTTCGGCGCCGCCCAGTCCGCCGCGGCGCCGCGCACTGGAGGCTCGGGCTCGGCGTCAGGCTCTACTCCACGGCGTACGCGGGCGTGGTGGCGTCGGGCTTGGCGTTCCCGCTCATGTCGTGGTGCCTGCGGGAGCGGGGCCCGCTGTACGTGGCCATGTTCGGCCCGCTCATCATCGTCTTCGTCGCCGTGCTCAGCTCCGTCTTCCTCGGCGAGACCTTGCACCTCGGGATGTACGTTTTACGCGCGTGCGTGGTGCCATTTCCGCCTGCGTGCTCTTCTTTCTCCCATGGACGCCTTTGGGTATGGATCGGATGGAACGCGTCATCTCGATTCTTACAAGCTGAGTAATTAATTTCTCACGTCTTGAATCGCAGAGCGCTGGGCGGGGTGCTGATCGTGGCGGGGCTGTACATGGTGCTCTGGGGCAAAGCGAGGGAAGCGCAGGAGAAACAAGCTGAAGTAGCTGCTGTGCCTGTGCCCGACGACGAAGAACTGGGCAAGGAATCCACCGCTGCTGATGCAATGGGGATGGTGGAACGAAATGGCGAGACTTAATTAGATTACGGACCTTTGCTCAAGCCAATCTGCTGACGACGCGGCCTGACGGCACAGTGGCAGTGAGCTCCTATTTGCTCGTCCCGTGGAAAGGTGGGTTGGGTGCAGTGAACGTGTTCTTTTGAGACTGCTCTTTTTTCCTTTTTAACATTTTTAAATGTTTAGAAAAAAATTATTCTACGTTATGCACCCAACCAAATGAGAGTCAAGTCTAACACATAATCTTTTAAAGAACACATAAAATGGGTGAAAAGGTCTCTTAAGCACATAATCTTTTAGTGATTTTTTACGGTGCTTGAGAGGAATCCAGTTTCTGGCCTATATGTTTTTGGTTCCCGTCCATAAATTTAGTGAGACAACAGGAGAACCGTTGGTTTAATTCATCTTTAATAATGTCTTGGTGAGTAACTTTTTTAGAAAATGCAATAGATTCGATGATTATTATTACTAGTCTACCCGATGGATGGCTAGATATTTGTGATGTTCTTGAGAATTTTAAGATTTCCTCTTCCTAAGCGTCTTGTAATCAGGTCTTTCTTTAGAGTTTTCAATTAGTTATAGTAAGATGGGATGAGATAAGATAGTGTCATATATACCATTAACTTACTACTAATCTTGGCGAGGCACTTCGATTTTGCATACTTTCTTTGGCTGAAAAAAAAACAACTTGAGTTTTTCACGGTTCATATTTACCAGATCTTTTGAACAATGATTAGTTAGTTGGTTATAAAATACAAAGTGACATTAGTAGACAAAAGTACTGCGAGGAAGCACCTATTTGTAATTGTTTGACGATGGACTATTTGTGCGAGAAGCTAACGGCCAAACTTTGAATGGTGTTATCAGAGTTGCCAATTATTTGTAAATGGAGGAAGTACAATCGAGTAAATAAAACCCCCAATATCCCAATTCATTATTTTTCCGACAATAGAAAATCTGCCGACGACATATGCATTTCAGTAATTCAGTGGCACAGGCAGCGCCACGGAAATCTGCTGGAGCGAGCGCAGGCCTTTCTCGAACGTGCAAAAGGCCAAACTTGTGCCATGGCTCATCGCTCGAAGGCCATTCTCTCAGCCTCGTTCTTGAGGGCCTCGAACATGAACGACGACAGGTACCGCTCGCCGTAGCTCGCGAAGATAACCTGCAACCACCAGCGAAGAACAAGTGAGCTAATCAGCATTCAGCAACCGGGTTCGCTCGTCATCACCATTTCGTCACACATGGCATGGCACAAGAGGATCATGATGATGACGCAGCAGGAAGCTTACGACGATGAGCTTGCCCCTGTTCTCGGCCCTCCTGGCGACTCTGACGGCGGCGACGGCGGCCGCACCCGACGATATCCCGACCTGAAAGGGAACAGATTGTTGATCAGTCAGTGCCCGGAGATGCAGAGTTGGAGCAGTCAGCAGAGCCGATCGACGAGCTAGCTGAGCTCACCAGCAGCCCTTCTTCCAAGGCGATCTGCCTCGCCATGGCGGCGGCTTCCTCGTGGGAGACCTGGAAGACCTCGTCGAGGAGGCCGACGTCGAGCACCCCGGGAACGAATCCCGCTCCGAGGCCCTGGATCTTGTGCGGACCTAATTAAGAAGCATGGAGGAACGACGACGACGACGTTCGTCAAGGGAGGACGACGACGGCCGGACCGCCGGAGACGAGATAGATCCAGAGGCAGGGCTGATAACTCACCTGGTTTCCCTCCGGACAACACCGCGCTCTCCGACGGCTCCACGCCATAAATCTTCAAGAATCAAGACGATGGTTGGCACCACCAGTCAAATTAACGGAATGCATTACGTTGCAGCGCATGCATATTATATATGTAGTACCTTGATGGCAGGGTTCTTCTCCTTGAGGTACCTGCCGGCGCCGGTGACGGTGCCGCCTGTGCCAATGCCGGCGACGAGGACGTCGACCTTGCCGGCGGTGCCGGCCCAGACCTCAGGTCCCGTGGTGTCGTAGTGGACGCCGGGGTTGGCCGGGTTGTCGAACTGCTGGAGCACGTAGGCGCCGGGCGTCCGCGCCGCGATGTCGTGCGCCTTAGCCACCACGCCGGCCATGGTGAGGGACGGGTCCGTCAGCACCACCTCGGCGCCGAAGGCCCTGAGCACGGCGCGACGCTCCGTGCTCACCGACGACGGCATCGCCACGATCAGCCTGTACCCCTTGTCCGCCGCCACGAACGCCAGCCCGATGCCCGTGTTCCCGCCCGTCGGCTCGATCAGGACGCTCTGCGATCGAGAAAGGGAAACTACTGGCATCTGCAGCATGGCCGGATCGGAGCTGCAAGAATTGCACGGGGTCTCGTGTCGTTACCTTTCCAGGGGTGATGAGGCCCTTCTCCTCTGCGTCGGCGATCATGCTGTAACCAATCCTGATCGAGAACCAGCAGAGGTGGACAGAGACATATTAGTACTGTAATTAGTAGCCTATTTATTAGTAATGCTGCACTGCATACTGCATTGGGAACGAATAAATGTGGGGGGGGGGGGGGGGGGGGGTACAGTTGACTGTTGCAGTTAGTAAAAGAACGGAACCTATCCTTGACACTGGAGCAGGGCGCCATGATCTCGAGCTTGGCAGCTACACGCGCCTCGCACTTCAGGTACACCAACGGGGTCTTACCAACCAGCTGCAGTGGCAGCAAAGCAAGATCGCAGTAGTGGTGCAGGTTAATTCAGATGGACACACTAGAGCCTGGAAGGATGCAGACTGATTTGGTTACGCACTTCGGTGACATCTTTCGCGATCCTTGCACTCTGATCTTTGGTAGTCTCGTCAGAGCTTGCCCTCCATTCTTCCCCCATTGCTCTCGAGATCACCCTTTTATTGTTTGCGATCTGCTGAAAGACGACAGGTCCTGATGACGATGGTGCAGCACGAAGCTCTCAGCTTGCGATGCAAATGGGACGGCAGCATGCAGTCCTTTATATAGTACTAGCCTCAGCCTGGCTCCATCCAATGACGAAGCATATATAAGGTATATGTTGTTGATGGATGGTGCAAAGATTCACAAAATGCCGTTGCCCCTGCCTTTGCCATTTCTGTATGTGTTCTCTCGTTGCTCGTGATCTTTGATTGATTAAGGGCTTCGGTGAAGTTGTCCGAGGACGCTGTCGGTCCTGCCGATTTGTTAGTACAAAAATTGCCGGCGCTTACAAGGGTGCCCCGTATGTACCGCTTTTGCACAATCCTCCTACGTAATGACACAATTTGTGGGATAATGGAACCAAGCCTTGAAAACTGACAGTGTGGCTAGTTGCAGCGCGCTACTAAACTTGGTTGCGTCTGAGGGTGACGAGACAAATGTAGGCCTGCCGCCTGCGTCATGGTCTACGACATGGACGGCATCTCGTATGTGATGACGACATGCAACAAAAGTTAATTTGCTTAACACTTCTGTCTTCTTTGTATAGTTTGGCCCCTGGTGCAAAAGTGCCAACTGCCAAACAGACAGAGAGCCGGATCGGGCATCCCACCGGGGTCCGGACTACCCGAAATGGACCGGACCATCCCGAGTTGCTTCAGCTAAAACAATCACGCAACTTTCTACTTTGGCATCCGACTTCAATGATCTTGGATTTTATGAAAGCTTTTGTGAGTTTTCACAAGTCTGCCTGTCTCAACTAGGTAAAAGTATTATGACAAGTGTTTCTTCCATGTTAGCACTTGGTTAGATCCTCCCTTTGAGCACAATATGAACACTGGACAACCAATCAAGATTGAGAGCTAGGGTCTTTAGTCTTGTGTGCATCCTATTTAGTGTGAGGGATTGCTCAAAGTGAAGACTCAAGTTTATTACTCTTGGTGATTGCCATTGCCTAGGCAGTCTTGGTGACTGGAGTGATTTTTGCGGAGCTGATCAAAGGATTGTGGAAGCCCTAAGAAATGATTGTTTGTGGCTTGAGCGAGAGCCAATGAACCGGCCCATTGCTTTCCTAGTGATGAGTGATTATCAATGGTGCACAGTGGCAGACCTAGCGCTCGGTCAAGACTAGAGCCAAAATATAAAGGAATAAAATTGGGCATATAAGGCTAGAAGCCATACATTAAAAATATTAACAATAGGTATAGTTCTTCGCACTGCAATGTTATTTGAAATTTGTATTAACCGTGCAAAATATGAAAATAAATAGATAAAAACATATCACAAAAAGAGGCCTACCAAAAACTAATTGTGCAGCAGGAACAGACCAAAATAAGATACCGTTGTCTTTGTTTTCTTTATTTATTTGAAATATGGAACAACAGAATCACAACTTACAGGTGTTTTTTAAAAATAAAATTACTTGAATGCTACCGTACAGACGCTGACTTGCTGGCTGCTGCCGTATGTGAGCATGTGAGGGGACACTAGGAGGATTGGAGCACTCTATCGGACCAATGGACGAATGCACCAGGCACCGATCTCTGGCCACGAGCCCGCAGCACCGTGGCAATACCCCGACCAGCCGGTAGCCGCAAGGCCAAGATGACAAGTAACGGTAGAAGCTAGGGCTCTAGGTGTTGAAATGCTCATGGGCTACATATTGAGGTACCTTTGCTATTAGGCCGAAGACTAGGGCCATGGCCCTAGTGGCCTTAGTGGGCCGTCCGCTCCTGACGGTGGAAGTTTTCCGATGGACAGGAGGCCCTTCGATAGACTGGAGGTAGAAGGTGAAGAAGACCTCAATGGACTGAGGCAAACGCCCTCCGAAGGATTAGAGGCAAAAATCAACATTAGTCGGTCACAAGAGCGGGAACTCGGTACACAGAGGGGCGGATTTGCATAAGCTGTGTAAGTCATCGGATAGACTGTGGGGCAGATCTGATGGACCGGAGAAGCTGGTGCGTCTGTGGTGCTCCAACCCGGATGCGTGGCGCGAAGGCATGCGTGGAGGCTTTGGCGGCTTCAGCTTAAAACCACCAACCAAGTTCAAAAGCTACCCAAGTGGTTCGGTGAGTTGGGCCTAAAATTCACCAGATTAGAAGATGGGCCAAGCTCGGCCTGAGAAGAAAACCTCCTAAATCGGTTTCTGACTTCAAAACCGTGGGGCGAAGATTCTGAACTACTAGCCACGTGGAGTTCATCTGATGATGGCTTGCAAGAGAAGAAGGTTGAGACTCCATCATGGTCGTCCAAATGTATCTTTTCCGTTTAGCCCCCTCCACGCATTTCGATCTAGACTAGGGGTCTTATGTGTTAAATGGCGTTGTTAGGCTTAGGGTATAAATAGACCAGTGGGCTGTGATTTGAGTCTCTCTTGGCTTGTCACAAACCCTAGGTTTAGCATTTCCTGGCAGCCAAGTGCTTAGATAGAAAATCGGGTCCTAGACTAAGTTTTGAGAGCCTAAGTGCTAGGGCTTTGCATTAGTGGGAAGAAGAATGAAGGTAGGTTGCAGGAGACCTTGTACACATTTGATTTCATCAATTAATCCATCAATATTCAGCTGAAATTTGAGTACATGTTTTTAGCCCCTTCCCCTTCCCTCTTCCCCTTCCCTCTTCTAGTTTGGATTTTGTATTAAACTCATTGGCTTTCAGTGATTTGTGTTTGCCCGCGAGTTAATACTATTCTTTTGGCTTTTTTGGACTTGCAAAGACACAGAGATAATGATTTAGATCATCTCAATTAACCGGATTATAATGGGTAAGTTGTTCTTGAGTTTTCCCCCTTCTTGCTCAAATATTCAACACTTCATGAGAATTGAAATTTCTGCTAATCCCATTATATTATCGATAGATCTTTTGGGAAAATCTTTGGAATGGAGCTAGAATAGCATGTGTCAAATCTGGTAAAGATTGGAGAAGATTTGGTCAAATTTTGGTTTTAGGAACTCAAGTTCTAGGGTTTCACCAGACTATACGGTACAACCATCGGACTATCCGGCTCCACCACCGGACAGTCCGACAGCGTGCACCGGACAATCCAACATCGGCCTCTATCCCGGCCTGCACCCGACTTTCCCACCGAACAGTCCTATGCCACCGGACTTTGCCACCGGATAATACTGTGTCACCAGACTTTCCTACCTGACTTTCTGACAGAGTGCACCGAACATTTCGGTAGGGCTAGGGCTGCCAACTTTTTCTTTGGTTCTTGCTTTCGTGTGATTGCTTCAACTTTGCTTAGGTTTTCTCGCTGCATGCCCATACTCTTTACTTACTGTGTATCAGTGAGACGCATTTTGATGTGGCGAGTGACTGGTGGATCACTTTTGCAAGTGTTTTAGCTCGTTCTTATCTTGCGATCTTTTGTGGTCGTTGAGTCAAGTTTCTTCCGCTGCAAGGTAGATACGTATCCGTTTAGTTTATGGTGTCTAGTTGGTTTTTAGAGCAGTTCAGTTTCAGGGGGTTTGAGTTTGAGTTTTTAAGTGTTCCTATTCACTCCCTCTAGTCGCAATCTACAGTCCTTCATTGAACTAATTTCCTTCAAAACTTTCTCAAATTCAAATATTATTTCAAATCTAATTTTGTTTTTTTTCAAATTTTTGTATTGAAAGAGCTCAACAATCTTTATAAAAATATCCTATAAGTTCTCAACATCTTTCCAATGTCCCTCGCTTTTTCTTCCTCAATATTTTTTTCTCTTTTTTCTCTTTTCTTTTCCTTATCTTTTCTTTTCCCTTTGCCTTCTTGGCCTAGCTGGCCACTAGGCACACTAAATCCAACCATGATTCCTCTTATTCTCTTCTCTTGCCTTGGACGTAGACCCACTCCTTCCCCGAGAGACATCCTTTCTCCTCAAAAGAATCGCAGTCTAAGTTCAAATCTTATAATATACTCTATCAAGCTAAATTAGAAAAATAAGCATACAATTGAAAGAATATTCTATGGAATGCAAAGAGAGTAGAAAAAATGTAAACTCCTAATGATAACAGTGATTCAGTAGAGCCCTCACAAAGGCCTTCTTTCCTTGATCCGAGCAAAAATCAAGAACAAATTTTGCCCGTGCAAGGACCAAACTCTCATGTGGGCAACTCTGTGGATAGTTCTAGATTAGCCCCACGTGGAAGCAGGGCTGTAGTGACCTCTCAAGGATGCTCCACTATGGTGAGCTTTGTGACAAAAAAAACCAAAGATGTCCCTCAATCTCACAAGTGAGATTGCCACCACTCCATACTTAGGAGGGTCCTACAAGAATTACAAACTCCATATTTATAATCTTGGTGTGCTCTAACAACAAACTCATTAATTGTAAGCCATCTGTGGGAGCAAAGACCAAAGCTTTTCTACCATGTTGCCTATTTGTGATTATAAATCGTGACATGTATTTAGTTAATTAGTGTTTAGTACTTCCATAGATCCTATAGTTTTTTATAGAAAATGATTAATTTTAAGACTATACGCAAAGCAGCAAATAGACATAGCTTTGATATGAATTAACATTTTCCATTAGCTGGGTCTAGGCCATACTACTTTCATTTAAAAAAGAAGGCCCACCCTTTTAGAGACATAGCTTTGGTATGAATTAACATTTTCCATTAGCTGGGTCTAGGCCATACTACTTTCATTTAAAAAGAAGGCCCACCCTTTTAGAGACGTATGAACTTATATGTAAATTTGATCATATTCTAAAAAATATTGAAATTCAATTACTTTATTCTTCTATATAAGAAAATAAACGATAGTAAAGAGAGAAGACTATATGACAATTTTCTATTTGCTCACTCAATCTCTCACTCACCATCTCCTGCTAGGATTATCTCTTCATAATTCCACAACCACTTAGTGTTAAATCGTTCACTCAATGAAATATGTGAAGTGTAAATTGTAGCATAATGTCTATTTCTAAGTTAATTTTTTTATAAATATTTTTGTTTAGAAATGGAAATAACTAAGTCTAAAATTCTAGATCCGCCACTGCTCTGCTAAGAACACCAAATAAATGTATGGTAATATGCACATACCCTGTCTCCTCGGGGAAATAGAAAGCCATGTATGCAGTCCAGGATACCATTTTTAATTCTAAACTTTTGAAATGTAGCCCTGTTCATCAAAATGTATGCAGTCCAGGATACCATTTTTAGTTCTAAACTTTTGAAATGTAGCCCTGTTCATCAAAACAATGAGAACACTATATCATGAATTCAGAAATGAAGTTGGGGTGGAAAATACCTCGTTGATTGACTTGTTGAGATCTTCAAAATTAATGAACTGACTTTTTGTTGACGCAACTGGCTCCTTTCATGGAAGTACCGGACCGCATTCATACGACGAAAATTTCCACTCCCCAACATTATATTGATCAGCTGCCCCCTTCTATACTCCAGAAAAAGGGAGGCATGCTCAAGAGTAACATCCATTCCTAGAATAACCTTGAGGTAATAGTCCAAATCATACCAAACTGCTACTGCGTATCAATTATACAACTTGATCGCTATCATGTATGCTAGCAATTGGAAAAAGGAGGAAATGAGCCAACAAAAATTTGGAACCCTAGTCTAAGCGAACACCATCGCATGTCCACATCTACAACAACACCATCACATGCCAAAAGAAGTGAAGCGAAGACTGAAGACGACGACTACAACAACTTAATCAGAAGTGCCTCAGCAAGTTAAACTTGCGAGGGTAATTAACTGGGAGCCTTCCGATGCCTCGGGGACTAGCGAAACACATTGACCAAGTCAGATTGCCACCACCGACGGATCACAGAGCGCACCTTAATGGGACTTGTATTTGTTTATTATTCGTGATGATTAATAAAATACATGTTCCCCTTTGTGTTTTATTCATTTTTGTGTACTTTAGTGCACTATCACGCCCGCACATCTATATTTCCCATGTCCAAACACACAAAATCCGTCTGCTGACGGGTATAACTCCACTCGCGGTCCTGCAGTACCATTATCCCCAACTGCTGAAGAACGAACTTGAGTGCCTGATAGAGGCGGAGTGCCCGATCTTTCGGTGAGTGGGAATAAATTCGACTTGGTGGAAGTAGACCCTCACGATCCGACTACGACGAGCGAACCCGAAGCGCCAATGCAATCGCTGAACCAACTCCCAATGGTTACCAACCTTGCGGCCGCAAGATCAGCCTGATCACGAGGATCAATTCCTGTACGCAATCGAAGAACGAACAAGAATATGTAACGAGCAATCTTAATATCACTCGAGGTGGAGTTCTGAATCACAGAGGACAGCACGTATTTGTGCGTGTTCTGAGGTAGCTAAAGCTAGATGTAAAACAAAACTCGAGTCTGAAAATAAGAACGGAGTCTATCTAAATAGGGGACGCAGCCCCTGGCGGCCAAGGAGGGGCGGCGTGACACAAAGTACCCGCGAGTACTGTTCACGCCTAGGGTTGCGAAGGTTGGGCCTCCGGTTGGGCCAACTGCTATTCTTCTGGGCCTTCGTTCTTCAATAGCATGATGTAGTTCAATTCCCTCGCACGGGCCCGAGTAATTGGCCCAAGTGTAGGGGATGACGCCTGAGCCTGGGGTGTAGATGTGCTGGTGTTGTAGTTGATGTCCTCATCATCCTCCCCTTCTGAAATGGAAGTCGTCCTCGACGGCAACTCCTCATCCTCGCCCACATATGGTTTCAAATCTGCAACATTAAAACTAGTGGAAACACCAAACTCCGCAGGCAGGTCAAGGATATAAGCATTATCATTAATCTTGGTTAGCACCTTAAAAGGACCAGCAGCACGAGGCATCAATTTAGAACGGCGTAAAGTAGGAAAGCGATCCTTTCTCAAATGCAACCAAACCATATCACCAGGTTCAAAAGTAACATGTTTTCTACCTTTACTACCAGCAACCTGATATTTGGCATTAGTAGCAGCAATGTTCTGTTGAGTTTGTTCATGCAAAGTAATCATGTGGTCAATATGGGCAGCAGCATCTATGTGTGGGGCGTCCGCAGCATCAAGCGCAAACAAATCAATAGGCGCCCGAGGAATATAACCATAAACAATCTGAAAAGGGCACATCTTTGTAGAAGAATGTGTTGCATGATTATAAGCAAACTCAACATGAGGCAGGCAATCTTCCCAATGTTTCAAATTTTTGTCTAAAACAGCCCGAAGCATGGTTGACAAAGTTCTATTAACCACCTCAGTTTGTCCATCAGTCTGAGGGTGACAAGTTGTGCTAAACAGCAATTTAGTTCCTAATTTATTCCAAAGTGATCTCCAAAAATGACTGAGAAACTTAGCATCACGATCAGAGACTATCGTATGCGGAATACCATGCAAACGAATAATCTCTCGAAAGAACAATTCAGCAACAATGCTAGCATCATCGGTCTTATGACATGGTATAAAATGAGCCATTTTGGAAAATCTATCAACAACCACAAAAATACTATCCCTCCCCTTCTTAGTTCTAGGCAATCCCAAAACAAAGTCTATAGAAATATCAAGCCAAGGGAAAGTAGGGGTAGGCAAAGGCATATACAAACCATGGTTGTTCAGACGTGACTTAGCTTTCTGACAAGTAGTGCAGCGGGCAACAAGGCGCTCAACATCACGGCGCATCCGGGGCCAAAAGAAGTGGGCGGTCAGCACCTCATGTGTCTTGTAGACACCAAAGTGTCCCATGAGACCGCCTCCGTGTGCTTCCTGTAACAACAAAAGACGAACCGAGCTTGCTGGAACACACAGCTTGTTAGCGCGAAACAGGAACCCATCCTGCATGTGGAATTTGCCCCATGGTTTGCCATTCATACAATGAGCTAAGATATCTTTAAAATCAGCATCATCGACATATTGATCTTTCACAGTTTGCAAGCCAAAGATTTTAAAATCTAACTGGGACAGCATAGTATATCGACGAGACAAAGCATCAGCAATGACATTTTCCTTTCCATTCTTGTGTTTAATAATGTAAGGAAAAGACTCAATGAATTCTACCCAAGTAGCATGACGACGGTTCAGATTTGTTTGGGTACGAATATGTTTCAAAGCCTCATGATCAGAATGGATTATAAACTCGCGAGGCCATAGATAGTGCTGCCATGTTTGCAAAGTACGAACTAAAGCATAAAGCTCCTTATCATAAGTAGAATATCTCAGGCTGGCCCCGCTTAATTTCTCACTAAAATAAGCAACCGGTTTTCCTTCTTGTAACAAAACAGCACCTATTCCAATACCGCTAGCGTCACATTCAAGCTCGAACACTTTATTAAAATCAGGCAATTGTAAGAGAGGAGCATGTGTTAACTTATCTTTCAAGGTGGTGAACGCTACCTCCTGCGAGTCGCCCCAAGAAAATGGCGCGTCTTTCTTTGTAAGCTCGTGCAAAGGGGCTGCAATGGAGCTGAAATTAGGGACGAACCGACGGTAGAATCCTGCAAGTCCAAGGAAGCTCCGAATCTGTGTGATCGTCGTCGGTGTTGGCCATTCCCGAATGGCATCGATCTTGCTGCTGTCCACCTCAATGCCCTGTGGAGTAACGACATAGCCAAGAAACGCGACACGTTGTGTGCAAAAGATGCATTTTTCTATGTTACCAAACAAGCGAGCAGCACGCAACGCATCAAAAACAGCACGCAAATGTTCTAAATGTTCGTGCATAGACTTGCTGTAAATCAGGATATCATCAAAATAGACAACAACGAACAAACCTATGAAAGGCCTTAGAACTTCATTCATTAAGCGCATAAAGGTGCTGGGGGCATTAGTCAAACCAAACGGCATAACCAACCATTCATATAACCCAAATTTCGTTTTAAAAGCCGTTTTCCACTCATCACCCAGTTTCATTCTGATCTGGTGGTAACCACTTCGCAAATCTATCTTAGTGAAAATAATGGCACCACTAAGCTCATCAAGCATATCATCAAGGCGTGGTATAGGATATCTATAACGAATGGTGATATTATTAATAGCACGACAGTCTACACACATACGCCATGATCCATCTTTTTTTGGAACAAGTAACACAGGAACTGAGCAAGGGCTAAGAGACTCACGGATGTACCCCTTGTCAAGCAACGCCTGCACTTGGCGTTGGATCTCCTTCGTCTCATCCGGATTTGTACGGTATGGGGCGCGGTTGGGAAGCTGGGTGCCGGGGATGAGATCGATCTGATGCTCAATGCCACGGAGCGGTGGAAGACCCGGTGGTAAGTCTTTGGGAAAAACATCAGTGTACTCCTGCAAAAGGTTAGCAACCGCAGGGGGAATATCCAAAGACGGTGCATCATCAAGTGTAACGAGCATACGAGAGCATACAAGGGCATAGCAGGGCAAAGGAGCATCACGGAGATCATCAAAATCAGCACGTGTAGCAAGTAAAACAGGAGCATTCAACTCGATTTCAGATTTAGACGGCGATGGTGATGGTTCAAGTTGTTTAGCATGTCTAGCAGCTCGAGCAATATCATCTTTAACAATTTGTTCCGGTGTCATTGGATGTATAATTATTTTCTTACCCTTAAACATGAAAGAATAATGATTCGAACGACCATGATGCAAGCTATCAGTATCGTATTGCCAAGGTCTACCAAGTAACAAAGAGCATGCTTCCATGGGAACAACATCACAATCGACAAAATCAGAATAAGCACCCATTGAGAAAGAGACACGCACCGACCGTGTTACTTTAATCTTTCCACCATCATTAAGCCACTGAATGTGATAGGGGTTCGGATGCTTACGAGTGGGTAATGATAACTTCTCTATCAGCATGGTGCTCGCCAAGTTGTTGCAGCTGCCGCTGTCGATGATGATGCGAATCGACCGCTCCTGCACAACGCCCTTAGTGTGGAACAGAGTGTGTCGCTGATTCTTCTCGGGCGGGGCGACCTGTGTACTAAGAACACGCTGCGCAACAAGACTTTCATACCTATCGGCGTCACCCGGGTTGACATGTACCTCCGCCTGAGCTGCATGGTCAGTGGCAAGCATAGCATATTGAGTTGCCTCAGAATCACTAGCGGAAGAGTACTCACCATCGTCACGAATGAGCAAGGTACGCTTGCTGGGGCAGTCCCGAATCACGTGCCCAAATCCTTTGCAACGATGGCACTGAATATCCCGTGTACGTCCTGTGGAAGGGGCAGCGCCTGTGGCTGGTGGCGCTGCAGGTTTGGCCGTCCTCTCGCGCGGTGTAGTGCCAATGGTGGATGGCGCAGAAAGAGCAGGAGTTGAGCTGGATGTTGGGCTCCGTCCTGCAAAAGAGTTAGCATATGTCTTGGATCGGCGCCCCTGCACTTCACGTTCAGCTTTGCAAGCATATTCAAACAATGTGGTTATATCAAAATATTCCTTATAATCAAGTATATCCTGAATTTCTCGGTTTAAACCACCGCGAAAACGTGCCATAGCAGCGCCATCCTGTTCAACCAAACCACAACGAAGCATACCCTTTTGTAGTTCCTGGTAATATTCCTCAACAGATTGTTGACCTTGCTGAAAACGCTGCATTTTATTAAGCAAATCTCGGGCATAATAGGAAGGAACAAATCTGTGTCGCATAGCAGCTTTTAATTGAGTCCAAGTGGTGGGAGTGGTATTAGGATGTTTTTTTGTATATTCATGCCACCAAATTAAAGCAAAATCAGTAAATTCACAAATAGCAGCTTTAACTTGAGAAGTAGCAGGAATATCATGGCATGAAAATTTCTGTTCGACCTCTAATTCCCAATCAAGGTATGCAGCAGGATCATATTTGCCATTAAAAGATGGAATTTTAAATTTAATCTTAGCAAAAGAGTCATTAGGTGGTCGACGTACCACACGGCGGGCACGCCCGCGGCGAGCTCCATCGTCCTGCTCCGTGTCGCCACCGTAGTCTTGCTGTTGCAACTCCGTGATCGTCGTGGTCAACGTATCGAGTCGTGCCACTATGTCGTTGAGCGTGGTTGCAGTGGCCGTCTGAGCGAGGTCTAGCTGGTCGAACCGCTCGTTCGACGAAGTGACTGTAGAATCAAGCCGTTCATGTATCGTCTTTATGTCCGCGGCGAGGCCATCAACCTGTTGCCGCACGTCCGGAAGCCGTGCATCCGTCTTGTCGTCGTCGCCTGCCATAGTTAGCACAAACACAAAGCAAAGCCTACGACAAGAAAGGTGTGGATCAGGCGCTCACAGTAGTGCTGTTATCAAATTCTTATCCGTTCTTACCAAGCAAACAGGGGTGAGCTGCAACCAGCAGGTAGAACCGGCGAAAAATTGGAAGAGCGATTGCCTGGTGAAACAAAGTCTGCTCGTCGTAGAACTATGTGGAGTTCTGGGTAGGCTGCACTCAATTCAAGGGTTAGCACAATCAAACAATAATGCAAAGTTGAATTATAGTGCCAAACACGTAATCAAAGCTGCTGGAAACAAGGTGCAAAAGTGGAGGAAAAAGATGGAGATGGACGACAAGGGTAGAAAGGAGAACAAGTATTAGGGGTACCACACAGTTCCTGAAATGCAAATCGAAAGGCTTCCTGATTCGCCGCTCAGTTTTGTTTTTTTTTTTTTGCACTTTTTTTTTCACTTTTTTTTTGGCACTTTTTTTTTCACTGATATTTTTCCCAGAACAAGGATCACAAAGGTAGAACCACAAGAAATTTCACCTTTAACAGAGGTCAGTTGTGGTCTACAGAAAAACAGCACGTTCTCTGAAAAGCGTGCAAAACCCTTGATCAATTTTTTTCTTTATTTTCCTGAATTTTTTTGGCAATTTTGGACGGCGCAAACAGGCCGAAGGCAGTTTGGGTAGGCTTAGAATCGAGTCACCAAGCTACCATATTTTTTTCGGATTTTTCGGACGAACGAGCGAAAAGTTATGCCTGTTTTGGTGAAGGTACCGCAGGTTATGGTTTTCCAAAGGCACAACCCGGGATGTAGAAATCGGATATGGATGGAGGAGGGTCGATGGTGGGCGCAAAACTTAGGGTTTGGCGAGAGAAAACCCTAACACAAAGCGACAGTGAGGAACCCTAATATGACGAGACCACACAAGGCGGGGGAAAAAAAACAGATGAAGAGGGTGATGCGGAGAAAGGTGAGTGGCGCGGCTCGTGGTGGATTGGCGAGCAGCAAGGGTTGATGCGCAAGGAAAAAGGGATGTGGCGGCACGCTAGGGTTTGGGAAAAAAATGGCGATAGAACACAAAGTAACCAGCAACAATTCAACGCACAGGCACACAAATTCAACAATGCAAATTATTGAAAGACAGTGCAAGGCTCAAAAGGGTTCTGGGACAAGGATCTAACCTGAATATATTTTAATTTTGGTTTTGTGGACTGTAGGAATTGTAAAACACTCGATAAACTCACCGATCAACCTGGAAATCTGATACCACTTGATAGAGGCGGAGTGCCCGATCTTTCGGTGAGTGGGAATAAATTCGACTTGGTGGAAGTAGACCCTCACGATCCGACTACGACGAGCGAACCCGAAGCGCCAATGCAATCGCTGAACCAACTCCCAATGGTTACCAACCTTGCGGCCGCAAGATCAGCCTGATCACGAGGATCAATTCCTGTACGCAATCGAAGAACGAACAAGAATATGTAACGAGCAATCTTAATATCACTCGAGGTGGAGTTCTGAATCACAGAGGACAGCACGTATTTGTGCGTGTTCTGAGGTAGCTAAAGCTAGATGTAAAACAAAACTCGAGTCTGAAAATAAGAACGGAGTCTATCTAAATAGGGGACGCAGCCCCTGGCGGCCAAGGAGGGGCGGCGTGACACAAAGTACCCGCGAGTACTGTTCACGCCTAGGGTTGCGAAGGTTGGGCCTCCGGTTGGGCCAACTGCTATTCTTCTGGGCCTTCGTTCTTCAATAGCATGATGTAGTTCAATTCCCTCGCACGGGCCCGAGTAATTGGCCCAAGTGTAGGGGATGACGCCTGAGCCTGGGGTGTAGATGTGCTGGTGTTGTAGTTGATGTCCTCATCAGTGCCAATGTGCTAGGATGCTCTAGCAGTGCATCATTCTCCCTTCCACATCGGTGGTCTCATCTCTGGTGCTCCTCGTTCGTAAGCATGATGCTTTGTGGCGCTTCTGTGTGGATTTCTGTGCGCTCAATGCCAAGAAAGTGTGTGATATGTAATATGTTCCTCATCCTAGTCATGGATGAGGTTCTGGATGAACTCAATGTGGTTGCATTCTTCACCAAGCTCGACCTTCGCAACGGCTACTACCAAGTACAGATGCACCCCGACGATATTCACATAACGACGTTTCGCACCCACCATGGTCGCTTTGAGTTCCTGGTCATGCCGTTCGTCCTTACCAATGCCCCTGCCACATTCCAGGTCCTCATGAACAACATCGTCAGGCCCTTCATGCGCAAGACAATACTAGTATTTTTTGACGATATTTTGATCTATAGCCGGACCTGGTCGGAGCATCTCACCCATATGCGCACCGTGTTCACCACATTGTGCGCCCATGGCCTCGCCCTCGAGCACTCCAAATGCCTATTCGGGGAGCAACAAGTGGCATACTTGGGCCACATCATCTCCAGCAGTGGTGTCGCCATGGATCCGGCGAAGGTCGATGAGGTGCGCGCATGGCCCCAACCACGCTCTGTCTGTGCACTACGGGGCTTCCTCGGGCTCACAGGCTACTAACAGCAGTTCATCAACAACTACGACATCATCGCTGCGCCTATCACAACCTTGCTCAAGAAAGAGGCTTTCTGGTGGTCGCAGGACGCGGATGTTGCATTCTTGGCCCTCAAGACCGCCTTGGCCATGGGTTCGGCCTTGCAGCTTCCCGACTTCACCAAGGAGTTCGTGGTTGACTACGATGCATCAGTCGGAGATTGTGAACAAACTCTTAGCGAGTGCTTGAGTATTTGTGGTTTGAGAGGGAGCTATGCCCTTTGATGGGTGCTCCAATGAGGATTAAGCTGAGGATGGTGCTAAAACTTTGATACCATCAGAAAAAAAATCAGTTATCACTCGTCTACTATCTACTTCCAAACATTTCAATCAATACGATGCCCGTCATGTCTTAGCTTGTTGTTAAACCCATCTTAGTTAGATTTTCCTTGTTCTGTTATGTCATGTGGCTTATTGCTTCATTGTATTGAACCAGCGACTCATTTTTCCAACAAAACCCAACAAAGTTAGAACCACTTCGGGTGAAAACAGATAGGATCATAGGATGTATCCCATCCTATCCCATCCTATTTTCTACATGTCGGGGTAAAAATTGTCCCCGAATTCCATCGGGCTCTTTCAGGGAACAATATCGTATACAATTTCAAGAATAGAGATCGACCAAAATCACAGCTCGGAATGAACAAATCCAACGTATATTAGATGAAAATGGCAAATTAAAGCTTCACGAGGCAGCAAACAAGCCAACGCTACAACTACACAAGTTCACTGACACAACAGAGCTTAATTAATGCCGCACGCATTCACGACGATTTGCAAGAGGATGGTGACAAAAGGTAGCAGCAGCTCTCCGTGTGGATGAGGAGACATTGCGCTTCTACGGTTGTGCTCCAGCGTCTCAAACTTTGCCTCGTGTCGCCAGGCTGGCTCACTGACTCAGGGCCTCATGCACTCGTGCTTTGGTGACGATGAGATCGAAAGAGGAGACAAGGAGAGGACGGCCGCGAGACGAGGGCACGCCGCCGACGGAGGCTGAGGTGTTTGGATTGTATATGATGGGCTGCTGTTGGGCTGCCTTATTTCTATGGGCCAAGTTTAAGAGTCGCCCCACGGGGGAAAGGAAACTCTTCCCGCCCCCGCCCACCCGCCCGCCCGGCCGCCCCGTCCCCATCACCCGGGCCGCGGGTAACTGAGAGGGAGAGGTGGGAGACTATTTATACCGGAGGGAGGGAGGGAGGGAAGGAACGCGCCCGGCGACGGCGACGAGATGGCGTCGTTTTGCGCCCAGCGCGATGGCGGCGCGGAGTACCCCTGCGTGAAGCGGCTCCGGCTCCGGCGGCTCTACTCGTTCCTCGATCTCCAGGGCTTCTATGCCACCGCCAACGCGTACGACCGAAGCTCAGCTCCCCCCTTCTTGTTCTTCTCGCCTAGCTAGCTAGCTACCTAAGTATCTATCTGATTCTTCCTCCCGCTCTTCTTCTTCTTCGATCTGCAGGATGCTGGGCGAGTCGGACGCCGTCTTCTCCCCGACGCGCCTCCAGGGTTTGGTGGCGCGAGGCCAGTGGCAGGACGCCCGCAGCTACCTCTCCCGCTTCTTGCCGCTGGACCGCAAGCGCCCGACCAGCGTCGAGGCCTTGGTGCTCCACGTGTTGCTCCAGCAGCACAAATCCCTGGCCGAGCTCGTCGCCGCCACCGGCCGCGGCGAGAAGACGACGGGCCCTCGGGCGTGGAACTACCTCAACCACGACAGGAAGACATACCTCCCCGGCGCCATCCGGATCCGCTCCATCAAGCTCAACATATTCAGGGACTCCATTGACTGGGACCATGTGCGCTCCGTGGCGGCGGACCATGTCCTGAGCTTGGCGTATCGGGTCCCGGAGCTCAGGGACAAGATCGCAGAATTGCCTGACGACGCAACTATGGATCCGCACGAAGCTCTTCCCATTGCCCAGTACGGGTATGCGTGTCCACGCCCAAATGCTCCATCGTGCTCCTTGATTAGTTGTTGGCCTCTCGATTGATCGCTATTTCATTCGATTTGATTATTATAATCTTTAATTATTTCCAGTTTGCGCCGGAGGTATCACCCGAAGCAAAAAAGCAACCCGGACAGATGCCCCTGCTCTTGTCAAGCACTATCGTAGGACATTGCGGAGGTGCTCCATCAAGCTTTTCGGGTCTTTTGATCCCCCCTTTTTGGCGCGTGCATTTTTGTAACGTGTCTTCCTCCCTCTCTCTCTCGTGCAGGCTGCGCGATTCTTCATATCCCTCTCAGGAATCATATGATGGTAAAACACCATTGTTCTTTTATAAACGCTTTGCCTTTAGGCAATGGTTGTGGCTACCAACATTTGCACATGAGCCCTATATGTATGTCTTCTGTTGCAGAAAGAAGAACCTTGTCCAAGGCACTGCATTGGGTTGCCGATATTATCGGTAAACAACAAGCTTGTCTTTTCTCTAAACATCAGGCTTATATCTGTTTGCCAATGCTTGATTTTCTCGTTGATTATTAGTGACTGCTGGTAGCTCACATATGGATGCTATTTGTAATCTTATCCCAAGTTACACAATAGCCTGTCATTGTTAAAAACTGATGGTGTGGCATGCACCTTCTCCTAAGTGTTCGAGAAAAAAAAAATGCATCACTCTTGACTAGTCCGTTTGAAACTGGATTATGTTCATTTGTATAGCCAGATATTTTGTCAGTTTTATTGGCTGATGTTCAACTTGTGTGACCTTTAGATGATTGTTTGAAAGCTGCTAAACGCACGATGTATCCACTTGAGATGTATTCACGTGAGACTGAGACAAGCGGAACCAAAGGTAAGCTCACACCTTCACATCCACCAAATAAAGCAACCTTGGAAAATTTCTAATTCTGTAAACTTGAATATCTATATTTTGCATGGGATTTGTTATTTGTTGAATACTTTTTTTCAGAAGCATTCTCCATATAAAAATTAAGTCAATCTGCTCCCAGTCACTCTTTCGATTTCAACTTTAGTCCTGATTTCACATTGTTTTTCCTTTTGGAGAAGTTAGCCACTATGTTTGAAAAATACGGGGCAAATTAGTAATACGAATATTTGATCCAATTGCTGACATACAAAGTTTTGAGGTTTCAGACTTTTTTTTGCTATATAAATTCCTGAAACTAAATCTTGCCCATTTATTCCCAGAACCTATTTGAGTGTTTTTGTTTATGTATGGTGTCAACATCCCTTTTTATTGTTTAACTGGTTTAGGTGCTACTGTTCCTCCGGTGTTGCTGCTTATGCCTAGTGCCTTGACAAGCCCTGCCATAAACACTGGAACGCCATCAGCTGCAAGTGCAGGTAATTGACAACACGCATGCTGTTGAGAACTTCGATTTCAACTTTAGTCCTGGTTTCACTTTCACATTGTTTTTCCTTTTGGAGAAGTTAGCCCCCTATGCTTTGAAAAATACGTAGCAAATTAATAATATGAATATTTGATCCAATTGCTGACATACAATGTTTTGAGGTTTCAGACTTTTTTTGCTATATAAATGCCTGGAACTAAATCTTGCCCATTTGTTCTCAGAACTATTTGAGTGTTTGTGTTTATATATGGTGTCTGTAACGGCCCTTTTTACTGTTTAACTCGCTGTAGGTGCTACTGTTTCTCCGGTGTTGCTGCTTATGCATAGTGGCTTGACAAACCCTGCCATAAACACTGGAGTGCCATCAGCTGCAAGTGCAGGTAATTGACAACACGCATGCTGAGAATGTAACGATGTACTGCCCTTTTTAACTGTAACTCACTGCAGGTGCTACTGTTCCTCCAGCCTCGCAGACTAGGATGCCATCAGATGCAAATGCAGGTAAACTGACAAATCTTGTGATGGGGCTGCGTTCTCTTGCACAGATAAGCTGCGGAGATAAAATGCAGCACAATACGTAGAGGGTTTCAGATGATGGTGTTTTCAAATGGATGGTGCTGGGCTACTCGATTTTCAATACAGCACTGTGTTGCATTCCAAAAGAGCAGTCCCTGAGCACAGCTGGTGCTTCACTCTTGCAGATGTTCTAATTTCCTGAACATGCTTTGCAGATGCTACGATTCCTCTGGTGTCGCAGGCTATGTTTAGTAGCTTGATAGTCCCTTCTGTAAACACTAAGATGCTATCAGGTGCAAATGCAAGTAAATTGACAAATCATGTGCTGATAAGATCTGGTGCTTCAATCTTGCAGATAGTCTAATTTCCTAAACATGTTTTGCAGGTGCTACTGTTCCTTTTGTGTCACAGACTGTGTTTAGTGGCGGCTCGTCATCCCCTGCTGTAAACACCAGGATGCCATCAGTTGCAGATGCAGGTAAATTGATTCTACCGCTTCATCCCTATGCATCATGTGTTAAACTTTTCTTCTTCTGTGATTATCTTATTATCTTCAAAGCTCTATGTTACAGGACCACAGGTGCTACTGCAGCCCCAGTCTCACATGCCCTCTAAATCCTGCATTCCATCAGTGGCAAGTGCAGGTAAATTTTCAAATCGTGTTCTGAAAACACCTGCTTGAGGCATGTACTTAAATATGTTCATTTTTATAGCCAAATATTTTTGTTAGTTTTATTTGCTGATGTTCAACTTGTATGACCTTTAGATGCTTATTTAAAAGTTGTTAAACACTCCGATTTATCCACTTCAGACAAGCAGAGCACCTTTTCATCCATCAAATAAAGCAACCTTAGAAAATTTGTACTCTTCCGATTTCTATATGTTAAACACTCGATTTATCCATTTCAGATAAGCGGAGCACCTTTTCATCCCCCAAATAAAGCAACCTTAGAAAATTTGTACTTTTCCGATTTCTACTTTAGTCCTGGTTTCACATTGTTTTTCCTTTTGGAGATGTTAGCCCCCTATGCTTTGAAACATACGGAGCAAACTAGATTTGATCCAATTGCTGAAATGCAAAGCTTTGATGTTTCAGACTTTTTTTTTGTACAAATGCCTGAAACTTAAATCTTTCCCATTTGTTCTCACAACTATTTTAGTATTTTTGTTTGTACATAGTATTATAGTGTCTATAACAGCCCTTTTAACTGTTTAACATTTTGCAGGTGCTACTGGTCATCCGGTGTTGCAGACTATGCTTAGTGGCTTGACAAGCCCTGCCATAAACACTGGAGTGCCATCAGCTGCAAATGCAGGTAACAGACAACACGCATGCTGAGAACATATGTTGCTCCAATCTTGTTGTTCCTCAGTAGCTTATATTGACAGCCTAGTGCCATTGTAGCATCATGGTGGTGCCTGATAGCTTAACAATGCACTCCGCACTTTCAACATCTGACCTTTGGCTTTGACCAGTACACCTAGCTACCTATTTACAGATTTGATTACCAGAACCCACTACAGGTGCCGCTTTTGCTGCGTCCTATAAAACTATGAACTTGGTAATCATACTGAAAGGTCCAGTAAATTATTCACCTCAACTGACTCAGACAAAGCTCTATCTGCAAAATCCTTTCCTAAAACTTTACTTTTCGTCCTATAAAACTATGAACTTGGTTAATCATACTGAAAGGTCCAGTAAATTATTCACCTCAACTGACTCAGACAAAGCTCTATCTGCAAAATCCTTCCCTAAAACTTTACTTGAAGAGTGCAATGTGTAATATTTAAGGAAGCAATCTGTTCTATGTATTCATTTTTTGTATATAATTGTTATTTAAACTATCATTATTAGCTATAAAAAGGCAAGGGATATTTTTCTAAATAACTTACTATAATACTATGACAGTTCATTTATCTCCTAGAAGTTGAGAAATGTTCAGCATGTCTTACCTTTAGATGAATGCTTAAGCTGGTAGATGCCCAGAGTTTCATCAGGTGCATCCACTTCAGACAAGTGGATCCAAAAGTCAGTTCACACTTTTCATCCACCTAGTAAAGCTACATCAGAAGATTTTCATCCTGTAAACCTAAATATCTATATTCTACATGGCATGTGTTTTTGTTGAATCCTTTTGAGAAGCATTCTTATAATATCAAAATTAAGCCGATCATCTTCCAATCACTCTTCCATTTCAACCTTAGTCCTGGCTTCACATTGTTCCTTCCTTTAGAGATGTTAGCCCCCAAGTTTTGTGGAAAAAATAGAGCAAACTAGTAATAGTAATATTTGATCTATTATTGAAATATATAGTTTTGTGTTTCAGGTTGTTTTTGTCAAATGCCTGAAATTTAATCTTGCCATAGGCATAATTTTAACATAATAATATTAGTTTTTAAGCAACTGTTAAGTACCTTGCTATATATACTGACATTTTTAACTGTAACTCATTGCAGGTGCTACTGCAGATTCATTCTCGCAGAAAATGGTTTACAGGTCCGAATGCCCTGTTGTAAACCCTTGGGTGCCATCAATGGCAAGTGCAGGTAAATTAATAATTCTAAGAACACTTGCTGCAGCTGTAGGTTGCTAAATTTCTCATGGTTTTGTGTGCTGATTGCTGGAACTCACTACAGGTGCCTCTGCTACTACTGCTCCTGTCCCACCAATGATGATCATTAGGCCTGATGATGAAGCAACTGCAGGTGCCTCTGCTACTACTGCTCCTGTGTCCTGTCCCATCAATGATATGATCCTTAGACTGGGCTCACCAGTTGCCTAAAAGGTAAAAGGGGGCGCCCAAAACTCTGTGCGGCACTGTAGACAGAGAGAGAGGTAGTTGGAATAGTGGATGGGCGGGGTTGGATAGGCGCTCTGGTGAACCTAGTCTTATGCTGGATGATGAAGCAAGTTTGGTGAGATTCGTAAATTTGAGTTTATGTTAATTCATTTTTAGCATGAGGCATGCACTTAAATATAAATGCAAATGGCAGATTACGATTGAGTAACTAATCTGATGGTAGGAATATAACTACAGATGTAGGCAATTGAACTGGAGCTAAGGATGTTGAAGGTGTGGATATCCAGGGCCAAGCTGAGCAAAAAGATTAACTCACTCCACAAGTTCTGTACTATTGCATGTGTTCAGTCCTAGCCGTAGAGCCACTAGCACGATGTGTTATGTTGTGGCCTCCGCGTAACTCCAAATCGATCCTAGCTTCTTCTTTATGTTATGTCATCATTCATGTAACTCGTTTCTTGAATGCAAATGGTTACACTTATGCTACTACGCTACTGTATGACGTTAGTATGTTTGGAACTATGTATCATTGTTAGCAGTAAACCAGACCATAGACCTATGGTCGTTTAAATGATTATGATGGCCTAAATGCTTATGATATATATCACCTGGCTGTTTCTCCGTGCTCTACTGCTCTTACAAAGCTGTAACAATCTGAACCTTCATTTGAAGGTGACAGGTCCTGCTGATAGCAAGGGTGCAGTGCAGGTGCAAGTAGGGCCGTGCATAGTGTTTGGTAGGATGTTTAGGGCTTAAGATCATCGTGGCATTTGATGGGGCAATGGGTTATATACTTATATATGCATGGTGATTCGCAGAATTGGTGCATGTGATGAACCCATCCCCACGTCGTCCTGAAAAAGCGTCGTTGCCTCCTTGCTGCGGATCCAACGCCTGGGCATTAACAAGAGGAACCAAGGCGATGGAAATACAAATGTGCAATGCAGACGAGCTTACAAGGGTGCCCCGTATACACCGCTTGCACAATCCTCATACGTAATGGCACAATTTATGGGAAATGGAACAAGCCTTGAAAACTGACAGTGTGGCTAGTTGCAGCGCTACTAAACTTTGTTGCGTTGAGGGTGACGAGACAAACGTAGGCCTGCGTCATGGTCTACGACATGGATGTTGGCATCTCGTATGTAATGACGGCATGCAACAAAAGTTAATTTAGTTAACGCTTCTGTGTTTTCTTTGTACAGCATAATATATTTGACCCCTGGAGCAAAGTGCCAAACAGACAGAGACCCGAGATCGGGCATCCCACCGGGTCAGCCGGACGACCCGAAATGGACCGGACCGGACCGAGTTGCTTCGATCAGCTAAAACAATCACACAACTTCCTACTTTGACATCCCACTTCAATGATCTTGGATTTTATGAAAGTTTTTTGTGGGCTTTCACAAGTCTGTCTAGCTGTCTCGACTAGGTAAAGTATCATGACAAGTGTTTCTTCCATGTTAGCACTTGGGTACATCAACCCTTTGTGCACATTATGGACACTGGACAACCAATCAAGATTGAGAGCTAGGGTTTATTGACAGCTGGATTTTCTGTTACTGTAGTTTATTTGATGGTATTTTCAAGATTTTCGTGACATGGCTAGCCATATCATCTCACACCCAGTTTCCCTTTCTTTCTTTTTTGTCGGATACTGAGCGAGCTTCCCATTTCAATTATGCATACACCAGCTAGGCTGATGCAGTGTTTATGTTTGGGAACATTTCACATGCCACTACTGGATTGTTGCAAAGAACAAACTCCTGTGAAGATAGAATAAAATGAGGAGATCTAGAGTCTAGAGAACCGAGTTCTGATGAACCCACATTAAGCTAGAAGGTGCTCACCGCGACACTGACAATGACGCATGTACAAGGCATGAACTAACTCAGGCAGGAATTAGTAGCAGTTTAGCATGGTGGCCTTGTTTACAGATGAGTGACTACCATAGAGGCCCAAAAGACAGCATGATGAGCAGAGGAAGGGCGAGCTGTAGCGCCCTGACCTCGAGTTGCAGTGCGCCTATCCCCACGTTGTCGTCCTGCAAAAGCGTCGTCGACAATGGAGGGGGGAAAAGTCAGAGCAAGAGGTGCAGGAAAGCAAATGGGCTCTTGTGCAGACGCAAAGCAATGGGAAAGCAAAGCTTGCAAAGACGGGAGAAAAAAAGCTCGACGAGAAGGTAGGTAGGTAATCAGAAGCCGTATGCCTCCAAGATTTGAGTGATGACGCCCAAGAAAACCGAGGAGATCAATGGTGAGCCGTGAGCAGTCGGCAGCTGGCTGGTTACCGCGTACCCGGAGTCGGTGGCCCGGGGTGGGCATGGGCATGACGGTGGCGGAGTCCGTGACGCCGGCGGGGAGCGGCACCGCGGGGCTGCTGCTGATGAAGTCGGCGCTGGCGGCCCCAGCCCCGGCGCCGTGGCGGGTGGCCGACGAGGCCGCGCCCGGGCTCCGCCGCTCGGACGGCAGCCTCGGCGTCGTGCCGTCCTGGTTGTCGCCGTCCGAGCCCGGCACTGGCACCGGCGCGGGGCCGAGCCCGAGCGGCGCCGGGCGCGGCGAGTAGTCCGCCGGGACGACGACGGTCGTCATGGGCACCTTCTCCTCGCCGCGCACGCCGAAGGAGAAGAACCCGGCGGCGTGCGACGGCCGCGGCTGCGCGAGGAGGGAGGAGCAGAGCGCCAGCGCGAGGAGGAGCACGCGCGGGCGCGGGCGCGGCCAGGCTCCCATTGCTTGCTAGCTCCTCCGCCTGTGGCTCGGCTGATCGGCTGGCTCTCTCGCTGCGTCCTCTCCACCGGCAATGCAGAGATGCAATGCCGCGCCGCGCACTACGCCCTACGCAGGGCGTGCTCTGACGGCTGACGCTATTTGCAGTGTGGTCTGGGGGTGGTGGCCGTTTGAGGAGGATGGCCGCGCGCGGCTCCGAGTGGGGCTTTGCCGGTGCTGCAGGCTGCAGCCGTGGTCAGGTCAGGTCACTGGTGGCAGCCCGCGGTCGCTGCACCTGCAGGGGGCCAGTGTGCACTCGGCGTGAAAGGCCAAGGAAAAGAGCAAAGTCCAATGGCTGGCCGCAGTGCGAAGCCAAAGGCTGCGACAAAGCGGGCACCTTTGGCCACTTTCTCGGGCCTGGCGCGCTCGACGCCATGGCATCACCAGAAGGCTATGCTACTCCGTTAACAGCTGATTACTCGCCACTAATCGCCTTGTCAACTGAAAGTGTAATCTTTTGCGACTTTGGTGTGCGGCACCGGAGCGACCAGCGACGAGACTCGAGAGAGTGGCGCGAGTTCGCGGGACTCGGGGTGCCTGGCCCCCTTTTGGGGCCCATAATTGTTGCATCAATGGGCGGCACGGCCACCGGGGCAAGGCTGACACAAGGGGTGGTCAAATTTCATTCGCCCCCGTTTTTCATCCTTTTTGACGTGGCACCTAAAAACCACAAACGTGAGACCGTCAACTGAGGTTAGTCTTGATGAGCAATGTCGTACATATGATTTTTTTTCTCCCTGATGTTATAAAACATTAAATAAAGGAGAAAGAAACTATATCTTGATTGAGCAAAATATTGCTTTGGCATAAAATTTTAAGTTGTAGCGTAGAATCTAATGTCCTGGGTCCACCTTTGTAGATGCAAACATCACATCCATTAATTATTTCAATTATATAAAATATGATACTATGCATTTTAGAGAGTTCTTCGCAATGGTATCATACTTTTTGTCCCATGTACCACTCCTGAATACTACTGGAACATAATACTTTACATTGGGAATAGCGTGACAAATGGCCTAAGGCTATTCCCATTTTCCACTCGGTAGTATCGTACTCATAAAATGAGATCGCACGTAGGGTTTTTTAGTTGATGTGCCGCAACATTTAATATGAGAGACAAGAAATATGTAACTTGAAGAATATATTATTTTGGTACAATATTTTAGACCATGACACAAACTAGGCCAATTTTCATGGACACAAATATGGAACTAATTAATTATTTTGAGAATTATTGATGCATGATTCTGTGCACTGTGGTGGATGTTTCTTTCTAACAGTATCATACCTTTTTATTTTACGTGTCATTCTTGAGTACGATACTTTGCATTGAGAATAGCCTACGGCCCTGTTTGGAGTTTCTATGCAATACCATGGTATTAAACAATAATATAGTATTTGCTTAAAAAAGTGTTTGGTACCTCCTCCAAAATCACAGTTTTGAAAACCACGGTTTAGCCAAAACTATAGTATTTTTGAAGTATTGGATACTTGGATCTCCACCAAAGTTTTCAGTCCACAGCTCATGTGATGGCATGTCTTCGCTGGTTTTCTCTCGCCCCGACGTCCAGCTTTGTCTCCCCTGCGGCTTCCCTCCTCGCTAGAGATGGAGGCAAGCCTCTCGCGCCGCCCGTCACCGTGTCCTCTTCCCGCGCCGCCCGTCACCGCATCCTCCTCCTGCGCCACCACCAGTCGCTGCGGCCTCCACGCCGTCCTCCTGCACCGACGTGGCGTTCTCCCACACCGACTGCCGCGCGCGGCCACGACCTCCCTCGTCTCTCTCCCGGTCCACTCCCGTCCCCTGCCCTCTAGCGCCGACGAGCCAGCCCCGGCCTCACCTACTGCTCCTCCCGCGCCGGCCCAGCTTCCGCCTCCTCAATTCGATTCTCCTAGCTCTGGGGCTTGCCATCGTATTCCCAGTGGGAAAGCACCTCCAGGGAGATGTACGCTGGCGTGCCGACTGTCGACTTGGGCTTCGAGTGCGGCAGCAGGTATGACTGTTCAAGCTTCTCGATTCGATTGGATCCAAGCTTCCCCGCCGGCGGCTCGATCTGTACTCACCCAAGCCGTCGCCGTATACTGTTGCATGATAGTATTATAGTTGCTGTGATGTTGATTTGGGCTGTATTTCTTGGCTGATAGTAGTAAGAATACTATGGAATCAAACGGTTGGTGGTTTCAAAAGATACTACAGTTTTAATGGAGTATTTGAAAACTATGGTATTTCTGTCATGGTTGAAAATACTACAGTATTCTAAAACCATAGTATTGAAAAACTATACTACCAAACAGGCCCGTGCACTCGTCATAAGCTAGAGAGGAAAGTTTTCCATTCATGTCCATGTCTCGTGGACACTCTAGACATACGTTCTCAATAAACAATGTCTATCCATAGCTCATGTAATTGTTATTCACTCAATCATATCTTTCATCTCCTCCAATCATAATGGTTCTTCACCTACTCCCTTCCCTACAAATAGTGAATTTCTAGTTTGTCTTAAATTGAACTAACTTAAGTTTGATCAAATTTATCTATGAAAATATATTTTCATGAAGATCTAATGATGCTTATTTGATATCATATATATTAATACTTTTTTTGAATAAAGTTGATCAAATAAAAATATGTGACTTAGCACTAGAGTTGTCTGGAGCCTCTGCACCTCCTCACTTAAGAAATGAAGTACTACCTCAGATTGTTTTTTGTTTGACGCTGTCCAAGTCAAATTTGAGTTGCATGGCGTCAAACAAATAAAATCGGACGGAGTACAAAATAATATTGAAGAGCAAAATATTAGGTGCACCATATCAAAACAATTCCTAAGGTCCACTTAAACCACAATAAAATACATACTTCTTCATAAATAAGAAAATCAGCAACTAAAAAAACTAAAAATACACTATGGAAGTGCTATAAGGATAAAAAAAAGCAGAAGAAAAACACCCCTGAACTCAAAAACCAGATAACAGACATCCCCCAACTCTCAATACCGTTCAAATTACCCCCCTGACACTGTTCAAAGTGGTTTAGATGGTGGTTTTGGCTGATGTGACATGTGGGGCCCACATGGAAGTATTTTTTTTTCTTTTTTCTCTCCCTCACTCCCCACGCCGACATCGGCAGCCCCGCCCGCGCGGCCGCGCCGGAGATCCTCCTCCCGTGGCTGCGCCCCGCACCGCCGGACACGCCTCCCACAGCCGCCAACCGCGCTCCGCGCCGGCGGTTCCACACCCGGCCGCCGCCGCTGCTCTGCTCCGCGACGCGTGTTCTACTGCCCTGCTCTGTCATCGCCCCTGCTGCTGCTCTCCTTCGCTGCTGCTCCGCCTCCACTCGAAGCCGCCGGTGCAGGCGGCGCCCATGAAGAAGGAGGACAGGGCAGGACGAAGAGAGGGCGGCGCCGAGGCGAGGAAGGACGAGGCAGTGAGGGACGCTGCAGCGGAGAAGTAGGCATGGGGGAGTGGGATATAGACGACGGCCCGCACCTAGAACCGCCTCGACCCGCGTCGCTGCCACGGCCGCCTCTTCCTCGTTGTCCTCATGGGCCTGCCGGCCTCGCCGTCGCGTCGGGCATCGCGCGCGGGGCGCGACCGCGGGAAAAGGAGCCGCTGGCGCGGAGCGCGGCCATGGCAGGAGAAGCCACCGGCGCGGAGCTCAGCCGTGGGAGGCACGTCCGGCGGCATGGGGCGCAGCCACAGGAGGAGAGCCTCCGGCGCGGGCAGGGCCGACGGTGGCGTGGGGAATAGGGAGGGAGGGAGAGGAAATAGAGATGAAAAAGAAAAAAATGCTTCCACGTGGGCCCCACATGCCACATCAGCCAAAACCACCATCAAAACCACTTTGAATAGTGTCGGGGGGTAACTTGACCGGTATTGAGAGTTGGGGGATGTATGTTGTCTGGTTTTTGAGTTCAGAGGTGTTTTTAGACTCCGAGACAAGATGGGGGGGAGGGAGGTAAAATGGACTTCACTCAATAGGA
The DNA here is from genome assembly GCA_022530915.1 of Paspalum notatum. Lineage (NCBI taxonomy): Eukaryota > Viridiplantae > Streptophyta > Magnoliopsida > Poales > Poaceae > Paspalum > Paspalum notatum. The sequence goes on from CM039689.1 coordinate 31,962,426, forward strand.
AATAGAACAAACAAACAATTAAAAGAGACAGTTCAAAAAAACAATTAAAAGAGTAAAAGGGCCCAATTAATTCGTGGCCCTTTGTCACGAGGGCGACGGCGGAAACCAATCGGCCCGTGGGCCGGGTTAACAACGAACCACCCCAAAAAGGGAAAACAAAATGACGCAGCAGATGGCCAACAATCGCATGATTGATCCGTCGATGATGGCCCAATCAAAAAAAAAAAAAAAATCCGTCGATGATGGCCCTTCGAAAAGAATCCTCTCGCGTGTTTGTTTATGCCAAGCGAGCACTGACGAAAGGTCGTTTTATTCTCGTGTCGCTTCCTCACTTGTTTACGTCCACTTGCCGCCATGCACCCACCAAGATCTGGCACGCACGCACATTTGCGCAAAGCAGCGTGCCACACACACACCCCCCTGCCGCGAGCACAACTCGCCTGCCTGCCTGTTCCACAGACCACCGGCCGTGGAGGGCGATGGCTGGTGACGGCGACGCGGCGGCGGGCGTGGTGGACGCGGAGGTCGTCATAGTCGGCGGCGGCATCGCGGGGCTGGCCACGGCGCTGGCGCTCCGGCGGGCGGGCGCGGCGCGCGGCGGCGGCGTGCTGGTGCTGGAGCGGCACGCGGAGCCGCGCGCCACGGGCGCCGCGCTCACCATCTTCCCCAACGGCTGGATGGCGCTCCGCGCGCTCGGCGTCGCGCGCAAGCTCACCTCCCGCTACGGCTCCTACGAGACGTACGTGCCGTGTGCGCCGCCGCGCCGGACAGGCCAGCTAAAATTCAACTAATTTCTAGCTCGACTACTCGATCGATCGCCATGGCTGCTCGATCGGCTAGCTGATCTGCTCAAGTGCTGAATCTCGTTGCTGTGCGTCGCAGGTCCAAGGTGACCAATCTCGAGACCGGGGCGACGCAGGTGTTCCGCTTCGCCGGGAACAAGGACAAGTGAGTTGGTTGGTTCATCGTCCATCGATCTATATATTCTCTACCAATTCTTCATTTCTTGGCCAAGGACAAGAACAGAAGCTTCCACTGATCTCCTGATTGTTTCGTTTGGCTGAACTGAATGTTTCTTTTTAAAAATAAAAAAAAAGGTGTGAGGACGTCAGGCTGAGGGTGGTGGACAGGAAGGCGCTCCTGGAGGCGCTAGCAGAGGAGCTGCCGCCGGGCACCGTGCGCTTCTCGTCCAAGCTCGTCGCCATCGACACCGAGCGTGCCGCCGCCGCCGGCGACTCGCCGGACGAGACCGTCGTCCTGCGGTTGGACGACGGCACGGTGATCCGAGCCAAGGTAGGTACACCGTACACCTACTAGCACTAGCAACAACTTGACGCTGTGCCTAGTGATCTCGTAAACGTGATGATCATCAATCAGGTGCTGATCGGGTGCGACGGCGTGCACTCGGTGGTGGCACGGTGGCTGGGGCTGTCGGAGCCGGCGAGCTCGGGCCGGTCGGCCGTCCGAGGGCTCTCGGTTTTCCCCGGCGGGCACCACATGAAGCGGGAGCTCCGGCAGTTCCTCTCGGAGGGTCTCAGGGCCGGCATGGTGCCCATCAGCGACACCGATGTCTACTGGTTCCTCGTCAACAACACCGTCGCCGCAGGCAAGTGATCGAGATGTCTGCATGCCCACACTCAAGTCCACAATGGTTCAGCTCACACATGCTCACATGCTGCTGCATTATGGAGTACTGTATTTTCAGAGAAAGAAGCCGCCGGAGACCCGGTGAAGACGCTGCGGGAGGTGACGGACAACCTGGGCCGGCACATGCCGGCGGAGTACCTGGACGTGGTGCGGCGCTCGGACCACGCCAACCTCTCGTGGGCGCCGCTGCTGTACCGGAGCCCGGCGTCGCTGCTGCTCGCGGGCGCCGCGGCGGCGCGCGGCGCCGTGACGGTGGCCGGCGACGCGTTCCACCCCATGACGCCCGACATGGCGCAGGGCGGGTGCTCGGCGCTGGAGGACGCCGTGGTGCTGGCCCGGGCGCTGGCGGGGGCGCCGGCGCCGGCCGAGGGCGTGGCCGCGTACGTGGCGCAGCGGCGGTGGCGCGCCGCCTGGCTCGTCGCCGGCGCCTACGTGTCGGGATGGGTCCAGCAGGGCGGCACCAGCGTCCGCGGCGTGCTCGGGCGGCTGGTGAGGGTGTTCCGGGACTGGGTCTTCTACCCGTTCGTGTTCCCCAGGCTCGCCGACACCATGTGGTTCGACTGCGGCGACCTCACGCCGTGCACAACGCAAGGCGAGAGCCACACCGAGTGAAAGTGAACTGAGAACCGTGCAGTGCATGTCAGCTGCAAGATCTGGCCTGTGATAGATAGCACAGGTGATGCATGCTTGTAGTCTTGTAACATTTTACAATACTTCAGGTTTCGCATGTGCCAAAAAGAAGTGTCGTCTATGGTATTGGACTGATGTAGTATGGGGATGGAGTACTTGCGAATGATGTCAGTGCAGTGACTCAGAAGGTTGCAGCTACAAGTTTCGTGTTTGGGATTCCTTTGTTGGTTTGTGGGATGAGTAACCTTCAGGTGCGTGAATTTGATTTCCCTGCTCATGATCTCATCAAAGCAACTGTCCAATGTGACAAGAAAACAATTACACAATAAGCCATACATTGAGAAGAAGATGGGCATGAGGAAGGAACAATTAGAAAACTCTGGATACATCTTGACATGACATCCTCTCATCAGTAGATTTGTGACCTAAAGCTTTACATTACTAACTGAAAAGTGACAGCGTACTCTGCTATTACTTTTACTCAACGAAACGTGACGAGCGTACGTTGCTGTGGACTGTTATTGTCATCGTTATTGACCTGTTTTGGCGTAGTGTTAATTTGTGTGCCTGAACCACCTAACTTCTGGATATTCCCTCTGGATTGCACCAAAGCAAATCACCAAGAAAACTTGTGCATAATTCTCTCTGAAAACTTGCACACAATCAAAAGCTCCAATACCATTCTAAAAAAAAAAAGCTCCAGCACCGCGTGAAAGGACAGAACTGAAGATATACGCGGTTATTCGATACACCAATGTGGAGTGCAAGAGTTGGTCATTGGAGAGTACAGCTAGAAACGGACTGGGCCTGAGGATCAGGAGAGATATGGGCCCTGATATCCAGGGGCGTCAGAGAGATGCAATGCGAGCCTAAGCAGCACAAGTTTGGACAAGCTTTTTGGGGGACAGTAGTACCGGACAAAGAAAAAGATTTTTTTTTTCAGTTATTGTGCTTGCATATAAAGCCTGGGTGAGTTGAAGTCCATCCTAAGTGAAGACAAGAGGCAGGGCTTTTGCATCTGGATAAGAGGCCAACAGTACTTCAAAAGATCAAGAAGTTGGTACAGTTCTGTACTGGGACCTGAAGAGCCAATCTTTTCATCCAAAAGTGAGATAGAAGATCGGGAAATCAAGTGTCATTGCTATTCCTCAGGTGAAGTTCAACGAACGATGTCGTAGATTTCACCGTTTTCCTTATGAGATATCTCAATGACCTGAACTTGCCTGCAATGTTCCATACCATTTGGACCTTGTACGCTGAAAATTGTGTTCTTTGCAGGAAGGGATGGAAATGCCAGGGCTCGCGCAGGGATTCTTGATCATAGCGGAAGAGTACAACAACACTCTGCGAGCGCAATCTAACGCATGCTTACTGTCAAAGAAACAGCAACCTGACGAAGAAATGGAGGCGCTTCTTGCCACTCAGGAGGATCTCATGATCATCTCTCCTCCGATGCCCCAGCACATGACGGCACGCCGAAGAAAATCTTCAGAGATTGAGCTCGCAACGGCGGGTTACTTCAACGCCAGCGCCGAGGCATCGGAGAGTGCAGGCAGCTGCTCAAGAACATCAAGAGTGTTGAAAGATGATGGCTTAACCAGCCTTGTAATCACCTTGTAACAGCATAGCCCAACGGCCACGCCCAACGGCCATGCACGTCGTGCGCCGGCGTCCCGCGTCAGCCGCGCGCCCACGTCTCGCTTCAGCCGCGCACTCACCGCTCTCGCCGCGTGCGTACAGCACGTCGCTCGCCGCTCGCCGCTCCCAGGCCATAGGCCCTTGTAACCTATATATGTTACACTTGATGATCAATACAAATCGTCGTTGATCAATCTCTTTCATGGTATCAGTGACCGGGTCTACCTCCTAATCCTCTAACCTCCCTGCCGCTCGCCATGGCCGACGGCCTCTCCAACCACTCATCCTCCTCGTCTGATGCAGAGACAATCGTCGAGCCTGATCAGCCCACCCCCGCCTCCGTCCTCCAGACGGTGAACGTCCGTACCCACGTTCCCGTCACCTTGGACATCGATGAGGCCAACTACGGCCACTGGCGCTGCTTCTTCGACGAGCTTCTCGGCAAGTTCGGTCTCACGCGCCATGTTCGTTCGCCGCCACCCCTCGACGAACGTGACGCGGAGTGGCGCATGGCTGACCACTGCATCGTCAGTTGGATCTACGCCACCATCTCCAAATCGGTGTTCGACATCGTCCACAAACCCAAGCAATCTGCCTTCTCCGTCTGGGGCAACGTCGAGGGCCTCTTCCGCGACAACGAGCTTCAGCGCGCCATCTACCTTGAAGCTGAACTCCGCACTCTCCTCCAGGGCGACATGACCATCACTCAATACTGCGCCAAGCTCAAGCACCTCGCCGATCAACTCCGTGACATCGGCCACCCCGTCTCCGAACCAAGCCAGGTGCTCAATCTCCTGCGCGGCCTCAACCCCCGCTTCCGCCACGTCAAGCCGGTCATCACCTCCAAGTTCCCGCCGCACACATTCATGAGTGCTCGCTCCTTCCTGCTGCTCGAGGAACTGGGCGCCGATCACGACGCCAAGAGCGACGCCGCGCAGGCCCTCGCCGCCGGGCACAACTCCAACACCTCCTCCACCGCTGCCAACTCCTCCTCCGCTTCTGCCGGGTCCACTGAGTCCTCCGGATCAGGCGAATCCAAGACCAAGTCCAAGAACAAGAAGCGCGGACGCGGCGGCTCCAGCACAACCACCACCAATCCTCCCGCCGGCATGCCACGGCCGCCTGCGCAACCATGGACTGCTGGCTACAACCCATGGACCGGCCTGGTCCAGGCATGGCCCATGCCGTTCCGCGCGCCTAGCGCGGGCGTCCTCGGTCCACGGCCGCCATTCGTACCACAGCAGGCCATGACAGCGGCTCAGCTGCCGGCTGCGCTGCCGAACCCCAGCGGCGCATGGGACAACTCCGCCCTCTACTCCGCGCTCCAGTCCGCCGGCGTCGCCACTGCTCCACCAGGTTCCGAGTGGTACCTCGACACCGGCACCACCACTCACATGTCGTCCTCCTCTGGTATACTCTCGGCTCCCCGTCTTCAACCTCATTCCGCGACGGTCACGGTCGGCAATGGTGCTCTCCTGCCCGTCCACCACCGTGCCTCCGCGACATTGCCCACCTCTACCACTCCACTCTTTCTTAACAATGTTTTAATTTGTCCTCCGCTTGTCAAGAATCTGCTTTCTGTTCGTCGCCTCACACGCGACAATAATGTTTCTATCGAATTTGACCCCCATGGCTTCTCTATCAAGGATCTACCAACCAAGGTGGAGATTCTCCGATGTAATAGCACCGGCGATCTCTACCCCCTCCGTCCACCACAGCACCACGGCCTCATCTCCTCCGCTGCGCCGACCGTCTCCCTGTGGCATGAACGGCTTGGGCATCCAGAAAGTCCCGCTCTCTCCCAAATTTTACAGAACTTTACATTCACTTGTAATAAAGCAGCTGATCACACTTGCGAGGCATGTCGCCTAGGCAAGCATATCCGGCTGCCCTTCTCTAATTCAAATTCCCGTAGCTATTTTCCCTTTCAACTGTTGCATTCGGATGTATGGACCTCTCCAGTTTACAGTCATTCAGGATACAAATACTATGTTGTTTTTCTTGATGATTTCACGCATTATGTTTGGACTTTCCCTCTACGACAGAAATCCGAGGTCCTACCCACCATCCGCGCTTTCTTCACCTACGTTCACACTCAATTCCGCCTGCCTATCCTGGCTGTGCAGACCGACAATGGCCGGGAATTCGATTCTCACGCCTTGCAGCTCTTCTTCTCCAACCACGGCACCCACCTTCGCCTCTCTTGCCCGTACACGTCGCAGCAGAACGGCAAGGCCGAGCATGTGCTTCGCACGATTAACAACTGCGTCCGCACTCTCTTGCTTCACTGTGTAGCTCCGCTGGCGTTCTGGGCCGAGGCACTCGTCACGGCGACCTACCTCATCAACCGGCGTCCCTGCCGCGCCACTGGTACCACCACGCCACACGAGCTTCTCCTGGGTGCTCCCCCGCGCTACGACGAGCTTCGGGTGTTTGGTTGCCGTTGCTACCCCAATACGACGGCTACCGCCTCCCACAAGCTGAGCCCGCACTCCACGCCCTGCGTCTTCATCGGCTATCCCACCGATCACCGGGGCTACCGCTGCTACGACATCAACACCGGCCGCGTCCTCACCTCTCGCCATGTGGTCTTCGACGAGCACGTGTTTCCATTTCGCGACTTGCCCAGATCCACGTCCCCGACGTCGCCTACAGTCGACGACGACGCGCCCGTGGCCACTGCTCCACACGTTGCTACAACACGCCTCGACGCTGGTCTTCCACCACATCCCAAACGTGCTCGCACAATGCGCGCCCAGCCGGCTGCACCAGCATCGCCAGCATCCCCAGCCGTGCCCAGCGCATCGCCAGCATCACCAGCCGCGCCCAGTGCATCCACTCAACCAGCCGCGCGCTCTCCACCGCAGCAATCACAGCAGCTCGCACCGCCACAACACTCCATGACCACGCGTTCCAAAGCCGGCGTTCCCTCCACTCACCATCCTAAGTACGCGGATTATGCTATGGATGTCACCGCAGCGCCTATATCCCCCGTGCCAACCTCTGTGCATCAAGCCTTGCGTGACAGGAATTGGCTCGCAGCCATGGAACATGAGTTCCGTGCACTCCAGGAGAACAAGACATGGGCTTTGGTGCCGCGCCCGTCCGGCGCACGCGTCATCACCGGCAAGTGGGTGTTCAAACACAAACTCAACGCCGACGGATCGCTGGAGCGCTACAAGGCTCGGTGGGTCGTGCGCGGGTTCAACCAACGGCCGGGGATCGACTTCAGCGAAACATTCTCCCCAGTCGTTAAACCAGCCATGATCCGCACTGTCTTGACGCTCATCGCCACGCATACTTGGCCGGCTCATCAACTTGACGTCTCCAACGCCTTTTTGCACGGCAACCTCAGCGAGCAGGTCTACTGCCAGCAGCCGACCGGCTTCGTCGATCCGCAGCGGCCTAAAGATGTTTGTCTCCTCTCCCGCTCGCTCTACGGACTTCGTCAAGCTCCACGCGTCTGGTTCGAGCACTTCACCAAGCATGTCATCTCCCTCGGCTTCATGCAGTAGCGGGCGGACACATCGCTCTTCATCCTCCACAACGGCTCGGACATCGCCTATCTGCTCCTCTATGTGGACGACATGATACTGTCCGCATCGTCGCCATCTCTTCTACAACGCATCGTCACGCAGCTGCGGCACGCCTTCGCGGTCAAGGACATGGGACCTCTGCGATACTTCCTCGGCACTGAAGTTCATCGCGACCGCCACGGCTTCTTCCTCAACCAAGCCAAATATGCCGCCGAACTGCTCGATCGCGCTGGCATGAGCAACTGCAAGATCGCCTCCACCCCGGCTGACACCAAGTCCAAGCCTTCCTCTGATGACGGCAAGCTCGTCGCGGACGCCTCCGACTACCGCAGCCTGGCAGGAGCTCTACAGTACCTCACCCTCACACGCCCGGACATTGCGTACGCCGTGCAGCAAGTGTGCCTGCACATGCATGCTCCACGGGACGTCCACATGACGATGCTCAAGCGCATACTACGGTACGTGAAAGGCACTCTACATCTTGGAATCCAACTGTGCCCTGTCACGACACCGTCCATCACCGCCTACTCTGACCCCGACTGGGCCGGCTGCCCCGACACACGGCGCTCCACATCCGGATTCTGCGTGTTCTTGGGTGATTCGCTCATCTCGTGGTCAAGCAAGCGCCAAACAACGGTGTCGCGGTCAAGCGCGGAGGCCGAATATCGAGCCATCGCCAACGCCGTCGCTGAATGTTCATGGCTGCGGAACCTCCTCGGCGAGCTGAAGATCAGCCTCCCCAAGGCCACGGTGGCGTTCTGCGACAACGTTTCTGCGGTGTACATGTCACACAACCCCGTTCATCATCGGCGTACGAAGCACATTGAGCTGGACATTCATTTTGTCCGGGAGAAGGTTGCCATCGGCCAGCTTCGCGTTCATCACGTCCCCAGCAGCCGTCAGCTCGCGAACGTCTTCACCAAGGGGCTGCCGACCTTGTTGTTCCTCGACTTCCGAGACAATCTCACCGTTGCTGCGCCCACGTCGAGATTGAGGGGGGGTGTTGAAAGATGACGGCTTAACCAGCCTTGTAATCACCTTGTAACAGCATAGCGTAGTTCCCGGGTCCAACGGCCACGCCCAACGGCCATGCACGTCGTGCGCCGGCGTCCCGCGTCAGCCGCGCGCCCACGTCTCGCTTCAGCCGCGCACTCGCCGCTCTCGCCGCGCGCGTACAGCACGTCGCTCGCCGCTCCCAGGCCATAGGCCCTTGTAACCTATATATGTTACACTTGATGATCAATACAAATCTTCGTTGATCAATCTCTTTCAAAGAGCACGCAAAGCAACTACCGATCAATGGACAGATTCCTTGCAAGCATGGCAGACGGTACGGCCAGCACTGCTAATGCCCACGAGCCTGCAGTCAGCAGAAGCAACCCTTTCTGCACCATGACGCGAAGCAACCTCAGGCAGGCCCATGACAGGTACTCCAGAATACTCCGGAGCATCAGATCATGCCACAGGAGAGTGGCGAGGAAACTTAGGATGGTGAAGGCCGTCAAGAAGCTCTGGAGGGCGTGTCTCGTCATGGTCTGTGGCGTGGCCACGGCGGCTGCCATCGGCGCGGCGGCGCACCTGCTGTTCTTCGTTTTGTTGATCGGGGCGTTCAAGAGGCTGCGCGTGGCGACAGGGGCGAAGAAGTGGTTCGGCAGGACCATGGCCATGTCCCTGCTGCGGCTGTGGGAGCTGCTCGACACCGCGGCGAAGGGCACGTACGTCCTCGGCCGGGACCTCGACACGGTGATCCACCTCGTGGCGCGGCTCTCCGACGGCATCGAGCGGGAGAACGACATGGCGAGGCGGCGGTGCTTGGAGAGGTATCCAGTGCAGGGGATGGTGAGCGAGCTGAGGAGCTGCTCGAGCTCCAGGAGGCTTGCCGAGGAGCTGGAGGAGCACGTGTGCCTGAGCCTTGCCACCATACAGAAGGCTCGACTTTTGGTGATCCAAGAGATCTCCAATCAGCCATGAATATGAACCTCGAGCCGGAGATTTATGTTTAGGAGTGATCACTATCCTTGTTCTCCCATGAGCTATTGCACAGGTTTAGAACTTAGCACAGAATCTATACTATGTGAAGATATGTTCCTAAAATTGATTCACAGTAATATAGGCTACCCTACCAATTGCACAGGCGACCCTTAAATTAAGTTGCTTAAGAAAAATAAGCAAAGAGTGTCCCCAAAAGTTATCTTATATCTTATATATCTAAATAGAAGAACCCCACTACCTATTTCTCTTAACATGCGCAAAGCCACGTCATCGTCCACATCACCGTCCACTAAAACCTCCTTTTAAACATTCCATTGATCTTCTGTGGGCTTTATGCATTCAATGTTTTTCCGTGGTATATGTGCAGGTATTATTCAAATTTATCTACTATTTCTCAATCTATGAATCATATTATATTTAACGTTATAAAATTCCAGCAGCAACGCGTTGGGTATCATCTAGTATATCTAAATAGCTACCCCCACTACCGATTTCTCTGAGCTCTGGTAAAACCACATCATCATACACTATGACTTGAGAGATGCCACATCATTAGACACTAAGTCTCTCTATTTATGTATTCCATTGATCTTCTGTGGCTATAACATTTATGCATACATGTGGTCCTTTCATGATTTAGGGCTTTATTTACTATATTTTTAACTCCGTAATATTTTTGCTGCAACGCGCGGGGTACCATCTAGTTTTTACAGTAGTGAAGACAAGAGCCTTTAATTTTAGCTTTAACCTATTAAGGCCATGTTTAGCTCATTTTCTCTATAAAAAGTCATTTAGGATTCTGTAGTAGCTTATTAGTAAGCATAAACTGTGAATGAAATAAAACTCAGCAATAAGTAGAAGCAATTTTCCACTGGATTTTCAAATAAGCTATTTGTACAACAAGCACAAATTCTGTCACACAGGGCCTAAAGATTTTATTCGAGTTTCCTCATGAAAATCTTATCTTACTATTACCATCAACTAGAGATTTCTTTTAAAGCCTTTGTATTAATCCTTTGAGAGAAAATATAAAACAGATAAATCTTAAAATTATCATAAAAATAGAAACATCAATCCATCAAATTAGTTAAACTCTAATCATCTTTGACAATAATAACAAACAAACCATTTCTATTGTTTTTTAAGGATTACCCACTTCTAACATTGTGAAAAATAGTTCAAAGTAAGCATCCAAAATCTATGTCTAAGTTATCTAACCCTTGCATTTAGGAGAAAATAACCTAGCACAACCTTCTAAATCACTATTTAAATTATATAGCATTTCTTGATGAAAAATGATCCTAAGTTTGCATCTAAATTAGTCTTTGGGCTCATTAAAATAATATAATGCACCACTGACCACTCCATATTGCTTAGCCTCACAATTACTAAAAATACCTAAAATAAGCGTCCAAATTACCGATTTGCTATCACAAACTTAAGGTGTAAATGTATGGTGTGTGTCAATATTATTTAGACCACACATATGCGTATGTATGAAGTGGTGAGTATACAATTTTCCATATGTCAACCACATTGCTCAAGCTATAAGGTTTCCACTAAACACATATCAACACACATGCAGGGTGCAATGCAAAATGAAAACTATGAATAGGGATGAAAACCATATAGAATAAGTAGTAAATAAAGTCTATCATATCTATTATATAAAAAATAAAAAGGTAATATGTGTTGTATACAAATGATCAAATTAGATATTGATAAGTAATAATGATTAGTAGTGGAGCCAAACTTATTTATGAATTTCTAATACACTTATTATGCCTTTTAATTTTAGTTTCAGCTTGAGTGGTGCAAACTCTAAAGAATAGTGTAGCTCTCCTCAAATACTTATGTGTAGCAATTAAATTTAGATGTATTAGTGTATAGAAATTATCAAGGGTTAGGTCCTAACATTAAATTTACCTATATTCCCATGTTATGGTCACTTAGGAGGTGAGAGAGTTTTTTTTCTACAAAATTTTACAACATTAACCGGTTAAGCAAGAAAGTTTGATCATAAACAAAAACAGTTGAAAAGACACTATCACACATTCACACCAATACAGTGTGGTTATTACACTGCTGCTGTCACCTAACGCCGCGCAAGGAACACAAGTACCACACCGAGTGAAATGTGGCCTTATCACGCATTCATCACATGCAGGAACTGGAATTCAGGTTTGCAACCGCGTATCGCAACTCATGCTTGATATTTGAAAAGTGCAGGAATATTACAATTCAGGTTGTACATGTGCAAAAAAATCGATCATTGTATTCTAGAGGTATTCAACTACAGGCTTTCTCTTGTTGGGGGAAGAGTCTGTTGTTTGTTTGTATCATTATCAGCTCGATTGCAAGGGGGTGATCCTCCTGTGCAAGCAAGAGCAGTACATTTCCATTGTGGAAAAAGGTTCCAACATCTAAAATACCAGAAAGAAACAAGTTAGTGTCCAATAGAGATAGGTTACAAAAGCTAGCAGGAAGCCGTTTATGCTATGCTCTTGGCAAGTTTCAATTCAGAACTTCCAATTAACGATGAATTTAAGTGAATTTTGCAATGCTGTCAAATGAGATCAATTTTGGTGCCATTAGGGAATTTCGATTTCAGTTTAGATTTGTCTCCCCTCCCCCATCCCTTCTAGTAACTCCCTTGGTATCCCCATTGAGTGGTTAATTTTGAATTTGGAATTTGGATTTAAAAATTAGTGGAGGCACACCTAGCCTGCCATTCGTGGCAAATTTGGATAATTTTTTTTTTTTTGAAATCAACTGATTTTTCCAATTCTTGGTGAGGCCCAACTTTTAAAAAGACGAGGAAGTTTTCCCACTCACAATAACAAACTACACTGGCAGAGATTTCAGGCGAAAGTGTTCTCCGACACACGATCGATCAAATTTGTTTGTAAAATTTACATAATCTTGAAAAGGTTCTTGTACGATTCAACGACCAAGCTTCTGGAACCTCTAACCCATCAGTTTCTTTCACATTTGTAACGTGAATTAGCCAAAATCAGCAAAGCGATGCTACGTCCATTCTGCACCAAACTCTTTGGGTTTTACGTTTTACGGAAATATTAGTACGCACCAACGTCGGATCTGAAGAAGCGGCGATGGCCAAGAACGCAGCTACGTACGCCCGCACGTAGAATCAACGGAATAGGCTGTGCATTGGAGCCGGCCACAGGCCCACAGCCATCAGGACCGAAGCTGTTTCTGGCAATACGCGTGGGAAGTGCCGAAACGGTCGCAAAGCACTCTCTGGAATCTTGATCACATCAGCAAAAACTACCTTGCACTCTAGCACGCACGCCGGCCGGCCGGGGTAGCTGCTAGCTAGCCTAGGATAGAGGCATATAGAGCCGAAGATACCGACCTATATATATGTGAAGTGCGGGAGCACGTTGGTCATACAAGGAACAACGCGGCCAATTAAAAATCGCCTGAATAACGACGGTACCTGAGGATCAGGTCCAGGACAAAGCGCAAGATCTCTGGAGTATCAGAACCGGTTCTTGCATACAAACTATAAATCTGGGCCGGCGAGGTGAGCTAGATCCATTATTCGGAGCCAAGGCAAGCTAAGAGGAAGAGCAGGGTGAAGTTCATCTGGTGCCTGGGGATATAGCCTTCCAAGGTCTAAGCTCTATTTTCTGTGTGATTATCTGAAGGAAGCAGCTAGCTATTTCTTGTTATTATTATTATCTACAAAAGATACTGTATTTCTTGCGAGAGATATACGATTATCTGTAATTAGGAGGAAGGAAGGAAGGGATAATGGAGATGCCTGTGCGCACGCTGAAAGCACTGGACATTGAGGAAGAGTACAGGAACACACTGCGCACGGAGTCCAACGCGCGCTTCTTCTCCACTAGCCTCAGGTCTGATGAAGACGATCATCTCAGCCTCATCCACCCGGTGCTCCAGAACCTGCCGATGCGCCGAAGAACATCTTCAGAGATCGAGCTCGCGCTGGCGGATTACTTCGTCGCCGGCGTCGAGGCCATGGGGATGTGCAGGCAGCTTCTGAGGAAGATCAGGAGCACCCAAAACGACTACCGATCCATGGACAGCTTCCTCCTTGCATGCACCTCAACCTCATCAATGGAGGCACTCAAACAGCAACCATTGTTCTTCCCTGTCAGCATCACCAACCCTTTCACTGACACGACGCGAAGCGACTTGAGGCAGATCCACGACAAGTTCTCGTCCATTCTCCAGAGGATCATGTCGAGCCACAGGAAGGCGGCGAGGAAGCTCAAGATCGTGAGAGCCGTCAAGAAGCTCCCCAAGACAAGGTCCTTGCTGCGGCTGCAGGAGATGCTCGACACCGCGGCGAAGGGGGCCTATGTCCTCGGCAGGGACCTCGACACGGTGAGCCACCTGGTGGCGCGGCTCTCCGACGGCATCGACCGGGAGACCGCCATGGCGAGGCGCTGCGAGGAGAGACGATCGGGCGAGAGGATCAGCTCGATGATGGAGGAGATGGTGAGCGAGCTGAGGAGGAGCTGCTCGAGCTCCAGGAGCCTCGTCGACGAGCTGGAGGAGCACGTGTGCCTATGCCTCGCCACCATACATAGGGCTAGGGTTTTGGTGATCCAAGAGATATCCAAACACGCAGGCAGAATTTAAGATTCGATTACAGTGTGTATCAGTTTAATTGTTCTGTTACCATCCAAAATTGATGTTTAGGAATGATCACTAGATCTCTATTGAATTTGTTTAAACTGATTTTGATCAAGTTTATTATGATTCGGGGGTGTTAAAAAGGTTAAGCCTTATCAACAACAATGGTCCATGAGGCTGTTCCAGGCTTCCAGCAGATTGCATTTGCTTGACGCCGAAATATTTTTCATTTCCATCCTTGGTCAGTGAATCAATCCACTAATTCCGGGTTGAACATGCTGGTGTTCAGAGGGACGTGGAATATGACTTTTTGAAGTGACCCATGACATCCTAAATAGGGTGATTGAATTAGGAGTTAATAAAACTACTTAGTAAAAACATACTTCCTCTATCTAAAAAGTACATTTCAAACTTTTTTTAAATCAAACAATCTTATTTTCACTGAACTTATAAATAAAAACATATCAATATTATGACATAAAGTAGGTATATTATGAAAATATGGTTCATTAATTTAATGATACTTATTTGGTATAGTAGATATTATTACATTTTTATAAAGTTGCCAAAGTTAAAAGCACGATTAACGTAATTTGAACAAAACTAGAAATCCACTTTTTGATGAACTAAGAAAGTTTGTTACAAATCTGTCTTAGATGTGCACGCTTTGCATTGCTATCTCTACTTTATAAGACGTGCCAAACAGGCAAACACATATCGTGGTGCAATTTATAGAGAAAAACTGTGAATAAGAATGGAAACGCATATATCATAAGTGGTAACTAAAGTTAATTTCTCTGAAACCGATAAGGATAAAAAGTATCTACATATATGTTGTATAAACCATGATAAAAGATTAGACTAGATAGACGACCAAAGACAGGTAACAATGATTTGTTGTGTACCTAGAGATTTGCTTATGAATTTTTAACATTTATTTCTACTAAAATCTGTTGCCCGTGTAAGAGCAGGGTTGATTGGCTAGCTGATTACTTCATTCTTAGTGGTGCAAACTCTATATAACAATCGGTTTTGTAAGTTCTCAAGTACTTTAAAGAAAAACTACTTAGTTATATTGCATGATATCTTCAGTTATAGGTGGTGCAGAAGTCTCTTTCAACAAAAAATTACAACATTAACAGGATAATTGAGAAAACACAGAAAAACTGTTATATAACACTACAAGATTCCAGAGCATTTTCGGCGACCAAACACCGCTGAAAATAGGGGCAAAACCGCAGAAAATAGATTTTCCGATTATTTTCAGCGGTATTGGTCTGCCAAAAGAAAAAAGGCGAAAATAAGCCATGCTAGGCCACCGAAAATAGCTAATGCCTATTTTCGGTGGCCCGGACCAGGCCGCAGAAAATAAGCCTTTTCCAGGAGCCCCAAAACAGTCCTAAAATTCTTTTTTTCTCAGATTTTGACATTGTATACAAATTTCAGATTATAATTCACAACACATCCACATTTTCAATCTCAATTGCATTCACAAACGACATCCACATTCTCAAAAACATCTCAACAAATCCATACACAAGTCCATAAATACACAAGTCTTAAGTCCATACGAGCAACTAAGTCCATAACAACCACATAAGTCTCAAATGCGAAATCCACGCTACAAGTGCATAGATACACAAGTCTCAAGTTCATACACACAATTTCATCTCTTGGCTCATTCAATTCACATGTCACCTGGCTCGTTGGAGGTGTGGCCACTACCTCCGGAGGCAGGTTGTTTACAAAGTCATGCTGTTGAGATTGTTGGCACAGAGAAAAAATGACACGATTAGCTAACAATTTAAGATATGGGACAACACATAGAGACAATTAGAATAGTTTAATGGCACAAACGACGAAACGAACCTCAAATCCATGTTATAGACTTCTCACATCAACTTGTTCTACAAGTCGTGGAGTGAATGAACCGAAGCTGCCGGGGAGGGGGTGCCAGCGGGGAGGGGATCGGAGCTGGCCCGAGCTGCTGTCGGGGAGGAGCGCCGGCGGGGAGGAGACGGGTGGGGAGGCGCTGGCTGGGGATGCTGCCGGGAAGGGGGCGCCGGCCAGGGAGGGGGCGCCGGGAAGGGGCTGCTGCTGGGCGGCCGACAGGCGGTGCGGGGCCGGGGCCTGGGCCAGGGCGGCGCGGCGTGGGGACGGGGCCGAGGCGGCGCGGGCCAGGGGCCGGCGGCGGCGCGGCGCAGGGCCGAGGCGGTGCGGTGGTGGGGGGGGGTCGGGGCGGCGCGGGGCAGGGGCCGGCGGCGGCGGGGCGGGGGGCGGTGGCGTCGTGCGCGAGCGGTAGCGGCTGCTTGCGTGTGTGGTCGGGGAAGGGCTTCCGATCGAGGGGCAGATAGGCTGCGCATTATTTTCGGCGGAATAACGCCTCTATTTTCGACGGTTCCAAGTGGCCGCTGAAAATAAAGAGGTTATTTTCGGCGGCTCACAGTGGCCGCCGAAAATAACAGCACTATTTTCGGCGGCCACTAGAAGCCGCCAAAAATAGTAGCTTTATTTTCGGCAGCTCCACGTAGACGCCGAAAATCTTCGGGATTCTTGTAGTGTAAATTGTGTTTTTTTACGGTGCTTTACAGAAACTCAGTTCCAGTCGATATGTTTTTAGTTCCGGGTCATAATTTTTGTGAGACAATCGTAGGAACATTTAATTCCAGGTTCATGAGATTTAAGTTCCGGTCCGAAATATTTAATTTCTGATCAACAATTTTGATTCCTTTGAATATGTTCCTCATAAGCTTTAGCCGTTATATAGGAGCCGATAAATGGCTACAATTAATTTCAAGTCCAGTAACCTCTTAGAAATTATGTCACACCAACACGATGTGGTTAAATTGTGGCCATCTACTTCCACGCAAGGAACACAAGACCCACAAGTGAAATGATGATCTTATTGCACATTAGCACATGCAAGAATTCAGGTTTGTAGTGACACATGCAAGATTGTTACAATTCAGCTTGTACATGTGTGAAAAAATGTTCTTGTATTCCAGAAGTGATGCGTAGGAGATCTGCACGTGATGCCATTCATTGCATTCAACTACAAGCTTTCTATTGTTGAAGAAGAGTCATTTGTTTGTTTGTACGATTAGCGCGCATGCATAAAGGATGCTCCTCCTGTGCAGGCAAGAGCAGAATTTCCATTGTGGCAAAAAGCTCCATCACCTGAATCAGAAAGCAAGAGCAGCATTGTCAAGTAATAAATTAGCCAAAATCGGTAAAGCAATGGCACCGCGTGAAAGAAGAAAACAGAAGATATTTGTTGCTATTCGACATTACCAATGTGGAGTGCAAGAGTTGGTCATTGGAGAGTACAGCTAGAAACACGGCTTGTTGAGAGCCTGAGGAATGAGGATCAGGAGATATGGGCCCCTGGTATCCAGGGGCGTCAGAGAGATCCAAGCCTAATTAGCGCAAGTTTAGAGTTTGAGCTTTTGGGGGGCAGTGGTACCGGACAAAGCACAAGATTTTTTTCAGTTATGGTGCTTGCATATAAAGCCCGGGTGAGTTGAAGTCCATTCTAAGTGAAGGCAAGCGGCAGGGTTTGCACATTTGGATAAGAGGCAACAGTACTTGAAAGGATCAAAAACTTGGTACAGTTCTGTGCTGGGACCTGAAGATCAACCAATCTTTCATCCAAAGACCAAAGGCGAGATAGAAGATCAGACATTCGGAATTTCCAAGTGTCATTGTTATTCTTCAGGTAAGTTTAACGAATCATGCGATACTAGATTTCACCGGTTTTCTTTGAGGTATCTCAGTATCCTGAACTTCCCTGCAATGTTCCATCCCATTTGGACCTTGTAGGCTAGAAATCTTCGTGCTTTGCAGGAAGGGATGGAAATGCCGCCGGTGCGTGCGAAAGGATTCTGGAACATAGAGGAAGAGTACTACAACACTCTGCGAACACAATCTAACGCATGTTTCCTGTCTGAGAAACATCAATCTGAGGAAGAAATGGAGGCGGTGCTTCTTGACACTCGGGAGGATAATCTCATCTCTCCGATGGTGTTCCAGAACATGATTACGCAGATGCACCCAAGAAGATCTTCAGAGATGGAGTTCGTCGCAATGGTGGGTTACTTCGACGCCAGCGCTGAGACCTCGGAGATGTGCAGGCAGCTGCTCAAGCACATCAAGAGCACGCAAAGCAACTACCGATCAATGGACAGCTTCCTTGCACGCATGGCAGACGGTACGGCCAGCACTGCCAGTGCCCGCGAGCCTGCACCTGCAGTCAGAAGCAACCCTTTCTGCACCATGACGCGAAGCAACTTCAGGCAGGTCCACGACAGGTACTCCTGCATGCTCCGGAGCATCGTACCAGGCCACAGGAGAGTGCTGCGAAAACTGAAGATGGCGAAGGCCATCAAGAAGCTCCGGAGGGCGTGCCTCGCCATGGTCGGCGGCGCAGCCGCGCACCTGCTGTTCGGGCCGGCGGCGGCGGCGGCCGGGATCTACCCGGTGGCGCTCATGAGTCTGCGCCGGCGCGCGGGCGCAGCGACGACGGGCTCAGCTGCGTGGAAGAAGCGGTCCAGCTCCAGCAGGACCGTGTCGTCCCTCGACGCGGCGGCGAAGAGCACGTACGTGCTGGGCCGGTACCTCGACACGGTGAGCCACCTCGTGGCGCGGCTCTCCGACGGCATCGAGCGGGAGAACGACATGGCGAGGCGGTGCGTGGAGATCAGATGCCCGGTGCAGGGGGTGGTGAGCGAGCTGAGGAGGAGCTGCTCGAGCTCGAGGCGGCTCGCTGAGGAGCTGGAGGAGCACGTGTGGCTGTGCCTTGCCACCATACATAAGGCTAGATTTTTGGTAATCCAAGAGATCTCCAATCAGTCATGCAAATGAATCTCGATCGAGCTGTGGCGTCTCTCTAAATGTAGCCGAAGATTTTGTGTTTAGGAATGATGACTAGACATGTTGAATTTATTAATAGACTTAGAGAGTTTGGCACTCTACGAGCGGCTAACTTCACCATCCAATCTTTTATTCAAATTCCAGTCTCTGTACGATGCATCTACAATATTTTACATTCTTTTTTACTCAATCCTGATGACAATAGCCCAACTCCTACTCTAGTTCCTTTGGATAAGCTTTGGAGTCACTTGCATCACGGTGTTGTAAATGCAATTACTATTATGTTCTCTTTACGTGATATTTTACGGTGGTTGGTACGGTACCGCGCGGTACCATACCATTTTAATTTTTCTAGCAGAATTATTGAATAATTAAAATGAACAAGAAAAGGATATTGGTTCCAATTCCACCGTTTTTTATACCGGACCTACCTATTTGGCAGTCTATTTTTAAACCGTTGGATTTCGCTTGATGGATGCCTCTTTTTTTTTTCCAATCACCTTAAAAATTGTAGGACAACTTTTTCTCAGTTCTCTCCAAACTCCACGAAAAATGAGGCTCCCAATGCAGCCATTAAGCTGAGGTCCCGTTTGGATCCAGGGTGCTAAATTTTAGCCCCGGCACATCGGATGTTTGGAAGCTAGTTAGAAGTATTAAATATAGTTTAATTAAAAAACTAATTACACAGATGAGGACTAAACGGCAAGACTAATTATTAAGCCTAATTAATCTATGATTAGCATATGTGATGCTACAGTAACCGTTTGTTAATCATGGATTAATTAAGCTTAATAAATTTGTCTCGTTGTTTAGTCCTTCTGTAATTAGTTTTTAAATTAAACCATATTTAATATTTTTAACTAGCCTCTAAACATTCGAGGTGACATATGCTAAAGTTTAGCTTCTAGATCCAAATACGCCATAAGTCCAAAGGCTCCCCAATTCCTCCATCCCCTGCCACTATTCCAACTACCCTTACTCACATACGTAACAGTACGTAACAGCGCCGTAACAGTGCGCGAATCCCGTTTTAGGAGCACCGCTGGACTCAGCCTTAGTGTTTAGAATGCCTAATTTAACCACCCTCTCGCCTTGTTTGGATACTCTTGATTAGAGCGGTTTTGGAAATATTCCCTCCATTTTTTATTTGTCGTTTTTTAGTTTAAAAATGAAATAGAGTCTGCGACAAAAATTCGAAAACAGATGCAGTACTTCAAATAGTCTTGTCCAACCAGTTCAACCCCGAATTAGTGGACGATGATTATTCAGTGGCCAAGGATATGGAGATGAAAAATATGTCGTGGGGGTCAAGCAGCTACAGTTTATTGGGACAGCCTCATATGGATCATTGCTGATAATAGGAGTAATAAACTTGATCAAATCCCTTTTAATTAGCAACTTCAATAGGGGTCTAGCTACCATTCTTCGTAAACATGAATTACGGTACAGCAATTAAATTGATACACACTCTAGTCTAATCAAATCTTAAATTCTGCCTGCTTGGAGATCTGTTGGATCACCAAAACCCTAGACCTATGTATGGTGGCGAGGCATAGGCACACGTGCTCCTCCAGCTCGTCGGCGAGGCTCCTGGAGCTCGAGCAGCTCCTCCTCAGCTCGCTCACCATCTCCACCATCATCGATCTCCTCTCGCCCGATCGTCTCTCCTCGCAGCGCCTGGACATGGCGGTCTCCCGGTCGATGCCGTCAGAGAGCCGCGCCACCAGGTGGCTCACCGTGTCGAGGTCCCTGCCGAGGACGTAGGCCCCCTTCGCCGCGGTGTCGAGCATCTCCTGCAGCCGCAGCAAGGACCTTGTCCTGGGGAGCTTCTTGACGGCTCTCACGATCTTGAGCTTCCTCGCCGCCTTCCTGTGGCTCGACATGATCCTCTGGAGAATGGACGAGTACCTGTCGTGGATCCGCCTCAAGTCGCTTCGCGTCGTGGCGGAGAAAGGGTTGGTGATGCTGCTGACAGGGAACAACAATGGCTGCTGTTTGAGTGCTGCTCCCAATCCCATTGATGAGGCGAGGAGGAAGCTGTCCATGGATAGGTAGTCGTTTTGGGTGCTCCTGATCTTCCTCAGCAGCTGCCTGCACATCTCCAAGGCCTCGGCGCTGGCGACGAAGTAATCCGCCAGCGCGAGCTCGATCTCTGAACAAGTTCTTCGGCGCATCGGCAGGTTGTGGAGCACCGGGTGGATGAGGCTGAGATGATCGTCTTCGTCGGACCTGAGGCTAGCCGAGAAGAAGCGCGCGTTGGACTCCGTGCGCAGTGTGCTCCTGTACTCTTCCTCGATGTCCAGCTGGGCTTTCAGCGTGCGCGCTACTGGCATCTCCTCCATCAGATGCAAACACCCTGCTCTTCCTCTTCGCTTGCCTTGGCTTCGAATGGAGATGGCCCAGGCCCCAGGCTTTATAGATTGTATGGAAGAACAATATATGATGCTCCAGATCTTGCAATTTGTCCTGATCCTCAGTCAGCCAGCCCGTTTTTAGCCGCGTTCCTTGCATGACCAACGTGCTCCAGCACTCCGCATATATACAAGAGGGTCGGTATATATCTTCGGCTCTATGCTAGGCTAGCTACCCCGGCCGCCGCGTGCTGGAGTGCAAGGAGGCGGTTTGCTGCTGTGATCCAGATTCCAGAGAGTGCTATTGCGACCGTGTTCAGGTATACTTGGATCGAACGCGTATTGCCAGAAACAGCTTCGTTAGGTCCTGAACTCCTGATGGCTGTGGCCTGCACCAGCCACCAATCCACAGCCTTTTCACCGTGAAACCCAAAGAGTTTGGCTTTGAAGATTTGGGCTAATTCACGTGACAAATGTGAAACAAACTTGATGGATCGATGAGATGTTCAAGATTATATATGTAAAACTGACACCTCCGCCAGCTCAGCAGTTTGTTATTGTTAGTGCTTAGTGGGAAGACTTCCTCATCTCTTTAAAAATTGGGCATCACCAAAAATAATTTGGAAAATCCAGAATTCGAATTCAAAATTGACCACTCGATGGGAGTAACGAAGGAAGTTGGAAGGGGTCGGGGAGAGAAATCTATATACTGGAAATGATATTCCCTAGCGAGCTATCGGAGTCAAAATTGTTCATTTGGCCGTTTGATGGCATTACGAAATTAAAATTCATCATAAACGGGAAGTTTCTGAATTCAACCATTCCAAGAGCACAGCAACGGCATTGTGACCTATTAGCTATTGGGCATTAACTAGTTTGTTTCTGGTATTTTAGGTGTTGGAACCTTTTGCCACAACGGAAATATAATGTACTACTGCTCTTGCTTGCACAGGAGGATCATCCCCTTGAGAGCTGACGGTACAAACAAACAATGGACTCTTCCCCAACAACAGAAAGCTTGTAGTTGAATGCAATGAATGTCATCACGTGTCTATCTCCTATACCTCTAGAATACAACAAGCGATTTTAATTTTCGCACATGTACAACCTGAATTGAAAAAATCTTGCACTTTACAAAGCATGCATCACGATATTGGCGTGATCATATATCTTTTCTAACTGTTTTTTCTGATCGGTATGATCAAACTTTCTTGCTTGTCCAATTAAAGTTGAAATTTTTTGTTGACAAAAAACCCTCGCACCTCCTAACTGACGGCAACATGCGGGATATAGCCTATATTTAATGTAAATTTAATGTATAGGACCGAACCCTTTATAATTTTACTAAATGCCCGTTCATCTATATTTAATTACTGCAATTATTATTTAAAATACTACTAGGATTTTTTTAGAGTTTGCACCACTCAAGCTACAATAAATTTTAATCAATTAGTCCATCAATCTATACTCTTACACGAGAAACTAATTTAAAAGGCCTAATGGTGCTAGAAATTCACGAATAAATTTGTTCCCACTACTAATTATCACTAGATGAATTCTCCGTGTATTGTTATGGGAATCTGAGTTATACCAATGTATACGCCATAAAAAAGCACTGCATACATGAAGCCATAGAAAATCAATGTAAGATATAAATAGCGGTATTAGTGGATGATGAATTGGCATGGAACTTAGTGGGTTTCAGAGATGAGGTGGCTTTATACATGTCTAGGAAATAGATAGTAGTGTATCTATTTGGATATAGAAGATCTAATATCCATTAGATCTCTTCTAGCTTTAAAGCAAATAACCACCTCTAGTTGCTGTGAAAACAACATAAATTATACTCCCTAATCTTCGTCTATATTATCCGCATTTCTTATTATGATATATAATCTAAAGTAACCCATTATTTTAAACTAGACTACACATTTTTATTTTTATTATTATGGTGGATAATATAAAATAATATCTTAAATTTGTATCTTTCATATTATAATAGATAATCTAAAATAACCTCTTATATTTATATCTAATTTACTTTTATATGCCATTACTAAATATAAGTCAAACAAATAAGCCTTGAACTATTATCATTAAAATTTTTGATAACAAATGGACATATATATGTTTGTAAATTACTATCATCTATTAAGATTAAATTCATCTAAATTCTTAAGTCTTAACACAATTACTCTTGATCCTCTGTAGTGTGTGAGAGCACATGTTGATCTTCATGAGACATGCTAAAAGAAAAAAAAAAAGGAAAACCTAAAAAATTCTCGCCAAAGTCAAAAACACACGCCCATTAATTTGTTAGACTAAGATATCTATAGTCATTACATATATTCTACTTTTAAAATAATTACTCACATCTGCCATTATAACAATAGCATAAAATGACCTGGTAAATCCATGTCTATTGTACCCAATGCCTTTATGAAAAATAAAATAAAATATCCCCTAAATATGTATCAAAATTACCCACTTTCACATTATGATACATAATCTAAAATAGCACCTTCAATTTATATCTAAATTACCCATTTTTTATATTAGATAGATAATTAGAGTAACTCTTAAATTCATATCTAAATTATATATAAATTACTCAGCTTTGTCAATAGTAAATATAAATTAAAATGACCAAACATGGATCTAAATTACTATCGTATGCTATCATAAAAAACTAAATAACACATGCACTCTTAACACGCTAACCCATGCAAAATCGCTGGTTGATACGCTGTGTTCGAAAAAATATGCTCTATTAGATTTATCGAACTTCTAATACATGTCAACACTAAGACTTTAACTCACGTAAGAACACAGGTTGATGGACTAGTTGACGGCTAATGGGAGAACAAGCATATTATAATATGCACTTGGGCAATGACCATTATTCTAAAATTTTCCCCAACTCTCTATTAATAAATTCAACATGTATAGGGACCAAACATAAATTTCCGGGTACATGTACCAATTGCCAGCTCGAGATTCCTATTCATGGCTGATTGGAGATCTCTTGGATCACCAAAAGTCGAGCCTTTTGTATGGTGGCAAGGCTGAGGCACACGTGCTCCTCCAGCTCCTCGGCAAGCCTCCTGGAGCTGGAGCAGCTCCTCCTCAGCTCGCTCACCATCTCCTGCACCGGGCACCTCTGGCCCGACCTCTCCACGCACCGCCTCGCCATGTCGTTCTCCCGTTCGATGCCGTCGGAGAGCCGCGCCACGAGGTGGCTCACCGTCTCGAGGTCCCGGCCGAGGATGTACGTGCCCTTCGCCGCGGTGTCGAGCTGCTCCCGCAGCCGCAGCAAGGACTTGGTCATGGTCCTGCTGGACCGCTTCGTCGCCGCCCCTGTCGCCACGCGCAGCCTATTGAATGCCATATGCCATCGGGCAGCAGAGTCCGGCGGCTGCCGGCACGATCAACAGACCGAAGAACAGCAGGTGCGCCGCCGCGCCGATGGCAGCCGCCGTGGCCACGCCACAGACCATGACGACACACGCCCTCCAGAGCTTCTTGACGGCCTTCACCATCCTAAGTTTCCTCGCCACTCTCCTGTGGCATGATCTGATGCTCCGGAGTATGCAGGAGTATCTGTCATGGGCCTGCCTGAAGTTTTCGCATCGTGGTGCAGAAAGGGTTGCTTCTGACGACTGCAGGCTCGCGGGCACTAGCACTAGCAGTACCGTCTGCCATGCTTGCAAGGAAGCTGTCCATTGAGCAGTAGTTGCTTTGCGTGCTCTTGATGTTCTTGAGCAGATGCTTGCACATCTCCGAGGCCTCGGCGCTGACCGGCTGACGTCGAAGTAACCCGCCATTGTGAGCTCAATCTCTGAAGATTTTCTTCGGCGCGTCGTCATGTTATTCTGGAGCATCGGAGGAGAGATGATCATAAGATCCTCCTGAGTGGCAAGAAGCACCTCCATTTCTTCGTCAGGCTGCAGTTTCCTTGACAGTACTAAGGATGCGTTAGATTGCGTTCGCAGCAGAGTGTTGGTGTACTCTTCCTCTATGCTCAAGAATGCCTGCACGAGCACCGCCATTCCATCCCTTCCTGAAAAGAACACGATTTTCAATGGTATGGAACATTGCAGGCAATAAGTTCAGGTCATTGAGATATCTCAGAAGGAAAACGGTGAAATCTACCACATGGTTCGTTGAACTTAACCTGAAGTCTGAAGAATAACAATGACACTTGATTTTCGATCTTCTCTCTCACTTTCGGATGGAAAGATTGGTTCTTCAGGTCCCGGTACAGAACTGTACCGAGTTCTTGATCTATTGATAAGTACTGTTGGCCTCTTATCCAGATGCAAGCCCTGCCTCTTGTCTTCACTGACACTTAGAATGGACTTCAACTCACCCAGGCTTTATATATGCAAGCATAATAACTGAAAAAAAAAAATCATGTGCCTTGTCCGGTACTACTGCCCCCAAAAAGCCTGTCCAAACTTGTGCATTGCATCTGTCTGACGCCCCTGGATATCAGGGCCCATATCTCTCCTGATCCTCAGGCTCAGGCCGTTTCTGGCTGTACTCTTCAATGACCTTCTCTTGCACTCCACATTGGTGTATCGAATGACTGCGTATATCTTCAGTTCTGTCCTTTCACGCGGTACTGGGGCATTTTTTCAGATTGGTACTGGCGCTTTTGATTGCTGTGTGCAAGTTTTCTTGGTGCTTTGATTTGCTGCGTTCCAGAGGGAAATATGCAGAAGTTTAGTGGTTCAGGCACACAAATTAACACTGCTCCAGCCAAAATAGGTCAATAGCGATGGACAATATAGTGACGTGCTTCGTGCCAATAGCCCAATAGTAATATGCCACATCAACGTAAATCTATTTGAGAGGATGTCAAGATGTATCAAGAGTTCTCTAGTTGTTCCTTCCTCATGCCCATCTTCTCAATGTATGGCTTCTTTAGTTGTTTTCTTGTCACATTGGATGGTAGCTTTGATGATAATCATGAGCAGGGAAATCGAATTCATGCACTTGAAGGTTACTCAGCCAAAATGTAACATGTCAAAGGCAAGCTGAATTTCAAATTATCTAGGAGTACAACCACTAGCCATTCAGGACTCCGCATGCCTTTGGTTCCCTTCCGTTGAATAGTAATGAAACTAACATTTTGAGATTCAATTATAGGAATTGGATAGGGTTGACCTGTTCATCGTCGGCCCAAATAATTTCCGTGGGCTTCTAGGGTAACCAACTGAAATTTTCATTTCATGACCTAGTGTAAGCGAAGTATAACTATAGGGCTACACTTCTTGTATGTTTACTTTGTTCATAAAATCAATATATTGGTGCGAACAAGTTTGGCCAATTCGACAAGTTTGTCTGAAAATTCAAAGACGTGGTCAAAAGACTTTGGGTTTTAACTTCACAATTTATGTACACGTTTATATATCAAAATGCGGTGTAACTATGTAAAGAGCCTAGTGAATGAAAGAAAAGATCCAAACATTATAAAATTTCTTCAAAACTTATATAACGTATCTTTATTATTATTTTTTAGCTGAAGATGATGTGGTTCAAAACCACTTTTTACCGTGCAGGAGATGAGAGTCGAAGTTCGGTGAGGCAACTCAGGCTGTATCAATAGTTTAAGGAGGTAAAATAAACCTCCTAATTCACAGCCCTAAGAAAAAAGGCCCAACTCAGCCCACAACCAGCCGCCGCCCGGCGCCCCAGTACCTCAGCCTCGCCCCCACTCAAAACCCTAGTCTTCTTCTCCCTCACGAGACCCTTCCCCGACCAGGGCCTGACAGTCGCCGTCCCTCGCTCTCGTAGTCTGCGGCGGTGCGGCCGCCGCCCTCCTGAGCTTGCGGCTGCCCTCACTCCACCCCTCCTGGTAACAAGGCCGGAACCAGCCGTAGCAATCGCAGGCGAGGAGATCCACCACACCGGCGAACCCAGCGGCGGCGGGGCAAGCGTAGCAACGGAACTGAGCCGGGGGGGTCCAAAATGAGCGACGACGTGATATGGCACTGCATCCGCCACAACCACTGCAGCTTCATGGCCAAGTATCGTAGCAATAGCGGCCCAATCCTTCTTTCCTTTCTTTCTTTCTTTCTTTTGCTGTTGTCTCAGCTTCTTGTGTGGTTGTTTCTGACGATAAATCTGTTCCGACGGCGGCGGTCGTGGAATTCGCAGGATCACGACAGGGATATTCTGCCGCAATCCCTACAACGCCACGGGCATCTGTAACCGGAGCTCCTGTCCGCTTGCTAATAGTCGCTATGCCACTATCCGGGATCATGACGGTAATTCCTGCAACGTTTCCACCTTTTGTGTTATACTCGAATAGCAATACCACCATTTCAGTCACCTATTCAGCTGCAAAACATACACCACGTTCCTGTAAACAAACCAAATTCAAATCCTGTAACACCAAGAATGTTATACTGGGATCAGACAATCTGTTCACCCATCAATAAATATACACTTGAATCACGTGCTACCTGCAATTTGGTCCCTGATGTGACTTGGAGCCAAAATTTAGATAGCTCATGATGGTTATGAAATTCATACTCGCGAGATGCCGAGATGTATCTTCTGGCTATAGAAAATAATGGAAAACTGGGTGAAAAAATGGTGATTGCTGACTAAGAACTTAACTACTCTTTAGTTCTGCAGTTAGGATACTGCACCTGCCTTTCTAATATTAGAATGAATAAACATTAAATTAGCTTTGTGTTTGCTTTTTTAGGTGATGATTAATCTTTTTCATGGAATCAATTATTTGTGACTGGTGGTTGTGACTCATCGCAATTTAGATGACTGCTTCTTGATTCTTGATAATTTGGTCATGGGCACATATGTTTGATCAATCAAGAGTTAAGAATACTAGAGTACTGCTCTTTCAATTTGCCTTTTCTTTCTGCAAAAACAAATTGTACTGGTATGTGGTGCTATTTGGATCAAATGACACGATCCATGAGTTGCAACATAATTTTTGACCAGTGTGTACCCTGCCATGCACCCTTTTTTCTTCCAACTTCTGTTGTGCTTGTGCACCCTTTTTTTCAGTTCCTGTTATGCACCCTTAATCTTTTGCTGATGTTATGTTGTAGCATTTTTTTTCTTCCAGTTCCTTTGAGGCACCCTTTTTCGTACTCTAAACTATTAATCTTGACAGAAAGATATGCTTATTGGTCACCTTAATCTTTTGCTGATGTTATGTTGTTTTTCCTCAAATGGTTTTGCAGGTATCTTCTATCTGTACATGAAAACTGCTGAAAGAGCTCATCTGCCAAACAAATTGTGGGAGAGAGTCAAACTGCCAAGGAATTATGAGAAAGCAATGGACGTCATTAATAAGCATCTTGTATGCATCTCTAGCTAATGTATATGTCAATCCATATATTTTAAAGTATTTGCTCTCATTCCTTGGCTTCCTTTTGTTGTGAAGGAATTTTGGCCTAAGTTACTTGTACACAAGATCAAACAGCGGCTCACAAAAATGACTCAGTATCGTATAAGAATGAGGAAGCTTCAATTGAAAGTGAGGTAGGCACTTCTATTTAGATGTTACGGGATGTAGTATAGTTCTTTCAAAATGATTTTTTTATGGAGGTAGATATTTTATACTTCAAGGATAACATAACAGTCCATTCATGTATGTTTCTATTCGGTTGCCATCGCTGTGTTTTTATCTTGATTTTCTCAAAAAGATAACTAAGTATATTAATCCATATGTACATTTGTAATCAATTACTTAACTTTATGAGGAGAGAGCCTCCAAATTTTAAGGATACCGACAATATCCATTTAAGTGTAGCAAAGCAATATTCTGCTTTGTGTACAGTTTGTACAATCTTGTTGCAACTGTAGCAATAACTTACAGTACGTTTTATGCATTTGTTTTCCCCCAAAATTTAGGTTTCTATGATTGTTTGAATCATTTAGTCTCTGTTCTGTTTTTTTCATTCCAATTCTATGCAATGGTGGCAGCTGCATCAACCAGAGTATTTGTGTTGTAGGCTTTTTTGCTTAGAATAAGGTAGCATCAAATCCCTTATTACATCAGGGAGTTTAATTTCCTTGTCAGCCAAATGATTGAGTCTAATTTGTTCCTACCAAACTGACACTTTTAATTATTGGGACTCTAAATTAAGGTGGGTTTTAGAATGAGAAATGGTCAATCATTTACAATTACCAGTAATTTAGATAGTGAAAAGGATGGTACACGTTTCATTAGGCTGTCATGAGGTGTGTTAGGTTCTGATCCTCTCTCTGCTTTTAGATTGTTCATTCTTTGATCTGATCAATGTGCTGTTTGTCTGTAGCTAAGTTGTATTAAGAAAAATGATTCATCCTCTGCTGTTGTATTTTTAACTTCCCTGGAATATGAAAAGTTGCTTGACATATGCCTCCAACCTTTTAGAGAGAAGGTCATGACAATGCCCAGGAAAGAAACAAAGCGTGATCTCAGGAGATTGGATAAAGCTGAAAAGGCTGCTCAACTAGATAAGGTTATTTTCTTATGTAGTTTTTTAATTGAATTCTTTATCCCATTGCCACATAAATAGTAACATATACATGTTATGTTTCAGAATATTGAAAGTGAATTGAAGGAACGCCTGAAGAAAGGTGTTTATGGTGATATCTTTAATGTTCCCTATAAAGAGTTTGATGAAGTTCTTGAAATGGAAAGAGATGACGTGGCTCTCGAAGAAGAGGATGAAGAAGTAAGTAATTTACCTGGCAACTACGAGCCAAGTTTGATTCTATGTTCCAAGTGTTCACCAGCTTTATTGTCTGTGTTTACTTGATAAAACAGGAAGGCGAGGTAGAATATGTCGAAGGTGATGATGATATGGAAGAGATGGGCGGTATGGAGGATATAGAAGACTTTGAAGGCCTCAGTGATGGTAAAGTTGTTTTGCTGATTCTTCCCATGTCATGTCTTATGGGCCTTTAATATTTCACTATAATCTATCTTGGCTTATATATGGTTGCAAACGAGGATTATAGTGCTAATGTAGTCTTTTTAAAAATGTAAATTGGTTGCAGGAGGCACAGATGAGGATGATGTTTTGGATGAGCCAGCATTAAAGAAACCTAAGGGATCAGGTTCTGATTTGAAGCGAAATGCTGGGAAAAGGTCTAGGAAGGTTACAACTGAGGTAATGGTAGCAACTAGCAAGATACAATTTAATGCCAGTATTTTGTTGGTTTTCCTTGCCGCTCTGACACAGTAGTTGCCCCAATATTTATTTACTCTGCCCAGCACAAAATTCAATAACCTCTTGTTAATAGTCATGTGTCCATCTTGGTGTCAAATGCATGAGTCGTCCAATATTCTTGATTACAACACTGTTCTGAGTTTCTTGGATGAGATCTCAAGGACCTGTTTGGTTGGCAAGCAATATTAGTTTCTTGCCACAACTCGGTCTAACACATGTGATGGACTCCGATTCTTGCATAATTTTGCCTAACCTTAGGTGGCTATTTTTCTTGCCACAAAAAATGTGGCAAGGCTAAGGTCAGCTATCTTAATCAAGAATGTGTGGCAACATTAGTTGCTAACCAAACACGAAGTTTACTGAGGATGCTGTTGGTATTGAATTGCCTTTGTTTTAGAAATGAAGTCAATGTTGTCAAAGTCTCTGTGGATTAGCCAAGAGTATTTGGTTGGTTATAATTTGTTTGTTGCCTAACTGTGACAGGTGGAGCAAGACGAAGATACATATACCAGGCAAAGGACGCGAATGTGAATCCTGTAAACGTAACTTTTATCATGTGCTGGGAGAGGTGGCACTTGCCAGTTTTGTTGCATGTTGCGATTTATTTGGGTTCTCATTGTAACGCGTAAAATTCACCTGTTCCTGCCGAGAACTTGGCAATCAATATTTGTGGATTACAACGTTATGTTACGAGGGAAACCAGGGTCCTGTATTTACCTACAAACTGGTGTCGATGCAAACTGATGTAGAAAATCAAATTTTAAGATGTCTTTTGTGCCAAATCTGATAGCATAATCTTTTTATACCTGATGGATTACACGTTTTATAATTAGCTGTTAGACCGAGCTTTATTTAACTGCTGGCGGCCCAATCCCATCATGGAGCTTGTGGAAGGCCGGTGAGGCTTAATGCTTGTTGTCAACGATTTCACCCATAAACCCACGAAGGGTTCATTTTTTTGTGGGCCAATATTGGAGCCAAGAGTACATGCATAAACTCACATTATTCGGGTAATGTGTACAGATCAGAACATCTCGATTACAAACAAAATAAAGATGATCGGTGCACAAACTCAACACCAACAAGCACACAGCACAAACAATTATTCAAGTCTTGGTTTGCACTTGATACAGCCATACAGGAACACCGAGGATCACCAGAATTCCTAGGTCCAAATATCATCAGTTCAAATCAAGACCTGGTGGCGCAAACGAAGAATGGAAGAGAACAAATCAATGATGCTTGTGGTTGAGGCAGTCAGTTGTGGCCATGCTTCTTGGCGTCCTTCTTCTCGTGGTGCTCGTGGAAGGCGAAGCCAGCGGCGCCCACGGCGGTGACGGCGGCCACCTCCTCCTTGATCCGGTGGCCGTGCTCGTTCTCTGGGTCCTTCTTGGCCTTGTGCTTCTCATGCTGCAGTCAGGCAGAAACAGAGCACGTATATATACAGATCATCAAGAGCTGAATCTATATCATGCATGTACGTGCATCTCTTGTATATGCATCAGGCGTGCACGAGCAGATAGGATCGAAGAACTTGGATCACTCACCATAGCATATGCCCCGGCGGCAATGGCACCGAGCTCGCCGAGCTGCTCCATGTGCTTGTGGTGCTTCTCCTTCTTCTCGTAGTCGACCTCGCCGGAGCTCTCCTCCTCCTTGCGGTGGTGGAACAGGTGGTGGTGGTGCTTCTCCTCGGCCATGGCTTGTCAAAGCAAGATCAAATAATGTTGATTCTCTGCAGAGTTGTCGAGCGAGACAGATGGCTTCTTGGATGGATGAAGAAACCGTGGTGGTGCTAATGGCAGCATTTATAGGGGTGGAGGATGCTGCTGCAATGGCATATCTGGCCCCGCAAACTGTTCGTGTTCCACGACCAGTAAAAGGGCATTTCAGGTACTATACCTGCTACCGTACCTCTGAATTTGGTGGGAAACTTAGCCCCCAAGTCCCGCGTTATAATGTGCGCAGCAATCTAACCATTTTAAAGTCATTAAGGCACAAATCAGGGCAAGGCCTTATAATTCAGACGTGTGTTTCTCAAGCTAAATGAGCACTGGAAAACACTTTATTAGAAATACAATTGTTTATCCTGTAGATGTCCAGTGCTTTTTCGAGCCGATGAAGATGTCGCCCATGCTTGAGGTGTGGTGATCACATGATTCATGCTCTAGGCACTTATTAGCACGAACGACATTACAAGCAAAAAAAAAGTAGAAACCACCCCTCAAAGTGAAAGGTTTGGGGAGTAATGGGGATATTGGATAAAATGCTGAATCTTTGTGAATTATTCCAATAACTAGTCCATCAACTAATGTTCATGCACCGGCGAGAATTTTATTGGACATAAATATTAGATGTCTATGGATAAATTTATTACCTGTGACTTAAAATTTGCTTATCCTTTTATTTTCTAGCTTTGTTTATTTTCTAACACAATACTTGTGTGGAAACCTTCTAGTATCAGGTTGCTTATGATTAAAACACCAACATATATATGCTATATTGCTTCAATCCAATATTAATGTGTGAATTTATCTCAAGTAGTAACAACTTATGTTATTTATTGTCACTAAGTACTAATATGGTTAAAAATGACTTTCCATTGGCATGAAGTAGTTAAGGGAGCATTTCTTGGCCCAATCGGAAATTTAAGGCTTTGATTGCAAGAGAGAAATAAAATAGTTGAGGAGTACGGGATTGTAATAAGCCTGCGTAGGATAGTGATCCGTAGACGGGGACGGCCGGAGTTCACATGGCCTCTGTGGCTTAGCTTAATCGTGTTTCCACAGAAGCGTTAAAACAAGGACGGGGACGCGTGACCTAGCTTTAATTTGTGCTGGAAAATTCAAAAGCTTCGCCGTGTCCGCGCAGAAAAAATCGCGTTGCCGACCATATATCCAGAAAGCTACGTGTGCTGAAAATTAAACCAGAGCTACAAATATATCATCTGATCCTTTATGAATAATTCAACTAATTGAGCAGGACAGCATCATACAGTCTGGTCCTGCCGTGACGAGCAGAGCAGGCAGCCAGTGGGCGTCTCCTTGACTTTGGCTATCTGATCCATTATCCCTGACCCTGATTGGATTAGCCACACAGGTGGCGGTGCGGTGGCGCCGGTCTAGATGGCACTGCACCGGTTGCCGTCGCCGCCCACAGCGTACTGCGTGCGGCGACGTGCAGGCCAGTTGGAATGGATGGCATGGAAAATCTGGCAGTCAGGGTCCTTGCCGAGCTGGGTGGCAAACCTCCTCCGACGATCCGTGCCAGATCCTCCAGGCAAAGCCCAGCTGCGCTATTTGGAAGGTTGGAATCATGGAGAGGCATGGCCTGTCACTGCCGTTGGCGTTGCCTTGGAGGCGCGTGCACTGTTTGTTCGTTAGACCAAATCTAACATCTATAATATAAAAACGATACCGTGTTTACACGGTAGGTAGAGTAAAGTTTAAATATAGACGATATGATAGAGTTTAGGGTTTTTTCGGATGGGTTGAGTCGGGTTGATCGGTTCGGGTGACCCTGTGCCCAGGTCTAGACTATATATAGACCATCTGCTCCACTCTATATACAGTGTAGATATAGTGACATCTTTGTACTATACTATGGACCACTCTACGGAGAATCCGCTGGACTTTGGTGCTATTGGAGAGAATGCCATCCCCGTTGGTCACTGAGGTTTTGAAAGCGAGAGGCGTGCGTGATCCGCCGAGGTTGGGTTTGGCCGGCGGCGGCGGAGAAGCGTGGTGGGTCGGCGTGGGCCTTAGGCGAAAAATCATGAGTCCATCTGCGTACCAATGTACGATCTGCTACTCTACATGCGTTCTCTTCCCAAAACGGGTACTGCTACGTACTGCTAATGTATTTGGACGGGACGATCTACTTTATCCACTTACAAATTTGTCTCCGTTTACTCTAATTTTTTAGATAATGGTTTACTCTACTGTCTAGTGTGTACTCCCATGCATATTGTATAATCCCATGAACGGTACGGTTTCAGTTTCTCAAATTTAGGGAATGAATTGAGTCCAAGTTTAATCTGTTCAGAGGATCCAGGTGATCTATAAACTGAGTTTTCAGGACGTTTGTTTGATCGCTCAAGCATGATGTGACGCATTTGCAGGGGCCGCTGAGCCAGTGCCCTCAGCCAGCCTTAATTTTCAGCCAAACTCCTTGTGCACGGCAATCTAATGTACTGGACCTTTGCATCATTTCGGGCCAATGTTGGGCCTTAATAATGCACTCGATCAAATCAGGTTGGTGGGTGATTCACTTGAGAACTAACGATAAGTGTTTTGGACCTAGAGAGTACTGGGCACTGTACGTACTCATTTATTCGCACCATTTATATGGATAGACG
Source organism: Paspalum notatum (assembly GCA_022530915.1). NCBI lineage: Eukaryota > Viridiplantae > Streptophyta > Magnoliopsida > Poales > Poaceae > Paspalum > Paspalum notatum. The sequence goes on from CM039689.1 coordinate 31,997,269, forward strand.
ATTATGACTTGTGATGAGGAAGAGATATTTTATTCATTCTCCAAGTGTTGATACCGAGTTAAGTGAAATCAAAACACGTACGTACATGCTTATATACCACGTACGTAGAAAACAGCGTAGACAAATGCACCTGCAGTGCAGACACACCAAGCCTGACAGCATACACCATGCACAGGCTCATCATCATCATCATCATCGTACATACAGTAATACGAACACACGGACGGCCGGACGCAGGAAACCCCGGGTCGTCATGCATGCTTTATTCGCCTGCAGGGCAGGAGGAGTGAAATCTCTGGATCGATCAGATCAGACGATCAGCCGAAGAAGTGGTGCTTCTTCTTCCCCTCGCCGCGGCCGGACTCCTCCTCCTCGGCGTCCTCCGCCGAGTCCTTGGCCTCCTTCTTCTCGTGGTGCTCGTGGAACGCGAACCCGCCGCTGCCCAGGGCCGCCACCGCCGCCACGCCCTCCTCGATCTTGTGCCGCTGCGCGTGCTCCGGGTCCTTCTTCGCCTCGTGCCTCTCGTACTGCACCAATATTCACCATGTTCATGTCCATGTTCATGTTCATGCATGCATCGTCACAACACAACCCCATCAATAACCAGTACTCCATATATATGAACGTGACAGTTAATTACCAGGGCGAACGCGCCGGCGGCGAGGGTGCCCATCTCGCCGACGTGCTCCTTGTGCTTGTGCTCCTTCTCCTCCTTCCTGTACTTCTCCGCGTCGTCCCGGGACGAGCCGTACTCGTCGTCGGCGCCAGCGCCACCACCGGACTTGGCGTACCCGCCGGCGCCGCCGGTGTACGCGTCGTCGCCCGAGGCCTTGTTGTAGCCGCTGTCGTACTCGTCCCTGCCGCCGGACTGGTTGTACCCACCGCCGCCAGTGCCACGGCCGTACTCGTCGCCGCCGGACTTGCCGTAGCCGTCCCCGCCGCTGCGTCCGTAATCGTCGCCGCCGGACCTGCCGTACCCGTCGCCGCCGCTGCGTCCGTAGTCATCGCCGCCGGACTTGTTGTAGCCACCTTCACCGCGGCCGTAGTCGTCGCCGCCGGACTTGTTGTACCCGCCGCCGTAGTCGTCGCCGCCCGGCTTGTTGTAGCCACCTTCGCCGCGGCCGTAGTCGTCGCTGCCGGACTTGTTGTAGCCGCTGTCGTAGTCGTCGCCGGACCTGCCGCCGTAGCCGCTGCGGCCGTACTCGTCAGCCATCTCTCTTCCGTTCAGTAGCTTCGGTACAGAAGAGTAGAGCTTGCTATTGCAGTCGTTGCACACTTGCTTGCACTATGCTTGCTTCCAAGAACACAGCAATGGGGAAGTATTTATAGAAGGAAGCTAGCTACGGTGGCTCATGGCTAATACGCTGCACACGTAGTAACAAGATCTGACGGGTAGTTGTTTAACTCTAGTTGATTTGCCTTAATCTCGAAATGGAGATTTTTTTTTTTCAGACTTGGCTAGTTGCTTGCACGTCGACATCCGTATCGTTGGACCACCATTAATAATGGATGGGGGTTTATTCTTCCCTGAAATCCGAATCGATCAGAGCCTCAGAGATTTCGCTTACCTTGCTATAGGTGCCATGATATTGATATTCATACTTGCTTATGCAACAAAAAAAAAATTGTTGTGTGATTCAGTACACAAATAATCAGCAAAATATATGAGTCAGAAGTTCAGGAAGAGAAGAATTGTATGACATTTGAACAGCTAAATTAATTTTTCATAAATCAGAACTGAAGCCACTCTCGTCAAATTTTGATCTTACACTTTGGCTCTGAATTCTGATCAAGTGAGGTAACTAGAGGATTAACATTCGTCGGTCTCCAAGTGCAGATGGAACTGCTTGCTTTGCTTGGCAGCAGCATCCCATCGGGGGACCAGAGGATTAATAAGTCATCACGGTTCGTTATCTGGACGTTCTGAACGAGACTACTACTTCATCTGGAATTCTGGATGTGATGCGACCATACCCTGTATATAACTGTCAACTGTGTGTACTGTTAGTTTAATATATATGACGAGTTATATGCACAACTCAAAATTCATCGTGTGTTCGTGACATCTATGATTAGTTCATCCTTCGGAAAAGGAAATTCAAGATCACGTGTCAGCTAAAACCTCGCAACAGTTTGCCACAATTTAGTTATTTTTGCGATTGGTATTGTAGCCACAGTTTAGTCATGCTAACTATGTAGGATTTCTGTAGGTCATCCATAATGGATAAGGCCTCACCGACTGATCTTAATGCGGGTTTTAACTTCCACATGTGTTTAGAACACCTAGCTACTTTGTTATGTTTGAGGCCACAATCAGATTATTGTGGGTCTCACTTTAAAATAGAAAATTTTAGTTTATGTCTTTACTAGCTAGTGGCCAGCGAGGGATACAACAATAATGAAATTAATTTTAATACTTAAGGGCAAGAGATCGGTTCTCAAGCATTTTTTACTGATAATGAGTAATAATAAGCAGGCTTTGTTGACCATCATAGTGTATAATAAGTTTGTCTATTTTCTTAGACATATCCGGGTAATCAAGCTTTTGGTGCAATCACCGTGTAATCCAACTAAAAAAGTTTCAAAAAATTCTGAAAAAAAATCATGAATATGCATCTCAACCTACTTCATATATATATAAAATTTCAGGGCCAAATTCGTCCTACTCTACCAGTTACAAAAAAGACAAATTTTCTGACAAAAGTAATAGTTGAAATGCACCCTACATTTGTCTTTTTTTTAACTGTTAGAGTAGGACGAATTTGTCTCTGAAATTTTATATATAGATGAGGTAGGTAGAGATTCACATCCATGATTTTTTTAGAATTTTTTTAAAAATTTTTTAGTTGGATTGCACGGTAATTGCACCAAAAGATTGATGGCACCGGATATGTAGTGGTGCAATCACCGTAGCCTGCTTCGACCCATCTTGTGCTTAACCTCTCTCCTCTCATACGACAGGCAAGGGTGGTATAGGGGCTCACAAATTTTAGCCATAAATTCAAAAATAGGGCCTAGTAAGGGTCCCATCGAATTTCTATATATTTATGATCTAAAAACAACTGAAGATTCACTTAAATTGTGAAAAAGTATTTTGATTATGATCCATTACCACTCCTAACTATGTGTGCCCTTTATTAGGCAGGACTTTTTCGTGGTGTTAGTTTTCCTTCACACTAATAATAGAGATGAGCTTGGCAATCTCTCTTAGCATATATATACTTTCTTTTTTTTCCCCCAAGCATGTATGTTTCACAATAATACATAAGATAATACAGATTGGTGTTCTCTGTTGAGATTAACATATCAAAATATCAAGGAGAATATGCCTATACACTTGCAGTCGCTAAATCGTCACCAAGCAGATCAAATCAATAAAGTCATGGCCTATTTAGAGTTTGTCTATATTATTTGGTTGGTTTAGAGGGTCTCAACTCTCAAGCACTCGGATTTTAAACCTTAAGTGCTAAGATAGGCTTGGGTCAAATTTTCCATTCCTCCTTTTATCTCCTCCTTTCTCGGTCTGAATCTGCCATTGTAGATCGATGTCGCGCGCTTGCTGCTCACACTCCTCCCCCAGCTCCAATGGAGTCCTTACACCCTCCATCGCTGTTGCGTTGCATTACCCTAATCCAAAACAAATTGTCACCCTCCTCGCCCACCCTCAGCTCTAACGATGTCGTATCCACTATCTTCCTCCACCATCACCCGACGCTAATCAAACAAAGATCAATACCCGCTGCCGCCGCCCTCCACCATCATGTGGCGGGTGGCACCCTCATCATCGCCGTCCACCACCATCACTAGACCAGCGACCTCCCTATCACTCTTGAAATCCCAGAGATTGCATGTAACCCTATTACACTGGACTCGAAAAACCTAGCCCTTGACCCTGAACACCGATCATGCCGATGTTGCCCGGGAAAAGGGTGTTGATTGACAAAAAATTCAGATGTTTGAAGCCAACAAATCTTACTATTACTAACTAGAGGCTCCTTTTGGAGCCTCCATGTTAATCCTCACGAAACGCACCAGAAAAAAGATAGATCTAAAAATTTTCACAACAATCAGAAACATCTAACCATCAATTGGCAGATTAGAATATTAATAGTCATTAGATCTGTTTTCTAAGTAACTACCCATACCTCTGCCATTATGAAAGATTTTGAGTTCAACTCTCAACGAAAGCAAAATTTCTTCTTTTTTTCAGAATTTTTCTATATTTAGTTTATTTTCTAAGTAATTATCCACCTCTGTCATTATAAAAGGTTTTGAGTTCAACTCTCAACCAAAGCAAATTTCTTTTTTTTATACAACTTTTTTCCACTTTCAATTTATTTTCTAAGTAATTACCCACCCCTCTCATTATAAAAGGTTGAGTTCAACTCTCAAAGCAAATTTCTTCTTTTTTTTTTTGCAAATTTTTCTCATTTTTAAATTTACTCTCAGTTTTTTTTGGAAAACTTTTCCATTTACATATATACCCTACTAAATGATCCTGTAACTTTTTTCATATTGATGATAGAAACATTTCTATGAAATAGATATTTTCTGCCAAATCTTGTTATTACTAATTACTAATTGAAAACTCCTTTTGGAGGCTCCTTATTAATCTTCACAAGATGCACTAAATAAATGAAAGATAAAATCATAAAAATTCTCACAATAATCAGAAACATTCTATCATCGATTGCATATTGAAATTTTAATAGCAACTAGATTTGTTTTCTATGTAATTAACATGCTGTCATCCATCGTGTAGCTCTAATAATAAATCTGTTTTTTAGGAAAAAAATAAATCTTAAAAATTCTCACAAAAATCAGAAACATCCCGTCATCCATCATGTAGCTCTAATAATAGTAGTCATTAAATATATTATAGTTTCTAAAAATTTACCCACCATGCCATTACGAAAGATAAAATAAAATAATCCCCTAAATTTATATAAAAATTACCCACCATGCCATTATGAAAGATGAAATAAAATACCTCCCTAAATTTATATAAAAAATTACCCACCATGCCATTGTAAAATATGGATTAAATAGTTCTCTAAGTTTTCATAAAATTTACTCATCATGCCATTGTAAAATATGGATTAATATCTCTAAATTTGCATATAGATTACTCACCATACTGTTATAAAAAATGAATTAAAATCAACCCTAAATCTATATATCAATTACCCAATATGCTATCATGAAAGATAAATTAAAATAATTTTTAAATTTGCATGTAAATCACCCACAAAACCATTACGAGAGATGAATTAAAATAACCACATCTAATATTATTAAGGATTAAATCAATATTTTGATATAACTTTACCCCGCGTGAGAGCACGGGTTTATGGACTAGTACTCCCAATTGTCATTTATCTTTCCTCTTTATTTATCATCGTGCCCGTCCGGTTCGAGTGAAATGATGAGTAGAGATATTATTCATGTAAAGAGACGAGATATCGAATGGCATGGTAGATGCCTAGAGATGTAAGAGGTTGTGGGAGGGCCACATAACCACACTGGGACCCCCACAAACTGCCATACTACCAGCTGATCGATTAAGCTTAATTTCTGAACCCAAAACTCCCATATTTGTTCTGGGTGCTAGTATGCCATGTGTCGTCGCGCATAGATGTCGTTAGTCGTTAGTACTGATCAACTGCAGAAACTGCCGTAGGAACCGCGTGGGTGGTTGTCGGCAGAGGACACGGACGGATCGTATATACCGGCCGACGGCCGTCATGTATCTACACACATATCCCGCATCAACAATGCATGCCATGCATGTACCCATCATCGTCTAGCGTCTACGCGTACAAGGTCGACTGCGCTCGTCGGCGTGTCGTCCTGTCCGGTCCGGTCCGATCCGTCCGTGTAGCGCCAAGTGTGAAAAACCTGTCGTGCGTCGTTAATTTCACCGTCGTCGTCGTCCAGATCGAGACGCGCGACGTCCGCTGTGCATCCCACCGGCCAGAAACCTCGCCGTCGTCGACAGCTCGCCGGCCAGTCTCGGATCGGATGCGTGCCGCGCCTGCCGGCCAACTTGTTGCATGCTGGCGCGCTCTCGATCGGTACGGTGTCGCTTCGCACGCGGCACCTCCGCGTGAGATGGACGGCGGCGGCGAAACTAAAGATCTCCTGACTCCTAGAGGCCTCACGCAGTGGCCAACAATTCACGCCGGCCGCCCGGAAGCAAGGGACGATGCCTCGATCGCGGATGGGAATGAATCCGGCTTCGTTCTGATTCTGATCAGGTACTCAGTACAGTATGTGATATCCATTCATTGTTACGTTGAGGCTGAGGACCAAAAAAAAAACACTAAGGCCATGCATGCACATTCAGGAGATTTTTCTTCCTTTTGATTTTGGCGAGATGTGCAACAAGTTGCAAAGCAATGCAAGCTACTGACATTAAGCGTCGGCCAGGCGTTATCTGGAGGTAGCCGACCGACCGATGGGCCCGGGCCGGGCGCCGGGGCCATGGCTAGCTGAAGTGGACGACGTGGACATGGGCAGGCCAGCGGCGGCCCGGGCCGGCGCGGCGCGTCAATGCTCAGGTCAGGTCAGGGGCCGTCGGTTGCGTGGTCAAGCACAAGCGCAGTGTCGGCAAGCCGCGCTCGATCGATCGGCGGCCACCAAGTGGCCGAGGCATATCTCCGGCCGGTTCCCCTGCCCTGCTGCCGCGCGTAATATCCGAGCCCCCAGCTGCCGCCTGCCGGCCTGTGTCTAGGTCTGTGTGTGTACACATGTGGGTGGCTGGCCGAGGCCGCCGGCGCCGGCGCCGGCCGGAGAGACGCCGGACGTTTTCGCCGCATACGACGACCCGGCCGGCCAGTCACTCGGCGCGGCGGCCGCGACGCGTACGTCGATCGGCGAGCGCACCGTCCGCGGTTGGCCATGCATCAAGCGTATATAGCAGTACGTGTGTGTGCTTGATGCCTTATTGATGAGTCTCGGTCGTGGCCACGCGATCGAGCGCACCAGCTTGCCGACACTGTACGTACGTGCTTTCAGTTCACACGCTTTGCCTCGCGTAAATTAAGAACGACGACTGGCACTTGGACTGCACTGCAGATCCAACGATCCTTTTCGACGATGCATTATTATTTGCTAGCTCATCGATGGCGAATTAATCAACAACGGACACACGATTTGCATTGGGGGCGAGGGAAAAAAAAAAAAAGAAGCAAGGCAAGGGAACCTGCTTCCATTATGAACAACTGATGAGCTCTCGGTCACATCGATCTATCCTTGCGTGAGAAAAATCCACAACGAAGAAGCAACCATACTATCGATCTGGTGCCGCCGGACTGCCGGTTCGATCGTTGAAAAAAAAAGAAAGGGACGAAACAGGCACAACGATCGAGCTAGCGAGCACTCCACTGATGCGAATATGCGATGCAACCAGCAACCATCACACAGTACGTACATACATATCCTGAAGCTTGCGGTTGGACGTGAACATCTGGGAAGGATAGCCGTTGCCATTAGAGGGCACAACTAGCTCCTCCACAAGTCAGATGTCACGTGTCAGTGTTCATTTTAGTCCGCATCAATATATGTGACTACCAGTTTCGTTGCATGGTAAAAAAAAAAAATCAGATATACGTATATTCCAGATACACATATATAATATACTAACATAATTCTTACGAAAAAACACTTATATATATACAAACATAAGTACTAAGTAGCCATCATGTTGATGTGTTTATGCACGTACGGACAAACTAGCATTACATATTGTGTACGTCATAACACAGTGCAAAGACGTAGACTGGTACAGACATATATACACACCAGGCATATTACACAGCGAGGATCACCTCAACCCTCAACTTTAAGATGGGAACTATATTTTACATAAATACAATCCCATATATCCTGCAACCAAGGGAAAGAGAGAATCGATGCATTTATTCCTTTATTAGCATAGCTGCATAGTACTCCCTCCAGTACCACTAAAATGGACGCCGGAAGGTTTCATCCCCCGGCTGCAAAAAATGGACGCTGGAGCAAAGGGCTAGCCAATTAATAATGGTAATCAATGCAGATTATGTTTCCAAAGCAGCAGCTACCAATCCCATTCTGCATGGTGAGAGAAAAAAAAGAAAATAGGCTTTGCTGGGATTCGAACCTGGGCCAAAAAGCACCAGGAGTTGTCCACTGACCAACCAAGCTAGCATTAGTTTGCGATCTCATATTGAACTTTATCTCTTTTAAAGCTTCCTTGGTATGCGAGATTATGGCCAAAACGTCCAATTTTCTGATACTGGAGGGAGTAAGTAATACCCAGATATACATGTTCACGATCAAGAAACACACTTATTCCCTTTCTTAACAGCTTCTAGTAGTCGTCGGTGGTGTTCCTGCCAGAACCGGTGTTATACTCGTCGGAGCCAGACTTGCCGTAGTCCCCACTATAGTTATCGGTTCCCGACTTGCCAGTGCGGGTGCGGCCATAGCCATCACTGCTGTCCTTGTTGTAGCCACCTTCGCCATAGTTGTCCGTGCTGGATTTGTTGTAGCCACCACTGCCACTGTATTCATCAGTGTTGGAGATGTTCTTACCACTGCCATAGTCGTCGGTGCTCGATTTGTTGTAGCCGCTTCCGCCATAGCCATCAGTGCTGGAGTCCTTGTAGCCACCATCGTCATCGTTGGAGCTTGGCTTCTTGTATTCATCGCTGCGGCCATACTCCCCCGTGTTGGAATCCTTGGAGCCGCTGCCATAGTCATCAGTGCTGGACTTGTTGAATCCACCACTGCCACTGTAGTCATCAGTGCCAGATTTGTTGTAGCCACCACCACTTACGTAGTCATCGGCGCTGGGCTTGTTGTAGCCACCACCGCTTACGTAGTCATCGGCGCTGGGCTTGTTGTAGCCACCACCGCTTCCGTAGTCGTCGGCGCTGGGCTTGTTGTAGCCACCACCGCTTCCATAGTCGTCGGTGTTGGGCTTGTTGTAGCCACCACCGCTTCCGTAGTCGTCGGTGTTGGGCTTGTTGTGACCACCACCGCTTCCGTAGTCACCGGTGTTGGGCTTGTTGTAGCCACCATCGGTACCGTAGTCGTCCGTGTTGGGCTTGTTGTAGCCACCACCGCTTCCGTAGTCGTCCGTGCTGGACTTGTTGTAGCCACCACCTCTTCCATAGTCGTCGGTGCTAGACTTGTTGTAGCCACCACCGCTTCCATTGTCGTCCGTGCTGGACTTCTTGTAGCCACCACCGCTACCATAGTCATCAGTGGACTTGTTATAGCCACCGGTGCTACCGTAGTCGTCGGTGGACTTGTTGTAGCCACCTTCATCATCGTTGGCACCAGACCTTCTATAGCTACTTTGATCATATTCATCAGCCATTTCGAAGTTGTAAGGTAGTGTGCCACAAAAAAAAAAACACGAGTATATGCTCAGTTCTACCGTGCTTCCATAGAGCATACGACAGGAGGTATTTATAGCAGAGAACTAGACATGCGCACAGGCAGTTTGAAATATCCTCCGGCAATCTGAACATACAGGTAGCTCATATGGTGGCTATTTAACCATGAAAGCAGCTGGTTTGTTGTCTAGGTGGAGATCTTTCTGCACTCATGGAACCAAGTGACAACTTGATTTAGCAAGGCCACATGACAACAAAAGAAAAAAAGGAGTTAAATCCATAAACTGATTTTTCAATCCTGAAAGATAGCAAAGGCACCACATATTATTCTATTGATGTATACACACATCACAATATCACATTTTTTCATATCCGCAAGCTGAATTTATTTTCTTTCCAAATTTGTATGTACATCAAATCTCCAAGTTTATCATTATGACATCTTGTGCAGGTGGATACAGGCACATGTAAGAGTTGCCTGATTCAAGTAGGCAAAAGACACATAAGGTTTGAACCCAAACAGCAGGTTTTCCTAGTTTAACAATAATGAATATGCCAGAAGTCTCCAAATCATGGAATTAGGACAGCACAGAAGGTTTATGTAGTACAAGTTGTTTATGTAGTACTATTGTTCACTGTGAAACTTAAAACTGCCATAACATGGATGGTGTTATTTACCACTCATATTGAACAAAAAGAACCATGCTATGAGATGAGAACATCACTAAAAAACTCAATACCATCTAGTAGTTTCGCAGAATGACACTGTTGATTTGTGAGCTGAATTCCCAAGAGTACCTATGTTTGGTTGTTCTATATTTGCTAATAGAAAAAGGCGAATTGTTTCTTGGTTGCATGCATACCTGCGCACTCACTGGTTGCATGCACAGAGTTTCTCCAACCATTCGTATTTTAGGATACATGCATGATGGCTTCTTTATATAAACCGATGAATGCCATCGGTGGAGTGTAACACATAGCAGAGTAATTGTTTCTGCATTTATCATTCTTCTTGTAATCCGTGTGGGTTGAGTGAACACTCTTGTGAATCCCATGCATTTTGTAGCCTCCAGTTATAATATATAGTGAAGATTATCCTTTGGCAGTCTACGACATTCTCCCGTGTTTCCGCATCAATTAGTGTCTCTCGTGTTTGTGATCATACTTGTTTTGGCCAGTTGCTTCCTAACAAGTGGTATCAGAGCCAAGTTTGTTGTCTATTCAATCAAGCATATTCAACATGGCGTCCTTGAAGTATGATCTTCCGCTACTGGATCGAGAGACACGATTTTCTCTATGGCAAGTAAAGATGCGAGCAGTTCTGACGCATACCGATTTGGATGATGCACTAGAGCGTTTTGGCGGGAAAAATGTTGATACTTGGTCTGACGACGAAAAGCGTAAAGACCGTAAGGCTTTGTCTCAAATTCACCTCCATTTGTCAAACAGTATTTTGCAGGAGGTGCTAAAGGAGACAACTGCTGCTGCACTATGGTTAAAGTTGGAGCAGCTTTGTATGACAAAGGATCTCACCAGCAAGATGCACCTTAAGCAAAAGTTGTTTTTGCACAAGTTGCAAGATGGAGGAAAGGTGATGGATCATCTTTCTGAATTTAAAGAGATCGTTGCTGATCTTGAATCGATGGAGGTAAAATATGATGGAGAGGATTTAGGTCTTATACTTTTGTGTTCCCTACCAAGTTCATATTCTAACTTCAGAGATACTATATTATATAGTCGTGATACTCTCACACTTAATGAAGTTTATGAAGCCTTGCATGCTAAGGAAAAGATGAAACAAATGGTGTCTGTTGAAAGTTCAAGTTCACATGCAGAAGGTTTATTTGTACGTGGTAGGCAAAAGGAGAAGGGACCCTATAGTGGATCAAGAGGTAAAAGTTTGAATGGCAATAGGAGCCGTTCAAAGTCTAGAGGCAAGGGCAACAAATTCTGCAATTATTGCAAGAAAGACAATCATCATATATCCGAGTGCTATAAGTTGCAAAACAAGGAAAAGCGAATGGCTATGTCTAAAGGTAAAGGTAAAATTGAAGATGAAGGTAATGCTTCTGTTGTCGCTGAAGGTGGCACTCAAGGTGATGTCCTTGTTGCTTTTGTTGGATGTGCAAAGATTGATGATGAATGGATTCTTGATTCAGCATGCACTTTCCATATATGCATCCATAGAAAATGGTTTAGCACTTATGAGTCAGTGCAAGAAGGTAGTTCTGTGTTAATGGGTGATAATACACCCTGTAAGATTACGGGAATTGGATCCATTCAAATTAAGATGTCCGATGGCATTATCAGGACCTTGACTAATGTGAGGCACATTCCAACTATGACGAGAAATCTCATATCATTGAGTACTCTAGATCTAAAAGGGTACAAATACTCCGCTGAAGGTGGAGTTTTGAAGGTATCAAGAGGTTCTCTTGTTGTCATGAAAGGTGACATGAAATCTGCAAATCTGTACCTCTTGCGAGGTACTACGATTACAGGTAATGCTACTATAGTTTATAAGTCATTACCTGATTCTGATGCTACAAAGCTTTGGCATATGCGTCTCGGGCATATGAGTGAACTTGGTTTGCAAGAGTTAAGTAAGAGAGGGCTTCTTGATGGATGTAACATCACTAAGCTAGAATTTTGTGAGCATTGTGTGTTTGGCAAACACAAGAGGGTGAAATTCAATACTTCAAGACATACCACTAAAGGTATACTTGACTATGTGCATTCTGATTTATGGGGGCCATCTCGTAAGACATCGCTAGGTGGTGCTCGTTATATGTTGACCATCATTGATGACTATTCTAGAAAAGTTTGGCCTTATTTCTTGAAACATAAATCAGAAGCATTTTCTGCATTTAAAGAGTGGAAGGTAATGGTCGAAAGACAAACTGAGAAGAAGGTAAAGAAGCTTCGCACTGATAATGGGATGGAATTTTGTTCGGATGAGTTCAATTCTTATTGTAAGTCAGAAGGTATTATTAGACATTATACTGTTCCCTACACACCACAACAAAATGGTGTAGCTGAACGAATGAATAGAACAATCATCTCGAAGGCGCGATGCATGTTGTCTAATGCAGGGTTGCATAGACGTTTTTGGGCAGAAGCTGCTTCCACTGCATGTTATCTTATTAATAGATCACCCTCCATTCCTATTAATAAGAAAACTCCAATTGAAGTTTGGTCTGGTTCTCCCGCAAACTATTCGGAATTAAGAGTTTTTGGTTGTACTGCATATGCTCATGTTGATAATGGAAAATTAGAGCCAAGAGCTATTAAGTGTATCTTTCTAGGATACAAATCTGGAGTTAAGGGATATAAATTATGGAATCCAGAAACTAGAAAGGTTGTGATTAGTAGAAATGTGGTCTTCAATGAACCTCAAATGTTACATGATACTCTTACTGATACTCCTATTGGGAGTCATGAGAAATCAAGTGTGCTGGTGGAGCATTTTGTTGATGCACCAAGAAAAGAAATTGACAATGTTCCAGATGAACCTATTTCTGAGGATTCCTCTACAGTAGAGGATGCTCCCATTGTTTCACGGTCATCACCACCACTACAACAACGTTCGATTGCAGTTGATAGGACCAGAAGGCAACCGAAGCCAGTCAGACGATTAATTGAAGAATGCAATATAGCTTATGCTTTGAGTGTTGCAGAAGAGATTGAAGGTAATGCAGAACCTTCTACCTATTCTGAGGCTATTAGTTCTATTAATAGTAATGATTGGGTGACTGCCATGCATGATGAAATGGAGTCACTTGAAAAGAATGGCACTTGGGAGTTGGTAAAATTACCAACAGAAAAGAAATCTATCCGTTGCAAGTGGATTTTCAAAAGGAAGGAAGGCATTTCTCCAAGTGAAGAAGTGAGATATAAGGCAAGACTAGTTGCCAAAGGTTATAGCCAAATTCCAGGAATTGATTATAATGATGTTTTCTCCCCAGTTGTGAAGCACAGTTCAATTCGAACTTTGTTTAGTATTGTTGCCATGCATGACTATGAGCTTGAGCAGTTGGATGTCAAAACTGCATTCTTACATGGGGAATTGGAGGAAGACATTTATATGGATCAACCGGAAGGTTTTGTTGTTCCTGGAAAAGAGGACCTAGTTTGTAGGTTAAAGAAATCTCTTTATGGCTTAAAACAATCTCCAAGACAATGGTACAAAATATTTGACTCATTCATGATCTCACAAGGTTTTAAGAGGTCTGATTATGACAGTTGTGTTTATTTAAAAACTGTTAAAGGCTCAACCATTTATTTACTTTTGTATGTTGATGATATGTTGATTGCTGCAAAAGACAAAAATGAAATAGCAAAACTAAAAGCACAATTGAACTCTGAGTTTGAGATGAAGGACTTGGGTGCAGCAAAGAAGATTTTAGGCATGGAAATCATTAGAGACAGGCTTGATGGAAAATTATACCTTAGTCAAAAAGGGTATATTAAAAGGGTTCTTCATCGCTTCAATATGCATGAAGCTAAACCAGTGAGTACACCTTTAGCTGCACATTTTAGATTATCTTCAACAATGTGTCCACAATCAGATAAAGATGTGGAGTACATGTCTAAAGTACCATATTCAAGCGCAGTTGGTTCTCTAATGTATGCCATGGTCTGTTCACGCCCTGACTTATCTCATGCATTGAGTGTTGTTAGTAGATACATGGCCAATCCAGGCAAAGAGCATTGGAAAGCTGTCCAATGGATATTTAGATATTTGCGTGGTACTGCAAATGCATGTCTACAATTTGGAAATTCTAAAAGTGGACTCGTTGGTTATGTGGACTCAGATTATGCTGGTGACTTAGATAAAAGAAGATCACTCACAGGATATGTATTCACCATTGGTGGATGTGCTGTTAGTTGGAAAGCAAGTTTGCAAGCTACTGTTGCTTTATCAACTACTGAAGCTGAGTATATGGCTATTTCTGAAGCATGCAAAGAAGCTGTTTGGTTGAGAGGTTTGTATAATGAGCTTTGCGGAGATACAACTTGTACTACTATATTTTGTGATAGTCAGAGTGCTATATGCCTTACAAAGGATCAAATGTTCCATGAGAGAACAAAGCATATTGATGTTAGATATCACTATATTCGAGGTGTTGTTGCCCAAGGTGATATCAAAGTACGCAAGATTAGTACTCATGACAATCCAGCAGATATGATGACAAAACCAGTTCCTGCTAATAAGTTTGAGCTTTGCTCAAGCATAATTGGTGTTACAGTTTAGCCATGATTATTTGTTTCATGACTATGGTTATCATGGAAGTTTCATTAATGATTCAAGATTTATTATGAAGAGGAAATTCATCTCAAGGTGGAGTTTGTTGATTTGTGAGCTGAATTCCCAAGAGTACCTATGTTTGGTTGTTCTATATTTGCTAATAGAAAAAGGCGAATTGTTTCTTGGTTGCATGCATACCTGCGCACTCACTGGTTGCATGCACAGAGTTTCTCCAACCATTCGTATTTTAGGATACATGCATGATGGCTTCTTTATATAAACCGATGAATGCCATCGGTGGAGTGTAACACATAGCAGAGTAATTGTTTCTGCATTTATCATTCTTCTTGTAATCCGTGTGGGTTGAGTGAACACTCTTGTGAATCCCATGCATTTTGTAGCCTCCAGTTATAATATATAGTGAAGATTATCCTTTGGCAGTCTACGACATTCTCCCGTGTTTCCGCATCAATTAGTGTCTCTCGTGTTTGTGATCATACTTGTTTTGGCCAGTTGCTTCCTAACAGACACAGCATAACTAAGATCCAAGCATAGATTGTTAAGGCTTGAAGGGGAGGTTTCTGGTTCTTATCACAGACCCTAGATAGGTCCCAGCTGGAAACAGACGCCCCAGCCCATTAATGTCCCCCACTTATGGTCAGTGTTAGCAGCAACACGGGCAGAGAAAATACCAAAGAATATTCTGAGAACAATTTGTCCCACAAGGAATCAGCTATTCTGAAACTAGGACACAAATTCAACTTGCAGAAGTGTCATCTATTTTCCAGTGACAAAAATAGCAGCATTCGTGTTGGCTAATCGCAATTGAACCTACAGATATATGCAAACATAAGGCAAGCTAAACCTGTAGCCTGAAACATGTGGTTCACTAATCATGAAGGTTGCAGCTAGAGTTGAGTTTTGAGTTGCCTTCTTTGAGAAGGTATGTTGATGTGTGAATAAACCCATAAGATAAGGAAGAAATGGAAGTTGAGTGAAAATGATCACCGTCCGTTTCGATGTATGTTTCTCCAGTACACTTGGCATGGTAGAGACCCCAGCAAAGTCATACGATTAAATATACAACAACAACAAGCCTTTTATTCCCGAGTAACTTGGGGTAGGCTAGAGTTGAAACCCAATATGAGCTGCCACCAAGGGGAGAAAAGGAGAGATGAGGAAGGGGAACAGTCAAAAGATTAAATATGACTAGAATAATAGGTAATTACAAAGAGAGAAGAAAAAGAACTCTTAAGTCCTCTTGGAACGCAAGAATTCATAGGAATCGTGTAGGATTCAGGACTTTTTCCCGCGTTCCAAAGGATACCTTAATCAGATATAAATTCACATTAGGAGAAACAAAGGAACAAAACAGAATAAAGCATAGAACAACTCAACAGAAACTCCATAATTTTCAGTTCCAGTAATTTGACCAAGTGGGCTCATTCTGTCTAATAATGTTCAATGAGACATCACTGTTTTATTCAGAACAATGAGTTGTCACCATGTAACTGAAGATTGAATACATGATTTTTGCTTTTTACTTGCAGAGTTGCCAGGAAACAATTTCAATGAGCACCACCCTCCAAAATAGCGAAAAATATTGTTTTCAGTTCATTGAACCAGGACATGGTTGCCCCAAAGTAATGCTCGTTTGTGTTTTTCTCTTATAAAATTGTTGCGAAAAAGCTCTTAAATTATTGCTAGGCAGCACCACTCTTCAATGAACTACCAAGAACAAGCAACTTGTGAATAAAAGTATAAATAGAATAATATTCTTTGCACCTTTGTTCAAATAGGAAATGATTGAGCTTCATGGCCAAGCCACATATTCCATAAGCAACAAACAAGAAGAATGTGCATCCTAACCAGAAAGCGTTTGCATACTTTTGTGTAATGAGAAAAATGAATTGGATCAACTTTTAGATACAAAGTCTCAGAACCCACTTTCGCATAACTCTGTATTAAGTGAAGTCTGTAACCATAGAGTTATGATGTAATGTGGTTCCAAATTTCCAATGCAACTCAAATACTCAATATTATTAGCTTTTCTTCATCAAAACAAAACAGAAAAGTCAGAAAGGTACAATATCAATGGTCCAACTTCCCAATGTCAAAAGATATAGATAAATGGTTCTTGCATATACAAGAAATAACAAGCTTAACAAATAATTATGTAGAAAATAAGATTAACAGTCATTGATAATGAAAACAGAGTACATTGAACATTAACAAATGGGATCATCAGGTTTTGCAATAACACACACACACCCATGCCAATAAAGAGAGTCATTGTGCTTGTGCAAGATTAGTACCTTCAAGTAGATCTTTAGCATGAACAGCCAGATAATGCTGTGGACCATAGCATATACTTGCAAGATACTTGCAATAGGTGATACAACATAGAGCCAAACTAAGAATGCACTGCCTTTGTCTCCCCGTGAAACCTACTGGCTCATGTGCAGGAAAGTTAACATGATCTTCCCCAGAAAGATGGACAGGCTGACATATTGCTGTTCCAAGCCAACTAAATTCTATGGGGTTCTTGATCTTTTCCAGGAAGGGTAAACTTTGCACCAGAAATGGCCAGCAATGCGATGACAGAGATAATATTTGCTTGCCAAACCCTTCACAGGTTGACCTGAACTCATGGTATGGTGTGGAACCACTTTTCGTAGAACTTGATGGACATGAAGAAAAGGTGAAGTTAGCCTCAGATACATTTGGTGTTGTCTCTCCCTTGACAGAATCAACAAGATATAACATGGAATGTCCAGTATTTAACAAAAAATGAGACAGTGGAATCATCAAGGAACATTCAGACAAGAACAAGTGGTGTGTAGCCCCTACGAGTATGAATGAATATGCTGCTGCTGCTTTAGCCATTCTAAAAAACTCATCAGTATTTTCTCCGTCCAAACTGCCAGTTTCTAAACTTAGGGAACGAAACCGGTAAGCAGAGGCAAGTGTCATATAAGAAGTGAGACAAATATGGTGCATAGGGTGTAGTATATATTTTCTCCCTGAAACTTCCTCCTGCATCAAATCATTCATCAAGTTGTTGGAAAGCATGCTTTCAATCATATCACAGCAAGCTTTAGGGTCATCACTTGATGAGTACTCAGATATTGCCTGTTCCAGGACATCACCCAAATCATCAACTGCTGGAGCTGTAACATGATCCTCTGCTTTGCCCAAGTCCCTCATGTCACACTGGATAAAGTAGTCACATCACCACAGATTAGGTCTTAACATTTTCCACACAATTTTTTAGCAACCAGCAACATCTGAAATAAGGTAATAAAAAGGCTTGCGATAAACCTATAAAATGGGCAAAACATAGGGCCTATTAGGTTTTAAGAAAGTATTTTAAGATATATTTTTACTAACAGTTTCTCTTATAATATAGTTATCAATTTCTACAAAAAAAAACAAAATATCATTAAAAGATATATGAAATACAAATTCATCAGTGCATCTTTTCTACATAAAGATGCACATAGTTCAACTTTTTTTGGACAAGAGTTACCAAGTTTGACTTTTGTTCTAATCATAGTACACCCTATATTTTGGGACAGAGGGAGGAACACAATAGAAAAAGCTGAGTTCAAATGCCCATGAATTGTAGACGATCAGACTTTCATGGCAGACAGGCAGAGTAGCAAACCAGTGCGATTTCCTAACAGTTTCCAGGACATCGCAAGACAATGTGAAAGTGGGAAACTCTAACCGCCTCTGAACAATTGAACACAGTACAAATGCTAATGAAGCATAGGAAAATGGGAAATAAACGATTAGAGTGTTTTCCCTCAGGTTTCGTTCTTACATTCAAAATAAGATCTATGTATGGCTTTGGTGATGTGATACAGCGCTTGCAAGAACAAACGAATTTATACTTTGACCACAAATCTGAATGTCTTGCTTCCTGCAAAGGGATGTTATCAGCATGACAACATAAGCGTACAAAACTGCAGATTACGTTGAAATACAGTAAGTCGATCATTCTTTCCATGTCTATGGACATTACATGTTGGTTTCGATTTTTAAATTTGATAATGTTACCTAACTTTTAATAAGACAGCTAGTAAGCATTAATAATGTACTATAAAAGGGTACATCAAAACATCAAATGAAAGGGTCTAGTCTACATTTAATGGTCATGAAAACATTAAATACTGGGTGCCACCGTGACTCAAGTGGTGTATCTTACAGTGGCTGTGCAAGTAAACGTTGGTTACATTCTTCAAAACAATAAAAATGTGTGGGCACCTAGGATACTGACTTCTTGTGTTGGGAAACTAATAGTACCCTGGTCTGGAGAAGATCAATGTATGTTATGCAAACCTCATCTCCCTTGTTAATTGGCTTTGTGCAACGAATAACAACTCTTGGGCCGTATTTGCATAGAGCTAAAAAGAATTATGGAAAAAACTTAGAACGGTGCATTTAATAGTTGCAACACAAAAGTAGAATGTAATGAAATACCATGAGTAGAATGTTCTTCATCATATTGCCAAGCATGCCACTGCAATCAAAATGCAAGCACATTAATACAATTCATAATATTCTCTCAGCTAAATAGATAGGTGTTGTCCACCTAGAATGTGTGTGGTCAAACTATTTAAATTTTGACTATGGGTATCTTCATATACATTTTAGATTCAGCATATGAAATCGCATACGTAGGTCTTACTCCAAAAGTACTTTCATATTCTATAATTTTATTGGATTTTAAAAGTGTATTACAATAGATATTGGTGGCCAAAGAAGTGTTTGGGAGCCATATCTATGTCCACATCACTAATTTGTTACAATGGGAGTATGCAAAGTATTCAACAATCTTCCCTTGCTCTTAGTAACGATGGAAGCAAAAGTTTAGCAGGTACCAAATAAATTTAACATAATTTCCCCTTACCACATCAGCCGCAACTCCTTTGCTAGCAGGGACTACACAGGATTTTGATTTGTCTGAAGCACATTCTCCATTCGTCGGAGCCAATACAAACCGGTAAGAAGCATTGGGAACGCAACTATGGTTGAACCATGAGAAACTCGGGCCATACACTGCAACCCCCATAGCTAATCCTTCACTGAGCTGCACCTCAACACTATTGGTAATCACTGCCCATAATGCCATCATCTCAACTCTAAGCCCATCAGAGAAACTAACAGAAGTCTGTGCCCTTGATTTTCTGGCAGATGACATCAATAAGCTCCCCTCCAACATCTTCTTAGAAATCTCCTCACCTTCCTCCAGAACTCCCTCAATACCACTTGCTGAAAGTCCACCAATTCTTCTGTAGTGGCTGATTGAATCAGAAGAAACAAGACCATGCATCTCAAGCACATAAAGAAGGCGGAAGGCAGCACGTAAATCACTGGTTCCTTCGGTAACAAAGGAAGGTGAGGCTGTCTTGAGGTGGTCCACAAAGAAGGAACATTCACCAGAAGGCAAATGCACCAAAGAATCTGCGCTTAAGCACTCTGAGCAACAGTATCGAACTGAGCAGCATGTTGTGCAAGACACGGCATTGTGAGCTTGTGGCAGCAACTTGGTGAAGCATGATGAGCAATGGGATTGGAGGAACACGTCATGTAGGGCGGTGGCGTAAGGTGCGATCGCCCCAGTTAGGTCCTCCGACATGTTTACAGATTCCCGAGCCCTCATCTCCATTGCCAAGCATTGAATCTTCCAGGCCTCTCGTGAACTTTGTCTGCAAATATCATAGAATTATTAGAACATTCACAGAAAGAAGAGAACTTGATTTTTTTTTTTTATTATCTCTTTTTTCTTTTGTTCTCGTTTCCAAGTTACTGTAGTTGTTTGATCCACCTGATCCTCACTCTTGTGCATCCTCTCAACTAATTCGGGACCAACAACTTGAGAAGATAACTCATGCTTATAAAAATGAAACTCCTTGTTCCAAAAGTAAATTTACCACGCTAACTGATGCAACAACCACCCCATAGGCCATAGCACGGGTAGATATTCCAACTTTTTTCTCCAAATCCATATGATTTTTTTAAGCAAAGGCAAACCACTAATAAAGTATCTAAAGATGGTTTATCCAAAGCTGGTTTGTTTTCTCAGACCACCCATGGAGTCGCTAACTAACTTAGGTCTAGAAATGCAACTAAGAGATGGTAGACTCGGGGAGAGTGGCTCTGCTTGCCTTGACCCAACGCAGTACGCAGCGCCGGCCCCGAACCAGGCTGCAACGGAGGTAAGATGTGTAGCGGCGCCTTCGGAATGCCGGAAGAGCAGAGAGGAGAGAGACCGAGGCGGCGGCGGCCGCCGTAGCTCCTGCACCTGCAGTCTCGGAGACGGAGACGAGAGGAG
This sequence comes from Paspalum notatum, assembly GCA_022530915.1. Classification (NCBI taxonomy): domain Eukaryota; kingdom Viridiplantae; phylum Streptophyta; class Magnoliopsida; order Poales; family Poaceae; genus Paspalum; species Paspalum notatum. Next base: position 32,018,240 of record CM039689.1, read on the forward strand.
CTGGGCCTACGGCCCATCTACATAGGCCGGTGGTTTGGGTCATAGTGAACTGGGCCTGGCGAGCCCGTCCGTTATGTGGCCTGGATCCCCGGCGGCTACATCGAATCGAATGACAGGAACGAAAATCCAACACACACAGAATTTTCGCGTGAAAATAAAATAAAATGCAGACAAGCTTGGCAAAGAGATATTTGCATTCAAAAACACATATATAAATAAAATTCAAAATCTTGATGCACAGTACTTATTACTATGTAATATAATAGATTACAACTTATTTAGTATGTGCGGCCCTCTCACTCAAATTATGGCGTCCACCCTTTCATCCTAGAAAGGTGATAAGCTTATGCTCCTCCGGTCCTCCCAAATGCAATGGAGATTTAGGCCATAGCTCTTCTTAATCAGCTATAAACCAAATAAAAATGCTAATCTATGATGAACTACTTTCATCACCAAAAATGGCAATAAACATTTCTATCTCATATATATCATAACATAAATGTGAAAAGGAGATAACAGCACAATATTTTAATTCAAAACACAAATATGCAAAACAAAATTTCAAAAACCAAATAGCACAATGTGTCAATGCTTGAACACATTGATAAATATTTATATATTTATTTGGCAGGGGCCGCGCGAACGCGTACCCCCTCTTTCACAAATTATGACGCCCACTCTTCCATTTAGAAAGATGGTAAACCAATGCTCCTCCCAAGTGCAATGGAGGCCATTGGCCTAGGCCATAGCTCTTCTTGATCAGCTATCGACCCCGTCCAGGTAAGTAAGTTTAAAAGAGTCCCTGTGTTTTGCTTTATTGCTCTCCTGCTTCTCCTTCTAGTCTTATTAACCGATGTGGTACTATTGTTGTCTCGGTGCTTTGCGCATAAGGGTAATTGCGTTCGGGAATCGGGAATAGCGAGTTCAAGTCCACCAAGGCCCGAGTAATCCCGGCCCGCACGAGCTGCAAAGGGGCTGTCCGAAGTCCGATCATGTGTGGGTGCAGTCCGATTTTTTTTTTTTTTTTTTTGAAAGGGGTGCAGTCCGACTTGATGTTGGGAGGTTCGCGACTCGCGAGGGACCCTAGCCCACTGCCCACCCGCAGGAGCACCGAGCGCCCGTGGAACACCACAGTCCACAGCTATGCTCCAGCTCCTTGCCTCCTCGAATATTTCAGCCCTGATTCTGCATTTGTAAGGATATATTCTACTACACTGGAATTTGGGAACTGTCTTCGTTACAAAATATGAAAATAGTGTATAAGCCAACAGTCCAACACCTTTGTTTAAGTAAAATTCACTTGGCTGGGCCGGGGATTACACAGGCACCAAGACAAATCATCAACAGTCCGTGCAGCTGCAGAACATCTATGAAATCTGGCACCCTAATCTCAAGTTAAATTTCTGTCTAAACATGTTTCACTCAGCAAACGATACTGAACAATCCCAGCCTATAGAAAAACAGTGGATACTATAGCCCAGGAAAAATCGGCTAAAATTCAGTTTCAGGTGCATCCAGCAAAACCCAAATCAACCGTCGTTAGTCATCGTGAAGGCAATGAGAACGCAGGATAAGGTGAAGATGATCGTCCCTGCGGCAAAGGTCAGGATAGCCCTCTGTGAGAAGCCCTGCTTCTCCTGGCCAGCTAGTTCCACCTCCTTCAGCAGGCCCCTGATCTCATCTATGTCTGAGTCCTTGGCGGCGTGGACCAGCCTGCTCTGGACCTCCTCAAGCTTGGCCAGTCGTCTGGCTCGGGTGGCGTCTCTGGCAGACCAGATGAAGCCCGTCATCCTCCACAGCAGGATGCCGACGTAGATCGCGACGACACAGTCCACACTGTAGTGGTGCCGTTCACGTACCTCCCTTTGTGCGCTGTGTAGGACGAGGAGCCATATCGCAACGGAGATCCAGCCCCCATATGCTTCCTGTAAGCGTGAAACAGATCAAACAAATGCAAGATGGTAGTATGAGTTATGAGCAACCCTTCGCACAATGTGTGAGCAAAACTATTGTGATATGTGAAGTAAATGCGCAGCATATACCGTCCAGGCCATGGCAGTAAGGACAGCAACAAGCATATGTCCACTGTACATAAGGTCATTGCAACCACCACTAGCTTTCTTCAAAAGATGGTACCATGAAGGCCCTTCTCCGGGAGTTGGTCTCAAAATATCTACAAGAAAGCTCATCCCTCCCCAGTCGAGCCTATATTCATCTGGGTAAGCTGGAACAGAAGCTGTAAAAATAAAATATATGTGAAAAGTTTAGTCTCAGCCATTGCACAAAAATGATATACCAGCCAAGTGATAGGGCAAATGAACTAACCGTATGCCATATCATGTGTTATGACTCTACGAATAGCATTTGAATCAGAAGCGTATGGAACATAATATTTCTGTGCCCAAGGATGAGGATGCTGAGGTATTCGATAACGAGCTTCAGCACACCAAGGTCTTGCAGATGGAAGAATAGTAGCGACAAAAGTTATAGTCCGAAGCAAACGACCAATTGCCATAGTGAACATGTATCTTGTGGCTATACCAAGACCAGGAGCTTTGATGCAGTCAAACAGAACTGAGAACCCCAGCATGATAAACAGCATCAAATAATGGTGAAGAGTGATAATATGAGCTCTCAGTAGATCAACCATGCTTTGAGGGAGCTTCTCATTCAGTGATAGCAGCAGCCATTGACCAGTGTCAGGAAGCGGTGCGGCAGTTCTGTTAAGAACAAGAAACAGACTTTCAGCTAGTAGCTTACACGTAACTGAGTAGATTTAGTGGCATTCATGTATGCATATATGTGGGCTAGGAGGTGAGTGCACACAACCAAACTACTTAGGGAAAGGGAAGGTGCATTTAGTAATGCAAGGAGAGATGCTGAAATTAGAAATGCACTAGTGCTACTGTCTCCTTATTAGTGGAAAGCCAACCTCTGTCTGAACACAGCACAATCTTTTCATACAGAGGTCAGGTTGAGGATTATGATTCACAAGGTATCACAAATGCAATTTTATTTAGATATAAACCATATCAAATCTACAAATAGCTATACACTAAATAAACTAACAGATAATAAAAATGGAAAATCTAATAATCATGTCAAATCTGAGTTCCTTGAATTTCCTGCATGCATGTATTTACAATAGCATATGACTAAAATCCAGTGTAGGGTTAGATCATTTATGATTATTAGATTCTGAGAGTGATGCAGACACATATGCCTATAGGAATCTACAAGCCCCAAGCTGAAGCGATGTTTATGCTTTTCTTACTTCCTAAACTTCTAGGTGCTCCTTTATTGCAAAGACCATTCATGCCTTGCTTGAACTTAAATCTCTAGAATTCCAAAGACCGTTGAATCAGACCAACAAAGACACAGCTATGGAACACCCGTCAAGTTATAGGCCACCAATCAATGATCAAAAATTTAAAATGCAGAACTCTTGACAGCTTAAATGATCAAGCACTTAGCAATATTGCAGAAGTTAATCCATCTAATAGCAACAACCAATCAACAAAGTTTCATTTTAACACATGAACTACTTTCTGCTGCGGTAAAACTATCAATGACGCAGTATTTTGAGCGCTTGTTATGGTAACCACATACTTTCCTTATTCCAGTACCACCAAATTGCTGATATCTTCCTTATTTTTTGTACCACGATCAGCCTAAATCTCATCTTAGAAGCCTCAACAGTTTCCCGCACTCAACAGAGCCCCCTAAATCTCAACGATACAAGCAGAACACTGCAAGATCACAACATCCTTGCACGCACAACTCCAAATCCGTACGTTTTCGCACCAACTACCGAAATAAATTTCGCAACTCAAAAGCTGGAAATCTCCCCGAGATCCAGCGCTTCTCGGCCCCCAAAGCAACTCACCAGGTTAAAAAGTCCGATGCCATGCCGGCAGCGCCCCGGTTCCCGAAGAAGACAAGGAGCACAGCTAACCTACCTGTGCCACTGGAGCCCCATGACGGCGGAGACGAAGCGGACGGAGATGGCCTCACAGAGGAAGGCGGCGAGCATGAAGGCGATGGATCCCAGGAAGGGCAGCGCGGCGCGCAGCTCCGCGGACCAGTGGCGGTAGAACGGGGCGCGCGCGGCCGCCGCGAGCGCCAGCGCCGCCCAGAGCGCCGGCTGCAGCGTGTCGTGCCACGCCGGCGAGAGGTGCCGCAGGTAGTCCACGCCCACGTACGCCGCCGCCGCGATGCCCAGCCCGCCGAAGCCGAGGAGCCGCCGGGTGCGCGCCCGCGGCGGCTTCGGCCTCGGCGCCCTCGCCCTCGCCTTCGCCATGCCCGGATCGCCCGCGGGGTCTGCGGAGAGGTCACTTGGTCATGGAGACATGGACTGACGACGTCAGTGGGATGGCCGGACCGCCGGAGCCCGGAGTTCGGGACGCTCCAAGCCTCGACCCTCGAGTGAGGAAGAACTTGGGCCCCTGGGGGCCGATAGCTATGTTGGGCTTCGGCGGCTCGTGGGCTCTAGCTAGTAGCCCATAAGCCCAATATCTCAAACGAGTGGCCCAGCCCAAATTTATTGTGAAATTTCGAGTGTCATTCCTGAAATTTGCGACGGCACACTATGAGCTAATCACTAGAAACCGAACCACTGCTTTGGAATGTGCAAAATGCATATACAAGCCCGGCTGCAGATACTGCTATAAATAATTTGATCTTTTAGGGTCCTCAACTTGTGCATTTGATCTCTATTTGAGATGGTCGTATCCTAAGTCAGTGTCTGTGCGCGCGCGCGTGTACATAGAGGCATACAATAGGGCTAAACCTTGTGTGCAAGCAAGCATTATTAATCCTAATGATTGCCAATTTAACCATGCAAATCCATTAAACACATAGGCTAGGATCCATGATTCTCACATCTAACTTCAAAAAATATATGTATGGAGCCTACTAGTCATCAAATATAGAGTTGTAACATTGTGGACCCAAATGCAATTTGCTTAAGCTACAATTCAGGGCGGGCATGTTGAAGCCGAGGATCGGAAACAGATCTGGCCTTAACCAAAACAAACTGAATTGGCGGCCTTTTGCAGATTTTTTTATTCATTCCAAACTAGTTTAAATGTTCAATTCATAGGCAAATGTTATGCTTCAATTCCTAGCTTCAAAAACCTGAATATAGCAAATAGAACCAACAACCTTCATAATTCGTTTGAGCAAATTATTGTCTAGCACTGTTGATAGATATCCATTATTCATTAGAGAAAAAAATGTGCATTTATACAAAGCTTTCATTTAAGGTATAGTTGATGATTTATAAAAACCAAGTTATTTCTACCAAGCCAAAAATCCAGCATTGCAGCGGTTCCCAAAAATAATTGTGATCTTAATATTGATCCCACCCACCCTATGATCCGACCATCAAACACATAAGTAACATTTCTAGGTGGTTCCAAGCTAAGCTTATAACAAAGTAGAAATCAAACAAGAGAATTAGATGGTCCCATTTTTCTTAAAAACATAACATTCTTTACTCTTATTCCAATGCCTTCTTGCTTAATTGTTCTTTGTTAAAAGCACTCCTTCTCCAGAAAAGGCCACTCATTTATTGTAAATACCGCTTTTAGAAAAAAAAGTTTTTTTAATACTAGTTTCTTTAAAAGGTTTGCACACAACCAATCAATATAGTTCAAAAACAGATATCCTTAATACCTAAATAAGAGAAAAGCAGACCAAAGTATGTTATATTATTATGCTCCGATGTTGGTCCACAGCATTATTATATAACTAAATATCAGTAAATTCTAGATACAAGATTATGCCATATGAGACTAATGTGTCCCCCCAACAATGCCCTCCTTATGAGAGACATTTTAAGGGACCGTGGTTAGCACAAATGCCACTTTTTGTTTGCTTTTTCCAAACTATATTATGAAGATGGGCACTGATGTAAAAAGGCTTCATCACCAATCCATATGTCTTCCTAAAACCATTTTGATTACTACCCCGTATCATTCAATTGATAAGTACCCAATCCAAGGAATTGATTTTTTTTACCATGATCTGACCCAAAAATTATGTGAGCCGCCTGAATTTTTTTTACCTCCCATAGCTGATTTTTTTATGTAGTATTTGTTTCTTTAAAGTCTCTGTCACAGCTTCCTTAATCAACTTAAAAATGCCACTATTATAAAGGAAACTTAAAAAGGCCACTTATTATCAAGTATGCATTGGTTGGTTCTACAAATGTCTAAATTTCGTATTTTCAGCGCCTTTCTTGGTGTCCAGATTGGCATGACAAACTCCACTGAGCTGAGTTCTTCATAGAAGCCATTGATCGGTTTTTTGTGTTCGAGAAAAAAAAAAAGAAAACGTGGCTTTGAGACTAGCATCTTCTGCACCATACACCGTCGACATGTGTCGGCCGGCTCTCACGACAAAAGCAAACTCCATGGCCTCTGGAAAAACGCGCATGCGTGTTCCAGGAAGGAGATTATTTTAGGCCAAGGCTTTTAGGTGACAAAGCCATGCAAGGTGAATAGGTGATGGGCAGATGCGAGCATTATACAAGCGCCGCGTCCCCTTTCGTTCTGTACGTGTCCGGTGAGCTCAACATGCATGCCTAGTGATAGTGTATAGGTTGTACTTACCCCTGGCAAAAGCTAAATGGAGGAGGTGAGATCAGAGCTGGAAAGACCAGCCAGCATATCACCGGCTCCCTCAATCCTCTCAACTAATCAGCATAACTAACCAGATCATGCATGTTTATCATTCCATTCCATGCTTGCAATGCTTCGTCGTCCTATAAATGCATGCTCTGTTCCTCATCATCTCGTCAAATCAGCTCGATCGAGCAGCAGATTACCACCCAGCTAGCTACAGCTAGTCAGCTAGCAATAGCAAGCGCCATCGATCTGCGTTGGTGATCGAGTCGGCGGCAATGGCGTCACGGTGTCGTCAGTGTAGCAGCAGCGTCGTCGGCGTCGCGGTCGCGGTCGCGGTGGTCGCCGTGCTGTCGTCCGTGCTCTGCACATCAGGGCACCCCGTGCCCGGCGGGCACGGCGGGTTCGTCGCCCCCCTGCAGCCGCACTTCTACGACCACGCGTGCCCGCAGATGCAGGCCATCGTGGGCGGCATCGTGGCGAAGGCGCACGCTGCGGACCCGCGCATGGCGGCGTCGCTGCTGCGGATGCACTTCCACGACTGCTTCGTGCAGGGCTGCGACGCCTCCGTACTGCTCGACGCCGACGGCAGCGGCCGCTTCGTCACCGAGAAGCGCTCCAACCCCAACAAGGACTCGCTCCGCGGCTTCGAGGTCATCGACGAGATCAAGGCCGCGCTGGAGCACGCGTGCCCCCGCACCGTCTCCTGCGCCGACATCGTCGCCGTCGCCGCCCGGGACTCCGTCGTCCTGGTATGGATCAAATGCAGCGAGCGCTCAGCATCGTCGTCCACTGTGTTCTTCCTGACTGGCTGATTGATTTACTCCGGTGATCGAACTGCAGACCGGCGGACCCGGCTGGGAGGTGCCGCTGGGGAGGAGGGACTCGCTGACGGCGAGCCTGAGCGGCTCCAACAACCTCATCCCGGCGCCCAACGACTCGCTCCCCACCATCATCGGCAAGTTCGCCAACCAAGGCCTCGACATCGTCGACCTCGTCGCCCTCTCAGGCGGCCACACCATCGGCGACTCCCGGTGCGTGAGCTTCCGGCAGCGGCTGTACGGGCAGAACAACAACGGGCAGGTGGACCGGACGCTGAACCCGGCGTACGCGGCGGAGCTGCGGGGGCGGTGCCCGCGCTCCGGCGGCGACCAGAACCTGTTCGCGCTGGACCCCGTCACCCAGTTCCGCTTCGACAACAGCTATTACCACAACATCCTGGCCATGAACGGGCTGCTCAGCTCCGACGAGATCCTGCTCACGCAGGGCCGCCAGACCATGGAGTTCGTCCACCGCTTCGCCGCCAACCAGGGCCTCTTCTTCGAACAGTTCGCCAAGTCTATGGTCAAGATGGGCAACATCTCGCCGCTCACCGGGCACGCCGGCGAGATCAGGATGAACTGCAGGAGGGTCAACCACTTCTAAGATCTAAGCTCAAGCTGAGGAGGAGATGATGCGACCGACCGTTAGTTGTGCTCTTGCATGCTTCTCTGGATATATGCTTTCGTGTTTCGTACTTTGGTTTTAAGGTTGTGCAGTAAATGATTTGCATGTGTGCTTTGTTTTGTGTAATTTGCCATTGGTGTACCAAGAAATGACCCAATAAAATTCAACGATTGTGTCTCTCGATCTGTTAAACTCAATTTTAAGGATGAATGTCGAATAGTGCTAGAAGAGTCCCAATTTTTTTATTTGTTATGGGAAGCTCTAAATGTTACAAGTATACCAACCATGAATCACCAATTCTTTCACACAATCTTCTGTGTTTCTTTGTAATTCCTATCATCATTATCGATATCATCATCAGCCATGACTTAAGTACTCATGACCCTCGGCCATACATGATACAACGAAAGCCCATGACGACGCGCATACTTTTAGACTTCTCTCCCAATTTCACTAGCAAATAAAGCCTTCCTAACCTAGGGAAATGTCATGAATTGTTACTCTACACCGAATAGTTATCACCATTTGACATCCACCCAAAAGTTTTCCATGAAATCCACTATGCCACACATGGCCCCTGTAACAGGCTTCACAGACATTACATCTCTAGCCGTCCCCAGTTCAACGGGATTTGGATATAAAGCTCATAAACAACCTTCCTTTGCACACGATATATTTTCCTCATTATTAGGCTATCTCCAGCAGCATCACTATCCCCCGTTCCTCTCATTTCAAACTCCACTCTATCTGCAGTGTCAGAACAGTGCCAAATAATGCTAGAATCCTAAAAAATGTGTGTACAACTGGATTCAGCCTTACCGCTACTCGCGACTTCTCCACCTTCTTCAGGGTGCTTGTCAAAACTGTTAGGCCAGTCCCTAGCACTTTCTTCATGAATATTGCATAGGACCTCAGTTATCTCCTTGCTCTCTAGCTCCCAAACACATGTAGATGTAGCCATGGATATATGTTACATCCAACTAAGTGTCTCCACGAATATTGCTCCCCACACAACACACAATAATTCGTATTCACCATATTTCCATTATTTAGAACATCAGTCGAGACAAGGGAATGACATGCTAGCCTCCAAAGGAAAATCAATACGGATCTTTGAGGGCACATTGGTCTTCTCCCACCCCCAATCCCTTCCTACATAGGATAATGTATTTGCTTCGGTCTTGAGCCATCTCGTTCTTGTTTCTTTAGGCCTCCTCTGTAACGTAGGATTTTCACAGAAAACGTGCAGGAATTTCACAAGAAACCGTTCATAGAAAAAACACAGGAATAGAAAACTTTTCTCCGTTCCAAAGGAGGCCTACGTGGACCAACATCATGTATGCCAATCTAACACAGGACACCCCACTCTTCTGCCATGCCCAAAAGCCATGCTGTCAATTCAAAAAAGAAAAAAAATCATATGCAAAACGGACCCTTTGTCTAAACCCGCTGAACTCTGAAGCCCACCGCGCTGCCTCGGCCAGTCGCCCACCACGGGCCCAACGCGGCAGCCCGCGCCGCAGCAAATCAACAACAAACCACAGCCCACAGCGACCCTCCTCTCTGCTGCTTCCAAACTAGCCTAGCCCCCCTCTCCTTTTCGGCCTCCGGCGGCGCTCGGCGAGCAGGGGGCGCCGCGCCGGGGCGAACAAGGCGCCTCGCAGGACCTACGGGAGGGACAGAGCACCTCGCGGGGCCCGCAGGACAAGGCGGCGCTCTCGCGGTTGCGGGGCCGCAGACGGCAGGCGCGCGGGGGGACCGGCGGGCACCGACCCGCGGGCTGCGGGCACGCACGCCGGCAAGCGGCGACGGCCACACCCGGCTGCAGTGGAACCGAACACCACAGCGAAGAAACCGACTCGGTGGCACCGATTGGTGATTGCCCAGCCCGCTGTTCGTTTCCACTAGCGCCGTCTCGGCCACACACCCAATCCCCAAACCTCCCCAAAACCTCTCCCTCCTGAGGGCGGTGCGTCGCTGCAGCAATGGCGGTGGAGAAATCCGAAGGCGGCGGCGGCGCCTCCTCCTCCGCGAGAGCCACCTCCACCTCCACCATGGCCCGCTTCCAAAAGATCGTGCTCAGCTGGGACTACCGCAGCCTCGTCGCCGAAGCCGAGGTACGCGCACACGGACCCCACCCGCACCCGCCCCGCCGCCGCACCGTCCGTTCGTACCGAAAAATTCCCCACAGACAACTAACGTTCCCCGGCTCGCTGGGCAGGGCGACAAGCAGGCGAAGTCGCTGCAGGGCGTGAAGAACACGTACGACTCGGTGGCCGAGTACCTCAGCGTCTTCGAGCCGCTGCTCTTCGAGGAGGTCAAGGCGCAGATCGTCCGGGGACGCAGCGACGAGGAGCAAGATGAGGGTTCGCTCCCCTCTCTCGCTGTTCGCTCTGATTCCGCTGGTGGGCTGTTGATTCGGAATTTTTGATTTGTGTTTTTCTTGCCTCCTGTGGTTTGTGTGTGTAGATGCTGGGCCTCGGCTGGACTGGCAGAAGGGGCTGGTAGATTCGTGCACGGAGTCCGAGGGTTTCCACAAGGTCAGCGTGGCAGTTCATGACGAATTTGAGGATAATCTGCGTGAGAATGACCTACTGCTTCTCTCCAAAGAGCAGGTAAGCGCAGCACATATAAAATTCTTGGCTTTAGGCAGTGATGTGACAGGATGTGCCAAGCACTCAAAACTGTTGGTTGATAGGTGGCCATGCGCATAATACAGCAGTACTATTTTCTGAGGGCAGACTTACTTTTAAGTTCTTACCTCTTGGGCCTTTCTGTCTAGCAAGAGAGAAAAATGGGCCATCAGTTATGCTTAGGGACTGTGGGTTACTGAAATTATAATTGTTCAATGTGGTGAGTAGCCGAGTACATCGTGTCATCATGTGATGAACTGGTTTTGCCTGCACTCTTGCAGTTTGAGGAGGGAGTGACCCCTAAAGCATACGGCTTTGGATTGGTGGAACAGCGTGGTGGAGGAAATATTTCTATTAGAACTTTTATTGCAGGCGAAGTTAAAAATCTTAATGTTGCAAAGCCTGTGAAATCTCCAAGGCTGCAGCGTCTTGCTTCAATTTTTTCTACCAGCAAGAGCATGCTGTGGATACTGAAGGCGAGTCTCTGTTCTTCTAAAAAGTACCTGAGTTTTCATTCTGGCATGGTTTATTGACAGCATGCACTCCATGATATGCCATTGTCTGGTCAAAATTTCCAGGTCTGCAGCTTGTCTACTATTATGCGGGAGTTCACAGCTATGCATTCTGTAGATTCTCTTCCTTTTAAGGATTTGATTCTTTCAGCTGCTGTGAAGCATAAGGATGGTGATGATCAAAGCCGTGCGTGGAATGTTCCTGAGCCACTTATGGATTACCTCAAAACAAATCTTAATGATTCCCAGCTGGATGCAGTCAATGTGAGCATCCATTGCTATTTGCATATTGTTGACATACACATTGTTTCTGATATCTATTTTAGAGGCCATGGCTCTGATAGATTACTGTATTGTCTCTAGGCAGGTCTTTCGCGCAGATCATTTGTTCTTATTCAGGTTTGTTGTTTTTTACTACTACTATTAATATGCATTGTTATTGTTTACTTGTGTTCCTTATTATTTCTGCTAAAGTATTGTAATATATGAGCTATTTCAGCTATGTGTTTTTTTGAAAGATTTGCAGATCATACATCACACTTCTGACGAGGAATGTGCAATTTACTAATTTATGTTGCTTCTTGTATCTTCTTATTTGTAGGGTCCTCCAGGAACAGGAAAGACACAAACTATTCTTGGACTCCTTAGTGCTGTTCTCCATTCGGCTCCCACAAGAATGCAGACCAGGTAACAAACTCAATTGTATATTCTTTATAGTTTGATCTATGGGATGCAATTCCATTTTTGAGGATTGAAAAAAATATCCCCATGTTTATCATATATGAGAGATAGTAGTTACAGCAGTTCGTGAAATCCTGAACTTGGCACATTTACTATCTCATATATTTTGCGATCCTGTTATGCAGAGGAGCATTTGATGTTCGAAAGCATGGACCAGAGCTGGACATTGATGGCAGGTATGTTAAAAATGCAGATCTCCTTGTTGGTTTCTGACATATTTATTTGACTTTTGGCCGGGTTATGGAAATTAGGAAGGATAGAAAGCTGAGTAAGAACATCTAGCAGATTCAAAATTATGAGTTTTCCCTGACTTGTTTGAAACTCGATCCCTAACTGTTTTTGCTTATAGTTCTTCATGGTTTGTGTTACTAAAATTATAAAATTATCTAGCTCTAGACATTTCTCTTGTTCCTTTGATATCTCAATTCCGTCAACATGCTAGTGAGCACTGAAAGCACAAGATTGTTTTAATTTATGCCATCTTTAGTGTCTAGTTTTTCTATGTGGGAACGGAGAAGAACATGTTTTTTCAGTGTAATACCTGTTCTAGATTTACAAACATGATCGCTGGGTGCTGGCACTACTAATTACAACATGAGTTTGTATGACAGGCATGCACACTGGATTAAAGCATCTCCTTGGTTACTTGGTGCAAATCCCCGAGATCTGATTATGCCTGTCGATGGTGATGATGGTTTTTACCCCACAGGAAATGAACTGGTACTCTTCTGTACAGTATACACTGAATTTTGCGTAGGTCCCTTGACTATTTTACCCCTTATGCGACCACAAAATTCTGTACAGAAACCTGAAGTTGTAAGTTCCAATCGCAAGTATCGGGCCCATGTGTTGGTCTGTGCTCCATCCAACTCGGCACTCGATGAGATCGTGTTACGTGTTCTTAAAACAGGTAAAGATTCTTCATTGCTAAGTCATCCAGTACAGATACAATACTCCCAAACTAAACTTTTTTGCATCTAGTGCAACTGTTACTAAGTGAACTCTACTCCCTCCATTTAAAATTGTAGTTCACTTTGGCTTTGTTCTAAGTCAAACTCTTCTAACTTTTACCAAGTTTTTTAGAAAATATATTAACATATACATTCTACAATTCCAAATAAATGCAATATCAAGAGTAAAATGCACCCTGAGGTCCCGTCCCTTGTCCCGGAGTGTCACTTAGGTCCATCACCTTTGAAAGTGCAGTTTTGGGTCCATAAACTTTTTGAAGTGTATCATATGGATCCATACTCCACCTAACACTAACTACAAATTATATATAAAATCATATACACATCCAAAAATTATAAAATCAACTTTCATAGCTGTCTTGATGAGATTCCACTGACATTGACCACTTTGCCTCAATTTAAGTGGTAGAACAAATTTAAAAGCAAAAACTTATTTTCATTTATTTTGATCCCAAAATAGAAAGCATTATTCATGAAATTTACACATATATATGCTGACTAAAATACAAGCAACATGATTTTTGTGACATTTAAGTAGTACAACAAGCCATCCATTTCTTTTCTACACTATAAAAGGGCGAGTTTTCTAAAAATCTTTTTTACCTAGAAAGACATATTAAAAATCTTTTTTACCTAGAAAGACATAGGTATACCCCTCATGCTAGTCCCATTGTGCAGTTTGGAAAAGGTTGGAAAGTGGTGGAAAGGCCTAAAACCCATAGATACAAAATGTTTCGTCCACTTTCTCCCTTTATTTCTCACCTCATTTTATACCCACACCCACGTGTTACTTTCCTTCTCTTGGTTTTAATGAGAAAGGAATGAGCCAATCAATCAGGTTTCCTTCCTTTAATTCTATTTTCCTTGTTCTCCTTCTTATTGCCGGATCGATCATCTCACAACACGTGCGTGTTGCACGTACATCTATGCTAGTCATTCAAAAGACCATAATTCAAAAAGACATCATTTCTTTAAGAAAATAGCAACCGTTAACCATGATAAATTTATACATGTATACATAGAGCATAGCATGCACAATAGTATTTTTGCAAGGTTTTTATATGTACTAAACAATAGATATGAATAATAAGTAACTAAACATTGATTTAGCATAAATAGGGGTTACGTGGTCATTTTACATGTCAAGTCAGTTCGATTGTGTAGATTTCATCAATACAAAGATAGCCAAACTGATTTTGTATTTTTTGGATATGTCCATGATTTTATATGTAAATTTTTGTTAATGTTGGGTGCGGTATGGAACTGTATGAACACTTTAAAAAGTTTATGGACCTGAAACTTCACTTTCTAAGTTGATGGACCTATGTGACACCCCGAGAAAAGTTAAGGGGCCTCTACTAATTTAATGTTACAGATGTTGGTGTTTTTCAAATCTAAAAACTTGAGTCAAAGTTAGACATGTTTGACTTAGGACAAAACCAAAACGAACTATAATTTGGAACTTAGGGAGTAAATTTACGAACTATTTTGGAACATAGGCAGTAAATTTTTAGACTCAGGCTAGCATTAGGATACATCAAAAGAAAATTAAGTAATGAAGTAATGTTTCTTCTTTTCAGGAATCCGAGATGAAAATAACAACACCTACAACCCTAAAATTGTGCGTATTGGAGTAAAGGCGCACCATTCTGTTAAAGCAGTTTCCATGGATTACCTTGTACGTGGCACAAATTGCAAAACATTTTCTGTATAATTTCTGTCAACCACAGTGGGTTCATTGACTAAGATGAGTTCATAATTTTGCAGATACAACAAAAACTTTCTGGCGTAGATCGCACATTAGATGTCGGGAGACGAGGTGCTGGTGAATATGATCGGATTAGAGATTCAATACTAGATGAAGCAGCCATTGTACATCTTCTGCTATTATAAACTGATTGTATCTATCATACAAATTTCTTATTTTCAAGCTGATTGTATCTATCATACAAATTTCTTATTTTCAAGCTGATTGTATCTATCATACAAATTTCTTATTTTCAAGCGAACTTTGTAGGTATTTTCTACTCTGAGTTTCAGTGGATCGTCAATTTTTACCAGGATGACCCGCACTTTTGATGTTGTTATAATTGATGAAGCTGCACAAGCTGTGAGGATATCTTTTAAATATTGCTTTTATCATGGAACATTGACCTTATCAATTTGGATAAGGGAATTCTCTATGCCTTTGTTTAATTAAGTTTCTGAACTGACTTATCCCCTATTTTCAGGTGGAACCTGCAATCCTTATACCCTTGGTCCATGGCTGCAGACAAATTTTTCTTGTATGTTGCACGTTTTGTGTTCAGTCTATACTATTTTTGTTTGCTTTTCTTTTAGCATCTCGCTTTCCCTTGTGCAAAATGCCAAAATGTATATTTTTCATCTGTGTAGTACCTTGTTAGTACATCAGAGATCAGGCACAGATGAGATTTTAAAATTGTCCTCTTCTCTGGGTTGTAGTACATGTAGGACCACTGGTCTGTCTGGGCTTATACTCTTAAATTATACTTTCATTTCTTGGAGTGCATGTGTGTGCAGTCTCACCATTTCTCTTAAGATGTGTGCACAAATACAAACACTTTAGCTTTTGTTAATGATGATTATCTCATAATATCCATATCAGGTCGGCGATCCAGAACAGTTGCCTGCAACTGTCATTTCATCGACTGCTCAGAAGTTGGGGTAAGATGATCCTTATTTTCTTTACTCTAACTACATATTTCCTGGTGCTGTAATATGCTAAGACAATGCTCATTTTTCTGTTAGATATGGAACAAGCTTGTTCAAAAGGTTTCAGGGTGCTGGTTTTCCGGTGCAAATGCTTAAAATTCAATATCGCATGCATCCAGAGGTAAATCTTGTATCCCCAGCTTATCTTAACCAGAAATCTGGAATGATTTTTGTAATTCATTTTCCATTCTGAAACAGATTAGTACCTTCCCTTCAAAAGAATTTTATGAAGGGGTACTACAAGATGGAGAGGGTCTCAGCAAGGCAAAGCCATGGCATACCTACAGGTGCTTTGGGCCATTTTGTTTCTTTGACATTGACGGTGTTGAATCCCGGCCATCTGGAAGTGGTTCTTGGTTAAATCAGGACGAAATGGAATTCATAACTCTCCTATATCACCAATTGGCAACACGGTATCCAGAACTCAGATCTAGCCAGTCTAGTCCTCAAGTGGCTGTTATATCACCGTACAGGAGTCAGGTGAAACTATTGAAGGACAATTTTCGTTCGACCTTTGGGGATCAATCAAAGGAAGTGATAGATGTAAACACTGTTGATGGATTCCAGGTAACTAGTTCACATAGGAGTATATTTTATAAGCGGAATTTGTGTACAAATCAGATCTATGCATCAATATGTTCTTGGCAAGTATCAGTGTCAGTGACTGATAAGGATGTTGTAACTAGTTCACATATATTTTATGACCGGGATTCCTGCAAAAAAAAATTATGAGCGGGATTTGTGTACAAATCAGCTCTATGCATCGATATGTTCTTGCAGCTATCAGTGTCAGCTGTATAACTTTCTTGCTCTTTTTTGAGATTATAATGTTGTATCCCACTGCTTCCTATGTAGGGCCGTGAAAAAGAAGTCGTCATTTTTTCGTGTGTAAGATGCAATGAGAAGCAAAATATTGGGTTTGTTTCTGATGGTCGACGAATGAATGTTGCCATCACAAGAGCAAGATCAGCTGTACTGGTAAGTGCCTCTTCTCCAAGCTTTAATTAAAGTTTCCTCTTAACTACTATGTGTTTTGTTTTGCATTATGTGTGGTAGGACTGGTAGCTTCGAAGTCTCCATCATTTGCATGATAGACACTTCAAATATGCACTCAAGTCTCAATTAAGAGGTAGAGGCAGGTTATAAATTTTACAATTAAGCACCTCAGTAGCCTAACAAGATGCACACATAATTTGAGATTTCTCTCATGCATCTTTATATGCATGTAGATGCAATGTGCTTGTTTAAGGATACTGCCTATAGTTATGGCACGTGAAATGAATGTCAGAAATTCAGAATGTCTTTTTGAGATCAACAGCCTCTGCAATATGTAACATCAGCATTCAGTCTTCAAGATTTAACTGACATTTAGTCAATTTTCTCTACCTGTACCGCTATTTGATATTTGCTATTATACTTCCTCTGATCATAAGTTCATTAGAACAATCGACAAGGGATCCAATATGACACTTTGACTAGCAAAAAATTTCTATATCTTTAATGGAAGGAGCTATATATCATTAATAGTAATTTTCATAATGAATTTACTGATGTTGATCTTCTGTTATCAATCTATATAAACTATTTTTTTGTCTTTGATGGTCAAAGTTAAAAATGTTTTAATTAGGACAAACTTAGATGTGCTTATTGTGATCAAAAGAAGTATTTAAGTTTGTTGTGAATCCAAATAATAATCTACACTACGCAGGTTGTAGGTTCTGCTTCAACATTGAAGAAAGATAAACACTGGAACAACCTTATTGAGAGTGCGAAAGAGCGAAACCGCTACTTCAAGGTGTGTCTGCTACCACTACTATCTGCTTTTATTAGCTTGAAAGAACAAAGCATCTGGATGAGTCCAAACTCCAAACTATGCTCATCTTGCAGGTCCCCAAGCCATTCACCGCATTTTTTGCTGATAATAACTTGAAGACCATGGAGGTGGAAAAGCCTAAGCCGTCGGCTGAAGCACGGGAAGCAATGAACAACGATGTTGTAAGGCAGGAGCTCATGGACGTCAATGCTGCTGCGGACCAAGCAGATGCAGGAGATGATGATGATGATGTTGCTATGGATGGTGACGATGGAGGTGGTGATGATTGATTGTAGGATGCCAGAGGAGGTGTGTCCTGGGTAGAGGAGCAATTCCACTAGAGAACTGGTACATAGGGGGAGTAGGCATAGGCATTCTTGGGTGGTCATGGAGTTTGCCGAGGGTTCAGAAAACGAATCAGAAGCGGTGACTCTTTTCTCGCATCCAATTTGGGAGGAAGTGGTCTGAAATCTCAATGCCGATTTTTGCACTGTAGAAAATTATTTATTACTATTATGAAAGTGCACAGGTGACAGATACACGCGTCTTATCTATATTTTCCCGCGGCTTGCAGTTAAATTTCGCAGTGATAACGTCCAATGATGTGCTCCGGCAATTGAGCCACTGAGAGGTAGGAACACAGTGACATAATGAGGTTTCAACCGAAGCAAATGCTATGCTTTTATGTGCGAGTTTCTTTCACAAACAAAAGAACACCGTGGTGGCAGCAGTGACTTAAAAGCCATTTGCTATTGGTCAGTTGCTTTCACAAACAAAAGAACACCATGGCAGCAGGGAGGCTGCTAGACACGTGCCGCTGCACCTGCACATGAACCGGTTTGGTTGGCAGTTGCACTTAGTACGATTGCACGGCTGATAAATCATCACAGCCTTAAAAAGAAGCCAGGAGCATGTTTGCCTACCAAAGAGCAAAGCATAAAAATTCACACGCAGAGATAGATGGACCGAAATACCGAATGAGCAGATGCTGCGCTTTGGGGAGGGAGCGAATGAGTGCAAGTGTTTCGTGGGATTGGGAAGCACCAGGATTCCGGGCAATACAGCTGCTCAAAAATTGTGTAGAGTCTGGCCTTTAACTAGGAGACCTTGGGCTCACTCTCGTCGTGAAAAATCATCGCGTAGACTACGAATAGCCACCTTTGTAGAGTCCGGTGGTGTCCAGGCCAAGCACTCCCTCCCCCTGGCCGCCGGCGTGATGCCTGATCGAGAGGCGAGAGCCGTGCGCGTTGCTTTTGTTTTGTGCTGCCCATGATTCCGGGTTCTGCACAGCGTACTACTGCTAATGATGCAGCACAGTGTCCGCAAACACACGTACGTGCTTCCTCTTATGAGGGTGAGATCGTCACGATCTCAAAGGCGATTCAAAAATAAAAGGGACAGAGGGGAGTGTTCATCAGCAAGGCAACAGAAGCCTACTCGCGCACACCCAGTAGCGCTGGTGAGATCATGCATGGAAGCAAAGCGGGAGGATGCCCTTTCTTCTGAAAGGTGAAGGGTATCTGGATCGTCAGATTGGGAGGATCTGAGTGCCCACACAGCATGCTCCAATGATCAGTCCATTCCAGTGGAACCCGGCAGCACATTTGCAAGAATCTGTTGGCTGGTGCCGCTTCACTTTGTTCTGGCACACTACTGTCAATGATGCATTATTCGGTGTTTAGAAATTGGAAAATCGGTTTACTGTTTGCCACAGGTACGTCAAGGGGAATATGAACGTGGGTGCCTTCATTACCGAGCTCTGATTGTGGATTATATATAGGAGTTCATTGCTCAGAGTCAGAGATCGCCATATGTCAAACGCTAGCTAGCTGCACCGGATTTGACACATCTATGAATGCACTGGAGAGGAAGGTACGTATCGTTATTTGTTTCCAATACATTTCCATTAACGAACGTACCAAGGGAGAGAGCGAAAATGACGCCTTGATAAATGGCACTGTGTACAATACGATTACTACGAAAATTATTTATTATGAAACTGAACAGCCGACAGACTTCAATTTCCACGGTTGGCAGTTAAATTCTGCAATAACGTCCAATGTTGTGCCGAAAATCATCTGGTCTACCCAGGTGGACTGCAGCCGCCGTCCACCCACCCCCTTTACATTTTCTTACCTCATTTTGGTCCAAATTGGCCCAAAATGGCCTCTCTCCCTCTCCTTGCTCTCTCTTCCTCCTTCGACGCCGCCTCCTCCCCCTGAGCTTCGTCCGCGCCGCCGGCTTCCTCCGCGCCGCCGCTCGCCGTCGCCGCGGGGTTAGGGTTCAGGGGTTCGGGGTCGCCGGCGAGGTCTCCATCTCCTCCCTAGCCTTAGAGGGATGGCTGGGGAGGCAGGCCGGCCCGGCGGTGGTGGCGGGCGGCTGAGGCCGGCGGCGAGGGCGCTGCAGGGGCCGAGCGGGGCAGGACGGCGATTGGGGGCTGGGGTGGGGCGGGGGAGCTCCACGGCGATGGCGGACTCAAACATTTTTCTAACCTTAGGGTTACATCCTACTGCTAACTACGGCTCTGATACAACCTGAAGCGCCCCAATTTCCATAATGGGACTAAAATGTGCTTTATTACCATCCCAGAAGTTGGTAATCACATTATTACATCAAAGTGGTACAGATCCGCCTTAACAGATCGGACAGCAAAGGGGCGCAGCCCTAAAACTAAGCAGCAGTATATAAAACGTAGGCCCAAACTTCCTCACGTCGCGGTTGGGAAGTAGGTCGTAGCCCTAATCGCTTCCACGCGTGATGACGTCACCGTCATCGCTGGGAAAACATCGACAAACAAGAGTGAGTACTTACGTACTCAACAAGCCCACTTTCCTCCATAAGGAATTGGGTATAGCTATACTATATGCAAGGCATATCTAGAGCTGCATATCTTCTCTCTTTATTTTATTTTTCTGTCATAGGTTTGCGAGTTTGTTAGTGTTTGCTTTATGAAAACAATGTTATCCACTGCAGTTTGCATGCATGGAGCTTGTCACATGGTCCGCATAAATATAATAGCCCAATGATAAAATTAGCACAACATGGATTCAGCGAGCTGTTATTGTGATATTATTTTGCCGTGAAGAGGTTTGATAGTCAAATATATACCATCAGTTTTCCAAACAGCCAAGCAGGGAAATACCACCTAAAATTACAGCTGAAGTTGATATCTAATGTGTCAAGCAGTTGCTATCCAATTTCACGATAGTGTAATAATGACAGGCACTGCCTGCAATATGGCATTCACTAAAATGGTGTCCCAGAAGTAATGTCACCTGATGAGTTATGGCTTGTTATTACACGTTGGTTGTAGAGAGCATGTACTAGCTTTCTTACGTTTGAGATATGCAATGACGTGTTGGCGCAGGATACAGAGTGTATCAAAACACTATCCCTTTAAAAGGCGATCGGTGATAGGGTAGGACTTGGAAAGTGGAAAACCAGGTGGAGGGTGGAAATTGTCTAGATAGGCATGGGTGGTACCTGGAACTCAATTGTTGCAAAGCTTCTCAGAAACTCGAGATGGAAATAAGAAAAATGTCGGACACCCTTACAGGCCCCCTCGTCTCCCGCAAGCCGACTCGGACGGCGCCTCCGCTCCTCTACCTCTACCCAACCTTCACTTCTCTAACAACCTTGTCGCCGCCTGAGTAGGCTCGCTGGGTGTGCCATCCTCTCTCGTGTCGTGGGTTCACGGCAACTATGATGTATGAAGACGCATGGCGGATCTGCGGTGGACGGACTCTATGGTGGCTCCGGGCTGCTTGTGTGGTCTGATACTTGTGCCAAATTCTAGCCACCTATCACCCATGCATGTAGCTGAATTTTAGGCAAGTTTGATTAGAGAAGATCTAAACTCATCCGATCCAATTTGCTATAGTCGGCGTGCCTCCCATCACCCATGTGTGTAGCTGAATTTTAGGCATGAGATGAATCCAAATTTGAAGAGTCTCATAGGCCGAGTTTGTTTTCGCTTACTACGCGTAGTCGCATAAGTGATACATGTGCCCCCTTAAATTTCATTGGTTGCTTTGTACTGTATAGCGCCATATAGAAAATAACTTTCTAAAATAGGTGAATTGGCACTCTTTATGGACTGAACTCTGAAGTAATATATCCTAAAAATGCTATGTTTGCATTCCTTTTAGGATGGATGGAGCATTAGACAATGATAGAGTTGGAAATAAATTATAAGGTCAGTGATAAATTTATCTGTACTTTGAGAAAAAGAGACATAAGCTGTCTTCAGTCTTCACTATCTTACATTATAGTCGCGGACAAAAGAGCTCTCCCTTAAATACAACAAGACAAATAGAAAAAGAGCAATAGAGCTTTTTTTTAGCAAATGGGTGCCAGTTATATGTGTGCAAGAACGAATAGGCATCTCTATGAGATTATAAAGTAAGTTTAGAGCCATCGAGTACACATGTGAGGTCCGGTAATAGTTTCATGTGGACTCTTGTGATGTTTAGGGTTGGGAAATGCAGGGGGTCTAATGGTGTTGTCCTGTTAGGGTTGGGAGACGTTGGGAATTCATGTGCGCCAAAAATGTATTTTAGAGGGACCATGTTAGCGAATAATGCGATAAACAAGATCGAACACGAGATACAATTTTTACGTGGAAAACCCTTGCGGAAAAACCATGGGCGCTAGCCGGCAAAACTCCACTGTATCAGAAAGCGTTTACAGAACGTGGGGATTACAATGAGACGTCACCCCTCCCCGGCGGCTTACAAGATGTATTTATAGGGTGGAACACGTGATCTACTTGGGCCACAATATAACAGGTCAAGGCATCCCTAAAGCCCAACAGGAATTCGGATCAATATCCAAGAGACTAAAGATATCAGTATGTGGCCCACGTAATTTTGATTCTAGATACTAAAATAAGGTAATCCCATCCTAAGCTCTTACGTTTCTAGTGCATTCCTGTTCTTTTTTTGACCCTCCTAATTTGCTTGACTGGAAGATTATTTCCTTCTTTGCAAGGTGGGATGCCACTGCATCATTTGTGGAAGCTGAGGGCATGGTCTCATACTCCAAGGCTACTGAGATGTTGCGGCGAAGCTCATCCATCCCTCCCTATACCACAGAGAGTGCTCTAGGATCTCATCCATCGGTAGAGAGCAGAGCAAACACCGAATTTAGTGTTGGTAACTGATAGCATGTGATATTTTTGCAGTGCTAGCATATGGAATTCACATTTTCTGCCGAAGAGAGAATCGTATATCAGCAAAGGAACTTGTTGAAAACCGAAACAATTGTCATAATATTTGTTTAAAGGGATATAAATTCTATCACTATCAAATTCTAGACAGTACGTTACAATAACATAGCTAGAAATGTGGTGGTTGATGATGTTGGTTCCAAATAGGCTCTTAAATAGTGTTGCTACACTTCAAATGGGTAGGGAGAATGTGTATCAACACTTGTGGTAACTCAGTTTACTCCAACCACATAGTGGAGGCTGACCATGAGGGTATATATAGGCCAAGCCTCAAAACTAGCCGTTGGGAGTCTTTTTCTCTTCTCTGCGTGACCATCGGACCGTCCGATGGTGGCACCCAACTAGCTGTTAGAGTCGACCGTTGAGACCATCAGACCGTCCGGTGGTTGGAACACCACGGTCTTGCTTTTGTTGGGTCTTCTGCCCAACTCATCCGATGGACCATCGGACTGTCCGATGGCGGACCGTCCGATGCTTGAAGTGTCGGGACTTGGTCTTCTTCCTCTTCGCACCCAGCTCATCCGATGGACCATCAGACTGTCCGACCATCCGATGCTTGAAGCGTCGGGACTTTGTTTTCTCCTTCCTCGCTACCCAGCTCATCTGATGGACCATCAGACTGTCCGACCGCCCGATGCTTGAAGCGCTGGGACTTGGTCTTCTCTTTTCTCGCTGCCCAGCTCATCCGATGGACCATTGGATTGTCCGATGGTGGGACCATGGGACCGTCCGATGGTGGCATTTTGCATTGGGACTTGTATCTTCAATCTTGGACTTTTTCTTCTTGCCGGTGCACTCGATGGGGCTTTTTCGGACTTCTTGGTGCTCCCAAAACATCGATCCGCTGACCGGCTAGCGGGACCGCCGAGTTAGAAC
Organism: Paspalum notatum; assembly: GCA_022530915.1. Lineage (NCBI taxonomy): Eukaryota > Viridiplantae > Streptophyta > Magnoliopsida > Poales > Poaceae > Paspalum > Paspalum notatum. The sequence goes on from CM039689.1 coordinate 32,041,818, forward strand.
CCTCGCTTGCAATTTGATGGCGGCTTGGGTTTTTTCTTGTGTCTTTTAGATCCTCCTTTGAGTTGTTTGTACCCTAAGTTCACCTTTTGCACCATGGGACTTAGACAAAAATACTTGTACATAAATATTAATCTCATGACACGTGTTGTCAATTCAACCACCAAAACCACATACGGAAACTAAATACAAGGCTTAGGACCCATTTTCCTTACAAACTAGTTTCAGGCGTGTGAAGAAAGAACATCTTCCATATTTGAATCACAGGCTTTTACTGGTTTCATCTCAGCACAATATTCGTAGGTAGAAACTCAAATTGGTTGTGAGCTCCAGAGAAGTGACAAGCATGAGTGACTCGCTGTTCAACTGGAACATCCAGCTTCAGTCACACAAAACAAGTATGTAAACATTACCAGTTAAATAAGGAAACATGATTCAGTTTCAGAGAAGGAAGAGAGCAATGGAAACAAGCGGTGCGTACAGTACAATAAAGCATAGCATACTGCACACTAACCAGAAACCACTTACAGAGAGCTGCCCTTTTATGACCAAAAATTGACTGAATCATTCAGGCTTAGGCTGAGTCTAATGGAACTTCCTATCCCCACTTTCTAAACACTATTCCAACTACCACTCTCTCAGTATTTATGTCAAACAGTGCAAAACAGTGTTTAGAAAACCTATATAGGGAGTCCCATTGGACTCAGCTTTAGCCCAAGGGGTCCGGACCCGGTGGTCCTTTTACTTAATTGCACAAATCCTACAGCAACTGTGCTCGTTCCTCATTGGCACTAGGAAAATGGTCTAATAATGGAGACTATCAGAGACTGGCACCATAGTTAAGATGGCAAAAATATAAAAACAATTATTGATGAAAATAATGTAATCGATTGCTCTCGTGGTCATAAAAGATGGCTCAACCTGCCATCTCCTGTTCTTATTGTGACGCGGCAAACCTGATGCAGGTCACTGTCGTGACTCGTGACGCGATGAAGAATATGGTACTGGGGCCGATTGAGGGATAGGTCCTAGGATATCCTCTGTCTATCTGAAACTCTTCCAAACATTGTATTTCTGTTGCCTTGGTAATAGAAATGAGGGATCTCATCTAAAAAAAAAAAAGATGGCTCACCAAACTCAGGCTGAAACAGGGCCATTGCAGTCCGAAATATTACATGTCCTGTGGCCATGGAAACAATCTGATACAATCATGTTTTTACTCGATGATTATCTGAAAGAAATGCATGGGTCAAATCTCAGAGAGATTTTGTTTGCATAAAATCCCTAGGTAGAAGAGTTTCAGGACATGGCACGATCACCCGATGCCAAACACATTCAGTCAAACAATGCAGTACACAGTTTGCTGGCATCGAGCTTCTACTTGATATGAGCCATAGGATTTTTGTCACTTGATATGAGCAATAGGATTTTTAACAGTGACCTTCCTATTCTACTAAAATTTTTTTTACACTTGAGCCTTTAGTCTACAAAAATTTTACACCTTCCTTCAGTCATACGTTAACAAGAATATGAACTTTTTGCTGAAACTAAGCAAAACATCATTCACCGTCAGTGCATATCTGTCTCTCTGTATATGAACAGCAGAACCCTTCAACAGTAAATGTGTCATCTACCACAGAATTCACTGGGACTGAATTTGACCTAGTACCGAAAGACTAACAAGTGCGGTCTACTACTATCTCGCCATGGGAGGATATTTGCAGTGAGAAGAAGCAGTGTGTGACAACAACACGGTAAAATATCCAAATATTTGCAGGCTGTGCCATGAGTGGACTTGGTAAAATTCAAATAAATAAGAAGATCATAACTTAGCTAGAAGAGTAAATGTGCCAAGTACAAGTGAGCTAAACCTTAAATGTGCCACTGCGTTGCCATCATCTAACTTCTGACATATCTAGCATCCACCATGTGTTTCCAAACGCATCCTAGTCCTACAATATGTAACGTGACTGTATACGATTGCATACTTCCAAGGAGTATAAAATAAAGGCAACAAGGAATCAAGGATGCCCAAGGGGCGTCCTATGCAGTAGAGGGATGCGTGGTAGGATCAGTAGGTCGTAGGGAGAGGGAGACAGATGGGGTTGCCATGTAGCGTATGGGAATGTGAGGCTTGTTATGGCTCAGGCCAGGCCATATAGGATTGGTAGGCATGAGGAACTCAAGCGCTTCACATGGTGTTACTGCTCAAAACCTGGGAAGTGCTCTGCCGAGGCCACTATCAAGAGACCTGGCCTGGCTAGCGCGGTCAGAAAGAACACAGTGGACAGAATATCATGAAGGCCGGTGGTTCCTCAAGCTAAGAGGCTGCCATATCCCTGTTATGCTGCGCTGAGTGTGTCGTCCTACGCCCTAAAGCTTGGGCTACGGCAGCATTGAATGTCTTTGTATGTCCTAGAGCTCCAACTGAATAAAAACTCGACCAGTGGGGGAAAAACTGCCCCCATGGCATTGTAATTAAGATAGAAGAGCTCAATATTAATCGGTTGAAAAAACCCTCCGAACCCCGGCTTTCGCCGATGTGGAGGATTTTTCTTCAACAGTCAAAACCCTTTCATATGTTGGGCATGGGCAACGGCTAGCATTCTAGTGTAGCTAAGACTTCCCTAGGGAGTAAAAGTGGTTCAGTAAGGTCCAGAGTAACGAGAAGCACGAGTGACTTTCTATTACAATTGACAAAAGAACAATTGCCAACTCCGGGCACATAAAAAGAAGAGCAAGCGTGACTCATGTCAATACACCTATGGCAGGAAGGGGCCACCATACGAACAAGCAACAGGTACCGTAACAGCTAGCGCAATATCAGAAACCACTTGCAGGTGGTAAAGAGAAATCTCTCCTTCCCAGCCAAAACCAACCTAGTCATTCAGGCATCTAGCCATCACATGATAGACATTCTCCTTAAGATTGGTGTAGACAGGTAAACGGAGACAGGCAACACAATTCACGATGGGCATCTGCAGTGCTCCAGATGGAAAACTCGATTCAGTGCACACGCCGTGGTTTGCTTGCATCGATCTTCTATTTGGTCTGAACCTTTGGCTTCATGACAGTAAACATCTTGGTTGCTGCATTTATCCATACTCCAACCATTTCGCACAGCATCTTCAATGGGGGCCATGAAAGTTGTTATAATCTGATTTTGAAGCAGGTAAAGATTCATTGCAGTACCGCAAGTAAAATTTTCATAGCAATCTGCACTACAACTAAAGAAGCCTGTCTGCCAAAGTACTCCAGGCAACTTCTACACATTTATTAGGACTTCTCAAGAGTTTTAGGATCGAAAACATGTCACCCCATCAGTAAATAATTACCACCATAGAGAATTTGCATGAATGGATCTCTCGTTTGTTCAATGCATTTACTTTCATGAGATGAAGGAGAACCCATTCTAATTGCAACGATCTAAATCTAAGGCAAAGAAATAAGTCGCAAAGTGAAAGAATTCAGCGCATCCCAAAAGTGCAACATCAAAATAAGGGGCGTAGAAGAGTTTCGGGATACAACACGATTAACAGTGAACATGTGAAATGCATTCAGTAAAACACTCATTCCTTGCGTCGAGCTTCTGGTTAATGTGAGCAATTGGATTATTGACAGTGAGCAATGATGAAAGTTGCCTTCTTTTTTACTAAAACAGGAATATGAACTTGCTGTCCAAACTTATCAAAGCAGCATTCGTCGGTGCATCTCTCTCTGTACATGAACTGAATAACCTCAACAGAAAATGTGTCATCTACCACAGAATTCACTGGGGCTATGGATTTTTTTTCTTTTTTTCTCATAGGATGGGACTGTGAATTTGACTTAGTACCGAAAAACTAACGAGAGTGACCTATTGCTATTTTTGCCATGAGAGGATATTTGCAGTGAGAAACAGTGGGTGCTTACAATGCGGCACTCTGTTTGCTTGCAAGCAGTAGCATTAGTGGGAATCTACAACTGCAAAGCTTCAAAGGACAAGTTAAAGATAACATCTACAAACTTGCCTTAAGGATATCAATTATGATAGGGAGTAAATAAACAAGAAGATCAAAACTTAGCTAGAATCATTTTGGTCTTAGGACTGCGGCAAATTCGTTCTGAATTTGAATCAAGTTAGAGCAGCCAGTCGAACCCATGTTACTTCGGCAGCGGTGGAAGTGCATTGTATGCAATGCAAGTACTGTGGTTCCTTCTTGCGCTACTGTTCACTTTTTGCTGATGCCGACCAGTAGGCGGTGGCTATTCTCCTTGACTTCTATTTTTTGTTGGCTCAGGCAGCTTACTTTACACAAAATGGATAATTTGAACATGATGGTACAGTGATTTTTCATGGCTTTTAGTGTCTTCAGTGTGTGGACTAAGCCCAACTGCCCAAGTAAAGTGTAAGAGCTCGAAACTGTACTCAGGCTAACAAGACGGTGACGAGACTAATCTTATCTTACTATTTTATCTTACTATTACTAATTGAAGGTTCTAAAAGAAACATTAATTTTAAAGCACACTAGAAAAAAAGATAAATTCTAGAAATTCTCACAATAATTAGAAATATCCGACCATTAATTGACAGATTGGAATATTAATAACCATTAGATCTATTTTCTAAGTAATTATCCACCTCTGCCATTATGAAAGGTCTTGAGTTCAACTCTTAACGAAAGCAAATATCCTCTTCTTTTTCTCATTAAATCCTTTTTTAAGTAATTATCCACCTCTACCATTACGAAAGGTCTTGAGTTCAACTCTCAACGAAAACAATTATCTTCTTCTTTTTTAAAATTTTCCCATTTTCAAATCTACCTTCAGTTTTTGTCTTTTTTTTTCATTTAAGATGCTAGAAACCTATCCATGAAAGGAGCTCTCGTTTTCTTCAACGCATTTCACCTTTATGAGATGAGGGAACCCATTCTAATTGCAACGAACTAAATCTAAGGCAAAGAAATAAGTGGCAAAGTGGAAAAGAATTCAGCATATCCCAAAAGTGCAACATCAAAATACAGTGGGCATGTGAAATGCATTCGGCAAAACACTCCAGTACCCGGTTTCCTTGTGCCGAGCTTCTGGTTAACGTGAGCAATCGGATTATTGACAGTGAGCCATGATGAAAGCTGCCTTCTTTTTTTACTAAAACAGGAATATGAACTTGCTGTTGAAACTAATCAAAGCAGCATTCGTCGGTGCATCTCTCTCTCTGTACATGAACTGAAGAACCTCAACAGAAAATGTGTCATCTACCACAGAATTCACTGGGACGGTGGAATTGACTTAGCACCAATACCAAACACTAACAAATGTGTGCTTTTGCTATTTTGCCACTGAAGGATATTTGCAATGAGAAACAGTGGGCGCCTACAATGTGGCACTCGCTGTTTGCTTGCACTCAGTGGCATGAGTGGCCATCTATAACTGCAAAGGACAAGTAAAGATAACATCTATAAATCTTGCCTTCAGGATATCAATTATGATTGGGACTAAAATGAACAAGAAGATTAAGACTTAGCTAGAATTATCATTGGTTTTAGGATTGCGGCAAATTCATTCTGAATTCGAATCAAGTTAGAGGCTTAGAGCAGCCAGTCGAACCCATGTTACTTTGGCAGCGGTTGAAGTGTATGCAAGTACTATGGTTCGTTTCTTGCGCTATACTCCCTCCATCCCAAAATACTTGTCGCCTATTTCGATTTCCGTACACGGTAAATCATTTATCTTATTCAAAAAATATTTATAAATATTAATTATTTTTTTATAATTATGTTTGTAATATGATTACAAACATAATTATCAAAAAATAAATAAAATTTTCAAATATTTTTTAAATAAGACGAGCAGTTTTCCGTGCACTGAAATCAAAGCATGTGACAAGTTTTTTAGGACGGAGGGAAGGGAGTATATTGTTCTCTTTTTTCTGATGCCGACCTGTAGCCGGTGGCTATTCTCCTTGACTTTTGTTTTTGTTGGCGCAGGCAGCATTAATTCGAACATTATGGTACAGTGAATTTTCATGGCTTTTAGTATCTTCAGTGTGGACTAAGCCAAGTAAAGTGTAAGCTCGAAGCTGTACTCAGGCTAACAAGACTGGGACTAATATACCTAGATGAAAGATGAATAATGCACAATTAATACAACTTAGGTTCCTTTGGAGATTGTATGATATTTCCTTACCAGTTTGCGGAACAAACATTTTCCACTAGTTACTCAAAGCCGAGCCATACATATGCAAAGCAAAGTACAAGTTCAGGTGAGCTAAATCTTAAATGTGCCAACTGCACTACCATCAATAGGCAGAGCGTGTGACTGACGATTTGTGATGACTGCCACGGACTCGTGCGTGCATGTTCTTGTCTTAAATTTTGGGTGCATAACAATAATGCGGTGCACTATAGGTATATATGATTGCATACCTCCAACTATAAAATAAAAGACAACATGGAGACCGAATACGCAGTAGGACGTAGGAAGAGGGAGACAGATGGTGATAACATGTCAACGTGGGAATGTGAAGCTTTATGGCGCAAGCCGTATAGGATTGGTAGGCACAAGGAACTCCTCTCACCACTATTCGAGAACTGGAAGGCGTGGCTCCCCTTCAAGTCGCTGGAAAGAATACCGGAAAGACCAGGTGTTCTGGCTGGGCTGTTGTGTAACCAGAGACTGAGAGAACCACGAGGCCTGACTGCCAATGCCGGAGAGAATGTCAAAAACGATTAGGAGGGTGATTGATTGCCTGGACGAGGCTTGGACAAGCTCATGGCGTGCAGGCACATCCGGTTTGGCTGCGCGGTTGGATGCTAGAGCCAGGCTTCGTGAACTTCAATGCGCCTCTGAGCTAGATTTGTAGATTTTGGGCGTTTTTTAAAGCCAGCCTCACAGGAGCCTTTTACCCAGCTCAGTATACGATTAGGATATTTGATTTTTTAGGTGCTTAAGAGGAACTCATCTTCAAGTCTATATGTTTATGGTTTAGGTCCACAAGTTTAGTGAGACAACTGAATTAAGGAACCGTTAATCCCGAGCACATGAGATTTAAGTTTCGGCTCACAAAATTTAAGTTTCAGTCCACAACTTCGGTTCCTTTGAATTGATTTCTCCTAAATTTTAGCCATTAGATTAGAACCAATGAATGTCTAATACAATTAATTCTAAGTACTATAACAAACAAAGCTCGATGGATATACTAATCCATCAACACATTCTCTCGCACGGGCTAGAGTTGTAGGAGATATAGATTTTGTGTTTAGTAATATTAGAGGTGGTTTTTTAATTCATTTTTTATAATGGCATTGTAAGTAATTTATATGCAAATTTAGAAATTACTTTAATTAATATTTCACGATGGCATGTTGGGTAATTTATATAAAGATTTAGGACTTGTTTTAATTCATCTTTTATATGATATGGTGGCTAATTTATATGCAAATTTAGATGGTTATTTAATTTATATTTTATAATGGCATGGTGTATAATTTCATGCAAATTTATGAATTATTTTATTTTGTATTTCATAATGGCATAGAGGGTAATTTTTTTTTAAAAAAATAATAGATCTAATGGCTATTATTATTAGAGTTGTATGATGGATGGACGAATGTTTCTTATTTTTGTGAGAATTTCTAAAATTTATCTTTTTTTAATAACACGTTTGGTGAGGATTGATGTGGATGCTCCAAAAATCCTTCAATTAGTAATAATAAATATAAAAGGATATTAATATATTTCAAAGAATATTAAGTTATAATAAAATAAAATAAAGACTATAAGAGGGCAGTTACACAAAATAAAATACTATGGTGACATTTCTATCAGCTAAGTACGTCGCATGCAATAAATCGCATACATTCTAACTAGATACAAGCAATGGCTCAAAGATAACAAATCACGTTGTTCTAGCCGTGTTAAATTATGATCTAAATTCTATGGAAAGTTGGCGAGCGAAGTGGTGGTACGTCACTGGGAGGCTTGGGCCAGAGGGATGCGGGAGCGGAGCCTCCGCGGTATGGATTAGACTTTGCTATATAATCATTTTATAAGCTATCGGAAAACATACGGCGTTATTGTAAACACTCCATGAAAATAGTGAAAATTGCGAGAAGATTTTCCACATTAAATCCTTATATCTCTGTGATTGGTTTGATCGTCTTTGTTTTTGTTCTTTGCTTGTCGATCTCTAACAGGTTGAGTGACCATAATCAGGACTAGATGCAACCAAAGACTGCAGGAATGGTAGACAATATTGCGCAACCAGATAAGCAGCCATTTCAGGTTAGATAAAAATAAGAGCAATGAGATTCATTTCAGTGCACCTCTGCCGGAAAGGACCGCCATATGAACAAGTTACATGTGCGGTGACAACTAGTGCACTATCAGAAACCACTTAGGCCATTTTTAGTGGAAGGTTTCATTGTATATTTACCAACAATGCCATATCGGATTTTGTTTAGGTATCCGTACATTACGAGTGAAACCCTAATGAAATCCTCTTTCCTTTTGTAAAATTCCCTCTAACTCTTTCTTCATAAATGCATTGCCATGTCATCGAAAATGCTGATGTGTCATAATATTTAATGAGAATGAAACTCCTATGAAACTTTCACTAGAAATAGCCTTAGGCATGTACAAGTGCAAGTCAGCTAAATCTTGAATGTGCCAACTGCATTGCTATCAATAGGTAATGTGATTGTATAGTTCGAGTTATGATAATTTGTGATCTGCGTGCTGTCGTGGAGTGTGCATGTTGTTTTCTTAAATTTTGGGTACTAAAGACGAGCTAAAATTTAGCCCACATCACATCAAATATTTGGACTCTAGTTAGAAGTATTAAATATGATTTAATTAGAAAACTAATTACACGATTGAGGAGTAAACGATGAGATGAATTTATTAAGATAATTAATCCATGATTAACGATTGGTTACTGTAGCATTACATTTGCTAATTATAGATTAATTAGAATTAATAAATTAGTATCGTCATTTACACCTCATTTGTGTGGTTATCTTACTATTATTAATTGAAGGTTCTAAAAGAAGCATTAATTTTAAAGCACGCTAGAAAAAAAATAAATTCTAGAAATTCTCACAATAATCAGAAACATCTAACCATCAATTGACAGATTGGAATATTAATAACCATTAGATCTATTTTCTAAGTAATTACCCACCTCTGCCATTATGAAAGGTCTTGAGTTCAATTTTTAACGAAAGCAAATATCCTCTTTTTTTTCATTAAATCTTTTTTTAAGTAATTACCCACCTCTGCCATTACGAAAGGTCTTGAGTTCAACTCTCAACGAAAACAAATATCTTTTTTTTAAAATTTTCCCATTTTCAAATCTATTTTCAGTTTTTATCTTTTTTTTCATTAAAGATGCTAAAAACCTATTCATAAAAGAAATATTTTGTAGACTCTTTTTGAAATTTTCACGTCAATCCTCACAAGATGCGCTAGAAAAAAAATAGACGGGTTGAAATCTTAATAGCCATTAGATCTATTTTCTAAGTAATCACCCACTTTTGTCATTATCAAAATAATATTACCCCTACAACCACATATTAATTATCCACTCTGCCAATATAAAAGAAAATATGAAATAACACCCTGATTTTATACATAATTGCTCACATTTGTTATTTTGATGGATAATATCAAATATCCCCTTTAATTTATATTTAAATTGTTCACTTTAGTTATTATGGCTGATAGTATAATGAAAATAACCTCTTAAAATTATATTAAAATCACCTACTTTTGTAATCGATCAAAAATTATCTAAATCAATTAAGCATACATATAAAATAGCAAGATTTGCTATTATAAAAACTTAGTATAAAAATAAATCTATATATGTTGTACTGTAACACATAATACATTTAAGACTCTAACCCGTGCGTCGTACGGGTTGATTGACTAGTTTTTATAATTAGACTATATTTAATACTTCTAACTAGCATCCAACCATTTGATGTGACGCGAGCTAAATTTTAAAATTTAGTTAGGGGATCCAAACACGGCATACCTCTCCAACTATAAAATAAAGGCAACATGGAGGCCAAATACCTCCAGCCAAATGCGTGCAAAACAATGGGGAACCAGGGTAGGACTTCGAAAGTGGGAAAACCAGGTGGAGGGTGGAGATTGTCTGGATAGCCATGGGTGGTATCTGGAATTCAATTGTTGCAAAGCTTGTCGACCGCGTCGCCAACAAGGCGACTCGGACGGCTTCAACAACATCGTCGCCGCCTGAGTAGGCTCGCCGGATGTTTTGCGCGGCCATGGAGACGGTGGCGGCGGGGCCATCCTCTCCCGTGCTGTGGGTTCGCGGCAACAATTAACTACGAAGAGGTTCGAGATCGTGTGCCTCTTCGGTCAAAGGGCGGCGGCGAAGCTTTGATCTGCTACCGTCGCGGTTGGATCAGCTCGGGGCTGCTTCTGTGGCGGCTCGCCACTCGGATACTTGTGCCAAATCCTAGCAACCACAACTCTTCTTCCCATCGTCTCTGCCATGCCCGGGTTTTGGATGGAGATTGAATACTCTGATGTGTGCTTAGCTTGTGGTGTATCCTTGTAATTGTCCTGAATTAATAAAGCCTTTTTATTAAAAAAAAAAAGATAACGGTGATAGGAGTATGCTATAGAGGAAAAGATCATCTCCGATCCGCAGCTTACAGCAAGTCTCGTTAGAAGACGAGACGATCTAAAGTCATCTGAAATCTGATCCAATTTGCTAGGGTTGCCGTGCCTCCCATCACCCCTGCGTGTAGCTGAATTTTATGCATGAGGTGGATACAAATTTGAATAGTCTCCTAGGACGAGTTTGTTTTCGCTTGCTACTCGTAACCGCATAGGTGATGCATGTGCCCCCTTAATTTTCATTGGTCGTTATGCATTATATGATGCCATATAGAAAATAATTTTCTAAAATAGCTGAATTGGCACTCTTTATAGGAATATTTTTAAATGTTAGATTGATACTCTTCACGGGACTGAGGTAATATGTCCTAAAAATGCTATGTTTGCATTCTTTTTATGACAGATTGATGGAGTATTAGACAATGATAGTGTTTTTTTGACGAATGACAATGATAGTGTTGAACATAGATCATAAGGTCAGCGTGATAAATTTCTCTGTACTTTGAGAAAAAGAGACATAAGTTGCGGATAAAAGAACTCTCCCTTAAATATAACTAGAAGACTAGTAGAAGAGAGCATGTATAAATATAGTACCAAATGAGTGCCGATTATAGTACCAAGTGAGTGCCGACAATCGAGCATGCACGTGAGGTCCGGTACGATTGTACTTGTATGCCCTAAAGCTTGGGCTATGGCGGCGCCGCTCTGCGCTAGTTTTGTGGGGAACCGACGTTGCGGCGCTGGCATGCAAGCCATGCGCAGCAGGCCATCCCGCGCCGCACTTTGGCCAATTTAGCTATAATGCTTTTTTTTTCACCATTTCTGTTTTATATTTGTCATTTGTTCAAACATCTTCAGTGCGAAGCAATAAGAGTTAATCAGAAGCAGCTTTTATATGCCCCAAGATTAATTTTACTTTTCATATGTTGGTCATGAGCAATGGCTTGCTAGCATTCTAGTGCAGCCGAGCAACAAGAAGCACGAGTGACTTTCTATTACAATAGAACAATTGCCAACTCCAGGCACATAAAAAGAAGAGCAAGTGTGACTCGTGTCAAGGCACCTTTGGCAGAAAGGGTCATCATACGAACAAGCAACAGTTGTAGTAACAGCTTGCGCACTATCAGACCATCCCCAACGCTACCCCATCCCTATTGCCTATATTCCCATCCATCCACTATTCCAACTATCCCTCTCTCTGTATACAGCAGCGCTACAGTGTCAAACAGTGTTATGGACAGCCATTTACACCACTCCATTGGGAATGGTCTCAGAAACCACTTGCAGGTGGTAAAGAGAAATCTCTCCTTCCCAGCCAAAACCAACCTAGTCATTCAGGCATCTACCTATCACATGATATACATTCTGATGTATGTAGAGAGGTAAACTCAGGTAGGCAACGCGATTGACGATGGGCAACATTGCTCAGGGTGGAAAATCTTTCAGTCAAACGCGGGCAGTTTGTTTTGCATCGAGCTTCTTATTGGTCTGAACCTTTGGCTTCTTGACAGTAAACATCTTGGTTGCTGCATCCAAACTCCAACTGTTTCGCATAGCATCTGTCCATATGCAATGGGGGCCATGAAAGTTCTTATAATCGGATTCTGGAGAAGGCTAAGATTAACTGCAATGCCTCAAGTAAAATTTACGTATCAATTTGCAATACACTAAAGAAGCCTGTCTGCCAAAGTACTTCAGGCAGCTTCCACAAATTTATTAGAACTTCTCAAGGAGTTATAGGATCCAAAACAATGTCACCCCATCGGTAAATATTTATGAATAGAGAAAATTTGCATGGATTGAGCTCTCATTTTCTTCAACACATTTACTTTCATGAGCTGAGGGAACCCATTCTAATTGCAACGATCTAAATCTATGGCAAAGAAATAAGTCACAAAGTGGAAAAGAATTCAGCATATCCCAAAAAGTGCAACATCAAAACATAGGGACGTAGAAGGTTTTCGGAATGCGACACGATTAACACTGGGCATGTGAAATGCATTCAGTAAAACACTCCAGTATTCTGGTTAATGTGAGAAATCGGGTTTTTTTTTTTTTTGAAAGGCAACGGGGGGGGGGGGGGGGGAGGGGGGGGGAGAGCGTCCCCACCTGATTTCATATTCATATTAGGGGCCCCAAGGCCTGATACAATCTAACACGGCCTTTGAAAGGCTGCTCATCAGGGTACAGGAAGTTTTTGGGGGAGAGTTTGGTTTTCGTGGTCGATCACATTACAACAGCATTTAGCACCTGCAGCCATGCCTCTTTGATGGCCGAGTCTTGCTTCCTGTGACGATGCGCCCACAGCTTAGCTTCGCCGATACACGAGCGGATTGTTTGGTCCACTGTTGCGGACTCACCTCTGAAAACAAGGTTGTTTCGTCGCTTCCAAAGCTCCCAGCAACAGAGCAGAATGAAACCACTGAATTCCTTGATTGGTAGACTGCACGGCCTTGCAATAGTATGCAGGGCACTCACCGCTTGATCCGGCGGGATTTGGATGTCAATTTTAGCCCAAAAAGCAGAGGCAAAGGGGCAATGGAAGACGATGTGCGAAGCTGACTCTGGCGCCTGTTTACAGCTGTCACAAATCTCATCCGTGACGATCTTTTTTCTCGCGAGGTTTACTTTGCACTGAATTCTCCCTTTCTGCAGTAGCCACCCAAAGAATTGGACCCGCGGAGGTGCACGGTTATCCCACACAAAAGTGTCGGCTGCACTGTGAACACGCGCCCTGCCCTTGAGGAGTTTGTACAGGAGGCCTGTACGCAGCTTCCCCTCTTTGTCAGCCAGGGAGCATTCTCTCTTGTCTGGGTTGTCGCTGATCATCACCTCATTGATGAGTCTTCTTGCAGTGATGAGTTCATCCGCAGCTTGGTTTGTGAGCCGAGGGACGAGGAACAATCCTCCATTTTTGACTTCCCGCACGCTGACTCGCCTCTTGACGCAGTGTGAGTAAAGTGCCGGCAGTGTAGTGGCCAGATCATCAGGACCAGACCAGGCGTCATTCCAGAAGTCTGTGCTCCTGCCGTCTCCGATCTCGCAGGTCGAGATGGCTTGGTAGACCGGCAGAAGGGCGCGCAAGGCGCCCCAGTGCTCCCCCATCACCTCGCCTTCCATGGTGGCCATGTTGACTCGAGATCTCACCCATACTGCCCATGATGACTCTGTCGAGACGTGGAGCCTGTGGATCAGCTTGACCAGTAGGCATAGGTTCTGGAGCTCCAGATCCTTGACACCCAGACCACCATCTTCTTTGAGAGTGCATACTTCTTCCCAGGCAACAAGGCATCGGCCCGCTGTCGGTGTGTTTGCCCCGGCCCAAAGGAAGGAGTGTCGGCGCTTGTCCATCTGCTGCACAACACCTTTGAGGAGCGGCACAGCACACATGATGTATACCAATTGACTGTCCAACACCGCATTGATCAGTACTGTCCTCCCCATGGGGTTGAGTAGTGCCGCTTTCCATCCCGCGAGGTACCGGTCAGCCTTGGCGATCTGTGGAGCGAAGGCGGTGAGTTTCAGCTTGGTGTTGGAGAGAGGCAGGCCAAGATACGTTTGGGGGAAACCTTCTTGTTTGCACCCCAGGATATTGATCATCGTTGCCAGTGTGGAGCCATTCACATTCATGGGGACAGCCGTGCTCTTTGAGTAGTTGATCTTTAGGCCTATGGCATGTGAGAAGGAGTCGAGGAGAGCCTTCAAGTTTTGTACATCCGCAACATCGGCCCGCAGCAATATCAGCGTGTCGTCAGCATATTGGAGCACCGGACATGGCTCTCCATCAACTATGGGGTGCCTGACCACGCCCTCATGCTTAATCAGAGTCTGCAGCACATCTGCAACCAGTAGGAAGAGGTAGGGGGATAGGGGATCTCCTTGCCGTAGCCCTCGGCGACAGGCAAACCATGGGCCGGGGCACCCGTTGACTAGGATAGCATTCTCGGGTTTTTGACAGTGAGCCATGATAAAAGCTGCCTTCTTTTTTACTAAAACAGGAATATGAAATTGCTGTTGAAACTAATCAGAGCAGCATTCATCGGTGCATATCTCTCTCTGTACATGAACTGAAGAACCTCAACAGAAAATGTGTTATCTACCACAGAATTCACTGGGACGGTGGAATTGACTTAGCACCAATACCAAACACTAACAAATGTGTGCTTTTGCTATTTTGCCACTGAAGGATATTTGCAATGAGAAACAGTGGGCGCCTACAATGTGGCACTCTCTGTTTGCTTGCACTCAGTGGCATGAGTGGCCATCTATAACTGCAAAGGACAAGTAAAGATAACATCTATAAATCTTCCCTTCAGGATATCAATTCTCTTATGATAGGGAGTAAATGAACAAGAAGATCAAAACTTAGTTAGAATTATCATTGGTTTTAGGGTTGAGGCAAATTCCATCTGAAAAGTTAGAGCAGTCAGTCGAACCCAAGTTACTTTGGCAGCGGTGGAAGTGCATTGTATGCAAGTACTGTGGTTCCTTTTCTTGAGCTATTGTTTTCTTTTTCTGGGTGCCGACCGGCAGCTATTCTCCTTTTTTTTTTGTCGAGACGACAGTATACTTCAGACAAAAGGGATAATTTGAACATGATGTGGTACAGTGTATTTTCATGGCTTTTAGTATCTTCGGTGTGTGGACTAAGCCCAAGTAAAGTGTAAGCTTGAAGCTGTACTCAAGCTAAAAAGACAGGGACTAATATGCCTGGATGAGCAATGCACGATTAATACAACTTGGGCTCCCTACGAGATTGTATGATAGGAGTATTTCCTTACCAACTTGCGAAACAAACAGTATTTTCCACTAGTTACTCAAAGCCGAGCCATACTCAGAGTACAGTACAGGTGTAGGTGAGCTAAATCTTGAATTAATGTGCCAACTGCATTGCCATCAATGGGCAGTGCGTGCATGTACTTCTTGTCTTAAATTTTGGGTGCCTAAAAATAATGCGGTGCACTGTACGTATATACGATTACATACCTCCAAGGCTCCAACTATAAAATGAAGGCAACATGGAGGCCGAACACCTACGCAGTAGGACATAGGAAGAGATAGAAAGATGGGGATAACATGGCCGTGTGGGAATGTGAAGCTTATTGGCGCAAGCCGTATAGGATTGGTAGGCACGAGGAACTCGCTTCACATGACCACCCTGCTCGAGACCTGGGAGTCCCTCCGCTCATGCCGCTATCCCGAGAAGTGCAAGGCATGGCTGGCGTAGCTGGATAGGATGGCGGAAAGACCGGGTGCTCCGGCTGTGTCGCCACCGGAAACTGCAGCAAGTGCAAGGCCTGCTTGTGGTTGCTCAAGAGGATAGCGGAGAGATAGCTCTTCCGGCTGTTGCGCAACCAGAGTCTGAGCGAGCCGCGAGGCCTGGCTGACGCCGCGGGAGAGAATGGCAAAAGGACGAAGAGGGTGACTGGTTGCCTGGATGAGCGCCGCCTAGGCTCATCGCATGCAGGCACCCTTAGGGCGTGATTGGATGACTGCATTTGGAACAGCCAGGCTGGTGAGATGCAACGCGTATTTGTTTGGTACTTCGTGCATGCACTTGGCGGCTCATGTTCAGGTGTTTGGTTGTCCACTTGGTTGCGTTCAATTGCATTTCGGCATGCAGAATCTCGCCACGCCCGTGGTTATGCGGAAACGGATTTCATTCTCATTTCTTTCAGGCCAGGCTCTCGCTATGCAGCCAGGCTCAGCAGAGGAACGAACCAATCGCGCCCAGAGCAAGGTTTCGTGTACACCGATGCGTCTCTGAGCAAGGTTCCACTTCCACCGGTATGTAGATTCTGAGCGTCCCAGTCCCAGTCAAACCAGGCTCAGCTGATGGAGTTTTATATATAGCATTAGACTAGCATTAGAATATATAAAATGATATTAATATATTTAAAATATTATTAATACACATAATAAAATAAAAACCATAGGACTGCAGTTATATAATATATACTAAAATAGTATGGTGACATTCCTATTAGTTCGTGTCTCATGCAACACATATTTCATACAAACTAACTAGATTTTGGATGTTTCCATAGCACACGGCTCACCAAATGCAGCTTCTTACTCAACTAATTATGTTGTTAGTATATGATTATATAAAATGGTATTATCTCCGTTTGTCGCCGGCTAGTTCATTTTTAAACTATTCGGCGACAAACATAAAAAACAGAGGAAGTATTAATATATTTCAAGTAATATTAAAACATATAACAAGATAAAATAAAGACTATAAAAATGTAGTGTACAAAATAAAAATATAAAATACATGTTGACATTTCTATTAGTTTTTGTCTCATGCAAAACATATAGGACAGATCCAGGAAACATATACTCCCTCCGTATTTAAATATAAGTCGAGGTTGATTTTTTTTTCAAAATTTCAATCGCTCGTCTTATTAAAAAAAATTATAATTTATTAAACTGTTCGCTGCTTCTTCCAACGGTTGTGGCTACAGCTGTTTGCACTGTACCTATGCTTACTTTTACTGTTGAAATCAAGCAGCCGCAGTGATCTAAAACGAACAGGCTATATAATTTCTTTTGATGTGATTCGGTTTATCATTGTAAAGAGTTATATGTTTACACAAACTTTTTGAATAATACGAAGGATCAAAGTTTTAGAAAAAAAAATCAACTGCGACTATTTTAGAACAGATGAAGTAGCTCACAACCATCCAACGTACCACCTCCATTCACAAATGTACGATGCAGTTGGCTTTTTATCAAAATTCTGATCATTCATCGTATTCAAAGATGTTATTCAAACATGTAAAACACAACTCATACTTAAACTATGTTTATTGATAAAACAAATCACAACAGATAAATAATAAATTTTGAATTTTTTAAATAAAGATGAATGATTAAATTGTGAAAAAAATCAATCACATCGTACATTTGTGAACGGATGGAGTATTACATAACGGGCTGAGTGATCCATCATGAGAACTACTCCCTCCATCCCAATTTATAGATTGTTTGATTTTTTTTTTCTCCAAGTTTGACGGACTCATTTTATTCGATATATTTGCAAAAATTTAAAAAAAATCAATTCATAGTTAAAGTATATTACATGCTAAATCACAATAAAAATAAATGATAATTGTAATTTTTTAATAAGACGAGAAAGTCAAACTTGGTATCAAAAAATCCAACGACTTCCAAATTGGGATGGAGGGAGTAAGACGCAACAAAAAACCTGCAAGAATGGTATAGAATATTGCGCAGCCATACATCTGCAAACACAGGTCACACAAAAATACGAGCAAAGTGACTCATTTCAAAGCACCTCTGCCAGGAAGGACCACCATACGAAAAGTAACATATGCAGTAACAGCTAGCGCACTATCAGAAACCACTTACATGTGCCAATTCAGAAATGAGGACATCTCTTCCCAGAAAAAACCAACCTAGTAGTTCAGGCATCTAGCTATCACATGATAGACATTCTCCTTAAGATTTAGTGTTCAGAAGTAACGGGATGCAACGTGATTGACAATGGGCCTCAGTGCTCCAAGTGGAAAACACACTCAGTCAAACGCTGCAGTTTGCTTGCATCGAGCTTCTGGTTGGTCTGAGCCTTTGGCTTCTTGACAGTAAGCATCTTGGTTGCTGCATCCAAACTCCAACCATTTTGTACAGCATCTGCATTGAGGGCCATGGAAGTTGTTATTATTATATGATTTTGGAGCAGGTAAAGATTTAAGTGCAATACAGCAAGTTTGCATAGTTATCTGCGCTACAGCTAAAGAAGTCTGTCTGCCAAAACAGTTCAGGCAGCTTTCACACATTTATAAGCATATTGTCAAGAATCTATGGTACTGATAAAGTGAGCTAAATAAAATTATTATCAAACTAAGTTATCATATAATCATCCAATGAAATGTAGGGAAAAACCAATGTGCTACACAAAAATCCAGAAAATGGAAACAATAAAATTATTGGTGCCATCCAACAGTCCCACGATCCATGGAAGTCACTGGTCAACAGTTGGAAAATATACAAATCACGGTAGGCAAGTACTCCCTCCGTCCATCTTTGATAGTCATATAAGCAAAAGAAATTTTTCCAACAATGATAGTCGTATAAGGGTCAAAATCTAATAAATGCTGTAAAACGATTGGCTACAATGCACCCTAAAAGATGTATTTAGGGGTGCATAGCTACATGCAACCAATGAGTGTACGCGACTAATTAAGGAGTAGTAAATGAGATAAGTAGACTCCACTCTTTCTTGGCCTTTGTGTTTAAGATTTTATATGACTATTAAAGATGGACGGAGGGAGTAGATACTTATTACCAGGGGCAACACCACAGAAAATGTTATAATGACTTGCTTATTTTGATCGTATAAAATCATCTGTTTTAGATAACTAATAATCAAGTTGTGAACACCATGATTTGAGTGCTACCTCGGTACCTCCGCCCCTGGGTGTTACCAAATCACTACGACAAATCATACAGGCAACTGTTTCCGTTGGCATGCATAGGAAAACTGGAAGATACGTGGACAAGCTAATATAGCCTGAGATCAATGGAAGACAATCTCTAGTGCATAACAAGTATATACTATAAAAGTAGCTGGCAATGAGAAAATAAGTTCAGATCTACATTCGTAAATATAAGTGAAGCATGTCAGATCACTATGAATGGGACTAGCCACAAGAAGATCTTGTATTCATAAAGAGGTAAAGGAAAATTAATCATGTTATCTACCACATTGAGTGGTGTTACGAGGATAGGACTTCTCAAGGGTCATAGAATATAAAACAGTGACATCCCATCAGCTAGAGAGAAAAAGGCAGAATGGAGCTCTCATTCTTCAATGCATTTACCTTCATGAGCTGTAGAAACACATTATAAATGCAGTGGTCTAATTCTAAGACAAAGAATTGAGTGGCAAAATGGAAAAGAATCCAGCATACCCCAAAAGTGGAACTTGAAATAACTTTACTACAGCTTAAAAGAGGAATTGAATATCATAGAACTCTCATAAAGGAATTGAAGAAAAAATATCTAACTAGGTGGATTGAGAACGTACAGTTTGTAGCATCGTCCTCACTCATTCCCATGAAGTGAGCCACATCAGCAATGCTAATTGTGGAATACGCTTTGGTCAAGAGCTGGAATATCCTCTGTCTGTACCTTTCTGCATCATAACAAATGAAGACCAGACATTAACATTAGCTAGCATAATTACATTATTAAAAACAAGCATTGATCAATTTCCAAAAAAAAAAACAAGAAAAAGGAAACGATTCACCATGTTTACAGCCTAGAAATCATTATTTCTTTTCAGAGTATAAGAATAGCATTAAATTATTCAATCTCAGTTTGTTTTTAGTAAATTCTGCCTTCGCCTCAAATTTAGAGGCGTGCTTGCCACTTTAATAGCTACAATTTTGAATAGCAGATGTAAACATAACAATCTTAAGCTCCTATGAAGTAACGGATAGCACCGATATTGGTTCACTACATACTATCTGTCCAAAAGTGCATTATGCTGTCACCATATAGATCAAGAATATAAAATCTAATTTGCTGCATTAAAAAGTTGTAACATCTTGCTGAAACACAAGGTGCTACAGCCAGTGACACAAGTAAGTAGGAACATAATGTTGACAGAATAATCAGCAGTCAGAGTATCATGTAAAAACAATGAAGTTCCCCTGCGAACTTCTGCTTTATCATCTCTGATATGTCTGATTCAATGCAACCCAATTCCACAGATAGAATTTTCCCACCACTAATCCATGGCAACCACAGGTTCAAAAGTATCTCCCCACCCAATAAACTATCAAATTTATACAATTAAGCAATTCAAGTAGCAGGTAGTTTGCACAACAAGCATAGGAAAATTATATGCACAGCCAAAACAAAATAAAACAAGCACTATACCTAGGAAGGCGGTGATAAAGTCAGCAAGTTCAGGGCCCCACTCGAACCCCTGTGCGGCCGTGTAGACGCCAGCATACTCTCGGTTCCACAGGCACTGGCCGATCCTCCAGACCGCGGCGAGCTCCGGCCGTGCGTCCTTCACCTCCTGCGGCAACGACTTCCAGAAGAACCTCGCGCTGTTCCTGCTCACTCCCAACCACACCAACGCATCATCATTAGCAAAACCCTAGCCCCAGACCCACAAAAGGACGGGGAAACGTGGGGAAACTGGCGGCGGATCGCATACAGGTCGTTGACGTAGAGGTGGGAGAGGAGGTGGACGGCGTAGGGCCATTCATCGGTGGTGGAACCCCTGGATGCGGCCTGCGAGACGCGCGGGAAATCGGGTGAGGGGAACTTAACCCTTACGCGGGTGCAGGGTAGGTATGGGACAGAGAGAGGCGTGAAGGATACCTGGAGGAGGAGGTCGTCGCAGAGGGGGGCGATGGTGGAGTAGGACTTGTCGGAGAGGGCGGCCTGGACGGCGGAGAGATCCATCGGCGGCGAAGGGGGATCGCCGGCTGTTGGAGAGGAGGCGACGGAGAGGGCTTGTCTGTGAATTGATTGTGGATTCGTGGGATTCTGGGGGTTTTGGAACTGTTTGCTTTTAACATATGGGCCGCTCCTTTTTTTGCCCAAAAGAAAATATGGGCCAGTAAAAAAGGATATGGCCATCCGGCCCAGTTTCGATACATGCGCTTCCTGCAATGCTCATCCTCTCATTAAAAAATAAAAATTCCCTTTTTAAACTCAAAAATGATGCAAAATAATTTTATCCTAAAGTCAAACTTCGTTAGCTTTAGCTAAGTCAGACTTTAAATTTATTTATCAAGTATTTTCTATAACGTATTAATATTTATGATACCAAATAAATATACTATTAAAATATATTTTATGGAGGATTTATTTAAACTAATATGGTGTTGTAGATGCTGGCTAATTTTTCTAGAAATTCGGTCAAACTTAGAGATATTTAATGTATGAAAAAGTTAAATTGAATTATCACTTAGAACGGCTAGTTCTCGAGCCACAAGACCACAAATTATTTTAGTTCAAATGCATTTTTTAGGGATTATACGGTTTTCCCATCTTATAACAACTTTTAAATAATAAATATCGCACTCTTCTCCTAGATGGGAAACATGTGGCCGTCAGTTTGGTGGCACCATAATATGATCAGCATACTAAGAACTTACATAACTCAAAATTATAAGAATGAACAGAGTTCGAAATGATAACGTGACGTAACCGTATCGTTTCTATAAATACGATATTGCTTCCATAAAATATTATATTTAATTTAAATTTTCTAATTCCTACCAATATCATATATATTTTAATCACCAATGAGTAATTAAATTATGAAACTAGTTAAATTTCCAATCAACCGGCAATTGTTTACCTATAGATGGTATTAGTATCAATCGTTTTGACGTTTTTCATCTCAATGTCCCTTATTGAGATGCTATTATGCTTGTGTACAGTGGGAAAGAGGTCTGTAAAAAATGACCAATTGATATGAGTATGTGATTATCATTATGACTGTGAATAAATATAATCTAGTAAAAGAATAAAATCCTCGACTCTAAAAACATGTTTGGAACGCTTTAGTTTATTACATTTACAGGAGTCCAAAAAGAAATATGTGAGTGTTTTAGCTATCTTCTCCCCATGGATCGCTCCCTTTTACAATTACGGGGCATTAACTCCATTCAAAAAGAATATTAAGGTAGCGTTTTTGTTGGTGGATACGGTGGAATAGAATGGCTCCATTCCTAGAGTCCAGAATACAATGGTTCCATCCTCTTTTTGGTTGAAGAATGGAACGGCTTCATTTTCACATTTGGTTGGAGAAATGAGAATGGAGTATTCCAAATCAGTTTAACACCGTTAACCGTGGGACCCACCTGTCATTGAGAGGCCCTTTACCTCCTGGTCCTAGGCCGGCGGCAGAGGCACCATCCCCGACGGTGCCCGCCCGCGTCCTCACCTCCCTCATCCTCGCTGTCGGCCACCTGCGCCGCCCCCGTACTCGCCGCCGGCCGCCCATGCCCTTGCCGACGCAGGCTACCCTCATCCCCGGCTCCTCCCTGCCGGCGCCACACCCGGCCTTGCGCCGCACAGCCGCCCGCGCCGCCCCCCGTCCTTGCCACCGGTCGCCTCTCCTTCGCTCGTCGCCGCTGTGGGATCCGCCCGGGACTGCCTCTTCTTCGAGCGCCGCCGCTGCCACGGGATACGCCTGAGGCCGCCTCTTCTCCATGTGCTGCCACCGCTGTGAGATCCGCCCTCGGCCGCCTCTTCTTCGTGCACCGGCGCCGGCGCCAGCCCCGGCCTTGCTGCCCACATGCCGCACCTCGCCGTCATGCTTCGCTGCCCCTCGGACTCGCACTGCCCCCACGCGACAACGGAGAAAAAATGCCGTGCGCATGGGACGAGCGCGTCCGACCGATTTCTGGGGACTTATCCCGAATCTAGGTGGAATATTCCCAACCCAGACTGTCCCCGTGTCCAGCAACCAAACACCCTAAAAACGGGATGGAACGGCTCCATTTCGAGACATCTTTCCAACCAAACGCCACCTAGCTAGCTATATAGGCAAATGTGTCTAAACTCCAAATACAAAGTTAGATTTGCTTTCTTTTGGGGGGTGAAGGTAACGTTGAGTCTTGGAGTCTATAACGAGGTTATCTCCTTAAACGAAATCAGCGCCTAAACTCGCTCAGTTAGGGGCTCCACGTCGCCCGAAACCCGTTAACCGTTGGATCCAGCCAGCATGCGATTTGGACCGTCCAAGACGGGCCGAGTCGGGCCTCTCGCCCGTTTACCCGCGAACCCTCGCGAATCGTCCCGTCTCTTCCACGCGGTCCGCTCCGCCTCCCTCCACCCGCCGGCGCCGCGCGCCACTCGGCTGGCCCCGAGGCGCCTTTGCCGGCACCGCGCCCTTCCTCTGCCGGCCCCCACGCGCAGCACCTCCGCGGCTGCGCGCCGCCCCTACCGCGCCGCAGCCAGGGCCGCCGCCGCGCTGCCTCCTCTGCGACTGCACGCCGCCCCTCCCCGCCTCCTCCGTAGCTGCGCGTCGCCTCCTCTCTGCCTCCGCCACGCTGCATCCGGGCCGGGGCCGCCGCGCTGTCTCCTCCCAGGCGAGCCGTCGCCGCTCCTCCTCTTCCCGGCCACCGCGTGCGTCTCCGCTAGCGACCGTGCCCTCGAGCCTCGTCTGCGAGCAGGCCACCCTCGCTCCACCTCCTCTTTCTCCGCGCGCGCCACCTCTGATCCGCCGCCGCCGGGCCCGCCTCCGATTCGCCGCCGCCACCCGGATTTGCGCCGCGCCGCGGCCCCGGTCGCGCCGCCCCTGTGCCAGCCCGTCTCCTCACCGCCCCTTTCTCCTCAGGCGACGATGGTGCGGTGCCAGCCCCAGTGCCCCTCCTCCTTGGCGTCGGCTCACCCTCGCACCGGTAGCTTCAGCACACCATGGCTACGACGAGGATGATGGCTGTGGCGTTCTTGCTCTGCTCTTTGCGGCCACCGGTCCGCGCCCGCACACCGCGGAGCCATGCCACCACGGTCACGCCGCCATGCCGCAACCGCCCTGCTCCGTCTTCCTTGCACTAGCCCCGCTGGTGCACCACGACGACACTGGCAGCCTCAACGCCATGGCCACAGCAAGGGTGACGGTACGAATTTCTTGCTCTGCTCTCTCTATATTGCGGTGACAGATGAGTATTAGTTCTTTGTTTAGGAAGCATGACTTTGTGTGTTAATTCTTAGGCTTAGTAGAAACATCACTTCATTTAACAACCAATTTTATTTGCCCATGAATTATGATTGCTATTACTATATCTGATTGATTTCCAGTTCAGAAGTTCCAGAAACACGTCTTGATGCTATTATAACCACACACACATCTTTTTTAAAATCTTTTTACTCCCATAACATACATACTAGCTGTTCTTTGTTACAATTATTTACAACAACAGACATGTGGCGGAACCGCCGATTTAATACGGACTAAGTACACCTGCCATCATTAGCTTGCAATGTACTTAGACCGTACTAAACCCGGTCGTCCGTCGAGAGGCCTTCGGCTCTCGATAACACCATTTCCCAGAGGAACCGACATCATACACATCCGACTCTCGATGGAACCACAACATTTACATCATCACAGGCAGTTGAAATACATAATAGATAGACTTAGTTTACAAACCAAGAATGTATATGGTCAAATACATGTCTAAATTATATGTAATGCGGAAGCGTTTTCAAAACATCTCGCAGCGGAAACCGAATACTTAAATAGTCTTCATACAGACGAACGAGGCGAGAAGCACCGAGCCCACCAGTGCTACCCTTCTTTAAGCAGCTATCCGAATACCGCCAGTACATATGAGCCAAAAGTGGGGGCAAACCCTAAGTACTAATTACTCAGTAGGACTTAATGGACGGGGTTTACGGCTGACGCAAAGCTCAGCTTACTAGCAAGTAGGTCCTTAGCCATTGATTTTAACTGTAAAATGTTACCATAGGATAGCAGGATTTGACAGTCGCTATCCTCTAATCATGATTATCCACTATGTTTTAGTGTCATGCTATAGCGGGATTTGACACCCGCTAGTCCTTATCCTGAATATCATTTGTAATATAAAGTGAATAATTTGCATGAAGTAAGGCATGTATATCCATGGTGTAGTATCAAATCATCAATTCAATAAAACATCATGTCTCAAACAGTTCTACGTTGCCCGTGTGCGATATTGGCATTCTCACACCTGGTGAGCATCAGCGATTCGAATCGATTTTTATATTCCCGGGAATAACTAGAAGCACCAAGATGGCATATGCTCACTAACTCCCAGCGTTCCACATATGCTTTCTCCATCTCCACTTGTCCCGTCTCAAGTTCGATGACCACTCCCGCCTGACTCCCGGAGCGCGTTGTCGCAGGAGCGTTACCTCGGTTACGTAGGGTTCTGCCCTCCTTTGACACCCGCCTCCGCGGCCACCTTCCTCTCAACCAGTGGGTAGGAACGTGCCCTTTTCTTGAGACGGCACAAGTAAGACTTTCACCGGTCCATTGATCCCGGATAAGCACCCTAGCAATGTTATGCCGATCAGCAGGCGAACAGCGAACGGGCTTTATGCGACTTGGGCGGAGTCCACCATACCATCCACATCATTTTTCGACATAGTAATCCCATATCTCCGCCCGATCTCAATTGAAAGCATAACATAGCAATAATAAATTCATAGTAATGAGAATTCACCATTTGAAAGTAAACCCTACGAGACGAGTGACAATGCTCACTCGTGTCTACTCGCGCCTAACCATTCTAGGCACTCGTCCTACGAACCCCAAGTATAGGTGCTAGGGCCAGGGCGGCCGGGGAGTCTAATGCAATTGGTTTCAATCAACCCTAATGCATATGCGTAACTCAAAGTACTTTGTTTGCTGGGATTTGCATGGTCCTGCCTACCTTTGATTGTTCTTAAGAAACCAACAAACTAAACTAAGTTAGTTTGCCGGGTTGTGGGGCTTTGCCCCAGGCAACCCCTTGAAACAGGGATGGTTTAATCAGCGACACGCCGTCTTCTGGCACCGGGTGCACGGGCTCGCCTTCCGGCTACTGGATTTGCGACTGCTTCTGTGTTGGTCCTTCGTTCGCGGAATCTATATGCATGACATAGTGCAACATAAGCGCAACGAATGCAAAAGCGTGCATGATATGCGTAAGAGATATATTCATGGGAATTATTATCTAGGCAATTTACTTAATTATTTCTTATATAAAACTTGCTCCACACGAAGGAGACTCAGATTAATACTAGGAATCTATACGAATCATCCCCGAGATGCACTACAACTATCACATATAAAAGGACATATGAACATGTATTGATTCTAAGGCCTAAACCATCGTATAAACCCTAATCATCGTCACACATGCGCATCTGTGAATTAAAATATGCATTTGATTTCTCGTAGTTACACAGCTCCATTATCATGAAAGACATGCACAAATAATCTTTTCCATTTATCTAGTTTCCCAAGGCAAGATTTGTCATTTTCAAATCACCGTTAACACTTAACATGCAGGGGTTCATATTTTACCGGTGAGACACTCATACTACATAAAGTATATGAAAAATGCTAGAGAGTCAATTTGAGCATATTCTTTGTAGCCTCTCCTTCCTAGGTTAAATAAATACACATACACATGTATAATGGCAAAAGGGTAATTAAACCGCAAGTGCTAGGGCTACAAAAATTCACATAGTGTTATAATATCCTAAGAAAGCTATGGTCCAAGTTTCATGCCATTTGGAGTTCATTTGGCCCACTTTTGTCATTTATCCTTATTAATCATGCATGCAATAAATCAAGGGCAAAACAGACATTTCACACCTCCACATCATACCCATCATGTAGATCTATTCAAAAAGAGTCTAACGCAACTGAGTTTGTCCATTTGGAATTTTCTGTGATTTTATATGATTTTTCAAAGTTCATAGTCAATTCACATACATCTAAACAGAAAATTACTCAAACTAGGGACCTAAACGTAATTAACCGTAGCTTTTAGGGGTTAGATCTAGAGATTCGCAAGACTCACTGCACAGCGCATGGACTTAAACATAATTACACAAAACAGCAGGGGCTAAATCGCAAATCGACCTTTCTCTTCTTCTTCCTCGCGTCGGGGTGGAACCGCACGGCGCGGCGGCGTTCCCGCGCGCGGCGACGCGCGAGGAGCCGCGGGCTTGGAGCCGAGGCGGCGGCGGAAGGGGGCCTCGACCTCGGGGATTTGATTCCCCTAGGTCTAGTCGCGTGGGGAGGAGTGTACAGGCGGCGCAGAGCGGTGAACCGGAGACGGCCACGGCGCGGCGGTGCGTGGCGGTGCGGCCTCGATCCGGCGATTGGGGCGTTGATTCGCGGAATCGAGGGGCGGTCGAGGCGAGCTCGGCGGCGGCGATCTGATGGCACGGGGACGGCCCGGAGAGGGCTCTCCACGGCGAGGCGGGGTGGACGCGCTTGGCGAGCGGCGGCGCACGGGGAGCGGGATCGAGGAGGAGACGGTGGAGGACCTAGATCATGGAGAAAGCGAGGAGGGAGGTGTGGCGACGCCGGGGCGCGCGTCGGGTGGGACGGAGGGAGTCCGTAGCGGCCGTGCCGCGAGCTCGCCGCAGTTCGGGCCGTGGCGAGCGGCCCTGGCGTGCACGCACGCGGAGCGGCTGGAGGTGGCAGGGCGGGGCCGAGGAGCAGCGGGGAGGGTGGAGATGCTTGAGGCGAGGCCGGTGGAGGTGGCGGCTCGGACGGAGAGGGCCGGAGGAGGCCGGGGCGCGAGCTTGCCGCGGCTCCAATGGCGGCCGCACCACTGCGAAGAGGCCGGGCAGGGGAAAGCGAGGGCGAGGGAGTGGGTGGAGGAGGCCGCGGGTGCGTCCAGGTGATGAGGCCGGGGCGCGGTGGGGACGTCGATCCGCGGCGCGGCGTACGTCGCTGTACGCCGGCGTCCCCGTGGCGGCCGTCGTACCGAGGTGGAAGGCGACCCTGACGGGTGGGCCCCACCTGTTAGTGTCACCGAAAATAGAAAAAAGAAAATGTGTTTTCTTCCTCTCTGAAAAATGCATTTTTAATCTATTTAGACTCCGATTTTGGAAGAGCGCCCATTGAATGAAATATTCTACTCTTGGATATCTACAACTTTGTCAAAGTGAGAAACACCAAATTCAAAGTGGAAATATGATTTGCATTTGAATTTAGCTCTCCAAATTCATTTGGACCTACAGACCAGGGATGCTTAGAAATTCTAAAAGTCCTACTTCTGCCTAATTTCACTCAAGGATCCCATTGGAAATAATGTTTGGAATTTCAAAACCTACAACTTCTTCAATTTGGGCCTTGTGTGAAAATGGCTGTAGGTTGGAGTAAAACTCAATCTACCAAACTGGTCAGATTTAAAGTGTGTTTCTAGGCTGACAGAAAATGGTTCAAAACACCAATTAGAATTCATTTTATGACCAGACTCAAATTGACAAAGTTGTTTCCTAGGTCATTACCTACAACTTTGATAATATGATCTTTCTCTAAATCATAACAGATTTTGAAATACAGACACAATCATGTTTAGGCTTTTCGTAAAACAGCAGTTTTCCCTAAGTAAAGCCTTTCTTGTTTCAAACTTTTGAGTGACCAAATGAGGTCCAATCACTTCTAGGTCATGTGCATTTGAACGGTGATAAGCTTAATTTCATTTCATAGACAGGAAAATTTTGAAGTTGTTTAGTCAAATCAAAAGTAATTTCAGAATGAATTTAGGAAAAGGCAGAAATTTTTGACTTAGTTGTTTCTCCACCAAAACCTAATTACTCTCTAAGCGTGATTTAGTCCTAATTCATCACTAGCTTTTGTATAATTTTGTGTTAAGCCTTCTGAGATGCCAGGGGCATCACAAGGCAATAATACACTGGCCCAATCCAATGAAGGCAAGCAAATGATCTTGGCAATTGCAATAACTGGGGCTGCAGTTTTGATTGGATCAATACTGTACCAAAGGAAGGGCCAGTAGTGCAGGGGCCAGTAATTTGATGTCCCTCGATATATAAATTCCTTCATAACCAAATGATATTTTTCCTTAGTTCTTGATCAGTTTGGTTCGGTTCTCCTCTGCTAAAGCAATTTGGATCTGATCTAACATCTCCATATTCCGCTTTGCTTGCTTGCAGCATAACAAGGATTATCCTCTTTTTTACTTTGGTTCCTGCCATAGGTTTCATAAAAAAATCTATTATGATTTCAAACTTTTCTGACTTGTTGCTGGTGGAGCCATTCTCATCTTTGCACAGGTAAGCAAATTTACAAGCCGCAGACGCACGCTAATTTTCCACACATATAAAAACCAGAGTCATGCTTACTAAGTGTTCGCTTGAATACTTCTCGGAGTATCATACCATCTCCTAGCATATTGACTTCATTTATCAGTAGAATGTTCACCTGAATGTTACCGGGCTTTATATTAAATCTCTTTCCTTATATGAATCCTCCAATTGAGATGGTGGATTACCTGGGCACCATTGTAAGTTCCACTTCATCATTCAGCTGTCAACATGGACAACTATACATAATTGCTCACATTAATGTGTCCGCAAATACTAATGGATGAACATATCCATACTTAAATTTAATAATTTGTCTATGTTGCACATACATGCATATCCTAAGTGTCCAGTACAGTTCTCGAAATTTCCAATTCTATAAGTAAGAGAATAGCTATAGCTATAGGTATCAGGTCTGTGGTATCATGTTAATATTGTTGCGGCTAAGTGGTATACTAAACTGGTCGATATGAATTCTTAGATATCTCCTTTCTTGGACAGTCTATAATTTTCTGCTTCTAAACGGAGCTTGTTGTTGCTTTGATTTTCCTATACATTGGTATACATAAAGTTAATGGTTTCTCTGAGTTGGCTAATCAGTAGAGACGACAGCTTAAAAACATGTTCCCACTTAACAAAATGGTTTTCTGAAAACTAAAGTTAAATAACAATCCCACCAAAATTGCCATGTGATTTTATATATCTTTCTCTTACAACTTTCCATGAGTTACTCTCACTGAACTAAACACTGAAACAAATGTGACATGTTCTAACTGCTTTCAGTAGTAATAGTAATATGGTAATCTTTAATCTGTGCAAAACTTTTCCTTCTCAACTGATTAAAGCTTTTTCCAAGTAACCATGTCTCTTTTCATATGATTTACCAAACTAATCTCATCTTTTTGTTTTCTGGGATTCCTTACCAGAGCACTACTATATAACCAACACTAATACCATGCCAGCTGCACTAAATTGCATCTTGAATCTTCAGGAACCATAATCAGCTACAATTTTTTTTGTCACATTTCCTTTCATTCAGAGGTTGTGGAAAACCTAAGAATCAATCATCTACAACTTTCAGTTTCACTAGCGTTTTATTTTACTATATTGCTCTGCATTTCCCCTTTTGATATTTTCTTCCTCAACACATTGCATCATTCACAATGGTAGAACCTCCCACAGGTGCGTGGCAAAGCCGAGCTGGTGCGGCCTGACTGGGTGCCCGATCTCAGCGCCATCGACGTCGCTGATGCGTGCTCCGCCAGCACACCCTCGATCGTCAACAACGCCGTCCATGTCGATCTGCTCGCCCAACGAGTAAGTTCTGTTCCCTAGTTGTAACCTACTGCTGCCCTGCAGTTTGCTTTGGAAGTAATTGGTGAAGATACTTGTTTTACTAACAGGGTTTTCTAGACTCTATCGAAAAGGAAAGGATTTTCTAGACCGAAAACAATTGTTGTTATAAATAAATCACAATCATAACCCCATTGAAGATCCATTTCAAATCCGACAAGCTAATCGATCTACATCATTAGATTTTTTTTAAAAGCTAAAATACGAATAGTGGAGACGTAAATGATGTTTCGCTGATTTTAATCTCTAGGAAAAAGAGATGAACCATTCAAATTTTCTGGATTTTGTAAGACAGTCATCCTTTGCATCAAACGGATTTATGATGAGTTTCAGTTTAAAAGGTACGCATTGAACTACCTTTGAAGTTACATGAATTTTCAATATTGCAGTGATACATCCATGTCAACTGTATTATATCTGCTTAGTTAATCAAGTTGAAATATTGCTGCTTGGAATGCAGGCTCATGAAGCTTATGTTTTTTCATATAATAATTCTAGAGAAATTGCCAATAAACAAAAAAAAATCATCTTCCAATGCTCTTGTGTCTTTACAGCTGGCGAAGAACAGCAGGTCCTAAATGTTTATTCTTTTAGAGGATCATGAAAACATGCAAGGTGAAACTATTTCATTGCTTGATCACAAATCTGGTTTGAAAAAAATGGTCTTTAAAAAGTTTTCTTACTCGATTCGAATTTGGGCTGTCAACAATCTAATAAATTACTGTGACTGTTGTGATGGGCATTTATTGGTCAGCTAGGCTTGAATTGCTGACGTTGGAATTAGAGGAGAACATACAGATGGTTAGATGGTTACATGTTCCATTGATTGGTCACCTAGGCTTTTCCTTTCCAGTAATATGATAAATATACATGTTCGCCCCACACATACAGATGCAAACTGTTCGCCATAAAAAGGTAAGACGTTCTTATCACTTTTTCATGTACACCTGTATCCTATCCAATTTCCAGTGTAGTGATTTCGATTGTGTTTTTTCTCTTATGAAATGTGTGGCCCTGTACAGAAGAAACTTAGAGAAGAGCAGGTGTTGTTCTGCTTGAAAGATTTCTCTGCTCCCTAGAGAGGCTGATGATAAGGTGATTGAATACCGAATATTGCCGTGAGGTCCTTGATGATCTTTTATTTCCGTTTTGTTTTTGCTGAGATTGTTCCTCCTTACTATCATTAGGGAATATGCATGGCTCCTAAGAAAGGGAAGACTAAAGATGTGCTTGCTGATTCTGGAACTTGACTTAGTGTCCTTGGTTAATGGTCTTAACTCTAAATAGTTTTGATTTCTCACAAGGTGGCGTCCTCATTAGTGAGGTTAGAGAGTTGCTGCATCTGCATTTTAGTTCAGTTCTTATCCGTCATGCATCAAGGTCATATAATAATGCTGTCCATAAACTTGCTAAGTAGGGCCTGTCGAGGGACCCAGGCTGCTCAATTGGCTGGAGTGTTTCCCTCCCTAAGTCTGTAAATCGCTTGGTGCTTGATGATCGCAATGATCTCACCAGTTAATGAAATTATGTTGTGAAGTTCAAAAAAAAAAAAAATCCTATCTTGGTCGGCTACTACACCTTGTTCAGAATAGTTGCCATGCCTTTAAGGATCTGCCTTGGTTCGGTGCACAATACAAAGGGGGTCTTGCGCTCTGGTATTGAACGTCTTTCACATGCCTGTGTCAATTACCATCTTAAAAAAACAGCAGGCGCATGAAGCCTATGGAAACATTGTACAATAGCCTACTACATTTGCTAAGACAATCATCCCAATAAAACTTTGAAATCCTAGACCTAGGGCACTCAGGTAGGGGCGCGGCAACGCCGCGCCGTCGTTTCTAGTCAAAAAGACAAAATTTCATCATGTATGACCGAGATACAAATCTCTTCAGTCTCAGTTTCTAAACGTCGATCATCGTTCAACAACATAACAGCTCCTGAAGTTCGACGGCACGATGCTTGCAATGTTGATCGCATGAATTACTCTCATGAAAATGTTGATTAAACATAGATAATATTTTCTTTTTAAAAAATGTAAATTTAACGTTTTTAAAATGTTGACGTGACATTTCAGACATTCTAAAAAAACTAAAAAATGTCAACAATACTGGCTCAACATTTTCACAAAATGTTGACTCTATTTTAAAACGTTGATAATATTCATGGATTTATTATATTATAGAAAAATAATCATTTTATTTATGGTTTTGATAACCCAAAAGTTAATTAGATATATACCATTACAAATATCCCCGTTCCGAGATATATCATTACTATTCACAATTGTACAAGATGCCATTATAATTTCGCGGGTCTTTGAAATATGCCATTCTAGAATCATTTAGGTTATTTTATCAACAAAATATATCAAATAGGTTCAGAATGGCATAATTCAAATAGCTATGAAATTGTAATATATATCTTAGAACGAGGATATTTATAATGGCATATATCTAATTAACCCTATATTCAATTATTTGAGGAATCATTTTATTTTTGTTCGGAAACATATTAAAAAAAAATAAAAACAATTTCCCCCATGTGCAAGTTGTTAGAATCAAATCAGGTAGAAAATCACCGGACTCAGTGATTTATCACTAAACGGGGGAGAGAAATCAATTCCATTAAAGACTTAGGAGGCAACAATGCAACCACGCAACACCAAGGTGGAGCAAAATATTCTCACAGCAACTCAGAAACCACAAATTTCATGCAAACCGAAGCAAACAGAACACATGAACAATGGTATCCAAGTCAAAAGGTTTCAACAATGACGTTTTCACTGTGATTGCACACATTAAAGAATATTCTGACCTAAATTTTCATGATAGCACATTAAGGATGCTACAATACACAGTTGGAACAGCATGACTAAGAAAAAAATGGCAAATGAATGACCTAGCTACAAAATCATAACTAGCCTCATTCCTCCACACTAGAGCCACTATGTCAACTTTCAACATAAACCTAACCAGATAAAAACTAAATGGATTATAACATTAATCTTGTGAAAGGACGGAGGTTATGACATTCCAGAGTTGGTGCACCAGCCAATCTACTCTTGTGGGGGAGGTCCCTGGCCTCGGCCTCCACGTCCACGACCGCGGCCCCGGCCCCGGCCACGACCCCGGCCCCTTCCTCTACCACCTTCTGCAATAAAAAAATGATTCAGTACTGGTTCTGACAAACTTTCAGATGACTCTTGAAGATGGAAGGTAATGATACCAAATACTAGCTCAAAAAGAAATATGGAAAACTACCGATCATCTAAGGTTAGTTCAGAAGTTTCATGACAAATAAAGATTCATGGTTACTAAAGTTATTTTGTGAGATGTGTAGTGAACAATGGAAAAGGTTTCATGGAATTTCATACTATAAGATCACCACTTCCTAATTAAATCAAAGCAGAATAACGGGTGTACTGCTAAGATACTTTGATCCGGTCTGAAACTGACAGATAGAGTCGAACTAGAACAGTTAAGAGTGCTACTATCTAGTTATCTTCAACTTTAAAGTTTAAAACAGAACTAACCATATCCTTCCATGGGTGGCGCATTATATCCATCATCATATCCACCAGCAGCTTCTTCCATTGCATAGCCATCACCACCATAACCCCTTCCAGGCCCAAAAGATCCACGCCTTCCCCGACCCCTTCCTCTGCCACGATAACCACGAGGAGCCTCCTCTGGTTCTCCAAACTCCTCATATTCTACTGCTCCATTGCTGAACCCTAAACCACAGATCCAAATGCAGAGTAAATCAGATTTCAGAAGGCCCAAGCATAGTTTGTAGAAACATATATTACAGAAATTAAAGTGACCAAACGTAACAGGTAGATATATACCTCCTCTTCCCCTGCCCCTGCCCCGACGACCACGTCCACGACCGCTTGGTATGGCCTCTGCATCCTGGTCAAAGTCAACTGCTGGCCTGACCTGATCAGCTGGTATGGGTGGCTGGTAACTGCAAAAGAAACAAAGGCATGTCCATGTCATTATAAATTGTTTGTTTCACTAAGAGAGAAATAATGCGCAAGTCCATGTAATAAAAGAAAAAGGCTACCCTAACTGCCAAGTGACAAAATCATGACCAGCACATCACAAATCCCACTTTCAATTTCTTTGCCAAAAAACATTACATATCTGAAAAACCAATGCCATCAGCTTGTCCAAAGTAGGAGAAAGGGGCACTAGTTTGGAGGAAATCCCTCAATAGTTGCATCTACCACCTTCTATGCTGATAAATAAGAATGCACTTAGAATTTGAGAAAACTAAGAAAATGTAGACATATGCGATAAACTTTATACCAGCGGAAATAATATGCATTATGTGGTAATGGAAGATAAATTTAACATGGACAATAGTAGAAAAAATCCAGATCACTTGTTTGAGAAAACTAACAAAATGTAGACATATGCGATAAACTTTATACCAGAGGAAACAATATGCATTATGTGGTAATGGAAGATAAAATTAACAGTGGACAATAGTAGAAAAAATCCAGATGTGGATACAAATTTTGAATTGATGAAAGAGAAGGAAATTTGTACTGACCCTGGAGATGATGTATCCAGCTCCTTCTTTGACAATGTAATGGTGATCAAGGACACATGGCGAGTGGTCTCAAGTCTGTTGAGGAAACGTGAATGGATCCGGTAAAATACTCCCTATCTCTTCCAAAAAACATAAACATAAGAAAACATTCAGTGCCCCTTACGTGACAAGGCCTTCTTCCAATGGTTCCCAAGTGTCAGTTATGTCCATGGATTCAATAGAGGTGTTCTGATGGAGACCAGCAATCCTTCTCTGTTCAGAGACAGCATTCAAAGTCATATATAACTACAAAGTGCATCGCTAGCTAACAACAGGTATTATGAAGTTGTAATTCCACCTTAAGAAGCTCCACAATGACAACTGTCTTGTTAATCGCCCTTCCCATAGCCTTGATGACAATCTCATCAGTTGCATTGTCCTGAGGAACGGAAACCAAAAGCAATGAATGTTTGATTTTTTTTCTAGGTAATTCAAGACATCCTAAAAAAAAATTAACCAACCAGCATAACCCAAGGGGCAAGATTTTTCATGAAACTCATCACAACTAAGTACAACAGTAACAAATAAGAAGCCTACAATGACCGAAGAGCAAATAATGAACAGTACCTACAGTGGCGTCCCTAGTAATTAATATATTAATATATGTGAGGAATCTCGCCAGAATAGTAGATTTGCCACAAATAAACCCCGAATTTGGCAGTATCTTATCTTAATTATAAGCAGCGGATACCTAAAAGATGCATCTGGAATTCTGGATACAGAGACCCCACACATGGACCAAACCATGGGCAACGGTGATGCAAGGGCAAACCAGTAAACCACTCCTGCCTAACACGATTTATAATAAAATAACAAAATCAATAGTACCCCGCAAACCAACGCCTACAGATAGCTGTTAGTACTAGGATAGCGTAACCGCAATCGAGCCCTAGAACAGTAGATAATTCAAATTCCAAGCCCCAACCGCACGAGCGCCATCGAGATGCCTCTCGATTCGCACCCACACGAGCCCGCACATCGCAAGCGTGC
This sequence comes from Paspalum notatum, assembly GCA_022530915.1. Classification (NCBI taxonomy): domain Eukaryota; kingdom Viridiplantae; phylum Streptophyta; class Magnoliopsida; order Poales; family Poaceae; genus Paspalum; species Paspalum notatum. The sequence goes on from CM039689.1 coordinate 32,078,199, forward strand.
CGAACCGCGCTGACTCAATAAGCCCTAGCCTTTTGAAATCCTAGACCAAGATATGCCGGACGCCGAAGCAAACGAGCAATAGATAGAGCAGAGGGAGGGGCAGCCGCCGAACCTGGAGCAGGGCGAGCGCGTAGGTGATGTAGTTGCGGGGGCGTCCCTGCGCCGTGATGCGGATCTCGTTGGCGCCGATGGGGGACTCCTCCCGCGCCTTCTCCACCCTCTGGTACCGATCCATCGCCTCCGACGACTCCGCTGTCCCTCCTCCTCCTCCGACGACGACGACTCCCTCCTCGTCGCCGAGCAAGCAAACGCGGGCGCGAAGGAGAATCCCCCTCGCGAAGACGGAGGTCGGCAGGCGTCGGGTGCTGAGGTTGCGGGCGCGGGCGTTGAACGCGCGGTGGTTTGGTTTCGAGGAGGAAGGGTGGGGCGGTGGGCGAACTTGCCGATTATATGAGGGGGGAGGGTGGTGGATAGGGTAGGGTTTGCGGGCCCGGTCCGGTCCGGTCCGTCCGACAGCGACACCGGCGCGGTCTGGGAGTCCTGGCCCGGCACGCTCGGACCGCGTGCGCCGCGCTTGGGAGTTGGGACTCTGCCGTCTGGCGCCTGGCGTCCTGGACTGGACTCGTGGTGGGATTGGGGGATCCGAGGCGGAGGGGAGGGCCGATCGGGGCCATCGGCTCGGGATCGTGTGGTCAGGACGGTGGCCAGCTGTCTCGTCCTGTTTTTTTTTTTCTTTTTTGAGGATCATCTTGGCCTGGTTGGGTTGTATTCGATTGGGCTCCCGTTCCTCGCGCTGACCAGCCCACAGCGTTTCGATCATGTATGTGGGTAGGGAGAATTGAGAAATACTCGGCCGGCCCACAAAAGATTAGAAAAACTTAAAAGGGCTTCGGTGCGGCCCATTGCAGTTTATAATTCCTGCGTTGTTTTTGTTCCCTTCTAATTTGATTAGTGCCGAACGGGTAAATTAACTCGAAGTCGCCCAGCTCAAGTGGTAACCGGACAGAGTCTGGGACGTGCTGACCTCCCAAACGGGCGTACGCACACCCACCGGTGACACTGCCTGCGGTAGGCATGGTTGCGCACTCTCAAACTTATACGCGGAGTATAAAAAGTTTGTTGTCGCCGGTACTTGCCCATAGGAGTTGTTAATGTCCATGCATATGCATTTTGCAAGATTGGCTAACTTCTTCCTAAAGCAAGCCCTCGCACATTAGATGTGTGCGTTGCAAAATCCTTTTTTTTTTTTGTGTAATTTTGTCATCTCACATAGAACATTAAGATTGGCCAACTTCTTCCTAAGCAAGCCCTCGCACATTAGATGTGTGCGTTGCAAAATCCTTTTTTTTTTGTTTCTATGTAATTTTGTCATCTCACATAGAACATTCTGCTAGATTTGAATTTTTGTCATCTCACAAAGGACACTCCCAACTCCGTACCCTTGAACATTTGGCATGCACAAAAATTTTTTTGTAATTTTGTGCGTTCCAAAAAAAATTTTGTTTCTTTGTAATTTTGTCATCTCACAAAGAACACTCCCAACTCCCTACCCTTGAACATTTGGCATGCACAAAAAGGTAAATGGTGAACAACCGATGAAGCAAATCGCAATGTTTAGACCGTGGACACAATATTATATGAATTGAACATTATGCACTTTATTTGAAAATAAACATATGATCTAAAATTAAAATATAACGTTTTTAAGTTTAAGAAGATTGGAGTGAAAACATCATATATCTATGACCGGTTGTCATATCTGATTCGTACTGGTTGGAACTTGGTTTCTTTTATAAAAAAAAGAAACTGATGGAGCATATAATTTGTAGTAGTAGCATATATGGACGTAAGAATTTTTTGCTGATCAGTTAGCAGGACTAAAACATACAGAGCCCCATTTAGGATTACATTCAGGCATTGCATTGGCAATTATTAATTAGCATGCATGCCAAGCAAGCACCAATTTGGATATGATTAACTGATTACCTGAATGGTACTACTCCTAGCCTATTTACGTACCTACTAATCCTACTATTTATGTGGCCTTCTCGTTCCTTGATCTTGACCACAGCAGCAACCAGCAGTCCAGCACCAACAGGCATCTCTGCTCAGCCACCACCACGCACTAACCCCCAGTAGCCATGGCGGCCTGCAGCCTTCTCCTCGTCGCCGTCGCCGCCGCCGCCGCCGCCGCCGTCTCTAACATCGCTGCGCAGAGCTGCCCCGGTGCATGGATACCTATATCGGGACCTTTCGTCGAGGACCTTGGCCGGTGGGCGGTGGAGCAGCAGCACGCCACCGTGCTAGCGCTCCAATTCCACAAGGTGGAGAGCGCCAGGTTCAAGTGCATCGACGAGTTGCGCGACAACTACGACCTCATCCTCGACGCATCATCGTCCAACAGCTATGGCGCCGGGGACACCAAGTACAGGGCAGTGGTTCAGGTCGTTGAAGTGATCAGACCTGAAAAGGTTCTATCCTTCGAGCCCGTCGCGCGCGCACCAACAAACTGAGCCCGCCTAGATGATTTTGATCGAATTGAATAAATTTGGGTCTTAACCAATATATTGTAATTGTTAGCGTGAAGTGTGAACTACAATAGTTGGCATCGAGTATGGACGTGAAATGCTCACACACGCATACACATTCTATCTCTACGCTGTAGATTTCGAGATTGACTGTTTGGTACCACTTATAAGTAATTTATAACCAAAATAAACCCAAACTAACAACCAAATGGTGTGTTTTTTCAGTTCTTTTGCTACGTTTTTTTTCCACCACCTCCATTTGTCCGCTCTCTCCATATTTAAATATAAAGTGTGGTTGATTTTTTTTTCAAAACTTCAATCGTTCATCTTATTAAAAAAATATTATAAAATACAACAAAAACAATTGGAAGCTTATAGGAAATACAATTTTTTTCCGAATACACAATACAACGCAGACACTCACAAACACGCACGTACACTTACCTCTATGAACGCACGCACGCACACTCTATCCCTATGAGTACCTCCGAAGCACCGTGTAAAGAGCCGGCTATCTCGAAATTCACAAAGTCACCACATGCGCCTCGCTGTTGACGGGGACGTCACCTACCACTGAAAGAATAAAGCCGTTAAATCCTGAAATAATTCGCTTCCACCAGAAGTCGAACCCAGGACCTTATGTGCCGCTCGAGTTGCTGCAACTACTAGGCTACAGGCCCTTTGGCTAGGAAATACAAATTTTGATAAAATCAGTAGGCATACAAACAATGTAGTTCATAATCTAGCTAAGAGAACAAGACATGCTATGCGTAATCCTTGGTTGGTCTTTTGCGTATGCCAATCACATATATAGGTCCCTAACATAGTATCATGTAGTTTTCTTTGTTTCAAAACTGCTCTCGAAAGGGTTCCTCAGCTTGTTGTTTGTAATTTGCCATGTAATGACGATCACAGTGGTGTGCCTTGCGGATCCATCGACTACGACCTAGCTAGCGCTCCCTGCCCTCTCCGACGGGGAGCTGATGAGCGAACCTGTCACAGGCGCACACCGCACGCACAGTCTTGCATTGGAACCGGCTGGTCGATCGGGCAACCAGCTGGCACGGAGCCACGGAGGTAGCACGGCGGCCGTGAGGGAGGGGACGAGCGTACGGAGAAATATTCAGCCGGCCCATGAAAACTGCAAAAAACTGAAAAAGGCTTTGGTGCCGGCCCATTACAGTTTATAGTTCCTGTGCGTCGTTGTTTATATACCTGGGCATTTCTCGGGTCGGGCCGAAAAAACCCGGTGTTTTCTGAGACGGTCTGAACTCGACCTGACTCGGCGGTCGGGTCAAAAAATCGAGCCCGCACCCGGCCCAAGAACCGGTCGGGTCGGGTTCAGGCGGGTCGGACCGGGCCTGTGTAAATTGTCGGGTTCTTCGAGTTTTTTCGGGTTTCGGATCAAAATTCTTGGATATTATTGTTAGATGACATGTCACTTTATTATTGTTAATTATTTTGCCAGAGAAACTAACGATGTTTTAGAAAATAAACGGTAACAAAGAGTATATAGGATCTTAAAAATAAAAAAGTGTGGTACCTTCTGGTACCGTTAGATATTTTTCCAATCAGTGTAAAATCTATCATAAACAAATATAAGAAAACTAACGCGTGAGATTGGACTATGGCTCTCTGAGAGATGTGATTTAGACGTTGTATAAACTAGGGCTCTAAAAACATTTATCAACATGTGTGAGATTCTATTTACAAATAATTATTCCAAATTAGAAATATAATAATTTATTATACATGAAGAAATTGTCTTCAAATAATAATATGCTAAATAAATACTGACAAATCCCTATGATTGCAAGGTTTGCAATCCTGAATGAACTACGGATTAGTGTAACAAAAAAGTTTACGAATTGCCTAGACCACTAAACTCCGAATTCTGTTTTTTATACTACGAAAAAAAACAAAGAAATAATCCTCAACTAGTAAGCACCTTAAGCTACGCTGTTATTGCTGCTCTGCTTCCTGCCGTCACTAGTCATCACTTCGACGAAACAGAGGATCGGAGGCGGCGCAGGCACCGGCAGCCGAGGCCCCCGAGCCCGACGACGGCGGCGACGTCCCAATGCTCCACGAGCCGAGGAAGCGCCCGTTACCGTCGCCGCCGAGGAGCCCGTTCATGATGCCGCTGGGCTCAGCCCCCTCCAGGATCCTCGAGTACTCGAGGTAGTCGGCCATGGCGGCGTCGCCGGCGGCCTGCGACTCGAGCAGCGCGGCGGGCGGGCCCGCGCTGGCGGAGGCGGCCTCAGCATCCCTGGCGCGGCGCGCGGTGGCGTCCTCGGGGAAGTTGAGCCTTGCGCGGCTGCCGCGGAAGCGGAGCGCGGCGGCGTCGTAGGCGCGCGCGGCGTCCTCGGCGGTGGCGAAGGTGCCGAGCCACACCCGCGCCGCCTTCTGCGGGTCCCGGATTTCCGCCGCCCACTTCCCCCACGGTCGCCGCCTGACGCCGCGGTACTTCCGCGTCGTCGGCGCCGCCGGCGCCTGCACCTGCCCCGCCGCCACCTCGGCGAGCCGTTGCTGCTGGCCGCCCGCCTGGTGCCACGGCACGACGAGCGCCGGCGCGGGGCGCGGCGGCTCTCGACCGCTGGCGACGACGTGCGTGAGCGCGGACACGATCGCCGCCGTCTCCGCCTGCTCCGACCACCCCGTCGGCGTCGGCTGCATCGATCTTCCCAGCATAAAGCCGACTTTTTTTTCCGGATGAGGACGATCCTATTTATAGCTAGCGGTGCCCTGACCTCGTTCTCTCAGAAGAAATGGCAGGGAGAAGAGAGCACGATCGAGGTAGGCGAAGCCACGCTGCCGCGTCGTCGTCGTCACGCGGAAGCGAAGTTGGATTAGGCCAGCGATTAGCCGCATGCGCCATCGATATCCTCTTTCTTGAAGCTGCTAATGCTGCACATAAACTATTAATATATAGTAAATAAACAAAACAAACAAAATCCACAAACCGACCTGAGCGAACGCTATCTTGGCGACTAAGAAATGATGCGATGATCTGTCAGTGGCTGTCATGAACTCATAATCTGCACTGCCGCTTGGAAGAAACCTCAGATGGAACAAAAACCTGTTCTTGGAAGCATATGCGTTCATGGCAATGCATGGGGTCTCGTGCTCCTGCCTCCTGCTCTGCTCCACGGCCATGGCTCGACAGGCTCTGACCATCTAGAAGTCTCGAGCCACAAGGAGACGAAGGCAAAGATATGTTGCTTGCCCGCGCTAGGTCGGCCGCTGCGGATAGGCCCTTCGTCTCAAACTGTTGTCTTGGTCTTTTGACTCTTTTCAACCGATGGAAAGGGAAATGTTCTCTTGCCCTTCGTTTTGATTATCGTTCCCGACGTCAGAATGCTGACGCCACCTTTCCTTCCTCTTTTGACTCTTTTAGTTCCCACCTTGCGCACGTGACACGCCAACTTTGTTTCTTTAATGCCTTTTACAGGTGGCGATTATGTGTGATACATTGATAGACATGGAATGCGCGTGTGAGGTGTCCACCACGGCTGTTTCTTGTTTTCTTTTATTAGTGGAAATTCACGTGCGGCAGGCGTGTAAGAAGAAAACCAAAGAGTGAAAATACATGTCTTTAAAATTGGCAATCCCAATCTTAAACTTGGTTAATGTGTCAGCTAGGTCTCAAAAATATTGTCCTCTTTCCGAAGGCAGTTTAGGAGTTAGAGTGCATGTACGAAGCTATCATGTAAATTTAATATCTCTTCTTTATTTCTCATCTATATGACACGTGTGACCTATTTCTTATATAGGAATTGCTTGTTATTTTTACTTTGCCCCTTTCCCATCCTCCTCTTTCCTTGTCTCCGGCTACCCGCCATCCGACTATCTCCCTGCACCTACCTAGTCGTGGTGCCCTCCTCTATCTCCCCGTTGCTGCCAAGTGTTGGTTTCGCCGCCGCATGTGTCCACTTTTCAGTCATTTCGTGACAGGGGAAGGCTAGTAGTGGCACATGTGGAGGTTGTTGCCAGCCCCCGGAGCCACTACCCCAATCGCCATCACTACAAACACTCGTCGTCCGCTTGCCATGACAACGTGACCACCTTGCCTCCACCACACGCGCTCATCGACAATGGAGGAGAAGAGCCAATGGCGAAGGAGGGTTGGTGGTGGAGGTAGACGTGAAGGGGTTTGTGGAAAGAAGAGAAAGGAAGATAATAATAGAGATCAAGGGTTGTTGATGGTGAGTGGATATAGACAGATAGGCAACGGTGGACGGGCAGCAATGACGAGGAGAGGGAGAGAGGATGAAAAACCTATTTCATTTACAAATAGGATCCTACATGTCATAGATGAGAAAGAGAGAAGAGGGACAAACCTTATATGTGCGTCCCACATAAACACACGCCCTAAAATCTTCAAAGAGAGATATGCTAGCAATTTTAGGATCTAGACGACACACCAACTGGCTTTAGGGACCTTCTTTGTTTCGCTATTTCATTGTGTTTGTTACAACAAACATGATTGTTTTGGTTATCCTATTTTCATATTTTTGCAACAAGCATGATTGTTTGTTATGATATTTCAAGTTAGATGTTGCATTATATTAGAATTTATCTTCCTCCGCTCTCTCGTCATGTGGCATGTGTTGTCCTTCTCATGTTTTTCTTTGCTGCTACCTGAGGCAGAGCGACACATTGGCCACCTGAAGAGTATCACTCTGGCGCGACGGCAGATACAATGGCCAATGATGAACACACCATCTCCCTAGCCTTTGTTGAGCTCAAGGCCATATATAGCGGCTTTGCATGTTGTGCTCACCATGGCCGACAACAAGCACCTCAGCCTCAACTGTTAGCTTGTGCTGAAAAGCTACGCACCCTCCTAAAGAAACGGAGCCTTATAAAAACTACCGTAGCCTCCGTGAACTGCTCTAGCCTTATGATGCTTGCCCAAGCTTTGCTCCACTTGCGAGTGTGTCACCACCACACTGGCGGCACCGTCTCAGGGTCCGTTTGGATACCCGGACTAAATTTTAGCTCCCGTTATATTGTATGTTTGGACGCTAATAAATTCCTCTCATCGTATTTAATACTTCTAAATAGCACCGAAACATTCGATGTGACGTGGATTAAATTTTAGCTCTTGGATGCAAACACGCGCTCACTATCCTAGCGGGTGCCTACAAATGCCTTTTATAATCGAAGGGAAAAAGCTCACCCCCACCCAAAACCCGTCCCCGTCCCCTAATGTCCTAGTTGGAACTTCTGATTTTTTTTTTCATGAAAAATGTGTTTTTTTGTGAAAATTCTGCATATTTTTATAAAAATCTTGCATTTTAAATATGGCCATATATTTGGCAGACCAATTTTTAAATTAAAATACTGAAATAGTTGAAACATGTAAAATGTGAGACGTGAACTAAAATTTTGGCCTGCGCACAAAAATTTTGACGGCTCCTATGAGTCCTATCAAACCAAGCTCTTGGTTTCTTTTCCCTTGTTTCTCGTCTTCTATCTCTGCCCGCCGACGCGTATCGGGTCGGGTCTCGTCCTCGCGGTCAGCCGCCGTCGCCTGCTGCCGCCCCGCCCCGCACTGCCTTCCCTCTCTCCACCCTCCCTCCCGATCCGGACCGGATCCTTCATCTCTTCCTTCCGGCCGCCGCCTCCGCCCCGCCGCCAGCCTCGTCTCATCCACATCTGGATGCGGCCTCCCCTCCTCCTCTGTTGTTGATCCGGAGTGCCAGAAGTTCTTGGTATGCCCTAGCCTCACTTCTCTCAGATTCTTGAAGAACCCTGCTTTCAGTTTCCCTTTGTTGTAAGATTCATTCGCCCGCCAAATTGCACCTCCAAATTGATTGAGGCTCTTTTCTTTTCTTCAGGACTCCGTATTGCTGACCTGCAGTTGCAACAGTCGACGAACTAGCGTTGCTAATGGTATTTCTGCTGCTTACAGCTCTTTTATTATTGATCTCTTCTGAACGAGGCTTTCCTGAAGGCTGAAGCAATGCTTTTTTAGAGTTTTTTTTTAATATGTATACTGAACTTCCTCGATTATATGGCTTGTAGGAGGAAGAATGCATAGAGGTGCCGTCGTACATCCACATTGAGAGCAACGAATTCTCCTACAGAAAGTAAGAAGTTCTACGTTAGTTCTTTCCCAATCTGTTTAGTGGTTTTTTCAGTGGTTTGAAGTTTGATGAAACTTGTGGGCAACATTTGCTCTCGTTTTCTGTTGTGCTTCGAAACTTATACTTTCTGTGTTACCTTTTGGAGGCACAAGAGGCAGAAAGAGGAGGACATAGCTGTTTGCGAGTGCCAGTATGATATCTTAGATCCAGAGAGTCCTTGTGGAGACCGGTGCTTGAATTTCTTGACTAACACAGAGTGCACGCCTGGCTATTGCCGCTGCGGCGTGTACTGCAAGAACCAGGTATTTTGTTATTTTGGTATTACTGCCATGGTGTCAAAGCTATCTATGTATTTGTAATTTTGAATTTGATCTGCATCATTGATTGTTGATTCTGCTTAACTAGGCACTATGTAGGGAAAGCATATGGTGTCAACATAGGGCGCCTTAATATATAGGCAAACCTGGTTTCATGGCACCCAAAGATCCTGGTTTTAGATAAATAACACTGAAAGTTTCTGGTGCACTTTTAATAGCATCGAGAGTTTTCACTTTTCAGTGTTCAGTTTTTTATCACTTCTTACTTTGATGCCCAACTGCAAATGGAACAGCAGCAAATTTTAGGGTTCAACTCCCTGATTTTCCCAAAATTTTAGGATTCACCATCAATCTGGATGAAATTGAGAAGAATGAATACCTGCTGCTGGCCGATGTTCAGTGGTTAGGAGCGAACGACAGGGTAAGGGCGAGTGACACCTGCAGGCTGCAGGGACCACCCTCCATGATCTTGTCTCAGTGAGGGGTGCCAGCTGCGGGCTGCCATGAGCAGAAGAGTAGGAACGGGTTGCTGGGGACTCGTAGAAGAGGAGCAGCAAGTCGCCTAAAGCAAGGATCTTTGGGTGCTACAAAATCAATTTTGCCTAATATATATTTTGAATGCTGGTAGAATGATGTAGCAGTGAACTTCAACAACATGCAAAACCGGTTGATTCAATCTGTTGGATTTTTGAAATGCCCCAAAGGCCCAAACCCTTCTGGAATCAGTTCAGTACTCAAATGACACATTAGACATGTTGATTCAATCCGTTGGACTTTTGAAATGCCCCAAACCTTTCTGGAATCAGTTGAGTACTCCTGGGTCCTGGTACCAATTCCTGTGCCATCAAAGCAGCCAGATTTTGAGAACCGAGTTTTAATTTCAAAATTCAAGGCCTAATTCTAGGGATTCAAAATTCAAATAGTGTGCTAAATTGAAATGCTGAGTTGTAGTGATTGCTTTCTGTGGTCTTGCCTCATACGCTGCATCTACTATTGATCCATACATGTATTAACATGATGGAGCAACGGAAGTTTTCTATTAATTGTGTTAGTGACTTAATGTTCTATATGAATCCATTTTCCCCTACAAGAAATCAGATTCTAGGTTGTCTTGTATGTTGCTTGTGCTTTAGTTTATACTTTAATGATAGTTATGCTGACAATTAATCTCTTTGTTGGTAGCGGTTCCAAAAATGCCAGCACGCTAGGACAAGGCTGGTAAGGACTGAAGGGCGTGGATGGGGTCTTGTGGCAGATGAGAATATTATGGTGAATGAATTATATTGATGTTAGTTTTGCTTATTTCTTCCAATGTACTCCCTCCGTCCTGGAAAACAAGTCATTCTGGAGTTTTTAAGACAAAGTAGTAAAATATTAAAATGACCATGGTACCCCTCTTAAATAGGATAGGAAATCAGAATTGCACATGCAAAAACAGGAAAGTATTGCATGCAACGGATTGCTCAGCCTCTATTTTCGGTACAAACTCAAATCAATTAATGTTGCATGTAGAGGATGACTTTTTTTTTGGACAATTTTTGAAGTCTACAATGATTTTTTTCTTTTTCTTTTTTTTTTTTGGGGGGGGGGGGGGGGGTGGTGGCGGAGGGAGTACTTGAGTAAATATGCTTAACTAAGTTGAACTTGAAAATGATTAGGCTGGTCAGTTTGTTATCGAATATTGTGGAGAAGTAATATCATGGAAGGAAGCCAAACAAAGATCTCAAGCTTATGAAACCCAAGGTCTGCAGATACTCTATCATCCTAATATTTGCTTTGTGGCACTTCTTATTTGTCTGTGGTAAATGTTAGGTATGAATGACGCCTATATCATTTATCTCAATGCTGATGAGTCTATTGATGCAACAAAAAAAGGGAGCCTTGCCAGATTCATCAACCATTCATGGTAAAGTTTGTAGCTAACGCACAAGATCTTTATTTTATTCTTGCTTGTGTGTGTGATTTGATCATTGAAATTTCTGTCATTGATTTGTAAGTTATTAAATCTAATAATTTGCAATTGAAGCATACAGCCAACCAAATTGCGAGACAAGGAAATGGAACGTCCTTGGGGAAGTAAGAGTTGGAATATTTGCAACACAAGACATTCCTTTTGGGACAGAATTATCCTATGACTACAATTTTGAGTGGTTTGGTGGTGTGATGGTGCGGTGCCTTTGTGGAGCTGCCAACTGTTCTGGGTTTCTTGGAGCTAAATCACGTGGTTTCCAGGTTGGTGAACACATTATGATATACATGTGTCTTCCTAACTGAAGATGCACATACCATTTCCAGCTTGACACTAGTTTTTCATAGAAGGAATTACTGCTATCCTTTAGTTGTTATGCCAATCATATTCATCAGACTGATTCCAGATTGGACTTGTTGGTTGCACTTTTGTTTGTTGCATTTGCCCATGTGCTGTCTTAACGTTTTGAGTCTTTGTGCACTTGCGCTATCTAGTTATTGCTTGGAAGATTGACATTCTAGTCATTGTTGCATTTCCTTATAAGTTGATATTTGAAATGTTCATACATGACTAATGTATCTTTGTTGATTGGTACGTTGCAGGAGGCCACGTACCTTTGGGAAGATGATGATGACAGGTTGGTTGCGCTTATTTATGACATTATTTATCCTCTGTACAACATAATAATGTGTAGCTGTTCTTTCAGATGATGATGAGAAGCTTTAATTTTAGACACCCAGTCAATTTCTAAACTTAGGTTTACTTGAACGATCTCTGGAAGAAGTTTTATGTGCTTGTTTCTGATAGGCAAATAATTTGTTTACCAAGTATGCCTGTTAGGATAACTGGATAAACAGGAAGGTAGACAGAAAACTTTTAAAAGGCACATTCAGGAACTCACAACTTTTAAACAAGATTAATGCTACTTCTGTCCTGATTTCTGATTACAGAGAAAAAAAAAAGATACCATTTAATGAAAACAATGCTTGCTCTGATGTTCATATCTACTTGTCCTGAGTCCTGAATAGTAAAATCGTTATCATGTGAAGAACCCTTTTATGGATACAATGATTTTGAGTACCAGTTAAACAGCAATTTCTATTCATCTCATCTGCAGGTTTTCTGTTGAGAATATCCCTCTTTACGATTCGGCTGATGATGAACCTACAAGCATTAGTAAGGACATCCTCTTATCAAATGATGGCCTAATCACCCAATACGACAACAGCAGCACAGTGCAGAGTACCGAGACTCCTGGAACTGCAAGACCAAATGAATTTGCACCAATGATTGTTGAACAATTGACTGCAAGATCAAATGAACTAGCACCTATGAATGTTGAACCCTTGGCTGCAAGCTCAAACGAATTCACACCAATGACTATTGAGCCATTGAGTGCTATTCCTATGGTAGCTCATTTTGTCGAGAATGGATCGACTGAATATAGTGCACAAGACACCTATGACACATCTCAAAATTCAGTGCCATCAGCGAATCATGTAAATCAAACTGAATCTCAAAATAACAGCAACCATTCAACATTGGTCCCTGTAAAGCCCGCACCCAAACGTCGCGGTAGGAAACCTAAACGTGTTCTGCACAAGCTAGATATTCCAGATATTTGCAACCGGCTAGCATCATCTGAGGCGTGTGAAGAAATACTGTATTGTGAGGTAAAGATCTGTTATGATTAAAACTCCCTTCTCTTGAAAAACGATATTTGACCTTTAACCGTTCAATGTCGCAGGAAGTGAAGAATCAGGCTGCTTCTGAAATCAATGCCCTGTATGACGAGATAAGGCCAGCAGTTGAAGAACACGAGAGAGATAGTCAAGATAGCGTCTCCACAAGCCTTGCGGAGAAGTGGATCGAGGCCAGCTGCTGCAAATACAAAGCCGATTTCGATCTGTATGCTGCAATAATTAAGAACATTGCCTCCACACCGCTAAGATCGAAGGATGACATGGCCTCGAGAGAGCAGAACGGATTGAAGTACTTGGAGAACGGCTCATGATTTAACTAGAAGCATGAATTGTGTACACATTAAATCTGTACTTTTGGCTATAGATTGTTTGTATGTACTGTGATTGATCTTATTTAGGTACAGAAGATAACAGTTGTAAGGTTACAAAGGTATAATGCAGAATCATACACATTCAGTCTCATGTTTAAGTTTACTAGCATAGATGTACGTGCAACATGCATGTGTTGTGAGATAATCAAGCAGACAATAAAAAAAAAGAAAAATAGAATTAAAAGGAAAGAGTTCTGATTGATTAGCGTCGTTCCTTTCTCATTAAAACCAAAAAAAGAAATGTGGGTATAAAATAAAGTGAAAAATAAAAACAGAAAGTGGATAAAACATTTTGCATTTATGGGTTTTGGGTCTTTCTATCTTTTTTCAATTTTTTTTAAACTGTGCAGTGAGGTCAGCGTGAGGGGTATACCTATGCTTTTGTAGGTAAAAAAGATTTTTAGAAAACTCGTTTTTTTATAGCGTAGATTCCCATTTGTTGTCTCCATTCAGGTTTTGCATACACGATAAGACAATCTGCATGTTCTTTTCTCTGGCGCAGTCGAAAGCACTTCGAGAAGTGGCGTTTGTGCGTTGCCTCATCTTCATGGATTCATCGTTCATCACATTTCCATGCCTACATGAAATATGTGCGAGCATTAGTTTTTTTAGTGAAAGCTTACGCGGTCCTGTTCTAGTTCACCCTCCCATAAACCAACAGGAGTCGTCCCCTCCTTCACTCGGACGAATGCGGTGGCAATGAAAACAAAAACTAGAACAGGCGCCTCCCATATAGTTGAGAATGTTCTTTGTGAGAAGGTAAAATTACAAAGAAACAAAAAAGATTTGGCAACGGCACAACGCTCACATCTATGAAGAAGTTAGTCAATCTTGCAACGATGCATAGATATTAACGACTCCTATGGCGTCATCCCAAAAATTATACCAGTTGTCTCCCATAAAGTTGAGAACAACGTTGTGAGATGACAAAAATTACATTACTTCCCATAAAGTTGAGAACATTCTTATGAGATAACAAAAATTAAAAATAAACAAAAAAGATTTGGCAACACACATTTAATGTGCGAGGCTTGCCTAGGAAGAAGTTACCCAATATTGCAATGCATATGCATGGACATTAACAACATCTATGGGCAAGTACCGGTGACAACAGATGTTTTATACTCCGCCCGACTCTACCTGGTTACGATTTGAGTGGGCGACCTTGCGTTAATTTACCCGTTCGGCACTAATTAAACCCAAAGGGAAGCGAATAATGCATGAATTAAACTCATATTTCATACAAAAGAGAAGGTAGAAGGTTGTATAGAATTGCAAAGATAGGCCAACAAGAGTACGATGATGCAGTTATATTGAAAGGTGTGATACCATCTGTTGCAAATCCGATGCGAATATTTCTCATATCGGTGTCAAAGTCTGGGTTGAATTCGTCCAGTGCCTCCTATGCAAGACTATGAGAGGGGTGCACCATCACTTCATTGTTCTCACGAACACTTTCTTTGTGCCATCGCATGGGCTTAGCTCTATAGTTTGAGAGAAGCAACCGTTTCATACGATCTTCAAGGGGTGTTACTCGAAGTTGCTTATGTGCAACCTTCGTCTGCACCGTCTCACCATCATCATTTACAACCTCAACGTACCTTATTTTTCCACACACCTTACACTTGTTTGCTTTCTCATCCTTGTCCTAGAAAAGCATGCATAAGTCTCTACACATATCAACCTTGTCATAAGGCATGTCGAGACCTTTCAGCAATTTTTTTGACTGATACATGCCTTTGGGCATTGATTTGCTGCACTGATCAAGTTCACAAGCTCTTTGTAACAGTTACTTGAGTCTTGAGAATGCAAACTTGGACTTGATGGCCATAAGTCTTGTTATAAAAGCGAGGGTGGACACTGTTGTGTGTCCGTGTAGTGGCTCTTCTGCAGCTTTGAGGAGCTCTAAGAACCTTTTGAACTTCTTTGTTGGTGGTTCCTCAGAATTTGGGTCATAATCCGGTGGTATAGCATAAAGCATCTCGTTCATCCTGTCATCATCAATCCTAATCAGCCATATCATCATCTGCCCCTAGTGCTACCGCTTGTGCTGATGCTGCTTGTTCCTCATGTTGATAGCGTGACTCGCCATGGTGTGACCACACCTCATAGCCTGGTATGAAACCCTGGATACAGAGGTGCAATGTCATAGTCCTTTTGTCCTTGGTCTTATTGTTGCGGCGGTCTCTACCCTCTACATGGGCATAACTCAGTTTTGCTTGCTGACCAAGAGAAGACATGGTCAACAAACTCTTCTTCACCATCCACTCGTTTGAGTGAGCCCCACTCTTGTTCCAACCATCGTACATCTATCGGCGATCCTCACTCATAATAATGCTATAGATTAAACCAAGAGTTTTTGATGAGCTTCGTTCATATATATATATATATATATATATATATATATATACCACGGACCTACATCTATAGGAAAAGATATGTCCTAAACCCACGCAAGAGTGGCCGGCGAACCCGCGCGGATTTATGACAAAACTGTAGAGTCCAAACGAAATTTTGGTAGCATAACCCCGTTGTACTCTAGCTGCATGTCCAGATATGATGCAATAGAAAGCAATGGAGTTATGCCACCGAAATCACATTTGAACTCTACAGGCTCGTCATAAATACCACACTCCATTGACCACTCTGAGGCTATCCAAAAAAGGACAATTCCGGACCGACACACCTCACATGCGTGCGCATGTGACCATAGGTTTCGAGATCCTAACTGTGAAACACATGCTATTACATTTTTAAATTGGTTGCATTGATTACGACAGTGAATAAATCAAACAAAGTTAGTGTTAATCAAAAACTCACATTGTAATAAACCAATGAAGCATACACAAACGGTGGGTATATAGCATAATACGATATTTCAAATTCAGTTTAAATAAAAAGAGTAATAACCTATTAGAAGTTCAACATTCCTACATCAAAACATGATCACATAAGGTCAAAATTGGTGTAATCTCGAATGAATGTATTAATCACACCTCCTAATTAGCAATTGACATTTTATAATCACACCATATTACTAAAAAGCAACACCATGCATAATCTCCGTCGGAGGCCGACCGAAGTAAACTTCAACATATATAAACAAGGGCTGTGTTGCCAAACTTAGGTGTTGTTAGTCGAGGCAGATCACGGGATGGGGGCGCTGACAGACAATGTAGAGGCAATGGCAGAGCCTAGAGGTGGTGGCCAAGGCAGGCGCTGGGGTGTCGGGCGCAGGCAGGGAGGAGGACGAGGCCGGAGTGTCATGTCTAGCGGGAAGGACAAGGAGGCCAGCCCACACTAGCTGTGTCGGGCCGTGGTGTCGGATTGACAGGCATCAGCGGCCGCCTCCGCGGGACGGCAGGGCGGTAGGAGGCGACGCTTGCCGGGTCAAGCTTAGGCGGCGGCCGGCTAGGGCGGCGGGCGCCGGCCGTAGCGGCCGCTTCTGCGGGGTGGGAGGCGGCGCGCGCCAGGCAGGGGCGGGTGCAAGTGGCGGGAGGTGGCGACGGGCGCGCGGGCCGCGGCGGGTACACGTGCAGCGCCGGGCTGGCGTTGGCGGCGGGAGGTTGCATCAGCTTGGGCGGCGGTGGGAGGCGGCGCGGGTGTCGACGGGCGTGCAGCGGTGGACGTGCGGGCAGCAGCGGGCAGACGGGTGTGTGCGTGTGTAGCCATGATAGTGGCCGGATGGGGTGGTACCCACGGCTAACTTACACGGCCGACACCTAGACCGACGGAAGTTAGCTAATTTCCATGGAGTCTCTGTAGCGCATGGAAGTTAGCTAACTTCGGTCGGCCTAAGCTACAGCCGGAAGTTAGGCTTTTTTTAAAAACCGACCGAAATTATTAATGCCCACGAAAATCTTCGGTTTTCCTACAGTGATCCTAGGCACTTGCAGTGTGTTGTGGGCGGTGGCTCCCGAGCACCCTGCGAGTGGAGGGAAAGCGAGGCTGAGCTCGGTGTTGGAGGACGCGTCACGGTGCCAGGGCTGTGGGTGGTAGTTGCAGGGCAGGCGTCGTGTCCGAGAACGCGACAACTAGGGGCAAATATATCGTGACAGGGCAGGAAGAGCTTGCGGGCGGAACACACGGGTGGGCTCGATGAAGAGGGCGCGTCGCCCGGAGCCCCGGAATCAAGGAGGGCGGCGACCAGAGTCTGATGGAGTCGCACCGGTCGATGGCCGGGAAGATGCCGGCGAGCCTCCTACGTAGCCCGCTTCACCCACGCTCAGCTGACAGCTCTTGCGTTGCGTGCGAGCGCGGTGCCGGTGAGGAAGAAACAATTGTTTTTTGCTGTGGAATGAATGAATGATGAGGGCGTGTGAGGGGTTAAAACGCTAAGTTACCGTCAGATGAGCATCCAGCGTACCAGGCTCGCTGTTTGCCCGAGTGCACCCCTGTGCCGTTTGCATCCGGCAGGGGTGCGGATATTGCCGAGCTCACTTGCGTTGCAAACAAGTTGCTGCTGTGGTTGGCTAGTCATATATAGTGCCTTTTCGGCAACTGGTGGCATTTCCTTCGCGGTCCGTTTGGAATGCAGTAATTTCACATAAATTGTGTAGAAATTTCAGGTTATGTTTTGAATGCGGGATTTTCTCCCAATTCATTCGTTTTCTCTTTCTATAAAATTCATGTATAATTTCTGCGTTCCAAAGAAGCTCTCACATGAAACAATTTCACAGGAAAACGTGGAAATAGGAAAAATTCTCATGTTTCAAACAAGCCCTAAAGTGTCATAACGGTTTGGGTTGATGCAGTATCTACTTATTTGTGGTCATCTTGAATCAATGATGACGAACTGCCGTTCTGCTGTTGAGGTTCATGATGATCGCAAATGCAACCAGATCTTTTGGCTCATGTGTGTTTGTTTTGAATGTGTATGTTTATTAGGTGGACGGGTTTAACGGTCCAAAGAGAATCTAGAGAATGAGATAAGATCATTATGTATATTATTGTCTTACTGCCCATTTTATATATCTTCTGTAAATTTTTTGAAGTGGTGAACTTGAAAACTGGGTTTATTTTAACTTCTATTTTGTTGCTGACCTACTACAGTTGTAAACTACTAGTATGCCATAAGCTAGCTTGTTATTATCGTCGTGAATCATTATTGGAAAGTACTGTTTTTTTTTCTGTTTACATAATTACATTATCTGTGAGGAGACTATGGTTTCGTATAAATGACCTTTTTATGGCACGCTGATTTCACACTAGTATCAAATGTAAGTCTTTGCGAGGCTGGAGGTGTTCCCATTGTTGATGCCAGTATTTATGGCTAGGAAACCATACCGTGTTTTACATAAAGTTTTGAGTTTATTTATTTATGACAGCATTATTTCTGATTAGCCTAATTTAGAAATAGTATTTATGTTCATACAGGGTATCATCATTTGTGACCCTATACATGTCAATACCGTTTATGGAAATGATTTGTGGAGAAACAATTAAGGGACAAAACTGTCATGCATATAAGAACAAAAATAAATGAATTGTTAATTAGTACATGTGGCAACAAATGACTTATTCTCCCTTCTCCCTCGCGTACTGCAGTCTGCCGTTGGCAACACCTGCGTGACAGCTTGGGTGGCAATGGTCGATCTGCATCGGCAGCAAGACAAGCAACCTGCGAGAGAGCTGTACGACATAGAGTTGGGGGCTTGGGGCAATGGTCTGCGTCGGCAGCAAGCCAAAGCAACCTGCGAGAGAGCTGTACGACATAGAGTTGGGTCAGACAAGTGACCTCGGACCCACGTGGCAGTGACTGTGCAGTACTTCCGGAGGATGCGGGGGTACGCCGAAGGGCGGCTCGGGTATATAACACATTTAAATGCTTTTTACTAAGTACAGTATTATCTATCACCACTCGTGGTAGTACACAATCCTGTTGCTGATTCAAAGATAATGCACAACGCTGACTCCATACAGGACATCGGTAACCCCAATCCGAATCGGTACATAATTTGACAAGAGATGCAAAGGATTGACGAGTCACGAGACTCGAGGCTAGGAAATACATGCTTCAGTGTATAACTTCATACTCCATATTATAGGAGGATCCAAACTTAATGGCTTTCAAAGCAATAACAAAAATAGTGAGTAGAGAGTGTGAGATGGGAAGAATATTGTTTCTTTGTTTTTAGCATAGGTGAAAAAGTAAGCAACATGTGTTTAAAGAATCTAAGCTATCACTCACCTTTCAATAGATGGCACCTCTCTTTTTTCTCTCTCTCTAATTAACAACTACCTCTTCCAATCCCACACACACTTGGAAGTATTGTAGTTTCCTCTTCCACCACGCGAAGAAAGCCAAGCATTTTGGATACGATGTCGACCTCAGCCTCCGCAGTTAGATTGCTAGGGAGGAAAGACTCGTGCCAACTCATGCGCGCATCATAGTCCATGGTATCAACGTGAGGCGGTGGATCGAGCATGTACATATTGTATGGCGAAGATGCAGGTGGATAGAAATTCAGAGACTGCGATGGAGCAGATAACACGACGGTGGTGAAGCACATCAATATTGCATTTGCCATTCTTAAATGTTGCAGAACCTGTCATAGAACTTTCTTATTAGATTTATAAGGAACAATAATAATCAATACATATAAAAGTGAACTCAGCAGAAAATAATAAAAACACAATATACATTAGAGTTGAGAAAAATATAAGTAAGCAGAACATCTTAGTAAAATATGTTTACAATAATTACTGTTTAAAAATGGCATCTTTTTCATGAAATCAATTCAAGTTACCATACCTAAACTTAGGCACAGAAGTAGATAGAAACCGCTAGAGAAATAAACAAGCATCACAACTAACTGAGAATAAGTTATAGTTGAGCATACATAAAACTAAAAAGTAACACATCAAACATCTGTTTGTTAAGACTCAACACTATTCAGTTATGACATCTCATCTAACAACTGACGGCAATTAAAATACCTAAAATACACTGTCAAACCAACTGGTACTAACTGTGTGACTGAAACATGTTGCAGAAGCATTTAGATTGGAAATGTTAGTACTATTACACCCTATAAATTAACATGTTACCTCTTGACAGTTATTTCATGCACAGTTTACAGTGAATGAAAAACTAAAAATTATTAATCACAATTGTATTTAATAATATTCAAATGGTAGGCTGCTAATCAGACACACACTTGGATCTGCAAAAAAATAATTGAAGGAATAAGCTTTTGTAATGGAGGAGTGGAGCTAATGCATATCAGATGAAAGCTGAAAACACCTGACAGAACTCTCGAACTACACTGCAGTAAACTACCAGAAAACAAAAAGAAAACGTACATGCTCCTTATTACCCCTGAATCATGTTATGCACAACTAAACCTCTCTGAAAACATTAGCAATTTACCTACCGCAGCACGAAAGCCAACGAAAAGAATCTATCTATCAACATTAGCAATTCACCTACCGCAGCACGAAAGCCAACGAAAAGAATCTATCTATCAAATCAATTAAACAGCAAGGAAAATAGGGAGGGGAAGGAAGGTGGGGCGCGACCTCGAGGCGACGCTGTGGGTTTCCGTTTCAGGGCATTGGCGCGCGGCTACAGCTCGCGGGACGGCGTGATGGAGCGCGCGGCTAGGGTTGGGGAGGCGCGGTGCACGGGGCTCGGCTCTCTTTTATAGGGCCGGCCGTTGCTCCTAGCTTGGTGTCATCGCGGGTGGCGGCCGCGCGCAAAGTCCGGCTCGGACACGAGCTGTGCCGTGCGTAGAGGAGATGGAAGCGGAAAGGCAAGGAGGTGACAAGCGGGCCCGGAGTGGCGGTGGTAGAGGGTGGCGGGGCCACTGGTCAGGTGCAGGAAGGCGGAGGAGCCGCTGCGCCATGGGTTGGGCCGCACGCTTGGTCAAGGCCCATGCGGGAGAAGGGGAGGATGGGGTGGCTTGGGCCACTTCGGGCCGAAAGAGAGAAAAGAAGAGGAGGGAGGAAAAGAGGATTTTTTCCTCCGCTTCTTTTTAATTGAAAAAGTGATTTTGCACTTTACATTCAAATAAAATACAAATTCAATGTCAAACCTTATGAAACAAAAATTATAAACCTTATTTAAAATTTATTTTATTTATAAAAATAGATATTTTCTATACTAAATTCCCTAACAAATGTATAAGTGCGGGGAAAATTAAACAAAAAAGATCAAGGAATTTATTGTATTAGATTAACAAAAAATGTAATAACCCAAAATGGAAACTTTTGGGCATGTCAGATACCCACCTTAACACATTATCATCCTTGATATTGAAAATGCTAGGAAGAATAATAAGGTTTGTTTTTTTTTTTTTTTTGGAAAACTTCACACTTATATATGTTGATGTGTCAACTCCTATCCTCTCATTACCATTGATTGGTCTCCATGGATGTCGGTGTGTAACTCTGCCACTCTGGTGCATTAATATTATAGCCTTTTTCATCATCATACTCATATAATGATCCATCGCTAGAACTTAACACAACCTCCTTTTTCTACAATCTGTGATAACCAAAACAAATGCTGTGTGTCTAGCCCCTTAATAAGGGGATTTGCTAGTTGCTACAAATTTCATGCTTCCAGACTAGTGACTTCTCTCTCACTTTATTCATAAGCAGTTCCAAATATGAAGGGCACAAAGGAGGTTGCCAACCAAATATACCATATTCTCGGCAATAAGCTAAATAGCTTCAAGCAACTTGACAGAGAGAATGCTCTCAAGACATGTACTCATGCTTAACCATTATTGCCAATAAGATCAATGCTTTAGGGTTGAAGCAAGTTGAAGATGGGGAGATCAACCGCAAGATCCTCTAATGCCTTCGCAAGCCCAAGTACGACATCATCATCTCTCTCATATTAAGGAGAAGTTGGATGAGTTGACGCCCAAAGTCATCAATGAAGTCATCGCCCATGAGTACTCAATGAGGATGAACAAGCAAGAGAGTACATCTGCTTCAAGCCAAAAGAGCCTTGCCACCAAGCACACATGCAAGCATCAACCTAGGTAGCAAGAGCCAAGCTCAAGTGAAGAAGAAGACGAGGAACAAGCCGATAATGAATCAAGCTCAAGTGAGGATGAAGCCATCTCAAGGGCCATACACTACCACCACGACAAGATAGCCAAGCATGTGAGGAAACTCTACAAGGTTAGTTATGAGACCTGCATTAGAGAAGATGCGGTGGGCGTATTTAAGATGGAAAGAAAGAAGAAGGGCAAGACCAAGCAACATCATGCCCACACAGTCATCAAGAAAAAAGGTGGTGATGATCAAAGGAGATCAAGATAGCACATCACCACCCAATCGCCATCACATATTTGCCTAATGGCCAAAGGTAATAGTGATATAAGTGACGGTCACCCATCCTGCGCTTCCGATTCCACCGATGGTGAATCTAATGATATTTGTGAGATGATGAACTTAATTTCACAACAACAACAACAACAACTCCTTAAGCAAAATGAGACAATCAAGGCTCTCAAAGCTAATGAAGAGCTTCATGCTTCCTTTATCTCAAGATATGAGAACTTACTTAGCAAATTCAATTTGTTAGACAAGGAGCATGAAGAACTCAAGAAGCGATTTAAAGAGCTTGAAGTAAAATTTGAGAATCTTCAAAGATCATTAAATGCTCTTCCGATTGTGATGGTAGATGTGTCTACCTCTTATGATCTAACCCCTTGTCATGAGATTATTGTTGAAGATATTTGGAAATATTTCATCGCTAGGGACAATAAAGAGCTTATCAAGGAAAATGAAAAGATCAAGGAACAATTGGGGATAGTCATTGAAGACATAAGGCAGCTCAAAGGCAAGAGCACTCAAGAGCAAGTCCAACCTCCTCAAGATAACACCTCCAAGGGCATGAACAAGCTTGAGAAGGGAGAAACCGTTACTTGCTTTAAATGCCACAATGAAGGCCACAAGTCATATCAATGCAAGGAAGAGGAGAAGGCCCAAAAGAAGAACTTGAGCAAGGGCAACAAGAAGGCAAAGGGGGACAATCAAATAACAACCGCACAAGGCTTCCCTAGTGTATACTAAGCCCACCCACGGGGCAAAGCAAAAGAGAAACCACTACATCCTTGAGAAGAAGAAGAATGGTAAGGTGGTGGCTCGAACCGGCCTATTTGGCTGCCAAATGAGGTAATTCACACCATGGAAGGCTCCCAAAATGTTTAGGTTCTAAATACTTAAGGAACATGGCTACGAGGAATTTGGAGACTTGGAGAGTTTTGGGATGCATAAGTAGGGATGCATCATGCAATTGGATCGAAGCCAAGTATGAGATTAAATATTATTGACTCAAATTCCCTTCCTATGCATCAAGGTAAAATGTTTAATTCATGCATCATTACAGCTCAAATGCCTTTCTAGTATTGCATGGGATATATGCTTTGTTGTGATATCTATTGTTTTGCAATTGGTATCTAACATGCTTTCCTAGAACATCATATGGTAGGTTCTTTTTGTGGCAGAACCGCCCAACTTAACCCAGCTCAAGTGCTAGAGAAAAGCTCAATACTTGAACTAGACTAAGCCCGGTAGTCTGTCAGGTTCCCAAAGGATCCTGACAATGCCAAACTTCCAGGGATCGGATATACACTGGCTGACCCGCGAACGAGCCATTGGATTACTTCAACACATGCAGTTGTGTAAGAGAATAAACCTTAGTTATTACAAACCAAATTTGATTGAGCAGAGATATGAACTGGAGTAATCTCCACAAAAGCATAAAACAAAGTTTTACAACGGAAATGATTACCACCTAGTGGAACTCTACTGATAATGACAAAAATAATACGTGAAACCAACATCGAGCCCACCGATGTTGCCTCACATCAAATAGCTTCAGGAATGTAAGATAGAACTTCAACATCCGGTTTCTTTATTTCTTCAACTTTAGGAGGTGGAAAACCACCACGAGAAGATCGCCTTAGACCTCTTCTTCAAGCAATAGGGATAAGCTCGAGAGTCTATATCTGAAAGAAAAACATAGACAACAAACCCTGAGTAACCCTGACTTGCTAACCTATGACCAATCTGGTTAGGTCAACTCACACTGCGGCAGGCCTATTTGTAGGTCCTTAGCCTTTAAAGATTGAGTTTCCTTTTAGTTATTACCTGCTAGACTAGGTCATGCCTATTCTATTATCAAATAAGAGCAAACACACTGTGAAATCATTCTTTATCAAGAACATTATTCTTCTTAACTACGATGTTGGTAGTGATCAGGCTGCTTACACCTGGTAAGTTCAGTGATTCAAATCGATTTGACACTCCTGGAAGGAAACCCAAACACACGCCATATGTGTGTACGTCGACCGCGCATATGGCATTCTAACATCCCAACTACCACCTAGTCTGAACTTCCCACGCCGAAATCCGAGCATCCAACGACACCTGCCTTACTTCCAACGCTAGTTATAAAGAGATGAAAGGTTACCGGAACCCAATTTAGGACAGCACATGCATGGTATGCATTCAAAGCCGAAAGCCTAGCCAAACATCGGACGGCCTTATGCGACACAGGCAGGGTTAGGATCCAATTCCAAGTTCATTCATTAGGGTTCTTAGTTATCCATACTGAAAGCATAACTGCCCCTGACCGATGTCTCCCATTCACTTTCTTATAAACTTGCTTAGTCATCATTATACTTTGAAAGTAAATCCCCCCTACTACTGATTAGGACTAAACATATTACTCTACGCGTATAGGATTAATTATGCACTAGGTTTTCAATCAACTCCTAACTCTAATGCACAACCATAATTCATTAGTTAGGACCCAAAAGATAACTGGAAATGCAGCGGGGCTTGCCTGGATTACTTAGATGTGGTAGTTAGAAACAATTAGAACTTCACGTTTTAAGTGATTAATGCACCGGCTATTTCAACACAGTCCCAGGACCAGGAGGTATTTGTTCAATCCCTCTGGCTCAAGTGTGAGTATTATTATCTTCTTTTAAGAAAATATTTGATTGGGACAACATTTTTTAAAAAAAGAATGAAATAACACAAATAAGTACATGAATCCAAACGGCCTTGGCCAAGACCCTCGTCAGCAAGCGTACGTCATTTGCACAGCTAGCACCTGCTTCAACTCCTCTCCTCCCCACTGTGCCGTGCTTGTACCCCGCCTATAAATGCCCCTCCCTATTTCCCAGCCCCAGCCCACCACCCTTACCCTTGTCTTCTCCATCCATCCAATATTAGAGAACCTTCCGCCCTCAACTCAAAACCCTAGAGAGCTGTCGCGACACATGGAGCGCTCCCTCCACCACCTCACGGTGCTTCTGCTCGGCCTTCTTGTCTGGGCAGCAGCGGACGACGCTCAAGAGCACTCATGTGACGCCTCCACCCTAGCCATGAGGATGGCTCATTTCTGCTTCTCCGACAGGGCGTTGGCATCCTGTTGTGAGGTCGTCATCGACTCCATTGTGGTGCCGTTCCCTACCTATGCCGTGTCTGCGAAGAACCGACGATCGTCTTCAACGACTCTGTACACCGCCTGCGGAGGACGGCGCATCAGGGCCACAGACGCCGTCACCTGCGATGTTTGATCTTGGTCTAGCTTCCTGCATACTATTGTTCTATTACTGATTTGTGATTTTGACTGCTTGATAGCGTTCAATGACTCTCTCTAGTCTGTCTGATTTGTGGTTTTGGGTTGGGTTTAATTACTGGCCCCAATTCACATCTCGAATTAGATTGTTTTGATTTGATTTGCTTTCTGATGGAATTTGTTCTGATGCAGTGACCCCGTCGGAGGAGGACATCCTCCCCGTTATCAGCCTTCCGCCCACCATGCCCCGCCGTAAGCAGGCACCACCACCATGACGCCAGATGAACCGACCATCCGTCGTGCCTCGCCGTGCGGACCTCTAATTCCGCTTTCAACTTATTCTCGTCATATGTGTGTGTTAGATTTGGATTGCTTGATCATATATGTTGTGGTTTCTATTTTGATGTGTGCTGTTGCAGGCAAGTTCACTGCGCCTCCCTTGCCGCCTCCGATGACATCGACGTCGGACTCTGTGAAGGGCACCCCGACGGCTTGATGGTGTTCCTCTTGGGCAGTCACCATCACCATGTTCACAGGGTGCATTGTGGCCATTGTATTCCTCAGGATGAGGCCAGGACGTCAGCTGCCCCAGCTAGGTGTCTACCATCGCCACTCGCTGACTTCTTGCAGAAGCAACTCTACTATTCTTCACGATTTTGTTTGCATTGGACGCCATAGTGGAGTATTATGCTAGTATCAGTTAGTGGCGGATCTAGATATTTAGACTGAGGTATTCCCAATTCTAAAAGAAATAAAGAAAAATTAACTTATAAAAAGAAATTATTTTTATAATTTATACTTTACATATATTTTTAAATAAACCATTTAACATTAAGTAGACATAGAATTATGAAGAGATAGTCGTAACTCCTAACAAGAGATATTGTGAATGAGAGAGTGAGTGAACAAATAGAAAATTGGCATAGAGTCATCTCTCTGCTACTATTTTGTTTCTTATATAGAAGAGTAAAGTGGTAAAATTTTAATTTTTTTCTCTAATAGGATCAAATTTTACATACAAGTCCGCATGGTCTTAATAGGGTGAGCATTCTTTTTGAAATAAAAGTAGGATAGCTCTCAGCTAAAAAAACACGAATTGATATCTTTATTACTTTGCATATAATATTTAAATAAATAATTCTTTACAAAAACTATATGATCTATGAAAATATATAAACACAAATTAACTAAGGGCCTGTTTGATCCTTTGATGAATTTTGTCTTGCCTAGCTGAGCAAGGAGAGTGAACCTTTCTAATTCCACGAAAATCGACCCTAAAAAATTTCCTAAATCTCCCCTTTAATTCAAAATCAATTTCGAAAATTTGTTTGTTTTAAGTGTACAGTTTTGAGCTCAACAAAAATTCCTACAAATCCTCTAAATATTCTAAGTTAATCCTCTCTAAATACTCCCAGTCCACCACAAATTCCTCCACCACAATCTCCCAGAAAATCCCTTCAAAATTGAAATCATAAATTTCAAATCAGGAAAAGAAATTCCTTTCCCTCACCTCAAGCTGCAGCACACTTCCCCTCTCCCCCTCCTCCCTGGGCCATGCCATGGCCCAAATCGACCTCTTCTCCCCACTCAGCCCAAGCCAATGCCCCCTTCTCTTTTCTCTCTGCGCCGCCGGCCCTACCCGTCAGCCACCCACTCCCAACCCTCTCTTCCTTCTCGGACCGCCGGCTAAGGACCGCGGTGCACCACGATGCTCACACGCGCGAGGCCGCCATGATGACGCCATGCACCCCACCACCGCGCGTCATGCCATGTGCTATCGGCCGCTGCCACCAGAGTGCACCATCACCCTACCGCACGCACACCGCCATCGCCATCGCCATTTCACCCCCTTCTCACCACACACGCCAACGCCGGCGCCACGACATGCCGTTGCTGCTTGCGCACCTCACTAGCCCTTCTCACGCCGCGCACGCTATAAGGAAAATGGCCTCATGTGCCATATTTCCACTAGTTGTATTTTAGTGATTAATTGACAACCAACACTTGGACTAATGAATTTGTCTAGATGCACATTCTCAGGTGTTTCGTTCTAAGGGATGAAGAAGAAGAAAAACCGAAGGCAAGGCCCGAAGGGCCACCCCAATGGGGGTTGCGCTACAAGTGATTGCTAAAATTGCCTAAGGAGAAGAGCAAGAAAAAAGATAAAATGGCCTAATTAGTAAAATTCCCTTACTACTAACTGTTCGGTCCTTCCGGAACCCCCGTTGGGGCGGCCCTTCGGCCCTTACCTTTGGCTTTTCTTCTTCTTCATCCATTCGACCAAACACCTAAGAATGTGCTTTGGCTTTTTTTCTTCTCCATCCATTCGACCTAAACACCTGAGAATGTGCATCTAGACAAGTTCATTAGTCCAAGTGTTGGTTGTCAATCAATCACCAAAATACAACTAGTGAAAATATAGCACATGAGGCCGTTTTGCTTACACTGTTTCTCCCTTCTCTCCTGCTCTATCGCTGACGCCATGAGCTCACCTCCCCACCCTCTCTCTGCACCACTTGACTCGCCGCCTCAGTGAGCACCACCGACCCCCCTCCCCACCACCAACTCCCGCCACCACCAGCCGCAGTAGCTCGATTGGCCTCGCCCTGAGCTCTGCCGCGCCACTCTCCTCACTCGCTGACCCTCCTCTGCCCCCCCAGGGCTCTGCTGTGGCACTGTGTCCCACACCTTGGTGCCGCTCACGTCGCTGCCGTGGAGAGCCCCCTTTCGCCCACCTTCTGTCCTTTCCTCCACAGTATGCCGGCGATGATCCAAACACGGAGGCAGGCCTCCCGTGCCGATGGCGCGCGAGCGCGACGAGCCTGGGAGCTGCGCACAGGGGGCATGGCGCGGCAGGGAGGCAACTGCCGCGTTCCTACCATGCTGGCTAGCGCCCGGATAGGCGGTCGCGGTGGTGGGCACGACGCGCACGGCGAGGACCAAGTATGTCGAGTTCGCGGCGGAGCCGCGTGGCGTGCGCCGAGGAGCCGCCCAGGAAGCCTGGAACAGAGGTACTGGCCTGGGGAAGAAGATGACGTGTGGGTCCTAGACCCAGTCGTCGGAGAGAAGAGAGAGAGGGGCTTAGAGGGAGTATTTTGGTCCATACGGAAGTTAAATGGATAAACAGTAGGTGACCGCTGTTTACCGTTTAGGCTAACACTGGTCCCCGTCGTCGAAGAGTGAAGAGAGAGGCTAGAGGGGTATTTTGGTCCATACGAAAGTAAGTATAACTGCAGTTAGATCTTGCTCTAAATACGTGTATAATGGCATATTTCAAATAAATTGTAGTGGCCTGCATTCTATTTTAGAAATCGTAATAGCAGATCTTGGACCATCATGGTATTTAGAGGTAAAATGGCTCGTCTCCCATTAGCCCAAAAATCTACATCGTGTTTAGCCCTAAGTCCAAACAAAACCCGACGCGCGCCGCCTGAGCGCCTCGACCGCCGTAGCGGCTGCTCCCGGCTCCCGCCGCTACCGCTACGGCGCTACCCGGCTCCCCTTGCATCGACCAGCCCCGCCCACCCGCCCGCCTCCCTGCGTCCGCTCCCCGCGATTCCGCGGCCAGCGGCCCTGTCCCCTGGTGCTGACTCGGCGGAGACCAAGCACATCGGTGAGCACTTCGTTATCGCATCTCCCTTCTCTTTTCCTGACCACCTTGGGGGGCTTCCAAGGAAGTTGATTGCAAAGCAGTTACATGATACAAAATTTGGTGATCTGTTGTGTTCTTGACTCAAATTGTAGGGTATCCGCCCCTGCCATTGTTGATGGCTTCGGTTAGGTTCATGCTCTTATGCATGCAAAATCAATCACAGTTTATTAGAATTTGCTGCCAGCCTTAGAGGTGTGTGTTTAGATTAGTATTCAGCAAGTTTTGGGATCCAACCGTAGGCCTCCATTATTCTTCTCGACTAAGATATGCCCCATTGTTAGACCCCCCCATCGCTTCATACTATGTCTGTTTTGTTCCGTTCCCAGTGTGGCAGTAGCTCTACAATCTTTTTGAGCTGGAGAACTAGGTACCTGGCAGAATTTTCTGCTCTTAGGATAAGTTGACGCTGCACTTACTGTCTACTGGGCAAATGAGATATGATGAATATCTTGAAGAATTTTCAGTTTGGGACAACGACGTTGCCAGTTTTCAACTGAAAACTGGGCTTAGTGTTTTTGCTGAAATAACTATTCATTGTGCTGCGTTCTATAACAAGGAAGAGCTGATGATGACTGAATTGTATGTCATGGTAGGAGATGTGACATAATGCCACATGCAATCTTTTTATTTTTAAAATTTTGTGTTGACACTTGGCTGCATTGCTTGCTGTAGTAGCACATCAATGGCCAGGCTACAATTCCCTTAATTTCCTCTTGCATATGGAGCATCGTTGCTAAATTGCTACTGCTGGATGCATCTATTATTTTCTCCTTTGGTCATGTTGCATATATAACAAGTTTGATTAATACTATTTCTGTTGGTCCAGGTGCAAATCATGGGGAAGTTTATGCATGAAAATCCGCTGGTATCTCATAGTGAAGTAAATAGACATCACTATAGTCTTGCAGCTGTTGCTGTCTGCTTGGGACTAGGAGTTGCTGGATTATGCAAGGCACTGTATAGCGGTTTATCCATACCGTGGGTTTCTCATAGGAATTCATTTTTCGGATCAAGGAGAGTAAACTATGTTGGAGGGCTACGAAATCTCGGCAACAATTGCTTTCTTAATGCCATCCTGCAGGTAATTCTGTTGTGCCCATATTGACTATGTAATGTGATATGCTTCATATGCTACTGACATCCTTCTGGGTTTTTTCTAAATAAGATCACCTTTCCTTGGCAGGCGCTTGCCAGCTGTGATGGTTTTGTTTCCTTTCTAGATAATTTGCTTGCTACTGATTCCTTGCTACCTGAACAGAAGGCTGAAAGAATGCCTCTTCTGCTCGCTCTAAGTTCTTTACTGGAAGGTAATATTGTTAACATGGACTATTGAACTGTTTATCTTTTTTTAAGATCCCCACCATGACATCTAGTCAGTAGTCACAACTCTAGAATCGGTGTCTTTTGCCAAGTATTGCCCCTTTACTGCAGTGAACTTAGGGGTCCTACTGAGATTTTGTGAGTTGTATCTGAACCTCTATACAGTACATGACTTTTCAAATATCAAGTGGGGTCCTGTGCCCTGTATGCAACAGAATGCATTGCATCCACAATGGTGGAATCTTTACAGCCTGTCATTTTTCAACTGCCTTTTCCCATATGCTCTGGTTTTCTGTGTGAATTGATGGAAACCATGTAATTTGGA
Organism: Paspalum notatum; assembly: GCA_022530915.1. Classification (NCBI taxonomy): domain Eukaryota; kingdom Viridiplantae; phylum Streptophyta; class Magnoliopsida; order Poales; family Poaceae; genus Paspalum; species Paspalum notatum. The sequence goes on from CM039689.1 coordinate 32,109,029, forward strand.
TCGCTTGGTTTCTTTGCTCCACATAATATATTCTTGCTTCTATATTTTCGTTTATTCTTCTGAAATTTGTCATGTTTTACAAAACTCAATTTATGGCGCTCTGTTCTTCATGACGTCTAACATTTGTTTACTTGTTAATAAATTGATACTGTATTTGAGCTTTGCATGTTGCAGACTTGAGCATAGTTCGAGATCAAAAAGTTGTGTTGAATCCACATGGAGTAATGCATGCTTTGAGTTTCTATGTTAGTCACTTCAATTTGACCAGACAGCAGGCATGATAACTACTTTATTTTACTTTTTGTATTAGACGTGCAGTCATCATAAGAATTATTTTTCCCTCATAGGATGCTTCGGAAGCTTTCCTCCATCTCCTGATCTCACTGAGGGACGAATTTTCCCATTGTTATGTACCCCATAGGAGTTCTCTGGCAGACATCATCCTCTCTCACTCCAAAGTATACAAGCAAAGGGAAGGTAACCAGCCTGAATGCAAGCGCTGGAAACAAAATCTATTTGGTCCCTTTGATGGGACAATTGGCAGCATATTGTCTTGCAGAAACTGTTCATCTGTGGTAGACTCCTATGCTTCTTATTTTGTGACTATTGAAGTGTGGCTTATGACCCAGTTACCTACTTTGTTTCACACCTGAGTACACTTTATTCCCTGCCACTAGATACTTAGACATTGATATGGTCTCCAGTCACATGCTTACATTTTCTAGTTATGTAAGGTAAATGTTATTAAAGAATATCATTATGGAGGCAGCTTTAATGACAGTCACAAAACTACTGATGTTGTTTTCATATTACCAATCTAAATAATTTTAAGTTTCATTATGGAGTACATTTTATAATGGTTAACTTAAACTTAAATACTCCTATTTGCTAACTTTTAATGTTCCACCCTTGTTACATATCACACAGCTGTCGTTGGACTTTGAGAATTTCCACTGCTTGCCTCTCTCGCCAGTGCTTAATACAGATGGAGAAATTGTATGTCTGCGTGAACCTTACTAAATTCCATTACTTGACTCAATATTTTTCATTTTTTATTCATTCACAGTGCATTTCATGCTCACTAATAGTACCTTTTCTCTTCCATTTATCCTATTGTGTGACACTAGACGAGTGGGTGTAGCTTAGTGGATTGCCTAAATCACTTCACTGTGTTGGAGCATCTTGACAATTATCGTTGTGATCGGTGTTGGCATATCACTGCTGCCAAACATCTATCTCTTAAATCAGAAGTCGATGAGGTAATTATGTTCTACTTGACATTTTCCCTTTAATTATCAATACACTTGAAATTCTATGGCACCCATGTTTTTGTCATGAAGTTTGACTTTGCTATGTTGAGTGTGAAAATTTTGTTGATTGCTTTTGCAGGAAAAGGTTAGCAAACTTTATAACTGTGTCGACTATGACGCTTGCACTTGCAGGGGTATGTTTCCCCCAGAGGGAATACCATTTTTATCATCTTCAAGAGCAACAAAGCAGTTGATTATCAGTCAGTGCCCGAAGGTATGCGCTCTTGGTTCTTGAACTACTCGTTGATAGTTACATGAGTTGCCCTAAAATTACATAACACCTCCAATCTCGATGTCCTCTTCCAGATTTTGTGCATCCATTTGTTACGTGCTTCAGTCAGTTTTGATGGTGAACCCATCAAACATCAGGTAAGGTTCCTGCAACATGTGAACTGTGGTTACTCTATCACACAATATAAATTGTCTACTGAATGATCAGTGCTTTGATTGCAGGGACATATTTCTTTTCCTTTACTTCTCAATCTATCCCCATTTGCAGGAGGTGCATTGAGCACTGGGAAGGAGCCTGATCCTTTAGCAATGAATGTGCAAAGAGATGGCCAGGAAGCTCTCCGTCTATATCGACAGCTGAATATGCAGCTGAGATTGAATGTGTCACCTACTGGAGGGAACTTATCAAGTCAACCATGCAAGGAAGAAGCGACTAACAATAGTGGCCGTTCAATTCACGTGGTATTTAATATTAGTACCTGATTTCCACATGAATTTGGAATGATCAAATTTAAGTGGGTGGTAACAATCTGTCTGCTTGTCATTCTCAGGCAAATGTTGATGTGGATAGTAGTTCATCAGCGCAGCCAGCACTGGCATCATCAAGGGGCAAGTTATATGGTCTCTCAGCAATTGTGGAACACTATGGGAAATGTGGAGGAGGGCATTATGCAGTTTACAGGAGAGTGGCATCAAATCCTGATCCTTATGATCCAGGGCAACCTCTTGCAGGTCTTGGCAGACGGTGGTTTTACATCTCAGATGGCCACGTATCAGAAGTTTCAGAGGAGGATGTTTTGTGTGCGGAGGCGACCCTCCTTTTCTATGAAAGATTGTAACAGCTTTGCCTTAGTAGCAAATATACTCGCCATACAAAATTTAGGGCAGTTTGTTGTCAAGAGTTGATGTTCTTTCATCCAAGCAAGAAAATAAAATCAGGCCCTCATTGTTTCTTGACATTGTAAGCAGCGATTGGATCGTCAGTTTTGTTCCAGTGGTGATGAAATCTGAGGATCAACTTCTGTTTCATCTGCTGTGTTGTTGTTGTGGTTTTGTTTCTGTAGCAGCATAAAAGGCCAAATGCAGTTGCGGTTTCACTGCAAAGAGCCCTTTTTCCGAAAAGAAAAAGAAAATAAAAAAAGGGAAAAGGCAACATGAGAATCCAAATGCAGTTTCAATAGTGCCAAAAAAAAATTGTTGATGTTTATCAGGATGGACAGCTGTCTAATTAAGCCGATTCATAAGCAGCTGTATTCTTTTTTGGCATTGCTCTCCATTAAAACTCTCCTTTTTGTTAGCAGGCGTTTCCAATAGCTGGAAAACTGCTACTCCGCTGCAATTAAAGTGTTTTAGCTGTCCTTCACTCTACTGCTGGTAAAAAAAGGAAGAGGCAACATGAGAATCCAAATGCGGTTTCAGTGGTGCCAAAAAGGGTGATGTTTATCAGGATGGACAGCTGTCTAATTAGGCCGATTCCTAAGCAGCTGCATTCTTTTTTGGCATGGCTCTCCCTTAAATCTCTCCTTTTTGTTAGCAGGCGTTTCCAATAATAGCTGGAAATCTGCAACTCTGCTGAAAGGAAAGTGATATAGCTGTCCTTCACTCTACTGCTGGAAAAAAAAAACATGCCTTCCTCGCCCAAAAAAAAAAAAATGCCTTTTTAGCTGTTTCCTGTGTTAGCTGCCAAATGTCTGGCGAGTCAGCTTGCAATCTTATAGCAGGGATTTATTATCTGCCTGCACGAAATTAATACAAGAATATCGCACCAATTAACGCGATATATCGCAATCACCTGAAGAATGATGATATTTGAAGCTATGGTTTGGGCCTTTTTTGCCATCTGGGCACAATTTCAAAAGATCCCAACCCAGTTGACATACACATACGAGCCGATTCAAATCGAGGAACAATTATAGTCCTCAACACCATGTTCGGTGGATGAAGATGAAGACATTGACATGGATGTTTCAGGGAGCTCCTCTGTGGGTCAGGAAGGGGTGAAGCAGATGTCTGATGCTCATGGAACGCAGTTTGCAAATTAGATGCTCAACTATTTAGTGCTCACTACCTTGTTTCTGAGCACTGACTTGTCTGAGTAGTACGCTTATGGATGAAGTTAGAACTCTTCACTTCTTAAGAGTTGTTACTTTCTAGTTTCTATATAGACATAATCACATAAGGAACAGTAACAGATATTTCTAACGTGTTGCGTGGAACAAACAGTGACTGGATTTCGCCTTCTGAGAAATTTCCATAGAAACCTAGAGGTTCTGTTAGAGAGGAACAAGGTAGGGCTATTATGATAATGTAAGGTAAAAAAGGAATAAAAAAGGGAATAAGTGTACGCAATCAAGCTTCTCATGAAATTGCAACCATGTTAAAAAGAAAGAGAAAAGACCTATACGTGGCTGCCATTGGCAATCTTAGTAAACAAGGAGCAACGATCTGAAATGATGTGCGAGGAAGATATTATACAAAAGAAATGAGTCAAGAAGAATGCTTTGATGTTCTCTGAAGAAGGAAGAACGCTTTGACTAAGGCTAGGTTTCATTTATGCATGCAAGAAAAGATCTACATCATCAACAAAGCTGGATTTCAACTGCTTCTTTTTTTTTTTTTTGAACTATAGGATTTCAACTGCTAAAGGATGATCATGTTTGTCAAAAGATTAGGATATTTCTTTGCTTCTATATCCACCATGTTCCAATTGTGAAGGCTTCCATTAAGAATGCATTGCTAATGTGGCCTTTCTTGCTAAACATATTGACAGAGTGATGATCCCAACTCCAAGAGAATCACACCATCTAACACTCTAAGGTCGGTCGACGAACAAGTGATAGACAATTCCATCCGCACACAGGTTACACACCACATAATTCTAGTTTTCACTCTGAATTCTGTCTTCCTTTGTTCTTAGGGTATCTCTAATGTTGATGCTACCCACACACAAAAAAGACTGTTGTCAGCATACTTGAAAAGCCATATCCCCTAGGCGCTACCACAGTATGCTGAACAAAGAGATGCGAAGGCCCGCTCATTGGGTGGCCGACAAATCGCGATAAAGTATATCCAGGAGCCCTGGGACTGCCATGCGCCCGCTGGGGCCCGGGTCAATAAAGAGGACCTAGGCCCTGGGCTCCGCTGCTTCAATGTGGCACCATGCTGCACTTGCCTCTCTCTAGGGTTGTAAATGGTACGGATATTATCCGTTCGTATTCGAGTTCCGATCCATTTAGAAGGGTTAAGATCCGATCCGTATTCGAATCCGAACATTTAGTATTTGATCCGTATCCATATACGTATCCGAGTATTCAAAGTTGGACAAATATGATGTCGATAACCATTTAAATCTTATCCGATACACTTGATCAATATCCGTATCTGATCCGAATCCGAAGAAAAAATATGAAAACAAATACAGATCGGAATGACGAAGTCGATGACCACCTTGACCGCGGAGGACAAAGACCGGTCAAAAGCGGGAAGCATAACTTTTGCTCACCTCCCCGCTGTGGCTGCATGGTTTAGGCGTGCATAGGAGTGGATCATGTGGCTTTTGACTGACAACAATGCTCCATTATACCCCACAATAGCCCTTCATAGAGGTGACGCATGATGCGGCCTGTACAATGCACCACGGCATGGCTACAGGACTGTGCGACGACTTGGAGACTGGCGAGAGGGGCACCGTCCTTCAAGAATAGTTAGGATAAGTTTGGTGGGATCTCTCCTCTGTATGGGATGCCCACCAGCTATGGGGATGTTTGGATCCCTTGCTCATTCCTGTTTAGTCTTGCCAAACAAGGAGAGGGGAGGAAATTGTCTATTTGGATTGCAGACCTGTTTGCTTTGGAGTTTGTGCCAGCAAGGATTGCCTTGCTCCCACCGGAGAGCCAAATTGGCTCTCTTGGGCAGGCAAGGTCCTCAGTTCCCGTCTCAGCAAAGCAAGGCAAGCACCCATCGAGAACCAAACATGCCCATATATGTGTATTGCCCTCTCCCTTGTATATAAAAGGGAGGGAAAGCTCCATTGTGGGGCATGATCCTAGAGCAGTATAGCACACATAAGCAAACTCGCACTTAAGACATTCTAAGCACGCACACTCGCTATAGCTCTCATCAACCTCAGGCTCTCCAGCACCATGCATGAGGTTGTACTCCCCATAGCAATCCCAACGCTTGCACGGTAAGAAATATACATCCACCACCAAAGAGGACGTAGGGTTTTAGGCTCCAGCGGCTGAACCTTTCTACATCGTTTTGTCTCCTTGTCTTGGTGTGATTATATTTGGTCAGTGGTTAGTTTTACTCACAGTAAGCGTCTAGCCCTGCTAACTCAAAGGGAGTCTTTGCAGTACCACCAACTGTCACTGGTCGACACATGTAATACACACTTTTAGCACTTTACAAAACTTGGATTTTCATATCAATGTAAATATTAGTGGAGCAACTTGAAGCAAAGTGCATTACATTTACCATATGAAAATTTTATGGTTCACCCTGTATAAATTTGCCTATTATCCTGATGAACTTCTTGTTTGGCCTGTAGATTATGGAAATCCTTATGAGCCATACATTTTTGGTAGGTTATCAAGTAGGAATTCCTTCAAGGAGATTTTTTGGCAAAGCAAATGGATACTTTGAGTTGATTCATCGTGATCTTAGCAAATTTGAACTTTTAACTTTCCCTGTAATATTGCACTGCATCAAGCCTCCCCAAACCATCCCTTTGGTGAAGAAGGTTCTAGCCAATTCAGAAGCTTGACTTAGCAAATGGTGTGATTGCCTAGGAATTTATTAACTTAAACTTTCGAAACCATTCAACCATGAAAGCTTAATAGAGGTCACTGTAGACTGTAAATGACCAAGATTCACATAAAAAGATACTCAAAGAAGTTTCTCAAAATGTTCTTATGTCTTGATTAATAATTCTAGCTATGCAATATCATGTTAAATTGCCATTTATAATATTGCGTTAAATTTTTATGGGCCGATATATCGCGCTATATCGTTAAACGCTAAATGGAATATCTACCATAAGCGACAATGTGCTCTATCTACAGCATTGATGATGATGAGGCACAAAAACTGCCAAAAAATGCTGTTGCTGAGCGTAAACCTTTTCTATGGGCAAACTGTAAAGTGTATGCATTCTCATGTGTTCTTCCTGCTCTTGTAGTATATGAATCCTTCATCACAACTCTCCTCCTGTACAACCTCCCTCTCTTCTTTTTGCACTCATTGTGCCATGTCTCAGCAAGGCTCCGACCAACCTCAAGAAGTCGAGCGGAACCCAGATCAGGCCACTGCCCCCCACGATGGCACTTTTGCCGGTGTCGGATTGGCGACCATGAGGCTGGCTGGCTCCAGTTCTAGCTCTGTCAGCAAGCTAGTGGCCAGCAAGCCTCATAACCCAGAGTCTGTGCTGGTGACAGGCCCAACGATGCCCCATGACGGCAAGGACAACGCCGGGTCCAAGATCGCCAACCCAGAGGTGCCCCATGTAGGCGAGGACAACAACGCCGGCTCCAAGATTTCCGGCGGAGCAGTGCTCCATGCTGGTGTTGACAAAAACATCGGGTCCAAGCTCGCCATCCAGGCAGTGCCCCATGCCGGCGAAGGAAACATCGCCGGGTCCAATCCTGACGGTCTGGCGGCGCTCCATGCCAGCGAGGACAACAACACTGTGTCAGAGCTTGCCATCAAGGCGGTACTCCATGCTGGCGAGGACAACAACGCCAAATCCAAACATGGCAGCCTTGGGGCCTCCAGTGAGAGGAACGCCAAGCAGAGAAAGAATGACTTAGTTGAAGAAGAAGGCGCCTGGGGCGTTGCAACAGCTGTTAATAGTGATTGTGCCCAGTTCAAAGCCACCAAGAGGTCGACATCCAATGCATGCAAGAAGTCGACAATAAACCTTTTGGTGAGTGGTGGTGGTGTCCACAACACCGTCATGGATGCTCCCTTGGCCATCATTGGTAGTGGCAGAGGCAATGGAAAGGGCAAGGGCGTGGTGTTAGCAGGTTCAGAACAAGGCTTGCACATCTGGACAGAGAGGGAGCGGAGGAAGAAGATGAAGAACATGTTCAGCTCCCTGCATGCGCTCCTCCCTCAACTCCCCAACAAGGTCAATGAAAATATGTGCATATCTATCTCCATTTTTTCGTAAAGCATGATCTCATTCAAGTGATTCAAGCTTTTTGTCACTCGATTTCCCCCTCCCTCCCTTTTCCTTCTTTTCCATCTCCGGTGAGGTTAGGGGTTGAGGGCTCTGATGAGCTACTCTGGTCTCCTTTGGAAAGGAGGAAAATTTTCCTGTTCCTGCATTTTTCCTGTGAAATTGAACTGTTTCTTGTGAAATTCTTGCACGATTTTTGTGAAAATCCTGCATTCGGCTTAAAGGGAAGGCCTGCTAGGCGGTAACGATAGGTGTGAGGTTGGGAGGCAAGGCGGATGGATACAACTAGCTAGTTGAAGATGGTAGATATGTAGGTGGGGTTTGGGTGACGACGCGGCGGTTGTAGCCCGGCAAAGCTGGGTTAGCTGGTAGTGGTGGCAGATCCAACTGTGGGAGCCATCGGAGATGGAAAAGAAGGTAGGACAGTGGCAAGGAAGATGACATGTAGGCAAAAGGATTGGAGTAAGACATAAATCTCATTTGGCAACTAAAATGGAAGGGAAATGGCAATTAGTGGTGTGGGAGTTGAAAGAAATTAAGATGGAAAATTGATTTTTCCCAATCCTTGTTTGGTTTATGTAGAGAAATAAGAAGGGGAATTTAGTTGGGGTTCGTTTATAAGTTACGATATTTTTGAAGTGCCCATGCCTCTCATGGAACTCCAACGACCTATAGTGAATCAAAGGATAGGGTATAAATAATCCAAACCATGTAAGTAGCCATTGGAAGGAAGAATAAGGGTGAAACTCTTTGCGAACGGACTGTTCGGCTCTTACTTCCTCCAAAGTCTACCACTGAGAAATGTCAAGTCGATTGTTCGCTCAGTTCAGCATTGCACAGCTAGTGGATTGTCTGGGTAGATGTAACGAACCAATGCTTCACTTCTGCTTGGTCTGGACTCTTGTCACGAAGGTCCACTCGATTGTCCAGTGCTTGAGCGGACAAACACGGAAATGCTCTCTCCGGAACCATCGGAGCATGGACTGCTGGCATTTAGGCCCCTTTGGTAGGGCTACCAAATGGCACCAAAAAAATGACTCCTCCCATAGAACCGGTGGGAGAGCCGGAGCCGCTCTACCGGCTCCTCCACTGGAGGAGGCAGAGCCGGAGCCGTTTTGCCAAACAATTTTCAAAACGGTTCCAACTTCTTCAGAGGAGCCAGAACTGGAGTTGTTTTTAGAGGAGTCGGAGCCCTGCCAAAGGAGGCCTTAATCAGGTTCAACGATACTTTTCCAACTCGCAATTCTAATTGTTGCAATACATATTTTTCAGATGTTGCATGGAAAAATGAGATGTTTGCGTCTGATTGTTGCATGAAACATACTATGATGTTGCGGTGGGAGTTTTTTAGGCATCCGATTGTTGCATGAAACATGCTATGATGTTGCAGTGGGAATTTTGGGCATCCGATGGGAACCAATGCCGTCGGATGTCTTCTTTTCTCTAATGCTCTAGTCCCATGTTTTATTTTGATGTTGCAAATTGTTATCTATGATGTTGTAGTGGTTGTAACTAACTGCGATAGAATTTTAGACGTCAGATTAAATATATGAAACATGCTACGATATTGCGGTGGGGATTGTAGGCGTCTGATGGAAGCACGTCCTGCCGGGCGTCCGGGCACCTGTCGTACTGCTATGCTGTATTACTTCTCAGTGTCCGCTTAGTTCAAACTCCCTATCAACGGACTGTCTTAGTACTGGCAAGAAATTTTATGATCAAGTCTTCTGCTATCTGAACAAACTGATTGTCTGCTCAGTTCACTTCCTGTATCACCGGACTGTCCGGTCAATCGAGTTTATTCTAATTTTCATTTTTTATACATGTTTATTGAATTGATGTTGCAGGCTGACAAGGCCAGCATAGTTGAGGAGGCCATAACCTACATCCAGACTCTCGAAGGCACCGTTCAGAAGCTGGAGCAACTGAAGCTGGAGCGCAAGCGAGCGCAGGAGGCGCAGCGGCATCAGGTTGGCGGCGGCGGCGGCAGCAGCGCTGCGGCACCGGCACCGGCGCGCCATCCCACGCCAGCACCCGCGCCCGCGTCCAGGGAGGCTATCCTGGCGGACACGGTCCGTGGCTGGAACGCGCAGCCGGCTGCCGTGGCCGCCGCAAAGGCAGCGGCAGCGGCGGCGGCAGGCGGCTCCTCCGTGGCGGCGCCCGAGCCGCCGTTCCAGACGTGGTCCGGGCCCAACATGGTGGTGAGCCTTGCCGGCAACGAGGGGTACATCAAGCTGAGAGCCCCGCGGCAGCCGGGCATCCTGACCAAGCTGCTGTTCGCGCTGGAGAGGCACGGCATCGACGTGGTGACCACCACCATCTCCGGAGAGGGCGGGCACAAGTCCCTCATCATCCATGCTCGCGTAAGCCAGACGACGACGCCCCCCTGTTCTGTTTAATCCTGTAGCTTCTACTTACAATCTTTTTTTTTTTTTGCGTGGCAATGCGCGTCTGCAGATCAATGCAACCTTCAATCGTTTTGCGGAGAATCTGACGACGGAGGACAGGTTCAAGTTGGCGGTGTCAGAGATGCTGCATCTGATCTCCAACTGAGCTAGGGCAAGGCTGATGCATGCTCGCCGAATCGCTCGGTTCCTTGCCATGCAGACTGCTGATGCTGCATCGATGAGGATTCTGATGAAGGAAGATGAACTCATTGTCGGTGAACCAATTCAATTCCGTGTCAAGTCTGGTCGTCGTTGAACTTGGTATATTTCAATTCAGTGTCAAAGTTTGGTCGTCGTTGAACTGTTTTATTTTGCAAGAATCTGTCTGGTTGGTACCGTATAAGTACTGTTTGAGTTTGCGGATGATTAAACATGTCGTGGTATGATAATGAAATTTGCAGACTTTTTTTTTAACCAAGGTAACCCATTTCCGATTATGCCAACTGAAGCCAAGTCTGAACATGAACAATACAGCACACTTTAAGAGTTGACCAACACTTTTTTTCCTGTTTTCAAGGCTAGTTTGGCAATCTTATTTTTTCCAAGAGAGTGAATGGGATCGAGGGGAAAATGAACTATTTTTTTTCTCAAACCCCACCATTCCTCCAGTGGAATAAAGTTACCAAACTCGTCCTCAATGGAAAAAAATGCAGGGTCGGTCTCTAAAACTACTGCGGCTGTTTCGTTTAGTTTCATAAACTACTGAAATGCTCATTTGGAATGTGGGAAGAATTTTCGAATCCTGCATTTCTCTTGTGTTTTTGAACCATTTTATGTAAAATTTCTGCATAATTTCTATAAAATTCCTGCGTTCCGAAGAAACCCTAACAGTCAACAGTGTGTTTAGTCAGGAAAATAAATTGTAGTCCATTATTTTGTTTATTCTTCACCTTTTCCGTTGATTCATAGAGTTGATTCATAGAGTGGAATAAGTTAGTTTATCATCACCTCATTCCTCGCTCTATTAAATATTACTATTATGACACATGGGGGTTATTCTGCCAAACTTTGAACTTCATATAATCAACCATCGCCATACCTAGGATGAAGTGAGTCCTCAAACTAAAACACCCTGTAAATGTGTGATCAGACGTCCAAACAAGCATGTGTTGCTTGGCAACGTGGCTAGCCTTCGTCCTGGCTAGGCGCAGGCACAGGTGCGATCGCCATCCCACTCGTCATGTTCCTTGTTCACCCTCATCCCTTTGAGTTAGGCTTGAGCGTGTATATGGATGTACATAACATTTTACATAGAGTAGAGTTCAAAATATAAATAATTGAATGGTAGATTATTGGTGAGGTCAACATTACTCTTCACCCACTATGTCAGCTGTGATTGGGGCGGAGTTGTGATCGCTGAGTGTAGGAGGACGCTAGAGGGGGTCGGAAGCTAGAATAATCTGGCCTGATCCTAGAGCTTGAGGATCGAGGATGTCCTTGGGGATGTCGAACTACATAAACCGTAATTGTTTTGCAACGTCTGCTACAAATTGCATTTACAGGATGCAAATAATACGAGAAGGCATGTAAATATCATGTAGTACTTTAGTATCTGTCTTACTGACGGGGAAAGTCTTCTACATGTTTATCCAAGCTTTTCTTTGGCGCAGTCGAAAGCATTTTGAGAAGTGGCGTTTGTGCATTGCCTCATCTTCATGGATTCATCATTCATCACTTTTCCATGCCTATATGAAATATGTGCGAGGATTAGTTTTTCTATTGTATTTGGTACTGTTTTAAGTCATGTTATCGAGCATTTCTATTTTCAGTGTGTAATTGCAATGAAAACATATTTGAACGATATCAAATTATTGTACCAGTTTAGTTAAGGGGTGCTAGCTGTTTAGCCTTTTTCTATCCTTCTCTTGTTTCTATAGTTTGAGTGCTTGGTTAATATCTGTGCTCAGTTAAATCATTTTGAATATATAAGGATTTATCATTTTGGTTCGTTACCTTTTTACATTATTTTGCATGATCTATTGGGTCTGTCTCCAGGTGATTATCCTCTATGATAAGCATTATTATTGGTTGGCGTTGAAGAATAGATGTTGGATAGCGGACCGCTTGGCTAGGCGAGGGCTTCCACATCCCACTGTCTGTCCTCTTTGTGACCAGGAGCAAGAGACCATGCAACATCTCCTTTTCTCTTGTGTTTTCTCTTGAGAAGTTTGGACCTTAGTGTTCAACGGCCTAGGGATGTCAGCTGTTAGTCCACAACTTGATGGTAAGAGTTTTTTAGGCTGGTGGTCTTGGGTAGTCAATCAAGCTCCTAAGAAAGTCAAGGAGGGCCTCAATTCCTTGATCATTTTGGTAGCCTGGGAGTTTTGGAAGCACAGGAATGATTGTGTGTTTGAGGGAACTAGGCCTAGTGTTCCTTTAGTGTGCCGCAAGGTTGTGCAAGAAGGCAACTTATGGTGCCTCGCTGGTAATTCAACGCTTAGTTTGTTGAGCGCTAGGTTGGTGGGGCTGGGCTCTTGAGAACCCCCCCCCCCTCCCTGTGTGGTCGTCCTTTATCCTATGTGTGTGGCACGTCTGCAAGTCTTTGAGTGCGTGGGTGTCGGCCTCGGTCCCCCACGTGCATTTGTTTCTCTTTGCTTAGCTAGTCCATTTAAGCTCTGTCTGATTTTATTATTGGCTAATAATTAGCTACTAAGTGTTTGTTGTTACTATTAGTTGGATGACGTTTGATTTCAACAATTAATATATTAGCTAATAGATGTTTGGATTGATAAATGTCATGATACCCTCTACATACATATACACGTTAGCATATGTTATTAGCTGATAAATTATAGGGTATGATAGTATTTTTATGTGCTTTTAGCTATCATTAGCTGATATTAATCAAGTTGAACTAGCTAATGAGATAATTGTTAGCTGAAATCCAACTGATAGCTTTTTTATTGGTGGTTCTATTTAGTTCTTTAGCTACTATATTTAGTAGCTAACTATTAGCAAATGGGGTGACTCTCCCCTTAGCTAATAGTTGGCAGCTAAAGAACCAAACGACCAGCTATAAAACAACTAACAATTAGCCGGACTCCAGCTAACAATTAGTCATTAGTTGGCTCAATCCAGCTAATATCAGCTAATGATAGCTAATAGCATGTAAAAAGACTTTTATACTTATTAGCTGTTGGAACCAAATGTTACCCAGCTAATAGGTTGCCGACTAACCATTGGCTGGTTAAGAGCTATTTGACAGCTAATTATGTCCACTAATAGAACCAAACATGGCCTAAACGTGTGTCGTTTTGGCTAGTCAAATTACCCCTTTTTTTCATGCAAACAATGCCATATATTTTCTGTGGATTTTTTTACTATTGCGACGCACCGGTTTCACCTAATTTATCTATAGTCTACGGAAAAGGTTTTATAAAAAAATCAGAAATAAAAGATATTGATAGTCATCAAAACGACCTTCTTCTGTGACCGTTTTGTATGTAACTAGGATCCAAGGAAGAAGGATGGATTTGAATGCTGAATACCTCATGTTGCTGCCTGGATAAGTCCCCAACGATCGTGCTGTTTGTGGTCAACAAGTGCCTGTCTGTATGCAGAGGCCAATAGGCAAGGATCGTCCACGACTCGTATTGCGACTTGTGAATGATCCAGTGAGATCTAGTTTGATGTGTACAGAGGGTTTTACTATCAGAGTTTCCAAAAATATTCCTTGTGGCTTTATTTATTATATATATTATATACTGAAACAGAGGGAACTTCAAATATGTTGGCTACATAGATAGAGAGTACCTTGGCTGCGAGCGTTTGTCTTTGTCTGATCTCTGAGATCGCGCTCTCTCTCTCTCTCTCTGTCTATATATATATATGACCGTCCCGGACCCCGGAGCAGCTGCTGGTTCCTTCTGTGTTTGCTTGCCCTCTCGCGTGTGCTACTGAGCCTAAGAGTGACCAAGTTCGATCGGCCATGTCGAGCGCCAAGAAGCTGCAGCTGCAGGAGAGGGTCCGTCTTTCCCGCACGGCGTGGAAACTGGCCGACCTCGCCGTGCTCTTCCTGCTCCTGGCCCTCCTCGCTCGCCGCGCAGCCTCGTTGCTAGACCTGCAGGTGGGCGGCGGCGGCGTTGCCACGGCGCCGCCGTGCACGTGGTGCTGGGTCGCCGCGCTCGTCTGCGAGGCGTGGTTCACGTTCGTGTGGCTCCTCAACATGAACGGCAAGTGGAGTCCGGTCCGGTTCGACACGCACCCTGAACGCCTCTCCGAGAGGTAGTAGCAGGCTCCAAGTTCGTTCGTTGCAAGTACCAGAACGAGCGAGCGAGGTTAAATTTTTTTGCTTGGTCGATTATTTGACGGCTTGACGCGTTTGCCATGCCATGGCATGCCAGGGGAGACGAGCTGCCGGCGGTGGACATGTTCGTGACGACGGCGGACCCGAAGCTGGAGCCGCCGGCGGTGACGGTGAACACGGTGCTGTCGCTGCTGGCGCTGGACTACCCGGCGGGCAAGCTGGCGTGCTACGTCTCCGACGACGGCTGCTCGGCCGTGACCTGCTACGCGCTGCGCGAGGCCGCCGACTTCGCCAGGCTCTGGGTGCCGTTCTGCAAGAAATACATGGTCGCCGTCAGGGCCCCCTTCGTCTACTTCTCCTCCTCCGGCGCCCCGGCGCCGTCGGACCTCAGCGCCGCCGACGATGCCGAGTTCCAGCGGGACTGGACATTGATGAAGGTAAGCTAGCTACAAGCTATTACTAGTATAGCTACTACGACGTAAGGTTGTCTTTGCAGCCAGCATCTGTCCGCACGGCCATTTTCCTGGCATTGTTGCAGGAGGAGTACGAGAAGTTGGTCAGCCGGATCGAGAACGCGGACGAGGAATCTCTCGTCCGGCGCGGCGACGGCGAGTTCGCCGAGTTCGTGGGTGCTGAACGCAGGAACCATCAGACAATAATTAAGGTTCATGACAGCCGGACTGAGCTCGTTCCATGGCTATCTACTACGTGCACGGTGCACAACAGGACTTCATTATACTGACTCGGCCACGCTGTTCTGCCGCGCGCGTACGTACATGTGCAGGTCCTGTCTGACAGGAGGAGCAAGAGCAGCGATGCATCAGGCGATGATGGAATCCCAAGCCTGGTTTACATCTCCAGGGAGAAGAGCCCCCGACACCACCACCACTTCAAGGCCGGGGCCATGAACGTCCTGGTACGTGCAAACGTCACTCTGACTCATTCAGTTCGATCTGAGCATTGCTGTGCTGTGGCGTGCCGGTTTGCATCAGGAAATCAGGATAAGCTCAGTACACCACTATAGGGCATAGGCACTAGCGCTGTTGACTGACGAGAACAGATAGCCTGATTTGCTGACCATTTCGTTCCCGGCCGGCCGGGTACTGCAGACAAGGGTTTCCGCGGTGCTGACCAACGCGCCCATCATGCTGAACGTGGACTGCGACATGTTTGCAAACAACCCTCAGGTGGCCCTCCACGCCATGTGCCTTCTCCTGGGATTCGACGACGAGGCGCACAGCGGATTCGCCCAGGCTCCGCAGAAGTTTTACGGCGCCCTCAAGGACGATCCCTTCGGCAACCAGATGCAGGTTATACACGAGGTATACACTGATACACATCGATCGTCACTCATCTCTCATACTGTTCACAGATGGCCACGCTAGCTGCTTCAGAAACTTGTAGTACGTACATGGTTATACAGTCTTACAGATCACTATCAATATCATAGTGTTCACTGGTGTGAGGTACAGTAGTATAGATCACTATCATAGGCTCCTACTTACGTATGAGGTTACTAATACTAACATTAGTTTATGTGTGCTGGTGAGTTTAGAAGCTTGGGTTTGGAATTGCTGGCCTCCAAGGCTTTTTCTACGGCGGGACGGGTTGCTTTCACCGAAGGAAAGTCATTTACGGCGTGTCACCAGACTTCTCCACAGATGTCCAACTGAGAAGGGTGAAAGGTGAAATCTGTCGCGGAAAACTGCTCCTCCAATGGTTCTTGATTCAGTCCATGCCCCCTTTTTTTAACTAGACCTTTGAATTGGTTGTGCTCTGTGGTCAGGTTCACCATCTTACAAGGAACTGCAGAAGAAGTTTGGCACTTCAAAAGAACTGATCGAGTCGGCAAGGAGCACCATGTCCGGCGACATCATCTTCGCAGCGGCGACTGGGGGTCTATCGAGTCGCATCGAAGAGGCAAAGCAAGTTTCTGCTTGCAGCTACGAGGCTGACACATGTTGGGGTCAGGAGGTAGTATTTGCCACTGCCCCAGCCATTCAGTATCTTGCAGCATTTTGCAGGTTTCGCTGTAACCTCAGCAAGCAGAGTTGCACGTTTTGCTACACTGCGTCACCCAGTCATGTTATACTCATGCAGGTTGGTTGGGTTTACGGATCGATGACAGAGGACATCCTAACCGGGCAGAGGATCCACGCTGCCGGCTGGAGATCGGTGCTTCTGAATCCTGACCCGCCGGCATTCCTCGGCGGCGCGCCGACCGGCGGACCGGCCAGCCTGACCCAGTACAAGAGATGGGCAACAGGCCTGCTGGAGATCATCTTCAGCCGGAATAACCCCATCCTTGTCTGTGTATCCAAGCATCTCGAGTTCCGACAATGTCTTGCCTACCTTGTCATCGATGTGTGGGCACTCAGGGCACCTTTTGAGATGTGCTATGCACTGCTCGGACCCTATTGCCTCCTTGCAAACCAGTCATTTTTGCCCAAGGTAGCCTTCTGTGCTGTCAGTCAATTATCTGTCCTCGTGTATTGATCTTCTCAAGTTTAATCTTCTTGTGCAGGCATCAGAACCGGGCTTCCTTATTCCACTAGCCCTGTTCGTGACCTACAACGCGTACAACTTCTCAGAGTACATGGACTGCCGGCTGTCGGCGTGCGCCTGGTGGAACAACCACAGGATGCAGCGCATCGTCTCGTCCTCCGCCTGGCTGCTCGCGTTCCTCACCGTGGTGCTCAAGACCCTGGGCCTCTCCGAGACGGTGTTCGAGGTCACGCGCAAGGAGCAGCAGAGCCCCTCCTCCGACGGCGCCGGCGATGCCGACCCTGGGCAGTTCACGTTCGACGCGTCGCCGGTGTTCGTGCCGCCGACGGCGCTCGCGGTCTTGAACGTCGTCGCCATCGCTGTGGGGGCATGGAGGGTGGCCGTCGGTGTGGTGCCCGGTGGCCCGGGCGTCGGGGAGTTCGTGTGCTGTGGCTGGCTGGTGCTCTCCCTCTGGCCGTTCGTGAGGGGACTCGTCGGCAAGGGAAGCTACGGCATCCCCTGGAGCGTCAAGCTGAAGGCCGGTCTGCTCGTGGCCGCGTTCGTGCACCTGTGCACAAGAATTTGACTGCTGCCATATGGCTGACGGGAATCGTCTAGGATTGGGAAACATGTCTGCAACTCCATTCGACCATAATCCACACACAAATCGCTCTACCACATTGTACCTACTATTGGTGTGTACCCGATGAGTAAAATTTATATCCGGTCGGATATGTCATGCCTGTCTATATAAACTTACAGAGTGTTGGTTCATAAATTTGCTTCCAAACGGGCTGTGGTGGTTTCAACTTTCACCCTGCAGCCTAGAGACGCACACGTATAAAGTTGTGATAGTCTGATGGCTGCCCGCGTGCGATGGCAGGAGGTGACTGGGAGTCCAGGAGCTAGCGCCTTCTCATTCTTTCCCATCACGTTGGGCTCCGCGACAACCACGACGACCTCTGTTCTGTTGTTATCCATGCATGCGGACCATATGCCTGCCTCTCCTTGCTTTGCCATAGCGAAGGGTATTGCGTTGTGTGGCCGTACGTACGTGCTCCACAGTCCACACGCGCGGCCGGGCGCAAACGCGCAAGCTAGCAGCACGACGACGACGGCGACGGATCGGATTGATGGGATGTGCCGTGTGCGAGCGCCCAACAGATCGAAAGAAATAAGCAGAGTTGGAAGCTAGCGCGGCATAGGCGTTTAGCTCCAACAACGGGCGGCCGGCGTCCATTTATAGCAGTGTAATCCCAGACCAGTCGTTATGTTTGTCCGTTTGCCACCGTTTCGTGTGGCGGGCTGAGTTTCCATTTCCGTGGGGCTGCAGCACGGGCAGCAGTACATCGATCTCTCTGCTGGAACGGCCATTTTATTCCTCCTCCTATTCCTATTCCTATTCCTATTCCTATTCCTACTGGATCGGAACGGCCTGGTGCTTCTGGAACACGCCGGGCTCTTTGGGTTTCTTTCGGTTCTCGAACGAAGTATTTCTGAATGATGTAGACGCTCGTATACACACGTTTACAAGGATACACTCCGATCCCTCCATATGAATACGTATACATGCACATACTCCCACGTAGTAATGTATACACAGATAGTTTACCAGTAGATCAAGCACACAAGAATTCAATTTCAAACCAACAGCCTATATTGTGCCCGTGAAAAAAAAAAATTCTCCTGATGAAACATGCGAGCAATAATCATACGGAACCATCCTTCCTTGATGAGAGCGTGTGCATGCAATTGTTTCTTGTGCATGACTGGATGGGCTTTTTTCTCGCACAGCTCCATGTGGCCGGAGGATCGCGCGCGGCTGCAGAGCAATGCGAGATGGATCTCTTCAACTTTAATTTACAATTTTACTATGCAACGACGACGATGGGCTGGGTCCTCAGCCATGCGCCAGGCCTTGCGTATCACGTCCATGTCGTTACAATGGCCACGCTGACGCAGCCACGCACGGCGCCACACACAAACTTTTTTTGTTATACAAGTGAAATTGAAACAAAAACAAAATCTTTAAATTGAACAAGACAAAGACAATCGCGATTTTTTTTTCTCACCACCATCTCTTCTACCCACCCCCATAATCCTCATAATCAATCCTACGACAGGCAACAAAAATCAACCAAAAACCTTAGTAATCCTCGTGGCCCAACAACAATCAGCGATTTTGAAGAAAAAAAATCTCGAAAGTCCACATCGGCCCATCAAAATCCACAAGCCCGGACATAAATTAATCCCAAATCGCCATTTCAATCGCAAATAATTATGTACAAATAGTCATTGAATCAAGAACAAACAACCAAGAATCCGCATCGACAAATGACAAGAAAAGCCGGATCTCGATCTATGGGAAAGAAGGGGAGGAGACGGTGAGGTGTGGCGGCCTAGGGGACGGCAAACGCGGCGGCGGCCGGCGGAGGTGGGGGAGACCGGGATCGAGGCGCGGTTGGTCGAAGGAGAGTGGCCTGCTGCCACGAGTTTGGGAGTGGGAGGCGGCGCAGGGGGCGGATGCGCGACAAGGTTGGGAGAGGCGTCGGCCACCGGCCCGGCAAGGAGAAGAAAGGGAGGAGGAGGACGAGGGGCGGAGGCGGAGCGCATGAGGCTAGGCCCGCGACGGGAGGAGGCGCGCAGCGCAGGGGTAAGGAGAGGGGGTGGAGCGGCGGCGGAGGAGAAGCGAGTGGGAAGGGGGGAGTTTGGGGGTGGCGCAGTGAGCGCAAGGGGAGTGGAGAGCGTTCGTTTGTGCGTTAACTTTGCCGCAGCATAAATAAAAAACGAACGGAGGTTTCTGGACCGCACCTTCCATCGGATGGCGTGGAGGCAAGTTGGCGCTGTTGCGGCAGCATAACCTCTGCCACCGAACACTCCCTGAGGCTAGGGTTTTGTTCTTGGGTCGGCGGGTGAGACGGGTTGGGCCGGTTTTGGCCCATTTCGGGTGGCAATTTGTATTTCTTCTACGTACAAAGTTTGATGCTATATCCTACCAAATATAAATGTATTACTACCAAATTTATACTCTGTGAAATCACTTTTTAAGACAAAGCTAATGATATGACCTTAAAGTTTCAAAACGAAATAATCTAAAAGTTATTTATAGTGAGTATAAACTAACTTACTTTGTAGCTTTAAAACATTCAAAACAATTATTAAAACAGAAAATTATATTTCGCAAACATAAAACTTTAACAAGTAAAAAATTAAAAATAAATTAACTAACTAACTTTGATTCTTAATTAAAAAATACACGTGCGCGCCACGTGCGGGAGGCACGTGCATTTTTACTGGTAATTAACTAAATGAATTCTTCACGCGTTGGTGCGGGAATATAAACGATACCCTAGCCTATGCCATAAAAAGTCATTGCATGCATAAAACCATAGAAGATCGATACGAGTTATTATAAGATGATGGCGTGTTATGCCACTAAGTGAGTTCGTATGATGATTTGGCTTCGCATATGTCTAGCAAAATCTTATAGTGGGGTGAACCTACGATTTAGAGATAAAAGATTACTAGTATAGAGGTATGTGTCGTGAGATGACCAATCGTACAAAAGAAAGGAGGGAAAAAAGAAATAAGGGATTAAAAAGAAGGAGATCTGCTTAATTGACGTCTTTCTTTTCTTGTTAATTCTAAGACAAGAAAAATAGCAGGTGGGTATAAGTACAAAATGATGTGAGAAAATAAAAAACTAAAAGGTAGAAACATATCCGTTTTAGACTATTTTCAACATTTTTTCGCACTGCAACCTACGCAGTGGGTCCAACGTGAGGGGATACACTGGGACCGTCGAAGGTATTTTTTTTTTAAAAAAAAAATCATTCTTTAGCGTAGATAGAATAGTGTAGATAATGACGTAATAATCAACTAATCACGCACAAATAAGAAAATGCACCCGACTCCAGGAGATCATCTTTGGTAGTTGCTACACACTTACTACAAGTACTACCGGTTATTTATACGTACAAACAATAAAGTACTCCGAGATTCAGCGGATTCGCACTCATGCATTCTTGCTGGTACGGCTTGTACCTCTAGCAGGCTGGCCTCCCAAACCTGGCTAGGTGGTGAACGCCGGTCTTCCACTTTTTTTTTTAAGAAATACAGTACATACGTAGACGTTCACACACGTACGTACATTCACCTTTATGAGGGCACGCACATACATCCTGCCTCTGTGAGCACCTCCGAAAGACTGAGTCGGCAGATCTTGAGATTGACGAAATCACCACGGGCGCCTCGCTATTGACGGGATCGTCACCTACCACACACGCACGCACATCTACTCCTATGAGGTCACGCGTGCACATCCTACTCCTATGAAGATCTTAAGATTGACGAAGTCACCACGGGCGCCTCGCTGTCGACGGAAACTTCGCCTACCACTTAATGAACAAAGCCGTTAAATCCCGGAATAATTCTCTCCCAGTGAGAATCGAACCCAGGACCTCAGGTACCGCTCGAGTTGCTGCAACCACTAAGCATGGGGAGATCATTGTTACCGTCCAGGACACGGTGATGATCCTGGGCCTACCTTTGGAGGGCCTCTCGGTGACAAGGATCTTGAACCAAGCACTTGCGGGGTTTGGTTGCCACCACGCTATATATGTCCAAATGGGCGTGCCGCGCCGGCCCGGCATAGGCACGACGGGGCACGGCACGCCATCACCGTGTCCAGGCACGGCACGGCGAGCTCTCGTGCCGTGCCAGGCCGGCACAGCGTGCCGCTGGCACTGCCCAGGCACGACACGCCGTGCCGAAGGCACGGTCAGCCCGGCTGCGCCGTGCCGTGCTCGTGCCGTTACCGCCGTCGTCGACTGGAACGCGCCGTGGTTGCTGTCGTCAAGTGAAGCGTCCCAGCCCTTAAGCAGGACTAAAATGTGTATTGTTACCATTCCTAGGAGTTATGGTAACCACATTTGTTCATCAGTTGAGTACAGATCCGCCCTAACGGGACAGACCAAACGGGGCGCAGCCCGAAAACACAGCAGAAACTTTGAAGCGCGACCCATTCTTTCCCACAACACACAGTTGGGAAGCAGGCCGTAACCCTCACACGTCCACGATCTTCGTTGCTCTGTAAACCAACAACAAAGCAAGGGTGAGTACAAACGTACTCCGCAAGCCCACCTTCTTCCATAGGAAGAGGGGGGTAAAAGCTATCACTATATTCAAGATATATCTGGAGCTGAAGGATAAATTTGCAGTAAAACATTTGTATATGCAGGGTTCATTAGTTCTAAATTTTGATTGAGAAAACATCTTTATCCCATAAAAAGGTTGCCACTGGACTCGCCGGTCCATCGCGGCTCATGGCTCACGGGCCATCACATTTTCCACACACACCTGGTCGGCAACCGCAGCCGCCTCAAAACCATCATTTTGACCCCATCCCAACCCACTTTTTATAAGATGCTAGTTTCCGAAACCAAGCCGTAACTTGTTTGTCCATACCAGTGGACAGCGGACTATCATGATAGATTTGATTATACTCTAGCCAGAGGTGCGCACTTTACCCACAAGTTTGGTCCAGGTACTCATGATCAGTGAGCCCCTTTCCGCTCACCGGTTTTTTTCCCCCGCAAGGCGCCCCCAGACGTCAGCCATGAGAGAAACGGGACCACCTGTCGCTCAGACCCGCAGCCACGCGACTGTTGACCCCTGACCGCAGCCATGCAACCGCGCCCATTGCCCAATCTCTCACGCATCCCAGCACACTGGCTTACGCCTGGTTTGTCCAAAGCGGGTTCTAAACGAGGGTTGCCACATAAAACCTCGAGTGGTTGCACTAAATGAGTTAGGCGAGATGAAACGTCAACTCGGTCCTTCACGGTAGAGCTCCCACAACTGCTCATCATCTGAGCCAACACCAGCCCGGCCCTCGCAACAAGGACCGGACACCGGGGCATCCGTGGTAACGTATCCCCGGGGTTTCTACCCCGTAGTGGCTTCAACAACCGAAGTCGTCTGCCAGGGTCTTTCCCCATGTTTTCCATAAAACAACCGTTCACACCCATCCATAACCATCACTACATTCCCATTATTTTCATCAATATTAATGTATATAATTGAGTGAGCGATCCACCTAAGCGCACTACATCTAAAGTGGCTCGGGAGGTTGTATCCTACTATGTTTACCTTAGCCAGCAAAACATGCAAGTTTTTATCGTTGTACGAGGCAATAGGATGTGTATATAAAAACTGGGTAATTTATGCATCAAGTGAGGATTCCAGTGGATTTGCATTCATTTAGTCAAGGTAGCCGGTACGACGGTCGTTGCATCACCATTAAACTCCTGTCCCGGTCTCTGAGTCAACATTTCAGAGACGGAACCGAACGGTTCTCCGATAAAGCCTACACGTACAGACAAGCAAGACACACCAGATCAAGGTACAATCTGAGCTCATCATGAGATGGGTTTGGTGGGGCTAAAGATGTCCTTAGGGTTTTGCATGTGAATAGAACGGGAGTCAAACGGATAAATGGCGCGTTTGGCCCCCTTTTAGATATCAAGAGTTTGATCTTTAGTGCCATCCATGCCGGGCCCATGAGGCGGATTTTCCGGCAGCATGAGGATAGCATGTCGGCAATAAAGATTAATTTGGAAAAAGAGAAAGACGACACGGGCCAACTTTGGCGCGTGCGGTCCAACTCTTCCTTCCGGTTGGGCTCAGTCTACTCTCGCAGCGCGATGGGCTTACATCGCGGTGAGGGAGAGAACGACAAACTCGGGCGGTGCCAACCATCCCCACCTGTCGTCCGCATTACGGGGACAGGGGTAGAGTTTGACAACCGTCCGGTTCGGTTCAACCAAACCGGGTCTTCAGTGAACCGATCGGCGAGGGCGGAACTAGTGCACAAGTGGCTTGCCACAGGTGTCTTAGTTCCGTCGTCGCGGATCGACCCAAAACGACGCGGACCGTGGATCTTCATGTGTCGTGGTCGGCGGAGGGTGTGAGAATATTACAAGAATTTCATGAATAGATAGAGCTTGTTGTACAGAGTATTTAGGTACAAGAAATACATAAATCGGAGATAGAACGGAGGAGATACGGAGTATTTTGTGACAGGGGGGTATATGGGACTTTCTGGATAGTTGAGGGGGCAGGAACAGACTTTTCTGTGGCGGACTTTGGCTCTGGTCCGACACCAGAGGAAACTTGGGCCGAGAGGGAGATTCGGCCCACGGGGCCCTTTCTTCTTTTTCTCTTTTCTCTTCTTTCCTTCTTTTCTCCACTTCGGCCCGTTCCTTAAGCCATCATGGGCTTGGCCCATACGGCCTAGGGGAAGGGAGCGAGCAGAGGCGCTCGGGGTCGAACGGCTCGGCTCGGCCAGAACGCCCGCCGGGTCGCCGTCGGCGCGCTCACCGGAGCTCCGCCGGGGAGGGCGCTCCCGGCCTCCGTTCGCGGAGCCAAGGGCACCTGCGCGACGAGGGGGACGGCGTGAATCCGTCCGTGGCGCTCCGAGCACGAGGAGAGGCGTGGAGCGGGAACGCCCACGGGCGGCCATGGTTGCTGCTCGGAAGCTCCGCGGGCGGCTCCGTCCGAGCGACGGAAGGATCAATCGAGGCTGGGCGAGGGTGGAGGGTGAGGTGGTGGTGCTCTACGCCGAAGGAATTGGATTGTGGTGGTATGTGGAGGGAGTATTCCGGGTTGCGCCTTGCTCGTTGGTGAGGAAACAGAGCAGAGCGAGGAGGTGATGGCGTTCGCGGCGGGCGGCGTCCGAGCGGGGCCGGAAGCTGTCCGCGACGTGGTGGTGTGGTGGTGACTCGGCGGGGTGGAGCAAGGGGGAGGAGCTCGCAGCGCCGGCGCGGCTCGCAGTGGATGTGAGCGGCGCGGACGACACGAGCGGGAGCGGGGAGAAAGAGGGAGGAGCGGAGAGGACGAGCGCGGCGTCGGCGCGGCTCGTCACACGGGCGAGCGGCGCGGGCGGCGCGAGTGGAAGCAGGAAGGGGGAAGGAGGAGGGAGGTGGTTTGCCGGGGTTCGCCTCTTATAGGCGCGGCAAGCGCGGAACAACGGCGCCGCACTGGTGGGCTTGGTGCGGCGCGGTGCGTCACGGGATGGCCCGGGCAGGAGGCGTCGTCGCGGAGGCGCGGGGCGACGCGAGGCGCGGCGCTGTCCGGGGTCCGGCACGGCGTCGGGACGCGGTGGCTTGGCGCGTGACGCACGGCGCGCGTGCGCGGCGAGCAGGGAAAGGGAGAAGGAGGAGGGTGGCCTGTTGGGCTGCTCCTCGTCTTGGGCTGGGGAGAGGAGAAGGGCGAATGGGCCGGGGTGGCTTGGCCCATGTGGGAAGGGAGAAGGGAGAAAGATCTGGGCCGCGGGGGAGGCGGGCCGGGAGAGAGAGGAGGAAGGGAGTTGGGCTGCGGCCCGAGTAGAAATAGGAATAGGTTTATCTTTTTCTGAAATGAATTTAGACAAGAAATTTGAGAAGATTTTGGTAGAGAAGACTTGGGAATATTTTTGGAAAATATTCAGAGGAGATTGAGGTGATTTTAGGTGAGCTCAGAACTGTACACTTGTACTCAAACAACTTTCGAAATTTATTTTGAATTAGAGATGAGAAAGATTAGAGATAATTTCTTAGGGTCAAATTTCCGGGTGTTACATCAAGACTTCCGCGTCGCCGCCGAGCGCGTCACCGTGCCGTCGTCGCCCCTGTCTCTCGAGCGCGCCACCGCGCCGCCGCCGTCGCGGACTCGAGCGTCGTCGCCGTTGCCGATTCACCTCGCAAGAAGAGGAGTGGAGGCAGGACGAGGAGATGGAGACCGGAGCGTTCTGGATTGGTCGGAGGGAAGGGCGATCTGAGTTGAAGCCGAGAGCGGTGGAGTTGCGGAGGCGCGGCGGAGTCGGGGAGGGGCGACGTGAGTCGGAGACTCGGAGTCGGGAGGAGAGGAGTCGAGGATGCGCAGGGGAGCGGGAGCGGTGTCGGAGGAAGGCAGCGGCGACGGCTGTGAGAGGAAAGGAGCAGGAGGCTAGGGTTTTTGTTGTCTTTCATAGCAGAGAGTTGTTGGGCCATCTCTTAGACGGGCCGTGCCCGTGCCTGCACCGTGGGCTAGCCTTGCGGCCCAAGCACGGCACGGCCGTCGTGCCGGGTCGGCACGGGCACGGCGCCTACCGTGCCGGGCTTCACCGTGTCGGGCCGCGGGCCGCCCGACGGGCCAGCCCGGTATGGACATGTATACACCACGCCAGGAGTTGCACCTCCAGAACGTCCGGCCGAGAACTGCAGCGCGTAAGAAAATACTCATTTTGCCAATTTCATTGCATTTGTGGTTTAGTCATGGGACACTTACTTCTCCTAATCTTAGGTGCCTGAAATTTTGTTGTTGTTCAAGCAACATGTAATTTGTTACTCTTTGGCAGCATAAAAAAAACTTTTAGTTCGAGTATATACAAACACTAGTAATTTGTCCGTGCGTTGTAACGGAAGGTAATAAAATTTCAAAGCGATGTACACATTGCCATTAACAATATCAAAATAGTAATTCTCTTGCATAACCATAAATTAAACACAAGGATCATCAGTAGAAATGAGCACTAATTCTACAGTAACACTGACTCATAGCCATCATTTAGATACATTGTGTACGTAAAGAGGTACTGTCCATCAAACAACACTTGGTCTCTACTATTTTAAAAGCCAATGTGGTTTCTCACCTGTAAAAAATGGTGCACTTAGTAGATAATACAAACATTTTTTTCAGCGGGGAGAAAAAATCACAGTACTAATCTTGAAGTAACTAAGGAAGGGCAAAGTCACAAGTTCCTGCAAGATCGGATGCAGGTCCTCCTCGTTGATGTTCAGTTCGACGGACACTCACTGCTAGGAGCCAGTGCTGCAGGGCCAGCTTGTGAACCTGTAAATGTTAGTATGTTACACATGTGTACCTGCATAACAGCATGGAAGAAATCTCAGAAACAATACATTAGAATGATCTATAGACACCACTTTTGCCAAATAGGGAACCGTTAGCCAATAATGCATGAGAAGTTCACATCTAAAGACTAACTCTGTCATCAGCGTCTGAGAAACACTCCATTTATCTGTTTTTCTCAGCTGGACACAACATTATCGGAAGGAAAATCTAGATGTATGCACCATATAGCTGCAAGAGTATCTCGTTCTCTGATCTGATCAAGTTAGGTTATTACAAAGACTCTGTGACACCTTTTTAGACAAGTTGTAAACTGTATTGCCAAAAAGACATGTTTTCATCAAATAAATACTCCATCAGATCCCAAATCTTAGTCCATTCGGACTTGGAGCACACTAATTAAGTAGGGATGGAAGAATGTGCCTTGGAGTTTGTGGACTTATATTTGGTGCATTTGACTTATGTTTGCACCCTGGAGGAGGTGCTGTACACATTACTTGTTTTTTTTTTTCTGAAATCTGCACTAAAATGCATCATGCCGATGAAGCTTGACAAACTTGGAACTTCTGTTGACAAAACAATGTTGTTTTTTCCCTAGAGCCAAAACCAAGTTGTGAAGAACTCATCAGAGAACAAACACTGACCTGAAATAGTACTCATTGCCGTTACCTCAACTCGACCTCCCCAAGCAGCAGAAAGTGCAATTCTCTGCCCAACAGCAGAAGTTTCATTGGCATTACCACAGCGACTACTTGGGTTGTGTAGAGCATTTAACTCTAGCTCATCTTCAACCCATTTCACTGAATTGATAACCTGAAATCAGGAAAGCATACAGGATGCAAACAGCCTATTAATCACAGGGAGAGACGTGCACAGAGTGGTGAGCAATAGAGTATTTAAGAAAACTTATGGTCAATGAAAAATGGTGCGTATCAGAAAGGATGCTAGCAGCCTGAAGCCATATGGCTCAACTAAGGGCCTGTTTGGGAGGGCTCACTCTAAGTTTTTCAGCTTCATTCTCACTTCTGCGGGCCAAACAGGTACAACTCTGTAAAGCCTTTCCAGAGTATAAGTGGAGTTTTGGACCAACTCTAGGTTTTTTTATGGAGCCCTTGCAAAGGAGCTCCACAAACACAATTTATATACCTCCTCATATAGTTGTAAGGAAATTACCCGCCTTGCCACTGATCAGTTGTCGTACCATTTCGTCTCCTGCCGATAGAACTCCGAGCGCATGAACAGACTAGCGGCGGAGCGGCGGCTAGGCACCTCGCCGTGAGGCCTCGGACTGCACGGATGGAGGATGATGGCACCCATCACGATTCGCAAGATGACGCCCTTCCGCCGCCACCAGGGACGCAGCCATCGGCCGCCCTGCCGCCAGGCGCGTAGTGGCTTTCCGCACCGTGTGGCGCGCATGGGCCGCAGTGGCCGTCCACCCCGCCGCTAGGCGCCCTGCCGCAGTGGCCGCCTCCAGGCGCCCTGCGTCCGTCCGGTCCGCCGGGAGGCGCGCTGCGCCCGACCGCCCCGCCGCCAGGCGCGTTGTGCTCGTCCGCCGCACCCGGCGCGCCATGGTCCGGTATGCCCGCCGGCTGGTGGCCACCTCCCGGACGCCCCACTGCTTGACGCGCAATGTCCATCCGCCACGCCCCTTGGACCGCGGCTCCCGGCCGTCGCCCAGGAAGGCTCCTTCGTGTGCGTCAGTGCGTGTGCGCCAGCTTCTCCCGTTCCGATGTACGTGGTGTCCATGGCATCGCGCAGCAGCCGAGCGAGGCCTTCGCCCAGGAACAGGAGCAACGCGTCGGCCTCAACGTCCGATTGATGAGGGCTCAGAGGCCGGGGTGGCCGGCGGGTGCTGCTCGTCGTGACATCGCCGTTGATGCACAGGCGCACAGCCTCGTCGACATTGCGGGCAACCTTAGCCACACCACGTCCGACGTCTCCTCTACCAAGTCCTTCTCGGAGCGCTGCAGCAGCGTCGACTACAGCGGGCTGTTCAAGCCGGCGGCGGCCGCGGCCGCCAAGCTGATCCTCGTGCACAAAAGCATTCCGTCCATGCACAGCAAAGAACATACCATGCACAGGACGTCCAAGCATGTACATCCATCGCTGCATGCATGAACAGCCCACCAAGCATCCAGCCCAACCTCCACACCGCATCCCAATAATTTATTAGGGGTAGTTCAGGCAATTCACGTAAAACCAATGTATTATTAAAACTGGAGTTTCTTCGCAATCCAACCACTTTTTCCACCCACGTCAACTCTGGAGTGGAGCTGCTCCATGGTAGAGTTACGAGAGTAGAGCTGAAAAACGTGGAGTGGAGCCCTCCCAAACAAACCTTAAATTCAGGGTGAAGACTTCGTAAAAAAAGTAGAGACGGCTCATTTTTTTCAGTTTCATAGCAGAGGAGAATAATTCAAACTTTGCTAAACTTTGCTGGATATAAGCTTTTAGGATGCGGAGGAGGAGGCGGATGTCATGCAGGAGGAGGGGAGAAGGACGATGAGTTGGCGGCCCGGTGGACCTGGCGCGGTGGCGCGCTGATGCGGACAACTTCTCCCGTATGACGGCACGCAGGTCCGACGGCAGCGTCGTCCGGCGGGGCAGGGTTCCTTTTCGCCGCCCTTGCGCTGCTCCTCCTGGCCACCTAGGGCGGCCTGGAAGACGGCGAGGAAGTCGCGGCCGCAGGCATCGAGGAGCACGTTGCGGCTCTTGAAGGGGCGCTCGAGCGCGTGGATCTGCGCCCCCGTGGTGGCCTCGGAGGCGGGCGACCGGGTGCGCGGCCCGTGGATGTCGCGGCGGCAGGGTGGGAGACGGCCTGCTGCGCGGACCCGGGGCGGCGGCCGGCTGTGCGGCCCGAGGAGGTCGCAGCGGCGGGGGAGGCGACCGGTTGCGCGGCGCCGGGGGAGGCGGCTTGCTGCGCGTCCCGTGGAGCTCGCAGATATAGCCGTCGAGGACGCGGAGGCAGGTGCGCTGGTGGAGCTGGGCGTCGAGATGGAGGCGGCGCTCGCAGCGGCCAGTGTAGGCGCTCGCCGCAGATGAGGCCGACGCCGGAGCCGGCCGCGGCGCGCACAGACTCCACGAGGAGGAAGCTTCGGCCGCGGTGGCCTTTTCCCCGGTGAGGGCGCGGTGACCGCAGCGCGACGGCCTTGGACGTCCCCACGCAGGATTTGGGGACGAAGGCGGTAGGCGGTGTTGGAGCGGTGGTAGGTTGTGCGACAGTGGCGGATCCACTGCCGGGTGAGAAGCTTGGTTCGCTGGCTCGGGTGGGTTGGGTGCGGTGGGTCTGAACGCAAATGAAGGCGGTGAGTGGGTGGGTGCGGTATTTGAAAGCAGCTTAAGGCGGTGGGTACGAGTACGACGGTCTGCGGGAAGGGGAGGGGAAACGGACGACGGACTCGTTACGAACTTTTAGGAGTAGAGAAAAAGGCACAACCTTTGGTAAACAAATCCAAAAACCCCACATGATAGACCATTACTGCATACCAGGTACCAAGAACAACCAATTATACATATCACAGATTATACAAGTAAGGGCAACAAAAGGTAAGACCTTTAGGTCATTTTACACGGTTTGCTGCACATTGCCGTATTATGCTCACCCACCTGCCCAACAAGATGCGCATTTAGATTGAGGTCGTCGAGCGCCAGACTGCCAATGCTCGTTCGAGGACTGCTTGCTCAGCGACGTCTCGCACTCCGACGGATACGGTACAATACAGGACTGTAGGAGAGGAGGCTTCGATGGCATGTACGCGTCGGGGTGTCTGCACTTGCTTGTCCGACGTCGGCATGCCGGCTTCCAACGCACTGCGCTGCACTCCTTCTAGCCCTACGGCTAGCGATGCACGCATGAGACGAAAGCTCCACCACTCCCTTGGCTTCTTTCGCGGCCAAAGTCCTCAACCATACGAGTAGCTAGTGGGCTGACGAGGCTCAATCTACTGCCACCATTGAACGAGGATACGAGGTCAGCCCATGAAGGGACAATGAAGTTCTGAGAGTTCTGACTATATGCGCTGAGGCACTGGAGAGACTCTTTTTGCAAAATGTGCAGCCACCATTTGATGGAGAAACATCGGCTTGGATGCTGTGATTGCACCATTGCACAAAAAGCATGATTGCACTGCAGTCGATGCCTTATAGAAGTAGAGAGTAGAGATGAGCGAAATCTTTTACCCTCGGGCAGATTTTGAGAATGTTGACAATGTTAAGGATGTGCCTTTCATCCAGAAGCAAAAGTGCATCATCTGGATGGGACCAAACAAGTTATTATATATTTTCTGATTCATATTAGTAAGGTGGTATGCCAATGTGTTCCTATATCATTGCATTGCTGTGATTAAGGCTCTGTGCTAACCAATATGACCCATCGAGAAAAATTATGGGTGTGACTAGTTGCTTGCATAGGCCCTATCCAGCCCAGGGTGATGCAAGTAGTGGGTGTTTGGTAGAAAAAAATCCGTCACGGGTCCTTCAACTTGTAACGAAGTTCAGGTTTAGTCCTCGAAGTCGAAAACCAGAAATGTCGGGTTGTCCAACTTGTCAAACCGGGCACGGGAGGTCCTTGGGGCAAACTCGGCCACATCATGATTCAATGCGTCAGGCAAGCCTTTTATTCACCCGCCGGCCTCTCTTCTCCGTTCGCCATCCACTACTTCAGAGGCGGCATCGTCGGCGCGCGGCAGTCCTCGATCTCGTGGGCGGCAGCGGCCATCCTCACGCTCAACCACACGCTCCAGTAGCTCCTCCATGCCTAGGGTGCCGCGCACGCTGTCGAGCGCTTCCCTACCCCGCGCCCGCCTGTCGACGCCGACCGCATCGCCGCCATTGTCGACAGCGCCAACGGGGGCGGCCAGCGGGAGCTGCATCAAGGCAGTAGTCAAGCTAGCGATTCACGTGCTCTGCCGGCTTTGCCTGTGGGGCCAGAACAACATCAAGGCGGTTGAGGCCGGCGACGTGGCGGCGCTCATGGAGCTGCTCCTCAACGAAGGCTGCGGCGGCAGCAACGGCGGCGGCCGTCTGCACACCCCTAGGCCCAACTCCGCACGGTCCCACCCTGCCACCCCAACGGCCGTCTGCACACACGCACCGCGCACGGCGGCACCGGCAGTCCTGTACGGCCCCCTACGCTGGTGAATCACCAGCCAATCAGCCGTCCAACGTCCGTCTCCGTTCTCCAATTCGTCGATGGTTGCTCGGTGAGCTGGGGAAGGGGGCAAGGGCAAGCTCACTGCGGTGTAGTGAAACTGAAGAACGGTCCAAACAATGGAGGAATATGTGATGTGCTCATGTGCATGTTCATCTATTCTCTTGTATTTCTGAACTATTTGTGCTGCACATGTTCAATGCTCTCTTAAAAATCTAGCGGCCACTGCAGTTTGCAGCCCACCGTGGAGCTCCCCACGGACAGCGAGGGCCGGGAAGATGCTAACCAGGCAGAGGCGGCGGCGTCATGATGAGCGACCTCCTCTTCTACGACGACTAGGGCGGCGGCATGGGGCTGGTGCCGGTACCGTTCCCAGGCGGACCTAGCGGCGCCGTCGCCGCACCCACACCACCTGCACGAAGACTTCAACTTCGACTCCCTCAGGTTACACAAGATACGTCGTCGCTGTGCTGAGGGGTGCGGCGGCGGCGGCCCGCCACGCCCAGACGCTCACCTCCTCGCCTCTCCAGCACGACGCGATGGTGGAGGAGGAGACAAGCGGCGCTCACTACCCCGTCTCTACGCCTAGGCCCAACGGGTTGTGCGACCCTACCATGGTGTCGTCCTGCTCCTGCGTCCGCAGGGTCGCCGACGTCGTGGGCGATGCGAGACGGCACGGACGGCTGCATCCGCACGACGCCCTGGTGGTAATGGAGGGGTGGAGATGGAAAAGAGAGACCGACAAGTGGGTCTGGGTACACGTGGACTGCTGGCGTGGCGAAGGGTGTGTCCACATCGATGAAAACCAGGGCGGTTTGGCCTGAGGACCTCCCGTGCCTGATTTGACAAGTTGGAGGACCCGCCATTCCTGATTTTCGACTTTGAGAACTAAACCTAGACTTCGTTATCAATTGAAGGACCCGTGGTGAACTTTTTCCATGTTTGGTTACCTGGCCTAAGGTGCTATCCAGCCCAGCCTTATGGATGGGGAGGCATTTGGCCTGTCCAGGTTTGTGCGGGCGATTCGGCCTTCTTAGCAGAAGTTGTCCAGGGTATGGCCTGGCCAGGCCCAAGTTATGCACACCCGCGCATAAAAGCAGAGGCACGATCTTCTCCCAAAAAAAAAAAAAAAAAAAGCAGAGGCACGAGACGGTTAGGGTTGCCCTTCCCCAATTTCCGCCGCCGCCGCTCACGAGCGCTCCGCTCTCTCGCACCCTCGGCTGCTCCTGCTCTCCCGTTTCTCAGTCCTCTCTCCTCTTCTCATCGCCATCATCGGCCGTGGTTGAGCCTTGTTCCCATCGGCGTCCTTGCAGTTGAGGTACCGTTGCTTGATTTGACTTTCCGCTCTTTTCCTCTTACCTCGATGCTATTATCATGTCCTCTCTCTTCGATTCTTGTTCGATGCTATTATCATGCGAATCTGAGCGTTCTTATATTCGATCTGGCTAGCCTAGTATGGTCAATGGTGTCTTGTTTTCATGTTCTGCCCTGGTCTGGCTTGTACGCATGGTTCTCTGTTATTAGGTGATTTTGGAGATAAATTTCTGAGCTAGCCTTGCATGGTCGATGATGTATCTATTTTTCATATGCAAGTTGGTCCAGTTGTGTGCATTTGTCTAGGCTTAATGGTTGGAAATGAGCAGTATTTGATATGTGCATACAGCACTGGAAGACGGAACATTTGTTGTTGTAGCCATGCTTGTACAAAATAATCTGAGCAGCAACACTAATCCACCCTTGTTCGGTACTCTTGCATGACCAGTGATGTCTTATTTTTCTATTTCCTGTTTGGATCTGTCCTGTACGCATGGATCTATATTGTTGGGTGAGTTTGGAGATAAATTTCTGAGCTAACCTTGCTTGGTCGATGATGTATCTATTTTTTTCCATATGCAAGTCGTTCCATTTTTATGCGTTTGTATAGGCTTAATGGTTAATACTGGTTCACAGTATTTCGTACTTGATCTGTGGATAAAAGCACTGGGTGACACAACATTTGTTGCCGTAGCCGTGTTTATACAAAAAAAAAAAAAAAAAACTGAGCAACAATACTAATCCACCCTTGTTCTGTACTCTAACATGGATTCTTCTGTTCGTCGCCATCGGCTCATAGTCAGAGGTGCTGCTTTAGTAGTTTAGTGGTTGTTGCCACGGCATGGCTGTTTGTAAGGTTTAGGCATCGTGCTATGAATGCAAACCTTCTATCCTATGATCCTATGGCCCAGAGGGATGCGGAAAGACAAAACAACCTTAGGTTCATCTACCATTCAGATGATACCAGGTGTGTTGACCTTATGATAATGAAGAGGCAGCCCTTTTTCCAGCTCTGTGATCTGTTTCGCACAAGGGTCTACTCAGGGATAGTGTGCACACCTCAATAGAGGAACAGGTTGCAATGTTTCTTCATGTCGTAGGACACAATCAACGTTTCAGAGTTATAGGGCTTTCATTTATTAGGTCCATTGAAACCGTCATCCGCTTATTCCAAGAAGTATTGTATGCTCTTGGTGAACTTAAAGGTGATATGATCCAGCTCCCTGCAGCCGCCATCCCCACCAAGATCTTGCATAGCTCTCGCTGGAACCCTTATGTTAAGGTCAGCCCATGATGCACTAATCCTTGCTGATGCCATTGAAAGGAGTGATGGCCTTATTGTACCACAAGGTAATATAACATGCCCATTTGTACACATAATTGACTTCACACCACATAATGATAATAACATTGGAATTAACCTATAGCCAAATACTACCTAGTAGATGTCGGGTATGCTTGAAAACCTAGCTTCTTCCTCCTTTTACGGGGACAAGGTACCGCCTCAGAGAATTTGGTGCTGGGAGGCCACAGACAACAAGGGAGCCATTCAACCTACGCTACAGAATAAGTTAAATTTGTTTTCTCCTTGATTCCACGGTGAAATTTTGCAGTGCACGATTTCTTATGCTAAATTCTTTCAGTACAACCAAGCTGATTGTTCAAAATAACCAGATCCAGAGTAGATTGTAGGTTCAGTTGAGTGAAACAATATAAATATCCAATAGCAAAAAAACCAACCACAGACCACTTTGATCATATTAATTACTTAGTAATAATAACATGTACCAAACACACTCCCCGTTTTTTTTGCCTATAGGCTGCTATCCCCATAGACAAAAAATATATTAATCTGCGAATCATTTAATTATTAAACCAGTTCAAAATTGCTTTTTTTGACGGGAATATGCACGGGAGACGTGCATAATGAACATATCAAGCGACAAAACCAGAGGTTTATATCCAAGAGGACGACTATTGTGCAAAAGAAGACAACTCATGGAGAAGGAGGTGGAGTTACCTCTTAGAATCGCCTCTACGTAGACGGAGGAGGTTGAGGCCGCAGAAGCCCTTGCCGGTGACACCGCCTAGATCTCTACCGTTCGCCATTACCCGTGCGCCGCTGCTAGGGTTAGTAGGTACGCAGAGGTCGAGACTCGACGAGGAGGGGGACGTCCCTCTATTGTAGCGGGATCGGGAATTGGATACCCGGATACCCCGACTGCGGAGGTGAGTGGGGGATTGGGTTGGGCCGTTCCTAATTACTGTTCAGGTGGGCGAATGGAACGAAATCCGGCAACAGTACTCGTTTTCTGTTTTCTCTCGGTCAGTATGGGCCTTCCAAAGGGGCCTATATGGCGGTCACCATGCCGGAAGCCATTGATTTGTGATCCTGTGTAGAATGGGCCCAGTTGAACCGGTCCATCTATGGAGTACGGACCGGTTAAACTGGGCCCGTTCAGCGTTTTGTATGGGATCACAAATCACCGGCGTCTGGCATGGTGACCACCATATAGGCCTCTTTGGAAAGCCCATACTGGCAGAGAAAACAGAAAACGAGTATCCTCTACTGTTGCTCGATTCTGTTCCATTCGTTCGCCCGCCTGAACAGTAAAGGAACGGCCTAGCCCAATCCCCCACTCACCTCCGCAGTCAGGGTATCCAATTCCCGCTCCAATCGAGCAACGCCCCCCTTCTCGCCGAGTCTCAACCTCTCCGTACCGGCTAACCTTAGCAGCAGTGTGCGGGCGACGGTGGAGGTCTAGGTGGCACCATTGATGATGGCTTCCAACCTCCTCCGTCTATGGAGAGTCGACTCCGAGAGGTAACTCCACCTCCTTCTCCATGAGTTGTCTTCTTTTGCGCAATAATCTTCCCCTTGGATGTAAACCTCTAGTTTTGTTGCTTGATATATTTATTATGCACGGCTCTCCTGCATAGTCCTGTGAAAAAGAGCAATTTTGATCTGATCTAATAATTAAATGATCCGCATATTAATATTTTTTTTGTTTGTTAGCATATAGGCATAAAAAACGGGGAGCGTTTGGTACATGTTATTATTATTACTAAGTACTTAACGAGACATGATCAAAGTGGTCTGTGGTTGGTTTCTTTGCTATTTAATATTTATATTGTTTCACTCAACTGAACCTACAATCTACTCTGGATCTGGTTATTTTGAACAATCAGCTTGGTTGTACTGAAAGAACTGTGGAATCAAGGAGAAAACGAATTTAGCTGATTCTGTTTGTGCCATGCAATTTGTTCTCAGAATCTCAGCACTGTACGGCAAATCAACTGCCCAGTGACACAGTTTTTTTGGTATTAAGGTGGAATTTATAGATTACTTATGTTAACTCTACTACAAGGATGGTGTTCTTTATCTCGGCTCTCGAAATGAGACGTTTATTTCAGTCAACCAGAAGTTCATAAACACGCAATTTAAATTATGTTTTTTCCAATGGATTCATAAAACTTCCCCAGGATGCAAACATGCCTGCTGTTATCTTCTGGGTGCCTTCTATAGGCTTTACGGTGTTTATTGTTAGTTCAGCTATGTCATTGCTGTGTCAAAAGCATGTGCTTGTTCTTTGTCAATTTCTGATCGTTATCCTTTGTGCCTTCAGGATATCATTGGCTGTGTTGCAAAATGGCCATGGAAGCTGCTTTGAATAATTCTGGTGGTTTTGAATCTACAATGCCATTACTGGAACAGCTCGCTGAAGTATTTGTCAAGTTGAAATCCCACACAGAAGCATCTCTGCAATTGCAAAATGGCATGCAATGGGAAGATATCAAAGAGCATTTCCTCAACCTTGAGAAGTTGTACAGAAGCAAGTTTGATGAACTGGTAGAGAAGCAAAATGCATTAGAAGAGAAGAGAGCTGAAGCTCTTAGGTTGATTGCAGAGAAAGAGGCTGACGTTTCTGCAAAAGAGCATGCATCCCTGAACCAGCTTCAGGAGCTAAGGGATGCTGGTGTCTCTTCTCTAGCAGAGGTGCGCCAAAAATACAAGGTGGAAGTTTCCGAGTTACTTGATGCCAGTGGAGGCAAAGACAAAAAGGTAAGTACCTTGACCAATGACAACAATGCATCTCGTGCTTCAGAGGAGAATACCTCTGCTAGTGGGTCGGTTCAGCCATCTGAACCTTCACCTGCTGCGGTTAAGCCGCGTCCTGTATTGAAGCAACTGTGTGAGCAGATGGACACCAAAGGCCTTCTGGCATTTCTTTCAGAAAACAGCAAAAAATTCGCTAGCCTTCGTGAAGAACTTTCTATTGCACTAAGATGTGCAACTGACCCTGCCCGCTTTGTGCTTGATTCCCTTGAGGGTTTCTACCCACCAGACCAAACTAGTTCCCCTGGGAGTAAAAATAACACTCTTCAGGTCCAGCGCAGGAGCTGTGTTGTTTTGATGGAAGCCATAGCACCTGCCCTAGGGATGAAGGAGTTGGGTGGCAATGACCCTTGGAGCTCTGAAATTAAGGAGCAAGCCAAGGCAATTGCCGAAGAGTGGAAGAGTAAGTTAGCTGAGGTTGACCTGGATGCTTCTAATGGCTATTCATTGGAAGCACAAGCATTCCTGCAGCTTCTTACAACTTTTAATGTTGGTTCGGTGCTCGACGAAGATGAACTATGCAAGATCGTAGTTGCCGTCTCTCGTCGCAAGCAGACTGCCGTGTCATGTCGCTCTCTTGGTCTTAATGAAAAAATACCAGGTTGGTATCAACTCAGAATGCCACAAAGGCATTCTGATCCCTTCATTTGCCAGGCTGGTACTGTTCATTTTTGCTAAGCCCAACAACCATTTAGGGAACTAAAACTTCCAATGTACTGATTTTATTCATGAATTGTTGTTTTAAGATAATTCTATATTGACTTGTACCTTTGCAGGTATCATTGAGGAGTTGGTTAAGCGGCACAGGCAAATTGATGCCGTTCATTTTGTACAAGCTTTTGGGCTTTCTGAGACCTTCCCCCCTGCATCTCTGCTGAAGGCATATGTTGAGGAATTAAAAGATTCATTTGAAAATAATGGGGATCCCACCGCAACCTTGGTAAAGGTTTGTTTGTTCTAGATTTTTTGCAAGATTTCCTAATGCTTATGATTTTATGAATAGATATCGTTCACGGTTGTAACTGCTTCATTGGCTGGTCAGGAAAATTTAAAAATAACTGCTGGCTTTTGTTGAGAAAAAAAAAGCTTCATAGACATAACTGTTTCCTTTGTCTAATGCTTTATTTAGCTATGGTTCAGGTACAGATATTGACACACATTTTGTTTGTTTTGAGAACTCATTGAACATCTTCTCAATGGGTTCTAAAAGAACATGGTAGATCTAATTCGACTTCTTTTTTTGCCTTTTTTAGTGGCATGTATTTACACTGTAATGTACTCTGTAGATGAATACTAGTAACAAGAAATGGAAAATTCCTATTTAGGGTAACAACTGATAGCAAGAGAGCCAAGTCTGGATAAATACAAATTCCTATTCTTGATAAAAAGACTAAAACTTGGAAGTCACTGTTGAGAAGCTTGTTAGCTTGAGATTTGAGGACTCATCTTTGATTTCAGTAAGTTTCTTTACCGGAACTTTCAAGTCGGTTGGGAATGTTGCTTGACATCTGATGCTATCTGTGAATGGTACTGCACATGCGTTGGTTGGGCACTTAAACTGTGCTTCTCGCTTAATTCATGGCATTCTAGGATAGTGACCAGTGTAATAATGCCAATGTTAAATAGCACTTTTCTTATATCATGTTGTGTTTCATATTCGTCAAGTGTTTTGCTTCAATTGCTTACTATATTATAGTTTTACCTGCCTCTCTTAGAACTCAGTAATCCTTTTTTCAGGATGACCCAAAGTCTAAGGAACTGACTGCTTTGAGGGCCGTAATAAAGTGCATTGAAGAGTACAAGCTTCAGAAGGAGTATTCACTTGGACCTCTCCAAAAGCGTGTTTCTGAGCTGAAGCCTAAGGGTGAGAAAAGACAATCATCTGATGCTGGACGTGCTTATGGAAAGAAGCCTCGTGGCCCAAGCATTTCCTTTCCTTGGAGACCGACTGGTTCTGTGGGTGCTGCTGCTCGAAGACCTCCATTTCCGGTCAGTAATTGGCAGCGTGCTCCAGCGCCAATGCCCTCCCATGCTGCTGCACCAATGCCCCCTCTTCCTGATAGATATGGAGTTCCGGACCGGTACCATTACACACCACCGGCCACAGCATTCGATGCGGGATCATTTTCTTCTTACAACGAACCATTCAGTGCCCCAAAACCATTCCAGTACACCCCAGGGTCAGTGGCAGCGTCATACAATTCAAGTCAGTACAAAGTTGCATATGGTGGGCCAGGAGCGCAGCCAGGTGCCAGCGGCTATGCAGCTTACACCAGCACATCAGGGCCATCAGCCTCCAGCAACTATGCAAATTATTTAGGATCCGGCTATCGCCCGGGGCAGCAACCTTAGATTTGACTTGGATCTCCCCGAAAAATGCGAGCTGGTGATGCAGGACATGGCAACCAGAGACCCCCATGAAACTGATATGTTGCTTCAGTCATTTTGCTTCCTCATCCACAGCAGTAGATTTTGGAGGTGTAACTGATGTAGAGATCGGTCAAGGCTGAGTGAGGCGCCGGTCAAATTCGTGTCCAGCTGCATGTACTTTGCACTATTTTTTTCCTTTTGTGTTCTTATTCCTGACTTCGGATGTTATGTTGTCTTCTGTCAACCAGTCTCATGTGTTACTTTTGCTTTGCTACTGCGGCGATTGAGATGCAAAAGCCAAAAGGTGCCTTAAGTGCAAAACTTTCAAAAGGCCTGCTCGGATGGCTGGCTGTTGCTTTTTTTGTGAGAAGGGTTTACTGTTGGCTACAGCTAGGAACTGTGTGAGATGATGTTATTGATTAGGATGGCAGCACGCATGGAAGTGTGAACCCAACTTGTAAAGCTGGACTAGTGAATATGGGCTTTCCAGACTACTTGATAGCCGCGATTTTCATTTGCAGGAAGATTAGCGTAAATTCTATCCGGCGACTGGGTCGCGCGTAGCGCAACGGCGCGACTCTGCCCATCCGGCCCGCGGGTGCCTGCCTCTCTCTTGTCCTGCCTCTCCTCGGTCCAACTTGTGTGATGGGGTGACTGGTCCGGCCCGCATGCTCACGCGGTCTTTGGTGTGCACGGCTCATGCGTTTGGGTTTTATGGGCCTTTCAACTTTTTTTTTTTGCATATTTTTAACTTGCAGTCATTTTACAACACAACTTGCTAAAGTTTGGATCATATAATACACACAACTTGCTGATACCACATACACAACTTGCTATTTTTAAAATAATATTACAAATTTTTTTCACGGATTTTTCTATAAATATCTCAAAACTTGCTAAAAAAAACTTAGGAATCTTTTTGTTACAACAGCAAAAAATGTGTGTTAGGTAGTAAATTAAAGAAAATTGCTACTAGAGGGACTTGCTACAATATTCCATAAATTTGCTGCATAATCATGTAAGCTTGCTATATACATTACGTAACTTATTACATAATTGCATGAATTTGGCACAACAGAAACTTGATACAAATTTTCATAAAACTTGCTGCATAACCATATGAATTTGACATAGTAGAAAAATTTGCTACAATAACCTTATAAATTTGCTTCATAAT
Organism: Paspalum notatum; assembly: GCA_022530915.1. NCBI lineage: Eukaryota > Viridiplantae > Streptophyta > Magnoliopsida > Poales > Poaceae > Paspalum > Paspalum notatum. The sequence continues at coordinate 32,149,943 of CM039689.1, forward strand.
CATATGAACGCATTACATAACTTGCTACATAGTTTAGTACATAACTTGCTACACACGGGGCCGTTCGGCATCGGGGTTGTCTGTCGACGGAGCCGGGTGGCCTCACGGGGAACCTGTTGATCTGCGGAGATGGAAGCGCCGCGGTCGAGGGGGAGGGAGACGGCTCGGTGTCAGAGGAAGAAGGCGACGCGGTCGAAAACGAAGCGGAGATGGAAAAAGAAAACGCGGGCAGAGTCGCGCGTTAACCTCCTCCAAGATTAGGGTGTCCCTGTTTAATCATGGGTTGCTGTATAACTCGTACTAGTATCGACTGATGACATGGCTTCAATTTATTCTTTGGTCACTGGTCAATTCCTTAAATGTATAGTCTATGGTTCACACTTTCCAAAATGCACCTTGTCAATCTTAGTCACAACCTATAACATCGGATTCCCAATCGTTGGCCTCTATTATCATCAATAATTGTCACCGTCTGCTTAACTTTCTCTCCCTGTACATCGCCAGAAAATGACAGATGTTTGGTTTGGGGAGCGATTGGATCCAGGGATCAAACTCCCTTGTGTCACATCGGATGTTCAGACGTTAGTTAGAGTATTAAACATGGTTTAATTAAAAAACTAATTACGAGGACTAGAGATGAATTTATTAAGCCTAATTAATACATAATTAATGATTAGTTATTGTAGCATCATATTTGCTAATTTGGATTAGTTAGGCTTAATAAATTCCTTTCGCCGTTTAGTCTCTATCTGTGTAACTAGTTTATAATCAGACTATATTTAATATTTTTAACTAGCGTCCAAACATCTGATGTGATGGAGACTAAAAATTTAGTTCGGTATCCAAACACCCCCTTGGTCATATGTGTTAGTACTTAGGGCCTGTTTGGATCCATGAAAAACATACAAACTGGTTAAAATTTTAGCTTTTTAGGGGCTAAAGTTCCAAACAGGATGGGCTAAAATGGGGCTAAAATGTTTTAGCCCATTAGCCCCCAAAGAGGAGCTAAAATGGGGCTAAAGTGTTCCTTTCTCACCCCTGCCCCTGGTCCCCACACACTCTCTCTGCTTTCTCTCTGCCCTTCCTCTCGCTGACGCCCGTCGCCCCCGCCTCGCGCCGCCATCCACCGCCGGCCCCGCCTCGCCTCTCGCCGATGCCCGTCACCATCCCCGCCTCGCCTCGGGTTGACACACCTCCCATCGCCGCCGGATCCGGGCGGTGCCGAGCGGTCGCGCTGCCGTCGCACTCCTCGCGGTCGCCGCCACGGCCGTGGAGGTGCGAAGAGGCGGCGGCCTCGGGCCGGTCATGGAGGCACGAGGAGGAGGCACACTCGCCGGAGATGGTGCAGATCTGGCGTGGAAGTGGCCCGCCTCCACGCGGAGGGGGCTGCCAGCGGGCGCACAGAGGTGGCGGTGTGCCTCACCGGCGTGGAGGTGGCCTGTCCTTGGCCGTCCGCGCTCCCCTCTCTATCCACCATCGCCTGCTTCCTCATCCCCGTGCGGAGGGGCATCGACCAGAGGGCATTTGAGTCATTCTGCACAGCAATAAAGCTTTCAGCCCCTACTCTAGCTATTGGATCCAAACAGGGGTGGCTAAAATTATAATCACCTATTTTAGTCACTTTGTTTTAGCCCCTCCAATCCAAACAGGGCCTTAGTAGAACCATTAGTACGGTTTTAGACTTGTACTTTTTTTTGTCCTTAAGCATGCTTTTAGCACTCAAGGAATATTATTTCTCCTCCGTTTCGAAATTTGATAGATGCTATCATTATGCAAATATATAGCTTAAAATTCACTATAAATACATCTTTGCACAAAGGAAAATGTTTACATCGTATTTTCTAGCTTCAGACTTCTTCACCGTCTTTTGCATGGTTAGCAATGAGATAGTTTTGTGTTGTCAAATCCTTTGCAAGCCTTCCGTTGCCCGTTGGTTTGTGATGTCATGCCAATGATGATATATGATATATCGTCAAAGTGATATGAAAACAAGAACCAAAGACAAAACATACTTGGCGTCTTGACTTTCCCTGTATCTTTATTGTTGCCAAGCCAGCACACTGGCCAAGGGCCTTGTGTTGGTGTTTAATGTCGGTAACCCATATTACTGTAAGTCTAATTTAAATAAAACCTGAAGGAAATACACTCTTGGCAGTTGAACAAACTGCCCTTTATCATTGTTGCTAGCACACAGTAAAATTTTGGCTAATCTTAAGGTAGAAGGCCCTTCTCAGATTGTTCTTTTGTAGTTTCCTGAAATATTTTTGATGTAACTTTGTAAATGCATCAATGGCTTGCAATTTATCTAGGTGTCATTATTGGTATACCACCGCCATTATTTCATCTTATGTACGCTGAATGAATCATTGACTCACATCAATGAATCAATGATGACAGGGCATGTAAACTACTGGTATTGGAATGATTTTATGTTTTACATGGTAGTTTCCAAAAAAAGTGAAGATCATGTGAACATGGATTTCTTTGCCATGGTGTATATCGATGTTTTGTTCATCTTGGAGATAACTGTTATTATCTAATCTCTACCTGCACATATATTTCATTATTTTCAGTTGCCTGAAAATTAATTCATATATGGTAAGATAATCTGGCGTTTTGTTGATGTAGGATCCACGGTTTCAACCTGATCTCGCCACTACAATCACCAGTAAAATACAATGTTGATTTTAATTGTGACAAGACAAAAAACAGTGCACTTAGACCATCCCCAACCCTTTCCCATCCTCATTGCCTATATTCCCATCAATCCACTATTTCAACTACCCCTCTCTCTGTATACAGTAGCGCTACAGTGTCAAACAGTGTTATAGACAACCTTTTACACCATCCCATTGGGGATGGTCTTAGACCAAGCCCAACCCATGAGTAAAACGGGGGAGTATAACACTGTTTGACATTGCAGCGTTACTGCAGACAGAGAGAGGGGTAGTTGGAACAGTGAAGGAATAGTGGATAGGGGAAAATTTTTACTCATGCTCATGGATTGGGGTTGGTTTTATGAGAGGCAGTATGCTGAGATGAGCTCCAGCAGTGGGGGTGCTTGGTGAGGACATTGTGTCATTTGGCAGAGAGAGCGAACTTAAACCACAGCGTGCTGTTTTTGGCTGTGAAAATTCTGAAACTGGAGATTTGTTCAGCCAGCATGCTGATGGTATAATGGGGCTGGGTCGTGGTCAACTCAGCATAATGGATCAGCTTGTTGAGAAGGGTGTCATAAGTGATTCGTTCTCATTGTGCTATGGTGGTATGGATATTGGCGGTGGTGCTATGGTACTTGGTGGAATGCCTGCTCCTTCTGACATGGTTTTCTCACATTCAGACCCTGTACGCAGGTACTATATAGACTATAGTTCTCTATATGACAGCAGTTCCTTGTTCCTTTGTGAGACATATATTTACTAGCTAATTTCGAAATGACAACAGCCCATATTACAATATTGAGTTAAAGGAAATACATGTTGCTGGAAAGGCACTGCGGGTAGATCCAAGGACCTTTGACAGCAGACATGGGACTGTTTTGGATAGTGGAACCACATATGCTTATTTGCCAGAGCAAGCTTTTGTGGCCTTTAAAGATGCTGTAAGCTATTTACTATCCACATTCATTCCTTTCCTGAATTGCTTTTACATTTTGTTGGATCTTTGTTATTTTGTAGTTATTTTTCCTTTACCTGAAATCTTTTTGCCTAGAATTCTGCTTTACTCCTGTAAAAGGGCAGGACAAAAGCTGCCCTCCTGCCATCCTTTTAACTTTTCTGCCTTGCATAAAGGAAGTTAAACATCTTAATGACTCTAAAACAAATTTATACTTCCCTAGATAGAATCCTACTGCCACTTCCATCTTGATTGCTGCTTTACAAATGAACTTCTGGATTAAAAGGGAACTGGTGCATGTACACATGTTTTTATTTTGTTTGGTTTTGGACCATTGGATGTCATCGAAGTTAATTGTCTTTTACTCTTTTAAAAGGGGGTAAAGTACCTTATGTCTTGAAATGCATATATGGGGCTTTAAACTAGTTAATTGTGCCACTTGAGGTCCAAATCATTTGATTGTGCCACTGGAGTTGCAAATCTTCACGATCAACAGATACTTGCTTATGTCACCCATGCTCAGTTGGCTCTGGATTGTGTGTTCCTGCTCATTAAAGTGGGTTGGATCTTGATTCGTGATGCATTGAGCATGTTCAAGGACTTAGATATGTGTTTTAAGAGTTTAGAGACCTATATGACACCTCACTGCAAGTTTGAGGACTGTCGGTGTATCTTACTCTTACAAGCAAACAAGTTATGATTATGCTGACTAGTTAATCAACCCGTGCGACGCACGAGTTAGAGTCTTAAATGTATTATGTGTTGCAGTACAACATATATAGATCTATTTTTATACTTAGTTTTTTATAATAGCAAATCTTGCTACTTTATATGTATGCTTAATTGATTTAGATAATTTTCGATCGATTGCAAAAGTAGGTGATTTTAATATAATTTTGAAGGGTTATTCTTATTATACTATCAGTCATAATAACTAAGGTGCACAATTTAAATACAAATTAAAGTGGATATTTGGTATTATCCATCAAAATAGCAAATGTGAGCAATTATGTATAAATTTAGGGTGTTATTTCATATTTTCTTTTATATTGGCAGAGTGGGTAATTAATATGTAGTTTTAGGGGTAATATTATTTTGATAATGACAAAGATGGGTGATTACTTACAAAATATATCTAATGGCTATTAAGATTGCAACCCGTCTATTTTTTTAGCGCATCTGGTGAGGATTGACGTGAAAATTTTAAAAAAAATCTACAAAAATATTTGTTTCATGGATAGGTTTTAGCATCTTTAATGAAAGGAAAAAGACAAAAACTAAAGGTAGATTTGAAAATAGAAAAAATCTAAAAAAGAAGAAGATATTTGTTTTCGTTGAGAGTTGAACTCAAGACCTTTCGTAATGGCAGAGGTGGGTCATTACTTAAAAAATAGATTTAATGAAACAAGAAAATGATATTTGCTTTCGTTGAGAGTTAAACTCAAGATCTTTCATAATGGAAAATGTGGGTAATTACTTAGAAAATAGATCTAATGGCTATTAATATTCCAATATATCAATTGATGGTCGGATGTTTCTGATTATTGTGAGAATTTTTAAGATTTATCTTTTTTTGTAGCGTGCTTTGAAATTAGTGCTTTTTTTAGAACCTTCAATTAATAATAGTAAGATTGTGTTTACTGAATTTATATTCTTGGCTGATAGGTGACAAGCAAAGTGCGTTCTCTCAAGAAAATCCGTGGTCCTGACCCAAATTACAAGGTTATCTGCTTTGCAAGTGCTGGAAAGGTGACTTTCACACCATGTTTTAAATTTTATTTCTTATTTTGAATGCCCTTATAATACTCAGTGATGTTTGTATAGAAATTAAATATTTATTATTTCCCAACTTCCAGGAATGTCTCACGACTACCATGAGGTATTTCCAGATGTTGACATGGTATTTGGAAATGGACAGAAGCTGTCACTGTCACTTATTCCTGAAAAATATTTATTCCGGGTATGAGAAATTGTAAGCTCAGTTCTATTTAAATGAATTGTGGTAACATTTGTTTCATTTGCCAGTTGGTGCTGTCTACTAATGCTGTGTACTTGTGTCTTCCCTTCATTTCTGAAATGAAGCACTCTAAAGTTGATGGGGCCTATTGCTTGGGTGTATTCCAAAACGGGAAAGATAAAACAACTCTATTAGGAGGTTAGACACTCAACTTTCAGATGACGTGAACACATTTGTGTTATGATCTCTTTGCATCTCATATTGCTGTCATTTGCTTTAGATCTCTTTCAATTTACTGGGCCATTGGCCATCTTGAGTGTACATATAATCTGCAGCTCCGTATTATCTTTCCTCAGCCACTCTGGACGCTCTTTTTATGCCTGTTGATTTATAAAGTGCCCAAGCTTTCTATTTGGTGCGATACTTATACAGGTTTTTTTTTATCTTGCATACAAAAAGTTATTAGCATAGGCTGAAGCTGAGTGAATAATAATATAATGCGATATGCAGCTGCACTCGGAACCGCTTATAGACTTGCATAATGTATTTGCTAAAAACTTTATTAGAAAATTAAATGAACGATTTAGAAGAAATATTTAGCATATTCCCTCGTATCCGACCTAATTTTAGTTTTTGATTTTTTTTTCAAACTTATGAGATTAAAGATTAAAACAACAACAAAACATTTTATTCCCAAGAAAGTTGGGGTACGGTAGGCTAGAATTGAAACCCAATACGTGCAGCCACCTAGGGGAGAAAGAGAGATACGAGGAAGGAGAACAAGGCCTAAATAGATAACAATACGTGGCTTAAGTCCTAATCAAGGTTTAGACACATGGATAGCTGCTTTCCTAACACTTCTATCCAAGGCCAACTCTCTTGTTATATTCTAACCTTTCAAGTCCTTCTCGATTGCCTCCTCCCTTGTCAAGTTTGGTCAGCTCCTACCTTTCTTCATATTATTGTAGCGTCGTATGATGCCTCTATGTCTCTATGCACATGTGCCTTTGGAGGTCTCCGCTGTACACGTCGAAATCATCTTAATCGGTGTTGTACAAGCTTTTCTTCGATTCGAGGTACCTTTAACCGTGTCTGACCACAAATCCAACGCAACATATGCATCTATGTGACAATTATTGAATGTGCCACCTTTTAGTAGGCCAAAATTTTCCAATCCTATTTTTTTTTTTGTAGTTTTGAACTGTTTCCTGTAAAATTCTTGCATTGCCTTTGTGAAATTTTTGAGTTCCATAGGAGCTCTAATAGGGTGTTTAGTCAGGAAAATGAGGTAGTCCATTATTTTCTTTATTCTTCACTTTTTCCGTTGATTCATAATTGGAATAAGTTAGTTTATCATCGGCTCATTCCTCACTCCATTAAATATTACTATTACGAAGCATGGGGACGGGTTATTCTACCAAACTTCACAGAATTAACCCATGATGGATCGCCATATTTAGGATGAAGTGAGGCCTCAAACTAAACACCCTGTAAATGTCCTGTAAATGTGTGACCAGACGTCCAAACAAGCATGTGTTGCTTGGCATTGGCAACCTAGCTAGCCTTAGTCCTGGCTGGGCGCAGGCACAGGCGCGAATCGTGATGGCCATCCTACTCGTCATGTTCCTTGTTCACCCTCATCCCAAACTACACACAGCGTATCGACACTGTACTCAGAAAGAAAAGGTGGTTGGAATAGTGAATAGGCAAGCCATATAGGCAACCTGTCGTGGATGGTTTAACGTTGTACACAGAGTGAAGTTTAAAATATAGATATTTGAATACTCTTCGCCCACTATGTCGGCTGTGCTTTTTTTTATAAGAATGTCGGTTGTGGTTGGGGTGGAGTTGCGATCGCTGAGAGATGGGAAAGATGTGTATGAGAACGCTAGATGGTGTAATAAGGCCGAGTTCCTTATTAGGGCCAGTTTGGTTGCCGGGCAAAAGCTTGCCTCGCCTTGCTGGTCCAGATAACGAAACAAAACAAATGTTTGGATGGCTGGCAAGCTTTCTTTGTAGTATGTGCTGGCACGGTTTTTCTTGCCTTTGGCAGAGAGTAGTATTGGGGCTCTGTTCGATTCCAGATGGGTAACGCAACGCAATGCAGCAGTATTCAGAATATTCATCCTCTCTCCGTTGCTTGGATCCAATGGCATGGAAGAGTGCTTTCTACTGTCAAATACGTTGCGTTACCTCTACCTCTGAAATAGGCAAGGCCAGTGAGCAAGGCTAGACAAACAATCCAAACTGACCCTAAAAAAAAGGCCCAGCTGACCCAACGAACAAACAAAGAAAAGGTAAACACGACCCATTTCTGTGTTGGGTTTTTTTATAAGTTTCTGCGTAAGTTTCACTCTAGTTTAGTCCCACAACGGCGAGTCAAGCAGCCACGGCCGAGTAGAAATGGCTGCCGGACGCTCGCCAGTCGCTAGGCGTGCCATGAAGGCACACTTGGAGCCTGAACTTGTAGCTCGTGTGCTGGTGGCCTGGTGGACGGTGTGTGCACCCAGCAAACCAAACCAATGGATGCAAAACAGCCACCAGGTCACACGTCAGGCGCATGACACGTGCGCCTAGGCAAGTTTTCTTTCTTTTCGTTTTTGGTGCTGACAAAACCTCATGTGTGCGGAAATCGAGCATATCAGCATAGCGTGCAAACCATTCTGGAATCTGGATTCAGATGCTTCTCTCTCGTCGACCAGGATTTCTATTCATAGATCTGCGTCCAATTATCTTTTACATCAATAATGTAATCTTAGGTAGAGCATGTGTGTGTGTGGATTGTGGTCGAATGGAGCTGCAGGCGTGTTTCCCAGATGATTCCCGTCAACCATGACACACTTCTGATCAGGCGAGCATCGGAGCATGAAATTTTTGAGCGCCTACCAAGTCAATTTCTTGTGCACAGGTGCACGAACGCGGCCACCAGCAGACCGGCCTTCAGCTTGATGCTCCAGGGGATGCCATAGCTTCCCTTGCCGACGAGTCCCCTCACGAACGGCCAGAGGGAGAGCACCAGCCAGCCACAGCACACGAACTCCCCGACGCCCGGGCCACCGGGCACCACACCGACGGCCACCCTCCATGCCCCGACAGCGATGGCGACGACGTTCAAGACCGCGAGCGCCGTCGGCGGCACGAACACCGGCGACGCGTCGAAGGTGAACCGCCCCGGGTCGGCGTCACTGTCGGAGGTGGGGCTCTGCGGCTCCTTGCGAGTGACCTCAAACACCGTCTCGGAGAGGCCCAGGGTCTTGAGCACCACGGTAAGGAACGCGAGCAGCCAGGCGGAGGACGAGACGATGCGCTGCATCCTGTGGTTGTTCCACCAAGTGCGCGCCGAAAGCCGGCAGTCCATGTACTCTGATAAGTTGTATGCGTTGTAGGTCAGGAACAGGGCTACTGGGATAAGGAAGCCCCGTTCTGATGGCTGCACAAGAAGATAAAAAAAAATCAGAAGATAAAAAGGCTTCAATATGAGAAGTGAAGGCAGAATGCTTCAATGCGTTGTAGCTGACGGCAGAAGGCAACACCTTGGGCAAGAATGGCTGGTTTGTAAGGAGGCAGTAGGGTCCGAGCAGTGCATAGCACATCTCAAAAGGTGCCCTGAGTGCCCACACTTTGATGACAAGGTAGGCAAGACACTGTCTGAAATTGAGATGCGTAGATACACAGATAATGATGGGGTTATTCCGGCTGAAGATTATCTCCAACAGGCCTGTTGCCCATCTCTTGTATTGGGTTAGGCTGGCCGGACCACCCGTCGGTGCGCCGCCTAGGAACGCTGGCGGGTCAGGTTTCAGAAGCACCGACCTCCAGCCGGCAGCGTGGAGCCTTTGCCCGGTCAGGATGTCCTCCGTCATCGATCCGTAAACCCAGCCAACCTGCAAGCATAACATGACTGGGTGACACAGTGTAGCAAAACCTGCAATTCTGCTTGCTGATACTACAGCGAAACCTGCAAGACACTGAATGGCTGTGGGCAGTGGCAAATACTACCTTCTGACCCCAACATGTACCAGCCTCGTAGCTGCAAGCAGAAACTTCTTTTGCGTCACTGATGCGACTCGATAGATCGCCAGTCGGCGCTGGGAAGATGTCACCGGAGATGATGCTCCTTGCCGACTCGATCAGTTCTTTTGAACTGCCAAACGTCTTGTGCAGCTCCTTGTAAGATGGTGAGCCTGGCCACAGAGCACAACCAGTTGAATGGTCTAGTTAAAAAAAAAAAAGGGGCCCTGGGGGGAGCAGTCATTCCACAGTCCCAACACTTGGCTACAAATTTCACCTTTCATCCTTCTCAGTTGGACATCCATGGAGGAGTCTGGTGGTGCGCCGTAAATGACTTTCCTTCGGTGAAAGCAACCCGTCCCGCCGTAAAAAGTGCCTTGGAGGCCAGCAATTCCAAACCCAAGCTTCTAAACTCACCAGCACATAAACTAATGTTATTATTAGGTTAATAACCTCACCGTACAGTCTGCAGTTTATGATAGTGATCTGTGATCTGTACTATACTGTACCTCACATCATTGAACACTATATATGACACTGATATAGTGATCTGTGATCTATAAGACTCTAACCATATAGTGCGTACTACAAGTTTTTCAAACAGCTTGTGACTAATCTGTGAACAGTATGAGAGATGAGTGACGATGTGTATACCTCATACGTACAGCATATGATAGTGATCTGTATTGCACCTCACATCAGTGAACAACATTGATAGTAATCTGCAAGACTGTAACCATATATAGTACGTACTACAAGTTTATGAGACAGCGGGCTATCTGTGTGAAGTCTAAATAATTGTTTAGCTCGTTTAAATACCAGTAAAACACTAAACAATGGCTCAATGTTTCCGTTTAATTGGCCAATTACACCGGTTTAAACGGCCATTGAACACCGAATAATGGCTAAACAATAGGTTTAGCGTTTAACTTTAGGCTAACACTGGTGAACAGTATGAGAAATGAGCGACGATCGATGTGTATCAGTGTATATATACCTCATGCATAACCTGCATCTGGTTGCCGAAGGGATCGTCCTTGAGGGCGCCGTAGAACTTCTGCGGAGCCTGGGCGAATCCGCTGTGGACCTCGTCGTCGAATCCCAGGAGGAGGCACATGGCGTGGAGGGCCACCTGCGGGTTGTTTGCAAACATGTCGCAGTCCACGTTTAGCATGATGGGCGCGTTGGTCAGCACCGCCGACACCCTTGCCTGCACCCGTGAAATGATCAGGTCACCGTAGTGTGAGGCCCAGCATTTGGTTGTCCGTCAACAGCGCTAGTGGACAGTGGTGGTACACTGAGACTGAGTTGATCGGCCCTGTTTGATACAACTAGCTTATTTGAGAGAAACGGTACAGTTTTTTACAGCTTTGTTAACCACGTTTCTCCCCATAATTTTCATTTATATTAAAACTCAAAAGCTGAGCCAAACTAGCTTCTATGACCCTATTTGGTACAGCTGTGAGACGAAGTACTTCTCTAAAAAAGCTTGATTAAAATTAGCTGTTTTTAGTATAAATGGAGACGGTGGAAAAAATCGTGGCAAAAAAAAAAGTTGCAAAAAGTGCTACTAGATTCAGCTTATTTTGGTAATAAGCTGTTTATAAATTGTACCAAACATGACTATAGGCTGTGTTTTTTTAGTATCTGCGTAGCTTTTTAGAAAAGTGTTTTTCACCGCCGCTCTACCAATTACCAAACAGGGCCTGCCGACACGCCAATAGAACACTGACGTGCACGTACCAGGACGTTCATGGCCCCGGCCTTGAAGTGGTGGTGGTGTCGGGGGCTCTTCTCCCTGGAGATGTAAACCAGGCTTGGAATTCCATCATCGCCTGATGCATCGCTGCTCTTGCTCCTCCTGTCATACAGGACCTGCACACGTACGTACGCGCGCGGCACAACAGCGTCAAGGCCGTGTGTCAGTATAATAAAGTCGTGCTGTGCACCATACGTGCACGTAGTAGATAGCCATGGAACGAGCTCAGTCCGGCTGTCATGAACCTTGATTATGGTCGGGTGGTTCCTGCGATCTGCACCCAAGAACTCGGCGAACTCGCCGTCGCCGCGCCGGACGAGAGATTCCTCGTCCGCATTCTCGACCCGGCTGACCAACTTCTCATACTCGTTCTGCAAGATCAGACATCACGCAACCACTGAATTGCACGACACGACAAACGATCAGACCGTACTACGTAGTAGTACTCTCTTTAGTGATATGTGACGTTTTTTTAGTTTAAACTTACACTAAAAAGTCATATATTAATGATCCGAGGGAGTAGTACTTAGCTACTAATTAATACATAGCTTGTAGGTAACTAACCTTCATGAACGTCCAGTCCCGCCGGAACTCGGCATCGGCGGCGGTGCGCTCCGCCGGGGCGCCGGAGAAGTACACGAAGGGGGCCCTGACGGCGACCATGTGCTTCTTGCAGAACGGCACCCAGAGCTTGGCGAAGCCGGCGGCCTCGCGCAGGGCGTAGCAGATCACGGCCGAGCAGCCGTCGTCGGAGACGTAGCACGCCAGCTTGCCCGCCGGGTAGTCGAGCGCCAGCAGCGACAGCACCGTGTTCACCGTCACCGCCGGCGGCTCCAGCTTCGGGTCCGCCGTCGTCACGAACATGTCCACTGCCGGCAGCTCGTCGCCCCTGGCATGCCATGGCATGGCAAACGCGTCAAGCAGGCAAAAAAAAAAAAAAAGTAACCTCGCTCGCTCGTCCACGTCCTGGTACTTGCAACGAACGAACTTGGAGCCGGCTATACCTCTCGGAGAGGCGTTCAGGGTGCGTGTCGAACCGGACCGGACTCCACTTGCCGTTCATGTTGAGGAGCCACACGAACGTGAACCACGCCTCGCAGACGAGCGCGGCGACCCAGCACCACGTGCACGGCGGCGGTGCCGCGGCAACGCCGCCGCCGCCCACCCGCAGGTCCAGCAACGAGGCTGCGCGGCGAGCGAGGAGAGCCAGGAGCAGGAAGAGCACGGCGAGGTCGGCCAGTTTCCACGCCGTGCGGGGAAGCCGGACCCTCTCCTGCAGCTGCAGCTTCTTGGCGCTCGACATGGCCGATCGAACTAGGTCACTCTTAGTCTTAGGCTCAATAGCACATGCGAGAGAGCAAGCAAACACAGAAGGAACGAGCTGCTCCGGGGTCCGGGGGCGATCATAAATAGACAACGACAAACGCTCGCAGTCGCAGCCGCAGCCGCAGCCGCAAAGCCAAGAGGTACCGTTTCTGAATAATACAGCGGCTAGTAGGACAAGAATATTTCTCAAAACTTTAAGGCCTAGTTTGGCAATCTTATTTTTCAAGCTATTTTGAAAAATAAGAGAAAATTAGTTCATTTTTAAAAAAAAATGGTTTTTTTTTTTAAGAAATAGGGTTCCCAAACCTGCTTGGATAGTAAAATCCTATGTCGTATCACATCAAACCAGATTTCGCAGCACCACTAATCACAACTCGCAATACGCGGTGAACTGAGCCCAGCTGTTGATGTTCTTGTGGTGGAATCTCGACTTGACGTGAATGTTCGCATTTACTTGGATTCAATCCAGAATTTAATAGCTTGTTCTTTTAGATGTTTCCGTCGACAATCGAGGTGCTTTGCCAATCTGAAAATACGTCGGCTCAATCTACCAGAGGATACGTATGTCATAGGAATGTTTGTACGTCTGTATTTTATGAATACTAGTAAAAATGCACGTGCGTCCCGCACGTGGCGCACGTGCATTTTTTAAAGATAGGCATTGATGAATTTTTCTGTTTTTACTTTTTTAGTTATTTAAAATATATAAGTAAAGTTTTGTGTATGACATCTTGTGTTGTTATTTCAATGGTAATAGTTAAGAATTTAGGCTTTCATATATATATAGGCTTTGTTTTTTTATTCTCATTGCTGATCTACATTATAAAAGAGTGAGTTTTCTAAAAATCTTTTTTACCTGGAAGCGCATAGGTATACCTCTCACGCTGGCCCCACTGCGTAGTTTAGAAAAGGTTGGAAAGAGACGGAAAGGCCCAAAATCCATAGATGCAAAATATTTCATCCACTTTTTCTTTTTATTTCTCACCTCATTTTATACCCATACCCACCTGTTACTTTCCTTCTCTTGGTTTTAATGAGAAAGGAATGACGTCAATCAATTAGGTCTCCTTTCTTTTAATTCTATTTTTTTTCTTTCTGTTGCCTCCTCGATCATCTCACAACATATGCGTGTTGCACGTACATCTATGCTAGTACAATTTAAGGACAAAGTTAGTTAGTTTGTTTTATTTATTTAGTTAATGTGAATAACGTCCTCGATGGCTTTTGATTTGCACGTGAGTGCGATGCATACTTCAATAGATATTTTGAACTTAATTGAATTAATTGAAAGTTGAAACAATATGAAATATAAAGAAAAAAGTACTCAGAATGATCGTGCGGCCCAACTGTTTTGGCCCAGGCCGTTTAGGTCGCCGGCTCCATCAAACAAAAGTAGGGAACCTAACCCTCACTCCCGTTATGCTCTCAGCCTCTCACTCACTTACCCCGCCCGCCGTCGTCACGTCCACCCACCAGGGCGCAGCCCCTCCCCCTTTCCTCTCCACGCCAGCGGCACCCGGCGCGCCAACCCTTCCCGCCTCTCTCCTCCTCTGCCCTGGATGGGCAACGCGCCCTCCTCCTCCTCTTCTGCCCCCGGTCGGGCCCTTCCCCCTTCCTCTCCACGCCAGCGGCGCCCGGCGTGCCAGCCCTTCCCCGGCCTCTCTCCTCCTCCGCCCCGGCTGGGCGGCACGGCTCCGTTGAGCGGAGCACGGAGCCCTGGCGACCACTCCTCCGCCCCGCTACGCCTCTTTCCGGTCAGGCCGCCACCTCCTCCGCCGGCCAGCAGATGAAGCCCGACGCCGCATTCCTACCTCCTCCCAGCCTGGATCCGGCCTGCCGCTCAGGTAAGCCCTTTAGGCATCTCTTTTCTTGTGGATTGGAAGGTGTGGTGTCAGCTTATGAGTACGCAAATCATTGCGTGTATGGGCGATGTGGGATTATAGTTTGTTGCATCTACACACAGGCGGATCAATGTGGGTACGCGCGGGATCTAGGGTGAGAAAAAACGGAGGGGGAAGCCCTGCGTCCGGCCAATTGAACGGTAGGAACACGAGTTTTGGCGTCGTTCCGGCGTGTAACTCGATTTTGGGTGGGCCCGATGACTTTGTCATGGGGACGAGGTATGTCTAGGGGTCTAGGTGGGTGAAAATTAGTTTTGGTTAAACTCGCTCTTTATAGCATAGATAGATATGTTAAGCATCTATGTCCGTACCGTAGAATTCAAAAAAAAAAAAAGTGGACCATCCTAGCCTATTGGCCGCTGGAAAAATGTGGACGATCCTAGCCTATTGGCCACTGGATACAGACAGACACTTTTTAACCACGACAGCATGATTACGGGAGAGTGGAGACTTATCCAGGCATGCGGATGCGGCAACACTAGAAAAATAAAACGCCACGCCTTGTTAACTTTGTTAACTACGCCATGTTCATCAGATCGTTTATATCGTACTATAGTATAAAAATGACGTTACAATTATACTGTGATAGAGTGGAACTTGAATTTAGACGGTGTGGTAGACGATTTGCGGAACTCAACCTAACCACCAAGAATAATAGAAATATATGGACCTAGTGCTTCAACAGTTACTACTACATAGCAACCACTTTAGATGACGCATGAATCGGTCCAGCCATTGATACAAAGTGGTTATATATAGCTTGCCATTTCATTGAGATAACCCAATTAATTCAATAAGAATCCCAAAGAACACATGTGAAATTATATAATGCATAAAAATCTCAAGGAACACATGTCGAATAGAATGCATAAAGAATCTGTCTATCTAAAGGTGTGACCATTGCATAAATCAGATGTGAAAGGTGTTTCTAGAATGTGCCTCGCTGGCCACCTTTGTTGTGGGCTATGTTGGCATTCACAATGCACAGCTGTCACGCCTGAACTATGGCATGTGTCGTTTCCATTTATACCGTTCTAAATTTCTACTCTAAAAAAATTCGTCCTAATTAGCAAGATTTTCTACACTATCCCACAATCCTCCGCATTTATATTTATTCTATATCTTTATTCCATACCAACTGACACAATTATTATTATTTTTTTTACTTTTCCACCCCCAACTACCCCTCCCACTTCCCTTCCTCAATCTCACAAACCACCGCGGTCTCCTTCTCCTCCCTCAAATCGTCTTGTCCACCGGCGTCCTCTTCCTCCGGCTCGGGGCGCCGCCCCCGCTTCCTATGCATATGCCGCCTCAACTGCCACCAGATTCAGCCCCCACCCCCCCCCCCCCCCCACGTTGGCGTACTGCTCCACTAGAAAAGGATGCGGATTCAACACAAACAATGTTTTTTTTGTGATACTAATCATGAGGACAAAGGGACAAGCAAATTAATCTTATAATGTGAAGCAAGTCAGATAATGGCAGGCATCTTGCAATGCTTCCCACTCGTGCGTGGCGCCGGCATGGTCGGTCCGGCGCATGGCGTGGATCCGCCTGGTTCACTTTCACCTATGCCTCTGGCGTACAGCACCACCAGCCCCGTCTGACGTTCAGGCACTAGGGAGATCCACGGCAGCGCGCTCCGCTGTTCCACCATCCACTCCCTCCACTGCCACTCTACCGCTCCGCCCCTGCCCTCAATCATAGTATTCTAGGGAGAGAGGGTGTGCTTGGTTTGTTGGCATGGCAATATTTGACACAAAACTAAACAGGCTTGGAGTAACAAAGGGAAAGAGAATGAGACCGCACGCACAAGGATAGAGAGAGGGTAAGGCATCACAGGTCTCATCCGATGTGGAAGCTGCACCAGGCTGGAGCCTGAGGGGGTGATCCGAGAGGCATGGGCGGCGGCCGTGGTCCTGTGGTGGCTGCTCCCGGCGGGCCGGGCCTCTTCCCATGGTGTTTTTTTGTCAGTTTGTCACAGTTTCGACTGACGGGGTTCCATTTCCATGGGAGACATGGATGGGGCTGCAGCCCCGGCCCAGGAGTACACTTTTTTTTTCTCAACCCTCTAGAACGGCCAGTTTATTCCTCATTCTCCTATTTATATCAAAACGGCTGGGCTGGTGTTTCGCCGTCATGTATCAGTATATCATTTTTCTGAATGATGTAGACACTTGTATAAATACACAATGATTGGTTGGGCTTCTTTCTCGCCCAACCCATGTTGTCCGAGGATCACGCGCGGCTGCAATCTACAATACAATATTTGGTCGAACGTGCGAGAGGGCTGTCTTCCCATCTTTTCCCCTCCTCCACCATACTCGGCTTCCTTGCCGTACAACCACTGCCGGAACCCTAGATATCAATCGAATCAGCGAGGGGGGAGAAGGCGGCGTCGAGATGATCGGCCTCACCGGCAAACACAAGGCCATGGAGACACCGCTGGCCAAGCGCCCAGCGCAGCACAAGCCCCAGGCTTCACGCCGGACACATCAAGGAACCGGCTCTTCCCTCAAAGCAACAGTCCGCCACCGCTCGAGCGCCGCTGCATGACAGTTGTGATGGCTATGCCCCTGGCGGCTACAACATCCGAAACCGCATAGTCTACGTCCCGAAGAAAACTAGCACGTGCATCATCCCTACTACAAGCGAGTCCGCCCCCAAATTCTTATTTTGTGCGTGCGCGCCAGGAGGGCCTAGCAGCGCGCGCCTCCCAACCTGCGCCATGTGTCCTTGGTCGGGAAGCACCGGTGGCGCGGGATGAGGCCGGCAGGGCGGCGAGCGGGGAGGCTGCGACGAGGGTGCCGAGGCGCCGACGGCCTCCCGGGCGGCGGCGGGCTGGGCGGGTTCGGGGCTGCCGGGGTTGGGGCCGCCGGCGCCCCCGTCTCCTCCACCGCTGGCCTTAGAGGGAGGGCCGGGGGCGGCCGGCCGGCCCGGCGGTGGTGGCGGTCGGTGGGCAGCGGAGAGACCGGCGGTGAGGGCGCCGCTAATCGGGCGGCGGGGGACAGTGGTTGGAAAGGGCTGGCGGCGGGAGCGCGCGGAGCGGCGAGGCGCTGGGGAGGTGGCGGCCGCGGGCGGTGCTCGAGGCGGCGGTGGGAGGAGCAGGGGCGGGCGGGAGGAAGAAGAAGGTCGGAAGAAAAAGAAGCGTGGGCACCGGGAGGTGCTAGCGGCGCGCGCGCACAGAATAAGAGCCTCGGAGCCCGCCCCACTAGAATCAGAGTTCAGGCAAGTCACCCCCTCTCCCTCAAATCTATCCCTTATTCCCTTCCCTCTTTTTTAAATTATATAAGGCATTTATTATCCCTTATTAATTAACTTTGCATTGTTCTACTCATCGCTTGTTCGAATTCCATTACGATGCCGCGGTTTAGGTGTATTTGATTATCTATATGTCCAGTAAATTGTTGCAGGAACCATATTTTGCTATGCCCACCCCACCCCTAGAGTGCAGCTGCGAATTGCGACGCAAACCCTGTTGAAGAGACATTCACCCCATGCTTAGTTTACTCATGCATTCATGTTCCCCTCGTTTCGTTTACTGTTTCTATAGCTCTTTTTTTCCTAGAAAAATGTAACCATTCTTGATTTTAAATGTATCATCACATCTAAGCATTTGTCAATGTTGACTGGTTACTAAGTTTGCCGTTGACAACTACAATCCATACTCTTCCTGTCTCCTACTAGTGAAGTGCACCTAAGGTCCAACGTTCATGGTTTATTGCTGCAACTTATCACCATAAATTCTTTTGTCGAACATGCAGGAGAGCTGCAGAATCCAGAATCATTGTGCACAGGAACACTGTACATCTCCAATTTCTTTTTGCATGCTCTCGATGTGATAACGAGACATTGAGTATTCATTTTTCAATCTCGTTCAATGGTTGTCTGAAATAGAGAAATATAATGTTGTTGTTTTGCTCTTGCAGAAAGGAACCTAGGCCATCGAAGCAGACCTCGACATGTGCACAGATGGGTCTCGAACGCTACAATAGCATGAATCAAGTCAGTACGTACTACTAGAATCGGCAAATAGCAGATGGTGCCATTTAGTGGTGGGTTAGTCCTCAGCGTATAACGCCATACCATGGTGTGTCTATTGTCAACACGGAGTCAGCATACTTAAGGGCATTTTGTGGAGAACACTGCATTCTTCTACGTATCACATATGTAATTCTCTCAATAAAAATGCAGTCCTGGAATATTCATAATAAAAAGTGTTGTAAACTTTGCAACTGAAAAGGACATAATTGGTTGCCAAACTATTAAGGTAGATATATCTTCTAGGCTAGGTTAATGTGCAGCTATTATAATTGCTTTTTAGCTATTGTTCACTTGAGTTGTTAACAATCTGTACATGTATTGTTGTATACATTCGTCAGGGGGATGAGCATGAGCTTGTTAAAGCTGTGGACAGTAATTCCGTTGTCTTCAATGGTCTGTGGATACATGCCAATTTCCTTGCTAAGCGGAAAGGTGCAACCACCTGTCCTGATCTTGTTCCTAAGTACTCTCTTGCCTCTCATATAAGCTGGATCCAGGTGTGTAATGAATTGAAGTCTTTATTTTCTTTACCTACACATTTGTCTTTATCTTTATCCTTTGTGTTATGGTGCAATTTTCTATATTGGGGGTGTTTAGATCCGGGGTGTAAAAACTTTGCGCGTCACATCGGATGTTCCATGGGATGTCGGAAGCGCTTTTTGGGTAGTAATAAAAAAACTAATTACATAGCTCGCTTGTAAACTGTGAGACGAATTTATTAAGTCTAATTAATCCATTATTAGCAAATGTTTACTTAGCACAACATTGTCAAATCATGAACTAATTAGGCTCAAAAGATGTGTCTTGCAATTTATACGCAATCTGTTCATTAATTATTTTTTCATCTATATTTAATACTCCATGCATATGTCCAAACATCCGATGTGATAGGTGTAAAAATTTTGCAGTGGGAACTTAGCAAGGCCTCTCTGTCCATACATATATATACATACGTATAAATACATACATATACATACATATACATATATATATATATATAAATACAACTCCCTGCGCATTGAATATTATGCAACACGCCGGCGGAGCGCCCCCCCCCCCCCCTCCGGCAAGCCAGAAAAAACCGTCAATCGTAAATGTTCTCGATCCGCAAGTGTAAAACTATCCTATCGAGATTGTGCGAGCCAGACATATCCTCAACCGTAAAATCTTCTAGCCCGCAAGCTTAAAAATAATCTAGTCATGCTCCTGCGACACGAACAAACACCCGCATGCGTAGAAGTACAAGCCAAAACCGTAAAAATCTGAAGCAACCCTGCAACAGTAATTGTAACTAGTTCAATCCTGCAGTAGTAAATATTACTGCCTGAAATCGTAAAATTTCTTCCAGATCCAGCTAATCATCCAAAAAACGATAAAAAAGTAGCACGAACGGTAAAATTACAATATTCTTTTATCTAAACAATAAAATAATAATCAAGTTTTAATTATTTTACACAAACCAATTCCATAAACGTAAAACCTATACCGATCTAAAAACCACGACCATAAAAGATCCCACCCCTCACTGCTCAAAGTTTTACGTACCTGAACCATCACGTGAAGAATATGCCACAACCTCACTCTTCAAATCGTAATTTCGTGGCAGCCCATTACAGCCCGTTAATTGAGCATTTTTTTTCAAAATAACACTAATGGAATTTTCAGCCCAAATCCCTCTAATCACGGGCTTCATCAGTCCCTGAAATATTCGTCGGCCTGCCACTTTTCTCCATATTCCACGCGAGCACCCTCGTTCTCGCCGCCGTCGCTCTGCTCCGTCCCCTCCAACCTCGTAGCACTAAAAGAACCGCATCCCAGCGAGATGAAGCTGACCCAGACGGTTATGTGCGAACAATTTCATCGTGCCAACGGTCTGTTAATTTATTTTTTATAGCATTTATATCATAACACTTCTGAGTTTTTCATAGGCCACTAAACAGCCAGATAAAAAGCCACGGTTCAAGAAAGCTGCGCGTAAACCATCTGCACTTCCTAAGAAGCAACTAGTCCCCACAACGGAAGAGACAGTGAGTTTGTTTCGTTCCAACTGTCAATATGTATTGTTGAATGTCATTTTGTACATTTTCGGTGCAATAACCACATAAGTCCTTTCCCACTTGTCTTACCAGTCCAATGCAAAGCAACAGAAGTGCAGGGTATGCATTCAATGCAACCCAGAGCAAGTTCTTGAAGCTATAGAAATGCTGAGCGATGCACAGAAGGAGAGGATATGCTCTTTTGGATGGGAGAAATTTCTTGAGATGAAGGCCAATGCAGTTGAGAGCCGTGAACTCTTCCTATGGCTGCTGGAGAGGACCGACACTGAAACGCCCCAGTTTCCATAATGGGACTAAAATGTACTTTATTACCATCCCAGGGTTTGGTAATCACATTGTTACATCAGAGTGATACAGATCCGCCCTAATGGGTCGGACAGCAAAGGGCGCAGCCCTGAATTTAAGCAGCGGAATGTAAAACGTAGGCCCAAGCTTCCACACGTCACAGTTGGGAAGTAGGTCGTAGCCCTAATCGCTTCCATACATGGTGACTTCATTGTCTCCACTGGAAAAACATCAACAAAGCAAGGGTGAGTACATACGTACTCAACAAGCCCACCTTCCTCTATAAGGAGTAGAGGTATAGCTATATCTACATGCAAGTCGTATCTGGAGCTCAGAAGTTTTGCACAAAAGCATTTTGTATGCATGGTTTGAGGTAGTCTAATAAGTTTTAGTCATTCAGAAAACGGAGTTTTTCTTAAAAGGGGTGCCACTGGACTTGCCGGTCCACATGGCCAATGACTTTCCAGCCATCACACTTTCCACAGGGTTCTACCCCTGTAGATTAGCATCCATCCAAAACCACTTTGTTCCCAACCCAAAACCAAATCAATTCCCACCATTTTTAGTTTATGAAAAAGTGCTAATTGAAGAACCAATGCCGTAACTCATCCATACCAGTGGAACTCGGACTATTCGAATAGATTTTACTATGATCAGAGGTTGTACTAATTCCCACAAGTTGGACTCAGCGACACTTACGGCCAAATAAGCATCCGAATTCCAAACCAAACCGTTGCCTTTGTTTCATCGCCAGCGGTACTTTAGAGGTTCGAGCCACCGAGCCGCACCCTGGTGTCCCTCGATACCCCCTCGGCACACAACCCTTTCCCTTGCCCCTTGTGCGCCAACACAGAAGCTACTAGGCTATCCACTCCAGTTCGAGCCCAGCCAATGCCTCATACAGAGCGAGTGGTTGTACTAAAGAGTTAGGCAAGATGTTAATCAACGCGGTCCTTATAGAGCTCAGGTAGAACCATCAACACCTTACATCGCTCGACACCACGAGCATCCACCTACCCGGTCATCTCCACGAAGACCGGGACCTGGGTAACCGCGGGTTGCTAAGTTACCCGTTTATACCCTGCCCTTAGATGGCTAGTTCGGCGCATAGCCGTATTCTGACAAAGTCGGTTGCCGGAGTTCTTCCCCATTTTATTTCAAAACACACACCCCATCCTTATTCCCAAACCCATTAAATTCCACAACCATAATCCCAACTTATCATCAAGATTATGATATATATAATTAATGAGCATTCCCACCTATGCGCACTACATCTAAAGTAGGCTTAGGTGGCTATATCTTTGTGGGATTACCTTAGCAAGCAAAACATGCAAGTTTTTATGTGATTAACAGACCAAGGGTTGTGGTTGTAAAACATAGGAATTTCATGCATCAAGTGGGGATTCCAGTGGGATTGCCGTTCGCTTTGTTGATACAGATGTTGATCGCGGTGGTGGGGGTATGCCCTCTGACGAATCTGCTGGTACTCTATCCGCTGAGCGTGATGGTGTGCTAACCACTGCTCATGCCGAGCCTGTTGCTGGGCACAATGGTGGGCCATCCATTGCGCGTGCTGGTACAACGTCTGCTGTATTTGCCGGCTGCAGGCCTCCAGTCTTGCGTAGGTCTCTGCCATAGGCGTATCGACTAGAATCTCCGGTATAACCTATGCGTACAACAAGTCAAACATACATACACAGAGTACAATATGAGCTCAACCATGAAGACAGGATGTTCAGGATAAGTGGAGATTATCTGGGGGTTTGGCGGAGGTGTTTTACTGGTGGGGGTGGTTCTGGTAGGGTGCGAGGGGCAACTGGTTGAACTGTAATTTGCCGACCACGCTGACGCTTACAGTAGCGGGGGTTGCGATAACGCCAAGGAAACGGAAGTGGACGGCTACCGCGAAAGCAGAAACGATGGGGCAGCGGGCCGCATGGTGGTGGGGGAGGGTTTTGACCGGACAAGTGGCCTGAGTGGAGTGTATGGAGGGATAGAGTTTGATTTTAGATGAATTTAAGCGCAAGAATCGTCCAAATCGGAATTCGAATGGAGGATTTATGGGGTATACAGTGGCTAGGGGGTAGCTTTAGACTTTTCTGGAGAGTTTAGGGGTGATATTTAGACTTTTCTTAGATTTTTCCCCTTGGAAGTTTGAACCTGGGCCGGGGGTGATTTTTGGCCCGGCTCGGCCCAGATGCGCGGGCGCGCAGCCTGGCGTGGCCCACGCGCGCGGCGCGGAGCGGCCCGGCCGGCTGGGCCGGCCCACGTGAGGCGGGGGCGGCGCGGCTAACGCTGTTGGCCGGGCCCACGTGTCAGGGACACGGGGAGGGCGACGGCGTCAGGGGAGAGGGGGAACGGCGCGGGAACCGAGTCGTGGTGAACCGGCGGTGGCAGTCCGAGGGGGGGGCTCGCCGGCAGTTCTCACCGCCGGTGGCGGTTCCGGCGACGAGAGTAGCACCACGAGGTGGAGATCATCGAGGCGAATTGGGTGATGGGGTTCGTGGAGGGGTTTGGTGGCTGGCGGTGGGGTCTCCGCGGCGGGGTGGTGCGAGTGCGCGGGACGGCGAGAGGCCGCTCGCACGGCGGCGGCTCGGCAGGGATGAGAAGGTGGTGGTGAGGTGCCGGTGGGGAAGCGGGTAGTGGGGTGGAGCTCAGGGAGTCGTTAATCGGGCTCTGGTGGTCGGGGGAGGGAGGATTTGGGCAGCGAGTGGAGGAGGCTCGCCGGAGCAGAGCTCGGCAGCGCACGGAGAGAGGGAAGAAGGGTGTTCGTGTAGCGGCGGCCGCGTGTCGTGGGCCGGTCGCAGGTGCGCAGTGGGTGAGGGGCGAGGTGCAATGGCGGCGGCGGGTGGCTATTTATAGCCGGAGAGGGGAGCGCGGCGGCGATGTGGCGGCGCGGCAGCGCGACGCGGTGTCCAAGTGGCGAAGCGGCGCGACGGCGAGGCGTGGGGTCGGTGGCGGGATTGAACGACGCTGTCGCGGCGCAGTGGGGTCGAGGGTGCCACAGCGAGGTCGGGCGGCGTCGTGGTGGGAGCGGTGGTAGAGGGTGGCGGGGCCGACGGCTTTCATTGCGCACAGGGTGCACGCACGGCGTAGCGGGCCGGGGAAGAGGACAAGGGGGATGCTGGCGGCGGGCCCTGCTAGGCAGCGAGGGGGGAAGGTGTGTGGCGGAGCGACGACGGGGAGCGGCAGGGGTGGGCCGGTGGCAGGGCCTGGTGGCGTGGCGTCGCGCGTCGCGTGGCGTGCGCGGCACGTGCCGGAGGAGGAAGAAGGGGGGTGAGGGAGAGGCTGACGGGTGGGGCCCGCGTGGTAGAGGGAGAGGGCGCGCGGCGCGGGCTGGCAGGCCGCGGCGGGAGGTGGGCCGGGGGTTGGGCCGGACCGAAAAAGCGAGGGGGGTTTTGGGCTGGTTTCGGCCTGGGAAAGAATTTGGAGGATTTTCCTTTTTCTGATTTGATTTTTGGATTGGATTTTTTTGGATATTCGGAAGAGGTTTTGGAGGGAATTTGGAGACGGATTTTTGGAAAACCTTTGTGGAGATTTTTGGTAGGGACTATTTGGAATATTTGTAGATTTTTGTTGATCTCATATTACACACAAACAAACAAGATTTTGAAAATTGATTTTGAATTAGGGGAAGATTAGAAGGAAAATTCCGGGGCTAATTTTCGGGGTGTTACAGACACAGATTCTATGAAGCTCAAGGTCAACCCTAACTTCATCCTTCCACTCAACAAATCTGCAGTGGAAACTGTCCTTAGTGTACCCTCTAGTGCTAGGCCTCTGTCAAGTAAACCATCGAAGGACGTTACCAATGACAAGAAGAAACTTGCTAATTCTCTCGGGTGCGATCCGTCGAAGATAACAATCCATATGTTGAAGAAAGATCTTGCAAAAGGCCGTGCGGATGACCTGTCTATGCGGTGCTTCTTCATTACTATTTTCAACAAGTTGTTGTTCCCCACGAGTGCATTCAACGTTTCAAACACCGACATTGAATACACCATGCACTTTGATTCTTTCACCGACATCCACTGGCAACAAGCCATCCTGGATGGCGTTTGTGCTGCAGCTATCAATTGCAAATATCAGAAGTCAAAATCGAACAACCCTTTTGTGGACTCATGTGCTCCATTTCTTTTGGTAAGCTGCCACATCGCGACCTTGTGAACCATATAACACGTGATTTATTTTCCCTATCCATCTGGCTAACCTTATCGCTCGCATAAAACTAGATTTACTACCTGGACAACATGGATCATCCCATTACCAGCGAGCACAACAGGGATGTTGTGCCACATTCCGCTTTGTTCACATGAACACAGATCGAAGCCATAACAATAGCCGACCGCATTGATAAGACATCGTGGGGTCGACTCAAGGTAAAAAAATCATCAGTTACTCTCTAGTTTCTGATTGTTAACTTTTGCCTAACAACACCTCCACATGTCTGCCTCTAGAACAAAAATTAAATCCTAGACCGGCCTATGCAACAGTATTCCCACCACAGGGTTGCCAAGGCCCAACAGCTGCACCGGCTATGGCTTTCGATCTACCTTCTTTGAGTCAACTTCTACGTGGTAGCACTGAGAAAATTGACGAAGACAGTATGCGACAATTTTAGTCTCATGTTTCTGCGTTGGACAAAGCAATCCACACTAACCAGGCTATTATTATGGAGAAACAAGAGGAAAACAAACAGCTGATTCTCCAGTGTGCCGTGTCCATCAAAACCATTTGTCACGCCTCTCCTGCAATCCCTGCACAGCAAGATCACCACCCAGTCAGCGCCCAGCCTCACGAAGGAGCTTTTGCTCCCAATGAGGGTCGGTGTGCCTCACGACCATCCAGAAGCACAAATTTTTACGCTTTCGCCTTGCGTGCTCGGATTTTTTACAATTGCGGGCTCACCCTTTTAACTAACTGTAATTTTGCTCTTAGTACACCTCCTTACGTTGCAACTCAACAATTTTTAAGATTGTGGGAACAAATTTCTGCGAAAACATATACTTTATACTTTTACAGTTGTCACAATCGTAAAAGTACTTGTTTTCGCAGAAATTTGTTCCCACCATCGTAAAAATTGTTGAGTTGCAACGTAAGGAGGTGTACTAAGAGTAAAATTACAGTTAGTTAAAAAGGTGAGCCTGCAATTGTAAAAAATCCGAGCACGCAAGGCGAAAGCGTAAAAATTTGTGCTTCTGGATGGTCGTGAGGCACACTGACCCTCATTGGGAGCGAAAGCGCCTTCGTGAGGCTGGGCGCTGACTGGGTGGTGATCTTGCTGTGCGGGGATTGCAGGAGAGGCGCGACAAATGGTTTTGATGGACGCGGCACACTGGAGAATCAGCTGTTTGTTTTCCTCTTGTTTCTCCATAATAATAGCCTGGTTAGCGCGGATTGCTTTGTCCAATGTAGAAACATGAGACTAAACTTGTCGCATACTGTCTTCGTCAATTTTCTAAGTGCTACCATGTAGAAGTTGACTCATAGAAGGTGGATCGAAAGCCGTAGCCGGTGCAGCTGTGGGGCCTTAGCAACCCTGTGGTGGGAATACAGTTGCATAGGCCGGTCTAGGATTTAATTTTTGCTTTAGAGGCAGACAGGTGGAGTGTTGTTAGGCAAAAAATAACAATCAAAACTTAGAGAGTAACTGATGATTTTTTACCTTGAGTCGACCCCACGATGTCTTATCAATGCGGTCAGCTATTGTTATGGCTTCGATCTGTGTTCATGTGAACAAAGCAGAACGTGGCACAACATCCCTGTTGTGCTCGCTGGTAATGGGATGATCCAAGTTGTCCAGGTAGTAAATCTAGTTTTATGCGAGCGATAAGGTTAGCCAGATGGATAGGGAAAATAAATCACATGTTATATGGTTCACAAGGTCGCGATGTGGTGGCTTACCAAAAGAAATGGAGCACATGAGCCCACGAAAGGGTTGTTCGATTTTGACTTCTGATATTTCCAATTGATGGCTGCTGCACGGACGTCATCCAGGATGGCTTGTTGCCAGTCGATATCGGCGAAAGAATCGAAGCCCATGGTGTATTCAGTGTTGGTGTTTGAAACGTTGAATGCACTCGTGGGGAAGAGCAACTTGTTGAAAACAGTAATGAAGAAGCACCGCATAGACCGGTCATCCGCACGGCCTTTTGCAAGCTCTTTCTTCAACATATGGATTGTTATCTTCGACGGATCGCACCCGAGAGAATCAGCAAGTTTCTTTTTGTCATTGATAACGTCCTTCGATGGTTTACATGGCAGAGGCCTAGCACCAGAGGGTATACCAAGGACAGTTTCCACTGCAGATTTGTTGAGTGGAAGGATGAAATTAGGGTTGACCCTGAGTTCCATTGAACCTGTGTCGATCCTCTCCAGCAGCCATAGGAAGAGTTCACGGCTCTCAACTGCATTGACCTTCATCTCAAGAAATTTCTCCCATCCAAAAGAGCAGATCCTCTCACTTCTATAGCTTCGAGAACTTGCTGTGGGTTGCATCGAATGCTATATATTCTATGTATGTAGCATGCCGCATGTTTGTTTGGAGTAAATAGTAGATAGAAGTGCCTCAATGGCCTTACCTACGTAACTTGTTGGTTGATGAGTTACTTTGGTGTGTCCTTTATATTTCGCATTTGTACTTTTTTTCCTTGTATTTTGAGCATTCTTTTATTTGTACCTGACCAAACCGAAGCTGGTGATTGTTATTATTATTAAACTATCATTATTATATTGCTTTGTAGGAGTACCCAGAAAGTTTGGTGGTTGTGGAGTCTCTCCGCCTCAAATTATGCATCCTATTGATGGTGGATATCTGAGTGCACAGCGTTTTAATCCCTCAGCCATTCCTGGAAATTGTGTCATGGGATTCTAAGTTGTGAATCGGATAGTATTGGAAGTGCTACAATCCATAAACCATGTGTGTTTGATGCTATGTTACTTGTTTGCGCTATGGGTCTGATGTTTACGTGTTTCATGTACCGAATGGAATATATCTTTGTTGGCTATATATTTCGGTCAAATGTATGATGTATCTAGGAGAATACCACGGGATGCTACAGTGAAACTTTCTAAGTTTTCACTCCAGCGTTATGGATCTTACATGTTTGCCTGGAAATTAATGGAATTTCAACTTAATGCATTTTCTTGTACTCGAGCATTTGTTACATTTACATCTATAGCAGTCTTTCATTAAACATGAGAGCCTATATAATTTAATGAAATCGCATTACAGCTGTTTGGATTTCAAGCATGTGATTTGCAGTTTTCATTGTGAAGAAAAAATATTAATCTTGTTTTAACGTTTCAAAATTTAATTTCAAAATACACCATGTTTTTTAGCATGCCTTTTATTAAGAAAATTTTTGTTTCACTTGAGCACATGTGGTAAGAAATTACATGATAGCTAGAATACTACTTTTTAGACTACGAATTTGGGAGATCTTTTCTGGATTTTTTTGAAAAAAAAAACATTTTGGGGCTAGTTAGCTTAACCAAAAACTCAAATATAATATTCTGAAAAGAATTTTGCTTTTAGAACTGTAAATGCTATGATGTCAGAGAAGTAAAAAAAGGTTATGCTTGGTTTTGGTGTAAATTTGCAAAAATATAAAATTCTGGATAATCCTAAGTCCTTCGTTTTAGATTCTTAATAAAAAAAAAGCAGGACCGTAGGACGCACCGACCAGCCAGTTTACTGTACTTTGGTCTAGAACAAACAGCAGCCAGTTTTTTTAGTTCCAGTCAATATATTACCGTAATCAACAACAATAAGCCTATAACCAAACATGCTCTAAAGACTACTAATTTTTTAACAATAACACTACCTTTGTGTCACTTTTTTGTATGGTGTGACAAATAAATGTCGCGTATTACGTGACTAAACAGACGTACTGATATTTTTATAAAACTTTTCATATATCACACCAATGTAGCATGAGATTAAGTCACGTTATTTTATTTAGTGTGAGTCAATACAGGAGTCCCCACTAGAAACAAGTGAAGCCATGATGGATGGCATGACTATGATCAAGTACCTTTGCTTCTATGAATGTATACACATACACGTACATCTTACTCCTATGACCATCTCCATAGTCTAGGCTGGACTGGCATCACGAGATTGACAAAATCACCACTAATACCTTACTTCAACAGGATGGGAAACAAACAAAGTCATTAAATCAATAAAATAATTTTAGAAAATGCGAATATGACGCACTCCTCTTTTGATGAAGAAATGGGGTGGGCAGGTTCCACATACAAAACCTAGCAGCTGAGTTATGTTTGATAAAACTTTTCCTTAGACTAGGTGAACACGGGTGCGCGTCGCGATAGTAAAAATGTTCACGTGAAAGGACATTATTTGCATGCAAATTGCAAAATGGTAATTGAACAAGCCAAAACAACACACGTTTAAGAGTTAGGCCGGTGTTTTGGCCGTGGCTGCCTCAATGGCTGTTGTGGGACTAAAAACTAGAGTGAAACCAACACAGAAATGGGCCGTGTTTACCTTTCCTTTGGTTTGTTCGTTGGTTCAGCTGGGCCTTTTTGTGTTTAATTGTGTTAGCGGATCTGTGTGCCTGGGCCTGGGCGAGGCACATCTCCATGCGTCGACTTCGAGTTGGGAGGAGTCCAAGATGAAGGGCGGCGAGGCGAGCGGCACTACCCCGCTGGTATAGTGCGAAAAATCATCCGGTCCACCCTGTCCACCGTCCACCCACCCTTCCCTCTTTTCTATTTTAGATGGTTATTTGGTCTAATTTGGCCCATATATTATTTCTCCACTGTATTTTTTTCATTTTTCCATGTTAATTTGTTTTTTCTTTCTTTTATCCTGTTTTCAAAAAATATATTTTATTTTTATTTGTTAATTTTTATAATTTTTTCAATACGAAGAATATTATCATTCCAAAGATAGAATATTGTTTTTACGATCATGGAATATTTAATTCATGAAGATAGAATTTTTTTATTTTACTATGAAGTAGAAATAATTCTTTTGTGAAGATAGAATATTATTTTATTTTATTTTTACTAGAATAATCATCCTGAAGGTATTATATTTCATTCTCAAAGTTAGAATATTTCTTATTTTTTAAGTAGAATATTATTTTTTGTGAATCTGAAAATATTTTTTGTAAAAATAGAATATTTTTCATATGAAGTTTGAATATTTCAATATAGAGATCAGAATATTTTTTTGGTTCACATAGAATATCAGTATTGCATACTTAAAATATTTTTTAAAATACAAAATATTATTTTTATGAAATATAAATTGGACCAAATTTAAGTTAGATATGGGCCAAACCAAAAATTAGATTTAATAATGAAAAAACTTAAAATGAGGATAGGGTGGATAGACGGACGCTTGGTCCATCCAGGTGGAGGGAATGAGCCCCCGGTGTAGTGTCCTTTCCTTCACGCTAGGCGCCGCCACCGCAGTGAGCCGCGGTGGCCAAGACTGGCAAGAGGTAACGTGATTCAAATGCTTCTCTCTCGTCAACTAGGATTTCTGATCAGACCAGTGTCCAATTATTATCTTTTACATCAATCATCCACGCACCAAACCTAGGTACAATGTAATCTTAGGTAGAGCAAGTCGTGTCTCGTGTGTGGATTATGGTCGAATGGAGTTGCAGACATGTTTCCCAGATGATTCCCGTCAACCATGGCAGCAGTCAAGTTCTTGTGCACAGGTGCACGAACGCGGCCACCAGCAGACCGGCCTTCAGCTTGACGCTCCAGGGGATGCCATAGCTGCCCATGCCGACGAGTCCTCTCACGAACGGCCAGAGGCAGAGCACCAGCCAGCCACAACACACGAACTCACCAACGCCCGGGCCGCCGGGCACCGCGCCGACGACGGCCGTCCTCCACGCCCCGACAGCGACGGCGACGACGTTTACGACCGTGAGCGCCGTCGGCGGCACGAACACCGGCGACGCGTCGAAGGTGAACCGCCCAGGGTCGGCATCGCCGGCGCCGGCGTCGCCGTCAGAGGAGGGGCTTTGCTGCTCCTTGCGCGTGACCTCGAACACCGTCTCAGAGAGGCCCAGGGTCTTGAGCACCACGGTGAGGAACGCGAGCAGCCAGGCAGAGGACGACACGATGCGCTGCATCCTGTGGTTGTTCCACCATGCACGCGCCGACAGCCGGCTGTCCATGTACTCTGAGAAGTTGTACACGTTGTAGGTCAGGAACAGGGCTACTGGGATAAGGAAGCCCGGTTCTGATACCTGCACATCAAGAAGATTAAACTTCAGAAGAGCGATGGCCAATACCGCAATACGTCGACGGCCAAGAAAATTTCCGTATTACTTATGCTTGATGCAATGAGTACTCTAAGCCTACTTGGACAACGCATTTCCTTCTTTGTAATTGGTTGGTGGATATATGATGATAGAAGTCTTCAATACGAGAAGTGAAAACACTGAAGGTTTCGGCTAATTAAAATGTATGATGACTGACAGATAACTGACGGCAGAAGGCTACCTTGGGCAAGAACGATCGGTTTGCAAGGAGGCAGTAAGGTCCGAGCAGTGCGTAGCACATCTCAAAGGGTGCCCTGAGTGCCCACACGTCGATGACATGGTAGGCAAGACACTGTCGGAACTCAAGATGCTTGGATATGCAGAGAAGGACGGGGTTGTTCCGGCTGAAGATGATCTCCAGCACGCCTGTTGCCCATCTCTTGTACTGGGTCAGGCTGGCCGGACCGCCGGTCGGTGCGCCGCCGAGGAATGCCGGCGGGTCAGGATTCAAAAGCACCGTTCTCCAGCCGGCGGCATGGATCCTCTGCCCGGTCAGGACGTCCTCCGTCATCGACCCGTAGACCCAGCCAACCTGCAAGTATAGCATGACTGGGTGACGCAGTGTAGGAAAACCTGCAAGATACTGAATGGCTAGGGGCAGTGGCAAATACTACCTCCTGACCCCAACATGTGCCGGCCTCGTAGCTGCAGGCAGAAACTTCCTTTGCTTCTTCGATGCGACTCGATAGATCCAAAGTTGCCGCTGCGAAGACGGTGTCGCCGGACATGGTGCTCCTTGCCGACTCGATCAGTTCTTTTGAAGTGCCAAACTTCTTCTGCAGCTCCTTGTAAGATGGTGAACCTGACCACAGAGCACAACCAATTCAAAGGTCTAGTTAAGAAAAAAGGGGGCATAGACTGAATCAAAAACCATTGGAGGAGCAGTTTTCCGCGACAGATTTCACCTATCACCCTTCTTAGTTGGACATCTGTGGAGGAGTCTGGTGGCGCGCCGTAAATGACTTTCCTTCGGTGAAAACAACCCGTCCCGCCGTAAAACATGCCTTGCAGGCCGGCAATTCCAAACCCAAACTTCTAAACTCACCAGCACATATAAACTAATGTTAGTGTTAGTAACCTCATACTACTACGCAAGTAGGAGTATATGATAGTGATCTGTGCTACTGTAGTACCTCACATCAGTGAACACTATATATGACATTGATAGTGATCTGTAACAGCTAGCGTGGCTATCTGTGAACAGTATGAGAGATCGATGAGTGACGATGATATGTACTGGTGTATACCTCGTATACAACCTGCATCTGGTTGCCGAAGGGATCGTCCTTGAGGGCGCCGTAGAACTTCTGCGGAGCCTGGGCGAATCCGCAGTGGGACTCGTCGTCGAATCCCAGGAGGAGGCACATCGCGTGGAGGGCCACCTGCGGGTTGTTTGCAAACATGTCGCAGTCGACGTTCAGCATGATGGGCGCGTTGGTCAGCACCGCGGACACCCTTGTCTGCACCCGGCCGGGAACGAACGAAATGGTCAGGTGATCATTCAGGTTATCTCTCCTCCTCAGTCAACACCGCTAGTGCCTATAGCGGTATACTGAGCTTATCCTGAATTCCTGACGCAAGCCGGCACGCCACGGCACAGCAATAACACTCAGATCGAACTGAATGAGTCTGAGTGATGTGTTGCACGTACCAGGACGTTCATGGCCCCGGCCTTGAAGTGGTGGTGGTGTCGGGGGCTCTTCTCCCTGGAGATGTACACCAGGCTTGGGATTCCATCATCGCCAGCTGCCTCGCTGCTCTTGCTCCTCCTGTCACGCAGGACCTGCACATCATCACGAGGCAGAAGACATCGTGGCCGAGTCAGTAAGAAGTCATGTGCGCGTACGTAGCCATCGTACTTGCACAAACGAGTGTGGCAAGTACTTTGGCATGACGTTTTGCTCGTGATGAGAGTCATGGAACGAGCTCAATCTATGGAACACCTTGATTATTGTCGGATGGTTCCTGCGGTCAGCACCCACGAACTCGGCGAACTCGCCGTCGCCGCGCCGGACGAGAGATTCCTCATCCGCGTTCTCGATCCGGCTGACCAACTTCTCGTACTCCTTCTACAAGAACGCCGGGAAATGGCCGTGTGGACAGACGATCAGACACAACACAGCCACTGAAAATGGCCGCGTGGACAGCTTACCTTCATGAACGTCCAGTCCCGCTGGAACTCAGCATCGGCGGCGGCCGTGCGCTCCACCGGGGCGCCGGAGAAGTACACGAAGGGAGCCCTGACGGCGACCATGTGCTTCTTGCAGAACGGCACCCAGAGCTTGGCGAAGCCAGCGGCCTCGCGCAGGGCGTAGCAGGTCACAGCTGAGCAGCCGTCGTCGGAGACGTAGCACGCCAGCTTGCCCGCCGGGTAGTCCAGCGCCAGCAGCGACAGCACCGTGTTCACCGTCACTGCCGGCGGCTCCAGCTTCGGGTCCGCCGTCGTCACGAACATGTCCACCGCCGGCAGCTCGTCTCCCCTGGCATGCCATGGCATGGCAAACGCGTCAAGCCGTCAAATAATCGACCAAGCAAAAAAATTTAACCTCGCTCGCTCGTTCTGGTACTTGCAACGAACGAACTTGGAGCCTGCTACTACCTCTCGGAGAGGCGTTCAGGGTGCGTGTCGAACCGGACCGGACTCCACTTGCCGTTCATGTTGAGGAGCCACACGAACGTGAACCACGCCTCGCAGACGAGCGCGGCGAGCCAGCACCACGTGCACGGCGGCGGCGTGCCGCCGCCGCCGCCCACCCGCAGGTCCAGCAACGAGGCTGCGCGGCGAGCGAGGAGGGCCAGGAGCAGGAAGAGCACGGCGAGGTCGGCCAGTTTCCACGCCGTGCGGGGAAGACGGACCCTCTCCTGCAGCTGCACCTTCTTGGCGCTCGACATGGCCGATCGAACTTGGTCACTCTTAGTCTTAGGCTCAGTAGCACACGCGAGAGGGCAAGCAAACACAGAAGAAGGAACGAGATGTTCCGGGGTCCGGGGGCGATCATAAATAGACAATGACAAACGCTCGCAGCCGCAAAGCCAAGAGGTACCGTTTCTGGGTCGCAACCCCATTTTTTAAAAGGATTTTGATAAATTGAGAAAAAATTAGTTTATTTTTTTTTTGAAAAAAATGATTTTTTTTCTTGGGGAAATGGGTTCCCAAACTAGTCCTGATAGTAAAATCCTATGTCGTAAGTCGTATCACATCAAACCAGATTTCGCAGCATCACTGATCACAACTCGCAATACGCGGTGAACTGAGCCCAGCTGTTGATGTTCTTGTGGTGGAATCTCGACTGACGTGAGTGTTCGCAGTTACTTGGATTCAATCCAGAATTTAACAGCTTGTTCTTTTAGATGTTTTCGTCGACAAGCGAGGTGCTTTGCCAATCTGAAAATACGTCGGCTCAATCTGCTAGAGGATATTTATGTCATAGGAATGTTTGTACGTCTGTATTTTATGAACATATGTTAAGCATTTATGTCCGTATTGTAGAATTTGGAAAAAAAAAAAAGTGGACCATCCTAGCCTATTGGCCGCTGGAAAAATGTGGACGATCCTAGCCTATTGGCCGCTGGATACAGACAGGCACTTTTTAACCACGACAGCATGATTGCGGGAGAGCGGAGACTTATCCAGGCATGCGGATGCGGCAACACTAGAAAAAATAAAACGCCGCGCCTTGTTAACTAGACCATGTTCATTAGATCATTTATATCGTACTATAGTATAAAAATGATGTTATAGTTATACTGTGACAGAGTGGAACTTGAATTTAGACGATATGATAGACGATTTGCTGGACTCAACCTAACCGCCAAGAATAATAGAAACATATGGACCTAGTGCTTCAATAGTTACTACTGCATAGCAACCACTTTGTATGACGTATGAATCGGTCCAGCCATCGATACAAAGCGGTTATATATAGCTTGCCATTTCATTGAAATAACCCAATTAATTCAATAAGAATCACAATAGTTACTACTACATAGCAACCACTTTGTATGACTCAACCTAACCGCCGGCGACCCCGTCTCCTCCGCCGCTGGCCTTAGAGGGAGGGTCGGGTGCAGCCGGCCGGCCCGGCGGTGGTGGCGGGCGGTGGGCTGCGGAGAGACCAGCGGTGAGGGCGCCGCTGGTCGGGCGGCAGGGGACAGCGGTTGGAAAGGGCTGGCGGCGGGAGCGAGCAGAGCGGCGAGGCGCTGGGAGGCGGCGGCCACAGGCGGTACTCGAGGTGGCGGCGGGAGGAGCAGGGCGAGCGGGAGGAAGAAGAAGGCCGGAGGAGAAAGAAGCGTGGGTGCTGGGAGGTGCTAGCAGCGCGTGCGCACAGAATAAGAGCCTCGGAGCCCGCCCCACCAGAATCAGAGTTCAGGCAAGTCACCCCCTCTCCCTCAGATCTATCCCTTATTCCCTTCCCTCTTTTTTTTAATTATATAAGGCATTTATTATCCCTTATTAATTAACTTTGCATTGTTCCACTCATCGCTTGTTCGAATTTCATTACGATGCAGAGGTTTGGGTGTATTTGATTATCTATATATCCAGTAAATTGTTGCAGGAACCATATTTTGCTATGCCCACCCCACCCCTAGAGTGCAGCTGCGATGCAAACCTTGTTGAAGAGACATTCACCCCATGCTTAGTTTACTCATGCATTCATGTTCCCCTCGTTTCATTTACTGTTTCTATACGTAACTTTATAGCTCTTTTTTTTTCCTAGAAAAATGTAGCCATTCTTGTTTTTAAATGTATCATCACATCTAAGCATTTGCCAATGTTGACTGGTTACTAAGTTTGCCGTTGACAACTATAATCCATACTCTTCCTGTCTCCCACTAGTGAAGTGCACCTAAGGTCCAACATTCATGGTTTATTGCTACAACTTATCACCATAAATTCCAGAATTCATTGTGCACAGGAACACTGTACTTCTCCAATTTCTTTCTGCATGCTCTCGATGTGATAATGAGACATTGAGTATTCATTTTTCACAGTCTCGTTCAATGGTTGTCTGAAAAAGAGAAATATAATGTTGTTGTTTTGCTCTTGCAGAAAGGAACCTAGGCCATCGAAGCAGACCTCGACATGTGCACAGATGGGTCTCGAACGCTACAATAGCATGAATTAGTCAGTACTACTAGAATCGGCAAATAGCAGATGGTGCCATTTAGTGGTGGGTTAGTCCTTCAGCGTATAACGCCATATCATGGTGTGTCTATTGTCAACACGGAGTCAGCATACTTAAGAGCATTTTGTGGAGAACACTGCATTCTTCTACGTATCGCATATGTAATTCTCTCAATAAAAATGTAGTCAATCCACAATAGTAATACATGGAATATTCATAACAAAAGGTGTTGTAAACTTTGCAACTGAAAAGGACATAATTGGTTGCCAAACTATTAAGGTAGATATATATCTTCTAGACTAGGTTAATGTACCAGCTGTTATAATTGCTTTGTAGCTATTGTTCACTTGAGTCGTTAACAATCTGTACATGTATTGTTGTATAAATTCGTCAGGGGGATGAGCATGAGCTTGTTAAAGCTAGGGACAGTAATTCCGTTGTCTTCGATGGTTTGTGGATACATGCCAATTTCCTTGCTAAGCGGAAAGGTGCTACCACCTGTCCTGATCTTGTTCTTAAGTACTTCTTCGCTGAACTGAAATGTGACTATAAGGGACTCTCTTGCCTCTCATGTAAGCTGGATCCAGGTGTGTAATGAATTGAAGTCTTTATTTTTTTTTACCTACACATTTGTCTTTATCTTTATCCTTTGTGTTATGGTGCAATTTCCTATTTTAGGGGTGTTTAGATCCGAGGTGTACAAACTATACGCGTCACATCGGATGTTCCATGGGATGTCGGAAGGGCTTTTTGGGTAGTAATAAAAAAAACCTAATTACATAGCTCGCTTGTAAACTGTGAGACGAGACGAATTTATTAAGCCTAATTAATCCATCGTTAGCAAATGTTTACTTAGCACAACATTGTCAAATCATGGACTAATTAGGCTCAAAAGATGTGTCTCGCAATTTATACGCAATCTGTGTCATTAGTTATTTTTTCATCTATATTTAATACTCCATGCATATGTCCAAACATACGATGTGACAGGTGTAAAAATTTTGCGTCGTGAACTTAACAAGGCCTCTTTGTCCAAACGTGTGTATATATATACTACTCCTTGCGCATTGAATATTATTCAACGCGCCAGCGGAACGCCGCCCCCCTCCGGCGAGCCAAAAAAACCGTCAATCGTAAACGTTCTCTACCCGCAAGTGTAAAACTATCCTATCGAGGCTGTGCAAGCCAGACATATCCGCAGCTGTAAAATCCTCTAGCCCGCAAGCTTAAAAATAATCTAGTCCTGCTCCTGCGACACGACAAACACCCGCAGGCGTAGAAGTACAAGCCAAAACCGTAAAAATCTACATCCAGTCAGCGAAGCAACCCTGCAACAGTAATTGTGACTGGTTCAATCCTGCATTAGTATACCTGAAATCGTAAAATTTCCTCTGAATCCAGCTAATCATCCAAAAACGATAAAAAAGTAGCACGGACGGTAGAATTACAATATTCTTTTATCTAAACAATAAAAATATGATCAAGTTTTAATTATTTTACACAAACCAATTCCATAAACGTAAAACCTATACCGATCTAAAAACCACGACCATAAAAGATCCCACCCCTCACTGCTCAAAGTTTTACGTACGTGAACCATCACGTGAAGAATATGCCACAACCTCACTCTTCAAATCGTAATTTCGTGGCAGCCCATTACACCCCGTTAATTGAGCATTTTTTTTTTCAAAATAACACTAATGGAATTTTCAGCCCAAATCCCTCTAATCACGGGCTTCATCAGTCCCCGAAATATTCGTCGGCCTGCCACTTTTCTCCATATTCCACGCGAGCACCCTCGTTTTCGCCGCCGTCGCTCTGCTCCGTCCCCTCCAACCTCGTAGCACTAAAAGAACCGCATCCCAGCGAGATGAAGCTGACCCAGACGGTTATGTGCAAACAATTTCATCATCCCACGGTCTCTTAATTTATTTCTTATAGCAATTATATCATAACACTTCTGAGTTTTTTCATAGGCCACTAAACAGCCAGATAAAAAGCCACGGTTCAAGTTTCCTAAGAAGCAACTAGTCCCCACAACGGAAGAGACAGTGAGTTTGTTTCGTACCAACTGTCAATATGTATTGTTGAACGTCATTTTGTACATTTTCGGTGCAATAATCACATAAGTCCTTTCCCACTTGTCTTAACAGTCCAATGCAGAGCAACAGAAGTGCAAGGTATGCATTCAATGCAACCCAGAGCAAGTTCTTGAAGCTATAGAAATGCTGAGCGATGCATAGAAGGAGAGGATCTGCTCTTTTTGATGGGAGAAATTTCTTGAGATGAAGGCCAATGCAGTTGAGAGCCGTGAACTCTTCCTATGGCTGCTAGAGAGGACCGACACAGATTCTATGAAACTCAAGGTCAACCCTAACTTCATCCTTCCACTCAACAAATCTGCAGTGGAAACTGTCCTTGGTGTACCCTCTGGTGCTAGGCCTCTGCCAAGTAAACCATCAAAGGACGTTACCAATGACAAGAAGAAACTTGCTAATTCTCTCGGGTGCGATTCGTCGAAGATAACAATCCATATGTTGAAGAAAGATCTTGCAAAATGCCGTGCGGATGACCTGTCTATGCGGTGCTTCTTCATTACTATTTTCAATAAGTTGTTGTTCCCCAGAGTGCATTCAACGTTTCAAACACCGACATTGAATACACCATGGACTTTGATTCTTTCGCCGACATCGACTGGCAACAAGCCATCCTGGATGGCGTTTGTGCAACAGCTATCAATTGAAAATATCAGAAGTCAAAATCGAACAACCCTTTCGTGGACTCATGTGCTCCATTTCTTTTGGTAAGCTGCCACATCGCGACCTTGTGAACCATATAACATGTGATTTATTTTTCCTATCCATCTGGCTAACCTTATCGCTCGCATAAAACTAGATTTACTGCCTGGACAACATGGATCATCCTATTACCAGCGACCACAGCGGGGATGTTGTGCCACGTTCTGCTTTGTTCACATGTGAAGGTAGGACCGACGCCTAAGAGGGGGGGTGAATTAGGCTTTCTAAAAACAAGGCTCACTAAAAACTACAACTACTAAGCAAAACCTATGCAAGTAAATCTAGCTATGTGCACTAAGGTTTTGCTAAGTGTTGCTACTTCTACCGTGGCCAAGTCTTGCAACCTAGTTTCACCTAGAAGCTAACTTATCAAGCTAGTCTAGGAATGTAAGCACACAATTGCAAGAAAATAAATGCGGAAGTTAAAGAGATGGGATAGAGAATGCAAACTCCCGATGACGATGATGGTAGCACACGGCGATGTTTTTCCCGAGGTTCAGGGAGACTCACGGTCTCTACCCCCTACGTCCTCGTTAGTGCTCCACTAAAGGCTTTGCACTCGCGTAGTCCTCAAAGAAATACGGCCTCGCCCTTTGCAAGGGTGGAGGTTGGCAAAGTAACTTCCGCGGAAGTCAAGCCACCACGGTTGGGTCTCCGAATATCCTCGGTACACACCCACCCGAACCTATCTCTCGCGTGGTCCTCCCGTACCACGGCCTATCCCACACAGGGGTAGAGGATGGATAGGTCGCTGGGGTCTTCCGAGTCATTCTCGCGGAGCTACCCCGCCGTCTCCACTAAGGAAGCCGAGGGCCTTCCTCCCTCTCACAAGGTGGTGGCGGCCACTCCACACTCCGGAGGGTCTCGCAAGACTTACAGCCGCACTTGATACAAGGTCGTGCTCGCAGGCACGTATACTAGACAAATAGGCCTAAGCGAAGATACTAACAAGCTCTTGCTATGCCGGGATGTGTCTATTTGCTCATATGGTGGTTGGGCTCTCAAATGTGGTTGTTACAATTCAAATGGGCATGGAAATGTGTCTCAACACTTGTGCTAGGCTCAGGATGCTCCAACCATGCTGAGGAGGCCGGCCAAGGGGGTATATATAGGCCTCACCCTCAAAACTAGCCGTTGGGGGCTTTTTCAGCTTCTCTGCGTACCCACCGGACAGTCCGGTACCACCGGACTGTCCGGTGCGTGTAATCTTCGCTGTCTCCAGTTGACCATTGCACTGGGAAATATAGCCGTTGGAGCCACCGGACTGTCCGGTGGCACCACCGGACTGTCCGACGGTGAGCCACCGGACTGTCCGGTGCGTTGTAGCGCCGGTTCTTCACTTGAGATGCTCCTCAGTCTATATCGTCCGGTGGCACCGTCGGACAGTCCGGTGGTGAGCCACCGGACTGTCCGGTGGTGGGTTTTGTCCCGGACTTCGCCCCGTCCTTCTCGGTCTATATCGTCCGGTGGTGAGCCACCGGACTGTCCGATGCATGGAAATTTGCACTGATTCTTCAGTTTTTGGTTTGGCTCCTTGTAGGCACCGGGCTGTCCGGTGCTGCACCACCGGACTGTCCGGTGCATGCTTTTTTCTTCTGTTCTTGAGCCAAAAAATCGGTTTGGGTTTTTTCTTGAGTCTTTAAGATCCTCCTTTGAGGTGTTTGTACCCCAAGTCCACCGATTACACCCTGGGCCTTTAGACAAAAACACTTGCACACAAATATTAGTCCCATGGCACGTGTTATCAGTTCAATCACCAAAATCACATATGAGAACTAAGCACGAGGCTTAGAGCCCATTTTCCTTACAACATGAACACAGATCGAAGCCATAACAATAGCTGACCGCATTGATAAGACATCGTGGGGTCGACTCAAGGTAAAAAAAATCATCAGTTACTCTCTAGTTTCTGATTGTTAACTTTTGCCTAACAACACCTCCACCTGTCTGCCTCTATAACAAAAATTAAATCCTAGACCGGCCTATGCAACAGTATTCCCACCACAAGGTTGCCAAGGCCCAACAGTTGCACCGGCTACGGCTTTCGATCTACCTTCTATGAGTCAACTTCTACATGGTAGCACTGAGAAAATTGACAAAGACAGTATGCGACAATTTTAGTCTCATGTTCCTGCGTTGGACAAAGCAATCTGCGCTAACCAGGCTATTATTATGGAGAAACAAGAGGAAAACAAATAGCTGATTTTCCAGTGTGCCGCGTCCATCAAAACCATTTGTCGCGCCTCTCCTGCAATCCCCGCACAGCAAGTCAAATGGTTTTGATGGACGCGGCAAATGGTTTTGATGGACGCGGCACACTGGAGAATCAACTGTTTGTTTTCCTCTTGTTTCTCCATAATAATAGCCTGGTTAGCGCGGATTGCTTTGTCCAACGCAAAAACATGAGATTGAACTTGTCGCATACTGTGTTCGTCAATTTTCTAAGTGCTACCATGTAGAAGTTGACTCATAGAAGGTAGATCGAAAGCCGTAGCCGGTGCAGCTGTGGAGCCTTGGCAACCCTGCGGTGGGAATACAGTTGCATAGGCCTGTCCAGGATTTAATTTTTGCTTTAGAGGCAGATAGGTGGAGTGTTGTTAGGCAAAGGTTAACAATCAAATACTAGAGAGTAACTGATGATTTTTTACCTTGCGTCGACCCCACGATGTCTTATCAATGCGGTCAGCTATTGTTATGGCTTCGATCTGTGTTCTTGTGAACAAAGCAGAACGTGGCACAACATCCCTGTTGTGCTCGCTGGTAATGGGATGATCCAAGTTGTCCAGGTAGTAAATCTAGTTTTATGCGAGCGATAAGTTTAGCCAGATGGATAGAAAAAATAAATCACATGTTATATGGTTCACAAGGTCGCGATGTGGCGGCTTACCAAAAGAAATGGAGCACATGAGCCCACGAAAGGGTTGTTCGATTTTGACTTCTGATATTTCCAATTGATGGCTGCTGCACGGACGTCATCTAGGATGGCTTGTTGCCAGTCGATGTCGGTGAAAGAATCGAAGTCCATGGTGTATTCAGTGTCGGTGTTTGAAACGTTGAATGCACTCGTGGGGAACAGCAACTTGTTGAAAACATTAATGAAGAAGCACTGCATAGACAGGTCATCCGCACGGCCTTTTGCAAGCTCTTTCTTCAACATATGGATTGTTATCTTCGACGGATCGCACCCGAGAGAATCAGCAAGTTTCTTCTTGTCATTGGTAACGTCGTTTGATGGTTTACATGGCAGAGGCCTAGCACCAGAGGGTATACCAAGGACAGTTTCCACTGCAGATTTGTTGAGTGGAAGGATGAAATTAGGGTTGACCCTGAGTTCCATTGAATCTGTGTCGATTCTCTCCAGCAGCCATAGGAAGAGTTCACGGCTCTCAACTGCATGACCTTCATCTCAAGAAATTTCTCCCATCCAAAAGAGCAGATCCTCTCACTTCTATAGCTTCGAGAACTTGCTGTGGGTTGCATCGAATGCTATATATTCTATGTATGTAGCATGCCGCATGTTTTGTTTGAAGTAAATAGTAGATATAAGTGCCTCAATGGCCTTACCTACGTAACTTGTTGGTTGATGAGTTACTTTGGTGTGTCCTTTATATTTCACATTTGTACTTTTTTCCTTGTATTTTGAGCATTCTTTTATTTGTACCTGACCAAACCGAAGCTGGTGATTGTTATTATTATTGAACTATCATTTTTATATTGCTTTGTAGGAGTACCCAGAAAGTTTGGTGGTTGTGGAGTCTCTCCGCCTCAAATTATGCATCCTATTGATGGTGGATATTTGAGTGCACAGCGTTTTAATCCCTCAGCCATTCCTGGAAATTGTGTCATGGGATTCTAAGTTGTGAATCCTTGTTGATAGTATTGGAAGTGCTACAATCCATAAACCATGTGTGTTTGATGCTATGTTACTTGTTTGCGCTATGGGTCTGATGTTTACGTGTTTCATGTACCGAATGGAATATATCTTTGTTGGCTATATATTTCGGTCAAATGTATGATGTATCTAGGAGAATACCATGGGATGCTACAGTGAAACTTTCTAAGTTTTCACTCCAGCATTATGGATCTTACATGTTTGCCTGGAAATTAATGGAATTTCAACTTAATGCATTTTCTTGTACTCGAGCATTTGTTACATTTACATCTATAGCAGTCTTTCATTAAACATGAGAGCCTATATAATTTAATGAAATCGCATTACAGCTGTTTGGATTTCAAGCATGTGATTTGCAGTTTTCATTGTGAAGAAAAAATATTAATCTTGTTTTAACGTTTCAAAATACACCATGTTTTTTAGCATGCCTTTTATTAAGAAGATTTTTGTTTCACTTGAGCACATGTGGTAAGAAATTACATGATAGCTAGAATACTACTTTTTAGACTACGAATTTGGGAGATCTTTTCTGGATTTTTTTGAAAAAAAATTTTGGGGGCTAGTTAGCTTAACCAAAAACTCAAATATAACATTCTAAAAAGAATTTTGCTTTTAGAACTGTAAATGCTATGATGTCAGAGAAGTAAAAAAAGGTTATGCTTGGTTTTGGGTAAATTTGCAAAAATATAAAATTCTGGATAATCCTAAGTCCTTCGTTTCAGATTCTTAATAAGAAAAAAGCAGGACCGTAGGACGCACCGACCAGCCAGTTTACTGTACTTTGGTCTAGAACAAACAGCAGCCAGTTTTTTTAGTTCCAGTCAATATATTACCGTAATCAACAACAATAAGCCTATAACCAAACATGCTCTAAAGACTACTAATTTTTAACAATAACACTACCTTTGTGTCACTTTTTTGTATGGTGTGACAAATAAATGTCGCGTATTACGTGACTAAACAGACGTACTGATATTTTTATAAAACTTTTCATATATCACACCAATGTAGCATGAGATTAAGTCACGTTATTTTATTTAGTGTGAGTCAATACAGGAGTCCCCACTGGAAACAAGTGAAGCCATGATGGATGGCATGACCATGATCAAGTACCTTTGCTTCTATGAATGTATACACATACACGTACATCTTACTCCTATGACCATCTCCATAGTCTAGGCTGGACTGGCATCACGAGATTGACAAAATCACCACTAATGCCTTACTTCAACAGGATGGGAAACAAACAAAGTCATTAAATTAATAAAATAATTTTAGAAAATGCGAATACGACGCACTCCTCTTTTGAAGAAGAAATGGGGTGGGCAGGTTCCACCTACAAAACCTAGCAGCTGAGTTATGTTTGATAAAACTTTTTCTTAGACTAGGTGAACACTGGTGCGCG
Organism: Paspalum notatum; assembly: GCA_022530915.1. Lineage (NCBI taxonomy): Eukaryota > Viridiplantae > Streptophyta > Magnoliopsida > Poales > Poaceae > Paspalum > Paspalum notatum. The sequence goes on from CM039689.1 coordinate 32,194,441, forward strand.
TCGCGATAGTAAAAAATGTTCACTTGAAAGGACATTGTTTGCATGCAAATTGCAAAATGGTAATTTAACAAGCCAAAACAACACACGTTTAAGAGTTAGGCCGGTGTTTTGGTCGCGGCTGCCTCAATGGCCGTTGTGGGACTAAAAACTAGAGTGAAACCAACACAGAAATAGATCGTGTTTACTTTTTCTTTGGTTTGTTCGTTGGTCCAGCACCAGCTGGGCCTTTTTGTGTTTGTGTTAGCGGATCTGTGTGCCTGGGCCTGGGCGAGGAACATCTCCATGCGTCGACTTCGAGTTGGGGGGAGTCCCAACATGAAGGGAGGCAAGGCGAGCAGCATTAGCCTGCTGGTTTAGTGTTCTTTCCTTCATGCGAGGCGCCGCCACCGCGCGCTGGGCGGCCTGGAGGAGGTGCAGCGGCGGGTGACCACGACCGGCAAGAGGTAACGTGGTGCAAATCATTCTGGATTCAAATGCTTCTCTCTCGTCAACTAGGATTTCTGATCAGACCTGTGTCCAATTATTATCTTTTACATCAATCATGCACGCACCAAACCTAGGTACAATGTAATTGTAATCTTAGGTAGAGCAAGTCGTGTCTCGTGTGTGGATTATGGTCGATTGGAGTTGCAGGCATGTTTTCCAGATGATTCCCGTCAACCATGGCAGCAGTCAAGTTCTTGTGCACAGGTGCACGAACGCGGCCACCAGCAGACCGGCCTTCAGCTTGACGCTCCAGGGGATGCCATAGCTGCCCTTGCCGACGAGTCCTCTCACGAACGGCCAGAGGCAGAAAACCAGCCAGCCACAGCACACGAACTCCCCTACACCCGGGCCGCCGGGCACCGCGCCAACGACGGCCGCCCTCCACGCCCCGACAGCGACGGCGACGACGTTTAGGACCGTGAGCGCCGTCGGCGGCACGAACACCGGCGACGCGTCGAAGGTGAACCGCCCAGGGTCGGCATCGCCGGCGCCGGCGTCGCCGTCAGAGGAGGGGCTTTGCTGCTCCTTGCGCGTGACCTCGAACACCGTCTCAGAGAGGCCCAGGGTCTTGAGCACCACGGTGAGGAACGCGAGCAGCCAGGCAGAGGACGACACGATGCGCTGCATCCTGTGGTTGTTCCACCAGGCACGCGCCGACAGCCGGCTGTCCATGTACTCTGAGAAGTTGTACACGTTGTAGGTCAGGAATAGGGCTACTGGGATAAGGAAGCCCGGTTCTGATGCCTGCACATCAAGAAGATTAAACTTCAGAAGAGCGATGGCCAATACCGCAATACGTCGACGGCCAAGAAAATTTCCGTATTACTTATGCTTGATGCAATGAGTACTCTAAGCCTACTTGGACAACGCATTTTCTTCTTTGTAATTGGTTGGTGGATGCAAGATGATAAAATTCTTCAATATGAGAAGTGAAAACACTGAAGGTTTCAGCTAATTAAAATGTATGATGACTGACAGATAACTGACGGCAGAAGGCTACCTTGGGCAAGAACGACCGATTTGCAAGGAGGCAGTAAGGTCCGAGCAGTGCGTAGCACATCTCAAAGGGTGCCCTGAGTGCCCACACGTCGATGACATGGTAGGCAAGACACTGTCGGAACTCGAGATGCTTGGATATACAGAGAAGGACGGGGTTGTTCCGGCTCAATATGATCTCCAGCAGGCCTGTTGCCCATCTCTTGTATTGGGTCAAGCTGGCCGGACCGACCGTCGGCGCGCCGCCGAGGAACGCCGGCGGGTCAGGATTCAAAAATACCGTTCTCCAGCCGGCGGCGTGGATCCTCTGCCCGGTCAGGACGTCCTCCGTCATCGATCCGTAAACGCAGCCAACCTGCAAGAGTATAACATGACTGGGTGACGCAGTGTAGGAAAACCTGCAACTCTGCTTGCTGATGGTACAGCGAAACCTGCAAAATGCTGCAAGATAGTGAATGGCTGGGGCAGTGGCAAATACCTCCTGACCCCAACATGTGCCAGCCTCGTAGCTGCAAGCAGAAACTTCATTTGCCTCTTCGATGCGGCTCGATAGATCCCCAGTCGCCGCTGCGAAGACGATGTCGCCGGACATGGTGCTCCTTGCCGACTCGATCAGTTCTTTTGAAGTGCCAAACTTCTTCTGCAGCTCCTTGTAAGATGGTGAACCTGACCACAGAGCACAACCAATTCAAAGGTCTAGTTAAAAAAAGGGGCATGGACTGAATCAAGAACCATTGGAGGAGCAGTTTTCCACGACAGATTTCACCTTTCACCCTTCTCAGTTGGACATCTGTGGAGGAGTCTGGTGGCGCGCCGTAAATGACTTTCCTTCGGTGAAAGCAACCCGTCCCGCCGTAGAAAAAGCCTTGGAGGCCAGCAATTCCAAACCCAAGCTTCTAAACTCACCAGCACACATAAACTAATGTTAGTATTAGTAACCTCATACTACTACGCAAGTAGGAGTATATGATAGTGATCTGTGCTACTGTAGTACCTCGCATCAGTGAACACTATATATGACATTGATAGTGATCTGTAACAGCTAGCGTGGCTATCTGTGAACAGTATGAGAGATCGATGAGTGACGATGATATGTACTAGTGTATACCTCGTATAGAACCTGCATCTGGTTGCCGAAGGGATCGTCCTTGAGGGCGCCGTAGAACTTCTGCGGAGCCTGGGCGAATCCGCAGTGGGACTCGTTGTCGAATCCCAGGAGAAGGCACATGGCATGGAGGGCCACCTGCGGGTTGTTTGCAAACATGTCGCAGTCCACGTTCAGCATGATGGGCGCGTTGGTCAGCACCGCGGACACCCTTGTCTGCAGTACCCGCCCGGGAACGAAATGGTCAGCAGATCAGGCTATCTGTTCTCGTCAGTCAACACCGCTAGTATACTGAGCTTATCCTGAATTCCTGACGCAAGCCGGCACGCCACGGCACAGCAATAACACTCAGATCGAACTGAATGAGTCTGAGTGATGTGTTGCACGTACCAGGACGTTCATGGCCCCGGCCTTGAAGTGGTGGTGGTGTCGGGGGCTCTTCTCCCTGGAGATGTACACCAGGCTTGGGATTCCATCGCCAGCTGCCTCGCTGCTCTTGCTCCTCCTGTCACGCAGGACCTGCACATCATCACGAGGCAGAAGACATCGTGGCCGAGTCAGTAAGAAGTCATGTGCGCGTACGTAGCCATCGTACTTGCACAAACGAGTGTGGCAAGTACTTTGGCATGACGTTTTGCTCGTGATGAGAGTCATGGAACGAGCTCAATCTATGGAACACCTTGATTATTGTCGGATGGTTCCTGCGGTCAGCACCCACGAACTCGGCGAACTCGCCGTCGCCGCGCCGGAGAGATTCCTCGTCCGCGTTCTCGATCCGGCTGACCAACTTCTCGTACTCCTCCTGCAGGAACGCCAGGGAAATGACCGTGTGGACAGACGATCAGACACAACCACCGAAAATGGCCGCGTGGACAGCTTACCTTCATGAACGTCCAGTCCCGCTGGAACTCGGCATCGGTGGCGGCTGTGCGCTCCGCCGGGGCGCCGGCGAAGTACACGAAGGGGGCCCTCACCGCGACCATGTGTTTCTTGCAGAACGGCACCCAGAGCTTGGCTAACTCGGCGGCCTGGCGCAGCGCGTAGCAGGTCACGGCCGAGCAGCCGTCGTCGGAAACGTAGCATGCCAGCTTGCCCGCCGGGTAGTCCAGCGCCAGCAGCGACAGCACCGTGTTCACCGTCACCGCCGGCGGCTCCAGCTTCGGGTCCGCCGTCGTCACGAACATGTCCACCGCCGGCAGCTCGTCGCCCCTGGCATGGCAAACGCATCAAGCAGGCAAAAAAAAAAAAAAAAAGGTAACCGCGCTCGCTCGTCCTGGTACTTGCAACGAACGAACTTGGAGCCGGCTATACCTCTCGGAGAGGCGTTCAGGGTGCGTGTCGAACCGGACCGGACTCCACTTGCCGTTCATGTTGAGGAGCCACACGAACGTGAACCACGCCTCGCAGACGAGCGCGGCGACCCAGCACCACGTGCATGGCGCGCCACCGCCGCCCACCCGCAGGTCCAGCAACGAGGCTGCGCGGCGAGCGAGGAGGGCCAGGAGCAGGAAGAGCACGGCGAGGTCGGCCAGTTTCCACGCCGTGCGGGGAAGCCGGACCCTCTCCTGCAGCTGATGCAGCTTCTTGGCGCTCGACATGGCCGATCGAACTTGGTCACTCTCAGCGGTAGCCAGCAGCCCGCGAGAAGCGCAAGCAAACACAGAAGGAACCAGTTGCTCCGGCCTCCGGGGTCCGGTGGCGAATGGCGATCATATATAGACAGACAAACGCTCGCAGCCGCAGCCAAAGCCAAAGAGGTACCGGAAACTCCGTCCCACGTGCATCTGCTACGCATAAATCTTAATGCAAGATTCCATCATCTGTCCATGATTTTCTACACCTACCTCTTATCTGCACGAATCTTGATGCAACTTTAGCTATTGAGATAGCCATTGTGTGTACATATGCATGTGGAAAATTCAATTTGGCCAAGTTACCATTTCCGAATAATACAGCGGTTAGTGAGACAAGAATATTTTTCTGAAAACATTTTTGTTTCCATGGAAATGGGTTGAATTGGAATCCATTTCTGACAGTAAGACCATCTGCACTCCATTCCGGTATCCCCTCCGCCACCTGCATGGCGTAAAAATTTGACGTAAAATCTGTTGCACCCGTCTCCTCCATCCATCCCGCTACCACACTGTAGACCACGGATTCCGCCATATCCAGAGGACGCCATCGACACTGTCGCCGCAGGCCCCATCAACCACCTCGTCCTCGCGCGCTCCGTCAGAAGAAAGAAGGCACCGGAGAGATACGTAGGGCAATGGATCGACGGAGGTTGCCGCGGTGAATCCGCCCCCGGCGGCGAAGGGCTCCACTGGCGCGGAAGAGGACGTCGCGTGATCCAGCCCCTTCGCCCCTGGCGGCGGCAGATCCGGAGGGGAATGGCTGGCGGCGGAGGCGAGCGCGGGCACCTGATCCCGTGACGAGGAGTGTGCGAGGCAGCTGTCATCGGACGAGGAGGGTGCGAGGCGGCAGCCGGCGGGGAGGTGGCTTGACTGACGTTGGGGAGGGATCCAGTGGCCGAGAGAGGCCCGCCGACGGTGGTGATGGAATAGAAGGGCGGAGGTTGGAGCTGCGACGTCGCCGGGATGTACGGACCAGGAGGCAGCGAGGAGAGGGCAGTGGTGGGTTGGACGGAAGTGGATTTGGGCGGCAGACGCGAGGAGAGTAGCGCAGAGAGGAGGGGCAGCGGTGGGGAAGAAGAAGAAGGTTCTAGGCCTTTGGACCCACTTGCCAGAGAGAGATGTGAGGAAAAAGAAAATTGCAGTTTAAAAGTGGGTGAATAAAATATTTGGTAGTTGGATTTGGAGGAAATATATAGAGAAAGAGGAGTGCAGAAGATGTTGATTTAGAGGAAATAATCTTGCTGATTAGGCGGGAATATTCGTTTTGGAGGAAAAAAATTGGAAGAGAGCAGGAGCGCTGATAGTTTAAAACCCTCTGTGCACATCAAACTAGATCTCACAAGTCGCAATACGTGGACAATCCTTGCCTATTGATCTCTACATACAGACAGGCTCTTGTTGACCACAAACAGCACGATCGTTGGAGACTTATCGTGGCATGCAGCAACATGAGGAACCCAACATTCAAAAATTCAAATCCATCCTTCTTTCTTGGATCCGAATAGTACGTACAAAACGGTCACAGGAGAAGGTCGTCTTGATGACTATCACTATCTTTTATTTCTGAATATTTTGATAAAATTTTTTCGTGGACTATAGATAGATTAGGTAAATACCGGTGCGCCGCAATAGTAAACAAATCAATGTGAAAAAAAGGTAATTGACATTGTTTGCATGAAAAATGGTAATTTGACTAGCCAAACAACACATGATTTGGCCTATTTGGTTCTATTCGTGGACAATAATTAGATAGCATTTCGCTCTTACCCAAGATTAACTAGCTAATTTTTAGTTGTCAACCTATTAGCTAGATAACGTTTGGTTCAACAGCTAATATATTAGCTAATAGGTATAAGTCTTTGTATTAGCTGTCGTTAGCTGATATTAGCTAGGTTGAGCCAGCTAATAAATAATTTTTAGTTGGAGTCCATCTAATTGTTAGCATTACTGGACATTTGATTCTTTAGTTGCCAAGCATAGCAATGGATAAGTTATTAGTTGAATTCCAGCTAACAGTTATCTCATTAGCTAGCTCAACTCAACCAATATCAGCTAATGATAGCTAATAGCACGTAAAAAGACTATTATACCCTCTAATTTATCGGCTAATGGCAGCTGAACATGAAGGCGAAGCTAACGTTGTGATACTGGAAGCTGCCCGCGGGCGACGCCAGGACTAGGAGCTGCAGGTCAGATGGAGTTGGGGAGTCCAAGAGCGCCTCTCATTCCTTGCCATAGCGAAGGGTGAGCAGGGTTGCGTTGTGTGTCCGTCCGTACGTGCTCCACAGTCCACACGACCGGCGCAAACGCAAGCCGATCAGCGCGGCGGCGACGGATCGGAAATTCGGAATGATGCAACAGAAATAAATAAGCAGAGTTGGAAGCTAGCGCGGGTAGTGTCCATGATCCTACGTGATCCCTGACGCATGCACTGCCGGCCAATCACGGACGGCTGGGGCGCTCGGCGGCTGGCATGGGCGTGGGGGTGGCTGCTATCGGCCGGCCTCTTGTTTGTCCGTTTGCCACCGTTTCGTGTGGTGGGCTCAGTGATCTGTCCACTTTTTTAAAGAAAACACAGCACAACTCCCGTACACTCAACCTTACGAAAACACACACGCACACTCTACTTCTACGAGCATCTTCGTAGAATTGGGTCGGACTGATATCTCGAGATTCATAAAGTCACCACAGACGCATCGCTGTCGACGGGAACGTCGCCTATCACCGAAAACAAAGCCGTTAAATCATGCGAACACTCGTGCCAAGTCGAGGACTTGAACCTTTATGGGTAGGTTCGACTACAAAGAACCTAATCAGCTAAGCTAGGCTCAGTTTGCCGGTCATCTGTCCACTTGGCTATCACTATTTTCATATTATTTTTACTTCGTTTACAGTGTCATTTTGTATTATAGACGGTCTACTGGAGACAACTTGAGGTTCTATTTTCTATGGGGGCCGCAGCCTCCAATGTATCATTCCTCTCCTCATCTTTCTGGAACTGTCAGCTTCCGGAACACCGAGTTCTTTTGGTTCTCGAACCAAGTATATTTTTTTTTTCTGAAATGATGTAGACAGCTAGGCGCTCGTATACATACGTTTGCAAGGGTACACTCGATAAGAATTCAATAACAAATTTCTAATAGATCAACCACGCAAGAATTCAATATCAAACCAACAGCTTATATTGTGCCCGGAAAAAAATTTTCTTGATGAAACATGCGAGCAATGATACGGGACCATCCTCCTTCAGTGATATATACTACTACCTCAATCTCAATTTATAGGCTGTTTAATTTTTTTAACACTAAATTTAATCAATAAGGCGAATAAATCGAATTTAGTGTTGAGAGTAGCTTGTGCATGCAATTGTTTCTTGTTTTTTGAAAAAAAACATTCGAGTTGCAGCTGAGGAACCCGGGCCTCTTCCAGGGATGGCGGAGAATCGCGATGATTGGATGGGCTTCTTTCTCGCCCAGCTCCATGTTTTTTTTTTAAGAAGGTCACCCAGCTCCCCATGTGGCCCGAGGATCGCGCGCGGCTGCAAATCTGCAATACGAGATGGATCTCTTGAGCTTTTATTTATGATTCTACTCCTATATAATAGTAACGGTATACTGGCCCCCCAGCCTTGCGCAAGGCTGCGTATGACGTCCATGTCGTTCCGATGGCCAGGTTGACGCCGGCACCACCGTATGTGCCACACAAACTTTTTATTAAGCGACGTAATCACACACACATAAGAAAATGCACGCGAATCCCGGAGAGACAGCTTTCCTAATACCCCGTAGTTGCTACGCACCTAGGTCCTCTCTCGGTCTCACGATAAATGTTTTTTTAGATTTAAATTCTGTCCCATAATAAATGATGTTTTAAAAGATTAGTTGTCTTTAAAAAAAAAATCTGCATGCATGCATATATAAATAAGGAAAAGATTATTCTGTTAATTAGGGGCGTATGCATCATCTTCCATTCTCTTTAATCTGTCCTAAAAATCTTGAAACAGCACTTAGCGTAAGACGGAGGAAGTACTACTTTACCAATTATTTATACGTACTGCGTATTCCTGAACGATTATCTATCATTTTTGTCTCCTCCGGGACCATGGGCCACTTGCTGCCTTCCTGCTGGAGGCCAGGATGACTCATCACAGAATAAATAAACAAAAATAATTCTTTGAGACAAGGACGCGTTTGTACGTACGTCCACGTGTGACCCTTTCCACGTCAGCCTTGAAGCAAAGCACCTCTTTTCCCAACATAGTGCCCATCCAGTCCAGTGTGTGCATACGTATATTGCCTCTAGTGGTTGTATACGCAAGGACATTATATCCAGAGGCCAGCCACTAGAAAATGAGCCGTGCAGAAACTCATTTCTCAGGATCCCGGACTTCGTTGAGAAAATAAAACTATCTCCGTCTCTCTTCCCGGACGCTCCTCGGAGATTTTTCTATTTGTAAGGAGGGGTCCGGTCCGGTCCGGTTCCCGGTCTCACTAATCTTCGAGACCTGAAGAAAAGAGGATACGGTGGATAGATCATGAAAGCTACTGTACTTTTTTGGGGTTGGAATTTAGTTCTTTGGGGCTGCACCAGCACTTGACTGTGACATGGTCTGAGGGGGGCTGCCCGTGCGACCGTGACCTGGTTTGATGGTGCATTAGTTTGTATACGGATAAATACGTGTGATCGGGATGTCCATGCATCCATTGGGATGCGAAAATGACATGGATCAGTGCGTTGGTCGTATTTTTCAGTAGATTGCGTTCCTATGCTTCTCCTGGCATCATTCAGGCGTTCATCTAATTTAAATAGTCCTAAATCTTTATCATCCACAATGTTCTCGATCAGTAAGAATATCTCATTCTCAGGTAGAATTAAAACTCCCTTTTCTTTGTATCACGTTTAAGGACAGAAAAATTAGTTCATTTCCAGTACAAAATTGGTGGTCTAAAACATCATATATATATTCATGAACGGAGTAGCGTGCTTAAGGTGAGAAAATTCATTTCATTTCTAGTACAAAATTGGTGATCCGAAACGTCATGTATTCATGAACCCCAACCTTTACTTAATTTTTACTACGCAACCTTGATCGTTAAAGATTAATTTGGCTGCCACGTTGCAGCCATGCCCATCGGTAATTAGTTGTTGCCGTTGAAAAAGCCAAGCTGCTTCTACTAGCCGCAGCGCAATCAATCTCAAACGATCACCTCCTAGTGTATAATTATAAATTTGCAATGCAGTACTAGAGTGTTTTTCGAGACACGTCCTTGCAAATGATAAACGTGCTTCTGAAACAAACATCTTGGAAGTTGTTGATGGTCGAAGTTCCAAAAGTTTGACTAGACCAAGACCATGGAAAATGAACTTCGGGTATTTGTAAACGTAGGGAGAGTAGTAGTTGTACCACTGTACCGGTAGTGTCCTTTCCATTCAAGAAGAGCCACAGGCGTTCATCGTCCCGAACCAGACGGCCGTGCGCTGTGACTCTGACGGTGGAGAAAACGAAATTCCCCTGCCACACGCGGCGGGGTCCGCCGCAGCCACAGGAGATCCCAGCCCCACGGCGGCCTAGATCCAGGAAGATTCCTGCAGCGCAGACCCAAAAAAAGAAGGCCGCCTCCCACCAACCGCCATCTGGCGTCCCTCTCCCGTGGACTCTTGTCTGGGCGAAGAAACGCTCCCTGCCAGTGGGACCAGCACATCTGGGGCCCGAGCGTCGTGTGTGGGGGTGAGCTCTGTGTCAGTATCAGCACAGGAAGAAAAGATCCCGAAAAGTGGCCAGAGAGGTCCAAAAAGGCCCCCCGCACTAGGCTTGCACGGAAACGGAAATCAGCCACGGTCCTCGGCGTATCTGGAAATCCTGTTTGAAAGAGGAACTATAGTTCAAAAAAAATATGGACACAAAGTTTTTTTTTTTTTTGAAAGTTGGACACAAAGTCTAGGTTTGGAGTAACGACTAACAGCCAATAAGTTTGGACGAATGGCGATGAAGAAAAATTCCAAAGCAGAGAAGCGAATGAAGGTCAAGGCACCCTAAATGACGACCGACGACCAGCAGGCTTACCAGTGTCATTTGCGCCCCTTCCACCGGTGCACGCGTGCAACTCCTCCATCGCCTGTATAAATACCGCCCGGCTCCCGGCCAAACCCTCAAATTCCAATCCGGCCCCTGCCCTGCTCTGCATCCTCCGCCCGCCTCCTTCCGGTCTGCAGACTCCAGTTGTCTCCTCCTCCCGCCCGCCTCCGCTCCCCTCCTCCATTCCCCTCCGCTTCCGCCGCAAGCCTCTCCCGCCCGCTCCCCAGCCCAGCAGCAAACCCTAGGCGGACCCGGGAGGAGGCCAGGATGGCGGCGACCTCGGCGCCGCAGGCCAACGGCAACGGCTCCGCGGCCGGGGTGGGGGCGCCCACCAACCCCATGGCCACCGCGCTGCTCACCGATCAGTACCAGTTCTCCATGGCCTACGCGTACTGGAAGGCCGGCAAGCACGCCGACCGAGCCGTGTGAGCGCCCCTCTCCTCCCCTGTCTCGCCTCCTTCCTTGGGTCCTGTCCCTGGGTGTGCGCCCGTGCGTGTGTGACTTGTTGAGCGGCGCCGATTGGATTGGATTGGATCGGGAGGTGGTGATCTGGCGCGAGGGTGGTGTGCTTTGTCTGTGCCGGGATAGGTTTTGAGGCATGGCCGATGGCCCCCTTTGGTGCGATGTGTTGCCCTGGCGCTGCTGCAACTCTCTCCTCGTCGCTGATTATTGCTGCTGCTCTCTTTTTTGTTCTGACCATTGTGCTTGTAGGATCGGTTGTTTGCTATTTCCGTTCTTTTTTTCTTTCTCGCTTCATCACCGTTGTGGGTTAACTCGGCGTGTTTCCTCGCATTGTTAGTTGATAGATTGTTCTAAGGTACTCCGTATTTTTGTTTTGTTTTTTCATCCAAAAGATGTTTACTTCGTATTTTCTTAAAATTTACTTTCGACTTGGTGCTCTCTGGTTTTGATTTGGGGAGCCTTTTCGATCGTTTGTAGTGACAATTTTCTCTCGCTGCAAGCAAGCGGCATTTGGTAGTTTTTTCAATGTTACCGTGTTAGGACGTTTGATACGTCTCAATAGGTAGGAGTCTTACTTTGATACATTTTACTCATACGATGTAAAAACTGAGCGAATGGAACGCCACTTTTAAGTATTCCGCTATGTGTATCTTCTCGCTCTGTGTCCAAAACAGTCTCTCATTTTGAACGCTCAACTTTGTGTTTCTTCGGGAAGCCCTTTCCAATGTACCAATTCTAATCACTCCTTGTCGATGTTGGTATTTTTAGCTGTTTTAATTGTTTAGAGATGACGATGCATTCATTTGGGATTTTATTTTGTGCTCTTGTGCTAGAGAGGTATATTCTGGATTTGGCATTAGTTTATCACAAGCTGGGTTTCAGAGCCAAAACGTTTATGATTTTTTTTCCTATTCCTTCTCTCACTGTATGTCTTGCATAATTTTCACAGTTCACATAGAGTTTTTAATTGTGATGTAGTTCAGAGGGGACAAATGGATGGGGACGTAAGAATGAAGACAAATAGATGAATGAGACTTACTACTTGAGTTAACAAATGATACAATCAATTTATCGTCGGATTCATATTTAATTGCTTTGGCCATCCAAAGTTTGAAATGTGTACAGTTGCAAACGTAAGCAAGAAAGCAACAATTACTTAAAAAGATGGCTGCGTACTTTATTATGGCGATGTCTCTCCTCTTTCTTTCCTTTTTTTTTAAAAAAAAAAACAAGGTGATACCATGATATGTGTTGGCTGCTAGTTCAGGAACAGGGGAATTTTAAGGAAAAATTTTGTAATCGTGCCACTCAAGGAATACTCTGTGAGCTATTTTGGAATTGCACTAGGCAGTTTTATATATCTCTATGTTCACCATGAAAATGCCAAACACTGGACCTATGAAATCTATTGATGGATATGAGCTAAACAAGGAACTTTGTGTGAAACAATCTGCTCTATATCTATGGAACTTAATAATAGTTCTTAATAGGGTCTTTGGAACCTATTGCTTTCCTTTATCAATGGTCATATCATATGTGCCTCCATACCCTTAAGTTTCATTTAAATAAGACAGTAGGACTTGCTTTTGCATGGGTAGTATTAATATGTTGTTTTGCCACAGTACAAGATATTTGTCGGTTTCTGAAAATGCAACTTATTCCTTTTGTTCCAAAAGCCCCACTAGATTCCAGCAGACAGGTGCTTCCACGTGACTCCAAATAATGCGTTACCAATTCCGCATAACTTTTGAATTTGATGCAAGTGGTAAGTTAATGATAGGTTATGGCATAATTGCCAGCGGGCTTGTAGCCCAATGGTATCTCCACCTCTTGGGGGTGCTGAGGTCCTAGGTTCGATTCTCCATGGGAACGAATTTAAACATGAGGTTGTTGGCTGTTGAAAAAAAAAATCCCCCTCATCGGCATAAGCCGAAGTTCGTGGGGTTTTCTCGACCGGTTAAGGTTGGGCTCTTCTACCTTAATTACAATGTCGTGGGGAGGTTCTTCCCCCACCGGTCGAATTTTTGTTGGGGTTATGGTATAATTCAACTAGGCCGAGTTGTATAAACATTTTGCCCCATGATTCTCCTTCTTTTATTATTCACCATGATTATCTTTATGCATTTCTATCATGCATTCCTTTACAAGAGATTCTTCTTTCCATGTTCCTTGTGCTGCATTGTCTCTCCATTCAAGCATGCATGGCGAACCCCTTCTTTCCAGCATAGCTAGAAGATCTCTGTTAATGGAGATTGAAACAATAAATGCTGAAAAGTTTATTGATGCCCTCGGCAGGCCCTGGGTGCATGTTGTTACCAACATATTACAACTAAATTTGGGAGGGTAGTTGTAAAAGGATCATGCTGATGCTGGATTTGAGAATTTCTGATATCTTCCTTGGGGGTTTTTGATATATCTTGGAATTAACATAATGGATACACTGGCTTGACTAGGAGGCTTGAAGCTTCTGATCATTGAATTTCAATCTTCCAGCAGATTTTCAAAATCATACTTCTATTGGAGAAAGTATAATCTGAATCCTCTAATCCCATTCTTTGGCACAGCATGATAATTGATTACTTAGTGTCAACTCGTATGTCCAACCTATGCAGCCCATCTTGTCGCATTTAATACGATCACAGAAACACTTTATAACTGCTTCCCCATGCATGTGCTATTCCTCTGTGAATCTGGTTTCTAATTTGTTTTGATTGGGTTTTAATAAATGCAAGTTTATGGATGAAAATAATGTGTTACAATTACAACTAACAACTTTGTCAACTCAATCCTGATTTGGTTCATTTCCCTTTCACAGGTTTGACCTGTACTTTAGGAAAAACCCATTTGGTGGGGAGTTCACTGTTTTTGCTGGCCTTGAAGAGTGCATTAAGTTTATTGCAAATTTTAAGTTCACGGAACATGACATTTCTTTCCTGCAATCAGTCATGCCAATGTGTGAGGTATCATCTCAGCCAGACATGAGTAGTCTATCTTTCTTACCATGATTCTGATGAATGGTTCTTAGATATGCTGCTGGTTTGGCTGCAAATCAACCTTTTAGTAACCCATAAGCATGAATAAAAAATCCTGCCTATTTCAATTGGGTGAAACGGGAGTAACTTTGAATGCATATGGTGTGCCTTGTATATTCCTTTTTTAACACTGTTATAAACGTTTATTATTTGCATTTTCTGATGTAATCGACAATTCCTAGGGTGCATTCTTCGATTATCTCAGGGAAGTCGATTGCTCTGATGTAGAGGTCTACTCCATTCATGAGGGCTCAGTAGTTTTTCCAAAAGTGCCCTTGATGAGAGTTGAGGGTCCAGTTGCTGTAAGTACAACAAATCCCTCACCAGTTGTGCTAATACATGCTTGCTATTAATTTTTTTTGGCATTGACCAAAATTTTGAAATGCTCTGATAACTTACCACTTGTTATGGCATCATCAGGTGGTTCAACTTCTTGAGACTCCATTTGTTAATCTTATCAATTATGCATCTTTGGTAACTACTAATGCTGCAAGGCATCGTCATGTTGCTGGAAAGTCAAAGGTTCTGTTGGAATTTGGTTTAAGACGGGCACAGGTGTGGTATTCAATTATCCATCCCTTTTCAACTATCACTGTAACACTTCTCTGTACACGTTAGTATTTCTGTGTTAAATATTGCTGTGGATTTTATTGCTGCAGGGACCTGATGGTGCAATAAGTGCCTCAAAATATTGTTTTATGGGAGGTTTCGACGCAACCAGGTTGGTTATTTTACTCCTAGAATTTATAAGTAAAATCCAGCATGTTTACAGTCCTTTGCTCTTTATAATAATGCTTGAAGAAATTGTATGTTTTAAGTTATCTTTGCATTACTTAGATTTTTTATCCCTTAACTAAATGTTTATTTTCTCCCAAATTTTTTTAAATGAGTTCACCATTTGTTTAATTCTTCTTGTTTTTGCAGTAATGTGTTGGCTGGAAATTTGTTTGGCATACCACTTCGTGGAACACATTCTCATGCTTTTGTTAGCTCATATATGGTCAGTAAAGTATTTTTCCTGCTTTGATTGAACGAAAGCTTCCGCGAATAGTCATTTTCATCATTGGGGAGCATTATGTCTGCATACTGTAGTTGCATTGGTCAAGCAATACCTTTGTTCGTTTCAGGTTTCTGAGTACTGTGTTTCTTTTCTTTTCAGCCTTGCTATTGTTGTTTTTCATCATGTTTTTTTAGTCAGATGTGAAATATATGCATTGTCATTCAACTGTAATGAGTTAGTGATCCCTTTCAGTATCATTTTTGTGGAATGTGAACAGCAGTTGGTATTGTCTCTATCATTTACATCTACAGAAATTCATGCTTAGATATACATTTCGTGAGCATATTTCTTTTTCGTTCCCTTCATTGCTATTTGGTTGTTTCCTGATTTGCTCCACCCTTTCAGAGCCTAGATGAGATCCCAGACAAGGCCCTCAGGAGCAAAGATGGCTCAAGAGTCTGCCAGGATTTTGTTAGTTTAGTGCAAGAGTGGCTTCAAAAGATTCAGGTGTGATTGCAGAGCCTTGTTGCACAGGTATTAGTTGTCATGGTATTCTCATGTTACTTTTTTGGTTGATTTCAGGTAGCAGATTCATTAGGTGGTGTATTTGGTTATACAAATCAAAGTGAGCTGGCGGCATTTGCATCCTATGCCTTAGCTTTTCCAAGCAACTTCCTAGCTCTTGTGGACACATATGATGTGAGTTTTGTTAGTTTGTTCGAGCTTCAAGCTTTTCTCTTATTGTTTTGTACTTCTTTTCATGTCTGAATCAGTAGGGTCAGCACTCTTTCCTTAAGGTGGTGAGTAGATCTGAAACCTCCGTTTGTCATTCCTGACTTTAAAATTTCCTGTTTCTCTTTCAAAATGCTCATCCTTTTCGGTGCTCATATTAAGAAATCATGATATTTTGTTATACTGTCAGCCAGGTTGTTACTTTAGCTATAGGCATGTTTGTACTTTTTTTGGCCTGAGAATACACTGATAGGTTATTGCATGATTCCTGGACAGATGTGTTCTCAATGTTATAGTTAACCTGGCATTTTCTTTTTTTTTAAGAAAAAAGGCGCAATGAATTCCTAACTGATGCATGCATATCTTTAGCATACGTTTTATGTCGTGTAACAATTATCATTCATAAACCGTACTCACCCTTCTATCATTGTTAAGCTTCACCCGCAGGGTGTTGATGATATCTGTTCATGCTGCATCTGTAGTCCTTAGTTTCTGGGGCATAACAATTCTTTACCTTTCAGGTTATGCGAAGTGGTATTCCAAATTTCTGTGCAGTGGCTCTAGCACTTCATGACTTAGGGTATGTTAAATGTCGTTTGGTGCTCATTACCTGTGTGTTTGAGCACACCCATATCAGATATAACAACTTTTTATTTATAATTTTAAGCCCTCCCAATCAGATTCTGAGTTACGCTAGTGTGTTAATTGCAATATCTAAGTACTCTAGATTCCTTCATGTTCTATGAATGTAGATGCATATTTTGTTTTTGGTTGTCCATGCTTATAACTGAGATAAGAGATTACCGATCTTGTGCTCAAACTTTAAACAAATCGTTTTGCCTAATCATATCTGTTTTGCAGGTACAAAGCATCTGGTATTAGATTAGATTCTGGTGATCTGGCCTATTTGTCTATTGAAGCACGGAAAGTGTTTTGTGCAGTAGAGAAGGAATTTAATGTACCTGGTTTTGCAAAGATGGTCATTACTGCTAGCAATGACCTGAATGAGGAAACAATTGATGCCCTCAACAAACAGGTAATAAACTGATCTCATGATTGAGTTTAGAATTTGTCAAGAACTCTTTTATTTTTTGTAAAATAGTAATCGTTGTATTTCCAATGCCTGACGTGCGTGCTTGTTCTTTTGTGGATTTATCTTTACTGTTAATTTAACTAATTGCTGATTTAATTTGAAATCTCCAATCCTTTGCAGGGTCATGAGGTTGATGCCTTTGGAATTGGAACTTACCTTGTGACATGTTATTCCCAGGCTGCTCTTGGCTGTGTCTTTAAGCTAGTTGAGATAAATAGTAAACCTCGTATTAAGCTTTCTGAGGATGTGGCAAAAGTATGTTCAGTATTTTATTTTATTTTTTACTGGAAATGTCTTCCATTTTATATGTATATTCACTAAGGGTGTGATAATAATTTTTTCAGGTCTCCATTCCATGCAAAAAGCGATGCTTCAGATTATATGGGAAAGAAGGCTACCCACTAGTTGACATCATGATTCGTGAAAGTGAATCATCACCTAAGGTAACACTGCACCTCTATTATCTTCGTTCACATCTGAGCTTTATATTTAGCACAAGATACCCAATTATCAAAGCACAGATTTATTAAATCTACCTTTGAAACATAGCTGTAAGTTCATCACATGCTTCATAATTTCTCTGTGTTTTGCAACACTGCTGCAATGCTTTGTATCTTGTCTTTGGCATTTTTGTCTGCAGAAACCTCTGATGTTTAAACTGGATTTCATAATGTTCAAATATTGCAGGCAGGAGAACGAATCCTCTGCCGCCATCCATTCATTGAATCGAAGAGAGCATACGTCGTCCCCCAACATGTTGAGGAGCTTCTTCAGTGTTATTGGCCTGGAAGATCAGGTATGGACCTTTTATCTCTTGTAGACAGAATTTGAACAGCGGTCGTGGAGTCGTAGCTGAATTTTGGAAAGTTGTTGCTGAAAAAGGGAATAAGCAGCATAGCCATCAGGTTACCTTTAATATTCAAACGATCGATCCTCCTTTTGCACTACATTTTTAATAATAAGAATCTTAAAACAGAAAGGAACAGCATGCCAGGCATAAATTTCTTTCTGAAAATAGTTCAACAGACTTGAATCTTACGCGGGTCATAGATTCTCGGTGCTCCGTTCTGTTGATATTTCACACTCTCAACGATCAGCAGAGCCACGACCATTTCATGTTTGCTCCTGGAGTTTTTTTTAAGCAAAAGGGACACCTTAAACAAAAGGGAATGATAAATATCTTGACTGTAGACTTTAGCGTCCTCACTCTTGGACTTACTGTCGTGTTATGTGTCAGTGACATGCGTACCTGCGTTTTTCTGCAGATAAACCTAGAGCAGAGCTGCCCTCCTTGGACAAGATCAGAAACCGCTGCATGCAGCAGCTTGAAAAGCTGCGGCCGGATCACATCCGGCGGCTAAACCCGACACCGTACAAGGTTTGATTCTTTTCCTCTCGTCTTTGTTTGTCCTCATCTCGATCTAATGACATGCCATAACCGCAAACGTTACAAACCCCTTTGTGCAGGTGAGTGTGAGCGCAAAGTTGTATGATTTCATCCACTGCCTATGGCTGAACGAGGCGCCAGTAGGTGAACTACAGTAGATAATGGTCACATAAACAAGTTTTGGGTCATCTTGGATACAGCAGCAATTCATCGAAAAGAACTAGATCTCTTCGGCACAACTTCAGCAGCTCAGTTCATGGCCACACCGTAGGCCTTTGCTCGCTCTCCAGGTTTTCATCTGTACAACCCAGAGAGGCAGGTCAATCAAATCGCCTGATGTATACATCCCTTGATTGGTGGGATACTTTGTACACGTCGTTATGGGGAAAACACAGAAAACGTCACTTGGAGTTGGTGGGAAGATTAATATAAAAGAAATTGTTAGATCGTGCCTTATGTCCGTCGTCCTGTGCAGTGCCAACGAGTGTACTAACGGTTAGACCATCCCATTGCTTGTCTAAAAACATTGTCTGTACTAATATTTCTTCACTGTTCCAACTACCTCTCTCTCTGTCTACAATAACGCTACAGTGTAAAACAGTGTTTTAGGCAATGCCTTTTACTCCCCCATTAGAAATGGTCTTAGCTCCCAAGGCGAGGGAGCTGTTCGGTCATGGTTAATAAAAGGTCACGAGACACCAGCCAAGATTGTACTTCCTTTGTCCCAAACTATATGTTGTTTGATTTTTTTACACTAAATTGACAATCTCATCTTATTGAAAAAGTTTATGAAAATGTATAAAAAATAAGTCATAATTATAGTATGTTAAAATAAATCATAATATAATTATATAATTATAAAAAATTTAATACAATGAGTGGATCAAACTTGTGGGGAAAAGGCCGTGATGTTGGCCTTAATCAAATTTCTCTCTTTGAGGCTAAAGTGGTTTGTGGAAGTGGTGAGCAAGTACTCAGCTGAGATATCTACAGGCTCGGACGCTCGGTCATCGCTTTGACTTCTTGAGAATGCTTTCGTTCTATTTTACAACTGTTGGGTTTTTAGCTCAATGGTAATGTATATAGGGCAGTAGCATGCATTATATCTGTTACTGTATAGTTGGTCGTCATGCATATTTTCTCATGTTCTTGTCTTTATGTTGTGCAGATGGTTGTCATAATAGTTTATGTTTTTTTACAGAAGACTTTACTGTTCGTCATTACCTTATTGTATTTTTGTAACAGTTGAGTTTGTGTGTTAAGTCGTGAACATAACGAACCAGCAAAAAGCTAGCGAGCCACTCATGAGCCAAAACAAGCTACCTTAACAATAGTAGAGGTTAAAATCTAAGCATGTGTTTGGATAGAAGACATAGCGGGATGGAATAGTTCCATCCCTAATTTTTGGGACGGAACCGTCTCATTCGACGTTTGGTTAGAGAGGACGGAATCATTTTTGTTTTTTTGTTTGGTTTGAAGAATTGTAGCATAGGATATGGACGTGGATTTCACTCCGTTTGATACTGTGGGCGGGTCCCACCCGTCATCCTCTGCCTCTCCTCCTTCCTCACGCATTTGCCTTGCTCTTCCCCGCGCCTCTGCCTCGCGAACAGCCGCCGTCAGCCTCGCCATCCCCGCCGCCCTCACCATCCCCGCCTCGCTGCCGTGCCTCCCTCCGCGGTCGTGGGAGCCCATGGCTCCACCGGCGAGCCTCCCTTCCATGGCTGCGGCTACCCTTCGTTGGAGCCGCTCCTCCTCATCTGCGCGGCTCTCTGTCGATGGCGCCGCTCCTCCGTCGCTGGCGCCTCGGCTCCTCGTCGCGCCGCCGCGGGCCGCGGCTCCCCTCCTCGCCGCGTGCCCCGGCTGCGACTCCCCGTCGTGCCTTCTCCGACCGCCGCCGCTGCTTCCCGCTGCCACCGCTCCTCGTCGCCGCAGCTCCACCTCGCTCCTCCTCGCACCGCCCTCCCTGCCGATCACGGAGGGAGACGGCCAGACGGGGGACATCACCATCCGCCCAATTTGAGGGGACAGGGACGACCCTCATCTGTGCGGAATATTCCACCAAGGGACGGTCCTATCCCCTCTCACCGCTCATCCAAACACACACAAAAGGAGGATGGACCCATTCCGTCCCCAGATATCCCACGAACCAACACACACGGTAAAAGATCGTAGTCTCAATGGGGACGACACGCCAATCATCATCTCCGACTAGCGGTAGCAATTGATAGCTCTTTTGCGTCGTACTCCCTCCGTTCATAAATGTACGGTTGATTTTTTATTTGATTTCTATTTTTCTTATTTTTTTTTCCTTTGTTTTCTTCTTCCACATCAAATCGGTCGGTATGAAGTAGCAGTGATTTGTTTCTAATATGAATGAAACAGTTTTCTTAGACGATGTTTAAGACATTGCGTCCCATGTCTTTGTCCGTAGGTACACATTCAGCCAAGGACTCTAATCTTGCCTGGTGGTGGTCTAATATGAATAAGGCTACGACAGAGATTTATCTCAATCATTCACCAAAACAAAATGAGGGTTAACGATAAAAAAAAGCTAGGCATGTGTATGTCACATGCTCTGGCCCCCGGTGGCACTGATTTTATTGCTCGTGTGGTGGCGCGAGCAGCAGTAGGCTATACATTGTTACACCGTGCCGCGATAGATCAAGTACGGGCGAGGGTTACACAACCGTGGCCGCGACAGATCGAGTATGGGCATAGAGGTGCGCTGAGTGCAATAGCAAGCTTTGGAAAGCTTATATGGGTGCCGCAGGCGCCAAATCCACCAGCTCAAATCCTAGATGCAGCTTGCCGCTACACCGCGATGCCACCGGGGGCACTGACCTGTTTGCTGCGCCATCTTTTGTGTAGATGACACCTGCACTTAATTCTCGATATGGCGCTAATCTAACCCAAAGGCCAAATCAGGATACCCCGTGAAGTAAAAAAAAGATACGCCACACGCTCATCGCCGCCGCCGCACCGCGCCTCCAGATCTCTTCGGGGAACGAGCGCCGCCTCCTCCTCAACTCATCCGCCGCAGCCACTCCCTCCCCGGCCCCCGCCGACGGTCCGGCGGCCCGCGGTGAGTCGAGGGAGCAGAAGGCGCGGCGGCTGCGTGGCGTGTACGACAAGCTCGCGCTCCAGGGCTTCTCATCCGCGCAAATAGAGCAGGCGCTCTCCGCGCGCGATACCGTGCGTGTCCCCGATCGTGCTTAGAACCTCACGGTGTGATCGTATTGGCCGTGAGCTGATGATTTTGTTTTTGGTTTGTTTCCTGGGATATAGGATTGGGCGACGTTTGAATCGGCGTTGGACTGGCTATGCTTTAATCTGCCAGGCGACGAGCCTCCCCTCAAGTTTCTCCAGCAGTGGCACCAGCACCACCTCCTCTCTCGCAGTCACAGGTACTATGATTTTTCAAGGGTTTAGGTTTAGTGCTTCCAGGCAGCTAATGGCTCATTATGTGTAGACTAGCATTTCTCTGTTCGAGGCTTTTGTTGGTTCATTAGTCAGGTGTTACTCAGAATCATGTGCTGCTGGTTACATTGATGGCGTTTGTTGTAGGAGCCGAAGGTTCTGCTAAAGTGCTGTCCACAGCCAAGGAGAATTTGGTGCCACAGCCGTGAACCTGAGGAGGTGAAGGTGAGCACTGATGGGATGGAAGTTATTATTTTTTTTAAAAAAAAAAGGTAACACAGTTGCATTAAGCATCAGCACAAGGCAAATCGTCACAAGGTCTTACAAACAGAGGAGCTTCGTATATATCAGTGCCAGAAGCCACATACAAAAGTCGCTAAACAATCAACAATCTTATTACCAGATCAATTACAAAGTAAGACAATACATGAAGAAAACTCTATTTTCATTGAATCTGACACACTATGCATCCAATAGAGCTCATGTCAATACCTTTCAATCTAAGACTGTTCTCAATAGTGAGCCCATCCAAATGCCCATATTTCAAGTACAGTGTTTGTACAGTGCAAAATAGTACTTTGGGCACCCCAAATGGGCTCATTGGTGAGTATAGTCTAAAAGAAGATGCCAGCGCCGAAGCATTCATCTCCAGAATGATATGAGTCATTCCAAGTTGAGCAGCTTGTTGGATAGCCTTGAACACCGCAAAAGCTTCAGTGTGTAATGACAGATGTTGTCCAAGTAATATTACCAGCCCCAACCAGTAAAACATCTCTCTTATTGTCCCTCAACACAAAACCTCCAGCCTCCAGTATTAGTGTTCAGATCAAAGGAACCATCATTATTGATCTTGGAAAAATCCTAAGGCGGAGGTTTCCATATTTGTTCCGAAGGAAACAGAACTTTCCTTCCACCAACATCTAGTTTTTCAAATTCTTGGAGGAAGAAAGCTACAGAACCTTAGATTTCAAATGCGCTCTGCATCCTCCTACCGTCATTCACTTTGTTCCTTGCCGACCACCATCTCCACATGAACACAAAGATCTTCAACTGTTTGTTTTTTTCCAACTTCCAAATCTTGTTAATAGTTTACTTCTCTGATTGACACTTCACTAACCCAACTCTGACATCCTCCATATTCATGGGACACCAACAATGCTTCACATACTTGCATTTGAAAATAGATGTTCCTTTTACAAATAGGCCATAAAGTATTAGTTGCGCACCATACCTTGCCACATTCCTCCTAACTTATAGGCTGTTATGGGCTACTCTCCATATGAACATTTTAACTTTGTTGGGAACTTTTTAAAAGCCGTATTCTAAACCAATTAAAATGGCCCTCATCAAATGCTTCATTCCTTGTGATGCATCTTGTCCTTTACTAGCATCTCTCTTTTCATCAGCAAACTTATACGTAGATTTAATTGGAAATAAACCTTTAGAATCGGAATGGCAAGTTAACGAATCATCCACTTGCTCATCAATTGGAATATGTAAGATTACTGTATCGTCTTTAGGCCAAAAGGAATCATAGTTTACGTGCTCATCCCAATCGCCTGTCACTGCAATCATAGTTTAGCAAATAGCTCAGACTTAGCCAGCGTCAGGAGGCTCTTCTCCTCGGACTCCACTGCCGGCGGTGGGTAAGGAGAGGAACAAGCGAGGAGAGAGAGAGAGAGAGTAGAGAGGCGCGCAGCCCGGGGCCAGGGGCATTACCGTCCATATGGGATTGGAGAATGTCTGCATACACCTGCAAGTGGGCCTGAACGGTTCAGAACCGTACACAATGGCATATTTCAAATTTTTAGAAAGTTGCAGTGCTCTGTGTCCTATTTGACAAATAGTAATGGCATATTTCCTGGAAATTGTAATGGAATTAAGCAAAAAAAAAAAAGACTGTGATATCTCTCGCACGCCTGTCGGCTAGACCCACTCTGCCCCGCCACTCGCCTCTTGCCGACTCCCAACTCAGAGCATGAGGTGCTGCCGCCCACCACCCCGCCCGTACCCGACGGCCAATCTCCACCCGGCCACCCGCGCGGTCACGCCCAGATCCAGCCATTCCGGTGTGATGCTGCCGCCCTCCAATGTGGCAACTGCTGCTAGGAGAGCCGCGTCCACGGCTACGCCCGAACCATGAAAGGAAGTGGGTGCAGCTGCGCTTGGCAGCCGCGATTCCGCCCCCCATACTCATCCCCCACCTTGCTGATTGATCCCCTGGTGAGTGCTGACTGCTGAGTGCTTGGCTCATCTCATATGCGCCTTAGCATTTAGCAATTCTGAAATCGTTGTGTGATAAGAGTTTGTGAATTTAGGGTGTGATTTAATAGGCCTTAGCAGTTAGCAACCAAACAAATCAAAGCAACAATTTAGATGAGCTTCAGAAATGTATAGCAAACAGATTGAGATCCGAAAGGTTCGTGCTTAGAAATGTTATATGTTGATGCAACTGTACGACTGAGTGGGAAACGCAGATATCTCAATTTGGGGAAGCTGAGAAAATGCAGCATGTCTATGAGCACAACTCGGTTTCCAATAATAAGTGAGATTACGATGAAAGAAACTGATCAAGTAAACCTGCAAGGGTTCGATCCAATTGAGTTCTGGGAGTGAAGCCATAGTTGAGCAGGTCCTAATTGAAACTGCAAGAAAAAATGCATATAGATTGAAGTGTTCCCTGCCATCATCTACGACTGTTGGTCGGTTGCTGAAGTGTTCCCTGCCAGCATCTACGACATTGGAAGCAAATTATTGAAAAGAAGAATGGCTAATCAAAGTACAGGCAATGATATCATGACTATCTATTATTCTGATTTTTTTTAGATAATGGCTGTTAGTAAGTGATTATTATTTTTATGCTTCTACACAGTTTAGGGTGCCGAGAAGCTGAAGAGGACTCATGTCTGTTTCTTACTGCAATTTCTTCTGTTAATTTTGAGTGTGTCCTTCTGCATGACTTAACAACAATTTGTTATATGAAGTGTTATAGTTCCACTCAAGCAATAGGTGTACTTAGTTTGATTCAGGGCATATAGCATGTATTGTAGCAAACTAGTGCGCTTGAATCTGTGTGTAATTTACAAAAGGGAGTATGCTGCTATTGCTTACTGTAACCTTTTTCCTTATCTTTGCATCTTACTTCATGCAGGCACATCTCTGGCACAAAAAGCTTGGAGGCTTATCTCTGGGAAAGGCAAACACACACCCCACTTCTCGCACACTCCCCTGCCGGCGATGCCTCTGTCTCCACTACCTTTACCACCACGCGCTGCATCCTCACTGCAGTAGCAGACGGTACTGCCACCAATGGCAGCGGACTGGTCGTGGGCACGCCGGGTGTGGGAGAAGTGGGCTGTGAAACACGTTGGCCCCTCAGGTATTCCATCGTCCCCCTCCCCTTTGCACTTCTTTGACCTCACTGTTTCGCACGATTTGTAATGTACTTGCGGTTCTCTTCCAGGCAAGCCGGTCCAGGCGGCAATCCTGCTCAACTACGACCCCTCTGGGCCGTCTCGGCTTCTTCCCACCATGTGAGTCCTTTCACATTCTCCAGATTACTTTTATCCACTTTCGTGGTATAGCCAACAATACCAATATACCATACAATGGTCACTTTTACCTCCTTTGTTCCTAGTAGCGAGTTGTTGGACATGTGGAATCCATGTAATCTATGATTTAGTGGTTGGATCTGTGGATCAGTATAGGTATTTTAATTCTCGAATTGATAGATATCACAAGGATTTTTGTTTTTCTTAAGTTTTTCTCCGAACCTACCCAAACTTGCTTGGGACGACTGAGAGCCTTTGTTGCTGTTGCTGTGTAAGTCTTAGTCCAAAACTTTAACGAAGATAAGAAATAGGTAGTTACCTTTGCAGTTGTACATTTTTATGGTTTTATATCTTTCTTACAGTTATATCTTTACATGGGAAGATCAATATAGAGTTCGGGTATAAATCCCCTGCAATGGATGGAATATTTGTTGTATGTTGAGTTGTGCAATGACGGAATCGGATATTTGAAGGGCATCTCTTTGGCATGTCATTGTTTTGGAAGAAAGGAAATTTCCTGTCAGTTATGATCCATGAATGCTGAATTTTGTGTGGCTGAATCTTTACAATCTGTTTCCTCTGTCCAGAGCAGAACAAGAGAGAACACAACTTACTGCTGTTGGTTTGCAAGCAATCCTTGCCTTTGCTAAGAGGGGCAATCTGCAGACTGAATTCTTCTCGCTTGGGCCAAACCAATGTGAGTGTCTCATGTTGTGTTTACTGCTTTTAGAGAAGTTTTCAAACTGATAATGCACCTGTTGTGGCCATCAGTTTGTGACTGAAAGATGTGGCTTGCAGATTTGGTCACCTCAATCCATGAAAATTGGTTTTGCGCCCGTTGTGTGAACAGCACAAAGTCAGGAGGTGAAGGGGTTATAATTATGCAGATTGGAGCTTACCTGTTAGTCTCTATGTATGTGCCTCATTTTCAGTTTCAAATTCATGGAGATTATTTGTCATATTCTCTAACATATTGTCAATGTTAAAATACATTCGCCAAAAATACCTATTTAATTCACACTGGTAGTGGTATCCTAATGTGTAGGTATGATGGTTCTCTTGCTTCAGCTTCTCAAGCAATGGTGTCTGCTGATCAGTTTGCGATGCAGTTTAGTCTGAGGACTCACTAATTTCTAGGATAGTTTCATGAGTGATGTTGACCCATAAGGTTCATGTGCTAAAATGCACTAAATGACCTTATGTATAATTCCTAATGTTACTATCTTCTTGGGTCAGTAGCCAGTAGGTATGCTAATGTAATAGCCAACATTGACCGCAATACTGATGTTCCTGGTGTGAGGTTGAAGAAGCTCATGTTGAATCAATGTTTACAAAGCATCCCAAAGCTTGAAAGGGGCATGCGTATTGCTTCTCGAAATACAGATGGCTTAAAGACCAATCAAACAATATAATGCTTTACTTTATTTTGAAAGATCCAGAACATAGTGGTATATATTAATAAGAAGGAAGCAACTAAGGGCGATCGGTACAGCTTAAAGGTGGTTGTATAGCCTGTTTTGACGTGGCTGTTTAGTTTTGTGGCAACAGAGACTTGCCACGCCACCTGTTGTTGCATGAACTGACTGCTGCAACGAAGCATAGATCGTAGCCCTAAATTTGGGACTAAAGTACGCTTTTAGGATTAAAGTGCTTGCCACAATCGCCAACAAAACCGAAATAGATGTACGTATTAGCCTGCTTGTATGCATTATTGTTTGAGCATGAGAATTGTAAGTTTTGCAAAACCCTTCAAAGTGTGAAATGGCAGCCATGTGAGATGTGGTAAAGTCCTCGATAGTTATTTGAGAATACTACAGTGATTTGCCAATAATAAAATAACGCATGGCAAATAGCTCGAAAATAAAGCAATGATAAAACCAAATTAGAGCAACGGGAGACGTCCAATGCGTCTCACGTGCTAATTTGACGCATACATAGCAATTGATACGATACATCAAAACAACAGTGAGCCGTTCATTCAGTTAGATCTAAATGGTTATAACAAGGTATTACCAAGTAATACCTCAAAAATAATAAAAATCTATTTAATAAAATTGTAATATTAAAATGACCAGGATAATGATCAATAATTAAACACAACTAACGCCCGGCATGCACGGAGGCGTGATCAGTCTCCCAGAGACCTGACCGATAGTTACCGATGCAGAACGTGACCGATCGATCGATGGATAATATACCAGTTGGTTCTCCTTTCAGATCAATATGTAGTATAATATATGTTCCTGTACGTTCTTGTTTTGGACAAATATTGTATTGGCAATTTATTTCATTTGAAAGGAAAAATTGTTTCATCAAGACAATTGGATGCTGGTGTAAGCAGATGCGTTGATTTTTTTTCCCCTCTCAGCATACAACAGGGTTTTTTGTTCTCAGTCAGAAACACTAGCTATCAATGTTGCCCTCATCGTCCTCGGTTGCTTCATCGTCAAAAGGCATAGCTGTTTCCGTTGGCAGATTCCATCTGCTTGGCAATGGATTTTGTGGACTTGCCGTTGGACTTGTTCTTTGTTCCTGGGCTTTTGCCCTTCTCACATCTGATCAGACTGCTGCATCTCAAGCCCTTCACTGACAGCCGCCGCTTCCTCTTTGTGATGGCATCCGAAAATTCACAGGCAAGAATTAGGTGCAGAGGGGTTACCATCTCTGATGGTTTTATCCGATATAAGAGCGGGTATGAGAAGATTTCTCCACCCACGGGTATGCTAATAGGTACAATCTTATACCCGTTGGGTACGTGGGTGCGGGTATGGATGCATACTACCCATACCCGCGTACCCATGGGTAATTTATACCCGACTCAAACCATATGTTTATTCTACATAACTAAGAAAACATAGGTGTATATTGGGCAAAAATATGGTCAACTTGCACTGTTTCAATATTATTTATTATTGTCTTATTTTAACTATACCATTATTTATTATATTTGTGCTATTTAAACGTGTGCTTAGTGGGTATTTAATCGGGTATGGGTTACCCGACGGGTTTTTTTACCCACGCGGTACGGATATGGGTAAAACTTCATACCCACGGCGGGTATGGGCATTGTAGCGGGTAAGATTTTTGTTCGCGGGTACGGGTATAGAATTGTAATACCCGACGGATATTTACCCGTTGCCATCTCTACCTGGAACGGCCGCTCAGCGCGGGATGGCGGAAAAGGCGGATGTAGAACTATTTTTTTATTTTATTTTATTCTCATTTAATCTATTATAATAATTTATTTATTTATTTTTAATCCAATAGTTATCCAATAGTTTAGATCTGTTTGAAGTCTTATTGTATCGTAGCACAATCCCGCGTATATTACACATGAAACCAAATTAGCCCTATAGCAGCTGCTTGGCTGGGCTTCCCAGCAGCTGGGCTGCCCATTAGTTGGGCTCCTAAATCACATAAAAAAAACCAAATAAATATGCTCCTATGGTTATCACAAAATACAACTTAAGGTCTCGTTTAGAAATATAAAGATTCATATGGCTATCACAAAATTCTTGGTTCACTCTATTAGTTGTACTAATACTTTAGATACTATTTTTCATCTGTTTATTAGTACTTCATCCGGTTATTAATATATAACATTTTAGTGTAATTTTGAACTAAAAACATCATCTATTTCTATTAATAATCGGAAGGAGTATGTATTAGGCATCCACGTCTATAATATGGCAACTTAGGCCTTGATCGGTTTAGATTGTTGTGACTGTGTTCACAGCCAACACAGAGTAGCGGCAGCCAGCCACAATAATCAGCAGCAACCCCTGAGCAGCTGCTGTTTCTTGGACTGTGTTCCATTAGCTGGGCTATGCAACAAATGAACAAAGCCCAATAGAACAGCAAAAAATAGCGAGCGAATGCTTCGTAGGTCTATGTGGACCCACATTTAAAGTTCAATGGCTCTGGCTGCTATGTTATTTAGGTTCTGTTTTGGAATGCAGTAAAAAATATTGTGTTTCTACGTTTTTCTGTGAAATGATCTACTTTTTGTAAAATATCTCTGTGATTTCTGTAAAATTTCTGCGTTTCAAACAGCCCTTAACATTCGTTAGCAAATTTAAATGTAGAATGACAATCATAAATTTTGATGATGAACAGCAACTCGAATCTATAGCGTGCACATTTTTATACAAAAACTATAGGTACTTTGTCCTCCCAAAGACATTTCAAATGTGAAGAGTTTTAAGTTATATATGGTGGACTAGACTCGGTGAGTGGTGAAACCAAATATTGCAACGTCCGTTTGAGGCTCATTTGAAACATGATATTTATGTGACCTGCTGTCTGAAACCGGAGCTTGTATGCCGCCAACAAATATCTTCAACTGTTTGTTTATGTATCCCGTCTTGACTTCTCTAGCACCCAATTCCAAGTCGCGTCGCCAATACACAATTATATGCAACAAGGCCTGCAAACACCCTACCTGACAGGCTGTCACTGCGGCTCTCTCTCCCTCCCACTGGTCCTGCCCCTGCACGGCAGTCCACTCCTCCCTGTTCTCCACTGCCTCCCCTCAGCTCTGGCTCTCTCTAGTCTCAACTACACTCTCACTCTACTCTCAGCCGTCACTTTTGTACTACCATCCATGCTTCCCTCTACATTTCTTGTTGATTTGGGATGTGATTGGCCTCTAATGATCGCCACCAACCACCCAGCCACCCAGGCCACACCTCACCACCACCCCCTTCATCCACCTCCACACCAAAATTCATGCTCGCATCACGGCTAAATTAACCACACTTCGCTCATCGCTCCTCACCCCCGAAATAATCCGGTCTCAGCCCCCACATTGCCCGCAAATCCAACCTTTCTGGGCCCAATTGCCCTCTAAATCCACCTTTTTCGTCACTCCATCCTGTCCTAAATCTCCTCCCTCCCCCGCAAAGTCACACCTTTCCCACTGGATCCCCCGCAGAAATCCAGATATCCTTCGCCACTTCGATTGCCCGCGTATTTGTTCCACGCATAAACCAGCTCTGCCGCACCCAATTCCCCTGCAAAACCCCAGTCTTTGGCCATTTTTTTCCTTGAAAAATTCGTTCTTTAGAGCGCCCAATTCTGCTGGGGTTCTGGGGAGATCCGCCATTTCTGCCCGAGCCAGGGAGCTGGGCAGCGCGGCGCCCATGTCGGACTCTGAGCTGTCCCAGGGCACGCTGGTGTTCGGGCTCCACCTGTGGGAGCTCGTAGGCATCGGTGTCGGCGCGGCCTTCGTGCTCCTCCTCGTCCTCCTCTCCCTGCTGTGCCTCCTCGCCTCCCGCCGCCGCCGCCGCCGCGCCGTCCCGACCACCCCCGTCCTTCACCTCCCCGTCGTCGTGCCCAATGCCCAGCCCAAACACCCCGCCAAGCCCCCCAAGGACATCCAGGAGGTGCCCTCCCGCGGCGCCCCGGTCCCGGCCGCCCCGGCCAAGGCGCCGCTGGCGCAGGTGCTCCAGGCGCCGCCGCCGGACTCAATCCAGATCGAGACGGGGAAGGAGCACCGCATCACGTTCCCGGAGCAGCCCCCGCCCCCGCACCACCAGCGGAGCGGGGGACCGTCGTCTCGGGGCGCCAGCGGGGAGAGCCGCGGCGGTGGCGGGGAACCGGGGGTCCCGGAGGTGTCGCACCTCGGGTGGGGCCACTGGTACACCCTCAAGGAGCTGGAGGCAGCCACGTGCATGTTCGCCGACGAGAAGGTGATCGGCGAGGGTGGGTACGGCATCGTGTACCACGGTGTGCTCGAGGGCGGCGTGCAGGTCGCCGTCAAAAACTTGCTCAACAACAGGTGCTGATGCTACTACTTATGAATTGAAGCATAGCCGTACTGAGAAGCTTGAGTGTTGAATTGGCTGTCTTCTCTCTTTTAGAAAAATCTTGATTATAGTCTAAGCAAGACGTATAAGAATGGTCAATGAAGATGTTGACAATTCAGATGGTGACATTGTGCAAGAACATGGTTCAGAAATAAAATCTAACCAAGTCCTTTTTTCTATGGTTCATGCTTAGTAGTGAAGTCTGACATATATAGATGGTGAAATGTGTGTATGAATTAGTGGTTTTTGTGTTGCTGAATTCAATGAACTTTGATGCTATGAATTTTTAGGGGGCAGGCAGAGCGGGAATTCAAGGTTGAGGTGGAAGCAATCGGGCGGGTGCGACACAAGAATCTGGTGCGGTTGTTAGGATACTGTGCTGAAGGCAACCAAAGGTATCTTCTTTTATGAACAATAGCTTTAGCTCAGCCTGTGAAATTGTAGAACCAAGGAACTTACATCATAAATTTTATTGTATATGGTTCATTTCCAGGATGCTTGTGTATGAATATGTCAATAATGGAAACTTGGAGCAATGGCTCCATGGCGATGTTGGTCCTGTGAGCCCTCTTACATGGGATATCAGAATGAAGATTATTCTGGGAACAGCAAAAGGGTATGCACTATTCAGCTTATTACTGCAGTCTATGATTTTTTTTTTTTTTTTTTTTTTTTTGCTGTCACTGTCTGCTTACATTACTATTTTACCTAATTGTGCAGCTTAATGTATTTGCACGAGGGACTTGAGCCAAAGGTGGTTCACCGCGATGTCAAGTCGAGCAATATTCTTCTTGACAAGCATTGGAATGCAAAGCTTTCTGATTTCGGGCTAGCAAAGCTTTTGGGTTCAGAGAGGAGTTATGTCACAACCAGGGTCATGGGGACATTCGGGTAAGACATCAGCACAATACTTATAAAGCTAGGATCACACAAAATATATAAGAATCTGGCATCTTATTTTATATCTTATAACTCGCAGGTATGTTGCGCCAGAGTATGCAGGCACTGGCATGTTGAATGAAACTAGCGATGTCTATAGTTTTGGAATTCTTATCATGGAAATTATATCTGGTCGGGTCCCTGTTGATTACAACAGGCCGCCAGGTGAGGTTAGTAACCATGCCTCCTAACAAATGATAAACATAGAACGTGTGAAGTGCATTTTATGAACTTTATGGGTTATTGTGAAAATTAATCTTTTCAGATTAATCTTGTTGAATGGCTGAAGACAATGGTCAGCAACCGCAATTCCGAAGGAGTTCTGGATCCGAAGATGACCGAGAAGCCTACTTCTCGGGCATTGAAGAAGGCTTTGCTAGTGGCTCTGCGGTGTGTAGATCCTGAAGCTCGCAAGAGGCCAAAGATTGGGCATGTGATTCACATGCTTGAAGTTGATGATTTTCCCTACAGAGATGTAAGTCAAGATGGCATGTGGATGTTTTTACACTTATTTTCGAGTACTCATTATGTGATTTTGATTATTTGTATTGATTTGGTTGCCCCCAAATATTTTACTGTCTGCCAACTCTGAAGCATGTATTGATGGCATGTGGTCATGATGATGAACACCTTGTTTGCACTCATTGTTTACGCCTGGATTAGTTTAGTAACACCTTTTTCCCCAGTTAGTGAAGTATCCCTAATTGCTTGAGCATATGTTTCTGCTTGGTATCAGAAGTGTCATTAGGCTGAGTCCAATGGGGTTCCCAATGGGGTTCCCCAAAACACTGTTTGGCACTGTTTGACATAAATGCTGTACTGTAGAAAGAGAAAAAGGTAGTTGGAATAGTTATAGGGAATGGGATTTGGGGAACCCCATTGGACTCAGCCTTATTTCTGTAAAGAGCAAAATCTTTGCACCCAGAATCTTCAAGAACAAGAACTGCCAGATATTTCTTCTAAGAATTTCAGGTCCATTGGGTATTCAAAAAGTACAGAAACTTAGACTGCTGACTTTTTGGCCTTCTGCTACCCCCTTTCTTCAGGATCGTCGAGGTGGCAAAGCTCCGACTCAAGCGAGATCAGTGGAAACACCTGCAAGCGAACCAGGCGATAGTAGTGGAAACAACACTCCAAAAGACACGCCAAAGGGAGAGCCTTTCAAATGGAGAACTCAGGAAGACTAGCTATCAGGACAACGGTGATTGCTTGAAATCTGTGTGCCTGATCAAGAAGCTGGATATGGCGATGTGGTAGAGAAGAGCTCATTTGCTGTCTCATCGGTCGGTTGGTCAGGCATGCAAACCTGGAAGCACCTATGATGATCATCGTGATAGTATATGTACATTATTGGGTTAATATGTTAGTCATAGCGATTTTTTTCCGTTGGCTTTCTTTTGGTCTTATTTATGCGAGGGATAATTCTGTATGATAAAGGCGTGTGTACTCCTGAGGTGAAAAAAAGATTGAGCATCGCTATAGCTGAAACCGTTCCAGTAGGATTGGCCGGGGGCCTCAAAACCTTGCTGCCTGTTTGAGCTATCTGCTTGGCATGTAGTGCTCAGTTTCTCATGCCATACCATCTTGTTTTACAAGCAATGTGATGGTTCAATTGTTCAGGCTGAATCTCTTAAGTATAGCTGCCATTGTTTGGCAATGGCAAAGAAATCGCAGGATTTCATTAGTGTTTGGCTAGCAATTGCACAGTGAGGGGTATGCACAAAAGTGTCGGTTCCCATCAGCATTCACCTACTGTCATCAGGTAGAGATTGTGAATGAAGGTACTGGTATTGATAGTCGGATGGATAGAGACAGGAGACTGATGATTCAGACTCAAGCCAATGAGCAAAATCGGCTGCTGGTCCAGTGGTCCTGCGTCCCTTTTGAGATTGTGGGACGACAGACAAGGACGGAGAGGAGCTGGCCCCGACGACGACACGAGTGAAGTATCGGATTCTACGTCCCCAGCCGAATCGGTGTCCTGGGTGGCTGGTGCCTACCGCCTGCTGGCCATTGCCGTGCCTCCTACGCCGCGCGCCCGCACAAGCCCGTGGAGCCTGCCGGGACGACGAGTCGACCGCCGCCGACAGGTTGCTTTCGGCGGCCACGGGGCAAACGAGGACGCAGATAGTAGTACTGTAGTAGCTGTTTTTTTGTTTCACTCTCTGCTCGTGTGTCAAACGCAGATAGTAGTAGCTGTTTTTTTTCACTCTCTGATCGTGTGTCAAAACGATCACATTATCTCACACCTATGTTTGGATGTGCTCACGGAGGGCTCAAATGGGTGTGCAAAATGTTGTATGCACAGTGTAGATAGAGATGTGAGCGGCTTGGTGAGCACAACCTACCCAAAAGAAGCCCATTCAACCACTTTGAACTATTAACATTGTTTGATTTTACACCTAAACTATAAAATCTGAAATGTTTTCATCCCGAACAAACTTTTGAAAGAGGTTGTTTTTGAACCTCGGGTGGTATTTGGACATGGTTTTATATGAAGCGTCAGCTGGCGCATCTGTCACGTGGTTGTGTGCCCTGTATATTAGGGTACTCTTCAGGGCCGTATCTAAGATTCCATGGCTCTGGTGCGACACACAAATCAGGGCACTACGTTTATAAACACATATAATTTAAAAGTATTTTTTGTTATATGTGTTTAACTACATGTTTTCATATGACACTAAGAAATACAATATGTATTCGTGGTATAAAAAAGAAAAAAATATACATATGAACATATCATGATGTAGAGTTAGTGGTATTATTTATTGAATTTGGAGGTCCTTATTTTTTTTGAGGTCTTGTTCCGTCGCTCCACTTTGCGTTGTCCTTTCGATGGGCCTGGTACTCTTCTTCTAACCTCCTCTCTCTCACCCCTCGCGCAATGCATGCTTTGCTCCTATCCATGCCAAACCGTGGAACCAACCCCCTGCTCCACACATATGCCCATGGATCCATCTCCAACGTTGTTCTTGGCTAGACCCATGCCCCTCGCCGCTCCCCACCTCGACTTGGAGCACTGTTGCTCTCATGCCGCATGTCACCGTTGCAAAGTCATCGACGACGTCCACTTGATTCCACATATTCGTGAAACCCTTTCTACCTCAAGGCTAGCCTCCATCTCTCGTATCATCACCCACTATACACACTTACTTCATTGCTTTCTTTGCTAAAGTGTAATGGCATAACAACGATGATGGTCAATGGCCTGGTCCCATGACAGTGACATCTTATCTTTCATGATGTGGATCGGGGCAGAGTGGATGTGGGGCGTTTTGGATATGCGCTCTCGTCGACCATGCCCTAGAGGTGGGGGTGAGAGAGAAGGCATACACAATGGTGAGGGAAGAGGCAAAGGCATGAGGGAGGAGGCGACAACTTTCGAGAGAGGCACTAACGAGGGATGTATGATAGAGAGGAGGTTACAATAAGAGGTAGACACCCTGACACGTGGGACATATAAAAACGTAGACACCCTGACACGTGGGACATATAAAAACATCTCCAAATACCCCATGGGGTGCAAAAGTAACTAGTTTCAAGAATTCAGGGTGGAAGCATTTCTGCTTTTCGTGGATTACGATGCAAAATTGGGCAATTGCCGTAGTTTAAAGTGGTAGAATAGAATTCTTCCTACGCTATTCAGGATGAGGACATACTGTAGAATTTATAAAATTTTTAAAATATAAATGTTGAAATATAGGCGCACGTTGAGGTCAGCCTCAATCTGTGGCACACCGAGCAGACCAGAGGAAAAACGCCGTGGCATAAAGAAGCAGCCCAAATATTTACCCGACGCACGAAGAAACGGCCCAAAGATATTCACGACCGGGTGCTGCTGGGCCAAGAAGCCCACATGCAGAAGGCCACCTCCATTCTGACGCTTGTGCCCCTCGCCCTGCTCCTCGAACCAAACCCTACACCGTGACGGCGGCTATATAAAAGCCTCACCCGAACCGGGCGCTAGGGTTCTTCTTCGTTCCTCCCACTCGCCGCCGCCACCTCACCTGCCCAGGCGCTCCAGCACACGGAGCTCGCCCGCCTTCCACCATGGTAAGCGAGTGCCCCCGAGGCTCAGTCCGCCGCCGCTCCTCGCTTTCCGTCTGTTCTGTTGCCGGTTTTAATCTCGCGTTTGTTTTCTCCCCACGCAGATCATTCCCAAGAAGAACCGCAATGAGATCTGCAAGTACCTCTTCAAGGGTATGTAATTCTTGATCCATTTTACTCGCTGTACGGTAGCTTGTTGATTGATTGGCTGTCTCGTTTTCTCGGAGGATACATAGCTTTAAATCTCACTTCAGGAAGCGATATATTCATTCCACAATTTGTTTTTCATTAATAATAGGATAGTAATAATACTAGTATATTATTTAGACTTCTATTTGCATCCCAGAAACTTAGCAAACAGATATAGAAGCCTTGGCACAGCGAGCTTGTGATCTAACTCGTTATCCGAATGTCTAGGCCTGTAAACTAGGCAACTGAACATATTGTGTGGTTCGTTTGTAGATATTCATCACCTGGGATCCAAAAAATTTAGCGCTGTGGTGTCTATGTCTATAATTTCTGCTGACTTGGCATATGTGCTTTTCCAGAGGGTGTGCTGTATGCCAAGAAGGACTACAACTTGGCAAAGCACCCGCAGATCGACGTGCCCAACCTCCAGGTGATCAAGCTCATGCAGAGCTTCAAGTCCAAGGAGTTCGTCAGGGAGACCTTCTCCTGGCAGTACTACTACTGGTACCTCACCAACGATGGCATTGAGCACCTGCGCAACTACCTCAACCTGCCATCTGAGATCGTGCCTGCAACACTCAAGAAGTCTGCCAGGCCACCTGGCCGCCCGTTCGGCTCTGGCCCTCCTGGTGACCGCCCAAGGTAATGTATTTTTCCTTGAGGCTATGGCTTCTATTATAATGTGTACTAAATAAACATGTGATCAGTTTTTAATTTCTGCATGTTTTATTGCTTATCTGAAGTAGGGTTGTGTGCTGTTTTGATCTTTTGATAGAATCATGTAGTAAAACTCGCTTTTTATGTATTTGCTGATCGTGTTGTTATGCTACACCATTTGCACTGGAAATTTCATTAGTAATTAAGGCGAAGTTGAAGTTAGAGCAATGCTTGCTTGCCCTTTATGCAGTTGGTTGTTGCACGAGTAAATAAAGTATACATGTTTATTTAATAAGTCTGGATTTGTGGTGCTTTTCTTTACTGATTTATAATCTGCTATACTATTTGATTATATCTGCTCTATAGTTAGGCATAAAATCAGAGAATTAAGGGTGTCCTTGTGAAGAACATAGAAGCACTAAATTTGTTAAGATATATTTGTGTATTGAAGTATGTTTAACTGAGGTGCTGGTTATGCTAACAAATCAGGATGCATCTACAATTTGTTTAGAATTATTAATACCGTGATTCTCCTGTTGCCTGCTTTGGAAATGGAGTATATTTATTTAATTATTTATCTTCTCTTGTAATGTATGTAGGGGCCCACCTCGCTTTGAAGGTGACAGGCCAAGGTATGGCGACAGGGATGGGTACCGTGGTGGTCCTCGTGGTGCTCCTGGTGACTTTGGTGATAAGGGTGGAGCTCCGGCAGAGTTCCAGCCATCTTTCAGGGTAATCATTTGCATCCTACAATGCTTATTTTATTTTTCAGTGTTGATCATACTGAGTTGCAATTGCACCTCTGCAATTGTACATGTTTGTGTATATTCACATACAGCATGCTGCCAAATTAACAATGTGAAATATCAGTGGCAAAATAGTCAATGGGGCAGGCAAGCATTATTTTATGATACAATATAGATTTAGAAATCTTCAATGGACTCTGGAAGAGACCGCATTCCATCATGGTGAATGCTCTGTTTGCTATCCTGGTGTCCTCCATATAAGTGGATAAGTGGACTTTTTTGGTTCATATTCCCCTTTGAACTGTATTTAGTCATAAAGAGCTTCCAGCAAGATTTGAAGTGAGGATCTGGAGGTGTTTTGATCCATTTTTATGCTCTGAATTTGGTTAAAGTCAGATCACCAGTTAATATACAAGCAGAAAGCAGATGCAAAATGCTCACTGTGGTTGTGCTAGGCTGAGCACATTACACCTGCTCTGTGTTGTGCCTCTGGGACTGTTTTTTGTACCAGTTTTAGCATTTTTAGCATTTTGCAGCTTGCTGGCAAATTAGCAATGTGAGACATGAATGGGTAAGCAATTTGCATAGTAGATGTGTAGCCGTTTGGGTAAGAGTTTCAGTGGTTTTCTTATAGGCGCATTGGGAATATGCCCAACACCAGATTGCATACAGCGGTTTTATTGTTTCGCAAATCAGAGGTTAAATTTTGCAGTTTTATTGTTTCCCAATTTGGCATCCATTTCATGTTTGCTAACATGTTCCAACCCCACATATTGTAGGGTGGCAGACCTGGCTTTGGCCGTGGTGGCGGCAGTGGCTTTGGCGCTGGCCCGACCTCTTCTTCCATGGAGTGAAGTTGCCCGTAGTATGGACATGATGTTTACCTTCGCGTGAGGCGTTTAATTTTGAAGGACAGTTATTATGTACTAGTAATCTTATCTGGATCGGCGAGTGCTGACATGCAAAAAAATTGTGTTATCTTGATACCTTGGTTCCAGTATAATAGTCTTTCCAAACGTTTGGCCTTCATGTCAGTACTTATTTTTCCTCCCCTAGTTATCATCCCTGTTTTGCTGTCTCTGCGATTCAGCCCTTCGTTTGGGGGTCGGTCGATTGTCAATCGTCTGGTCGAGCAAGGTTGGAACGGTATTTTTGCACTGATGATTTAAGAGAATGTTCGTGGTTCGGTTAAATTTGCTGTGGAGCTGGAATTGAACATGGCATCGTTCCTAATGCCTCCTTTGGAGATGCAGTAGGAACTGTACATGACATCGTAGGAACGTTTAGAAGAACGAATCTAGATTAATTAGTCAGTATCAGATCAGATGCAGCTTTTAGCATTTCGTGTCTTTTTTTCATGTACTTTGTAATTTCTATGGGGCTGCATCTTATACAAACTAATGTGCGCTGTGAGCTAAGGTGCACG
Source organism: Paspalum notatum (assembly GCA_022530915.1). NCBI lineage: Eukaryota > Viridiplantae > Streptophyta > Magnoliopsida > Poales > Poaceae > Paspalum > Paspalum notatum. The sequence goes on from CM039689.1 coordinate 32,233,226, forward strand.
GCTGCTGGTTGAAACCAACGTGTATCTGTACAACAAAATGTGGAGAACTAGACGCACAGGAGTACAGAAAGCAGCGCAGGCAGCAGGACCAGCCGCTGCCATTGCAACACCGGCGGTGGCCGCCACGCCGCGGCGTCGGACGAGGCGTTGAAGATGCCTTTGGGCGTCGTCCCGTGCCGGGCAATGCATGTCCCGTTGTCCTGCGCACAAAATTTCGTCAGGATTTACCCATGCCAAATCACACAGCAAAATTTGCTCAGCGAAGGAGGCGGCATTACGTTGCAAGCCGATACGCTCCCGCAGCCGCAGACCAGGCCGCCGTTGGCCTTGTCCGTGGCCTCCGCCGCGCCGCCCAGGTCGCTCCTCTGCGTCCAAGAAATGGCACAAAATTCAGATGTCTGAAGCACGGGCGTGGCCGGAGAAAGAAGACGGCGGAGCTGAGCCGACCGACCTTGTAGAAGTCGACGGCGATGAAGTTGGCCCATCGGCCCCCGGACTTGTCGTGGCAGGTGGTGACCATGTCCAGCAGCGCCGCCGAGTTGTCCTTGCACGCCACCGGAAAGCTGGGGAGGTCCCTGAAGTAGTTGACGAGCACGAGCGACCTCGACAGGTCGTTCATGGCGGCCGACTCGGCGCGGTTGCGGCACGTCCCCTTCACCATCCCCTTGGTCCCGTCTGCATATGTACCATATACCACACAGTCAGGCGTCAGGATCGCCGATCATGATCGCCGTCGTACGTACAATGATGGTGTGATGACGTACACTGGTTCTCGACGACGTAGCGCCACTCGTAGGCGATGCCCTCGGCGGCCTCCTTGGCGGCCTTGGAGGTGAAGACGAGGAGGCGGTGGTTGTCGCGCACCATGTCGCTCAGCAGCGGCCAGTCGCCGCCGTTCCTGGGCATGCGCCAGGCGGGGAGCATGTAGCCGGCGAGGCCCGAGGCGTTGAGCACCCGGGTGAGCCCCTTGGGCGACTCCACGTAGTCCTCCACGAAGATGGTCACCACCTCGGCGGGGTTCCGCGACAGGAAGCGCTCCACCTCGCGGAGCACGTTGACGGCCGGCTGGAACGCCGTGAAGTTCTGGCACGCCCCGCCGTACGAGTGGCACAGCCAGACGTCGCCCCGGAAGTCGTACATGTCCAGCATCAGCCCACGCACGCCGTTCTGCACGCCGACAGAAATCGCGGCCGGTTAGTACATGCAGCAGATTACTCTCACGACTAATTCATCTGAATGGCACATGACACATGATGATTATGGTTGGACGACACGGATAGGCAATCTGGTGGGTGGGTGTGGGTCGTGCTGCGCGCGCGGCGTGCCGTGCCGTGCCGGGCCATGTGTGCCGCGACAACGCTTCACGCAAAGCGCAGCCGCAGCCGGGGGCGTGTGGCTCGCTGCCCTGCGCCGCGGCCGCGCACGCACGCGTCGGCACGAGGACGCGCGTCGCGACGCCTGTCGACACCTCGCGCATACTTCCTACCAACTGGATGGTGGTAGTAGTAGTACCGCCGATCAGTCCAAAGCTCACGGCGAATTATTCCCTCGCCGCGTGTGTCCGTGTCCAATCCACGAAAACCGTGAAAGCTGCAGCGACAGGAGGAGCTGGTGCTCCAAGATTCGCGCCGAAGGAAGAAGCCGACACCGTGCCGTATGTCGAGTACTACTACGCACTACGTGGAAGGTAACGTCTGCGTGCGTGGCGCGCCGCCGGGCCCACGGGTCATCCGACGTGGGCGAGACCGCGCGAGAGAGCGAGGAGCAGCAGCTTCGTTGAGCTCAGGAAGTCAGGAAGCTGAGGGGGAGGAGACAGGAGGAGGACTCACGTTGAGCTGCTCGGTGACGGTGTCCTGCTGGTTCCAGGGCGTGGCGATGGCGACCCCCGTCTGCGAGCGCTGCCCCAGCCGCGCGAACGAGTTGTGCGTCGTCAGCCACGCGTACCGGTTGAAGGGCAGGTTCCGCGCCTGCACACACAGGAGCATGTCAGGTCAGCCCCCCCGCGATTCCACCGGCGGCAATCCACTCCGGGCGCATTTGGGTGGCCACCGGTCCCCCTCGAGCGGCGGCGCGGCGGACGCGTACCTTGGTCTGCGGGTCGACGGGGGCGACGCGGGTGCAGCGCGGGCGCACGTTGCCGTCGGCGACGCACGTCTCGCAGTGCAGGCCGGCGTCGCAGTTCCGGTCCGCCGCGCACGACTGCCCCGCCTTGCGCGCCGACACCGTCACCACGGCGGCGGGGGAGCACAGCGCCAGGAGGACGCCCACGGCGGCGGCGAGCCGGAGGAGAGACGCCGGCGCTCCGCCCCTGCCCCAGCTGCCGGCCACCATCTCCCTTCCTCTCTTCCCCGCCCTGCCGCTGCCGCCGACTGGCCGCCGGGTGGTGGGTGGAGCTCCGTGGCTGGCCTGGACACGGCAAACCAGCTGAGAGCAGCAGGCTGAGGGCCTGAGGCTGGAGCGCGGCGTGCGCGGCTTCCCGTCGCGTCGCGTCGCGTCCTCGAGTGGTGCTTGTGTGGCTTGCAAGGCCGGACATGCGCGCCAGTGACTTTTCTCGGACGCCATTTATTAATCTCGCCTTTTCTGCCCCGAGGATCCTGGCCGTCGGTGGGGGCGTCCATCTGCGGCTTCGGAGGCATCCGGTCGAGGTGGCCGTTGCGGTGGTCCGGTGCGGCTGCGGCTGCGGCCGCGGGTCCAACCGCCAGGTGAGCTGGCACGGGTAGGCAGCAACCGCACAGCTCATAACGACACGCAGTATTCATTACCGTTCAACGTAGTATAGTCGTAGTATCTGCTGATGCAGCACTGCAGCTGCCGCAGCCAGACAACTTTATTAGTTTTTCTTTTCAAGAAAATTGGATCCCGGCATTCATCTTAGTGATCCTCACGAGTCACATGTAGATTTAAGGCATGCCAATCGAGATAGAGATGTCAAGGAGGAAGCAATCCCCCTTTCATTAACGTTTGCTTGAATAATGTCTAGCTTTGCCAAGTGTCCAGAGTTAAGAGTATGGGTACCACACAGAATATGGTGTCTTGGCGGGCAAAATGGCTGTCATGCTTTATGACTAATATACGTGCAATATGTACGTGTTGTGAGATAATCAAACAGACAATAGAAAAAAAATAAAATTAAAAAGAAGGAGTTCTGATTGATTAGCGTCATTCATTTTTCATTAAAACCAAGAGAAAAAAAAGTATCAGGTGGGTATGGGTATAAAATGAGGTGAGAAATAAAGAGAGAAAGTGGATGAAACATTTTGCATCTATGCGTTTTGGGTCTTTCCACCCTTTTTCAACTTTTTTCTAAACTGCGCAGTGAGGTCAGCGTGAGGGGTATACCTGTGCCTTTGTTTCATAGTGTAGACTTTGGCATGAAGCTGTGCTTGTCATGTGAGGGCAAGAGATCACGGAAGATTAGGGTAAAAAAAATCACAACTGTAGCATTTGAATTTTGATAGGGTCAAGACGTGTCAAGCATGGCAATGATGTTGGACTTAGTAACTAGATAAACACAGACCCTTTTTGGTATGCCCTTTCCCTTTGTATTGTTTTTGTTTATGGTACGCATTTTTTTACTAAACAAGTTGTCCGATCGATCCCCTGAACTTCCTCTCTAAGCTACCCACCTATGTTTATGAAAATAGTATAAAATAAACCTAATTTTGCAACTAAATTAGCTATCTTCGTTATTATTAAAAAACAACCTCAACTAATCTCCACCTATATCATTATAAAAAAATAATTTTAGGTGCCCTTAAATTGCATATAAATGACAACCACTGCCATTACTAACAAAGTACAAACGACCTAGTCACTATGAAAAATACTAAACTAACTCTAAATCTACGTCTAAATTAGCCATATAGGCCACTATGAAAAAATAACCTAAATTAACCCACTTATGTCTTTAAAAATAATATAAAATAATCCTCTTAAAATTCACCCTAAAGAACCGCCCTAAATATTTTGCACATTTGAGATGGTGTGCCGTTGCCGTTGCCATTCAAACCATGCATACATGTATTCAAGAATACAATTAAGATTGACCTAAACAATGAGCCCCATAACTTTGCATCAAAATTATCTACAACTATATTTATAGAAATATCACAAAGTACCTATTTATGTGGATAGCTAATCTAACATATACATGCATGAGGTGTGAGTGTGTCACTATTTTACCATGTATACAAGAAGCATTGATCATATCTAATTCCACGTCGAACACATAACTTAAGCCGTTGAAGCACTGAATCTTTTTTAGGTCTTTGTGTATCTCTACACTTCTCTGTTTGAGTTATGATTAGACACTATTTGAGCAGGGGTGGAGACAAGGAGGGGCGAGAAGGGGCCTAGGCCCCCTAATGTTGAAAAATTAGCACTATTATATTTAAAATTCAAACATAATTTAAAATTTTAACACTATTAGTCTTCCTTTACAAAGAAAAATTGTTATTTCTGGCTCCGCCACTGTATTTGAGGATCATCATATAGAAAGTACATATGGAAAGAAGCTAGATTTGTGAAATTCTGTACTGAGTGTGAGAAACATGTCCCTAACAGGTAGAGGTTTCGGTGATTAATGACAACCTAATCTCGTTACTAATGAGTTCATGCATTGAAGGTTTAACTTAACATTAATTGAGCTCATTGGTTGATTAAAAGAGACCCCTCCGTTCCATTCGATATTGATTCAATCAAAGTCGGCCATGGTCTTGAAGTTCTAGCGTTCCATTCGATATTGATTCAATGAAAGTCGGCCATGGTCTTGAAGTTCTAGCGTGAAGATCAAGCCTAAATCAGCCCTAGGTGCCGTAAAGTCGAAAGAAGGGCACCTAGGTTCTATTTTGCTAGTTTTTAGATGGGCCATACTATCAAGAGAGGTGCAGGTGAGTAACTTGACGCACTTTATTTCGAGAATTTCCTTTCTCACAAGTGCATATTTGTCCTAAAGCTCAAGCACACTAAAACATACTCACCTTGTCAACTAAGTCCAGAGAAAAACCCTCGAGAAATCGTTCAAAACTCCGTTTGAAAACTGCGCTAAAAATCAAGTTTTTATGTACCACCGGACTGTCCGGTAGCGCAAGATCAAGCGCTATAGGTTGTATCGTCTGGCAGTGCTTTTATGCCCACCGGACTGTCCGGTGGCTCACCGCCGGACGATATAAACTGAGGGCTTTTTTCCCTTTTGTCTCCGGGCAAAATAGCCCACCTGACGATATAATATCGTCCGGTGGCACCACTGGACGTTATAAACCGAGGGGTAGTTCTCGGGCTTGTGCTGCAATGTGTGAAACGCCCCTGTTTCCATAATGGGACTAAAATGTGCTTTATTACAATCTCAGGGTTTGGTAATCACATTCTTACATCAGAGTGATACAGATCCGCCTTAATAGGTCGGACAGCAAAGGGGCGCAACCCTAAATCTAAGCAGCGGAATATAAAACGTAGACCCAAGCTTCCACATGTCACGTTGGGAAGTAGGTCGTAACCCTTAATCTAGTAGGTACACGATGATTTCTCCTTCTCTGTAAACCAGAAACAAAGCAAGGGTGAATACATACGTACTAAAACAAGCCCACCTTCCTCCGTAAGGAGTAGGGGTATAGCTAAATCTACATACAAGTCATATATGGAGCTTAGGAAGTTTTGCATGAAAACATTTTGTATGCAGAGTTTTAAGCTAGTCTAATAAGTTTTAACCATTCAGAAATCAGGGTTTTTCTCAAAAAGGGGCGCCATTGGACTTGCCGGTCCACATGGCCAATGACCTTCCAGCCAACCCACTTTCCACGGGGTTTTACCCCCGTAGCACAGCATCCACCCAAAACCACTTTGTTCCAAACCCAAAACCAAATCAATTCTCACCATTTTTAGTTTATGAAAAGTACTAATCGAAGAACCAAGCCGTAACTCGTCCATACTAGTGGACTCGGATTTATTCGAATAGGTTTTACTCTGATCAGAGGTTGTACTAATTCCCACAAGTTGGATTCAGCGACACTTACCACTAAATAAGCGTCCAAATTCCAAACCAAACCGTTGCCTTTGTTTCATCGCCTAGCAGTACTTTAGAGGTTCGGGCCACTGAGCCGCACCCTGGTGTCTCTCGACACCCCCTCGGCACACAACCCTTTCCCTTGCCCCTTGTGCGCCAACACAGAAACTACTAGGCTATCCACTCCAGCTTGGGCCCAGCCAATGCCTCATACAGAGCGAGTGGTTGTACTAAAGAGTTAGGTAAGATGTTAATCACCGCGGTCCTTATAGAGCTCAGGTAGAACCATCAACACCCTACACTGCTCGACACCGCGAGCATCCACCTACCCGGCCATCTCCACGAAGACCGGGACCTGGGTAACCGCGGGTTGCTAAGTTACCCGTTCATACCCTGCCCTTAGATGGCTAGTTCGACGCGTAGCCGTATTCCGACAAAGTCAGTTACCGGAGTTCTTCCTCATTTTATTTTGAAAACACACACACATCCTCATTCCCAAACCCATCAAGTTCCACAATCACAATCCCAACTTATCATCAAGATTATGATATATATAATTAATGAGAATTCCCACCTATGCACACTATATCTAAAATAGGCTTAGGTGGCTGTAGATTTGTGGGGTTACCTTAGCAAGCAAAGCATGCAAGTTTTTACGTGATTAACAGGCCAAGGGTTGTGGTTGTAAAACATAGGAATTTTATGCATCAAGTGGGATTCCAGTGGGCTTGCCTTTCAACTTGAACATGAAGCGGTTGATGTTCGGGCATCGTGAGCTCTATGGTTGCCGGATCGGATGTTTCGGTAACCGGGACGATCGGACTCTCCTACGTGCACAAACAAAAAAGCACACAACGCTGAGGTACTATATGAGCTCAACGAGTATTTGGTGGGTTGGAGTTTGGATGGAGAAGACAAGAATTATCTGGGGTTCTTACTGGCGGTATCATTGCAAGTGGTTGAGGTGGAGCGAGCTTTCGGGCGAGCTAGCGGGCTCGGTAACGACAGTTACGGAGTCGCCATGGTAGTGGTGGTGGAACGATGATGCGGGGGCGACGATGCCGATGGGCGGGCGGTTGCATGATGATGATTGGAGTGGGGAAGGTTTTTGTGAAATAGAATCAATATTCAGATGATTTTCGGTTCCGTCATCATCTGAAGTGGAACTGGGAGGATCAAGACAAGAATCTTTTTGATAGAGAGTAGGAGGTCAACGACATCACACCACGCACACAAACTTATGTGGGACCAGTGTGAAGCACTGACTGGGCGTAGGACGCGTCATGGTGGCATGGCGACGTCTTTCGGCCAGGGTTGTGATGCCCCTGGCATCTCAAAAGCCTTAACACACAGTTAGACATAAACTAATAAGGAATTAGAACTTGGTCATGCTTGGGAAGTAATGAGAACTAGATGGAGGAATCACTAAAGTCAAAATTTTCTATCCAACATACAAACCCACACAATATTTCATTTGGTTAAGTCAGTTCCCAAAAATCGATTCTGAAATTACTTTTGGATTCACTATACAACTTCACATTCTCCCTTTCTATGAAATGAAATTGAACTTATCACCTTTCAAATGCACCTATTGTGGGAGTGAGTGGCCCTCATTTGACACTTCAAAAGTTGGAAACAAGAAAGTCTCTACACAAAGTAAAATTCCTGTTTTAACAAATCTTGGAACACACTTGCATCCATAGTTCAAAATCTGATGGGATTCAGACCAAACTCGTATTATCAAACTTATAGGTCATCTGCTGAGGAACAACTTTGGTAATTAGAGCTTAGCCACCTATTGAGGCTTATGTGGTGTTTAGGGCCATTTTCTACCAACACAGAAAACCAGTTCAAATCAGCCCTATTTAGAAATCTCCAAATTCCTCTAGCCTACAGCCACTTTCATGCAAAGCTCTAATTGAATGAAATATAGGTTGTGAAATTCTAAGCAAGATTGTCAATAAGCACTTTAAGTGAATATGGCCAGAAAAAGGAGATTTGAAGTTCACAAGCAATAGGGGTCCCCTATCCAAACTGAGGGCTGCTAACTAAACCCAAATTTAAAACATGTTTACATTTCGAATTTGGTCTGAGGCCTTTTGACAAAGTTATGGATCTTAGAGAGTAGAACATTTCATCCAATTGAAGTTTTTCCAATTTCGGCCGTTTAGTGGGTCAGAACAGGGCTTAAACAGGGGAAAGAAAACACATTTGCTATTTTTCTCCTAATAGCGATGACAGGTGGGGCCAAGGATCCGCGGCACTGTACCTCCTCCTCTCCTGCGCGCCCACGTGGCGGCAGAGCTCTGCGCCATGGCCGACCCGGCCATACGGCCGAGCCGCGCCCCTCCCTCTCTGTCTCCGCTCCCCTCTCCCTTCCAGAGGAAGGAACACCCTGCTCCTCACTCGCTCACTCCCATTCCCTCACAGCTCGCTCTCCCTCTGCCCTCTCCCTGCGCAGCGCCATGGCCACCATGGCCAGAGCTCGGCGTGAGCTCGCGTCCCCGCCGCTCCACTGCCTCCCTGCGCCCTAGACCCTCACCAACGCATCCGCCTCGGTCCCGCGCACCCGCGACACCTAGCCTTGCCGCCATCCCCCCTCTCCGTTCGGTAGATCGAGCCACCGCGCCGCCGAATCGACGCTCAGTGCACCATCCTCGCCGCTCCAGTTCACCGCCGCCACCGACCCCTTCCGGCGTCTCCCCGCGCCAGAGGACACCACTGCCAGCTCCGCGCCGACCCCGCGCATCCGACGCGCGGGACAACGCCGCCGCTCAGCCCCTCCTTCACCGGCCCGAGCCGCGCCGCCGTGCCACGCCGAGCCGGTGCGCCGTTCGGTTCGCCGCCTCCGCGCCGCCCGTGTGTGCCTCCCCGCACGACGAGACCTACGGGGAGGAGTTCCCCGTCGGCGGGAACACCTCCCGGTGCCTCGTCGGCTCCAAGTCCGGCCTCACAGCCGCCGGCGCCGCCCCGCCTTCTTCCCTCCCCGCGCGCGGTTCACCCCCGGCCGAAGGTAGAAGAAGGCCGCGGCATTTTTCCAGATCTAACCCCGTGTTTTTGCTTATTTACAGTTCCGTCCCGAGCGCTGTTGAATGTGTCTTGCGAATCTCGCGGTCTAGTCCCTGAAGTCTACGGTTAATAGCATATAGGTCCTAGATCTAATGGTTTTTCCTTTTAAATTGGTTAATTCGGCTGAAAATTTCCAAAAATCATAATAAATCAAATAAAAATCATAAAAAGACAAACTCAGTCACTATGAACTCCTTATAAATAGATCTATGCAATGGACATGATGTGGAGATGAGCATTGACCATTTTGCCCCTGTTTTTGTGTATGCATGTTAAATACTCATAAAATGGAAAAGATGGCCTAAATGGTTTCCTAAGTTTGTGAGGTCTTGGTGTTGGCTTACATGTGATGTCTTGGCACTGTTTGAAGGATTGTGGGCTGTAGCATGAGTAGTTTCACCTTGTATTCACCATTTCATGCTCATTTTGTATATTTATGCAAATAGGAAAATGGTGTATATGTAATGTATGTTCAAAATGGCATGCCTACATTTTTCTTGTGCCACATATAGTATGGGAAGCTCACTGGTGAAATTTGAGAGTGTGCATGTATGGTTTAGTCCTTGTTTTGAAATTGATAAAAGATTACTTGCTAAACTTGATAAATGGGAAAAATGACCTTAGGGTGTATGGAAAATATCAGGGAATTTATAGTGGGTTACTAGCAAGATAAGAAGCCCTGAAAGTATTTTTATGGAAATCCTTAGCACTGTTTGTACATGTATCTAGGGTTGCAAGTAGATTTTATATGGAAAATAGATGTCCTATGAAAGAGTGGATCTGGGACTTGCTGATTTTTTTTACATGTTCCCAATACCAAATGTAGGCCACTGATAAAATTTCAGGACCAGAAACCCTCCCAACAAAATAGGAAAATTCTGACAAGGTCTAGGGCTGTTAAATTGTTAGATTTTTAATAAATTCACTGTAACTCTTTTTGGGCTAAATTTTTGGCAGCAACTTCTTATGTATAAGATCTGCATACTGAAAATTTTTGAAGTCATTTAGAGCAGTGTAGCTATCCAAACTCAATGGCATGTTTAATTAGTAAAATGAGTATTTCTTTATATGGATAAATGGTTGAAGGATTTATTGTGTTGTATCATACAAGTGCATGTTCCTGAGGTGCTCATTACTAGTTAACATTTATATGACTAGTTGTTTTGGTGCATGTTCTACGTGACGAATCCTCTATTGAGTGATGGTTTGTACGATTTCTTAGTGCCATACAATTTCATGCATTGCATTTCGTTGCACTCATGTGCACTCTCATGACATACATATAGATCACGTGAACGAAGAGCAGACGCAGGAGCTGCCGGTGATCGAGGAACCCGACGATCAGGAGCCCGAAGGACAGCCGCAGGAGGAGTACCCGCAGGCCACGTATGACCTCACCACCGAGGAGGCTAACCCTAGTGAGGAAGGTAGGCAGGCCCTACATTCTCCTAGCAAATTATGATTTATGATTACGCATATGCATTAGGTATTGTTTGGAACCTTATTGCATTAGAACCACTGGCCGTCCTGGCCCTAGCACCTATATTAGGTACGTAGGACGAGTTGCCTAGAAATGCTAGGCTCGAGTAGACACGAGTGAATGGTCACTCGTCGCGTAGGGTGACTTTGAAAAAGAAATGGAACACTGGCAGTTTTGCCATGATAGTCTATGATGTTGATGATCAAGTGGAGACCGGGCGGAGATTAAGCTTTACTTTTCGCGGTGTGTGTTGTTGCGGTGTGATGGCTCCGCCCGAGTCGTTTAAGGCCCGTCCGCTGTTCGCCTGCTGGTTGGCATACCATTGCTAAAGTGCTTACCCGGTTAATGGGGCCGGTGAAACCTTACTTGTGCCATCCGGAGAACAGAAACACGTTCCTACCCACTGGTTGAGAGAAAGGTGGCCCGAGGGAGCTTGGTACTCATGACGGGGAGCCCGAGATGTCGGCAGGCTCGTCATGGGGGCACAACCCGGGAGTCAGGTGGGAGTGAATCGAACTCGGGATGGGACGGGTGGAGGAGGGGGACTATATGTGGGAAAGCCGTCGTGTGAGTAAGCATATGGGCCCCTAGCATTTTAGTTATTCCCGGGAATTAGAAATCGATTCGAATCGCTGATACTCACCAGGTGTGAGAATGCCAAATACCGCACACGGGCAACGTAGTAATAACTTTAATACCATATGATTATGATTCATGTTTTCGAATGTTACATGATTGGTTACTTAATTGATATTTGGATGCTTCAAGTTTATGTCAATTGTTATACTCTAAATGATTATCTCTTTCTATCATAAGGGGTAGCGGCTGTCAAATCCTGCTACCTTATGTATAATCAACCTTTGCTAAGAATCAATGGCTAAGGACCTAAATGATAGTAAACAAGCTTTTGCGTCAGCCGTAAGCCAATGCCATTAAGTCCTCTGAGTAATTAGTACTCAGGGTTTGCCCCCAACTTTTGATTTTCAGGTATGGAGTTCCTCTTTTGTGCCTGTGTGGGTGGGGGAGCTTGTTACCATCAGGAGTGAGCCGAGTCATGATCTGGCAATGGGATGACATCAGTGGGCATGATGTCACCCTCCTACTGCAAGTCTTTTGGTTTATCGTGAACTATGATCTTTAATTTCTGCTGCGAGACACTATTTCGAACTCTATTTTATTATGGACTTATGTTGAACCTATTTTATCCGGAACCTGGTTTGTAACTTAAAGTCTTACTTCTATCTATTCAAATGCCTGTGATGATGTAACTGTTGTGGCTCCATCGTGAGTCGGATGTGTGTGATGTCGGTTCCTCTGGGATTTGGTGCAAATCGAGAGCCGAGGGCTTCTCGACGGACGACCGGGTTTAGTACGGTCTAAGTACACTGTAAGCTAATGGTGACAGGTGTACTTAGCCCGTATTAAATCGGCGGTTCCGCCACAGCTGGTATCAGAGCCGATCATACACAGACAACAGTTATATCATCAAGATTTGGTTTACAAAACTATTTTCGAAAGCCCTTTTCAAGTAATTCGAAAATGAGAGTATACGATATGCCCGTATTAAGGATGTTAGTGTTATCCAGGTGACATCACTGACATTCTAACCTAGATAGACCTCATATGCATATTCGGCGCTTTGAGAAGCAACTTTTCGGCCATAGCTGTCCCCAGTACTGGAGGAATGCTATCGGGTTTTGCGGATTGTTGTGAACTCTGCATTCATGCTGGTAGGCTAGAAATTTTAAGGGGGGTGGTCACCTTTGGTGTGTTTGTGACCATTCTCCTGTTGTGACGCAGCAAGATTTAATTTGCTTGCGTGGGTGCCAGCCCGGTCTAGCAGAGGACCGTACAGATGCGTTGTCCACGCGGCGCAAAATGGCGTGGATGCCACACTATGTGGTAATGTATGAGCATGCATTTTTCTGCAGGTACACTAACCACGTGCGAACTTAAGAACGACTAGAGAACGACTAGTTGCATTAAGGAGAGACGTGCATATATGTCACCGAAATAACACTAGTTATATATAATATACATAGGATGTGTGGTGTGAGACCGAATAGGACGAGTCATGCATCATTCCATCTCATCTCATATGTCTTGTTGTGTGTTTGGTTAAAAAGAAACTAGATTCATATTGTAAATGTACATGTGTTGCTACTGTTTTGAATTATAGTAGAAAAGCAAGTGAAATTAACAAAAATTTTGCATATGAAACTGGTATAACACATAACTTGTGATAACTTTTCTATGTATCCCTCGCTCTAGGTATGAATGGTTTAACAAACGTAAACCAAATACATTAAGCATCTTTTAGCCCAAAAATCAAACCTTTGTGAAAATTTCAGGTTTAAGACATGTCACACATTCTCTTACTACAAACATTTGGTATAGAAGTCGCACATAGTGTAGTGATGAGTTCACTTCTCAGACGTTTTTCCTTCAGCACATAAGTACGAAATGCCCTATGACCACGTTAGGCCTTCAAACTCCTGAATTGACCGGAGCCTTAGTTTTTCTTGCTACAGATGTCACAACCATTGACGCAGCCCTTCGACTTATGCCCAGGTTACCATGAGTCCGAAAAAACTAAAGCCACAATACCTCAGGGTCATAAGAAGAGAAAAGCAGAAGAGTCCTCCACGGGTGCAGCCTCAGTTCAACATCTGCGACCCGGGATGGTTCTATTAAAAGGATTTGTCAAGCCTGAAGATCAAATCGGGATGGTTAGTATGTGTCGACAACTGGGTAAGGGCCCAGGAGGATTTTACAGGCCAAGCTTCAAGAATGGTGCCAAGCTGAACTTATGGATGATGTCCCTAGGAAAGAACTGGGATCCGGCGTTACGCTCATATGGACCCACGCGTCCATTCGATGGAGCACAAGCCCCGACAATACCGGATACTTTCAAGATGATTGCTCAAACTGCGAACTCCACTGCAAGCGAGTTTCCTCAGATTAACCCGAACGTATGCATCGTCAACTACTACACCAACTCCGGAAAGCTCGGACTTCACCAAGACAAGGACGAATCAAAGAGTAGCCTTGCCAAAGGTTTACCTTTCATATCCATCTCCATAGGAGACACCGCCGAGTTCTTGTTCGGCGACACGAGAGACAAAGACCAAGCGACCAAGATCAACCTCGAATCGGGTGACGTTCTCATACTCGGTGGAGAATCAAGACTGTTATTTCATGGCGTTTCCCACGTGAAGACCAACACTGCACCAAGTTGGTTGAAAGAAGAAACGAGCATTCGTCCTAGGCGTGTCAATCTTACGTTTAGGCAGTACTAGCTTGATACTAGTTGGTGTGCTAGCAGTCATCGCAAAACTTTTGTAATGAGAGAGGGGGTTGACTCTCATAGCTCTCGAGTTTCCCATGTATCCAACTCTTTGCAGTCGGCATGTGTCCCACCCTCATGATTAATGTAACTCTATTTTCAATAGAGCATTCTGAACTCTTGTAGTTCTCACGTTTCATGCTTTTGTCATTCAGGCACTTCAGTCCTTGAAATCCATGACACTTTTGTTGTTGTTACCTTGTTTCTAATTCAAATAAATCTAATGAATTATACCTCCAAAAACATTGTGCTATGGTGTGTAAACTCCTTGTTCATGTCTTTCTAAAACACTGTGTTATTCGCATACCCCCTGAGGTTGGATGGGAGTACCGCTCTTGACAAGGTGTTTACCCGAGCAGTCTATGGTGCCGCGACGGAACCTAGGGTCCTGTGTGCACGGCCGTCACTCGGTTCCACTGGGGGCGCGCTGGTATCAAGACATGCAAAGGCATGACACCGCTTCAAGTGTGAAACATTCCTATCCATCCTCTAACGCCTTGTGGACCTCTATACATCTCATTCGTGGAGATAATTTACTCAAATTCCACTGCCACCTTGTATCATTTCATTGCTTTGGTTCACCTTGCCCTTCTTGGTCTGTGGGGGAAAGATCCACCTAAATCCCACTATCGTTCACACTATTCCCTTGCCTTGTTGAACCATGTCTTCTCGATCCGTGAGACGAGTCAAATCTATGGCCCCCTCGTCCACATCTTTTCGTTGACTTTGTTTATCCTTGCTAGTCGTGCTCCACGGGGAGGAGCAATTCCATTCTCCACGATACATTCACAACCATGGGTCCAAATCTCGGACTTCTCTGCGCTTACCCTGATTTTCGTTAACGTCTTGTATGTGTGGAAATGCTTGATCTCATTCCCACTGTCTTACAACGTCATTCCATTTCTTTTTCCAACTTGCCTCTCTCCAAATTGTGGAGACAGTCAAACTCTGTTCCCACTACTTTCTCTTACGTTCCTTTCTGGTATATATTGAACCTTATCTTCTGAAGGAGAACCTCAGCATCATCCACTGCACTAAGCTTTTGTTCTCGGCTAATGCTTTCCTCGCATTGTCCTTTTCAAGAGTTGCTTCATTCTTCTTTTGAAATTATCCTCAAAGTTGGGCTCACTAACCTTGGTGTTCTGTTAGTAAGCATAAGCCCTCTACCTGTACTTTTCTTGGTCAGACTTGACCAATCTTATGGAGTCGTACAAACCATCACTTTGTCTAGGTGAATATGTCCTACTTTCTTCCCATGTTATCTTTCTTGAAGCAATGAGTAGTGTGTGCTATGCATCGCCACACCTTACTCTTTGAAAATATTTGGATTTGATATCTTATATGTGTACACAGTCCCTATCAAATGAAATAAATGTGCCTCTCAAACAACACCTCCATTGCCTTTTCTAGGAAACATGACATTTCCCCTCGACCCCAAAATTCTGATTGAGTACCCTTGCAACCGGGTTCCAATAAATCAGATATTGATCATATCTCCACTCTCGATGTCGAAGTCGGGTGGTAACTCCTAGTGTTGCTTGAATCAATCGCTGTCATTCCCTTGCTACTGCCACATCCTCTTCGGGGTTTGTTCATTCGCTCTCATATGTAACTCGACTCACCGAGTGCCTTAGAAAGACCACCCTGAACCCATTAAAGAAGCTTGTAACTACCTCGTGTAAGGAGGCACTAACCATTCACGAGCCAGTTAACAAAGCAAATAGATGGACGTGTGAAGGCTACCATGTGTGACTGGAAACACACAAACCGCGTGCCAAAATCCTTAGCATTACGCAGTAAGCCGTAAAACCTCGCTTCCTCCAAATCTCGGGACGAGATTTCTTTAAGGGGGGTGGGTTGTGATGCCCCTGGCATCTCAAAAGCCTTAACACACAGTTAGACATAAACTAATAAGGAATTAGGACTTGGTCATGCTTGGGAAGTAATGAGAACTAGATGGAGGAATCACTAAAGTCAAAATTTTCTATCCAACATACAAACCCACACAATATTTCATTTGGTTAAGTCAGTTCCCAAAAATCGATTCTGAAATTACTTTTGGATTCACTATACAACTTCACATTCTCCCTTTCTATGAAATGAAATTGAACTTATCACCTTTCAAATGCACCTATTGTGGGAGTGAGTGGCCCTCATTTGACACTTCAAAAGTTGGAAACAAGAAAGTCTCTACACAAAGTAAAATTCCTGTTTTAACAAATCTTGGAACACACTTGCATCCATAGTTCAAAATCTGATGGGATTCAGACCAAACTCGTATTATCAAACTTATAGGTCATCTGCTGAGGAACAACTTTGGTAATTAGAGCTTAGCCACCTATTGAGGCTTATGTGGTGTTTAGGGCCATTTTCTACCAACACAGAAAACCAGTTCAAATCAGCCCTATTTAGAAATCTCCAAATTCCTCTAGCCTACAGCCACTTTCATGCAAAGCTCTAATTGAATGAAATATAGGTTGTGAAATTCTAAGCAAGATTGTCAATAAGCACTTTAAGTGAATATGGCCAGAAAAAGGAGATTTGAAGTTCACAAGCAATAGGGGTCCCCTATCCAAACTGAGGGCTGCTAACTAAACCCAAATTTAAAACATGTTTACATTTCGAATTTGGTCTGAGGCCTTTTGACAAAGTTATGGATCTTAGAGAGTAGAACATTTCATCCAATTGAAGTTTTTCCAATTTCGGCCGTTTAGTGGGTCAGAACAGGGCTTAAACAGGGGAAAGAAAACACATTTGCTATTTTTCTCCTAATAGCGATGACAGGTGGGGCCAAGGATCCGCGGCACTGTACCTCCTCCTCTCCTGCGCGCCCACGTGGCGGCAGAGCTCTGCGCCATGGCCGACCCGGCCATACGGCCGAGCCGCGCCCCTCCCTCTCTGTCTCCGCTCCCCTCTCCCTTCCAGAGGAAGGAACACCCTGCTCCTCACTCGCTCACTCCCATTCCCTCACAGCTCGCTCTCCCTCTGCCCTCTCCCTGCGCAGCGCCATGGCCACCATGGCCAGAGCTCGGCGTGAGCTCGCGTCCCCGCCGCTCCACTGCCTCCCTGCGCCCTAGACCCTCACCAACGCATCCGCCTCGGTCCCGCGCACCCGCGACACCTAGCCTTGCCGCCATCCCCCCTCTCCGTTCGGTAGATCGAGCCACCGCGCCGCCGAATCGACGCTCAGTGCACCATCCTCACCGCTCCAGTTCACCGCCGCCACCGACCCCTTCCGGCGTCTCCCCGCGCCAGAGGACACCACTGCCAGCTCCGCGCCGACCCCGCGCATCCGACGCGCGGGACAACGCCGCCGCTCAGCCCCTCCTTCACCGGCCCGAGCCGCGCCGCCGTGCCACGCCGAGCCGGTGCGCCGTTCGGTTCGCCGCCTCCGCGCCGCCCGTGTGTGCCTCCCCGCACGACGAGACCTACGGGGAGGAGTTCCCCGTCGGCGGGAACACCTCCCGGTGCCTCGTCGGCTCCAAGTCCGGCCTCACAGCCGCCGGCGCCGCCCCGCCTTCTTCCCTCCCCGCGCGCGGTTCACCCCCGGCCGAAGGTAGAAGAAGGCCGCGGCATTTTTCCAGATCTAACCCCGTGTTTTTGCTTATTTACAGTTCCGTCCCGAGCGCTGTTGAATGTGTCTTGCGAATCTCGCGGTCTAGTCTCTGAAGTCTACGGTTAATAGCATATAGGTCCTAGATCTAATGGTTTTTCCTTTTAAATTGGTTAATTCGGCTGAAAATTTCCAAAAATCATAATAAATCAAATAAAAATCATAAAAAGACAAACTCAGTCACTATGAACTCCTTATAAATAGATCTATGCAATGGACATGATGTGGAGATGAGCATTGACCATTTTGCCCCTGTTTTTGTGTATGCATGTTAAATACTCATAAAATGGAAAAGATGGCCTAAATGGTTTCCTAAGTTTGTGAGGTCTTGGTGTTGGCTTACATGTGATGTCTTGGCACTGTTTGAAGGATTGTGGGCTGTAGCATGAGTAGTTTCACCTTGTATTCACCATTTCATGCTCATTTTGTATATTTATGCAAATAGGAAAATGGTGTATATGTAATGTATGTTCAAAATGGCATGCCTACATTTTTCTTGTGCCACATATAGTATGGGAAGCTCACTGGTGAAATTTGAGAGTGTGCATGTATGGTTTAGTCCTTGTTTTGAAATTGATAAAAGATTACTTGCTAAACTTGATAAATGGGAAAAATGACCTTAGGGTGTATGGAAAATATCAGGGAATTTATAGTGGGTTACTAGCAAGATAAGAAGCCCTGAAAGTATTTTTATGGAAATCCTTAGCACTGTTTGTACATGTATCTAGGGTTGCAAGTAGATTTTATATGGAAAATAGATGTCCTATGAAAGAGTGGATCTGGGACTTGCTGATTTTTTTTACATGTTCCCAATACCAAATGTAGGCCACTGATAAAATTTCAGGACCAGAAACCCTCCCAACAAAATAGGAAAATTCTGACAAGGTCTAGGGCTGTTAAATTGTTAGATTTTTAATAAATTCACTGTAACTCTTTTTGGGCTAAATTTTTGGCAGCAACTTCTTATGTATAAGATCTGCATACTGAAAATTTTTGAAGTCATTTAGAGCAGTGTAGCTATCCAAACTCAATGGCATGTTTAATTAGTAAAATGAGTATTTCTTTATATGGATAAATGGTTGAAGGATTTATTGTGTTGTATCATACAAGTGCATGTTCCTGAGGTGCTCATTACTAGTTAACATTTATATGACTAGTTGTTTTGGTGCATGTTCTACGTGACGAATCCTCTATTGAGTGATGGTTTGTACGATTTCTTAGTGCCATACAATTTCATGCATTGCATTTCGTTGCACTCATGTGCACTCTCATGACATACATATAGATCACGTGAACGAAGAGCAGACGCAGGAGCTGCCGGTGATCGAGGAACCCGACGATCAGGAGCCCGAAGGACAGCCGCAGGAGGAGTACCCGCAGGCCACGTATGACCTCACCACCGAGGAGGCTAACCCTAGTGAGGAAGGTAGGCAGGCCCTACATTCTCCTAGCAAATTATGATTTATGATTACGCATATGCATTAGGTATTGTTTGGAACCTTATTGCATTAGAACCACTGGCCGTCCTGGCCCTAGCACCTATATTAGGTACGTAGGACGAGTTGCCTAGAAATGCTAGGCTCGAGTAGACACGAGTGAATGGTCACTCGTCGCGTAGGGTGACTTTGAAAAAGAAATGGAACACTGGCAGTTTTGCCATGATAGTCTATGATGTTGATGATCAAGTGGAGACCGGGCGGAGATTAAGCTTTACTTTTCGCGGTGTGTGTTGTTGCGGTGTGATGGCTCCGCCCGAGTCGTTTAAGGCCCGTCCGCTGTTCGCCTGCTGGTTGGCATACCATTGCTAAAGTGCTTACCCGGTTAATGGGGCCGGTGAAACCTTACTTGTGCCATCCGGAGAACAGAAACACGTTCCTACCCACTGGTTGAGAGGAAGGTGGCCCGGGGGAGCTTGGTACTCATGACGGGGAGCCCGAGATGTCGGCAGGCTCGTCATGGGGGCACAACCCGGGAGTCAGGTGGGAGTGAATCGAACTCGGGATGGGACGGGTGGAGGAGGGGGACTATATGTGGGAAAGCCGTCGTGTGAGTAAGCATATGGGCCCCTGGCATTTTAGTTATTCCCGGGAATTAGAAATCGATTCGAATCGCTGATACTCACCAGGTGTGAGAATGCCAAATACCGCACACGGGCAACGTAGTAATAACTTTAATACCATATGATTATGATTCATGTTTTCGAATGTTACATGATTGGTTACTTAATTGATATTCGGATGCTTCAAGTTTATGTCAATTGTTATACTCTAAATGATTATCTCTTTCTATCATAAGGGGTAGCGGCTGTCAAATCCTGCTACCTTATGTATAATCAACCTTTGCTAAGAATCAATGGCTAAGGACCTAAATGATAGTAAACAAGCTTTTGCGTCAGCCGTAAGCCAATGCCATTAAGTCCTCTGAGTAATTAGTATTCAGGGTTTGCCCCCAACTTTTGATTTTCAGGTATGGAGTTCCTCTTTTGTGCCTGTGTGGGTGGGGGAGCTTGTTACCATCAGGAGTGAGCCGAGTCATGATCTGGCAATGGGATGACATCAGTGGGCATGATGTCACCCTCCTACTGCAAGTCTTTTGGTTTATCGTGAACTATGATCTTTAATTTCCGCTGCGAGACACTATTTCGAACTCTATTTTATTATGGACTTATGTTGAACCTATTTTATCCGGAACCTGGTTTGTAACTTAAAGTCTTACTACTATCTATTCAAATGCCTGTGATGATGTAACTGTTGTGGCTCCATCGTGAGTCGGATGTGTGTGATGTCGGTTCCTCTGGGATTTGGTGCAAATCGAGAGCCGAGGGCTTCTCGACGGACGACCGGGTTTAGTACGGTCTAAGTACACTGTAAGCTAATGGTGACAGGTGTACTTAGCCCGTATTAAATCGGCGGTTCCGCCACAGGAAAAGATTATGTGGAGTGTATGGATGGGTAGATCTTGATTTTAGATGAATTTAGGCGCAAGAATCGCCCAATTCGGAGTTCGAACGGAGGAGATATGGGGTATACAGTGGCTAGGGGGTAGTTTTAGACTTTTCTTGACAGTTGGAGGGCTAGATTTAGACTTTTCTTGGATTTTTGGCCCGCGGGAAGTGAATCTGGGCCGGGGGCAATTTTGGCCCGGCGCGGCCCACGCGCGGCGCGCGCGGCCTGGTGGGCCGGCCCACGCGGCGCGACAGCGTGGCCGACGCCATTTGGCTCGGGGCCCGCGTGTCGGCGGCCGCGGGAAGGTGACGGCGTCGCGGGGAGGTGACGGCGCCGGTTCGGTTGAGCTGGGACGCGGCGGACCGAGCCGCCGGCGGCGGTTCTCCGCCGTCCGGCCGGTTCCGGCGACAAGGTCTTCGGTGCGAGCACCAGGCGGTGGTGTGGATGTGGTGACGGGGTCGGGAGTGCGTGATGGTGGCCGGAGGTGAGGTCTCCACGGCGCGGCGGCGGAGGCGCGCACCGACGGTAAGGAGCGCACGCGCGGCGGCGGCCTTGCAATGCAGGAAGGTGACGGCGAGGGGCCGAGGAGGTAGGGGAAGGCAAAACGGAGCTTGGGACGGGGTTAATTGGAGAATGGTGGTCGGTGGTGGGAGGATTTTGACGGTGGGGTGGAGCTCGCGGTGGTGGTCACGGCGGGGCAGAGAGGAAGAGGGGAGGGACGGCGGGGTGGTTTTGGCGCGTCACCACTCCGGGGTTACCCCGGGGCGGATTTTTGGGCCTATACAGTGCATGTGGGGGGGAGGAGGACGGCGAGGGCGACGGGCGGCGGCGAGTGGCCTTTATAGCCGGAGCGGCAGCGCTGTGCGAGCGGCAGCGATGTGGCGGCGCGGTGCGCTACCCAAATGGCAGAGCGGCGCGGTGTCCAAGTGGCGGAGCGGCGCGGCGGCGGGGCGCTGTGGAGCTGGGGCCGGCATGGCGCGGTGCCGTGCGTCGCGGAGCTGAGCGGGGCCAGGCAGGGCTGTCGCGGCGCGCGGCGCTAGCGAGGGATGCGGGGCCGGGGTGAAGCAGCGGGGTCAGGCGGCGTCGTGGTGGGGTCGGCGGTAGACGGCGGCGGGGGCCGGCGGCGGGCTAGGGCCGCGCACAGCGCGCCGCGGCGCATCCGACGCGCCGGGGAAGAATACAAGAGGGGGGAGAGGCTGACGGGCGGGGCCCACATGGCGATGAGAGGAGGGCGCGCGGCGCGGGTTGGCAGGCTGTGGCGGGAGGCGGCTGGCGGGCCGGTTCGACCTGGTGAGGGGGAGGTGGGCCGCGGGGGGGGAGGGGGGGGCGATTCGGCCCAAGGAGGTTTTCCCTTTTTTTTTGGATTTTTGGAGTGGGGATTTGGGAGGACTTTGGAGAGAATTTGGAGATGGATTTCTTGGAAAAACTTTGTAGAGATTTTTGTGGGCCTATACGGAGTATTTGTAGATTTTTGTTGAGCTCACATTACACACACGACAAACAAACAAGCAAGTTTTCAACCATTAAATTTGAATTGGGGGGAGATTAGGAGAAAAATTTTGGGGCCTAATTTTTAGAATGTTACAATGTGCCACCGGACTGTCCGGTGGCTCTTTGGCCCGAGGCGCGAATCGGGAGCCGGTGGGTACGCAGAAAAACGGATTGTAGCTCCAAACGGCTAGTTTTTTAGCTCCACTCTATTTAAAGGCTCCTTTCCCTCATTTACTACCTTTGCAACTCAGGAACACTTCCATACACTCAAAGGTCACCACCACAACACAAATCCTTAACTTCTTGAGGTTTGGGCTAGAGATTTGAGAGGAGAGAGCTTCTTGAGGAAAGTTGATTCAAGTGAAGCCAAATGTGGTTACTCTTGGTGATTGTGATTACCTAGACGACTAGGGTCGTCCCTTCCGCGAGCTCTTCGGAGATTGTGGGAGAAGCGGAAGAAGGTACTTGGGAGGGCTCTTGTGAAGCGGTTTGGAGCTCACCGTTTCAGAGTGGAGAAGAACATCCCGAAGAGAGCACTTGGTCCGCGGACAGTGTTAGCCTAAACGGTAAACGGTAAACAGTCGGTCACCTACTGTTTAGCCATTATTTGGTGCTAAACGGCCGTTTAAACGGGTTTAAACGGTGTAAATGGCCAATTAAACGGAAACGGTCGGTCACTGTTTAGTGTTTAAACGGTGTTTAAATGGGCTAAACAGCCGTTTCGGCGAACAGTGTCCGCGGATCAATAGGGTAGCTTGACCTTTGCGAAGGTCACTTTACCAACCCCACTCCTTATGAGGTTTGGGGCCGGGGATCCTTGCGAGGAACCCGCGAGAGCAAAGGCTTGCGAGGGGCACCAAACAAGGAGTAGGGGGTAGAGACCGTGTGTCTCCCCGAATCTCGGGAAAAAGATCGCCGAGTCATCTTTTCCCATTTACTTTCCGCATTTACTTTGTGCCTTTAATTTTCTAGATTTGCATGCTTGGCTATAGATTGTAAAATTTTAGTTACATGTAGAATTCTAAGCACACTCTTTAGGCATTAGACTGAACTAGGACCTGTGCGATAAGATTTAATTTCAAATTTCGAAATTAGAAATCCAATTCACTCCCGCTTTGACATCTCGATCCTTTCACTGAGGACCATCGTATATATGCGCGCGAGGACTAAAAACACTCTCACAACTAGAAAATCTTTCAATACAAGTGCGCATCCTCGTTATACTCCCTACCATGTGACCTTGTGTCCAATTGCGCGCGAGTCTCAATATAACTAGAGTTTGTCCCATTGTGCGGTGTGCCGGTAGGTAGTTAACAGCCATTTCTTAGCAGAGCGGCGGCCGCTGCCTTGCATGTCGTCGACTCATTGTTTATGCGCACTCCACCACTTGGATCAGTTGTTAGTATGGTTAGCATAATATACTCACTATCCTAATCACCAATATATACATGCATGGATATATATAGTCTTGGCATAAAAGGACGCGCACTTGTACATGCCAAGTCATGGCGGTGTGAGTGTGGTTGGCTGGAGGCGAACAAACAAGACTAGAAAATAAAATGCGAAATGTATGTTCCAGCTAGGCCACATATATACGTATCGTATACATTGCTGCTCTCCTGTGGAATTCAGTTGGTTGAATGTGAACGCACGCAATGTGTGATTTGTGAGTGATCTTTCCAACTGCTCCATAATAACTTGATATATATACTGGTAGCGGTACTAAACTGAAAAAAAAAAGGCATATGATTTGCAGGCATGCGTGTTTAGGCTACTACGCACGTTGGGCGTAAGGTAGCTGAAAGGAAGCAGGCAGGCAGGCAGCTGGGGCGTGGCGTTGGATACTGTTTGTTAATCAGGGCACTGGGCAGCTCCCGGACTTGGATTCGGACAAGTGCCTGTGGCCAGAGGAAGGGGTTCTTGAGTTCCAGAGAGCGGATGCCTTGTCCGGCAGTGTGACACCGCGCTCTCCAAAGGAACTTCCCGCCTTAGCTTCCGGGGTCGAGAGAGCAACAACGGCGTCGTGACAAGGGCGAGCCAAGTGGATAGTGGCCAAATGCAGTGGTTAGACTCAGTGGCGGACTCAGGATTTGGCCAAGACTAGGGCCTAAAGTTAACGGCTACTGCTTCATATATAATATCACACATGGAGTAATATGTAAAACTAAAAGAATAAAACACAAATTTAGCGAATAGTTGATCATCATTGTTTCAAGTGCAACAATATGATAAAAAATAGCATAGAACACTTAAAAAATACCTAGAGTGGATTTGTTGCATTCACATCTTCTATTTCTTCATCATTAGTACCTGGAAATGGAAAAGCTTACAATATAACTAAATATGACCAAAAGAAATAATATTATATATGGAACACATTTGCAATTTGAGTATAACTTACCACAAGCAGAACTACTAGATAGTTTAGGTAACTTCTTCTTACGACTCTTCTATTTTGTCACACGAACACGCGAGAAATATGATGCTAAAGTTCTTATCCTCTTCATTTTCTACAAATGTATATACATAAATATAAATCTGTCACTCCATGAAGTCATGAACTAAATTGGCAAGAAATTAATCAATCGCATACACAAAGAATGAAGGGGAGAAGAAATTTCACCTTGCGCTGCTTCCGGCCTTCCGGCTGCTGCCTGCTCCGGCGATGGGAGGCCTTCCTGCTGCCTACTGCTGCTGCCTGCTGCGTGCTCCGACCGGCCTCCGGCGACGGGAGGCGGAGACGGCTAGGCGGGCAGTCCTGCAGGCGGAGGCGGGGACCGACGAACGGTGACAGGAGGCGGAGGTGGCGAGGTGGGGACGGCCGAACGACGACGAGAGGTGGGCAGGCAGCGACAGGGAGGCAGGGGCAGTCGGACGGGCGAGTGGCCGACGGGAGGCGGAGGAGGGGACGGGCTACCGGCGACGGGAGGCGGCGCCGTGGCCGCGGAGAGGCGAGGACGGGCCGCCGGACGGCGGACGGGCGACTGGGAGGCGGGCGGCGGCGGCTGGCTTCGCCTGTCCTGCGCCCCGGCCCAGTGCCCTTTGCCCTAGCTCGCGTGTGGCTTGGCCTGATGGCTGTTGGGCTGGGCCAAAAATTAAAGGGGGTAGTGGACTTACTGGGCCAACGACTAGGGCCGCGGCCCTAGGGGCCCTAGGCCCAGGTCTGCCCCTACTTAGACTGTGTTCCGCTGTTTCGCACAGGGGTTAAAGGACAAAATCATGGAGGAAGAGGAAGTCAAATTTATTCACCTCGTGGATACATTGACATTTGCATGCCTCTCCAAGTCTCCATATATGCTAGTTACTAGCCAAACTCGGACCGTCGGACGATGTATTCAGATATAAGATCCTGCATCAAGTTTCTTCACATAATGTCGAACGGAAACGCATGTTGCCGATCTAGTTGTTCACTTGGTGTTTAGGCTCATCCTCCGCCCACCATACGTGTGCCTGTATGTGGCCAAACGTGCCACACGGCGAAGCATGACACTAAGCACCATGAAGCACAACAATAGAGCACTATTAGCTAATCGTGCCGTGTTGTGCCAACACTAGTGTCTTTTTACCGGCCCAAGCGCGACACTACAAGGCCTAGTTGTATCGTGCCGACACTACTGACCCAATTACCCTCCCATGCCAGCATTGTCACTAGCACTGGCTCTACTCTTACGAGGCCTCGTGCGCCTATCACCATGGTGTTATGAGAGTCCCGTTTGCCTTCACGCGTCTCGAAAGAAGGCGGTGATAGCTATTTTGACATCGAAGGGTGGGATTAGGTGACTTGGTCAAGAAATACTATAAGTGGACAGTGAACCATATCAAAGGGTGTCCGAAGGTGGCGGCTCAAGCATGATACTGAGTTTCATGCCGTGCCGGCACTGGTACTACGTGAATCAGACCGGGTCGTGCTAAAGCTTTACGGATCGTGCCGTACCTAATGCCGGTTCATTTAGCACGTCATTGTTGACCACCTATGCATGCGGCACGGCCCTAGCAGGCCGGTGGAAAGGAATGTCTCCATGCCGCGCGCGGCATCAAGCCAGCGTCATCGCGGGAACGCCACGCGGGGATTCAATGAAACGAGAGACGAGACTCGGCACCGCCCGCGGCCGCTGGGGTCCCAACCAAACGATAGAGCCCGTGGCCGCGGCCGTTTGGCGCCGTCGCGGAGGCCCGCGCGGCAGAGATTCTCCCGGGGGGCGTTCTCGGCAGTTGGCACCGAGCGCCGCTCCAAGACCACGGACGCCTGGTCCGAGAGAGTCGTCGGGTCAGCGCCTCCCGCGCCCTGACGAGGAGGCCGCCCGTCACGAGAAGCTCCAGCGGCGTCGCGACGGGGCCAGCCAGTCCTCGAGCGCGGCGCCGGTGTGTCTGCATGGGCCGGCCGGTCCACGCCATGTGCGACCCATCTACCTCCTGCGCGCCCGTGAGCCCAACCCAACCCAACCCATGACCGCGGCCACGGCTAGCCGAGCCGAGTGAAAAGGGAGCCCCCTGCGCCCGGCACGGCAAAGCGAAAAAGCGGCAACCAAAAAAACTGCAAAAGAGCGCAGGGTTGGCGTCGGGTGCGCAGCCTGGCATCCCGTTCCCCTTGTTGGCTGGCTGTTGCCGTTGCCCCCCTCCGCCGGCGACGGCTCCCCCCGATTCTCTCTTTCCTTTTGTTTCCCCACCACCACCATCCGCACTGCCAGTCTGCCACTGCCCACTGGCCGCACGCTCTCGGCCCTCCGACTCCGCTCCGCTGCCCGGCGACCCCAGCCTCATTCGGCGGGCTCGATGCGGCCGCGCCTCGCGCCGGCGCTGCTCCTCGCCGCCGAGCTGCTGCTGCTGCTGGCGGCGCGCCCGGCCCCCGCGGCGATCGCCGCAGGTAACTAATGAGCGAACCCGCCGATGACGCTCGGCACGCCGGGGTCCCCTTCCCTCTCCTCCGTTGCCGCTCCCTTTCTCCGGTAGTAGGTCGTGCCAGTGCCCAGCGCCGCGCCGGTGATCGCTTGGCTCGCTCTGGGGCCCGCCCGATAGGGCAGGTGGCGGCGGCGAATGTGCTTGCCGGCGGAAGCAGAGTTTGCTCTTTGCATCCCTATCTGTATCTGGTGGTGACTGGTGACTAGTTGAGTTCGTGTTGTTGCTGCTGCTGCTGCTGGGGATTTTTGGTGACTGACGGTTCTGCATTTCGGCTCAGATTAGCACCCCCGGAGCTGCATTTTTAGGAGCCCATTCGGCTTAGCTGATTGCATTCTCTTTTCTTTTTTCCTGAGGGTTTGAGACGGGCTCAGCACCTCGCTGGGGAACAAATGAATAATGCCTGAGCTGGGCGCCTGAATTTGTTCGGCGCCGCCGCATGTGTCGTCTGCTTGCCATGGGGGGCCCCGCTTCGCTCCGCTCGCGGTCGGAGTCCTCGCGCCATCAATTCGCTTACCTAATGGGGGTCGCTGTGCTGCGGCTGGGCGACACAGTTGCCCGTTGGATTTTGCTCTCTGCGTCTGCGGAAGGGACCCCGTCCTCCCATTTGGCGTTACTGAATCACTAATTTGTTTTGACTTCATCTTCACCTGATGTTTTCACATGGGCTGTTCAGACTTGTGCTCTAGCATACTGTTGAATTTGTTGACATGTAGTCATATATATACGGTTATCCTTAGGCACGCCTCATTGGCGCATCCTGAATATCTGGCTATACTAGCACTTCTGATAGTCCGATGAAATCAGTGGTTCGGATTTGGTATTTATTGCATGTTCTGTTGTGCATGCAAGATGGATCTACCTTGTACTGGTCCTGTGATCCGAGGCATTCACTTCATGTCTGTTTCTGCACGACTTCACTGCAGATTTTTCTTCCTGTGCAATATCGCCCTTAACTTCAGTAAAGATGTGGAGTGATTAGGCTGGTCTTCGATTTTTAGGTTGATTGTATCTATTCATTTGCAGCACTATACATTATTCACAATTGTTCTTCCTTCATGCAGATTGTCCTTTGGATTTGAGTTGGCCCAACTATGGCCTGATAGCTTCGGTGTGCTCAGACCAGAACGGACACTCAAAGTGTTGCCGCTACATCAATGCTGTTCTTGCGGTCTCATCGGCCATGTATGCAAACACAACAGGCACTCTTGGGGTTCCAGCTCAATTTTCTGATGCCTGCATTTCCAATATCTCCGACACACTGGTGTCAAAGGGGATACTGCCCACTGCCGCTTCGTTTTGTGGCCTTGGGATCAAAATTCAAGTGTCCTATCAGTGCGTTGGGATGACCACCATCCTTGAAATGTTGCAGTCTCCGAATTTCAGTGATGTTTTGGAAAGCTGTGCAACTACACTTTCAGATGATATCACTTGCAAGAGGTGCTTAAACTCTGGTCTGTCGTACCTCCGCCATCTGGTGGGGGAACAAGATAATGTCACGTTGAATACCTGCCGTGATGCTGCTTTTGTTGCATTTGTGAGTCAAGGGAATATATCTACTGTTGATACGGCCGGTTGCTTTTTTACCGTTCAGGGGCTTAGTGCTCTTCCAGGTTCGCATATTTGATATAATTTATTTGCCTTACTTTTCAGTAGAATGGATAACGTCGTTAAAAAAATTATCAGGCAAAAGATCTTGAGATTCTGTAACCTTAGCCATGTCACCGTAACACATAAGCCTGGCACCTTACAGAATCATCTCCTTGTTTGTTTTCACCGCTTGATGCTAGTACATGGCATAAATACAAAATGATTGCTGTGAATATTTCCTCTAATTCTGCGAAGCAAGCTTATCGCACCAAATGTTTGTTGTGGGTATTTCACCTGATTCTGTGAAGTAAGTTTATCCATGTTAGTAAGATATGCTAATATAACAGTAGGTATCAATCTTGATCAAACATTCATCATAAAAAATTTAGTAGTACCAATGTTTTTCTTATGATCTTCTGATCTTGATGTAATAGTTAAGCATGAACATACTGCTTTTTTTAATCTTTGCATATGTTTTCGTACTTTAAAAATATCTCTATATATTGTTTGGTTAGATGAGCTATTGCTTTACGTCTGCTTTTGTTAGGCAAATTTGAAGTTGTCTTTTATACTTATTGATATGTTCCTTTTTCTTTGACGAATTAAGTACTTATGTATTAAAGTGTGTTCTCATAAAAGTATTTGCTTGTTGTAGTTCATTAGTTTGTAACTTGAACTTGCCCAAGATGTGAACTTCTCAGCGTTGAATATATTACAGTGAACATCTCTGGACCGGCCCCAGCTGGACTTCTTGCACCAAGTATTTCTCCTAGTCCACTTACGGTGCAAGTGCAAGTTCCTGTTGTGCCACCCAAGCATCATCGCAGTCACAAGCTTGTTCTATTCCCGGCAATTGGAGCTTTGGTTACAGGACTAGCAGTTGTACTAATGATAGTACTGATTTTGCTAATCCGTAGAAAGAATAAAGAACTCAAAAGGATAGAAGGAAATAACCCCCTAGATGCGTGGAGTTTCTCATGTGTCAAAAAGGGCCAAGAAGGTAAGAACATCTTGGTTTGTTTATTGCTCTATTGTAATTCTTTCATGAATGTTTGCTCAGTTGAATGTCCAACTGCCTTCAACTATTTAATTAGGTTATATTGCATATCATACAAGTGCCAGATACTTAGCATATCATTTATTGTGCAATATGCTCAATTTTAGAAGACATAAAAGTCATTTATGCTATCGGAGCCAGAATTAGAGTTGTTGCCTATGGCAAATATGAGGCAAAGCATAAGGCCCTAGATCCAGTTAATATGTTTGACTGCTTCCATACTGTATGAATTAAAAAAAATTACCACACACATTTCAATATCTCCTCAAGTAGTTATACATGGTATAATTTTTGTACCAATTTTTTAAACAGTACAAAACTAAACCACCTAGTAGCAACTAGGTGGTTTCTACACCCAAATTTCAGCCGAGTGAACTTGGGTGGAAGTGTACACCATACCTCCCATAAACTGAGCTAGGCTTAGTTCCCTTTAGCCATTATCCTGAAGCTATTGATCAATAATATGGAAAATAACGTTATGATTTTCTCGTCACAGTGCATCGTACTAAATACTATGGACTTCATGCAATTTATTTCCTGATCTTATTTCAAAATTGGATAGACTGATGCTGGAGGCTGAATCTTTGAATTACTTTACAACCAAAATCATTTCAATTTATCTACCTAACAGGAGTGCTTTGCAGGTAATTCCACTATTTTTGGCAGATTTAGTTATAAGGAAATGAAGAAAGCAACAAGGAACTTCAGCACTGTGTTAGGAGGTGAAAATGGTAAGGTGTTCAGAGGACAACTAAATGATGGATCTGTTGTTGCCATCAGACGTGTCGAGAGTTCGCCAAAACAAAGTCAGCATGAATTTTGTAAAGAAATGGAATTTCTTGGGCGGTTGCATCACCGGCATCTTGTTGGACTAAAAGGCTTTTGCTTAACAAGATTTGAGAGGTTAACATATGTCATATTCAGATATACACCAATTTATGACTCTTACAGTGCCTTGTAATCCAGGTTTCAGGTGTATGAATACATGGAAAATGGAAGCCTTCAAGATCACCTACATTGTAATATGTGATGTACATCATTCTACTTATGGCGCGTCATTTGTTGAAGTGCATACTGAAAAACAATTTACTATTTGCAGCGCCAAGTAAACATCTGCTACCATGGAAAAATAGGATCCAAATTGCCATTGATGTTGCTAATGCTTTGGTGAGTTTCAGGAAATCAGCATCTTGTTTATCTTTCTGCAGAAGTCTGCGATCATGATATGCGAGACTTTTCAGTTGTTTCCTTAACATTTGGTCAGTGCACGAATCATTATTTAGTGTACTCCCTGTATAGGCTAAATATACTTTGTTAACGTTTGGTTGCAGGAGTACCTTCATTTCTATTGTGATCCTCCACTGTACCATGGAGACGTTAAGCCTAGCAACGTCTTCTTGGACAAGAATTACCTTGCAAAGGTAATTGATTCAGAACTTAATTTGTCATGATTTGCAACCATTTATCCTTCTTTGCATTTCTACAGCTTGCTGGTTGCGGCCTTGCGCACCACCCAAGCAGTGGCAGTACAACTCCCAGTTCGACCCCAGTAAATGCCAAGATCCAAGCAACTCCTGGTAAGGCTCTGGCTCTCTGTATGTGAGTTCTGGTTGCCCTGCCGTTTAAGATGCATGAACAATCTCTGGATATTTTTCCTGGCATTTGTGATTTTGTCAATCCACGAATTAATTCCATGAGTACTGTACTGGGTACCAGTAGATCTCAGTAGCGATGTCATCAAAATCTCTGTGCAGGCTACGTAGACCCCGAGTACGTGGTGACCCAGCAAGTGACCCCGAAGAGCGACGTGTACAGCTACGGCGTGCTGCTTCTGGAGCTGGTGACGGGGAAGCCCGTGATCCAGGACAACAAGAGCCTGGTGGAGTGGTCCCGCGAGCTCATCGGCACGGACTACCGGCTCCACGAGCTGGTCGACCCGGCGGTGGCGGACGCGTTCGACCTGGACGAGCTGCAGGTGGTGGCGGACGTGATCCACTGGTGCACGCACCGCGACGGCGCGGCGCGGCCGTCCATGAAGCAGGTGCTCCGCATCCTGTACGAGCGGCTGGACCCGCTGTCCGGTCGGTTCGCGCGCGCCGTGGAGGGCGAGGAGGGGTACTACTACTGCCACGGCGGGCGGGCGAAGGGGAAGCAAGCCGGCGGCGACGTGATCCAGCACAGCGGTGAGGCGGCGCGGTCGTGGCTGCCGTCGTCGAGCAGCACGTCCAGGTCGCACTGCAGCCGCAGCGTGCTGCTGGAGCGCACCTCGCCCGACCCGCAGTCGCCCCCGCCGGCCCACGGCAACGGCGCGTTCCTGGCCTGATACCGCGGCCCGTTTTCTGCAGGGCCTGGCTGTGGCTGATGCGGCGCATGCAGCCGGCTGCCATTTTTTGAGGAGACTGTTCGTGACATTGTTGGGATCGATCCGTCCATCGTTCGTGGTGGTTCGTGGTGACTTGACTGACTGCTGCATGATCGGGCCGCCTGTTGGAGCAGAGCCTCTGCGTGCGTGAGAGTGTGGAGCCAGCCAGCCAGCAGGGCCAGAGACTGTGAGAGTGATGGGACTGCAAGTGAGGTGCCACGCGTGACTGCTGTCGTTCGGTTTCCCTAGGCGCTGCGCGCTGGTAGTTGTTCCTCATTGATCACTGCATTCATGTGTTTCGGGAACAT
Organism: Paspalum notatum; assembly: GCA_022530915.1. NCBI lineage: Eukaryota > Viridiplantae > Streptophyta > Magnoliopsida > Poales > Poaceae > Paspalum > Paspalum notatum. The sequence goes on from CM039689.1 coordinate 32,265,384, forward strand.
GGCCACGCGCATTCAAGTTGCCATACATGTTGCACTGCTAGTGCTAGCGTACCCTGACGAGGCGGTGTCCGTCCATTCCTTCCGTTTTGAGAGCGTGCCGCGCTGCTTGCCACTCTCGATCGGGGGAGGTTTCCCAAGTCTCCTGCGCGATTTGTGGCTCCTGCATCGCTGAAGCGGTCAGGGTTTCACATGCTTTGCCCAATGCCCCATCCGAGTGCTATATACTATACCCCTGCAAGGTGTGTGCCTGTGTCATCTGTCTGTGTGGCGCCTCCAAGCTCGAATCCGCATGAGAACCTGAACGTGCACGCGCGCGTCTCGTCGGTGGAACAGACGAGCTGTACCGGCCGGCCGGGGCGTGGTGCTCCACCACCGGAGGTCAAGGGCGGCAATGATACGGCCGAACACGGACACGGACGCACGCACGCGCGCGGCGTTGCAGGCCGCCCCCGGGACCGGTGCCGCGTACGGGACACGGCAGAGGCTGACCTCAGGCGCGGGCCCGGCGTTTCCCCGCGAGCTTTATCTACCGCGATCGAATCAAAGGGCTCCACGGTACTGTGCAGATGCAGCGTGCTTCTGCTTAGGCAAAGTCCAGGGTACAGTACAAAATGATACTGTAGCGACACTGTTCACAGAGAGAAGGATAGTTGGAATAGTGGATAGATAAGGTTTTACCCCACCTGCTGGAGTCAGCCTTAAACAGAAGACCAGGGGTGTTTGGATCCAATGGCTAAATTTTAGGTTATGTCAGATCGGATGTTTTGATACTATTTAGAAATATTTAATATGGTTTAATTAGATAACTAATTATATAGACAAAGGCTAAATGGTGAGACGAATTTATTAAGCCTAATTAATCTATGATCTCGCCATTAAATTCTCATCTGTATAATTAATTTTAAAATTAGACTATATTTAATACTTTTAAGTGGCGTCCAACATTCAATGTGAGTGAAGGTCCAAACACCCCCTAGATCGATATCACGTGACCTTAGATCGATCGATCGGTCGTCCGGCAAGCCAGGCAGGGAGAGATTACGAAGGATCTCATATATTCCAGTCTCAGCGCTTTGTAGCGTAGTGCAGCATATATATCTTGGCCATGGCCCTGGCTCTGTTGTATTGTACCGCTACCGCGATCGACTGCAGTTTTGCACGGCCTGGATCGGCCGTGGAGGACAGGTGGACGCATTTGTTTTAGGGATCCGGGGGCCGGTGGGTGGCTGCGTGGTGTCGCGACCTCGCATCGGCAGGATGGAAGTCAATGCCATTTATCATTCACGGCTCACGATGCGGCGCCCGCACGCGGTGTGCCTGCGCTCCACGGCTCGCGGCCCCACGTTGTCCCCGCCCCGCGCACAGAGAGAGAGAGAGAGGGGGGTCGCCGGCCGGCTCGCCGCCTCGGGCGGAAGCCCAGAAACCGTGGCCGCCGTTGTCACCTCGGGATCGATCCCTTGCCGATGCCGTGTCCCGCACACCGCCTGGTTGTCGAGCACACCGCACACCGCCTGATTGTTCAAAAATCCACCCCGGCGGCTATCGGATCCCGCAGCAATAGTCCACTGTGGACAATAAGTGAAGTACACCACTCCAGATTTTTATTTTATTTTCCTGTTGGTCGTGTCCGGAGAACTGGTGCTTAGCACGACTTGCCCCGGCGCAATCGGCCAGCGATGGAGAAGAACAGCGTTATTACGTGCCCGGCCGTGGCCCCCATTTTCCCCGTCACCTGAAAGCTGAAAGTGCAAACAAAAGGGGAGCAGGTGCAAAGGGGATCCGAGTAAGGTAGGGGACAGAAGACGGGGAAGGAGGCCGGTCCAGGACACGGGCACACCGGCCCCGCACGGATCAGAATCAGATAAGGCCGAACCCCAGCCGAACTGACTTTGAAGACAGAGGAGGATCAAGCTGCAGTAATCAAGTCCCAGAAACGGCAGTTTTTTTTTTCTTCTAACTGGCCAGCTAATACTTGGGTGGAACTCCTGCGCCCGGGACGCAACCCTCTGCACATGGCCGTTCTCACGTCGGGCTCACACTCACTGCCTCGGACGACGTCACGGGCACCGGAGCATTTTCCACGCTACAGTTAATTCTATATAGGCTGTATCCAGAACGTCGAGGCCTGCTCGGCAAACTGTTCGGTGCCGGGTCGCCATCCCCCGCTGCGCCGCCGCCTTCCCGTTCGAACCGTTACCCACGTCGCCTGCACGTCTCCACCGGAGGCCCGGACGGACGCCGAGACGCACCCCCACCCGGCCACCACGCATCGGCACCGTTCGCGCAAACCCGCAGGCGTGGTGCGCCCCCACCACTCGTGGCCTACTACTTCTACCGCGCCGCTGACCCCGCGGCTTCCCCGTCCCCGTGTCCGTCCCCTGCTGCTACGCCTACTACTCACACCGACCACGCTTCCCCCCCAGCAGCCAGCCATCCCGCAATGCAGCAGCACCAGCAGGCCCCCGGGGCGGCGGGGGCGCACGGCCGGCACGCGAAGACGGACTCGGAGGTGACGTCGAGCATGGCGCCGTCCTCGCCGGCGCGGGCGGCCTACTACGTGCAGTCGCCGAGCCACGACGACGGCGAGAACAAGACGGCGGCCTCCTCCTTCCACTCGTCCCCCGCCGCGTCCCCGCCGCGCTCGCTGGGGCGCGCGTCCCGGGACTCCTCCACCTCCTCCCGCTTCTCCGCCAGCGCCAAGGGCCCGCCCTCGTCCTCCCGCGCCGCCGCCGGCGCCCACGGCGTCCCCGGCCACGGCCGGCGCAGCGCCAGCCCGTGGATGAAGGAGGCGGCCATCGAGGAGGAGGGGCTCCTCGGCATGGACGAGGACGACGGCGACGGCCGGGGAGGAGGCGGGATCTCCGGGATCCCCCGGCGCGTGCGCTATGGGCTCGGCTTCGTCGGCGCCTTCTTCGGCCTCTTCTTCTTCTTCGCGCTCATCCTCTGGGGCGCCAGCCGCGGGCAGCGCCCCGTCGTCACCCTCCGCACCGTCACCTTCCACCGCTTCGTCGTCCAGGCCGGCACCGACGCCTCGAACGTCCCCACCGAGCTCGCCTCGCTCAACGCCACCGTCAGGCTCACCTTCCGCAACACGGGGACATTTTTCGGCGTGCACGTCACCGCCGACCCCGTCACGCTCTACTACACCCAGCTGCTCATGGCGTCCGGAAATGTAAGCGCCTGATACTGGCTCTCTACTGCTCATCCTTCACCCATCCATCCATTCTTCGTCGTTTGTTCATGCATCGGCACATCGTCCATGGTTTCGTTTCGTTTAGCACACGGCACAGTAAGGCCGTGGCCGTGATCGGTTTGTTCTAGCTTTGATTTGCTCAAGCCTCCACTCCAGTGATTTGAGGATTCTGGAGGAGCATGGTTTGCGTTGTTGCTAGCATGCAAGGAACTGAACAAAACAGAGTCTCGCTGCTGTAGCAGCTGGTGACTTGTTGTGAGTGCAATGAATGAACTAATCTAAAGAGAGACAGATAGAAAAGCTCTCTCCATTACTCTCAGCCAAAAAAAAAAAGGCTGTCGCTCCATGACAAATTTCGGCAAATGCGTGAGGAGATTGCTCTGTCAATCAACATAACATGTTAAGGAATGTTTTAGGAGCATCGAGACCTTAGATTTTGCCGATAAATCTCCTGATCGAACTAATAAACCAATGGTAGTCCAAGAATGCATAGTATACTGCTAAACTGAACATGGCACCGATTTTTCAGTCTTTATCTTTGCTTGTACTAGCAGTAAACAGTAGATAGAATACGTGTGTGCAGTTGTGCACATTGGACTCCAGCTTGCACACTGATATTGACCCGAACAACGCGCGTAGCAGTTGCGGTCGACAACGACGGCTGGGATGCCGATGGCAACACGAAAGCGCAGTCGCCGGTCCATGGCTTCCATGCCGTGGAAACTCGAGCAGACACAGCTCATCCCCTTCCCCTTGCCGTCGCTGGCATCACCCTCATTCGCTAGCTGTCATCCAGTTCCTTCAATCCTGCATTGCATGGCTGCTGCAGCCTGCACTGCACGGCTCGGCATCGCATTTCCATTTCCGCATGGCCATCCTGGTCCCCGAGAAAAATCCAAGCATTGCATTTGCATTTCCATTGGCATTTTCTTGCTTCTGATTAAAAAAACTTTGCGGGGAAACAAATATTTGCTGCTCAACAATCTAACTGACGGCGACGTTGCCGCATGGCTGAGCGCAGATCAAGTACTTCTACCAGGCGCGGAAGAGCCAGCGGAGCCTGACGGTGTCGGTGGTGGGCGACAAGGTGCCGCTGTACGGCGGCGGGTCGAGCCTGAGCAGCACGCCGACGACGCTGCCGCCGCCCAAGAAGAAGGCGCCGCCGGTGGTGGTGCCGCCGCCGCCCGTGCCGCTGCAGCTGGCGGTGCGGGTGCGCGCGCGCGCCTTCGTGCTGGGCAGGCTGGTGAAGCCCAAGTTCTACAGCGAGGCAAGCTGCAGCGTCACCATGGACCAGACCAAGCTCGGCAAGCCCGTCTCCCTCGCCAAGGCCTGCACCTACACCCACTAGCGGGCTATAGCTAGATAGCCATCGTCGTGATCTTCGCTGCTGCTGCTGCTGCTGTTCTTGAATTCTCAATCGGTATACTGCGTGCGTGCGTGATGTTGGGGTGGGAGCATTGTTGGTCGATTGTCATGTACAGATGGATTTTTGATGTGGCAGAGTTTTGAGGTGGAATAAGAATCAGACGTTTATGTTCTTGATGCGGCTTTCTGTTTTCGGCTGCATACCGTGACGTCAAAGACATGTAAAATTCCTGTGGAATTCCATACGCTCGAATCTGCCGTAAGATCTTGATGGAAGGCAGTGTAAAATTTCCGATCGCATACCGTGGAAGGCATAGAAATTTTTGCGATAGATAGAGGGATTTTTTATTACATCAGTCAAGACCCCTCAGTCCTCACCGGGCGTCGTCGTCTTCGTGTGAAATCTGAATCTAACAATTTGTGGTAAATGAGCATATCCATAATGCTGCTGCAAAGCAGTTGTGGTATGCGAGTGATGCATCGATCAGCTGCGGTACCCTGCGCTAGCGATCCCATTCCTAGCGCATTGAAATGGCGGGGCATCAGGGGATGGGGCTCACGTGGACACTGTCAGTCAGTCAGAGATCGGAATTCATACCGGCAGGCGGCAGGTCTCAAGATAAACAAATCGAGGTGGAATTCGGTTTTCGCCATGGCATGATGATCGAACATTGCTCTAGATTAGATTAGGCTGAGTATAGTGGTTTATTTAAATGTTTATGTATATGCATTTTGTACAATCGACTCGCACAATCGACGATACAGGGCAAAATGCACAACCATTTTCCCCGGCGCCATGATTCCAGGAACCCAGTTTGTTTTTATAAGTTTACAACAAAACGTCTCCATGGCGTGGGCTGGACCCACTCAGGCCCAAACATGCTAGGACTGGGCCGACGTTCACAGGGCTTGCTTGGCGGTCCATTATTCCCTTGCACCTCCACAGTATTATTCGCCGCAGATCCTATCTAACTTCCGGAAGGAGAGAACCTTTTGTATCTTGCGATGTTTAAGATTCGTGCACCGGGTATTAATGGCTGTGATCGTACAAGGAGTAGACACGTAGCAAACCATGGAGGCGCAGACTGCATGCGCGTGAGCCGTGAGCCTGTGACTTCCTGGAGGCGCAGATGACTGTTGTTTTGTGGCGGTACATGTGTCGCTACCGGATTGGAGGTAGGATGGCATACATCTACATCTTTAAACTAGACTTTTCTCTTAAACTATGCAGCCGCTTGAAAATCCGTTTCAACCATGATATTCGTTACAATTAATGCAACAAAATGTCATCCAATATACAGTTTTGATATTTTATTTCAACATTTCAATATAGTTAGTTCAACATTTTTAATATGTTGTTTCAACATTTGCAACATAATATTTTACATTTTTAAAAGATGTTGAGTTAGTTTTTTCATAGTGTTAGATAGTTTTTTTAGAGTGTTGAATCGGTTTGATAAGAATGTTGAATATCGTATCACAACAGTTAGACTCTAAAAACAAAACAATATAAAAATAATAAATGACCACGCTCTTGAAAGTAGCAGGTTTCTCATTGCGCAGGGCCGGACGTTGTTGTGTGCTGAATGGGCCGTTTGCTGCTGGGCTTTCATGGACCGCGCGGTTACTGTGTTGCTGGATTAAAGACGCAAGGGCTAATTATCTTCCCACAAGATACATAGGCCCCTTCATTATTCGCTATCGCCAGTTGGTACCTGTGTTTGCAGTACCGATTTTGGCACTTGGTAAGCAACCGAATTATTAAGGAGGACCGTTCTTCAACAACGAGACATGGAAGACTGGATATACCCGAGAGGAACTGACGAAGCTCGAAGCATACAACTGAACAAAATTGGTCAACAATCCGAAAGATCGCGATTTTTCTTTTTGTTAGACCGAGTAGCTAAAGAGGAATTCAGACAAGGCTGGAGTTCAACAAGCACCCAATCACCAACGTCAAAATGGTGTTAATAGTGATGTTTGCCCACTTGATCCCTCGTACATTGTCGAGCGAGAAGACTATCCCGAATTAATAACTCTGGAGGGCGACTCATTTACACATTAAACTTTGCTTTAGATCACATACACACCAGACTTTGTCTTAGAGACGTACGCACACATCAAGCATATGGTTTGACAGGGTGTTCACTAATCTTTCGGAAGTAAAAAAGATGTTCGCTAATAACGCTTTTGGTAAGGTCTTGTAACAAAGGTGAGCAACCCTCCTTTTCTCTCTCGGTATCCTTGTCTCCACAACAAGCAAAAGCCGCACGCTTGCCACACCAACCGCCATAAGAGAAAATCGGTCACCTTTGCATCATGCTGCCGGCCTCTCGCTTCATAATCACACACCAGTGATCAGTAATCGCCGTTGGGAAAAAAGGCTTTGCCAGGACAAGCAATGCCACCTTTCAAGCCTCTGCAACCACTGCTTATTATACCTGACACTACCAATCTCTTATTTTGCCTTGTACTTCTGCCCGACCAGTTGCATTTATGGAGTTTTACGTACAATAATTATGAGTGAAATGTGCCATGTGTGCGATGAGTTTACGAGAAGCAAACTTTTCGGAGCGGGATGGGGTTGCAGAGGTCTTCAGATGGAGTACTCAACTGTGCTGAATTATCGAACAGGGCAATGGCGCGTGGAGTGAGCCTGAGAGCTTCAATCCACATCTCTACAAAACGAATCCGAAACCAAACCGCGGGCGCCCAATAGGGCCACGTCGCCCGTTAAGCCGTGAGCCGTCAGATGCGTCGAGGATGCAATACAAGCCATTCGATCTGATGGTTGCGGGTCTCTGTCGCCCGTTAAGCCCCGAAACCGGCGCTCGCGACTTCTCTCGAACCCGCAGCATCTCGCCGCCACGCCCACGCTCGCCTCACCGGCCGCCAGACGCCGCGCACCAGCAGGGAGCAGAGGCGTCACGCTAGGCCTCCCAAGCTAGCCGTGCCCTGAAGTGCCCTAGCGGCCGTCCGCGGCGAGCCGTCACACATCGCCAGATTCGCCACTCGCGCTTGCCTTGTCGGCCGACGTGCCTGCCGCAACCTGCTAGACGCCTCGCCGCCGCCAGTGCCGAGGTGGACTGCTGCACCCTGTCTCCCGCTGACCAGGTTTTACCCAATCCCTTTTCGTTTTATCCCTCCGTCTTTCCCGTCTTGGTGCTCGGATCGCGCGGAGGCGGCGAGGACTGAAGCGGCGGGGCATGGCCGGGGCGCGCGGGGGCCGAGGCCCGAGTCGGACCTCTCGCCCATGTGGCCGCGAACGCTCATGAACTTCCTCTCCCGACGCCCTTCCGCCTTGCCCGCCTGCTGCCGGCCCTACCCGCCGCCTTGCTCGGCCGACCCACTGGCCGCGAGCCGCCGCACCACATCCCCCACCCGCGGAGACCCTGCGGACCGCAGCCACGCGACGTGAGGCCGCGACTCACCGCGCCTCTCTTTCCCGCGATCCGCACCACTTTCTGTGGCAGCCGGACCCCGCCCCTTTCTCCCATCGGATCTCGGCACCAGCAACACACGGAGATGAGCTGCGCGAGGCTGTGGACCGTGGCCACGTGAGGCGCCTCGAGGCAAGGCGCGCGTCATGCGAAGACGAAGGTGGAAGCAAACGCTCGCGGCATCAGCGGCTGTGACTTGCTTGGCCGCCTGCATAGCACTAGCATGCACGAGCGTCCAGCCCCGCCTGGGAGAACTCCCTTCCCGCCCACGCTACGTCACAGAGGAGCGAGCTCTCCCAAGCGTGCTCGGCTGTGAAGTAATAGCATAGCACTTGCTTGCAATTAGTGCTCTTCTCTATACCTAAATCTTGTTGTCGTGCGTTCAGATGATCGTGATGTTGTGGTTGACCCAATGTACCACGCCCCTCATCTGCTCTCTCGTCGTCCTGTGAGTTGATTTCAGGTTACAGGAGCATCAATCCGTTCCTACATAGACATGCAAAGCAAGCGCACACGAGATATTCGATAGAATGCCAAGCACAACTTTCAGTTCGCTGCTGTGGCAAATGCAAACGGCAGGCCAAAACAACAACTGTGAGAATGATGTGTTACCATCTGTGTATGAAGGACTTCTCAAAGTCTCCATAAAAATATCATGGAAGAAAAGGTTAGTTTTTGCCCCTGTTCACTCTAACTTGCCAGGATTTAGTCTTTATATATCTGTGATATATTAGTACATTTGTTCTCATCAAGATGGACGGAATTCAAATGCTTCAATCCAGCTAGATAGCTTATTAGATTGAAACCTATAACGTCCTTCTATTCGGTGTTCTGATCACAGCTCCAGGTTATTTATTAACTGGGAATTAGACTTGGGGTTGCCTATCAATATGCAAGGCAAGAGAAATGCTCAAGTTCCTAACATCAGGGTCTTATATGAAAGAACTTAATGAATCTTTGCTGGCTAAATTTACATGAAAAATTCTAGGAACCAACTTGGCAAGACAACCGTATGTACCCTATGATAAAGTATCTATCTGTGAGTTTCAGGGAGATGTGTAGCTGTATCTACTCTTTACTGACGCATTATGGCTCGCTGCGATGGTGGTATTCAAATATTGCTTTAGCCACAATCTCCTTCCGTGCCCGCGGACAGCAAAATGGTTGAGCTAAAGGCTCCGCAGGAGTTGCAATCTCCATCATCGATAACTGCATTGGATAGTGAGACATACAAATTTCTTCTGGAGGTAAGCAAACATATTTTCCTTTCCACAACTAAGATGTGTATTCATTTTCGCTCCCAGTACATATATGATATACCATTATAAATCAATGATACAAATCATAAACTCCATTCGATCTCTCTCCCCTGATTGCTCCACCTATAAAACCAATTCCATGTCCTCTTCTTTTATCATGTGCACAGATAAAAAACTGATAGTAAATTTAGATATGAAATCTCTACATTCAGACCCCATATTATTTTGAAATTATAGAGTATAGATAGAATCTTTATACAGTTATAAGTATCTTTGGAACACAATCCAAACCTTTTGATTAAGACACATGCTCCTGATTCTGTAAAGATGTATCTGCGACACAAGTTCTGCATAAAGGACATAAAGTGCTTTATCTGCATATATCAGTCAACATGCTCTTGACAGCAAGATTGAATAAACCAGGATTCCTCATTCAGGTACCGCACAAGGAGACTACAAAATTTGATGTTTTCCCTCTGTTGTGTGTGACATCTCTATTGAAAAATAACATGTTTCTATTTTGCAAATTAGTCTTGTTGCATTGATGTGACCATCGCTTAGATATTTGACATTCTAACTATGTGAATGCTATTTAACACAACCATCACAAACAAAAGACCATTTGACAAAATATCTTCTCTATTCCCTCTGCCCATATATACTTTGGTCTTGCTACGAAATGTAAGCCATACAAACAATCTTCTTCAGGTAAACTAAACAATATAAAGAATCAAAACATAGACGATTCACACATCACCGTGACGAGCTGCTCCTTCCCTAAGCCTTTAGATTTACCTTCTGGAGCGGCTGGCCTAAATAGCTAAATGGTGCATTTCCCTTCTCTATTTGACCAATGGTTGATTGATCCTATTTCGCCTGTGCAGTTACTGACCAAGGCTGCCTTCAGTTGACTGTAGAAGGAGCTCAGCATGTGTCAATTCAGCACCCCATGGTGTTCAAGCAGATGGTCTCCCATGCTCTCCAAAAGGTACCGATTACTCACCTCCCTGTAATTCCCAACTTCCCATTTATTTTCTATTGATTTTGGGATTTTTCAATCATTGTTTACTGCTTCCAAATAGATGGGTTCTACCATTCAAGAACACTCTTCTTTCGTTTGGTCTCTGATATTGATCTCGGTCATACAGTCATACTCTGTAAAGTTTGATTTGGGCTTCAGACCTAATAGGATGATTGCAACTGACTAACTCATCCATCATGCCCGGAGAGTTCAAACAACCATCCGTTTCATTTAGTAATCGTACATTGAGCTGAAGCTGTATGTTAGTGCAGGCTTCCTTTCTACCATTTTCTACATGAAAGTTTAAGATTCTGTGGTATCTACTTTCCAATACCTATAAATTACAAACATTGCTAATTCAAATATTAAAGAGACTTTAACCACTTGGCTTGTACTAGAAAAAATACAGAGTACTACGAAAGTCACACCTGGCTTGTACTAAAAATAGGAAAAATATTACTTCTCCAGTTCTTAGGGTATTGAACTGCTTTAAACTTGTACAATTCTGTTCAACCAAAATTTAACACATATACTAAAAGTACTTGGAATCATTAAATTTAAAACATTGAATAATCATTTTTTGCTATTATAGTTTCCTTCTCACTTTTTACTGGGCCAACTGAGAGCATAACAGGTCCACACTATCACTTTCCATAGTTTAATTAGATACCATGTATAAAGCTTTGAGTATTTTATTTCAGTTTCAACTATTTTGGTTGAAACTCTTTACTGTGATACAGGATAACAAGCAAGCTAAACGAGACATATTTTGTCACCGTTTGGGCGTTCTTTTGCTATGAACTAGCAGCAATAATCTTTTTATGTAAATAAACATGTACCGAGCCACAAGCCTAAGGCGATCATTTTCTCTAAGCTATGCTACGCTGCATAACCTCGAGGTCACCTAAACAACCGTTATATACAGATGTGCTGATGTAATATTTTCTTCTGTTAATACTATTTGTTGGACAATCTCATTTACATACAGGCCTTTGTTTCCAAATAAGGACAAGAATAATATGATTTCATAACCCAATGGATTGTGTACACATCTACCACGACGAGGCAAGAGGAAGCAAGTTGACAAGAGCACTGGTCCTTGTCTTCCACATATCAAACTGGTCCATCTTAACTTTTGCGCGGCAAGGCCGCGCAGGTTTTCTAGTGATAATACTATTTGATTTGGAGCTCAAAAGAAGCAAGGTCGACGACGCCATCAGAAACCAGACTCAGAATTGAATGTGTGAGCACTCTTCCACCTGAAAATCTTCCCCTCCTCGAAGAAGTTTCAGTTCATGTGATAAATTGATCGGGACTTCAGAGCAAGCAAGATCGACGATGCCACACCAACATCCACTGATTAGTCCGTGAAAACCTGACGATTTGCTCAGTGCCGGACTGCAGCCTGACAAGGATCCCAGACCACTTTCGGTTTCCATCGTCGTCAGGAATCAGAATCTGTCACGCGAAAAACTCAGAATATATTATAATTAAATGGAGATCGCAACCAAGCTTGAATTTGAACCGGTTATCTGTACCGCATACAGTACGCAATCATTATTTTTTCACTCTGTGTACAGTGCGCAAACAGTGTTTTCCACATCTATTTTCACTCACTGCTGACCATGGTCTTACGCGAGACCTCATCAGAATTGAATGAAGAACGCAACCGTGCTGCACTCCTCCACCCTCAACAGTTTCAGTCACTCTCAGCCTCAGTTCTTTCACTCCCCGCCTCCCTCGCAGCGTCCTGTGATCCAGTCAATCCAAGGCGGCGGCGAGAATGCGGATGGCAGCCGGCCGGAAAAGGTGCACGCGAACGGGGAAGGCAGCTGGCAGCGCGCACACGACGACGACCACCCCCTGGAAAGTCTGGATGGAATTGCAGCCTGCCTGAGTGCAGACAGCACCCACAACACAACCCTGCACTACTGTACCTTTTGTTTTTCGTGCTCTGCTGTTCTGCATCAGTTCCATGCGATCATATATCGATGGCAACATATAAAGATAACAGTGCTATACCCAATCCGTGCCCTTTTTTGTCCCTGAATTTCACTGAGGAAGCACTAACTAATAAAGTGGAGCCGCTTGACCTGAAAGCACTGCTGCATAACGAACTGATTGACGCGTAGACAGAGGGTGTCATGGCATTAGCACTGTAAAGGCAGGCAGGGGGGGATTACATGAGGACAGTAATCAAATCAGCAGCTCGTGCAGGTGCAAAATGAGAGCCACTGTCGTGAGAGGAAAGCAAAGCCCAGCGACGACATGGACGTGCACCGAACGCCGATGATACACAAGTTTTCATCATGTAAAGCTAATCAATGGCACTGTGCAATGATTGTAACGTCGACGAACATGGAGGCCACCCATGGCCATGGGTGAGCTTGCTTTGGTGATCTTGCCAAGATTCTTCTTGGCGCTCTTTTGCGTGTGGCATTCATTAGTAGCTCGGCAGGCCCCTTGCCATCCATGGCCGCCATGGAATCCATTATGTATATAATGCATCCGGTAGGGTGGCACCGGCTGACCGGCGAGACGCGGCTGCGAGTGCTGTACACTCGTGGCGTCCACTCACTACTCACTCTCACTCTCACTCTCACTCTTTCTCCGCTCAGCTCGCCACCACGCTGCCGATCGTTGCATAAGAAGCGGCAGCTCTGAGCTCAAGCGTCTCAGCTCAGTTCATCCACTACTCGCGGTCAGTCTGAACCTGACGCGATGCTGTGTCGGGCCGTGCTGTTCGGGGCGATCAGCCTCCTGCAGCTGGGGTGCGCCGCGGCGGCGGCCGCGGGCGGCGGCGAACGGAGGTCGTACATCGTCCACATGGACGTGGAGAAGATGCCGGCGCCGTTCGTGGAGCACGAGGGGTGGTACCTGTCGGTGCTGTCGTCGCTGCCGTCGGTGACGGCCGGGGAGGCGGCCGCGCCGGTGCACCTGTACACGTACACGCACGCCATGCACGGCTTCAGCGCGGCGCTCACGGCGCGGCAGCTGGAGGAGCTGCAGCGCGTGGAGGGCCACGTGGCCGCGTTCCCGGAGACGTACGGCCGGCTGCACACCACACGCACGCCGGCGTTCCTCGGGCTGAGCGGCGGCGGCGCGGGCGTCTGGCCGGCGTCCAAGTACGGCGACGGCGCGATCGTCGGGATCGTGGACACGGGCGTCTGGCCGGAGAGCGCGAGCTTCCGCGACGCCGGCATGGGGCCGGTCCCGGCGAGGTGGAAGGGCGCGTGCGAGGCCGGGCAGGGGTTCAGGGCCTCCATGTGCAACCGGAAGCTCATCGGGGCGCGGTCCTTCAGCAAGGGCATCAAGCAGAGCGGCCTCGCCATCCAGCCCGGCGACTACGACTCCCCGCGGGACTTCTACGGGCACGGCTCGCACACGTCGTCCACGGCCGCCGGCGCCGCCGTGGACGGCGCCAGCTACTACGGCTACGCCAACGGCACGGCCACCGGCATCGCGCCGATGGCCAGGGTGGTCCTGTACAAGGCCGTGTTCTCGGCCGACACGCTGGAGTCGGCCTCCACCGACGTGCTGGCCGCCATGGACCAGGCCATCGCCGACGGCGTCGACGTGATGTCGCTGTCCATCGGCTTCCCCGAGACGTCCTACGACACCAACGTGATCGCCATCGGAGCTTTCGCCGCCATGGAGAAGGGCGTCTTCGTGACGTGCTCGGCCGGGAACGACGGCCCCTACGGCTACTCTATCCTGAACGGCGCGCCCTGGATCACCACCGTCGGCGCCGCCAGCATTGACAGAGACTTCACCGCCACCGTCACGCTCGGCAGCGGCGCGACCATCCAGGGCAAGTCGGTGTACCCGTGGAACTCGAGCACGCCGGCCGTCGGCGCGGACCTCTACTACGGCCGCGGCAACAGGAGCAAGCAACAGTGCAAGTATTCCAGCCTCAGGGCCAAGGACGTGAGGGGGAAGTACGTCTTCTGCATCGCCGGCGGCGACACCGTCGTCGAGCAGCAGGCGGACGAGGTGCAGAGCAACGGCGGCCTCGGCGCCATCATCGCCAGCGACATGAAGGAGCTCCTCCTGCCGACGGAGTACACCATGCCGCTGGTGCTGGTCACCCGGTCCGACGGCGCGGCCATCGCCAAGTACGTGACGGCGGCGAGGTCATCAGCCAGAGGCGGCGCCCCCGCCCCCAAGGCGACCGTCCGGTTCGGCGGCACGGCGCTCGGCGTCAAGCCGGCGCCAACCGTGGCATACTTCTCCGCCCGCGGGCCGGGCCAGATCAGCCCGCCGATCCTGAAGCCGGACGTCGTCGCGCCCGGGGTGGACATCCTCGCGGCGTGGGCGCCCAACAAGGAGATCATGGAGATCGGCCGGCGGAAGGTGTTCACCGCCTACGCGCTCGTCTCCGGCACGTCCATGTCGTCGCCGCACGTCGCCGGTGTGGTCGCCCTCCTGCGGTCGGTGCACCGGGACTGGAGCCCGGCGGCCGTCCGGTCCGCCATGATGACCACGGCCTACGTGAAGGACAACGCCAACAGCAACGTCATCGTCAGCATGCCTAAAGGATCGCCCGGAACGCCACTGGACTTCGGCAGCGGCCACGTCAGCCCCAACGAGGCCATGGACCCCGGCCTCGTGTACGACGTGGCGGCCGACGACTACGTCAACTTCCTATGCGGCCTTCACTACAGCAGCAGCCGGATATCGACCATCACCCGCCGGCGAAACATCAACTGCGCCAGAGCAAACCTCGATCTGAACTATCCCTCCTTCATAGTCATCCTCAACGGAACCAAATCGGGGACCAGCTCGGCCACCCGGACGTTCAGGAGGGAACTGACCAACGTCGCCGCCTCGCCGGCCAAGTACAGCGCGTCGGTGACGGCGCCGGCGGGGATGAAGGTGACAGTGTCGCCGACGGCATTATCCTTTGGCGGCAAAGGCAGCAAACAGCAGTTCACAGTGACGGTGCAGGTCAGCCAGGTGAAAAGAAACTCAGATGAATACAACTACATTGGGAACTACGGGTTCTTGAGCTGGAATGAAGTTGGAGGCAAGCATGTTGTCAGGAGCCCAATAGTATCAGCATTTGCACAATGAGGAAGACATGTTAGCATAACAGCAGCAAAAATAAGAGCATGACAGTAGAAAAGGAAATACTTGTTTATTTATAATTAATCGTGATCAGGAACATAAAGAAATATAGACTGGAGAAAGGGGGAAGCCTCACCAGATACTAAATTATTACTACACTTGACAAGTGTACTTACACCTGATAATCAAATTATAGATTTCTTAACTGTTAGTTTTCTGCTGCAGATGATCTATTGACAAGGAAATCTATATCTTGGCTTGCTTCAGAAGAAGCACACGTGCAGAATGGTCGAATGTTTTTTTTTAAAAAAAAAAAAGGCAATGCACTACATCTTTGGGTCCTCGTCATCAAGAAAAGCACTAGAACATCAATTTACCACACATCAAAACTATAAAACCATACAGTAAAGACGTGACGATCCATGTTAATCAGTTTCAATAATTGAGTTGGTGCCTGATACATCTCCATTTGTACCTATGAGAAGTGATAGATCACATACAAGACAGAGCAAGACAACTTCCTAGCTCCAAATATAGTAGTATTCTGAGAAAATACTTCTGCAAAACTGACCACGAAACAATCCACGGTACCTATGTAAGATAGGGCGATGCGTTAAAATGAGGATACTATTTAGGGTGATGCGGTAAAATGGGGATACTATTAACATCGTCAACAACAAATTCAATTGGATACTATTGACACTAGGGCATTCAATCTCCAAAGCGTTCATGGTCTTCTTGTTTCTACAAGATTACAGCAGCTCAGCAGTGCTGGCCACCATTCCTACAGCTAGTCCAAAATCTCACTCGTTATCAACTTCTACAGTTCTACCTTAGGTACAAGGTCATTGTCAAGAGGACAAGACATGCCAATGATTATCCATATCACATCAAAGTCCTACACCACCCACAGTCAGGTATCTCTCCATGCTTTTGTTGACCATGACCACGTTATATGTACACGAGCACTAAAGTCCATCAAGCATAGATAAGTCATTGAGTTACCTAACTGCTAGCTGATGGCTTCCAAGTCCCAATGCCTTGCGTAACACAGGTACATCCAGGTACTACGATGATCATCAATCAAACATTTCACGGTCTCAAGTTTCAACTAATGATCCTGTCATCATGCTGTGTTGTTTCAGCTATTATTGGATTCGCCATCAGCCATTATGTCCATAGAAAGTACAGTCATGCTAATGCACAGTCTCAGCATATGTTTTTTTCATTAGCAGTCACGAATTTACTTGCATTTTACTGCCATGGACCAGACAATGCCTGGTAGAATCTCCACTTGACTACAGAATGTTATCAGGATCTCAGGTCTCCAATAGTCCGATAACCACCACATTTCTTATGACCATGGCGAAGCCGCGAAGGTGATCTTTGTGCTATGTCCAGTTGATGTGGCTTCCAAGTGTATGCGACCAAATGGTTTACCAGTTGATATTTATCACCAAATCTATCTCATGTCAATTGCAGATAAGTGACCCAATAGTTTTCTTATTATTGCATGACAGAAGCAGGATAAACTCCAAAGCAATGGGAGTCATAAAGTGGTTGGCTAGTCATTGAGTCAGATGGTGTTCAAGTACTCCAGGAACCAAGCGACTTCCTCATCCCAAGGCTCTTAAACTGTGAAAATGCCAACAATCAAATAGCTGTAGCATGTGCACCAAAGATCAGTATCCATTTCATAATGCTGACTTGGGGCTGAAACGAACACCACAATTCTTGGGCTACTGCTGAGGGGCATGGGGTCTGCTGGATAACAATGCATGGAGATTGTTGACACACCAAGCTTATTATCCAGTACACTCATTCTACCATAGCCACATAATCATTATAAATTCACCTTGGTATACATCATGCATGAAAGTATGGTGCAGTAACCATCCAGTCTGCAATGACAAAGCATATTTGGTCAATAATGCCCCTAACAAGATCAACAGCACTCAAAGAAAGAGTAGACACAATTCTGTGATGTATAGGTAACAGCTGTGTCATGGTAATGCTTGAATCTAAACTTTACAAATTATGCATCTGATCCATGCTTCTTGACTAGAGTATTTCTGTTGTGTGGCCTCCATATTTTTTTGGTAGCAGCAGTGACAAAAAATATTCCACACCAACTCTACTAGTACCCAATCCTGATATAGGTTGCTTTTTCTGATCATTCTTGAGAAGACCAAACATTTAACCTACGTCTAATTAAAATAGTTCATGGGCATCCTAACTGGAATTAAGGAAACAGTTTTTTTTTTAGAACAGAGCCAAACAGGAAAATCTGCTTTTCCTGTCTGAGTCTTCTTCTCTTAAGAAGGAAAGTTAGCCAAAATGCATATATCATAGATTTTTAAAAAGTATCATATATGACATTGGCAGAAGTAGAAGAATATATGTTTTGGACAAAACAAATTATCCCTCACCCTCAGGATTCCAGTTATGTTCTTGCTAAAAGTTCATTTTCATAATACTCTCAATATGTTTATGATCTAGCCATATATATAGTATAGGTGTGATAAGTGATAACCAAGAAGGGAACAGAAATTACCTGCCTAACAAGTAAGAACCACGATTTAGCCAGTTGATTTATAAATATCTCACATTGAACAGAGTCAAGATGGTAGCTGAAAGTTTACAATGGCAATAAACTTAAAGAAAACATAGCTGAGGGAAATATATTTGTGAAAACTGTGAAGAAGTAGTAGTGCTACTACTCAAGTAGTCACATATCGGTTACACAACTTTTGATAAGAAAAACTCAAATGGTTTGCTGCTGTAGCATATATAAGTGTGATAAGAAGTGTTCAGTTTGTAGGATAAGGGCTGTGAAAAAAGCTAGGTAAACGCAAGGTCTCAACTATATAGGAACACATGAAGGACGAAACAGATAAAACTAGATGATAGACACAACAATAAAATTAAGGAAAATATAAACTCGACTTCATTTAACAAGGTAAAATCAACACTCTGGCTTTTTAGAGATACGTCTATATTTACACTGCTATTACAAAGCAAAAGGATGACCCAGAGTCCCATACTTCTAGGTTGATGCTCATGTTATAAACTCCAACTTTACCTTGAGTACTCTCGGCATTGTCTGTTACTAAAACAAAGTACACACCAAAGAATACTGATCAAATATATCATTGTTCTGAAATAGATTTCTCAATGGCTTTCACATAAACAGCCTTTGGCAGTGTCCCAGTAATACTATGTATTTTCTCTCCGTCCTTGAAGAGTAAAACAGTTGGAATCCTGTCGATGCTGTAAGCTGTAGCAACCTGTGGGTAATCATCAGTGTCAAGCTTATAGCATTTTATTCTCCCAGCATATTCTTGTGCTATCTCATCAACGATTCGTGTGACCATTCTGCAAGGCCCACACCAAGAGGCCCAAAACTCAATAAGCACAGGTATATCACTGCAGATCACATATTCGTTCCAAGAACATGCAGTGATTGTTTCAACTGTAGAAACAGACAGAATATTGCCATTAGAGAACATTCTAAAGTACATTTATGTTCACTAAAAGCAGTAGTTCTGCTCATATAACAGAGTTAGGAAAGTTGAAAAACAAAAGAAGCATATAGTGCAACTGAAAGTCTTTACTTAGGTCAATCATAAAGATGACCAAAGTTGATGGGCTATCTATCACGTAAAGGAGAGGAATAAAATAGTGCAAGAAATATACTCAATCATTCAAGTTATAGGAAGAGGAGCAGATGGCATCCATTCTATCAAAATATGAAGTGACATAGCTGAAAAGCCGTAGTGCTGTACAGCAGCGAGATGTAGCATAATAAGCATAGGCATGCGGTGCTTATTCTATCTTTATCAATCCAATTTTGAGTTGTATTTGCCGTAGTCATGAAATTTTCACGCATGGGAACACCAACAGCTAGTACGCTAGGTAAGCAGCAACTACAACATAGACTTCAGGCAAGCTCTCCAAGCTATTGGCACTTTAGAGCGGTTAACGAGCAGTAAGCCAGTAAGAGAGCGTGGGAAATTAAAGCTTCACGGCACGGGGATCAAACAGCTAGGCCCTTACCGCCGGGGGAGTAGGCGCAGATCAACCTCAGCGCTGCCGTACGGCGCGACATCGGCCGCCGGATCCAGGCCGTCGCTGCGTCCGGCCGGTGGGCCAAGCGGCGGCACGGCCACCGGCGGGCGAAGGACGAGCCGCAGGAGCCTACCCTTCGGCGGCTGGATGCGGCGGCGGAGGGAGCCGGCAGCGCTCTGGAGCAGCAGAGCCGGCGCGGAGGCGCCGGGCAGGGGCAGGAAGGAGCGGCGACGGCGACGGCGGCTGCGGCCATGTGTGTTGTGTGAAATCCGTGTGTCGAGCTCGAGTCGTGGCGGAGAAAAGTCGTTGGTGGAAAATTTAGAGACAGCCGCACAGGGCCCGATCCTGGGGCTCAAGACAGCGACGTTGACCCAAGGCGACAATGTCACAATGTGCGAATGCTGACTGTTGTGTTGGGCACTTCTTGCAGCCTGCAGGTTGCCACTTGCCAGGTTCCAGCTTCTCTCGCGCATTGCGGTCTGCCATCTCACCATAAAATTCGATTGGATTTGTAACGCAGAAATGTCACATAAATCTACATAAATTTTACAAAAATGATTTAATTTTATATAAAACGTAGGAATAGAAAAGCTTTTACCTATTTCCTTGTGCAACCTTATAAATATAAATTACATATTTGGACACGTAAACTGTTGAATAAATAGATAACATTGTGGAATAATTTCATGACGTGGATGAGCAAACGCGAGGATCAACCTGAGACCGCCCATGGTGCATACTTGACCATATATTAGCAGCCAGGCCTTGCTCGACGAAGGTTGTTGATGCCGCTATGGGCATAGGAGGGTCCAACAGCAGCTGCATAGCTAGGGAGACACTAGTGGAGAAGCACACTGGCAACCCATGCGCGCGAGTTATTAGGGATCTCCACTACAAACCCTCCACTGGCAGGGACCGTCGTTGTCGTTCATGCCTCGTTACAGCTGAGAGAGCGCGATAGATGAGACCATGTAAGAGAAAGAATGGATACTCATCAGAACTGGGCCTAGATGTAATGATGTTATTTTTATCTCGCGTGGCAAGCCAACTTGCCAAAATTGGTTTCAGAACCACTCAAAAGGTTACATATATGGGTTAGTAGACTTTTTCCCTTTGAAAAAATGTTTGTTTTTAATGTTACGAGGTCCACTGATGTATCAACCAGTGTGGCTAGAAAATTCTAGATACACGTGGGATCAACAACGAGCTAATTCAGTTGCCTATCTTCACACACACTCTTATTTGAACATATCAAGTCTATATAACCCACTAAGTAGAACACATCACCCCCTAAACTAGAAAACCAGATGTTATTATTTTTCTTTGCAATTTTGTATTAGCAAGGTCATTTATTATTAAATGTCTAACTACTAAAAAATTATGATAAAATCATCATAAATATTTCTAACATAAACTACAATGTCTTCCATGATTTTACAAAATTTAAACACTAAAACTCAATCTGCATATGAAAAAATAAAAAAACAAATTTAACTAGGGGTAGAATGTACTAACTGAAATAGTTGGAGGGGTGATTTGAACACATCAGCATGCCACATCATCAAAACCACCCACCAAAACCACTCAAGAGGGTATTTGGTCGGTTTTTGATACTTTAGAGCTAGTTTGGCGACCCCATTTCTCCAACGGATTTGGGGGAATGGAGGAAAAAACAGTTTGACGATCCTATTTTCCTAAGGGAATTGAGGGAATGGAGGAAAAAACTCCAAATCCTTCGGAGAAATAGGATCGCCAAACTAGCTCTTTGTGATGCCTCTGGCATCTCAGAAGCCGTACACACAATTATACGTAAGCTAATGATGAATTAAGACTAAATCATGCTTCAGAGAGTAATGAGGAATTGGTAGATAAACCACTAAGTCAAAGTTTCTCAAATCTGAAATTTTAGCTCATCCCCAAATTGATTCTGAAATTTCTTTTGATTTGACTATACAACTCAAGAACTTTCTTTTATATGAAATGGAATTGAACTCATCACCTTTCAAATGCATCTATTGTGGATGTATTTGGACTTCATTTGACATTTCAAAAGATGAAAACAAGAAAAGCTTTACTTAGAGTAAATCTGCTGCTTTACCAAAATCCTAAACAAGATTAGGATTGTATTTCAAAATATGTTGTGATTTAGAAGAGGATCATATTAACAAAGTTGTAGGTAATGATCCAGGAAACAACTTTGTCAATATGAGTCTGGTCATAATATGAATTCAAATTGGTCTTTTCAAACAAACTTTGTCGGCCCAGAAACACACCCCTACTCTGTCCAGTTTGGTAATTTGAGATTTTCTTACCCATAGAGTCATTTTCATGACCTACCCTAATGAAATGAAATATAGTTTAGAAAGTCCCAAACAAATTTGTCAAAAGAAGCAAGTGGAGTTGAGGCCTATAACTAGGGTATTTTCCCCTCCCAAGCAGATGACCTACCCTGTCCCTACCTATGGCTGCTGCATAAATTCAAACAAATTTCATATTTGCCGGCCGAATTTGAATATGAGCCAATTGACAAACTTGTAGAGCTCTGAGAGTACAACAATTCATCCAATTACCACTTTTCCAAATTCGGTCTCCAAATTGGTCAAAACGGCGGTTTACAGTAGTGGGGAAAACACATTTTTCTTTTCTTTTTTCCCGGGGTCACTGACCGGTGGGCCCTCGGATCCGCGCCGACGCGCCGGCGCGAAGCCGCGCGCGCCGCGTGGCTCGCCGGCGTACAGAAAGTACGGCGAGCCCGCAGCGGCCGCGCCGGGCGCCTCAAAACGAGGCACAAGTGCTCCCCACCCGAAACCTTAGCGCCTCGTTCCATTTCCGACCCGTCCCCACCCGCGCGCCGCGCTTGAACACGAGCCGCCATTGACGCCGGCGAGCTCGGGCTCGAGCTCGCGCCGCCGCCGTCCGACCCCCGCTCGCCCCGAGGCCACCATCGCCGCACTCCCCACTCCGCCGCGCACCTAACGCCCTAGACCTCGTCGCCTCTCCCCCACCCGGCGCCGAGATCCACCTCCGCTCGACGTCAAGCCCGCGCCGCCGTCGCGCCGGTTCACCCCGTCGCGTACCACCCTCCACCGCCTCCCGGTGCTCCAGACCCCCACCGCCAGCTCCGCCTCGGCCTCGCGCACCCAACGCGCTAGGTACCGCCGCCGCCATCGCCTCCTCCACCTCTCCCCGCGCGCGCCGCTCGCGTGCACCCGTGCCGCCCACGGGCTCGTCGTGGAGAGCCACCCTCGGGCCATCTCGGCGCCACCACTTCGACTCCGCCGGGTTCGCCTCGTCCCCGCGCAGCTCAAGCGCTCTCTGGCCCCGCCATCCGCCGCCCCGACCGCCGGATCGACGCTGCGCCGCCGCGCCACGCCAAGCTCCCGCGGCTTCGGTTCACCGCCGCCGCTCCGCTTGTCCTCACCTCCTTCCGCGACGAGATCTGGGGGAATCGAGTCCCCGTGGACGGGAACATCTTCCCCGACCCCATCGGCCTCAAGCCCGGGCCTCCACGCGCCGGCGCAGCGTCCCCAACCCCGGCCACCGCGCGCGCGCGCCCGTCGGCCCGAGGAAGAAGAAGGAGGAAGGGTAGTTTTACCCGAAACCCCCTGCGTTTTTGCATTTTTACGCGCTATATTTTAAAAGACTATGCATTGAGTCTGTAGAATCTTCCCTGCTACCCTCTGCAGGTTATGGTTAATTACGTATAGGTCCCGGATCTAGGGTTAATAAGTATTATTTCGGTTTTGAACTTTGATAAATCATATAAAATCACAGAAAAATCCAAAATGGACAAACTCAGTTGCGTTGGACTCCTCTTGAGTAGATGTACATGATTGGTGGGATGTGGAAGTGTAAAATGTCTGTTTTGCCCTTGGTTTGTTGCATGCGTGACTAATTAGGATAAATGTCAAAAAGTGGACTAAATGAACTCCAAAAATTATGAAACTTGGACAGTAGATTTGTTATGGCATCTAGATACTGTGTGATTTTTGGTAGCCCTAGCATTGACTGTCTAATTACTGTTTTGCCCTTATGCATGTGTTTTGTGTATCAAATTAACTTAGAAAGTGAAGGTTACGTGAAACATGCTCCAACGTGACCTCTGGTATATTTCATGCACTCTATACAGTGTGGGTAGCTCACTAGTAAAGTATGAGGTTGTGCATATTTGTTTTGGCTGCTGTTTTGAAATTGACATAAGGCTACTAGTTGAAAAAGAAAATAGGAAAAAGTACATTTATATGCTTGTTTGAGTGTGTGTTCACTCTAGGATCATAAAAATACTACAAATTACTAGTGCTAAGAGTGATGTCTTGTAATAGCAGTCCATTGCATGTGTAGAGATATGCTTGACTGGTGCTTTGCTTGCATGTGATATGAAAATGACAAGTGATATGATGGTTAAGTCAATGAAATAGGAAAGTGCTATCCGCTATGCTAGAAGAAATTCCACCAAAATTCCTATGGTTATACTACCCTATGAGTATGTTTATCAATCACTTTTCTGCATATCCATGGAATGATTAGTTATGCGTGTATGATCTCCAGGCGTCTCGTGTATTGCATCATGCATATTATTCATATAGCGACGCTTATTGCAGATACGTGATAAAGAAACAAGTGCACGGGTCTACATCAACCAACGGTGATCCAAATGACCAACTAAGACCCATTCACGACCTGGAGGGCCCATCAGTCGTGTTTGGAAGGAGGAGTTGTCCAAGGGATCAAGGGGTTGCCTGGGGCAAAGCCTCACAACCCGACAAACTAACAGTAGCTTAGTTTGTTCAAGTTGTCAACAACAAAGGTATGCCCCTTAGGCATTTTCACCTATCTAGGGAGTCTCACCACCTATACTTGTTTGTGCATCACGTTTAGGGATTTTATGAAACCCCACATGCATAAATCCTTGATGCCCAAAGTAGAAAGGATAAAACGAAGTCTATGCTTAGCCATGCTTAGACGGTAGAAGACGAGTGAAGGTATTCACTCGCGAGATGATAGGGCCTACAAATGTTTTTACAAATCCTTGGATCGAAAGGCAATCTGTTGTGACTTGATGATAAGTTGAGACCGGGCGGAGATATGGTTTGATACGATGAGATTTATGATAATGTGTTGGTGGACTCCGCCCGAGTCGATTAAGGCCCGTCCGCTGTTCGCCTGCTGATTGGCATAACATTGCTAGAGTACTTATCCGGTATATGGGGCCGGTGAAACCTTACTTGTGCCATCCAAAGAACAGAGACACGTTCCTACCCACTGGTTGCGAGGAAGGTGGTCCGGGGGAGCTTGGTACTCATGACGGGGAGACCGGGATGCCGGCAGGCTCGTCATGGGGGCACAACCCGGAGGTCAGGCGGGAGTGAATCGAACTTGGGATGGGACAAGTGGAGGCGGGGGACCATATGTGGGAAAGCCGTCGTGTCAGTAAGCATATGGGTCCCTGGCATTTTTAGTTATTCCCGGGAATTAAAAATCGATTCGAATCGCTGATGCTCACCAGGTGTGAGAATGCCAAATATCACTGACGGGCAACGTAGTAACAACTTAAATAGTTTATGCTTATATTCATGTTTTATATACAACATGCTTGGATAAGTATGATCCGTCCGACTACTCATAGTGCTGCCCATCCACTGAGAGGAGGTTGATGGATTTGGGAGATGCTTCGAGGTCGAGGGAGAGATGACCCGATATATAGGGGCATCGCTCCTGAGACGGCTACTCCCAAGAGTTCGATGGGGGCTCTATGAATTTTGGGACGGGGCATGCGTTCATGTTTTACTTTTCTGCAAGTTTTCCCCCTAGGATATTGTTGATAATCATAACTAAGGGGTAGCAGCTGTCAAGTCCTGCTATCTTATGATAACATGTTTTAAATAAACAATCAATGGCTAAGGACCCACTTCTAGTAAGCTTATGCGGGTTAGAAGTCAGTCCACCAAAAAGCCTTGCATAATCTCAAATGTGTCGGGCTGAAACCGCCCACGGGTAAGTCCTACGAGTTCCCCACGAACTCACCGTATGTTGTTGATATTTTTCTTTTAGGTGCATATCAGATTATGATCAAGGATGATTACGGTGGGCTCGAGGTCATACTTGATGTTTATTTTTCCACTGCACGTTACATCTTTGTAACGATATGTTTTCCGCTGCGAGGTTTATTTCAAAGTTCTTTTTCACTGCCTAGTACTCCTTTTGAGCAAAAGTATTTATAATCAATCAAATTATGTTTTTATGAAATGGTGGGTTGTTGTAATTGTTGTGGCTCTTTCGAGAGCTTAACGTGTGTGATGTCGGCATCCCTGGGAGATGGTTTCATCGAGTGCCCTTCTGGGTAGCTCGACGGACTACCGAGTTTAGTTCGGTCTAAGTGCACTGTGGGCCAGTGGTGGCAGGTGTACTGTGGCGGAACCGCCGATTTAATACGGGCTAAGTACACCTGTCACCATTAGCTTACGGTGTACTTAGACCGTACTAAACCCGGTCGTCCGTCGAGAAGCCCTCGGATCTATAGGTTAATTATGCAATAGCCCCTGGATCTGAGTAAATTTCGTTTAAAATGGATTTATTTCGGCTGAAACTTTGATAAATCATATAAAATCGAATAAAAATCCTAAAAAGGAAAATCTTGTTGTTCTGGAACCACAGTAAAATGATCTATGCAATGGATATGATATGGATCTGTGCATGACAACTTTTGTTCATAATTTTTGCACATGCATGTTCTATGTTGTAAATAGGAAAAAGTATATCTAATGAACTCTAGTGAACTTCAAATGGGGTGGAACTTGGGCAGTGGCCTATGTAGGGTATTTAGACAGTGTATGAAATTTTGTGGCCCTAGCTTTTCTCATTTACACACTGTTTTCCTTTTTTCATGATAAAATAGATAATTATGGTAATAGAAGTAAGTGCTAAATGGAAGATGGCTAATATGAACCCCTGACATTTTTCTTAGCTTGGTAATAGCTGATTTAGCCCACTAATCCAAAATGAGGCCAGGCATGTGGGTTTTGCGAGGTGGTTTGAAAAATAACAAAAGTTGCTAGTTGAGAAAAGGGAAATAGGAAAAAGTGTATTTAAATCACTAGGAAAATTTTAAGAAAAGTATGGTGGCTAGTACATGGTGTCGAAAGTCCATAAAGCATATAGGTGCAAGTCTTAGGTACTGCGTTGTCATGCATGTCCATTTTCCCCTCTAATAGAAATGTTTACTTACTTTGCCCTATTTTCCGCTGCGGGTTATATGTTCACTGCGCTCTGTCCGACACTACATTTATCGCATTCTTTTGCATATGATGGCATGCATATAGAGCACGGGATCGAGGAGCAGGCACAGCAGCAGCCGTTGATCGAGGAGCCAGAAGACCCGGAACCCGAGCTGCAGCAAGAAGAGTACCCGCAGGCCGCACCTGACTCCGCTCCCGACGACACTAACCCTAGCGAGGAAGGTAGGCAGGCCCTACATTCTCCTAGCAGAATTATAATTTATGATTACGCATATGCATTAGGTTTTGTTTGGAACCCGATTGCATTAGAACCACTGGCCGTCCTGGCCCTAGCACCTATGTTAGGTCCGTAGGACGAGTTGCATAGAAATGATAGGGCCGAGTAGACACGAGTGAATGGTCACTCGTCACGTAGGTTGACCTTGAAAAGAAAATGATACACTGGAAACTGCCTTGATGGCTTCACTGTTGATGATTAAAAGGAGACCGGGCGGAGATTAAGCTTTACTTTTCGAGGTGTGTGTTGTTGCAGTGTAATGGCTCCGCCCGAGTCGTTTAAGGCCCGTCCGCTGTTCGCCTGCTGGTTGGCATACCGTTGCTAAAGTGCTTACCCGGTTAATGGGGCCGGTGAAACCTTACTTGTGCCATCCGGAGAACAGAAACACGTTCCTACCCACTGGTTGAGAGGAAGGTGGCCCGGGGGAGCTTGGTGCTCATGACGGGGAGACCGAGATGTCGGCAGGCTCGTCATGGGGGCACAACCCGGGAGTTAGGTGGGAGTGAATCGAACTTGGGATGGGACAGGTGGAGGAGGGGGACTATATGTGGGAAAGCCGTCGTGTGAGTAAGCATATGGGCCCCTGGCATTTTTAGTTATTCCCGGGAATTAGAAATCGATTCGAATCGCTGATACTCACCAGGTGTGAGAATGCCAAATGCCGCACACGGGCAACGTAGTAATAACCTTAACATTCTGCAATATGATTTCATGGTTTTGGATATCAAGTGGCTGATTATTATTTGAGACTCTGATATTTCATAATGATGACAGCTATGTACTTGCAAAGGTTTATCTCTTTCTTTCACAAGGGTAGTGGCTGTTAAATCCCACTATCCGTAAATAAACTTTTGAGCTAAGAATCAAAGGCTAAGGATCCAATGATAGTAAGCAAGCTTTGCGTCAGCCGTAAGCCTTGCCATTAAGTCCTCTGAGTAATTAGTACTCAGGGTTTGCCCCCACCATTTGGATTTCAGGTATGGAGTTCCTCTTCTGCGCCTGTGTTGGCGGGGGAGCCTGTTATCATCAGGAGTGACAGGAGTCATGTCATGGCATGGGGGTGACATCAGTGGGCGTGATGTCACTCGTCTACTGCATTCTTTTGGTTTAAGCATGACCTATGGTCTTAGACTTCCGCTGTGAGACATTATTTCGAAATTCGGCCGATGTTGGCCCTATGTTGAACTTATTTTATTCAGAACCTGGTTTGTAACTTAAAGTCTTATTACTATCTATTCAAATGCCTGTGATGATGTAACTGTTGTGGCTCCATCGTGAGTCGGATGTGTGTGATGTCGGTTCATCTGGGATTTGGTGCAAATCGAGAGCCGAGGGCTTCTCGACGGACGACCGGGTTTAGTACGGTCTAAGTACACCGTAAGCTAATGGTGACAGGTGTACTTAGCCCGTATTAAATCGGCGGTTCCGCCACAGCTGGTATCAGAGCCGATCATACACAGACAACAGTTATATCATCAAGTTTTAGATTACAAAACTATTTTTGAAAGCCCTTTTCAAGTAATTTGTAAAGGAGAGTATACGATATGCCCGTATTAAGGATGTTAGTGTTATCCAGGTGACATCACTGACATTTTGACCTAGATAGAACTCATATGCATATTCGGCGCTTTGAGAAACAACTTTTCGGCCATTAGCCCTCCCCAGTACTGGTGGAAGCTATTGGAAGTTTTGCGATTAGTTGTGAACTCTGCATTCATGCTGGTAGGATAGAAATTTTTAAGGGGGGTGGTCACCTTTGCGGTGTTTGTGACCACTCTTCTGTTGTGACGCAGCAAGAATTCAATTTGCTTGCGTGGGTGCCAGCCCGGTCTAGCAGAGGACCGTACAGATGAGTTGTCCACGCGGCGCAAATTGCGTGGATGCCACTTCTAGGTTTAGAGTGGTAATGTTGAAAGCATGCATTTTTCTGCAGGTACACTGACTACGCGCGATATTAAGAACGATAGTGAACGCCTAGTTGCATTAGAGAGAGCCGTGCATATATGTCACCGAATTATCGCTAGTAATACTAAATAGGGTGTGCGATGTGAGATCGATAAGGACGAATCATGCATCATGATTTTCTTTTCTGTCAAATGGGGTTGCTGCTAAAAATATGAGTATTGCATGAACTCGAAATTTTAAGACACCACTCTACACGTTCCCTCCGATCCGTCTTGATCATGATTTTAAAATCCACTCCCTTATAAAACTAAGACATCTCCTTTTTATGCAAAACAGATGGTGAGGACGAAGCAGACCGCGCGCAAGGCCACCGGAGGGCGCCCTTTGCCCCCTATGACCCACACCCCGCCGGTTGCCGAGGGTGGATGGGTCCATGAGCGTTGCCGGGAGGACTGTCCCATGTCCCTGATCCTGTGCAGGGCCATGCGTGAGTTGGGACGTCGCCCCTGCCCGTTCATCTCCACGCAGCTGATCCACGAGCCGGGAGTCTGTGAGGCCAAGGTGGTCCTCACCACGGCAAACGGTAGTTTCCGCACGATCGTTTCCCGCGGAGTCAGTGGGGAGGACGCTCGCAAGGGTGCTCTCATGACAGCCCTTGCAGTACTGAGCTCTGAGGAGGAGGCGGGTGACATGGTGCTGCGTTTCCTCCCTACCCTCGGACAGGACGACGACCCGTGGCAGGACCGTCGTGACGACCTTCGGGCACGGGGTGCCTCGCGCCCCCAGATCGCGTGTGTGGACTACGCCCGTGAGGTGTACGGGCTGTACATTCAGGAGAAGGACCGCAGCCAGTTCTTCGCCGCCAGGCACAGGGACGCTCAGGCTCGCCGTGAGGAGTTGGAGGCGCAGGTGTCGGTGCTCCAGCAGCGCCTCGCGCAGTACGAGGGATCCCAGGACGGGGAGTCCTCCGAGCCTCAGGAGATGGAGCAGGACGAGGACGCCGCGACTACCGGTCACTCTGAGGCTTAGAGGATGTCTTAGTGGAGTAGTAGTATGTGGCGCGTAGCTAGCACGTTGATAGCGATATTTTGTTTCACCACGCTCCGTGCTTACCTATGGTTGTACCTAAACATTTGTGAGGTGAGAGCTCGTACGGGTACCCCATTTATGTAATATGGGACGCCACTTGATGTGTGATTCGATGGTTGGTCGATGTAACCACCATCCTGTGATGTAATGGCTAAACCTTGAGCCTTAATTTAGATCGTTTTAATTAAATTCGGAATTCGGTTTTCTGCACTACCTGGTTGCATTGCACATGTCATGATTTCTGAGCCTATACCTACGATGCACGAAAATCTCATGTAAACCACGTTGGCATCCTCCTTGCAGATGGTGAACACTCGCAATGGGCAACACTCGGGTTCGGAGCAGCAGGCGAACGGCGCCCCACCTCCGCCGGAGTTGGCTACCCTGATCGTGCAACAGGGTGAGCTGATCCGACTGCTAGCGGAAGAGCGCCAAGGCCGCGGTAATGGGCAACGGGAGCCTAGAAACCGTGGTATCTCATACCGGGACTTTGAGGATTTGCGCCCTCCCATCTTCAGCAAGTGCCCCGAACCGCTGGACGCTGATGACTGGCTCCGCACCATCAGATCCAAGTTTACTCTCCTCCCAGAGTTGACCGAGCAACAGAAAGCGCGCTTTGCCGGGCAGCTGCTACAGGGACCTGCGGGGGCATGGCATGCCACGTTCCTCGAGATGCAGCGGGCTGGGCATGAGCCCACCTGGGAGGAGTTCTCTCAGGCTTTCCGGGCCCACTACATCCCGGATAGCCTGGTAGAACAGAAGAAGCGAGAATTTCGAGAGCTCAAGCAAGGAAACAAGACGGTGATGCAGTACGTACAGGCGTTTATTCACCTGTCGCAGTATGCACCGGAGGATGTGCGAGATGACCCCTCTCGTGCCGCTAGGCTTCTGAGCGGCTTTGACCCCACTCTCCAGACACACTTGGGGCGTCGCTACCAGAGCTTCACCGACTTGGTGGACACCGCGCTTGATATGGAGAATCGCCTGCGGGTCGCTAATGAAGATCAGAGGCGCAAGCGCCAAGCCAACACATCTGCTGCTGGATCCTCCCAGAAGCAAAAGTCAGCCTATAGGCCCTCACAGCAGTACTATCAGCAGCCCCGTTTCACGGTCCGGCCCAATCAGCCGGGCTGGGTTCACCGGGCGCCACAGCAGCAGCAGCCACAGCAGCAGCAGAGGGTCACCGCCGGCACACAAGCTCCGGCCCCCGCGACACGTGTCCTCGCTCTCCCGGGGCCTGAAAATCCTTGCTTTAACTGTGGCAAGGTGGGGCACTTCAGTCGGGAATGCAGGGCACCCCGCAAAATTCAAGGCCCAAATCCAGCAGGCGGCACCCAGCAGGGCAAGCAGAAGGGGCCGGCACAGAGGACGGGTCGGGTGCACTACATCCACCTGGAGCAGATTCCCGCCGGTGTGCCGGTGCTCGCTGGTACGTTCATGATCAACGGTCGTTCGACCGTCGTGCTATTTGATTCGGGGGCTACGCACACCTTTATTAGCAAAGCATACGCGCAGAAGCATGACATAAAAATGTACAAGTTGAGGGAAAACTACCACATCACTGCCCCAGGGTCTCCTATTGATACCAGTCTAGGGGTCAGGCACTTAAAGTTGGAAATAGGAGCCGAGACTTTTACCATCAACCCCGTGGTGCTGCCACACCAGGGGATTGATATTATCTTGGGAATGAATTGGATGACTGAAAACAACGCCGTCCTAGATATTGGCAATAGGACAATACAGTTAAGGTCTAGGGTCAGCGGCAAGGTTATATGGGTACACATGCCAGACATGAAACACATGGTGGCCACAGTAAATGCAACTGAACTCGATGAAATCAAAGAGATTCCTGTAGTATGTGACTTCCCGGACGTATTTCCGGAAGAACTGCCGGGTCTGCCTCCGGATAGGGACGTAGAGTTCCGCATTGACCTCATCCCCGGTACAGCCCCTGTCTCAAAAAGGCCATACAGAATGGCACCGGATGAACTAAAGGAGCTAAAAATACAACTCCAGGAGCAACTAGATAAGGGTTTCATTCGGCCAAGTTCGTCACCTTGGGGTTGTCCGGCCCTCTTCGTAGAGAAGAAAGATCAGGGAGGTAAAAGGCTCTGTGTGGACTACAGGCCGCTAAATGCAGTCACAGTCAAAAATAAATATCCAATTCCACACATTGACATCCTGTTCGATCAGTTAGCTGGGGCCAAAGTCTTCTCAAAAATTGACTTAAGATCGGGCTATTATCAGATAAAAATCAGAGAAGAAGACATACCAAAAACTGCTTTCTCGACCAGATATGGCTTGTATGAATATCTGGTCATGTCCTTTGGGTTAACCAACGCACCGGCCTTCTTCATGTACATGATGAACTCGGTGTTCATGAACGAGCTCGACAAGTTCGTCGTGGTATTCATTGATGATATATTAATCTACTCCAAAAATGAAAAAGAACACGAAGAACATTTGCGGGTAGTACTCACTCGGCTAAGAGAAAATAAGCTCTATGCCAAGTTCAGCAAGTGTGCGTTCTGGCTTAAGGAAGTGGGTTTTCTGGGGCATGTCTTATCAGAGAAGGGGGTAGCAGTTGATCCTAGCAAAGTGAAAGATGTCCTGAATTGGAAGCAGCCTGAAACCGTAACCGAGATCAGGAGTTTCCTTGGTCTAGCGGGCTACTACCGCCGCTTTATCAAGGACTTCTCCAAAATTGCTAAACCGATGACCTCCTTGACTAAGAAAAATGCAAAATTCGTGTGGGGTCCGAAGTGTGAGGAGGGGTTCCGAGAATTGAAGAAACTGTTAACAACTGCACCAGTACTAGCCCAACCGGACGTCACCAAGCCCTTCGATGTGTATTGTGACGCCTCCGGTCAGGGCCTCGGTTGTGTCCTAATGCAAGAAGGGAGAGTAATTGCGTACGCCTCCCGCCAACTAAGAAAACATGAAACCAACTACCCGACTCACGATCTGGAACTTGCAGCAGTCGTGCATGCCCTGAAGATATGGAGACACTATCTGCTGGGCAATACCTGTCACATATACACTGACCACAAGAGCCTCAAATATATCTTCACACAGCCCGAACTGAACATGAGGCAGCGTCGGTGGTTAGAATTGATAAAAGATTATGACCTACGGATTCATTACCACCCGGGGAAAGCGAATGTAGTGGCGGATGCACTAAGCCGTCGGGCTCATTGCAATGTGATTGAGGTCCGACCCACGGCTCGGGTGATATGTTGGGAGATGAATGAGATTGAGATGCCGGTTAAATTCTTAGTCGAACTATATAACATCAGCATTGAGCCAACACTAAGAGATCTGATCATTGAAGCACAAAAACACGACCCGGGCATGGCTCACATACGTGAGGGTATTGCTGAGGCAAAGAAGGCTTGCTTCACACTAGATGACCAAGGGGTCCTGTGGTTTAAAAACCGCCTAGTAGTGCCAAAAGATATGGAGTTGCGGAAGAAAATACTCGACGAAGCCCACACCTCCGTGCTTACCATGCACCCAGGCAGTAATAAGATGTACCAAGACCTGAAACAAAAATTTTGGTGGACTCGCATGAAGCGGGAAATCGCCAAGTATGTGTCAGAATGCGACGTGTGTAAGAGGGTGAAAGCTGACCACTTAAAGCCGGGCGGTATGCTTCAACCCTTGAACGTCCCAGCCTGGAAGTGGGAGGATATACATATGGATTTCGTGGTGGGTTTGCCTCGCACCCAGAAGGGTTATGATTCCATATGGGTAATTATCGACCGGTTCACGAAATCGGCCCATTTTCTCCCAGTAAAAACAGTCTACCGTGCCAACACGTATGCCGAGTTGTATATAGCAAAGATTGTATCCTTACATGGTGTCCCTCGGACCATTACCTCGGATCGAGGCTCAGTCTTTGTGTCTCGTTTCTGGGAGCAGCTACAGAAGTCTCTAGGCACAAAGTTGATCCACAGCTCAGCGTACCACCCTCAGACTAGTGGTCAAGTAGAAAGAGTAAATCAGATCCTAGAAGACATGCTTCGGGCCTGTGTCTTAACCTATTCCACCAAGTGGGATGAGTGTTTGCCCCTAGCAGAGTTTGCATATAACAACAGCTACCAAAAGAGCTTGGAGATGGCTCCTTTCGAGGCTCTGTATGGGAGGAGGTGCAGAACACCTCTGAACTGGTCAGAACCTGGAGAGCGAGTCACCTTCGGGCCCGATTTGGTAACACAAGCTGAAGAGCAAGTGAGGTTTATACAGGAGAACCTAAAAAGGGCACAGTCAAGGCAAAAAAGTTACTCCGATAGAAGGAGGAGACCGCTAGTGTTTAAAGAGGGTGATCACGTGTATCTTCGGGTATCGCCGATGAAAGGTGTGCACCGGTTTGGGGTAAAAGGGAAGCTAGCACCGCGGTACGTTGGGCCATTCAAGATTTCCGAGAAATGTGGACCCGTGGCTTACCGGTTAGAGCTACCACCACGCCTCGCGGCAGTCCATGATATCTTTCACGTGTCACAACTTAAGAAGTGCCTGAGAGTGCCAGAGGAAGAGATTGACACATCCCAAGTTCAGATTGAACCGGACCTCACTTATAAGGCCAGACCGGTGAAGGTCCTGGACCAAAAGCAACGATCGACTCGACGTAGCACGGTCACCATGTATAAGGTGCAATGGAGTGAGCACACCGAAGAAGAGGCCACGTGGGAGACGGAGGAGTACCTGCGAACCAAGTATCCGGGTTTCCTTCCGTCTACCTCGAACGAGTATGTTTCGACTTGCTTAAAACCTTTAAATACCAGTCGCACTGCACTTTCTCATCTCTATGAACTCTCCACCCACAACACATCAAAATCTCGGGACGAGATTTCCTTAAGGAGGGTGGGTTGTGATGCTCCAGCATCTCAAGTACCTAAATTAAGTAAATTATACACTATCATGCATCATAAGCATCATGGCATAATCATGGCTAGAGAGGTTTGGTCATAATGTGGGATTTTTTCTTTTTTTTCAGTAAGCATGGACAATGCCAGGCTTGTAGTTTGAATTCTGTTGGGTTGTGGGGGAAGCTCATATTACCAAAGTTGTAGATAAGGATCTAATGAACAACTTTGTCAAATTGAGTTTGGGCAAAAGATAAATTCAAATTAGTGTTTTGAACCTTTTTCTGTCAGCCCAAATAACCAACCCAAACCAGCCTGGTTTTGAAAACCCAAGTTTGCACAAACCTACAGCCACTTTCATGAAATACTCCCATTGAAAAAAAAGTAGACCATAAAATTCTACACAACTTTCCCAAAAGGCTCATGAGGTGTAAATGGCTAGAAAAGGGATTTTTAGAATTTCTAAGATGGGGCATCCTGCTGGTCAAACCTGGGGCAGCAACTCAAATTCAAATTTAGGCCAAACTTGACCATAGAACTGGGGGTCAAAGTTTATAACAAAGTTGTAGCTTACAAAATTTTGAACACTCCTTGTATTTTGAGTTTCACCTAAATCGGCCTCTAAGATGCCCAAAAACGCAAATAGAAAAGAGGTGTCTCAGCAGTCAAAGGGGATTTTTCCATTTTCGGATTTTTCCTTTTTTCTCTCTCTCTATGACAGGTGGGCCCCACCTGTCGGGTTCCCGCCCGCGGCGTCCGAACTGGGCCGGCCCGCGCCGTTTCGGCCTCGCCCCGTAGACCCGGTCCACTGCGCCCGTCTCTCCGTCTCGCGTCCTGGCCCCACCCGTCAGCGGCTCACGGCTCATGGACGCGGTCCGCGCCGCGCGGCGCGTCGTCCTCCCGCGTACGACGGCGACCACGCGGCCGACGGTCACCGCCGCGGCCGTCCGGCCACCGCCCGCGCTCTCTCCGCCCTGCCCGCGCTGCCCGACCCCCGGCCTCTAAAAAGGGAGGAACCCCGCGCCCCAAAACCCTAGCGCCCCGCTCCTCTGCCTCTCTCCACCCGCCCCGCCCCGCGTCCCCTCGACCCCGCGTCGCGGCTCCGGCGCGCGCGAGCGCGCCGCGCGCGCGTCGCGCGACCGCGCCTGGCGCGGGGAGGGAGAAGACCGGGGGCGCTTTTGCGAGCTAGCCCCCGGGTTTTCCCCTATTTCCAAGCCGGTCCTCCCGCCTGTTTACCGAGTCTTGTAGATCTTACGTCTAGGCCCTCGGATCTATAGGTTAATTATGCAATAGCCCCTGCATCTGAGTAAATTTCGTTTAAAATGGATTTATTTCGGCTGAAACTTTGATAAATCATATAAAATCGAATAAAAATCCTAAAAAGGAAAATCTTGTTGTTCTGGAACCACAGTAAAATGATCTATGCAATGGATATGATATGGATCTGTGCATGACAACTTTTGTTCATAATTTTTGCACATGCATGTTCTATGTTGTAAATAGGAAAAAGTATATCTAATGAACTCTAGTGAACTTCAAATGGGGTGGAACTTGGGCAGTGGCCTATGTAGGGTATTTAGACAGTGTATGAAATTTTGTGGCCCTAGCTTTTCTCATTTACACACTGTTTTCCTTTTTTCATGATAAAATAGATAATTATGGTAATAGAAGTAAGTGCTAAATGGAAGATGGCTAATATGAACCCCTGACATTTTTCTTAGCTTGGTAATAGCTGATTTAGCCCACTAATCCAAAATGAGGCCAGGCATGTGGGTTTTGCGAGGTGGTTTGAAAAATAACAAAAGTTGCTAGTTGAGAAAAGGGAAATAGGAAAAAGTGTATTTAAATCACTAGGAAAATTTTAAGAAAAGTATGGTGGCTAGTACATGGTGTCGAAAGTCCATAAAGCATATAGGTGCAAGTCTTAGGTACTGCGTTGTCATGCATGTCCATTTTCCCCTCTAATAGAAATGTTTACTTACTTTGCCCTATTTTCCGCTGCGGGTTATATGTTCACTGCGCTCTGTCCGACACTACATTTATCGCATTCTTTTGCATATGATGGCATGCATATAGAGCACGGGATCGAGGAGCAGGCACAGCAGCAGCCGTTGATCGAGGAGCCAGAAGACCCGGAACCCGAGCTGCAGCAAGAA
The DNA here is from genome assembly GCA_022530915.1 of Paspalum notatum. NCBI lineage: Eukaryota > Viridiplantae > Streptophyta > Magnoliopsida > Poales > Poaceae > Paspalum > Paspalum notatum. Next base: position 32,302,324 of record CM039689.1, read on the forward strand.
GAGTACCCGCAGGCCGCACCTGACTCCGCTCCCGACGACACTAACCCTAGCGAGGAAGGTAGGCAGGCCCTACATTCTCCTAGCAGAATTATAATTTATGATTACGCATATGCATTAGGTTTTGTTTGGAACCCGATTGCATTAGAACCACTGGCCGTCCTGGCCCTAGCACCTATGTTAGGTCCGTAGGACGAGTTGCATAGAAATGATAGGGCCGAGTAGACACGAGTGAATGGTCACTCGTCACGTAGGTTGACCTTGAAAAGAAAATGATACACTGGAAACTGCCTTGATGGCTTCACTGTTGATGATTAAAAGGAGACCGGGCGGAGATTAAGCTTTACTTTTCGAGGTGTGTGTTGTTGCAGTGTAATGGCTCCGCCCGAGTCGTTTAAGGCCCGTCCGCTGTTCGCCTGCTGGTTGGCATACCGTTGCTAAAGTGCTTACCCGGTTAATGGGGCCGGTGAAACCTTACTTGTGCCATCCGGAGAACAGAAACACGTTCCTACCCACTGGTTGAGAAGAAGGTGGCCCGGGGGAGCTTGGTGCTCATGACGGGGAGACCGAGATGTCGGCAGGCTCGTCATGGGGGCACAACCCGGGAGTCAGGTGGGAGTGAATCGAACTTGGGATGGGACAGGTGGAGGAGGGGGACTATATGTGGGAAAGCCGTCGTGTGAGTAAGCATATGGGCCCCTGGCATTTTTAGTTATTCCCGGGAATTAGAAATCGATTCGAATCGCTGATACTCACCAGGTGTGAGAATGCCAAATGCCGCACATGGGCAACGTAGTAATAACCTTAACATTCTGCAATATGATTTCATGGTTTTGGATATCAAGTGGCTGATTATTATTTGAGACTCTGATATTTCATAATGATGACAGCTATGTACTTGCAAAGGTTTATCTCTTTCTTTCACAAGGGTAGTGGCTGTTAAATCCCACTATCCGTAAATAAACTTTTGAGCTAAGAATCAAAGGCTAAGGATCCAATGATAGTAAGCAAGCTTTGCGTCAGCCGTAAGCCTTGCCATTAAGTCCTCTGAGTAATTAGTACTCAGGGTTTGCCCCCACCATTTGGATTTCAGGTATGGAGTTCCTCTTCTGCGCCTGTGTTGGCGGGGGAGCCTGTTATCATCAGGAGTGACAGGAGTCATGTCATGGCATGGGGGTGACATCAGTGGGCGTGATGTCACTCGTCTACTGCATTCTTTTGGTTTAAGCATGACCTATGGTCTTAGACTTCCGCTGTGAGACATTATTTCGAAATTCGGCCGATGTTGGCCCTATGTTGAACTTATTTTATTCAGAACCTGGTTTGTAACTTAAAGTCTTATTACTATCTATTCAAATGCCTGTGATGATGTAACTGTTGTGGCTCCATCGTGAGTCGGATGTGTGTGATGTCGGTTCATCTGGGATTTGGTGCAAATCGAGAGCCGAGGGCTTCTCGACGGACGACCGGGTTTAGTACGGTCTAAGTACACCGTAAGCTAATGGTGACAGGTGTACTTAGCCCGTATTAAATCGGCGGTTCCGCCACATGTACTTAGCTCGGACTAAATTTGGCGGTTCCGCCACACTCTTAGGCCTAGTTTGGCAACCTCATTTCTCTGAGGGATTTCCTTTTTTCCTCCTAAGGAAAAATAAACTATTTTCCTCTTAATTTTCTAAAATCCCTTGGGAAATTGGGGTTGCCAAACTAGCTCTTAGGGTGCAAAACATTCGGTTTTGTAGTTTATAGGATGATTTTTTTTTTTGAAAAGAGGCAGAGCCTCAGCTTTTAAAGCTGCAAACGAGTTTAGACTGAGGATACCAGCTTACATGGTTCAACACAAACAAGAGAAACTAAAACACACCCCAAGCCATATGTCAGTAAAACTTTCAAAGCTTACAGACAGAGATTCCAACCGCTAAAACAGAGCAAGCGCAGCAACCAGACAATTAACCTAACTCTCCAACATTCGACGTCAGAACTGCATTAGTAGGGAAGTTCTCCAGCCAGCTCCTCATCTTGTCAATCATCTTCTCCATCTCTCCTTGCTCCTGCTGCCTCAGAAGTGGTCTCCAATTCTGCAGATTAGCAACACTTGCATACATCATTCCCACAGTATTAATCATGAAGTTGTTTTCAATAGATCATTTATTACGGGTCTTCCACATCGCCCATAGAACAACTGCAACCACAAATATACTCAAACCATGAGTTGTTTTATGCATATCTCCTATCCAGACCTCCCCCGAATCACTTATAGATGCAAGCAAATATCCCCAATCAAACATGTCTCTCATACAACACCAAATCGACTTCGCAAAGATGCATCTAAAGAAAACATGTTCCACTGTTTCCAAATTACCACACAACACACAACGAGGAGAACCTTTCCGACCTCTGTTGCACAGAACTGCACACACTGGAAGTTTATTATGATATAATTGCTAAAAAAAGATTTGTATTTTCAAAGGAATTTTACATTTCCACGCATCCCTCATCCTTCCACTGGTCCCCCATCTATTTGTGACAAATCTGTATAAGGATTTGGTAGTAAAAGTTTTTGTTTTTTCCAAAACCCACAGGACCTCATCCCCGCCCCCCAGGGATATCCCATCCAAAAAATTTGTCATTTCTTCCCAACGGGCCAATCCTTCTCTTGTCAAAGACCTTCTGAAAATGACCTCCACTCCTAAGAACATTGTCAACCGTATCATCTGGTTTAGCACACTTTCCATATAATTCTGAAAATTCGATTTTCAAAGGCACCTTCCCTAGCCAAACGTCATGCCAAAAAGCCACACTTTCTCCACCCCCACCCCCCTATAAATCGCCCCACATTTGAACAAGTGCTTAACTTTATGGAGTCCTTCCAGAATTGTGAACCACCTTTACCCTTAGTTTGAAAGAAACCTCCATTTGTCAAATCCTTTATTAATTTAAACCAAGTAGTTTCTGCCCCCTGACATATTTTCCATATCCATTTCACTAGTAAACATTCATTCATGATTTTTGTAACGATGATACCAATCCCCCCTTGGTCCTTTGGTCTACACAAGGATACCCAATGAGCCATATGGTATTTGAACTTCATATCTGTCCCTTGCCAAAAAAATTACTCCTCACTGCATCTATCTTATCGTGAACCATTTTAGTCAAGTGATAAAACCCCATGACATAACTTGGCAGACTACTCAGACAACTGTTAGTCAAGGTTAGCCGTCCACCCGAAGATAATTGTTTACCCTTCCATGGATCCAGCCTCTTAACCATTTTTTCCACCAAGAAAGAAAAGTTATTTTCACCCAAATGAGAGTCAGAAATTGGGAAACCTAGATACTTCAAAGGTAGTTCCCCCAAGTTACAATTTAACATATTTGCCATCCTCCATTTCTCCTCCCGACCCACCCCAAACACATACACCTCGCTTTTATGATAATTTATTTTTAACTCAGACATCCACTCAAAACAATATAGTAAAAGCTTCAAGTGTAAAATAGAGTGGTCAGACCCATCAATCATCACCACCGTGTCATCTGCATATTGCATATGTGATATCCCCCCTCAACCAGCCCTGGTAACACTCCTGAGATATACTGCTTCCTCACCGCTTTTTCCATTAAAGAACCCAGTGCATCTGCTACCAAATTGAATAGCAGTGGAGACAAAGGGTCTCCTTGTCTCAACCCCTGGAAGGTCCTGAAAAAGTTTCCTCGCTGTCCATTTACATTCACACACACCCTCCCCCTTTAATTGTTTGCATCACCCATCCTATCTATTTACTTAGAAAACCTTTTTTTGACCATTACCCCCTCCAAGAAATCCCACCTGACCTTATCATATGCCTTCTCAAAGTCAATTTTCATAATAAGTCCTTTCTCCCTTGATTTGCCCAAAGAGTGTAACACCTCATGTAGGACCAACACCCCCTCCAAGATGTTTCTCCCTTTCATGAAACCTATTTGGTTAGATCCATTCACCTCCCCTACCCATGGGGTCAGTCTATTGGTCAACACTTTAGTGAAGATCTTGTAATCCATATTTAGAAGACAAATCGGACGGTACTGCTTAATATTCACCGCTTCCTTGAGTTTTGGTACAACCGTTATTACTCCATAGTTCAATCTCTCCCCCTTCGTAGAAATCCCAAAACATTCTTATCAAATCTTCCTTTATCAACTCCCAGAACTTTTGAAAAAAACCAATCCCAAAACCTGGAGCAGCCCCTTTCTTCATTCCAAACACTGCTGTCTTAATCTCCTCCTCCTCAAAAGGTCGCTCTAACTGTTCTATGCTCTGTCCACTTAGTTTTTCTCCAACCCCCCAAAAAACAGAAGATAAATCTAGGTCACACTTCATTCCTGCTCCAAAAAGCTTCTTATAAAAATCAGTTACGTGCTCAACCAACTCCTCTTGATCGGTTATCACCCCCTGTTCTGTTTCCAGAGATCTAATTTGTTTCTTTCTCCTTCTCCCATTCGCCCATGAGTGGAAGAAATCAGTATTTGAGTTTCCTTCCAAAACCCATTTCTCCCCTATCCTCTACCGCCAAAAAATCTCCTCCATTTTATAAATTTGTTCTATTTCCACCTCAATCTTATATCTCATCTCCCATTCCCCTGGAGACAAAGACTCTAGTTGTCGCCACTTGATCAATCTTTTTGAGCTGTTTCATTAACCCAGACTTAACCTTTTTTCTATCCCCCTGCACTTGGATGTTCCATCCGGACCATCCCCGTAGGAATTTCCTCATCCCAGTTAAATACCAGTGCCAATCATCCAAGGAATATCTAATTCCTTTGCCCCCCTTTATGCAGCTCTTCCCACTTCTTTTTAACTAGCTCCTCAAAGACTGGAATAAAAAACCATTGGTTCTCAGAAAAGAAATATCTCGGCTTACTGATGCCCTGGTCTCCCGTATCAAGCACCAGAGGCGTGTGGTCTGAGCCACATCTGGTTAGAGTCCTAATAATGTTATAGGATGATGTGTTTTATCGTATATACTATATACTTCAGAGGTTATATACATGTCGTGAGATCGCACGGGAAATGATACGGTGTAAATGTTGCGCACAATTGGATGCAGCAATGAGTAGATCTCATTTCTCATGCTCCGTTCGTTAGGCTGGGTTTAACACGGGAACCTCTTAACAGAAGTTTCTAGCGCATTGCTTGCGTGAGATGAACGGTAGCGCAGGGATCAAGAAACTATTACGGGAACGATTTCCTCTGAATTAGTCTAGGCCTCCACGTTACATGGTGCTTGGCCACCACGTTACAAACATGAAACATGCTACTATAAGTGGCCCTCTCCCTAGCACGCAGCATAGAATCCCGGCTCCACCTCCTAGCGGCTCGATTGGGAAGCTGGCTCCACCTCCCTAGCCCCGCCCGCAGCATAGCGAGTCCTCCACGAACTCGTCCTCTATATTCCATCTTCGAAAAGTTTATTCAGAGGCAACTCTAAAAAATTCCATCCTGTAAATTTTCTCCTCCTGGTGTCCTCCATACACATCCCCAATACCCTATATCTATATTTTTAATCATTTTTTCTTCTCTCGTCCTCTACCGCTCCCTTGCCCGAGAAGCCCGAGAAACTCCGCGCCCGCCTCCGCTCCGCTACGCCGCCGGCCGCCACCGTCCTCTACTTTGCCGCTCCAGACCCTCATACAGGGCACCGCTGCGGAGTGCGGACAGTCAAAAGCGCGCACGCGTCGCGGACTCGCAGCGCCACCCCCGCCTTCCCCTCATCAACCACCGACCTCTCTCTCGCCGAAACCATCCAAATCCGCAGCGCAGCCGCACACACAAAACCCTAGACGCCGGCACCCAGCGCCGCAGCGTCACTCCGCCGTCGCCGTCGCAGCCACCTAGTGCTCTCTACTCGCCGTCGCCTCGCGGGATGGAGCAAGGCGCGCACGCCGAGGCTCTGCCGCACGACGTCCCGCCGCCCGAGGACGCCACCGTCGACGACTGGGCGCGTGACGACGCGGAGCCCATGTCCATGGACTCCGGCGCTTCCCACGCCGAGGTGGCCGCCGCGGATTCCACCGCTGATGCCCCGCCCGCGCCCGCGCCCGCAGCAGAAGGTACCCCTCTTCGCCCTCTGCCCCTCTCCATCTTTCGTTCGTGCTGTGGTATGGCTTGTTCACTTAGATCTAAGCCTCTTGGGCGCCGATCTGTTAGAGCTCGATTAAGCATAGGTTATTTTTGTGGATTAGAGTCTCGTTTTTGTCGGTCGCTGTGGCGGGAAACGGGTTAGGAGGATGAAGAGTGGATTGTAGCAGCGATCTCTGCTAGTTATGTTGGGGCTTAATTCGGTTGGGTTGCTGCGGCTGGAAACGGGTTATGATGATGATGACTAGGTTGCAGCAGCGATCTCTGCTAGTTCGGTGGGGCTTGCAAATTGCATTTTGTTTAAGGTGACAACTACTAGATTTCCCTAGTTCACCTTAGCTATTGTAACAATGTGTGTCCAGGTTCTTGAACATCCATTGTTTTTGAATGATACTCCATTTGTTCTGTGTCCTTCTATGAATAAGACGAAGGCCATCCTTAGGACTCCAAAGCCTTGTACACAATGCTGCTTCTGTTTCATTTGTCGGTTTGTGATTGTGATTCCATTAACTGCCTGGAGAAGGTTTTATTTGGCTGAGCCCCCAAGCAATCTAGGTGGCCAATATTTAGAACACTGCCGATATGCGTGAATAGAAAATCCCTTGAATATTTCATTAGAGCAGTAAGGGAATTTACAATAAATATGGTTCTAACTTCTTCTGTCTGATAAATAAACATTCCTTGCTTGCTTGTGCGCTTCATGGTTCATGTAGGCTGATATGTTCTCCTCACCAAATCCTAATATCTATCACCCTCATGCCACTGACCTAGAGTCTAGCAAATGAAACCTCAGCTCCATGCATCTGCTTCATGTGTGGCATGTTGTTGACTGCACTATGACCCAACAGTGGCAGATCCATGATTAAACATTAGGGGTACCTCTATTTTTTCCTCTTCATCTCCTTTATCCATGCTGTTTTTTGGGGGGCGGGGGCTTACGGGAGCTCCATTGTCCATGTGAGGTAGTGCACTGGAGCCCTACTGGTGGATCCGCCCCTAGGGCCCAACTCACTGAGTAGAGCCTAGGCGGCCACCTAGGCTGCTTTCCCATACATTGTAGGGCTCCAAATCATGTGTGGACTGGACATCACTTTCTGCGACTCTTTCATTTACTTGCTTGTAAGGCTAAAATATTTATGTATGCTCTCAAAACATGGAAAGAACTATGCTGCTAGTCCAATCCAATATCCGATAAGTTATCTACTGGTTCTAAGTTATCCAATAAGCTTTCTTTCCCTCAAAATTTTTTGCACTGGTCCACATGGCAGTTCTTTGTTTGTTAGTTTCTTGTTGGTCTAATGCTGTTTTCATAGACATTTTTGGATCCCTTTAAAAACTATGATAGGAGACCATGTTCCATGCAAAAAATCTAGCACTGTCAGTACAATCTATGCTTACGTTTGTTTTTTTAGGGTTCGTCCCTTCTTCTGCTCATGCGACGTTGTTTCTTATGCAACAAATTCTGGACCATTTAAAAACCAAACATAGGAGGTTGAGGTTCACTTAACACACTTTTTATTCCTATAAATTCAAGGGAAACCGACCAATTAATTGCAACTTTGTTTTCAACCATGAGGTCATTTTCACCTCTTTGAAGAAACGAGTAACGGTTGATATATGCCACCAATATTTCCAAGTTTGGGCTAACAGCAATTCATTAATTTGATGAATCCAATGGCGTGACCCTCTGTTCTCAAGGCGTTGGGATTTGGCTCCTTGCGGTGGCGCCTTGTTGCTTAACCCCGCCTAGGCGTCCAGTGGTGGCCACTCGATATGGATCACCTTAACGCCTTAAAAACAGGGCGTGGCTAGTTGGCCATATTGAATGTCTTCTTGCTGTCTCTTGGGCTTTCAAGCTGGCAAACTGTTTTGTGGGGTGTGCTGACTTCCTTTGTTGTTGACTAAATTTGGAAAGTTTAGTTTAATTTAGTTCATCTGGTCTAACTAGGAAATACAATGTTATCCCTGTGGTCGTGGATTATTGTTATGGAGAAATGATTGAGGAAGTTTTTCACTTAATCAAATGATGCCCGTTATTTGGATCTGCCTTTACACTTCCCCTTAGGATGGAAGTTGATGGTATATACATAATGATGAAATTGTTACTACGTACTAATCTGGGCATGTACTTTCAGGTGTCAAGGAAATCCAATCATCTCTTCAGTCCTTGGAGCTTAAGGCAAATGGTATGTATAATGTATTCATAGATCCTTGTTATTGAAAATTGAAAAAGAAATCCTTTGCAAATTTTGTACCTCACCCTTTGTTTCATGCAAATTTTGGCAATTTTGTACCTTCTCCCATTAATATATGGCGTCTGGACAGTATTTTTGATTTGGCGATAGGCCATTTCCATGGTCGTGACGTCCTTTATATCAGTCTGGAGGTTACTAAGACTTCTAATTGTCAGATGATAATTGATTGTTAGTTTGATTATATATAATATTATAATGTGCTTCTTGTAATAGCTGATCTTATCAGTGTGGAACAATTTATTATTCCTTTTATTGAGCCTAATGGCAACTGCATAGAGAGTCTGTTGATAAGGGTTTCTTGCACTTTGATGTTTATGCATGTCCCACCAAATAGGTATGCTTCATGTTGCTACACTGAGTCTTAGGCAGTTTATTTACCTTATCGTGTGCATTTTATTAGAGTTCCAGAACTGCTTGGGCCTGTTGTTCTTATTGTAAGTGCAAACTCATACGGAAGCCGACTTTTTGTATTGGTGCAGTTGCTGCACAACAAGATCCTCAGGAGGTTGAAAATGAGGTAGAGGAAACAAAACGACACTTAAATGTGGTTTTCATTGGCCATGTTGGTAAGTTCATTTCCTGCCTGCCTGCTTTCTTTAACTTATTTTATTTATTGTTACTTAGATACTCAGATTGGTGCTTAGAATACTTTCTTGATTGATCTTTTCTGTAATTTATTGTTGGATTGTGTGATGGAGCTAACAGCTAGTTGAAGGAAAATTAGGTTTGTGTATTATCTCAAATGAGAATCATGCTATTCTTAGAAGGTTCGGATTGGATGTAAATAGGGATACTTAAAATTGGGACCAAATTTTCCTGTATTTACACTTCATGTTTCAGTGAAGAAGATTGAAAGACACAAAGTACTCAGTACATACACTAACATTAGGGCTCTTCTCATTAATTGAATGCCTAGAGGTCATTATGATTTGGTAAATTTCCAGCTGTCTAGGATCCTTTATCCACAAGTACACAGTCTAATCAAACGAATATTTTTCTTTTTTTTCCTATTCTCTTCCTTTCGTGATTGATACTAAGTGGAGTACTTTTAAGGACCTGCTTCATTTCCCTGATAGAATATACTCCCTCCGTCTCATAATAAGTAATGCTTTAGAGATTCTGACAATTTAGTAAGGGTGCCATCATTAACATATTTATCTTTCCCTTATCTGGTATATGCATGCACACAGGTCACTTTTCTTTTTTAGGCTATTATAATCTCCTATAGCTGCAGTTCCAAAATTGGAGTTCCAACATATGCTTTTTAAAACCCACACAAGTTCTTTGGTAGCTGGTTGGTGCTCAGCTAGCTATTCCATGCACTCTTAAGTAGCGTGTCAATTCATCTTCGTTTAGACAAAGAATGCATTATATGATTTTTTTTTTTGCAGTGGGCTGTTAGTTCTATTATGTGTTGCTCTAACTCAGATCCAGGTGACTTGCAATTTGACATGATTTCCGTGTCCAATTTGGCAATCTTATAAGTTTCTTAATAGAATGCCTTATTATCAGCTAAATTGCTTGTCGAGGCACCACTACAACGCATCCAAAAACACATAGCTTGCTTAAAAGTTTGAACTATTCTGTGATAAAAATAGGGATGGCAACGGCACATATTTTGTTTCCATCTGTCAATCCGATGGGGTTCACATACTTGTTGGGTAGTCTAGTCCTTATCCCAAATCCTGGATATTCAATATCAGATACCAGGTCCGAATCCAGTCCAGATACCCAAAGTTGGATATCTGATATGGGTAACATATCTAATATTATCTGTGCTCGAATCTGAACCTGACAAAAAAAAAATCTGTATTCGTATCTGTATATATCTGTCCGTATCTGATCTGTTTTAATCATTTTGTTAAAAAGGTCGCATTTACTGATTGAAAACAACTACACTATGGCCATCAGTAACAATGCCCCAGTTTATCTAAGAGCTTGGGCTTCCTCTCTATGCCGTCACTTGTTCCCTCCTAACCTTCAGACCTTAAATTCTTCAAACGTTGCTTTTGCTTCACTTTGTGACCATTAGAAAACCTGAAGGAGTGCACCAGATTGTGTACTCCAACAGGTTGACTCGGTTTTTACCCAGACTCACTTGTCTGAGTACCAGTAGCTCATATATCTTTCTTAGAGTACCTAGCTTTTTGCTTCTTCTATCTTACTCTTAATAAATTTTCAAATCATCTGCTTATTGTTAAAATACTGGCATATTTAAGGAATCATGATGGTGAGTTTTTTTTTTTTTTTTTTTTTGCTTTATGATGCTTCCATTTGTCAAGGATTACTGATAATTTGTTGGTCCCCATTTTTTGTTGCATGGATCCAGATGCTGGAAAATCAACTGCTGGAGGACAGATATTGTTTTTGAGTGGCCAAGTTGATGATAGGACCATCCAGAAATATGAGAAGGAAGCAAAGGATAAAAGCCGAGAAAGCTGGTGAGTAGTTCATTTGTGCTGCAAAAAGGTCTTGAGGCAGATGTGCCTATTTGCGAAATTGAGCATTTGAGTTTAACCATGCTACATTTTGAACTCAGGAGATTTGACTTCATGTTATTGTGGCATTGAATTTTGTGCCGAGAAAGCGGTTGCTCTTATTTTTTGCATCTGCTTCCGTCTCATTACAAGCACTTCTAGTGATTGCTTCCTAGGTTCTTCTCACCATTTTCTTGTATTGTTTTTTAATTTATCATATATAAGCAGTAAAAATGTACTTAGGATAAACCTATGTATCTTTATTGTTGCATTGAATTTTGGGGCTTTGGTGTTTATACCCTCACTTTGGAGTCTAATAGTGATTTTACCCTCATTTTTTTTAACTTTGTGAATTTACCCCTATGTTTTCAAAACGAAGATAGAGTTTACCCCTGTTTAGTTAACTTTTCTTAGCAAAATCATTTCCGGTGCCAAAAAACCATCATGCCCATATGATTTTGTCCCCATTTTTCCGTAACGGCTTGGGATAATACCCCTATTTGCGCCGCCGCTGGCAGGTCTGCCCAGGGAACTGTGCCTCCGCCGTTGGGTCTCCCCATGCTGCGCCATGCCTAGGCCACGCCACGCCCAGATTTTCACCGGTGGGACTCCATTGGGTTGTGGGTGAAAGGATAAAGGGCATTCTAGTCTATTCCCCCTACTTCGAAAGGTTTTTTTATTTGTTTCAAATGTTTTAGTCCAATTGCATCTAATAGGGTTAGAAATAGGGGTAAACAGAGTCTTCATTTTGAAAACATAGGGGTAAAATCACAAAGTTTTAAAAACGAGGGTAAAAACACAATTAGAGTTGCTAGTAGGGGTATAAACACCAATCTCCCTTGAATTTTAGATAAACGTTTAATTCTTGCTTCCACTGAAGTGTGGCTATATACTATTTAAGAATAACACATTTCCTATTTAACTTCTAAAGGAGAAGACGAATAATTTTTGACTACGGACGATAATGCTTCATTTGAAAGGAACAAAATTGGAAAAAAACATGAGCTGGTAAAACGTGCTTTGAATATCTACAAATGTTAGACAATGAAAATAAAATAAGTAATACTGTAAACCGGCTAGAACAAAGCTTGTGGTTTACATTTATCGTAACCTCCTTTTTCCTGGAATAAGAAACTAGAGCATCCTGTGTGGTATTGTATAGTTGCTGTCACATTAAACATATACAGCAATAACTTTTACCTGCTTGCATTGTACGTTAGACTACCGTATTCTTCACCTACCATATGCAGTCGATTGATGTTCAAATGATTTCAGGGAACTAGCCTAATGGTAAACTTAATTCAGGATTGTTGATTTGTTAGTTTCTTAAACCTTTCATGTTAACCTTCACCCGTATTTTTTTTTCTTGCATAGTTCATTTGTACATCGAGACACCTGAATAAGCTATTTTTTAACTGAACGGATGCATTCTGTCCTTTTAGCTTTGTTATGCATAGCTTCATCATTTCCGTATTTGCCAAAGATTCCTGTCTAATTCATGTCTTAGTTATTTGTCTGTTGCAAAATCTTGGCTCTTTCATCCAGTACGTTGTTACTTATTTTAATTTGTATATAATTTAAATACTCGCAGGTACATGGCTTACATTATGGACACAAATGAGGAAGAAAGGGTTAAGGTATCATTATTCTTATTCGATTGCTACAGGACAATTCGTCATTATTGTGTTAGGCCTTTACTTCTCTGTAGTGTTGAAGTGTGCCATTGTTGAAGACTTTTGTTATTGTAATTTATCTAATTCTATGGGCACATAATCTGATGTGATATTCAAATTGTAGTCAACATCATAGTATTTTGTTCTGGTTGCAGATGAATGTCTTGCCAGGTTGTTCTATTTGTAATGTTTATTAAACCTATGATTGTTTTGCATATTTTTTGATGTGTTCAGGGAAAGACTGTTGAAGTTGGTAGAGCTCACTTCGAGACAGAACACACAAGATTCACTATTTTAGATGCACCGGTATTTGTTCTCACCATGATTCGTATTTACTAATACAAGTTCACACTCCCTGTACCTGTAGTTTATTTATTTTTATGTCTTAATGTACTTGCTATTCTCATCTGTTTCAGTTGACAAGTTATTTTCTGGTTGACTGGACCTCTTATTCGAACTGTTTTGATGCTTATGCTGTTACATAATCCATTTGATTGATTATGGGTAATGCTGAAGCAACCCAAAAACCTGATGTTTGCCTTTTATAAACTAACCTTTTGTATTTTCAGACTCTTTTTTTTTAGTATAATTTTGCCTTCAGGAGGGTAGACATAGGCAACCAGTGTTGAAGTAGGATTGGCTTCTTGCTTTGGTGGGCTTGCATTCATACAGGAAAAGTGTGGGAACATTCCAGGGAGATCATGTTGCAGACTATCATGCTCTGACATAATATAGTTCTGAGAAATAGATGATTTAATATTACTCAACCACAGGGACTCGGGGAGAAGATGTTCCCTTTGGCTTTGTCTTAAAAACGGGGAGTTCCAAATCCTTTAGTGACTTACTTGCATGACCTACCTGCACCTGGGTTTGAGAATGTGTTGGCCAGCCTCACAACAGGAGCCTCTGCCAACTGGGCATACAAGACAGTGATTTTACATGTACAATAATTAAGGTCTAGTAACATTGATATTTTTTCTAAATGTGTTATGATATCGTCCAACTTTTCCAAGTTAAAAATCAATTCGTCATTCATTAGTCCAGGGTGTGTCAATTAGGCTGAGTAATTAATTCCTTACTTTGGTACCTCTGCTTCAATCCATATTTCTTGATCACTTGTTTGTGGGTAGGCCTGCAACTGGCTGTTCAGTATGTTTATTATACTTGCTACTACGTTGTTCAGCAAATTATTCTTGCACACGTATACTGCCTCCATTTACACTGTTTAACCTTTCATTGATGGCCAGTACCTGTTGATAGTTATTCATGTGTTGTTTACATAAATTGTTGGTTGAACTGAATACTTGTTTCTTAAATGGTACTTATTTAATTTAATGATTTGGTTTGGATGCAGGGACACAAAAGTTATGTTCCAAATATGATAAGTGGGGCATCTCAGGCTGATGTTGGTGTTCTGGTAGGACTGGCACCATTGTTTGTTGAACTTTCTGAGTTGGCCATTAGCTTTCTTTTGAATATATATCATGTCCTTTTTAGGTTATATCCGCTCGAAAAGGTGAATTTGAAACAGGCTATGAAAGAGGAGGACAGACCCGCGAACATGTACTACTTGCAAAAACCTTGGGTGTTACTAAGCTTGTAGTTGTAATAAATAAGATGGATGAACCAACTGTGAAATGGTCTAAGGAAAGGTGTGCTGGATAAAGCATCTACTTATCTTCTTTATGTCTTAGCTTGTATAACTGGAGAAAAACAACCAAATTTGGTTTCTGTGTCAGGTATGATGAGATTGAATCAAAAATGGTTCCTTTTCTCAAATCTTCAGGGTACAATGTTAAGAAAGGTAATTATTATTCCACTTCTTTTTTTGGAGCTCAACTATAAATTATTGTGAGCACTTATTTTCAAAGTTAAAATTTATTATATTGTTAATTATTTCTACATACTGGAGTCATGTTCTGAAACTATGCATTCAACATTGACGTTTCTTCAATCGAATGCCTCTTTGCCTTCATATTTTCATAACGCTTTGTTGGCTTTGCTAAGCTCAAAATCATGTTTTGATTGCACTGAACATAAATCAGATGCTATGGCAGCTTTTTAATCTTATTAATTGCCATGTTCCATTAATAACATAACATTAATATATATGGGCATGTTTTGTCTAACTATGGCATTGGCTTTGCTGTCAGATGTCCAATTCTTGCCGATATCTGCTCTTGTGGGGGCCAACATGAAGACCAGGATGGATAAAAGCATTTGTAGTTGGTGGGATGGCCCATGTCTTTTTGAAGTTCTGGACCGTATCGAAGTTCCTTTACGTGACCCCAAAGGTCCAGTAAGGTTAGGCAGTTTTTTCTTATCTTGATACTTCGTGTACTCCATTAAAAAATATATATAATGCTTTGCACATATAATCTCTGATTTGTTACTGATAATCATTTGAAAACATTTGTTGTCAAATCTCTTTTTATGGAAAAACTACTGATTCTATTTTACGTTGTCGACCCCAATAGTTTCGTGTTTCTCATGGGATTATTTTTATTGTGGCTTATGTAACACTAGAATATACTCCCTCTGTTTTTTTCTATTTGACGCCTTTTTAGTTCAAAAATGAAAGCTGGCAACAAACACTGTGAGAATGGAGGCAGTACCCAGGGTTGCTCCTTACATTGCTGGAGCTTTATAGTTTGCCAAAGAGATGCTTTGGGCGTTTGCTGGGACTAAAGGGTTTTCCTTCTTGACCGCCGTAGCGAGTAGTGGGTCGTCATGAGGTCCTCCATTTCCTAGTCATGGTCATGTGCGTGAATGTAACCTTTCAATTTTTCTTGGGTGTGCCCTGTGCCGTCCCAAAAAGAATGCAATCTAGGTGTGTCCTTAGTCAAACTATCTAATTTGACCAAGTTTATAGAAAATAGTATCAATGTCTATGGATCGAATACGTAATAATATCTAAAAAATGTTTCATTATACTACTATATCCGATTATACTTATTTGGCAGCATAAATTTGATATTTTTTTTTGTATCAATCTGTTCAAACATAAATTGTTTGACTTAAGGCAAACCTAGAATTGCATTCTTTCTGGGATAGGTTTTACAATGATATGCTGCTCCTGCATATTTGAGGAAAAAAATGGTCCTTTCATGAACAGTTGATGCAACATCTTTTCATATTTTTGTATGATGCAATCTCATTTTGAAAACTACTTATCTTCATTGCGTGCCAAATACACCGTCTTTATGTTCGTAACACTGCAGGATGCCGATTATTGATAAATTTAAGGATATGGGCACTGTTGTAATGGGTAAAATAGAGTCTGGCACTATCAGAGAGGGTGACAGTTTGTTGGTCATGCCAAACAAGGTATTGCTTTCCCATTCCTTCTCTTTCTGCTGTAGCATACTTGGCATACTTAGCCAATTCGCTTTTACAATACTCTTGCTTTTACAGTCCTATGTGAAAGTCATTGGGTTAAGCTTGGATGAGAGCAAAGTACGTCGTGCTGGACCTGCTGAAAATGTTCGTGTCAAATTGTCTGGAGTTGAAGAAGAGGATGTAATGGCCGGTTTTGTACTATCTAGTACTGGTAAGTAAATCCAGGACAAATTAGTAATATTCTCAGTGTTCACCTGAACGCTGAACATGCGATCGCCTATCGTTCTGTATTTTTCAGAACTAAACAGTTATTTGAACGAGTTAAACAGCCCATTAAGCGGGACAAACAGCTGATTAAATGGACACGGCTGGTCACCATGTGTAGCTTTTAAACTGTGTTTAAATGACCGTTTAGGTGAACACTGAATTTTCTCTAACTGAACATGTCATTGTCAATGCATTAGTTTCTTTTTTCGTGTGCTTCTAAGGGTTGTCCAGTTCCTTTTCCAGTCTTCCAGACAAACTACAAATAGGTTGTCAGCATACAAAAATAACATGCTAATCTGGACTGAAAGGATAAAAAATGGTTTGGGTTTGGCATGAATTTGTACTATGCTATTAATGTCACTAATGAACTTGCAATACAGGATAGGTTGTAATCCAGTACTAGTCTTGGGGTTGTGTGGCAGGCCAGGATTGTGTTAGTTCAAGGACCTTTTCTTTCTTCTGTTCTGTGTATATGTTCTGAAATTCTTCATCCATCCCATAAAACAAGGCATATAAATATGTTTTATGGGATGGAGTATTTGTGATTCTTCATAATTGAGTTCTGTATGACGTCCGACCTGCGGAAGAACAATATGTTTGGTTTGTTTAGTTTCGGATCATTTTGTAGCTTGTCTTGCCATGTTCTCATTTAATGATGTCTATCCGTGCAGCTAATCCTGTTGGCGCTGTTACTGAATTCAACGCTCAGTTACAGATTCTAGAGTTGCTTGACAATGTGAGTAATCATGTTTCTTGAATAATATTATTATGAAAGAGCTAGAATCCACCTGTCATGTTCTGTTTCTTCGTTGAAATGTAGTACTCCCTCTGATCGTAATTGTTTGACGTTTCAGACAGCTAATTAGTACTATGTGTAAGTCATTTTGGTTATTGGAAACGTCAAACATTTCCATCTGGAGGTAGTAGGTGTTTTTTTTCCTTGATTTCAATTTGCTGAGTGATGTTTGAAATGCATCGGAATAAAGGTACACATAACGGCGTGTCATATCATGATTTTGTCAATTCTTTTGTTTTACTTCAGTTAAACTGATAGTGGTCTATTGGAGTTTCTTTCTGTAAGTTTGATATGCCAGTTAGTTTAAAATTTGAGGCATGCTAGAACGTTTTAATTCCAGCAGCTTGTAACTGTTGGAATTGGAAATTTTTGGTTGGGGCAGTCATTCCGGCCATGGGTGTTTGGAACTCTTTTTCACCACATCTAGCTATGATTGAGGATAGTATATTTTTTCCTACTAATGATGGTTGATCAAAATCTTGTTACCCATGATAATTTGTTAATTTGTTAGGCCATTTTCACTGCTGGCTACAAAGCTGTGCTGCATATCCACTCTGTTGTCGAAGAGTGTGAGATAGTTGAGCTCATAGAGGAAATCGACATGAAGAAAAAGAAAACAGATCCAAAGAAGAAGTCAAAGAGGAAGCCTCTTTTTGTGAAGAATGGTGCGGTTGTTGTTTGCTGCATTCAGGTATTTTCAGTTTCTTATAGATTTTCTGAGCAGCATCCTGTTATGAGTTTTAATTCTGATTCTATTGTGTTTTATAATTAGGTCAATAACTTGATATGCGTTGAGAAGTTCTCTGATTTCCCTCAGCTTGGAAGGTTTACACTTCGAACTGAAGGTAAGCTTCATGCTTGGAAGCATTTTTTTAATTCCATGTTGGAGAATTGTATGTAAAGATCATCTGTGATGCAACATATCTTGCCATTTCCCTTCTTCCCCAATTTTTATAGACATGGGAATTTCGCTTCTAATCTATACTTGTTTTTGTCACTGCTTTAATTAGGATCAGGGAACTTATATTATCTGCATTGGATTATTTGTGAGGTCTTGTTTTGTGTTAAGTAACTTACCATTTCATTTTTATCTTATATGGTTACAGGAAAGACCGTCGCTGTAGGGAAAGTTGTTGAAATTCCGCCTGCTGGCAGCCCAACATTCTGAGCTTAAGCCAATTTTGAACAGGATGGTAAGGAACGAGAAATCAATTATATTTAATTATTATCATTCTGTGAGGAGTTTTACAGATTAGAGAAATCACCTTTCTTGGCAGGATAATCATGAAGCAGCGCGTTCCCTTATACTACCTTTTTTGGGAGAAGCGATATTAGTTGTTGAGAATAGATTTTTTTCCCCTCAGCCTGGCTTGAAATGTTATGATTTAGGCTAGTAAGTCAATATTAAGACGGGTTACATAATTTTGCATATCTGGTTACATGTGTGAGGTGTTGTAAAATAACAATTGATGAGTGCACCACCAGCCTTCTAATTTTAGTAGTGCCAACTTCTGGTGGTATCTGTGCGTAAAATGTTGCAAATACTCATTTCAGTATGGATGCGCCTAGCGGCCTAGGTGAGCAGGTTACGCAAAATCTAAATTGGACGTATCACCACGTGCGTGCGAATTAGACTTAGGCGGTGTTAAGTTGCACAAAATGTAACGCAGACGCAGGGAATGGATCCAGAATTCCGGAGTAGCTTGACCCAGGAATGGATTGTTCAATTGGAGCCAACCATGTTTGGGCTGCTTGGACAACGGTCCATGGATCTGAATGTCTTGAGATGATGAGGTCCAATAGTAAAACACTTGCCAATCCCGGAAGTTTAAAACAGCCCATCACTATCCCCGGTGGATTACGGCCCGAGTCCAATCTATCCACACTGGCTCAGCCCAGATGCTAGCCTGCTTCGTTCCCCTAGTCGTTCTCCTTGACGACTTCTCCGGCGGAAGCAGTCACAACCTCACCGGGCGATGGCGAAGGAGGGCGGCGCAGCCGAGCGGGAGGTGGAGGCCGCTCCGCCGGAGACGGAGGGCATCGTGTGGACGGAGGTCAAGGGGAGGTTTGAGACGCTCGACGGCGAGGCCTTCCTCCAGTACCACCTCATCGGCGGCGCCGGCGACGGCGACGGGGCGGTGATGGACATGGTGCACACGTACGTGCCGCGGAGCAAGCGCGGGCAGGGGCTCGCCGCGCGCCTCTGCGACGCCGCCTTCGCCCACGCGCGGAGCCGCGGCATGCGCGTCCTCCCCACCTGCTCCTACATCTCCGTGCGTAACTAAACTAGCCCCCCGTCGTCTTCTCTGCTCCTCCTCCACACACTATTTATTCCATCTCCGGCGCCTCGCTTCTCTCGTTCCACTGATCCTCCGGCCGGGGAGCTTATGAATTGACGAGTAGAATTACCCTATTGGATTGCCTGTGCTGTAGCGACTAGTTTATCTTGCAAAATTAGTCGTTGATGATGACTGGCAGACGCTCTTCTTTTTTACTGGTGGAATGGCGTTCTAATTAAGCTGATTTATCCTTCCACTGCAGATGAGCTTGTGACATGTTAATTTAGCAAATTATTTACTCATTCCGACTGCAGGACACGTACCTGCCTCGTAATCCGGCGTTGAAGGAGCTCGTGTACAAGGATCAAGACCCCCATCCCAAACCCAGCAGCATGTAGATTGTACAAGAAACGCTCACTTCACTCAATCAAAGGCACCGGCTGCTACTAAATAACAAGATACCCAGCTGGTAGCAATGTGTGGTTTAGTTTGATTGAAAGGCTTTGATGTCAGATGATACACTTGTATATCTATTTTGCTATATTTCAGAACCATTTGATGTCAATAACAGAAGAGTCAAATACATGCAACTTCTATATCCTAAACAGCGGCTACAACATACTTTCTACTTTCCTTCTCGCTAAACATCGAGGAAAAAAATTAATGTGCATGTGTTTCCAGACTCATGTAACTATATGCATAGGATTATCATTGCCAGATATTGGTGACAAATTAACACAGCAAAGTATATTTCATGTGTTCTTGCTCGAAGGCTCCTTGATCATTCAGCTAGATGCAAAAAATCCGTTAAAAGAAGGAAATGCAAAGGTTAAACTGTACAATCAGAGATACACCTTCAGTTTCAGAGTTTACAACGATAGATGTTCCCAGCTTGTTTTCAAGCACTAACAAACAAATAGCTTATTCCCTGGCTACAACGTTTTCAAGCATGAACATACATAATCATAATTATCCATACAACCCCATGCGGGCAACCCAAGAAAGGAAATAAAACAACAATGTATTTACACAGTGCTCCAGCAAGAGTTCCGCGAGGGAATGGAATCCTTATTATACATCATGAGCTGGGCTCAGCCAGGGACATAGTAGTCCATCTTCTCCACTGGGAGGTTTAGCACTGAAGTATCAGCCTGAACAAATTACACAAATCAGTCAATCATGCTATGCTATATTTGAGATAAGAAATCAAAGAACAAGCTGAAGTTAACCCTCTATCCAACAGGTGATCACAGTGAAGTAGTAGATCATGTGCAAGTTGTAGATCACAATCATTTACCTCCTCAAACGGAACAAACACAAAGGGTGATAAACCCCGGCTGTGGGAAACAGCAGGCACATCAGGGTCATGTGTCTCGTCCTCCTCCCAGCCCTCGACAAGTTCAAGTATGCTGCCTGTCCAGTTTTTCAGTTCAGTAGCATTCACTCCTGTGGTTAGAATCTTTAATACATCCAACCTGTTATTTGCACCCACTGTAGTGCCTCTAAGCCTGCAGAATGTTGGCACAAATTTCAAAGGCTAGGAACTGGCAATAATCACCAAGAACAGGGCAATAATTTGATATGAAATACCTGAGGCGCATCCTAACAAGTGTGTACCGATGCCCTGGATACAGGAGTGCCATTTCTATCTGCATGCCAGAAAGAGAAGCTCAGGCTGTGTTCATTTGATGGGTAATTAGGGCACATTGCATGCGGGCCGTGGAAGGCTGATCCTCTGTGCGCACCGCAATGCAATGATCGGAACCTCTAAACCGAATGGTCCCTCATGTTATGCAAAATGTGACGGACAGATGCACAGAGCCGAGTATAAATCACATCTGAAATTTTCACCTGGCCATCCTCTGACAGTATATAATCGCCTTTAAATACACAATCAGCCTTTGATGCCCGGAAATGCATGCACTTGACAGCATCCTTAACTTTATCCGGGGAAATCTGCAATTCACAAGGAAGCAAAAAAGTAATGAAGCAATTGAGAATGTGTCATTGAGAGTTGACAATTGACAACAGGAGTTGAGATAGGGACCTTATAGAGGAATTTCCCACTAGGGAAAAATCTCAAGTAACGGTAGTAGCAAACCTGAACATGAAAGAGATCTATTGGCATTAATACCAACTACTTGGGAACTTTTAGAACACAAAATCAATAAGATTGATCACAATATGTCCACAATGATCAGTGTTTGTATTCATCAGTCACAAAGAGCTATAATCAAATGGTGCCACCATACCACATTGACAGTTTTCTTGAATTGCCACTCTGTAACTCCAGTATGAATATAGGTGTTCCTGCTCACATAGAGACCTGAAAAACAACAAGTATCAAAGTCAGTGCAAATATTTACCTACAAGGCCACAGTACCGAAAGCTCTATCAATTAGACAGCAATAGCAGAAGAGAATCGTAGAGATCAGGCGGAAGGGTAAAAGATTCAAAAACCCACAAACACTATTATCTAGTTGAAGAAATATGCTTTTTGGTAATGTGCCTTACAATATGATATAAGGCTTATTGAATATTTACCATCACTTCGGATTCTTGGTCTCTGCAGCCACATTCTCCTCCAAGAAGAATCATACAATGACCGAACTATCATGTAGTTTGCCTCCATTCCACTCCTCTTAACATATAAAATTGGATGCTTGAGAAATAAAAGAATATAAAAACTGAATAATAAAATATAGGTATACTAACCTGCCAAGTTTTCAAGCACGCAGCACGCCACAGAGCAGGATTACGTGCAGTATATTTCCACTTACGGCAGACACATGCAGCCCTCCCTAAAGTATATGGGTTCATCCTTGTGAAAATCTGTTCACAAATAATCATAAAAGAGTTGAGCGAAGCAGTGTTGCATTGGTCACTGGCTTTCTTTTCATGCCGACAGCTAATTTGTTCCTGCAGCTTAAGGTCATTGGTCTGGTCTTTGCCCTAGGGTGAGAAGTAGCAAGAGTTTTTACCAGGAGGTTTGTAAAGGGTTTCTTAACCCTTTTATATTTTCTTCTTAATATAAAGATATGCCGTTCTCCTGTGTGTTCGAGAAGAACAAAAAGGATGATGCACATGGATTACACTTATGAGTTATGGCCTATCTACTTAGCAAGAAGGGGGAATTCATTTTACTACCTGAAATATTGCTAGAATTCGCTTAGCAGACCCCTTAGAACGGTTCACAACACCTCTATGGCGGCTTTGCTCCACAGTTAATGATGTGGAAGTTAGTGTTACCATAATTGGTGCCACATCCCCCCATTTCATATATTGTGGTGCTATGCTACTTTAATGTACTCAAAACATTTAAACTATTATCAGTGATTGGATGCATGGAGTTGCATGCGTACCACATCTTATTTGCATTGCGTTTTGTCTCCTGTATGTTACACCGAGTCATACCAGCACACCGTGCGTTGCCGTCTGTATGTTCTAGTGTTTGCATAAGCGCAAATCATGGGCCAATGGGAATACTTGAAGAGCAGCACAGCAGCCGAATGCTGCCACAGAATAACATGACTCCGGCAGGTAATTGAGTATGTAGCTGCGAGATGACGATAGACAATGAGAAAATCATATATTACGGGCTTGTGGTCATTAAACCTTCCACATCGTGAAAAAAGTCTAGCAAAACCGGTACAGGGTGGTGTACGCCAGTATTATAAGGGCTTCCCCAACGCACCATCATAGAGTGCAGCCCCTGCTTCCGCATACAGCATCCACGTCACAGCAAATGTAGGCCTCGCAGCTTGTCAGATAGTCTTGCAGAAGTGGCAATGGTTTCATATGACAAAAGGCTAAGGCACCAACCAGGGAACGTGTTGTGAGGGTGGAGCGCCTGCATGCATCTAAGGTTTGCGCTTCGGACAACACTGTGACGCTAGTTGCAGAAGAGGGAATAAAGAATGGGCTTGGCCCACTTGCTGGTGCTGTAGTGGTATGTGTTGGGACTTGGGAGTGTGTTGGGACTTGGGAGCCTATAACCCCAGATCTAATATGCCTACATGCAGCGCTGATTTTAATTCAAGCCAACAAGTTTGTTGGCCTGCATTGGGGAAGCCCTAATCTCAAGGGAACAAACAATACTTTAGGGCGTTGTGTGGTTTTCATGATAGGTAGAGTAAACGGTACATTTTTCCAAGCAAGAAATATATTATGGATCAATAAAGTATGTTACTCTTCATGATGATTCGGTAATATTATGTTAGGTCAAAGCCATGTCCTAACAAAACAAAAAAGCCTAATATTTTGGGGTGGAGGGAGTATGATGAAGGCACGCAGATTACAGAGATACCTAGGAGGAAGCACACATGGAATGGAGATAAGTGGAGAACAATTTTGTAAAATGTGTTCCACTTATATGCTAAGAAAAAAAATGCTCCTCAGTCCATATATAATAACCATCACCTCAAGAAGTAGTTCATCAGGTAGGCACTGATGAATGAGTGCTGGATCAGGTTTGCAGCTCAAACTTCTGAATGGTAGCACAGGCTGAACTCTTATTCCATATAATTCTGTTAAGATATTAGATACCAAAAGATACAAAACCGGTTAACCTCCGTGGCACTGAAGAAGTCAACAGTCATTAATCGATTAAAATGAAAAAGGGTGGCAGACAGATAGTTCAATACTTTAATAGTTTAATTCAAGTGGCCGATTCATGCTACTTACTCAGCCAGGGTCTATCTGTTGCAATGTATCGCATGCTTAGGAAATGATCTAATGAGTTGAAGTCAGGCCGAGCATCAACAGATACATCTGCATGAAAAGACATTATCATATCATGCAAGTATGTGAAAGTGAATGATTAGAACGAACCCAGACAATGTACTGCAGACAAGCTAACTCTTGATGCAAAACATTCCTTTAGATACAATTGAACGACAAGCAGTAAAGGACTGTGTTATTTTTCTTGGTATGGCTATGCTTAAGTTCAGGAAGACTGTGCATCCCTTTTATACTGAGTACGGAATATCTCAACAGACAGCCTTTAGTTCTGTAGTACACCATAGTCCTAAATGAAGAATTAGGATAGCAGTTTATATAATAGCACCCTGTCGAATGATAACCTACACAATACAATTTCCATTGACATTATGCCCTTGAGTCTGGCGGTTTTATTTCTATTCCTTGAGGTTAACAATTTCCAACTCTGATTGCAAACAGTTGGATTTTCATGTGATCTACA
This sequence comes from Paspalum notatum, assembly GCA_022530915.1. Classification (NCBI taxonomy): domain Eukaryota; kingdom Viridiplantae; phylum Streptophyta; class Magnoliopsida; order Poales; family Poaceae; genus Paspalum; species Paspalum notatum. Next base: position 32,326,721 of record CM039689.1, read on the forward strand.
GTCTGCGTTGCACATATTGAATTTGCAAACAATTAAAAACTCCAATTGACGAATCACCACAAGAGGTACCTTTCTTAGCCAAAAATAAACACGAACTAAATCGACAATCAATATCTGTACTTGGTTCGAAAATCATTTTTGTTTGTTATATTTGAACCCAAGGAACACCAAACCGTGAATAGAAAAAAAAAAATTGATTCCAACAAAACTGTACCATAACTCAGTTCATTCTAAGCGACTTACGCATCATGTGATACCAAATCATTACATTCACAGGTAGAGCCAAGAAAAAGTCAATAAATAGGTGGAGGGGAAAAAATGGAGATTATCTTCCCACAAAATAGCGCAGAGGAATAATACCTGAGGAAGCCATTAGGAGCCGGAAACTTGGAGGATTCTCAACGATTCGACCAAGTCACGGTGGGAAGCGCGCGGCCACTGGAGAAATAATCGCCGTTCCCCTCTTCTGAGGCTTCTGAGGCTCTCCCAGCTGCCGAGAGAATCCGGAAGCACGAACCAACCGGTCCAGCCCCTCCCCCAACCTCACCCACGGCCGCGCGCCGCGCCGGCGAGAGAGCAGCGCGTGGTGGGACCACGGCACGGAGACGTGGACGGCCGCCAAGCGCGCGCCCGAGATGTGGCTGGGGAGCGAGCGGGGAAGGGGGACCGAAGAAACGAAACGAAACGGAGCGAGATGGTTCGAGGCGCGGTCCGCGGACCGGTAGCGACCTGCCGTCTCGCGCCCGCCCGCCCGCCCGCCTCAGCTATCTGCGGAGCGGGTCCCGCCCCGTGATCCAACGGCTGAGATGGCCCGCCCTCCCGAACGGACGGTGTGCGGAGGCTTCCGATGGGGTAGTAGCGTCGGAAGAATTAAAAATATTTAGTAATTATTTTCTTTTTTTCGGGGGGTGTTTTGCCTTTTTCCGGTAGGGAAGAGGAAGGCGATAGATAGGACAGTAGAGTATGGCGGCACCCTTCTGCGCCGGCGCCGGCCCCTCCGCGGCAGCAAACCCTAGCCCCGCCGGCTGCCGCCCTCAGACCCTAGCTCGGGTTGCCGTGCTGCCTGCTCGCTGCAGGACCAGCCGGCCGACGCCCGCCTTGCTGTCCATCCGGCGCTCCAATGCCGAGCTGCGGCCTATACGCGTCACGGCCGGCGCCGGCGTTGAACCGGAGGTGAGGTCTTTCAGACCCTTTTTTGCCGTATGGGTTTGATGCTTGGTGGAGCGATTAGCTCGTGTACAATTTCGTCCCTTTTGGGGCACTTGATGCTTGAGGAGCATAGTAGGAACGTGTGAATATTTATGTGTTACTTCAATGTTCTTGTTTGTATGTGCTCTTAGGTTTGTCTTGCTCTTCAATAGGTTGTCGACAGGCTGCAATTTGCAGTATTTAGAGTGAGTGATGCAGAACTGAACTTGCTGCGTTAAGGTGCCATTGAGAATTTTGCGATAAATATCCATCTTTAGTATGCTCCTAATGCGCCCTGGATTAAAATAACTCGCAGTTCTCCAAACACAGAATGAAAGCTAAAATTAGACTGCGTTGCTATTATTGTGACCAATCACTCAGGCTGTTGGGAGCACATGGGAAATGCCTTATGTTTCTCTGAGTTAAGTTGAATAGTTTGAAGTGCAGTGTATAAAATAGGAGCACAAGTTTTAAGGTGTTGTGTTTTGTGCTACTACTGTTGCGATTTGGGAGCAATGAGGTGGAGTATGCAATATTTACATATGGTAGCAATGCAATGAACAGAGAAGCAAAATCATTCAAAAGTGCCATGTTCTTCGTCTGAGCTTGTTTTCATGCATTTCATTTCGACCAAGTGTGTTTCGTCAAGTTTCACCAAACTGGGTGCTGCTGTGCAGGTTGTCAATGGGGAAGTTTTCCCTCCCATGAAAGACCTAATTCAACTGTACAAGGCAGCGTTTCTAGAAGGAAATGATGAGGTTGTCGGCGAAGTCGAAAAGGCAATCACTGCTGTGGAAAAAGAGAAGAGTAGAGTAGCTTCTCAATTTGAAAGTATTACAGCCGAAATAACTTCTGGGAAGGAAAAGTTTATTCGCTTAAGTGCTGATCTGGAGAATTTCCGGAAGCAGACAGAAAAGGAGCGTGCAAAGTTTACATCAAATATACAGGTGGAAGTTGTTCAGAGTTTGTTGCCTCTGGTTGATAGTTTTGAGAAGACGAACTTAGAGAACACCCCAGAGACTGAGAAGGAGCAAAAAATCAGCACAAGTTATCAAGGCATATACAAGCAGTTAGTTGAAACACTAAGATATTTGGGTGTAGGAGTTGTGGAAACAGTTGGCAAGCCATTTGATCCCTCGGTAAGTATAATTTACTATTGCTGTCATCCATTTTGTCACATTGTCAGTGGCTCTCTCCCTAAAAAATGGATGCGAACAACATATTGTATTCTTTTCAAACATGCAAAATAAATTCTGTTCGGTTATTAACAAATGCATAATAATATATAGGGTTTTTTGGCTGGTTCAATATCATGGGATTGAGCTTTAGGTTTTGCACGATTTCAGTAACATCTAGCATCTATGTTAAAGTGTAGCTCTTCTGATCCAAATAATCATATTGAATAGATGTGGAAGATAATTGATCATCTGCTTTTAGTGCTTGCAGCTAGAAACTATGTAGATATGCGTTTTTTTCTTGTGCAGGTACATGAGGCCGTTGCACGAGAAGAATCCATGCAATTCAAGGCAGGGATCGTCTCGCATGAAATCAGCCGAGGGTTCCTTTTGAAGGAGAGGTTGCTAAGGCCTGCTTCTGTGAAGGTCTCTACTGGCTCTGGCAAACAAAGCACAAAGTCGGTGCAGGCCAAAGACACAGCTGTGTGAATCTGGTCCAAATGACCAGCAGGAACTAATAGCCAAAGCACCAATCCTTTTGAGCAACATTTTTCTGTTTATAACATGACGGAGGAATCTGATCTCAAATGAGAGGATCATCTATGTATACACTATATGGTGTTGCGAGATGCTCATCAGCTTGATGTTTTGCTGTACTTTGTAATCTGCTGGAGTTTTGTCCGCCGAAAGAGTGAAAGTGAATCATAGAACATGCACCAGATATTGACTTCTTGCTTTCTCCAGCTAAGAGCGATCCTTCCATGAATTCCATCTGGCTTGATATCTTGCTTTCTCCATCTAAGAGCGATCCTTCCATGAATAATGAATTCCATCTACCTTGATATTGGCACCTTTCACACATTCAAGTCTTTATTGGAGACCTTGTTTGGATATCTCCAGCGATCCTTCCATTCTTGATATTGGCACCTTTCACACATTCTAAGTCTTGGTAGAAGACCTTGTTTGGATAGGCAGTTTGTTTTGGTATATACAGGATATAAACCAAATCCGTTTGGATTAGTAAGATTGTTCAAATGGGATTTGCTTTGATACCTAACCAAACAATCCACAAACCACTCAAACTTGAAGCGCTTAAACATAGATATAACAAATAAACATTTTATTTTTCAAAATACCTAACTGTTTACAAATGAAGGCTAGTTTCGGATGAACATCCTATCGTGCTTAGGTCAATTCCCTTTAATGACATGATCACATGACAGCTATACGACAACTTTTTACACCATATCAGGCAAGGCAGATAGTTGACTCTCTTTTAGCTGGCAGAGACCCTGGTGGTCTTCCAAAAGCGCCAATATGGCTAGAACATGCAAGTGTACGAGGCGCTGCTACCACACGAGCGTACGTGCTTCTATGCGTTAGGCACCATATGCTGCTTTATTTTTGCCTATGCAAGTGTAATGTAACTCAAACTCATACTATAAATCAGTTTAAACTCCAGAACAGTTTCAGCGAGATGAGTTGGTGCCTCAGAAGAACTTTTCGTAGTCCGGAGGTTGCTGGTCCCAAACCTCTATAAAACCTGAAACAATAAAGAGTAAGAATTAACAAACGATGCCCAAGGATATTAAGGCAGAATACATTCCAACATACTACGAAATACTAGTTCCAGGCTTCTAGTGAACTAGAGCACTGGTGCTGATGATTTGTGCACAATAACAACCAGAAACTCAAACTATGAGAACATCGTACAATAAGATACCCGTATTTAGATTTCCCCGTTGACGTATAGCACAGAAAGTTATAGACTAGGGGCGGTTATACACAAAGATGACAAAGCCACCTACGATCTTCATTTCCATGGTAAACATGACTGCGCAAGCAATTTAAATATATCTATATTACATTAATTTCTGGAAACTGTAGAACATAGCAGCCACATGTCTCCTATGTTTTCATCCTTGTTTTCTCAGTTAGAAAAATAAGGAATGTAAGCACATATTATTTGTGGCATTTTCAATTTTCAACAGATAATTCATAGGTGGGAGGGGGGGAGGGGGTAAGGGAATGCTAGGCATGGTGACATATAATGATACAAATATGCACTACATAGGTACAAACAAAACGAAAATATAAAGGGAAAATTGGATGCATATCATTAGAAAAACAGTCTTTAGATATATACCATCAAAAGATCTATTCATAGGAATATAGCATCAAAAGATCACGTTTCTTTGAACTTTACCATTTCCATTTGATTCTCCATCAACTAGCCTCGGTCAGCGCTCAGCGGCTTCTCCGCCTTTCCCTTATCCTTTTGAGGAGCGGCGGCTTGCTGTGCGTGCCGTGCGGGCGTGCGAGGGGATGGCAGCTTGGCTGGCAAAGGCACGGCGGCCAGCTCCGTGCGGGCGCTGTCAGCAGGGAGGCAATGGCATCCTTGCCGGTGGAGGCGTGACGGCGTGATACGCACATGCACGGTTGGTGCGAGGCGACGGTGGCCTAGCCGGTGGAGGCATGACCTCGCGACAGCCTGCTTCGTGCAGGCGTGGCTGGCAGCACGGCGACAGCGAGCTGCGCGTAGATGTGGCCACCCGTGAGGAGCTAACGCAGGCAGTCTCGAGGTGTGGCGATGTCAGAAACAGTAATTGGGAGCTGTGCGGGCATGCGGGTGGTGCGCAGCCAATACAGCGACTGCGGTGGCAGCAGCTGGGAGCAGACGAGCAGCGTTGTGCGTGCAACGGTCATGTGACGGCAGCACCAGGGTGGAGGCCAGCTCCCAGCAGGAGCGCGTGTCTGGACGCTGCCATGCTGGCTGGCGTGAGCGGCGCTAGCCTAGCAGGCGCAGCTTTCTCGTTGTGCCGGCTGCCAGCAGCAGCAGCTTGCTCGTTGTGCCTGAGACAGAGAAGCTACTGACCGAGACAGGTTGACGGAGAATCAAACGGAAACGGTAAATTTCAAAGGAATGTGATCTTTCGATGCTATATTGCTATGAATGAATCTTTTGATGGTATATATCTAAAGACATGTTCTTTTGATGGTATGGATCCAATTTTCCCAAATATAAAGCACGTAATCGTAGAGACAAAGTGAAGGAGCAGAAAAGTTACCCCCTATGTCGCTAAGAGAACTATAAATTGGATCATCCATGGCAGTTATGCCCTGCAGGAACAAGAAAGAAAAAAAAGCATGTAGTACTCCATTGCAATGACAGAAATGAGGCGAGATATATGCCTGAATCATAAGTGTATATGTGATGGCTAAAAATAGCAGGAAACCTCACCTCTGAACCATTTAGGTCCATTCCAGCTTGGAGGTCTGTTTGTATTGATTGGTAGCATGGCATATCAGCACCAAGGTAGTCTGAAATTGCAAGACTATAACCATCTTGGATACCATGAAGGGCATCGGTGTTTGCAGGAGGGTTCATCATGTTCTCCATGCTAGAGTATGCCATCTCACCTCTGATTGACAGCAGATTGTATTAGTACACAAAAATTGGATCAGATTTAAAGTATGGGACCAGATGCCACAGTGTCCACTAAACATAGTTAACAAAAAAAAAAGGATGTCGGCCAGAGAGAAGCCACCCCACCCCACCCCTCATTTTTCCCTTAAGTAGTTTGTGCCAGCCTTCTAACCCGGACTGGTGACGGGGGTTTCATCGACTCCCAGAGTTCAACAGTCCAGTCTAACAGTGTAACTCAGGAAACATTGGCCAGCTAACATAGTAAACAAAGTAAATGATGCATAGACTAATACACCAGATATGGCTACTCCATGTTACCAGTGCACCATGCGGAAATAATTGCGACATGTACAGACACAGTGACCAGTCCACCTTCAACACTGCTATGACAGTTCCTATGATCAAAATGCATGCCCTACATAAATATGTAAGACTACAAGTCTGATCAATGTTCGTAGGGTAAAACTTATTGCACCATAATCCAAATTCCCTAGTTAATTCACATTCCAGAAGCTATGAATAGGTTCCATGTTTTTCTTGACTGGAAATAAATGTGAAAAATGCATGGCTGCACAGTGTGTAATGTTTCCTGGTAGTTGTTGACGCTCTAGTCATTAACTGTGGTGTAAGATGGTTAAACGCCTTGACAGTGTTCGGCAGGTCAGTTGAGCCCTATGCGCTCAGTTTAGTTATGCATTTCAGAGTAGGTGCCCGGTGGTTGGTGGTTTGAAGTTTGAACTTGTTTTGTGATGAACTCTGTATTTTTCATTGCTTGCAAGTAATGAAATCCATGCTCGTCCTGTGATGTTAAATGTGACAATGCATATCTTGCTGTTGACTATTTGACATAATGACAAGGAATCTGCCATGAACCAAGTAGTCACATGACAGCTGCTGACCTTGTTTGCCAACAGCAGCATATTTAGCAATAACTCATAGTCATACCTACCATCCATAACTGTCTATAAAAAAAATGCACACCTAAAGGTAACTAGTCTGAGACAAAATTTCTCATATGGCTCTGATCCTCAGTATTGATCAGTCCATGCTATTGGAAATACAAACAAGACATTTGCTCTACTAGTCCCTGTCCCTGATCGGATTCTAGCTTATCCCCCTCGCACATTGCGGAGAGACAAGCGCTTGTTTTTAAGCCACGCAAAAAGCTATGTGTTTGGCATCTCCAACAGCTTAAAAAAACTGTGTCAAACGGCATCTTTCACCATAATGAAACAGCAGATAAGAATTAACTCACTTTGCTTTTAACGTGTCACAAGCACCAGCTTCAATTGGTGAGTCATCCTCGATATCAATAACTTGAACTGCCTTATTTCCCAACGGGAATGAGGCATATGTGTCAGTACTACTTCGATCGTTGCCAAGAGTTATTGCAAAGTCAACTTGTTGATTATCTTGTCGTTCCACTGAAGATCCAGCAGTGGAGCTTTGGCCTAAGCGAGGATCAGCTCGCATGTCAGCAACCTCTGGACTACCAACCAGGTTGAGATCACGTATTTTAAATGAGCTAGACTGACTAAGCTTTTCCTCTTCCATTGAGACAGCAGTTTCTGCTTTGATATTATGTAACAACTCCGAATCAACTGCTCTTCCTTTATCGGATGGATCAATCAATGCTTCATCTTGTGGCGGTGTGTCTAGATTGTAAATATGTATTCCTTTCTCAACTTGCAAATTGAAGTTATTCTGACAAGAAGCAAATGTAGGAGACAGCTCATTGGGCTCCTTATTATCCCCATCTTCATAATGTTGAGGAACGTTCTTCTGTTCTTCCCCTTCTTCAGTTTCAATTTGTGTTTCCTTTTCATGGAATGTCACTGATTCTACCACTTGATTGCATATAGTGCTTTGCTCAGCATGTTCTTGGCCAACCGGCTCATCTTTACTATCTTCCTGGATGCCAGTTATGGAGTCTGGTTTAGCTTCTCCATCCGTTGCCATCTGGGATTCCTCAGCAGTAACCAGATCGACCTGTTCGGGTACAGCAATTTCTCTTTGGGCTGGTCCTGCATTCCTGTTTGTAAGCACTGATCGTGGTCTTGTTGGAACTCTTGCAAAATTACAATAGTTTAGCAAATTTCTAGAATCATTAGAGAAATTATTCTCCATAATGGAGACCTCATCTGACGTCATATCATCTTCGGTGTTCTCATGCAAAGTTTTATCATCTTCAACCTTGTCAGTCAGAACATCATTATCTTCGGACTTCCCATCTGAGACCTTTTCACCTGAGGCTTCTGGCAAACGTTCTGTCTCTGCCTCTTGAGGAACATCAGAAGAATCATTGTTACTATTACCCTCACCATTCAAAGCTTGGTCCACTACCTCTGAATTGGACACCACACTGTCCTCCTGCATCTTGTTTGCCTCATTTTCATCCTCCACCACTTGCGAAGCATCGGCTTTCTGGTTGACATTGTTGTTAGAACTAGCCTTGGACCCAGTATCTTCTAGTTCCGACTCCCCCATCGCCTCGACCTTCGATGATGGTCCCTCTCCAGCCACCCCCGACACGCTACTACCAACCTCATCAGTCCCACCACTGCTTCGCCGCTCCCTTTTAAATCCAGGAGCTCCATCCTCATCGTCATCGTCGTAATTCCGGTTGTCGGGATACCTTCTGCTCCTCCCCCTATCCCTCCCCCAATCCGAACTCCTGCTGTCAGTCCCAAACTTCCTCTTCCCCCTTCCATTGTAGTTACTATTGTTGCCGCTACTGTAATCACCACCACGGTTCCGCCTCGAACGGGCGTTACGAGTGCCACAGTCATCATCGACCTGCCGCCGGCCATTCCTGGCGTCATAGTACGCTGGGGCTTCCTGCCCCACTGGCCGCGGTGGCGGAGGAGGAGGAGGAGGAGGCAGCTGGCTCCACCCCACTGCGCCACTGCGCTGCTGCAGGGAGCCCGGCGGGAGCACGCCCTTCGCCACCAGGTACTCCGCGGCGAGGCGGCCGGCCTCCATGAGCACCTCATACTTATTCTGCAGCGGCGGCGGCGGAGGCAGCGTGGCCGCGGGGAGGGGAGGCGGCGGCGGCGGCGGCGGCGGGTAGAACTGCTTCTGGCCGCGGCTGTAGGCGCCGACGCCGACGCCGCGCGCGAAGGGCGGCATGCGGCTGCGGCTGCCGGCGTGCTGGTACTGCATCCGCGGATGGTGGTGCTCGGATCGCGGCGGCGGCGGCAAGCTCACCCCCTGCGGCTGCGCCCAATCCATTCCCGCAGTGGCGGAATCAGATGCGAGGAGAGCAAAACAAGCAAAGGAAATTGGAGGCGAGGAATGGATAAAGTAAATAGAGAAAATCGAACCCTAGGCGGGACGGGACGGGACGAGGTCTCAAGGTTTGACTGCGGCGTCGGCGGCGAGGGCGGGGGCGCCGGCGGTGACCATCTGAAGCCGCGTCAAACGGGAGTCAGGCCAGGGTAGCGTTCCCGAATTGCAAATTTCGCTGTTTCCTTTTTGACAGGAAAAAATGGAGGAAAATTTGAGAGTGGTTCGTGAGAGAGTTTGATGTTTTCGTAGTGCAGAAGTTTGTTTCCTTTTTGTTTTTCTGGTCGGTACTCGGTAGTTTCGGGCGAGAGGTGGGCGGGCACACGTGTTCATCACTTCATCTGCGTGGAGGTCCAAGTTATGGAACACAGACAGGTGGGGCCAGAGAATCTTTTGGGCCGACCTGTCAGTGTAGGATTGGTCTTTGTGCAGATCGTGATGCCGATCAGGGTTAGGCTTTCTCCAACAACACTCCTCAAATCCAATTCCCTGTCACTATTCCAACTGCCTCTCTCTCTGTCTACAGTGCAGTATTTATGTCAAACAGTACCAAACAGTGTTTTGAGTAACCACTTTACCAACTCCCATTGGAGACAGCCTTATTAGGTTGGACGTGGACCCGTTTGGCAGAGCTACCCTACCATGCAGAGGCTTGAGACCGGGGTCAGCAGAAAGGGCATCCAAGAGGTGCATCCACTGTTCCAACTATTTTTCTCTCTGTCTACAGTGCGCAAACAGTGTAAGTGTTTTGCACTCCCATGTACCCTGTTTGGTGACCTTGATCAAGCCTCTGCATGGTGTATCTAAGAAAATATCATCTTGCAGATAAACACTCCCATATTATTCCTTAATGACGTTTTTTATGTAATTTGAAATAAAAATCAACATACAACAATGACCGGAGGGATTATGAAGTAGTTTCTATAAAATGAACTAAGGGATAGAGAATAATTCACTACCAACACGAAAAATAATTTTTTATCCAACGGAATCACCCCTATCAAAGAATCATCGCTTCTTTTTCTTATATAGAAAGCGTACCAAATAAATTATAGTCCTTTCTTAAGCGGAGATTGTATTATTGTCGTATGTTTTTAATACAACCCTTCTTTTGAAAACAAAAACGATACTGCCCTTTGGATAATACTCCCTCCATCTCAACTTATAGATCGTTTAACTTTTTTAATCATCCGGTCAAACTGCTTCGTCTTATTCAAAATATTTGCAAAAATAAAAAATATTTAATTCATAATTAAAGTATATTATATGCTAAACTCAACTAGATAATTGTGAATTTTCTTTTTTTTAATAAAACGAATCAGTTTGACCGGATAAAAAAAATCAAACCACCTATAAATTGGGACGGACGGAGTACATAACAAAGACATGGCCCCCGATCCAAAGACAGCATGTACTCCCTCCAGGTCTGAATTAGTTGTCGTTTTGGATATCGACGCAATCTCTAAAATATAAGTTTGATCAGTGTTTTTGTTAGAATATAAATAAATATCATAAGAGATTTATACTTTTATGAAAGTACTTATTAAAACAAATATATACATATGACTTTCAACATTCAAAGCTAAATTATATAAAAGTCAGAGATAGTTAAAATTTTAAAAGTTTGACTTCTTACTTTTCTAAAATGACAGTTAATATGGACGTGGAGGGAGTATATATATCTGGATAAGTCATTCAAGTCTCTTGTAGATCCGAGGAACAAACTTTGATCTCACACCTTGTTGCGCATGAGCAGAACCAAAACAATAAAAGTGTTGATCCGAGAATCTTTCCATCCATCTAGGTGGATGGAAACTAAAATGTCCCAAGTGTTGATCCCATGCACAAAAACGGTCTAAAATGACCACAAACCACCCCTCACTCGCCACCCTCTCCATCGCTACCTTCCCTCTCTGCCACCACCATGTCAATCTAGGGTTTGAGGTTGAGGTTGAGTTTGAGGGTGCAGGAGTTTGAGAATCTTCTACATCTTTGGCTTTAGAGGGAAGGTCAACGAGAGGCGAGGACTCGGTGGCACTATCCCAGTCGAGCGGAGGAGGATGGCCAGAGGCGAAGTTAGATTTAAAAATATCATGGTGCATCTCTTCATCATTTATATAGCAAACATATAATTATCAAATAATACTACCTAAAATAGCCTTGTATTTTTTATTTGGACTCTGGTGCACGAACACCTAGGAAGATGCACCTAGCGTCGCCCTTGAGGATGGCTGACGGAAAGATTGGTGGCAGAGAGTGAGCAGTGGTGTGTGTGCGGGAAGGTGCAACGTTGCGGAGGCACTGGCAGCTGGGCGCGGGGGACGGTGGCACTGTTCGGGAAGGAGAGGAAGAGGAAAAATAAGGAAGGGTCGCTCGAGGTAGACCCTAACTTTAGCATATTGTCTATCCCAACGTCTATATTCAAACTTCGCTCTATTTATAATACAGCTACGATGCCTATTTCGCACTATAGGCGCTGCGCCGGTACACTTTTAGACTCGTGTTGACCACTCAGGTAGACCTAAACGGTCGTGTTGACCTCGATGGCTCATCCTTTTCTTCAATTCAGATGGATGTAAAAGCTAGCTTCATGCCATCATTAGTCATCAACACGAGAGAAGCAATGTACAGTAGCTTATTCAAACATGCCCCGATAACATTTACATTGTGCACGCGTCGAAGCCGGGCTATCCTTCAATCCATTATTAATCCCCAAATATCACTGGAGTATGCCGCTCCTCTTGAAGCAGAGCAGCGCGACGAGGTAGACGGCGGCGGTGGCGCCGGCGATGCCGCCGGTGACCTGCCAGAAGACTCCCGCGGTGGCGGTTTCGTAGAGCGGGATGGTGATGTTCATGCCGAAGACCCCCGTCACGGTGATGGCGCAGCTGATCACCAGCGTGCCCGTGGACAGCATGATCCCCATCTGTAGCAGCTGGTTCTGCTTGTCGTCCAGCATGATGTTGATGTAGTCCTCCGTGTCGTCCACGTACTCGCGCAGCTTCAAAGAGCAAGAGTCAGCGAGCTGGGTCTCAGCTCTCAGCATACGCATGCAATGGCAAGAAACGGGATCGATCGATGGATGGATCGATCAGCGATGCAGATGCAGTCAGAGCGTGCGTACGGTGGTGAGCTTGTTGAGGGTGCCGTCGACCTGCACGAAGTAGGCCTCCAGCAGGATCTCCAGCTCGTCGATTCTGGGCGTGAAGCCGCCGGCGGAGGCCCCGTTGCCGGTGCCGCCCTCGGATGATCCGTCGCCTTCTTCTTCGACCTCTCCGTCCCTGCATCTTATATATACATTGATGCGACGTACGTCGATCGGTATTCTCTGTTCTGTCGGACGTCACGACGCACTGCTCTATAGTTTGGGATTTATCAGCTTTTGGTACCTATCTTGGTCGGGCTCGTCGTTGTGGATGTCGAATCTCGACGAGTGGCCATCCGCGGCTTGGTAGGCGAGCTTCTCCGACAGGTGCATGGCGGCCATGTCCATGTCGTCGTCTAGCAAGTGTTCCAGTTCATCCCTCACCTGTGGCGCATGGAGGACATTCAGAAACCTCTGTAGTAGTACACTGCCTGTCTGCTGTGCGGCGAGAGGCAGAGTGGTCGATCGATCGAGGAACAAAAAAAAAAAAATTACCTTCTGAACTCTCCCGGTAACGGCGACCAATCGGCTCTTGATTTGCCTCACGCGCTCGAGGTTGAGGGTACTGACGTTGGAGCTCAGCTCGTCTAACGCTGGGTACGCTTCCTTCTCCAATGCACAAGTCTGAAGAAACACACACACACACACATCAGCTGAGCGCTGCTGATAAAATTGTCCATGTTGCATGGATGAACAGAGCAGGGCAGGGCAGCACGCAGGCCGTACGGCACTCCGTACCTCGTGTTCAAGTGACTTGCACGCGAACTCGAGGCACACCTCCAGCGCCCTGAACTCGAACGGCAGGGCCTTGTCGCGGCGGCTTCCCACCAACGCCTGCCCGTCCTTGCCGGCAGGCCCTCCCGGTCTCGGCGTCGGCGGCAACGCGCCCGCGTCCTCCGCCGCCACCTCACCACCCTTCCACGGTAAAGGAACGGACAACAACAAAAAAAAAAAAAAATCAAACCTTTGCTTTGGTCCAGTGGTGCTTCGGCAAGAAGTCCAAGACTCCAAGGGATGACGTACTGGTACAGAGGCCTGCGCGGGCGGCGCGACCGCGAGGCGCGCGCAGAGCTCGCGGACGAGCGGCGCGACGGCGGGGTCGCGCGGGGCCGGGACGAGCACCTCGGCGGCGGTGACGACGGCGCGGACGCGGTCCAGGTTGACGACGACGGCGCGATCGCGGGGCATGACGCTGGACGGGTAGGAGAGGGCGGGGTCGAGCGCGCGGAGGTCGCGCGCGGGCAGCCCCGTCCGCCGCATCAGCCGGTGCTTGCCGATCGCCTCGACGCGCCAGGCCCCCGCGCCGGACACCGCCGCCCACTCCCCCGCGCCCGCCGCCCCGGCGTGCCTCCGCCGCGATGACGCCATGGTGGGGGCGCTCGGAAGCTGGAGCCGGCCACAAGGGCGGGCGGGCCGGCTGCGGCTACGTACTAGGTGGTGTGTTTGTCTGCGCGAGCGTTCGTGGCGTGGCGGCACGAGCACGAGCACGAGCACGGGACGGCGGGCTGCCGCGGTCCTGGTCCTGGCGCCGGCCGTCGTCTCGGATCTGCCCACGGGTTTCGGTCTCTCCGCTGTCGCGGAGCGGTCGGTCGATGGCGGCAACAAATAATGCGTGCGTGACGGCCTGAGGGGGGCTGCCGCTGCCGCTGCCTGCTGCCTAGTACGCTCTACCTGGGGTCTGCGACTGGGAGAGGTAGATTCCCGTTGTGTACTGGACTACTGGTCTTTTTCTTTGGAACTGGGAGGAACCGCTCGGAAGCCCCAGCCGGCGGTTTGGACGGCCCTGGGTTCTCGGCGACGGAGACAAGGCATCCACAGCAGGTACCCGAAGTGAAGATCCAGAGTTCAACACGACACTGGTGCCTGTGTCCTGTCCGCGGCATGCACCCATGCATGGGCAAACAAAGTTGTTACGTGCAGGGCCCCGGGCCTTTCCAAATATGAGAAACGGCAGCAGCCAAAGAGGCACACGAATAAAAAACAAATATGGAGTAAATAGCAACTCGCGCATTTCCCTACCGTCATGGACCTACTACGCCAAAAAGAAAAATTAGACAGAGAGGACAAGCTTTCCAAAAAGAAAGAACAAAAAGGAAGGGTGAGTTTCACCGCTAATTGTTTGTCAATTTTGCATACATATTGGATCGCAAAACATGGTGGAGAATCAATACTTATAAAAATCATAAAAGTAAAAGTGCATATCGGTTGCATAGTTGTGTCATTCTGATCCCAAACTCTCAACTTCTACATATTAGGTCGCTAATAGTTGTTCGGGTCTCAAATAGGGTCTCAAATAAGGTCTAAATGGATCTAGACTCTGGATCCGCAACCCAAGCCAATGTGGCTTGCCTCTCTACAAGCATATCTTGAGCTCCTTGCTACCATAGCAAAAGCGTAACGCGCCGACGCCACAGTAGCCCGCCATTGCTACCCAGGACCAAGAGTGCCACTTCTCTAAGGGGGCGATTGGTTTCCTGAATATGCTCCATCCAGGCCCATGGGATGCCATCTGCTAATGTTTGGTTCCCTGCGCGACCTCATGGGTCAGGCCCTCACGATGCAAGACACTTTTCAGCCTGGCCGGCTAGATGCGGAAAAATTTCTTGTTTCCCTAGAACCTGGCCAACACAATGCAAAAAGTGGATCATTGGTGTACGCGCTAAGAGATGGCGCATACATGTAGACATAGAACCAAACAACGTATCAAAGCAGCCAGGTTCTATACATGCAGGCAACCAAACGCACAGCTTTTGCGTGAACTCAGCCTAGCCACTGGCAGCTTGGACCATGGATCCGAGCCAGGCTAGTCGCAGATGAGAACAAATCATGCCTTAGGTGTCAGCCTACTCTATGTAGGTCGTAGTGACGAATAGTACTGCACTGATGCAATCTACCTCCCGCAAATCCAAAACGACGACCAAGTGGTGGTCGAGGGGAGCCAAGCCACTCGATCGGTGTGGCCTCCCTCATCTCCAATGTCACTCGCCTCTGTTCTTGAACGGGACAGGGTGCCCTCCTTGATCACGATCGTTAGTCCGCCGTGCCGTACCTCGAATGTTTCGACGACGAGATATTTTTTCTCTGTTTCTTGGATAACTAATTTTCTATCCAAGTAAGATATTGTTGCCTACTCATTGCTGGATTACAAGAGCTGATGTATGCTTTGAAACAAAGTAAAAACTACCAAAACAGTTCTTACTAGGTGATTTCTCCGCACGTTGCTGCGGAACCTAAAGAGTGATTTCAATATTTTTTTAAAAAGGAATAATATTGATTCAAATGTTCATTTGGCAGAGAAAATAGAACAATGAAACTGGCATGGGTCTGTCAGTTTCAACCTCTAACAATAATTCTAAAAACCTATGCAAAAACTACTAAAAAGATTTGTGGAGTGGATATTTCATTATGGCATGAGCAACACATCTTCAGTGATGACAACTTATTACCTTTGGATACGCTTCCTAACAATACGTGAATCAAAGAACTGCCCAGTGACTCCATTTACTTGTCTTTTTATCTTCTACTGTCATGCACTACTGTTATGCATAGGGGAATATTATATAATTATTTGGGTAAGAAAGACAAGTGTCTTCATATAATTCAAAGTCTAATATTTAGAAAGTGTAGCGACATTAATACACGAACGAATGTGATACGTAAGGAGTAACTTCAACTTGCTACTGAATAATTGCAATGGCTAAAGCATGATGGGTTCACATGTACATATATGTGTGAGAGAAAAAAGAGATATATAGTTGTAAAGTAAACCGAAGAGGAGAGTGACTTGAATAGGAATTTGACAATCTTTATTAATAGGAAACTTAGGCTAATAGAAAAAAATAATATGTAAAAAGTAGGACTCACCTTAATCGGCACATGAACTCAAAGATGACGTGAACTTTGGAAGTACAAATATACTAATATATATTGTTTGACAACATCTTTTAACACATTATACTTGATAACTTACTCATCTTAGTTTAAAGAGATTGACTTTTAAATGATTGATCATCCGGTATGACAACATTTTTTAAACACATTATTTTTTAGTGTACTATTTTTAAATACATTAGGCTCTCTCCAGCCCTTCCCCCATCCCCATTCTCCATCTTCTCTCTCATCACTATTCCAACTATTTTTCTCTCTGTCTACAGTACCGCATTAAATTTTGCAGAATCGATATGGAGGAACCGCTGGGTTCAGTCTTATACTTGATAACTTATTCATTTTAGTTGAGAGATTGATTTTTAAATGATTGATTACTGTGACACATTATTTTTTAACGTACTATTTTTTTAAACACATTATACATCTTAATTGAGAGAGATTGACTTTTAAATGATTGATTATCTGTGTATTTACGTTGTGGGAATTTTACGGCGAAGTGATCAAAATGATAAATAGTTGCATGCATGGATGTTATTAGCCACAGAAGATCAGCGAAAGATATTGATAGAATGCCTAGTGGATAATGACATGGTTTCTTAGTCGATGATGACGTAGATAGCTTGCATGTTAAGATATGACCTTAGTGAACTCTATCTATATGGATATATAGGATTATGACAGGTGTATTCACAAGCTGCAGCATGTGGTTGGTGGGTATTTCCGTAGAAGTGGAATTACCTTGACATTTGATGCCTACAAAGTTTTAGCACTCCTTTCATCGATGTTGATAAAGATTAAAGAATATTGCTAAAGATTAAAGAATATGAATATAGTCGTTTGGCAAATGCTCATCCCATGTATTCAACCGTTATTTATGTTTGATATAAAACTGTTATTCATGTTAGCTAGAAAAAAATAGATTTGGAGCTTAGAATTTTTTTCAATCCTCAGTCATAGTGTCACTAAATGAGTATTTTCATGTTCCATATTTTTCAAAGTAGCCACAACTCACTCATCCTCTGACAGGTAGGGAGCTACCGGCGAAGGAGCTCCAGGTCTAACAGCAGCAATGTTGACTCGAGTTCTGATATCTGACTGCCTATTTATCCCATGAACCTTTTCAATCAAATTATCCCACCATCCCTACCAGGGCAGCGTACCAGCGGCGGAGGGAGCTCCCGGTCCAACAGCAGCCCGTGGCCGTTCACGGATCGACGCGAAGGAGCAACTAATAAGCACCCCGGCCCTTTTTCCTTATTTAAAGAAGACTGAGCATTTTTTTTTCTTTATCACTTTTTTAAAGGCAAAACATGGGACTACTGTCAGTGTCGGGGTCGGGCGTCCGGTTTCAATAGTTTGACGTGTTCTGAGTGTCTGGTATCGCTTGCTGTTCAAGGGTGTTAATTATGCATGAAGGTGTCTCAGAGAACTTTTTCCAATCCAATTTTCTGATCCCCTTCCCTGCATCTGTCCGTGTGTTTGGTTGAGAGACATTGTAGGATAGGATCATTCTGTCCCTGGTTTTAGGGATGGGACGATCCCAGATCTTGTTTGGTTAGAAAGATAGGACCGTTCCTGTTTTTTGTTTGGTTCGAGGGATAAAATGGGATGGAATGATCCCATTCCTAGTTTGGATAGAGGGATAAGAATTGATGATCGTATGTGGTTACCACCCTGGTGACCTCACCCTTTTTTATTTTTGATTTGCTCTCATGATCCCTTGCTTGCACTGGTTGGTCATTGCTTGCACTGGTTGGTCATGCATACATGTAAGTAAATGTTATTGTAATTATGCAAAATTAGCTAACGAATGTACAAGTAGAATATTCAAATAACTTTTGCCACACAGTATGGCTGTAGACGGATGGAGGTGAATAACAAGTGGACTGAAGATTATTTCAAACATCCAGACCACCTCAATATCCATCATGACTTCATATATAATTCATATATTACATGTAGCAGCTGTAAGTTCAAGGCTTGCGTATAACACGTAGTAAACTGATTATATGTAATAGGTGGCAACAAGTCATACACCAATACCAAGTCCAAGGCACACAGCCATCAGCCAAAAGAATCATCCTACATTTACAAAGTCCTAATATGCAGATCGCACAACATAGTTGCATGTGGTAAAACCAAAAGAAACATCACCCTACTGTCTAGGGAACTTCTCAGATCAACCTAGATTGGCTTATGTTAATACCAAGTTCAAGGCACATTGCCAACAACCAAAATAAACAGCCTACAGTTGGCAGTCCTAACATTTAGCCTACACAACAAGTCCTAATATTTAGACCACACACGTCAGTTCCATGTGGTATAACCAAAAGAATCAGTCTACCTTTTTGCAATGAATCCTACTATTCGGGGAACCTCTCAGTAATGAAAAGAGCAACCCAATCTATCTTGTGCTCAAATGGCAGAGAGTAGAAAGCTCTACCAATGTGCGGGTTGGCCACCAAATAAGAAAAGTAGAAGGAAACATGAGTCTTCTCAAAACCTGGAAGGCTTTTTAGTTGGTCAAACAAGTCACTTGGCAGATCATTGTCTGATTTACCAGCTGTCTTGATAGCATCGGCAAGGTCGCTACCCACACTTTTAAATGCATTAATCAGCCTGTCATCTTCATTTTCAGCAATCTTGGCCTTTTTCTTGGGCCTGCTTGCAGAAGATGGAGCCACATCATTATTTGGAGTGTTAATCCCATCAGTTGGACCATGTGCAACACCATCTTCGGTTTCAGTTTCAACATCTTCTGCACCTAGAGGAGCACTTGAGTCCTTGGCAAAGTTTCCGGTAGCCATGCTATTTCCAAATATTATTTGCATCTCTGCAAAGTGCTCGAGAGGCTTGTTCAAATACTCAGCATCTGCCTTGTGAACCTATCATACAGCACAGCAACTATCAAACTCAAACTTTCTTAGCAAGAAAGCTTCAACCAGATAGCATGCTAAAAACATACGGTGTAAAGTTTACCTCAACATGGCTATTGTAGTGATCAGCATCAAGCGTTATAACAAAGTTATCTTCATCCCAACCAGCAGCACTCAACTTTCGCAGTCTATTTATCTTTGCAAACTTCCTAGACCATGTTTTCAAATGATTCTTGATTTGCTCACCAGTGCGCACAGTGCCAAACTTTTCATTGACAGCCCTAGCACATGCATTCAAATGGACTTTCTTGAAGCCCTTTGAGGTCTTAGTACCACTGGCCACCACATTGGCGAGGTTGGTGAGCATGAAATCTGACTGAGCCGATGTCCATGTAGCATGGGCATTATTTCCACCAGCTCCCTCTGCGAGTTCCTCCATTTCCTAGCATAGAACACAATACAAATCAATAAAATATGTATGCATATTTGCTGCTACCAGTGTAAACCTTTTGTGGGCAGCAGAAACAAAAATGCAAGCAACATGAACATTTTTGTGAACCACACAATTACAATTGCAGCAGGAATACATCCTTCATAAATAAAACTGCAGCAGAATGTTCATCGATTGAATACAAGCACACACGTGTCCAAACAAGTAATGTTCATAAATAAAATACAAGCAAACTGGGATACAACATTCATAAAAAAACTACAGCTCCAAACTAGTTAACATTGTTATTCTGATGGTCTGCCCACATTTGATCAGCAATTCTTTGTCTAAAATCAACCATAACAGCATGCTCATTTGCTTGGCCTGTGTAATTTGTAGCATGTTCATAACTTGGACAGTCAGTAAGCTCTGTAACAAATTCATCGCTCCCTTCTTGTATGACCCAGTTATGAATAATGCAACAAGCAACAACAATATCTACTTGGGTCTTGAAAGGGAAGAATGGCGTAGCATCATCAAGAATTTTGAATCTTCTCTTTAGTGCTCCAAAAGCACGCTCCACTGTGATACGAAGAGATGAGTGCCTAAGGTTGAACAACTCTTTCTCATTTTGCACGGGATTATTCCCCCACTCATTCAAGTGGTAACGGACACCACGAAAAGGGGGCAAGAATCCAGGTTTAGCTCCATATCTGGCGTCAACTAGATAGAATTTGCCTAACATATGATATATAAAGTGGTCATATTTCTATATAAGAACAATCTATAAGAAGGAATGGATACACTATTAATCTATTACCTTGTGGGACACGAAGGCCATTCACACATTCTAGCATCATGTGCTGTCCCCTCCCAACCAGCCAAGACATAGGTGAACCGAAGATCAAAATCCACGGCGGCCATTACATTTTGGGTGGCATATGATTTCCTACCCCGAAAAGCATGCCCTATATCCTTAGGAACAGAGGCTCTTACATGTGTACCATCAATAGCTCCAATACAATCCTATTATATGTTCAGTAAATCATAAAGATTAGGATGGTAATAAATGGTTAGTCGAATAGAAAACCCATAAGTAAATATGGATAAGCCTTACACCTTGAAGTAAGGGTCCCATCGGTGGTTCCCGGCTATTTTGCTTGGAGTCTCCAATGAAGGGGGCTTAATTAGTTCAGCTCGCAGTTCACCAATAGCACGAAGCACTTTGTTAAAATACCGACTTACTGTTTCCCCAGATCTATCGAAATTAGTGCCAACCAACCTATTCCTAAGGTTGTGTCCAACTGTATTTAGAAACATAGCAACTTGTTGCTCAACACACATGTGAATGGTGTCTTCCAGTAGGCCACGGTCCCTAAAAAGGTTGCAAAACCGAAAGAACTTGGCTCTGCTAAGTCTTAGCATGTTCACACAAGTTGTATCATCCCTCCAAATTTTGTTTTCTAGGTAGTCAAGCCTCATCCTATCCCTCTCATCAATAGGTCCATAGGTTATGCCTTGTATACTTGCTGCTCATTTACGTTTTCTAGTTGCTATTATCATAGCCATCATTGATAACAACATATAGGCAGCAGCAGAAAAAATTAAAAGCTTGGTCCTTTTAGCCATCTACAATAGAACAATGGAAATATTAATTAGACAATAGTCCATGTTTACGTTTTCTAGTTGCTATTATCATAGCCATCATTGATAACAACATATATGCAACAGTACAAAAAATTAAAAGCTTGGTCCTCTTATCCATCTACGATGGAACAATGGAAATATTAATTAGACCATATGATGGGTCTACTACGAATCATAGCTGCAGACAAGCACAAGTATGATTCAACTTGCAATACCATCTGACACAAGTAAAACAACAGACAAGTGCCATATGCATAGAAATCCATTGATAGGGTTTACCTCGGGCAGACAACTCTCAAATCTGGAAGTTGAGGATTAGTACAAATGGAGGGATCAGTAAGCAAGAAGATCCTCCGTGCCTCTGCCTGGAGGGATTAGTACAACTGGAGGGCTCAACCCCCTGGGCAGTGCCTCTGCCTCCCACTCGTACTGCCTGCGAGATGGAAAAGGGGTCAGGAACGATGCAATGGATCCTGCAGTAGGAAAGAGATGAAGGTGTTGCCGGCAGGAAGCGGAGGAGGCGCAGCCGGGTGGAGACGGAGACGCCGCAGACCGGCGCGTCACTTGCGCGACAGCGCCCGCCGGCGCCTCACCTCCGCGACACAGATGAGGGAGGTGGGCCGGAGGTGGAGGAGAAGGGTCGCGCGGAGGTGGAGGAGAAGGGCCGGCGCCTCACCTGTGCGCCGCCGCCGCCTCTCGCGTCGACCGGCGGACAAGAACGCGCGGGAAAGTGGGCGGCGGGCGGGAAAGAGCGCGGTGAATCTGGTGCCGCTCACCTCCAGGCGCGATATTTTATCGGTAAGGAGCAGCGGGGATGGCTCTGTCCGCCAGTTTTGGCCGGACGGGGATATCCCCAATCTTCTGGGTATATTCCCTGGTGGGATATCCTCAGCCCAGAGTGCCTCCGAACCAAACAGGTCTGGAACTAGGATCGACCTAACCCATCCCTCTTGCTACCTTGAACCAAACATATGCTTTACCACCCAGCCAAAACGTACACGGACAAGCAAGGAACCAACCATATCGGTGTTTCAGGGACCGGCGGCCAGAGGGAGGATAGCTACTACTACTAGTGCCTGCCGTTGTGCCGGTGCCAGGCTTGTACGTCCCGATCGCATCTCCATTTCCATTTGATTTGATTTGATCTGAGAGACCAGAGAGCCTACCACAGCAGTATAGTATGCATGTTATAGTGGCGATGGGTTAGGCTATAATATACTTCTTGTTGGATTTTTAATCGGGCGGACGGCGGAGTGATTCGTCAATCTCTCCACGGGGAAAACAGTGTGATTGCTCCTCCGTGGCTCCATATTTGTATTTATTGGCTCCGTTGAAAACAGGTGCGTTACGTGCTAGTACGTAGTGTACCACTGGCTAGCTAGCTGCTCAATCGTTTAGTACAATTCTTGGTACTGACCTCATAAGGTTTCCATGCATGGTTTCTCTTCTGGGTCATGCAGATGCAGGAACTGGCCAGAGGCCTTGATCGATTCAGTTGGTTCATTGGTTAGCTTGGCCGTCATTCGTGCGGGCATTTTTCTGCTTATTTTGTTGGCATTCTATGGCAAGAGAACTTTCATCATCGTCCTGGGGCACAATTGTAAGTACGGTACTATACACTCTAAATTCATGCATTCGTATAGCCGTAGGCATTATGGCGCTTTCGATTCAAACAAGTTTAGTTTTCAGACGTGCACAGGGTGCAGACGTATTTGCTGGTTGATAATAGTATATATGTGCGCCAATATTAGTTTTACATTAATCCATCTGTACACCCCACCAGCTTGGAATTGACTGCATTCGTCATGGATTAATTAACTGCCATTAATATAACTGAAGCTGCAGAGAATTATTTACTTACGTGGCCTTACTTTGCTTCTGCCTGCCTGCCTGCTCCACTGCAGTATTTGAGATCCCGCGACGTTCGCAGCGCCACAGAGGAGATGCTTGGTCATATCCAGAACTACATCAAGCGCGGCTACATAAAGAACTTCTATTTTGATGGTTGGAGGGGCTTTGGAGCAGCTGCAGTACTCAGATCCGTAGCACAAGAACTTCGGTCAATCAAAGCTAAGAAAGATTCCGCAGCCTTCGATGGGGTGATTTACATAGATTGCTCCGCATGGAAAAGTAGAAGGGAGATGCAGAGAAAAATAGCGGAGGAGCTACAACTTGGCCATGAAACGATGGCCATGTTTGACAAGCAAGATCAAGATGATGACTTCAGTGGAGTAGACCATAGCTCTAGGGATTTGATACCAAGTGTTTCACAAGAGATTGCCCAGATCGTGACGTTCAGAAAATTTATTATGATTTTCCTTAATGGAGGTGAAGATGAGGTTGATCTAACAAGATTTGGTTTCCTTCATTTTCCTGAATATGGCAACAACATGTTGATTTGGGCATTTGAAAGAAGGTCTCTCCCCTTCATGTGTACATCGAAAAGAGATGGCCTAGTAGGCAAGCTAAGATATACACGTGTCTCTTTTTCTTGTTATTATACCATTGGCACGGAGAGACCGATACAAGAATTATCAAGTTCAGAGGTTCGTGCTCTGCTTCATCAAGGGGCTGCTAGCATAGTTGCTCGCCACCCATGCACGCAGGGCATTAACCACACAATGGTCATAGACTGTTGTCTCTACGAGTTATTCTTGCAATATAGTTTTCACAGAATCACCGGATCTAAATGGGCAGCACATGCTTCCAACTACTGGATGTGCGATGGGATCATCGAAAGGGATGCCGCAAGGGAGATTAGTGACACCTTGCATCAGGAAATACGGTGGGAGTGTGATGATGCTTCTTTGCTTGATCGCATATTCCAAAGCTTGATGGGAGACTCGGAGGCTCCATTTATGGTAATCAAAGATGATACTGTCTATGAAAAGAAACCTTGTCGTTGGATTTCTATCATCTCAAGAAATCTTACATTGCATGAGGATATGCAAACTATGCTAGAAAGGGCAACATCTTTATTCGTAACACTTGAAAAGCCTGATGATAACCCACTGGGATTACGAAATGGATTTCTTAAACATTGCAGCAACCTTGGTGTCCTAATTCTTTATCAATGTGCCTTCAGTTTTGTGTCACCACCTTTCTTTCAATGCCGTAGATTGAGATTCCTCGGATTGGATCACTGCACACATGGCAACACAAATGAAGAAGAGAACAATATACATTGGACATGTCTGCAAAACCTATGGGTACTTGACTTACGTTACACAGAATGGGATGATATCTTATCTACAGAAAAGATGGATATTATGGTCAACCTTAAGGAGCTAAACATTGAAGGATTCATGTGCTGGAAGCTTACAACTAGATTACATGGAAGACTGCCTTGCCTCCGAAGGCTTCGAATAATCAAACCTAGACATGAGGCAGATGCATCAATAGATACCTACAACACATTTATGGACAATAAAATAGAGCTAGAAATACTTGATCTATCTGGAAACAGAGACCAGGAGAATCTACCAATAATATGCTCATCATTGGCAAGGAACACCGAGATGCTTGTTCTTGATGGTTGTGATGGGCTAGAGAATGTTGTTGTGCCCAACGGGCTTGCCTGCTCGCTAAGGTTTTTTAGCTTTGACGGATATGGACCAGCAACCAATTGGATGCCAGCATCTTTTGAGCTACCTCTACAAAGTTCCAGGCCAGAGCATCCTCCTCTTGATGCAGACAAAAGAGTCATCAAAACCACCAAGATATCCTTGCAAGGCTGCACACAATTGGATAATTTATTCGTCCGTGGACTGCCCAACCTTGTGGAGCTAGACCTCTCTAGAAGTTCAATAAAGGTGCTTGACCTTGAAACTATGGTGGTAGATGTCCCAAAGCTGAAGCAGATCTTTCTTCTTGGTTGTGAGCACCTATGTTTAATAAAATGGGGCCCATTTATTCATAGCTCAAAACAACTGGAGCTCATGCTATTCATAGACACAAGACCAAATAGGGTGCATGGATTTACTCGACCATTCTTTGGCCAACGTAAACATTTCATTCTGCAATTGCATGCTATTCTGGCAGATGCAAGGCTTGCTAGGTCCTTGTGCAAGTTGGCCTATCAATATCCAAATGGGGATGTTTATTTGAATATCCATGTCGCCTCTTCAACTAGATATGGTGGGTGCGTTCACACTGAAGCAACCGACACAGAGCTAAGTGCACATGGTGATCAGCAGCGGCAACGTCGTATTTTAGCAGACCGCTATGGTGATGTATTTTCCAAGATTGGCACTGCCCCCATGCAAGTCTTCCCGCAGCCTCGTCCACCATTGGATCGCCATGTTGAGATTGGAGATGGGAGTCGCAGCCTAGAGAGCGAAATGATGTCAGAATTTCCTTATCATCAAAATTTACAAGATCTGACGAGACGGCACATCGAATCCGTACATATGCACGATGCCTCAACCAGCGCTTGCGTGTCTGGATGGATTTGGGATCGCCTAAGGCTTTTCCACGTGGAGAGGTGCCCAAACTTAGACACGGTCTTCCCTCGATATCAGTTCAGAGCAGATCAACTACAGGCCATCTGGGTATCGGATCTCCGTGTGGCTCGGAGCATTTGGAGCAAAGGTTCCCGCAGCTTACATTCGCCGCCCTTTGGAAGGTTGCAGCACTTACACCTGCGTTCCTGCCCAAGGCTCAATTTCTTGCTACCAGTGTGGATCGCCTCCTTCCCCAGCCTGGAGACCATCCACATCATCCACTGCGGCGACCTCAAGCACGTCTTCGTGCTCGACAGAAAATACCCGGAGGAGATAACCGTCCATGGCGTGCCGTTCCCGAAGCTGACCGCCATCCACCTGCACGACCTGCCGAAGCTGAAGCAGATCATGTGCGAGGAGGTCAAGATGCTCGCGCCAGCGCTCGAGACCATCAAGATCAGAGGCTGCTTCAGCCTGCGCCGGCTGCCGGCCGTGGCTGCCCGTGAGCCCGGCGTCAAGAAGCCGGTCGTGGAGATGGAGAAGGACGTGTGGGACGCGCTGGAGTGGGACGGGCTGGCCGCCGGCCACCACCCGGACCTCTTCGAGCCGCCCGTGCACGCACGCTACTACAGGCGGAGTCGCCTCCTCAGAGGCACCGTGCTCAGGTACGTCTGTGTGTTGTTGTACATATATTGCTATATACAGTGTCTGCCGTCTGCTTATTCACCCACTGTGTGTCGTTATCACAGTCACAACGCACTCTGCCCTCTTGCTTGCCTAGGTGAATCTTGCGCTGGGCGACCACTTCTGGAGTTCTGGTTATCTGGTACGCTGGTCTGGTTTGTTGGAACACTGCTACGTGCTACTACTCCATCAGCTAATTTGCTGCCGTTGATTGCGTTCGTCGTGCGAGCCCCGTATGGAGACGGGCCTCTCTCTGGTTTGTTTGGGCTCCTGCCTCCCTCGGCTGACGGCCAGGAGCTGCAGTTGCTGTGTGCTTTGGAAGGAATAAAAACGCGGCCTAGATTTGTGCCTGCGCGCAGGATTTGCGCAAGACGGTCAGAGCCGGCCACTGTGTGTGCGCTTGCGGTTACTTGTGGTTGCTTTGTTGGGCCTGTTGAAACAAAACAATGAAGCAGCAGCTGGGTCTGTGTCTGTGTGTGCGCTTGCCCGCCTGCTGCGTGTGTTTGTGTGCGTTTTTGGTTTAATTTGTGCTGTTGATTGATGACGAGTGCCTGCTACGCCGTTTGAAACGGAGCTCGTAGCCAATAAAGCAGCGGCTGCCGCGCTGCCGTGGCTGCCATGCGTGATGTGTAATGTGTTTGCTTGCTATGCGTAAGTGTGATGAACCAAGAGGCAGCTGGTTGTGTGTCTGGAGAGTGCCAGCTGCGTGATTTGTGAACCATATTGCTACGATATACTGAGAAGTTTGTGCCGTGTGATATATTCTTGCGAGCATCAGCAGCGAGATGATGTTTGTATATCCATGCATCTGTTTCCAGTTGGCGGAAGTTATTGATAAGGTTACCTTCTTTTATTACTCAAGTGGCCGAATTAATCTCGCTTGAGAAGACACAGTTTTTGCCTAAATGCTTTGTTTCCTCTGAATGTGAATAGACATAGCTCTTCCCGAGCTGGATCGTTTATCGGCCCTGTACTCTCCTGACACTTTCATGCCACACTTGCACAACAACAGAGCGCTGCAGAGTTCAGATTCCACAGCAGGGGGGAACACTTCCAATCTTGATCTGAAGACTAACCACAGACAAAAAAAAATTTCAAATAGCCCGTTCGGACGGCTGGGCTGCGGCGGCTGCTGCATTTTTCCACCACTGGATGCTACAGTACCCATAGGCACTCAAAGCCGCAGCCGCAGCGGCAGGGCAGCCAGCCGAACGCAGCCAAAGATTACGGAAGGTCCCATCGAGATTCAAACCCAGGTCGCTAGATTCAAAGTCTGGAGTGCTAACCACTACACTATGGAACCAGTTGACCAATTTTCTTTGTTAAAATTAATTTATCCTAAGTAACGTGATGTGCCAATCAGCCAAAACCATGGAACGGATCCAGAGGGGCTCCTATGCAAAATAAGTTTCTACCTCAACTAAAAAGGGGGAATGCATCACACTCAGCTGCAAATCTGAATCACTGGACACCTCGAGTCAGCAAGTTTAAGAATCCATCAACTCATGGGGACAATGAATCACAATATACAGATAGTCATACAGTGTTGATGTAGTAAAGGTAACATGTTAAAGCGCAAAACACAAATTTCCATCTCACACGCCATCATTGCACCAAACAAAGCTTCCACGGTTATTAAGACATGAAAAAGAAAAGATTTAGACCAAATAGGTATCGGCCAAGAAAAGAATAGCCTTTGAGAAGCACAAAATCGGCGATTGACTCAGAAGTACATAATACTTATTACTTGGCCCATAAACCATATGCTAAGTGTATGTGCGCACACAGTAACTTCCTAAAATAGGAGAGGAACAATACCTGTCTATTTTACAGTTCCTTGTTTTGGAGGGATTTCAGCCACTTGAGTACCATTAGACTCTGCGCTACTGGTCTCGGCTCTTTTCATTGCGATTTCTCTTTGCATTCTTATTTGCTCCTGCATAGCTTTTGCCATCTCCTTCATTTTCAGTTCTTCTTTCTCCATCTGCATATCCGTGATGATCTTAGCATTATTGTCAATTGGTTTGAAGTATTCATCGATAGCTGTTTCCTGAAAATTACGATTGAAAACAAGTTAGCAATTATTGCAAATAGATGGGTACAACACAGGAAGCATGAGTCTGATTGCCATTTGCCAGCAATCCTATCAAATTGCACCATAAAAACCTGAACCACACAATCAGTCTATGTGGGCTTTTTAGAATGTATTCAACATGTTCCACATAAATCAAACATGCACACAGCTCCATTGTTTTCTGCGTCCAACAGTATGATGGAAAATCTTTGTCCATTTGTCTCTCATTGATGTCATTCACAAACTTATGTTTTTTAATGTATACATTTTCCACGCAAGCATTGACTGCAAATATTTAGTGACTTAAACTTACAGCTTCTTCAAGATGCCGATTGAGAGTTTGCATCTGCTGAACCACTTGACGAACCTCTGATAAGATAACTTGTTCTGGCTGTCTCTTCAGCTCTTCTTTTTTAGCTTGTGCCTGAATGAATGATAGTGACAAAGAAATTAAACTGATATACTCATATGTGAGGACTGAGGGATCTGTAATTTCTATGCCAAAAAAAAGTCAGCATAGCACTTGGCCACACTGTATATACTAGAAGAAAAGCTTAGTTTTTTTTTTCTATCTTCAACAAACAGTCTTACCCTTTTCTCTGCTACCTCTCTCACAGAATAGTTTTATCTCCTAGCCATATCTAACTGGTATGCTCTGGAACACCATTTTCCTTCCACTGTAAGTGAAATATTTTTGGAACATGGGAAAAAAGGCGTCGCTACTTGCTAACATTCTAACCATAATATTATACAAAAGAATGTTTCACTGCGCGATGATACAAAAACATTTGCATAAAGAAACTCTCAGCCTTGTTCAATGAATATTTAGCTTTGTATTAAGAACATTTACTGTTCAATTAGCATCATTGCACAAAATAAAAAAAGATCATCAGTCAAAATCAAAACCATGCTTTATAACAAGGGGTTTTCCCCGACTTCAAACCGCTGCACTTTGCAAGGTACTCAGTTGTAACACCAAGACCAAAGGAAAACCAGATAATTTTCCTACGGAAGCACATCATGTAGCAACAAATTTGTTGGAGCTAGCTGGGTTGTGTCACATCATGAAGCTACAGCCTACATTACGGAGTATGTATCCTGCAGTATTCTGTATAAGAGTAACTAATGTTTTCAGCTAACAACCAATTGTTATGTAGGGAAGACATGGCGATAACAATCATTTCCAAATGGATAATGGTGTACCGATCAATAATGATTTCAAATAATGTCTTCAACTGGAACAGCTAATGGCAATTCCACCACGGTACCTCTACTGAAAGCAAGATAACGGTACACAAATGGACCACTACAAGATTTGGTACCATACTACCATGCATTTGGAAAAGCAAAATTGGTCACTTTTACCAGCAGATGTTAGTCCCACCGGTACACAGGACAGTAGGCACGCACTAGTCCACATTATCCACGAAACTGGTGTCGGAAAATACAAACACTTGCCATCTCGAGGCGCTTCTGCAGCTGCAGCCTGTAGGACCGGATCCTCCTCTCCTCGTAGCCGGACATCACCCGCACGACGAACCATGCCTTCCGCCCGAGCTGCAGCAGCCTGTCCATCCCCACCTCGGCCTCGCGCCGGCGCGCTAGGAAGAGGAGCCTGATGGATCCAGGGGTGGGATGTGGACATGGGTTCGATCAGACAGACACGCAGCAAGCAAGCAAATCAATCCGCAAGCGTCTGGATCTGACGCACGGACGAACGAACTGGAACAGGCAGGAATGGTATTTAAGTTCGTAATCCTACGTACCTGCCAAGAGATGGAGAGCGCGATCCAAGCCTACCGAGGGGAGACGTTAGTGGGGTGGGGGTGGGGCTTGGCTGGTCGCGGCCCGTCGCCCGCGCCCGGCGGTGAGGTCGCCCCGCCGGTGATGGTGATGGCCGGCGAATCGTGGCGGGTCCGTCTCTGGCGGCGGTGGAACAGGGGAAGGGGGCAGTGAGAGGGGAGGGCAGAGAGTCCCGCGGTCCGTTTGTTCAGGTTGCCGTTTTTGCCCCTGGACCCGGCGAGGGATAATAATAACCATGGAACGGAGGGGGTTTTGTGTCATAATGTAATACAGGAGTACAAAAAAAATCACTTTGGGGCGGCTCTGCTGTTTTTACGAATTGCGAGTAGTCCGTCCTATATTTGGCAACGAGCGACGACGCGGTGCAAAAGGCGCGGCCGGTTGGTCGGTCCACTGCACTCGAGCAAAAGTGGTGAGAACCGCAGCTTGGCAGTAGAGGTGAACTCGCGCACCACCGGCCAGCAGCAGGTCATCGGCACAGTCGCACACCTGTCACCTGAGGCGCGAGGAACTCGGCGTGTGCATTCCGGGAGGTGGACTGGCCGGAGGGGACACCGCCGCGGAGGCCCGGAGCCCAGCGAGCGGCGGGCGGGCATGCACGCATGGCACGGCCGAGAGAAGAGAACCGGCGGCCGCGTGCGCGCGTGCTGTGTCTGTGAGACAGTGAGAGGCTGAGAGCTGCGATGCAGCGTCTGCGGACACATCCGTTCGGTCAAAGATGCCTTGGGGAGCAACACGGGCGGTGGCGCCTCTGATCTGTCCAACGAAGAGGGAGCCGGAGCCGGGGCAGGAATGGAGCGCACGCCGATCGAGCGCCGGGGCCGCGGGGCGCCGGCCGGCTTTCACCTCGATCCGCGGCTGCGTTTGATCGTTTATTCCCCGGCTCTCTTTTATTTTTCCTTGGAGCCAGCCGGCACGGCGGTGCCGGTGCGTGCGTGGACGGCGACGCGGACGCACGTGAATGGGCGCGTGTGGTCCGCGACCGCGAGAGTTCATTCGGGTGGGGAGGTCTGGAGGAGCAATCCGCAGTCTAATTTTAGATCTGCTTGTTAACAGTTAACAGTAGTTGGGGCTTGGAGTAGTAATAATTAATGGAGCGTAACAGGCTCGAAGCAACCATGGATCGCTGTGCCTACACAAAGCCTAGCGCAATTTGCACGTCCCCCTTTTACCTTTGATGTAGTACACACGCTAAAATGGCGCTCCGTCGTCGTCGTGCTCGGTCTAAATAACAGAACAGGCACCGACGATGCTAGCTGCATGCAAGGCCTGCGGCAGTAATAAATGTCGCCCAGCCACGGAATGGGCGGGCACGCGGCGTATGGATGGAGGCAGAGATGACGATCCCATCCGCCAATACCGTGCATTCATGCATGGATCTCCATCACCATGCGGTCGCGCGCGACGCGACCGAACAGGGAGCGTGTTGTCAGAGCGCGGGGAAGCGGAGCGCCGAGCACCGGGCACGGAGACACCCGCATGCATCGCGTCGCGCTGGCACGTCGCCGTCAGTTCCCTTTCCGCGCCGCGGGCGCACCCCGCCAACATCGTACGCCGCGGCCTCGACCCTCCTCACGTGCCCATGTGATGGACGCCCACGCACGCTCGCCGTCGGCGCGGCGGCCTCTGCCGCGGTGCCGCCGCCTCTTCTTGCGCCGGATGGGGATCTCGCGGCGCCCACGCCGGACGCCGTCCCGTGCGGTCACCGTCACGCGCCCTTCGGCAGGCTTGAGCGTGACGCGCGCGGCCGGGTCAACCGGCCGGTGGAGTGGAGCCGTGGATGGAGGGTATCCCGTTCCACGCATACTGTATCTATCTCCAGTTTCCTGGTGCTGGTGGTACCGTTTCACATACTCACCATATATTTGGAAAGTTGCTCAGGTCGATTTCTTTTCACACCCGATCAATCGGCGCGATTGCAGCGAGCAGAAGGAACGCCAAGGCAGGACCGTAAGCACAAACCGAGAGGAACACAAGGTTCAAACTGGACGCACGGCAACTCAAAAAAGGGCCAAAAGAGGAGGGACCCATTAGCCTGTTTCTTTAATAAGATCCTCCGAATTCATTAAGCAGTTGAGCACGCCATACCACGGGCGAGGACTAAACTAATCACCAACTCCCCGTCACTGGGCTACTCCACCGCCCATAAATCGAACGCGTCCCGGCCAGCGACGAACCGGACGAGCGAGCAAGAGAGGCCTCCTCCTGCTCAACCTTCGAATCCTCCCCCGCTGGCCGCTCCGCGCTTTCCCTCTCCTCTCCCCTTTCCAGCTCCCCCCACCCCAGCTAGCGAAGCTTCCAAAACCACCTCCCCACGCACGGCCCCCGACCGACCACACAGCCATGGAGAAGTACGAGCTGCTCAAGGACATCGGCGCCGGCAACTTCGGCGTGGCGCGGCTCATGCGCAACAAGGAGACCAAGGAGCTCGTCGCCATGAAGTACATCCCACGGGGCCAGAAGGTCCGTCGGTCCGGTCGCGCCGCCGCTGATCGACGGCGGGCGGTGGTCAGCTGTTCGTGTGTGAGCGAGATTCGTCATGGCGTCCCCTGCTGCTGACACGCGTTGGCTCTCGGTTTCTTGCGCTTGCTGCAGATTGACGAGAATGTGGCGAGGGAGATCATCAACCACCGCTCGCTGCGGCACCCCAACATCATCCGCTTCAAGGAGGTGGTGCTCACGCCGACGCACCTGGCGATCGTGATGGAGTACGCCGCCGGCGGCGAGCTGTTCGATCGGATCTGCAACGCCGGGAGGTTCAGCGAGGACGAGGTGATAGGAACGGTCGGCTGCCTGTGAGCTGCAGCTCGGTATACGCGTTTCTTCCTTTTCTAATCCATGGAAGTGGTGGCTTGTGCTTGCAGGCGAGGTACTTCTTCCAGCAGCTAATTTGCGGTGTGAGCTACTGCCACTTCATGGTAAGAACAACAACAGCAGCAAAAAAAAACATAGAAAGATTGATCTTTTTTAGTAGCAAACATGGCGGCTCGTTTCAGCTTCAATGCGGGATTTTTTTTTTCCTCGTGGATTTGCAGCAAATTTGCCACCGAGATTTGAAGCTGGAGAACACGCTGCTGGACGGCAGCCCGGCGCCGCGCCTCAAGATCTGCGACTTCGGCTACTCCAAGGTACTACTCCTTTTCCGTCTTCCAAAAAACCGGACGATCTTTTTTCCGTCAGAAAGACTGCTCCTTTCCACCTTTGCATGCTCACCTCACCTGAGAAGAATGCTTCTCTGCTCAAAAACTTCTTCGTCTCCTCTTGCGTGACCTGAGAAAAATGCCTCTCTGCTTAAATTACATTTACATTAAAAATGCTTGCTTAAAGAAGCACCATTGGCTGGCACTCAGTGTGATCTGATTCTGATCCTTGGTGTTGCAGTCGTCGCTGCTGCACTCGAAGCCCAAGTCGACGGTCGGCACGCCGGCGTACATCGCCCCGGAGGTGCTCTCCCGCCGGGAATACGACGGCAAGGTCAGTCGCTCGCTCTCCTCTCCGCCGTCGTCAGATTCTCCTCCTCTGCTCCGTGGGACGCGGCGGAGTGGGTCCCACTGGCAGTCGCAGGGACGATGCTTCTGCCTCACTTGTCGTGAGCCTGGCAGCCCGCGTGCACGTGCCCGGGGGCCCTTGGAGTCCACATAAGTAACGGGGGTCTCGATGCCACCCTAGAGCTCCATACGGCCGGTCCATAGGCGAGAGCCCGTCCGTCCCGGCGGTGGGCCCTCCCTGTCAGTTATTGTGGGTCCATAGACCAGCTTCGCCCATCTCGGCACCGTTGTAGGTCTCCCTAGACTGGCGGGCCCTTGGGTGCTGAGATCTCTGGGCTCTCATGGATTTGGGATTTGTCTGCGATGGAGATTTGCTTGCTTGCCCGTCCCCGTGGCCCGCGTGGCGTGTCCTGCCATCGACCAAGGGGGCCCAGCGAGGCCCATTCGTGTCGTGTCTGCCTCCTCCGGCGCCTCGTGATCCGTGACCTCGCAGTGCGCACCGCCGTTGATTCGGCTTCAGGTACGCAGCAGCCAGCAGGCAGCATGCAGTACTGCTCTGGGCTCTGGCCTCTGGGCTTTGGCCGAGCTCGGGATGGACCCGGCCCGGAGGCCATTTCTGACTTTCGCACAGCCACGTTGTATAGCGTCAGTGTCGCACTGTCACTTACTGTGGCACCTGCTCCTGTAGTTAGATGCTCACGTTAAGGCTGAAGCTAGGGGATCCCCATCCCCCGTCCCATCGCTATTCCAACTGCCTCTTATCGTGTCTATAGTGCAGAACAGTGCCGTAACAGTGTACAGAGGATCCCACATAGGGGATCCGTTAGCTTTAGCCTAATGCGATCTGCTACTGGAATTAATAGTGTAAGTAGGACTGCTCTAGTGGTTCCAGTTGAAAGAACTCTCTTATGGAAAGCATGAAAAGAGATCATGCAAGGATATGTTCCTTCCATGCGTGATGCGATTTGGACGTTCACATTCTCTTGTTTCTCTGGCCATCACATACCATGCATGCTTGATGGCTCCACCTGCTTTACCTGCACAACCGAAGGAAGGGAAAGGCATAGGTTCATCGGATTCAGACCGGTGTAGCGGTCAAAAGCGTGCACTCTGTACGCTTCCCGCTTGCTGTATTAAATTGCCCTGAAAGAAAGTTTGATAAGCTTGAGAAAGCAAGCAAATTGTTCCATAGTACTCCTACTTGACCCGAGTGAGGTTGGAGATCGGCGATTGGTTAGGCATAAGTGATTTTGCATAGAGGCTCTTTTGCATAACGTTCAGAAGGTTTTTTGGGTATCATTAGGAATTTGTAAGGACCAGGCAAAGGAAATTGGTGAATTAGCACACCCCACTACCGCACAGCAACTTGGGCAACTCGCGGATTTTGTTTGGCAAGTCTCACTTTTAAGTTCAATTCTTACTTTACGTCCTTTTCATAAGCATTGTACCATCATGGTTTTCGTGCTACTGCTAGAGACTATCTGATTGATTTGATCACAAGAAGCCCTCAAACCCAATCCTTGTCAAGCAGTCATGTTAGATAGACTGAATTGGCCTTGTGGTCCTTAGAAGCTATTTTCTACTCCCATTTTTGTTTTCACCATTGTCAACTACTGCAGAACAATGGTTGCATTTTGTTCCATTTCTATACCCAAGAAACCATATCAGTCTGCTTGCATTTCTCCTTTCCAGCACTGCAAAATTGATTGCATTTGCTTGTCAGAGACAAACAGTATGATGCCTTTACAGATAGCTCATGGATAGAATATCAAGTAGTATTTTATCGAAGCATCATTTTATTATTGATTTCTAGAATACCTCTTCATGATTATGCAAAGGCCAAAGTGCCATTGATCTGCCCAACCATATAGTGCCCACTTCTATGCCAGAAAGTTCCATGCTTTTCATCTGGTTTGCATTAAAATATTGGAACTTTGGAAGTTATTAATGACATGGTGAAAACCCAGCCCCTAAGCTCTTTAGTAACTACTTGAGGACTTGTGTTCCTTTTGCAAAACCATGAAGTACCCTAGAGCATAAAATATGTGGAAAGGCATTTGGTTACCAAAGTGTACTTAATTCTATTTCGGTGTCTTCTATCTGATCTCAGTTCTCACTTCTCAGAATATCACACCAGCCTAATAGCAAACCCATAGTATGGACATTTTTGCTTGTTTTTATCTTAGAGGAGTTGCTGAATAGGTCAATTTGAGTTGTTTGGTCTATGAATGAAAGCTCATATATTTTAGAAGTTTTTCTGCAAATGTGACTAGCTTCAAGTTTTGCCTACTTTAAATGGCTCTAGAACCACATGTGGCCAATACCACCAGGGGATGCATAGGTTCTACAGAAAAATAGAAATTGGTTCTACAGAAAAATAGAAATTCAGTCTCAAAAACACAGCCCACACAATATCCAAATTAGAGGTAAATAAATGATGCTTAATAGCCAGCATTTTGAGTGCATCTTTTTCATCAGAAGCTTGGACCATAACAGAATATGGAGCTCCTCCTAATTAACTTGCTTTGATGAGAATAACTAATATACTGGAAAGGAGTTGTCTTCTTACAAGCTTTGCTTGCTTTGTTTATTTCTTTCATATTCATTTACTTATTTGGCCTTAACATATTTTCTGCATCTGATTGATGGTACAGACAGCAGATGTGTGGTCCTGTGGAGTGACCCTGTACGTGATGCTGGTTGGTGCTTACCCTTTTGAGGACCCTGACGACCCCAAGAACTTCAGAAAGACAATAGGGGTAACAACTTCAGAACCTCTCTTTTTCCCCTAATAAGCAATCTAAACCCCCAAATTCTTATCTCTTAATGTTATACTCATTACATTCTTTCTTTTCATAGAGAATCATGTCAATCCAATACAAAATACCAGAGTACGTTCATGTATCCCAAGACTGCAAGGATCTGCTTTCCAAAATTTTCGTCGCAAACTCTGCGAAGGTACCGTACATTTCAAACTCAGATCAGCTCAACTAAGCAATTCTATGTTCGAACTATTGACTTACATCACTTTTCCAATTTGACAGAGAATAACAATTAGGGAGATCAGGAACCACCCCTGGTTCCTGAAGAACCTGCCTAGGGAGCTCACAGAAGCTGCACAGGCAATGTACTACAAGAAGGACAACAGTGCCCCAACCTACTCCCTCCAGTCCGTGGAGGAGATCATGAAGATCGTTGAGAAGGCACAAACACCGCCTCCTTCCTCCACCCCTGTGGCTGGCTTCGGCTGGGCTGAGGAGGATGAGCAGGAGGATAGCAAGAAACCGGAGGAGAAGCATGAGGAAGAAGAGGATGGCGAAGACGAGTATGACAAACAGGTGAAGCAAGTCCATGCCAGCGGCGAGTTCCATATCAGCTGAGGGGTTGGCTGGCCAGAGAGATCCCAAACGGGAGATATTGTGGTAGCAACTGATGGTGGACCTTATACCAGAGTCTCGATAGTTTGTGGTCTTGTTTCCAAGTTTTCTTTCATTTTTTCCCGTCTGATGCTGAAAGCCTGCAACAGTGTAAATTATTAAAGTGATTCCAACACTACCCTTGTATTGACTGATTAAGTTACACGCGAAACATAATTATTGAATAAAACACCTCGTTGAGCATACCGACCTAATGCTGTTTATCAGTTTGCGTATCTGGTCACTTGGGCGTGGACGATGATAACGTACTACTATGCAGAATCATCAATAACGAAACACGGTGTTCATGTACTTCTCCCTTATGAATCCTTATGTACAGATTGTCGCCATGATTTTGGAAAGAACTGGAATGTGCGGAATGTGCTTCCATGTATACTTTCATGAATTTCTCGGTGGAAACCACAAGTACTCCTGGTGTATGGTTACCAAAATGGCAAAATCTTTGCTGTGGCCAAGGCAGTCGCTTCAGAAGGATGGTCACCATAACTTCATAAGCGATGTGTCGTGTACTGATTAAAATATATTCAATGAACATCATAGGATCTAGTAAAAACTCAGTAAATATAATTACTGGACCTGAGGAGGTGGACATCAGGTACACTAATTTAGCTGGTTCCATAAGACAATGATGTTTCACTAAATTAGTTTCAACTTTCCATACATATTGCCATAAAAATTTTAAGGAAAGAATGCCCAAGTGACCAAATTTGCAGCTGTGCAACATGATGGCAAGCAGTTTGTGGAAAGACTCTGGAGGACTGGAGCTGACGGATGGAATATTATATCTCAACAAGATATTTGAATATTTTGGGCAGATAGATTTGTGCACGCGCCAGACTCCAATAAATTCCTGTTTTTATAACCATAATCCAAATAAGAAACGACCAATAGTGCAATCCACTTCTCTGTATAACACAGTTGAAGCCTGAAGTTTTGTTTTCTGTAAACTACGGTACCACATAATTGCGGATTTGCGGTTTGTTCCGCAACAAATATACTAACGCTATAAGCCTATAAAACTCTCAGCAGGCATAGTTTCTCATCATACTCAAATAATCTATCTAGTGTTGTCCATAGTCAGCAGCCAAGCCAAGCCAGTGAAAGAATCAGCTCCACGGGGACCCTATCCTCCGCCACCGAGAACATATCACATGAATCCATCGCATGGCCAAACGTTCAGTAGCCAACCTGGCTTCATTAAAGCATCAACAAAGGTTGAGTAGTCCAAGAAACTACACCATTTACAATCAAACAGGCCATTAAAACATTTTGGCACTTACCCAATGGCACACAAAATTTGATCCATTCGTGAGTCTTCCTTCCAAATACGTCAGCTTACAGCATAGTGATACACATTCATTTCCAGTTTTTGTAGAACACCCTACAAGAATGTCCACCCTACAAGAAAGAATGGAACAACAGAAAAGTTAAAACAGATATTACATGCTATGATGACCATCACTACAGTCCACTGCCACTGATGAGCTGGCTACTATTCTTCATTACCATCATCCTTGGTAAGCGTGATCGTGTTGCCAATCCTTAGGATAGTAATGGCTGCCTCGATGGCAAACTGCAACGAGAACTCAAAGGATGACGGAATAGAACTCAAAACATCACAAATACCATGTTTAGAAAGAAACACGAGACCCAACCTGGATAATCTTTACCTTGCTCATCAATGGCTCTATGACTCCATACTCAAGGTTGTTGCGAATTATACCTTTAGAGAGGTCAAGGCCCATACTGCACAACAAGGAAGCAAATTAATGGAAATAACAGCACAGACTGAATGAAGTAAAGTGGCATCTAGAACCATTTATGGATAGTGGATACCAAATTATAAGAGGCTTCTAAAATTCATCTAGGTGTGGTTGCACCAGCAAGAAGTTTAGCATGTTTCTATAACTATAAAACAAAGCTCAATGTAGGGCCTGCAGTGGACCTTGTAGCACAGCACAGGACACCGAGATGATATTGCTAAACCACAGTACACTTCTTTTTTCCTGATGACAGGCTAATTAGTACTGTGCATAGTAGCATTACCTAGAAAATTTTCCAGGGCAATAGAAAGAAATATGCAACCACAAAACATTACAAAAAAACACAGAGCCCAGGGTTCTATTAACTTGAAAAATGTTGTTTATCGGCCTTTGTTTGAGCAGTATGATGGCATGCCCTAAGCTTTGCTACTACAAGCTCAGGTGCATCTTTTGCATCAATAACAGAGAGTATATTGCAAGGTTAGGCTACCCATTCATATGATGTGGTGACTGGTGAAAAAGATAAGGCAAACATAAATAACATAGAATAGGTCAAAACCTTAGGTATGACTAAAAAAAGATTCAGCAATCCCTTAGTGTTCCCGAGACCCACAGGGTTGTTGCACAGCTTCACCTGCATCAACACCAGCAACAACCTATATTGCCGAAACAAACATGTTCAAGACACTAGCACCATCGACGATACTAACATGTAGTATTTGTCCACTAAGAAATAAAAACAAAGCACATCTCAAACTGTGCTGTTACTCCAGGCATGTGAAAAGTCATCAATGCACAAGGCAGCAAACAAACATTAAAACTTGTCAGTAATTCACTATACATTCACTTATTCAGCTGCAGGTGACCAACACATAAAAGAAATTGCATGAAAAGGGTTACCATACTTGATTCCAGGGTTCTCTTCACAATGCACAAAGCATCATGCAAGGATCGGTAAATCTCATCAAGCATGAAGTCATTTCCGCCACTAAGTATTATAGAGACCTGCATAATAGAAAACTAAGCATTATGGCTTTATCCTGAAATTAAATTCGTTCTTGTCATAACAAACTAGCTTAATATTAGAGTGGGAAAGTACAAACCACGCTGGCGTTCTGTGCCTTTCACTAGAATAGCATCATCGTCAGCAATTATTTCCTCCATAACCTCATCAGCATGTCCACGGAATGATGAATCAAATGTTTCATCTTCCATGTCTGCAAAAGTAGACACCTGAAAGGTTCAATTACTAAGCGATCTATAATCTAAATAATGCACATACATTCAAACAGCGTCTTAGATTAATACATTCTGCCTTGCTTCTAGATAACATAATGGAAAAGGTTATTTTTTCCTCGAATAACGCAGAAGAGCTTCGTGTCATTTCATTAAGGAAGAAGAAACAAAATACAAAGGGGAGGCTGGTTGACCTAGCCCCACACACACTTGGTTACAAACGTGTCACACAGGCACACACACGAAAAGAAACATGACCAATACTGGAAAGCTTAGGCATCCAGGCTTAGCAACCTGATGAGTAGCTCATGGAGCAATGTGGCGCCAGCTAGACACCATACTGCTCTCCTTCTCCACTTCCTGGCACACCAAAGCAATGCAGGGACTAACACCCTCAAACACAAGCATTCCTATGCTCCCACAGCTCCCAAGCAACAATAATGATCAAAGAATTAAGGGTCTGTTTCGTTCCCTGCATTAGTTCTCTGGCAAGAGTTCTAAGGCAGTCCAGGTCTAGATAGCCTGTAGCAGTGCAAGATGGTGTTGTTCGGTTGGGTGACCTATTGGAGTCTGCATAACTAGTATTATGTTTGGTTGATTTCGCAAGCTCTCACTCATGTTCTAAAACTAGCTAGCAAGGCTAGGAGCACTACCTTATGCAAGCCAGGCTAAGAGGCTCAATCCCACAGCACTAAGTTATTCAGCTCAGCTCCCCTCACTTGCACAAGTCTGGACTGGCTAAGGTGATCAGCCAAGCAACCAAACACTGAATCTTGCACAAATCTAGGCTGGATAAGGCCTAATGCAGGCAACCAATCACCCCCTAAAACCCTTCATGTCTTTGGCACACTGCTGATTGCCCTGTACCACACCAACTCGAGAAATTTCTTGCATCAGGTTGGGGGGCAATAGCTGGTAGTCCTAGTTTCTGAAGAATAATCGATCAAATTTGACGAGAGAAGGCACAGAAACTAAGACATGAAAAAAGGTCTGCCACTATTTTCTTCAAATTTTGTTATATAAGCATGCTACAGTTGCACCAGTGGCTTTGACACCGTGGCACAAATCTTCCTTACGCACACGCCTTACTGCAATTGATCCAGCCTCTACAAAGTATTGAAATAAGTTTCATAACACAATAACAAGTTATTTAATGACAAGTCATTAGGACGTCTTGCTCACATACAAACATTAGCACGCAAACATAAAAAATTAATAGCCTTTTCAAATAAATTATCAGAAAGATTAAAATCATGGAAGAGAACCTTCATTTTGAGACTCAAATAGTCACGCAAATTACAACAGGGGAGGCACAAAAAAAATAGGGAAGTGAAAGCTTTGTTAAGTTTTATGAGAAACAGTTTAAAAAGGATACTACCTTACGTGAAATGCAAAAGGACAATACATGAAAAATCCTCTTTGATCTATGGGATAAGATGAAGTAAGGTTTAGATACAGATTAAAATAAAGGGAAACAAAAGAACATGCGAAGAGATTTAGCAACCTGAGTTTAAGGGGATTGCATGAGGAGGACCCGTTGTTGCTGGGATAATCTATCACCAAAAATCACCACATGAACAACTTCCATTCCTAAAATGATGGAACCTGTTCCCATCCCTAATGTCAATTTCTCTCTTGGTGACTTGGGAAACAAATTTGATGAAAGTGTGACAGTCACCACATATTCTAAGGTTCTTCATTATCTGTATGGGCACGCCCTTGGGAGTAACAAGAAGGCCATAAGCAACAGCAAGCTTCTCACTGTGGTATAGAAGTGAGCTCTCCTTCTGCTCTTCATCTATGTCATGGAGAACAAATTCTGTGTCAGGCACAAACCCTGTAGCCTTTAACAAAGTGTACAGCTCCCAGAGAGTATCATGTATATCCTGAATTTGTTCATGTTCCTCATCTCCAGTAACAAATGAGTGCATTTTGTTCTTTATTTGCATCCAGCTACAACCAGGTTCCTTGCTCACACCTTGTTCTTTCATAAGTTTTCGTACATTCGCAACTTCATCCCACATCCCCTGGGAGGAGTATATGTTTGACAACATGACATAGTTGCCAGCATTTGATGGCTCAATAGAAAAAAGATTCTCGGCTGCTCTTCTACCTATTTCTATGTTCTTGTGAATCTTGCATGCCCCAAGAAGAGCACTCCAGATCACTGCATCTGGCTTAATAGGCATATCATAAATAAACTGTTCAGCTTCTTGCACATCACCGGCTCGCCCAAGAAGGTCCACCATGCAAGCATAGTGCTCGAGCAGAGGAGTTAGTCCATAATCACTGCTCATGGACTTGAAAAACTGACGCCCTTCATCTACCAAACCAGAATGGCTACATGCATGCAAAAGCCCAACAAAAGTGACCTCGTTTGGCAACACCCCAGCAGATTCCATTTGTTGATACATCCTGATGGCGTCTCTTCCAAGGCCATGATGAGCAAAGCCTGTAATAACAATATTCCATGTAAAAATGTTTCGTTCCTCCATTGAATCGAAAACCTTAAGGGAATCTGGAGAACCACACTTGAAATACATTGAAACGAGAGCATTAGCCACTATCAGTCCTGAATCAATTCCAAGTTTAGTAGCGACGGTGTGAATTTGCTGTCCAAGTTTTGAAGCACCAAGACTCCCACCAACACCAAGAAGTATCGTTATTATGGGTGGATTGGGTAACTCATGCTCATGCAGCATACTTCTGAAAATTTCTAGTGCCTCATTCCCCTGGTCAGCCTGTGCATATGCAGATATAATGGTAGTCCAAGAGACAACATCTCGACTTGGCATATTGTCAAATGTGTCTCTTGCTTCTTCCAACAGATTATTCTGTACAAGTGCAGTAATAAAAGAGTTATATGAAACTGTATCCTTAACTGTCATCCGATCAAATATTTGTCTCACAAAACTTATGTTTCTGCTCTTAGTGTACATAGTTATCAGTGCATTACATACATAGCTATTGAACTGGCAGCCAACCTTCACTGCAAGCGAATGCACTTGCTTTCCTGTCTCAAGAGCTTCGATATTTGAACAAGCAAAGAAGCTACTAGTCAAACTAGACAGGCTAGGTAACATCCCGTTCCTATGGAGTGCTTGGAGCAAAACCAAAGCTTGCTCACTCCTCCCATTATGTGCATACCCTGCAATCATCGCAGCCCAAGATATTGTGTTTCTAAAAGGCATTCTGTTAAAAAGCTCTTCTGCTTCATCAACCATGTCATTCTGCATGTACCCAGTAATCATGGCATTCCAGGATACAACATTTGGTTCAGGAATCTGATCAAATAAAATCCTTGCATCGTTAATCCATCCGCATCGAGCAAGGCCTGTGAGCATCGAAGTCCGACTAGGAACAGACTTTAGAGGGTCTCTTTGGTAGAAAGCAAAAGCATCATCTATTCGTCCACCCTGAGATAGTGCAGTGATCATGGTTGCCCATGTGTACTCATTCTTCTGTGCCATACCTTCAAAGAATTTTACTGCAGTGTCAAGCATATTCACATCCTTAGTGTATGCATTGAGTATGGCAGTGCCAATGACCACATCCCTTTCAAAGCCAGTCTTATGGACAAGAGAGTGGATACTCCCCAGAATGTCAAGGTTACCAAGATGACCTCTAGATGAAAGCACAGAGACAAGGTTTGGTTGTTCTGGTGGCATTCCTTCACAGTGCATTGTGCGAAACATGTCCCAGGCCTTGCCGTGCTGCTCAATCAGAACATACCCAGAAATCATCACTGTCCAAGAAACCGAGTTGCGCTCCGGCATCTGTTCAAACAGATTCCTCGCATCCATCATCAGTCGGCTATGGCAGTACCCAGTAAGCATCGTGTTCCACGATGAGACATCCCTGCTCGGCATCGCATCGAACAGCCTGCGCGCAAGGGTGAGGTCCCCATTCTGGACATAGCAGGTGACCATGGCGTTCCATGCCACGGTGTTCCGCGCGCGCATTTCATCGAACACCCTGCGAGCGTCGCGCACCCGCCCGGCGCGGGCATAGCCTGACAGCAGGATGGTACCCGTGCGCAGGTTCCCGCCGGAGATCGCGTCAGTGAGCGACCTCGCCGCGTCGGGCATCCCGTTGTTGCAGTAGGCGAGGATCATGGAATTCCAGGCGATGATGTCGCGGAAGGGCATCCGGTCGAACACCTCACTGGCCTCGCGCAAGCGGCCGAGGCGGCCGAGTTCCCGTATACGGGCGCTTTGCGCGGACGTGCCTGGAGGCCGGGGGACGCGCTGCGAAGGGATCGGTGCCGCGGCTCTGGCAGCGGCGGCGGATGAGAGGAAGCGGTGGAGGCGCCGGCAGTGAGCCATTGGGGGCTTGCTCCATTTGATAAACATCATACGAGCGACACGTCGCGGGGTGGTGAACAGTGGCCGGCAGATACGCCGCCTACGGCCGCTGAACTCACTCAAGCCATACCGCGCCGCCGCCGCCGACTCTCGAGAGTCGGCAGTCTCTCTCTCTCTCTATCTCTCTCTTTCTTTTTGCGAGGAAGAAGGAACCCGCGCGGGAAAAGGAGGAAGGCGTCCACGTCGTCCTGGGCTGGGTTCGGGCTTTCGGTTGAAGGCTTTGGGCGGCC
Source organism: Paspalum notatum (assembly GCA_022530915.1). Taxonomy (NCBI): domain Eukaryota; kingdom Viridiplantae; phylum Streptophyta; class Magnoliopsida; order Poales; family Poaceae; genus Paspalum; species Paspalum notatum. The sequence goes on from CM039689.1 coordinate 32,371,303, forward strand.
AGTCTAAATTTAAATCACCTTTGACTTTATGCTAAAATCTATCTAAACACCATAATTTTTAATTGCATAGTTTGTTTTGGTCCAAATAAATCACATAAATGAAAATTTTGTTATTTAAATAAATTTTAGTCTAAAGTCAAATTGTGGCAAAAATTTAGCTTGACCACTGTTGGCCTTGAACCAAACATATATACCCGGGCGTTAACCTAAACTTCATTTTGGCCCACAGGCTCAACGAGTCGGACCAGTTCAGGACCACCTACCCACCTAAAAGACGAGGCCGGAACTCCCAAGTTTTGCACATTTCAGAATAGAATTCAGAGGGACAGTTCAGTTCTCTTTTCAGTTGCGTTAGAAACTGTAGTATCTTCTTTGATGTCTTGTAGAGCTCAGAGCCCTGCGTGCTGTTTGGTCCTTTAGATTGTAGGAGTAGCTTAAAGAAGTGCTTCCATGATGTCTGCCTTCATGAATTTTAAAGTGGAAACCACAAGTACTCCTGTTGTATTGTTACCAAAATATTTACTGTGGCCAATAAAGTTTTAACTTTTTTAAAGCAGTCACTTCTGATCATCATACAATAATATCACAAGTGATGTACTCAACTTATGTTATTCAACTTCTGATCATCAACTTATGTTATTATTTTCTTATAAAAAAAAATCTTAAAGCAGTTCACAAATATATAATGCAATTGACTTTTTTTTCCACAACTTCAATCATTCATCTTATTCAAAGATGAATATTTGAGTACTAAAGAGACCTTCAAACAACAAAAGACCATCATAGGATCAAGTGACTTTTTAATTTGCTCATCTAAACACCAAGAACAAAACATAATTCCTGGAGGGCAAGGCAAACACAGGTGTATTCATTAGCCCCTTCTGTTACCATGGAAGATTTATCTGAAATCAGGGTAAATACAACTTCGAACAGTGCAGTATGCGTACTGCAGTACATCGAGCACTGTTTCCTACTCCCAATACATGGAAGTGTTGCGATGGCAGCCAAGTTGTGCACTGCATCAACTTATGTTAGCTGTTTAAGTACCCCTTGGCCCTTGCCTTGGAGAAAACTGGCAGGGGACTTCACAAATTCCATTTATTGCTTCAAAATAGTGCCACTATTGTAAATTAGGTGTACACATCAGGATTTATCCTGCTTTTGATAAGTGGGACACCATCTTCCCTCCATACAATGCGGTCCTCACACAAAGCAGCAACTGCTTCAACATAGACTTGATGCTCCTGAGATGCAATATTCCAAATCAACTAATGATCAATACTTCCCGTTGCATATCAACTTTAATTATCTGTAGAAGGAACTTGAAGCTGTCTCAAGCTGGAATGCTGAGATCTTACCTCATGAAGGACCCTTGCAGCCAATAACTCTGTTGTGTCATCTGCAAATACAGGCACAACCCTCTGAGCTAATGTTTTCCCCGTGTCATAGTGCTCATCCACAAAGTGTACAGTTGGGCCTGAGTATCTGAACAGAAAATTACTGTCAAGCAAAAGATGCCACATTTGACACACAGAATCATAGGACATTTCCTGATCATACATCCATCACGCATTGCAATTTTAAAAATGGTTATTCAATTCCAGAAGCATGTTACACCAAAATGTAGAGTTATGTTCCTTGAAATTACAGAGGTTTACGGATACAGTTTTGTTGGGTTGGGGAATCCACAGGAATATGTATCATAAGGAGACATGTGACATGCTAGAGAATTCTAAATTACCTTGCTCCAGATGCAATGACTGCTTTATGCACCTTTAAACCATAATAGCCTTTGCCTCCGAATGCCGGAAGGAGAGAGGGATGTATATTTAATATGGATCTTGGGTATTCCCGGATCAATTCAGCAGGTATTAGCTTCAAGTAACCAGCAAGAAGAACAAAATCTACACTGTATCCCCTGTTTCAAAGTTAAATATGAGAGAACTGTTTGGCTAGTCAGAAAAGAAATCTTACAATACACAGGTTGAGTCTGAATATTAGCATAATCCAATGACAGAGAGTAACAGTTGAGTAAAGTTTGTCTGACAATATGGCATTTGGTGGAGGACTTGGTCGTAGTATTCTTCTACATTTAATTGAATGTTGTTTTTAAGCTTAAGACACAAATATTAGCTGAAAGATAACTAGATAATCATCAGTTGGTAGTTGGTACAACCTAGATAGAAACATCTAGGCATTTTAACGAGTGTGGCTTCGTGTGTATTGAACTTGCACAAACAAGCAGAATAAAGTATGAATTAGTCAGAGCTATGAACTACAAACGTGTTAGTTCCGTTATGTTGTTACATTCAGAACATTCACAGATAAAACGGAGACAGGTATATAACCAAACCAAGAAACAACCTCAGTGTATCCAGCAGTTCAGCTACCGAGACCCCCTCGGGCGCAGACTTCGACTTGGGGAACACGACCACGGGAATGCCATTGCTGCTGGCATACTCTGCGCCTCCGCAACCTGTGGCACAGTTTCAGCCATAGTACATCGAGCAACCTCCGCTCACATTCCGAGCAGCTTCGCAGGGTGTAGTTTCCCTCACCTGGCTTGTCGGTGACGAGCGCGACGACGTCCCCGTGCACCGCCCCGCCCAGCGCGGCCCCGTGGATCGCCCGGAAGTTGGAGCCCCCGCCGGACACGAACACCGCCAGCCGCTTCCTCCTCCCGGCCGCCGCGCCGCCGCCATCCCGTTGCGCCGCCGCGCTCGCGCTCGCGCGCGGCCGCAGCCGCGGCTCCTCGGGGCGCCGGGAAGGCTCGCACCTGACGGCGCTCGAATGGCGCCTCGCCGCGAGCCCCCGCGGCCAGGGCCTTGTGCCCGGCAGCTCGGCGGGGGCGTGGTGGTTGAGCCTGAGCGAGCGGCGTAGGGCCGGAGCAGGCGGGGCGTGAGCAACCGCGGCCTCCATTGCCAAGCGGAGGAGCTCGCGGCTACAAGCCTGCGAGGAGGTGGCAGTTGATGGGGCTCGCTTTGGCGGCTGCCGGGAAGGGCTGAAGGGCGGCGACGGACAGGAGAGACCGCGGCGGCGGCGCGGGGTCGATTTCGAAGTCCAATCGGGGAAGAGCGAGAGGGGAAAGGGAAGATGGAGTACGTGGAACGGTGGAAGGCTCGTCACAATGACGGCCCAACAAAAGTGCAAGGCCCACGGCAAGAAGTATGGGCCGCGTATCGTTCCATTCGTGTGCGCAATTCCGCGCCGCCACCCCCGACCTTCCCCAGCGACACGGCGGCCGCTCCCGCATCCGGCTCCGGCGGTCCGGCCTCCAGGGTCTAGCCGCGGCGGAGTGGCCGGCGGGCGGCCGGACGGTAACGCTCAAGCCTCAGGCTGGTTCTTCTTCTAGTCTTGTGTCTTCTCCAGCTCTCCTCAAATCGAAACAAAAATCCCTTGATTCGCAGGACCATAGCGACCGAGGGACGACTGACTTGGACGGGGATGCGGCGGCTACCGCTGCGACTCTTGCGCTCTGCCGCCATCTCCGCCACCTCCTCTCTCCGTGGCCCCGCATTACCCTGCGGGGGCTGGCCTGCCCGATCCGCGCCCCAGCCCGTGGTGCGACCCGCCGCGCCGGCCGGCTTAGCCCAGCTGCCGCTGCGAAGGGGTTATTCCCAGTTCGCCAGTGGGTTCACTCCACTGAAGCCGAAACCATTGGGATCCATCCTCGATATCGAGCGTGCCAAGGGCCTCTCCCCTGAGCACCTTGTCGCCGCCTGGGATGACGTGAGTTTTCCTCCTCCTGATTAGTCATTTGCTTCGTTTTGCCCCTCCTACGGCCATCGTCGATATGCGTCAAAATTTGATATTCTGTAGTGCATGCTTGGTACTTATTTTGAACATCGTGCCTGATTGTGTGAGAGGTATCTGAATATTCTATATTTCTATTAAAAGATGAAAGAAGACAGCATACAAGTATTCATTCAAATGTGCAGACGTTTTCTATTGGAAGTGGCTTTCTAGAATGTTTTATAATGTTGAAGTTTAGACTTGCTGGTATCAAAGAACATATCAAGCAATCCTTTGGTAGATTTATTTTCCTCATGTTTCGGGCAAAAAACTGAGAGTAAATGCATAGCGATGATGCTACAGTGCTGTGGTAAAAATGACAATACTTGCTTGCTTTATATTAATATAAATAGGATTAAATTTGATAATAAATTTCAGTGTGCCTTTCAAATTTCAATGGTGATGATGTAACCTCCACAGCACATTCTAGTTACATATATTCACTTTTTCAATTCAAAGGATATCACTCTTTGACAGGATTTGTCCAACTGCCATAGAACACTAGTGCCATGTGCTCCGAGCCTCGACTTCTGGCCCATGAGGCTGATGTCAATATGGGCGTTTAAAACACTGTGCACACACTATAGATAAAGTGCAGTTTGAAATATAGACTGTGGGATATGCGGTCTTGTGAGGTCAGCCCGATCGTGCTTGTTTGGATCAAATGAAGGGATTGGGGAAGTTGGTGTTGTCTCATGACTAGAAACTAAATAGGCACCATATATGCCTAATCATATTGTTTGGATCAAATGAAGGGATTGGGGAAGTTAGTGGTGTCTCAAGAGTAGAAACCAAATAGGCACCATGACGCCATACCTTCTACCTGTATTGGACCAAGTTAAAAGACATGAGCGCAACACTCTAACAACAATGCATTTTGTTATTCCTTTCATTGGATAATTTAGTACTACAACCAACTTTAGAGAAACATTATTTGATGAGGGTAGAATTGGCAATGTAATGAAAATAAGCATAGTTCTCCCATGTGGTTCTTGTACCATACGATGCACACATTCTTTTCATGTTTGTGTTTGTGTTGGGGGGGATATTCTATGATCTTTAGAAACTTCTCTATTCACAAACATAACAATGTTATTTCCAATGTCTTATGTTGGCATGTCAGGTATTATAATGTTGACAGTAATATAGTGTTCATTAATTTTTTATTATGCCTTACTCCATTAAAACATTAGTTTTCGTTCGTTTCATTGTTCATGCTGACTATTGCATTTGACATGATATTTGGTGGTTTTGACTTGTGTTAATCTTCTTTTTCTTGAATACTAGTATCATTTAGGAAGGGGTCATATAGGTACGTCTATGAATGCGAAGCTTTACCGTCTCTTGGAACAAAGATCTGCTACATGGTATTTATTCATCTATTTTGAGTTATTGGATGCAGGGTTTGTAGTACCATGATTATGAAATTTGAATCTAATTTTGTTTGTCTTGCAGCCGTCACTTTGTTATTCCTTTGTGGAAGGGAAGCGGATACACCACTATGTTCATGCAAGGTAGTGCTCGGTTCTTTGGATAACACTAAACTTTTGATTAACTAATCATTTTAGTTTTCATATTTCCCCATTGAATATAGGTCTACTGATATAGCTAGCTGCGGTCATTCTTAAATTGTGTCTCTTATTGTTGAACTGCCTAGTTTTGTGTAACATGTTTTTTTACTTTGGGTATAAACCCTTAAAATACAATCTCATGAGAGCAACACCCCCCCCCCCTGGGCGCATCCTGTGGTTTAATTTAAAGTTTAAGTAAGAAAAATCTCTCTCCAACAATCATCCTAATGAATTCCTATATTTAGTGCATCCTAAATCGTTCTCCCTTTGTCCTGGCTGCATTGGTGGGGAAATTATGGTATAGATTGGCAAGGGATTAACTGACTTGCCTTCCATAAGGAGGCTCTGAGTTTATAGATTAGTTCTTGCCTGCCTTCTTTTTGATTCATGAAGCCCATACAAATAAAGCCTGTTGGCTGCCTATCAAACCTCCCACTAAACTGGCCGGAGGCTAATCCTATCCGCCATCTGCTAATTCTGAAAAAGATTACTTAGCTATCTATTTTTTTTCTAACTACTGCCTGACGCTTGGACCCTCTTCTTCATTCTTTGATATTTCTTCCTGAAGAAGGCGTCCATAACACCCTTCCCCAGTCGGCCACTACATAGGGAGCTGCTGTGGGACAAAAAGTTTTTTTTTTTTTTTGGAGATATATGTATAGAAGGTTCAAATTTAGGTGACCCTTGGACATGGTCTCATACAGATTGTAGAACTAGGAAGCTGGATACTGATATTTGACATCGATATAATTGATGATTTTTAGAAAGTTTTTCACCCGACTTTATTGAAAGGTACATCTGAATAGCAGCTCACTGGAGATGCACTGCAAACAAAATGAAGTTCGAAATAGAAGGTAGGATAAAAGGTGGAATAGAGGGATTCGTGATGATAGCCTAATGCTTTACCGGTCATCCTTTTCATGTCTGACACAAGTTCTATGATTCGTGCATCTAGCTCTGACCTTTTTTTTTCGAGAAAGCTCTGACCATTTAGTTTAAATGTTCGTAGTATCCGCATTCTCATGGTATCACAGTAAGGGATTAGTCTGTCCTCTTTTTATTTTTGAAGTGGCATTGTTGAAGAGGAAAAGGCATTAATTATGTGAACTTTCCATTTGCACAACAATCAATTTATTAATACAAAATGACCTGTTTATGAAGCACAGAGTGGTAAGTTTGCCAGTCAAGGGAAAACCATCAGCACCATTTACTGTTTTGGAGCTCATTCTAGCAAGTGGCCTAATTTATTTAACCAACAATTTGTTAAAATTCACACTGATCCTTCTTTTTACCTTTTTGGGATTTACTGTTTACTTCTTTTGTGATGCAATGTTCCAGTCCAGATGCCATACATGATCTTCACAGGACTTGAAGACTATAAAGCAAGAGGCACTCAAGCAAGCCCTTACTACACAGTCACTCATTACACAGAGTTTGCAGAGACCAAGGACACAGTGCTTGTTCGAGGAGATGTTGTTTTCACCAGCAAACTAACTGATTTAGAGGCGAAGACTCTTTTAGAGGTTGCTCACTCGTTCTACTTGAATGATGTGAGGTACAAACTTGTGGAGCGCTTCAACAAAGAGACTCATGAGTTTGAGTTCAAGGATGTCCTACAAGTGCTTGACATGCCAGCCATGTGACCTAGTCTAATTCCCAACCAACAGCGAAAATTCCTAGAGCACATTGCTTTTTGTCACCTCGATTTGGGCTTGCAGATTGGCAGATTGCTTTGTTCAGTTGTTGTGTCATAAAAGGCAGTAAGATGGAGGCACTGGATATCACTCGTGACTTTGCTGACTGAGGATTCTGTATGGATTTTGCCGTATTGATTACGCCAGTAGAAAATTTTTAGGATTGCTCTAAGCAGACGTGTACTTGAAGCGCCATGAGCAATTACCTGGTTTTCTGCTCTCTTTCTAGCCCAGTGGACTATAATAATACTTTTCTATTGTCGTGATTTATTGTCCTTTGATAATTTGGTGGAAACATAAACCAGTTTGTTTGTATTAAAAGGATGGCAGAGCAAATAAAAATACACTGAATTTGTGCTGCATTCAGCTCGTTTTGGTTGTGGAAAATTGATGATACCTTCGGCGTGCGTCGTATTTGATTTAGCTTTTGCTAACAGAAAAGGGTGTTTGCAGTCTGATTTCATTTTTTTTGGTGCCACATGCCGCTGGGACGGAACATGGATGTCCAGTGGCTATAAAGCTGCCTCCAACGCCGACAGGTAAAAACTCATCTCCTGTAAAATAGAGAGCTAAAACTTCTCTAATATAATGCTCAGCAGTCAGCAGCTCTACAACACCATCTATCATCTCTGTGTCCAGCTCTCTTCTCCGAATCATCCCATCAGTATGTGTTATTTTTTAGTTCAATGCTATATATTAATAGCTGGAGAGAGTAATGTAGTATATATTGCATAGAGAAGATACTGTTATAGAGGAATATTAATAGCTCCGTTCCTTTGCGCTTATGCGCAGTGGAAAAATCAGCGCAACCCCCACGCTGCTTCCACTCACGGCATCCATCGAGAAGAATCGACAGTCCAAGGCAGCCGAAGGAACTATGGAGAGTTTTTGACCAGCTGCTGACCTGCGGAAATCGTTTAGTTTTATTCAATATATCAAATTTGACCAGTTCATTTTATTTAAAACATTATTAAAATATAGGAAAATTCATATATCATATAATTAAGATAAATCTGTTTGGAACGCGGGAATTTTTCTCTCTTCCTGTATTTTTTCTGTAAAATTAAACCGTTTCTGTGAAATTTTTGCATAAATTTTATGAAATTTCTGCGTTTCAAATAGATTCTAAATCGGGACGAAAGGGGTATACAGTAGACTTGAGTATCCAATTAGTTTCCATTGAAAGGCATTTTTTTTATGGAAAATACCTTCAGATTCTCAGAAACAACCCGCATTCCCGCTGGCAAAGGCTGGTACAGCAGCCTGTCCGAATATTTTGAGCACGGGCGGGCGGCGGTCGCGGTCGCTGTCGCTGTCGCGTGGAGCCGTGCACCCGCACAACTGGGATATTCCCCCTCGCCGGACGCCACGGTCCCCCACCACCGGCCGGAGGCGGAGATATGCGCATTTTGGGAGGCCGCAAAACGACATGCCGCGACCGGGCGCCATCGACGGCGACAAGCCCGGATTTGGAGAGATCTCCTCCCTCCCCGTACGTGAGCCAAACCAAGCCAAAAGATGGAAAGCGACCGCGGCCGGCCGGGCCGGGCCACGGGCGACCCCGCCGTGGCGGCGGCTTCGGCTTCGGCCCCGTTCCAGCACCTGCCAATATATATATTGCCACGCCAACGTCGCCAAGTGCCATGACGGAATCTGCCGCTGCTCTCCCGCCGGCCAGGACAACGCCGCGACGTGACCCGCGCCCCTGTCCGGCCAGGACAACGCCTCATTAATCGTACAAAAAGTTGTATTGTTTTCCCATCAACCTGTCTGCATTCGTCCTTTTAATTTGAACCTCGCTGCGTCATTGACACTTGAGATCTTCAATTCCACGCAATGCAATCCAGCGCGATTGCCACGCCCGAGTTTATACATATGTATATACTACTCATGGGAGCCGATTCCATCCCCTCTGTTTTATACACTCATGTTCGGTTCTGGTGTGCGATTTGATTTCATTTGTGTTAATTAATCTCGAGCGATTAGTACGCTCATTCACACGCGCGCGGGGCGTTTATTTCCTGAAAGTTTATTGCTCATGCATTCACTAGACCGCCGGCCGGCGTGCAGTGTGGGCCATTATTGGAGTAGTACGTATATATATATATATATATATATGCAGACCGGTGCGAGGGGTGGTCAGCGGTCACGTTATGTGATCTGATGCATCATCTCTATCTTCAACACTGTGGACCGATGGATCGACCGACCAATAATAATGAGCGAGCTCGCGCCTCAGGTACGTCCGGGAAACGGCACAAATGGCGTCGTTTCAACGATGCTGTCGTCTCCGCGGATCTTTATTAGGTGGTGCAGATCGACCAATGGTTTGGTGAACCACTCCCCTTCTTCCCTGCTGCCAAGGTCAGAATGTCAGATCCTCATGTTTATCCCTTTCCAGCGTAGAAACCTTTTGACTCGGTTAGTGATTATCGTAGCTTAATTACGTACCTTCCAAGTTTTTTCTTATTAGAACTATTCACCATGCAAGTGCAAGTAGGAGTAGTTTCCATGCAAATGCTAGCTAGCTAGCTAGTGAAACACAAAGTCATCAAAGTATGTGCCATGCGAGTCTATAGATAAATGATGCCCTTTCTAATAAATGCAACGTCAATTCGACAAGCAATCAGCCCGACTGGACTCGATCATGCGTCGATGTTACCTTTGTTAATTTGGCTGGATCAGTTTGTGAGCTAGTGCATTAGTCAGCTCGTCATGTGTATTAAAACCAGTTTATACTATCATTTAAATCGTGACTCAGACTCGATCAGCTAGCTCCATTTTGATGCGGTTCCTCCATTGGGAGATAGCACACTGCTTCGAATCTATATTGATGCTTTGTCTATATCTGCACGTATCAATCGTGTATAACCCCTCTCTTGGCATCTAGCTGGTTTGCATGTATGTATGAGCCAAGAAAAGCACAAGAACTAACAACGTCCAGCCAAACGCTCAAACCTTCTCTCGATAATGAACCAATTGAACAAACCAAGAAAAATGGACATGAAGCATAACAATTTCTTGTATATTCGACCTGAGATCTTCTTGGGACCGGGTTCCCAGTTCCCACCGTGTGCATACTAGCAACTAGCTAGCCGAATGATGTCTGGTTGCTCGATCGGCGCCGGCGCCGCCACCCGGTCGCGGTGATCATCAGCGTGCTGTCTCTCCACCCCAGCGACAACGCCCTGCCGCCGCCGCCCTCGACGACCCGGAACCCGCCCCCGCCGCCGCCGCTCTTCATCTTCAGCAGCAGCTTCGCCTGGCTCACCGTTCGTGAGCTGAGCCTCACGGCCTCGAACCCCGCGCTTTCCATCATCTCCTTCCAGCTCCAGGCAGCGCCGCCGCTGCCGCCGCAGGGCTCTGCCACGTGATCACCGCCGCCACGGTTGCTGTCTAAACAGGCCGCCACGGCGGTGCTGATCTCTGTGCCGAGGTGGTTCCTCTCGATGGCGAGCCTCTCGGCGCTGTCCGCCGGGAGGCACTCGTGCAGCGAGTCGAACAATGCGGCGAAGTACCGGAGGCTGGCCGTGAGCTGCGGGAGCAAGCCTGATGATGACCGTCCTCTCGACGTGGCAACATTGCCGCCGCCGCCGCCGCCGCCGCCGCCGTCTTTCTCTACCAAGAACACCAGGGCAGGGTTCAGGGAGCGGATGCGAGCCAGCGCGCGGCACGACTCCCGAGTGCTCGCCCTCGAGTTCTGTACTGCCGCCGGGAACACCAGGTTGACGACCACGGTCGCGCCGTCGTCGATCTTGATGCGTTCGTCATGGTGCCCGCCCCCGCCGCTGTTTGGTCGTCCGTCCACGATGCCTTCGAACTCGAACCGCAGGTTGGGGCAGCCGCTCGCGAACCGCGCTAGCCGCGCCTCGGTTTGCCTCACCTCATCGGCGCTCGCGCCGAAGCCGGTGATTCTCAGGGATACCGGCTCGTCGCTGTCGTGGGAGCTGCCGCTCGTGCTCGCGGCGGCGGATTCAGAGAGGGACTGGATGAGGGAGGGCCACTGGAACCCGTGCGACACGTCGAAGTCGACGACGTGGAGGCGCCGGCGGCCGCCGCTCTCGAACGCCTCGACGATCGCCTGGTTCGCCGAGAAGTGCGCGAACTGGTATAGCGGGGACGCCTGATAGAACATGGTGTACGCCAGGAACCGCTCCGTACATGTAGACGGCGGCGCCGCCGCCGCCGACGCGGGCGGACGGCCGACGAGCCTCGTCGCCAGCGCGTCGGCGAAGTAGGCCGCGACACGCTGCGCGGGGTCGGCGCCGCGGAACGACGCGCGGCGGTACACCTCGTGCAGCGCCGCGGCGGCCGCCTGCGCGTCCCCGGACTCGCCCGCGGCCACCGCAGAGAGGAGCAAGTGCATCAGCCGCAGGCCACGGCCGGCGGCACCGCCGACGTCATCGGGAGCTGGTGCCACCCACAGATCGTCGACGCCATCCAACCTCGCCACCATCCGTTCCCTGGCCTGTAGAAGCCTCGTGACGACCCTACTGCTATCTCCACCATCGCCCACGCCGTCGTCGACGACGATGACGCTGTCCCGCACCTTGCGCTTCTTGGTCGCCGTGCCGCCGCCGCCGCCGCCATTGATGCCTAGACTCAACGTCAGGTTCATGTACACCTTCCAGCTTCCTCCACGATCGACCGCTGTATCCGATCCCTCTCCAAGAATTGTAAAACGCACACCGTGCAAGAACTGTGATGGCGACGGAGGATGCGGATCGGAAGGGAGGGAGAGCAAAGGGTACGGCGAGGTCTATACATAAAGACAGGAAAGGAATCTAGGAGATCTTGGAAAGAGGAGAAAGAGGGAATAGCGTGTAGCTTTGGACGCAAGAAATGCTGCCTCTATGCTGCCCGGTTCGTTTTGGCTTGTTCCCGGGCGACGTGGCCTTGGATTCCAAGGATAGGATATGCCGGTGGAAGGGTTCGTTGGCTGCCCTTTGTTTTTATGCCCGGAGGCTGATCTTTCTGTCAACGTACCAGGCCACCGGCCCCTGGCCTTACTTGAAACATTGTTCAAAGAATAGTGTTAACTATCAATCAGCCTGTGTTTATTCGATCGATGTGGATGCACAATGCGTCGTATGTGACATCTTTTCCGTGCTGGCCTGCTGGGAGGTGTGCTTTTACACTGTAGTAGTATGGTCTAATCCCCCTGCAAGTGGGCGTTTAGTAGCTACAAGCCTACAACGAACCTCGATGGGCACGGTTTTTATACGGGCTAATTCGGTTCTCGGGCAATAGATTCGCTTCCTAAGTTGGCACACAAGATACTGATACGGGCATCATCGTAGACGTCAAGGCCACTTCGGCCTTAGCATATGTTCTGTGGACTTGACTCTTGTGTTAAATTTGGACATGGACGTGGAACCGGTAAAAACCGTGGAAACGGGTGGCTGGACTGGAAAGGAAGGGACGAGAAAAGGGCGCCGGCAAGAAGATGCGACGAAGGGAAGGCGAGTGGACCATTTGGGCGAAAAAGGTGGTGGCAGGGAGAGCATATATGACGAGGAAAGGGAGCACAAAGCGCATCTGGGAGACGGACACACCCAGAGTCTATCAGACAGACGGAGACTATCAACAATCTATCGCCGAGGGTCACAGGTCATGCTGACCACCCGTTCTAGAAACATGGCCCCTTATTGCTGGAACCCGGCCTAATACTTTACAAACGGACTGTTCTTCTCTGACCTTGCTTTGCTTCGTCTCGTCTCTGTAGGCTGCCTTAAATCTAACACTGGGAGAACTCCAAGGTTACAGAAAAATGAAACCCCATATTGGAATGGTAAAACCCCGCATCTTCAGAAAATGAAATCGCCTGGTCTAGATTCTGGGGGTTTCCTGAGGTTTGGCTGCTTCAATGGTAGTAGTAGGTATTTTCTGACGTGAATCGCCCGTAGGTGGGATCCAAAGCCTGACGTGCAGAAAGAGGTGCAGCGGCATGGCGACCATTGGCATGCAGCAGAGATAGGAAAGCTAGGGAAGGGAAAGGTCAAAGAGAGGGATGGTTGGCTCGTGTCACCACTTTGAATGTGTCTACTGTCTAGAGAGACCGCGGTAGGAAACAAGGAAGTGGAACAGATCGAACTTGGCAGGCATAGGGCATTCGTACTTCTCTACAAGTCTACAACAGTCGTACAGGATGATCTCGAGGCAGCATATAATTAATTCAGCGCAGTGCACCCGTCACGCAAACTTCACGACGTACAAAGTCCGAACGTTAACACAAGTCCTTGATGAGGACGGTGTTCATCGTGTCATTCTGCCCTTGCACGATCCTATTATTCATTTCTACCGCATAGTTCTAGAAAGTAACATTCGTCCAATACCTATCAAGCGGTACTGTGTCGTGCGACGCACCACAACAGTCAGCTTTATACAGTACTGAAAACTTGAAAAGAGTATCATGGGACATTCTGAAATAATGGTCCTTCATAATGGATAGTACGTAATACAAGATGTACGGTCGCAACCCCCCAAATTCTTCAATTGCAACTTTCAACTGTCTAGAATGGATCAGTACTTCACGAGTCGTAAAAAGGTGCGCCGCTAAATCTCTGAATCCTAACGCAAGCTGTCATCACTAGCAACTAACAGACATCTATAATGGTATATGTTATTATACTTTAATATGAATATGGTTTTTTTGACTTTCTTCTCTGACCGACGTTTCAAATGTAAAATCGACTGCAACTCAGGTTTTCGAGTTCTATCTGCTCCACATTTTGGGATAATGGTACACTAGATCCGGGCAAACTTCTTGCATATAAAGTCAAGAATCCACATGAGCATATAGTAAACCTCTTTCCCACTTTGCAGCTTCCACATTAGCAATCACCCTTGTGAAATAAGAATGCTCCGCAGACTGGAGCGTGCAGCAGCAAGAACCATAATGATGCAAAGCCTACACAGAACAGAAAAATATCAAAATGATCAAGCTCTGAATCATGTGCTGATGCAACAGAATAGTGTCAATTATGCCCTAAAACTAGTATCTGGTTATTATGAAAAAAGGGCTATGGAGCTGCCAACGAAAATACAAGAACTGTACCTGGGCATGTGTGAGTTAAATTTGGGCCCTTAATGATCCCAAAGTCCTTCAGTTGATTCTGCTACCGCTCCACCATTGTGTACATGACCTAATGTAGAATCACAGAAATTAGGCATTGAAACTATACTGGGATATAAGATCATGCTACAACATACGATTAATTAAAATCTCAATGAGCAAAATAAGATCAACTATTAATCATGGGAATTGCTAGATTATTTCTTATTGCTAGATGGGTATCATCAGATCACTTTTTTTTACATGAAGTGTACCATATCATATAATCCTTTAAAGAAACTCAAACGAATAATTTTCCATGAAAATTCTAACGATCTGTACCCAAACAGGCTATGACTATTCCATCTGCACAATCCATCTTGCCGCTCCAAGTTCGTGCTTGTTGCAAGAAAATATAATATCAATAGGATTACCATGAATTCATGCTTGTTGGGCCTTGTCTTCTCCTAACAATAAATGAATTATGGACTTCACCACTTCATTGTCAACAAAAGTAGCCATCTGAAATAAGATAATCAGATCAGATAATTCCAAAAAGGAAGTTGCAGCACCAGGGCTAAGAACCATCTTCTACGATGTAAAGCAGGCTTTGTACAAAGAAAATTCTAAATCTTTCATGCAGTGAGGCAGTCTATTGTTCGGAGCAAGTTGTACATTTTTACAGAGAGAGTGAACATACATTAAGCAGGTGCATGCTGAGACAGGCAAGAGATGCTACAGCTACATGGCATTTCTATTATATCAGCTGGCTATCCTTTTCCCCTTTGCATGTTCAGCAACAGAAAGATACACCATACCGCTGGCTTTCTTGTCAGTTCTTTTAGAACAGCATCAAGTGTCATCCTAAGTTGCTTGAATAAAACAGCAGTCTGTGCAGCAGCAGACAGCCTCAACCATCCATCTATAACCACTACTCCTGTCTGACAACAAAGATCTTTTCAGTTTCACCTCCTGAGAATTCAGATATCAAATATTATATTACTGTACGAGATTTCTTAGGGCCTCTCCACAAGTCTGATCCACATAGACCTAGGGTCAAACCAAAATGCCGAAAGCACACCCTCTTCTTAATGTGCTAACCACCTTTTATTTATACTTTTCTGTTTTTGCATAGAAGATAGATAACGCAAATTCTTAGTTTGATCCTGACTCCTGAAAAGTGCCAACATATAGCATGCCACCACCAGAAAAGTCACATGGGGCAAAACTTTGTCCATAAGAATAAGAAAATTGAGATCATGTCAACTCAAGTATCTCCTACAAGGCTACAAAGATGAAAAGAGGACAACGGGATTACAGTAGCCTTGTGTTTGATGAGAGGCAAAATACCTGATGTTGGATTACCATGGAACCACCAAATAAAAGAAGTGAGTAGGGGGAAACGACGCTAGTATCACGTAAAAACACCTTGGTTGTCTCAACCTGAAAAATAAGGAACAGAGGTAGAAGCATAGAACAAATGTGTCACCATAAAAAATCGATGATTTGAATTCATCTTGGTATGTATTGCGACCAATTTGAGACAATGCTTGAATTCACAAATAAATTTAGATATGCAATCTTTTTCTGGATCACGTACACAAAGACCTAATCTTATGAATAAGCTGGGAGAGAAAGTAACACCTAGATTATTTGTTGTTGATAATGGCAATGTTTTCAAGTTCCGATTAATCGCGATTAATCAGTCAAGTCAGTCCTCCACGATCAGCCTAGTCGACCAATTAATAGCCTAGCGGCCTATTAATCGCCTAGTCTTTCACTAGACGACTAGGGCCGACTAGGCGACTTAAAACACTCATAACGCTGACATTCTTTTTTTCGAACCATGTAGGAGAGCTGCGTGTCATTTCATTGAGAAAGAAAAGGTGTTACAAGACCGGGGTTTGGGAACCCCACCAAACCACTTAACTTTGCCTGATTACACAAACAACTAATCAAACGACCAAAACTAACTAGGGGGAAGGCAGAGCAGGCCTAGGGAGGAGCTGCTGCAGCCTAGCAGCCCCCTAAAAGAATGACATTCTAGCATTCAAATTTTTTCCCTCAAGGAATGCAATTGCTTGGTTTTTTTTCCTTTTAAATGTGCATGTGCATTTAATAGATTGATTGTATTGAGGCCCAATAAGGACTATATGAGTACATGAGAGAAACCCTAGACGAGGATATTACACTAATACCCTTGACTATTATACCATTAACACATTTAATTGCCAGACCTTTTCCCTTTCCAAGCTGCATGCCCATGATTAAATAGGGGCATTAGGTCATTTCTCATAAGTACCAATTTGCCTTGAAAATGCTAGAACTGAATCGTTTTAGGGATAGACGCAGTAACAAACTTTAATGGATATAGCTTATGCCTTATGCAACAGATCATAATAAGTAAAAGGCAAGTATATACCTTTTCAAGAAACACCAAAAATGGATATTGAACAGCCTTCAAGCTGTGATTCACAGATGATGGATGAATATGGACTTCTCGCCTTCCATCATACCATCTAGGACGATCCTTACTGAACAAAATATCAGATGGCTTTCCACTTAGAGCTCCAGGATCAACACCCTCCAAAGAGGCTGCAACATTAGGGTATAGACCTGCACATATGACTGACTGCACAATGCATATACCACGTAAGCAATTCTGTACAACTTTTTGATATAATATATAATTATATATCCATCCAAAAAGTCAAACAAATAATAGTGTGATAAACATAATATTTGGTATACTTTTGTTACAGGCACTAGCATTGATGCCACTATCCAGCATCTATGGCTCAGAGCTAGACCATTCATCATCATTAATCTGTTTAGCTAAGTTTGTTAGTTTTATAATGGGGTTGTTAGCTCATCACATGTACTAGGAAGATTAAAAAGGAAAAGCCTTCTTTTCCTACTTGGTTGCGAGCTGAGGCCCCGACCCCGACCAGCGATCTCTGTCCCTGAACCCTAACCAAATCCACATCATTTTTGGACAAGCAACAGTAAAATAGCATTCCATCATCATGGGTAAAATATTTTTGGTATATGTCCAAACGTTGCTGATAGGTGAAAAGCATTTGAGGTCTGAGGCTCTTTCAAACTGAAAAGAAGGACCAACATCATGCCATAATTTATTCCTATCTAATGAAAGTGAGCTTTAAATTTGCACGGCATTCATTGTAAGTTTTGCTACACAGGACCTGATCAATAATTGAAAATAAACAGGAGGATGCATGCTCATTTGGTCAATGAAACTGCAATACCCTTACAGAATCAACATTTTTCAAATTAATTGACTTTTTCGTTTGGACAGTAAACAGAGGGGAATGGCTAGTTACGCTTGTATTCAATATGAGGGTTCAGGCTGTACAAGAGGCCTTATCTTACAGGGACTAGTACAAAGAGAAGCCCTTATCCTACAGGGACTCGTACAAAAAAGACATATACCTTTAACAATTACCAGGGCTAGCAACCATGCAATTACCTTAATAACTGAGGTGCAGCGAGCATACGTGTTGAATGGAAGAGACATATTAGAGAACCAGCTCTCAAGAATATTTTTCCTAGTCCCCTCCTTCGGCCTCTGGAAATAGAAAAAATAATTCACACTCAGATTAAGGAAAATTTGTGGCAATAATAATGACAAGGAGGTATATGACATATTTATAAAACTGAACTAGCTTAGCATGTCATTACTTACTAAATTCCTTTTTTGAATAAGTTGCAGTTGCTAAGGCAGAAGTAGAACTGAACTTAAAATTTAAGTGATTTGTGACAACGTTGTGAATTGAGTACACAGATGGCAGTCTACTAAAAGTTTGTTTTTGTTAAGGGTATAATACCCTTGACTATTATACCCAGTATAATATAATATCCTAGGTCTAGGGTTTCCCTTCACAGTTTTAAGTAAATGTACAATATTTTCTGTGTGAGGGAGACAGGGCAAATTCCTATTAAAAAATACATACAGCTTAATTGACACACTTTTCATTTCAAGTCCTGAAAATGAGCCTATGAGGTCTTTAGGTGTCTAGATTATTCTAGACCACCTCCCTTAAATATACATACCAGACTATCTTTAGGAAGATCTATAAGTCCGATGTCTGCTAACAATGTGCCAAACTGAAGACGCATATCCCTGTAAAGAAAATTTAGGAAATTACATATTTTTAGCGGATAAACATCACAAGAGAATTTTAGCCACTTCTACATTTTTATGGTAAACTTAAATGCATTTTAGTGATTAGTGGTAGCCAAACTTGGCTGCTGTATCAACTTCACTTTGCAATATGAAAAATCTGCAAGGAAAGCAACATAAGAAACAAAAAACCTAGCAGTTGCTTCCGCAGAATCAATAGCAAATCATGGAGCCTTTCAATTAGGACCTCCCGGATGGGCATCAGGCAGCACTGTCGTTCTTCTGCCAGTGGCAGCGGACACAACAGCAGCCATGGGCACCATCGGTGGACCACAGAGGCGCGTAGGCCACATGCAGAGTGGGTGCGTCCAAAAGTGGAAAGCAGCAACCCCAGGGACTGCCTACAAAAGCTGCAGGCCAATCCTGTCGCGTCCAAAAGTGAAAAGCACCGAAACCCGGCCAAGCTCCAATTACCTGCTCACTGATAAAAGACATGAAATTTCCTGGCAAAGGGGTTGGACCCATGGAGGAGTTTGCAATGGCTGAGGGATTCTGCAGCAGATTCAGTGGCAGTGCTTAAAAGACCCCATGACTGAGGAAGCCTCCATGGATGCTGGGGCTACTGTAGTGGGGTTGGTTCCTGGGCTGGTTTGTTTCACCGACCCTCACCTGTTGGCTGTTGCTAGACTAAGTCCGGTGAGCCTGCTCCTTGGCTCCGCCACACCAGGCCCAGTGTGCCTGTTCCTTGGCTCATGAGCCGGCATTCCCAGCCTTGGTCACTCAGCACGCTGTTGCTAGGGCACTTTTTATATATTTTAACCCTTTTATGAAACATATTCTAAGAATATACCCCAGATGAGCCATATTGCAAATATAACCCTTTTGGCGGCGCGACTCGGCTTGGCACCACAATATAAGCGCCACATGTAATGGTGCCGTAAGACTTGCCACGTAGGAGGGTGCAAGTTTTGCCACATTCGGGGAGACAACCAGGGAATCATCAGCGTCAAGCCAACCTGGCGCTTGTGGAAGACCTGGGCACCTGACTCTGCAAATTGTTCTTGTGGCTGGACCTTCTCAACAGATATCGGATGGCCGACTGTCTCGCCAAAGGCAGACTGCCATACCCAGGGCGCTATCTTCTCTAAGATCAAGGGGACATTCAGCACCTAATCATCTCATGCATGTTTGCCAGGAGTTCTGGTTTCAATTATTCGAACGCTTTGGCATGCAAGCTTTGACACCAGGACCAGCCAAGGCGAGGCTTGCAGATTGGTGGAGCGATGCGGAGAGTCATGTGGCTGCAGACTTTCGGAAGGGGCTCAACTCCCTGGTGATCCTGGGTGCATCGATGCTCTGGAAGCACATGAATGCTGCGGCATTCAAGTATTCAACAACACTTCACAATCCATTCAGCGTCTGGTAGCAGCAGCAAGGGATGAGGATCACTTGTGGTGTCAAGGCAGGGGCCAAGTGTCTAGGGGCGTTAGGAGTTGTGGCCGATTCTAGTGTCTAAATGCCCTCTAGCTAGGTTGTTGCAGTGGTCCTTTTCTACAGGTGCACATGTAACCTTTGTGAGTGGGTTTTGTTGGTTGTAAAACTTCTAAATTCTTCTTCTTAATGCAATGACACAGCTCTCTTGCATGTTTGAGGAAAACTGTCAACTCAAAAGATATTCCGATAATTAATAAAGGGAACTGCAACTTACCCAACAAATAACTGGGTTTCCTACGTCAACCTATCAGCTTTGAAACACAGAAAAAATAAAATAAAATTACACATGATCTCTCAGGATCAGGAGAACGCTTATGATTGATGAACCTATGCTTTCAAAACCTGCTTCACAACACTGCGGGGTAAACTGCAAATATAACCACACATAACCTATGCACTATAACCACACATGGCATACATAAGTACAAAGATAATTGTATTAGGAAAAAGTCAGATAGATTTCAATAAAAAGATGTAGATAGATGGTCTCCAAAAACAAAATTGCAGGATCTATACTTATTAAGAACTGATTTTTTCCAAAAAAAAAATGTTCCTGGACATATTTATATATCTTTCAAGGAATATAAAAGAAGCCATACTTCATATAAAAAACTAATTAACTTCTGAGGAAACGAACCTTATCATATGCATCACTGTACTATTCAAGTAGAACGAATGGCAAAACTGACGAGCAGATTTAGCTCCATTCTGTCATGAAAAAATCAGTATATTAGAAACCCTGCCAACAGCAGTTTCATAACATAATCTACCTACTACACAAATCATTTACACATTAAAATTTAGGAGTCCTAAGTTATGACAGCAACATGATGCTAAATTAACACCAAAAGCTACCAAACGATAAAAACGGTGAATTCTAGAACAAAAGGTAGTTTACTACCTGTAGCAGTATCCGGGACCATTTGTCATATGCAATAACCATGAGCAGGTGGTCTGATTGTTTATTATCCGTTGCAGAAGTAGACCCATCAAGGTTCTCATTCAATAATATGGTTTTTGCTTTCTCTACATTTTGTTTCTGTAGTATAAATGAGAAAAGATCATGAATATGAAATGTCAGGGCACATCTAGCTTCCATAAATTAGTCATCACTGAAGTCACATAATACCTCATCTTTTGGAGAGATGAATGGGGATTTATAACTCAGAAAAGCAGCAACAGACAGGATTGGTGATAAACAACCAAAGATAGCACCATAAAGCATCATCTGCAGCCATATAATGAAAATGAATCAGAACGTCAGTATGCAATACAGAAAAGATCCATAAAGAACCAAATTCACAGCAAAATATATGAAGCATAAGCAGTTAACATCTATTGCTATTGGGTTTTTAGAACACCGAAGCTGCTGCAGATTACATATGGAAGTGCACCAGAGGCCACCATATATGGGGGAAAATGCATGGTACCTTTTCATAAATAGAAATTAAAATGTTGTGTACATATGAAAAAGAGTGCTGCGTACAGAAATCAAACTGAAATAGGACTGCCATAAAGACTGAGCTTGACAAGCAACTTTAGCATGGCTTGACAAAGGCTCAATTCAAGCATGGGTCTAATGGTAAGTGAGCAGGCCATGAACCTTCACCAAAGCACAATGTTGAGCTTAAACAGTTCGTTAGGTTCAAGCTGAGCTCAAATATATGTTCTCGTTGTAATACCTAACTATGAAAGATGTGTGCACTGTATTGTTAGTGAGCTCACTTGAGACAAGATCAAACTCCAACATGTACGAGAGCTGGCTCAGGATCGACTATATTGATAGTCTAATATGAATTCTTGTTATCTTTTATGGAAGACGATGTACATGAAATGATAGAAAATTTAGGCATGATGTTCGGAGCATTCTAGAGATCTGTGACAAAAAATATAGGGTTGGTCCACAGAAATTTCAAATTGCCCATTTTCCTTGAAAGAAAGATCCAGGGTAGAGCCAGGAGGATTTTATTAACAGAGTGAAGAGGCTAACCAAGTGTTATGATAGTGGGACCAGGCAGGTACTGTCTGCATGGGTACTGTTTACGTGGGTACTGTAGCAAGAACAGTGTCGCGGTTAGATTAGATTGAATTGGTGTTATCAGGTTGTTAGGAAAGAGATAAGTTAGATTAATTTAGTTAGGATATTTACTTAGAGGGCAAGTAAGACATCTGTATAAAAAGGACACCCTTGTACCAGTTTAGGTCAAGAACTCTAAAAGCAGTCAGAGCCACTAGAGGGAGGGCGACTAGTTGGTTCTTCCTGCTATCCCTAGATTTACCATATTACCAAGGGACTACAGGTGAATGACTTTTCCAAATATACATGGCAAAACATTTTGTGTGAAAAGGTAAACATGAGGAATATCCAGGTTAGGGGTGCAATTATATTTTAGGGAAAAAGACTCTGTTTAAATGCACGATGAACAAAAAAGTACTGTGTTGGCTCATGTTGTCCACAAGTCAAATAGTGTATGCTACCTGCTCTAAATACATGTGTAACTAACCCCACCGCTACTAACTTTGGACACAGACAATCAGCATCAACTATTTCTTCTAGTGAGCATTACTGAAGCATTAGTGAGGAAACTCCACATTGTATACCAACACAGCCAAGCAAGTTACTTTGCTGAAACTCTCATATCAAATATCTTCTGCCAAGCATTGCAGTCAATAGAAGGGCCAGTAAACTATATTTTAGCTGTACCTTTCCAATCAAAACATCAACAGGTAGTTTTGCTAGATGATATCCAAGAGGTGACAATTCTTCATGTCCTTCAAATGCTCCAACCTAGACAAATCAAAAGCAACTGGAGTTTGGTTAAGAACTACAGAAACAAAAGCCAAGATTCACATGCATACTTATGCTTATCAGTGTAGACATGATTATGGTATAATAAGTTAATGAACAGAAAAAGAACAGAACCTTGTATAACAAGTCAACTGCAGAGGAAATAGCTTCTTCGTTAGGGGGCTCCACAGCCTGGAGCAAAAAAGTATTATTTGAGAACATCATAATATCACACACATAACATGGAATGACATGCATAACAGCAGGACTAACAAAAATATAGCTTAAGTAACTCACAACAGAGAGAGCAAAAAAGTGCACATGAACTCAACCTTCCATGCAGGGAAATGTTACAGAGAACATATAGATATTGCATAGAATGTGATGAAATCAAAAGAACGAGTGATGCTGAAAAACAGAAGGAAATGTACCTTTAACAGGAAGGATTTGATGTCACCCAGATGAAGTGATTTTATTTGCAGGCACAACTCAGTCAAAGGCATCCGTAGCATCTCAGGTACCTTCAAGCATGTAGACTGAATATAAATTCCCAAGGACTACATCTGCTATGCAGGAAAATTTTGATAGCCTTTGCCAATGATATTTGTTAGAATATGTAATAGGGCTAGTGCTGTCTTGTATTTCGGCAAGCCCTTGACAGGGTATCTGGTTCGGCTGGGCCTGTTGCCACAGCAAAACTCGGGTATTAGAGATAGATTAGGATCAGCCGAGGTCCCACCTTTCCTGTCTTGTATTCTATAGGTCAACCTCGGCTGTATATATATGTACATGTACCCTTGATTCTAATCAATCTCTTATTTTCCCTGCCATGTTCTCTTTCAATATTAATAAAACAATAACTCATTTATGTCAGAAAAACATATTTTCCATCTATTGCAAATTACTAATAGGTATAATCTCCTCACTCCTGAATCCTGAGCAGAATAGGGGGATTATCGATATATTGGAGAAGAATAAGCAGGGTGGATAGCAAACAGGGAAACAGAAAAGCTCATTGGAAAGAATGATCACCATATAAGGAATACCCAAAAAAACTCAAGGCATCATGCAAGATAACTGGCACATATGAGAGGAAGAATAGGAGGGTAGGCCCAGTGATAACCTGAAATGGACGCATGGTGTGTTCAAACCGATGCTTTGTGTACAAACAGAAACATAAACCAGGCTTCACACGACCAGCCCTACCCCGTCTCTGTTTTGCATTTGCACGAGAAATCCAATCTTCTACTATGCTCGACATTTTCTGCAAAGATACAATAAAACAACAAATACCAAAATGTACTTTAAACGTTATACTAGAATCCATGCTCGCTATTGCAACGACTTAAGATTATATTGTTTCATAAGAATCATGTTATGTCAACAGATGCATACAGAAGTATGTTATGAACCTAGTTCAAGAGGGGGATAGCTGGGTGGCGTCGGCTGCTTAGATAGAAAGTAGACTTGGACTGGGGAGACGAACTGGTTTCTCTTATATTGTTTAATATGAATTGATATATAGAGGGTTCACTTGACTCCTAAGAAATAGATCTAATCTACTAATTATAATATTATCTCTAATTATCCTTATCCTTATCTCTAAGACTCTAAGTAACCCTGAGGGCCCCTGCTACAGAACCGACATTGCTGTAGTGCCGACTGCCAATTACAAGTTACAGGACCTAATTCACAAACACGAGAAGTATCAAACTACGCAAACAGCCATATTGAGCACCATGTGCATTTTACTTTGGGACTCTTGGGCTAATGAATTTGAAAGCCCAAGTGCGCAACCAGACAATGAGCTGAACACAATGTGGCATAGTATAAGATTATAACAATGAGTGCCGCTGTTAACGTCAAGGCATCAAGCTTAGTGCCACTGTTACAACTTTATTTCCATAGTAGGACAATTTTTTCTGTAGTAGCCTAGTAGGGAGTGTTTGGCAGCTGCGCTCGGGCCGCAGCCGGGCCACGGGAGGCGCTAACCCTTGTTTGGGCGAGCGGGAGGGTCTCCCAGCCAGGCCCCGCGGAGCCTGGGAGAGCCCGTTAGCCTGGCTCCAGCGGGATCACCGAATCGGTGATCCTCGCGTAGCCATCCCAGAACCCGACCCCGCTGCGCCAACTCTGGCCGTCGCGTCGTCCGCCGCCGCTCCCTTCCGTCGCCGCCTACCACGCCTCTCCCTCCCGTCCGGCTCGTCGCCGCCCCTCCACCGGCGCTCGTCGACCCTCTCCTTCCCCTCCGCGGACGAGGACGGCGGGACGACGAAGCGTGCGCGGTCGACGGTGGACGCGCTGGCGCGGGTGCAGCAGCTGCGGAGCGAGCTCGCCGCCGCGGCGTCGTCGGCCACGGACCCACAGCAGGTGTGGTGCTGGGTGCGGCGGCGCGCCGTGGAGGTGGAGCAGGAGGTGGTGGTGGAGTCCCGCGCGCACGACCTGGAGCTGCGGCGGCTCAAGTGGGAGCGGTTCCGCGGCAACAAGGAGCGCGAGATGGAGCGCACGCGGCTGGAGAACGACCGCTGCCGCATCAAGGGCCGCCGCATGTTGCTGCTGCTCCGACAAAAGGACTTGGAGCTCGACGCCGCCGAGGCCAACTCCTCGTCCGCCGTCGCCGAGCACCACCACCACCTCGCGGCCGCGGGGCAGGGGCAGGGACAGCACCACCACAACCAGCAGCCGATTGGATCCGGCATCAGCTCGGGCGGCGCAGATGAAGCAGCAAATGAAAGAGGGCTTCATCCTCGTCGCAAGAGCAGCGGCCGGTCAAGGAGCTCCCGCGACGAGGAGCACAGGCGGCAGCGGCGCCGGGGGTGGGGGGAGGCCGGAGGAGGATCACAGGGGACGACCAAACGCAAGCTAATTTGGTACACCTTCTTGGCCATGGACAACCAACCGTAGCCAGACTACAGCCAGCATGGCCTGCGGGAGCTAGCCAGGCTAGTTTGGGGCAACAACCAAATTACTGTAATACAAGAATCAAATTTATTGGTTATTGCTCCATAAGAATAATCGAAGAATAAAATGAATGTGGAACATATGGTTTCTTACTATATTTTAAGCCTCAGGAAGCAAGAGACCTGAGGGTAATTTTCAGACTGCTTGACCAGCTAGTGCTGCTTCTTTATTTAACTCTGACTAACCAGCTAGCGTTTTACTGTTTTCTCGTAGAAACTACTAAAGGACACTTAGAGGAAAAAATATTTAGTCTAAACCGTAAACAATTCTTTCAGCAAAGAACGTTAGCCACAACATTGTCATGGACAAATTTGCTTTGTGCCTTTTCATTATATCCAAGGCGCACCATCCAGTTAACAAACTTGGAATATAAAAATCCTTGGCAAAAAGATTGTGCAAATGGTAAATCCTGTGCTTTTCCCCAAAAATGCAGATGAAAATTTAAAGAAATCTGACCTTGCGTGGGTTATAACGATTCTCCTTGTGCTTCCCAGTATCAACTACATATATTACATCGTCAATTGTAATGCTGGTCTCTGCTATGTCTGTGGCAACAATAACCTGCAACATCAATATATCATGTGGTAGTAGTAGTAAGTATCCATGTCTGTGAGGAGAGGACTACAGTAGTGGGCGTAATCACCTTGCGGAAGTTATCTGGTGGAGACTGGAACACTTTTCTTTGATCAGAGGGTGCAAGTAGTGAATGTAAAGGAAGGATCCAATCAGATGATACCCCTCCAAATCTAACTGAAGCAGATAATCTATCAATCAACAACTCAATCTCTGCAACTCCCTGTAGCAGCAACAATGATAGAAAAGCTTATGCTCCTTAATGGAAGATGTAAGATATATACTAACAAACAAAGCACTAAGCTGATGTAAAACCATAAACTTACAGGAAGAAAAACTAGAACAGCGCCCGGTGGGAAGTTCTCATCGATATAGCTTATCAAGTCTTCCAATAGATCAAAATCAATCACATCTTCATTCAAGCGTTTCTGTGTTATGTGTTATCAACAAAAAAAAAAATGCAGTCAGAAAAAATTAGCAGAAGGGCACAAAGCAAATGGTTCAGATAATGGAACTCACTAGATTTTGGTTGGTTCTCTCACTGTATGACTTATAGTAATCAGAAATATAATGAGGATTAACATAGCCTTCAGAAAGTGTTGACTCGTCACCCCATGAGGATAAGACAAGGTTCTTTTTTCCTCGTCGGTTATTCACTGAGCTGCTAGCATGCTTCCACTGCAGCAGACTCAAAAAGATTAAAGGTAAGCGTAACTAAGTATAATGCATGTCAACTGTTTAGCTCTAAGAATATGAAGGGCAGTGACAGAACATGCGGTTGTGAAAACACACAAGCATACTCTTCTCTCTAAAGTAGTTCTAACTATTGAACAGGGAATCTCCAGCTTAGCTACAAACAACACATCAATGACTTGGTTCGTATTGGGGTGGTAAACAGTACTATAAATTACTAGAAAAGAAGTTGCAGGACCAGCACTGTTTTCGTATTTCCTTAATAGAAGTATAAAACACAGAGGAAGGCCAAGAGAACATGCCTATATCTACAAATATAATGAGGAATAGTAATAGTTAAATACACTGGCAGACCATGAATTTGTTGTGGTGTGCCACTTAGGTCCATGAATTCTGAAATGCAGACCCAAAGTGGCACGCCGTACCACGTTCATGGACTGCAGGTGTATCTAACTCAATAAATGTACTCTATCTAGTGTGAGAATTTGGGAATATGGAACCTTTTCCCCATGATGTGCGAAGTATGCTCCTGACGCAGGTGAATCTAATGCAAGACAGTACTCCATTTCCTCATAGACGTCCTCAAGGAAGTGGGTTGACACCGGATGTGTTCTTCCTTCAACAGTAATCACGGGGCATTCTCCAAAATATCGTGCAAATAGGCTTGAATCAACCGTTGCAGACCTGATTATAAAGAGCATTGGAATAGACGCAACAAATGCAAAGCAATGCAAAACTAAGTAACAGTATTAAACCTAAGGGAATAGATTTTGTTAAGGCCCATATACTATAGGCCCATATGGCCCATGATATCTTCTATCTCAAAATAGATAAACCCCACTACATAATTTCTCGTGACATGCGTGAAGCCACATCATCTTAAGAGACCCACTAAGTTACATGCCACATCACCATCCACTAAGAACTCTATTTATATCTCTTATTGATTCTCTATGGCTTTATGCATGCAATGCCTTTCCGTGACAATACGGGTGCCACTTAAAAAACTACACCAACACATAGGGACTTTCGTAGCAACGCGCGGGGTTTCATCTGGTTATTTAAATATGGCATCCTCACTAATGGGATTATCATTATCTGAAATCCCCAAGGTTAGTAACAGATTTTGCATGAGAATCAGTTCCAACTTCCTTAATAACATAAGTAATGGTATTAACCCTAAGGGAATGGATTTTACATGAGAATCACTTTCAACTTCCTTCCTTGTTGATTGGAGCGTTTCTCGACAAGATTCTTAAGAACGATGAGCAGGAAATCACTCTGAAGGGGAAAATATAGATTATTTAAGTACTTCATTTAGCAAAGAACATACATGACATTTTGCAGCATGAAAAAAGGATAAAACACATGAGTACATACCAGAATAGTACGCTCATGTACTTCATCTACAACAACATGAGTAACATCACTTAAGTCTCTATCACCCTGAAACATATAGCATGGATAACAAATTATTATGGCAACCATTAAGACATGATGCAAAATTAGATTCCTTCATTTTCTTAGCTGGAAGGCTTATATAGAGGAAGGAGATTAAAATTAACCAAACCAGACCAAATGGAAAAATGATATCATCTTTACAAGGAATTTTAAAAAATGCATCAATGTTAACTATTATGCATATATAAAGACAGTACTTACAGTTAATTTTCTGAGAAGGATACCAGTAGTGCAAAATAAAAGCTTTGTTCTCTCATTCCTAGTAAAGGCACCCAACAAAAATTTCAGGCATATTATATACAGAATTAGAAGTTATATTATTTCATGGATAATGTGCAAAGTTGTAAGCAGTGTGTGCATAGATCATGTGCAAATGAGAAAGAAATTCACCGTGCACTGTCGAGTCGAACTTGATATCCAACCAGTGAGTCATTCGATCCAGGTGAAGATTCACACCTTTCATCAGACACTCTTTCCGCCACAGAAATGGCCTATACATATATGCACCAATCCAAGTTATATTTGGCAGTATCAGTCTAATCAAAGAAAGGCATGAGGTGGTTTTTTATCACGTAAAGTAAAGTTTGAAGCTTTAGCAAATATAAAAAACAGCGTTGACCACAACAAATGGTCTGATAATGAAATATCCAAAAGATGCAATGTGAGATTCGTATATAGTCCTGCAAGTGATTTCATAAACATGCAATTTTTGCATAACACCACTGTTAATCTTATGATGTCCTGGAAGAAAAGATAAGATGTGCAATGTGATAGTACCGCTATCCTCCGGGGTTGTGTACAAACTATATTGCAAAAACCTCCTAGTTCAGACTCAATCATATCATCCAAAATAAACTGTGGCACCTGCAAAGATGAAAAATAATCATGAGCTTACAATTCTGAAACTCATAACTAGCCAACATAAGTTGAAGTTGCATCATAATCAGTACGAAATATCTTTCAGCAATCAACACATTTGAAAAGGCATATCTACAAATATAAACACCGCATCAAGAGAATATGTTCACAAACAAAAATAAAATAAAACTTCATTTGGTTGAGAAGATTTGCAACAATATAATATAAGTTGGTCAGCAGTTTTACCTCTACTGTTTCCACTAAATCATCCTCAGCCAGTGCTAACTGTTTAAGCCTGGTATAAGGCCGGTTAGCAGCCTCATTGGTTCAGTTTTTGTTTAACTAGGTTTGAATAAAATTCACTAGCCTGGTTGGGATCCCTCCAACAGAAGATTGCAAACTTTACCATGTGAAGCGGGAGTGTGCATGTAACTACTGTAATTTTGACAAAATATTGAATAGATATGTGAGAACAGAACCCAGAACCAGGACCTCGCCCTGGAAAGACGAGAGCGTAATTGCAGTGCTAGCTTCTGCATCTAAATTAGCTCTGACCTCTAGTTAGAAACTTTTGAACTTCAAATCAAACCAGCTAAGATGACTAGAGAATTCATCCCCTTGCACATGTCCTTAGGCCCTTGCTTGATATATCGTGCCCGCAAGGAGGACCAGCTAACCTCCACCGCCGTGTGCACAAGAGCTGCCAGGTTCAAATGGCAGATCGAAAGACAAAGATGCTTCAAGCACATCCATATGATGGCTTCATGAGTGTAGCACTTTGTGGTTTGTGCGGATGTGTAATATATATCGATGCTAATGACAGTCAAGCTTGTTGAAAACAGAAATAATTGCTTTTGAGAGGAAAATATCAGCTTTGGCAAATAAGTGGGAACTTCAGAGACACATGCAAGATAATACTAGTTTGAGAGAATGGATGTCACTCTTAGATGTATAAGAGGCAACATCAAGAAATGAAATTTCAACTGACAGAAAAATTGGAACAGCAACAATGCATGTGCCATAAGCTCATAGTCATGTATCCATCCTTATGGTTCAATTAAAAATGATGCCAAGGAGCAATTGGCACCAAAGGAGGAAACCATTGACCGAGAACATAATAAATAGTGGAAAATAATCTGAATGAAATGGTATCACAGGCACCTGAGTTGTTTTCCCACATCCAGTTTCTCCACTAACAACTACTACATCGTTATCTTTCAGCAATTGTAGGAAATGTTGCTTCTGTCTAGCTATTGGTAGAGAAGCTCTTCCGTTCAGCATTTTCTAAACGGAAGGTGAAAACAAAATTCATTAGTAACAAGACAAAAAAGGTGGCACTTATTTCTGAAAAATACATTTATTAGATTGCAAAATCATTGCATACCAAAAAATTTGGCAGCTTCCTTTTATCTTCCAACTGCTTTTTCAAATTTGCACTCTCTACCTGCTCCGGTGATTTCAACCCTAATTGTGAAAGAACAACAAACCAAACTTTAATTATCATCAGATAGAAGAAATAAAACAACAACGGTGACAGTACAACCTTCATTCATTCGACCATTTAATTGTAAGGGAGCAAATGAGAAACATTGGGAATATGTTAGGAAATCAGTCGATGGACAATACATGATTCAATATGATTCATCAAGAAAGGTTGCCAGGGAACATATTTCATAGAACAGAAACCTAATTGATGCCCACTGCCACTGGCCAGAAAGTGAAAAGAAATGAAGATGAATGTAGTTGTTCAATATGCTAGATGGAACTGTCATCAGACAACCTAGCATGCCTTGAAAAAGAGATAATCGTTGCCATGACATTATGCAGAAATATGTTTGAAAAATGTAGTTGGAATGGTGTTTTCAGTTAAAAGCTTACCCATACAACTCATCATGGTAGTCTCTCTCTTATACACATATTTGCTGTCCTCTGTGCTCCCAGAATCTACAGATATGCCACCAGCAGAAGAATCTTCGATTTGAGGAGCAGGAACTGTATCTGCGTCCATATTCAATAACATATCTACAAAGCCAGCTCTTCGACTATCCTCGGTATCCAGCACCCTTGATGTTGACAATAATTCACCTGTTTTATTAAAACATGATATGTTAGCGTAAAGACCCATTAGTCCATTACTAATCTCAAGTCATCACATAAGAAAACATAAAATGATAGCTTCAAGACTTCAACCTTCTTGCCATCTTAAAACAAGTGATGAGTATGGCTCAGTAAGCAGCTGACGTAGTGGAAGGTCAGCAAAGAATTGATATAGAGCAAAAGCAGCAACTCGACTTTGTGCTTCCTATTCATAAATTCAGTTTAATAATGCTATGTTAGATAAGGATAGATAATATTATTCATTGTGAGCTGTTATGAATTGATATCTCGCTGTATCATGTAGGTATAATTATTATCATAGAGAGAAGTATGCCAAGCATAAGTATACCAGGATAATAATTAGCTGAAATATTTGTAAGAAGCATTACAATACAAAGTAACATAAAAGTTGTAACCTCGACAGATCCATATTCTTCATCTAGTTCAGGCAATTGGATTTTCGTCAAGCCTCCAGCCTTCCTACTCCTACCACGGCCAGTAGCTCCCCGCAACACATTAACAGCATATACAAATTTACCATCTTTCTCAGATATTTTATTATACTTTGGTGCTTCCCAACCAAGTTTCTGACAAAACTTTTGCAGAACAGCTTTCGGCATTTTACCAGAATCTCCCTGTAGTTGGAGGGAAAAGTGAATGGTTAGAAAATAGTGCATAGCAGAAGAATGAATGAAACAGGTTCCACCAATATGAAGAAAAAGGAAAAGTAACTGGACCTTCTTCCATATATCATCTATGTTTCCAAGAAGATGACCATAACCATCATGTGATAATTTCTCTATTTTTTGCTGTTTCAAGATTTCTGGAGCCACTGCCTCCCAAGCAGAAGAGTCTTCAAAGAACATGTTATCAAGCTCTACCTCCTCTTCTTCTATCTCCTTTGCGCTAGTTTTATCGACATCCTTAGGAATTGCTTTTTTCAAATCAAATCCTTCATCAACATTGCCTAGACTGCCAGAATTATTCTCAGTTGCCTCTAAACCGTTCTGACCACCCTCAACATTTGAAGTTTCAGATTTTGAAGACACAGAATGGCTCATCTGTTCCTTCAAACTTCCATGCTTAGAATTCTTTTTTGAAGCTGTAAAGTGGGTGAAAAACATAAGATCCATCATATTAACTTCAAACTTTTCAGGAGCATGTAATTAAGAACTAGTAGACGACATAATAGTTATATCATGGATGTCAAGAATACAATAATTAGAGTTACCCTTGCTCTTCCGCCTACTTGGCTTTGCTTCAACAACTTCAAAACTTTGTAAGCAGAGATCTTCCCATGTAGAAGAATCATTAGAATTCGCATCATCCTCCTAACATCAGTGGCAACCAAAAGAAAAGGTTGATAGAGGAAGAACAGGAAAAAAATCGTTAGAAGAATCATTCAATTCATTGTGAATTTTCCATAGGATATTCCGATGTTGTGTAAATTTAATCTCAGCATCAGCCGTATGTTTCTAAATTCTAATATATTATTATTATCAGGGACAGATCTAGCGCATGGAGCCCTCCTAAGGTGCCCTAAAAAATTGCAGCCATAGCTTAAAAGCAGGGACTAGAGATGGAAGATAAAGGAAATGGGCTCCGCCTAGTATTTTCTTCTGGATGGATCCACCCCTGGTGATTCTAATCCCACTGATACAGCATTTCTGACATTTTAGGTGAACAAGGTCATGTTCCCATAAATTTCCCATCAATGTGTACAATTGTACAATAATCATTTAAATTGACCACAAAAAATAGCATCAGTACATGCATCATCACAAGTACTGGCATTTTATTCCTTAAAGACTACTAGCATGGAGCCGTTACAGGTAACAATCAAAGCTATAGTGTGGAGACCAGGTAAACATAAAAAAACGGCAGAGGGAATAATTAACAGACCGAGCAACAGATAAACCATGAGCGAAAGAGATAAAGGAAAGATGATAGGTGTGAAAGAGAGTTTTCAACAAAGATTAGTTACCATCTCCTATGATCGTTTTGTGTTTTTCAAGCAACACAAAACATAGAACTACTGAAATTAGCGCAACAATCAATTATTTATGTATTGAACTGCAAGTCATACGATTTCATGATCTAGAGGCTCTTGGTATCTATAGGATTTTCAGTGCAAACTGAGAAAAGTACGAATATGATGGTACCGTTGCAGAATAAACAGACAAAAAATTAAGATGTTGCTGTTCAAAGAATACTAAGACCCAATGACTCAGTTCAAGTGATAAAATAAGTAGTTCAAACATCAATACCTCCTCTTGTTGTTCCATGTATTGCCGAATCCATGCAGCTTGCGATGACCGCCCATCATCCAATGATACATTCTCTTCTTTCCGTCCACCAATTCTAACTTCCAAGCCATCAGTGCTCACCTTCACCTCCTTGGGTTCACGGGTCTGTGGCACCCAATTGTCCTTGGCTGTGGACAGTACTTTAACAGAACCTTCAGCTCCTACAACAAACTCCATCAATGTAACCAGCACATGATTCTGAGTAACACCCAACTAATCAACCAATCCATGCAACGCTCACTGACTCAAAAATCGCAAATGTATGTCAAAGAGCGTGATAGCAGACTGATGAGAACAAAAGTACTCGACCAGAGAACGGGCCCATTTGAAACGCAGGAATTTCATTGAAAATGGTTCAATTTCACAGGGAAAAAAAAAGGAGGATTCGTGAAAAATTCCCGCAATCCAAATGGGGGCCAAAATGCTAGTCCACACATAATGAACCATTAGCTGCCTGGAAGCACTAAACCTTAAACCCTTGAAAACTCACAGTACCTGCGACTGCGAGAGAGGTGGTGCTGGTGCCACTGCTGGAGAACTTGAGGGGGAGCTCGTCGCCTGGCAGATTAAAGCATAGCCAGTCCAACGCCGATTCAAACGTTGCCGAATCCTACCTCCCAGGAAACAAACCAAAAACAAAATCATCAGCTCACGGCCAATACGATCGCACCGCAAGGTTCTAAGCACGATCGGGGACACGCACGGGTATAGCGGAGAGCGCCTGCTCTATTTGGGCGGAGGAGAAGCCCTCGAGCGCGAGCTTGTCGTACACGCCGCGCAGCCGCCGCGCCTTCTGCTCCCTCGACTCACCGCGGGCCGCCGGCCCGTCGGCGGGGGCCGGCGAGGGGGTGGCTGCGGCGGAGGAGTTGAGGAGGAGGCGGCGGAGGCGGCGCTCGTTCTCCAAAGAGATCTGGAGGCGCGGTGCGGCGGCGGCGGAGGAGGAGGATGAGGAGGACGAGGAGGGCTTGGGCTTCTGATTCTGATTCTGCTTCGAGGCCTGCTGCCCCTTCTTCTTCGGCGCCATTTTGCCTCGGCCGCGCGGAGCGTAGCGCGATCGTCTCCGGCGACGGCGGGCTTTCGGAATTCCGCAACTGCGGGTCACTGTTGGGCTCAGCGCTTTTTGCCCTACAGACTACGGTGGAGTCGGAAACGGTGAGCGCGTGGCAGCGGCGTATCTTTTTTTTGTCTTTTTGACTTCACGGCGTATCCTACTTTGGATTAGAATGAAAAAAATCCTCGTGCGTTGCATCGAGTCCATTATAGTTTTATAGTATCATTTGTTCGCTTTTGTTTCCTCGAGTAGCTTCCTAGTTCGTCGGTGCACTGATGCTAGAAAGAGGGAAACTATCGTGTTTCTTTTTACTCCTATCCTATGATTTTGAATCAACTTCTTCAAAAACACTAAAAGATACAATTTCCCACTTTTATGTCAGTGTCAACCATTTTTTCACCTTCGCGCACACATTGGTCCATTCTCCTACCATGTCTTCAATCTATGACGAGTTGCCGACATCTCCATTCTACTACTCGAGCAACAATTGATGTCAGCGCGGGAGCTGGGATGAGCTCCATATGATGGTGAAGGCTCAGATGGTGAGAGGTTAAAGAGGACCAACACTACTTGCATTTCTAAAATTTTCTGTTTTGTAGAAAAGTTTTCATTACCCGGTCATGGTTTATTTTCCAGAATAGTATATTAAAATAGTAGTAAAATCTACCTTTCCAATACAGGTTTGTTTCTTTCCACCGAATGAAATGAAATGTGCCTCAGCAAAAATTAAACTTGAGAGAAATTTATTTTTCTCTAAAAGAAACCGAGTAAAAAAATCAAACTCAATTTAGGAGGGGCCGGTAGCTGTGAGAGTTGACGATATGAGTGTGTGTAATCTCGTTCATTGGCCCTGTTTGTTTCCGCTTATTTGACGATTCTGGCCATAAAAAGCGAAAATCTCACCCCAAACGCTTTGACTTCCCCGAGAATGTACAAATCATGATTTTCTCGTATGCAGCCCCGCACCACCCTCTCGCCCAACACCGCCCGATTCTCGCCTCACCCGGACCGCGCCCGACCTCACCTGCCGCCGCCGCCGTCTCTACGCCCGACCTCGCCTGCCGCCGCCGCCTCCTCCTCTGCGCCCGCCGCGCCCGAGCTCGCCTCCTCCGCTGAGCACCGCCTCGACTCCTTCGCCGTCGCCAGTGCTCCTCCGCCTACGCCGCGGCTCCTCCGCCTCTGCCGTGCCTCTGCCTATGACCTGCAGCCGCAACCTCCCGCACTCTCCCTCGACCCGCGGCCTCCTGCAGGTGCGGCCACCCGGCGGCATTCCTCGCCACTGCCGAGAGGAGAGGAGCTGCAGGCCCCGCTGGGAGGTGCTGCAGGCGCCGCCATCCGCCGCCGGGATTCGTCCGCCGGGTCGCAAAGGGGTCGTATGCTCGGCGGGGGCAATGGTGGCCGGCGGCCGGGGAAACTCCGATTTCCGGCTGCTCCGGCCACCACGGCGGCTGAAATTTGGTCAGGAGGTATGCGGGGAGGCGAGGGAGCTCTGGGCCTGGGGAATCGAAGGGGGACGGCGCGATGGCGTCGGATTTGGCCGGTGGTCGGAGTTGGTTCGGCGGAAGCAATGATGATGGAGGCCGGATCCACTTGAAAATAATCAGCTGTCCAAACACTTCGATTTTCTCTATCTTGCTCACCAGAGAATGTTGCTTTCCCCGTAATCTCTCTCTCACCAGAGAATCGAGATGTAGAAAATCAAAACCAAACAGGGCCATTGTTTGGCCAGATGAAGCAAGCTCGTGGAGAGCCTGGAGAGCCCTTGCGTCTTGCCGTCCTCTGGACGGCGGCCGGCCGGCAACAGGTCCGGCATCCAAGCCTTCTTTTCCCCATCCCTCAACCTCCGCCTCGCGGCTCCACTGTCCGCTCCAGCGCTTTGCCTCTCCACCCGTGACGCCAAGCCGTCCGCGCGGGCTCCCTTCTTCCTGCATCTGCGGCGGCTGTGGCCCCGCGCGATTCCGCGTTCGGAGGGCCAAGCCGGGAAGCGCTGGGGCGCTGGTCCGTTCGGACCGATCAGAATCTGGCGGATTGTCACCTGATTTTAGTTCCCCACGTACTATCCGAATCTGGCGGATTGTCTACTCTTAGGTAGCGTTTGGTTGGTGGACGTGGTGGGATAGAACGGTTCCATTCTAGGTTCTGAGAATGGAACGGTTCTATGGTATGTGTTTGGTTTAAGAGTGGAATGGTTCCATTCTTTGTTTGGTTGGAGGGATCTGAAAACTGAGATAACGGACTGTGTAAGACACCGTTTGGTGGGGTCCACACGTCAGTGAAATAAATACGCCTTCCTCTTCTTCCTCCTCTAGTCCTCTGCTCGCCCTGCCGCCGTACCCCGTCCCACCTTGCTCGGCCCCCGCCCCGTCCTGCTTCCCTGCCGCCGGCCCCCGCCTCGCCGTCGGCGCGGATCGACGCTGGGGTGGCGGATCGACGACACATCGAGGCGGAGGTGGCGGATCGAGGCGGAGGTGGCAGATCGACGTGGAGGTGGCGGCACAGATCCTCGGCTCCCTCTCCGCCTTCACCGCTCCGCCGGCTGCGCCGCCGGCCGCTCCTCCACCCGCGCAGCTCCTCCGCCTAGGGCTCCACCTCCGCACGCGGCGCGGGCTCCTCCTCCGCGCGGCGCGGGCTCCGCCTCAGCCCGCTCCACCTCCGCGCGCCGCTGCCGGCTCTTCCGCCCGCCGCCACTCCACCTCTGCCCGCGCGCTGAAGCTGGCCGGCCGCCACGTGTGGGAGGAAGGAGACGTGAGAGAGACGGACGTTACTGGGACGAGCGTGTTTCAAGATTTTTTTGGAACGAGCTCGCTCGGAGTCTTACAGGTATATTCCTTCTCGGGGATGAGCTCATTCCAATGTCACGAACCAAACAACAACAAAACCGGGATAGAACCGCTCCATCCCCCTTGTCCGGCCAACGAAACGGCACCTTATGTATTCTATAGTTATAAATTTTTGGTTATGATTTATGAGTAAGATATACATATGTTGCATAGACGATTTGGTATTATTGAAGTCGTTTTGGTCATGATTTATGAGCAATGATTTAAATCTCCGGCTAATGACCAGTAGCAGTAGGTCTGTCCAGCAGCGATGAGAGGCTATGGCTGGCTATAGCTGCCGCTATGCCTTTTAGAGGTTTTGAAGGAACATGACAGAAATTAGTGAAGTATGCACATAAACCAGAAAGAAATCAGTACAGCGTTCATTGGAAATAACCATCCTGCCTTTCGCTCGTTGATTCCAACAGTTAAAACAACCAAAGGTGATAACACTACAGCCAAAAGACGGATAGAATTCACGCCCTGATAAGAGAAGGAAAATTGCATTGCTTGTTTGCCCCCACTCCCCTGACGATTGCAGCCCGTAGGTTGCCCTCGCCATTGAACACAGCAGCCGCCGCCGGCGGCTCAGTCGCAGAGCAACCGCATGCGCAGCCGCTGCCGCCGCCCTTTGCAGTTTCGTAGCAGGCGCCGCTGTCCCCTTGGTCGTAGGTGCTGCCGCCCCTGCCGTGCTGTCGCAGCACCGCCGCCC
The DNA here is from genome assembly GCA_022530915.1 of Paspalum notatum. NCBI lineage: Eukaryota > Viridiplantae > Streptophyta > Magnoliopsida > Poales > Poaceae > Paspalum > Paspalum notatum. The sequence continues at coordinate 32,409,365 of CM039689.1, forward strand.
TTGGTCGTAGCAGAGAGGCCAGCAGAGTAGGGTTGGGGAACGAGTGAATGGGTAACTGTGGGCAATGTTTGTTTTGGGCCTTGCTGGAATGCTGTGAAGCCGGCCCACTCCACACATAGCGGCGTTAAATCTTTGGAAATTTAGCGGATATCACCAGCTAAACGCGGCTATTAACTGATCAGATTCCATAGCGCTAAAAGTGGGATCTCCTAGCGGCGCTGCTCTCCAGCAGCTATATCTGACTATAGGGGCAGCTATAGCCGGAGATTTAAAACCTTGTTTATGAGTACGATGCCCTGTCTTTGGTATTGTTGTTTGTTGGGCCGTTAAGATTTGTGGAAAGGTTATTGGGCTTTCTTTTCGATGAATTCTGTTGTCGTTCGTACTCGAATTTCGGATTGTGTTCTTATGGAAAGAATCGACTGGGCGGGCGGACCTACAGCGGAAGCTGATCGACCAGGGACGGACGCTAGGTTGGGCACCTAACAGGTGGGTCCCATCTGTCAAAACGGACCGTGGATCTAGGAGGGACTGTAAAACCTTATTTGCTTTAATATTAGATATAGATTCATTAGCACCATGCCGACAATTAAGGTCAGGTGTCATCTACACAAAAGAAGGCGCACAAAACAGGTGAGTGTCCCCGGTGGCACCGTGGTGTGGCGGCAAGCTGCATCTACGATTTGAGCTGGTGGATTTGTCGCCTGCGGCACCATAAGCTGTTAAACCATTCCCAATGGCTTGCCTATCCACTATTCCAACTATTTCTCTCTCTGTCTGCAGTAGCGCTACAGTGTATAGGCAGTCTTTTTAGGCAGTCCATTGAGGATAGCCTTAGAAGCTTGCTATTGCACTCAGCGCACCTCTATGCCCGTACTCGATCTGTCGCGGCACTATTGTAACAATGCATAGTCTACAGTCTACTACTGCCCGTTATAGATGGTCAAATGGACCGGGCCAAACGGGCGGCACGAGGCATGCACGATTAAATAGTGCCTAGGCACGACACGGCACGATAAGCATGGTGCCATACTTGGGCCGAGGTTGAGGCACGCAGTGCCGGCCCGGCACGGCACAATTATTTTTTTATTTTTTTATATGAGTATATGTATATGAAAATATATTATCTTACCTCAAACACAAAAGAATACAAGCTTGGTTGGCTAGCTCAAGGTGCTGTGAGCCTCTTGTGCGAGAGGTCTATCGTTCGCATCCCTTTGAGCACCACGCTTAGCAGGCAGCCGTGCCGTGCACGCACGGCATGGTTGGCCCATCGGGCCGTGCCGAACCGTGCCCGTACCGGGCCATGCCGTGCCGCCCGTTTGGCCATCTATACTGCCTGTGCTACCACACGAGCAACAAAATCAGTCACACACATGCCTAGCATTTTTTATTGTTAACCACATTTTGTTCTATTGAGCGATTGAGACAAATCTCAGTTATAGCCTTATTCATATTAAGGGTGCGTTTGGTTTCCTTGGGCTAGTGAAAATGGGCTAAAGTTTAGCCAAAAAGCCAAACACATAGGGCTAAAGTTGGGCTAAACCTCTCAAAGTTTTGTAGCCCCAGAAGAGGATTTTTTCTGGGCTAAACAGCCCCATTTCCCACCCCTGCCCCCGGTCCCCACCCTTTCTCTCCTCCCCACCCTCTCTCTCCTGCCCACCCTCTCTCTCTGGCCCACCACCGCAGGCGAGGCACGGGGAAGGCCGCTGGCGGCGCGGGAAAGGGGAGGCGGCGCGCGGCGGCAAGGCGCACGGGGGCGGGACCGGCGGCGGCATAGGCGCGCAGGCACGTCAGCGTAGGGAAGGCCGGCGGCGTGGCAGGCCGACGTGGCAGGCGCGCAGGGCAGGCCGGCGGCGGGCGCGGCAAGCAGGCCGGCGGCGGGTGCGGCAGGCACGTAGGGCAGGCCGGCGGCGAGGTCCTGCCATGGGAGGAGATGGGAGAGAGAAGGGAGAGAGGAGAAAATTCAGGGTACTTTGGTCTTTTTCTATAGCCCCAACCATTTTAGTCCATACTTTAGCCTAAGTAACCAAACAGGTGTGGACTAAAATTTAGCTCTTCATTTTAGCCCGTTTTGCACTAGCTCAAGGAAACCAAAGTACCAAACGCACCCTAAACCACTGAGCAAAATTAGAGTCCTTCATCACTGCTACTCCGCACAAACCTTGTGTGCAGAACCAAGAGCTTGCGGCATTTCACCTTAGCATAAGGTACACTAGCTCCAATTTTCATGATTTTAATGTAACCAAAAAAAACCTTTGAACCTAGTAGCAATCAAAGAACAAAGTTATCAAGCAAATAGTTCACACACCTTTGTTGCATGAAGAATCTGATACTAATGAAATTGAGATATGATGGGGACCTCTGATCCCTTGGGAAGGTCGACTAGACTAACATGTTCTTGATTTAAAAAACTTTGAACCCGGTAGCAATTAAAGAACAACCAAGAACAAGTTGTCAAACATTATATCACTGCTAGGCTATCTACAAACGTCTATTTATTACTCCATCTGTCTTAAATTGTAAGGGTTATAACTCTTTTTTTACCTATCCACATTTATATAGATGTTGATGAACCAAAATACACGTGGACATCCATATGACAATTCTAAGGGTCTTCTGATGTATATGTATATAATGTTATATACTCTCATCTAGTCATCATGTACGATGTTCACATAAAGCAAAAATAGTGAAAAAAGATTTGGCTACATTGTTAAGAATTTAGGCATTTTCATGTTAATTTTAATCCACATAAACCATGCTAAATTTGTAACGACAATTATGTGCACATGTGTGAGGCTATCAAGCACAACAATAACGCACAACATACTGATCATAAACATAAATATGGACGAAAGGAGGAGTATCATATTATATCCCACGGAGGGTCCCATGCTCAAGGCACTGGATGCTCCATTCTCATCAGTCGGCGTGATGAGTTGCTTGAAGTAGTCGATCAAAAGTCGTTGCAGGACGAGAATCGCAGTGCAGTCCCTCGAACGGCCACCGGGAAGAAAAACAGGAACGAACCCACGAACGGCCACCAGGAAGAAGACGGACGTCGATCCCGCAGACGGCTACCAGGTACCACAGCCACCAGGAAGAAGATGAACATCGTCGGAGCGGAAGCGAGCAGTCGCGTCGCGGTGACGCTCCCCAAAAACCTGATCGTCCGCGCACCCGGCAGATGTCTCGAGCGAACGGTGGTTTCGGAGGCCTGCTTTCCCAGCTCTCTGTGTGCGCAGAGTTTCGGGACAGGAAAGACTTTGGAGGCAACTCAACTGTGAGAAGAGCGAAACCCGCAAGAGTATGTTTTCTCACGTCGCACGATTGAAGAGCTGTGTACTCTTATATATGTGCACGAGAGCAGATGAAGAGATGCTATCAAATAGCTTAATGGCAGCCATCACTAGCTCTTATGGTCATCAAGATGACCGTTACTGGTAACTCCCACCACCATGGTCATCAAAATAATCATTACCAGTAACTCTCACCATCAAAACGGCCGTTACTAGTAACTTACCAGGCCATAAGTCAGCAGCCATCATTCACCCACTTACTCATACATAACTCCGAGCTTAAACATGAGCCTTAGGATTTATAGAATATTAAATAAATAGTTTTAATCCCAAATATTCCAACATACGTTGTTGAAATGTCGTATATAAAGAATCAGAGGTAGTATATATACAAGTAACGGTCTCGTGGTGTTCCAGAAGGAGAAATCTCGTAGTGTGGATTTCCTTCTCCCTTTGCTTTCCATGTACGATGTACAAAGAGTCCAATGCCAACCTTCCATACATGATTGGAGATTGAGGACCTGCTTGGTTTGCTGCCAAAATGTACCATGCCAAAAATTTGGCATGACACACTTTGACACCAAACAAACAAGCAAGCCTTGATGTCGCTACGACGCCATCATTTTGGTTGCCAAATGCCAACTGCGATACCATGCCACCTGGTGGTTATTCTCGTCGGTGCCTTGCTTTGCAATGTAGACACAACCTCGTAAAAAGTTGGGCAGTGGCGGCAGTATCCTGCTTTGAATTAGTGCCATTTGGACAATTAGGATGTCTCCAGCAGGGCTCCGAGCGCATAAATAGGTTTTTATCCCACATGTAACACAAGAGAAGAGGCGATGGTGAGTCCACGGTCGCCTAGCTCACATGGTTCCCAAGTGAAGTTTGAGTCCTCTCATATTATCCTCCCAAGACTATATACTTATATATTTTATTGTCTCTTTCATCCATCTCAGCTATTTCTTTCCACCGTTGGAGACCCCCTTAGATCTACATACTCAAAAATAAGACTACACCAAACTTATCATAGCCCTCGGTGTCATCCCCTGTGCAATGTGCATGCACCACAAATGACGTGTGGCGTCTGCAGCACCATAAGTTTTTTAGCTTGCTATTGCACACAACGATCCTATATTTTTGGAATCTCTATCTATTCCACGGGATGATTTAGTGAGTGCTTTTCATCCATTATGTGACGTGTCAATTGGTCTAAAAGGTGAAAGCTTTGAACGACATAATCTCTCAAATGCTGAGTAGTCAGTCTTGTCAAGATCTTTTCCCCCTCGAGAATATGCCAAGTATTTTCGATGCGCGAATACATCATGGATATGATTACTGGACGCTGCTGGGCCAGATTAGATACGGCCCAAACTCATCAAATAACATCACAGACACAGTACCTTGTTGATCCTAAAAAAAGACACAGTACCTTGATTTTTTTTTTGAAGTTAAAGGTAGCTTCTCATTGATTTAGACCATCATTACAGAGAGCAGGCCAGAGGAACTCTGGTGCTAAATGAAACCAAACTGATTTAGAAGCTTGATGGACTGACCTAGCAAAAACATGAGCTACCTCATTACATTGCCTGCTTACGTGAATAAAAGAAAAGATTACATTACAAGCTTGCATTGCTTTGTTGATGTCTTGGATGATAATCCCAGTATGTGAATGGTCTATAGCTTTAGCCTACAATTTCCGAATCAACGAAAGACAATCTAAGGCTATGATGACTTGGTATGCGAGGCTTGTGTTAGAGTTTGTGTCGAATATGTGTACGGTTTCGATTACAACAGAACTTTAAGTTGTATTAGCGGTATAAGGTAGAGTCCTAGTCAAACTCTATAAACTGGACCTCCTCATAAATACGAGGGGAGGGCTGCTGTTGTAACCAGAACGACTAGATGGCTTGGTTTGGGGGTGCGGCGTTGCCGCGGTGTATCCGGATACCGGCATAGCTATCTGATAATGGGGATGAGCGCCCATAGTCATGCCCTAGGGATGTAGGCTTCGGCTGAACCTCGTTAACAAATATCGTGCTTTCGGAGTCGTCTGTGATTGTGCATGGGTATCTCGATCGATCCATAGGCGCTTCTGCACGTTTGTTTTCTAACAGCTTGAGGTAAAAAGAACCCTTCTCCTGCAAGCAGCGAGGAACCCCCCCTTGATTTCTGGTCACAATTCCTAGGCCCATACAATCAATGTTTTTGAAAATTGTTGCATCTACATTCACCTTAACCCAATCCGGTGGCTCCCAAAGTTTGAGTCTAATAGAATCACAGTAGTTTTCACTGACAGGAACATATGAATGCATCACCACCATATCCCCGTCTTGCCACCGTCGGAGAGTGCCGCCGGGAGGCCCGCGCGACGCTCCGTGATGGGGGCGGCGAGGCCACGCCGTCGGATCTGGCGGCGCGCACCGAGTCCACGCGAGGGCGCGGCGCCCGTCTCTACCCTCATCCTCCCCGCCTTTCCGCCATCGCTAGACACCGCCGCTGCGCGGCCCACGCTGTGCGCGGCAGGATCTAGCGGCGCGTGGCCCAAGCTGGGCGCGGCCGGATCGTCTGGCGATGCATGGGCTGCGCGGCTCGCCGTGAGCGCGGCGCGCGCCCTCCGCGTGTGCCCACGCCGGCGAGGTCTTCCCCAACGCCCCCACCTCGGTTTCCGGGTTGTGGCTGCCTCCCCTTCCTACCTCTTTGCGGGAGGGGACGCATGGCAGGGCGGCGGGCCATTGCATGCGCCTGAGTGTGGCTCGGCGGCACCGCCCCCTCCTCATCACCGTGCTGCAGGGCTGCGCCACCACCTCCGGCTTCGTCGCCGACCTGCCATCCCAGAGCTGTCCCGCCATGCGCCGTTGGTGGCATTGTCGATAGCCTCGCTGGCTTGGTTGCCCAGGCTCCAGAGATGGGCTGATCCGCCACCGCCCACGTTCGCCGCCGGTCACGGTACCCCTTGGAGCTCAGGTACCCTCAGCCCGCTTGCTGATTGGTTGCCAGGGCTATGCTGTCAATCCCCCGGCCTTATTGCCGATTTGACACCCTGGACGCCAATGCATTCCGCAGAGTAGGGTTCATCGCCTTAGGGTTTGTGGCATGACACCGACGAAAGCCGTGCAATGTCGACGCCCACGGGCGCCGTGCACCCTGCTTGGGGCGTTGTGACTGTGCCTCCACACCCCTCTTAGGCGATTCGATGCCCCTCGGTCCTTGCCTCTACGCTGCAATTCGGGTCGGGTCATCGGTGAAAGCCTCTATGACGACGTCGACGTCCGTGGGCGCCGAGAACCTCTTTGGAGACGTCGTTCATGACTCCATCCTTTCCGCCTTGGTGAAGACCGGTAACCTTCAACTTCCACGTAGTTCCGGATGGTGCTCCCCATTGGCGCCTCTACTTTGTCGGCGCTCCCCTTGTTGAAAGTAACGCGTAAATCATATACCGCGTGGTGGGGATCGTCGTGTTCGGTATGCTTTGGCCAGCGCGCCACCTGCCACCCTTAGTCTCCACTCGCATTTGCGTGGCAAATGGCCACAAGGCAGTGGAGCGGTGTAGCCACGACCGGTGGCCTGGATGTGCAATGGTTTAGGGTTATCAGCGAGTATGTTGTTCTCGTAGGTGCATTAGTCGGTGATCGACAGTTGTCATTGGTCCCCTGCATCGTGTTGTTATCTGTGGTCTAGCCACATTTTGCTCTTTTGCTGGGGCGGTGTTGTGTTGTTTTATATGTGGTTTCACCACTATTCACCCTTGAGCTTGGGTATGTACCTAGTTTAGTTAGGTGATGCTGTGGTTTTAGGCCGGTTTTCCCGAATTAACCGAATGATGTAGGATTTTGCCTCGTTCCTTAAAAACGAGGTTGTTAATGTGTTACCGTAAAAATATCAATACGGGTGGGAATGCTCCCCGTCCAGGTGACCATAGAAAAAATAACGAGGTGTCCTACTTCCACTCAACCACTTGCACCTCGGCGCCTCCGCTCACCTCTAGGGATGGCAGTCAGACCCACGGGTGCGGGTACCCGCGGGTTTCACACCCATTGGGTGCAGGTGCGGGTGTCAAATTAGACCCATGAGTGTGGGTGCGGGTGCCAAATTAGACCCGCGGGTTGGGTGCGGGTGTGGATTTTCACCCGCGGGTGTCTAATGGGCCCCATAAATAATAATATATTGCCCTAAGTTTGAGAGGATTGAATTTGTCCTAATTCACTAAAGTTAGAACTCTACTGTGTTTGAACCTTATTTTTCTTTATTCTGATACTCATCAGCTATTTAAACGTATAATAATTGTTGTTTTATTAAATGTGACTTCACCACTGTTATTCTGAGATACGAGAAGTTTGATTTGACCTATCATTAAGCCTCCTACAACACTATTATGTGGTTAAATTGAATTTAAAACAATATTATCATGTGAATTGTCAATAGATTACATGCTATGTGTTAATAAATTGACTACCTATATATTCTATGTATGTTTTTTACATGCTATTTGAAGTGTGGTGTGTGGTGCTAGGTTTCTAAGCTTGCAATATTTGCAAATGTCGGTCACCCATTGGGTGCCCAACGGGTGCGGGTGTGAAAATGCACCCGTTAGACATTACGGATACGGTGTGTCTTGATGTAACGGGTGTCAATATGGGTAGGTGTTTGCTCCACCCGCCGGGTGTCCACCCCTTGCCATCCCTACTCACCTCCATTCTTTGCTCCCCCGCCGTGAACGGCTAGGGCCCTCCCGTCCTTCTGCCACCGATGACACCGCGGTGCCGCGGGCGAGCATTTCGCAGAGGTGGAGGGCCGGCGCGGCGCAAAGGACTGCGCATCCGCAGCGCCGCGAGCGCTGGTCTGCGGCCGCGACGCCGGCTGGCTAAGCACCGGCGTGGTCCCCGCGCCGCGGCTGCCGGCTGCTGTCGTCCGCATCGACCCTCCAGAAGTTGCCGGTTTGCCGCTACCCGGCCTCCAGGGCCAGGGCCCATGTGCCGGCGCAGCGACGGCCCCTGCAGCATTGCCCGCCCGCCCGTGCTAGACCGCCCCCGTGCGCACGTTGACCGCTCGCCGCGTCGAGCCGTCGACTGCCAGCCACCAGCCGTCTCCGGAACTTCGCTGCGTCGCTCTCTCTCGCCGCATGCGCAGCGCACATGCGGAATCGGAGGAGGGAGGACCACACGAGGTACTACTTCCCTCCTACATCGGACCTATATCGCCTAGAGATACTTCGAATCATTTCTCACATGCGCTGTTCGACTATCGACGCCCATCCCTGGTCATGTACTCAAGTGTTAGAGCGTCTCGTAGCTTTTACTCGTGCCATTTCCGATTACGCTTTTTGTTATCTCTGCCAATCGTTAAGTGGCTTAAGCCCACCTGGTTTCACTAGAGCCATGCCAACTTGTTAATCTAGTGTGCTTGTATGATGCCCGCTGCTGCTCAGCTCAGCCAACGCGAGGGGGCCCGGCCACACATTGGGCCACGAATTGGCTAAAGAGACACTACTACTGCCTATTACAAAACTTCAATAGTAAAATGCAGTACCGGTTCCTAAATTTGTTGGCCTATGTCATTTCGGTCCCTAAATTTCCAAAGTGCACATCCGAATCGTTAAACTTGTAATTTTGTATTATTTTGGTCCATAAACTATCAAAGTGTGCATTCCGATATCTAAACTTGTCCTAAGTATCATCATAAGTCCAAACAGTTTTGACCTGCTTCACGTGCTAACAAGGAGGTGACATGTTTCTATATTTTTCTTCCTCGTTCTTCCTCCCTCTCGTATCTCTTTGCTACATACTCATCGTTGTACCTAACCTCTTCCTTCACAATATTTTCACCACTACCTCTACCCTTCCCATATGGTAGAGGGAGGTAAATGGACGGGAAAGATGTGTCATGTAAGCTTCATATGTTAGGTTCATAACAGTCAACCGTCAACATGACACACAAATGAATTTATATCTGTTTAGACTATGGTGTGATTTAAACAATGTTTAATGATTGGGATGTGCACTTTAAGAGTCTAGAGATTAAAATGACACAAATTACAAGTTTAAGGATCAAGTGTGCACTTTAGAAATTTTGAGACCGGGGTGACACGGCTCTTTGAGTCTAGGGACCGTGTGTTTTACTCAAAAATCAACTTAACCTAATCACATGACGTTGGTAGACCAAATCAAGGCCACTGCACCATCCATAAATGCTGTTTGTTCCCATAATTCGATGATGTCAAAGTCAGCGAGATTTCCCCCTGGTTCTAGAATATTCCATCGGGGACTAAAATGGAAAAGAAAAGAAATTGAGGAGGGGAATGTGCAACAGTCTCGGTGAAAAAGCAGGCTGCCGGGGCGCAGCGGTGTGAGTTTTATAACAAACCGAACAGAGAAGTGACCCCCAAGAAAGAAACGTGACCTGTGTTTTTCGTTTCAAATCTGAAATTCAGCTTGCTTTTTAACACACTTCATCATGCGCTTATCGCCAGCTAACTTTATTAATTACCTACTACACGGCACTACTGATGACACTGGAATCTGGATTCTTACCGCTATAGTTTTTAACCGCCTTCCTTTAATTTGTGGGCAGGTTGAGACAAGGAGGAAAAGGCGAATCACCGAGAGCGCGCGGCGTGCCAGGCTGGCACGAGTCGCTACCCCGAGCCCAACTGCCCGACCGAGCCGAACCGACCGGACCGGAGGCGTGGAGTGGCCGAGTCGGTGGGCCTGGCCCCTGGGTATAAGCTGGAGCGCCTTCCATTGCATGGCCGACCACGCACTCTCTCTCCTCTTTCTCGTTCGCTCTCTCCTGCGAGAGCCGCCCGGGAAGGTGAGATCGATCTCTGCTTCTTCCCTCCCCTTCTCTCTTCTCCTGGCCTTTACTGTTCATCGTTGTTCATCCCAAAACCCCATACCCCTGCTACTACTTCGTTCTGAACCCCGTGCGATTTCGTCGTCTCGTTCCGCTCTCACGCCGCGATTTCTTCTGCTCGCTCTCTAACGCGCTCTCGATCCTCTCCCGTGCATGTACGTGGTGGTGATGTTTGAAATGTTGCTGCTATTTCTGATCCCTGTCGTGGAGCGGATTCCGCTCTCGATGTGCTGGTGCGTTCCACGGGTTTGGTCGCGATCGACGCGAGTTCGTTGTTCCTCCGTGTTTTGGGAGTTTGATTCTGCTGCTGTTTCTGATTTTGCTGTCGCGGTGGTTTTGTGCTGGTGTGGTGAAGGAAGTTGAGGGGGGCTAGCGGGGTCACCCACAGTTCCATGGCGATCTCTGCTCCCCTCAACTCCGTGCGCTAGTTCTTACGGTTCGTCTAACCATCGATTCCTGGACAGCTCCCCTTGTTGTTTTTCTGTGCTAATAACGTGGAGTTTGTGCGGGTGCTGGTGAGCACTTCCGATTCGCTGGAGAGTTTTTGCTTCGTCGCGAGGTCCTTACGCTGTTGCCTTTAGTACTCGTTCTGCGGTTGCTTTTCTTAGTAGTTTAATCGGAGAGAAGGCCGATAAGGAGCACCTCGACTCCATGGTGATCTCCTCTTCGCCTCCTTGAAAAAAATTCTATCACACCGTTTCGCTTATGCCTGTTGTCGTCCTTGCTACTACTGCTTCGTGAGTCAAAACTCTACGATAAATAATCTGCTAGTGATCTCGCCCATTTTTTTGTTGTTACTGTTTTGGTATCTGAAACGTGTGGATTTGAAGTTTGAACCACCTTTTTTCTATTGCTTTTTTCTGTTGATCTTATTGACGCTACTGTGCATGCGGCCGAGATGGTGTCTCCCTCTCAGATTCACCTGTTTCCTTGGCTTGTTCCCTTTGTTGGATTTGTTGGATCTCCGTCTCTTGATTTTGCTTTGCGCAACAATGTCTGATCGTTCTTGTTGTTGGGCGGTAGCATGCCCTGCAAACTGCCGTGTATGTCCGAGGGTTGGCATTTGTTGACGTGACTTATTTACTGGCCGAGAATCCGTTCATCCTTGCAAAATTGAGTGGTGTTTTTTCCTGTCTATTACTGTAACTTCTTGTCAAGGGGTGTTGTGCAGTGGCACATTGCTACGCAATTCCTTCCTGCCAGAAATGTTTGCAAGGCTAAAGCAATACTTAAATCATGGTTGTTTCTTGTTCTCACTTTTGGATAGAGTGCCTGTACTTTAGTACAAATAATTTGTTATTGAACATGTTGAATCGTTGAAGTACCAACCCTCGAAATTCACACAAAAATGATGTCAGTTTGTTCATCAATGCTTTCTAGTACTCCTGTGACCTGCAATCTGATGTCAGTTTGTTCATTTCCTTTTTTAAAAAAATGGGATTATAGGATATTGTACTCACTACACTGTTGCAGGATATCAAGCTCCGCTATGTCGCTTCTTTCTGCGCCTGACACAAGAAAGACTATCGAGAGTGGTAGGAATGAAACACTTGAGTACGCCGTGTCAGCTATGCAAGGATACCGTCCAACTATGGAAGATGCTGTGAGTAACCTAACAAACTTTTGTAGGATCATTTGGAGCATTGTTATATGGTATATACATGGTTGACTTGCTATCCTTTGCTACTAAACAATGAAGCCTCATGTGTAGCCTTCTTGTTCTGCAGCATGCAGCTGTTTTAAATCTCGATGCTTCACCTGCCACATCATTCTTTGGTGTTTATGATGGCCATGGAGGTTTGATCTTCAACTTAATTAATCTTCTCGACAAGCTTCAAATGTGTGGTGTATTGCATTATCCACCTATTTGCGTTCATTGCATTCTCTTTATGCATTCATCAGTACTGCCGACTCATTATTTCTGTTTTTAGCAGTAGGTACCATTTACCATGATATTTGAGTTATTTGATGTTCTGTTTCAGGACCTGCTGTTGCAAAGTATTGTGCGAGACACTTACACAATGAGCTTCGCAAACATCAACAATTTCGTGATGATCCCCGTGCTGCACTTGAGAGAACATTCTTAAGGTTTTCAGCCTTTTATAGCTCACTAAATTCTTGCATTCTGTACTTTGAGATCACATAATTTATCTCACTAAATTCTTGCATTCTGTACTTTGAGACCAACATTTGCACATTCTTTCTTAAATAGTTGATAGTTGAACTTGCTGCACTTGCAAATAACAAAAACTACTCCGTTCTCGAATATTTGTCACCGGCTAGTTTATTTTTGAGTTAAGAAGCATCAAATAAAAAGAACGGAGGGAGTATATAATTGTTGTTCCTACTTTACTATTACAGGATGGACGAGAAGATGAGAGAAAGGAAGGCAGGGTGGGAATTATGTGCATATAATGGTAATGAACATTGGACACAATATAAACATGCTACTCGCTTCATTCGTTTTCTACCTATCTGTGCGAAGGTGCTAACTCAACTATTTTGTTTCTAAAATCTGGTATATGAAAACTGTAATCTTTACTTCATATTTGATGTCTTTTCTGAAGTCTGCCTGTGAAGGGCCAGTAATGGATGGATGCACTGCATGTGCGGTTCTCATTAGAGGCAACCAAATCATTGTGGGAAATGCTGGAGATTTTCGTTGTGTGTTCTCATGGAATAATCAACAACTGACGGCGACACAAGTGACTTTCCAATTAACATAGAATTACATCAAGGATCAGCTTTGAGCCCTTATCTTTTCGCCTTGGTGATGGATGAGGTCACTAGGGATATACAAGGAGATATCCCGTGGTATATGCTGTTTGCTGATGATGTAGTGCTAGTGGATGAAAGCCAGACGGGGATAAATAGGAAACTAGAGTTGTGGCGGCAGACTCTAGAGTCGAAAGGCTTTAGAATTAGTAGGTCTAAAACTGAATATATGAGATGTGACTTCGGTTCCGCTAGACAGGAGGCAGCAGGTGTGAGTTTGGAAGGCCAGATAGTGCCCAAGAAGGATACTTTTCGTTACTTGGGATCGATGCTACAAAGAGACGGAGATGTTGATGAAGATGTTAGCCATAGAATCAAAGCGGGATGGATTAAATGGCGTCAAGCATCCGGTGTTCTATGTGACAAAAGGGTACCACAAAAGTTAAAAGGCAAATTCTATAGGACGGCTATTAGACCTGCGATGTTGTATGGTGCAGAATGTTGGCCCACTAAAAGAAGACATATTCAACAATTAAGTGTTGCAGAGATGCGTATGTTGCGCTGGATGTGTGGGCATACAAGGATGGATCGAGTTCGAAACGACGAGATACGGGATCGTCTTGGGGTAGCTCCAATTGAAGAAAAGCTTGTGCAACACCGACTAAGATGGTTTGGGCACGTGCAACGAAGACCACCAGAGGCACCAGTGCATAGCGGCATCATAAGGCGAAACAATGATGTGAAGAGAGACAGGGGCAGGCCAAATTTGACATGGGAGGAGACAGTTAAGAGAGACCTAAGAGATTGGAATATAGCGAGAGAGTTAGCCTTGGATAGAGCTGCTTGGAAAGCAGCTATCCACGTACCCGAGCCTTGATTAGGCTTTTCTATGTGCTTTCTCAAAAAATCTTTTAAAACCTTTGTTTTCTTGTTGAAAGCGACCTATCAATTTTTTTTTTAGCGGTTTGGTTTGGGTTTCAACTCTAGCCTATCCCAACTTGCTTGGGATTAAAAGGCTTGTTGTTGTTGTTGTTGTTCTCATGGAATAATCAGGTGCGGTGACTAATTCTCTTGCCAAGCTCCTGATACCGAGTCACCATGATATTATGTAATGAAACATGTATTCTAATGGTGCCTATGTACTCTGTTCATTTCCATTGTTTGCAAAGGCTATCGCATTATCCACAATTCCTGAACCCAGCCTTCCAGCCGAAAGAGGGAGAATAGAAAATGCAGGGCGTCAAGTCACTTTAAGTGAAGCAAGAGGAAACATCTTTTATATTGATGATGGAATTGTGATCTCTAGATCGATTGGCATGGTTCTGCCTGAATTTTTGGTCTGTTGTAGCCTTGTAGATAAACAATCTATTGTGCTGTAACCAGTGTTTTACTTGCTTACATTTCAGGTGACCTGAGGTACAAGAATAACCCTGAATTATCTCCCCTGCAACAAGCATTTACTGCCTTTTCTGAAGTTAGCTCTGTAAGTGTTGATAAATCGTGTCACCAAATTGTGATTTTATCCAGCCAGGTATCATCTGATGGAAAATTGTCCCTTCTTTGATAGGAAAACATAACTCATGGTGCCCTGTTTATCATAATAGCATGTGATGGAATCTGGTAAGTTTTTAGTTGAAATACACAGGTGCACGGTTCTACTATAGTTCTCCCAAAACGGCCCGTTATCATTAGTTTACAGCAGTGCCTGAGGTTTCATCAGGCAAGAGTGGAGAGCAAAAACATTTTGGAGTGATTGTCTACAAGGAATACTCAAATAAGAAATGGCATTTATCTTCGACACATTTGTTTATTCCAAGTTCCTACATATACTAGTATTGAAATTGTCTACAAGGGGTTTGCACATTTTAGTTCAGTTAGATTTTATATGTGTTGGACTTAGCTACTGCACCATCATGCCTAATTCTGTATGTTTTCTCTCAAATTGTTGGATGTAATCATGCAAGTCCTTTCCTGAGTTTGATGTGATAGGCGCAGAGTTACAACATGGTGCAATATCTGCCAATCCTCTCTGTGCTTATATATTTCTAGTCTCCAGATAATTGTGCAAGTTAATTTGCTGAAAATGATAATCAGATTTACTTGATTTATTTTGGAAGAATTTTCTTAAAGAATATGAATGTTACCGTACTGTCCCTGTGTTAACTAGCTCCAATCCCTGTTTTTTTGGCAGTTTAAACATTGGAAGACAAGAATTGGTTAACATGGTATGCAAATTTGCAACTCTTACATTTCAAAATGGAGGGGTTGCCCCTGCCCCTCTCCTGAATGCCTCCGAGGAAGAACAAGACCAACCAATTGCTCCTGCCCCTCTCCTGAATGCCTCCGAGGAAGAACAAGACCAACCAATTCAGAATACAGTTGAGTGGTGTCTCGATGGAGATCCAGAGGCGGTGTTGGATTCTTACATACAAGCTATTGGGCATCATAGGCTGTGGAATTTCGCAAATGGAAGAACACTGGACGTGAGTTCTCATTGGAATCATAATGCCATGATCTACACTACGGCTGAATGTGGAACCTTTTACTTCAAAGTAACTTATGAAGACAATTGGGTGTCTTTTCCATCAGATGGTAGAGAAGGTTGGGGGTATGGTGTTAAAAAAGTTCGATCATCCAGATTCCCTATACCTGAAAACAAAGAGCAAAGATGGGTCCACAAAGAGCCCGTTGATACAGTCAAATTACTACCTGAAAAATATGCCAAGATGGTCACTGCTAAAGGGTTGCTTAGGGGACTATTATAGAAAACATGGTCTTTGCCCTGAAGGCCATGAACACATACAACTTGGACTTGACTGGGTTCGCGCTGGATGCAAGTACCTTTCAAATTACAAAGGGGAGCTGCCAGTTCCAATGGAGTTCCGAGATTACTGCGCAACTTTTTTAGCCTACGGACTTGAAGCAGTAAAGCAAAATCAGATCTTCGAACTAACCAAGGAATCCTTGAAGAATGAGGATGTCATTGAATTGGTGGCCTTAGATCCATATGCATCCCCAAGAATGAAAAAGTGGTATGCGATGGCGAGAGAAAAGCTCCGATATTTTGCAAGAGAACTATCTGGAATAAACAAAGGAATTCCAGTCAAGATCTATAAAAAGGCTGGCATTTTAGAACCGAAACATGTCCTGGAAGCTGTCAATGTGATCCCGTTTAACTGCACATTGCATCCTGAAGAATCCCGGAGACGGACTTGGACTTCAAAGCCTATTGACAAAGGCGCGGATGGGAGAGCTCATGCATTGAGCAAGACTTTTGCATGTAGATGGCCATATAATCAAAAGGTCTATTCTGTTCAAGATTGTGAATTTATGTTAAGCTATATTTTCTTGTCTAATCCTCGCAATTTCTTTCTTAATTTCAGATGTTGTTACAAACACCAGGCAGCAGAATCATTAACCCATCAAAGATAGCTGCATTCCCAACAACTAAGAGACACTTCACAGCAGTAGCAGGGAGGTTCTTGAGGTTCTTGCCAAAGTGATCTCACTGATCGCTCTTGGTCTTGGGTAAATGATCTGCAGGGAGCACTCTCTGTAGGTGCTGTTGTGAACTTCTTATCTTCTTCAATCTATGGGACATCCTGTCTCAGGTGGTGTGACAGCATGGGAGCGAACACAAACACATATGTAGCCCTAAGCCACTTTTGTACCATTTTTTGTTTAACCATATGGGAGCGCGACAAAGTTGCTGTGCAGGGTATGGTTGCTCGTTACTGTCTTTTGGCTTTGAAATGCACCTTTCTCATTTATAGCTGTGGTAGATGTGTGTTTTTAGTTTTCGTGTTTTGGCTGCGCAGGCTGTTAGTGGTGCTAGCACTGTAGGTTGGGAAATTCAAAGACCTAAGCCGAAAACCGACATTTCGTTTTTGTTCGGTATTTTTTGTCGGTTTTCGGTTGGAAAATGCCTAGCCCTGAGACTACCATATTCCACCACTCTGACTCCCTAGCCTAGTGTGCCCCTCATCTACATTTTAGCATGGACATAAAAAAACATCTACAATTTGTGTTCATTTTTTATACTAGCACATTACGTGTGTTAGTGTGCCTACGGCTACATGAAAGATGTATTGCTCCCCCCTTTTGAGACCTGACCCAGTGCAATCCTCAGCTCTACCTACGTCTGTTGAATGTGTAATTATGTTTGCATACGCACTAAAAAAAATCTATTACTGGCACAAACTGAACTCTGAAACAAAGACCTTCCTGCACAAACTGAACTCTGATCTGTAGACTAAAAGATGACAGTACACAAATTGAACTCTGAAACAGAGGTCGGAGCGCACAAACTGAACTATGAAGTGAATTTGAAAGATCACAATGCACAAACTGCAAGGTTAAAATGCACAGACAGCAGCCTGAAAAATTAGTCATCCAAGGAATTCATAGCTCCTTTTCCGATCTCAAGAACCTACCGAGGTTAATAAAAACAGTGTACATTGAGGCGAATAAAATCACAGGTCCTTTTCTGAAATTGCAACTCGTTTACATAGCATCATTCATATATAGTAAAATGCAGCAATTGTTTATGATAGTATGAAATTTGAATGAGATAAAAATCATCAACTAATCCCATAGGAGTAGCTATAACTGCTGTGCCCTTAGGATTGGACCACCATATCCCTCGGGAGTCATCTTCATCTGCTCCTTTCTTATGTCAGTACCCTGAGCTGAATCCATGGGAGCTATCAGCAATGTATAGGATGACTATCAGCATCATCTAACAAGTGCACCTGCAACTCAGGAAAATACAAATTTATGCCAGTGACGCTGATGCATGTACACATACACATACAGCTTGTTTGTTGTATTTCAAAAGAAAAAATAGTGAAGTATGGCTGAACTCACAATTATTGCTTTGTCGTGTTCTGCAATAGGATCCATATGAATTGTACATCAGCTATCATTAAGGCCCAGGCTATCTAATCTGCCTCATCAGCTGACTGTTCAATGCCCATGTCAAAAAGATCTCGTGGGCTAACTCTCACCACTACATTCCATCCTTTAGCTTTTGGGTCTTCAATATAAAAGACTTGCTCCACTTGTGAAGAAAAGACAAATGGATCATGCTCTAACTTTTCCCCGGTGTGTATTTTCCGAGAAAAATTCACAAGAGTAAATCCAAACTCATCTTTTCGTAAACCAGCATGGTGATGGACATCATACCAATCACATTTGAAAAGCACTACCTTGAAGTTTCCATATGATAATTCTATTATATCAGATAATCTACCATAATAATTTGTGCCATCATCTGCAATGTTGACTATACCACTATTTTGTGTCATTCGTGTGGCCTCACGACTCATAGTATGGACCACTGTATCTTACACCACATCTGCTTGGTTTTGCAGCTAAAGCTCTGACCTTTTGAGTCATGCTTGTTCCATCACCTAAGATAACCTTCACGTAAGAAAATAATTATATTCATCACTCATTTTGAACTCAGGCCTAACAAGCAACAATTCTAGCTGCACTGTACCTTTTGTTCCAATCAGTCAGGAAAGCGATCATTTATCAACTTCTCGATGGAAGAAGGTGTTAAATCAGCTGATGGGGGAAATTTGGTTTTCTCCATATCCACAAATTCTCTACAAAAATAGCATTGGTTACACAATGTCATCTCATCAAGTTACTAAACAAATTAAACATATGAGGGAAAAATGAGTTACGCACTTGCGAGAATCATCAAGTTCATCGCAGTGTCTCAAGACATATCGATGTGCCTGTGCAAGAAGCTGGTTATCAAATTGGGTTACAGCAGTAGCCTTTCCAATTGGTTCACCAGCACTATCAAACAAGAACATTTCTTTGATCTTGTCTAAAGGTTCAGGGTTTCTAGCTGGTCTTGTAAAACGTGTATTTCCTTCTACAAATCTCGAACAAAAGGTCATGCACTCCTCCATGCAATATCCTTCAGCAATTGACCCTTCTGGGTGAGCTCTATTCTTCACAAGTGCCTTTAGCCGAACAAAAAATCTAAATGCAATTATGAATACATGTAAGTTGTAAGAATTATTGGTAATGACAAAGCAAAAGTTAATTGCATACCTTTCCATGGGGTACATCCACCGATATTGAATGGGGCCACCAAGCTTAACTTCTTCTACTAAGTGAACCATCAAATGCACTGAGACAGTGAAAAATGATGGTAGAAAATTTCTCTCCATGTCACAAAGTGTCATCACGATACTCTCCTGAAGCTTGTCCAGTTCAAGAACATCTATCTGCTTAGAGCATAGCTTTTTAAAGAAATTAGCTATTCCAATAACTATTTTCATGACATCTTTGCTGGGAGGATCAGAGTGCCACAGGAAGAATATCATCTAGTAAAACATGGTTATCATGACTTTTTAGCCCAGTCAATGCACAATCGTTCATGTTGACACATCTAGAAATGTTTGATGCATAGCCATCTGGTGTCCTAATCTTTTGAATTACTGAACATAGAATCTCCTTTTTTTCTCTAGACATGGTGAAAGGTGCAGCAGGCAGTGTCTTCTTTCCTTCATCATCTACCAGAGGATGAAGATCGTGTCGAATTCCAAGTTCCACCAAATGCATTAAGGTCATCCTTAGTTTTAGAAAAAATGTCCAATAAGGTTGCAATGAAGTTTTCACACACATTTTTCTCTATGTGCATTACATCTAGATTGTGTCTTAGTCTGTTGTGTTCCCAGTATGGCAGCATGAAGAATATTGACTTCTTTTTCAACCAATCTTCTGGTTTCTTTTTTCCTCTTCTACGCTTGCCATTCTGATTTATTTCATCTCGATTGCTTGCATCTTGGCTTTTTTTGTTTTTACCTTTCCTTTTGTTCTTCTTTGCTATGCACCTCTTTTTCCCTAACACAAACACTCTGCCTACTAACATTCTCAAAACAAAAGTACAACTCATCGTTACAGGTGCAAGTTCAGTCTCTGCATTGCCATCAAACTGCCTCTTTAGCCTCCGATATATGTGATTATGTGGGAGCCATCGACGATGTCCCATATAGCACATCTTTTTACCTTTCTTCAGGTAAAATGATTTTGTCGCCCCACCACATGAAGGGCATGCATATTTACCACCTGTGCTCCAGCCGTATAAGTAAGCTAATGCTGGAAAATCATTTATAGTCCACAATAGTGTAGCTCGGAGAGGAAAATACTCTTGGGAAGAGGCATCAAAAGTTGTCACTCCACCCCACAGCTCTAAGAGCTCATCGATCAAGGGCTGCAAGTATACGTCAACATCATTACCTGGAGAATTTGGTCCAGGAATGGTCATTGACAACAATAAAGATGTTTGCTTCATGCAGATCCAAGGTGGTAGGTTGTATGGAACAAGCATTACTGGCCATGTACTGTGTTTTGAACTCATGTTCCGAAAAGGGTTAAACCCATCACTAGCGAGACCAAGGCGTACATACGAGCATCTGATGCAAACTCGGGGTATCTACGATCAAAATCTTTCCAAGCTTCACCATCTGCTGGATGTCGCAATTTTCCATCTTTTGTACGGCCCAGATCATGCCATCTCATATCATCTGAAGTTTTGTTAGTTGAAAATAACCTTTGCAACCTTGGTAACAACGGAAAATAACGCAGCACTTTTGCTGGTTTCTTTTTCCTCTTTTGTTCATTGTCTGCAGATCCATTCCTTGTAGTATCTTTCCATCGAGAGCTCTTACACACATGATAAAAATCTTGGTCAGCTGTATCACCTCTAAAAAGCATGCAATCATTAGGACAAGCGTGGATTTTCACTAATCAAGACCTAAAACACGGATGATTTTCTTTGCTTCATAATATGTCTTAGGTAGATTTGTCTCAGGAGAAAGTGCAGCAGATAGTAAGCCTAACAGTGATGTAAATGATTCTTGTGTCCAACCATGCAAGCACTTCAAGTGATATAAGTTCACTAGTAATGATAGCTTGGAGAATCCTGTCCACATCCTTCAACAAGCGTGCATACATGTTTTGTTCATTCTGTAATGAAACATTTTCTGCAGGATTCATATCCTCGGACAAATTGTGTTCCATATTTGCAAATTCAGATTGAACATCATCATCTACTTCACCTTCAGAAATACTTGGTAGTGAATCATAGATTTCAGCCCCACCAAATGCAGCTTGTAGTAGTTCTTGCATATCATCTAATCCTCCATGCCGGTGATCATTGGATATAACAGCCCTTGGGACACTCGGATTAGTAAAATTTCTAGTGTTATTTGGCACATCAATAAATGCAAGTGATGGACTCTCATAGTTTTCTCCATGATGAACCCAAGTAGTATACCCTTGAAGAATACCGTCACATCTCAAATGTGTCCTAACTTCATCAGTTCATCATGACTTTGGTTTAATCTGTTTTTGCATTTTTTGGAACGACAAAGAATCTCGCTATCACGTGGACGGTCTTGTAAGCAAAAGGCTAAAAATTGCTCAACACCATCTTGATATGCAGTCTCGCGTTTTGGTTTACTCATCCAACTTCGATCCATCACACCTATATATGATGAGGTGAGAAATTGAAATTGAAAAGAAGACTTTTTTTAGTACGTACTTGTCACATAATGAATATTAAATGATGGTAAAATCCTCAAAATTGAACTGAAACAGAACCTAAATCAATTCCATTCAGTGTCTGTATCTACATGCCACACAAGCTCTAACCAAATCACATCAGCTTGCCTAAGCATCCATGAGCACAAAACTACAATATTATTCATCTTGCGAGATCATGAGAATTTATCGTATGTTGATAACTTGATATCGAGTTCAGAAAGATATTATTGCTAATACATGCTAATGCTGGTACTGTTAAACAGTTCAAATTGAGTATCATCTAATAAAAGATGTTAATTAATATGTATGCATTACTAATCATACGAGTACTGAACTACCGTCTACTGGTGTTATGCAAAAAGTTCTGGAAACTAAAGTGTACACATAAGAGGCTATTGTAAAACTTGTAACATAATACATCACTGCAGTTGCAAATCCAGTTAAATTTTAAATCCCTAACCTTGGCAGGTTGAGTGCCTGTTATTTTGCTGAGACCCACGCTTACTCGCTGCCTTCCCACTAGCTTTCGATCAATATGCTGGGTTGGCGCACATCCTCGCGTAGGTGCTATCTGCAGCTGTGAAAGCAGGATTTAATCCTAGTGCAGTCCTACTAGACAAGAAATTGATCTAAAATAAGTGAAATTCGAGCTCACCAACAAATTATACGAGGGAGGCAGTGCAGAGGGGCTCGCCAGAGGTGAGCAAGCCGATATGCAGCACTACAGCCCATAGTTTTAAATAGCGGGCTATAGCTCCGCAGACTATAGCTTTTTGAGAGACCAAAAGCTACGCTATTGTGATTTTTGACGCTACGGAAGCTATGACCGCTGTAGTCTGATTTAGCGACGCTATTTGGCATAGCTATAGCGCTATAGTTGCCGCTATAGCTGCCGCTATTCCTATTTCTTGTAGGGAAACCAAAATAGTTAAATTATTCTTAACGTGGAGCTACCGAAGTATTAAAATAAACTAAACTGAAGTCTAGAACTTTAATGTTATGGACTTATGCTATCTCTATAATGCCATGGACCGTTGTTATGGACACAGACTATATTTGTCCTGTGATTTTGTATCAATTATCTATATATTTCTATCAGTTTTTTTGAAACCGCTATCTGCTATAGCTGCGCTATAGCTTCGCCTTATAGCTTTTGAAAAAAATTTGCCGCTATTGTCTGTAGCCCGCTATTTAAAACCATGCTACAGCCGCCGGATATGATGAATCAAACACCAATAAAATCTGGGCTGAAACTGTAGTGAACGACGGTGGTCAGTGCAGCAGCTCGACTGCGAAGGGCGGATGGCACGCCGCTGGCAAGTGGTGTGGGCAAGCAGCCAGCACGGCCGCGCGGAGCACAGGGATGCCGCGGAGTACAGGCAGGTGCGGCGGCGCAGAGGCAGAGCACACGGGAAGGCACGGAATCGCGCACGCGTGGACAGTGGATGTATAATCTCTCCTTTGTCCTTTGCGTTGTTGTTATTTTTATTTTTATAGGTTTTTGAGGTGAACTCATGGGCCATGATAGCTGGGCTTAGATTTTTTTTAAAAAAATTCTGTCACTCAATTTTAACCCCTCCATCCTAAAACAATAAATGCCTACATATTTTTATTAAAACAAGAGACTAACATTGTTGTCAAATCCATATATTTTTAGCATATGCATGTTATACACTTGGATTTATATTCAAAAGTATTTTAATATGATGACACTTTTTATTTGTTGCTGATATATTATTAAAAAATATATATTGTCAAAGTTACGCTCTAAAGACCGTGCCAAAATATAGGCCTTATTTTTTGAGATTGTGGGAGTACTTGGTTTCAAATAATTGTGTATGACATATTATTTTTCAAAAACAACAAAGATTCCTGGATCAATTAAACTACATTGAAAAAGTTGAAAGGGATAATCTCTTCCCAAATGTACTCTCTCCCTGGGAAAGAGAATTCCCCACTCACCAAATGTACGGACAGCAACCAACCGCAATGGCAACCTCATAACCAAAAAAAAAAAGGAGAAGCAAATCAAACACTACTCACCAGCAGGGGCAGAACGCCCAATGCAGCGGGGACGGCCAACGGCAAGCAACAACAAGCAGCGGATCGCCAAAAAACACACGGAAAGCACGAGGAGGGAGCTGCGAGAAGGTGAGATTCGGGTTAAAACAGGGGTGTACGGTCCGTCTATATACAAAAGAAAAACCCTAAATCATATTCAACGCTATGCGACTCGCGCGGCGCAGCAGATACAGCTGGAGTTGTGTCGTGGTTCCGGGAACTGGGGTGACACAAGCAGTAGATTTGTTGTTCGGTGGGGGATGTCAGTGCGGACTCGCTCCGAATGGTGAGCCGGAAGACTCAAAGGTTTATACTGGTTCGGGATGAATCCCTACGTCCAGTGGAGTGAGTTTCTTGTATTACGAGGTGTGTGGAGGTGTTACAGTGGGCGTAGGTGCAGCGGAGCGTATCTCCCTGTTACCTGGTCTTTGTGCTCTTTTGTGGTGTTTCTTGCTATCCTACTTTGTGAGTGCTTTCCCTCCTTTTATAGTTCAAGGGGGGCGCTTTACAGTCCCAGGGGGAAGAAGAAAAAGGATATAGAGAAGAGGGAGGAATCCTGACACGCGGGTCCTCTTGTCACAAAAGTTCTGTCAGAAACCCGTGCGTTCCCGGCACGCCTTCGTCACACGCGGTGAGTTCGTCTGTTCCGGGGTTCCGTAGCTGAGCCGTGCCGGAGGTTCGGCGTACCCGCGAACGCTTCCGTTCTCACGGGGTCAACGAGTCGTATGGAGGAGGAGTTCCGTCCCGTCCGTCCTGGCCTTCTTTCTTTAGCTCCTGACGTCAGACGGGCATGACGCTAGACGGCGGATTATCCGGCCACGGAACGTTCCTGCCGAGTTGTTCCGTTTGTCCGCAACGCTGCCTCGTGCACCGTCGTGTCCCAGCGAAGTTCGGTCGGTCGCCTTCTGACTTGTAAGACCATACGAGACGGGGCTCGGTGGCCCTGTCCCTCGCACTTGTTTGGTTGCGCTGGTCTCGCCAAGCCTCGCCAGGTGTCCCCCTTTATAGGGTCAAATACAGCTCGGCGTCATCCCCCTAGCCCTGTCGTGGCGGGGTATGTGGCGTCAGGCGGCTGACGGCCCGTCCTGTCGCAATGAGCACGCGCGCAGGCATGCGCATGGCAGTCGGTGGCAGCGTATCGTCGTTACGTCGCAGCAGGCGTGGGAGCAGGAGGGTAGCGTGCCGTCCTGTCATCTGGGCGCATGAATGGACTTTTCGCTGCCTGGTCGTGGGACGCACGCCGGTGGGTCCCAACGTCGGGCGTGGCATAGGTCGGGGCTCTCCGTCTCGCCCGAGCATTCGGTCGGCTGCCCCGCGGGAAGGTCAGCCGCCTCCGTCCCGTACGAGCGTACGGGGCGTGGGTCGGACCGGCTCACTTTCTCGGTTGCTGTGCGTTGGGTAAGGCCATGGGCCTTCGATTTGGGCCTGTGCAGGCCTTTTTTGGGCTTCTTTCCTCTGGAGTTTTGTATTCTCCCTCGTCAGTAGCCCCCGAGCCTTCAATCAATCCTATGGTGGTTGGTCGGAGGCTCTCTCTTAGGAGGAGGCGCGCACGCGCATCCGTGGGATGTAGCCCCCGAGCCCCCGAGTGATTTTGTGAGAAATTGCTCGGGGGTTTGTCAAGGACTCGTACGTGTGAAGCTGTTATGGGTATTTCACAGGTTTTGCCTTTTAAATCCATCGTTAGGTTTTCAGGAGAGTTTCCTGAATACCTAGCTCCGTACGGGATTCTTGGCGCGACCCCCTCCGGAAGTCCTGTTTATTTGACCTTTTGAAGGTTGGGCCGACCATCACCAGCCGGGTTGGCGTGGGTGCGGCGGCCATCGAGCTAATAGCGGGTAGTCCGAGTGATATCCGACGGTTCTTCCGGTTTAGAACGGTCGTGGTGAGTTATCCCATTGAGGGGCTCGACCCGCTGGGGGCATCTCATTAAAAGAACCTTTCCTTACTCGATCTTGTTCCGGCCCTTTGGTCAGGAGTTTGTCCAAAGGGGGGCCACGTGGCCACCCCATCAGCTGGGTTACCGCAAGAGAGTTTGAGGTATGGTCTCGGATACGGTCGGGGCAAATGGCCTTATGCCGGCTCACTTGGCATGTAGCTCACTCGGGAGCTTGCCTGCCGACCGTCCCTCGCTCTATGCGCTGATTTAAGTTGGATCATGCGTTGGTTTGGCGTCAGGTTTATGCTTACCCAGGATCGCCCTGTCGTAGAGGATCCGTCCGCGCGTCGTTCCGTCGATGCCGGCTGCCTGCCAGCTCAATTAATGCAAGCGGTGTAGCTTAGGGGCCGTACCTTTCGGGCCGTCCCGTCCTTCTGCCTTCTCGCTCCGTTCGAGAGAAGCCGGGGCGTGATCGTGGCCCCGTTTTTTGAGGAGACGCCGGGGGTCGTGGTGTTTAATGCGTAGTGGTGGGCCCGTCGATGGCCCCTCACGTCCGCTTGCCCCTTCGTTATCCACTGCGCGGGTTTATGAGGGAGGAGGAGAGAATTAGACAGTTTACTTACCTCTTTTTCGCCTCTGCTGTTTGCCTTCTCCTTCCTCGCGTTCCTCGTTGGCTCTCGCGCGCTTCTTCGTCGCCGCCGATGGCTTCCTTCCCCCGGTGTACGACCCCCAGGACGCGCCTGGCGCTCCTGGAGAAGAAAGGCTTCCTCCCTCCCCAGGCGGTGTCAGGATCGCGGCTGCCTGAGCTTGGTAGCCTGCTTGATCCTCGGGGGGATGAGATCGCCGTTCTCGCGCCTTTCTATGAGCGTGGGTTCGGTCTCCCCCTGCACCCGTTCGTGCGGGGGCTCCTCTTCTTCTACAGCCTGGAGATTCAGCACTAGAATCCCAACGTCGTGCTTCACATGGCGTGCTTCATCACGCTGTGCGAGGCCTTCCTTGGGATAGCGCCGCACTTCAAGTTGTGGTGCTACCTGTTTTGCCCCCAGCTCTCGCAGGGGCAAGGCGGGCAGTCCCTTGTCGGCGGCGTGACCATCCAACTGCGCAATGGCCGTCGGCAAGATTACCTTCAGATCCCCTTCCCGTCTTCCATTCATGGGTACTTGGGGGAATGGTTCTATGTTCAGAACCTAGGCGACACTCCCCTAGCGGAGGGGGTTGTGCCTCCATTCGGATACATCGGGAGGCCCCCCGCCTTTACCGGTGCCGCCCCCTTGAGGCAGGACCAATGGGACTGGGGTCGCGACAAGAGGAGTATCAACCAGGTGGAGTTCCTCTTGGAGAAGATAGGGCTCCTCCGTCGCCGCGGCTTGACCGGCGTGGTGCTGGTTTCGACCTTCATTCGGAGGGCTGTCCAACCGCTCCGGTGCCGTCGTTTTCCTATGTGGGAGTACACCGGCGTGGCTGATCCGGATCGTATCTCTGGCGAGAAGCTTATCCCTGCAGAGATCCGACTTCGTGTGATCGCCATCACCGAGGGGACCTCGACGGCGAACTTCTTCGGCGGTCCTCTGGCCCTCAACCATTCGATCAAAGAACACTTGGTAAGTCTCTTTTACCGGGTCATGTGGTGAATGCCTCTAGTCTTTCTAACACCGCGCCTCATGTGGTTTTAGGGCATCGGTTCTATGAAGCCATGCCCCGCCCCTCTTCCTGAGGACGCCGCCGTGAAGGCGGACCGGAAGTGAAAGAGGGAGGCAGAGGCGCACTTGGCGGATGAGCGCGAGAAGCGCCACCGGCTCGCCCGCGATAGAAAGAAGAGGGAGCGCGATTAGCGCGCTCGGGAGGAGGGTCGCTCGCCAACTCCTTCCACCGCTTCGTCCGACGCGGAGTGGTCCTCGGATGACACCCTTGAGGCCGTGCCGCTTGCAGACGAGGTTGGGGAAACTTCTGGCTTGGGCACCTTCCCTGAGGCGATGCTGATCATGACTCCGCCGGCGGCGGCCGCCGTGCCCCCGTTGAGGGGGGCTCAAGGGTCGGCGGGGGAGTCTTAGCGCGTTCCTGTCCCGGCCACGGTGATTCAAACGCGGGCAGAGTCGGTCGTGGAAGTGCCGTCCTCACCGGAGCCGAATAGGTCCGGCGCCCCTGTCGCGGTCTCGACGTCAACGTCCGCGGCAACGCCGGGGGCCGTGCCGGTGGAGGCGTCCGGAGGTTTGGGGGCGCATGTGTTGCCGTCAGGGTCGTCGGCTGAGCTCGCTGCCTGCTCTTCTTCGGGCGCTCCGGTAGCGGCGACCGTCCAGGGGTCGCCCCCTGGGTCGGAGCCATTGCCCCTGTTACTTTACCTACGCCGGGGCCGCCCTTGAGGGTCGACGCGCCGTCCGTCTCCCTGCCAGCAAGCGCGAACGTGCCGTCAGGGACGGAGTCTCGGGGTTGGAGGCGCCTATTTCCCATGCCGTGATCTTCTCGGTGCGCGGTCCTCCCGCCTTTCTGTCGTGGTTGTGGTTCCTTCCATTTTTGTTTTGTATAGCTGAGTGCTTTTGGTGCAGTCAGTTCATCCCGCACATGTCGCTCTCGGAAGCCGCACGGGCCGCGTGCCAGGGGGCATCATCCGCAGCGTCGTCGTCCGCGGCGGTGCCTTCCCCATAGGGGACGTCGATCCTCTGACCCCCTGTTGCGCCGCCGGCGAGCCTGAGGGTTGCCGTGGCGGATCCGGTGGGGGAGGCGGCGTCGGGGCGGTTGGAGCCTGCTTGCGAAGGCGCCGCGGACTTGGGCGGCGCGATGATCCCGCTGCCGTCACCCCCTCCCCGGCCTCCTCCATCGGGCGCCGTCCGTCTGTTCATCCCTCCCCGGTTGCCTCCAGTTGTCCGAGAGGAGTCTCCGTCCCTCTCCGCGGAGCAGGAGGCGACGGATTGGGGGATCGTACAGGAGGCGTCCACCAGCGCGGCCGTCGACGTGGGAACGGTTTTGGAATCCCTCCGGACGGCGCTGGCGGCAGCGAGTCGTGCTGAGGAAGCGATCTCGCAGCACGTGCTTCGTCATGGGGCGGTACGTGACTTCCTTTTGCCCCCCTTCGTATCGGTGTCTCTTTGGATCTTTCCGATCCGTGGAATTTTTTCGTTGTAGGCTCTGTTGGCGCGGGCTACCGAGCGTACTTCTTCGCTCAGCGCCGCCCAGGCTGAAGCGGCGCAGGCGCGCACGGACGCCTCGCACTCGCAGGAGGCGAGGGCCACTACCGTCCGGCAGGCGAGCATGTTGACCATGCGCCTCGACAGCGTATCGGCCGAAGCGTCCGCGCTGCGCGCCGAGGCGGGGTGCCTCCGTCGAGAGATGGAGCAGCTTCGAGCGGAGCGCACTGCCGCCGTGAATGACACCTTGGCGTTGCGGTGGGAGCTCACACTCGCGACGCGGCGGGCTACTGAGGCGGAGCAGGCCCTGCTTGAGGCGACGGGCTCGCTCGAGCGGTCCCGCACGGAGGTCTCTGCCCAGGCCTCCGTCATTGCCGGTGAGTGGTGTTTTGAGGAGGTTTCTTGATTTCGCCTGAGGGCCGTCCGTGATTCTGTTGTGCTCTTTCTTTTCAGAGCTGCGAGGGGAGCTCCAGAGCCTTCGGAAGGCGGTTGGCTCGGCGTGCGCCTCGCTTTCGCCGCCGTCGCCCGCGCCGCTGTTGGAGCGGGTGGCAGGGCTTTGGGAGCACGTTGAGCGCGTCGTGCGGCAGGCCGCCTTCTTTGGGAGCAGCCTGTCCTTTGCGTAGGCGGTTTCCCACTTTGGGGAGCTCCGTCCAGTGCTTGCGCCGATCGCGGAGGGGTTCGCAGCTGGAGTCGCCGACGAGGAGGTGGAGAGGATTGAAGATGAAGTCCGCCCCCATGCCTTGATGGTCTCGAGCTACGTCGATCCGTCGGCCCTCCTGCGAAACCCATTGGCTGATTAATTTCTGTCATGAATTTGAACAATATGTTTGTAATTAACTTCCGTTGTCAATGGTGACCGTCGGGCTTTTAACTTAACCCCGTGCCTTTGCCCTTTTTGTTTCTAAAAATTCGCACGTGTTTTTCACCGTTGCGATCGTGTGCCTTGCCTTAGGCTGCCATAGCCGCGGTCGCTGGGACCTTTGAGGCGTAGGCGGGCCTTTGGGGGCTGATCTGGGCTCGAGAAATTTTCAGAGGGAAGGTCGGGCGACGGGGCTTAAAATAAAAAGGGTACTGAGTTGAGGGGAAGGTCGGGCAGCTAGGCTGGCCCTCCTCTTTTGGGTGAGGGCAAGGGAAAAACGTGCACGGGTAGTGCGTTCCCAGCCCCCGAGTAAAGCAAGGTGACTTTGTTTGGTCACCTTGTTTTATTAGTACGTGAGTAAAGATCGAATGAAACAGTTAGGGGTAAAGTTTCCTTATCTTTTAATATCCCGCTTGTGGGTGAAGGGATTGCCTCTGTCCGCATCGTTCTTGTCGTGGCCTTTGCGCGCCTCATGCTGTCCTATCTCGGGGGTCATTCGGCGTGGCAATCCTGGGGGCCCATCTCATCTTCCCTGTTTTGCCCGGTTTTTTACAAGTGCGTCTCTGGCACTGCTCTTTTTGTTGGCCCGAGGCGCGTTGTGGCCGTGGCAGCGCCGGACGCAGCACATAGTATCTTTGCGTATTTTTTGTTTCGAGTAGTCGCGTCGTCTGCAACGGGTCAGGGCATCGGATGCTTCTGCGCCCCTTGGCAAGGCCGTCGCGTCTCTAGGGCGAGGCAGAGGTACGGCGGGCCCCAGTGGTGTCTGTTGGGCCTTCTACAGGGGACTTGTGTGGCCGGCCGAGGCGCTCGCCCGCAGTCTCTTTGGCCGCGGCCCGCGGCTATAAATAGGGGGATCCTTCCCAATGAAGTCATTTAGAGTCGGACAGCCAGAGTCCCTTGGGTCTCTACGAACCATGGGGTTTGCTTGTTCCATGGGAGGGCGACTTTCCTTCCTTTGTAGTGAGCAGGGTTGCTTGGGTTCAAGGTTTTTGTCCTGGGCGGGGAAGGCTGACCTCAGGATAGCATGGTCTTCTCTATGGCTCCCGTGTCTTTGGCTATGAGTGTCTTCGTATGCGCGCTGGGTTTTGGCTACGAGTGGCTTCGTATGCGCCACTTGTACCCAGAACGCCCTCTGGTGACCTCGTGCCTGTGTGCCCCCTGCACGGGCGGGCGTTCCACCTCGGGTCCTCTCGGGAGAGGCTTTGGTGGCTGCCTAGGTGAGGTTGTCCATGAGGATCTGGCGCCGGATGGTGGTGCGGGGGTTTCGCCCTGCCACTGCCTGGTGGGTCACGCGTCCTGCTGTCGGCGGGAGCCGGAGCGGAGAAGTCGTCGGCGTGATGGTGGTGAAGGGGGCGACTATCAAAGTCTAGCCTTCTGCCCAGCACGCTTTCGGTGGCTTCTTGGCTGCCCTCTCCTTGGTTCGGGTGCGTCACTGGGTGCCTAACCCCGACGTTGAGCTCCCAAAAGAGGATGCTCATTGGTGGCGGTAGGCCCTATGCGGTGGAGCGCCGAGGAGGGTTCCTGCCTTCTTTGACGCTTACCGCACGGTGAAAACACCCACAAGGAAGGGGTGATGGCTCTTGTTGCGTGGGAAGGTTCTCGAGTTGGGGGGGGGGGGGGTTCGTGGCCTCTCCCGCCGTAGAGGCACCAGGAATCCTACTCCAACAAGAGCCAATGCCCGGGGGGCCGTCTCCGTCGGTGCAGGATGCGTGCGACCTTTTCCAACTCTGGCCCCATGGGGCGGGGCCCAGAGCTCCCTTTGATCCAAATATTGATGCTATGAGAGTTTTTTTTGTGTGCGGAAGGATAAACAACTCCCGTACTTGTCTTGTGATTTTGATTTTCATTAATTTTTGCGACTCGTGGAGGCTCCGGGGAAGCGCCTGCACTCCCGCGAATTGACACTGACTTTTTGGGTCGGGCAGTGTGTCTGCCTGGTTTGCTCCCAGCCCCCGAGTTGGGCAAGGTGTTTGGCCAACTTAGTCATGTGGGGGAGCGAACCGTAGTCTAAGGATAAAATCTCCTCAGGTTTTCAATGTTCCATGCGTTGGCAAAGATGTTACTGTCGGAGTCTTTGAGTTTGTAGGAGCCTAGCCGTAGGACCTTGGCGATGATGTAAGGTCCTTCCCATGGCGGAATGAGTTTGTGTTTGCCTCTGGTGTCCATGACCCTTCTTAGTACTAGATCACCAACGTTGAGGGACCTGCTGCGGACCTGGCGGTCGTGGTAGCGTCGCAGGTCTGGTTGGTATTTGGCCGATGTGATGACTATTGCCTCTCTTGCCTCGTCTAGGAGGTCGTTGGCGAGTTCGGCGTCCGTCGTTTGTTGCTCGCTGTCGTACGCTCGGACCCTAGGGGATCTATACTCGAGCTCCGTGGGGAGTGCAGCCTCAGCGCCGTATGCCAAGAAGAAGGGGGTGCATCCAGTGGCTCTAGATGGGGTCGTGCGCAAGCTCCAGAGGACGGCGGGTAGCTCGGCCACCCATCTTCCGCCGAACTTTTTCAATCTGTCGAAGATTCTAGGCTTGAGCCCTTGTAAGATCATGCAGTTGGCCCGTTCGACTTGGCCATTGGTCCGTGGGTGCGCCACGGCGGCCCATTCGACCTTGATGTGGAATTCGTCGCAGAACTAGAGGAAGTCATGACCCTTGAACTGGACTCCGTTGTCGGTTATAATGGAGTTTGGCACCCCGAACCTATAAACGATGTCACGGAAGAAGGAAGCGGCGTTCGCCGCTGTGAGCAGCGCGATGGGTTTGGCTTCTATCCACTTGGTGAACTTGTCGACAGCGACGAACAAGTGGGTGAAGCCCCCGGGCGCTTTTTTGAGGGGTCCAACCATATCCAAGCCCCAGACCGCAAAGGGCCACGTGATGGGAATGGTTTGGAGTGCCTGCGCAGGCATGCGAATCTGCCTGGCAAAGAATTGGCATCCTTCGCAGGTTCGCACGACCTGCTCGGCGTCGGCCATGGCTGACGGCCAGTAGAAACCTTGCCGGAAGGCTTTGCCTACTAGTGCCCTTGGGGCCGCGTGGTGCCCACAGACGCCTCCATGGATTTCGGCCAGGATCTGCTTCCCCTCATCGGTGGGGATGCACCTCTGTTTGATCCCGGAGGCGCTCTTTTTGTAGAGCTCTCCGTTAATGATCACAAAGGAATTCGCTCTGCGGGCCACGCGTCTGGCCTTGGTCGCGTCCTCAGGTAAGTTGCCGTCGGAGAGCCGGTTCATGATGGGGAGACGCCAGTCTGAACCCCCGATTACAGCTACCGGCCCCCGAGCCTGCGTGGCAGGGTCGGGGGGAGTTGCCATTGGTTCCTCGTCCGATGGTTCGGTCGTGACAGACGGTTTATAAAGGTTGGAGGCGAAGACTCCGTCTGGAATGGGTTCCCGACTGGATGCTATGGTTGAGAGTCGGTCGGCCTCCTCGTTGAAGCGTCGGTAGTTGTGCTCAAGCTCGAAGCCCTTAATTTTTTCTTCCAGCTTGCGTACCTCTTTATAGTAGGCGCACATCCTGGGGTCGCGAGGCTCGGCCGCCTTCATGACCTGGTTGACCACGAGCTTTGAGTCTCCTCGCACGAGGAGGCGCCTTGCCCCCACCTCAGCCGCTATACGGAGCCCGTTTACTAGGGCCTCGTATTCGGCCACATTGTTAGTGGACGGAAAGTGGAGGCGTATGGTGTACCGCAGCCTATGTCCCTGTGGGGAAATGAGGACAACGCCTGCCCCGCTGCCGGTCTTGAGATAGGACCCGTTGAAGTACATGATCCAGTACTCCGGGTCCTCGACTGGCGCTGGTTCTTGTGCTTCGGTCCATTCGGCGACAAAATCTGCCAGGGACTGCGACTTGATCGCAGTTCTTGGCAGGTAGGTAATGTCGAGCCTGTTGAGCTCGAGCGCCCATTTGGCGATGCGTCCCGTCGCGTCACGGTTACGGACTATCTCGCCCAAAGGGGCAGTGGAGACGAGTGTCACCGGGTGTCGGTCGAAGTAATGGATGAGCTTCCTCTTGGCGATGAGTACCGCATAGAGGAGCTTCTGTACTTGCGGGTACCGAGCCTTGGACTCGCTTAAAACCTCGCTGATGAAGTAGACGGGCCTTTGTACTTTGAGTGCTCGGCCCTCTTCCGCTCGCTCTACGACCAGGGCCGCGCTGACCACTTGTGTGGTGGCGGCGACGTATAAAAGCAGCATCTCCGTTAGGTCGGGTGCGACCAATACCGGAGGAGTCGTAAGAAAAGCCTTGATTTTATCCAGGGCCGCTTGAGCCTCCGAGGTCCAGGAGAAACGGTCTCCCTTTCTTAGCAGCTTGTAGAGCGGCATCCCCCGTTCGCCGAGCCTGGATATGAAGCGGCTGAGCGAGGCGACGCATCCTACTAGTCGTTGGACTCCCTTTAGGTTTCGAATGGGGCCCATTCTTTGAATGGCGTCGATTTTTCCTGGTTAGCCTTGATTCCTCTTTCGGAGACCATGAAGCCTAGGAGTTTGCCCTTGGGGACCCCAAAAACGCATTTTTCGGGGTTAAGCTTAATCCGGAACCTGCGGAGGTTTGCGAAGGTTTCCTCTAGGTCGGCAATGAGGTTATCAGACTCCTTGGTCTTTATGACTATGTCGTCGACGTAGACTTCCACGTTTCGTCCCACCTGATCGACGAAACACAGGAGCTTGCATCGCTGGTATGTTGCTCCCGCATTTTTTAAGCCGAATGGCATGGATACAAAACAGAAGGGACCGAAGGGAGTGATGAAAGAGGTGGCGAGCTGGTCGCTTTCTTTCATTGCGTTTTGGTGGTAGCCGGAGTATGCGTCCAAGAAGGATAGCAACTCACAACCTGCGGTGGAGTCGACCACCTGGTCAATGCGAGGTAGAGGGAAAGGGTCCTTTGGACATGCCTTGTTCAGGCTCGTGTAGTCGACACACATCCTCCACTTCCCATTCTTCTTTTTAACCATTACAGGATTGGCAACCCACTCTGGGTGTTGCACTTCTTTTATGAACCCTGCGGCTAAAAGCTTAGTGATCTCCTCCCCTATAGCCTTGCGCTTTTCCTCGTCGAATCGGCGAAGGCGTTGGGCGACCGGTTTTATGGTCGGTCGGACATTTAGGGAGTGCTCGGCGACCTCCCGGGGGATTCCTGGCATGTCGGCAGGCTTCCAAGCGAAGACGTCCCGGTTGGCTCGGAGGAAGTCGACGAGCGCGCTTTCCTATTTCGGGGAAAGCGCGGTCCCGATCCTGACCTTCTTGGAAGGGTCGGCAGGGTCGAGCGGCACCTCCTTCATGTCCTCGGAGGGCTTGAAGGCGCCTCCCCCAGCTTTGGGCGTCTCGGAGACGTCTGGGGGTGTTTCTTCGGTTGCCTCTGGGACATCCGTTGTCATGACCTTTTTGAGGTCGGCCCTCTCCTTGGACGCCACGAGGGACGCGGCAAGCTCGCAGTTGGCCCGCTCGCACTTGTAGGCTTCTTTGAAGGAAGACCCCACAGTGATGACCCCGTGCGGACCGGGCATCATCAGCTTGAGATACGTGTAATTTGGGATGGCCATGAACTTGGCGTAACATGGCCGTCCCAGAATTGCGTGGTATGACCACGCAAAGTCGACCACCTCGAACTGCAACCGCTCAGTGCGGAAGTTCGAAGGGTCGCCGAATGTGACGGGCAGCGTGATCTGCCCTAGGGGGTAGGCCTGCTGGCCTGGGATGATGCCGTGGAATGGGGCGTGGCTGGGCCGCAGCTTTGTCCTGGGGATTCCCATCGCGTCGAGCGTCTCAACATACATGATGTTGAGGCCGCTTCCGCCGTCCATGAGTACCCTCGTGAGGCGCTTGGGGCCTATGATCGGTTCCACGACGAGCGGGTAGGTCCCGGGGTGTGGGACTTTGTCTGGGCGGTCGCGTCGATCGAAGGTGATCGGCTCTTCTGACCATCGGAGGTATTCAGGGACGGCAGAATTTACGGCATTTACCTCGCGGTCTGCGAGTTTAAGCTTGCGCTTGTCGTCGTAGGCCTCCGGCCCCCCGAAGATCATGAGGCATCCCGTCGTCTCGGGGAATGCCTCGGCGTCGTCTTTTTTCTCCGCTATCTGGGCGGCCTCCTCCGTCTTTGCCTTTTTCTGCGAAGGGTTGCCGACGAAGCGCTTGAGGAGTTCGCATTCCCGGAGCTTGTGATGCACCGGGAACCCATGGTTCTGGCATGGCCCGTCCATGAGCTTTTGGAAGTGCTCATTGCCGGACTTGGCCGATGGTTTGGGAGGTCGGTCGGCTGCGGCGACTTCATTTCTCCTGTGGTGTGGGCGCTCGTCCCTCTGATGCCTTTCGTCCCTCTGGCGCTTGCCGCGGCGCTCGCGCCGATCTTTTTTGGCGTCGCTCGTTCCCTCCCTGTCATCGCGGGAGGTTCTTCCCTTGCGGAAGATGGCGCCGACCGTGTCCTCGCCATCGGCAAACTTGGTGGCGAAGTCGAGGAGATCAGCCGTTGTCTTGGGGTGCCCACGACCGAGCTCATGGACGAGCGCCTCGTTTGTAGTGCCGTAAGTGAAGGCACTAACGACGTCGACGTCAGTGATGTCCGGAAGCTCGTTCCTCTTCTGAGAGAATCTCCGGATGTAGTCCCTGAGACTTTTTCCGGGCTTCTGGGTGCAACTCTTGAGGTTTCAGAAGCTTCCGGGGCGCTTGTACGTCCCCTGGAAGTTCCCTACAAAGACCTTCTTGAGGCCTTCCCAGTCGTGGATGGTGTCCTCGGGTAAGTGTTCGAGCCGTGCCCGAGGCGCTTCCCCAAGGTAGATGGGGAGATACTGGATGATCAGAGAATCATCCCTGATCCCCGCTAGTCGGCAGGCGAGTCGATAATCCTCGAGCCATACAGCCGGGTTCGTGGACCCGTCGTACTTGGTGAGGTTGGCGGGTGCACGTACTCGTGAGGGGAACTGTGCTTCGCGGATTGCACTCCCGAAAGCATGTGGTCCTGGTCCAGTCGGACCGGGTCCATACTCGCGTCTCGCGTCCGGGGTACGCGAATGTGCGATGTTGTCTTGTTCCCTTCGGCGAGCGTTGAGGGTGTCGCGGGCGTCACGTCTGTCGCCCAGGCGATCCTTGACGGGTCTCGCGGACGCTCGCGCCCCATTACCCTATGTGGTCGCCGTCCGCGTGGCGCGTGCGGCCGTATCCGCTGATGGCTGATTGGCCAACTCGGCCTGCTGCACTGCTGCCCTTTGCACGAGGCTGCGAAGGTTTTGGAGCGTGGCCTTGGCGGCAGGCTCGCTGGGCTCCGGGGTTTCCTGGAGCATTATGGCGGCAGCGGCGATATTTTGGTCGGGGCGCGGGAAATATGGCGTCCCGTCGCTCCCTTGAAGGAGCTGATTGTAGACGTGGTGCCCGCGGGGTCCTTCGCCCATGCTGGCGCCGCCCCACCTCATTGTGGAGCTCCTCGAGTCTGTGTTCGAGGTCGTCGATCTCCTTCTCCTTCTAGCTAAGCTCGTTTTCGCGTGCGAGGGTGCGCGCCTGTCGTTCACGCTGGTACTCCACCTCTTGGCTAGGGGTCCTTTGACCTCCAGCATCTCCGCCTATGGGAGGGGTTGCCACGAGGCATGCCCTTCCGATCGCGGCGGGGTGATTTTCGTCCGAGCTGGAGACGGGCCCGCTGTTGGAGACATCTTCCAGGAGGTCATGGACAGACGTCGGGTAGTGGCCTGCCATGGCCACTAGGGTTGATTGGCGAGGCGCCCCGTCCCCGTGGGCCATGAGGCACGTGTCGGGGCGGCGCTTGAGCGCAGCGGTACGTCGCTTCAGCATCCGCCTATCTGCCTTGGTTCCGACAGGCGCGGGGCGTACGGGTCCTTCTGTCCTCGCTGCAAGGGGCAAGTCCGGGACAGTGCCTTGGAGCGCCGCCATGGACGGCAGCGGTGGGTTCCCATGCAGCTGGGTTACCACGTTCGCGAGTGCATAGAACACTTGATCGCGATCCTCACAAGTGGAGGTTGAGCGGAGGAGCGCGTTGGCACAGTCGGCGAGCACCTCCATGTTGAGGTCGGCGGGCGTTGTGCGCCCAGCTTCTCCCATCGTCGTGTCACGCGGAGCGTCCGCGATTTGGAGATCGTCCATGCCCTGAGTGAGGGCGTCGATGGACGGAGTAGGGTCGATGAGGCGGAGCTCGCCGGCGGTGGTGGCAACGAATGTGAAGGCGCCGAAGGTGATGCGGCTCCCTGGTGCGAGGACCTTGTCGCCGACGGAGGTGGATGACGATGCCATCGGAGCGATGATGTCGCTTTGGCGCGCTGAAGATCCCCTACCTGGCGCGCCAACTGTCGTGGTTCCGGGAACCGGGGTGACACAAGCAGTAGATTTGTTGTTCGGTGGGGGATGTCAGCGCGGACTCACTCCGAATGGTGAGCCGGAAGACTCAAAGGTTTATACTGGTTCAGAATGAATCCCTACGTCTAGTGGAGTGAGTTTCTTGTATTACGAGGTGTGTGGAGGTGTTACAGTGGGCGCAGGCGCAGCGGAGCGTATCTCCCTGTTACCTGGTCTTTGTGCTCTTTTGTGGTGTTTCTTGCTATCTTACTTTGTGAGTGATTCCCCTCCTTTTATAGTTCAAGGGGGGCGCTTTACAGTCCTAGGGAGGAAAAGGAAAAAGGATACAGAGAAGAGGGAGGGATCCTGACACGCGGGTCCCCTTGTCACAAAAGTTCTGTCAGAGACCCGTGCGTTACCAGCACGCCTTCGTCACGCGCGGTGAGGTCGTCTGTTCCGGGGTTCCGTAGCTGAACCGTGCCGGAGGTTCGGCGTACCCGCGAACGCTTCCGTTCTCACGGGGTCAACGAGTCGTATGGAGGAGGAGTTCCGTCCCGTCCATCCTGGCCTCCTTTCTTTAGCTCCTGACGTCAGACGGGCGTGACGCTAGACGGCGGATTATCCGGCTACGGAACGTTCCTGCCGAATTGTTCCGTTTGTTCGCAACGCTGCCTCGTGCACCGTCGTGTCCCAGCGAAGTTCGGTCGGTTGCCTTCTGACTTGTAAGACCGTACGAGGCGGGGCTCGGTGGCCCTGTCCCTCGCGCTTGTTTGGTTGCGCTGGTCTCGCCAAGCCTCGCCAGGTGTTCCCCTTTATAGTGTCAAATACAGCTCGGCATCATCCCCCTAGCCCTATCGTGGTGGGGTATGTGGCATCAGGCGGCTGACGGCCCGTCCTGTCGCAATGAGCACGCGCGCAGGCATGCGCATGGCAGCCGGTGGCAGCGTATCGTCGTTACGTCGCAGCAGGCGTGTGAGCAGGAGGGTAGCGTGCCGTCATGTCATCTGGGCGCATGAATGGACTTTTCGCTGCCTGGTCGTGGGACGCACGCCGGTGGGTCCCAACGTCGGGCGTGGCATAGGTCGGGGCTCTCCGTCTCGCCCGAGCATTCGGTCGGCTGCCCCGCGGGAAGGTCAGCCACCTCCGTCCCGTACGAGTGTACGGGGCGAGGGTCGGACCGGCTCACTTTCCCGGTTGCTGTGTGTTGGGTAAGGCCGTGGACCTTCGATTTGGGCCTGTGCAGGCCTTTTTCGGGCTTCTTTCCTCCGGAGTTTTGTATTCTCCCCCGTCAAGTTGCGATGCGATGCGGACCGCGAGGTCGCAACTAGTAACAGCGTCGTAACAGCAACAACTGGATTCGCGACTACGGTGCAGTTGCGACTAGCGCGGCGCACGGTGGTCGCAACACCTACAGGTGGAGTTGCGACGCGACGCGGCACGCGGGGGTCCAAACAGCAACAACTGGAGTCGCGACTTCGGTACGGTTGCGACTCGCGCGGCGTACGGCGGTCGCAACATCTACAGGTGGAGTTGCGGCGCGGCGCGCGGGGTCCAAACAGCAACAACTGGAGTCGACAAACTAGTGTCGTGACTACGCTGCGGTTGTGACTCGCGCGGCGTCGCAATGAACTGCCCATGCGCACTATGAACTGCCCATGCGCACCTGCGCACGTTAGAATCCCTGTGTGTGTACACAGCCTGATCTGGCGGAGCCCCTTCCGTACGGCTTGCTCTCGGCTTGGCTCCAAACCCACCGCAATTCAGCTCGGCTCCTCCACTGACCGGTCCCCACCATACTGAACCAGAGCACCCACCCCCGCACAATGCGCCAGATCTTGGATTTTCGTCGTTGGTGGCGCTGCTACAGCAGGCGACGGGGACGGCGGACGGCGGCTGCAGGGTTGCGACGGGGACGGCGGCTGCAGGGTTGCGGCGGTAGCTGCCCCCGGCCCTGACGTCACCGGTCACCTCCTCTCTTCTTGCGACGTCAGCAGGAAACCCTCTCATGGCGGACCATCTGCAATTACAGCGGCTCCAGATGCGTGCTGCAACCAGCGATGGTGGTGTGGTCCCATGCTCGCTCATCTTGCGGCCAATCCGGCGCCATCGGCCGTCAAGAATACAGTTCCGGTGAGTCCCATCTGGCATCTACGTGCTCCCATCCAAATCTTATCATTCAGCAATCCTTTTAATTTCCTTTGTTCCTGTGCAAAAAGATCTGTTTGGCAGATCTGCTTGCTACTAATGAACAGATCCACTTGTTCCCTTTCACTTTCAGGGTCTAAGACAGCCTTGATCTCAACTCGACCCCGCGATGCGGACCAACCCAATGCACTCCGAAGCTTCAACCCCGGCATAACTGTTTGTGCCAAATTGTAGTAACTCTTAATTCTAATTATTGAGGAAAACCATTCAAATTAGCATGCATAACTATTTCATGGTAACTAGATTTTGTCATTATAGATTGTAGTAACCAAATCCAAGAACTGTTTCATGCCTAATTATGGTAATTCCTCGTGTTCTTGTCTGCTTGAAACACGTAGCTCTATAAAAAACTCCATAATTTGGCTTAGTGATCAATAGCATCGTTAATTTTCATCCAACCTCCTTATCTTACTTTCGATCCATAATATGGTAGATGTTCAGGTTCATGCTACTTGATCTACCAACTCTGGTTATCGTAATTTAGAAATAAATTTACAAATACCATGTTGGATTTTGTGTTTA
Organism: Paspalum notatum; assembly: GCA_022530915.1. Taxonomy (NCBI): domain Eukaryota; kingdom Viridiplantae; phylum Streptophyta; class Magnoliopsida; order Poales; family Poaceae; genus Paspalum; species Paspalum notatum. The sequence goes on from CM039689.1 coordinate 32,449,721, forward strand.
CTTTACCTCAAGAATGCATATAGCTCGATGTTCAGGAAAAGGAAAAATGAATGCATGGCTTTTGTTTGAGTTCTTGGGTCCTCTCAGTTTTCTAGTTTCTCATGTCCCTTTCACGAGAGATAGTGGGCAAGATATTTAAGAATGAGATCCTTGCCTTCCTAGTCCTGTGAGATTAGCTCAAAATTACATCAATGCCTGCACTAGATTCGTCCATCTAGACTGTAGATGAGTATCTATGCAATTGCGACTATCACCAAACTTCATTGTTGTTGCAGTTTGAAATAAGCATGCCGTCTACAATTCTAATTTACTTATTAGTGGTTACTGTTAGACTGTGGAAATAGATTATATATAGATGAATGCAGTGTGGTTAAAAATATTTTGTGACGATATATATTTTGTGATGATATTGGTATAAACCTAGTTCTCTTATTGTCGCAGTGTTTAAATTAACCACAATGTTTTCATAAATCCATGTCTAGATTTCTAGTAAATATATAATTTGCAAGACTCTATGCGTTTTGTTTGATTTACTAGGTTAGTACTTAGTAGGCAAGGATTATGGTAATTTGTGTATGTTGAGGATATAATAAATATAGATTGTACCAAACCATTTACAGTAATTATCACACAAAATTAAACGGCACACAAGGGACACATACTCTAGTAAATGAATAACAAAATTCTTGTAAATCACAGATGTTGTAATCACAGTCATAAATGCCATATTGTAGTAAATCACATACAAAAATTACAACGTAGGAAAAAGACAGAGGCAAAATATATTTGAACCTTGGTTTTGGTACACACCTTGGTTTTGGTACACCTCATCTCACCACCTACTTCTTACATGTCAATACATGAGTGCATAGTTGTCTTATGTTTATTTTGTGTGAAAAAGTACCAAATAATTCCTAATTATTTTATATCACATTTACGTGAATTCGTAGTCCATACACATTTTTGAATGTATTGACTTTTTTCATAATTGATACAGTTTCACATCCGGACCATCTTTTCCTTATCCATGCCTCCTAAATTTTGTTACATTATGTATGCCATTGTTGTAATTTATATACATGCTAACAATTACCAAATGACTAGTATTTTGACTTATAATAAACCAGGCATATTTTGTTTCATTATACCATTGGGGTAGATGCCTCTTTGGTAATTATGTTACTGGAAATTCTGGGTTTGTGTGTTCGGCAAACAATTATTATTTTTCTCAGATATATCATCTGGGTCAGTCCTACTTGTTTACCAAAGTAATCTGAATTCCTACGGTCTTTGTATTGTTCATTATTTTTAATTTTCTTCCCTATAAATGCAGGAAAAGGTGCCCCCAATTTAAGTTAAAATTGCTTTTCTACACGATTTAATACCAGCGACTGAAAACAAGCAAGAAGCAGGACATCATGCCAGAAGTTTCACGCTGGATTGATATTGATCTCCATAGCTAATGTTTATGTTTGGTGTCAAAGTAAATAGAGAGGTTTTGTCTTATTTACTATATTTGTGCATTACCAATGTAATTGTCGTCATTCGTTTTTGGCACATTAGACTACAACAATCGACATCATTTTCTTGTAAATTGATCACACAATCGTGTGGTATTAAGTTCAACTATTGTGGTAACTAACCATTGATTTCTTGTAATTGTTTAATTGTAAATCCATCTCATCATCGTTGTAGTATTAACTCTCCATCATCTTTAGCCTTTTAAATTGTGTAACTCATTATCGTAACCAGATCCTCAGTGCAATTTGTAGGATTGTAAGTTTTACCATAATAGAGCCATGATGCTCTAAGAAACTTCTTTGACTATTCTTATAATTCAAAAAGCTCATGTACGCTCGACACCCTGTAGTGCACCCGCATGCCGCACTATACATTTGTTAGTATTTAATGCCCACGGTAATCACGGCCTGGTGGTAACTATTGATGTTGCTTAGGGAGGTTTAAGTAGCCTGCTCACGCCGGCTCGCCGGCTCGCTAGCCTATCGTAGTCAGGTTCGGCTAGGCAGGAAATGGAAGGGAGCCGCGCGGGGCTGGGACAGGCGGATCAGCACCGACGAGCCGCTGTATTTCTCGTAAGTTGCGGTCTCTCCCCTTATAGTTCCTTGGGTTGGCCGTTGCGGACACAGAATAAGCTATTCTATGGCCGGCTGCGGAATATACCGCCGCCGGGTCAATCAGATTGCTATCGCTCCGCTTGCAGAGGCATGAAGGCCACCAGATCTCCCGCTTCATGGCAGATCAGATCATCATGAAGACTCGGAGCCATGCCGCCTACCGGAGGGTGGAGGAGGTCGCTGGAGCAGCAGGTTGCGTCGCCGTTAATGCGGAAGCGCCGAGCGCGGTCTTGTTTTGGGGAGAGAAATCTGGGGACTGGCGAGGTGGCTTGATAGGGTGTGAATAGCCGAGCCGAGCCGAACCGTGAGCCCCATGCGTGAGCCGAGGCATGAATGGAGGTGACCGGATGGTAGGAAGGCTCGGTGGGTCAGGTCATGTGCGGCGTAGTTGGGTTCGGCTGTAGAATAAGGTATTCTGCAGCTGGTTACAGTATATATTTATATATAGCACAGGGCTATTCGGAGCCCAGGGCTTCCAATAGTTACGGGAAGCCCGAGCTAGCCAGCCAACGAGCCATCCCACCGTGCCGGAGGTCATAGAAATCTATGATATAGGCATATATTTTGTCGACAATGGCATATAATCTTCACACACAGGAAAGTGCCACCTGACATATCTCTATCACCTGACGCAAGCATGCATACACCCATCCATTTAGATTGTATTCAGTTTTTTTGCGATAATTTTTCGCTCGAACATCCAATTCACAAACGGTTTTCACCACAAGATTGCTGATATTTTTGTGCACAATTTGACATCAAATTTGAATATTTTTATTTTTTTTAAAAAAATATTTGAACCACCTACGATCATATAAACCAAGCTTGTGAGCATATAAAGCAGTAAGTACAAGCATACTGTAATTTGATTTCTGATCATAGAAACATATACTTTTGAGCGTAGAACATTCAAATCAAAATTGGTGGCATAGAAACATATGCTTCTGAGCATAAAACATTCAATTCAAAATTTAAACCCACGCTTCCTCCCGCGTGAGCATATAAATTGGGTGAGCAATCATATAAACCTGTATTTGAAATTTAAACCTACTAGGCATTTGTGTGGCTTTATTTGATAGAGTTGTGATCATAAAAATATTAGGTTGCCGAAGCATTTAAACTATGCGAGGTAAGCATAGAAATTATATGGACTTTACTTTGAATGTTTTAGATTTTCTTAAAAATTATGTAAACCAGGTACAAGCATAGAAACATGTACCTAAAAGCATATAAACATGTCCCTCTCTTCTCGTTTCGTCTTGCGCATATAAACCGGTGAGTGCGAACATATAAATGGTATCTATGCTCAAATCTTGGTTTCTATGCTTGTACGTGGAGCATAGAAACATGTACCTACAAGCATAGAGACACGTCCCTCTCTCCTCGTTTTGTTTTGAGCATATAAACCGGTGAATACGAGCATATAAGCAGGTCATATCCTCGTTTTATTTTGACATGGTAGCTGATTGGTTCGGTGACTTATTCTATAAAATTTTAAATTTGACTGGGTCATGTAATTTTGTTCATTGTTCAATGAGGTGGTCTTAAAAACATGCAACCGCGGAGTACAATCCTTTCCCGCAAATCATAGAATCCTACCACCAATGTCATAAGACTAAGTTTCGTTATTTTCAATTCAAAGTGATAGCCATCTGCTACATAAAGATCGTATATTTTTTCAAGAAACATCATAGAAACAAACAAGTGATACTTCCTCACTTTCCCGTAAAGCCTATGATCCGTGGTAGTGGAATAGATTCTGCGTACAAGCATAGAAACCAAGCTATGAACATATGAAGCTGTGAGTACAATCATAGATTCTGTGCTTCTATGTTGCCATGCATTCCAAGATGTTTTCTGTGCTTTTCCTGGTTTCTATTCCCACCACCCAACCTTGCAACAAAAAGGCATACAAAGCAGTGAGAGAAATCGTAGAAACCTAGCTTGAACAATAGAGTAGTGATATGTCATAGAAAATGTGCGTTCTTGAGGAGACGGTCATAGATACGTGGAATCACGGAGAGTATAATCCTTTTCCACAAATCATAGAATCATATTGCCAATATCATATATAACTCCATTTGTATCACGTAAAGCTCGCGGATGAAAATCAATGAAAGAGCCATAGATTAAAATAGCAGCAGCCATTAATGCCGTGCACCAGTGGTGTGGAACTCACGAACAAGATTTTGCCGAGACCAGTGCCAACCGAATATGCTCAAGCATAGATCTTTTGCATAGAGCGTATAAACCTAAGACTAGACATAAAACCTATCATAGAAACCCAATAGTATGATCATATAAACCCAATGGCATGACATGCAAACATAGAAATCTAATGGCATGATCATATAAATATAAGATGTTCTTGAGATCAGGAGAATATAAATCTAATTGACATGTGGGAAAGAACAGAGCTATCATCATAGAACATGATTTGAAAAGGTCTAAAATAGTTCATCCACGGCGCCTTGCATGCACACATCAGAGTCAAAATATATCATAGAAAACTCCATCATGCAAGCATACAAAACAGTGTCATGCAATCTTTTGCCGAGACCAGTGCAAACCGATTTAGCACATGCACAAGCATAGATCTTTGGTCTCTGCACTGGAGCGGGATACTTTGGTCTGGCGCTTGGAGGACCAAGACACCAAATTGTCGCCAAGGAAGACACAGTAGCCCGAGGTGGAGCTCCAGCAGTCCGGACAGCCAGCCCAATCTGCATCTGAATAGACTGTCAAGGACTGAACCGATCCAACACCAATGTGAAGACCGATGGAGAGGGTGCCCTTGATGTAGCGAAGAATGCGCTTGATCAAAGCTATCATGCATGAACAAGCACACCTGCTGAACTGCATATGCCAAGTCAGGTCGAGTCAGTGTGAGGTACTGCAGGGCACCAGCAAGGCTGCGATATGCAGCGGCATCAGCAACAGGAGCACCATCCGTGGCGGACAGCTTGGCTTGAGTGTCAACAGGTGTCGAGGTGGAGTGACACTCAGCCATGCTAGCCCGCTGAATAAGATCAACTGCATACTGTCTCTGGGACAGGAACAAACCATCCGAAGAGCGCATGACGGAGACACCGAGGAAGTGATGGAGGTCCCCGAGGTGTGGAGGCGCTCGATGATGTGCCGGAGGAGTGCTGTCGAGGAGGCAGTCAGGACGATGTCGTCGACGTAGAGGAGCAGGGGACTTCTGCAACAAGCAGACGTGATCTGGAGCAGAAGGGTCAACGAACCCAGGCGGTTGCTGACAGTAGACCGTCTCCGTCAGATGGCCATGAAGGAAGGCGTTCTTGACGTCCAGCTGATGGATGGGCTAGGCACGGGATGCTGCAATGCTGAGGACGACGCGGACCGTAGCCCGCTTGACAACAGGGCTGAATGTCTCATCATAGTCAACACCGGGCTGCTGGGAGAAGCCGCGCACCACCCATCGTGCTTTGTGACGGGCAAGCGTGCCATCAGAGTGGAACTTGTGCTTGTACAACCACTTGCCGGTCACAACATTGACACCAGGTGGCCGTGGGACGAGGCGCCAGGTGTCGTTGGCCATCAGCGCTCGATACTCGTCAGTCATCGCAGCTCGCCAATTAGGATCAGAAAGCGCGCTACGATAGTTGGACGGAATCGGCGAAGCAGACGTGTGCGTGGCGGAGAGGTTCATCGGAACAACCCGAGGCTTAAGAGAGCCTGTCTGAGACCGGGTGACAATGCGACGAAGAGTCGGCGGCGGTGGAGCGCCCTGCATGGGACGCCGGGGCGGTGTAGGGGGTTAAGGAGTCCCTGCAGAGCCGCAGCCGGTGCAGCATCAGGTGCAGCGCCCGCTGGAGCTGCAGGGTGCGCCACTGTACTCACTGGTCCATGGACGTGCGCAGGAGACGGCGGCAGGTCAAGGTGCAGCCGGTGCCCATAGACAAGGCCGAAACGCCCAGCCGGAGGAGCCGGGGGAGCTGGTGCTCGGCGAGCGTAGACCTATCCGAACCGGCCCGCAGGGACAGGCTGCCGAACGGCTGGGGCAGGGGCCGGTCCATCCTGCTGGATAGCCGGTCCAGCATGCTGAGGGGCCTGTGCAGGGGCCGGTCCAACCTGCACAGGTGATGCCGGAACATACGGCGACGCCGAGGGCCTACCCGGAGGTGTAGCAGGATGCGGTTGCTCAACGTTCTGAGGGAACGGAGTAGCAGCGGGAGGCGAAGCAGGCCGCGGTTGCTCAACGTTCAGAGGGAACGGAGCAGCAGTGGAAGGGGGCAGCCGATGCTCAACCACCACATGGGTTGGAGCCTCAGCTGAATCTGCAGCAAGAAGAAAATCAAGCGCAGGGAGCAGCGGCAAAGGGAAAGGCACGCTCATCGAAGACAACGTGGCAGGAGATGATGACATGCCGAGAAGAGATGTTGAGGCAGCGGTATCCTTTATGGGATTCAGGATAACCCAGGAAAACGCAGGCTACCGAGCGAGGGGACAGTTTGTGTTTGGTTGTAGCGGAGAGATTGGGATAGCACAAATAGCCAAAGACACGGAGGTGCTCGAGGTCAGGCAGAGTGCCATGGAGAACCTCATAGGGCAAGCGATTGGCGATGGCAGATGAGGGACGCCGGTTAAGAAGATACATGGCAGTGGCTAGGGCCTCAGCCTAGTAGGGCCCTGTTTGGTGCGTATGGCATGGAGGAGGAGGGTGCGGACGGAGTTGTTAAGGGTGCGTATGATGCGTTCAGCCTTGCCGTTTTGTGGAGAAGTGTAAGGGCAAGAGAGGCGTAACAGGGTGCCACGAGAAGCGAGGAAGGAGGTAGTGGCGTTGTTAACGAACTCAGAACCATTATCAGCTTGGAGACATTTTATGGGCAGGCTGAACTGGGTGCGTGCATACCGGAGGAAATTAGTAATTAGCTGGAAGACCTCAGATTTGCGCTTCATGGGGAACGTCCAGCAAAAGTGACTAAAATCATCTAGAAGAACAAGATAGTATAAACAACCCGAAATACTAGCCACTGGGACGTCCAAACATCACAATGAATAAGTTCAAACGGAGTGGAGGTGCATGAACGGGAACTATCAAAGGGTAGACGTGTATGTTTACCAAGCTGACAAGCATGGCAAATAGAACGATCTACTTTATTACATGAGATGACACCGGAATTCTGTAAGGTAGCTAATGTAGCTGGGGCGGGATGACCAAGGCGCTGATGCCGCACGGCGGGGGAGACGGCCAAAAGAGCTTGGGCGGCACTGGAGCTGGTGGCAATAGGGAAAGTGTAGAGGTTGCCATCACTAGCGCAGCGCAGGGTCTCACGCCTGGTCTGGAGATCCTTAACAGAAAAACCAAAGGGGTCAAATTCAATAGAGCAATTGTTGTCGCGAGTGAATTGACGTACTGAAAGCAGATTATGTACTAAGGAGGGGGCGACAAGGACATTGCGAAGGGAGAAGGTAGGAAGCAAGAAGAACCCTTGGGCAATGACAGGAATAGTGGTGCCATTGCCGACAAGGATAGAGGAATAAGAGGGAGGCGAGCGCAAGGACAGTATACCTTCCGAGGAGGCCATATGCGAGGTGGCACCAGTGTCAAGGACCCAGGAATTGTACCCCTGAAACTGCAGCTGCTGGAGTGCAGCAATCAGGCCGGCCTGGTCCCAGCTGGGGGTCGGGGCCTGCTGCTGCTGCAGCCAGCCTCCTTGCTGCGGCCAGGGCTGGGGCAGAGATGCCTGGGGGCCGGCGAAGGCGGTGTTCGCCTGAGGATAGGGCCCGAGGAGTCCAGAGGAAGGGGACCGCCATGGTCCTGGACTCCAGCAGACCCAGGAGCCAGCCGACCGGGGGCCCTGCTACTGCTGCTGCACGCCCTGCTGCTGCTGGCCTCCCTTGCGCCAGCGGCTCTTGCGATTGTTGCGGCCGCCGCTGCCACCGCTGCCGCTGGTGGTGCTGCCGCTGCCCCCGTTGCCGCTGGTGGTGCTGCTGCTGCCCCCGCCCGTACTGCCAAGCTCAGCGAGGGCTGCAGAGGACTTGCAGCCTCCAGCGCAGGTGCCGGGGGCACTGCCTGTGCCGGTGGCAGCGAGGGCAGTGGCCTGCGTGTTCTTGACGTCGTTGGCGAGGCGGTGCTCCTTGAGGCGCAGCATATTGTGTGCTTCCGCAAAGGACGGCAGCGGCTTGGCGTTGGCGATGTCGTCGGCGGTGTTGGAGTAGCGAGGATCAAGACCGCGGAGGAGGTTGAGGACGAGCTGCGGGCCATTGACCTTGTAGCCGACATCGCCGAGGGCGTCGACGAGGGACTTCATCCGCTTGCAGTAGTCGGAGACGGGAAGATCGCCCTGGGTGAGCGAGTGGAACTCATGGCTCAAGTAGACAGCCTTGGATTCCTTGTTGGCGGTGAAGAGATCATAGATGGCCAGCCACAAGGCACGTGCAGATTGCTCGGCTTTGAAGGTGAAGTCGAGGACCTCATCAGAAACCGATCCGAGCAGCCAGCTGTGGACGCAATGATCAGCCTGAGCCCAGGCCGGTTCTGTGGACTGAGGAGCAGAACCGTCGATGTGGGCAAGGAGGCCGAATTTGCCACACAGGGAGGTGAAGAACGAGGACCACTTGGTGTAGTTAGGGTTCTTCAACTCTAGGGTGACAGGGACATGGGAGCGGACGCAGACGGTGGCGTAGGGATTGGTGTAGACAGGGGCTGTGGTGGAGGAAGTGGCCGGCAAGGTGCCGCTGGACGCCGAGGAGGTGGAGTCGGTCGACATGGTCGCCGGGGGAAGGGGCACGCGCAGGAGGGCGCGACAGGAGAGGGGGCACCGGCTGCCCTAGGTGGTGCGCAGGGGAGGGGGCGCACAGGGAAGGGGATGCCAGCGGCTAGGGTTGGGTGAGGGGCAGCGGAGGGGGGAGAGCCAGGATAGGGCCCGGGTCTCGTGATACCATGTAGAGAATTAGGGAAACACCTCACACCCATTAGGGAGGGATGACCTTTCATTATATAGCCATAGAAGGCTTGTGGCACAAGTAAGACAATGGCCTCTTGGGCTGTACACAAGATGGGCTATACATTATCTAACACTAGCATTTGGAGAATATCTGTACCACAGTTTTCCCCTTCCTTTTGTTTATGTTGTTGATCTAGTGATGAAAAACATTATTCCGACATGTTTAGATGTGGAGGCTCAGGCTCTGATGGCGAGCTGGGAAGAGGAAGAAAAGAGTGTGCAAGAGCGGTGGGAATGAAAACATCAAGGAAACACTAGCTCACTGGTTTCCAATTGTAAATGTGGAAATTTCGTGTGGTGTTTCCCGATGCCCCTCATTCCTATTGTTCTTATGTGCTCCTTCCTTTTCCTTTTGGCTTGTGAAATTTATCTTTGCGAAAAAACAGAGAGGCAGAGAGATAGATATACACACAAACTTGGACTGTGATTCTGTGAGGCGGCTTAGACGGGAAAAGGCAGTACAAAGAACTTCAGAGCAGTGGGACACGGGTACATGGCTCTGAACTGGAATGGTTTCAATTTCGTATTATTAGCTGTGTTTAGTCCATGCATAACTTAAGATGATGGCTTACCTAGCTAGCCCACTTTTTTAGTATGACCTCAACAAGTCTAATCCATGCATAAGTTTCAGAATCCAACTGCATAATGATGCAGACAACCGCTCAACTTATACATTGTATTTGACTGATCTGAACATACATGTCACACAAAGACTAGTAACTATTCAGGTAGTGTAGTATGAAGCAAGAGCTCGCTATACATTGACACAACAACATTTTTTATTGAAACATTACCATATGCGATGGCAAGCATTAACTTTGCCCCATGACTAGCGATTGCAGAGAAATGTAATTTGGAACAAATATGTAACACACATGAAGTGATGCATTCAAGTTTGAGCAAAGATTGTTTCACAAAAAGTGAAACTATAAGAAATTGATAAGCTACAAGCATATAAAAGGTCAAAGCATAGCCTTTCCTGATCATTCTTGTGCTTGCATCTATACTGTTGAAACTTGAATGCATCAGCTGTCTGCGGCTCGTTTGGACAGATTGGCATGAACAGCTCCTTTGCTCTTTGTAGCTGAAAATATCTGCTTTAGAAGAAAAGGTGGATATCAACTTTGTGTTTGCCTGTACAAAGTTTGAGCCTTTCTTTCCTCTGCATCTGAGCAACTATTTGATTTCGCACTACATAACCAGAAACCCCTCTTAAAAAAGGCAGGAGATAGATAAATGAAAATGGCTACATTAACATTGACATTGTCCAAATTGAGTTCTTACATGTGCATTTCATTGACACTCTTTGTTCAATAAATCAAGTAACTGCACGCAAAGTTGATAGCGTGGATGTCTGTCTTCCAGATTGGGCATAGCCAGAGGATCTTCATATTGAGTTCTTACATGTGCATTTCATTGACACTGTAGGTGTCATGGGCCCATGATAATCGGCTGATATAGGTCACATGGCCCCTCATCCACTGCTATGCCCAGTATTCTTTACTGCGCCATGCACTTGGTGCCTCCATCCTTCATAGGACTAGGAAGAGTAGAGGTCTCTCTATATAAGCACTGCACGAATGGTTCAGCAGTATAGGCTCCTCACCATGAGAATTTGTGAGCAGGGAAGAGGAAGAAAGAGAGGTCCTAAGGGCAGTAGGAATGGGCACACCAAGGAACACGTACAATGCTCTGATTTCTCCTGTGTCATTGGAGGTGGATATATGCAGTGATGTGTTCCTGATGCCTCCCATTCCTATGGTTCTTAGGTTCTCCTTCCTCTTCCTTTTGCTGGCGTGATTGATCCGGCGATGAAAACCGTATTTCAGTGTGTGTGTATATATATATTGAGAGCCCTGGGCTTCCAGTAAGAAAGGGGAGCCCGAACCAGCCAAACGCTATGTGGTTCTACCGAACCAACTTTCCCAGGTAACAACCTCCAATCATATAACGTCCTCTACGGTCATATATTTCATGAATATATATACACTGATTGGACTACAATCTCTCTCTTCTCATTTTGAATCCGCTCTTTCTCTCCTCTCCGTCCAGATCTGACCGGTGAGGAGCGGCCCGTGGCGTCGTCCTGCCCGGCCTTCGCGGGCGTGCGCCCCCGGCGCGGCCGCCCTACCCTCCCCCGCCGCCTCACGCCGCCCTCCCTCGCCCCCACGCCGGTGCGGCAACGCCCGTGCACTGCGCCCAGGGCGCCCTTGGCCGTCGTGCCCGTTGCGGGGCGAGCGGGAGGCCAGTCCACTGGGGCCAGCGTCGCCTGGGACGCTGCACGCATCGGACCCTGGTCGCGGATAAAGGCCTTGTCCGCGGCGGCGTCGCCCCCTCATCGCTCCTTCACGCATCGCTTCATGTGCGTTCCTTACCTTTTCCTCCCTCCCCTCCCCATAAGCCCTGCGACTGGGGCCGCGGAACGCGCCGCCGGCGGCTACCGAGCAAGGCATGGCCACCTTACCTCCGTGCTCCGCCTGGTCCGCGTGCCGCCGGCCAGCTGGCCAGATCCGCGCGACAGCCAGCCGCGTCTCCGGGCTCCGCAGGACCCGCCAACGCTCCGGCTGGTCCGCGCGATGGCCGGCCAGATCTGCGCGCGTGCCGCCGGCGCGCCGCGCGACGGCCAGCCGCGCCTCCGGGCTCCGCCGGACCTGCGCACGCGCCACCTCAGGCCTCCGCCAGAGGGTTCCCGGCCGGCCCCGGACACGCTGCGCGCAGATCCGCGCTTGTTGTTGGTTCTTTGTGCTGACTGCTTCCTGCTGCTGTTGCTGCCATTTCACGAAAGTTCGTCTTTCGGGAGGGGGTCCAACAAGAGTGCAGGAGTACGACGCCGGCCAGCTTTCTTACGTACATCTGCTTTGGATGCCCACTCTAATGTTTGTGCATCTGGTACATTGCAAACAACCAAAAGGAGAGGGCTTTATCCCTGCTGTTTGCATGGTTTAGTTCATGGCTCAATAGGAAATTAGTAGTTGTTTAAGCGCAAATCACTACTAGCTAGTTGTTTATGTGCTAATCTCGCCAGTTGCTACCTCCTTCCCTTCAATGCAATATGAAAAACTGCTCCAAAAAAACTGTCCCAAAAATTCATAGATTCAGTCTATATTAAGGTTGGTTACAAGACATAGAAATCAATGTTTATTTTTGCATAAAAATTGAAGCTTTGCATCAAACATGTGCAGACCTAGGTGTAGAAGCAGATGTTTGTTGTGGTCTCCGAGATATTGCTCTTTTGCTTATTTATGGGACAACAGCAAAAAGTATTTCTGAGCATAGAAACATGTATTTCTGAGCATAGATCATTCAAAAAGTTACAGTCAAGTGTCAAATCACTATGGTTGTTGTCCAGAGTATACAAATACTTGAAAACAAGCATAGAAATGTTGATGTGCTAGCATTTGTTTTGTTTCAAATTTGAACCCGCGCGTCCTTTTTTTTTCTTCGTGTGAGCATATAAACTAAATGTTGAAGCATATATTTATTCATGTGTGGCATATAAAGTTAGCTCACATCTTTATATGCTTGTAGCCTGGTTTCTATGCTCGTACGCAGTTTTAATATTTATACAATTCTTATCGTGCAGAATGTTATCAATTTGCCACTACCACATGATTCTATTCTTTACGTGAAAGAATCACTTGCTTCTTCCTATGACGATCCTTCCGATTTTCTATGATTTGTAGGGAAAGAAGACACACTCACCCGAAGTTTATATACGCAGCGGGCTATCCACATGCTCAGAAGCCAATGCTACTTGCAATGAAATGATCTATGCTACTGCCATAGGATTCTATGGTTGACGGAAAAATATGATTTGTTTGTTTCTATGACCTTTCTTAGAAGAAATATACGATCCTTACCGGAAAAATATGATTTGTTTGTTTCTATGAAATAGGATTCTATGACAACAGAAATAGGATTCTATGATTTCGGGAGAAGGATTATACTTCCTACAGTTGTATGTTTCTATGACCTTTCTTAAAAAATATATGATCCCGCAGTTGCATGTTTCTATGACCTTTCTTATAAAATATATGATCGTTTATGGTGCAGATTGGTATCACTTTGATATGAAAATAACGAACTTTGCTTCGTGACATAAACAGTAGGATTATATGATTTCTGAAGAAGGATTATACTCACGCGTTTGTATGTTTCTATGATGGCTTTATCGAGCATTGAATGAAATCACCATCCTGCTTCTATGACACTAGTAGTAGGATTCTATGATTCGTGGTGAAGGATTATACTCCCGCGGTTGCACGTTTCTATGACATCGTCATTGAGCATTCAACGAAAATAGAATTGTATGATTTCTGGAGAAGGTTATACTCCCCTCAATTGCACGTTTCTATGATCTTTCTTTAAAAAAAATATACGATCCTTTATGTCGCAGACTGCTATCACTTTGACATGAAAATAACGAACTTTGCTTCTATGGCATCAACAATAGGATTCTATGATTTATGAAAAAAGATTATATCTACGCGGTTGCATGTTTCTATGACAGCCTCATTGAGTATTGAATTTCAAATCTATTGATGAAGATTCTATGCCACACAAATCCCAGTACGTTATATCTATGATTTCTATGCTCCGGTAACCTAATATTTCTGATCACAACTCTATCAAATAAGGTTACACAAACCTCAGTAGGTTTAAATTTCAAATCCAGGTTTCTATGCTTGCGCATAAAGTTTTCTATGCATCCTTACGAATCAATCTATATTTGTGCACACAGGTTTCTATGCTCATAATCAGATTTCTATGCTTGTACCTGATTTAAATATTTCTTTGAAGAAATAAAAATATTCAAAATTGGTGACACAAACAAGTTATATATGATTATTCACCCAATTTATATGCTCACGGGGAAAGAAGCGTGCGTTCAAAATATTCAAAATTGGTGATACAAACTAAGTCATATAAACATATGCTTGTACTCACCGCTTTGTATGCTCACAGACCGGTTTCTATGTTCGCACGTGGTTTAAATATTTTTTAAAAAATTTAAAAATATTCAATTTGATGTCAGACCTATTGGTTCATCTCAATTCAGAAGCAAGTTATATACGATTGCTCACCCAATTTATATGCTGACGCGGGAGAAAGCGTGAATTTAAATTTTGAATTGAATGTTCTATGCTCAGAAGCATATGTTTCTATGCTCAGAAATCAAACTACAATATGCTTGTACTCACTGCTTTTTATATGCTCACAGTTTGGTTTATATGGTGGTAGGTGGTTCAAATATTTTTTGAAAAAAAAAATATTCAAATTGGATGTCAAATTGTGCACAAAAATATCAACAATCTTGTGGTGAAAACCGTTTGTGAATTGGATGCTCGAGCGAAGAATTATCGTGAAAAAACTGAATGCAATCTAAATGGGTGGGTGCATGCGTGCTTGCGTCAGGTGGCAGGGATGTGTCAGGTGGTACTTTTCTATGTGTGAAAAATATATGCCACTATCGACAAAATATATGCCTATAACATAGGTTTTTATGACCTCAGGCCGGTGGGGTGGCGCACTGGCTGGCTGGCTGGCTCGTGACGTTCTGCTGGGTGGCTCGGGCTCCCCGTAACTATTGGGAGTTCTGGGCTCCGAATAGCCCTTATATATATATATATATATATGTAGATTAGCTAATAGCTAGGCCCCTAACGGCAAGCCAGGAAGAGGAAGAAAAAGAGTGCATAAAAGCAGTGGGAATGAGAAGGTAGGAAGCCAAATCTCACTTATTTTCTCCTGAACAGATGGAAATTTGTTATGTTGCTTCCAAGCTTCTCATTCCTATTGTTTTTACGCTCTCCTTCCTTTTCCTTTTGGATTGTACAGTTGGCTTCGCAGAGAAAACAGAGATATGCACGCACACTTAGTGAGAGTATTCACCAACTACTAGTTTCTGCTATGCTTGCAAACTATGAAGAAGAAAGTAAAGAACAGACAAAGATGTAAAGCAAATGACATGGACATAGGGCATTGTATCGGACTCCACAGATCAACATCTACAGCACAACCATTAATTGGCAACTGCCCTGCCAAAATCATTTGAAACAACAAGTTGTTCCTACGAAGCTCATACATTTTTTTTAGATAAAGGAAGTTCTATTGATCTTAGTCAATCTCATCAAGGTGATTACAAAATACTAAGAAATTCCCAGCCTCTACACAGCTAAGGTTGCAAAAACATGATGTCTGAAATCCTAAGGCCCAGTTCTAGCTCCGTGTTTATCAAGAAACCTAGGTGTCTTATTTTCCAAAACCAGATGGTTTGGTTTCATGTAGTCCGAGAGGAGTCTTTGTTCTTCATGTTTTTTTAATAAATCTTGATTTCCACATGGGGTGAGACCTTCTCACTCTATAAATATAAAGGGTTAGCACTGATTGAGAGGATATCCAATCGATTCAAATACTAGTATGGATCTACTTTTTTTATCTCTACCATAATTCTCCATTTTTCATTCATCTCAATGGCAATTGCCGGTGTCCTAACTGGCATGCCGAGCCTAAAGCAACTAGGGTGCTCCTACTTCGATGAGGTCGCGCTTCCCGCGTAGGCATTTGTTGGTCCTGTTGAGCCCACAGATGCTGGGTGGTTGGTCCAGTTTTCTAAACCGGTGCACTGCAAAGTGCGCTGCTGTAAGGACTTGCACGTGGCGCGTGCTCGTCCCGGGGCTTCGAGTTCCAACAGGTTGTTCACGCGATCTCTCTCTTGGACTTTAGTGAAGCTGTTGCCTTGACAGATGTTTGCACAGCTGAAATTAATTAATCAGTGCTGACTCAACATGAGCTTCGACTTAATTTTGAATACATTCATGGCTCAATTCATTTTTACTTTTGATTTTTGACCTCCTCCAAGCTCCAAAAGATCAACTATGAAATAGTTCGTGAAAATTTCAGCCCTTGTCAAATCTGGAGTTGTATAATGATAATGCACATAGTTTGGACTTTCTACTTCATGACTGGAAGGCACTGCAGATAACAGTATTGAATAAAAAGGTCGTCACGGACAAACATTTCCAGTATTCTCCTTGTCTTCTTGCATGTCCTATGCTTTAGTGACTGTTGGAGTATGTGTTTAGCCCATGTAAGGCCCATGTATTCTAGACTATATACCCACCTTCTAGGATTGGGAAATAATCTATCTAATCATTCCAATATGGTATCAATAACCTAGGGTTTCTTTCCCTTCTCCCTTCTCTCTCCCTCCCCTGCCACCACCACCACCACCACCGGCAGGCGCCGCCGCCGCCGCCACGCCATGGCCGGCAGCCCGCCGCCGCCGCCGCCCCCACCTCCTCCTCTTTCCCTCCCCTCTCCTATTCCGCGGCGCTCTCCCGGCCGCCGCGCGCCGTCCGCCATCTGCGCCGTCTGCCCGGCCGCCATCTGCGCCGTCCGCTCCTGCCTCCTCCTCCCCGCCGACCACCTCCGCGACGTTGGCCGCCGCCTCCACGGCCGTCGCGGCTGCTGGCGGCCTGCGCCCGCCGGCCCCCTTCTCCCCACCGCCAGTTGCCGATCTACACCTACCGACCACCTTCCCCCTGCTCGCGACCTCCGATTCACCGGCCTCCGCCTCCCTGGGCGCTGCCGGGGCCGCGGCCGCTTGAGCTGCCAGCGCGGACGGCCTAGGCGCCTGGTCTGGCTGGCCTGGGCGCACCGTCCGGCCGGCCTCCGCGTCCCTGGCCCCGACTACCCCTCTCACCACTGTCTGGGCTGGGCCGGGTTGGGGCAATTTGGGCCTAGGGGCGGGCTGGGGAGGGCTTGGTCCCGCGTTCCACGCCGGGGCTGCCTCGTCTCCTGTCCTCATCGCCATCGGAGACCCGCCGGCCACAGATCCACCGCTGACCGACGTCCAGGCCTCCGTTTCACCTCTGACCGCCCCTCTACCGGTCACCAGTGGCCCCGCCGAGGATGTGGTGCAGCTCGGGGGTCACGTCTTCCCTGAGCCGTCTGCCGATGCTGCCCTGGTTGCATCCTCCGCGCCGCCAAGACCGTGGCCGCACCCTGCTGATCCGGTGGTTGCCCAGCTTCACATCTAGGCTGCGGGGGTTCAGAACATCCGGGCCCTGGTTCCTGTCGTCCTCGACCCTGCGTCTTCCTTCTACGGCCGCTGGCGGGACTTGGTCCTTCTCACTCTTCGCCGCTACGCCCTCGACGACCACGTCCTCCTCGACACCCCCAGTGCGGGTCGGGACTCGTCGTGGCTGCGTCTCGACAGTGTCGCCCTGTCCTGGATCTTTGGGACCCTCTCCCTAGATCTCCAGGACATCGTTCGAGCTCCCGGAGGCACCGCGCACTAGGCTTAGCTGGTTATCGAGGGCCAGTTCCTTGGCAATGCCGAGGCCCGCGCTCTTCAGCTCGATGCAGCCTTCCGCACCTTCGCACAGGGGGACCTTTCAGTTGGCAAGTACTGCCGGCGGATGAAGGGCATGGTGGATGCCCTTGGTGACCTCGGCTGGCCAGTGGAGGACCGGATCTTGGTTCTCAACGTCGTGCGTGGCCTCAGCGACAGCTACAGCCACCTAAAGAGCTGGATCACCAAGCAGACGCCGTTTCCCTCGTTCCCGAAGCTGCGGGACGACCTGGTCCTCAAGGAGATCACGAAGGGCTTCTCCACCGGATCCTCTTCCATCGCCCTCGTCGCCGCTACTCCGAGCTCCACCACACCTCCTGCTACTCCTCCGGCGCCCTCCCTCCTTGGCACTCCTCCCCCAGGCCTAGCAGTAGTGGAGGGGGCCGCGGTGGACGTCATCGGAAGGGTGGGCGCGGTAGAGCCGGACGTGGGAGTACCTGGACACCACCTACACAGACGCCACCTCCCCCTGCTGCTGCTCCTGGTGCATCCTGGCCATCCTTCTCCAACCCATGGTCAGGGCGCATCTCGATGTGGCCGTTCTAGGCCCCAGGGGGGGTCCTTGTCCTCAGGCAATGTTCGCTGGCGTTCCACCTCCTCCGTCTCCAGCGGCTTGGACCCCACCCGTCCAGCCACCTCCTCCGGCCTAGCCTGCTGGGTGGGACCAGGTTGCGTTGGCGAGGGCTTTCAGCACCATGGGGCTGACTCCGCCGATTGCTACTGAGTGGATGGCTGACTCGGGTGCTTCCTTCCACACTACTTTGAGTGCTGGTATACTCTCTTCTATCATGGTCGGCAATGGGTCTTGTCTTCCTGTCACCTCCGTGGGGGATGCGGGCACTCTTGGTTCTTTCCGTCTTCCCAATGTTCTTGTTGCTCCTCATATGGTCCATAATCTTCTTTCCATTCGTCAATTTACAGCTGACAATTCTTGTACTGTCGAATTTGACTCTTCTGGTCTTACTGTGAAGGATTCGGCTTCCCGGCATCCTCTTCTCGGATGTGACAGCACGAGGCCCCTTTACACTCTCCGGCTTCCACCTTTCGCTGCCTCGCCTTCGACTTCTTCTCCGTCGGCTGCCTTCATCGCCACCGCTTCTTCCACTACTTGGCACCGCCGCCTTGGTCACCCAGGCCGCGACGTTTTGGCTCAGCTCGGCGTAGTGCACATCTAACTTGTACTCGAGCTCCTGATGAGCATCTTTGTCATGCGTGCCAGTTAGGGCGTCATGTTAGACTTCCTTTTTCTTCCTCTTCTTCTCATGCAGATCGCATTTTTGATCTTGTACACTGTGATCTGTGGACATCTCCTGTACTCAGTAATTCTGGTTATAAGTACTATTTGGTGGTGGTTGATGACTTCTCTCATTCTTCTTGGACTTTTCCTTTGCGCTTCAAATCTGAGCCGTTCTCCTCGTTGTCCCACTTCTTTGCCTGGGTGTCCACACAGTTCGGCCTTACCATTAAGGCCGTCCAGTGTGACAACGGGCGTGAGTTCGATAACAACGCCTCCCGCTCTTTCTTCCTTGCGGTGTTCAGTTGCGCATGTCCTGTCCCTACACCTCCGCGCAGAATGGCAAGGCTGAGCGCATGATTCGCACCACCAACGATGTCATGCGCACCCTTCTATTCCAGGCTTCTCTTCCTGCTCGCTTCTGGGCAGAGAGCCTCCACATAGCCACCTACTTGCTTAATCGTCTCCCCTCCACTGCCTCCCCAGCTCCTACTCCTCACCACGCTCTCTTCGGTACTCCTCCCCGCTACGGTCACCTCCGTGTCTTCGGGTGTGCGTGTTACCCTAACACATCCGCCACTGCTCCTCACAAGCTGGCGCCCCGCTCGACTCAGTGTGTGTTTCTCGGTTACTCCTCTGACCACAAAGGGTACCGCTGCTTCGACCTCACTTCTCGACGGGTCCTGATCTCCCGGCACGTCGTGTTTGATGAGTCAGATTTTCCTTTCTCATCCACCTCCACCCCTGCCTCCGACCTTGAGTTGGAGTCCCTGTTTCCCACTGAGCCGGTGGTTCAGCCAACTTTGTCTGAGCGTTTTGCAGGTCCTCCACCGGTGTGCCTCCCTGATGAGCCAGCCCCATTTCCGGTGGTCCCGGCTGCGCCACGCGCGGCCTTGAAGCCCTCTGTAGCGCCGGTGCCTCCCGCTGTGCCGTACGCGGGCCCATCCTCCCCCGCCGCACCATGTGCGGCCCTGGAGGTCTCGTCGTCTCCCGCCGCGCCACGCGTGGCCCCGGAGGCCCTGTCGTCCCCTGCTGTGCCACGCGCGGCCACGGTGCCACCTCTGCGCTATCCGCAGCCTGTTCGTGTCTACCAGCGCCGTACGGTGACCTCCTCGGCCCCGGCACCGGCACCTACAGTGTCTCCTGTGCTGGCCCCGTCTTCGTCACCTCCTGCGGGGCCGCCGGAGCCACCTCGCCACCCTCGTCTTGCCTCCAGTGTCGACTCGACGGTGTACCACCAGCTTGTTCTCCAGCGGGGTCCTCGTCACCAACATCCCATGGTGACCAAGCGGGCGGCTGGTGCTCTACGGCCTGCGGCCCTCTCTGCTACCGTTGAGGAGCCAGGGATCTCTCCTATACCCTCCTCCGTCCGAGACGCCCTAGCGGACCCTCACTGGTGCCGTGCGATGGAAGAGGAGTATGCGGCTCTCCTTGCCAACCAGACGTGGGATCTGGTGCCACGCCCATCTGGTGGCAATGTGGTTACTGGCAAGTGGATTTAGACACACAGGCGACGAGCTGATGGCTCTTTGGATCGCTACAAGGCTCGTTGGGTGCTCTAGGGTTTCACTCAGCGCCCTGGTGTGGACTATGATGAGACTTTCAGCCCGATCGTGAAGCCTGCTACGGTGCGCACTGTTAGGGCTGGATATCGAGCCAGCTCGGCTCGGCTCGGTCCAGCTCGAGCTGGCTCGTTAAGTTAACGAGCTGGCTCGGCTCGGCTTGTTAAGGAACCAAGCCAGAGAGGCAGCTCGGCTCGGCTCGTTCACGAGCTCAAGCCAGCTCGTTAGCTTGTGAGCCACAGAGGTGAAGGGTGGCTGCGACAGACAGAGCCATTGTGGGGCGGAGGTCAGAGCTGCGGCGAACGGCTATGGATGAAGTTGTGGTGACGGGGATAGTCGCTGTGGGGGGCGGACGACGGGTGGCCGCATACGGAGCTGTGGCGATGGGGGATCCGCTGTGGGGTGTAGACAACAGAGCTGCAAGCTATAGCAGGCGGTGGAGGTGGGATAGTGGAGCGGCGGCTACAGATGGTGACGGAGGGGGTGACCGGACGAAGATGACTCGGACGTCAGAGTTGCAGCGCCATGTGGAGAGACAAGAATACGTAAGCAGACGGGAGACTCAAGAGGTGACGCATGAGGCGGCGCGCTCTTTTCCTAATGCTGTGGCTTTTGGTCTCCAGCTGGTCTAGGGTTTGCATTGACTATTGGGCTGTTGGGGCGACTGACTGGGTTGCAGGCCGTGGCATGTTGCCTGAACCTTGAGCTCGTTTGGCTCACGAGCGGCTCGCGAGTCGGCTCGAGCTGGCTCGTTAATTTCACGAGCTCAAATATTGGCTCAGCTCGTTAAAAAATACAACGAGCCGAGTCGAGCTAGCTACGAGCCGAGCGAGTTGTCGAGCCACGAGTTTTCAGTCCAGCCCTACACACTGTCCTCTCGCTGGCACTCTCTCGCTCGTGGCCCGTGCACCAGCTGTACGTGAAGAATGCCTTCCTTCATGGCACCTTGACTGAGACAGTGTACTGCAGTCAGCCGGTGGGCTTTGTGGATCCTGCCCGCCCAGAGATGGTCTGCCGCCTCAACAAGTCTCTCTGTGGCTTGAAGCAGGCTCCTCGGGCTTGGTTTTCTCGGTTCGCCACGTTCTTGATCACCTTGGGATTCTCTGAGGCTAAGTCGGACACGTCCCTGTTTGTCTACCGACTTGGAGATGAGACTGCATATCTGCTGCTCTATGTTGATGACATTGTCCTTACAGCCTCCAGTCAGCACTTGCTTCAGCGGATCATCCTCTCACTGCAGCAGGAGTTTGCTATGAAGGACCTTGGTGTGCTCCACCACTTCTTGGGTGTCACAGTTGAGCCCCGTCCCTCTGGCCTTCTTCTCCACCAGCGGCAGTATACTCTTGATATCCTAGAGAGTGCAGGGATGACAGACTGCAACCCCTGTTACACCCCGGTTGACACTCAGGCCAAGCTCTCTGAGGATGCAGGAGCCTTGCTGGTGCACTGCAGTATCTTACGTTCACCAGGCCGGATATTACATATGCAGTTCAGCAGGTCCGTCTTCATATGCATGATCCTTGGGAGCCCCACCTCACTGCCCTGAAGCGTCTCCTCCGCTACCTTCGGGGCACGGTTGACTACGACCTTCTTCTCCACCGGTCTCCCTCCACCGAGCTTGTCGTCTACACCTGTGGCGGAACCGCCCTGCTTAATCCAGACTAAGAACACTTGTCACCTCTGGCTCGCAGTGCACTTAGGCCAGACTAAACCCGGTAGTCCGTCGAGCTAGCCAAAAAGGCACTCGATGAAGCCATCGCCCGAGGAGACCGACATCACACACATTTAGCCCTCGAAAGAGCCACAACAGTTACAACATCGCAGGCAGTTTAATAGTGACAATAAGATAAAGTTCTTTACAAATCAATATATATAATCAAATACATGGTCAAAATATAGCGGAAACGAATTCAGAGTATGTATAGCGGAAGCATTTTCAAAATTCTCGCAGCGGAAACGATATACTTAAGTAGTCTTCAGGAAGAGATAAACAAGGAGAGTAGCACCGAGCCCACCGGTTCTACCACCTCCAACACAGTTATCCAGCTGTCTTCAGTACCTGTAAGCCAAAAGTGGGGGCAAACTCTGAGTACTAATTACTCAGTAGGACTTAATGGAATTGGCTTACGGCTGACGCAAAGCTTGCTTACTAAGAATTTGATCCTTAGCTGGTGATTTTAAACAGGATCAAATTTACAGGTGGAAGCAGGATTGACAGCTGCTTGATTATCATGTAGAAGTAGGATTTGACAGCTACTTTGTTTATCCTATCAATAATACTAATCATGAGTACAATAATGAGTTGTATGAAAGTAAAGCATGTATATTCAAGCATGTAGTATTCAAAACCATGAATTTAATAAAACAACATATTCAAGTGGATTACTACTTTGCCCGTCAGTGGTATTGGCATTCTCACACCTGGTGAGCATTAGCGATTTGAATCGATTTTTATATTCCCGGGAATAACTAGAAGCACCAGGATGGCATATGCTTACTAACTCCCAGCGTTCCACATATGCTTCCCCCATCTCCACCTGTCCCGTCTCAAATTCGATGACCACTCCCGCCTGACTCCCAGAGCGCGTTGTCGCAGGAGCGGTACCTCGGTTACGTCGGGTTCTACCCTCCTTTGACACCCGCCTCTGCGGCCACCTTCCTCTCAACCAGTGGGTAGGAACGTGCCCCTTGCTTGAGACGTCACAAGTAAGACTTTCACCGGCCCATAGATTCCGGATAAGCACTCTAGCAATGTTATGCCGACCAATATGCGAACAACGACCGGCCTTATGCGACTCTGGCGGAGTCCACCATACCATCCACATCATCATCATCATCATTTTTCTTATATAACCCTATCTCCACCCGGTCTTGAGTTACATCCAAGAGCATCCTCATAGCTTTCATCATAATAATATTCTTGTGTCTTTTGAAAAGATCACCTACGCGACGAGTGACTCCATTCACTCGCATTTACTCGTACCTAGCATTACTAAGCATACTCGTCCTACGCACTCTATTGTAGGTGCTAGGGCCAGGGCGGCCAAGGAGTCTAATGCAAATGGTTTCCAAACAACTCCTAATGCAGATGCGTAAGCATTCAACAAAATCATTTGCTAGGTAAAGCATGGTCCTGCCTACCTTTGATTCACTTTAATAGAAACCAACAAACTAAGCTATTGTTAGTTTGCCGGGTTGTGAGGCTTTGCCCCAGGCAACCCCTTGATCCCTTGGACAACTCCTCCGCCCAAACACGACTGATGGGCTCTCTAGGTCGTGAGTGGGTCTTAGTTGGTCTTTTGGATCACCGTTGGTTGAAGTAGTTCCACGCGCTCGTTTCTTGATCACGTATCTGTAATGAGCGCCAGTATATGAATGCCATGCATGATGCAGTGGATGAGATGTACGAATATCAAGCACACACGTTGAACAGTCATTGCATGGTTAGACAAAAAGGTGATTGGCAACCATTCAAATGAGATCACCCTCGTGGACATAAAGCTAACATAACCCATATAATTAGAGACACGCAAAACAACACTCGAACTAATGCATGAGCAAGATATCAATTTAGATTGTTTGTTATCATTTCATGTGCAAGCAAAACAGCAGGGGAGTATACATGCACACACAGGGGAATATTCACTAATGACATCACACATTCCGGTTATCTAACGGATTAAGGCTCTATATTAACCTTAAGTGTTTTACGCAGCAAATGAGTTCATCTACCAATCAAGTATGGCATAGACAACAGTAGATAGCGTGCAGCTAGAACTCAACTCACGTGCATGATGATATCAATAATCAACAAACACATACCCTCATATTTAAATAACACATGCCTACTTTATGAATAAAAACGTTACTTGTGTTCGTGTAGTTAGACGATTCCAAACAAGCTCAGATTTTTGTGACATGTAGATTTATAATGCATTATGCTACTATCAAAATTTCAGCCATAAAGGAGTTATAAATTAATTATGAGAAATCTAGCAATTTATCAGTCCTATAGTTTCTCAGATTTTTCATAAATTATAGGAATGGTTTCCGAAGGTGAAATTTTACCAGTGAGCTATACTCAGCATGGACTACATGTATAAAAATTTACAAGTTAAAACTCCCAAGTTTGACAGGACATCTATTTCCCATATCTTAATCCTATGTGAATTCAAGATGTACATATAAACAGTATAAATAGCCCTCTAGAATATATTTTCTGGACTCTATGCATCAACATTAAGCTACCAAATTTTCTAGAGAATTTCCCTAGCCATTTATGACCACTTTTTCTAATTATCATTTCCAACATGTATCATTTTGTCATTTTCAAATCACCAACTAAACTTTACATGCACAACTTCATATTTCATCAGTTGGCTACTTATACTACCCAAAGTATATGAGAAATGCTAGAGAGTTAATTTGAGTACATTCCATGTAGCCTCCCATTTCTAAGTTGAAAAAAAATGCACATAACACATGTACAAGGGTAAAAGGGTAATTAAACAACAAGTGCTAGGGCCACAAAAATTCATATAGTGCTATAATGCCACAAGAAAGCTATTGCCCAAGTTTCATGCCATTCGGAGTTCATTTAGGTCACTTTTGTCATTTATCCTATTTAATCCTGCATGCAACAAACCGAGGGCAAAACAGACATTTCACACCTCCACATCATACCAATCACGTAGATCTACTCAAGAGGAGTCTAACGCATCTGAGTTTGTCCATTTTGGATTTTTCTGTGATTTTATATGATTTTCTAAAATTCATAGCTAATTCAAATACATTTAAATGGAAAATCACTCAGACTAGGGACTAAAACGTAATTAACTATAGATTTCAGGGGGTAGAGGACAAGTAGGGCTAGACTCAGCGAACAGTGCGCGTGAAATCCGCAGAGCACAGGGTTAGATCTGCAAAGATGCAAGGGTTCGGGTTAATTTGCACGGAATTAATAGATCCAGGGTGTTTTCATAGTTTTCGCGAGACACATCAAACAGTGAAATAATAAACGATAAAGGGAGAGTTCTATCTGCAAAAGCCCCTCCTTCTCCTACCTTCGGACGGTGGCGAACCGCGCGCAGCGGCCGATGTTTCGGCGCGCACGCCGGAGCGTAGGGGCCGCGACTTGGAGCCGACGGGGTGGCCGGGGGTGCTCTAGGCGACGGCGACCCCGACCCGCTAGGTCTTGAGGAGGGAGGAGGTCAAAGCGGCCTGGGAGCTCGCGTGGACCGGAGGCGCACCGAAGGCCGAGGACGCGGCGTCGCGAGTTCGATTCGGCGGCCTCGAGGTGGAACGGCGACGAGACCTAGCGCTTCGGCTGCGCGAGGACGAGGCGAAGGCGGTGGTGGTGGAGTGGAGGTGAGGGAAGGGCCGGGAGATGGCCTCCCACGGTGAGGGGCGACGGCAATGGCGGCCGGGGTGAGCGCGCACGTGGGGAAGGGTGAGGGAGGCACTGGTGGAGGCCAAGGATGTGCGGGAACGATGGAGGAGCGCGAGGCGAGTGCGGGACGCGCAGTGGACGGGGTGGAGGTAGCCTGTGGTGGCCGCGTCGCGAGCTCGCCGCGAGCTAGGCCATGGCGGCTCGGCGCGCTGCGCTCCGCGCAAGCAGAGGCAGAGAGAGGCAGGGCAGGGAGAGTGAGGGAGTGAGCGTGGACGCGACCGCGATGGCGTCTAGGTGAAGCCGAGGGCGCGGGCGCGGGGTGGCGATCCATGGGCGCGGGCGTCTGGCCGTACGCCGGCGTCCACGCGGCGTCCGCCGGCTGGGGAGTCGCGGCGGCGCTGACGCTGCGGGCCCACTGGTCAGTGACCGAAAGGCTGAGAAAAGAGGAGTGTGTTTTTACCAGTGCTGTAAATCGCACTTTTCACCTTCCTAGGAGCCGAATTTGGAAAAGTGCCAATTGAAGGAAATGTTCCACTCTTAGAACTCTGCAAGTTTGTCAAAAGGTTCAACACCAAATTCTAAGTAGAAATATGAATTTCATTTGAATTTAGGTTGCAGCTCCCAGTTTGGACAGGGTACCTCTACTGATTGTGAGAATCAAAAGTCCTATCTCTGGTCTTTACCACCCAAAGTGTATACTGAAAAGTTTGTTTAGAATTTCAATATCTACAACTTCTCTAATTTGATCTTTGCATGAAAATGGCTGTAGGTTATATAAATATTGAGATTACTAAACAGGTCAGATTTGAACTGGTTTTCTGTGTTGGTAGAAAATGACCCTAAACTCCATTTAAAACTCAATATATGATCAAACCCTAATTACCAAAATTGTTCTCCAGTAGATGACCTAAAATTTTGGTAATATAACTTTGGTCTGAAACCCAACAGATTTTGAGCTATAGATACAAATATGTTCCAAGGTTTATTAACCCAGAAATTTCACTTTGTGTGGAGACTTTCTTGTTTCAAACTTTTGGAGTATCAAATGAAGTCCAATCACTTCCACAATAGGTGCATTTGAAAGGTGATAAGTTTAATTCCACTTCATAGAAAGGAAAATTTTGAAGTTGTATAGTGAAATCAAAAGTAATTTCAGAATCAACTTAGGGAAAAGCTGAAAACCCATACTTGGGAAATTTCTGTGTGGGTTGACCTGGTTGTTTCCATGAGATATTTGGGTGAAGTTTTGAGTGAGTAGACGATAGTTTTGATCTATGCTCAGTGTAGCAAAAGGATAGTCCATAGTATGTACAACAAGTTTGTCAACGGAGTTGAGCTCGGGCACTTAATGAATTTGAAAGCTTTATTAGGGCTCAAGTTTGCTCACGATCACAACTGGCACTTACCAAGAAACTTTGGGTTGGATCTTTTAGACCTCCTGTCTTTAGATTTTTGAACATTGTCCAACAGAAAGGTCTAGGGCTACTTTTCTTATCCGAGGTTTGGCATTTGGGGTTGAGCTCAAAAGCATGTAAGTGTTGACTTATTCAACCACGAAATGTGTGGTCTTGTATCTTGTGTAGAAAATTTTGATTTAGTGGCTCCTCCACGTGTTTCTTGTTAGTCACTAAGCATGATTAAGCCTTAATCCATCGTTAGCCTTCATCTAACCGTGTGTTAAGGCTTCTGAGATGCCAGGGGCATCACAACCCACCCCCTTGAAGAAATCTCGCCCCGAGATTTGGAGGAAGCGGGGTTCTAGGGCTTACTGCGCAATGTAAAAGGTTTTGGCATCGTTGTTCAGTGCTTCTGTCACTCATGGTAACACTTACTCCTTCATCAATTTGCTTTGTTAACTGGCTCGTGAATGGTTAGTGCCTCTTTAACACAAGTTAGTTACAAAGCTTTTGAATACGTCCAAGGTGGTCCTTTCTAGGTGCTCGGCAAGTCGTGGTTTATATGAGAGCGAATGAACAAACCGCAAAGACGGTGTGGCCAATGTGAAAACGGCAGTGCTTTACTCGAATAATGGAACAGGGTTACTCCCTGACTTTGACACCAAGATTTATAAACGTGATGAATATATAGGCCTTAGAACAATTAGAAGCAAGGGGTACACAATCGGAGGACCGAACTACGAAGGCTCTTGAGATTCAAAGGGTTATCAATGGATGTGCTTTTGAGAGACACATTCATTTCATTTGATAGGGACTGTGTACACATATAAGATATTAAATCCGAACATTCTTCAAAGAGTAAGATGTGGTGATACATAGCACATTCTACTCATTGTTTTGAGAAAGATGCCGTGGAAAGAGGATAGGACATATTCACCTAGATAAGGTGATGGTTTGTATGATTTTATATAATTGATCAAGACTGACCAAGAAAAGTATAGGCAGAGGGCTTATGCTTACTAACAGAACACCAAGGTTAGTGAGCCCAACTTTGAGGATAATTTCAAAGGAGAGTAAAGCAATCCCTTGAAAAGGGCAATGCGATGAAAGCATTAGTCGAGAACAAAAGCCTAGTGCAGTGGATGATGCTGAAGCTTACCCTTAGCAGATAAGATTCAATATATACGAAGGAAGGAAACATAAGATAGAGTGGTGGAAACAGGGTTGATTGTCTCCCCACAAATCAAGAGAGGCAATAATGGAAGAAGGCAATGGAATGATGTAGTAAGACAGTGGGAATGGAATCAAGCATTTCCACACATACAAGACGTTAAAGAAAATTTGGGTAAGCGCAGAGAAGTCCGAGATTTAGACCAATGGGTGTAACTGTATCGTGGAGAATAGAATTGCTCATCCCCGTGAAGCACGACCAGCAAGGACAAACAAAGTCAACGCAAAGGTGTGGACGAGTGGAACCATAGATCTGACTCGTCTCACGGATTGAGAAGACATGGTTCAACAAGGCAAGGGAAAGGTGTGAACGACAGTGGGATTAAGGTGGATCTTTCCCCACAGATCAAGAGAGGCAAGGTGAAACAAAGCAATGAAATGATATTAGGTGGCAGTGGAATTAGAGTAAATTATCTCCACGAATGAGATGTATAGAGGTCAACAAGGCGTTAGAAGATGGATAGGAATGTCCACAATTGAAGCGGTGTCATGCCTTTGCATGTCTTGATGCCAGCGCGCCCCTAGTGGAACCGAGTGACGGCCATACACACGGGACCCTAGGTTCCGTCGCGGCACCATAGACTGCTCGGGTAAACACCCCGTCAAGAGCGGTACTTCCGTCCAACCTCAGGGGATATGTGAATAACATGAGGTTATAGAAAGACATGAACAAGGAGGTTTTTCATGCCATAGCACAATGTTTTCGCAAGTATAATTCATCAGATGTATTTGAATCAGAAACAGAGTAACCACAACTAAAACGTCATGGGCTACAAAGACTAAAGTGCCTGAATGACAAAGCATGAAACGTGAGAACTACAAGAGTTCAGAATGCTCCATTGAAAATAGAGTTACATTAATCATGAGGGTTGGACACATGCCGACTGCAAGGAGCTGGATACATGGGAAACTCAAGAGTTATGAGAGTCAACCTCCTCTCGTTACAAAAGTTTGCGATGACTGCTAGCACACCAACTAGTATCTAGCTAATACTGCCTAAACGTAAGATTGATACGTCCAGGACGAAGGCCCGTTTCTTCTTTCAACCAACTTGGTGCAGTGTTGGTCTTCACGTGGGAAATGCCATGAAACAATAGTCTTGATTCTCCACCGAGTATGAGAACGTCTCCAGATTCGAGGTTAATCTTGGTCGCTTGGTCCTTATCTCTTGTGTCGCCGAACAAGAATTCGGCAGTGTCTCCTATGGAGATGGATATGAAAGGTAAACCTTTGGTAAGGCTACTCTCTGACTCGTCCTTGTCTTGGTGAAGTCCGAGCTTTCCGGAGTTGGTGTAGTAGTTGACGATGCATATGTCCGGGTTAATTTGAGGAAACTTGCTTGCAGTGGAGTTCGCAGTTGAGCGATCATCTTGAAAGCGTCTGGTATTGTCGGGGCTTGTGCTCCATCGAATGGACGCGTGGGTCCATATGAGCGTGCCGTCGGATCCCAGTTCTTTCCCAGGGACATCATCCATAAGTTCAGCTTGGCACCATTCTTGAGGCTTGGCCTGTAAAATCCCCCTGGGCCTTTACCCAGTTGTCGACACATACTAACCATCCCGATTTGATCTTCAGGCTTGACAAATCCTTTTAATAGAACCATCCCGGGTCGCAGGTGTTGAACTGAGGCTGCCTCAGTGGAAGATTCTCCCGTTTTTCTCTTCTTAGGGTCTCGAGGTAGTGTCGTTTTAGCTTTCGTGGATTCTTGGTGGTTAGGGCATAAGTCGAAGGGCTGCGACATCTGTAGCAGAAAGAATAAGGCATGTGTTAATTCAAGTATCTAAAAAGCTTGGTACGGTCATAGTGCGATCGTATTTCCTTGTCCGAGAAAGTGTACCGAAAACGATCCCATCACCACGTGTGACACAACTCTTTATCATTCCCTTTCTAATGTGAACAGGTTGAGGTTAGCTTTTGAAAGGAAACCAAAAAGGGGATCTCGAGCATTCGTATTCGGAGTTTTTACCAAATCCCTATTTGGTCAATTCTCTATTCAAAGGCCTCAAACTTTAAGTTACCAGATTTTTGGCGTAATGGTCCCGATGTGGAGTTCTGACTTAAAGTGACTGTGAGTTACCTTTACAAACACCTTTGAATCAAAACCTTAAGAGGAACAATTATTTGTTTCGTGGTTCTCTACGGCTTTGTTATAGAAAGTTTCCAGTAAAAGCGTTTGTATTAATGCAGAGGTACAACTTCGGCAAAGGTCATAATTTCACGTCTTATAAGCACCTTATTCAACATTTCAACTTGTTCTTTTTGGATTTCCGTTCACATACCATCGTTAGCATCATGCATGCAATTCTCATGTTAATTTGTTATTCCTAACAACCATGCGTACGATAACATATGTATCAAGTCATTTTCAATCCCACACATAGCAAAGCACATGAGATGAGATGAATGATGCATGATTCATCCTATCCGGTCTCACTTCACACATCCTATGTATTTTATATATAGCTAGCGATACTTCGGTGACATATATGCACGTCTCTCCTTAATGCAACTAGTCGTTCTCTAGTCGTTCTTAGTTTCGCACGTGGTTAGTGTACCTGCAGAAGAATGCATGCTCATACATTACCACCTAGTGTGGCATCCACGCGTGACCGCTGCGTGGACAACGTTGGTGGGCCGATGCACCTTTTCCTCAAAGCCTGACTTTCCACCAATACTGGGGATTGTCGAGAAAAAGGTGGATCCCAAAACTGAATGTAAGTGTGGCGGGTATGAAGGCCTCAAACATGCACACCACCCTTAAAGAGCTTTTACTTATACAGCATGAATGCAGAGATTACAACCGTTCGCAAAACCCGATAGCTTCCACTAGTACTGGGGACAGCTATGGCCGAAAAGTTGTTTCTCAAAGTGCCGAACATGCATATGACTCCTATCTAGGTTAGAATGTCAGTGATGTCACCTGAATAACACTAACATCCTTATACGGGCATAGCGTATACTCTCATTTTTCAATTACTTGAAGAGGGCTTTCGAAAATAGTTTTGTAAACCAAAACTTGATGATGTAACTGTTGTCTGTGTATGATCGGCTCTGATACCAGCTGTGGCGGAACCGCCCTGCTTAATCCAGACTAAGAACACTTGCCACCTTTGGCTCGCAGTGCACTTAGGCCAGACTAAACCCGGTAGTCCGACGAGCTACCCAAAAAGGCACTCGATGAAGCCATCGCCCAAGGAGACCGACATCACACACATTTAGCCCTCGAAAGAGCCACAACAGTTACAACATCGCAGGCAGTTTAATAGTGACAGTAAGATAAAGTTTTTTACAAATAAATATATGTAATCAAATACATGGTCAAAATATAGCGGAAACGAATTCAGAGTATGTATAGCGGAAGCATTTTCAAAATTCTCGCAGCGGAAACGATATACTTAAGTAGTCTTCAGGAAGAGATAAACAAGGCGAGTAGCACCGAGCCCACCGGTTCTACCACCTCCAACACAGTTATCCAGCTGTCTTCAGTACCTGTAAGCCAAAAGTGGGGGCAAACCCTGAGTACTAATTACTCAGTAGGACTTAATGGAATTGGCTTACGGCTGACGCAAAGCTTGCTTACTAAGAATTTGATCCTTAGCTGTTGACTTTAAACAGGATCAAATTTACAGGTGGAAGCAGGATTGACAGCTGCTTGATTATCATGTAGAAGTAGGATTTGACAGCTACTTTGTTTATCCTATCAATAATACTAATCATGAGTACAATAATGAGTTGCATGAAAGTAAAGCATGTATATTCAAGCATGTAGTATTCAAAACCATGAATTCAATAAAACTACATATTCAAGTGGATTACTACTTTGCCCGTCAGTGGTATTGGGCATTCTCACACCTGGTGAGCATCAGCGATTCGAATCGATTTTTATATTCCCGGGAATAGATAGAAGCACCAGGATGGCATATGCTTACTAACTCCTAGCGTTCCACATATGCTTCCCCCATCTCCACCTGTCCCGTCTCAAGTTCGATGACCACTCCCGCCTGACTCCCAGAGCACGTTGTCGCAGGAGCGGTACCTCGGTTACGTCGGGTTCTGCCCTCCTTTGACACCCGCCTCCGCGGCCACCTTCCTCTCAACCAGTGGGTAGGAACGTGCCCCTTGCTTGAGACGTCACAAGTAAGACTTTCACCGGCCCATAGATTCCGGATAAGCACTCTAGCAATGTTATGCCGACCAATAGGGAACAACGACCGGCCTTATGCGACTCGGGCGGAGTCCACCATACCATCCACATCATCATCATCATCATTTTTCTTATATAACCCTATCTCCGCCCGGTCTTGAGTTACATCCAAGAGCATCCTCATAGCTTTCATCATAATAATATTCTTGTGTCTTTTGAAAAGATCACCTACGCGACGAGTGACTCCATTCACTCGCATTTACTCGTACCTAGCATTACTAGGCATACTCGTCCTACGCACTCTATTGTAGGTGCTAGGGCTAGGGCGGCCAACGAGTCTAATGCAAATGGTTTCCAAACAACTCCTAATGCAGATGCGTAAGCATTCAACAAAATCATTTGCTAGGTAAAGCATGGTCCTGCCTACCTTTGATTCACTTTAATAGAAACCAACAAACTAAGCTATTGTTAGTTTGCCGGGTTGTGAGGCTTTGCCCCAGGCAGCCCCTTGATCCCTTGGACAACTCCTCCGCCCAAACACGACTGATGGGCTCTCCAGGTCGTGAGTGGGTCTTAGTTGGTCTTTTGGATCACCGTTGGTTGAAGTAGTTCCACGCGCTCGTTTCTTGATCACGTATCTGTAATGAGCGCCAGTATATGAATGCCATGCATGATGCAGTGGATGAGATGTACGAATATCAAGCACACACGTTGAACAGTCATTGCATGGTTAGACAGAAAGGTGATTGGCAACCATTCAAATGAGATCACCCTTGTGGACATAAAGCTAACATAACCCATATAATTAGAGACACGCAAAACAACACTCGAACTAATGCATGAGCAAGATATCAATTTAGATTGTTTGTTATCATTTCATGTGCAACCAAAACAGCAGGGGAGTATACATGCACACACAGGGGAATATTCACTAATGACATCACACATTCCGGTTATCTAACGGATTAAGGCTCTATATTAACCTTAAGTGTTTTACGCAGCAAATGAGTTCATCTACCAATCAAGTATGGCATAGACAATAGTAGATAGCGTGCAGCTAGAACTCAACTCACGTGCATGATGATATCAATAATCAACAAACGCATACCCTCATATTTAAATAACACATGCCTACTTTATGAATAAAAACGTTACTTGTGTTCGTGTAGTTAGACGATTCCAAACAAGCTCAGATTTTTGTGACATGTAGATTTATAATGCATTATGCTACTATCAAAATTTCAGCCATAAAGGAGTTATAAATTAATTATGAGAAATCTAGCAAGTTATCAGTCCTATAGTTTCTCAGATTTTTCATAAATTATAGGAATGGTTTCCGAAGGTGAAATTTTACTAGTGAGCTATACTCAGCATGGACTACATGTATAAAAATTTACAAGTTAAAACTCCCAAGTTTGACAGGACATCTATTTCCCATATCTTAATCCTATGTGAATTCAAGATGTACATATAAACAGTATAAATAGCCCTCTAGAATATATTTTCTGGACTCTATGCATCAACATTAAGCTACCAAATTTTCTAGAGAATTTCCCTAGCCATTTATGACCACTTTTTCTAATTATCATTTCCAACATGTATCATTTTGTCATTTTCAAATCACCAACTAAACTTTACATGCACAACTTCATATTTCATCAGTTTGCTACTTATACTACCCAAAGTATATGAGAAATGCTAGAGAGTTAATTTGAGTACATTCCATGTAGCCTCCCATTTCTAAGTTGAAAAAAAATGCACATAACACATGTACAAGGGTAAAAGGGTAATTAAACAACAAGTGCTAGGGCCACAAAAATTCATATAGTGCTATAATGCCACAAGAAAGCTATTGCCCAAGTTTCATGCCATTCGGAGTTCATTTAGGTCACTTTTGTCATTTATCCTATTTAATCCTGCATGCAACAAACCAAGGGCAAAACAGACATTTCACACCTCCACATCATACCAATCACATAGATCTACTCAAGAGGAGTCTAACGCATCTGAGTTTGTCCATTTTGGATTTTTCTGTGATTTTATATGATTTTCTAAAATTCACAGCTAATTCAAATACATTTAAATGGAAAATCACTCAGACTAGGGACTAAAACGTAATTAACTATAGATTTCAGGGGGTAGAGGACAAGTAGGGCTAGACTCAGCGAACAGTGCGCGTGAAATCCGCAGAGCACAGGGTTAGATCTGCAAAGATGCAAGGGTTCGGGTTAATTTGCACGGAATTAATAGATCCAGGGGTGTTTTCATAGTTTTCGCGAGACACATCAAACAGTGAAATAATAAACGATAAAGGGAGAGTTCTATCTGCAAAAGCCCCTCCTTCTCCTACCTTCGGACGGTGGCGAACCGCGCGCAGCGGCCGATGTTTCGACGCGCACGCCGGAGCGTAGGGGCCGCGACTTGGAGCCGACGGGGTGGCCGGGGGTGCTCTAGGCGACGGCGACCCCGACCCGC
This sequence comes from Paspalum notatum, assembly GCA_022530915.1. Taxonomy (NCBI): domain Eukaryota; kingdom Viridiplantae; phylum Streptophyta; class Magnoliopsida; order Poales; family Poaceae; genus Paspalum; species Paspalum notatum. Next base: position 32,484,617 of record CM039689.1, read on the forward strand.
TAGGTCTTGAGGAGGGAGGAGGTCAAAGCGGCCTGGGAGCTCGCGTGGACCGGAGGCGCACCGAAGGCCGAGGACGCGGCGTCGCGAGTTCGATTCGGCGGCCTCGAGGTGGAACGGCGACGAGACCTAGCGCTTCGGCTGCGCGAGGACGAGGCGAAGGCGGTGGTGGTGGAGTGGAGGTGAGGGAAGGGCCGGGAGATGGCCTCCCACGGTGAGGGGCGACGGCAATGGCGGCCGGGGTGAGCGCGCACGTGGGGAAGGGTGAGAGAGGCACTGGTGGAGGCCAAGGATGTGCGGGAACGATGGAGGAGCGCGAGGCGAGTGCGGGACGCGCAGTGGACGGGGTGGAGGTAGCCTGTGGTGGCCGCGTCGCGAGCTCGCCGCGAGCTAGGCCATGGCGGCTCGGCGCGCTGCGCTCCGCGCAAGCAGAGGCAGAGAGAGGCAGGGCAGGGAGAGTGAGGGAGTGAGCGTGGACGCGACCGCGATGGCGTCTAGGTGAAGCCGAGGGCGTGGGCGCGGGGTGGCGATCCATGGGCGCGGGCGTCTGGCCGTACGCCGGCGTCCACGCGGCGTCCGCCGGCTGGGGAGTCGCGGCGGCGCTGACGCTGCGGGCCCACTGGTCAGTGACCGAAAGGCTGAGAAAAGAGGAGTGTGTTTTTACCAGTGCTGTAAATCGCACTTTTCACCTTCCTAGGAGCCGAATTTGGAAAAGTGCCAATTGAAGGAAATGTTCTACTCTTAGAACTCTGCAAGTTTGTCAAAAGGTTCAACACCAAATTCTAAGTAGAAATATGAATTTCATTTGAATTTAGGTTGCAGCTCCCAGTTTGGACAGGGTACCTCTACTGATTGTGAGAATCAAAAGTCCTATCTCTGGTCTTTACCACCCAAAGTGTATACTGAAAAGTTTGTTTAGAATTTCAATATCTACAACTTCTCTAATTTGATCTTTGCATGAAAGTGGCTGTAGGTTATATAAATATTGAGATTACTAAACAGGTCAGATTTGAACTGGTTTTCTGTGTTGGTAGAAAATGACCCTAAACTCCATTTAAAACTCAATATATGATCAAACCCTAATTACCAAAGTTGTTCTCCAGTAGATGACCTAAAATTTTGGTAATATAACTTTGGTCTGAAACCCAACAGATTTTGAGCTATAGATACAAATATGTTCCAAGGTTTATTAACCCAGAAATTTCACTTTGTGTGGAGACTTTCTTGTTTCAAACTTTTGGAGTATCAAATGAAGTCCAATCACTTCCACAATAGGTGCATTTGAAAGGTGATAAGTTTAATTCCACTTCATAGAAAGGAAAATTTTGAAGTTGTATAGTGAAATCAAAAGTAATTTCAGAATCAACTTAGGGAAAAGCTGAAAACCCATACTTGGGAAATTTCTGTGTGGGTTGACCTGGTTGTTTCCATGAGATATTTGGGTGAAGTTTTGAGTGAGTAGACGATAGTTTTGATCTATGCTCAGTGTAGCAAAAGGATAGTCCATAGTATGTACAACAAGTTTGTCAACGGAGTTGAGCTCGGGCACTTAATGAATTTGAAAGCTTTATTAGGGCTCAAGTTTGCTCACGATCACAACTGGCACTTACCAAGAAACTTTGGGTTGGATCTTTTAGACCTCCTGTCTTTAGATTTTTGAACATTGTCCAACAGAAGGGCTACTTTTCTTATCCGAGGTTTGGCATTTGGAGTTGAGCTCAAAAGCATGTAAGTGTTGACTTATTCAACCACGAAATGTGTGGTCTTGTATCTTGTGTAGAAAATTTTGATTTAGTGGCTCCTCCACGTGTTTCTTGTTAGTAACTAAGCATGATTAAGCCTTAAACCATCGTTAGCCTTCATCTAACCGTGTGTTAAGGCTTCTGAGATGCCAGGGGCATCACAACACCGGCGCTGACTGGGCCGGGTGTCTGGACACTCGCCGCTCCACGTCCGGCTACGCTGTCTTTCTGGGCGGCAACCTTGTCTCCTGGTCGTCCAAGCGGCAGCCGGTCGTCTCTCGCTCCAGTGCTGAGGCTGAGTACCGGGCTGTCGCCAACGGCGTGGCAGAGGCTTCCTGGCTTCGGCAGCTCCTGGCTGAGCTTCATAGCCCGCTTGCCAAGAGCACGCTCGTCTACTGCGACAATGTCAGCGCGGTGTACCTCTCCACCAACCCGGTTCAGCACCAGCGGACCAAGCACGGGAGATCGACTTGCACTTCGTCCGTGACCGGGTCACCATCGGCGATGTTCGGGTTCTGCATGTCCCGACCACCTCCCAGTTTGCCGACATCTTCACCAAGGGTCTACCATCTGCGACCTTCTCTGAGTTCCGTTCTAGCCTCAACATCACTAGTGGCTAGAGTTGAGTCTGGGGGGAGTGTTCTCTTGTGTGTGCTTTCCAGTCTTGAACTTCACTGCGCCGAAAGTTCAGACTGCGGGGGGGGGGGGGGTGTTGTGCTATTTCTCTCTTGGCCAGTCTTAAACTCTGTTGCGTCGGAAGTTCAGACATCTAATCATTCCAATAGTGACACATATATCGATCATGCTTATGGTCCCACTGTCATCAACTACTATGTCCTATGGTGCTCATAAGTCATAATTCATGCACATGGCGAGTTCACCAGTCATTGGTCTAGGAACATACCCGACACTGGAGGAAGGTCTATACTGCTCTATATATATGTGTGTCCTAGACTGACTAGAATTAGTGGAAGTTACAATTGGGTGAGCCAAGAAAAGGAAGAAGTGTTTCTAAGATCATTAGGGATAGGAACATGAAGGAAAGCATCACATCAATTCCATCTCTAGTATTGGTGATGGAGATTTGTTCTGTGTTTTCCTGATGCCTCCTATTCCTATGGCTCTTAGATTCTCCTACCCTTTCCTTATGGCTTGCGAGATCAACATTAATCAGATCAAAAAGTGCTACAACAGTATATTTTGATGGGATACATTGTGTTGGTTGCAAGCAAGGAAGAGGAAGAATGAGAGGGTCTAAGAGCAGTGGGAATGGGAACATGGAGGAAAGCCAAAAATGTCTCTGTATTCTTCTCCAACAATGGAGGTTGAACTTGGCTTGGTACTTTGGTCTTTCCCAATGCCTCCCATTCCTATTACTCTCAAGCGCTCCTTCCTCTTCCTTTTGCTTACACTGCTCTTTCATGCATGAATCCAACAATGGAGGAACTCTTGACTTTATGAGGATGATTGATATCTTGACAGCGAACAAGGAAAAGGAATCATAAAAGGGCTTAAGAGCAATTGACATGGGAACATGCAACAAAGGCCTACGCATATCCAGTTCTTGATGTTAAATTACTGGAGGTTGAATAATGCTGAGTTTTTCTATTGCCTTCCAAGCCTATTGTTCTTCTTTTCGTGTCCTCCTTCTGGTTTGCACAATATTCAGGTGATGCGGCATGTGTTGCCGATCTTCGCTGTTTCTCTCTTTAGTATGCCTTATCCACGCATAAATTGATATAATTACATGGCTAATGATGCCATATATATATATGGTAATTATTGACTATTCAGCACATGAATCCCATATGACAGCAACATGCATTTATGAGAAAGTTGTATGAAGTAAAAATAGCGCCGATTCGTACAGGAGGCAAATAAGACACGAATAAAATGTAGATCATTTCTAATTGTAGTTAGTAACCATCTTATAAAGGTATTTCAAGCATGCGAATTGTTCCTACCGACTACAGTGACAGATACATTTCGCTTTGAGTAGATACCATGACAATTACATATGGCAATGCAATGGCATAACTGCCAATTGTAAGGACTAGCAATAAAATGACAGTAAGGTCCTTTTTTGCCTTTTCCCATCTTCTGAACTTCAGCTGTCAAAATATGGCACAATTACACCATGTTGATCTCAAATTACAAACCGTGAGTTACTTGCAGATTAAACTATCTTACACTTTATTTGATGGCGTAGAAGCCACGCTACAAGACTGGACTCTTCTAATTAAGCACTTTTGTATTATGTTGACTTCTGTGCCTTTAAGTTGCATTGCTAGAAAATAATGTCGATTTGCCAGAATGGCAGCTTGCTATGTCCGAGGAGCTTGCTGCTCTTGATCGTACAAGAACTTGGGATCTTGTTCCACTGCCATCACAAATTGTGCCTATTACATCTAAGTGGGTGTTCAAAATTAAGACAAAATCCGATGGCTCTATTGAGCGATATAAGGCTCGTCTTGTGGCCAGAGGTTTTCGACAGACTCAGGGTCGAGATTATGATGACACCTTTGCACCAGTTGCACACATGACTACCGTTCGTACTCTAATTGCTGTGGCTGCTGCTTCCTCTTGGACTATTTCTCAGATGGATGTCAAACATGCCTTTCTCCATGGTGACTTGCATGAGGAGGTTTATATGCACCCACCGCCTGGTGTTCATGTTCCTCCAGGATATATCTGTCGTCTTCGTCGAGCGTTGTATGGTTTGAAACAGGCTTCTCGTGCATGGTTTCAGCGCTTTGCTTCAGTAATATATGTTGCTGGTTTTTCTCCTAGTGATCATGATCCTTCCTTATTTGTTCATCTCTCTTCACGCGGTCGTACTATGCTGTTGTTATATGTTGAAGACATGTTGATTACGGGTGATGATCCAGACCATATTTCTCATGTCAAGAAGCAACTTAGCGAGCAATTCCAAATGTCTAATTTGGGTCCTCTCAGTTACTTCCTAGGGATTGAAGTTTCGCAGACTGCCAAAGGATGTTAACTTTCTCAGTCTCAGTACATACACGATCTCTTGCTCGTTCTGCTCTTAGTGATCACCCTACTGCTGCCATACCCATGGATCTTCACTTGAAACTTCATCCGAGCAATGGCACACCTCTAGATGATCCCTCTCGATATCGACATATTGTGGGCAGCCTGGTGTACCTTACCGTGACTAGACCTGATATTGCCCATGCCGTGCATATTTTGACTCAGTTTGTCAGTGCTCCTACTTCAGTTCATTTTGGTCACCTGCTACGAGTATTGAGATACTTACAGGGGACCAGCTCTCAATGTTTATTCTATGCTCGTGATAGTCCACTTCAGCTTCATGCTTACTCGGACTCCACTTGGGCGAGTGATGCTACTGATCGTCGTTCCGTTAAAGGCTATTGCATTTTTCTTGGCTCCTCTCCTATTGCATGGAAATCTAAGAAACAAGCACATGTATCTCATTCTAATGCAGAGGCAGAACTTCGAGCTCTTGCCACAACTACTTCAGAGATTATATGGCTCCGTTGGTTGCTAGCTGATTTTGGCATCTCTTGTCATGCTCCCACGCCTCTTCTATGTGGTAACACCGGAGCCATACAAATAGCTCATGATCCTGTGAAGCATGAACTCACAAAGCACATTGGTGTGGACGCTTCCTTCACCCGGTCTCATTGTCGTCAGAAAACAATTGATCTTCAATATGTGCCCTCAGAACTGCAGTTGGCAGACTTCTTCACAAAAGCACAAACTCAAGAGCACCATCGGCTTCACTTGATCAAACTCAATGCGTCAAATCCTCCTCCTTCACCTTGAGTTTGAAGGGGGTGTTAAGGCTATGAAGCCCATAATATTGTTGGCCCATGAGGCCCATCTACTAGATATACATGGTCTCCTTTCTCTTCCTCTCTAGCTGAGTCGACAGAGGTCTCTCTCTTCCACCTCAAGCTTCCCCAAGGTATGTCACACATTTATGATTCAATTTCTCTGCATGCTAGAATTGCACCTCTCTGGGGTTTCTGGCCGTTTTAACAGGGGAAGGCAAGCATTGGTTAATATTGTATGCAGAAATCGTGAGTTTTGTGCACTTATCTTGTTTTCTTCTTAATACAGTTTTGGTCTGAGTTAGAAAAGTTAGAAAAGCAATTTGCTATCAGCGTATTTTATACTTTGCACATGGCAAAAAATTAGATGTGAGTTCTCAATGGAAGCAGAACAACATGATTTATACTACAGCTGAGAGAGGCACATTCTACTTAAAAGTTATATATGAAGGTGATTGGGTATCTTTTCCATCCGACGGACATGATGGCTGGGATATGGTGCTGAAAACAAATACAACTGCTTTAAGATTCGCAATGCAGAAACGAGAAGAGAGAGCAAAGCTGGGTCCAATAAGATCCGAAAGTGAATCAAAAGGGCACCATCAAACAGAAAAGCTACTTCAGAGAGAAGGCGATTGATGAAGTCAGAATACTACTTGAAGAACAGACCTAGGTGGTCACTACTCAAGGACTGTTTAGGTGACTATTAGGGTTCACCGCGGATCTAAGGTTCTGTCAAACTACGGAGGGGAGCTGCTAGTAGAGTACCAATGGATTCCGAGATTTTTTTGCAACATTTTTAGCTTATGGTCTCGAAGGTGTGAAGCAGAATCATATCTTGGAACTAACTAGCGAGTCATTAAAGAATGAAGAGATTAAGGAATTAGTGACCTTAGACCCATATGCATCTCCAATGATGACATGGCTTTCTAAGCCTATTGACAAAGGCGTGGATGGGAGAGCCCATCGAGTAGAAGTTTTGCATGTAGATGGCGCTACAATCACATGATCTTTCATGCAAGGTTGTAAAAACCTCTAGGTGCTATGCGTGCACTAAGCCACTTAGAAAGAGTATACGTAGTTTAAACGCGATTAAACTTGATTAAATGTTAACACTGTACATTTGCAAAATAAAATAAAAGAGCACTAGCGATGTTCTCATGACATTCTTCAACCCATGAAGGGCACATCTTTGCTCTTCTGCACGATAGGCTGCAATTACCGGCCGATTCAGCCCATATGCAACGCTGCCTATTCTCTTCTCTTCCCAAAACCCTACTACACAGCCATAGCCCCATAACCGCCGCCAGTCCTCTCCAATCCTTCCCTCCCCTCCTCAAACTCTCGCAAATCTGGGCGGAGGAGAAAGGAAGGCGGCTCTCGCGGTGGATCCGGCCGGCGGCGGGCGGATCCAGGAGGCGGTGTTGAGGTGGAGAAGGAGGGATCTGTGGGAGGCGTCAGGGTCGGGAGCAGAGCAGGGAGAAAAGGGATGGCGGGGAAGGAGGTGGTGCGGAGAGGAGAGGAGCGGCGAGGAAGGCGGCCCCTTCGCCAATCTCATAGTCTTCCCTCCGAGCGGGGGTGGTGCCATGGCGAGGAGGGCACGTGTGGGGTGGCAGACATCGACGCACAAGGGATGGTTTTCGTCCTCACGTTCTTCGTTGAGTTATTTCCATTCTTCCACCCACACGCTCACTCCTGGTGTCGGCTCGTGCTCGATCTCGGCCGCCTGCATGCGCCCCACGTTTAATTGAGCGCCCAGGACCTAAACGAGACGTTGGCCCTCCATTTCACGCCTAAGCGTGAGTAAACGTCGTTTAATCACGTTTTCTTGAACATTACTTTCATGATCCTGTTCAATGATTGTGAATTTATGTTAAGCTATATTTTCTTATCTAATCCTCGCAATTATTTTCTTAATTTCAGATGCCGTTGCAAGCACAAAACCACAGAATCATCAATGCAGCAAAAATAGCTGCATTCCTAACGGCAAAAAAGCACTTCTTCACCACTCCAGTAGCGAAGATGCTAAGGATATTGCAGAAGTGAGCTCTAGGAGCACTACTCAGAATTTGCAGAACTTGTGAGTTTTGTGCACTTATCTTGTTTTCTTCTCAATATAGTTTCGGCTTGAGTTAGAAAAGGTTAGCTTCCGACAAAACTTAAATTTCTTACATTTCAGAACGGAGGGGGTGCCCCAGCCCCTCTCTTGGACGCCCCCCTGGGGCATGAGGAAGAACAAGAGAAAACAACCTATTCACGTAAGTTTGATCTGCATAGTTTAGCACTAGCCTTGCAACATATAAGTACTATTTACAATTGCCTTGATGGCTTATACAATTTACATCAAATAAGTACAATTTGGAAGCACTTTAGCCTTGTACGATTATTTTTAGAAACTTTATTAAATGGTCTCTTGATGGCTCCCCAGATGATGTGTTGGAGTCATATTTAAAAGCAATTGGCCATCAACGTCTTTTATACTTTGCACATGGCAAAAAATTAGATGTGAGTTCTTACCGGAAGGAGAACAACATGATTTATACTACAACTGAGATAGGCAGATCTTACTTCAAAGTAACTTATGAAGGTGACTAGGTATCTTTTCCATCCGACGGACGTGACGGCTAGGGATATGGTGCTGAAAAAAAATAGAGCTGCTTCGAGTTTGATAATGCAGACTTACTAAACGAGAAGAGAGAGCAAAGCTGGGTCCAGGAAGAGCCCAAAGTCAAACAAAGGGGCACAATCAAACAGAAGAACAAGTTCAGAGAGAAAGCGATTATGAAGTCAGAATACTACTTGAAGAATAGACCTAGGTGGTCACTACTCAAGGACTGTTTATGTGACTATTACAGTGATGAAGGCCTTTGCCCTCGAGGCCATACTGTTTATGTGACTATTACAATGATGAAGGCCTTTGCCCTCGAGGCCATGAGCATGTGAAACTTGGACATCCCTGGGTTCGCCGTGGATGTAAGTTGCTGTCAAACTACAGAGGGGAGCTGCCAGTACCAATGGACTTCTGAGATTTCTTTGCAACATTTTTAGCTTATGATCTCGAAGCTATGAAGCAGAATCATATCTTGGAACTAACTAGCGAGTCATTGAAGAATGAAGACATCAAGGAATTGGTGACCTTGGACCCATATGCATCTCCAAGGATGAAGAGGTGGTATGCTATGTGTTGGGCTGTGTCTAAAGGGCCCAAGAGCCCATACGAAATGTATGTATACATATGTACCTTTGCTCAGTAAAGAGAGTATTCTAGAGCTTTCCCAAAAATCTACATGGTGTCAGAGCCGATGGTGGTGGCGACCGCGCGGCGGCGGTGCTGACGAAGGTGGTTGCTGGCGGCAGGGGGAGAAGCCAAGCAGGTGCAAAGGTGAGCCGTTGCTTACCTCCTGCACGGGCTGAAGCAGAGGCCGGCGGTGCCTGGCGCGAGCAGCGGCGGTGCCGGCGCCGGAGGGGACCCGGCGGCTCTACAAGAAGGCCCGGCTTGCAGTGGAGGCCTGCGACCGGGAGCTGGAGGAGAAGGTGCGGGAGGTGCACGAGCTGAAGGTGGAGCGGGTGCCCAAGAAGCAGCAGGTGGAGGAGCTGGAGAGCATCGCACTGGAGCAGCAGAACTGAAATTGAAGTTGGGGGTTGCTCAAATCGGAGCAAGGCTCCGCAGAGGAAGGTGAGTCAGGTTCCTGTGCTGGTGCTGCTTGCTGGAGAGCGAGGAAGAGGGCTGCGTGCAGTGGTGGAGCAGGTGGCTGTGTGCTGAGTATTTAGCAGGCAGTGGAGGTGCTTGCTGTTGTAGTGTTGCTGGTTTGCAGAGGGCAGCAATCTGGAGGTGCAGTAGGAGGTGGTTGTTCTGTCGGGCTGCAAGGGAGCAGAGAAGAGAAGGTGCTGTGGTGTGTGGCTTGCTAGTGATGCTTGTAGACTAATTTGTGGTTGCTGCTGTCCAGCTGATTAGGAGAAGTTGCATTTAAGTAATGGAAGAGAGCAGAAGAATAGAGCAGGTATTTGAGGCATTGGCTGAAATTCTCACAGCAAAGGAGCTTGAGAAAGTGAACCAAATATTTTTGACAAAGAGTTCAAAATTGATGTCAGCTACAACAGGGGGTGAACACAATTCTATTTAAAGGAGAGAAGAGACATCAACCGTTCTTGGTAACCTCGTCAATCTCGCTCGTCCAGGCACAGGTACATTTAATGCAAATTGGATACTAGATTCAGGTGCATCTGGACATGTCACAGGGGAATCGGATGAATTTGCATCATATACTCCATTCCCTCTCTCACGTAAGGAAACAATTCAAACTGCTGATGGAACTGCTCAGCCTATTAGAGGTGTGGGTACAGTCAAATGCACTCCATCGATTACACTATCATCCGTTTTATATGTTCCATCCTTTCCTGTTAATCTAGTATCCTTGAGTGCTTTTGTCACGCCCGGTTTTAGAAACAAAACCAAGTGCTAACCATGTATGTGCCAGGATCAGTTTAACCACATACACAGCATAAACAAAAGTAATAACACAACCAGTACTTTAACTTAAGAGTAATAACCAGTATTACAGACCACCAATGTCTTTAATGAGCAACTTAACGAGAACGAGATAGCTAAGCGACAGCGGAAGACGACCAAATGCTCCACAGGCAACTGACGGATGACACACCAGCCTAGAACTCGTCGTAGTCCTGGAACTCCTGGTTAGGATCACCACAACTTTCTTCTGGATCTGAGCAGCGGTTGCAATGGATGCAACGGATATAAAACAAGCAAGGATGAGTACGTGACGCACTCAGCAAGTATTCCGTTTAGGATAAAAGTGGACTGGCTTTATAGTGGTTAGGCATAGCAATTGCTTTTAGTTGGTCAAGTTTTATTACTAGCAATGATTAGCATAACCCATCCCTTTATTAAGACAGTAAAACATATTAAACAGATAAACATGAGCCATAACCATATCCATCACCATTACCATGATCACCGTGAGCCATTCACCTTGAAGTTGAAACTCTAATCTGTGAGGGTCCAGGCCGCTCTTAACCGTGAGCACGGCTGATATATCAGTTTTAAACACTCTCGAGAGGTTGTACATCTTTACCCACAAGTCATGATTCCCAGTATGCCCGAGGTTTGCAAAGCCCCATTTAATCATACCTTAGATGAATCGGCAGGGTTTCATTACGAGACCTTTACAAAGAATTCCTAGAGTTATGGCCCACTCGTTACAGGTTACTCCAGTTAACTAAAGATATGAGAGTTCCGTTCCAAAGGGTGACAGATAAAACTGCACCACATTGGCAAAGGGCAAAGTCCCATATCCCCCAGACCCCTCATACGCCATGTTTTCAGGAAAGTAAGCCAAAACTCTAGTTCATCTAATTAATCAGTCAAGCCCAGTGCCCATGTGAGTCTTGTGGTTGTACTGTTTTCCTGGGTGGTCGCTCGGCGAACCGATCCTTAGGGCGAAGCACTTGAGCAAAACCAACAAAACATGCCCAAGTCTCCATATTGTTAAAACCAAACTTTTATCATCAGGTTCATCATTACTTGATCAACATTAACAACATAAGTAAAGTGAGTTGAGCGGAAGCAATTAATTTACAGCATCACAGCCCATCCCAAGTTTCATAATCATATAAAGACATATGAGGCTAGTCACCCTTAATAGGAGCAATCAAATTGGGCTCTAGATTGTGTAATTAATGTAAATAGGACATAGGTCAAAGAATACTTGCCTTCCTCAGCAAAAACTTGCTCAGGAACTTCCCAAGATGGATTCTCGACAAACTCGGACGGAACGTCGGCTACACGTTGCATACATACAAGCAATGAGCATAAACTGACTAAAACAGTACACCAAACATCATAAACAGAGGTTAAAAAGGTTTTAGAATTAATCTACACTTTATTACGATTCCGTAGGTTCAAGAATCGTTCAAATCGGAGTTAAAACGCAAAAGATATGAATAAAACAAGTTTAAAGGCTTAAAATAAAAAGAATTTGAAATTCCAGGGGCTAAACTGTGAAAACCTGGACCTATCTGTAAGAAAAGTGGACCGTGGGTTGATTAACAGAAAGCTCAGGGTCCAAACCGTAAAAACAAGGGACTTAACCGTGAAAACTTGGACTGCGGGTTGATTCTCAAAAACCCCAGGGACTCTTTAGCAAGAATTCCGGCGCTGACCGGTATCTGACTCCGGGTCGCGCGGCCTGGCCGTTGGATCTGCGATGGACGGCTCTGGTTAGATCGGGCGGTGGGGGAAAGAGACCGGCGGCGACTTGACCGGCGGCAACCATGGTGCGCGGCGGTGCATCGCCGGCGACACACGGATTCGCGGTTCCGGTGCCTAGGATTAACGGGGTTGGGTGCGCGAGAGAGCGGGCGGCGGTGCGAAGCGGGTGAGAGGGTTTAGGCGGTGGCGCATCGGCCGGGGACGGCGATCGACGGAGCGGCGCAGAGACACAACTCCGGCGAGCAATTGCCGGAGCCGTGGTGCGCGATAGAGGACTAGAGTTAGCTCGAAAGCTTCCTCACCTCACGGCGAACCTTCGGGTGTAGAAGTGGTCGACGGTGAAGCGGCAACGGCGGTTGGCGACGTGCGGCGGCGTCCGCGGGCGCTCTGCGTGAACCGACGGCGGCGCGGTGGGCAACGATGGCGGTCTAGGGCTAGGGCTTTGGGTGCTCAAGGCATTGGGGTCGGCCGCTTATATAGCCCGGACGCCGAGGCTTGCGGAGAGGGCAAGGAAAGGGCGGCGCGATGGAAAGTCCAGCTCGGACTCTGTCCGAGTTCGAGCTGCGCACGGCGCGAGCGAGGGCAGGGAAAGGAAGGCGCGGGCGCGGAAGGGAAGGGCGGAGGCGGAACGGGTAACGCGGGCGCGGAGTGGAGTTCGGGCTCGGCCGGAGAGGGAGTCCGCCGCGGACTCTGCGTCCGGCGCGCGCTCGGGATGGAAAGGAGGAAGGAGAGGGATGACACGCGGGGCCGGGCGGTCAGCGAGAGGGAGGGAGAGGGCGCGCGGGAGAGGGAGGCGCCGACTGGGCCGACGCGCTGGCTGGGCCGCGCGGTCGCGCCGGGCCGAGGCGAAGAGAAAAGAGGAGGGGGGAGCTGGGCCGGCCTGGCCACTGGGCCGCGCGGCGCGCTGGGCCGGGTGGAGAGGAGAAGGAGAGGCCGGCTGGGCCGTTCCGGTGCGGGTGGGCTGAAGCAAAGGAGAGAGGGAGGTTGGGCCGGCGGCGGTTTGGGCCCAAAGAGAGGAAGAGAAGGAAAAGGAAATTTTCCTGGGTTGTTTGGAATTTGAGAAATTTTGGAGAGATGCAAAAGAGTTTAAATTCAAACTTTGAACACTGCAAATCACCCAATAAAAATATGCAAAGATATGAGTGCTCAAACATGTTGTTCCTATGTTTTATTTTAGTTGGTTAATTTGAAAACAAAGTAAGATTATGATGTCAAGAACAAATGAATTTAATTATTTATTTTGCAAAGGATTTTCAGGTACCAAAAATTAAGGTGTTACAAACCTACCCCCTTAGAGAAATCTCGTCCCGAGATTTTAGGATTGGCTAGCAAAGAGTTCCGGGTAATCTGCTCTGAGGTCATCCTCTCTTTCCCAGGTGGCCTCCTCTGCTGTATGGTGGCTCCACTTAACTTTGCACATCTTTATGACCCTGTTTCTGGTAGTCCTCTCTGCCGTTTCCAAAATTTGGACTGGATATTCTGTATAGGTCAAATCATCCTGCACATTAAGTTCATCCTCCCGCAACTGCTCTTCAGGTACTCGCAGACACTTCTTCAACTGAGATACATGGAACACATCGTGTACTCCCGATAATCTGTCAGGCAATTCCAGTTGATATGCAACTTCTCCCTTACGGTCAATTATTTTAAAAGGCCCAATATATCGGGGTGCTAATTTTCCTTTCTCTTTGAATCGGCGTAGACCATGAATAGGTGATACTTTCAAGTACACATAATCTCCTACTGCAAATTCCAAATCCCTCCGACGGTTATCCGCATAACTTTTCTGTCTAGTTTGAGCAATCCTCAAATTCTCCCGAATCATTCGTACTTGTCGTTCGGCGTCTTCTATGATTCCAGGACCAAACAACTGCTTCTCCCCTGGTTGATCCCAATGCAAGGGAGTCCTGCATCGTCTACCATACAAAGCCTGAAAAGGTGACATCTTGATACTAGCCTGATAACTATAGTTATAAGAAAATTCGGCATACGGCAAACTTTTGTCCCAACTAGTACCATATTGTATCTTGCAAGCTCTCAACATATCTTCTAATATCTGGTTGGTTCTTTCTGTCTGCCCATCGGTCTGTGGATGATATGCTGAACTGAAATTTAACTTAGTGCCCAATGACTCATGCAAACGCTTCCAAAAATGAGATGTAAACTGAGTCCCACGATCAAACACAATCTTCTTTGGTACTCCATGCAAACACACAATTCTGGACATATACAATTCAGCTAACTTGGCTCCCGAATAAGTGGTCTTGACAGGAATAAAGTGAGCAACTTTGGTTAATCTGTCCACTACTACCCATATAGAATCAAAACCACTTTGTGTACGCGGTAGGCCGACAATAAAATCCATACCAATTTCCTCCCACTTCCATTCTGGGATTTTGAGCGGCTGTAGCAATCCAGCGGGCTTTTGATGTTCAGCTTTCACCCTCTGACAAACGTCACACAAAGCTACATATTCTGCTACTTCACGTTTCATGCCGTACCACCAAAATTTCTGCTTCAGATCTTGGTACATCTTTTCACTTCCAGGATGGATGGAGTAAGCTGTCTCATGTGCTTCCTTCAGAATTAAATCCCGTATAGACTTTATGTTCGGAACGCAAATCCTATCCCCATGCCATACTGTGCCGTCGGCATCCACTCGAAATCCCGGTGCCTTATCTAACTTGATTAACTCTTTTATTTCCTTGATCTTCTCATCTTTAAGTTGTCCCTTCCTGATTTCTTGTTCCATAGGTTCAAACTCCATGGATACGGTGCCTTCCGAATTATTAAGAAAACCCAAACTTAGTCGGTCGAATTCTATGGCTAACTCATCCGGCAACTCTCTTGCCCACAACAAACTGATCTGACTCTTCCTGCTCAAAGCATCTGCTACTACATTTGCCTTGCTAGGGTGATAATGTATCTCCAGATCATAATCCTTGATTAATTCTAACCATCGTCTTTGCCTCATATTCAACTCAGTCTGGGTAAATATATACTTTAAGCTCTTGTGATCAGTATAGATATCACACTTTTGCCCGAATAAATAATGCCTCCATACTTTTAATGCATGCACCACTGCGGCTAATTCCAAGTCATGAGTTGGGTAATTCTTCTCATGATCCCTCAGTTGTCTAGAGGCATAGGCAATAACCTTGCCCTCTTGTATAAGAACACATCCCAAACCTAGCCGTGAAGCATCACAATATACTGAAAAAGGCTTATGCATATCTGGAAAAGTTAGCACTGGCGCTGTGGTTAACCTCTTTTT
The DNA here is from genome assembly GCA_022530915.1 of Paspalum notatum. Taxonomy (NCBI): domain Eukaryota; kingdom Viridiplantae; phylum Streptophyta; class Magnoliopsida; order Poales; family Poaceae; genus Paspalum; species Paspalum notatum. The sequence continues at coordinate 32,499,674 of CM039689.1, forward strand.
CAACTCCTCGAAGGCTTTCTGACAAGCTGACGTCCACTGAAATTTAATATTCTTTTCTAACAAAGCTGTCATCGGCTTAGCAATCTTGGAAAACCCCTCAATGAAACGCCGATAGTAACCAGATAATCCGAGAAAACTCCTGATGTCTTTCACATCCTCTGGGATCTTCCAGTTCTGCACTTCCGTCACCTTACTTTGATCAACGGCAATTCCTCCATTGGATATGACATGACCTAGAAATTTAACCTCCTCAATCTAGAAATCACACTTGCTGAACTTCGCATAAAGTTTATGCTCTCTAAGCTTCTGCAACACTAATCTTAGATGTTCCTCGTGTTCCTCTTCAGTTTTGGAATAAATCAGAATGTCATCGATAAATATCACAACAAACTTGTCAAGATATTCCATAAACACACTATTCATCATGTACATAAAGAAGGCTGGGGCATTAGTCAAACCAAAAGACATAACCGTATATTCATATAGCCCATAACGACTAATGAATGCTGTCTTTGGTATATCTGAAGGTCTAATTCTTAGTTGATGATATCCAGAGCGTAAATCAATCTTGGAGAAAACACAGGCACCCTTGAGCTGATCAAATAAATCTTCAATCCGGGGCAGTGGATATTTATTCTTTACTGTAACGGCATTAAGACCTCTGTAATCGACACACATTCGCAAGGTTCCATCTTTCTTTTCAGTAAGCAAAACTGGTGAGGCCCAAGGTGAGGTGCTTTTGCGAATAAACCCTTTCTCCAATAGTTCATCTATTTGTTTCTTAACTTCAAGTAATTCGACACCAGATATTCTATATGCTTTCTTATAGATAGGTGCAGTTCCAGGTACTAATTCAATAGAAAATTCAATGTCACGTTCAGGTGGCATACCTGGTAACGAATCTGGGAAGACATCTAGAAATTCTGACACTACTCTGATGTTCTCCAAGGCTGTGGCATCAATAGCATTAACTCCTGCTTGAGGCGGGTCTATCAGAACTTCCATGTTCTCACCGGCTGGCGTAGTCAAAGTCACTTTCCTCTCAGCACATGAGATTACCCCGTTGTATCTTTGCAGCCAATTCATACCCAAGATAACATCTATTCCTTGTGCTTTCATAACTATTAATGATGCTGGAAAATCTACCCCCCTTATTTTAATGGATGCATCTTCACAAGCGAACTCAGATCGCATGTTTCCCCCAGGTGAACTAACTAGCATTGTTTTTACCATCTTTATCATAGGCAAACTATTCCTCTCTACATACTGAGCAGTAACGAAGGAATGCGTAGCACCAGTATCAAATAGTACTAAGGCGGGTTGGGAGTTGACCAGGAACGTACCTACGACAGCATTTGGACCTTCCTGGGCAGCCTCCGCAGTGATGTGGTTGATCTTGGCGTGGCTGGAAGCTTGGTTGGGGGTGCCCGCCTTCGAACTTGGTTGTGGTGGCTATTGCGGTGTCCCTCTATATGGGCATTGCTTAGACCAGTGACCTGTTCCTCCGCATTTGAAGCAATTTGCACTTCCCGGTGGTACTGGCGTGCCTGTTTTTACTGGGGTACTGGTAGGAGTTGGTTGGCGGGGAGCTTGATTGTTTGAGCGCTGCATCTGGGGATTGTTCTGCTGAGACTGATAGTTCAGACGCTGATAGTTGCCATTATTGTTGTAGCGCTGGAACTGGGGCTGCTGCTGTCCGGAGTTCTATGTAGGACGCTTCTGGAAATTCTGTGACCCAGAAAACCGCGGGCGGGTGTTGCTACTAGACTGCTGCGCCTTCTGCTTGCGCTTCTTTTCCTCCATCTCACGACGAGTATTCTTCGTCACGATAGCTCGGTCTATCAGATGCTGGCAGTTAGGAAAAGTATGGTTCATAAGCTGGTACCTGAGTGGATCGACCAAGCCTTTGAGGAAACGGTACTGCTTCTTGGGGTCGGTGTTAACCTCCTCTGGACAGTAGCGGGATAGCTGTAGGAACTTGTCTCGATACTCACTGACGGTCATGGTGCCCTGAGTGAGTGCAAGGAATTCTTCTTTCTTCAGTGACATCACACCGGCTGGAACATGATGCGCTCTGAACCTCTCGGTGAACTCCTGCCAGGTAATGGTGTTGGGGTTGTTATGAGCCAAGCGGTACGATTCCCACCATTGTTGAGCAGCACCTCGTAGCTGGTGAGGGCCGTAGAGAACTTTCTCCTGGTCGGTGCATTGAACGACGTCCAGCTCCCGTTCTATTGCGCGGAGCCAATCTTCTGCATCCATGGGGTCGGCAGAGTGTGTGAACACAGGTGGGTGTCCCTTCATAAATTTTGCGCGTCTGTCTCGCGGTTGAGGCGGTGGTGGCGGGGGTGGTTGCTGCTGCGCCTGGTGCATGGCTGCCACTGCTTGACCGAGAGCTTGTATCACTTGGGTCTGGTTCATGATCAGTTGTTCCATAGTCATTGGTGGCGGTGGATTTGGGAGTCCTTCTCCGCGACCTCCTCTACCTCCACGACCACGACCACGTCCACGTCCCGTACTCATCTGATGGACCAAATATACCATTAGCACATACTTCCGACCATACCTCTCATTCAACATTAGTAACCAAGATAGATGAGATAAAGATCTAAACATATATATGGATAGAGCAAGGCTTCCCCAAACTATCTAACTTTATTAAACTTATTAAGCATCCAACCAAAAGACTAAGTTGTGGACATCACTCCACAACTTAAGCACTCATTACAAAGAACCAAATCATCCATAAGACACAATCATAAGCAAACGAGCACACTTTTAATCGTTCTAAGCCTAACCGGACTAACTAATCGATACTAATAGAACCTATTACAAAAAGGGGTAACATCCTAGTCCTCATGATGCCGTATATAGGTCCTAGCTTCTGGATCATCGTAGCGGGCCTTCTTCCTGCGCGGAGCATCAGCGGGGTCTTCTACAGGTTCTTCTTCCGCGGGCTCAACGCCATGTGCAACCCATGCTCGAAGCTTCCGGTTCTCGTACCTCACCATGTCCAACTCGTCCAAGGCGGCGTTGTAGTCGGTATTGAGGGTAGCAAGGTACTCAATAGTAGACTCCAGGCGTGGGTTCTGTTCTGCCTCCGGGTTGGCGATCCAGGCATCAAGTCTTTCGACCGAACGGTAGGGGTAGTACCGGCGTGAAGTGATGGCCATATCTTCACGGTGTGCGTGACACAGCGTTGTCAAGGCCTCCCTAGCAGCATCACTGATGGCGGCTTCATGGCTGTTGCGACGAGTAGGTGCGTGTCTGACGTGGATGTTCCGGTGGGATCCGAACTCATCCGGGATGCTGATCTCCACTGTCATGTCCCAATCATCATGTAGGACGGGATGGCGGTAGCGAGTCCCCACATAGGTGATCCAAAACTGATCGTAGTGGAGCATCTCCAGCGTCTCTCTCAGCATCCGAGGAACAGGCAGCGGGTAGTCGAACCAGCGGTGGGTAGTGGTAACCACGGGTCCAGCTTCATCGTCGTCCTCACCATCGTCCGATGGGGGTGCGTCTCCATCCTTTGGATCTTGTTCTGGGTCTTCAGGGTCAACAGCTGGGCCTTCTGGATCCTCCTGGGGTGGCTCCTGCGGCGACGCCGAAGAGGGTACTGGTGGCTGCACCTCAAAGGGTTCTTCCTGCGGCTCCTCTTCTGGTTCATCTTCGGACAGCTCAGGAACAAGTTCTTCTGGGTCCTCCTCTTCGGACTCTGTCAGGTCTACCCACTCCTGTGGCGGTGGAGAAGGTGGGGTTGGGGTAGGCAATCTGATCCTGTTAGATCCGCCATAACCTCGTCCACCAACACGCATGCGGGCAGTGCGCTTGAAAGTCGACATCTGCAGGCCCACATCGTAAGCAAACATGAGAAACAGTTCTAGTGTGGAATAGGTAAGTAGATATAGAAAATCTTGATTGAAATAGACAAGTATGGATATCAAAATAGCATGTATTGCAAGTATTTGAATGGAGAGAGCAAGAAAAGGTAAGCAAAATCCTTAATCACAACCAGTTCTATTCTAGGCTTGCGTCCTATGGTCAGCACGGCTCTGATACCACTTCTGTCACGCCCGGTTTTAGAAACAAAACCAAGTGCTAACCATGTATGTGCCAGGATCAGTTTAACCACATACACAGCATAAACAAAAGTAATAACACAACCAGTACTTTAACTTAAGAGTAATAACCAGTATTACAGACCACCAATGTCTTTAACGAGCAACTTAACGAGAACGAGATAGCTAAGCGACAACGGAAGACGACCAAATGCTCCACAGGCAACTGACGGATGGCACACCAGCCTAGAACTCGTCGTAGTCCTGGAACTCCTGGTTAGGATCACCACAACTTTCTTCTGGATCTGAGCAGCGGTTGCAATGGATGCAACGGATATAAAACAAGCAAGGATGAGTACGTGACGCACTCAGCAAGTATTCCGTTTAGGATAAAAGTGGACTGGCTTTATAGTGGTTAGGCATAGCAATTGCTTTTAGTTGGTCAAGTTTTATTACTAGCAATGATTAGCATAACCCATCCCTTTATTAAGACAGTAAAACATATTAAACAGATAAACATGAGCCATAACCATATCCATCACCATTACCATGATCACCGTGAGCCATTCACCTTGAAGTTGAAACTCTAATCTGTGAGGGTCCAGGCCGCTCTTAACCGTGAGCACGGCTGATATATCAGTTTTAAACACTCTCGAGAGGTTGTACATCTTTACCCACAAGTCATGATTCCCAGTATGCCCGAGGTTTGCAAAGCCCCATTTAATCATACCTTAGATGAATCGGCAGGGTTTCATTACGAGACCTTTACAAAGAATTCCTAGAGTTATGGCCCACTCGTTACAGGTTACTCCAGTTAACTAAAGATATGAGAGTTCCGTTCCAAAGGGTGACAGATAAAACTGCACCACATTGGCAAAGGGCAAAGTCCCATATCCCCCAGACCCCTCATACGCCATGTTTTCAGGAAAGTAAGCCAAAACTCTAGTTCATCTAATTAATCAGTCAAGCCCAGTGCCCATGTGAGTCTTGTGGTTGTACTGTTTTCCTGGGTGGTCGCTCGGCGAACCGATCCTTAGGGCGAAGCACTTGAGCAAAACCAACAAAACATGCCCAAGTCTCCATATTGTTAAAACCAAACTTTTATCATCAGGTTCATCATTACTTGATCAACATTAACAACATAAGTAAAGTGAGTTGAGCGGAAGCAATTAATTTACAGCATCACAGCCCATCCCAAGTTTCATAATCATATAAAGACATATGAGGCTAGTCACCCTTAATAGGAGCAATCAAATTGGGCTCTAGATTGTGTAATTAATGTAAATAGGACATAGGTCAAAGAATACTTGCCTTCCTCAGCAAAAACTTGCTCAGGAACTTCCCAAGATGGATTCTCGACAAACTCGGACGGAACGTCGGCTACACGTTGCATACATACAAGCAATGAGCATAAACTGACTAAAACAGTACACCAAACATCATAAACAGAGGTTAAAAAGGTTTTAGAATTAATCTACACTTTATTACGATTCCGTAGGTTCAAGAATCGTTCAAATCGGAGTTAAAACGCAAAAGATATGAATAAAACAAGTTTAAAGGCTTAAAATAAAAAGAATTTGAAATTCCAGGGGCTAAACTGTGAAAACCTGGACCTATCTGTAAGAAAAGTGGACCGTGGGTTGATTAACAGAAAGCTCAGGGTCCAAACCGTAAAAACAAGGGACTTAACCGTGAAAACTTGGACTGCGGGTTGATTCTCAAAAACCCCAGGGACTCTTTAGCAAGAATTCCGGCGCTGACCGGTATCTGACTCCGGGTCGCGCGGCCTGGCCGTTGGATCTGCGATGGACGGCTCTGGTTAGATCGGGCGGTGGGGGAAAGAGACCGGCGGCGACTTGACCGGCGGCAACCATGGTGCGCGGCGGTGCATCGCCGGCGACACACGGATTCGCGGTTCCGGTGCCTAGGATTAACGGGGTTGGGTGCGCGAGAGAGCGGGCGGCGGTGCGAAGCGGGTGAGAGGGTTTAGGCGGTGGCGCATCGGCCGGGGACGGCGATCGACGGAGCGGCGCAGAGACACAACTCCGGCGAGCAATTGCCGGAGCCGTGGTGCGTGATAGAGGACTAGAGTTAGCTCGAAAGCTTCCTCACCTCACGGCGAACCTTCGGGTGTAGAAGTGGTCGACGGTGAAGCGGCAACGGCGGTTGGCGACGTGCGGCGGCGTCCGCGGGCGCTCTGCGTGAACCGACGGCGGCGCGGTGGGCAACGATGGCGGTCTAGGGCTAGGGCTTTGGGTGCTCAAGGCATTGGGGTTGGCCGCTTATATAGCCCGGACGCCGAGGCTTGCGGAGAGGGCAAGGAAAGGGCGGCGCGATGGAAAGTCCAGCTCGGACTCTGTCCGAGTTCGAGCTGCGCACGGCGCGGGCGAGGGCAGGGAAAGGAAGGCGCGGGCGCGGAAGGGAAGGGCGGAGGCGGAACGGGTAACGCGGGCGCGGAGTGGAGTTCGGGCTCGGCCAGAGAGGGAGTCCGCCGCGGACTCTGCGTCCGGCGCGCGCTCGGGATGGAAAGGAGGAAGGAGAGGGATGACACGCGGGGCCGGGCGGTCAGCGAGAGGGAGGGAGAGGGCGCGCGGGAGAGGGAGGCGCCGACTGGGCCGGCGCGCTGGCTGGGCCGCGCGGTCGCGCCGGGCCGAGGCGAAGAGAAAAGAGGAGGGGGGGAGCTGGGCCGGCCTGGCCACTGGGCCGCGCGGCGCGCTGGGCCGGGTGGAGAGGAGAAGGAGAGGCCGGCTGGGCCGTTCCGGTGCGGGTGGGCTGAAGCAAAGGAGAGAGGGAGGTTGGGCCGGCGGCGGTTTGGGCCCAAAGAGAGGAAGAGAAGGAAAAGGAAATTTTCCTGGGTTGTTTGGAATTTGAGAAATTTTAGAGAGATGCAAAAGAGTTTAAATTCAAACTTTGAACACTGCAAATCACCCAATAAAAATATGCAAAGATATGAGTGCTCAAACATGTTGTTCCTATGTTTTATTTTAGTTGGTTAATTTGAAAACAAAGTAAGATTATGATGTCAAGAACAAATGAATTTAATTATTTATTTTGCAAAGGATTTTCAGGTACCAAAAATTAAGGTGTTACAGCTTTGGTGGATCATATGGATTGTCGTGTTACTCTCGATCGGGAGAATTGCTTAATTGAAGATAGAAGAACAGGAATAAAGCTTGGGAGTGGGATACGACGTAATGGTCTGTGGTTTTTGGATAGAGGTCTAGATAAGTCCTCAAGTGCTTTGGCAGTTACTACAAGTGAAGAAAGCAGGGTGATACTTCAACATTGTCGGTTGGGTCATATGTCATTTGACACTATGAGCAAAGCTTTTCTTGATAATATGAGCAAGGTTGACAAGAGCAAGTTGGTGTGTGATGCATGTGAGTATGGGAAGCATACTAGAGCATCCTATATTAGTAGAGGACTCCGAAGTACATTGCCCTTTTTATTAGTTTATTCTGATGTGTGGACATCCCCTGTGGTCTCTATTAGTGGAATGAGGTATTTCGTGACATTCATTGATTGCTATTCCCGTATGACATGGGTATATCTCATGAAGCATAAGAATGAAGTGCTCAAATGCTTTAAGGATTTTTGTGCATGTATTAAAAATCAGTTCAATACTCAAGTTCGGATGGTCAGAACTGATAACGGGACAGAGTATGTTAATAATGAATTTGCTACGTTCCTTTTAGCTGAAGGAATATTGCACCAAACTTCTTGTCCAGACACACCTCCACAAAATGGAGTAGCTGAAAGGAAGAACCGTCATCTCCTAGAAGTAGCATGATCAATGATGTATACGATGAATGTTCCAAAATTCTTATGGAGTGAGGCAGTTTTGACTGCTACTTATCTTATTAATCGTATCCCATCAAGAGTACTTAATATGAAGACTCCTCATGAAATGTTATTTGGAAAGAATGAATTCATTGTTCCGCTAAAGGTATTTGGGTGCACTTGTTTTGTTAGAGACCACAGACCTTCAGTGGGAAAGCTAGATCCACGTGCAGTGAAGTGCATCTTTGTGGGGTATTCTTCAGTGCAGAAGGGCTACAAATGTTGGAGTCCGAGTGAGCGACGCCTATTTGTGAGCATGGATGTTACATTTAGGGAGTCTGAGCCTTTTTATGGAGAAAAGACAGATTTGAGTTCTTTGTTCTCAGATCTTGACTATGATATCACAGGTGGTGATTGTCAAGAGGGGGAGAAAGAAGCTTTAGATGTTAGAGAAGGTAGTAGTCAACAAAGAAAGATGGAAGCTGCAATTAAAATGATCTGGTGGATGAATCTAGTTCTACTCGTGCAATTGAGTCTTGTTGAGAGAATGAGAACAACGATATTCAAAGTGGCCCTATTCAACAACAATCGAGGAGGATGAAAGCAGTGATTAGTGGCTCAGGCCCTCAACAAAGAATGGAGGTAGAGACCAATGAGTTGAATCCAGCTCCTTCTCATGAGAATAATTCTGAAGGAGATATACGGTATAAAGGCCCATTGAAAGTGTATACCAGAAGAAAGTCAAGAGCTCAAGTAGAGACTCCAATAACAATTCCTGAACATTCTTCACCATCTTCGTTGGAGATTGTGGATGTGTCCTCCTCTTCCGAGATTGAGAATGAAGACTCTACGTTAGACGATTTGCCTATTGCATTACGGAAGGAAGCTCGAGTTAAGGCCGGAGTGCCTCGACCAAGATATGGATTTGAGAATGATATTAGTAACTATGTATCTTATGCTTCCTTGTCTCCTGCATATAGAGCATTTGTTGCATCATTACAATCAGTAGTAATCCCAAGAGATTGGAAACAAGCAAAGCAGGATCCTAAGTGGAATGAGGCCATGCTGGAAGAGCTGAGAGCTCTCGAGAAGAATAAAACTTGGGAACTTGTAAAATTACCTGCAGGAAAAAAGGTTGTTAGTTGCAAATGGGTCTTTAGTGCTAAGCAAAACCCTGCAGGCAAGGTGGAAAGGTACAAAGCAAGGCTTGTTGCGAGGGGGTATAGTCAAACATATGGCATTGACTATGATGAAACATTTGCGCCGGTGGCAAAGATGAGCACGGTAAGAATGTTAATCTCTTGTGCAGCGAACTTTGGTTGGCCACTACATCAATTGGATGTTAAAAATGCCTTTTTGCATGGTGACCTCCAAGAAGAGGTGTACATGGAGATTCCATCTGGTTTCTCTAAACCGGATGTGGCTGGAAAGGTGTGTAGGTTAAGGAAGTCTTTATATGGCCTCAAACAATCTCCACGAGCATGGTTTGATAGATTTAGACGTGCCTTGTGTGGTATGAGTTATAAACAGTGCAATAGGGATCACACGGTATTTTATAGACACTCTGGAAGACGGATTGTAATCTTAGCTGTGTATGTGGATGACATCATCATCACAGGTCATGATGAAGCTGAGATTAATCGCTTGAAAGAAGATCTGAGTAAGGTATTTGAGGTGAAGGACCTTGGACAACTCAAGTACTTCCTTGGCATAGAGATTGCTCGATCTGCGAAAGGCATATTTTTGTCACAAAGGAAGTATGTGTTAGACTTACTTAGTGAGACCGGCATGCTTGGGTGTCGGCCTGCGCCAACTCCTATTGATCCAAATCACAAGTTATGTGCTACATCAGGCGATCCAGTGAACAAAGAAAGCTACCAGAGACTCGTCGGGAGACTCATCTATTTATGCCATACAAGACCTGATATCTCATATGCTGTGAGTGTTGTCAGCAGGTATATGCATGATCTTAGGAGTGGGCATTTAAATGCCGCTTATCGTATACTACGATATTTGAAGAATGGTCCTGGAAAGGGACTCATGTTCAAGAGCCATGGTCATCTAAATGTGGAAGGTTATTGTGATGCTGATTGGGCAAGCTGTCTTGACGATAGGAGATCAACTTCAGGCTATTGTGTTTTTGTTGGAGGAAATTTAATATCATGGAGAAGCAAAAAGCAACCAGTGGTGTCTCGCTCATCGGCCGAAGCAGAATATAGAGCTATGTCACTTGCAATAAGTGAGATGATGTGGGTAAAGAATCTCCTATCAGAATTATATGTGCTAAGAAAAGGCCCTTTGAAGCTTTGGTGTGATAACAAGTCAGCTATCAATATAGCTAATAATCCAGTTCAGCATGATCGAACAAAACATGTGGAAATAGATCGCTTCTTTATTAAGGAGAAGCTAGATAGTGGTGTATTAGAGTTAAGACATGTAAATTCGAGCAACCAGGTAGCAGATTGTTTAACTAAGGGGTTAGGAGTTAAAGAATGTAATGAAGCTTGTAACAAGATGGGAATGATAGATATATATCACCCATCTTGAGGGGGAGTGTTGGGCTGTGTCTAAAGGGCCCAAGAGCCCATACGAAATGTATGTATATATATGTACCTTTGCTAGAGAGTATTTAACAAGAGAGTATTCTAGAGCTTTCCCAAAAATCTACACTATGGTACAGGAGATTGCCAGAGCTTTAACGGGAATAAACGCAGATACTCCAGTTAAGATCTATAAGAACACAATGATTTTAGAACCGGAAGGTGTATTGAAGGCTGCCAATGTAAGTCCATACTACTGTACAACCCACCTAGAGAAATCTAGGAGGAGGACCTAGGTTTCTAAGCCTATCCGTTGAGAAGAAGTTCTTCGTGCAGATGGCCCTACAATCACAAGGTCTTTCGTAGTTTCATGTTCCGGTTCAATGATTGTGAATTTATGTTAAGCTATATTTTCTTATCTAATCCTCGCAATTTCTTTCTTAATTTCATATGTTGTTGCAAACACCAAAGCACAGAATCATCAATGCAGCAAAAATAGCTGCATTCCTAACGGCAAAAAGGCACTTTTTCACGACTGCAGCAGCGAAGATGCTGAGGTTATGCCAAAGTGAGCTTTGGGAGCAACAGTTCCGAGGCGTTACTACCCAAAATTTGCAGAACTTGTGAGTTTTGTGCACTTATCTTGTTTTCTTATTAATATAGTTTTGGCCTGAGTTAGAAAAGGTTAGCTAATTATAAAACTTAAATTTCTTACATTTCAGAACGGAGGGATGCCCCTACCCCTCTCTTGACACCCCCGGGGTCACAAGAAGAACAGGAGGAACAACCTATTCATGTAAGTTGACCTATATAGTTTATGAAGGTGACTGGGTATCTTTTCCATCTGACGGATACGGTACCGTAAACAAAAACAATTGCTTTGAGTTTGACAATGCAGACTCACTAAACGAGAAGAGAGAGCAAACGGTCCAAGAAGAGCCCAAAGTCAAACAAAAGGGCACGATCCAACTGAAGAACAAGTTCAGAGAGGAAGCCAATGAAGAGGCAGAGGCAGTGAACATGATTCTGAATATTTCCGTGCATATGACTGTCAACAAAAATTACCTGATCAAACTGTACACGCCTGGAAAACAACACAAGCGTCAATGATGATCTAATATGGAAGTGGACGTCTTATGGGGGAATACACGACAAAATGCAATGCAGTTCCACAACATTTATGGCCAAATGAGAATATCCGGTGCCTACAATAAAAAGGAATGTATTGTCAGTGTGCAAAAATAATAAATGCATGCACTACTGATGTCAACTTTGCTACAATCTGCTATTTGGGTCATGTGAATGGATGTGTTGTTTCATTTTTTATTCAATTTATCTTTGGCAGTTTTTAACATGGGAAGGCAAACTTTGGTCAATATTGTATGCAAATTTCCAGAACTTGTGTTTTATGCATTTATCTTGTTTTTTTATTAATATAGTTTTGGCCTGAGTTAGAAAAGGTTAGCCTTTTACAAAACTTAATTTCTTACATTTCAGAACGGCGGGGTGCCCTGCCCCTCTCTTGGACGCCCCCGGGGTCATGAGGAAGAACATGAGGAACAACCTATTCATGTAAGTTGATCTGCATTGTTTAGCACTAGCTTTGATCTTGATGGCTTATACAATTTACATCAAATAAGTCCAATTTACAAGCACTTTAGCCTTATACAATTTTTTTTCAGAACTTTGTTAAATGGTCTCTTGATGGCTCTCCAGATAATGTGTTAGAGTCCTATTTAAAAGAAATTAGCCATCAACGTCTTTGATACTTTGCACATGCAAAAAAAAATTAAATGTGAGTTCTCACTGGACGGAGAACATGATTTATACTACAGCTGAGAGAGAGGCACATTTTACCTCAAAGCAACTTATGAAGGTGACTGCGTTTCTTTTCTATCTAACAGACGCGACGGCCGATAACAAATACAACTTCTTTGAGTTTGACAATGTAAACTTACTAAACGAGAAGAGAGCAATGCTAGGTTCAAGAAGAGCCCAAAGTCAAACAAAAGGGCACGATCAAATAGAAGAACAACTTCAGAGAGGACGCGATTGATGAAGTCAGAATACTACTTGAAGGAGGCCATGAGCATGTGACTACTCAATGACTGTATAGGTGACCATTACAGTGATGGAGGAGGCCATGAGCATGTGAAACTTCGACTTCCTTGGGTTCGCCGTGGATGATAGTTTCTGTCAAACTACAACTACAGAGGGGAGTTGCAAGAACTAATGGAATTCTGAGATTTCTTTGCAACATTTATAGCTTATGGTCTCGAAGCCGTGAAGCATAATCATATTTTGGAACTAACTAGCAAGTCATTGAAGAATGAAGAGATCAAGGAATTGGTGACCTTGGACCCACATGCATCTCCAAGGATGAACAGGTGGTATGCTATGGCACGGGAGAAGCTCAGGAACTTTGCTAGAGCTTTATCAGGAATAAACATAGATCTATAAGAAGACAGTGATCGTAGAATCAGAAGGTGTATTGGAGGCTGCCAATGTAATTCTATACAATTGTACAACCCACCTAGAGAAATCTAGGAGGACCACCTCACTTTCCAAGTCTATTGCCGTTGAGCAGAAGTTTTGCATTCAGATGGCCCAACAATCACAAGGTCTTTCATAGTTTCATGTTCCTGTTCAATGATTGTGAATTTATGTTAAGCTATATTTTCTTATCTAATCCACGCAAACTTTTTCTTAATATCAGATGTTGTTGCAAACACCAAACACTACAAAACGAACCCCCCTATGGCAACGCATATATGCGTTGCTAAATGTCATTATAAGCGTTGGTAGGGCCTATACCAACGTATAATTATACGTTGCTTATGCTGCCGTTGCTAGGGTCTATGACAACACTTATAAATGCGTTGGTAAGTCCTATTAATAACCGTTGCTATTTAGCAACGGTTACTTATGGCTACTACAACGGTTACATGTGTTCCTACCGCTACTAGGCCAATTCTCCTCTAGAGCTATTACAACATTTAGAATGTATTTATTACAACGCTTATATACGTTGTAAGGAACATGAAGTTTATTTATTTATTTTTATTTGAGACTAATTAATTATATTGAACGCATACGTATAATGCTTTTGAGAAATTATGAGATCACATAGAAACATATTTGTCAAATAAAGATAACTAAGTACTATATTAAAATCAAATAGCTGTCGCATTACATAGTAGCATTCATAGCCAAGTTCCATCACATACTCCTCTCCTCCTAAATGCCTACTTATCACTGATCTTGGTCAAAATAAGCTAAGAACGAAAGCAATCCTCAATCCAATGCAAGCTCCCGCATCCAGTATAGTCATGCTTGATGGAAACTGAAAACAAATAGAGACAATCTTCAGCTAAAGTTAGATGAACATCAACAAATACTATTTTTAAGATGGCGCAAAATATAAAGAAATTAGATTATCTTGCAAGCATCTGGGTTTATGGACATTAGGTGATGATCAAGAAATAATTTAAAGAATCAGCGATGTTAATTTTCAAAGTGATTCAGATTATAATTATTGTGGGTAGCTTAAATTTCCCTTGTGTGCGCACAATCATAGATTTAATCTGCAAGTTGTGTATTCTTAACAATTTTGCTAGTGTATGTTGTTGTATATCATCCTATTTACTGTCTTAGCTGTCCTACATTGCTTGAGTTCTCTATTAAACAATAAACATATTATCACTTTGAGAATGCCAAGTATGCCTCAATCAAACACAATGCAGATAAGTCATACAGTTTCAATTCAGCACACAGTTGAGCACAGTTGTTGGCCTTGTATGTACAGAAAAATATAGGAAATGGTTGGAGAAAAAAACCTGATTGTCATGCAAGGCAAGTCAAGAAAGCATCACCTTGCTGTTGTACTGGTGCTTCCATATTTACGCCTTTTCAACCTGCAAAAGAAATTAAAAGACTTAATACAGTGCAATATTTAGAAGAAGCGACGCAGTGTTAAGAAGATTGTACATACACAGCTTGAAGGCCATGCAATAGGATTGCGGCCAACATCTCCAATAAACTCGAACTTGTTGTATGGTCTGATCAGTGTTTCTTTAGGCACTACTACAAGACCGACCCTCAGCATCCAAAACTCGTTGCCTATCTTACAACCTCCAACTTCTGCATTTGGGTCACGAGCTAGTACCCTGCCTAAGGCAACGATCTTGCTTGAATTTCTCCAACTCTTTATACGTACTTCGCTGCCAGTCTGATCCACGTATACGAGAGTAGGAGTAAATATATACGTAATATGAACATAGTAATGGGAAAGCAAAATTGAAGTGTACCAAAATGTCTTCCTGAGTTGGCCGCTCTGTTATACTTGGCTGGTGATTGACCAAAACATTAGTTAGTATAATCCCTCAGCACATACAAGGAGACTGCATCATTGTTTTCACCTTGGCTGCTTTTGCAAAGTAGCTTGTATCGATTCTGTTGTCAGTAGAAGACTGCATTGCTTTGGCCTATTATTAAATCATAATGACAAGAATAAGTGTGAAGCAAATGTACATATAAATGATGTTTATACTTGTTGAAGCATAAACAACGACCTTTAGTGATCTAGAAACTCTTGTAGCTTGTGGTGTTTCTTTATTTGTGTGTTGATCTGCAGCAAAAACAAAACACAATTACAAGAGTGCAATACAGTGTAATAAATTCTAAGAAATCAGATTTGTTAGGGTCCTGTCCTACTTGTTGCAGTAGGTGGTACATGTTAAAGATATGTGGAGGCCAACAAGAGTGGAATTACAGCTACTGATGCAACAGGGAACTGACCAACTCATTAGCAATGATATATGTATTGAAAGTGGCAATGATATTGACCTTTTGGACAGCTGAGACTGTTTTGCCTTGTATTGCTTTTCCTTGGTTGGTATTTGTTGCCTTTCTCTGCAGTTAAACAATATGTAGTTACAATGTGCATCGTCTTCCAACTAAACTATGTTGAATACAGTGTATAAACCTTATCTTGAGTTTTGTTTATTTTATTGCGTCCATGTTGATCCTCGCTCCTTTCATCTTCAATTTGATCCATCTATGGTCATAAAGCAAAAATTGGTAGATTCACAAACTTGTAGTAGGAAAACCATGCTACTGAAATCGTACCATTGTGTCATTTACATCCTGAAGGTAACTAAATTCTAGTCACTATGAAGTTCACCATATACTCATTGTTGTAAGGGAAAAGAAATTAAATTTGAATCAGATATGTACACACAATGCACAGGTTAATTAGAGGGACATGGAGGCCAACAAGAATTGAATTGCAGGTACTGATCCAACATGGAGGTGATTAGCCGCTTGCAATGATATATGTATTGAAAGTTGGGACAATACTGACCGTTTGGACAGTGGAGACTGTTTTGCCTTGTATTTCTTTTCTTTGTTGGGCATTTGGTGCCTTTCTCTGCAGCTAAATAATATAGTTATAAACTTACAATGTGTGTGTGTTCCAACTAAACTATGATTATTACAGTATACGAACCTTATCTTGAGTTGTGTTTAATTTGCCGCGTCCCTGTTCATCCTCGCTCCCTTCATATTCAATTTGATCCATCTGTGGTCATAAAGGAAAATTGTTAGCTTCACAAACTGGTAGTAGGATAATCTTGCTATTGGAATCATACCCTTGTGTCATTTACATCCTCAAGCAAACTAAAATCTGCACTATGAAGTCCAGTATATACTCGCTGTTGATAGAGAAAATAGTTATCAGATATGTATGTTACATATTTTCAGTCATATATGTCAACTATTATTCTGTATGAAACATATATTCCATAGATATGAACATACTTTCCGTTTCCCAGTAGGCTGAACATCATTTGTTCCTGACAAAGGTTCATCTAAATGTTCCTGTAACATGGCATAAATAATTAGTGTATAGCATGCTAATTAAATTTTGAACTGTTTCACAAATAGATGTAGAGATTTACAGGCTGTCTTTGGTTTTGTTCCGAAGGTATAGTCTTCTGAAGTTGTAGTTTTTGTATAGCTGCATCTTGAGCCTAGACATGATTCACAAGTTTTTCCATCTGAAGTTCAAGTGATACTACATCTTCACTTGATGTTGCATCCACAGAGGTTAAATTCAACCGTTTTAGCTTGCTAGATGTTGAGCATTCTAACACTTTATCTGGATTAGAAACAAGTCCCATGCCATGGACATGACCAGGCTTCTCTTCTCCTAATATTCTAGTTAGCGCATCTCCTTTCCACGCAATCTTTCCTTCACTGTTGTCTGCTAAATCTGGATGTTCTGTTATCAGTTCCTTCAAAGCACCCTTACACAAGCAGTAAGGTAACCATCATTAGTTAAAGAAAAATTAACTCAGATACAGTGAAAGAATCATTGAAAAAAAAAATACCACATGGGGATTTGTGTTCTTGCTGCTATTACTCTGGTGTGTATGGATATACAACACAGCCCTATGTGGGTATTTCTTTCCAGAATCTTTGTCTTTCTGTTCAAAATTTAAATTAATAAATAGTAATGTCAAAATATGTTCATATGGCTGTATGAGGTATGATGCAGCATGTAAGACAAATATAATTGGAAAAGAAGTACCAATTCTTCTCTTTTCCGCGCGAAACTTATTGTTCTAGTTGTATGAGGCCCCTTCTTTTTTGCACAGTTTATCCTATTTGCATTACTCATATCCTACCATGGAATGAGTAAATATATATAAAAACAGAGCTTAGATGATGCATAAGAGTAATCAGGAAATGTTTCGTCTAAATGCAGCCATGCACCTGTGCTTTCAGGGTCATCCAATTATTGACAAGGGCAACCCATTGATCATCGATCACACCAGGTGGAACATTGCTATAATTAGCCTCCTTGCTCTTATGCACGTCAAAATACATGGATTTTAGATTGGACTTGTGTTGCCTCCATCTCTCCGCAATGGTTTTTAATATCCATTTTTCCATGCGGGCAGGGTAAAGTAATCTCTTCTGCATAACAATTATCAAAGGCATCAGAAATAATATTTGTTCAGAGGTCGATTGGAATGACTATATGTTCTCAAATAAAATTTAATTACCTTCAGTTGCTTAAGTATATCCTCTTTATTTTTCAGTTCGTTAGTTACTCTATCTTTCTTTCCTATCAGAAGTCTCCAATCCTTGTAGCTTAAGCTGCATAAGCATCCATTCCTCGCAACCATGCCAAGGAATTTTCCTAAAACTCCAGCCTCTTCTCCAACGGCATGGTCAACCTCATTACACTTCACTACAATCCTTTGCCCTTTTGGCATGTTCCAAACATGCTTAAGTTTTGTCTTGCCACGCCTTGTTACCTCCTCATTTTTCGTCTGCCAAATGTTGTAGTGCAAAAGATATTACATCCAAATCATTAAAATTGTTATAGACATGTATTTTTATAATACATATATTATCGTGTTTCAGTACCTTGTGCATTAAGCTCAATATCATCGTCCATATCACTAGGCTCCCCTCCAGAAGTAGCATCAAATTCAGAAGGTACATCATTGTGTTGACCATCTAAAAAAAATTAAGGGGTGCAGTATTTAGAGCCGACTTCTACATTGACCATTACATAACCACTAGTGCCATCAAACTAAATTATATGAAAACAGAGGCCGCTAGGAAATGATATGTTTAAACGACCATTTCAGGATATCAATTTATTTCACCTATTGCATCATTTTGGGGAGCAAATCCACTACTGCCTTGAAACTAAGTAAATATAAAAGCACAGCAGCATTCATCCAAATATTGTCGCAAATACAGTAATTTCAGAAATACCTGGGTCAACAAACTCATTGTTTGTCTCTGTATCTAATTGATCTTCTGTAGTTCCAGGCTGAATGGGAGATGACGTAGCAGTTTTCTGAGCATTTTGATCCTCGACATGATCCTCTGACAGATACGCATCAAGGCTTTGAGTGATGTTATGCCTCCTTCCCTTTCCCATCTTCGCTATACATTAGCCATCAATTTCAGCAAAAGTAGAATTAGATAACGAACACAGAGAATCATATGACATAATTATAGGCACAACCCTGATCCGAAATGTGACCATATCAAGCATGAACCAGATTAACAATGATCATGAGACAATCCAAAAATAAATCTCAAACATTGACCATGCCAACGTGTTTTACTTTCTACAATGAAACAACTAAAATCAACTTTTCTAGTTAGTTTTAAGTACTTATTGCACATTTTGTCAGTATTTTGAAGGGGCCATGTCAATTCCCTAACCTAACCTTCATGTACTCCCCCACGCGAGGAGCAGCCAGCAGAAGCAGCAGCTGCACAACGCAGCAACACTCTCTGTCTCTTGGTCTCCCCCTCTCCCTCTCCTTCCTCTCTCTGCTGCAACATCATGTCATCCTCCTCGGGGACGTGGGCATGGCGGCGCGAGCAAGACGGGCATCGGTGAGGGCGGCGCGGCAGCGAGCACATGGGGTGAGCGCTGCGCAGCGAGCATCAACCGGATCGATCTCCCCCGCGCATGCTCTCCCCTGCAATCGGCCTCCCCGCGTGGCGCTCTGCGGCGATGGGGCTCCGGCTGCGCAGCCGCCGGCCGCAGCCTGCGAAGTTCGTGTCCTGCCGCGCCAACGGGCATGGCAGAGCCGCAGAGGGGCGACCCCATACCCTGTGACTATGGTTGGTGCCAGGGAGGAAAGGAGGCAGAGATCACACCTTTGGTAGGGGGTGCCGGGTCACGAGGGAGCGGTGTTCGTCGCGCCGGCTGAAGAAGATGACGAGCCGTAGGGGGCACCGCCGCGCCGGGTCACGCAGAGAGAGGAAGGAAAGGGAGAGGGGGCGTCGCCGCGCCGGGTCACAAAGACGACGCGCCGTCAGCTGGGATCGTCTTGGCCCGACATCGGAAGGGATTCTCGCATGGTGCTCCGGCGTTTTCTGCAGATGGGGAAGTTGTGCGAGGAATGCGGCTCACGATCTGGACCTGGACGAGGTGGCCATCGGGGATGGGTAAACAAATGGAGAAGATGGCGCTGTATGACTGTGGGGTCAGCAGTGATTTGTTTGGCTTGGATGGAAAATTGGATGGCGGCAATATCTGAAATGGAAAGTTCGATGGCGCTAAAATTTTTGGAGAGAAAATTGGATCGAAATAAAATTTTGGAGAGACACATTATTTTTAATTATTATTAATTATCTCTTGCCAAATGAATAATGTAATTAATTTTTTTTATTAATTAGTGATTCTAGATTAATTTTAACAAATTGAGTACTTTTGATAAATGGAATATGTCATTTAAAAAATAATTTATCAATAATAGTGTTATATATCTTCTTATAATAAAGTTTATTAGCTACGTGATATTTGGATACGTCAATCAATTTAACTATTTCACCTCTAAGTAAACTCCAACTTTCTCTCGTTAAATTCTGTATTATTATTCAAGAGTACCATATTATTTTATTATAGAGTAAAATGCAACATTAGTCCATTAACTTTTCGCGCTGTGTCAGTTAGGTCCATCAACTTTCGAAATGCATTTTCGGGTCCATCAACTTTTTAAGTGGTTCACGGTAGGTCCATACCCCTCTGTTTTATGATACTACAAATGATGGCAGGGTTAATTCTACTATAAAAATAACATCAACTTCTAAATTTTCTACCCTATCATTGCATATGTTTCTAGTTTTCAACAAGAAATATAATTATATTCTAATTCCATTTGTCTTAATTCACAAAAATATATAGACTGCACATTAAATATATATAATTCAATACATACCTTAATTTTCTTCTAATTGTTCAAAAGTCAGCAATTAATGGTTGGAGTGTAGGTACTCGTACCAAAATGATATTGTGTTCATGCCCCCAACAAATTTTTTTTGGACCTTTGATAAAATTCCTTGCAGACCAATGCACAAATACCTTATGTACATCCGTAGGACTAAAACAATCTTGTGCCGATGGGGACCAAGAAGAATCATTGGGATAGCAAAGAAAGGGTTTCACACAAACAATGCGTGGCATCAAGTGAATACCTATTAAGGGAGAGGGACAATAGCGTACCTGCCCTAAGAGTGGCGGCGGCCGTCGCTGACAACGCACGATCCAGAGGGCTCGAGAGGAACGGAGATTGGAAACGAGCCCACCCTCACCATGGTGAAAACACTCGTGATCCACTGTGCGCACAAGCTCTGAGAGAGCGAGCCTATCGAGACTAGAGGGAGAGGCCAGCCAGAGAGGCGGAGGGGATCGGCGGATACGCGCGCGCGGAGCACGCAGAGCATGCAGCGGAGGCGGACGAGCTGCGTGCGGCACTCCTGGCCGGCAGCGCTCGAGAGGAACGGAGATTGGAAAGGTCCAGGGGGGCTATATATACATGGTTTGGTTTTCTTAAATTAAATATTATAAGTAAGATTACGAGTTCAAATCAAACACAAATGCAGTCTAAAGCGGGTGGTCGTTCCGTTCACTTGTTGCTTGCCTGGTGCCAGGTTCGAACCCTCCATTTGACTTTTTTAGCTGACGGAATATTTGATTAATTTACTAACGTACACGATAGCATAATAAACAAACGTTGGCCCTTTCTTAAATAAACTGATCATATCGTGACCGATGGAATATTAAACTAAACATTGGCACCCTCCCTTTCTTAAATAAACTGATCATATTGTGACCGATGGAATATTAAACTAAACATTGGCACCCTCTCAAACTATCAACCTATCGTATTTGCTATCTTTTTTACTCAACGGATAATATTGCAACGTATAATAAGCGTTACCAACATACTAAAAATCAACAGATAATATTGCAACGCATAATAAGCGTTGTTATCTTACCTAAAAATCAACAGATGAGGCTTGCAACGCATAATAAGCGTTGCCATCTTACCTAAAAATCAACGGATGAGGCTTGCAACGCATAATAAGCGTTGCCATCTTACCTAAAAATCAACGGATGAGGCTTACAACACATAATAAGCGTTGCTCTCTAGTTTTCTACAACGCATATAACCATGCGTTGTTGAGTATACGTTGCTATAGGGGGGTTTGTTTTGTAGTGAAACCGCATAATCATCAATGCAGCAAAAATAGCTGCATTCCCAATGGCAAAAAGGCACTTCTTCACCACTGCAGCAACGAAGACGTTGAGGTTGTTACTGAATAGACCTTTTGGAGCAACAGTTCGGAGGCGTTACTACGCAAAATTTGCAGAACTTATCAGTGTTGTGCACTTATCTTGTATTCTTCTTAATATAGTTTTGGCCTGAGTTAGAAAAGATTAACTTACTACAAAACTTAAATTTCTTACATTTTAGAACGGAGGGGTACCCCGGCCCCTCTCTTGGACGCCCCTTGGTCATGAGGAAGAACATGAGGAACAACCTATTATCCTAGTTGATCTGCATAGTTTATCACTAGCCTTGCAATAAATAAGTACAATTTACAATTGTCTTAATGGCTAATACAATCTATATCAAATAAGTCCAATTTACAAGCACATTAGCTTTAAACAATTTTTTTCAGAACTTTATTAAATGGTCTCTCTATGGCTCTCAAGATGATGTGTTAGATTCCTATTTAAAAGCAATTGGCCATCAACGTCTTTGATACTTTGCAAATGGCAAAAAATTAGATGGGAGTTCTCACTGGAAGGAGAACAACATGATTTATACTACAGCTGAGAGAGCCACATTCTACTTTAAAGTTACATATGAAGGTGATTGGGTATCTTTTCCATCCGACGGACGTGATGACTAGGGATATGGTGCCGAATACATGTGCTTTAAGTTTGACAATGCAGACTCACTAAACGAGAAGAGAGAGCAAAGCTGGGTCCAATAAGAGCCCAAAGTCAAACAAATGGGCACGATCAAATAGAAGAACATGTTCAGAGAGGAATCGAATGATGAAGTCAGAATACTACTTGAAGAATAGACCTAGGTGGTCACTACTCAAGCACTGTTTAGGTGACTATTAAAGTGATGAAGGGCTTTGCCCTGAAGAATATGAGCATGTGAAACTTGGACTTCCTTGGGTTCGCCATGGATGTAAGTTTCTGTCAAACTACGGAGGGGAGCTGTCAGTACCAATGGAATTCTGAGATTTCTTTGCAACATTTTTATTATGGTCTCGAAGCTATGAAGCAGAATCATATCTTGGAACTAACTAGCGAGTCATTGAAGAATGAAGAGATAAGGAATTGGTGACCTTGGACCCATATGCATCTCCAAAGATGAAGAGGTGGTATACTATAGCACGGGAGATCAGGAATAAACAAAGTTACTCCAATTAAGATCAATAAGACAGTGATTTTAGAAACGAAAGGTGTATTGGAGGCTGCCAATGTAATTCCATACAATTGTACAAACCACCTAGAGAAATCTAGGAGTAGGACCTGGATTTCTGAGCCTATTCACAAAGTCGTGGATGGGAGAGCCCATCTGCTGAGTAGAAGTTTTGCATGTAGATGGCCCTACAATCGCATGATCTTTCATGCAAGGTTGTAAAAACCACTAGGTGCTAGACTAAATGTAGTTTAAACGCGTTGTGAAACTTGGACTTTCCTGGGTTCGCTGTAGATGTAAGCTTCTGTCAAACTACGAAGGGGAGGTGCCAGTACCAATGGAATTCCGAGATTGCTTTGCAACATTTCTAGCTTATGGTCTCGAAGTTGTGACACAGAATCATATCTTTGAACTAACTAGGTTGTCATTGAAGAATGAAGAGATCAAGGAATTGGTGACCTTCGACCCATATGCATCTCCAAGGATGAAGAAGTGGTATGCTATGGCACGGGAGGTTGCTAGAGCTTTATACTCCAATTAAGATCTATAAGACAGTGATTTTAGAACCGGAAGGTGTATTGGAAGCTGCCAATGTAATTCCACACAATTGTACAACCCACTTAGAGAAACCTAGGAGGACCTGTGTTTCTAAGCCTATTGACAAAGACGGGGATGAGAGAGCCCATCCGTTGAGCAGAAGTTTTGCATGTAGATGGCCCTACAATCACGAAGTCTTTCATAGTTTCATGTTCCCGTTCAATGATTGTGAATTTATGTTAAGCTTTATTTATTTATCTAATCCTCGCAATGTCTTTCTTAATTCCATATGCTGTTGCGAACATCAAACCACAGAATCATCAATGCAGCAAAAATAGTTGCATTGCCAATGGCAAAAAGGCACTTCTTCACCACAGCAGCTACGAAGATACTGAGGTTTTTACCGAAGTGAGCTCTGGTAGCAACAGTTCGGAGGCGCTACTACTCAAAATTTATAGAAATTGTCAACTTTGTGCACTTATCTTGTTTTTTTCATAATATAGTTTTGGCCTGAGTTAAAAAAGTTTAGCTGGGGTGCCCCCGGTCCTCTCTTGGAGGTCGCCGAGGTCAAGAGGAAGAACATGAGGAACAACCTATTCATGTAAGTTGATCTGCATAGTTGAGCACTATCCTTGCAACAAATAAGTACTATTTACAATTGCCTTGATGGCTTATACAATTTACATCAAATAAGTACAATTTGGAAGCACTTTAGCCTTGTACAATTTTATTCAGAACTTTATTAAATGGTCTCTTGATGGATCTCCAGATGATGTGTTAGAGTCCTATTTAAACGCAATTGCCCATCAAGTCTTTCATAGTTTGCACATGGCAAAAAATTAGATGTGAGTACTCACAGGAAGGAGAACATGATTTATACTACAGCTGCGAGAGATAGATTCTACTTCAAAGTTACTTATATGAAGGTGACTGGGTATCTTTTCCATCCAACGGACGTGATGGCTACGGATATGGTGCCGAAAACAAATATAGTTGTTTTGAGTTTGACAATGTAGACTCACTAATCGAACAGAGAGCGCAAAAATGGGTCCAAGAAGAGCCCAAAGTAAAACAAAAGGGCACGATCAAACAGAAGAACAAGTTCAGAGAGGAAGCGATTGATGAAGTCAGAATACTACATGAAGAATAGACCTAGGTGGTCACTACTCAAGGACTGTTTAGATGCCAGTACCAATGAAATTTCGAGATTGCTTTGCAACATTTTTAGCTTATGGTCTCGAAGCTGTGATGCACAATCATAACTTGGAACCAACTAGCTTGTTACTGAAGAATGAAGAGATCAAGGAATTGGTGACCTTACCCATATGCATCTCCAAGGATGAAGAGGTGGTATGCTATGGCACGGGAGGTTGCTAGAGCCTTCTCAGGAATAAACAGAGATACTCCAGTTAAGATCTATAAGAAGACATCGATTTTAGAACCGGAAGGTGTAGTGGAGGCTGCCAATGTAATTCCATACAACTGTACAACCCACTCAGAGAAATCTAGGAGGATCTGGGTTTCTAAGCCTAATGACAAAGGTGCGGATGGGAGAGCCCATCCGTTGAGCAGAAGTTTTGCATGCAGATGGCCCGACAATCACAAGGTCTTTCATAGTTTCATGTTCCCGTTCAATGATTTTGAATTTATGTTAAGCTATATTTATTTATCTAATCCTCGCAGTGTCTTTCTTAATTTCTGATGCTGTTGCAAACATCAAACCACAGAATCATCAATGCAGCAAAAATAGTTGCATTGCCAACGGGCCGCTAGTGGATTCCCTGGCGCTGTTCACCTGTCTGTTTGTACTGTTTTCTTGTTCCTGTTGTCCGTCCAGCACTAGTTACCCTGTGAAGAACACTCACTCCAATATGTCTCAAATCAATGCTATTGTTATCAACATCACTCATGATGGTCAGAACTATCCTGAATGGGCCTTCTGTGTTGAAACTACATTGCGTGGCTATGGCTTGCTTTTCCATTTGACTGATGATCCACCTGCTCGAAAAACATATGGAAGTAATGATGCTGCAGTTAGAGAATGGCAGATTAATGATGGCAAAGTTATGGCTGCCATGGTCAATAGTACTAAGCAATCTCTGATTATGAGCTTGTCCAAATTCAAAACTGCCAAAGCCATATGGTCTAACTTGAAGCAGCGATATGTTCAGGACAGTGGTGCTCTTCTACACACACTCATGCATCAAGTTCATGTCATTGAGCAGCATGACCAGTCTATTGATGAGTACTATTCTGCCTTTGATCGTTTGATGGGTGCGTTGATCTCTATGGTGCCTGAGTGTACTACTAGTCCATGTCCAGCTCATCAGTTCATTGAGAAGTTTCTCACATACAGATTTGTTATGGGTCTACGGTCTGAGTTTGATTCTATTCGTACAAGGCTGCTTCATGACACTTCTGCTCTCACTATGGCCAAAGCTTTACCTGACTTACTTGCAGAAGAGACACGCCTTCAGTCCTTGTCTACTGCTTCTGGTTCAGTCTCTCATAGTGTGTTGGCTGCTTCTCATAAGTTTGATGCATCTAAGGTTTCATCCTCACAGCCTTGCAAATATTGTGGCAAGATTTGCCATTCATCAGAGAACTGCTTCTCTCAACATCCGGAGAAGGTAGCTGCCTACTGTGCACGTCGTGCTGCTCGTGGCTGTGGTACTGCCCCCGCATCACGTGCGTCCATCTCGGTTGCTCCTGCTCCTGTACCTTGTGGGTCAGTATCAATTGCTGTTTCTACTTCACCATGGCCTGTTTCGTCACAATCTAGGGTTCTAGACTCAGGGGCCTCCTTTCATGTGACGTCTGACCAGTCTCAGTTAGCTGCTTGCCAACCTGTCATGGATGCTCCTTCTGTTCAGACTGCTGATGGTACTTCTTGTCCCATTACTCACCAGGGTTCTCTTTGTAACTATCGCTTTTCTGTCCCTCATGTTTCCTATGTACCTCAACTGTCCATGAATCTTTTGTCAGTTGGACAAGTTACCCATCATAATTGCTTTGTTGGATTTGATGACACATCCTGTTTTGTTCAGGATCATCAGAGCGGGGTTGTGATTGGGACTAGCCGTCGCCGTAAAGATGCACCTGGCCTCTATGTTTTGGACACCTTGCATCTTCCTTCGTCCACCGTGTCTCCATCACATGCCTCTTCTGCTGCATCGGTCTCCGCTCTATCTTTTGCACAGTGGCATCATCGTCTTGGCCATTTATGTGGATCTTGCCTGTCTACCTTAATTAAGTCAGGATGTTTAGGTCACACTTCTATTGAGTCTAGCTTTCATTGTAAGGGGTGTAAGCTTGGCAAACAAATCCAGCTTCCCTATTCATCTAGTGACTCTTATTCTGCTAAACCCTTTGATCTTGTTCATTCTCATGTACGGGGTCCAGCTCCTTTTGTTTCGAAGGGTGGTCATAAATATTATGTCATTTTTATCGATGATCATTCTCGTTATACTTGGATTTATTTTATGAAACATCGTTCGGAGTTGTGCTCCATTTACCAATCTTTTGCTCATGTGGTACACACAAAGTTTTCTACCCAGTGTTTCGCTCAGATTCTGGTGGGGAATATTTATCTGATTGTTTTCGCCGTTTCTTGGACTCCGAGGGTACTCTACCTCAACTCTCTTGTGCCGGTGCCCATGCTCAGAATGGTGTTGCCGAGCGCAAACATCATCATCTTATAGAGACTGCTTGTACCATTTTAATATCCTCTTTTGTTCCTTCACATTTCTGGGCTGAAGCTATTTCTACTGCAGTTGACCTTATAAACAGACCGTCGTCATCCAAGCTGTGTGGCAAATGTCCTAGTGAAGTCCTTTTTGGTACTCCTCAACGATATGACCATCTTCGAGTTTTCGGTTGTACGTGCTATGTTTTGCTTGCCCCTCGTGAGAGAACAAAATTGTCTGCTCAATTTGTTGAGTGTGTTTTCCTGTGATATAGTCCTGAGCATAAAGGGTATCGGTGTTATGATCCCTCCTCTCGTCGCATGCGCATCTCACGGGATGTCACTTTTGTTGAAAATCGTCCTTTCTTTTACAATCCCTCTACACACACTTCACACTTTTCCTTTCCACCTCTTTCATGTGTCTTCCACCAATGTCACAACCATCCACTACATCCACACCACCTTCAAGTGTCCCCATTTCCATCACACCACCTTCTCATTCTCTATCACCCCCCAATGTTCCTGCTCCACCTTCTCATTCTTTTTCTAAACCACCCGTCACACATGTCTACACTCGTCGCCCTACACCTACCACTTCGGCCAATCCTCATGCTCCTGTTGCTGATGATCCTACAAACATCGGTGACTCACATGTTCCTGATGAGGTACAGGTTGGTCAGCGGTATAATCTTCGAGATCGCACTGTGTTTGGATATCCACGTGTCAATGATGTTCCTGCTGAGCCATTCACTTACCAGGAGGCTGCTAGTATTCTAGAATGGCAGCTTGCTATGTTCGAGGAGCTTGCTGCTCTTGATCGTACAGGAACTTGGGATCTTGTTCCACTATCATCACAAATTGTGCCTATTACATCTAAATGGGTGTTCAAAATTAAGACAAAATCCGATGGCTCTATTGAGCGATATAAGGCTCATCTCGTGGCCAGAGGTTTTCGGCAGACTCAGGGTCGAGATTATGATGACACCTTTGCACCAGTTGCACACATGACTACCGTTCGTACTCTAATTGCTGTGGTTGCTGCTTCCTCTTGGACTATTTCTCAGATGGATGTCAAACATGCCTTTCTCCATGGTGACTTGCATCAGGAGGTTTATATGCACCCACCGCCTAGTGTTGATGTTCCTCCAGGATATGTCTGTCGTCTTCGTCGAGCGTTGTACGGTTTGAAACAGGCTCCTCGTGCTTGGTTTGAGCGCTTTGCTTCAGTAATACATGTTGCTGGTTTTTCTCCTAGTGATCATGATCCTGCCTTCTTTGTCATCTCTCTTCACGCGGTTGTACTATGCTGTTGTTATATGTTGAAGATATGTTGATTACGGGTGATGATCCAGATCATATTTCTCATGTCAAGAAGCAACTTAGCGAGCAATTCCAAATGTCTAATTTGGGTCCTCTCAGTTACTTCCTAGGGATTGAAGTTTCGCAGATTGCCAAAGGATGTTATCTTTCTCAGTCTCAGTACATACACGATCTCTTGCTCGTTCTGCTCTTGGTGATCACCGTACTGCTGCCACACCCATGGATCTTCACTTGAAACTTCGTCCGAGCAATGGCACACCTCTAGATGATCCCTCTCGATATCGACATATTGTGGGCAGCCTGGTGTACCTTACCGTGACTAGACCTAATATTGCCCATGCAGTGCATCTTTTGAGTCAGTTTGTCAGTGCTCCTACTTCAGTTCATTTTGGTCACCTACTACGAGTATTGAGATACTTACGGGGGACCAGCTCTCAATGTTTATTCTATGCTCGTGATAGTCCACTTCAGCTTCATGCTTACTCGGACTCCACTTGGGCGAGTGATGCTACTGATCGTCGTTCCGTTACAGGCTATTGCATTTTTCTTGGCTCCTCTCCTATTGCATGGAAATCTAAGAAACAAGCACATGTATCTCATTCTAATGCAGAGGCAGAACTTCGAGCTCTTGCCACAACTACTTCAGAGATTATATGGCTCCGTTGGTTGCTAGCTGATTTTGGCATCTCTTGTCATGCTCCCACGCCTCTTCTATGTGGTAACACCGGAGCCATACAAATAGCTCATGATCCTGTGAAGCATGAACTCACAAAGCACATTGGTGTGGACGCTTCCTTCGCCCGGTCTCATTGTCGTCAGAAAACAATTGATCTTCAATATGTGCCCTCAGAACTGCAATTGGCAGACTTCTTCACAAAAGCACAAACTCAAGAGCACCATCGGCTTCACTTGGTCAAACTCAATGCGTCAAATCCTCCTCCTTCACCTTGAGTTTGAAGGGGGGTGTTAAGGCTATGAAGCCCATAATATTGTTGGCCCATGAGGCCCATCTACTAGATATACATGGTCTCCTTTCTCTTCCTCTCTAGCTGAGTCGACAGAGGTCTCTCTTCCACCTCAAGCTTCTCCAAGGTATGTCACACATTTATGATTCAATTTCTCTGCATGCTAGAATTGCACCTCTCTAAGGTTTTTGGCCATTTTAACAGGGAAAGGCAAGCATTGGTTAATATTGTATGCAGAAGTCGTGAGTTTTGTGCACTTATCTTGTTTTCTTCTTAATACAGTTTTGGTCTGAGTTAGAAAAGTTAGAAAAGCAATTGCTATCAGCATATTTGATACTTTGCACATGGCAAAAAATTAGATGTGAGTTCTGTGGGGGATAAATATCCCCTGGGTCCTCATCACAAGGATTTGCTACATGGGCCGTTTGAGGGCCCAATAGAGATAGCGGGCTTATATTAAGCGCCGACTGATCTGATGGGCCCGGAAACGGTTGAGTATGCTTGAAGATCAAGGCAAGATGTTGCAATACAAGGAAAGATGTGAAAAAGGAAGGCTCGGAGTTTATATTCCAGAAGATGGAAGGATTCAAAGAAGGAAGTATGTAATCATAGATTCTATGTATTCTCTAGCATTCTAAAACGAGTAAGACTCATAGATGGAAACCGACTTGTAACCCAAGCCTAGCTAGACTATATAAGGCGGGTGAGGGATCCCTACGTAGAACTCAACTCATCTCATCGCATACCAGCCACCAAAAGCCCTAGCTTTCATTGTAACCTCGAGAGCAAAGGCAATACAACTCGCCACAAACAGGACGTAGAGTGTTACGCTCCAACAGCCTGAACCTGTATAAACCCTCGTGTTCCGTCGCATCTCTACGCGAACCATCGAGCTACGCCGATTTTGCCACCCCAAAAGCAATACGTGAAACATCCCGTAGGGCATTGCCGGGACTAAAACCCCGACAGTTGGCGCGTCAGGTAGGGGCGGCGACATCAAAATCAAGCTAGCTCCATGGCTGGCATCTTCAACAACGGCTTCGCTCCTAGAGACATGATCCGCTTCGGCGCGATCACCTTCATTGCTGATCGATCCGGGGACCTTCACCAGCTTCGGAGCCTCCCAGAGCGTCCCAGCTTTGTCGTGGTACCTCCAGCTGCTCCGGAACCTGTCGTGCGGTCTGCGGCGATGGGTCGTCTGCAGAACCAGGAGCCTCGCCAACCTTCTCCAGCTCGGTGCCAAGCTCCAGCACGGCGGCAGGAGGCCCCGACCCATCGCGAGAACGCTCGGCGTGAAGTACCGCAACGCGTCACTTGGGTTCGCTTCGCCCCGGGAGTACAAGATGACGCTAGAACTAGATCTGCATCTACTGCGCCAACTCGGGTGACCACGGTGCAGGCGTCTACTTCGACACCGACTCGCCGCACCGCGCTCTCGACTTCCCCGGCCCAAAGCTGGACTCAGATCAGTCGGGCAACGAGGGCGCGACGATCAGGAGGACCTCGACTACCAGATCCACGGACGGCTCGTGCTCAGAACAACCCTTCGCAGGGTACTCGGCAAGTCCCTATCAACACTCGCTCCTGGACTCCACGGCCGTTGCGAGTTCTCAATAGAAGCAGAACAACATGATTTATACTATAGCTGAGAGAGGCACATTCTACTTAAAAGTTATATATGAAGGTGATTGGGTATCTTTTCCATCCGACGGACATGATGGCTGGGATATGGTGCTGAAAACAAATACAACTGCTTTAAGATTGATAATGCAGAAACGAGAAGAGAGAGCAAAGCTGGGTCCAACAAGAGCCGAAAGTGAATCAAAAGGGCACGATCAAACAGAAAAACTACTTCAAAGAGGAAGCGATGGATGAAGTCAGAATACTACTTTAAGAACAGACCTAGGTGGTCACTACTCAAGGACTGTTTAGGTGACTATTAGGGTTCACCGCGGATGTAAGGTTCTGTCAAACTACGGAGGGGAGCTGCCAGTACCAATGGAATTCCAAGATTTCTTTGCAACATTTTTATCTTATGGTCGCGAAGTTGTGACATAGAATCATATCTTGGAACTAAGTAGGTTGTCAATGAAGAATGAAGAGATCAAGGAATTGGTGACCTTCGACCCATATGTATCTCCAAGGATGAAGAGGTGGTATGCTATGGCACGGGAGGTTGCTAGAGCTTTATACTCCAGTTAAGATCTATAAGAAGATAGTGATTTTAGAACCGGAAGGTGTATTGGAAGCTGCCAATGTAATTCCATACAATTGTACAACCCAACTAGAGAAATCTAGGAGGACCTGTGTTTCTAAGCCTATTGACAAAGACGGGGATGAGAGAGCCCATCCGTTGAGCAGAAGTTTTGCATGTAGATAGCCCTACAATCACGAAGTCTTTCATAGTTTCATGTTCCCGTTCAATGATTGTGAATTTATGTTAATCTTTATTTATTTATCTAATCCTTGCAATGTCTTTCTTAATTCCATATGTTGTTGCAAACATCAAACCACAGAATCATCAATGCAGCAAAAATAGTTGCATTGCCAATGGCAAAAAGGCACTTCTTCACCACAGCAGCTGCGAAGATGCTGAGGTTTTTGCCGAAGTGAGCTCTGGGAGCAACAGTACAGAGGCGCTACTACTCAAAAATTGCAGAAATTGTTAGTTTTGTGCACTTATCTTGTTTCCTTCTTAATATAGTTTTGCCCTGAGTTAAAAAAGTTTAGCTGGGGTGCCCCTGGTCCTCTCTTGGAGGTCGCAGGGGTCAAGAGGAAGAACATGAGGAACAACCTATTCATGTAAGTTGATCTGCATGGTTGAGCACTAGCCTTGCAACAAATAAGTACTATTTACAATTGCCTTGATGGCTTATACAATTTACAGCAAATAAGTACAATTTGCAAACACTTTAGCTTTGTACAATTTTATTCAGAACTTTATTAAATGGTCTCTTTATGGATCTCCAGATGATGTGTTAGAGTCCTATTTAAAAGCAATTGGCCATCAACGTCTTTCATACTTTGCACATGGCAAAAAATTAGATGTGAGTTCTCACAGGAAGGAGATTAAGGAATTGGTGACCTTCCACCCATAAAGAGGTGGTATGCTATGGCACGGGAGGTTGCTAGAGCTTTATCTGGAATAAACACAGATAATCCAGTTAAGATCTATAAGAAGACAGTGATTTTAGAACCAAAAGGTGTATTAGAGGCTACCAATGTAATTCCATACAATTGTACAACCCAGCTAGAGAAATCTAGGAGGACTTAGGTTTCTAAGCCTATTGACTAAGGCACAGATGGGAGAGCCCATCCATTGAGCAGAAGTTCTGCAGGCAGATGGCCCTACGATCACAAGGTTTTTCATAGTTTCATGTTCCCGTTCAATGATTGTGAATTTATGTTAGGCTACATTTATTTATCTAATCCTCGCAATGTCTTTCTTAATTTCAGATGTTGTTGCAAACATCAAACCACAGAATCATTAATGCAGCAAAAATAGTTGCATTGCCAACGCCAAAAAGGCACTTCTTCACCACTTCAGCAGCGAAGATGCTGAGGTATTTGCCAAAGTGAGCTCTTGGAGCAATAGTTCGGAGGTGTTACTACTCAAAATTTGCAGAACTTGTTAGTTTTGTGCACTTACCTTGTTTTCTTCTTAATATAGTTTTGGTCCGAGTTAGAAAAGGTTACCTTACTACAAAACTTAAATTTCTTACATTTCAGATCGAACAAGGTGCCCTACCCCTCTGTTGGACGCCCGCTGGGTCATGAGGAAAAACATGAGCAATTACCTTTTCATGTAAGTTGATCTGCATAGTTTAGCACTAGCCTTGCAACAAATAAGTACAATTCACTATTGTTTTGATGGCTTATACAATTTACATCAAATATGTCCAATTTACAAGCACTTTAGCCTTATATTTTTTTTTCAAAATTTTGTTAAATTGTCTCTTGATGGATCTCCAAATGATGTGTTAAAAGTCCTATTTAAAAGCAATTTGTCAACAACGTCTTTGATACTTTGCACGTGGCAAAAAATTAGATGTGAGTTCTCATTGGAAGGAGAACAACATGATTTATATTACAACTGAGAGAGGCACATTCTACTTCAAAGTTACTTATGAAGGTGATTGGGTATCTTTTCCATCCGACGGACATGATAGCTAGGGATATGGTGCCGAAAACAGATACAGCTGCTCTGAGTTTGACAATGCAGACTAACTAAACGAGAAGAGAGAGCAAAGTTGGGTCTAAGAAGAGCCCAAAGTCAAACAAAAGGGCATGATCAAACTAAAGAACAAGTTAGTGGACACGATTCTGAATATTTCCGTGCATATGACTGTCAACAAGAATTACCTGATCAAACACGCCTGGACAGCAACACTGGTGTCAATGATGATGTAATATGGAAGTGGACGGCTGATGGGGAATTCACCACAAAAAGCAATGCAATTCCACAACATTTTCAGCCAAATGAGAATATCTGGTGCCTACAATAAAAAAGAATATACTGTCTCACCAGAAAAACCTAGTACAGTGTGCAAAAATAACAAATGCATGCACTACTGATGTCATTAAAAATTGGATATACGCTGGTATTAAAATACAGCACCAAAATTTTTGAGGTGCAACATCAATTGGCATCATTATTAATATGAAAAAACTAGCAGGTAACATGACCGAGACACCGGTGGATTATACCAAAAATCGAATGCAGACCCAAGAAATCACACAATTCTGAGTTGGTTTCACGGTACCTACTTTGAATTCAGACACATGCATGATAATGATAGAAGAAAATCGACAACCAAAAAATAGTAGACACACACTAACACACTTATAAGTAGAAAAAAAATCCCAAAATGCTTGTGGTCTAAATCCTAACGCACTAATGCATGAGGCGATCTCGACTTGAATCCAATATTGTCATGTGTTAGAGCTAAAACACGACCCATTAATAGCAAAACCCCCTAAAAATATTAATGGCTTGCAAAAACAACTTGCAAAAATATTAATGGCCCTATTTCAGAATGTCTAAAAGAACCCTTTGTAAGGTCCTGTGCTTCTTTCAATGTAGAAATTCCACGCTTCTTTTTTGGAAGACAATGCGATGGTTAAATATTCTAGTTTGAGAATATACTTTATCCATTGAAAACAGGAACGAATCCAGAAACTCCTATGAGTAGGCCGGCTCTCACTTGTTCCTTATTTTTAATGTTATACAATCATACACCATAGCTGATTCAAAAAATTTGCTAGGGACCCTATCTAAATCTAAATGCATAGATGAATGTACTTTGAAGGGGTAATATTGTTGCTGTGCTGCCGAATAGTTTATCCACGATCTTGGAAATGCAGTATGGACACGTTAGGACTCGTGAATTAAGATATCACCTCTTTACTGTACTGCTTGAGGCAAACATAACTAATCTGCAGGAGATCAAGTTCATTATCTAAACCGAAATAACTTGGCCCGAAATCACTTATTAAGGTAAAGAGTATTGGACAAAAATACATATAACCATTCGATTAGAGCTCTTTTACAAAGAGAAAAAACTTGGAACAGTATTTTCAAGTGAAAGAAATTCTGAAAATAAGAGGAAGCGATGAAGGAGGCCATGAGCAAGTGAAATTTGGACTTCCTATGTTCACCGCGGTTGTAAGTTTCAGTCAAACTACAGAGGAGAGGGCCAAGTACCAACGGAATTTCTAGATTGCTTTGCAACATTTTTAGCTTATAATCTCGAAGCTGTGACGCAAAATCATAACTTGGAAATAAGTAGCTGGTCATTGAATAATGAAGAGATCAAGGAATTGGTGACCTTACCCATATGCATCTCCAAGGATGAAGAGGTGGTATGCTATGGCACCGGAGGTTGCTAGAGCCTTATTATGAATAAACACAGATACTCCAGTTAAGATCTATAAGAAGATAGTGATTTTAGAACCGTACAACCCACTCAAAGAGAAATCTAGGAGGAGGACCTGGCTTTCTAAGCCTATTGACAAAGGCGCAGATGGGAGAGCCCATATGTTGAGCAGAAGTTTCGCATGTAGATGGCCCTACAATCACAAGGTTTTTCATAGTTTCATGTTCCCGTTCAATGATTATGAATTTATGTTAAGCTATATTTATTTATGTAATCCTCGCAATGTCTTTCTTAATTCCATATGTTGTTGCAAACATCAAACCACAGAATCATCAATGCAGCAAAAATAGTTGCATTGCCAACGGCAAAAAGGCACTTCTTCACCACTGCAGCTGCGAAGATGCCGAGGTTTTTACCGAAGTGAGCTGTGGGAGCAACAGTTCGGAGGCGCAACTTTTCAAAATTTACAGAAATTGTTAGTTTTGTGCACTTATCTTCTTTTCTTCTTAATATAGTTTTGGCCTGAGTTAAAAAGGTTTAGCTGGGGTGCCCCTGGTCCTCTCTTGCAGGTCACCGAGGTCAAGAGGAAGAAGAAGTTTAGCTAGGGTGCCCTCTTCTTGGAGGTCGCCGGGGTCAAGAGGAAGAACATGAGGAACAACCTATTCTTGTAACTTGATCTGCATAGTTGAGCACTAGCCTTGCAACAAATAAATACTATTTATAATTGCCTTGATGGCTTATACAATTTACATCAAATAAGTACAATTTGCAAGCACTTTAGCCTTAATTTTATTCAGAACTTTATTAAATGGTCTCTTGATGGATCTCCAGATGATGTGTTAGAGTCCTATTTAAAATCAATTCGTCATCAACGTCTTTCATACTTCGCACATGGCATGCGAGAGGCACATTCTACTTCAAAGTTACTTTTATGAAGGTGATTGGGTATCTTTTCCATCCGACGGACGTGATGGCTAGGGTTATGGTGCCGAAAACAAATACAGTTGTTTTGAGTTTGACAATGTAGACTCACTAATCGAGCAGAGAGCAAAGATGGGTCCAAGAAGAGCCCAAAGTAAAACAAAAGGGCACGATCAAACAGAAGAACAAGTTCAGAGAGGAAGTGATTGATAAAGTCAGAATACTACATGGAGAACAGACCTAGGTGGTCACTACTTAAGGACTGTTTAGGTGACTATAACAGCGATGAAGGAGGCCATGAGCAAGTGAAATTTGGACTTCCCTAGGTTCACCGCGGATGTAAGTTTCAGTCAAACTACAGAGGAGAGGTGCCAGTACCAATGGAATTTCGAGATTGCTTTGCAACATTTTTAGCTTATGGTCTCGAAGCTGTGACGTAGAATCATAACTTGGAACTAACTAGCTGGTCATTGAATAATGAAGAGATCAAGGAATTGGTGACCTTACCCATATGTATCTCCAAGGATGAAGAGGTGGTATGCTATGACACCGGAGGTTGCTAGAGCCTTATCAGGAATAAACACAGATACTCCAGTTAAGATCTATAAGAAGACAGCGATTTTAGAACCGGAAGGTGTAGTGGAGGCTGCTAATGTAATGCCATACAATTGTACGACCCAAAAAAATCTAGGAGGACTTAGGTTTCTAAGCCTATTGACTAAGGCGCAGATGGGAGAGCCCATCCATTGAGCATAAGTTTTGTAGGCAGATGTCCCTACGATCACAAGGTTTTTCATAGTTTCATGTTCCCGTTCAATGATTGTGAATTTATGTTAGGCTATATTTATTTATCTAATCCTCGCAATGTCTTTTTTAATTTCAGATGTTGTTGCAAACATCAAACCACAGAATCATCAATGCAGCAAAAATAGCTGCATTGCCAACGCCAAAAAGGCACTTCTTCACCACTTCAGCAGCGAAGATGCTGAGGCTTTTGCCAAAGTGAGCTCTTGGATCAATAGTTCGGAGGTGTTACTACGCAAAATTTGCAGAACTTGTTAGTTTTGTGCACTTATCTTGTTTTCTTCTTAATATAGTTTTGGTCTGAGTTAGAAAAGGTTAGCTTACTACAAAACTTAAATTTCTTACATTTCAGAACGAACGGGGTGCCCTACCCCTCTATTGGACGCCTCCTGGGTCATTAGGAAAAAACATGAAGAACAACCTATTCATGTAAGTTGATCTGCATAGTTTAGCACTAGCTTTGCAACAAATAAGTACAATTCACAATTGTTTTGATGGCTTATACAATTTACATCAAATAAGTCCAATTTACAAGCACTTTGGCCTTATACATTTTTTTTCAAAATTTTGTTAAATTGTCTCTTGATGGGTCTCCAAATGATGTGTTAAGAGTCCTATTTAAAAGCAATTTGTCAACAACGTCTTTGATACTTTGCACATGGCGAAAAATTAGATGTGAGTTCTCACTGGAAGGAGAACAACATGATTTATACTACAACTGAGAGAGGCACATTCTACTTCAAAGTTACTTATGAAGGTGATTGGGTATCTTTTCCATCCGACGGACATGATGGCTAGGGATATGATGCTGAAACAAACACAGTTGCTTTGAGTTTGACAATGCAGACTAACTAAACGAGAAGAGAGAGCAAAGTTGGGTCTAAGAAGAGCCCAAAGTCAAACAAAAGGGCATGATTAAACTAAAGAACAAGTTAGTGAACACGATTCTGAATATTTCCGTGCATATGACTGTCAACAAGAATTACCTGATCAATCTGTACACGCCTGGACAGCAACACTGGTGTCAATGATGATCTAATATGGAAGTGGACGGCTGATGGGGGAATACACCACAAAAAGCAATGCAATTCCACAACATTTTCAGCCAAATGAGAATATCTGGTGCCTACAATAAAAAAGAATGTACTGTCTCACCAGCAAAACTTAGTACAATATGCAAAAATAATAAATGCATGCACTACTGATGTCATTAAAAATTGGATATACGCTGGTATTAAAATACAACACCAAAATTTTTGAGGTGCAAGATCAGTTGGCATCATTATTAATATGAAAAAACTAGCAGCTAACATGACCGAGACACCTGTGGATTATACCAAAAATCATATTGTAAATTTTTAGGCAGACCCAAGAAATCACACAATTCTGAGTTGGTTTCATGGTACCTACTTTGAATTCAGACACATGCATGATAACGATAGAAGAAAATCGACAACCAAAAAATAGTAGACACACACTAACACACTTATAAGTAGAAAAAAAAAATCCCAAAATGCTTGTGGTCTAAATCCTAACTCACTAATGCATGAGGCGATCTCTACTTGAATCCAATATTGTCATGTGTTAGAGCTAAAACACGACCCATTAATAGCAAAACCCCCTAAAAATATTAATGGCTTGCAAAAACAACTTGCAAAAATATTAATGGCCCTATTTCAGAATGTCTAAAAGAACCCTTTGTAAGGTCCTGTGCTTCTTTCAATGGAGAAATTCCACGCTTCTTTTTTGGAAGACAATGCGATGGTTAAATATTCTAGTTTGAGAATATACTTTATCCATTGAAAATAGGAACGAATCCAGAAACTCCTATGAGTAGGCCGGCTCTCACTTGTTCCTTATTTTTAATGTTATACAATCATACACCATAGCTGATTCAAAAAAATTGCTTATGTTCAGTAGGGACCCTATCTAAATCTAAATGCATAGATGAATGTACTTTGAAGGGGTAATATTGTTGCTGTGCTGCCGAATAGTTTATCCACGATCTTGGAAATGCAGTATGGACATGTTAGGACTCGGGAATTAAGATATCACCACTTTACTATGTTGCTTGAGGCAAACATAACTAATCTGCAGGAGATCAAGTTCATTATCTAAACCGAAATAACTTGGCCCGAAATCACTTATTAAGGTAAAGAGTATTGGACAAAAATACATATAACCATTTGATTAGAGCTCTTTTACAAAGAGAAAAAACTTGGAACAGTATTTTCTGATTAGAGCTCTTTTACAAAGAGAAAAAACTTGGAACAGTATTTTCAAGTGAAAGAAATTCTGAAAATAAGAAAAATCATAGTACCTCTGTTGTAAAAAAGATCAACTATACAGAATCAAAAGAATTGAGAACTTGTTCCAAAACAGTTCTTGGCTTGTTGTCCAAGGGCTTCTCCTGGCTGTCTGAGCAGGCTATGTTGAGCAGATAAGAGCTTCCTTTAAGCAACAAATGCACTCAGAAGATCCGCTTCATCCCTCCAGTGTGTACTCAATTTCATACACTGTCAGGCCACCATGACCTGCTAGGATGCACCGATACTGGATACCGATACTGCGATAATGCGATACAGCAGCTATGAAAAATAACGATACTCCGAGTATATCAAAAATTAATAAATAAAAATAATAATGAAGATAATTAAAAAAAAGCATGGTTCAATAACACATTCCAAACATAATAGTACTTTGTTCTTGCAATGAAGTTCTAAAGATAAATAACTAATAATATGAGATAGCAAGTAACATTTAGCTACATGGCCAGACTAAATGAGTGGTTATGGGTCGTAAAGTATCGAATAGGTATCAAAGTGTATCGAATAAGTATCGAGATTAATCTTATATATCTAAATTGAAACTCCCCACTACCTATTTCTCTTGACATGCATGAAGCCACATCATCACAAGGGCCCACTAAATTTCATGACATGTCACAATCCACTAACACATCTATTTATATTTTCTATCGATTTTCTACAACTTCATGCATGCAATGCTTTTCTGTGGCATATGTATTGCTATCCCCAAATTTCCGCAGCAACGCGCGGAGAATTCCTCTAGTTTTATTTATTTTTCTGCCCTTATTTTCTGATACTTTGCCGATACGGTATCGGAGGAGTATCGGTGTATCGAAGTATCGGATACGTATCGAGATACTGATACTGTGGTTCGGTGCAGTGCAGTATCGGTGCATCATAGATGACCTGATCTCTCTCCAACTGAAATTACCTCAGGAGACTTGGTGCTTTCCTGTTTTGAGAGAAATGATCCATTCAGTCACCACAAGGCTACCAGCACCTAAAATCTCATAGATAGTACTAGTACACAGATAACAGTTACTAACTCCTGATTAGCTGACTAGCAGTTGATCCAAATAGAAAGCGTGCACTAAAATCTCAACACTGAGCAAGTCGTTCGGTAAGTGGCCCTGACAGAGGACATACAGTGCTAAGAAAACATTGCTAAGGCATTTATCCCTTTTTCTTCTCTGCTTGCAAAAGCCTGTCCGCGACAAACTGCAGTGTCCCGAACTCCATGAGCGAATTGAGCAGAACAGGGTTGACAACAACCCCGATATTGTTACTATATTTTCCCCCCTGCTGAAACAGCGCGCTCGCGCCTGCCTTCTCCACCTTCACCAACCACACAACTTCAGCACAGCAATTCACAATATCCAACCACAGTCCCAAAGTGTACCGCTCCAGATCTAACCTCTGAAACTCCAGCTTCTCCTTCTGCTTCCGCCGCGGCCGCCGCCGAGCGACGGCGAGTCGCAGCGATGACGCGGGGATGCTGAGAGCAGCGAGAAGGAGCGAGGCGGAGGACAGCCTCCGGGTTAGGAGTGGAGGGGAGGATGAGGAGGCCTGGCATTCCGGCGCGACGGCTCGGGCCCGATGCGGGCGGTGGCGGTGGCGGCCGGCGAGCGAAAGCGGTGGGCCGCAGCGGGGACAGCCGACGAGTGGCATCGGTTTCTCATCGCGGGCTATGCCGCTCGGGCAATTTCTTTTTTTGTTTTCCAAGACGACCGACGCTCTTCCGATGGTGTTTACATATTTCTTGTAATTAAAGAGACGAAATTTTCTAAAAAAATACCTTTTTTATGTGTCACCCCACGTAGATCTTCCAGCATGGCAAAAGGGAATAAAGCTATCCCCAATGATTGCATATATGTGCGGAGCGCTAAACAGAAGGAGGAATAGTTAGAACAGTAGATTGATGAAAATATAAGCAATCGAGCGGGCAACCGTTGAGGTTGGTCTTAGATTGTGTGGAAGACGTATCCATACAAACTCACGTGGAGACCAAACTCTGATGATTGCCGCGTGGATTGACTCCCATCCCACGGCCGCGGTCACAGGCCCATTCGGCCGATCGGATTGTCCGACAGATCGGCTCCTCTTGCGGCAGGTCACAGGTACAGTCTATCGGCTCGGCACGGTTTGGCTCCACGCGGAGATTTCGGCACATATCTTTCGCTTTGCTGCAAGTTTCCAACGATACGCACAGGGACGACGAGATTGCACTCAGATCTCTTCGACTGCTCACGGGTGATCACTTTCGACTCCAACCCTGTACCAACATTGGCCAATCAGGGCAGCTGCGCGGCGACGAAGTAGCCGCCTCCACGGCAGGAATGGGAGCCCAAAAGGATGACAACACAGCCGCCGAACTCGTGGTTCCGTCTTCATCTGCCTCAGGAGACGACACTGTCCTTGGGAATTGTGGAACCAAAGGGCCAGTAACGCATGTAAGCCCTTGTATTTGTTTGATCGTACTTGTTATGTATGTACTTCGGTCATGAATCTGCATCAACAGTTTTATAATATACTTGTTTTTATTTTTTATTGCCACATGCTTTTATTTTGATATCGTTTGATATCAACGTGTTTTTTTATAGATCATGCATGTCGAGTCTTCCGCCCGTGTTGAGCCGCCGCCAACATTATTGCCAGCGACTATGTCCGTTTCGGAACCACTCGAAGCTATGCCACAAGGAGTTAAGGTATGATGTGTTAATTAACAATTAGCAACAAAAAATGTCATACTTTTTATGAAACAAAATATTTATATTGTGGATTTATAGTTATATAACTTTAATCTTAACGAATTTGTAGATGGTGGCCGATAAAGTCACACCAAATTTGATTGTTCCTGAAGTAGGAATGTCTTTTGAATCAGAGAAAAAAGTTTACGACATGTATAATGATTTGTATTTTCTACATCTAACTACAGGAGAAGAAATAAGTATTATGGAAGAACATGATGATGGGGTGTTGGTCCATATCAATTGGCGGTAAGGCATTATTTGTCTTGGACTCATTATTCCATTAGTTTTGATATTTTGCTTACTTAAAATGCAATTTCTTTCTATCACACAGGGAGTTAACGCCGGTAGCATTAGCACTATTGCACCAACTTTTGCAAATGATTTGTATGGCCTGTCTTCGACCATAGCTGTTCCATTGATACAAGGCGACTATGATAGTGTCACACTGCCAACCTTTGTAAATGATTTACATGGGCAACCTTCAACGATGGATGCTCCTTTGATTCAGGGTGGATATACAAATCTTCTACTCGGAGTTCAACAAGATGCGACATTGTCCTCAGCTGCTAAAAAATTATATTTTCATGAATAGTATTTAGTGCAGCAGAGTTAAATAGACAATTTTATTTTGGTTAATTTTAGAATGTATTTTTATTAATTACATATTTTGAAAACCATTTGTATCTGTCATTTATTTATAGGGATATATATCTCTCTCTATTTTGCAGACGTGTATTTTCCAGATGAAGTGACATGTTTCAATAGGAAAAATGCTCCAAACTTCCACCATATATATTTCATACTGAGCAAAGAGCTCTAGTATGGTACATTTTTGTCATTACAAAACCTGTGACTAAAAAACACTATAATCATTACAAACTCTCATACTACAAAGACTTGTCTCCAGATGAAATTGCCAAATGAACTTCAGATTTCTATGAAAGGCCTTCTGTTTCCATGCAGGCTTGGCTGCCTTCAGTCCTCTGTGACGACTCACAAAACCTGTCAACTCTTGGTTCTTGTTAGAAAGATAGCACTTTGCACCACTTCAATTCACAGCTCTGAACCAGTTGGACATTACCTTTTGATTTCGAACACAATAAGCTAAAGCAATGCAGTAGGCATTGCTCATTGCCTCACAATCATGTGGCTGTTTAGATTGTTGTGCTCTGTACGAACTTGCTCTGTACACCTTGTTTCAAAAAGCCAGGCAAACCATGACTCAAGGCAAACTGATTTGGCTACATGCCGATCCATTTATTCTGAATTTACAAGTACACATTATGAAGGGTCCAAATTAATTTCCTGTTACCCTGTGGTGCTCACTGACCTCATCCGTGTTTTTCTAAAATGATTTTGCATCAGGTTTCGAACAGAAATATCCACTAGGTGATTTCCCCGCGCGTTGCTGCGGGATCTAAGAGTGATTATCAAATAGATTCTTCATTATTCAATAAAGAATATATAAATCAATTTATCTATTCAACATAGAACAAATAGCATGATGGAATGCTTATGTTTGACTGGGGATGTTCATAATTTTTATTCAACTTGAGACATGTATGGTACATGCAAATATGAAACATGAGCGTGATTGAAGAATTCAGAACAAATATGAAACATTGATGTGATAACAACGTACCGAAATGGAAACACGCAAATTAACACAGAACAGATGGAAGGGCATAGGGCAATTCCATGTGGAGGTTACTTTTCCATTGTGACTTGTGAGAATATGAGAAAGGTGGCATCATTTATTTGATATATGTGCAAGGTGTTCCTGATAGTAACATCAGAGCGGTAATGCTGGTAGCCACAGGACAACAGGATTGCCTATTCCTAAGTAGTACAGGCTATTTAGGTGCTCTTGAGGTGTGACATTGCCACCTCTCTAAGTTTGTTATGGATCTGTCTGTGCCTAGTCTCTAGCAATAATTCTAATCCAACATGCAGTCTATAAAAATTATTATCCTTCAAAAAATGAGGATAATGCAAGTGATCTTATTCTTGAAATCTGACATACATAAATTCCATATAAAGGTTTGACAGGTCCAACCAAATTAAGTAACACTACTAATGAAAAAATAATGTAGAGAGAGACACCGAGACTTACCACCAGACAATAATAGTAGATAATGGTCAATCTAATTTAAGGTAAACATGATAATATTACATAATTCATGGGGGAATAAAGCCAAGTACCTCCATGGAGTTGTAAGGCTCACCTTAGAAACCTAACAGAGGTGTAACTTCAATAATACATGAAGGAAAATTAGTACAAATACATATCACGATAAGCTTATAGTTAGTTGGTTGATTGGTTGAACGGACTGGAGTTATGCACCATGGAAAACCCATTCAATCCTGCATATAAAATGAAAGGAATAATTGGTGACAATCAAAACAATATGGAAAAACAGAGGATGGAGACTCAAGGGAAAACCTATTTCCCCATCACTGAATCACCAGCCGTTCAAGGCGAACTTGGTGTTGTGGAAATGGCAGACTAAGTGGCCATAGTTTCCGCCATCACTGAATCATCAGCCGTTCAAAGCGAACTTGGTGTTGTGGAAATCGAAGTAAGGCGAACTTGGTGCTGCTGTGGAAATCAAACTTGGTTTTGAGAGCTGTAGGAGTATGATTTGATCAAGCATAGGAGAAAGCCAATGGACATCAAGTATAGATGCAATAATCAAATTACAGTGAACTGAAGAACATAGCACAAATTTTAAACTGAAGAACAGATCTGCAGATATTTCTTTCTTGGGTGAGAATCGATTTCTTCTTCCTCAAGGGCAAGTTGATGAATGACATTGACGCATTGTTTTTTGGTAAACATGTTCAGCGCATGAAGTTCCAATACATATAGATGCAAGAATCAACATACAATGAACAGAAGAATAGAGCACAATTTTTTGAATAAAAAACAAAGTGCAGTTTTGTTGAAGGTACCTCACGATCTCACATCAAATTTACCCTGAATCTTTCTAGTATTCTTGTGACGGCTTAGCTTCATAGGCTGAACTTGGAAATTATTTGTAAATATAAAGTGAAGGACCAGGAAGTA
Source organism: Paspalum notatum (assembly GCA_022530915.1). Lineage (NCBI taxonomy): Eukaryota > Viridiplantae > Streptophyta > Magnoliopsida > Poales > Poaceae > Paspalum > Paspalum notatum. Next base: position 32,544,555 of record CM039689.1, read on the forward strand.
ATTAATGCATAGACAAATGATGTTACCTTGAATTTTTTGGTTCTTGTTAGGACCTATAAACATCGATTAGAAAACTAAATATAATTGGAAGGACTTTAATAGTTTACGTGGATGCATATAAAAGGCCTAAACAATAAAACTATAGTAAGCTCATGTTTTAGGTTATTTCAAGAGATAAAGATATTTCATCAAACCAGATCTTAAATTACAAATTCAAGCATCACATATGAACCGGCTGAAAGGTTGATTTATTTTAAGAGAATCTAGGGAACACAACCGAAATACACAACCGAAATAACTCTAGTCTGTAGGGTCAATGGTTAGCACTCATACAAAGTTCACAACAGAAGTACTCGTAATCCATAAGCTGAACGTTAAAGCGAGGCCGATCGGCAGGACGCTCGCATCGTTAAACTCTATGAAAAGAACAGTTAACTGAAATCACATGCAACCACAACAAATATCAGATCGGGTGCATACCTCCCCTGTGTTTGTGAAGCATCCATAGATGTAGTTGTCATCCAGTACGGTTGGGGGAGGCCGAGGCCGAGGCTGCCGCAAGATCTGGAGGGAGCTCCACGCCATCGACACCGGCGATGTGGTGTGATATAGTGCGGCTGAGGGAGTTGCGGAGGCGGCACCTAGGACTATCGAGAGCTCCACATCGCCATGTTGTCGTCTTCCTTGTGCTTTGCCTCGCTGGTAGAAGGAATTTATGGGATGGAGGCGCTAGGGGATTGGTGGGAGGAATCGAAGAAGAGAGAACGGTTGTTTTGCGATTTCCGCGGTTCAGCTTCCGCCATCAATCACGTTCCGGGGCTTTCGGCGCAGCAAGGCAAGCGTCGTTTCGGCGGCGACAGATGCTTCAGTCAGGTGCAGGGTAGATGGCGTGAGGGTGAGTGCCTGTGCCCGTTGCCTATTGGGGGCTGGCTGTTGTTGGGCTGGTGAGCGAGAAAGCGGAGAGACGGTTCGAATTGTGGCCGGAGACCGCTGATGAAACAAACTCTAATTTCCATGAATAAATGTAAGTGCTGACTTTAAATTGATGTTAGTGGATGATGAGGTGGAGCAATGTGGTGACAGCTTTAGAATTTAGTGGCTCTCACTTATATAGATATATAGGATTTGGTTTTGGACCAGAATTGAACCTACTGAAACCTGGTTGTCCCCTTTTTCATTGTGAACTCAAACAAATATTGTGACTGCTTCCACGAGAGGTGAGGTGGGAATGCTCTACTAGGAGAGCACCAACAACATATATTATTCTCAATCTGAAACATAGAAAAGTGAAATGTTTAATTCGTGAGTCTAATAATGAGAAACAAATAATAAAACATTGAATACAATAGATCTGATGCTACATTACATAGCAAGCTTGTAAAGGAAAATTCAGATCGATGTTTGGGGATGAGTTGCATACCTCTTTGCGGTGGCAGCATTAGGAACGAAGCAAATGATTCGGCTCGCATGGCGTCTGCGGCGGCAGAAGGCAGGGGCATCGGAGGCCGTGCTTGGGCCACCCGCGCAGCGGCGGCTTCGGGGAGGACGGAGTTGGAGGCGTCGCGAGAGGAGCCGGCGCCTGGGCTACCCGTAGTGCCGGTGTTAGGGAGGAGTCGAAGGCCTCGGCATCTGCGGGCTGCGGCGGCGTTGGAATCGGCCAAACGTGCGCGTCCCTAATCCACCCGTGGCGGCGCCGTGAGAGCGAGAGGAAGCGGAGGGCGAGCGACCTCCACGAGCCGAGCCGCGACGGACTCAGGGACCGTTCCAATCCGCGGATTCGCGGCGCGGATAATTTCCGCAGACCCGGTGCATACATTCTCTCTCCTGCCCGTACGCCTTCCTCCTGCCCGTATCCCTTCGCTACGCTCGGGCACAGCCTCCACCCGGCGCTCTGAATCCCCTCCGCAGCTCTGCTCGAACGGCGTCGCCAGGCAGGCCGCCGGCGCCGGAACCACCGCAAATCGCCGCGGATCCACCCTGCCCCTCCTCTCCCACGCGGATCCACCCTGCCCCTTCGCTTCGTCGGGCGCGGACAAGATATGGTCCCCGGTTTGGCTGCCCGGTCGCCTCGTCCGCCTCTGCCAAACCAGGTCGCTGGCTCCAAGGCCACCACAAAATCGGCGATGGGTCCAGGCAGCAGATGAGGCCGAATCCTCATCGGATGGATCGATCGAGGACGAGCACGAAATCTCAAAGCAGCTGCTGACCTTATCTTGCCACAAACGGTGGTACCAACTCATGGGTAATATTCTCCTTTCTGCATCTTGTAGGTCAAGATTCATCTACTTGTGATTGAAATCCTGATATTTGTGGTGTCCATTTGTGATTTGTTAGTATACTGCTCAAGGATTATTTTTCCTAGTTTACTTGACGTCATGTCATCTTCCTGCTCGCCGAATGCAACAAAAGTTAAATTAGTAGTTCAACTTACCATTTCTGTATGGAATTTGTCGATTATACAAAATTAAAACCGAGTTAGATTGTTTGTGCTTCATGGATTTCCCTATCAGTGTCAACCAGCAGATGGAGAGATATCTCAAACTACTACAGATCAGCTATCAGGCCATGTTGCCTGGTCGGGGACTCAACGTGGCTTTGCTTTTTTTTTCAAAAAGTGAATATACAGAAATAGCATGATACGAGTTTATCTAAGAGTGCATTCATTGGTAAAAAAAGGGAATGTGCCGAATATTTAGGAACATGGCCTGCACACATTCAGCAATGACATCGTTAGTTTATACCCACAAGTTCTATTCCTAGTTGCTAGTGTTATCTATCCATACTCTGCTGCTAACAGGGGCAAGATATAGTTATACCATTGCTTGCTTCACTTGTTTGGTTCATCTCCACTAAACTGCAAGGGGTAGCTTTTGCCCTACGATCAACTCCTTAGCCCTCTAGTTACAGTGCAGCAACTGCTGCCAATTGATGAGTTCGATGGTTCAAACTTGCAAATGCATCAATGGAAAGTATATTTCATTGAATATGAGAAACGAACGGTTCTTGCCGATAGAATTACAGTCATGATCCGCTTATAGTTTGTTATGAATTATAGCCATGATCAGAACCTGAACCTCAATTTTCTTGCAGTTAATCGAGAGGTTTAATGGGTGTCTTCCTGGTTACGAAGGAGATGAGTATGATAGAGAATTGTTCTTCGGGTGTGTGATGGGCATACTCATGTGACAAAGCAAAAGATGAAGCTGGGCTATAGTCAAACAAACTTAACTGAAGGTTTAGCGGGGATGCTCCTGTGGCTCAAGGAAGAAAAATTAGTTTCAGTGTTCTTTGCTACTCATCACATCACACATTTTATGTATGCTGAAATATAGCTTTGGATATGCTGGGGATTTTGAAATGTACATACTTCAGCTGTGCATTATGTTTTATCATATCAGTCAGATGTTTCGGAGTGTGATGTAAACAATTCATACTGATGTTGGCAATAAAGGGAAAAATTGTGTTTTTTGTTACTAGAGAGATATGAGGGGTATTTCTCATCTAATAAAGGAACACATGCCTTGTCGAAGTGCTGCAACACTACCCACAAAATGACAGAAGTGTTGTGCAGCCAAGAGACCAGCTGACTCGCAATGCAAGCAGCCGGTAAATCGCATTGTGATTGACAGATAGGATTAACAGTATCTGTGCTTTCTCACTACTAGTACTCTGTTTCACGGCGTTCGAAAAAATTCTACTATGTTTTGAATCGATTTCAATCGAAAACCCATTCCACAATAATGGATCAAGGTTTCGAAGAGCAGTATTTCCATTAGTTGTTACATGTCCCACAACACACAAACTAAACAGAGTTTACATATAAATATGCAAGGAGGAGTTGGTTCTGTCATTTGCTACCACATGTCACAAAACAAAATTTTAGCAGACGAGAATAACCAATATACACACATAATGATCGTACGAAGAGGTTATCGTGCTACAAGTCTTTGAAGGCAGCCATGCCTGCAGCGATCATATCCCGCAAATGATCCATATATCCTGGGTCAGCCTCTTCACTTGCCGTCTCCATCAAGTCAGGAAGGTCTGGTTCAACACCTTCCTCATTGTTCCCAGCTTGGATTGAAATTTCAGTCCAGTCACCTCCCTTGTCACCTCCGTTGTCCTTGATAAAATTATGTACCGCCATGCAAGCCACAACGATACGATTAGATGTGCGCAAACCATAATTAGGTATAGATTTAAGTATCCTGAACTTGTTCTTCAGTTGCCCGAAAGCTCTCTCTACGGTGGACCGAAGTTGAGCATGCCTGTAATTAAACAACTCCTCCATTGTTTCTGGCGAGTGACCTTGTTTAAAGTGCTGCAAATGATATCTAGTATTCCTATATGGACCGAGGAACCCTGGCATGCTCCCATATGCGGCATCCACAAGATAGAATTTATCTACATATAAACATAGAAAGTCAGATCATAGGTACAACTCACTAGCTGCTGCTGGAGCACATGTTATAGAACATGAATTTGGTTTACCTTTGGGAGGGTGTGGAAAGTGATTATGGTAATGCACCAATGCTTGTTGGAGGACACTGTGGTCATGCATTGATCCAGGACGTCCAGAGCATACAAATATGAATCGACAATCCAAATCAACCACAGCTAGAACATTAAATGTCGGAACCATGTGCCGCCCAATAAAAGTCATGTTCTTTTCACCACTGACTTGTAGTCTAATATGGGTCCCATCAAGTGCACCAATGCAGTTCTCAAACCAAGGAAAATATGCACCTTTAGTAACCTTTGGATGTGGCTGTGCAAATATTGGATCTATAGGTTTTATGATGTCTACACCAAGATTGTATATCGTTCGGAGTGCATGACGGAATTTACGACTAATAGTCGATTTGGAATGGCCGAAAGTAATTGTAGAAGCCCGATTTGAGTGAGGACCAGAAACAATATAAAGAAATATTGCTAAGCACTCCTCAGAACTTAAGTTGTTTGTGCTACGTAAACCATACCGAGAAACAAGTAGTTGATGCAGGTACAAAAACTGATCTTTCCGCATGCGGAATGTGTTGTAGCAATCCTCTTCATCTTCCAAAATATGCTGAACCCATGCATTCCCAGAGTACATACGTTGGCGTTGTGGACGACGTTGATGGTTCAACCACACATGTTTGTAGTACCACCATGTTTCGAAGAGCAGTTCCATTTCATCCACGTCGATACAGCCATCCATGATTCCATCCTACAAAAGCAGACATTGATCACACCGTTGACATATATATGATACTGAAGTGGGTCATATGAAAGCTTAGATGAATATGGTACATGTAGAATATTCAGTAGGCTAGGTAATTCTCAAACAAATAGCATATTTAATAGAAAGGCAACAAATGCCACATCTCACACACAAAACACAACATCATACTGAACATGATACGTACAAATAGAGGATACAACAGCTTATAAGGGACACTGTTGTTAAAAAAAATACAACACCAAAATGGTGAAAAGACTAACACTAGGAAATAAGGAACAACAAACTGGCGAAAAGCTAAGTAGACGGTGGCTGTCCTTTTGTGCAAAGGAACATTTTTTTGGTCCATGCTAGCTTTGCTTTAATAGTTGGCAGTGGACGGTAAGCACCCCGGCAACGACTATCTAGGAGCACCACGCTGGCCATGAAGTAATCGTCAGATTCAGGGTCAACACCCTCATCCAGCAGCTCTAGCATGAACGCATCATATTCAGGGTCCTCCACAACCTGGTTGGAAGGGCTAGAAGCAACCTTCTGTTTCTTGGAAGCTGAAACGTCCTCGTGGAATTTTTTGAACCCTTCCCAGAATTCTGCAGTTGAGGCCACAGGATCACTCGGACGCCTTTTACTAGAAGTACCCATGGAAGTTGATCGCACCGGCTGTGAAGGGAGTGGGCTAGGAAGCTGCTTCTGACTATCGTTGTCGGAGTCATTTGAAGTATCAACGTCCAAGTAGTGTGTGGGGGCTCCTGCTCGCCCTCCTTCATGGCCATCCAACTCATCCGGTCCAATGTTGACTGGGTCTAAGTTTTTAAAAATCTCATCTAATAGTTCCTCGTATTCAAGCCTTGTATGCATAAATTGTTTTGCAATCGGATTTGCCTACATGAAGACCATAACAGCGAAGTGGTTAGTGGGAAAAAAATAGAGCAAGGCTGTAAAGGAGGGGAAGAGGTTTTTACTTGTATTTGTTGGTCCCACCATTCTTGAGGCATGTTAATCAGCTTAGTTTTTGGATGAAAGGTGACACCACTAACTTTATGAGATGCCTCCAACAAGCCCATTTTTTCTTAAACTCATCCCACTTATGTTTGCAAGGATCCCATTTCCAGGGGCGGCCAGTAAAATCTTGTAAGCGCTTTATAACTTTATCCTTTCCAATCCTATTCAAAGTAGTATTCGGCCTATTGCCCGCACGACACTCATCAACCAGCGCATTCAGGAAGAATTGAGTAAGTTCTGGAGTCCAATGAGTACGGTCCATGTTGAAACGTAACTAGAATAATACATAAAACAAGAGTTGTGATATTCAAATAACAAAAATACTGACGTGGAAAAAAACGCATGCAAGATGGCATACCTGACGGGCAACTGGAGTACGGGTTCGGGTGAGGGGCTTCAGAATGGGTGATGCGTCACGGCAACTGGGAGTATATGTCACGTGAGATGTGGGAGTCAGGTAGCATTTTGCAGGGAGTGGAGAGGATGACACCGAGGGTAAGTTGAAACGTGGGGAAGCGACGAACGCAGGACTCGTGCTGCCGCTGCAACTTGATGAGCTGGATGAAGGGATGTCCGACCTCTTCCCTACAGAACCGCGGTTGCCGTTTTGATCCAGTGTTGTTATTGTGAAGCACCTGTGTAAATATACAGAAAGAAGGAACAATTAGCCAGGCTCTACAGTTGTAACAACAATACTTGTCATGTGTGTATAGTGGATAGCAGATACATTGCGCATGTGAATATTAGCAGTAACGATTTTGCCTTGGTTTGGCATAACTACAAATTAATTAATTGTCGCTACTATAGGATTCAGAACTATATGTGCACATGTACATTAATAATTAACTGAAGAGAACCAACACCAAAATATGCAAATATACAGCACTGCAATTGCTACGGTTGAGCAAGCAGGAACATGACAAGTATCGCTCAACTAAAAAGTCAGACATGGAAGCAGATACATAAACTAGGTGAAATATATGCTACTCTGTAATGTAATTAGAGGTTACTAACAAGATGCAAGCGCTTGCGTCAATGTGGGTCGTGGCATACCTCTCTGAGCGGAGATAGGAGATTAGGCTGGAGGTGAGAAAGGGGCACAGGAGGAAGTTGGTGCCGATTCGTGGTTGTGGAGACCTCCTGGGACTGATATGCGGCCGTCGGAGCAGCAGACTCTTCGATAGCGGTCGGACCAACGAAACCCTAGCGATTTCCGTACCTCCACGCAAGCGAAAAGGGGGAATAGATTCTGGAGGTTATGGATGAAGGTGACAGGCGGACATGAAGTCCAACAAAGCGGCTTGATGGAGGAGATGGGTGGCAGCCATGGCGTACTAGGCGGCGGAGGGGAAGGGATCCTCGGAGAGGGCGCACGAGGCGACCGGGCCAGCGAAACCAAGGACCACCTCTTGTCCGCGCCCGACGAAGCGAAGGGGCAGGGTGGATCCGCGTGGGAGAGGAGGGGCAGGGTGGATCCGCGGCGATTTGCGGTGGTTCTGGCGCCGGCGGCCTGGCTGGCGACGCCGTTCGAGCAGACCTGCGGAGGGGATTCGGAGCGCCGGGTGGAGGCTGTGCCCGAGCGTAGCGAAGGGATACGGGCAGGAGAGAGAATGTATGCACCAGGTCTGCGGAAATTATCCGCGCCGCGAATCCGCGGATTGGAACGGTCCCTCAGCCGATCAGCCGGTTGAGCCTTGTAGACTGCGGCTACTGGGAGCACAGGCGCGCGGCCATAGGATGCAAGTCGATCCACGCGGCAACCATCGACGTTACGTCTCCACGCAGGTCTACATGGATACGTCCTCACACAATTTTATTCCGGCAAAGGTGTTATTAAATGGCGTCTCTGCCCATTTCTTCTACCTCTCTCTGATGAATGGAAAAAAAGAGAAAATCCTTCACCTCCTAAGAACGCAGCAGCTGGCCGCGCTGCGCTGCGGCCGGCCGCCATCCTCGCCGGTCGCGCCCCCCGTATCCGACCCCTCCCCAGGGCGTGCGCCAGCCCGTCGTCCGTCCCTCGCCGGCTGTGTGCCCGCTCTCCTTCCACTGGCCTCCAGCAATCCGCTGGGTGCGCGCCCCACCCCCCTCCCCCCCGCCCGCCGGCTGCTCCTCCGCGGCCCGCTGGCCACGCGCCCAGCCACCGGCCACACTCCCACCCGCCTCCGCTGGCCGCACGCCCGCCAGTCGCTCCTGTACGAAGCCATGGCGGCACCGCCGCGCCCGCCGTCCTCGCAGGAGCGCGTGACGGAAGGGAGGCTGGGCATATGCTCCAGAGGAAGAAGAAAGCCTGACATGTAGGCCCCTAATGTCATAGAGACAACGATTTAGAGGTAGAGGGGGGCATTGTGTCATTGCCACTTTGGCATGCTCGGGTGGCGTGCCACGTCAGCAAAAACGGCCACTGAGGCATGCCACATTAGCAAAAAGGGTAAATTTATAAGAAATCGTCTCTCTCAAATGACAAATATGTAAAAGCGACCGAAAGAGTAGCAAACGGAGTCACCATCGGTGTAATGGCAAAAAGTTAAATATCCCATGCCGTTCTAGTCTCGGTCAGACTCGCCACTCATTATCGCACCTTGGGCACTGACTTGTGGGCCCACCAAATGTACATCGCCTTGACCATCTCCAACGGGACATTGATCCACTCTTGCCTATTACTATTCCAACCACCTTCCACTTTATCTATAGTAGGGCTACAGTGCCATTTTGTACTATAGTCAGCCAATTTGGGCACTCCATTGGAGACAACCTTAATTTTTTTTAGGTGAAACTCTCCTCTTTGTTATATTGCTCAAGAATAGGAGTTACAAACACCTTCCGGTGGACTTACAAGCCACATATAGCGGCCAGGAGCCTCATAGTTCGTGCTCTTGGCTAGCCTGTGTGCATCAACGTTAGACTCTCTGCGCTCATGAACAACGTTGGAGCCCATTAAAAGATTCAGGCTCGACTTAATTTCTATGACTACATGAGCTTACTGTCCTAGTCCATCGCCCAGGATGCTTCTGACAACGTTTAAGCATTCACTTGCTAGCATCATGCATTGGATGCCAAGGTCGCTTGCTAGCGCTAGGCCTTCTCTACATGCTATTGCTTCCATTGTCTCACCCTCCGTTACCCCCGTCACAACAATTGCCGATGCTCCCGGGAAAAGACCATCGGCATTTCGCGCCACTGCAGTAACCGATGCTAGGGAAAATGTCTCGGGGACATGGTTGCATCAATGTTAATTTCATCATTCCTGCTGGAGGTGCAATCCAACATGGCTGCTTTTCCCCCTTGGGCTCTCCTTAGCTTTCTTTGGTAACGCCATGCTCAGTTCCTCCTCATATCTGATCACGAATGAATGTGTAGACAGAGGGCTCTGTTGACACAAGATTTTGACTAATATTTTATACCATTTTATGAGATTTTCCACTGATTTTGAGCGTCAACCATATCTTTTATTAACAATTATCACCGATTATTGTGGATTTTGCAACATTGTCTTAGAAATATGCTATACTTTATTTTTGCATGTTTTTGAGCTATTTTTCGCAAAATTCACCATATTCTACGTCATGTAAGGAAAGGCCTCTGAAAGAGTATTCTAGAAGGTGATAAATAAGGAAAAGTTGATTGATTCATTCCCCCCATGAGTTGATCAAGGTTTCCTATTTGGAAAACTTCTAGAAGATATCACCACAACCTACATGTGAGAAACATGACCCTAAGAAGTAGAGGTTTCGGTGATTAATGACAACTTAATTTTGTTACTAATGAGTTCATACATGAAGGGCATTTGAATATAATATTGAGCTCATTGGTTGATAAAGAGAGACCCCTCCATTCATCTCGACGAATTCTCATGAAGGACGGCCTTCGATATGGTTTTCTAGTGCGAAGTCGAAGCTTAATCAACCCTAAGTGCCGTAAAGTCGAAAGAAGGGCAGTTAGGAGTTTATTTGCTAGTTTTAGATGGTCCGTACTATCAAGAGGGGTTGAGGTGAGTAGCTTGACGCACTTTACTTGAAAAGATTCCTTTGCTTCGAGTGCATCTTTGTCCTAAAGCTCAAGAACCTTAAAACATACCAAAACACACTCACCTCTGTTGGTTAAGTCAAAAGAAAAACCCACGAAAACTCTTTCGAAAACTCCTTTGAAAAACAGCGCTGAAAAATTGTTTTATGGACCACCGGACTGTCTAGTGGTTCTGCAAAAAGCGCTGAAGGTTGTATCGTTCGACTGTGCTTTAACGCCCACCGGACTGTCTGGTGGCACCGCCGGACGTTATAAACCGAGGGACATTCCATGGGCATGAGCTGAAACTCACCACCGAACTGTTCGGTGGGTAACCACCGGACTGCCCGTTGGCTCTAGGGCCCATGGCGCAAATTGGGGGATTTGTATTTTCAATACCACCGGGCTGTCCGGTGGCAATGCACCGGACTGTCCGGTGGGTATGCAGAAAAACGCTGCAAGCTCCCAACGGCTAGTTTTTGAGGTGCAGCCTATTTAAAGGCTCCTCCTCCCCTCATTTCATACCTTTGTGACCCAAGAACATTCCATACACTCAAAGGTTACCAGTTGCACAAATTCACATAATCCTTGAGCTTTGGGCAAGAGACTTGAGAGAAGAGAACTTCTTGAGTGAAGTTGATTCAAGTGAAGCAAAGCTTGTTACTCTTGGTGATTGCGATTACCTAGAGGCTCCGGTCGTGCCTTCCGCGAGCTCTCCGGAGATTGTGGAAGAAGCGGAGGAAGGTCCTTGCGAGGGCTTTTGTGCGCGGTTTGGAGCTCACCATTTTGAAGTGGAGAAGAGCATCCCAAAGAGAGCACTTGGTCCGCGGATCAAGGGGTTGCTTGACGTTTGCGAATGTCACTTTGCCAACCTCGTTCCTTGTGAGGTTTGAGGCTGGGATCCTTGCGAGGAGCCCGCGAGAGCAAAGCCTTGCGAGAGGCGCCAAACGAGGAGTAGGGGGTAGAGACCGTGTGTCTCCCCGAACCTCGGAAAAAAGATCGTCGTGTCACTTCTTACTCTTTTTACTTTCCTAGAATTGCATGCTTGGCTCTAGGTTGCAAACTGTTTGTGTGTGTAGTTCTTAGGATCACACTCTTAGGCACTAGGGTGAATTTGGACTTGGTCGATAGGATTTAATTTCAAGTTTCGAAATTAGAAGTCCAATTCAACCCCCTCTCTTGGACATCTTGATCTTTTCAATTGGTATCAGAGCCGAGTGCTCATTGGTTGAGGCTTCACCACCTTGAGCAAGATGTCTAGTTGGGAAGGACCGCCCCCGGTGTTCAATGGCGAGGACTTTCCATACTGGAAGATCCGTATGGAGTCCTACATGGAAGCCATCGACCCACTTCTCTATACCGCGGCCATCACCGGCTTTCCCGTCGTGGTCGATAAGGAAAAGCCCACAACGTCGAAACAAAATTATGAGAAGTGGAACGCTAAGGCTCGTAATGTTCTCTTCCGTGGCTTGTGCAAAGATTATTTCTTCATAGTCGAAGCCGTTGAGGCAAGCCTTCCACACACAAATGGGATACTCCCGTATCTTCTATTTCATAAACTTGGAAGGTTGAACCATTGCCTGGCAGCTTCAGGCCGGGGCCTCTAGAGAGCGGTGTAAATTCAGTAAGAAATTTTCTATTCTCTAGATGGTGGTATAATCCGGGCAACGCATCCATACTCAAAGGATTTGCTTGCTTTGAGCGTCTGGATTATCCTGCTCTAGAATTTACAGAAGGGTGACTACCCTACTTAAATAGGGCAGAAACCCCTACTTGAGTAGGCTAGGCATGCCTCTGGAAATGGGAAACTGCTGCTTTTTCCAACTGCTGTTGTTGCATCAGCAGACGGAGGGCGGCTGGAGAAGAAACAACTATTTGGGATAGCCGTCTTCTTGTTACCTTTCCTTTTGTCCCAAGCACTTCTTATTCTATTTTCTTGCCGGCTTCTTGGCTGGTCTTGGGTTCCTTCATCTTGGCACAGCCTGGCTAGCAGGGAACATCTTCTAGCTTCAGTTTTGCACGCGGGAGGGTTATCAACCGGAGGATGATTAGGAGGCATAGGACAAGAAGTATGGCGAAGCATGTGTAGCGGAGAGGGATGCAGACTCTGGGTTCTGGGTTCATGCCTCTGATGGGTCTGGGGGGATAGTGGGCGAGGATCTGGCTAAAGCGCTCCTGGAATCGGACTATGCTTCTTGCGAGTTACAAAAGGACTTTAGAGATTTTGTAGAGAAATGCGCACCGGATGAGAAGGAGAGTGAGGATATCTATGTTTATCAATTGGTGGTGGTTGATCTGGACTGATTCTGCCCGTGGGGAAGGGGGCGATGAATTACCCAAAGAAAGAGGATGCAGAAGGGGAGGGTGAATGCGGCAGTGGTGTAAAATCCTAATAAAATTTGTCCTAACCAGGAATCTCCAAACATGTGGGAGGTCGTTGCTGGCTAGTTAGGGTGGAGTGGTGGTGGATTGGCTCAGCGAGCTGGGTGAGGAGCTGAGTCCGGGAGGTGGGGGGTTTTATCGACGCGCTCGGGGTAGTGGCTACGGGCGGCGTGCTGAGGGGACATAAGCGGTGGAAGTGGAGCGGGAGACGTGGCGGCATGCGGGTGGGGAGGGGTCAGCCAGGGTCGGTGGTGGGTCGTGGGTGCGCTGCAAAAGGCGGCGGGCGGGACAGGCGGCGTGTGTTGATCGCGACAAGGCGGGCGGGTGGTGGGGACCGGGGCATCGGATGCGGCCGGTGCGACAGAGAAGGGGTGGCAGGGGAAGTGATGTGAGCAGGGAGGGAAGACTGTGGGCGGTGCTATCTGCAGAGTTACCATGGTATGGGGTGCTTTTCCTCTGGTTTTTGTCCAGTTTCCCGAGGCTACCGTTCTCTGTTGCTGAGTGCACATATCTCCAAGCTCTCTGATACACTATGCCCTTCCTTGGGCAGAGTTTTGCTAGTGGTCTTTGGTACTTTCTTTTGACCGAGACTCTTTCTTTGGTGGCTTCTCTTGGAAGACTCACCTCTCCTGGTAGACGGGTTTTTGAGGGGAGAAAAGCAGGGGGTGAGGTTTAGTTCTAACGACGCTTTTAACACATAATAAGGCACATATTGACAAGGCAAAAGCACTCCAATTTAGACATAACCAAAAAAACACTACAGGCACGGGGACGAACACTCTAGGCGTCTATTCGAACCAATGCGGCCTCGTCTTCTGGCTACTGGTAGCTTCATCTGATGGTGGCGGCCGAATGCTGGGTTCTACTCTGGGAGTTGAGAGCGTCAGGAATGCTCCCATGCTTGCTCTGTCTTCTGGGTACACGGGGTTGCGTGGTACTCTTTCTTGGGTCGGTGGCTGATGAAGGAAGGTTTGCTGGAGACTTGCTGGGGGAGTTGGCATTGGTAAGTCTGGAACGCTTGGTGTTCCTCCAAGGTGGGGAAGACTGAACGTGCTCCTGTTTCCTCTCCCCCGGAAGCTCAGGGAGTTGCGGTATTGGGTGGTCCGGAGGTGGAGCAGTTCCGCTTCCATTTCACGGTGCCGGGTTATCAGTCTGCTGTATAGGATACTCAGCTTATCATACTCGTCATCCAGGGCATCCACATATAGGGCGAACTAGGCTATGGTTGGGTCCTCAGATTCCTTGATTTCTGCTAGGACTGCGGTTCTCTTGTGCCATGTGGGAGCCCTCTTATTCAGGGGTGGGAAGAATCTCATGGGGGTTTGCCGCACCATGCCCCGGTAGGTGAAGCATATCTTCTTCATGGCGTCGCGTGCGGCGATGCGGCATGCGTCCAAAAACTCCTTCCTGATGACTGTGGTGTACCATTCGGTGAAGGCGGGGCTATCCAAAAACTCCTTTATGGCCGTCCCGCTTCCCCGATCCATCCCGCACGACGAGAGCTGGGGGAAAGAAGCCCCACGGCCGGGCGCACCTCGCCAGAGCCCGTCGGCTCCAAGTGCGCGGCCCACGCCGCCGGCGGAGCGCCGCCATCCCCTCCCCTGCGCGCGGCCGGACGAGCAGAGAGGTTGAAGAAGCCATGTTTGCTGAAAAGCCCTCCTTCACTCTTCTATTTTTGCCACCGTTTATTGTGTCTTATGAATCTTACGCGTAGCCCCCTGGATCTATAAGAGTTTCACATTCTAACCTGAGCCCTCGCATTTTGCAGATTTGGCCCTTGAGAAATGTGAGTTTTGCATGCACTGCGGACGGTGTCTTGGGAGATTTATGTGCTAGCCCCTGAAAACTATAGTTAATCACGTTCTAGTCCCCGGTCTATTGTTTTTTTTTCTATTTAAATGCATTTATTTCGGCTGGGAACTTCAAAAAATCATAATAAATCAAAGAAAAATCTAAAATGGACAAACTCAGTTGCATTGTACTCCTTATTAATAGATGTACACAGTGGGTATGATATGGAGATGTGCATGTACGGTTTTGCCCCTGTGATTGTGTATGCATGTTAAATCAAGGAAAAATGGAAAACATGGTCTTAATGAAATCCTAAAATGATGAAACTTGGTTAGTAGCTTCCTTAGGACATTTGGACACTGTGAGAATTTTGGTGACTCTAGTTCTTACTGTTTATTCACTGTTTTATCATTTTACCTGTACTTTATGCATTATTTGATAGCTTGGAAATGAGACCTATGCAAAGTATGATAAATATAACTCACTATTATTTTTATTATGTCCTATATAGCTTGTGCACCTCGCTGGTAAAATATGAGACTTTGCATGTTAAGTTTGGAAGGTGATTTGAAAATGACAAATTTTGACTTAGAGAACTAGATAAATGGAAAAATGGGTCCTAAAGTGCAAGATCAATTCTAGGAAAATTCTAGTAGCATATGGGGGTACTATAGAGTTCGAAAAGTACATTGGTGGGAGTTCTAATCACAGTAGATTTGGGCATTTAGAATAACCTAGGCTAATTAAGTGGAAAATGGAAACCCTATCAAACTTAGGATTTTTTTACTTGTTAATTTTTGTACACGCAGTTCATGTTAGGTATAACTCACTGGGAAAATTTCACACTTAGAAACCATTCCTATAATTTATGAAAATTCTGACAATGTGTAGGGCTGAGAACTTGCTGGAATTTTAGTAAAATAATTATAGCTCCAATTGAGTTGAAATTTTGGCAGTAGCTTTGGGTTTGCAGAATCTATATGTCATAAAAGTTTGGTTTCAATTGGTTATGTTTTGCTGCTACAACTTAGAGGCATAAATTTATTCACAAACAAAAATAAATTACCCTGAGTATAAATATTTGCAAGGTGTTAAACTACCATACCATGTTTTATCCATGACATACCTGCTGCATTCCAACTTTTGCATTTCACCTACATCCAGTGTACACATATACTTGATTGATTCTTGTTTGCATAGGGTAAGCTAAAGGACAATTTAAGTTGATGCTGGAGCAAGAATTAAATCTATGTGTTCCATCGTGCATATCCAATTGTCTGTGTGCATACTTACTTTAGGTTCATAGAGGTACTCGTTGTTTAAATAGTTTATTAATCACTCTTTCCGTCTGCCCATGGAATGATTGCCCATATATGTACTTGATGATTATGCACCTCATTCCTTGCATCATCACGCATGTCATCCATATAGTGGCGCTTATTGCAGATACGTGATCGAGAACCAAGTGCGTGGACCTACTTCAACCAACGGTGATCCAAAAGACCAACTAAGACCCATTCACGACCTGGAGAGCCCATCAATCGTGTTTGGACGGAGGAGTTGTCCAAGGGATCAAGGGGTTGCCTGGGGCAAAGCCTCACAACCCGGCAAACTAACAGTAGCTTAGTTTGTTGGTTTTATTAAAGTAAATCAAAGGTAGGTAGGACCATATTATACCCAGCAAACATCTTATGTCTTGATGATTAGGCATATGCATCAGGAGTTGTTTGGGACCAACTGCATTAGACATCCTGGCCGCCCTGGCCCTAGCACCTATACATAGAGTTCGTAGAACGAGTGCCTAGAATGGCTAGGTACGAGTAGATACGAGTGAATGGAGTCACTCGTCGCGTAGGTGATTTTACAAACCTCAGAAATCTTATTATTGATACAATTTATGATTATTATTGCTGATGTTAAATAAAGACCGGGCAAAGATATGGGTATATTATGAAAAATGATAATGATGAGATGAATGGTTTGGTGGACTCCACCCGAGTCGCATAAGGCCCGTTCGTTGTTCGCCTGCTGATCGGCATAACATTGCTAGAGTGCTTATCCGGGATAATGGACCGGTAAAAGCTTACTTGTGCCATCCGAAGAACAGAGACAGACTCCTACCGTGACACCTTGGGGAGCTTGTAGTCGAGGGAGGGCTGACCCGACGTGACCGTGGTAGTATCGCTCCTAAGACGGCACAACCTGGGAACAACGGAAGGATTGAATCGAACTTGGGATGGGACAAGTGGAGATGGGGGCTATATGTGAGAACGCGATGGCTAGTAAGCATATACCCCTGGCATTCCTAGTTATTCCCGGGAATTAACAAATCGATTCGAATCGCTGATGCTCACCAGGTGTGAGAATGCCAGATATCGCACACGGGCAACATAGTAATAACTGTAACATGCTGTTTATTAAGTCACGTATTTTATACAACATGCTTGGATGTGTATGGTCTGTCCCACTATTCAGGGTGTCGCCCATTCACTGCTAGGAGGTCGATGGACTTGGGAGGTGCTTTGAGGTCGAGAGAGGGCTGACCCGACGTACCGTGGTATCGCTCCTGAGACGGCTACTCCCAAGGGGTCGGATGGAGGCACTGTGAATCTTGGGACATGCCATGTGTTCATGTTTTACTTTCCTGCAAGTATTTACTTTATGATATAAATGATCTTCATGATTAATGGATAGTAGCTGTCAAATCCTGCTATCTTATGTCAACATGACTTGTTTTAAAAATCAACAGCTAAGGATCCACATGATTAGTAAACATGCCTTGCGTCAGCCGTAAGCCCCGTCCATTAAGTCCTACTGAGTAATTAGTACTCAGGGTTTGCCCCCACTTTTGGATTACAGGTACTGGCAACATCTGGATAGCTGTGTTGGAGGTGGTAGTACCAGTGGGCTCGGTACTACTCGCCTTGTTCATCTCTTCATGAAGAATATTTGAGTTGTTTCCGCTGCGAGATGTTTGAAAACGCTTCCGCTGTATACTCTGAATTCGCTTCCACTATATTTGAACATGTATTTGATTCTGTACAATTGGGTTGTAAATTAATTCTATTATTCTCTATTTCAACTGCCTGCGATGATGTAATAGTCCTATCCTCGGTGGATCCCAAGGTCGCCCGACCTCGGGCAAGGTCAGCCGACCTCCTCCCTAGGTCGGCCAACCACCGACCTTGGCCACCCACCGGCCTTTGCCTCCTACAAGTGCCCCCTCTCAAGAACTGGCCTTGGAAGCCTATATAAAGGACCCGGGGGCTCATTTGGAAGACACAACGAAGCAGGAAGAAGAAGGCGACCATAGGATTAGTCCTATCCACTTTGTACTTAGAATAAGGAGAGTGGCGAGGTGAGAGTGAGGGAGAGAATCCCAGTGCTGGCTTCTCTCTTCTAGCTTGTACCTCGGAGGAATGGAATTCAGGTTCAAATAAAGTTCCTTGTTCTCTACTTTTAGCTTTTAGTTAGTTTAAGTCTTACTTTCACTCTTTGCTTTAGCTTGTCCATCTGCGGGTTCCTTGTTCACTCCAAATAGTTAAGTCTATATGTAGTGTTTACTTCTATTTTTCCTTGGAAGTAGAAGTAGTAAGCCACTAGAAGTAAAGGTGGTGTCTAATCTAGAAATTTACCTTGGTTAGTGTGCAATCCCACGCAGCTTTAGTGGTAGGTCTGCTTGGTTACAGCGAGCGTGTACCTTGTGTGTTCCACCCCGTTGTCCGGGTTGTTCATCAACGCATAGCCTTTACCTATATTACTCGCCTTTCTTGTCTGAGCTATCAGCACTCTGGTACTCAGAAGTGGTTATATAGCCTTGGTGTCCGAAGTAGTTTTGTAAGCTAGGTTAAGGACTTGTTCGTATAGGTTAGCTAAGTAAAACTAAAGTATAAAACCCTCTCTACCCTCCTACCTTCTTTATCCTCCTCGTTCGTCTCGGTCAAACTAGAATTGTGGTTAATATACTTCTCGTTCCCCGTGGAAATCGATACCTTGGAATACTCCCAGGTGAAAGCTACATCGGTATCCATAAGCTTGCGGATTTATATCTGTTAGGCTAAGGAACGCCAACACCGATCAAGCTCCTCCAGCTGCCCCGGCTGCTCCAGCGGCTGATGAGGAGGGCTCGCCGGACCAGGCCACCAAGGATTGGTTGAAGGTCTGGGGCCCGGACATCTCAGACCCTCCGTCCGGGATATGGATCAACCTCAGCAGCGCCGAGGATCCAGAGAATGCGGTGGCGTCTCCCCATTGGGTCCCTCGACCAGACCACGAGTCACCATCACCCAAGTGCCCAACCAAGAGACGGCGATTGGCGGCTCCAGCCTCTGATGAAGAGGTGGACAGCGAGTAGGAGGAGAGCGAGGAGGAGGGCAGCGACGACGGCGAACCGGAGGACTCCCTCGACGAAGCCGAGCCAGAGGAGGTGGACGAAGACGAAGACCTCACCGCTCAAAGCGAGGAAAGCTCCTGTGATGCCGGCGATGAAGATGGCAGCGAAGAAGAAGAAGCCGATGAAGAATCGACCGATGATAGTGATGCTTAGAGCATCTTTGTTTAGTAGTAGGATTAGTTTAGCTTCAGCCGTTGCATCAGCTCCTTGAAGGAATTCCCCAAATTTTGGCAATCGTTGGCCGTAATGTCGGCCCTCAGGGACTATTTCATATTTTGCTACGTAAATTAATGCAATTTCCTTTCTAAATCTTATTTTTTCCTCTTTCCAATATTTACCTTAGTCCTTTCAGCAAATATCGGCTCATGCATGACTCGGTAGCAATGCACTAACATGAATACTTCCAGAATTGGCTTATGCACAATTCAGTGGCAACGCACTAACCTGCGTGTTCCCAAGATCGGCTCTGTATAGTGCTAGAAAAAACCGATCCATACCTCAGCCGATTGCCTCACAACCCCAAATTGCCTCCCGACCATGCATCGACTCAGCCGCAAAATGGACGCAATCAGCCGATCTAAACCAAGGCGGGCTTTCTCTGGCCGAATTTTCCAAATCCCGCACCGGTCAACACCTCATAAAGGGCACTCGTACCAAAGAACCCTAAGCACATCCTCAATCATTGCCACAAGAAACACTCTTCTGCCATTCCCTTGCCCTAAGCAATTCGCAAGAATGGCGGCGTCCAGTAGCACAACGGAGGAACTGTCCCTTTGTGAGCGCATCTTTGGATTGAAGGTAAAGAACTTGTCTATCTCTGAACTTCTCACAACTGTTGTCTTTACCTCGTACTCCTGGCTGATGAGATATTAATCCCAACGTCGGCCACTTCCAATTCTTACAGTCTAGGACCCAAAACACACTAGCCCCCATATGAATTGGCTAAAACGAGACCAAACGCCTCCTTTTGTTCATGCTGACCCAGACCTAGCTCTGTGGACAGACCAACTCCGCGCCTGGCCATTCCCCATGGACGGGTGGGTCGATTGGTACAAACGCGTCAGACACGCACATGGTTCTATCTGGCAAACAACCCACATAGCCGATGCTCTGAGTTTATCCCTTTCTCCCATGGAGAAAAACGACAGCCTTCTTAGATCCATCGGCTATTTCTAGTCGGACAGCCTAAACTGCTTTCTGTTTGGCTCTGGACCCATGACACCTACTCTGATGGACGTTGTCATGATCTTGGGGCTAGATGTTCAATCTACTTGCCCCTCCCTATTTTTACTATCTGAATGCCCTTACAAAATAGTAGAGAAAAGGAGCACTCGGAACTGGAGCCAATACATTGCTCAACACAACAGGCAAATTGGCTCTGTTTCAGAAAAGGAGCACATCTCCTTTCTGAACCTCTGGCTTGACCATTTCCTTTTCAATGGTCCTTCCCTGGCTCCGACCAAAAATTACCTCAGTTTGTCCACCACTCTGGCCAAAGGCCAGCCCTTGCATTAGGGAAGCTTTTCCTAGGCGTGTTATACTGCCACCTTTCCTTGAGTACCCAACACATCCTAGTTGGTCAGTGCATCAAAACAGGGGGCCGTTGGTGGTTTATTCAGCTTTGGAGTCAGTTATACTTTCGCAGTGAAGTCCCGGATTTCCCAAAGCTCGAGTCTCAGTCTTTTCCTGACCTTTCGGGTAAACTCATCCGTTGCACCTCATTTGGCCAAGCCCTGCATCAACTCCCTATAATCCAAAATGATGCAGTTGAGACGGCCAAATGGTACAAGCAATTTTACAGCTCCCAGACTACCCCAGTATATAATGCATATTCCGAACGCAAAAATTTTGAAAACCCATTCTTCTTTAGGCTAGATACCTTTGGGTTTGATGAAAACACTCGCGCCATATTCAGCATCATGGCTACTCCTTGCCTCCTCCCAGTCAGTACGAGCACTAGCAACAGAATTATCAAACCAGGATATGAATCTTACCAACCTATTCTAGCTGCTCGTCAACTTGGCTTGAACCAGACCTCCCCACGCTTAATCATCCATGAGAAAATCCAAAGCCGAGCCGATATAACGAAGTCCTTGGTAGCCACCAATGCATACTCCATCTTTACTCGACGAGATGGAGTTTGTGTACACAGCCGATGGTTTCAATGCCTGGTGGGATTTCTGAAGGCCTCACCTTTTCCAGAAGGCAGTGGCATTGGCTCTTCTTGCTATTGACCCGGAGCACGAAACTACTCCAGAGGAGGTAATTTCTGAATTCAATTAATTCCTCCTACCTTATGGACCCATGTCTTCACCTGAGCCTCTCCACAGATGCAATCAGGTCCTACACCAACTGACGACGCCGGGCAGCCATTCAAGTATTTAGAAATGGCTCCACTGCCTGTACACTAGGTCAAGATGCCTTCCCTAGACAAGGCTATCTTTTCTGTCCCTGGCATGAAACGAAAACGGGAAGGGAAGGGACTCCGCCAGCAAAGGTCAAGAAGGCTGCTATCAAACCCAAGCCTCCAGCTCCGGCTCAACCTTCCATTCCTGCATCACCAGTAAGGCCCTGATCCTTTGATCCTATTTGCTAAATAGGACTAGTACTGAACCTTTTGCCCATTACGCAGAATGACAGCTCCTATAGTCAGGAACATGATGGTGCTGAAGAAGAGAACTCCCATGAGCAGCCCAGTCCCTCTCCCAACACCACGTCTGTAACAACCCTAATTTTTGGAACCTAAAAGTTGCAACTTAAAATTTTCATTTCTAATTTTGATTGTGCATGGCATGTAACAATTAAAATTTGATTACCTAGCCATTTAAGTTTAGAGTTAAACCCCTAATTTGTTAGTAAACTAGCTTTACTTTACTTGTACCTTGAGTTTAAGTACTGCATCATCATTTGGATTTTATTTGGGTCTTTGCTTAAGTGGTTAATTCAAACCCAAATCCAAATGCAATTCAAATTAAATAGAAAATCAAATGGAAATTCGGGATAAAAAGGAAAAGGCCAAAGGGGCCGGGAGAGCCCAACCAGGAAACCGGGCCCGCCTAACCTCACCCAGTCCCAGTACTTGGGCCAAATTAGTCCGGCCTTCAGCCCATCAGCCGCCGCCCCGCACTCATGCCACTGCCAGGTGGGCCTCAATGCGTGGAGTCACCGACTAGCCGGCCCCACATGTCAGCTTTACCCCTTCCCTTCTTTTCCCCTTCCCCGCTCCGAACCAGAGCTCTGGGATTGAGCTCGCGTCCGCTGAAGCACAATTTGCCACCCGACCATCAGCTTGCGCGCCAAGTTAAGGAGGAGGGCGGATAGGATCGAGTGCCAACCACCCATGGCCCGTGGGCCCAGAGTCACGCCGTTCGCGTGACCCTGCCGCGCACAGTGAGAGAGAGGGAGAGGAGCAGAGACATTGCGCCTCCGGTGAATCCCGCCATCACCGAACGAAGCCGCCTCGCTCTAGCCATGCGACCACCCTAGAGCCGCTATAAAGCGAGGGAGCCGCGGCCCTGGAACCCTAGTCGCGTCTTGGGGTTTTCCCCTTTCCCACGCCGCCGTCGGGGAGAGAGGGTTGAGGAGACAACCGGAGCCGAGGAAGGAAGGAGGAGCCGTCGCGGAGCACACCAGCCAAGGCGAGGGAGGCCGCGAGCCCAGGAGGGAGCTGCGCCCTGCCCGCGCCAGGACACCGCCGACCCCAAGCCAAGGCCGTCCGCGACATCGCCGTACCCAGAGACTGGAGCTCGAGCCGCCGCCGTTGAATCTCGCCTCCCCGCTACCTCATCGTCGCCGGGGACCTCTACTCTTCGGCAAGAGAAGCCCGGTGAGCACGCCACAGCCCCTAGACCAACCCCCGCCACAGACCCAGGCTGGCAAGCCCTCTGTTTTTCATGTTGCTATCAAGCCACAGTATTGTTTTGCATATTGTGGATCAGGCTGTTTTAAGTGGCAATAGACAAATTACCGAAGCGGTACACGGTGCCAATGTCTTCTTTACTGTTTGTCTGTACTTGCTGCTAGATTTTTGCTCGTCATCTCCCTAACTTTGCAATATTGCATCACCAATACATAGACATTTCAGAACCCATAAATCCATTGCACATCAGTATATGGCAGCGTGCTGATGTTTTCGGAGGATACTTATTCAATGCTTTGGCACTTTTGTCACAGGATACTTATTAGGCCCCATCCTGCGGTGTGGCTCCTAGTGTGTGAACAGCGCGGTCACCTCTCTACCTCTCTCTGCTAGCTTCCTCCTGCCGGCTTTAGCTGTCTTCTACTGTGCTGGTAGGCCGCCACTCTCCCTCTTGCTTCCCTGCCTCCTCAGATCGAACCCTGCCTGACTACAGCAGATCGGTGGGAGTACTGCTGCACTGGTCACCGGTCTTCCAAATCATGTGGAGATGGTGCATCTTATGGCTGCTTGGCCTTGTTGCCTGCCCTCTTGTTTTCTCTCTCTTTTTCCCCTTCCCCCTCCATCTCTCACTGATTTTTGTCATGGCATGCCATGAAATTTTTGGCGCCTGGACGCCTAGGCGACGACTTGAGAACCATGGATGCTAGGTGTCGTTATATGAAATGTTGTGTGTAATATAGATGGGCAGGATATTGATTATTTGAACTGCAGGCAATAATTTATACAGATAGGGCAGAAATTCCTAAATAAATGTACTCTAGATCTACTGGTGCAATCAGCTATTTGGAGATACATACCAAACTTAATTTATGTTGTCTGAAATATATGCTGAACTCAATAATTGAGAGTTGTGTATGGTTGTTTTTGTTATAGAAGAAGTGTTGGTTTTCCTTTTATAGTTATATATCCAAGTTATTATTCTCTTTCCAATCTGGTGCTGGATGTGCCTTACTTAAGGATTTTTTTTGTGTATTCAACATGTTACAATCATATTATATGATTTTTACCAACCATAGTTCGATCAACACTTCTTCTATTTGAGAAGATAAACCATACTAAATGTAATTTCCGAACCAAACGTACTGTCACATGTTTACTAAAACCTGTAAAATGTTATTTGGACTGAATTGGTGTGAGTGGGATTCGCACAGCAAATTTTTTCCTGTTAATGCATGCTGTTAATACTGTGGTCAATACTGAAACTGAAACGCATGATAGACATTCAAAGTGTATTTTGAATTGTTGCTACTCATTGATATCTGATCAGTATTGCACTTTTATAATTATTTTTCTCTTGCTTAACCCTGAATATCGAATCATTGATATATTTTGTTGAACAAACATCTGTTGCACCTATCGTCCTTTTCTTTGCATATCATCTGGAATATGCTTACCATCCCTACTTATGTTTTATCATCAGAATATAGCAACACAGAATCTTCTGATGATGCTGGCAAGGCGACGGCTAGTGAACTATCAGATGCAGATGAATTTCATTTGTATGACACAACGCATAGTTTCATTGACGGCTGCTAGCCCTGACTCGAGAAGGAGATGCTTAAACAATGGAACTGAATATCAGAAATCTGTTGAATCGCTAACTGTTGACAAGGCCGATGGATATCTGCTGTCATGTTCAAAAAGGCGCTCAAATTTTCCTAAACCAGTAGAAAAGGAGAGAGGTGTTAGCCTTTGATGATCAAAGACAACGTTGGAAAGGATGTAACAAGAGTTTGCCTTCCTGTTTTCTATAATGAGCCTCTATCTTCACTCCAGAAGTGCTTTGAAGAGTTGGAGTACTCTTATTTTTTGTTTCGTGCATATGAGTGGTTTAAGGGTATGCCTATTTCTCTACCTTAGTGCTTTCCTCTGTCACAAACACTTTGTATTGATCGTGAATTTGAGCAAGACATTTTATTGTTAATGAGAATATATATGACCAAACACCTAAATTAAACTACTTAAAATCTGCTGAAGCATTCTTGTTTGGGGAGTGGCCCAGTGCTTGGGAGTAGTAGCACGAGGAAATGGCTAACACAATGATATGCATGAAATAAAGATTCTCCTTGTGAAACAAGCTAACGTGTGTCATATTTTCACTTGCATCAAGTTTATTAGAATGTTCAGTTCTTGCATGGGTATTGTTAATAAACAAAAATTCTGTCTTTAAAGAATGTAAGTAATGGATGCCCAAGGCATACTGATACAACAGAATGTTAGACAACCTAAGAGAGGGCAGCAGCGAAACGAAAACCACAAAGGAATAGTCATTCTTCTCCTTCCAAACGTCAAATAAATACTATAATAAATACAACAACCACAAATTGTGACAATATGGTATGATTGTTGCCACGATCTAAATACCTGTTGTAATAAACTAAGGCTGTTGTAATGATTCTTTTGACAAGTATAGCAGTGACTAATTGTGGAGACATTAGAACTATCACCGCGATTGTTTCTTTGTGCTAAATTAAATTTAGTGTATCAATTATTATAATAATTACAGCAACAACAAAATGTGGCGATATGATATAACTACCGCCGCAATCGGAATATCCATTGCAATAAGCTAAGGCTACCGCAACGAATCTTTTGACATACAGTTTGGAATTGTGCCTCCTCGAGGTCATGTGATTTAGAAATGACGTACAGTTTGGAGATTCCAAAGATTTGGATATACATGAGGTTTCGTGGGTCAACACCTGTTTGGAACATCTTGTGGATGCCCACTATTGTTTGGAGCATCCAAAGATTTGGATATAATCGAGTTTTTGGATGTTGCCACCCTTTGGGACTATTTTTTCGGATATTACATATCACCTGCAGTTTGGAGTAAAGGAAGTTTTGTGGTCAATACCATATTGCACATATGTTTGGAAGTTTTTAACATTTGGATCTTGTCGATCCTTCATTATGAAGATGCCGATTGCAAGGAACTTTTGAGGTGGTTGGATTTATGTGGTTTGGATATTCTTGAGGTAGCCTTGGCTCTGATCCTTAGAGGTGGTTGGACAACTAGGACATTGACCATGATTTGGATATTGTGAGGTCATTGGAAATGTTTATCTGGTCCACGGAATTGCATCCCCATTCGGAAACGGTTCATAAGCCTCAGAACGCACTGTTCTTATAGATAGAAAGGCGCTTTCCCATCTTCTTAACCCGAAATGAAATGGCTGAGGAGAAGAAGGTTCCTTTTGGGGGGTACCCCCGGGAAGAGATCCAGTGGAGACGGGCTAGGCCTGTAGCTTAGAGGATTAGAGCACGTGGCTGCGAAACTTCTTGCAACCCATGTGTTGGATATTTTGACTCGATATGACTCAATTTACTTGGTTTGATTCTACCCTTTGGATGCTTTTTTGTGCGCTTTGGATTATTCTTACGGTTTGGGGAACATGGTATAAATATTGCCATGATAAAAAAAATCTGTTGTGATAAACTAAGTGTTTTTGCAACACACGCTGTCACAAATACAACGACGACAACTTGTGGCAACATGTTAACAAAATCGCCACAAAAGAAGATTTTTGTTGCATTAAATTAGATCTATTGCTATGAATAATTTAGCAAATACAACAAATACATATTGTGCCAATATGGTATAAATATTGCTACAATTGATATATTTGTTGCGATAAACCAAGTCTATTCCAACGATTCTTTTGACAGATACAACAATATTGAATTGTGGCGTTAGGAATAATCTATTGCAACAAAAGAGTAATTAGTGGCAATAAATTTGATTTATTGCAACATTTTGTATGTTGTTGCAAAAAATTCGTTGTAGTAGACACGAATCCTTGTAGTGTTTGTGAGGTACCTGCTTGACACTCTTCCCAAGAGGAATCCCCTGACACACCTCCTAAGAGCTCCAAGCAAGGGGCTAAGAGGAATGCTCCTCCCAAGCCCACTCCACAGAGCCAGCCCAAGAACCAGAACCAATCCAAGGGTGCTCCACCCAAGAGGTACGTGTGTGACTACTGCCACAGGGAGAGTCACTTGGTGGAGTTTTGCTACCGTACGATGAGGGCTGAGAGGCGTGAGCAGGAGTTGAACAACCAGGACAGGTACTATCAGGGTGATAGGCCTACTGTTGAGTTTTGGTGTGAGGTTGGACGAGACCGCTGGCCACGTCGTGTAGGTGGAGGTAGAGGAGACCACTTTGCTCGTGGTGCTCCAGGTGGTGGTGTACGCTTTGCCGGCAGGGCACATGGTCGTGAGCAGTACGGCTACGGTTCACCTGACTAAGGCTTTGAGAGCTTTGATGCACCACGCTTTGGGAGACGTGGTGACCGATAGTCTCTAGCTCCGCGGGATTGGGGACAAGGGATGTTTGATTGTGATTTTGCTAACCCTTCTTTTGAGCAGATGGCTCGGCACTGGTTTGCTTCTTTTCGGACTAACCCCAGTGCTGGACCATATGCTCACCCCATGAACCGTTATTGATGCAGGACGGAGGCCTGAAGAACATATGGCTCACGGATTCCGAATGTTCGCGCCACATGACCGGTAATCACAGATGGTTCTTCAGTCTCACCCCAGTGAGCTCCAGCGAGCATATCATCTTCGGGGATAAGGGCACAGGTAAAGTGAGAGGTGTTGGTGCAGTTCCAGTGTCAGAGAATTTTATCCTGAGGGATGTTGCTTTTGTTGATAACCTTGGTTACAACCTTCTCTATGTTTCGCAACTTCTCAAGGAAGGATATGAGGTGCACTTTAAGAAGGGCTTTTCTCGTGTTTTGGATGCTCGAGAGTCTTTGGTTTGTTCTGTTTTGCCGTTTGGGAAGGTTTTTTGTGTTGACTTCTCGAGCTCCTCTAGTCCTTCTCGGTGTTTGGTGGCTGGTCCCTCCTCTGATTTGTGGAAGTGGCATAGGAGGCTTGGTCATTTGAGCTTTGATTTGCTTGCAAAGCTTAGCTCACTTGGCCTAATCCGAGGATTGCCCAAATTGAAGAGTGAGCGTGATCTTGTGTGCCATCCTTGTCGCCACGGGAAGATGGTGATTGCTTCTCACACACCTATTAATTAGGTGATGACGGCTCGCTATAAGCATCTAGACCCTAAGGTGAGTTTCGGTGATTGATTGACAAGCTTAAGTGTTGTCTAATGAGCTCGTGAGTGCAGGTTTAA
This sequence comes from Paspalum notatum, assembly GCA_022530915.1. Lineage (NCBI taxonomy): Eukaryota > Viridiplantae > Streptophyta > Magnoliopsida > Poales > Poaceae > Paspalum > Paspalum notatum. Next base: position 32,572,393 of record CM039689.1, read on the forward strand.
TAATGAATACAAAAATGGTTGCTCATTGGATTATGTGAATGGCCCCTAATTCAAATGTTTCACTTCATGGAAGCGGACTTGGTTTTCATCCGTATCTCGAAGGCTAAGGACTTTTCTAGAGTCAAGGATCATGGTGTTGAAGGATCCTTGCTTAGATAGGGTTTATAGCTTTCTAGTGTCCGCACTATTAAGAGGGGTCAACGGTTAGTAGCTTGATCAAGTGAATTGCCAAGTTATGGATGCACACACATGCCAAATCTTTCAGCAACAACAAAGGTATATGCTACATAGGCTCAAGGTCCAAGAAAATCAAGCTTCACATCAAAATTCTTGAAGAAAACTCAAATTCAGAGAAAGACATAGGGACAGTATTGTCCTCTCTATGTCAAAACAAGGGACCGGACAAATCAAGGTTTTAGGTGAACTTATACTGTCCAAAGCCCATGCAAATCCTCTACACCGGAATGTCAGGTTTAGTATAACCGGACAAAGCTAAGGACAAATAAACCTGAGGCTACAAACCTGCGAGAAATCAGCCAAAACAATGGACAGTATTGTCCGAAGTTGAGGACAGTACAAATCTAAGGATAAAGAAACCTGAGGCCATGATTTCCTGAGTATGCAAGTGAATACATGGACAGTATTGTCCGAAGTTGAGGACAGTACAAATCTAAGGACAAAGAAACCTGAGGCTATGATTTTCTGAGTATGCAAGTGAATACATGGACAGTATTGTCGAAGTTGAAGACAGTACAAATCTAAGGACAAAGAAACCTGAGGCTATGATTTTCTGAGTATGCAAGTGAATACATGGACAGTATTGTCCGAAGTTTGATATGGTATAAACCTAAGGAAAAAAGTACAATGACGTATTGAGTCAGTGACTGTTGGTAAAGTATATGGACAGTATTGTCCGAAGTTGGCAAAAGCAAGGGACCGGACAATACTATGTACTCTGCATCAGCAGTTTTCTTTGTGCAATGGCTCTATCATCTTGAGCGCTATATATATGGGTTCCTTCACTCCATCTCGTGCTCTTTGACACTCCAGAAACTTCATACACTCAGAGAGCCCTTGTGCTTCAATTCTTTGCAACAACCACTCACATATTCACCCTTTGAGAGCAAGATCAAGGTCAAGGCTTGTGTGCATCCATCTTGGTGAGGATCAAGATCAAGTGAAGACTGGTGGCTTGTTACTCTTGGTGATTGGCAGCACCTAGGCGGACTTGGTGACCGGGGTGCGTTCTCGGAGCTTGCCAAGGAGATTGTGGAAGCCCAAAGAACAACGGTGTACAAGGCTTGAGCTCCACCTTGCCGGGATGGCGAACGGAGACTCTTAGTGAGCGCCCACAAGCATGGGAGGCGGAAAAACACACTAGGGTGTGCCGCAACGTGGACTAGGGGAGGGTGCCAAACCTCCGATACCACGGAAAAAAATCCGGTTGTCTCTCTCCCTTGTCCCTCTACTTGATGCTCTTTTGGTTCCTGCTGTTTTCATGGATTGCATCTAGTAGTCATCATGGTTAGTCTCTTCTTGGCTAGTATGTCCCTTGCTTTGGTCATTAGTGTTGCTAGTCTTAGCTTCCGTTGCGGTTTCTTTTCCACTAGCATGAGTAAGGTTCCTTGCTTTGTCGTGTAGAGTAGGTTCGTGTAGAAGGGTGAAGTGGGCTAATTTGTAGCTTCGTTAGGCTAAGGATTTTCATTTAGAGTTTGAAATTAGCCCAATTCACCTCCCTCTTGGGCATCCGATCCTTACAAGTGGTATCAGAACCTCGTTGCTCATTGGATCACTAAGCTTCACCGCTTAGAGCAAGATGTCTAAGATGGGTGGTTTGGTCCCCCACTTTGAGGGCAATAACTTTAGCTATTGGAAAGCTCGCATGCGAGCATACCTTGAATCTATTGCCCCCCGAAGTATGGGAAGCTACCGAGCATGGTTTCGTTGCGCCTCACACCAATGACCAAATCAAGTGGAATGCTAGGGCCCGAAATGCTATCTTTGAAAGCATTAGCCAAGAGGTGTTTGCTAGGGTCTCGAGCAAACTCAATGCTTGTGATATTTGGGCCGAACTTGTTGAAATTCATGAGGGCACCACTAAAGTTAGAGAGCAAAAGTATCATGTGCTTAAGGCTAAATATGATGACTTCAAGATGCATTCTTATGAAAATTGCAATTCCATGTATTCTCGCTTGAATGGCATCATTGAGGACATTAATGCTCTTGATGTTTGTAAACTTGACAAGGGCACCATCAACCGGAAGATCCTCCGCATCCTCATCAAGCCTAAGTACAACATCATCAACACCATGCTTCAAAAGGAGAATCTCGACACACTTGAAGTGAGTAAGGTGGTGAGCCAAATTCGAGCTCATGAGATGGGGGTTCTTGGCATCACGGAAGAGTCTTCCCCAAGCAAGACCGTGGCACTCAAGGCCAAGACCAAGAAACCCCACACTCCCAAGAAAGTGATGCCTCCACCTCCAAGCTCCTCAAGAAAAGAAGAGCAAGAAGAACAAGATGATGACTCAAGTGGTGATGAGGATGATGCCGAACTAGCTCTTATGATGAAGAAGTTTAACCGCCTTCGTGCAAAGATCAACAAGAAGGGGTTCAACTTTGACTCCAAGAGGAAGGCGTTCCGGCCAAGGAGAGATGACAAGAAGAAGTGCTACAATTGTGGTGAAAATGACCACATCTCTTATGAGTGCCCCAAGCCGGACAAGCGCAAGGGCAAGATCAAGAAAGATGAGTCCGATGATGAAGAGGAAGAGAAGCCCAAGCGCAAGCCCTTCTACAAGAAGAAGAATGATTCTAAGGTAAAGATCTTTCCAAAGAAGAAGAAAGGTCCCGAAAGAAGCTTTATGTGTGAAACAAATGAATGGGTGACCGATGAAGAAACAAGTGAAGGCTCAAGTGATGATGATGACTTTGCCGGGCTTGCTATCTTCACCAAGGGGCCAACACTTCCTCCGCCACCCATGTTTCTCATGGCAAAGGGCTCCAAGGTACGGAAAATAGAAGTAGATGATAGTGATGATGAGTTTTCTCCTGATGAACTTGCTTATTTGATCGATGAGTACGTTTCCATGATCAAGAGGGAAAAGGAAAATGTAAAGCATGTTGAGAGCACTCTTGCTAAACTAGAGGAGAGCCACCATGATTTGCTTGAAAAACATAATGCCTTGCTTAAAAAGCAAGTTAAGATCAAAGCATATGTCAAGCAAATTGAGGAGGGAAACTCAACTCTAAAGAAGTTGCACATTGATCTCGAGGCTTCTCATAACTCATTACTTGCTAAACATGAAGACCTTGTCAAGGTTCACTCCAAAAATCATGAAATTAGCAAGATAAATGAGGAGAAGTACAAGAGGCTTGCGCAAGAGCATGGAGAGTTGACTCACAAGTATCAAGAGCTTGAAATTGCCTATGAGATCATTGACTCAAGTCTTGAGCACTCTACCACCTCCCATGTGGTCAAAGTCAATGTCTCTACCTCTTGTGAGGACCTTGCTCCCGGTCCCCTTGCTACTAATGACTTGCCTAAGTGTGAAGGAGAAAGGGTGAAAGAGTTGGAGTCTCAAATTGAAGGATTGAAAAGTGGGCTTGCTAAGCTCAATAGAGGACAATATATTCATCAAGAAATATTGTTCCATAATCTCCGAAATTATGAATGAAGAGGACTTGGATCCTACCCCGAGCCACCAAAAGTGGATGACACTCCTTCACCGGAGGTCAAGGATAGCTTCATCAAAGGAGTGGGCTCCTATTGCAATTATTGCATGATCACCGGTCACCACACTAGGAGTGTCCCATCCCCAATCGTCCTTCTCCTAAATTACCTTTTAACTACAAATCTATGTATGATAATAACATCTACTTGTTGGGCAAGGTTAATGGCAAGGTGAAGGCAAAGTTCATTGGCAAGGACATAAAGAGCAAGAAGGGGAAGCTTCCCAAGCAACTTTGGGTTCTTAAAGTCTTAGTCACTCACGTGCAAGGACCAAAGCTTGCGTGGGTGCCCAAAACTCAAAAATAACTTCTCTATGTGTAGGTGAACTACAAAGCCGGTGGAAAGCATTGGGTACTTGATAGTGGTTGCACGCAACATATGACCGGCAATGATGGTATGTTCACCTCACTAGAAGACCCCGGCGACAAGTCACCTTTGGTGATAATTCAAAGGGCAAAGTCATTGGGTTGGGTAAAATTGCTATCTCAAATGATCTATCAATCTCTAACGTTCTCTTTGTCAAGTTCTTAAGTTTTAATGTCCTCTCAATCGCACAATTGTGCGATCTTGGTCTAACGTGTGAGTTTGACAAGAATTGTGTTGTAGTGAAAAATGAAAAGGACAAGTCCATGGTGTTTCAAGGGTTCCGGCATGGCCACCTCTACCTTGTTGATTTTAGTGAGATGAAGACTTCATCAACAACTTGCCTCTTCTCCAAATCTTCCTTGGGTTGGCTTTGGCACCGGCGCATAGCACATATTGGAATGAGCCAACTCAAGAAGGTTGTCAAGAAAGGGATGGTGACCGGCGTGAAGGACGTCACATTTGAGAAGGACAAGCTTTGTAGCGCATGTCAAGCCGGCAAGCAAGTCGCAAGTCACCATCCAATGAAGACTTGTGTCTCAACCTCCAAGCCGCTCCAACTTCTTCACATGGATCTATTCGGTCCCACTACCTATGAGAGCATTGGTGGTAATCTCTATTGCCTAGTCATTGTTGATGATTTTACACGGTATACTTGGATCTTATTTCTAGGTGATAAGAGTGAGACTCCGGACAAGTTCAAGATCTTCGCCAAGCGGGCTCAACGTGAGTTTGGGCTCAACATTGTGAAGGTCTGGAGTGACAATGGCTCCGAATTCAAGAATTACAAGGTGGATGAGTGGTGTGATGAAGAAGGCATCAAGCACGAATTCTCCGCCACCTACACACCTCAACAAAATGGAGTTGTTGAGAGAAAAAACAAGACATTGATCACTCTTGCAAGAGCCATGTTGGATGACTATGGCACGTCGGAAGATTTTTGGGTGGAAGCAATCAACCAACATCTCCTACTTCCGGGTCTTCGGTTGCAAGTGCTTCATCTACAAAAAGAAAAGGCTCGGTAAATTTGAAATACGTTGCGATGTTGGTTTCTTTGTGGGTTATGCATCAAACTCGAAGGCATACCGTGTATTCAATCAAACCACCGGAATGATTGAAGAAACGTGTGACGTAGAGTTTGATGAGACTAATGGCTCCCAAGGGGAGATGTTCTCTCATGATGATGTAGATGATGAACCCCTACGCGATGCTATGAAGAACATGACTATAGGGGACGTAAAGCCGGAGGAGGTGCATGAAGACAATGATCAAGGGGGAGGAAATTCACCATCAAGACCAAGCACCTCCATGTCACCACATGTGGATGAGAATGAAGAAAGAGAGATAGAACAAGGTGGAGTTGATGAAGTGCCAGACAATCGAAATCAAGGAGTGCCACAAGCATCAAATGATGAGTCATCACCACTCATGGCACCAAGAAGGCCACTAGTGAGACATGGACGCATCTCCAAGGATCACCCCATCGACCAAGTGATTGGGAGTCCTTCAAGGGGAGTAAGAACTCGTTCTCGTAACCTTGTCTCATTTTGTGAACATTACTCGTTTGTTTCTTGTGTGGAGCCTACTTGTGTAGAGGAAGCTCTTGCGGACCCCGATTGGATCATAGCCATGCAAGAGAAGTTGAACAACTTCACTCGCAATGAAGTGTGGGTGCTTGAAGAGCGTCCAAAGGACAAGAACATCATTGGCACCAAGTGGGTCTTCCGCAACAAACAAGATGAACATGGTGTGGTGGTGCGCAACAAGACAAGGCTTGTGGCAAAGGGATTTGCACAAGTGGAAGGTTTGGACTTTGGTGAAACATTCGCCCCAGTTGCAAGACTTGAAGCCATCCGTATCCTTCTCGCTTACTCTTCACATCATAAGATAAAACTTTATCAAATGGATGTGAAGAGTGCCTTTCTCAATGGTTTTATTAATGAACTTGTTTATGTTGACCAGCCGCCCGGATTTGAAGATCCGAGGAAGCCTAACCATGTGTATAGGTTGCACAAGGCCTTGTATGGACTCAAACAAGCTCCACGGGCATGGTATGAACGGCTAAGGGACTTCCTCATCATGCAAGGATTCAAGATCGGCAAAGTCGACATGACATTGTTCACCAAAGACGTCAACGGGGATCTCTTCATTTGTCAAATCTATGTTGATGATATTATCTTTGGTTGCACTAACGAGAAACTAAGCCATGAGTTTGGTGATATGATGTCTAGGGAGTTCGAGATGTCCATGATCGGCGAGCTAAATTTCTTCCTTGGTTTTCAAATCAAGCAAGTAAAGGGAGAAATATTCATCCATCAAGAAAAATATTGTAGAGATCTACTCAAGAAGTTCAAGATGGGTGATTGCAAGCCGATTAGCACTCCAATGTCTACGAATGAACATCTCGACGCCGACGTGGACGGGAAGCCTGTTGATCAATCCACCTACCGCTCCATGATCGGTTCGCTACTCTATCTCACCGCATCTAGGCCGGATATAATGTTTAGTGTGTGCTTGTGCGCTCGCTTCCAAGCGGCTCCTAAGGAATCCCACCTTACGGCCGTGAAGAGGATACTTCGGTATCTCAAGCACACCCCAAGTATAGGCCTTTGGTACCCCGAGGGCGCTAAGTTAGAACTCTTGGGATACTCGGATTCGGACTTCACCGGATACTGTGTCGATCGCAAGAGTACCTCCGGGGGGTGCCATTTGCTTGGGCGATCCCTAGTTTCGTGGTCGAGTAAGAAGCAAAACTGTGTGGCTTTGTCCACTGCGGAGGCGGAATATATAGCGGCCGGTGCATGTTGTGCCCAAATTCTATATATGAAGCAATCCCTTTTGGACTTTGGTGTTGTTTTTGGCTCTGTGACTCTCCTTTGTGACAATGAGAGTGCCGCTAAAATAGCTAAAAACCCCGTCCAACACTCTCGCACTAAGCACATTGATATTCGCCATCACTTCTTGCGTGATCATGAGGCAAAAGGTGATATCACCATAACCGGAGTGAGATCCGAGGAGCAATTGGCGGATATCTTCACTAAGCCCTTAGGAAAGGAGATCTTTTGTAGGTTGCGAAGTGAGCTTAACATGTTGGACTGGTCCAACTTCATATAGGTTGCCCTGTCATATAATCTTGCATTGCATGCATTTTGCCTTGAGTAAGTGCTTGTCAGACTCCTTCAAGATAGGGGTGAGCAGGGTCTAGCTTGAGCAGGTGGTACTTGGTTTCGCTCAAGGCTTGTAGTTGGGCTCACCCTGAGGAAGCTTGCGGGAGGTTCAAACTTGACAAGTTAGATTTAAATTCTTGCAATGCATTTTTCCTGTCATATAGATGTGCACGCATATTTAAATTCTTGTAATGCATGGCAGCTTGTTTGGCATTGCATGCGGTAGAGTCACAAAGGAGCCACTAAATGAGAAAGAAATATTGCCCTTAATGCAATTCTTCAACTCATAAGAGTGGGCAAAGTAATATTTTATGAGTGCTTAACGCTTATTGAGTCATGTTCCCGAAGGACTAGAGCATCTATCTCTATTGAGCTCTTCGGAAAAGACTCATACATTCCTTTTGGTTCTTTTCGAATCCTCTTTCGTCTCTTTACAAAACAAAACTATATGCACAAGTTTGGTGCAAAATATTTTGAGGGGTGAGGGTTTCGTTCCTACATGCCCAACACATGTGTTTGTTCGAATTTTATATGTGAAAGGCAATGTGGGAAAGCATTTCAGCTGTGTCTAAAACTTCTCAAAACTGGAATGTCCGTTCTAAAAAAAAAAGCATACAAGCCTCGGACATTTCGGTTAATGCAAGAAGTAAGCAGGTGAGAATTCAGTGTCTCAGGAAAAATATGACGAAGGTTGGTACGGTTATCAGGGTCGGACAATACCGTCTTCAGTTTTCATAGTACATACCTAACACTACAGACCGGACGAGATGTGTCTTTTGTCTGCTCAGTTAGTTTGATTGAGACCGGACAATACTCTCCGCAGATGGTGAAAGGGATCAAAAATTGGAAGCGTCAGGAAAAATAGGAGGGAGGTTTGTCGGTGCAAGGGTTCGGACAATACTATCTAAATGGCTCAGGCGCAACATATCAGCAGTAGACCGGACAAAAGAACACCTTTGTCTGCTCCAGCCATTTGAGATAAACCGAACTGTTCGGTCCAAGCAAGATGGAGAGAAATCGGAAAACAGGAGCGTCAGGAAAAATAGGACGGAGGTTTGTCCGGTCAAATACTTCGGACAATATCTTCTACATGTTTGAAACGCTTTGCAGATCCGTAGACCGGACAAGACTCCTCTTTTGTCCGCTCCAGCCTTTTGTCCCAAACCAGATTGTCCGGTCTAGCTCCCACCTTATGCTGCGAGCTCAGGTTCCTTTTGGCCGATTCTTTGTCCGAGGTACCCAAACCGGATTGTCCGGTCTGCGTTTCAGTCCGACAAATGGGCCCCGTACGCGAGCAGTGACCAATCCCTTTTCTCTCTTTCTCGTTTGACCGCGTACACCGACGCGCGCGCCGGCTCTGAACTGCCGTCGCCACTCTACCTCACCGCCGACCGAGCCACCGCACACACTCCACCGCCGGCTTGCTCTGACGCCACCGCCGGCCCTCGCGCCGCCGCTCCTCACCGCCCGCGCCACTGCTCCACCCGAGCCGCCGCTTCTCCACTGCCGCCGCCACCCCCCTCGCCGTCGGTCTACGCCACACCGAGCGCCACCGCCGTCGTCTCATCTCACCGCCGCCGGCTGCTCCGTCCCTCTTCTCCGGCGGTGAGCTCCTTTGCCTCAAAACATCTAGGGTTTGGTCTGAATTTACCCCAAATTTGTGTAACCCTAAGCATTTTTTTATGGAATTGGTACTCAATTCATGAAGTTGGATCACGAATTGATGAAATTGGAGTAATTTTGGCACTGAATTCATGGTTCTATCTACAATGTGCATGGATTTAGGGGGAGTTGAGAGTTTTGGATAGTCCTAGCATGCTGTTTAAGTACGGAATTGAGTTTTTCATGTCAATTAAGTATGGACAAAGGATTTTGGCTCTAATTGTGAGATGGTCACGCAATTTTAGCTAACATTCTAAGAATTGATAATCGACATGACATGCTAGGCTACTGCAATTCTGTTTCTTTGCTTTTGAACTTTCCTTACGTCTAGATATTCTCAAATTCTTATCTGAAATCTTCTTGCCTATCTTGGTTCTTCATTTTGTAACAGATGGGTCACGAGAAGAGGAAGGGCAAGGAGCCTGTTCCAGAGGAGCCTAGGAAGAAGCAGAAGTCCAAGGCCCAGAAGGAGGCTGAGATAGCACAGGCAGTAGCAGAGACAACAGAGAGAGCAGAGAGGAGGAGCAGGGGGTAGCCTACAGATCGGAGGCCAGCGCAGATCTACTCGCACCAGGCAGCAAGCTCCACCTCAGACAGCGACACCTCCGAGCACAGCTCGCTTCTGCGGAGGTCGCCCTCGCACTCGCGGAGGAGCCACTCCGTCAGCAGGACGGATGAGTCAGGAGGAGCAGCCACAGGAGCAGCCTCAAGAGCCACCGCACACAGGACCTCGCAGTGTGGTGGCTAATGAGGACATCCGCCTGTTTGATCTGAGGGGCAGGAAGACCAAGGGCATCAAGGCCCTTCGATACGACATGACAGTGGACGAGTTCTACCCCAGGCCGAGAGACTTCAGGATTGACCGTTGCTTTTGGACAGTGTTGCAGGCCAGCTTGTACGAGAGTGCCCTGCAGGAAGGTCACAGGCTCATGCCTTAGGCAGCGATATATTTTAACGGGGCTAACACTGTCAGTGGACATAACATCAGGCAGTACTTTGATCACTATCCAGGGCTTGTTGACCTGATAACCATTTCACACACGTACGTTGAGGACTAGGTTAGGGTGTTCTATGCTACCCTCTACATCGCCGACCAGAGGCACTTTATTCACTTCATGTTCAATGGGACGGAGCATAGGCTGTACAGGGAGAGGATAGTAGAGCTGCTAGGTGTGCCTGTGAGAGATCGTTCAGTGCACTCCGTCGTCTACGACGGAATATCTCCACCCTACAGAGGTCACGCAGGTACAGCACCACCACTGGACCAGGTCAGACACTTGTTCAGATGTGAGATGCTTGCGGACACTCCGAGGACTCCAGACAGGCTCAGGCCAGAGTACCAGCTCTTGTTGCAGATCTTGAGGAGGTCTTTGGTTCCTAAGGCAGGTTTTAGAGAGGGACTCACAGCTCTGCAGCAGGCAGTAATGACTTTCCTCACCAAGTTCATGGACTTTGACATTGTCGATGTTATTCTGGCAGAGATGGAGGATGTGATAGTAGATGGTATGGCTACACGACGACAGATGCCATATGCTCACTGGATCACACACATTCTATATCAGTTAGGTGAGGGGGATGCAGACTTTCGTGCACTGTACCGTGGCACCCAGACTCGCTTCTCGGACTACAGGCCTGCCATGAGAGATGATCAGAGGAGAGGTGGCCGAGCAGCCAGAGCCATTCGCGAGCAGATTCCAGCCGAGGATAGGGCTGAGGTAGAGGCAGAGGATGAGGAGCTAGAGGCAGCAGAGGCAGGTTTTCTTTCGTTTTACTACGCCTCCACTACCTCAGACTCAGATTATGATGATGAGGAGGAGCAGGCACACTTCTTTCCGCCTGCAGCACACGATGCCGAGACCGAAGGTTCATGGGAGCCACGACCACCTTCACCGCCTCCGGCCCCACTGGTCTCTCAGGCCTAGGTTACACAGCCAGATGCTCTGCAGGGGATTCTCCAGGCCTTACTTCAGCAGCAGGCCGAGCACACTCGAGTGCAGCAGCAGCAGACTCAGCAGCTCCTAACCTTACACTAGGCTCAGCTTGACTTTCAGAGAGAGACTCGAGACAGAGCTGATAGACAGGAGGCACGACAGACGATCATACTTGAGGAGATCCGCACGTCACTCAGGGAGCAGCGTCAGGAGTACCAGCACGAGAACGATTCCTTGAGATCTGAGGTACGAGGAGCACTTGGTCTACCACAGCCTCAGCAGACTCTGCCAGCTCTACCTCAGATGACTCTACGAGCTCCACCTCAGGTCACTCCCTCTACTCAGTTAGCAGGTGCCTCCTCTCCAGGGACTTTCCCTCTTTCACCTCTGCTACGGACAGACTTGCGACCGGTGCTCTCACCTCTACCAGCCACTACACTTATGTTTAAGTCACCGGCACAGGGTCCCTCGGTCACAGCTGCTGCCTCCTCCTTCGGACCTTCTCGCAGAGACTTGCTTGCGCAGACAGTGGAGCCAGTGATAGAGCAGATCACGCAGCCAGCAAGCTCCCAGGCAGTTGCTGCACAGCCAGACACTGCACCTGAGGCTTCAGAGACAGCGGTCGTACCCAACTCACCGCTGGGTGCCGTGGACAGGGCTGCTGCAGAGATGGGCGATTCAGACGCCGACAGTGATGTCGACACGCGCTTTCAGTTCATCTCGCGTCGCCCTCCTCCACCTCCGGCTTCTCCTCCTCCACCTCCTCCGAGAGATTAGGTCCCCTCTTTGGTCCTTGATGACAAAGGGGGAGATAGGTTGGGAGTAGGATGGTAGGATGGTAGTTGACTTGGATTTTGGACAGGCTTGCTAGTAGACTTGGTGTTTGTATGATTTGTGCATCTTTTGGCTTCTGTGGATGGATATGACATTTGGTACTTGTGTATGCTCTTTGTTATCATGTCTATATCACTCTGGGTGAGCCTTCGAGCTCCGTGTGCTTAATTTCCTTGTCTAAGGCTAGAGTAGTTGTTGTTGTTCTTAATTTATTTACCATCGCTACTCTTGCCGTCTTTTACTTGTCATCAATCACCAAAAAGTGGAAGATTGTAAGCATCTAGGCGCTAAGGGGAGTTTCGGTGATTGATTGACAAGCTTAAGTGTTGTCTAATGAGCTCGTGAGTGCAGGTTTAGTAATGAATACAAAAATGGTTGCTCATTGGATTATGTGAATGGCCCCCTAATTCAAATGTTTCACTTCATGGAAGCGGACTTGGTTTTCATCCGTATCTCGAAGGCTAAGGACTTTTCTAGAGTCAAGGATCATGGTGTTGAAGGATCCTTGCTTAGATAGGGTTTATAGCTTTCTAGTGTCCGCACTGTTAAGAGGGGTCAACGGTTAGTAGCTTGATCAAGTGAATTGCCAAGTTATGGATGCACACACATGCCAAATCTTTCAGCAACAACAAAGGTATATGCTACATAGGCTCAAGGTCCAAGAAAATCAAGCTTCACATCAAAATTCTTGAAGAAAACTCAAATTCAGAGAAAGACATAGGGACAGTATTGTCCTCTCTATGTCAAAACAAGGGACCGGACAAATCAAGGTTTTAGGTGAACTTATACTGTCCAAAGCCCATGCAAATCCTCTACACCGGAATGTCAGGTTTAGTATAACCGGACAAAGCTAAGGACAAATAAACCTGAGGCTACAAACCTGCAAGAAATCAGCCAAAACAATGGACAGTATTGTCCGAAGTTGAGGACAGTACAAAACTAAGGATAAAGAAACCTGAGGACATGATTTCCTGAGTATGCAAGTGAATACATGGACAGTATTGTCCGAAGTTGAGGATAGTACAAATCTAAGGACAAAGAAACCTGAGTCTATGATTTTCTGAGTATGCAAGTGAATACATGGACAGTATTGTTCGAAGTTGAAGACAGTACAAATCTAAGGACAAAGAAACCTGAGGCTATGATTTTCTGAGTATGCAAGTGAATACATGGACAGTATTGTCCGAAGTTTGACATGGTATAACCTAAGGACAAAAGTACAATGACGTATTGAGTCAGTGACCGTTGGTAAAGTATATGGACAGTGTTGTCCGAAGTTGGCAAAAGCAAGGGACCGGACAATACTATGTACTCTGCGTCAGCAGCTCTCTTTGTGCAACGGCTCTATCATCTTGAGAGCTATATATATGGGTTCCTTCACTCCATCTCGTGCTCTTTGACACTCCAGAAACTTCATACACTCAGAGAGCCCTTGTGCTTCAATTCTTTGCAACAACCACTCACATATTCACCCTTTGAGAGCAAGATCAAGGTCAAGGCTTGTGTGCATCCATCTTGGTGAGGATCAAGATCAAGTGAAGACCGGCGGCTTGTTACTCTTGGTGATTGGCAGCACCTAGGCGGACTTGGTGACCGGGGTGCGTTCTCGGAGCTTGCCAAGGAGATTGTGGAAGCCCGAAGATCAATGGTGTACAAGGCTTGAGCTCCACCTTGCCGGGATGGCGAACGGAGGCTCTTAGTGAGCGCCCACAAGCATGGGAGGCGGCAAAACACTCTAGGGTGTGCCGCAACGTGGACTAGGGGAGGGTGCCAAACGTCCGATACCACGGAAAAAATCCAGTTGTCTCTCTCCCTTGTCCCTCTACTTGATGCTCTTTTGGTTCCTGCTATTTTCATGGATTGCATCTAGTAGTCATCATGGTTAGTCTCTTCTTGGCTAGTATGTCCCTTGCTTTGGTCATTAGTGTTGCTAGTCTTAGCTTCCGTTGCGGTTTCTTTTCCACTAGCATGAGTAAGGTTCCTTGCTTTGTCGTGTAGAGTAGGTTCGTGTAGAAGGGTGAAGTGGGCTAATTTGTAGCTTCATTAGGCTAAGGATTTTCGTTTAGAGTTTGAAATTAGCCCAATTCACCCCCCTCTTGGGCATCCGATCCTTACACTCGCCCTGGGGAGTTGCTCCACATGGACACTGTGGGACCTTCTCGGGTGCGTTCTGTTGGTGGGAAGTGGTATGTTCTTGTGATCTTGGATGACTTTTCTCAGTGGTCTTGGGTGCATTTTATGGAGAGCAAGGATGAGGCTTTTGAGTTTGTTCATGACTTGGTTTTGAGGTTGAGAAACGAGTCTGGCCATGCCATGAGAGCTCTTCGGAGTGACAATGGCATAGAATTCAAGAATGACCGTTTCAAAGTCTTTTGCCATAGCCAAGGTCTTGAACACCAATTTTCGTCTCCATATGTTCCTCAGCAGAACGGGGTGGTTGAGCGCAAGAATCGGACCCTTGTTGAAATGGCCAGGACGATGCTCGATGAGCATAGGACTCCTAGGAAGTATTGGGCCGAAGCAATCAACACCGCGTGCTACGTGTCAAATCGTATATTCCTACTAGCTGTCCTTAACAAGACATCATATGAGCTGTGATTTGGGCGGCAGCCTAGAGTGAGCCACCTGCGAGTGTTCGTTTGCAGGTGTTTCGTGCTCAAGCAGCGGAACTTGGACAAGTTCGAATCTCACAGTTCTGACGGAGTTTTTCTTGGCTATGCCACGCATTCGCGTGCATACCGCGTTTGGCTCTTGGACTCCAGCAGGATTGTAGAGACTTGTGAGGTGACCTTTGATGAAACTATGCCTTGCACAACCCCTGGCTTTGAGCTTGCAGGTGATGATGAGATAGGTTCTACCATCTTTGAGGATGAGGAAGAAGATGCTGGTGTTTCTGGTGATACTGCACCGGCTGTAGCTCCAGAACCTGTTGCTTCACTTTTAGAGGACGATGAGAGAGCTCCAGTACCTTCTCCTTCGACTACATGGGAGCAACCTCCAGTCGATCCACCAGTACATGCAGTAGGGCCCGCTGAGGACGTAGGGGAGGTGACCACTGAGCCACAGCCGTCTCGGATGGTCCAGCGGGATCACCCTTCAAGGAACTCATTGGTGGCCTGAATGAGAGAGTTACAAGATCCATGTCCACTTCTCTTGCTAGCTTTGCACATTCTGCATTTGTTGCCTCTTTTGAGCCCAAAGATGTTGGGCACGCCTTGTCTGATCAAAACTGGGTCAATGCCATGCATGATGAGTTAGAAAACTTTGAGAGGAACCAAGTTTGGGCTTTAGTTGAGCCTCCACCACACTGCAATCCCATAAGAACTAAGTGGGTTTTCAAAAACAAAAAGGGAGAGGATGGAGTTGTGGTGAGAAACATGGCAAGACTTGTTGCTCAAGGTTTTTGCTAGAAAGAGGGGATAGACTATGAGGAGACCATTGGCCCTGTAGCTAGATTAGAAGCCATTCACATTCTTTTGGCCTTTGCAGCTTTGAAAGGGTTCAAGCTGTTTCAGATGGATGTGAAGAGTGCATTCCTAAATGGGTTTATAGAGGAAGAGGTCTATGTGAGGCAACCCACTGGCTTTGAGCATCCCAAATATCCTAACCGAGTGTTCAAGTTGCAGAAGGCTTAGTATGGCCGGAAGCAAGCTCCCCGAGCATGGTATGGTAGACTCAAGAAATTCCTTGTTGATCAAGGGTTTCAGATGGGGAGTGTAGACAAGACTCTGTTCCTTCTTAGGCATGGCAAAGATCTTTTGATTGTTCAGATTTACGTGGATGATATCATCTTTGGTGGCTCTTCTCATGCCTTGTGTAGCAAGTTTTCTGAGCAGATGAGCAGGGAGTTCGAGATGAGCATGATGGGGGAACTTTAGTTCTTCCTTGGGCTCCAGATCAGGCAAACTCCACAGGGAACCTTCGTCCATCAGAGCAAGTACATGAGAGACCTACTCCGGAAGTTCGAGATGTCAGATGCTTCGCCTCAGATGACTCCGATGAGTACTCTCACTGCTTTGGACGCTGATGAAGATGGCAAGGAGGTTGATCAGAAGGTGTATCAAGGGATGATCGGGTCTTTGTTGTACCTGACTACCACGAGGCCGGATATACAGTTCACTGTAGGTCTGTGCGCTCGTTTTCAGGCTTCCCCGAGGGAGTCTCACCGCACCGCTGTCAAGCGGATCCTGAGGTATGTCAAGTACAACCCGAAGTTTGGGCTTTGGTACTCCGCAGATTCTTCGCTTTCTCTCCTTGGCTTTTCGGATTCAGACCATGCTGGGTGCCGGATAGACTGCAAGTCTACTACTGGCACGTGTCAGTTCTTGGGTACTTCTCTAGTCTCCTGGTCTTCTCGTAAGCAGTCAAGTGTAGCCACTTCTACCTAGGAGGCTGAGTATGTTGCAGCTGCTAGCTGTTGCTCCCAGATCCTATGGATGATTGCTACCTTGAGAGACTATGGCCTTACCTATGGAAGGATTCCCATCTTGTGTGACAGTTCTAGTGCCATTAGTGTTGCTAAGAACCCAGTGCTTCATTCTAGGACCAAGCACATAGATGTGAGATATCACTTCTTGAGAGACAACTATGAGAAAGGCATCATAGACATAGTGAAAGTTTTGAGTGAGAACCAAGTGGCTGATATCCTAACCAAACCCCTAGATCTTGAAACCTTTAGCCGTTTGAGAGGGGAGTTCGGAGTTTGCTTTCCCTTTTAGTCAGGGAGAGTTTTGGGTAGCTTTTAGGTTTTCTTTTGGCTTTTCTTTGCTTTTGGTTTTCTTTTGCTTCTTTCTGCATTTTTGTATCATATTCATGCATTGCATCATGTACATTTGTAGTATACACTTGCACTTGAGCTACTTTGGGCTGAATAGGTAGTATTTGCTCGTGCTATGCTTTACAGTGCTTGTTTGATCATGGATGGCTTAAGCTCCTTGGACCTATCGAATGCTAATGTGAGAGCTAAGCTATTTTTGTTTTCATGAAAACCTTATACATGATCACCACTTGATATGAAAATCTAGCATGTGTAGGAATGTTGGATACTTGTGCTATCTTTTCATGCTTGGTATGCTAGTTATCTACCTTTGCTCAGTTGTTGCCTAAGCATTTATGATACCTTGCTTAAATCTGAAATCTGAATCGAAATGTCAAGTATTTGGTATCTTTTGAGCTGAAATAAAAAGATCCAGGTGGGTTTGCTTTGTCACACTGACTTGGCATGAGACTGCTCACTATTGTACTTTAGTGAGAACTTGGCCTTGGCTGTGAATGACTAAAACCTTGTCTTAAGCTTCTGATGGTCTTTCTAGGCCTAGGCTTGGCATTGGTTGGTAAGAAGTGGTTAGACAAGCAAATAACCCCTGGCACCTAAGTAAAGCTTGCTAAATTGGAAAAATGATCAAATCTGAATTTGCAAGTCTCTATTTGCTTATGGCTGTTTGGTATATGCTTTGGTCAGGATTAGCTCACCTTGTATGCATTGCTAGCATTTTGTGTTCATGCCTATCTTGCTAGATGCTATTCATGTTGGTGATGCTTTTCTTTTAACCAAAACCTGAAAATTATGCTTTGCTCTTGAACTGTGTAAGATAGGTTCATTTGAGCTTGATTGCATGCCCCGTTTGCCCTCACATGCGTCTGTATGCTAGAACTTGTATCTACTATCTTTTCATCCCTGATTAGCACATTGTTTCACTTATGACATTTGCACTACATATTCTTTCTGGGCTTGATGAGTGTGCATTGTCAACAAGGGGGAGAGTTTGTTCACCAACCTTGATCAAGCATGACTGATACTTGGTCAAGGGGGAGCTGAGTTTCAGGGGGAGAGTACATTATCCCAGGGGAAGAGTTGCATTGTGAGTTGGGCTGTGATGTGGGGTTTGGGGTTTTGAGAGTTTTTGGCATGCTCTTGGCCAGCTGTGTTGAGCCTTTGCCTCTTTCTGGAGGAGCTAGTCCTTTGCTTCTAGCATGACTGTGTTGAGCCCTGCCTCTGTCTTGAGGGGTCATGCTTTGTTGATCGGCTGTATTGAGCAGTTACCCTTGTCTTAGGGGCCGATCTTTTGTCTTTGCTTTTGTTCACTTCTTCTACTCCCGTTTTGGCCTTTCTTTGGCTTTTGGGCACATGAGTGGATTTTCCTTGTTTTTCTTTCTTCTGATGTTCTTTGTTACGCTTTTGTTTTCTTTGTCTATGTTTTCAGGTGGTTGGTGAGGGTGTTGACAAGGCACTCATCAAGGGGGAGATTGAGGGACTCAAGTGTACCGAGTCTGGTCTTTCGTCCTGGCTGTGATGAGCGCTTGTCAACACCGAAGACTTGCTGATGGACGCGTGAGCACCTCCTAAGTGTGACCTGGAGGAGAAGCCCTCTCGAGTGGACTGAGAGGCGGCACCAGAGTGGACTTGGTGTGACAAAAGCCCTGCCGAGTGGACTGGCAGGTGGCTTGGGTTGAGGCCCAAGTTAGGCTCGGCCCACAAGTGTGACGACCATGGCTGCGGGACGGTGTAGTGAGCCGTAAATTCACCCATCCAGAAGCCCATCAAGCGTTTGTCGGTTCGAGCGTCAAAACCGGGCCCAAGATCGTTTCCTGGTTCGAGCGTCAAAACCAGGGGCTGGTTGCCGGTATCGCCAAAACCAGAGTTACCCCCGAAGGATGAGCTACTGACCATGTGGAGGACATCTAGTGAAGGCAGAGAAGCCGAAGACGTCGAGGACTCCATCGTGGCCGTTTGTCCGAGTTTCCGCGGTCTTTTATTGCCTCTACAGGCCTTGTAGTGTTTGAGTCTGTAATATAGAGGGGTCTAGTTGCACAACTGCCCTAGGGCTTAACCTGTAGTATAAATAAGGAGATGGCTAGTCATTTGCTCTCTCTCTTGGCTGTTAGACTTTGCTTAGGGTTAGGTTTTGGGGTCCTAATCTCGTCACCAAGCAAGAGCATCAATTCCTAGAGGGTTTAGAGTGATCTAGCCCCAAAATCAAGTGGGTAGGAAGTGGGAGGCTGCTTGGGGATTGAGTCCCCCCTTGTAATCTGATCTTGAGATTGGCTTTGGAATGAAATAGAGTGAGATTTGTGGCCATGACTTGAGTCTTGTGTGCAGCAATCTCTTTTCCCCCTTCTCTCTTTGGTTTTTGGGTGAATTCTCAAAGGCTTTGGTGTGTTTGGTTTGCCTTTGTGATTCCCCTTCTCTCTTGCCGTTTTGGACTTGCTAGGACGTGGAGATTATGCCCTAGAGCATCTCAATCCTGCTGGATTGCCACGAGCAAGTCGGAGATTGGTTTTCCCCTTTGTTGGCCAAGTATTGCCCACTTCACGAGATCTGAAATTCCCGCTCATCCTATGATCATTTTGAGTTGATCTCTTGGGAGAAGCTTTGGAATAGGTCTAGAATACCCTATGCAAAGTTTCGTGAAGTTTGGACAAGATTTGGTCAAGTTTTGGGTGTCGGAACCAAACTCCCAGGCTTCCACCGGAACATCCGGTGTTACACCGGAACATCTGGTGAGCTTCACCGAAACATCCGGCGTCGGCTGCTATCTGGAGTTCCACCGGATAGTCCGGCGCCCGCTACCGGAACATCCGGTGCCACCGGATCTTGGCACCGGAACATCCGATAGGTCTGGCAGCCTGCCTCTCGGTTTCGTGTTCAAGCTCGTTTCGCGTCCGTTTCTGTGGGCGTTGTTTCGAGTGCTTCCGCTGAGTGTTCCTCGACGTGTCCTAGGGTCTGCAGCACTTGTTGCTATGTGATCTTGCATGGTGTGAGAAGAGAGGGATTTGGGGTATAGGTTTTTGTGAGTGACCTATTCACCCCCTCTAGGTTGCTCTCCCGGTCCTCACGCACAGTGAGAAACAGTGGCGATCTCAGGTCAAAGGATTTAGCGGGTATATCACTCGAGAACGCTTGATGGCACATTTAAGCATAACAATCCCAGCAACATCTCGGAGTGAGTCAGATCCGACACAATGTTCTCTAACATTTGTCCACATCATTGATTCGATATCCAATATCTATGATCCGCAAGACATGATCTCAATCAATCCATGTGCTAGCCGTTGAATCATTATCTTCCCAAATAAAGATATAGGCTAGGGACCATTTAGAACATCGCATTTAAACAAGAGTCCCACGAACGAGTCACGTACTCGTTGATCCAGTGTTTACAGCAACATGTTCATGGAACAAGAGTGAATAATATGTGTTCAAAATAAAACATAAAAACTCTCATCCCACGTACACTAGAGTCAACTTAGGTATCCTATACCCATTGCCTTCGTGTGTGCCTCAAACTTGGATTGTGGGAGAGGTTTCGTTAACGGATCAACTACATTTAGATCCGTGTGCACCTTACATATCTTCACATCACCTCTATCAATAATCTCTCTGATCAGGTGTTATCGCCTGAGTATATGTTTGGATTTTTGGTGTGACCTCGGTTCCTTGGCTTGTGCTATGGCACCCATATTATCATAGTAAAGGTCCAATGGGCACGAAGCACTTGGAACAACACCTAATTCAGAAACAAATTTTCTGATCAAAACTGCCTCCTTTGCAGCTTCCGAAGCTGCAATATACTCAGCTTATTTTTAAAAAATAATAATAACGTAAGAAAAAACAAAAAAATATTGCTAATAGCAAGCAAGGAACAACCAAACACAACCAGATGTGCATACATTTTCTTTACACATTTATAACCCATCAGCAATCTCCAAGAATCGAATCTGCGACCTCATGCCTCGCGTAACACCTTCCAACCACAGACCACAACATCACATGTGTCCAAGAAAGCAACGCGTACCTTTTGTACTTACGTTGAGTCGATTTTTAGAAGCGGTTGGTAAGGTGCACCGTCTCTGAAAATCGATTTTTAGGGGCGGCTGGTAAGGTGCACCGCCTCTAAAAACGGACCGTTTTCAGGGGACGGTTGGTAAAGCGCACCGTCTCTGAAAATCGATTTTTAGGGGCGGTTGGTAAAGTGCACCGCCTCTGAAAATCGATTTTTAGGTGCGGTTGGTAAGGTGCACCGTCCCTAAAAATGACCAATTTTTAGGGACGGTTGGTAAAGTGCACCGCCCCTGAAAATCAATTTATAGGAGCGGTTAGGAAGACGCACCTGTTGTAATTGATCTCGGGCTTGGAAGGGAGACGTCCCGACCGGGCCCGAACCTTGAATACGGCCTTGATCGAAGGCCCATTTACCCCTCCCTGGGTTGTGGCCCCCTTTCACCACGCACCTATAAAGGGAGAACTGCGGAGGGCACGCGGACCAACGTCGTCGTGCCTCCTCGACACCTACAGAAACCCTAGGGGCGATCACCCAGGTGCGGGTGCCGAAGGGAAACGCCGCTACCGGAGTCTCTGTTCGTGCCCCTGTGTGTCGTCCTCCTCTCCGTCCAGTCCGCCAAGGAAACCCCGTTGCCCCTCTGGCACCGGTCGAGCTCTCCAAGACCCAAGGTAACTGCCACACCTTTCTTCCCTATCTCTCCCTCTCTGGATCACGAGATCCACTGATCTACACATGAACTCAACCAAGACCCTAGTGGTTATGGGCATTGGGCACTAGATCCGCATGACACAACTCCAGCAATTGGTATCAAGAGCCATGGATGTGCCCAATCCTAACCCTAGATCGAGGGTCCTACCCTCGGATGAGAACTGAGAATGAATCACGAGCTCGAGGCTCGGATCAGAGAGCCATAGGCTCGGTTTCAACCAAAGAAAGAAAGGGGAATGGATTTGAATCTCTAACCTTGAACGAATAATGACCTTAGGGTCAAGAGATTGGAGAAGAAATAGACGAGAATAGAATAAAGATTCGTCCAGATCTTGAGCCATTGGCTTGATTTCATCTAGAACATAAAGGATCTTGAGCCACGGGCTCGGATCCGTGAACAGATCAAGAAAAGAAAGAAGGGAAAGGGAGAAACACGAAACCCTAACCCAAGATCCCCCGACCGTCGTCACTCGCGCTAAGCAAGAAACCCCATCGGGGACGCACCTGGGCGAAGGGAGATCGGCTATGGCGAGGCTCACCGGCGTTCTTGTCGCCGCTATGAACCCGGCAGTTCGGGTGAGCAAGCGCATCCATGGGCACCTTCGCAGGACCGCTCGACGATGGCGCGCCCAACCTCGGGTGGACGCGCGCGCCGGCGAAAGGCCCGGCGGCGCCGCCGCCAGGCTCCCTTGTCTGCGCTCTCTTACCGTCGGTGAAGAAGAGGAGCGCGCGCCGAGGTGATGCACCGCCGCGGAGCCACTCGACGGCGGCGCACTCACCCTCCGGCGGAGCGCACTCGCCGGCGAGGGGCTGCGCGACGGTGCCGGCCGCCGCTGTTGCTCTCTCTTGCTTCGGCGGGAGAAGAGAGAAGAGGCGCGGGTGGAGGGGAAGAAGACGAGTGGCGCGCCGCTATCTCGCTCGCCGACCGTGTCGCTTGCTTGTGCCACCGCCGCCACTCCATCCGCTCACGCCGCCGGCCATAGAGGAGAAAGAGAGAGCGGCAGACGGAGAGAGAAATGCCCTAGGGTTTCCAGGGGCCCGAAATTTTCGCTCGTTAAACCCTGAGATGATTCGCTGCTGACCGTCGGATGATGATCAACGGTTGAGAGTGAGGCAGGGAAAGCGATGGGCCTTGGCGCCGCTTTTGCGCCCTAGGCCCAGGACGCGGTCGTAGGCCGGCTTGAGCAGGCCGTTTTGGGCTGGTTTTGGCCCGAGAACACTCCGCAGTTTTTTATTTTGTAATATGCGCATGTGTATATTCATTTACTACACGTGTCAAGAAATTTTAGATTACTTCTGGAGTTGAGAATTATTTAAATAATTCTGATTATGTTTCCGCTGCGATGATGATTTTGATTATGTCGTTTCTCTGAATAATTTTAAAACTAACGTGGATAATTAATAGAGAAATGTATGATGACAAATTGATTTATGGCATTTTCGTTAATTTTAACCAACGTTGAAATTTTAAAGATGAGCCATGATTTGATTATGTTTTCGAGATCTAATTTCGTCCAACGATGAATTTAGAATATTGAATTGACTAGAGAATTGATTTGAGCATGTTTATCTTTGACCAATGTTGAATTTAATTCATGCCAGAAATATTTGATTCAGAAAATTGAAAAGACAGTTGTCTCTGAAGATTGAGAAGAAAATTTTGATTGCGTGTTTTAAGCTTGACCAACGTTAAATTTACCACATGCATGATATTTTGACTTAAAAATGTGTGTTTTAATCTTGACCAACGTTGAGTTTAATTCATGCAAGACACTTGTTTTAGAGACAATATTTAATGAGCCCATCATGATCTCATATATTTGTTTTTTCTATGAAGGCTCGAATGAAATTATAACCCTCAAAGAATTGAGGATCATAGAATTGCTAAATGGAGTG
This sequence comes from Paspalum notatum, assembly GCA_022530915.1. NCBI lineage: Eukaryota > Viridiplantae > Streptophyta > Magnoliopsida > Poales > Poaceae > Paspalum > Paspalum notatum. The sequence goes on from CM039689.1 coordinate 32,595,470, forward strand.
ACAACTCCAGTTGGCATGAGAAAGATGATATGGTGAGTGCTCTAAGTGAATTAGAGTCAACACCAGAGACAACAGCTCCAAGATATAGACAACAAGAGGAAGAGGAAGATGATATATTTTTCAATTCATGTATGCACTTGTATGTGCTGCAAGAAGAAATAATTCTATGAGAATAAGATGCTGCTAAGAGTAGCAACAAGAATTGATTTTTGCTTATGCAAAAGAATGACATGTCAAAGCCAATTTCTTCTAGAAATTGATGATAATTAGATGACGGCTTTGTATGTCAGACATATTTTTATATGTTTCCTCGTGTAGAAACATGATTTCAGATACTATGATATAAAATGAGCACATTCATTGCAATTTTGGGAATCATGAATTCATTATTCAGTGTAATAATGAGAATAAGAGTCTTGCCTTCCGACGAGACATGATTTATTTGTTTTTCCTGTGCGATGTTTTGTCAATAAGATGAATTTGAAAGAATGTGAGTCTCACCATCTAATGAGACATACTCTCTTTGCCTTTCCTAGTGCAAAGTTGAAAAGAGAAATATACATCCGTTGCTATAAGCAAGAAACGACATGGTGGAGAAACTTTCGTCGAAATTGTGTCTATTGCTTAGGCCACATTTCGAGGGGGAGAATTAGAAAGTTTGTTTGATTAAAACAAGAAACTCCCCATCCACCAGACTTCATAGACTTAGAGTAATGCATTGATTACATAGACAGACTTCATAGACAAAATGATACATTGATTGCATAGAAGAGTTTTTAATGAGAGCATGTCTTAAAGACTAAAGAGGTGATATCCGATCGTGGGGGAGTACTACGGTCGCCATACACCATATTGACAAGTTTCAGGAACCTTTTGCAAGGTGCTTGCAAGAGAATGACCTAGATAAGTGGTATATGATACCGGGCAAACATGTGGATGGAGGGTATTCAAAACCGCCATTCAGAATGACCAAGTTGCTCAGTATATGACACCGGACAAACCTATGGATGAAGGGTATTCAAAACCGCTATCCATACTTTTAATCAAATTCCAAGTACATGAGTACTTAAGATACCGACTAAGATAAAGAGAAAGCCCACTATAAACTATTTGTAGTTTAGGCCTGTCCATCTGAGACTAAGACTATTTACCCTGCTCAAGGGAGATGATATGAGAAGATAGTAAGGTGCCATTCCATTAGCTAACCTGAAAGATTGAAGTGTTTAAATTCTCATGACATACGAACTATATAGAAACGAGAACCTTATTGTTTCTAGAAAATGACAAGATCTGGGGGAGCATTGTATTCTGAGAAATGAACCTTGAGGAGTAGAGGATGTACATCCCAATTCCGATGGTAGAAGAACCATATTTCTCGATACCTGCTGAGGTCGCACCTTTGTTTTAAATGACGGTTGTTGTGACCCCTGCTGTGGATGTTGGCTCGTCAAGCAAGAAAAAAAATGATTGAACAAGAAACTCTTCCACCACCAGAGCAACCAAACAGAAATAAAATAAGATGTGCTTATAAGAAAGTTAGAGATCAATGATCCCTAACGACTGTGACATATCTCAGTAAAGATATACCCTTAGAGGGAGATCCCTCTTGGTATGAAAATGGCTTGATACCTGTTGACGCCAAGATTTGGCCGGTCCCAGTAATGGGCCTAGGATCGGCTCTAGGCCAAGAGAGACCATCCAAGGAAGCGATGGTGTCCGACTCGTATGGGCCAATGGGCCATGTATCCAATAGATTAAGCTTACTTTGGTGGAGTCCCATCGGAACTCTAGGTAGAAGTCGATTAGGAATTGTTAGTAAAATAGGAAAGAATAGACTTGTCGTTCAAGTCCACAGGACTATAAATATGTATCCATACGCCTTGTAATAAAGAGACGACTCACGTTCCACGCGACTACGGTTGTCCCAACATCTCTCGGCGCATCGCCACCTCTAAAACTTAGAGTTCAAGGTAATCGTCATGCTGTTCTAATGATTTATTTCGTTAGGGAAATAGGCGTTAGTTGCTTGGTAGATCACGTACTGAAGCGTTTTTGATGGCGCGATCTGCTAGTTACCACGCCGAATCTCGTGGCAAGCCTAGCTTGGCACGAGATTCACCAGTTATCATAATGAATCTCGTACCGAGCTCTGTTCGGTACGAGATCCATCTATCTATCTCCTGTATCGGCCGATGGTCTATGTTTCCTGCGCTTCATGGCGTCCATCGGCTCATGCACAACTTGTCATCATGCTTGTCTCGTAGATCTTTACCGCGCTGCGTGCGCCTAGGCTTTATGTGTCTATAGATAGCATGCTTTACCGCCATGTTTTTTCCCTCGTTTAGACGGATCGTGCTTGCTCTATCATGCTTGCCCATAGATTGGCTCTTTTGGATAACGTTTGTTTCATATTTACCAATATACATCACTTGTCCGATGGTTTCCATGTTTGGCTTGTTTAGACGAGCTGCCACCTTAGTTGATCGATCGTCTTACGTTCATACACGCTTTTATTTATTTAACGTACTTCGTTGGGAGAAACATGGAAGAATCGGCAAATATGTACCGATGAGAAGAAGAGCCTCGAGGAGGCAGTAGCCGATCCTAGCAATCTGGCTAGTATTTAACGTTTGCATCTCTTCTTGTTTCCTTTGCAGGAGATTAGGGGACGATCAACATCACACTCGCATCCTTCCTGGCTAGAAGGTCAAGCCAGGTGGCACGCCCTACACACCGACGCCAAAAGCAACCCGCTGACGGCCCGCTGTTCAGCTGGTTGGGAGTCGCTCATAGGAGGAGCGACCCTTCGGTCCACATACGCCTCCCGGTTCGCATTGTGCTGCCTCGCGGGGATATACTCACTGTATTCCTGCGACAACACATTTTTGGCACGCCCAGTGGGACACGAAGACAATGGCGGATGATGACGCTCCTCAAGACGGGAACGAGGAGTATGGTCCTATTGAAAAAGTCGAGGATTTGCCTGAGCCTCATCAAAGGCAATTTATCAAAAATATCGAAGATCTGAGAAAGAAGCTCCTCGCCATGTACACTAGGTCTCGCCACGGGAATATCAAGATTCACGGGGTACCAGCCTCGCTCATAGACAAAGTTGACCTTACACTCCCTTTGGCTGAGCGCACTCAGGCTCTCCGTGAAGAGATACAAACAATTACGGCGCATGCTCTCATACGGCAGTCAAAAGCCACTATTAATTGAATAGACAACATCGTTGTAAAGACTGTCAGAGCTGCCCTAGCCGGTGAACCCTTACATATCACCGGCCCAGCATTGAACAGACATGTTGGGGAAGCAGCGTTCTATTCCAGACCAATGAATCCTATCCAGATCGAAGTCCAAAGAGACAACATTGCTGAGTTCGTGATGCATCCCCCAAATAATCACGTTCCTCGTTTGCAGCCTACGGTATACTCTACTCCTCCTCTTGTCATTCCCCAAGGGTACTTTTGTCAGCTTAGGTACCGGCAACTACAAGAGGGAGAGAGACCAGCAGAGCCCTATCCCAACCCAGTTCTGGTCAGTCCTCGCAAGGACCAGACTTTGGGCTTCATGGAAACACGCTCTCCACGAAAGCCGACTGAATCGGCTGATCAGGAACTGGCAGAGTGGGAGCGCTGCTACGGCTCTGGGCCAGTTCAGTCCAACCAAGCTGCAACAGGTGGCAATGTAGAGGCAATGGTCCAATCCCAGATTGCTGAAATCATGAGGAATCAATATGGGTTCACGCCTAAGCAGGGAGCAATCAATTATGTCAAGCCTTACCCGGAGGTGTATGATTTGCTGGAACCTCCCCCAAAGTTCAAGACTCCTGATTTCTCAAAGTTCAGTGGCAATGACGGCGCCAGTACTATCGAGCATATAAGCCGATACTTGGCACAGCTTGGCGTCGCCTCCCGAGCCGAACACATGAAAATTCGGCTGTTTTCATTGTCTCTGACCGGACCAGCGTTCGGATGGTACACTACGTTGCCGCCCGGATCGATTGTTACCTGGAAGCAGCTAGAGGAGAAATTCCATGCACAATTCTTCTCTGAAACTAACGAAGCAACGATCTCTGACCTGACTGAAATTCGTCAAAACCCAGGGAAAACCGCGCATCAGTACATCCAAAGGTTCCGAGAAGTGAGGAACAGGTGTTTCTCCCTCCAGCTTCCAGAGAAGTCACTCGCTGAGTTAGCATTTAGGGGCTTGAACAAAGCTTTCAAAGGTGCGTATGGGCCGAGCGACTTTGAATCCGTCGGCCATCTGGTTTCTAAAATAGCTGCATATGAAAGAAGCCACCCCGAGATCTTTCAGGACAAGCACAGAAGGAACGTCGGCTACATTCAAGCCGATGAAGAAGACCAAGCCGACGAAGCCGATGCCTGCCTAGTACAATGGGCATGGATAAATCAACCATTGCAGTGCTAGTGGGTGAGGCAGCCGGAGCCAACTCCTGGCCTCGACTTTGACATCACCAAGACCGAGCAAATCTTTGATTTGTTGTTCAAAGAGAAGCGCCTCGTACCTGTGGCCGAACACCAGGTACCCTCGGCCGATGAAAGGCATGGCAGGAAATACTGCAAATGGCATAACAAGCTGGACGGTCACGACACGAATGACTGTAGAGTCCTGCGCATGGAGATTCAAAGGGCTATCGAGCAGGGAAAGTTGGTCTATGCCAGGCCTGCATTAAAAATTGACACGACGCCCTTCCCAATCAACACAATCTCTGCAGTCCCTCTACCATTAGAAGCCGACGCACCTGCTAGCTCGAATAGATCGGCTTTCCTTGGCCAAGTCAAAGGAGCAATTGCTACAGGCAGTATCCAGCGCCGCGATATGCTTGAGTCTGACATGGCCACGGCTTTCTCTATAGGCATGGTCCAGCCTTCAAAAAGAGACAAAGGGAAAGCCAAGGCTGACCCACGTGACGACCTGCCGCTCGAGCTTAAAGCCAAAGAACACACTTCGGTCAAAACAGTCAAAAGAAACCGACGCTGCCGACCTAATTCGGGAGAGTTAATCGGCATGTACGCTCATCACTCTCGCCGCAACAAAGAGCGCCGCCAGCAGGAGCAAGAAGCGTACCAGCGGGAGCAATGGCGGCGCTACGAGGAATGCCGTCGACTCGAGGAGGAAGACGCCTACCGCCACGAGTAGCGGCAGCGCCATGATCGTCGCCAACAAAACTACTCAAGATCGCCCAGACAGCACGACCAGCGTAAGCGGGCCCGCGGTGGACGTTACGACGCTGACGATCATCGGGAGCATTGGAGCTGCCAGTACTTCTACTACTGCTGGAGCCAAGGTATGGACAGGCTCCCTACGCACAATGATTGCCCCGAATGTTCCTCTCACAGGGCCAGGCACTGCAAGCCGTCCGTGTTCGAACGGTTGGATCGCACGTTATCACCACCTCGGCGCCGTGTTCTTCCGTCACTGCGCAATCGTACACCTCCGCCTCGGTTGCCAGGGTACGTGCCAAGGAAACGTCGAGCCTCTCCGCCACCCAAGGTGATTAGGCCCCATGCAAGTTGTACTGATCAATCACCTCAAGCAAACGAGTCCGGAGGGAGCCGGCGCCAGGAAGAATGTCATCTCCCAAGATGGTGCCCGAAGGGTCTGTCTAAATCGCAGAAAAGAAGGGTGCAACGGTTATGCTGTCTGGAGTTAGCCGAAGAAGAATACCTTCGGCAATTGAGAAAAGTTGGGGGTATTATGCAAATCCCTAGCTTAGAGCCAGAGCGCAACCTCGTGTGGAAGCGCAAACCGCAAGAGGAAGTAGCCGAGCCGTCCACAAAGGCGGCGCATGATTAATCGGCTAAAGCAACTGACAAGCATGAGCCTACGGACATAGAGAGAGACAACAACTCAGGAGAGGGCAACGATTTTCAGGAGAAGGTTGTTGCACTGTTTGACCGTCCATCGGCCAGCACAAATATGGTCTTTGTCCTACCTGAAGAGTTCCATCTTCCTACTACGCAGCAGATGGCCGAGTCCATGGCACAACTAAGCCTCGGTCCCGCCGCTGGTATTTTTGAAAAACCAGCAGACAAGAAATATCGGCATCTCAAGCCCCTTCACATAAGAGGCTTTATCAATGGCAAGCCGGTTGGGAGGATGCTCGTTGACACTGGCGCAACTGTCAATGTCATGCAGTACTCCATGTGCCGCAAATTGGGGCGCACCACCGAAGATCTCATCGACACTAACGTGACTCTGAACGACTTTAAAGGGAATTCATCCTAGGTCAAGGGCGTACTCAATGTGGAACTCACCGTCGGCCGCAAAACGTTGAACACATCATTCTTCGTTGTCGATAACCAGAACCCCAGTCCAGGTCCTTACTCGATCTTGCCTGGCCGAGACTGGATTCATGCAAATTGCTGCGTACCGTCTTCCATGCATCAATGCCTTATTCAATGGGACGGGGACGACATCAAGGTGGTGCCGGCTGATGAGTCATGTGACGTTTCCACTACAGAAGCTCTGCTATGGCATCCGGATGCAGAATGCCTTTCGGGATGGACAGAGCCTGATTGGAGTTTCGTTGATCTTTCAAAAAACGGGATAGCGCCGGTACGAGCAGCCGGCGACCAGTTGTAGATAGGTGTCGATCTCCACAACGTGTATCGGCCGATCTGGCTGATGGGCTCATTACCCTCTGTAAAACTTCTACGGATACAAAATCCGTAGTGGCCGATCTGCGCGATCGGCCCCAAAACATTTGTAATAAACTAATCTATAAAGTCAAGTTGGCTGAGTCTTCCCCTCGGTCTCCAGGAATTTGTAATGAAATGCTCAGTAAAATTGTGAAATTGGCCAAGCCTCGCACTCGGTCCCAGTATGTTGGAGTGTTGCATGTGTCTAGAAGCGGAGTTTCTCCTCAGTCCAGTAATCAAGCTGAAGAATGCGCGGTAGGAAAGGAAGCCACTCGCCCGCATCCAACACCTACATCTCTTGACGCCACGCAGGAATTTGCAGAGGAAGGCAAGCTTGGGTTTGGCTTCACCGCGTCTGACGAATACGAGCAGGTCGACATCGGCCTGGGTGATCGACCTAGACCTACATGGATCAGCAAGAAGCTCAACCCTGATTTCAAGGTTAAGTTGATCAAGCTTCTTAAAGAGTTTCCAGACTGTTTCGGCCTGGTCTTGACCAGTCTATCGTTGAGCATCGGCTCCCTATCAAGCCTGGATTCCGGCCGTATGCACAACACCCAAGGAAGATCGACACAAAAATCCTTGACACGGTCAAAGAGGAAATAGAACGAATGATCAAGGCAGGTTTCATTCGTCCTTGCCGATATGCCACATGGATATCGAGCATTGTGCCTGTCTAGAAAAAGAGTGGGAAGCTCAGAATTTGCATCGACTTCAGGGATTTGAATAGAGCTACCCCCAAAGATGAATACCCGATACCTGTCGCTGAAGTGCTCATTGATGCTGCGGCAGGTCACAAGATGATCAGTTTCCTAGATGGTAACGTTGGTTATAACCAGATCTTTATGGCTAAAGAGGATGTGTTCAAGACCGCCTTCCGGTGTCCTCAAGGTCTGTTTGAGTTCTTGGTTATGACCTTCGGCTTGCATAATGCCGGAGCAACATATCAACAAGCCATGAATTACATCTTTCACGATCTCATCGGCCGCCTTGTGGAAGTCTACATTAACGATGTGGTGGTCAAATATATTCTACAAGAGAACCATGTAGCCGATCTTCGTCTGGTCCTCGAGCGTATTCGTAAGCATGGTATGAAAATGAACCCCAATAAATGCGCCTTCGGCGTCACTGCCGGACAATTCCTGGGATTCATGATACACGAACGCGGAATAGAGATCGGCTCAAAGAGTACGGAGGCTATTGAAACGATGGTTACTCCGACAAACAAGGAAGAGCTTCAGCAGCTGATAGGCAAAATCAATTACATCAGGCGATTCATCCCAAACCTATCTGCAAAACTCGAAGCATTCATGCCTTTAATTCGAACTCAAAAGAGCAATGAGTTCATCTGGGGGCCAGACCAGCAACTGGCGTTTGACAATCTCAAGCAATACCTGACTGCTCCACCAATGATGGTGCCACCTCATCTCGATCTTCCTTTCATAGTCTATTTATCAACCGATGAAGTCTCCATCGGCTCGGTGTTGGTTCAGGAAGTCGATGGTAAAGAACGCGTTGTCTACTACCTCAGCCGACGACTACTCGACGCGGAAACCAGGTACTCTGAGATGGAGCGTTTATGTTTGTGTTTATACTTTACATGCACAAAACTCTGTCATTACCTGCTCAACGCCGAGACGCTGGTCATCTGTAAAGCCGATGTCGTGAAGCACATGTTGTCTGCACCGATTCTCAAAGGAAGGCTCGGTAAGTGGATGTTTGCCTTGTCAGAATTTGACATCAGATACAGACCGGCAAAGGCTGTCAAGGGACAGGCGTTAGCCGATCTTATCACAGAATGATCGGCTCCAATACATAGCTTCGTCAACATTGCTTCGTGGGCTCTTTTCTTTGATGGCTCTACGTGCGATGCTGGGTGCGGCATCGGGCTCTTTATCATCTCCTCTCGGGGGGCAGAGTTTGAGTTCGCCTTCCACCTCGCCCAGCGCCGTACAAATAATCAAACGGAGTATGAAGCCCTGTGCAAAGGTTTGGAATTGCTATTGGAAGTAGGTGTTGAAGCTATGGAAGTATTCGGGGACTCTTAGGTGGCCATCAACCAATTAACAGAGGATTTCAATTGTGCCAGTGCTCTATCCCTACTTCTTGCGCGCTCAAGAATTGATGGTCAGGTTCTGGTACATTCAGCTCAAGTGGATTCCACGAGATGATAACATGGAGGCGAATAAACTCGCGCAGCTCGCCTCTGGATACATTGAGCTCGATGACGACATTTGTGTCGGCGTGATGCCGATAACAGCAGCCGATTGGAGAGCCGATATCCTCAATTACTTGAGGGATCTGGCTCGGGGGGTAGATAAGAGGACAAGGCACCAAGCTCTCAAACACGTCTTGATTGGAGACGAGCTCTACTTCCAAACTCTTGAAGGTCTCTTGTTAAAGTGTCTAGGTCCAACAGAGGCGCTCCAAGTCATGCACAATGTACACGAGGGAATCTGTGGGACTCATCAATCAGCTCATAAAATGAAGTGGCTCATTAGAAGGTCCGGTTATTATTGGCCAACCATGCTGGAGGACTACTTCAAATATTACAAGGGATGTCAGGAGTGTCAGAGGTTTGGAGTTGTCTAGATGGCTCCGGCCGGACCGTTAAACCCAATCATCAAGCCGTGGCCGTTCAGGGGATGGGGTATGGACATGATTGGACAAATTAACCCTCCTACTAGCAAGGGCCACAAGTGGATTTTGGCCGCTACAGATTATTTCACTAAGTGGGTGGAGGTCGTGCCAATGAAGAATGTAACGGCCAAGGACGTGGTTAATTTTGTCAAAGAACACATTATTTAACGATTCGGCATACCACAGACAATCACGATAGATCAAGGGACTGTCTTTTTGGTGGAAGAATTCAAAAAATTTGCCGAAGAGATGGGGATCACTTTGATACAATCATCGCCCTATTATGCTCAAGCAAACGGCCAGGCCGAGGCGTCTAACAAGAGTCTCATCAAGCTAATCAAGCGCAAGATTGATGAGTATCCAAAACAATGGCACGATCGACTCGCCGAGGCGTTATGGGCATACAGGATGTCATGTCACGGGGCTATTAAATGTACACCCTACCAGTTGGTATACGACCAAGAGGCCGTGATGCCGTGGGAAGTCAACATCGGCTCACGACAAGTTTGGTTCCAAAATGACCTAACAGCCGATGAATACGCCTCTCTCATGAACATCACTTTGGATGATTCTACAGAACTTCGACTATGGGCTCTTGAAAGGATTAAAGATAACAAGGCCAAGATAGCAAGGTACCACGATAAAAAGGTAAAGTCGAAGGACTTCCAAGTCGGTGATTTGGTTTGGCAGTTGATTTTGCTGATCCAGCGTATGGAAAATGATCGCCTAACTGGCAAGGACCATTCCATGTGCTAGAAACTGCCTTGGGTAATTCTTATAGATTAGAAACATTGGAAGGTGTCCGGTTTAGAAGGAATATCGATGGTAAATATATAAAGAAGTATTTCCCTAGCCTCTGGATCGGATCGTAGCATAAATTGCAAGAACGATGCGTTGCCATCTGTTCAAGTTCAAGAGCCGATGCAGTGGCATCGCCTTTAGAAGAAATATAATAGGAACGATGCGTTGCCATCTGTTCAAATTCAAGAGCCGATGCAGCTGCATCGCTTCTAGCAAAAGAAAAAATCACAAGGGACTTTGGCCAATGTTCACCATTGGCCGCAGAATGAGCTGATGTTCATTACACATCGCCTTTAGTCCAAAATAAAAGAAAAATATACTCTCTGTGACCAAATGAAGTTTTATTCAAACATTGCAAAGATTACATCATTTGGATCGAAGCGAGCTCGGGGTATGGATCCACCTGGTATCCCCCCACGTCCTGGGAAAAGATAATCCTATCGGCACGACAACTCAACTCAATAAGGGGCCAGCCGACCAAGAATGGAAAGCCAGGAGGGATATCCTAGGAGTTTTCTTACAACGGTCAGGAAGATGAATACAAGCTGGAGCCATGAGGAGCTTAACCAGCACAAAAAGCAAGGTGACCACATGAGGATTTATTTATATTTTGGCCTCCTATTCTACTGACCGTTGAAGAAATATGAGGATTCATTATATTTTGGAGGTAGACTCAGTTTATTAACCGATACACTAAGAATCATCCATGCTTGCGGTTCTATGCCCAAGAACAGAAGATGATTTGTCCGTCGGCGCTTCTTGTCAGCCTTGGTAAACTCACTATCACCAGGAAGATCAGGCATGCCAGGAGGGAAGGTGATGTGAGGAATATTAGTGTAACCTTCAATAGGAAAGATGCCAACGTGAGATTGGGCCTGCCGATGAGTCTCCAGGTTTGCCTCAAACACAGCTACGTAGGCACGAGTCTTTGCCAACCAATCTTTTTCCTCGAAGTTTGGATACTCTGGTGAGGGGATACTATCAACATCTGGAGGATTATAGTGGTATTCTTGAGAGGGGCTTGCGGAAGTTGTGGTGGACTGAGGACTTGCTGGATCCATGAGAAAAGAAGCACCATGGTTACCCTCTTATTTATACTCCTAAGGTAGGGTAATTGGCTGTTGACAGATGAGTTAAATGGGCCGTATAGATCGCCATAAAAGCTGGCGTGTGAAAAGGTCAGGACCCATGTAACTTTTCAGAAGAAAGCGACTAGTCAAGCTAGTCCTCGACCCGAAAGACAATGCTCGTACTCTGAGTGAGAAAATTTCTTTCAAATTCAAATAGAAATTTATCAGGAGAGGAAGTTTTAAGATAGCGGATGGAAGTTTCATCGGCTGAAGGGGAACAAAGTTTGGAATATTCAGTCAGAAGGTACTCTGAAGTTGAAGGTATGGGGTTGACAAAGCAGAGTACTTTTTAGATTCATCGGCTAGATTCTGATGGGTGACGATCGGCTTGTGAAGAGTAAAAATCGCCTCGAACGAGTCGGCTAATTGCTACCTCATCGGAACTTGGAAAGCCGATGAATTAAAATATCGGCTCAACCAGATGCTGTTAAGCCGATCTTGAGAGTTCATTACGAAAAGCGAAGTATCGAGGATCGACTCAGCGCAATGCTGCCAAGGCCGATTTACAAGAATTTGTTCAACAAAAAGTGGAATCGAAAAGGATTTACTGCATATTCGATAATTTACAAAAGGGCTAAAATCCCCAAGGCTGATCCCATGGTTACTAATAAGAGCCAAAATTTGGGGATTGCCTAGCTTGTTGGATTGCATTCTAAGCCAATCCAACGGCTGATGCTTGAAGACTACCTAAGAATCTACTTCCTAAGCTGATCTAACGGCTGACCTAATAGACGCTCTAAGCGTCGCCATTCTCCGATGATTCACCATCGGCTTCCTCGAAGCTCGGTTCGGCTTCGTCATCCCCATCATTACTGTCGGAAGGGCCGAGGTCGGCACCCTCGTTCGGTTCTTCCGGCTCGGCGGCGTCGTCGTCTTCATCGTCGTCCTCCTCATCATCACCTTCATCGTCGTCCTCCGGGTCGTCCTCCTCCTCCTCATTGGCGTCGCCTTCGAGTGGCTCCTCCACCCGTCGCCTCTTGGCGGGGCGTTCTTCCGGCGATAGAGAGCGCAGAGGATGCGAGCTCCATGGAGGCGAAGCTATCGCATCCTTGGGATCCTCTGCACACCCTAGGTTCACCACTGGGGGCGAGGAGTCCGAGGGCCCGACGAGGAACCGCTACACCGCTTCAGCAAAAGCAGCATTGGTCGGGAGATCAGGGAAAGAGGGAGGAGAAGCCGCCGCCGGCAAGGAGGCAAAGCCCGGCGGCACATCGGTGAAAGAAGGAGGGGAAGGAGAACGCGGCGATGACGGTGCACTGTTGCTGCCAGTGGAAGACATGGTGGAAGAAAGGGGATTTTCTTTTTTCTTTGGCTTTTGGCTGAAGGAAGAAGATAGATTTGCCGATGCGATGAAGGAAGGGAAGCCATGTCCCTTGATTAAGTACCCATCGGCAGAAGGCGAAGAGGCGCGGTGCAGTTTCCGAGACGATGGGAAAGCATCATTACGCGTGTTGTGGAAGACCGTGTGACGGTTCAGTTCGACGGGACACGGCAACAGAAGCGGCAGAGATTTATTTCTATCTTGGTTTTGAAATAAATATTTATTTGTCAAAACCAGGGGGGCATGTGTTGACGCCAAGATTTGGCCTATCCCAGTAATGGGCCTAGGATCGGCTCTGGGCCAAGAGAGACCATCCATGGAAGCGATGGTGTCCGACTCGTATGGGCCAATGGGCCATGTATCCAGTAGATTAAGCTTACTTTGGTAGAGTCCGATCGGGACTCTAGGTAGAAGTCGATTAGGAATTGTTAGTAAAATAGGAAAGAATAGACTTGTCGTCCAAGTCCACAGGACTATAAATATGTATCCATATGCTTCGTAATAAAGAGACGACTCACGTTCCACGCGACTACGGTTGTCTCAACATCTCTCGACGCATCGCCACCTCTAGCAACTAGAGTTCAAGGTAATCGTCATGCTGCTCTAACGATTTATTTCGTTAGGGCAACAGGCGTTAGTTGCCTGGTAGATCACATACTGAAGCGTTTTTTATGGCGCGATCTGGTAGTTACCACGCCGAATCTCGTGGCAAGCCTAGCTTGGCACGAGATTCACCAGTTATCACGATGAATCTCGTACCGAGCTCTGTTCGGTACGAGATCCATCTATCTATCTCCTGTATCGGCCGATGGTCTATGTTTCCTACGCTTCATGGCGTCCATCGGCTCATGCACAACTTGTCATCATGCTTGTCTCGTAGATATTTACCGCGCCGCGTGCGCCTGGGCTTTATGTGTCTATAGATTAGCATGCTTTACCGCCATGTTTTTTCCCTCGTTTAGATGGATCGTGCTTGCTCTATCATGCTTGCCCTTAGATCGGCTCTTTCGGATAATGTTTGTTTCATATTTACCAATATACATCACTTGTCCGATGGTTTGCATGTTTGGCTTGTTTAGACGAGCTGCCTACCTTAGTTGATCGATCGTCTTACGTTCATACACGCTTTTATTTATTTAACGTACTTCGTTGGGAGAAACATGGAAGAATCGGCAAATATGTGCCGATGAGAAGAAGAGCCTCGAGGAGGCAGTAGCCGATCCTAGCGATCTGGCTAGTATTTAACATTTGCATCTCTTCTTGTTTCCTTTGCAGGAGATTAGGGGACGATCAACATCACACTCGCATCCTTCCTGGCTAGAAGGTCAAGCCAGGTGGCACGCCCTACACACCGACGCCAAAAGCAACGTGCTGACGGCCCACTGTTCAGCTGGTTAGGAGCCGCTCACAGGAGGAGCGACCCTTCGGTCAACATACGCCTCCCGGTTCGCATTGTGCTGCCTCGCGGGGATATACTCACTGTATTCCTGCAACAACAATGCCATAGAAGATGAGATTAAATATATGAGTTGAATGCAATATGTTTCAAGAAGAAGTTCCTAAAGGAGTCAAGACCGTAGGCTATTTCTTTTGGTCTATAAGACTAAGAAAGACTCCAAATGGAATACAGAAACATAGAAAGGAAGGTCGGTGACAACTGACTTTACTCAAGAACAAGAAATTGACAATGGTGAAACCTTCTTGTGGTTTCATCGAAAGACTCATTTAGAATCATTGTAGCACTAGTTGCTTATTTGATTCAGAATTAGATCAATCGGATGTGAAGATAGCACTCCTGATGGAGAGCTGAAAGAAAACATTCATATGGCTCAACCTTAGGGTTTTGTCATGAAAGAAAAAAAAAGGAAAAGATGGGTTACCACCCAAAAGAAAATTCCAATTTATGGGTTTGAGGCAAGCTTCTAGGTGTTAGTGCCTAAAGTTTGGATAAGACTTAGAAAGTTTGATGTTGAAGGAGGAGGATAATTGCATTGCATTTATGCAAAGATTAAAGAATTGGACGTATAACTTCCTAATGCTGCATGTGGATGATATTCTACTAGCTAGCAACGATAAGCATTTATTGCTAAAGACAAAGAAATTTCTTGTCCTCGAATCATGATATGAAAGATGTGGGATAGGCACCCTGTGTCCTGAGGATTCAAATCCACAGAGACAGAAACAAGAACATACTAGAAAAATGTCTTGAATAGACATAGTATGAAGCTGAAATGCAGCGTCTGCTCTAATAGTCAAGGGCGACAGATCAGATATGAAAGTGACACAAGAAAATGAGACTGATTAGATGGAATTAATTCCATATACTTCAACGATCGGAGGCAAAATGTGTGCTCGAATATGCACTCGCCTTGACTTACTTTTATGATCGGGATACTTGACTGAATAACTGAAAATCTTGTGATTATTACAAGGGACAAAAGACCTCATGATGATTTATAGAAAGACAGATGCCCTAGATATCCTTGGGCTATAAAGATACAGACTGTACAAGGTGTAGAGACATCGTGAAGTCCATGTCTGGATATATGCTTACTCCAACAGGAGGAGGCATGATACAGAAAAGAGCTATAAATAGTCAGTTGTTACATCGTCGACAATGTACACTGAAACTTGTAGCTTATCATGAGGCAACGGGGCAGATGATGTTACTAAATGAAATTGTACCCGGATTAAGAGTGGTTGACATTATTGAAATACCACTTGAAGACATACTACGACACTGAGTCGGCAGTGTATTGTATTATCACAACAAGAAGATAAGTGTGTCTGCTAGGCACATTGACATTGACATTGATATTGACATTATGTTGTGAAGAGAAAATCCAGAATCATACAATCAAGAATGAGCACATGATAGTTGAGAGGATGCCCGCGAATCCGCTCACTAAGGTATTCCACCCAGCGTGTTCAGAGAACACACAGCCGGCATTTGGGGGTTATTGGAAAACCTATGATTCTGGATTTAGGGCTATTCAAACGACCATCTCAAAAGAAAGGAAAAGTGCCTTATTTTAAGATGGAATGGTGTATTGTAGTCGATGAGTTCAGTGGCGCGTAACTGGCCATCTGCAACGCATTGGTCTCGATATATTGATCTGTCAAAGAATGGGGCATGGAATTTGAAGAAACAAGATAGACCGAGATCAAGGGGGAGAATGTTGTAATTGATCTCGGGCTTGGAAGGGAGACGTCCCGACCGGGCCCGAACCTTGAATACGGCCTTGATCGAAGGCCCATTTACCCCTCCCTAGGTTGTGGCCCCCTTTCACCCCGCACCTATAAAGGGAGAACTGTGGAGGGCACGCAGACCAACGTCGTCGTGCCTCCTCGACACCTACAGAAACCCTAGGGGGCGATCACCCAGGTGCGGGTACTGAAGGGAAACGCCACTACCGGAGTCTCTGTTTGCGCCCCTGTGTGTCGTCCTCCTCTCCGTCCAGTCTGCCAAGGAAACCCCATTGCCCCTCTGGCATCAGTCGAGCTCTCCAAGACCCAAGGTAACTGCCACACCTTTCTTCCCTATCTCTCCCTCTCTGGATCACGAGATCCACTGATCTACACATGAACTCAACCAAGACCCTAGTGGTTATGGGCATTGGGCACTAGATCCGCACGACACAACTCCAACAGCACCGCCTCTAAAAATGATTTTTAGAGACGGTTGGTAATACTAGCCTAGCACTGATTTCCAGAGACGGCTCAAATTTCCAACCGCTTCTAACCTTTCGTGGGGGGCGTCTGCAAAAATCGTTTCTGTGCTAGTGTCTCAACGTCTCTATGTATGGTTGTGTCATCAAAATAAGATCATGACAAACAACGTCAAAAAATTATAGCGCATAGAGCTTGACATTTTCGAAAATGTTCCAAGTTATAAAGGAGAAGACTAAACAAACTGAAACAATTCAAAAGAGACAGAAAGGATTTTAATTAAGAGAGAGGCATACTGGTCGAATTGATAATTGGGAGCGTTGCTATGCAAAATGTTCAGGAGAATCTAGACCAAATGTCTGGACAGACCTTTCTTGCCTAGCATATTGAAAACAGACAATAACAGTTGAACAAATGGTGAGCAGGTTGTAATTTCTAGAAAGGGCCATCCAAAAATATGTTCAATTGTTCATGATGAAATAGGGAACGGATTGCTTACCGCATTCTATTGTATTGTATTGTATATTAGGTATTGTATTGCTTCTGCTAGAAAGAAGCTTCTCAATCAACTGGACTGTATATTTTTGAATGTTATTGTTCATCTCAAGAGTATGGTGGACACACCCAGCATTGAACCAGTTGAAGGTCGACGATTGATCTGGACAAAGCTGAGAGGAAAACAAAGGTGTAGGTCGCATCCTTCTTAGCTGACAGACACTTCAATTTTTTATAAAAGCACCTAAAATTTGCCATAGAATGTTTGCAGATGGGGAGCAAGATTCATGCACACTTGCGAGGATTTAGATGCTTTGGCATTCATACACACTCATTATAGAGATGCAGAACAGAGCAGCAGGGGTATGCACATCAACATGGACCTGAGAATAATCTACATCTATATCTATACACTGTAAAAGAGCGAGTTTTCGCTAAACCTTGTTTATCTATGAAATCCAATCTATACCCTTCACACTAGGCCCGCTTGTCAAATTGGAAAGTGTTAGAAAAGGGTGGAAAGGCCCAAAACCAATAGCTGCAAATTGTTTTAACCCTTTCATCACATTCTTTTTTCACCCAATTCTAAACCCATACCAACCTTTTTTTTGCTAGATTGATTTGCACGAGAGGAGACCCTTGCCTTGATTTCGTTGCATTGATTTCTCACTTTCTTATTTTTGCCTTCCAAATTTTGCACGCACAAGATGATAGCCTACCATCCAGACTCCAAGCAAAATTAGGAGCGCCTTGCATCGTGCACAAGATTAGCACCTTGCGTTCAACCTTGCCGCCGGTGTGGCCACGTCCTGCACGAGAGGAGCGCCTTGCATCCAGCCTGGCTACCTCCGCCGCCATGACGTCCAGCTCTCGGTGACCTGCATCGTTCCCGCCGTTCGGCTTTCGGCGACCTGCGCCGCCTAGCCCCGTCTCCACGCTCTCTAGTGACCTGCACGTCCAACCTGATCACCTGCGCGACTCTCCGGCGACTGGCCCCAGCGCCGGCTCCACACTCTCAGGCGACCTGCGCGTCGAGCCCGGCCACCCATGCCACCCTGACCCCGGCGCCCCGCTCTTTGGTAGAGCTTGCGTCCTTGCGCGGACCAGGCTCTTCGGCGAACGACTATCCCATTGCCAACTCGGCTCTCTGGTGACCGTCATAGAAGCAAGCAGACACGCTCTGGCGCCCGGCTTTCCGGCTGCCTGCACTGCCACTGCCACCTTACTGTCCATTGAGCATCGCTCCCCCTGCGCGGACCCAGCTCTCCAGCGGCCGTTGTTGCAGCAAGTAGATACGTCGCGACGCCCGGCTTTCTAGCTAACGTCCCTCCCCTGCGCAGCTCTCCGAAGGCCGTTGTCGCAGCAGCAGACACGCCCTGGTGTCTGGTTCTCCGACGGCATGCAACGCCTTCGCCGCCGCCGAGGCTCTATGGTGGAGG
The DNA here is from genome assembly GCA_022530915.1 of Paspalum notatum. Taxonomy (NCBI): domain Eukaryota; kingdom Viridiplantae; phylum Streptophyta; class Magnoliopsida; order Poales; family Poaceae; genus Paspalum; species Paspalum notatum. The sequence continues at coordinate 32,613,630 of CM039689.1, forward strand.
GTTAGCCCAACCTAAAGTCTCAAAAATATATTTAGGGTGTATTTATCTTTTTATTCAATTTGTTCACTACAGGAAAAAAGCTTTCTAGATACGTTATGGTAGTAACATTGGCTAAAGCGTCACTACACAAAAGACGTAAACATGTTTTTTGACACATTTTTCGGAATGTTTCAAATTGACACGATGTTACACACGATTAGAGTGTTGAAAGACATCAAGTGACATTTTTTGTCATGTTATTTAAAGCATCTCAACATGACACGTAATTAGCCACGCTATTAACCATCAGTACATCCAGACACGACATCGAATGTGTCAAACAAACATGCATATGCATTTAAATATGTTTTTTTATACAACTTAAAAGTATGTTAAAATAACACAAATTAAGACACATTTTCAACCGTCGATAGCATGGAGACACGCATAAAGCATATCAGACAAGCGTGTCTATTGGCACATAAAGACGTTATTTGACACGATATTGAGAAGTTGAAATTACTTAGTGGTAAATATAAAAAGAATGCATTACTTAACTATTCACATGCGATTTAGTGGTCCAATGGTAGGGACGCATTATGAGAGGTACGAGGTCATGAGTTCGATTCTTAGTGATTGCATTGCATGAAAATCATATCTTATAGTAATAAATATTTTTTACTATTTAAAAACATACTGAAGTGTTTTTACAAAATGTAACAACGTCAATAGACACGTTGTATAAATGTATCTATAAAACATGTTTTTATCAGTTTCATATGTTAAATGAATTTGTCTCTACAAGACATGATACATTAAATGAACACATTTTACAAAAGTGTGGCTATATTCATGTAAATATGAAATAAAGCGTATCTAAAGTATAAATAAAGCGTCACTACATGCCTTTTTTCTAGTAGTAGTTTAAGATGTATCAGTATTTTTGTTCAATTAGAAATTTGGAATTACCACTTGATTTACTGTTGACGCCAAAATTTGGCCGGTCCTATTAATGAGCCTGGATCGGCTTTGGGCTAAAGAGAAGCCATTCAAAAAAGAGGTGGCATGGGCCAGTGGGCTGTGAATTATAGGAAGATTAGTTGTTTAGAGAAAGAGTCTGATCGGGACTCTATGAGAATTAGATTCCGTTAGGGTTTGTTAGTAAATTAGGAAAGGGTAACTTGTCATGTAAGTCCACGGACTATAAATATGTACCCATACCCTCAAAATAAAACAGACGACTTACGTTCCACGCAACCCCGGTTGTCTCATCATCTCTCGGCGCATCGCCACCTCTAGCAACTAGAGTTTAAGGTAATCGTCAGGCTGCTCTAATGATTTATTCCGTTAGGGAAATAGGCGTTAGTTGCCTGGTAGACCGCGTACTGAAGCATTTTTGATGGTGCGATCTACTAATTACCATGATGAATCTCGTGCTAAGCCTAGCTTGGCACCAGATCCATTAGTTATCCTGATGAAGCTCAACCCAAGCTCTGCTTGGCGTGAGATTCATCTATTTACCTCGTATACCTGCCGATCTGCTATAGTTTTGTGTTTCGTGATATCGATCGGCTCATGCACAGCTCACCATCATGCTGCTCCTCATATCCTTGCAATTTACGATGCATGCTTGTAACCATCGTTAGATTAGCAAGATGTTTTATCCCGCTTTGTTCCATATTTAGACGGATCTAGTCAATCTTCACATGATTATAGATCGGCTCGTGCTAAGAAGTCTTGTTATACTCTTTTACCACGTATTATGAGTTGTACAAGGTTCATGATCGCTTGTGCAAGCAAATAGCCAATCTAGGTTAACAAACCGTCTCTTGTTTATCTTTGCTCTCTTTGATTTAACGTACGTTTTGTGCAAGAACACAAGGAACACGGGAGGATCGGCAAGCATGTACCGATGCCATAGACCCGATGTGTCAAGAGCCGATCCATGCGATCTAGCTAGCATCTAATGTTTACCCTGTTTCTTATTTGACTTTGCAGAGAGAGCAGGAGTCAACCGCCAACACCACCGCTACCTCCCTGGCTAGGTCGTCAGCCAGGTGGCACGCCCAAGCACCGGCGCCAAAAGCAACCTGCTACAGTCCGCTGCCTAGTTGGTTGGGAGCCGCAGCAAGTAGGAGCGACCCCTACGTCCACATACACCTCCCGGCTCACATTGTGCTGCCTTGCAGGGATATACTCACTGTATTCCTGCGACAACATTTACGTTCCCGATTCTGAAAAAAATAAAAAGGGCAACTATATATCCAATAAATATTTTTGTTTTTTCTAGCTTGGTATGACAAGTTGACTACAGAGGTCATCTATGTGCAGGCTATTGTTTCCGAAAAAAGGCGCATATCAAGCATGTTCGGCGGAATTGAACTAGATTTAAATGATGAGTAAATTGTAACTATAGTTTTTTTGAATTAATGTTGATGCACACAGGTAGTTATTATTATAGTGACAACTCTTTGTGTATTTATAAATTGCAGGAGAATTACTTATGATTGGATCAAATTTTATGGAGCTATCAACAATTGTTTTTCCCCTAAAGATATTGAATCTACTTTCTTAGTAATACATTCTCTTTTTATGGTTCCATGCCCCCATATGTGTTTCTTAAGTTCACTGCTAACTTTTCATTGTGCGATATGAGGGGGTAAATGGTTATCAAAGATTTGTGTCTTTTTAGCAATTTCGTTGCATTGCAAGCAAAGTTGTTGACTATTTCATTGCCAGTTTTTTGGTTTACAATGAATTAATATTTGAGTTGTTAGTCATTTTGTTTCTTCCTTTCTGCAATTCCAAAAGGTAGGATGTAAAAGCACAGTATACCATGCTTATTTTTATGTCAAAGTCATCCCAGTCATGGAAGATTTGTCAATGTTAAAATCATCTTTTTTGTTTTAGAATGAAAAATCATGTCATTTATCCACTCATTAATAAATAATCATCGTGAGCCTTAAACTCATTCATATGTCATTGATGATTATTGTCATTGATGATGTTCATACTTCAGAATTGTATGATCTTCACTGTGTCATAGGTTTTACTTTAGCCTAATAGCAATGCATAGTTATATAGACATATTGCGTTGAATTCCTTTGTTCTATGGTAACGCACGGGATATCACCTATCCGATATTGATGTTTTTTTTTATCTTATACGGTGCTGCTCATTTATGTAGGAGGGGTTTGTCCGAGTTGGGATATTGAAAGGTTATGCTATTTACTGTGACTCGGTGAGAGTTTTCCATATATTCAAGCTCCTCGCCACCATGGATATTTGGTGCTTGCATGTTCTAGCTCTTTGCTATTCAATCATTAACCAGTAATTTGGGGTTCCTTGAATTTTCAGCTAGAGAAAAAGCTCATATTTCTTTAAGTACCGTGAGAAGAATATAGAATACAGCCTTCCTAGAGGATGAAGTGAAGAAGCTCTGCGTCATCGATCAATTGCTGAGGAGATTGCATGGGCATATAGGCAACCAAGACTATGGTTGAAATAATTGGTACGTCGTTAAATATTCATAGTTGAAAAATGATATAGACAAAATTGTCAAATCAAGTATGTTTCAATCCTCCTGCAAAAGTGTGAAAATGATGTTTTCCATACCTATCAACCCCTCATTTGCAAAAAGAAAATCTTAAATTTTCATATCTATTTTTGCAAGCTACAGAGTCACTTTTATGCTTTATCAGGGCAACCTTCCTGATGTTAGCACATGGGTGTAACACCTTAATTTTTGTTACTTGAAAATCCTTTGCAAAGTAAATAATTAAATTCATTTGTTCATGTGCATGACATCATGATTTTATTTTGTTTTCAAATTAACCAACTAAAATAAAACATAGGAACAACATGTTTGAGCACTCATGTCTTTGCATATTTTTATTGGGTGATTTGCAGTGTTCAAAGTTTGAATTTAAACTCTTTTGCATCTATACAAAATTTCTCAAATTTCAAACAACCCAGGAAAATTTCTTTTCCTTCTCTTCCTCTCTTTGGGCCTAAACCGCCGCCGGCCCATCCTCCCCTCCCCTCTCTTTTTCCCTCTGGGCGCCAGCCCAGCCGCGCACCCCGCCGGCCCAGCCTGCGGCCAGAACGGCCCAGCAGGCCGCGCCTTCCCTCCTCCTCTCTCTGACGGGCGGGCCCCGCCTGTCATCGCTCTCCTCCCTCCTTCCTTTCTCGGTCCGACGCCGACGGAGGCACGCTCAAGCCAGCGCCCGCGCAGTGGTCTCGGTCCCGCGCCTCGTGCCTGCGCCCGGCCTCGCCCGAGGGTCACACGCCCGCCTCCGCCCTTCCTTGCCGCAATCCCGCTTTCCTTCTCCCTGCCTGCGTCGCGCGGACACAAGTCCGAGGCGGACTCGCCGTCTGGACAAGCCGAGCTCGGACTTTCCTTCTCGCGCGCCGCCTTCCTTTTTCCCTCCTGCGAGCCTCGGTCTCCGCCCTATATAAGCGGCCGCCCTCGACGTCCGTAGCCCCAACAAGCCCTAGCGCCGTCGTTCCACGCAGAGAGCCCGCGGACGCCGCCGCAAGTCGCCGTACGCCGTTGTCGCCTCGCCGTTGTCCACACCTACACCCGCGCCTTCGCATTGAGGTATGGAAGCTAACTAACCCGATCCCGTCCTCAATCGTTCCCCAAGGCTCCGGCAATTGCTCGCCGGAGTCGCTTCTCCGCACCGCCATGTCGTCGACCGCCACCGGCCCCTGCGCCGTAGTCGCACCCGCCTCGTCTGCCTCGCCGCGTCGCGCTCTCGCTCGCGCACCCTTCCCCGCCCAGCCTAGGCCACCGGAGCCGCGACAACGCGGAGCTCCGGCGAAGCTCCCTCCGGCGAAGCTCCGCCGAGTCCATCGAGCGGTGCCGGCCGAACCCGTCGCCGGAGCCCTCTCTTTTCCCCGATCCAATCCCACCCGTCCGATCTAGATCCAACGGCCCAGAGCGCGCGCGACTGGAGTCAATACCGGTCAGCGCTGGGATTCTTGCTAAAGAGTCCCTGGGTTTTCTGAGAATTAACCCGCGGTCCAGATTTATTAGATCTAGGTCCCTGGCTTTACGGTTTAGACCCCGATCTTTTTGTTAATCAACCCGCGGTCCTGGTCAATTCCGGTCAGCGCGGAGTTTTGCGAAAGAGACCCTGTGCTTCTTCTGAATCAACCCGCGGTCTAATTATTTACGGATAGGTCCAGGTTTTCACAGTTTAGCCCCTGGAATTTCAAATTCTTTTTATTTTAAGCCTTTAAACTTGTTTTATTCATATCTTTTGCGTTTTAACTCCGATTTGAATGATTCTTGAACCTACGGAATCGTAATAAAGTGTAGATTAATTCTAAAACCTTTTTAACCTCTGTTTATGATGTTTGGTGTACTGTTTTAGTCAGTTTATGCTCATTGCTTGTATGTATGCAACGTGTAGCCGACGTTCCGTCCGAGTTTGTCGATAATCCATCTTGGGAAGTTCCTGAGCAAGTTTTTGCTGAGGAAGGCAAGTATTCTTTGACCTATATCCTATTTACATTAATTACACAATCTAGAGCCCAATTTGATTGCTCCTAATAAGGATGACTAGCCTCATATACCTTTACATGTTTTATAACCTGGGAGGGCTGTGATGTTGTAAATTAATTGCTTCCGCTCAACTCACTTTACTTATGTTGTTAATGTTGAACAAGTAATGATGAACCTGATGATAAAAGTTTGGTTTTAACAACATGGAGACTTGAGCATGTTTTGTTGGTTTTGCTCAAGTGCTTCGCCCTAAGGATCGGTTCGCCGAGCGACCACCCAGGAAAACAGTACAACCACGAGACTCACATGGGCACTGGGCTTGACTGATTAATTAGATGAACTAGAGTTTTGGCTTACTTTCCTGAAACATGGCGTATGAGGGGTCTGGGGGATATGGGACTTTGCCCTTTGCCAATGTGGTGCAGTTTTATCTGTCACCCTTTGGAACGGAACTCTCATATCTTTAGTTAACTGGAGTAACCTGTAACGAGTGGGCCATAACTCTAGGAATTCTTTGTAAAAGTCTCGTAATGAAACCCTGCCGATTCATCTAAGGTATGAATAAATGGGGCTTTGCAAACCTCGGGCACAATGGGAATCATGACTTGTGGGTAAAGATGTACAACCTCTCGAGAGTGTTTAAAACTGATATATCAGCCGTGCTCACGGTTAAGAGCGGCCTGGACCCTCACAGATTAGAGTTTCAGCTTCAAGGTGAATGGCTCATGGTGATCATGGTAATGATGATGGATATGGTTATGGTTCATGCTTATCTTTTAAATATGTTTAAATGTCTTTTTAATGAAGGGATGGGTTATGCTAATCATTGCTAGTAATTAAAAACTTGACTAACTAAAAGCAATTGCTATGCCTAACCACTATAAAGCCAGTCTACTTTTATCCTAAACGGAATACTTGCTGAGTGCGTTATGTACTCATCCTTGCTTGTTTTATATCCGTTGCATCCATTGCAACCGCTGCTCAGATCCAGAAGGAAGTTGTGGTGATCCTAACCAGGAGTTCCAGGACTACGACGAGTTCTAGGCTGGTGTGCCATCCGTCAGTTGCCTGTGGAGCATTGGTCGTTTTCCGCTGTCGCTTAGCTATCTCGTTCTCGTTAAGTTGCTCGTTAAAGACATTTACGGTCTGTAATAATGGTTATTACTCTTAAGTAAAGTACTGGTTGTGCTATTTACTTTTGTTTACGCTGTGTATGTGATTAAACTGATCCTGGCACATACATGGTTAGCACTTGGTTTTGTTTCGAAAACCGGGTGTGACAATAGGTCCCAACTATCTCACCCATTCCATTGTAGGTACGAACCCCTCCCTCTTCTTATATGAGTTCTTTGTTTCTATTTGTGATCTATCCAATTGATGATTAGGTTTAGGCATTTGTTCGTTGTGGTCCCTAATATTAGTGACAGAATAAAACTGGCATTTGTTTGTTTCGAAAACCGGGTGTGACAGAAGTGGTATCAGAGCCGTGCTGACCATAGGACGCAAGCCTAGACTAGAACTGGTCGTTGTTAAGGATTTTGCTTACCTTTTCTTGCTCTCTCCATTCAAATACTTGCAATATATGCTATTTTGATATCCATACTTGTCTATTTCAATTAAGATCTTCCATATCTACTTATCTATCCCACAATAGAACTGTTTCTCATGTTTGCTTACGATGTGGGCCTGCAGATGTCGACTTTCAAGCGCACTGCCCGCATGCGTGTTGGTGGACGAGGTTATGGCGGACCTAACAGGATCAGGTTGCCTACCCCAACCCCACCTTCTCCACCGCCACAGGAGTGGGTAGACCTGACTGAGTCCGAAGAGGAGGACCCAGAAGAACTTGTTCCTGAGCTGTCCGAAGATGAACCAGAAGAGGAGCCGCAGGAAGAACCCTCAGAGGTGCAGCCACCAGTACCCTCTTCGGTGTCGCCGCAGGAGCAGCCCCAGGAGGATCCAGAAGGCCCAGCTGTTGACCCTGAAGACCCAGAACAAGATCCAAAGGATGGAGACGCACCCCCATCGGACGATGATGAGGACGACGATGAAGCTGGACCCGTGGTCACCACTACCCACCGCTGGTTCGACTACCCGCTGCCCGTTCCTCGGATGCTGAGAGAGACGCTGGAGATGCTCCACTACGATCAGTTTTGGATCACCTATGTGGGGACTCGCTACCGCCATCCCGTCCTACATGATGATTGGGACATGACAGTGGAGATCAGCATCCCGGATGAGTTCGGATCCCGCCGGAACATCCACGTCAGGCACGCACCTACTCGTCGTAACAGCCATGAAGCCGCCATCAGTGATGCTGCTCGGGAGGCCTTGACGACGCTGTGTCACGCACACCGTGAAGATATGGCCATCACTTCACGCCGGTACTACCCCTGCCGTTCGGTCAAAAGACTTGATGCCTGGATCGCCAACCCGGAGACAGAACAGAACCCACGCCTGGAGTCTACTATTGAGTACCTTGCTACCCTCAACACCGACTACAACGCCGCTTTGGACGAGTTGGACATGGTGAGGTACGAGAACCGGAAGCTTCGAGCATGGGTTGCATATGGCGTTGAGCCCGCGGAAGAAGAACCTGTAGAAGACCCTGCTGATGCTCCACGCAGAAAGAAGGCCCGCTATAATGATCCAGAAGCTAGGACCTATATACGGCATCATGAGGACTAGGATGTTACCCCTTTTGTAATAGGTTCTATTAGTATCGATTAGTTAGTCCGGTTAGGCTTAGAACGATTAAAAGTGTGCTCGTTTGCTTATGATTGTGTCTTATGGATGATTGGGTTCTTTGTAATGAGTGCTTAAGTTGTGGGGTGATGTCCACAACTTAGTCTTTTGGTTGGATGCTTAATAAGTTTAATAAAGTTAGTTAGTTTGGGAAAGCCTTGCTCTATCCATATAGGTGTTTAGATCTTTATCTCATCTATCTTGGTTACTAATGTCGAATGAGAGGTATGGTCGGAAGTATGTGCTAATGGTATATATTTGGTCCATCAGATGAGTACAGGACGTGGACGTGGTCGTGGTCGTGGAGGTAGAGGAGGTCGCGGAGAAGGACTCCCAAATCCACCGCCACCGATGACTATGGAACAACTGATCATGAACCAGACCCAAGTGATACAAGCTCTTGGTCAAGCAGTGGCAGCCATGCACCAAGCGCAGCAGCAACCACCCCCGCCACCACCGCCTCAACCGCGAGACAGACGCGCAGAATTTATGAAGGGACACCCACCTGTGTTCACTCACTCCGCCGACCCCATGGATGCAGAAGATTGGCTCCGTGCAATAGAACGGGAGCTGGACGTCGTTCAGTGCACCGACCAGGAGAAAGTTCTCTACGGCCCCCACCAGCTACGAGGTGCCTCCCAACAATGGTGGGAATCGTACCGCTTGGCTCATAACAACCCCAACACCATTACCTGGTAGGAGTTCACCGAGAGGTTCAGAGCGCATCATGTTCCAGCTGGTGTGATGTCACTGAAGAAAGAAGAGTTCCTAGCACTCACCCAGGGCACCATGACCGTCAGTGAGTATCGAGACAAGTTCCTACAGCTGTCCCGCTATTGTCCAGAGGAGGTTAACACTGACCCCAAGAAGCAGTACCATTTCCTCAAAGGCTTGGTCGATCCACTCAGGTACCAGCTTATGAACCATACTTTTCCTAATTGCCAGCATCTGATAGACCGAGCTATCGTGACGGAGAATACTCGTCGCGAGATGGAGGAAAAGAAGCGCAAGCAGAAAGCGCAGCAGTCTAGCAGCAACACCCGCCCGCGGTTTTCTGGGACGCAGAATTTTTAGAACCGTCCTACACAGAACTCCGGACAGCAGCAGCCCCAGTTCCAGCGCTACAACAATAATAGCAACTATCAGCGCCCGAACTATCAGTCTCAGCAGAACAATCCCCAGATGCAGCGCTCAAACAATCAAGCTCCCCGCCAACCAACTCCTACTAGTACCCCAGTGAAGACAGGCACGCCAGTACCACCGGGAAGTGCAAATTGCTTCAAATGCGGAGGAACAGGTCACTGGTCTAAGCAATGCACATATAGAGGGACGTCGCAACAGACACCGCAACCGAGTTCAAAGACGGGCACCCCCAACCAAGCTTCCAGCCACGCCAAGATCAACCACATCACTGCGGAGGCTGCCCAGGAAGGTCCAAATGCTGTCGTAGGTACGTTCCTGGTCAACTCCCAACCCGCCTTAGTACTATTTGATACCGGTGCTACGCATTCCTTCGTTACTGCTCAATATGTAGAGAGGAATAGTTTGCCTATGATAAAGATGGTAAAAACAATGCTAGTTAGTTCATCTGGAGGAAACATGCGATCTGAGTTTGCTTGTGATGATACATCCATTAAAATAAGGGGGGTAGATTTTCCAGCAACTTTAATAGTTATGAAAGCACAAGGAGTAGATGTTATCCTGGGTATGAATTGGCTGCAAAGATACAACGGGGTAATCTCATGTGCTGAGAGGAAAGTGACTTTGACTACGCCAGCCGGGGAGAACATGGAAGTTCTGATAGACCCGCCTCAAGCAGGAGTTAATGCTATTGATGCCACAGCCTTGGAGAACATCAGAGTAGTGTCAGAATTTCCGGATGTCTTCCCAGATTCGTTACCAGGTATGCCACCTGAACGTGACATTGAATTTTCTATTGAATTAGTACCTGGAACCGCACCTATCTATAAGAAAGCATATAGAATATCTGGTGTCGAATTACTTGAAGTTAAGAAACAAATAGATGAACTATTGGAGAAAGGGTTTATTCGCAAAAGTACTTCACCTTGGGCCTCACCAGTTTTGCTTACTGAAAAGAAAGATGGAACCTTGCGAATGTGTGTCGATTACCGAGGTCTTAATGCCGTTACAGTAAAGAATAAATATCCACTGCCCCGGATTGAAGATTTATTTGATCAGCTCAAGGGTGCCTGTGTTTTCTCCAAGATTGATTTACGCTCTGGATATCATCAACTAAGAATTAGACCTTCAGATATACCAAAGACAGCATTCATTAGTCGTTATGGGTTATATGAATATACGGTTATGTCTTTTGGTTTGACTAATGCCCCAGCCTTCTTTATGTACATGATGAATAGTGTGTTCATGGAATACTTGGATAAGTTTGTTGTGATATTTATCGATGACATTCTGATTTATTCCAAAACTGAAGAGGAACATGAGGAGCATCTAAGATTAGTGTTGCAGAAGCTTAGAGAACATAAACTTTATGCGAAGTTCAGCAAGTGTGATTTCTGGATTGAGGAGGTTAAATTTCTAGGTCATGTCATATCCAATGGAGGAATTGCTGTTGATCAAAGTAAGGTATCTGAAGTGCAGAATTGGAAGATCCCAGAGGATGTGAAAGACATCAGGAGTTTTCTCGGATTAGCTGGTTACTATCGGCGTTTCATTGAAGGGTTTTCTAAGATTGCTAAGCCAATGACAGCTTTGCTAGAGAAGAATATTAAATTTCAATGGACGTCAGCTTGTCAGAAAGCCTTCGAGGAGTTGAAAAAGAGGTTAACCACAGCTCCAGTGCTAACTTTTCCAGATATGCATAAGCCTTTTTCAGTATATTGCGATGCTTCACGGCTAGGTTTGGGATGTGTTCTTATGCAGGAAGGCAAGGTTATTGCCTATGCTTCTAGACAACTGAGGGATCATGAGAAGAATTACCCAACTCATGATTTGGAATTAGCCGCAGTGGTGCATGCATTAAAAGTATGGAGGCATTATTTATTCGGGCAAAAGTGTGATATCTATACTGATCACAAGAGCTTAAAGTATATCTTTACCCAGACTGAGCTAAATATGAGGCAAAGACGATGGTTAGAATTAATCAAGGATTATGATCTGGAGATACATTACCATCCTGGCAAGGCAAATGTAGTAGTAGATGCTTTGAGCAGGAAAAGTCAGATCAGTGTGTTGTGGGCAAGAGAGTTGCCGGATGAGTTAGCTATAGAATTCGACCGACTAAGTTTGGGATTTCTTAATAGTACGGAAAGCACCGTCTCCATGGAGTTTGAACCTACGTTGGAACAAGAAATCAGGAAGGGACAACTTAATGATGAGAAGATCAAGGAAATAAAAGAGTTAATCAAGTTAGATAAGGCACCGGGATTCCGAGTGGATGCCGACGGCGCAGTATGGCATGGGGATAGGATTTGTGTTCCGAACATAAAGTCTATACGAGATTTAATACTGAAGGAAGCGCATGAGACAGCTTACTCTATCCATCCTGGAAGTGAAAAGATGTACCAAGATCTGAAGCAGAAATTTTGGTGGTACGGCATGAAACGTGAAGTAGCGGAATATGTAGCTTTGTGTGACGTTTGCCAGAGGGTGAAAGCTGAGCATCAAAAGCCCGCTGGATTGTTACAGCCGCTCAAGATCCCAGAGTGGAAGTGGGAGGAAATTGGTATGGATTTTATCGTCGGCCTACCGCGTACACAAAGTGGTTTTGATTCTATATGGGTATTAGTGGACAGATTAACCAAAGTTGCTCACTTTATTCCTGTCAAGACCACTTATTCGGGAGCCAAGTTAGCTGAATTGTATATGTCCAGAATTGTGTGTTTTCATGGAGTACCAAAGAAGATTGTGTCTGATCGTGGAACTCAGTTTACATCTCATTTTTGGAAGCGTTTGCATGAGTCAATGGGCACTAAGTTAAATTTCAGTTCAGCATATCATCCACAAACCGATGGGCAGACAGAGAGAACCAACCAGATATTAGAAGATATGTTGAGAGCTTGCGCGATACAATATGGTACTAGTTGGGACAAAAGTTTGCCGTATGCCGAATTTTCTTATAACAATAGTTATCAGGCTAGTATCAAGATGTCACCCTTTCAGGCTTTGTATGGTAGAAGGTGCAGGACTCCCTTGCATTGGGATCAACCAGGAGAGAAGCAGTTGTTTGGTCCTGGAATCATAGAAGACGCCGAACGACAAGTACGAATGATTCGGGAGAATTTGAGGATTGCTCAAACCAGGCAGAAGAGTTATGCAGATAACCGTCGAAGGGATTTGGAATTTGCAGTAGGAGACTATGTGTACTTGAAAGTATCACCTATTCGTGGTCTACGCCGATTCAAGGTGAAAGGGAAATTAGCACCCCGATATATTGCACCTTTTAAAATAATTGACCGTAAGGGAGAAGTTGCATATCAACTGGAATTGCCTGACAGATTATCGGGAGTACACGATGTGTTCCATGTATCTCAGTTGAAGAAGTGTCTGCGAGTGCCTGAAGAGCAGTTGCAGGAGGATGAACTTAATGTGCAGGATGATTTGACCTATACAGAGTATCCAGTCCAAATTTTGGAGACGGCAGAGAGGACTACCAGAAACAGGGTCATAAAGATGTGCAAAGTTAAGTGGAGTCACCATACGGCAGAGGAAGCCACATGGGAAAGAGAGGATGACCTCAGAGCAGATTACCCGGAACTCTTTGCTAGCCAATCCTAAAATCTCGGGGCGAGATTTCTTTAAGGGGGTAGGTTTGTAACACCTTAATTTTTGTTACCTGAAAATCCTTTGCAAAGTAAATAATTAAATTCATTTGTTCATGTGCATGACATCATGATTTTATTTTGTTTTCAAATTAACCAACTAAAATAAAACATAGGAACAACATGTTTGAGCACTCATGTCTTTGCATATTTTTATTGGGTGATTTGCAGTGTTCAAAGTTTGAATTTAAACTCTTTTGCATCTATACAAAATTTCTCAAATTTCAAACAACCCAGGAAAATTTCTTTTCCTTCTCTTCCTCTCTTTGGGCCTAAACCGCCGCCGGCCCATCCTCCCCTCCCCTCTCTTTTTCCCTCTGGGCGCCAGCCCAGCCGCGCGCCCCGCCGGCCCAGCCTGCGGCCAGAACGGCCCAGCAGGCCGCGCCTTCCCTCCTCCTCTCTCTGACGGGCGGGCCCCGCCTGTCATCGCTCTCCTCCCTCCTTCCTTTCTCGGTCCGACGCCGACGGAGGCACGCTCAAGCCAGCGCCCGCGCAGTGGTCTCGGTCCCGCGCCTCGTGCCTGCGCCCGGCCTCGCCCGAGGGTCACACGCCCGCCTCCGCCCTTCCTTGCCGCAATCCCGCTTTCCTTCTCCCTGCCTGCGTCGCGCGGACACAAGTCCGAGGCGGACTCGCCGTCTGGACAAGCCGAGCTCGGACTTTCCTTCTCGCGCGCCGCCTTCCTTTTTCCCTCCTGCGAGCCTCGGTCTCCGCCCTATATAAGCGGCCGCCCTCGACGTCCGTAGCCCCAACAAGCCCTAGCGCCGTCGTTCCACGCAGAGAGCCCGCGGACGCCGCCGCAAGTCGCCGTACGCCGTTGTCGCCTCGCCGTTGTCCACACCTACACCCGCGCCTTCGCATTGAGGTATGGAAGCTAACTAACCCGATCCCGTCCTCAATCGTTCCCCAAGGCTCCGGCAATTGCTCGCCGGAGTCGCTTCTCCGCACCGCCATGTCGTCGACCGCCACCGGCCCCTGCGCCGTAGTCGCACCCGCCTCGTCTGCCTCGCCGCGTCGCGCTCTCGCTCGCGCACCCTTCCCCGCCCAGCCTAGGCCACCGGAGCCGCGACAACGCGGAGCTCCGGCGAAGCTCCCTCCGGCGAAGCTCCGCCGAGTCCATCGAGCGGTGCCGGCCGAACCCGTCGCCGGAGCCCTCTCTTTTCCCCGATCCAATCCCACCCGTCCGATCTAGATCCAACGGCCCAGAGCGCGCGCGACTGGAGTCAATACCGGTCAGCGCTGGGATTCTTGCTAAAGAGTCCCTGGGTTTTCTGAGAATTAACCCGCGGTCCAGATTTATTAGATCTAGGTCCCTGGCTTTACGGTTTAGACCCCGATCTTTTTGTTAATCAACCCGCGGTCCTGGTCAATTCCGGTCAGCGCGGAGTTTTGCGAAAGAGACCCTGTGCTTCTTCTGAATCAACCCGCGGTCTAATTATTTACGGATAGGTCCAGGTTTTCACAGTTTAGCCCCTGGAATTTCAAATTCTTTTTATTTTAAGCCTTTAAACTTGTTTTATTCATATCTTTTGCGTTTTAACTCCGATTTGAATGATTCTTGAACCTACGGAATCGTAATAAAGTGTAGATTAATTCTAAAACCTTTTTAACCTCTGTTTATGATGTTTGGTGTACTGTTTTAGTCAGTTTATGCTCATTGCTTGTATGTATGCAACGTGTAGCCGACGTTCCGTCCGAGTTTGTCAATAATCCATCTTGGGAAGTTCCTGAGCAAGTTTTTGCTGAGGAAGGCAAGTATTCTTTGACCTATATCCTATTTACATTAATTACACAATCTAGAGCCCAATTTGATTGCTCCTAATAAGGATGACTAGCCTCATATACCTTTACATGTTTTATAACCTGGGAGGGCTGTGATGTTGTAAATTAATTGCTTCCGCTCAACTCACTTTACTTATGTTGTTAATGTTGAACAAGTAATGATGAACCTGATGATAAAAGTTTGGTTTTAACAACATGGAGACTTGAGCATGTTTTGTTGGTTTTGCTCAAGTGCTTCGCCCTAAGGATCGGTTCGCCGAGCGACCACCCAGGAAAACAGTACAACCACGAGACTCACATGGGCACTGGGCTTGACTGATTAATTAGATGAACTAGAGTTTTGGCTTACTTTCCTGAAACATGGCGTATGAGGGGTCTGGGGGATATGGGACTTTGCCCTTTGCCAATGTGGTGCAGTTTTATCTGTCACCCTTTGGAACGGAACTCTCATATCTTTAGTTAACTGGAGTAACCTGTAACGAGTGGGCCATAACTCTAGGAATTCTTTGTAAAAGTCTCGTAATGAAACCCTGCCGATTCATCTAAGGTATGAATAAATGGGGCTTTGCAAACCTCGGGCACAATGGGAATCATGACTTGTGGGTAAAGATGTACAACCTCTCGAGAGTGTTTAAAACTGATATATCAGCCGTGCTCACGGTTAAGAGCGGCCTGGACCCTCACAGATTAGAGTTTCAGCTTCAAGGTGAATGGCTCATGGTGATCATGGTAATGATGATGGATATGGTTATGGTTCATGCTTATCTTTTAAATATGTTTAAATGTCTTTTTAATGAAGGGATGGGTTATGCTAATCATTGCTAGTAATTAAAAACTTGACTAACTAAAAGCAATTGCTATGCCTAACCACTATAAAGCCAGTCTACTTTTATCCTAAACGGAATACTTGCTGAGTGCGTTATGTACTCATCCTTGCTTGTTTTATATCCGTTGCATCCATTGCAACCGCTGCTCAGATCCAGAAGGAAGTTGTGGTGATCCTAACCAGGAGTTCCAGGACTACGACGAGTTCTAGGCTGGTGTGCCATCCGTCAGTTGCCTGTGGAGCATTGGTCGTTTTCCGCTGTCGCTTAGCTATCTCGTTCTCGTTAAGTTGCTCGTTAAAGACATTTACGGTCTGTAATAATGGTTATTACTCTTAAGTAAAGTACTGGTTGTGCTATTTACTTTTGTTTACGCTGTGTATGTGATTAAACTGATCCTGGCACATACATGGTTAGCACTTGGTTTTGTTTCGAAAACCGGGTGTGACAATAGGTCCCAACTATCTCACCCATTCCATTGTAGGTACGAACCCCTCCCTCTTCTTATATGAGTTCTTTGTTTCTATTTGTGATCTATCCAATTGATGATTAGGTTTAGGCATTTGTTCGTTGTGGTCCCTAATATTAGTGTAAGCAGATTAGTTTCGGCGGTTGGCACAAACGAATCCACATGGCCCATATCTTCATGTGTACATATTCCTTATGTACTCTTTTTTTTAAAATTTTAGAGCCAACGGTAATCAAAAGTTTCACTTTTAGGCAACAAGCACTTGATATAAAATATGAAATTTGAATCAATGTGGTTTGGTTGCAGCTTATTATTTCATTTTTAGATTGTTGTGCAACACAACAAATGCCTAACCTGGTTACAATTGAGATTTTCATGGTAACATAATTGGTGCTTTCAAATTGTTGTATTTCTAGATAATCAAAATATTTTATAGATAATTACCTGGTGACTTCCTCATCATTGCCAATTTTATTTTAGGTCTTACCTGCTCCCATGCAGGAAATCGTTGTTAGAAATATGATAGATAAGAAAAGAAGCATGCAAGGTTTTGGTATTGCAGTCTACACAAAGTAAAGCTTACTTGTATTCCTTTAGTTGTTTTCTCATTTTTAACCGGAAGTTTAGTTGTTTACTGAATAAAAAAGGTCCTTGTTGCCATTGAATTGCTACTATCCTCTTATTTGTGGCCATCGACTTTTTCTAGCTTGTGCCCCAAATGGTGAAAAATATATTCTATTCAAGTGAAAGTGATCTATGATATTGTTCCTCTATCATTTCATTCTCCTTTCTAAGAATTTTGGCGGTAACTATGGAGTTTAAAGGAGAGAGCCAAAATTACTCTCTAAACAAATATGTTCATTGTAAATTCGACATATTAACTACATCAAACTTAATTATATATAGTTAATCAATTAATAGCATTTTTTAAAGGAATTTTTTAGATTATTTGAACATGTGATATTTGTTGACTAGTAACACAAAAATCACTCTTTGAACCATTGTGTAAGGAAAATGGGCCCTAAGCTTTGTGTTTAGTTCCCTAATGTGATTTTGGTGGTTGATTTGACAACACGTACCATGGGACTAATATTTGTGTGAGAATGTTTTTCTAAGTCCTAGGATGCAAAGAGAAGAGATGAGGAACAAACACCTCAAAAGAAAAAGCAAGAAAATCAAATCCACGACCAATTTGTACTCACCGGACGTAATAGACAGAGTGTTGAAACTCAAATCCGCAATGAATTTGTACACACCGGACGTAATCACTAACGTTTTGGAGCACCGGACGTTATAGTCAGAGGGTTGCAAACTCAAGTTCGCAACAAATTTGTACACACCGGACCATATCATCGGATGTAATCACCAGACCATATCACCGGACGTTATCACCAGACGTTCTGGACAGAAGGTTGCAAACTAAAGACTGCGAGCAATTTGTATACACCAGACGGTCCGGTGCTCACAGCGAAAAAATGAAGGTTCCAACGGTAGACTCCAACGGCTAGTTGGGCACTGGACGGTCCGGTGATCACGCAGAAAAAGAGAAAAAGCTCCCAATGGCTAGTTTTGGAGGTGTGTGACCTATTTATACCCCCTTGGCCGGCCTCCACTTGGTGGTTGGTGACTCATGAGCTAGCACAAGTGTTGATACACATTCTCTATGCCCATTTGAAGTGTAGCAACACCATTTGAGAACCCAATCACCGCAAGAGCAAAACTAGACACATCCATCATAGCTAGTGCTTAGTGCATTCTTGCTTAGGCCACCTTGTCTATTCTCTGTGCCTGCGTGCACGATCTTGGTGTATCATGTGCGGCTTGTAAGTCTTGTGAGACCCTCTGGAGTGTGGAGTGGCCGCCACCATCTTGTGAGAGGCAGGAAGGCCCTCGGCACGTTGGCCAAAAGCTTCCCCTAGTGGAGACGGAGGGGTAGCTCCGCGAGAAGGACTCGAAAGACCCCAACAGCCCCGACAATCCTCTACCCTTGCGTGGGCGAGGCCATAGTCGAAGATTATGCGAGAGAAGGGCTCGTGTGGGTGTGTACTGGGTATATCCGAAGACCCGACTGAGGTTGCTTGACTTTCAAGGAAGTCACTTTGCCATCCTCCACCCTTGCATGGGCGAGGCCACACTCCTTTGAGGATTGCGCGAGAGCAAAGCCCTTTCTGGAGCGCCAACGAGGACTAGGGGTGAGACGGCACGTTGGCCTCCCCGAACCCCGGTAAAAAATCTCCGTGTCTCCTTCGTGTGCCATTGCCGACATCGTCATCAGAAGTTTGCATTCTCTACCTATCTTTTAGCTTCCGCATTTACATTCTTGCAATTGTGTGCTTACTTTCCTAGACTAGCTTGATAGGTTAGTTTCTAGGTAGAACTAGGTTGCAACAACACGTAGCAAAACCATAGTGCATATAGCTAGTTTACTTGCATAGGTTTTGTTTAGTAGTTGTAGTTTTTAGTGAGCCTTAGTTTTTAGAAATCCTAATTCACTCCCTCTTAAGCGTCGGTCCTACCTTTACATTGTATACTATATAGCAAGTATGCAGGAGAAACAAGGTCACAAGCGCTAGTACGAGCAAGTCGCGAAGGCTAAAAATAGAGCAAACGAATGCAAAAAATATCATTAGATGCACTAGAATTGGGACAATGAGACCAAACCTTTTCAAGAAGCCTGAATCCGGCTGAAACACATCCAACGCCGCCTCCACCGAGCTCGACTGGGGCCTCTACAGACACATTGGCCTTTGCCCTGAGCCACTGCGGCAATGGATCGGACCTTGAGCGCGGAGAAAGAACACCTAACGGACTGCAACATGACACAGCTTCATTGCTCCCCAATCCAGGGTACTGGCTGTTGGTTGTACAAAAAAATGGGCTCAACTTCTTTGCACGCCAAGCCAGGAGATTGGATGGCGGCGGCAGATTGAAGCCTGAGCGCTGAGAGGGATCACCTAATGGACAACTCCAGTTTCAAACTCTGCAGATCGGCGTATAGGAAGAAATTGCGAAAGGGAAGAGGAACACAGAGGGAAAGTGAAAGGGGAAAGCGAACGGATGGGCAAGTCTTCGAACACAACACAGAAGAGAGTACTTGCCGGGAGTTTTTCCATGGTGCAGATAGGGCCGGTGTGCACGTATGCATGTGGTCATCTTTTTTGTATGCCCATCGGATTGTTGAGGCTTGGCCTGAACTCTGATGACAGTGGCGGAGCCAGAAACATTAATTTTTAATAGTGTTAAATTTTTTAATTTTATATGAATTTTTTTTAAAATAGTGCTAAATCTTTAACATTAGGGGCCTCTCACGCCTCTCATTTGTCTCCACCCCTATCTGATGATGAAAATGATCAAGATCTGCACTTAGGTTTTTGTTGCCGCTTGCTACGAGTGCTCCTCGGTAGCTGACATGTGCAGAGCCAAAGAAACATGCTGCAGAAACTTGTCATAGCTCGCCCCTGCCGCACGCTCCCTCGCTGGCGTTCAGCTACTCATGCCATTTCCAGACAGACCCCGAGCCGAGGAGCCCCCAATCCACTCATCTCCGTTCACGCCGGCTGCAGATTACGCTGACTCAGATTGGAGATAAGCATTGTTTTTTGATTGAAACGATCTAGGGATAGTTATGGAGAACGGTCTGATCTAGAGAAGTACGAAAGTAGAAGGCAGCAGGATGGAGAGCAGCAACAGACATGTGATGACAATAGGAAGCGTATATTAGACAAACAACAAATAAAATGTCTATTTTAAAAAGCAGAGCTAACTACAATGCCAAACACCATTTTCACCCATTCTAGCTCCACAGTGGAGCTGCTCCATAGTGAAGTTGGTAGAGTGGAGTTAAAAAACGTGAAGCAGAGCTCTCCAAATAGACCCTTAATGACATACTCCCTCCGTCCACAAAAGAATGAAATCCTGAGTTTGTCCTAAGTCAAACTATCGTAAGTTTGACCAAATTTATATAGAAATGTAATAACATTTATGATATCAATTATGTATGATATGAAAATACATTTCAACACGAATCTAATGATACTAATTTGGTACCATAACTTTTAATATATTTTGTTATAAATTTGGTTAAAGTTATGAAAGTTTGACTTAGGACAAAGCCAGGATTTCATTCTTTTGTGGACGGAGGGAGTACAAAAGAAGGCATAATTTCTTTTCATTGAGAGGTTTGGTTCGTCTTAATAACCCTGATGCTACAACGCACCATAGGATGCTGCCGCTCCTCAGCATGCATATTCCCATGCCACAAAATTGCCAACGAGAATAAACCAAGCCAAATGATTGTCTGTCATGCATGTTACAATCCATAACTAGGTGCTGCGAACCACATATAGAAGCATGACCTAGTATTGAAATATGTTTCAGGCTAAACAGTACAACCCAGCAGTCCAGCACAAAACATTACGTAATTATACACAGATCCATGCAAGCACAAATTTAAACGCAGCTAAACATTTGTTGACGAGACACGACTCAAATAGTGGACCAAGTCACCTTCACCGAGATAGTGGCGAGCTTAAGCCTTATGTGTCGACTGGCACATCCATGTTGCCTAGCTTGAAACTTAATCCGTCGAGTGGCACATCCATGTTGATTAGATTGCACATTGGTACCTACCTCAAACTTCAAAAACATCACAGTATTCCACGGGACAGCAACTACAAACCTTCTGAGAGCCTGTGACTGATCAATTTTGCCATGAAATAGTTGGATTCCTTCATAATAGACATCCAAAATGTCAACAAAGGAACTAATTGATAAATTTGTACCACTCGCTACTTGTAATATAACAACTTCTATCGTGGCCTCCGGCGCTGACATAATAGTTGCTAAAGATATATCAACTGTTCCAGAATCACCAGTGATGCGATGTATGCGTGGTTGCGATGGGGGGTGACCACTGTACCATGAGCATGGTATTGCTCCATCAATCAGCTGCAGATCATCATCCTCATGTCGTCCACTCTTGATCCTCATGTCGAACTCTATCAGAACAACTGAATCCAGTAAGATGCCTCTCTTGGGGCCAATCATTTCGATGAGAGAACCCTGCAAAAAAAAAAAAAACTGCTGTTATTATCTTAAAGCTTTACATACCAATAAAAAAATATGCGAAACTATATACCATGCTTGCAAGTAATAAACCGACAATTTAAAATAAACAATAGCACAAATTCTGAAATTTAGGAAACAAAACCATTCAATTTCTACAAACATACACTGCCAGAGTAAGACGGTTGTTAGAATACTATAATGCATTAACATGCATTGCAATATTACTCTATGCAATCCATCTTTGTATAAGATTGAGAAAAAAGTATAGAAAACCCACTAACCTATACATGGCAGGATCATAGTCACATAAGAACCGGCTCAAAGTACCGGGTCGTGAGACGAGGGTCGACACTTGAAAAAAAAAAAACATGGTGCGTAGGGCGTATATCCCTTTGGGTCGAGGATCCAAAAATTGGTATGCGACCCTGTCGAAGATGGGTTGATGACGTACGAAATCTTGGGCCGATACATTTTTCATTACAATATAAAAAATTCTTTCTACTTGATACAAAGGGAAATCTGCTGATATAGACTATTTACCTTCCAAATAATATAAAAAACAAACAATAGTGTATTCTATCTAAATCTATCAGCAGTGTGCATATGTCCAAATCTATCAGCAGTGCGCATATGCAATGGAACCATCGCGATTTGGTCCAGTTTAGGCACCACCTGTCTAGGAAGAGGAACTCGTACTCCCCCAACCTAAAAAAAGGGTATGAAATGCACACTAAACTAATCAGATGCCAGTAGCAAAACCGATGTCCACGCCAGCAAAAAGGTATCCAAAACCAGTCCCAGGGGTGTTTTACCTAGTTTCGATAATTTAGTTTGTATTTCGTACCTTTTTTTAAGTGTGGGGGAGTATGTATCCAACCATGCATAGGTCAGGGGGTTATCTATACTTTTTCCTATAAGATTGGCAGGCAAATGTATTTGCAATTTTGCATACACAAATCCAACCACATCCACCATCATAAGATCGTCAAGGTGGAGCAACCATTGACACCAACTCAAAACTAGCTGTAGTCAGTTACAAAAATAAGCAGAAAATATGTAATAAGTACAAAGATACCATATCAGTTGTGCTGGGATTAGCATCTTCATAAGCATAAAAAGGAAATAAAAATAGTTGTCATAAGTTGTTGTCTAACAGTCTAAGTCTAATAGAAGGGTGGACCTATCACAATGGTACCGTCCCTCCACTTGTGGTCTAAATTATTCAAAAGTTCAGTGGTCAGTGGGTGGATCAAAACTGCACGGGGATGGTCAGTGCACATCTCTAGTTGTACGGTTTGTGGATCGGAGTTATACAGTCCACTCATCTAGTTACGGTGGGGGGACTGAAGTTGTGTGTGGTGGTATCCCCTAGTGGTGTGGTGAGACTAGGATCACCAGGACACCCATCCAACCCCGCCCATCCACTATTCCAATTACCACTCTTTCTGTCTACAGTGCCGCACAGCGTATGGCATTCACTTTTGGGCTCTTTGGTGAGCCTAGTCTGAGTGTTGATATCCCAATCCAATCACCAGGTGGTTTGTTGAGCGTGTGGTGGCATAGTTCTTTTGCCATTTGCCACAGCGCACTGGCGTGGTTTCGTCAGTTTCTCCACATAAAAACTGATTGGTTGAGTTGAGTTGTGGGGTTTTTAACCCTTAGTTGTGTGGTTTTGGGGCCTGGTTTTTCCTATAAAACTGGGTCGATTCTCGTCTTCTAATAATATTTACAGCAAAGCAAAAGCTCTCGTGAGACGTGGACTCTTCTTCGTGATCGCTATGAGCGTATTGGTCGCTCTACCTACCTTGCTGCTATTCGTCAAGATCAATTGTTACGTCAGGGTGAACACACAGTGGATGAGTTCTACAGTCAGATGTCTGCAATTTGGCGTCAGCTTGATACTCTTGGTCCGTAGTTGTCCCCTAGCAGCTGTGAGTTTTGCCTTGGTCAGAGACCGACCTTCAGTTTCGTCAGACGTATGACTTCCTGACCTCTCTGTGATGAGTTTGAGCCTCTTCGTGCTCAGCTACTTGCTCGCCATCCTCGTGTGCCTTTGATAGATGCTCTTACTGATGTTCGTAATGAGGAGACTTGTCTTCATGCTGCTCGTCTGTTGCCGTCTCCTTGGTTTCCACGCTTTGCTTCTGTGGTCACAATTGCTGCTGGCATCATGATCTTGCTTTTTCTTGTCCGCACATCATCTCGTGGTCGAACTCTTCTTCTCCTTTAGGTTGATGATATGATTATCACTGGTGATGATTCTCAGTTACTACCTTTGTGAAGACACGTCTGAGCGAGCGGTTTCTTATGTCCGATCTTGCTCCTCTTCGTTATTTTCTTGGGATTAAGGATTCCACCACACCTAAGGGTTTCTATCTATCTCAAGAAAGGTACATCCAAGGTCTTATTGATCGTACCTCTCTTACAGATCTTTGTGATACTAAGACTCCCATGGAGCTCAATGCTCATCTTAGTGCTACTAATGGTGCCTCTTGTAGATCCTACTCGCTATCGTCATATCATAGGCAGTATTGTTTATCTTGGTGTTATGTTACTCGTCCTGACATTTCATACTCTGTGCATATCCTGAGTCAGTTTGTTTCGGCTCCCACTCAACTCCACTATAGTCATCTTCTTCGTGTCTTACGATATCTTCGTGGGACTATCTCGCGCCATCTCTTATTTCCATGCTCTAGCTCTTTACAACTCCAGGCCTATTGTGATGCTACATGGGCTAGTGATTCCTCTGATTGTCGCTCTCTTTCTGTTTATTGTGTTTTTTTCTTGGTGGTTACCTCATTGCTTGGAAAACTAAGAAGTAAACAGCAGTTGCAACGTTGAAGTAGGCGAAGAAATTTAGTAAGGAACAAACGATATTGCTCCCTTGAAGGAGTAGGAGATACACTCTCTTCTACAAGAGCTGCTGAGATCTCACTGTTCCTTATTGTGTGTTGATTTATGCACACTAGATGCAAAAGCACATTTTTGTGGATATTGGTCTAGGTTTTCATGTAGATTTCACTTGGCAAGAAGCGTTACAGTTTTACATTTGATGTTGTTGCTTGCCTCAAGGCTGCACTGGCAAAGAAGGAAGGAAAACCGAAAAACATTCTAAGCACAGTAGCACACATTCATGCCCAAATATATATAAATAATTAGAAAATTCAATGGAACACATATAGTTCCTAAAAGAAAGGCAATGCAACAGCTGTAGTTCCTAAAGACAGGAAACCAACAGATGGCAACCTAGTGTTACTCCTCAATTTTGTATTTTCTTTATTCTTGAAAAATAGTGTTTCCAATAAACATTTTGCATGTGCAAGTTGTGGTTCCAAATTTCAATAAAGAGAAAAATTGCCAAATCAATTGAAGAAATCCAAATATTCTTATGTCCTACTTAGTGTGAAAATCAGTTCTAGCACAGGTCTATAAAAAAAGAAAGTCACTAATTAGTTGAGGAACATTTTGGTAGATGAATCGAAGCCAAAACCAAACAATAAATAATGAAATATCAACCAGATTTGATTTTTTATTCTTAGTGCAAAAGCACCTAGCCCTAGGTGTCAGCTTGTGTGATTCTAAGGCTTCCTACCTTTTTCTTTATTCTTGATACAATGATATGCAACTCTTACGTGTTCACAAAAAAAACTTACATAATTTAAAATGAAATAAGTATGAAAACGCACCTGTTGTACGACAAAGGGATCATCCCTGCTATAATTTACAATATAGTTGAGCATGCCATCTCTCTCATCCCGTGCTGCGATGTATCCATATACTTGTGTTGGGCCATTGCTGATAGGACTTTTGGATAACCGCACCGAGAAAAATTGGATCATGTCTTCTGGATAATGAAGCGAACAATGTTCTGGATCTGGTAAGCATCTTGTGGCCTTTGAGAACATCATTGGCTCTAACCGAGCTTCACCAAAGATTACATATTATATAACAATCACTAATCAATACAATAGAGAAATTATTATACTACAAAGAGTAAACATTATTTGCCAAATTGTCAATTAACTCAATTATGCATGAAAAATGCAAAAAGCTTCAAGAAACCTAAAGTTTGAATGCTTCACAAAACTGGCAACCTAGAGCTTGCAAGAGACATATATAAATAAGATTTCCCCCTTCTAATTGCTTGCTTTGATTGATAGATTTTCTCTAAACAGGGGAGGTTGCTTGACTCCTAAGTCCTAAGGAGCCTAATTAGATCAGATTACATAGATGGAGTTCAATCTAATAACAACTTACCTATACTCTTCTAAAAAAAATAAAAAAACTACAAATAACATGGGCCCAGAGTGGGCCACATGGCAATGTTTCTACTCAACTTTGTATGCTTGAAACCCTTCTCTTAGGACCTGTTTCGAAGCTAAGTATTTGTATAGTTTTGATACAATACCATGGTATATGAGAATACTATGATGTTTTTGTCCATGAGGTGTTTAGTTGCTCTCAAGAAAACAGTGTTTTCGAAACCATGGTTTGCTAGATACCATGGTTTTTTTGGAGTATTTGAAACTCCATTCCAACCCAAAGTTTTCATGATTGGTGGCTGGCTTTGCACTCAAATACTATGATTTTTAGGTTGCACACAAACTGTTGATAGGAAAATATCAAGAAATACCATGGTTTCAATAGAGTTTAATAAAACCATAGTATTTGTGTCATGACATTTGCAAACTGTGGTATTATAAAAAACTGTAGTTTTGAGAAACTATTTTCCCAGACAGGCCCTCATATTGTGTGCCAACCATGACATTGTATAAGTTTAGATGTAACCTCAAGATTTTACTACTAAACTAAGTCCCTACAGATAAATGACAGGTATCTAGTACAAGCAATGGTCGCCTAAACGAGTGTTTAAACCATTTTTTTACACTAACAAGTCCTAACACTAAGCACAAGCTAATATTGTGAACACGTGCACAAAATCATGTCATTTGAATCCAACATGGACAGCTTAAGACTAACCCAACCTAGATTGAGTTTGGTTTCAACTTCCAATATACAACAACAACAACATAGCCTTTTAATCCCAAGCAAGTTGGGGTAGGCTAGAGTTGAAACCCAAACCAAACCGCTAGAAAGTGGAAAGTTTTTTTTTCCTTTTTGAAAAGATTGCTTTCAAACAAGAAAACAAAGTTTTAAAAAAATTTAGAAAGAAGCACAAGGAAGAGCCTAATCAAGGCTCAGGCACGTTGATAGCTGCTTTCTTCAACTTCCAATATAAATTGGCAAAAAGGAGTGTGATCATGGGGATCTCCCACCTCCACAAATTTACCAAATAAGACTGCATATGCTCATCATATATGCTAGTGTTTTCCTAAAAGCTTAAAGCTAAACATGCCGTTTAGTATTTTTCAGGCTAAATGGTCATTTAAACAAGCTAAACAGCACATTACAGACACAACAGGTCAATGTGCAGCGTTTAAATAGACTAAATGACCATATAGGTGAACAATGATATATATTATATAATACAACAACAACAATAATAAAGCCTTTTATTCCCAAGCAAGTGGGAGATAGGCTAGAGTTGAAACCCAACAATAGTCACCATCACCAGCAGTAGAAGGTACAAGGACTAATCACGGTTGAGGCTCGTTCATAGCTTCTTTCCGAGTACTTTTATACAAACAACTCTTTCAGAATATCCAACTCTAGTCCCTTTTGATTTTGATTGCCTCCTTCCCATGTCAAGTAATTCGAGAGTATGGGTAAAAATATGGAAATAGACTTACTCTCGTTACGGTCAGCAATATCACCTACAAAAAGGCATCCCTTTATAACGTCATTATCCTTGTATATGGCACCATCACGATGGCTGCTATTCTTCAAGACACATTCGAAAATTACATTCTCCTCATCCACTGTGTTATCATACTCTATTAACTTCTTGGTTGCCTTTGTCCTCTTCTTGGTTGCCTTTGTCCTCTTATTTTCTATGTTGCTGCATTTGGTCTTGCAACGGGCGAATGGAATCAGACTCCAGGGTTTGTAAATAGATCTTCTGACACAAAAGAACATAGGTCAATACCATAGTACAACCCGTCGGAAGCCAGGAACGAAAGAAGGCAAGAACATACCCAGAAAGATGAGCCAAACGACAAAGACGATCCAGATCCAGATTTGGCCGAGCTGGTGCTGACGCCATGAGAGGGGCATCTTGTCGCGCAAGCATTGGATGCAACCACCACTGGGAGAAGCGAGGCGGATCTAAACCAACTCTGCCGACCCTAAGGATGACGGATCGTGGGAGGATTTGCATAGCCAACGCTTCGGAAATCTACAGTGATTGGAAGTCGCTGGCCACCCTTTGGATCTCGGGAATTTAGTAAAGGAAGAGGACGAGGGCCCTGTTTAGAGCCCCGAATGGCTCTCCAAATTGGGCCAAAATTGGCCCGAAAAGCACTGTACCGAATCGAAAATCACTGTAGCACGTTTCGTTTGTTTGTGGTAAAAATTGTCCAAATATTGACTAATTAGACTTAAAATGTTCGTCTTGCATAGTACAACCAAACTGTGCAATTAGTTTTTTATTTTATCTACGTTTAGTATTCCATGCATGTGCCGACATTTTTGATGTGACAGGGAATCTTCTTTTTGCATAGTGAATTTTGGATGGGAATTGGTGCACTAAACAGGCCCGAGCTCGAGAGAGGTCCGGGTAGTCCGCTGCGACCTGATCGAGGCGGCCAAGGGGGCAACTGCGCGAAAGGAATTAGGGTCTGGGTGTCGTGAGCGCTGTACACGGTAGCCTGCCCAGGCTCCCAGCCAGGCTAGAATAGCCCAACGTGGCCTGTTTGGTTGCTTGGGCCTCCTATAGGACCAGGCCCTGTTAGTACAACTCTAGCCCCGCAGCCAGGCTCTAGAAGAAAGGCCTGGCCAGAATCGCGCAGCCTTAGCCTCTCTGCTGCTTGAGGCTTGTTTGGTTCTCCTTTTTTATAGTGAAAATCGTCACTGGTTCAGGTCCACTTGCTGAGTTGTGCTAATAGAAACACGCTAAAATGAAAGACTAATTTTTAGCCCACCCTTGTTAGGTTACTTGGGCTTAAAACATGGACTAAAGAAGGTGGGACTATAGAAAAAGAACAAAGTACCCTGAATTTCCTCCTCTCTCCTCTCTCCTCTCTCCTCTCTCCCATCTCGCTTCCATGGCGTGACCCTACCGCCGTGCCTGTGCGCCCGCCGCCGGCCTCTCCCACTTCTCTCCGCTAGCCTTCCCCTACTTCTCTCCGCCGGCCTCCCCCACTCCTTTCCGCCGTCTCCCCGCACCAGCCATGTGGCCTCCACACCGGCCTCCTCCCTAGCCCGGCGAGGCTCCTCGCGCCGCGCCGCCGCCTCCAAGGAGAGGGAGGCGGGCGTGGCCACGACGCGCGGGATGGCGAGGCTCGGCGGAAGGGGGAGAGAGAAAGGGGAGAGAGAGAGAAAAGGCAGAGGCCGGCGGCGGGAGGCGGCGCCGGCGGAAGGGGAGGCGGCGCCGGCGGAAGGGGAGGCGGCGCCGGCGGAAGGGGCGGCTGCGAGAGGCAGCGGCAAAAGGGGAGGCAGCGCCAGCGGAAGGGGAGGCGGCGGCGGAAGGGAGAGAGAGAGGAGAGAGAGAGCTCAGTGGAGGACTAGAGGCAGGGGGACCACTGGGTAGGAGGGGTAAGGGGTGTCCAACCCCCACTTTAGCCCAAAGAAGCTCCTCTTTTGGGGCTAGAAAATTCTAGCCAGTTTAAGCACTTTAGCTCAACTTTAGCCCTAGTGTTTGGATACTTTAGCCTGTTTTTAGCCCGTTTTGCACTATCCCGCAGGAACCAAACAGGCCCTTAACCTGGCCACCATTCCTTTCCCCGCATCCCCACGCTATGGTTCTCTCTTATTCGCACTGTCACTCCTTCCTCTCCCGCCCTCATTGTCGCCTTGCTCTCCTCTTCTCCCTCTCAGTGTCGGCTTCCTCCTCCATAGTTCCTCTTTCCTAAATCCTCGAGCTTGCTGCCAGCAGCCCCGTGCAGTCCATCGTCGTTGGTACACTAGAAGTCCTTTTCCCTTCCTCGCGTGTACTTTCCTCTCACCTCGTAGGTCCTGTGAATCATCTGTTTTGAGGTAGCATTCCCATAACTTGGTCATTTTACCGGTGGATCTAAGTTTTGATCTCGCAGTTCGTGCTTGTTCTTTGTTTTGTTGCTTCATATTTCGTGAATGTCATGTACATGTTACAAATCTCATGCCTTTTGCAAGTATTGTGCTCTGATTCAATAGATCTGCCACATATTTAAGACCGTTGCTTCGTTTGTACACTGATTT
The DNA here is from genome assembly GCA_022530915.1 of Paspalum notatum. Taxonomy (NCBI): domain Eukaryota; kingdom Viridiplantae; phylum Streptophyta; class Magnoliopsida; order Poales; family Poaceae; genus Paspalum; species Paspalum notatum. Next base: position 32,643,096 of record CM039689.1, read on the forward strand.
CATAGATCTACAGCGGTTTTTATGGCTGCATTTTTGTTTTATGACTATTTTATACATTTGTGCACTGATATTATGAGTTAGGGTTGAATGGTTAGTGATGGTGTATGTTTATTTTGAGCATAGCTACCACAGTTGATGATGCCATCATGTTGCACTGCTAAAGAAATGGTTCCTAACAAATTTACGTATGGCACTGGGTGGCGCAAATTTGTCGCAGCGGTGCTTGTACACAATACTAGGTGCAATGGTTGGTCTATATCCTTGATGTTTTCTCTTCTCTAATGTGCCCTTCTTACTGCCGTATAGAATGGATCAAGCTGTCGAACGCCGTCGTCTAGTTCGGAGGGCTGCATTTGTAGTAGTTGTCTTGGCTGCCTGGATGTATGCACATTTCTGTTGACGCCAAGATTTGGCCGGTCTAGTTGATGGGCCTGGATCGGCTATTGGGCCAGAAGATGCCGTCCAAGGAAGACACGGTGTATTTGTTCTCTGTATGGGCCAGTAAGCCATGTATCGTAGAAGAAGTAGAGTCCGATCAGGACTCTATGGAAGTTAGAGTCGGTTCAGGGTTTGTTAGTAAATTAGGGAATAGCAAGCTTGTCGTCCAAGTATACGGACTATAAATATGTATCCATACTTTCGAAATAAAGTAGACGACTTACGTTCCACGCAACCACGGTTGTCTCATCGACTCTCGGTGCATCGCCACCTCTAGCAACTAGAGTTTCAGGTAATCGTCATGCTGCTCTAATAATCCACGTTGTTAGAGCAATAGGCGTTAGTTGCCTGGTAGATCGTGTACTGAAACGTTTTTTATGGCACGATCTACTAGTTACCATGATGAATCTTGCGGCAAACTTCGCTTGACACGAGATCCATCACTTATCTCAATGAAGCCCAAACCAAGCTCTGTTTGGTTTGAGATTCATTCACTTATCTTGCGTATTTGTCAATATATCGTAGTATCTGTGCTTCATGTTGTAGATTGGCTCATATGCGAACAAAGATCACGCTGTCCCACATGCTTTTTATTCATAGATCGCATTGATGCTTTACCCTGTTTGGACGAATCGGTTTTTTTACTTATAGATCGGCTCATGCTAGAGAATCTTGTTACGGGCTTTTACTGCGCCATATATACCAAATAAAATGCATGATTGGTTATTTAAGTAAATAGCACATCTAGGTTAATAGATCGTCCTATATTCACTCGTGCTCTCTTTTATTCAACGTACGTCTTTTGTCACACCCCAAATTTTCCAATTTGGAATGTGACACTTTTGGCTTGAATTAACACAGTGAATTTCTTGAATATTTAAAATGTTGTCAAGCAGTTATATATTTACATAGATATTTCGTAAAGGAAATAATTATTTTGTAAAAAGAACAAATATAATCTATGTTATAATAATATATGTGTTGCATTCATGCTGGTTCACATGATGTTTTTGAGTGATAAAGATTTTCTAAATAAGTTTAAACTACAAGTAACCTTTTCTGGAAACTTTCTAGATTTTTTCTAGAAGCTTTTCCTGTTTTCCGTAGAGCACAATCCATTTATTGGAAACTCTTAAGAACCTTTCCATGAGCTCCAAATATTTTATTTGGGTTCATTAGGTCCAAAACTATTTCTGGGATTTTTCCTAGAATTTTTGAGACCGTCGGGATATTTTTTTCGGACTTCAAGTATTGATTCTAGACTTATCTATAATTATTTTAATTCTGAAAATAAATAATTCCGAATTTACTTGGGCTTTCTCCATTTAAATATGCCGGAATTTTAATAAACCCCGAAAGCCCATTTATGGGTTCTCTAATGGGCTTTAAGCTCATTAAGCCCATTAGTGAAGTTGAGAGGTGTAAATCAATTAGTACAACCTTACTAGTTGACGCGCATTTACCGGCTCTTCTCCCTATATAATAAACCCAACCCCTACTCTAAACGGCACATAAAAATATAGACTACTTTATGGAGGTCCGAAAGTTTGGGAGCCCTAAGATAGTCTGTAGCTTTTCTCCGACTCCGAAGAGTGTCTTCATTGCCGGTAAATTTTTATACCTTTCTTCTTTCTTTATATTTCTCTCATCTGTGTTGTGCCGCCGTCTCGAACCAGGGCAGCTCACCATCATCCTGTTCCTGTCCTACTAGGCACCACAGGACTCCATGCATGACGTACATGTGCTGCGCTGGCCGGCCATCCACCGGAAGTCTCACGTCTCCAACATCGCGTTGCCCTGCCCTGCCCCGTCGACTCCATCCCTGGCCTGTCCACCACTTGCTGTCGTGCGCGTGGTCTCCTGAGACCCCAACGGCCTGCTGCTGCCTGCTGTTCTGGCCTGCCCAGTGCCTTGCTCGATCCTCCATCCAGGCCATGTACTAGAGCTCCTTACAGCACACATGAACGTTCAAGCTAGCCGGCGAGGAAGACTCCTGCGACTTGGACTCCAGAGAAGCTAGCTACCAGATGAGTTCCCATACGTGCAAGCTGTAGGATCGAACCAACACAAGATCAAAGCCCCCGCTGCGTGCAACGTCAGCAGGTCAGAACCAGACACGGAGATGCATCTGGTGAAGAAGAGAGGTCGCGAAACCAGATGGTAATCCTCCGTATATATATCCTATGAGTTATGACAACCTTGCATCTCAACACAGCAAATCCTTTTGATTCCTTTAGTCTGATCTAATTCATACCTTTCAGCAGATCGAATCCCAAACTTTGGCCAATTCATGAGTACTGTTCTTTGAACCCCATGAATCTTGATCTGCTTCAGCTCCTAAGGTATACTGTTAATCATGTCCACGCGCATCGATCCTTAATCTTCTGTATCCAATTCGTTTTAACTCTATTTTATGCCATTCATGCTGCGTTAGTCCCGTAACGATGATACCTATATTTTAGTTTTCATGTTTATCTTACTTATGTGTTTCTGTTTTTAAATATAAATATTAATTGGGTTAATGCTATTCTCATTATTCTTGTATAAATAAAATCAATTTAGGGTTTAACCTCTAGCCTTTTGTTATTAAACATTAAAGTGAATAATATCAACTTTAATGTGATTTGTTTAATAACTTGTTTAGTATAAACCCGACACATTAGATGCTTACATGCTATCTTTTGTAATTAAATATTTAACCGGTTTAATCTATATGAAATATCTTGAATAAAATGTGACTAGCTTTAAATACGGTTTTTTAATCCAAATCTAATCTGAATTAATTCCAACAGAGATGTTTCTCCGAAATATCTTGCATATGTTATTTATTAATTAAAATAAACCCAACATATAGGTCTTTATGTGTTTAATAAAAAAATCTTCCGTTAGTTGTATCTTTCCAACGGTAGCTCCGTTTTCAGCGTTTCTTGCGCTCTCCTAACTGTGCAACGAGCCCTCTCTTTTAACATGTTTTATAAAGCTTTTTTTTTGATTGGTGTATTGTTTCTTATGCATGTATGATTGTCTGTCTTGTATGTCGTTTGTGTTGTCACGTATAGAACGAGTATGGTACGTGAGAGTGAAGATCAAGCTTTTCAAGACCTATAAGTGAAGATTATTTGAGCAGCTATATAGTTGGAAATAAGGCAAGTATTCTTTGACCTATGTCCTATTTACATTAATTACACAATCTAGAGCCCAATTTGATTGCTCCTATTAAGGATGACTAGCCTCATATGTCTTTATATGCCTATGAAACTTGGGATGGGCTGTGATGTGTAGATTAACGCTATCGCTCAACATCTTTATATTCACGTTGCTAATCTTGTTTAATTAATGATGAACTTGATGATAAAAGTTTGGTTTTAGCAACATGGAGACTTGGGCATGTTTTGTTGGTTTTGCTCAAGTGCTTCACCATAAGGATCGGTTCGCCGAGCGACCACCCAGGAAAACAGTGCAACCACAAGAGATGGAATGGGACATCCTTGACTGATTAATTAGATGAACTAGAGTTTTGGCCTGCTTCCCTGAAACATGGCGTATGAGGGGTCTGGGGGATATGGGACTTTGCCCTTTGCCATCGTGGTTAATCACCCTTTGGAACGGAACTCTCATATCTTTAGTTAACTGGAGTAACCTGTAACGAGTGGGCCATAACTCTAGGAATTCTTTGTAAAGGTCTCGTAATGAAACCCTGCCGATTCATCAAAGGATAGTGAATATATGGGGTTTGGCCACCTCTTGGCATATGGGAATCATGACTTGTGGGTAAAGATGTACAACCTCTCGAGAGTGTTTAAAACTGATATATCAGCCGTGCTCACGGTTAAGAGCGGCCTGGACCCTCACAGATTAGAGTTTTCAAAGAAAATGGCTCATGATGATAATGGTGATGACAGTGATGATGACAGTGGTGATGATTATAATGGTGGCAGTTACGACAATGGTTGATACTCAATTATTTTATTTACTTATAATATTTCAGTTATGGGATGGGTTATGCTAATTATTGCTAGTAATAAAACTTGACCAACTAAAAGCAACCGCTATGCCTGTTCACTATAAAGCTAGTCCACTTTTATCCTAAACGGAATACTTGCTGAGTGCGCCATGTACTCACCCTTGCTATCCCAAACCTATAGTTCTTCTCTATACAAGTTGATGATGATATGAAGACGGAGTGGATCCAGAAGTTTACAATGTGTTTAGGCGTACGTGCCCCCAGTCAACCTTCCTGTGAAGATGGAGTTTCGCTACGAGATAGAAGTTCCGCTATACTCTGATATATTGACTTTTGTGTCAAATGTAAGTTTTATACGCTTATATAATGCACTGTCTATTGATATTTACTGATGAAGTCGGCTGTATGTGTGGAAAATAGATCCTGGGCACACATACAGTGTCATCTGGTTTTGTTTCTAAAACCGGGTGTGACAGAAGTGGTATCAGAGCTGTGTTGACCGTAGGACGTAAGCCTAGTTAGCACGGTTTCTTTTCTGACCTTAGATTGCTATATAATCCTTCACCTTCGCTATACTTGCTTTCCGAGTTATCAAATTGCTGCCCCAAAGCATTTGGTGTATCTTTGTTCTCGTCCTATTCCTTTTCTCCATCCTCTTACAGAGAACTTAAGGAGGGTAGAGACTAAATCAAGTTTTGGCACATGAAAGTTTCTTTCCACGCAATTCTATCCAAACACTACTCTTCTCATACAACCCATTCTTTCCATTAATTTTTTTTGTTACGTCATCCCATGTTAGCTTTGGTTGTCCCCTGTCTCTCTTCACAGTATTGTCTCGTCTTACGATGCTTCTATGCACTGGTGCATCCAAAAGTCTCCTTTGTACATGTCCAAATCGCCTTCACCGAGGCTTGATAGATTTTCTTCAATTGGAGCTACTCTAGCCTATCACCTATCTCATCATTCCTCATTTGGTCCAACTTGTATGCCCACAGATCCAACCTAACATAAGCGTCTCCATTGAATTTAACTATTGAACATGCCACCTCTTAGTAGGCCAACACTTTGTCCCATATAACATGGCTAGTCTAATTTTCATCCTATGGGATGTACCTTTTGGGGTACCCTCTTGTCACATAGAACTTCAGATTCTTGACACGATCACATCCATTCCGCTTTCACCCTATGGCCAATTTCCTCATCAAATATTTCCATCTCCCTGTAATATCAATTCCAGGTATCAAGAAGTATCTTTCTTAGGTACGACATGGCCTTCTAAACTCATATCCCTATACTCCATCTTTAACTAATCATCGCCTATCATTAACCAATCCATTTGACTCACTTCTTGATTCACATGTTGCCCTTGGTAGTGGTTATATTCTTTATAACCAGTTTGCCTCTATCCCTTTTCTATAATATTTAATGTCTTCTCCCCTAAACTACTTTCCATCCTTCCGCTAGTCTAGTCTCATCATCTACCTTTCTGTCTTGCATATGTGGTCCTTTAATAGCACATTCCTTATCTTACCCTTATCTTGTGGTCTTTAGGGAATATAGAAGAAAGTACACCATGTAATTACAAGGTAACAAGTAGTTACGAGTTTGTATGCTTGTTATTGTGCTACATGTGTGATTTGGTTTTTCGTAATGATTGTTGGTGTGTTGTTGGATTTTGATCCACAATAGCATAAGAGTTGCAATGTATTAGATAGATGTGTTCTTTTCTCTCTATGTTATTCTTTCCTTTCTTTTACAAAACCTCAATCAAGTGAAGTACAACTAGAAGAAGGATGGCACACTCTATCCTCACCCCTTTCATCAAGTGTGGGAAGGAGCAATTCATCAAGCCTCATTTTTTTTAAGGGGGGTAGATGTGGAAGAGGATTGCAAGAATATTGGGTGAACAAGAATTTGATATACCAATGGTACCTAAAGATTTCAGACAATGTGAGGAATTACTATCAAGGAGTCAGTTAAGCTAAAGAGTCAATCATGGATGAAGAAGTTTTAAACCATCCGTCTTTTCTTGCTAGCCTGTCCGAATCTCGAGGACGAGATTCCTTTAAGGGGGGTAGTTTTGTCACACCCCAAATTTTCCAATTTGGAATGTGACACTTTTGGCTTGAATTAACACAGTGAATTTCTTGAATATTTAAAATGTTGTCAAGCAGTTATATATTTACATAGATATTTCGTAAAGGAAATAATTATTTTGTAAAAAGAACAAATATAATCTATGTTATAATAATATATGTGTTGCATTCATGCTGGTTCACATGATGTTTTTGAGTGATAAAGATTTTCTAAATAAGTTTAAACTACAAGTAACCTTTTCTGGAAACTTTCTAGATTTTTTCTAGAAGCTTTTCCTGTTTTCCGTAGAGCACAATCCATTTATTGGAAACTCTTAAGAACCTTTCCATGAGCTCCAAATATTTTATTTGGGTTCATTAGGTCCAAAACTATTTCTGGGATTTTTCCTAGAATTTTTGAGACCGTCGGGATATTTTTTTCGGACTTCAAGTATTGATTCTAGACTTATCTATAATTATTTTAATTCCGAAAATAAATAATTCCGAATTTACTTGGGCTTTCTCCATTTAAATATGCCGGAATTTTAATAAACCCCGAAAGCCCATTTATGGGTTCTCTAATGGGCTTTAAGCTCATTAAGCCCATTAGTGAAGTTGAGAGGTGTAAATCAATTAGTACAACCTTACTAGTTGACGCGCATTTACCGGCTCTTCTCCCTATATAATAAACCCAACCCCTACTCTAAACGGCACATAAAAATATAGACTACTTTATGGAGGTCCGAAAGTTTGGGAGCCCTAAGATAGTCTGTAGCTTTTCTCCGACTCCGAAGAGTGTCTTCATTGCCGGTAAATTTTTATACCTTTCTTCTTTCTTTATATTTCTCTCATCTGTGTTGTGCCGCCGTCTCGAACCAGGGCAGCTCACCATCATCCTGTTCCTGTCCTACTAGGCACCACAGGACTCCATGCATGACGTACATGTGCTGCGCTGGCCGGCCATCCACCGGAAGTCTCACGTCTCCAACATCGCGTTGCCCTGCCCTGCCCCGTCGACTCCATCCCTGGCCTGTCCACCACTTGCTGTCGTGCGCGTGGTCTCCTGAGACCCCAACGGCCTGCTGCTGCCTGCTGTTCTGGCCTGCCCAGTGCCTTGCTCGATCCTCCATCCAGGCCATGTACTAGAGCTCCTTACAGCACACATGAACGTTCAAGCTAGCCGGCGAGGAAGACTCCTGCGACTTGGACTCCAGAGAAGCTAGCTACCAGATGAGTTCCCATACGTGCAAGCTGTAGGATCGAACCAACACAAGATCAAAGCCCCCGCTGCGTGCAACGTCAGCAGGTCAGAACCAGACACGGAGATGCATCTGGTGAAGAAGAGAGGTCGCGAAACCAGATGGTAATCCTCCGTATATATATCCTATGAGTTATGACAACCTTGCATCTCAACACAGCAAATCCTTTTGATTCCTTTAGTCTGATCTAATTCATACCTTTCAGCAGATCGAATCCCAAACTTTGGCCAATTCATGAGTACTGTTCTTTGAACCCCATGAATCTTGATCTGCTTCAGCTCCTAAGGTATACTGTTAATCATGTCCACGCGCATCGATCCTTAATTTTCTGTATCCAATTCGTTTTAACTCTATTTTATGCCATTCATGCTGCGTTAGTCCCGTAACGATGATACCTATATTTTAGTTTTCATGTTTATCTTACTTATGTGTTTCTGTTTTTAAATATAAATATTAATTGGGTTAATGCTATTCTCATTATTCTTGTATAAATAAAATCAATTTAGGGTTTAACCTCTAGCCTTTTGTTATTAAACATTAAAGTGAATAATATCAACTTTAATGTGATTTGTTTAATAACTTGTTTAGTATAAACCCGACACATTAGATGCTTACATGCTATCTTTTGTAATTAAATATTTAACCGGTTTAATCTATATGAAATATCTTGAATAAAATGTGACTAGCTTTAAATACGGTTTTTTAATCCAAATCTAATCTGAATTAATTCCAACAGAGATGTTTCTCCGAAATATCTTGCATATGTTATTTATTAATTAAAATAAACCCAACATATAGGTCTTTATGTGTTTAATAAAAAAATCTTCCGTTAGTTGTATCTTTCCAACGGTAGCTCCGTTTTCAGCGTTTCTTGCGCTCTCCTAACTGTGCAACGAGCCCTCTCTTTTAACATGTTTTATAAAGCTTTTTTTTGATTGGTGTATTGTTTCTTATGCATGTATGATTGTCTGTCTTGTATGTCGTTTGTGTTGTCACGTATAGAACGAGTATGGTACGTGAGAGTGAAGATCAAGCTTTTCAAGACCTATAAGTGAAGATTATTTGAGCAGCTATATAGTTGGAAATAAGGCAAGTATTCTTTGACCTATGTCCTATTTACATTAATTACACAATCTAGAGCCCAATTTGATTGCTCCTATTAAGGATGACTAGCCTCATATGTCTTTATATGCCTATGAAACTTGGGATGGGCTGTGATGTGTAGATTAACGCTATCGCTCAACATCTTTATATTCACGTTGCTAATCTTGTTTAATTAATGATGAACTTGATGATAAAAGTTTGGTTTTAGCAACATGGAGACTTGGGCATGTTTTGTTGGTTTTGCTCAAGTGCTTCACCATAAGGATCGGTTCGCCGAGCGACCACCCAGGAAAACAGTGCAACCACAAGAGATGGAATGGGACATCCTTGACTGATTAATTAGATGAACTAGAGTTTTGGCCTGCTTCCCTGAAACATGGCGTATGAGGGGTCTGGGGGATATGGGACTTTGCCCTTTGCCATCGTGGTTAATCACCCTTTGGAACGGAACTCTCATATCTTTAGTTAACTGGAGTAACCTGTAACGAGTGGGCCATAACTCTAGGAATTCTTTGTAAAGGTCTCGTAATGAAACCCTGCCGATTCATCAAAGGATAGTGAATATATGGGGTTTGGCCACCTCTTGGCATATGGGAATCATGACTTGTGGGTAAAGATGTACAACCTCTCGAGAGTGTTTAAAACTGATATATCAGCCGTGCTCACGGTTAAGAGCGGCCTGGACCCTCACAGATTAGAGTTTTCAAAGAAAATGGCTCATGATGATAATGGTGATGACAGTGATGATGACAGTGGTGATGATTATAATGGTGGCAGTTACGACAATGGTTGATACTCAATTATTTTATTTACTTATAATATTTCAGTTATGGGATGGGTTATGCTAATTATTGCTAGTAATAAAACTTGACCAACTAAAAGCAACCGCTATGCCTGTTCACTATAAAGCTAGTCCACTTTTATCCTAAACGGAATACTTGCTGAGTGCGCCATGTACTCACCCTTGCTATCCCAAACCTATAGTTCTTCTCTATACAAGTTGATGATGATATGAAGACGGAGTGGATCCAGAAGTTTACAATGTGTTTAGGCGTACGTGCCCCCAGTCAACCTTCCTGTGAAGATGGAGTTTCGCTACGAGATAGAAGTTCCGCTATACTCTGATATATTGACTTTTGTGTCAAATGTAAGTTTTATACGCTTATATAATGCACTGTCTATTGATATTTACTGATGAAGTCGGCTGTATGTGTGGAAAATAGATCCTGGGCACACATACAGTGTCATCTGGTTTTGTTTCTAAAACCGGGTGTGACATCTTTGAGTGTTGCTTGAAAGATAGGGGATCAGCAAATACGTGTCGATGCTACAGATCCGATACGCCAAAGAGCCGATCTTCGCAACCTGGCTAGTATTTAACGTTTATCTTGTTTCTTGTCTGTTTTGCATAGAGACAGGAGCCAACCACCACCATTACAACCACAACCTTCCTGGCTAGGTCGTCAGTCAGGTGGCACGCCCTACACACCGACGCCAAGGCATTCCGCTAGCAATCAGTTGCCTAGAAGGTTGGGAGCCGCAGTAAGAAGGAGTGACCTCGAAGTCCACATACACCTCCCGGCTCGTATTGTGCTGCTCGTGGGGATACCCTCATCGTATTTCTGTGACAACACATTTTTGGCACGCCCGGTGGGACAAAGAAGATCATGGCTGAAGATCAAGACCATCACGATGGCGGTGACAAGTTCACACCTCTCGAAAAAGTGGAAGATCTACCTGAAAATCATCAACGACAATTCACCAAGACCATCGAAGATCTGACGAAGAGACTTCTTGCCATGTACACCAAGTCTCGACACGGGCAAATCAGGATCCAAGGGATTCCTACGACCCTTTTGGATGGTGTCGACCTCTCAACTCCCTCTATCGAACGCACCCAATTGCTTCGGGAGGAGATTCAGAGGATTACAATGCACGCACTCATACGGCAGTCTGAGGTGACCATCAACCGAATGGATAACATTGTCGTCAAGACCGTTAGAGCAGCATTGGCCGGTGAACCACTTCATATCACTGGCTCGTCACTAAACGGGCACGTGGAAGAAGCGATGTTCTACTCCAGGCCGATCCAACCTATCTAGATCGAAGTCCAAGGAGACAACACCGCTGAGTTTGTCATGCACCCTCCACGTGATGGTATCCCCCACTTGCAGCCTCGTGTTTATTCTACTCCTCCTCTGGTTATCCCAGAGGGATATTTCTACCAGCTCAGATATCGACAGCTGCAAGAAGGAGAGAAGCGCCCTTACCTATACCCCAACGCGGTGATGATCAACTCACAGAGTGACCAACCTTAGGAAGACGCTCATAGAAACTCCGCCCAGAGTGGAGCTCAACCACGATCGCCTCAAAAGCCGGCTAAATTGGCTGATCTAGATCTGGCCGATGGGAGCGCTTCTATGGTACTAGGCCGATCCAAAATAATCCGGCCACTGGTGCTCCAGGAGTCGATGTTGGAGCTATGGTTCAAACCCAGATCGCTGACATAATGAAGAACCAGTATGGGTTTGCACCAAAACATGGAGCCGTCAGCTACGTCAAGCCGTACCCAAAAGTATATGATTTACTGGTGCTCCTCCAAAATTTAAGATCCTCGACTTCTCAAAGTTCAGTGGCAACGATGGCGCCAGCACCATTTAGCATGTGAGCTGATACCTTGCGCAGCTCAGCGTCGCCTCACGAGCCGAACATATGAAAATTCAGCTATTTTCGCTATTGCTGACGGGACCAGCCTTTGGATGGTACACGACTTTGCCCGCTGGATCAATCACCACTTGGAAGCAATTAGAAGAGAAGTTCCACGCGCAATTTTTCTCCGGGTCGAACGAAGAAACAATAACTGATCTCATGGAAGCTCGTCAAAATCCGGGAGAAATGATCCATCAGTACGTACAAAGGTTCCACGAATTGAGAAACAGGTTCTTCTCACTGCAGCTCTCTAACAAGGCTTTAGCAGAGATTGCATATAAGGGCCTGAACAAGGCATCCAAGACGGTGTACGGGCCGAGGGACTTTGATTGCATCGGCCATTTGGTTTCCAAAGTATCGGCATATGAACGCAGCCACCCGGATCTGTTCCAAGAAAAGCTCAGAAGGAACATTGGCTATATTCAAGCCGATGATGAAGACGCCGCTGACAATGCCGATGTGTACCTCGTGCATTGGGCGCGAATCAACTAGCCCTTGTAGTGCCAGCGGGTGAAACAGCCAGAGCCCACTCCGGGCTATGACTTTGACGTTTCTAAAACCGAGCAGATCTTCGATTTGCTGCTCAAAGAGAAACGCCTCGTACACGTCGCCGGGCATCAGGCGCCCTCGGCTGAAGAAATACGCGGATGCAAGTACTGCAAGTGGCATAACAGGCTAGATGACCACGACACCAACGACTGTAGGGTGATGCGGACTAAAATTCAGAGGGCCATCGAACAAGAAAGGCTGGTGTATGCTAGGCTCCAGTTGAAGATCGACTCAACGCCGTTTCCAGTCAACGCGGTCTACACCATCCCCCTGCCGCTAGAACCTTCTGTACCAGCTCATATGGCTAAATCGGCTTTTCACGGCCATGTCAAGGAGGCGATCGCCGTAGGCAAGATGTTATGCCAAGGTAAAGACGAGTCTGATGCGATGTTTGCTTTCTCAATCAACATGGTCCAACCATCAAAAGGGGACAAAGGGAAAGCTAAGGCGGACCCCCGTGACGACCTGCCCCTTGAATTTAGGGCCGAAGAGCATACTTCGGTCAGAACAATCGAGACAAACCAACGGTGTCGCCCCAATTCTGGAGTATTAATGGGTATGTACGCTCGGCACCATCATTGCAATGAAAAAATGTCGTCGACTCGACGAAGAACAGGCTTACCATCGAGAGTAGCGTCGTCACTACGAAGAGCTTCATCGCGGATGGCGCAGGGAGATCCAACGGGAGCTCGAGCAGCGCCGTGACAAAGAACACTGGAGTTGCCCCTACTTCTTCTATTGTTGGAGCCAAGGTATGGATAGATTGCCCACTCCTGACAATTGCCCTGAATGTTCTACCTGCAGGGCCAGTCGTAGCAGACCTTCGGTGTTTGAGCGACTAGAGTGTTCATCTTCACGCCGCCATATGTCGCCACCTCAACGCAATCATACGCCTCCTCCTCGACGGCCTGATTATTCACCAAAAGGGCGGCGAACGTCTTCACCGCCAAAGTGGTCATCTCAGGATCAACCATCCAAGTACTCAGATGGAGAGGTTGATAGACGTCGGGAAGAGTGCCACCTACCTAGGTGGTGTCCAAAAGGGCTGTCCAAGTCACAGAAGCGGCGCGTGCAACGTCTACGCAGCTTGAAGCAGGCTGAAGCAGAGTACCTTCGGTAGTTGCGAAAAATTGGTGGAACCTTCCAACCAATCTCAGTCTGCAGTCAGAGCGCAGCCGTGTATGGAGACGAAAGCCGCAGGTGGAAGAAGCCCAGCCATCCCCTAAGCCGATGCCTGAGGAGTCAATCAAAGATGCTAATAAGAACGGGCCATCGGATATGGATAGTGATAACTAGTCAGCCGATGACGAAGACTTTCAAGAGAAGGTCGACGCTATGTTCAAGGGTGCACAAGGAGGCACCAACATGGTCTTCGTCCTGCCAGAAGAATTTCGTCCTCCCTCCAAGCAACAAATGGCCGAGTTCATGGCGCAACTTAGCCTCGGCCCTGCTGCAATTGTGTTCGAGAAGCCTGGGGATAAGAAGTACAGGCACCTAAGGCCTCTGCACGTAAGAGGCTTTATCAATGGCAAACCAGTTGGCCGGATGCTCGTTGACACCAGAGCCACAGTCAACGTCATGCCATATTCTATGTGCCGTAGACTGGGTAGAGCCGCTGAAGACTTGAGCGAAACTAACGTCACCCTTAATGATTTTAAGGGAAATTCTTCACAGGTTAAAGGTGTGCTCAATGCAGAACTCACGTTGAGCAGTAAAACGTTGAACACGTCTTTCTTTGTTGTGGACAACTAGGGTCCTTACACGGTTTTGCTTGGCCTCCTTACACGGTTTTGCTTGGCCAAGATTGGATACACGCCAATTGCTATGTCCCGTGCTCCATGCACCAGTGTCTCATCCAGTGGAACGGAAACGATGTTGAGGTCGTGCCAGCCGACGAATCATGCGATGTGTCGATGACAGAAGTGCAACTCTGGGGTTCTGATGAAGCAGAATGTCTTTCAGGGAGGTTGGAGCCAGAGTGGAGCTTCGTCGACCTTGCAAAAAAAGAGATGACGCCGGTGCGGGCAGCCGGCGGTAGATTTTAGATAATCATCTATCTCTACGTATGACTTTAGCCAACCACAGCAGCCGGCTTGTAACAAATTATAGAAATTCTACGGCTTCCAAGGCCATAGTGGCCGATCTTTGTGATCGGCCTGAAAAGTTTGTAATTCTACAATGAATATATTTTTTAAAGATGCTGAGTTTCGCCCTCAGCATAGGTGTATTGGTCTAATTTATGTATCCTCTGATAAAACTAGCTCTTCTTGTGATGAACAATTGGTTAGTGACAGGGAAGAGACAGAGACGACTCGTTCACATCCCTCACCTGAGTCGTATACCGCTACTAAGGAATTTGCAAAGAAAGGTAAGCTCGGGTTCGGTTTTACTCCATCTGATGAACCTGAGCAGGTCGACATTGGCCCAGGTGATCGACCTAGACCAACATGGATTAGCAAGAAGCTCGACCCAGAATTCAAAGCTAAACTGGTCAAATTGTTGAGGGAGTTTCCAGATTGTTTCACGTGGGAGTACCACGAGATGCCTGGTCTCGATCGTTCTATTGTTGAGCATCGGCTCCCTATCAAGCCTGGTTTCCAGCCGTAAGCACAATATCCCAGGAAGATCGATACAAAAATCCTTGACACTGTCAAGGAGGAAATTGAGAGAATGATCAAGGCTGGGTTTATTCGTCCTTGCCGATATGCTACTTGGATATCGAGCATCGTTCCAGTCTGGAAGAAAAAGCGGGAAGCTCAGGATATGTATTGACTTCAGAGATTTAAACAGGGCTACTCCTAAAGACGAATATTTGATGCCCATTGCTGGGTCACTCATCGATGCTGTAGCTGGTCACAAGATGATGAGTTTCCTAGATGGCAATGCCGGGTATAATCAGATCTTTATGGCCGAAGAAGATGTATCCAAGACCGCTTTTCGTTGCCCTCAAGGTCTATTCAAGTTTGTGGTCATGACCTTCGGTTTAAGGAATGCTGGAGCAATGTACCAGCGGGCCATGAACTATATTTTCCATGACCTGATCGGCCGACTTGTTGAAGTTTATATCGACGACGTCGTATCAAGTTAGTCTTGAAGGAGAATCATTTAGCCGATCTACGTCAAGTGCTCGAGTGTACACGAAAACATGGCATGAGGATGAATTCTGACAAGTGTGCATTTGGAGTTACTGCTGGACAGTTCCTTGGGTTCATGATTCATGAATGAGGAATAGAGATTGGCTCGAAGAGTAAGTACGCCATCAAGACCATGGTGCCACCAACGTCCAAGGAGGAACTGCAGCAGCTAATTGGTAAAATCAATTATATTAGACGGTTCATCCCAAATATGTCGGCTAAACTTGAAGCATTTATGCCGTTGATTCGCACACAAAAGAGCGGCGAATTCGTGTGGGGGCCCAACCAGCAATTGGCGTTTGATAACTTAAAAAAATATTTAACTGCACCACCAATGATGGCCCCGCCTCGTCTCGATCTTCCGTTTATTGTCTATCTATCGGCCGATGAAGTGTCCATCGGCTCTGTGCTGATTCAAGAAGTCGACGGCAAGGAACGCATGGTCTACTACCTCAGCTGGCGCCTACTCGACGCGGAGACCAGGTACTCTGAAATGGAGCGGTTATGTTTATGTTTATATTTTACATGTACAAAACTTCATCATTATCTGCTCAACGCTGAGACGCTGGTCGTCTGCAAAGCCGATGTCATTAACATATGCTGTCAGCACCAATCCTTAAAGGGAGGCTCGGCAAATGGATGTTTGCTTTGTCAGAATTTGACATCAAGTATAGACCGACAAGAGCAATTAAGGGACAGGCGCTAGCCGATCTTATCACAGAACGATCGGCTCCACAGCTTTCCTTTGTTAACATAGCATCTTGGGCTCTGTTCTTTGATGTATCTGCATGTGACGCCGGTTGTGGCGTCAGGTTTTTCATTGTTTCCCCTCGGAGGGCACAGTATGAATTTGCTTTTCGCCTTGAGGGGCGTCTCACTAACAATGAAACAAAGTATGAGGCTTTGTGCAAAGGCTTGGAATTGTTGTTAGAGGCCGGCGCTGAAGCAGTAGAGGTCTTCAGCGATTCACAAGTGGCCGTCAATCAATCAGGGGAGTAGTTTAATTATGCAAGCGACTTGCTTTACCCCTATCTCCTGCGTTGCCAAGAATTGATGGCACAGTTCAAGTATGTCCAACTCAAATGGATCCCAAGGGAAGACAATGCCGAGGCTAACAAACTCGCGCAAATAGCCTCTGGGTATGCTGAACAAGCCGTTGACATCTGTGCTGACGAGGTGCGGTCAACGGAATGAAACAATGATGGCCGGCATGACTCGATTCAGTTGGCATCGGCTGACTGGACAGCCGATATCCTCAATTACTTGAGGGATCCGTCTCGGGGGCAGATAAGAGGACAAGGCATCGAGCATTGAAGCACGTGCTCATTGTAGATGAGCTCTGTTTTAGAACTATTGAGGGATTACTCCTAAAGTGCCGGACCAACAGAAGCTCTCCAGGTCATGCACGATGTACATGAAGGAATCTGTGGTACACATCAATCGGCTCATAAGATGAAGTGGCTGATTAGAAGGTCTGGTTATTATTGGCCTACGCTGTTGGAAGATTGCTTCAAGTATTATAAAGGTAACTAGGAGTACCAGAAATTTGGAGCTGTTCAAATGGCTCCGGCTGAGCCATTAAACCCTATCATCAAGCCTTGGCCATTCAGGGGCTGGGGCATGGACATGATTGGACAGATTAACCCTCCTACAAGCAAAGGCCATAAATGGATTTTAGTTGCAAGTGGGTTGAGGCCGTGCCGATGAAGAACGTCACGGCCAAAGATGTGATAAACTTTTGTTTATCGATTTGGTATACCACAGACTATGACCACTGATCAGGGAACTATCTTTTTGGTTGAAGAATTCAAAAATTTTGCTAAAGAGATGGGTATTACTCTGATACAGTCGTCACCATATTATGCCCAAGCAAATGGCCAAGCTGAAGCGTCAAATAAAAGCCTCATTAAGCTGATCAAGCGCAAAATTCATGAGTACCCTAAGCAATGGCATGATTGGCTTGCGAAAGCATTATGGGCATACAGGATGTCGTGCCATGGGGATACCAAATGTACGCCTTACCAGTTGGTATACGGCCAAGAGGCTGTCATGCCATGGGAAGTCAACATCGGCTCTCATCGGGTTCAGTTCCAGAACGATTTATTAGCTGATGACTACGCAGCCCTTATGAATATTAATGCGGATAATTCAACAAAACTTCAACTTTGGGCTCTTGAAAAGATCAAGGACAATAAAGCCAAAGTAGCAAGGTATGTTAACAAGAAAGTAAAGCCGAAGAACTTCTAGGTTGGTGATTTGGTATGGGAATTAGTATTGCCAATTGGGTCAAAAGATCCAGCAAATGGAAAATGGTCGCCCAATTGGCACGGGCCATATCGTGTGGTGGAAATTGCTCCTAGTAATTCCTATAGATTGGAAACTTTGGAAGGAGATCGATTTAGAAGGAATATTAATGGCAAATATTTGAAGAAATATTATCCTAGTATTTGGCTAGGGGCTTAATGTTTCGTTTCTAAAAAGACCAATGCGATGCCATCTTGTCTCCATAAAGCCGATGTAATGACATTGCCTAAAGAAGAAAAAAAAGAGAAATAACAAATTTAAAGGTTAAGATATCATCTCAAAAACATAAAAGTCTTAGCCAATGTGCGCCATTGGCCGCAAATTGAGCCGATGTACGACATGCATTGCCTTTAGTCCAAATAAATAAAAAAAGGGATCATTCATTCATTATTACAGGGTATGCCAAGAAGTTTACTCCAGGGGTGGAGAAGTGACCAACTCCTCAAGATACTGTCGAGTTGCTACAAGGGCCTTAACACGGACCGCATCGGCTGAACTGATGATTTTTTGATCTGGTTCGTCTGAACCGGAAATCAGCTTCTTCTTCAATAGACGGACGCGTGCCAAGCTTGATTTGAGGTTTGTCACCAGTTGTTGCTTTCCTTTAGCGATCTTCTCTATCTCCGTGTTGTTTGCAGCAATGGTTGTCTCGACCTCGGCCAATTCTTGCAGGAGGCGCCTGATTTCTTCATTGAGGTGAAGCTTCTTGGCGTCCAGTTCCTTTCTTGCTAAAAGCAAGCTTGTTTCGGCACTACGGTTGTCTAGAGCTGCCTTGAGTTGATTTGTGGAAGAGCATTCTTTAGTAATTTCTTCCTTCAGGGCAGGCTAGGCATTGCGGGAGGCAATGCAAGATGCAGCTCCTAGAACATCCTCACGAAGGAAACCCAGATGAGCCGTAGGCTGGAGTACTTGCTTCAGGTTGGGAGGGAGATCATCCGCGATCGACTCAAAGGTCAAATGAATCTCATCACAGTCGATGATCAGGTGCTCAATCGGGGTCTCTAGTTGTTTGATGATAACCTCAAGTTTGGCAGTAACTCTGGTGACAGTTGAAGGTGATATGGGAGGGCTGTCAGTTAATAATTGTTCACCAATTGTAGCAGGATCAAAGTCTAGCAGTTTTGCTACATTGAAAGACTGGTGGCCAGAAAGGTGTTAGAAGAGATTGAAAGCATAATGCCATAAGGATGTGGATCTGGAGTTTACCTCTGATTGGTCAGATGCTGCGTTGCTTTCATTACTCCCTTCATCAGGAGTGTCTTTCAGAAAGGAGCATTGAGGGTTGATTGCGGTATTTTCTTCATCGACTCTTTTCTCTTGACCACGGATGCCATCTACATTGGTTCTCTGTTCTTGCCCAATGGTTTCCCTGTCAACAGATTCTTGCCTTTGGCCGTGAGATTTCTCTCCTGTAGTTTCTTGATCTTGTCCATGGGAATTGTTGCTCAACACAAGAGTAGAATGGTTAATACTGAAATATTTAAAAAAAAGAGGCACGAATGCGACAGAGGATGGATTTACTGGAGAGTCAGGAGATGGATGAGTTGATGAAACACTCCTTGTCTTAATAGCAGTCTTTTTCGTTCTGGGTTGATGAAACCCTTTGCCTTCTCGTTGCCGCTTGGATCTAGGAGTTGTGAAGATCACATTGTCAAAGGAAGGTGCATGTGCCTGGTATACTGGCATTGGGGCCATTTGTAGGTATTTGAATGGCCGGCCTACTTCGTCGGTTGGGGCAGGATCCTCTTGAAGCTGGTCATAAAGCACAGTAAGGAAGTACAGAAGCAAAAGTGCAAATAGGATGCTATGATTAAAGGTGAGGCTTACTTCTTCAGGTGTGGTTTCATGCTCTGGGTCAATTTCCATCAGAGTTGATGGAATTGATCCATGAAAAAGGTGGACGCCAATACCCCCACCAGGAGTCAAAACCGTTGGCTGTGCGCGTAAACTCAATGTCCTTAGGGATAGGCACTTCCAAGTTCATGAAGATGGAATAGGCTTTGGAGGCTACCAACGATTCAATTAGATTGGCTCAGCTCAAAATTCGTTCATGAATAACCAATCGGGGAGAAGTTTGGTTCAGGCCAAGCTGATGAGCAGCTAGGACAGGTTGGTATGATTCATACCCTGGTTTAATGATCCTATTGCTGGTGCTCATACTGACCGGAAGAAGACATGGGGTAATCATGGTGCTAAAAATAGCACGGGACTCTGCATTAGTTGCAAAGAGCTCTAGTCTGAAGAAGGATGGATTCTCAAAGTTTTCTGATTCGGAATAGGCATCATACTATGGAGTAGTTCGGGTGCTATAGAAAAATTTATACCAATTGGCCGTTTCACTTGCCTCGGTATTCAACACAGGAAGTTGGTGCAGAGCTTGGCTGAAGGAAGTACACCGAATTGGCCTACTAGAGTGATCTGGGAAGGATTAGGATTCTAGCTGTGGAAAGTCTTCAATTTCTGAGCAAAAGTAAAGGTTACTCCACAATTGAATAAACCATCAGGGTCCACCAGTCTTTACTCGTTGGTTGGCTAGAATACGCTGGGTGTTTAAGGAAAGATGCCGATATTGGATTCCCAAAACCAGTTTTTCTAAGGCAAGATTTTGGCCGTTGGCCAAGACATAGACCAAGTTCAAGTAATTCTTGGTCGGAGCCAAGGAAGGACCATTGAAGAGGAAGTGGTCAAGCCAAAGGTTGAGAAATGCAACATGTTCTCTTACTAAAATAGGTCCAGTTCCTTTGTTGTGCTGCTAATATATTGGCCCCAGTTGCAGGTATTGCTTTTCTTCACTATGCCTTTGAAGGGACATTCAGTCAGAGAGAAAGATGAAGGGCAAGAAGAGTGCACGTCCAGACCTAGGATCATGGTGACATCCATCAAGGTTGGTGTCATGGGACCAGAGCCGAACAAGAAGCAGTTCAGGCTGTCTGACCAGAAATAGCCAATGGATCTAAGCAATTTATCGTCTTTTTCCATAGGAGCATGGGAAAGAGACAGGCCATCGGCTATGCGAATTACTTGCCATGTGGAGCCGTGAGCCCGCTCGACACACTTATACCAATCAACCCATCCCTCCATGGGAAAGGGCCACGCCCGTAGTTGGTTAGCCCATAGATCCATATTTGGGTTGGTATGAACAAAAGGAAGGCGCTTGGTTTCAGTTCTAACGAGTTCATATGGAGGTTCGTAAGATTTGGGTCCAAGGCTGAAAGTTTTGGAATTGGCCAATGTTGGAATGAGAATTTCATTGGCCTAATCATAAGAAAGGTAGCAAGATTCAGAACAAAATACCAAAAGATTATGATAGCTAACATCAGAGAGATTTAAATTGTTACCTTTAGGTCAAAAACCCGCTCGCAAAGGGATTGCGTCGTTCCTGCGCTGCTAGAACCCGCCATGTTGCAAGGGCAGAAGTGATGTGCTCAGGTCTCGTGAGTTGTGGTTCTGAAGGGGTTGGTTTGCAACGGAAAACAAGAGCGAGGAATTGAATTTTGGCCGATGGATGAGGAAGGAGGTAACAGCAATAATGGTGATGACTACTTGAGGAAGATGGTGACAACAATGAAGATGAAAGCTTGGGCAATGCTTCCATAGGATTTTCATGATCAAGTTCAGTGGCAAGGAGCTTCAAAGACATTGGTATATAAACACACAAGCAGAGGATTGTGCACACAAGTAATGCTGTGATCAAGACATGATGAAGCTGCACAATCAAATTATCAAGCTGCATGGACACTTCGGATTTTTACTCCAAGGACCATGGCTTCACTTCAACGAAGGTAAGTAATAAGTCTAGCTTTATGACTTTAAATTAAGCACTTTTCGGGAGGCAACCTGTTTAATTATTTATTCTTAGTGTTAAGAGTCTTAGAGTCTTTTTATATAGAGAAATAGGAAGTATGACACCACCCTTTAAATCTTTAGCTTGTGGCTAGTTAACTTAACCTTGATAATTGTCATCATATCATTTCATATTATGTTTTTCACCTTGCATTTGCATTATCATTTGTTTCTCCACACTTGTTTAATTAGTTCTGAAATTTTCATAAATTTCATGATGAATACTTTATAATTATGTTAAAACTGAAAGCAGAGTTTTTCTTCTTGTTAAATTAAGTGTAAACATGATATTTAGATTTAATTTGAGACCATCATCATTAGATTTAATTGAAAGTTTCATGCTAATCATGTCTCTTGTGGATAAAACTTTCTGCATTTATTTTTCATATTATTAATTTCATGCATAAACCACCTTTTGCATTTAGATTACAGTTGCATGTTTGCATTATAATTGGCTTGATTGTTTAATTAACTTCATGATATGCGCTTTCATGTTTTTGATAACATTTGTATATAATGTTTTCCTTAGCAATTTTATGTAAGCATGGTGCTTAGATTAAATTGTTGATCATCATGATGAAGTTAATTAACCTTGCTAATTATCCATAATTTCATTTGATTAGTTTATAAACTTTGCAATATGCTTTGGTTTTCTTGTGCTGTTATAAGTTGATAACCTTGAGAAAACATGGTGTTTAATCTTGGTTAATTAAAATTTTGATGGCTATAGAGAATCTTAGCAATCATGTTGTAAACATGGAGTTTAGAACTTGATCTAATCATTGTCTTTGTTTATATGCTTATCTCTTACATAATTACATACTTGCATACACTCATTAGACTTTTGTTTTATTAAAATTAACTAAGCTATAAGTTAAAAATCATTGGAAATATTATTAGATTATGGTAAATTGCTTCTACTCTCGACTGTTACCTCGAGGATAGTATGTGTATTTGAATTGTTTTGTAGGAAATTATTTAATGACAAAGAAATTTGAAGGAACATCAGGTAACATATTTCTAATACCTTCTCTTTTCATTTTTAAATTTTGCAAATATTTACCTATATCTATCAATTTGGTGTTTCCTTTGTGTTTCTCTTGTTTTCAGTATGTTAGTTTAGATTTATAGTGTGATTAATGCTATAACCATGATCGATGCTTAATTAATTAATGTTTTCAAGAAAATGATGAAAGTTGCTGTTTTATCTTTATCATGCTTTGATTTTTTGATTAATTGAATTAGTGGGCTCTCATAATACATGTTTAATTGAACTAACCAGCAAATTTGTGATTGATTATGATTATTCATAAAGACCTATATGATTTAATTTTTTGCAAAGTTTAATCTTTATCATGATCATCTCCTTGTTTATTTTTACTGCTTACAAATTTCATGATCAACTTTATGAGATTATCTTGCAATAGCCATTCCTACTAGAGCCATATATTTGTAAACCTTAGATTTATCAAATTTGTTTTTCAAATGAATTGGATCAAGACTGTGATCTAGGGTATGAGACTTAGAAGCTGGTCATTTATTTTTGCGTATCTTTTTTTGCTAGCCTTTCTATCCATGCATTGTATCTCTCTACATTGGAGAGAATACAAACTTCGCTAGATATCCATCCTTAAACCAAGATTATCTTTTTGTGTACCCTCCTTGACCACAACCCATTATTTTTTGGAGTATTTAAGGGATTAATTATTTTTTTTTATTAGACAGCTCAATCCTCTAAATTAAATTATTTTAGATATATACTCAAGGGCAATAGTGAGTATTATTCAAGAGTGGGGATGGAGAGCTACTATATATAGGTTTTTATATATATAGAAAGAGATTTTTGAGGGGGCAAAAAAAAAAAAAAGAGACCAAGTGATCGCCATATATAGAAAAAAAAGATCAAGTGGTCAATAAAAAAAGAGTCGCCCCTCATTAATCTCCTAAGTATTTATTTTAAGAATTATATATATAGTTTTTCTTTAGCTTTAGCAAGGGATATCCTGTTTATATACTCTAGAAAATATTCCAACCATATGCAATCCGATTGCAAGGACTTCATTTGTGCCTTGAAATCATCCATCGACACTTGCATATGTTCACTTTTCTAAATGTGTGTGTTTATCCTTTCCCTTTCAACATTATTTTTATTGTATGACCTTTTTGACAAGTCCCTGTAAAACCAGCAGATTTCTTTCTTGGTTTGATAATATTTTGAAAACAAGTTTTGATTTGGATTCATACCAAGCTCCAGATAAGCTTCCACCTTATATATATATATATGTTTATTATTTAGATATTGAGAGACTGGAGAGTTAAGTGTGTTCCTTTGGCTTTGCAAGAATTTATCTCTTAATGTTTGATTATTTTTTTCAAAAACATATTGCTAAAATAAGGAGTGTGTCATTGATAAATTTGAACTCTTGCTAATTCTTTTGTTGTGGGATGAGCTTAGTTGAATATCTTTTCTTTCATAATTTGCTGTTTCAAACTTAAAATTCTGAGAGAGCTTGTTAGTTTGATTAATTAAGAGGGTATGAAAAAGTTAATATAAGGCAATGTTGATTCTTGGCTTACTCGAGGACGAGCAAGGTTTAAGAGTGGGGGATGTTGTTGACCCGGCTTATGTACGAAAATTTTGCATTATTTTATATAGTTTTTCATAGATTTTTAGCGTCAACTGTATCTTTTACTACCAATTATCACCGATTATTGTGAATTTTACAACATTGTCTTGAAAATATGCTATATGTCATTTTTACAGGTTTTCGGCCTATTTTTCACAAAATTCACAACAATCTACTTCGAGTGAAAAAAGACTTCTGGAACGACATTTATTAAAGATGATGATCAAAGAAGGCTTGGCGAACTTATACTCCTCCTCTGTGTTGATCAAGGCTTTCTAATCAGAAGATTCAAGAAAGTGTCAAGAGCTACAACGACTTGGAGATAATTATTCAATAAAGTCGTCAATTATATCAAAGACTAGAAGACTCCATCACATCTCGGCCCATATCGAAGATTTCAGAAGCCCAAGAGTCCAAGAGACCCCGTACAAGTATTTCTTAGGCAACAAGAAACGTCTCCGCGAAAGATGGAAACAACCGAGCGAAGGGATAGGTCGGGTCGGCCGACCTAGACCGCCCTGGTCGGCCGACCACCCCCCTCCAGGCGCCGGTTCGTATTCCCCTTTTTACTGCGTCTCTTTCAGAAGATTCCAAGGAGATATGGACTACTTGGCTGCGAAGGAATTGAAGATAAAGAAGATTTATCAAGAGTCATCCAAACTCCAACTAAATCTCGAGATATTCTCGGATTACAGGACAGCAGCACCTTGCGGGCCCAATTCGGAGACCTAAAAAATGTCAAATAGAGAAAGTTTGAATACCAAAGTTGTAGATATCTTCGAGGTCTACAATTTAGAGTCTGAGTTTGCCTTATTTGGACTCCGGATGACAGAGATATGGTCGAAATACGAAGGGTGCAGAAAACAGAAAAGTCCAATTTTGGGGGAAAGAAGAGTTCTACTCTAACTCCAAGTCAGAGGCAGGTGTTGGGCGCCCCAAGGCACCTCCGGAGTATAAATACAAACCCCCATGAGACCCCCAAGGCCATCCAATTCATTCTGATTCATCAAGGCGACACGATGTAGAGGGACAACAACTAGATGAGACTAGAGGGTCAAGTTTCTAGTCTAGGATTAGATCTTCTTCTAGTTCCTAGAGGTGATTAGAGCCCTTGTACGATGCTCTAATTACCTAGCTCCAAGGTCTAATTGCATCATCAAGGGAAGGTATGATTATGGTTGTAAGTATGATACAATTTATTAATGAAGCATTGTTCTTGTCTAATTGTCATGTTGTTGTTCTAATTATGCTTGTTCTGGATCTAATTAGATTTAGATCTAGATACTTGTTGATTAGATCATGTTATTAAGGGTGTTATTTATCTAGCGTTCTTGATCTCTAATCTAGTTTACTAATGATATGGTTGTGTTTCTAGTTCTTATAATGATGGTGATTGGAGGTCCTAGTTGCTCTAATTAAGTTATTAGACTATGTGAAGTAATTAGAAGTGCATTCTCTAATTATGTATGCCTGTTGAGAGTTTCTCGTCGATTACCTGGTTACCAGTAACAGAGCCCGGGGAAAGGTTAAACTCGATCTAGGGGATTAGATTAGTTGATCATGATTTAATTATGCTATAATGAATATGCTTGAACATGCTTGGCTACCTTGAGCTACTAGTTATTCGTTGCTTTTATCTAATTGTGGCGCCCTTTATCATATGTGTTTTGGATCCAGTTAGAGCTTGATTAGAATCTAGTTAATACCCCTTAATTAGTGTTCTAGTTCTGTTCTAATTGTTTATCTTATAGTATTAGTATAGATTAGACATAGATTATATATAGTTTAGAGCTAGTTTAGAGATAGATTAGAACCTTATTATATACCCTTAGTTTACCTTAAACTCTTATTAATTAGTTCTCAATTAGTTCATTTCCTAGATTGACAAAACCCATGATACTCATCCTGGGAAAAAGCTACACACGATACTGTCTGTCGCTTGCAGTATAAGATTTGTCATGCTTAAGTGCTGTCAACAGGCCTCCGGGCCACCGAGCTCGGAGGACCCCGTCTCCCATGACATTGCGTCGTGGTAGTACTTTGGGAGCTCCAGCGGGATGATCTGCGGGGTGCCTCCATCTGGTCATCATGGACGTGGAAGGCCGGCGGCAGGAGTCTTGAATCGCTGGAGTCTTCGTTGAGCTCCTCGCTGGACTCTTCGCTGGAGTCGCTTGAGATGAGGATAACCTCTGGCGTAGCAGGTGAAACGACCCCGATTCCGCGGTGCCGGAATTGAAGCCCTTTACAATATGTGATAGTCCCAGAACACTTTTTGCTATCACATAAGGAGTCTCAGTACAGCATCATATCCATACTCACGATCATAATTCGGTACATGCCATAGACTGGCGATACTTCGTCTCGCAGGCCGGGATTTAGGCAATCAAAGAAGCAATGTCATCAGAGAGGCAGCATTGCGGGTAGTGCCTCCACAGGCATCCTTGAGCGTAATCAACCCTTATTCCTCGTACCAGTCGTCCCTCGTGACGATGTTGCCCGGCTCGTCATCACCTGTGTCTGCACGATAAGCGTGCAGGTCACTAGCCGAATACCCCAAGCAAGCCTAACTAGTATTCAAGAAAAGTCTGGTTTCCTAGCCAAGCATAAAGAAAAAGAGTATCGTCGATCATATTATTCACTCTGGAACAATCGGTCTCCAGATCAGATTCCACGCTCAACACAATTCCCAGATCACATAACTCACCACCATTCACCTCTTCCAAACCACCACTCAAAATCATCTAAGTCTGCGGCATGGGAAGCTCCCACCCGCCCATCCTCAACGGCCACAGCCGGTGCTTTGTCACTCGAGGGAGAAGAGAAGAAAACACATGCTAGATGAGGTGAGTTCCCCCTTGGGATCGTCCTTTGACCGGGGACGGTGGCTATACGTATAGATCATACACTCTCGAGAGGATTTTGTACATCTGTACCCATACGAGATGGGAAAGGGGCGGTGTGCCACCGCCCTTGTCCCACCACACCGACAGCTGCACTTCCCCTTTGGTACTTTCCTGCTTTCCTAAGCTAGAAAACTGTGCGGATATACTGCCCACCACACTCTCGGAACTGTGAGCTCGAATGATCTGGGGCCTCTACGGGTCGAGTATATCGGGGATGTGTGGCTGCATCGTAGACCCCTCATCACCCCCTAACACAATCGCCTTAGGCCTACAGTCATATGCCTTTAGGGAAGTACATTAATCAGGCCTGAGGTCGTATGGTATGCATGAGTCATAGACCAAGAGCTATCACCCCTACTCGGTCCTTAGTTTCGGCGAGAGCAAGCCTTCCATAGGTCGGTTGCCACCCTCAGTGGTGGGCCGCGCACCACCACACACCTCACTCCACTCAGAGTGAAGGTCTAGTCTCCCCCATAGTTCCGGTGCTGACTCCCGCCACCCATCTCACACACCAACTCGCGCTCAATAACCCACCCCACTTCATACACTCCAAGAATAATCCCATCCCACCACATAATCACCCAACTCACATCATTATCAGTTTAATTAAGTTGGATATTAGTTGCAAAACAGGGCATAAGCAAAATAAATAGTCCGGTGGTTGGCTTAGGGTGGAGCAAATCCATTTTCACCTACGCAGCACTAAAAGTTGCGCGTGTCTATAGGAATGGAGGCGGGGTGTTCGCTGACCTTGATCATCGGTGTCCTCCTCAAGCAAGTACTCTGGATCATCCGAGTCTTCCTCCTAAGTCTCCGGCTCTGGATAATAAATTGCTACGAGTAAGATACTAACAGAAAGAAGCAAATAGCAATTAAGATGCAACACCAAGCAACGGGACCTAGTCCCAGGTGATAGAGTTTAATTTTAGATGAGAGTAGGAGTTGGTTTCACATTTTTCGGAGTTAAAATGAATTTATGGTGATTTATCCAAGATTTAATTTGGCCTTAATTAATTGAAAAGGGATAAAGAGGGCTGAGATTGACCGCTGGGCTCTAGTCGGCCTGCTCGGCCTGCAAAGCCCGCCGAGGGCCCGCTCTACCTTTCCCATGGCGCGGCCCGAAAGCCTGGCCCGACTTATCCCTCCCCTCCGGCCCGCTAAGCCCTGAACCGGGCCCGTCTCGGCCTTTTCCCTCTTTCTTGGCCTGTCTCTCCAACTTGGGGGTCCAACTCGATCTGGGGCCCGATCCCCACTCTTCAACCCTCTCTCACCCACCCCGCCCACACGGTATTCGACGACATGCCCCAAGGGGTTTCCCTGCGGCGGCGCTCCTCGCTAGCGGCGTTTACGCGCGGTGGCGCGACTCCGCTCCCTGCAGATGAAACGACCCGAAGGCCAGCTTCTTGAACAGCGACGATGGCACGGCAACTAGGTCTCGGGCCCTACTCTAATGGTTGTTCTAGCGCGGCGCGCGCGAGCGCTGGCACGGAGTAGCTCCGGCCGCGACGGCTTGGTCGAGGCATTGATGACGTCCAAGTCAAGGTCAAGGGCAGGGCGGCGGCAGCTGACATCGCGCACGGGGCTGCGCGAGCGCGGCGGCGTTCACGGACTCAGTCCGGTCACCTCGGCGTGGCGAGTTCGCGCGTGACATGGCGTGCGGGGCGTTCTATTGGACTAGGTCACGGGGCGGCACGGCCTAAACCGGTTCCCGGCCACGGCGCTCACTCGTTCGCCATGGCGCGCGCGCGTGCACGACTTGCGTGTCGCACGCGGCGAACGCGGCTTGACAGCAGCAGAGCAAAAGCACTCCGGGACACACGGCATGAGCCGCTCCCCGGCGACGTGTCAGCGCTACGGCGCTTCTAGGGCCATCTACGCCGGTGTCCATGGCCACGAGTCACCGTTCGAAGGCGGGCTCCAGGAGCAACCAGGCGCGCACACGAAACAGAGGGCCTGCCGGCCCAGTCCGTGGCGGGGATTGGAAAAAGGGGCTCACTGTGTTCTCACCGCGCTTCTCTTGCCGGAGCGTAGAGGTCCCCCTCGGCGTAGGGTTGCAGGGTCGGCGGCGGCTTGAAATCCGGGTTCCCGTGGGTGCGGTGGGCGGCCTCGGTCTTGGTCAGCGGCGTCCTAGCGCAGATGAGGTGCAGCTCCTCTCCAGGCTCACGGCTTCCCTCCTCCTCGGCTGGTCGGTCTCCACGGTGCCTAGTCCTCGTCGTCTTCGGCTCCGATGGCCTCCTCCTCTTCTCCTTCTCTATCGGAGTCCCTCAAAGGCGGCGGCTGGAAAGGGGAGGACCCCTAAATTGCGGTTAGGGTTGGAGACCGCTCGCCCTCGGTTTTATAGCGACACCCCGGCGGCTACGATGGGGCGAAGTCGCCTGGCGAAGGCGGGTTTTCCCCGCGACGCCACCTCTTTACTCTCTTTCTCCTCTCTCTCTCGCCCGGCAAGGTCATGCAATTGTCGTGACCTGGGCCCACGAGCCATGGGTGGTTAGGCACTTGGTCCTATCCTCCCTGCTCGACTTGGCGCGCAAGGTGATGGAAGGGGGGATGACGCGGCGCGGGCGGTGGACGCGAGCTCGTCCAGAGCTTCGGTTCAGAACGGGGAAAAGGAAAAGAAGGGAAGGGGGTAAAGCTGACGTGTGGGCCCGCCTTGGCAGTGGGACTGCGGCGGCGTCCCACTAGTGATCGCGTAAAAGGGTGGAGATGATTGGGTCGAGGGCGCGACGAATTTGGCCCAGGCGCGCGGACAGGCTTGCCAGGTGGGCTGGCAGTTGGGCTTAGCTGATAGGCTTTGGGCCTAAGCCCTTTTTTCCTTTTTCTCAGGATTTTAGATTGATTTTCTATTTGATTTGAATTGGATTTGGATTTTGGGTTTGAATTATCCACTCAAACAATGAATAAATAAAGTCCAAAAGATGATGCAAGAAATTAAAAACACAGTTCAAGATAAAGTAAAGTTAGTTTACTGGCTAATTAGGGGTTTAACTCTAATCTTAATTGGTTAATTGGTCAAATTTTATTTATTGCAAGCTATGCACAATCAAAATAGAAATGGAATTTTTAAGTTGCCAAATTTGGGTTCCAAAAATTAGGGTTGTTACAGCAGGAATGGTTGCGTGGGGAGGTCCGCATTGGCCATTGTTGGGCTTGGGGTCAGACTCGTCATCTCAGATGACGATCACCACCGGTGGCGCAGGAACCGCTGGCAAAGGGGCAAACCCGGGGGGCACATCGAGAAAAGGCGGCGGTGCGGGGGCTGCTGGAGGGCCTATGGTGGAGGAAGAGGAAGAAGGGATGGTACTGTTGCTGTCGACGGAAGACATGGATGGAAAGAGAGTTTTTTCGTGGCTCTTGTGGAAAAGGGGCTTTCTTTGGGCTGGAGGAAGAAGAAGCAGGTGCCGATGGATGGCGAGAACAGGGAGGCTCTGCCCCTTATTAAAGGCCGATGGACGGGAGCCAAGGGGTCGCCGTGTGGTTACCAAGACGTCGGGCGGTCATGCTTACGTGTTCCGTGGAGGACTACGCGGTGGTTAAGTTCGATGGGATGCGGCTGGCAGTGGAAACAGAGATTCCCTTCTTTTGGTTTTGAAATAAATCTTTATTTTCCAAAACCAGGGGGCATGTGTCGACGCTAAAATTTGGCCAGTCTAGTTGATGAGCCTGGATCGGCTATTAGGCCCGAAGATGCCGTCCAAGGAAGAGACGGTGTACTTGTTCTCTGTATGGGCCAGTAGGCCATGTATCGTAGAAGAAGTAGAGTCCGATCGGGACTCTAGTCGGTTTAGGGTTTGTTAGTAAATTAGGGAATAGCAAGCTTGGGAAAAAGTTTATATCACCCCCTGAGGTTTGGATGGTTGGACACATAGCACCCCCAACTTCAAAACCGGATATATCACACCCTGAACTTTCAAAACCGGATATATTATACCCTGAACTTTGGAAACGGGTACAAATAACCTCCTAACGCGGTTTTCAGGGCGGTATTGCCACACTGGACGCCACCGTGTCACTATGGCCCGCCTGTCAGGTCCGCCTGCCCCATGGACACGCGGCTTGGGCGCCACCGAGCCTAGGCGCGGCGCGTTGTTGTGCCCTCGCAAGTCACCCAAGTCGCCGAGCGCGGGCTCCGCGCCCGCCACGCGCAGCCAGGCAGCTGCTCATCTGCGCAGTCGAGCAGTGCTCGATTGGTCCCCTGCGCCGCAACCGGCCGACAGTGCGAACGCGCGATGGCGGCCTGCGGAGAGGGCTGACGGCCAACGGGGAGGACGTGCGATGGTGGCATGCGGAGAGGGACGAAGACGACCTCCTCCGCGCGGCACCCATCCCCTCCAGCCACCCCCAGCCGGCCCGCCGCCTCTCGCCGCCTCGGCTAGAGACAGAGCTACCACGCTCTTCAAGGGGCCTGCCTTCCTCAGCCCTCCTCCGCCCCCTGAGGTGGCTCGCCCTCACGCACTGCGGTTCTGGGTGGACGAGGCGAGCAGCGAGGCGAGGGAGGTTGCGGCGGCTCGGAGGAGGCCGAGGCTCTGCAGCAGGAGGTTGGACGAGACGCGCACAACAGCGAGGGCGGCTGTTGCTGCTGGAGGTGGTTGCGCCTGCGGCGGTGGTGTTCGGCGGCGTCCGCTGTCACACCCTGGTTTAAAAAGACAAACCAGAGTAAACTATATGTGTGCCAGGATCTAATCTCACACATATAGAGACAATATACAGTGATATAACAGAACATGCTTTATTATATAACGTTAAACAACATATACATAAGACATACACAGAGTAGCGGAAGCATAACTAAAACTCCAAGCCGTCCACAGGGAAGCCAACTGGGGGTCGCTCGCCTAGAACTCCATGAACCTTCAATTGTACTCCTTTAGGCCTTCATCTTCTGAGCAGCGGTTGGAATTTTCCCCCCAACAAGGATAAAAGTAAAGGAACAAGCGTGAGTACTTCAACTCGTACTCAACAAGCATAACATGAACCATGAGGCTCTAAGGTTGGCTGACACAAAGCATGAGCTTTTAGTTGGTCAAGTTTTATTAAACACCTAACTACTGCAAGAGAGTAGATAAACCATTAAACCCAAGATATTGCATAAAAGATTAAACCGCATTATTAACATAAGAACCAACTTCCAAACCCAACCCGGAACCACTAATCTGCATAAAGGATCTGGGCCGCTCATAACCGTGAGCACGGCTGACATGTCAGTTTTACACTCTCGAGAGGTCGTACATCTTTACCCATGAGTCGTGGGCTACGCTAGTGGTCCACCACATTACCTTAGATGAGATGGCTAGCAAGCACACTACGAGGCCTTTACAAAGATCACGTTGGTAAGGTGTAACCGCTAAGGTTTCAGGGTCCGCAGCTGTGGAGCAAGCCTCAAGGGGAGATAAACACACTCAACCCAAGTAGCCGAGGGCCACAGAAGCTCACCTCCCCTCTTGCCCCGTCGGTAAGTTACTCCCAAACCAATGCAACCTAATTAATTAGCCAAGACCGTCCCATTCCAGTCTCATGGTAGCACTGTTGTCCCAGGTTGTCGCTTTGCGAACCGGTCCTTAAGGAGAGTGGCTATGAGCAAAACACATGCTCACGCCCCCTAAACCAAGTTGCTAAAAAGCCATTTTTAAAGGAACATGAACCACAGAGGGTCAAGCTCAAGATTTGATTGCATAGATCCATTAAACAAAATTATTAACAAAAGATACATGAGTTTGAGCAGCAACTAGCAAAACTTAACCCACATGCATCCCCATAGGTAAACATTGCGATAACAGAGGCTAGGTACAGTCCTTATTGGCATACAAAATTAGACACATGCATATGAAGTGATTAAATGGTTATTAGGTTGTGTTCATGCTATACTTGCCTTCCTCAAAAAGTACTTTTGCTGCTGCTCACACACGTTGATCCTCAGCGCAAACAACTGAAACAACAAACAAAGGGGAACTAAGAACAATACACCATACGAATAAATGATTTTATAAAGAATATAAAAAGAACACTGGTCGTTACTAATAACATGGGAGCGCAACAACTGGAACAATGTTTAACAAGGATATAAAGGTGGGTAGAAAAGAATAAACTCATGATGAAGGATATGAAGGTAGGAACTCATTATGGTAGGGCTAGGTGTTAAGAGATATAAACATGAAAAGGTGAAAGATGTTGCCAGGGCATGGTTTGCATAGAGATATTATTGTGGTGGAGAATATGAGGGGTGAGAAGGAACTAGGGTGGAATTGAGAGAGCAATACGGTTGATCTCGCCGTGGTGTTTGTGCTGAAACTGCACACGATAAGACAATGGTAATGTGGGCACCAGAACTCTTCCCATGCCACACCATTTAAGGACCTTATTTGTGGAATTGATATGAGATATGTGGACTAATTTCTGAACAAAAGGTGCTGAGATTCGACCAACGGGTCAATGACAAAAGAAGGCGCAACATAGAGTTATGTAGCCTCTTTTCTGCAGGAGGGACAGCAAGTGCACCGATCGGAAAGACCATCCAACACCTGGCCTAAACTGATCCAAAGGCTGCCAAAATTTACAAAAAATGTGTGGTACTATGATATACATGATGTGATAAAAGGATTCGATGATTGGAGAAGATGATTAATAGAAAAGACCTTTGCATTTGGTATAACCTCGGCTGTCCGGGCTGCAGATATGTGTTCGCGGTAACGCTAAAATTTCCGGACCTGTGCCTCCTATGGCAGAACCAATTTATAGGGGCATGATTGAGGATATAATACACATCTCAGTCGAAGGGCTCGCTGATTGGACCTCTGGATCATTGAGAAAACATGCGCCAAAATGGCAGCACTGCTGCTGTCTGGACTGTTGTGGCAGCGAGCATGGCGACGGCGATAACTCTCACGTCGCTGCACCTATGGACAAACCATTTTATGGATGTGTGTACAGGGATATTATGCACTTCTCCGTAGAAGGGCTCGGCCATTAGACTACCGGATCACCGGCAAAACATGAACGAAAGGCAGCAACACGGCTGTCTTGGACAGCAGGAACATTGGACACGTCGACCACCGAAAAGCTGGTCTTCATGGCTCCGATGGCAAAACCATTTTATGGGCATGTATTCAAGGACAAGATACAAGATTTGGTTGAAGGGCATGACCATTAGGTCACTGGAGCAACAGAAAACACCCGTGCCAACTAGGGCAACTTGGCTGTCCATGACTGCAGCGAGATGTCACATGGGTAAACCTTGCCGGAACTTGATGGGATTCGATTTATGGAACATGATTTGCAGCGGAAAACAAGGAAACATAGAGGAACATATGTGGGGTGTCATCACCTAGGGTTTGGTGGTGGAAGAGGCGACATGGGCGACATCAAGGCGGTGATGCGGCTGCGCACACGATCCCATAGGGCTGCAGCCTTGCCTCGGCGTCGGGGATCGTCGGGGGTGCTCTCCATGGTCTCCACACACATGGACAGCAGGGGCAGCAGCAAGGAGGCAACCTCCATGGCATCCTTGAGGGCGTGGATCGAAGAACGCAGCAGGGGATCATCTTCCTTGTGATAAGAGCACTCCGTTTTCATGTTTCGGTGGTGGGGGGGAGTGTAGGGATGAGAGGGGGCAGCCATGGGGGAGAGAAGTGCAGCCATGGATGCTCCCTCCCTTCTGATCTGTTCATGAGGAGAGGGAGAGGGGCGTCCAGGGGTAAAGGAAAGGGAAGAGGGAGGGATTTTAGGGAATAAATGAGACAATTGATGAAGAATTGAATGTGGGAGAGAGGGGGAATGTGAATGGGTGATTAAGGAGGGGTGAATGCAGGGAATAAAGAGCAATTAGAAGGGAAAAGTGAAGGGACAGGGGAGGGGGCGTCCAGCAGGGTGTAGGGGCAACATCCCCTGCTGTATCTTCGAGAAAGGGGTGCAGGAGGAGGGGAAATCGACCAGGTAAGGGGCTAGGGCGACCTGGGTGAAGACGAGAGAGGAGGAGGGGAGAACAGGGGCTGTTTTGGGCTATTTTGTGGGGGTTTATGGCTGGCCCAAGCTGTGGAGAGATGTGGAGAAAAGTATAAAGGATATTTGGGCCTTTGTCCAAGGTCAAAGTGAGAGGAATATCAGGCTTATGTCCACGCCAAAAGGATAAGAACCTTGATGCCTTGATCCATCAATGCATGCGGGAGGATAATAATGAAATGTCGATGACATGAGCTTAACCCGAATTAGAGTTTTCTCGGGTCAATGGATAGAGAGAGGAGAGAGCATTAGTTGGACCTGATATTGATCTTGAGAATGAGAACAATAGAATTATTACATAAAGAGAGAATGGTGTCAATGAAAAGAAACGATAAAATGGTAAGTGTGAAGATGAGACATCCAAGATGTGTCGTTTCAAAATTGACATGGATCAATAGAAATAAGTGACTTGGCTGGATGGTCGAAAAGATTGGTTTATAGTTTTGAGTCGGTGAAACTTTAGAGATACAACTCGAGTTGGCAAGGAAGCAAAGGACTAGGATTTTAGAGATATGAATTGAGATGGACTTGAAACCTAGCCGGTTTTGAAATATTTTGAAACCTCATTTTACACACATAAACACTATGCAATTCGGCATGAATGCAACAAACAAATGAGTTCTCATTGGAAAAACTTTTCAAAAGCATACGCTTCTTTCAATCCAGCAAAACTTACAAGTTCGAAAATTTTAGAAAATTTAGAAATCCTTCATTTTATTCATTGTTATCTATTCACATCCCAAAATTAGAAATTTTGGGGTGTGACAACCTACCCCCCTTAACAAGAATCTCGTCCCGAGATTCAGCGTTGGCTAGCAAAGAGGATAAGGGAAAAGTACTTTCAACTCTTCTTGCTTCGGGTGGCTTCATTTAACTTTGCACATTTTGATCACCTTGTTTCTTGTAACTCTTCTGCAACTTTATGTATCTGATCTGAGTTGTATGTTCTGCATAGCTAAGGTCACCTTGCACACTGAGCTCATCAAATGGTATTTGTTCTTCTAGTACCTTGATGCACTTCTTCAACTAATAGATATGAAACACATTATGCACATCTGACAATCTAGCTGGTGACTCAAGCTGATAAACAACTTCACTTCTTCTTGCAAGGATCTTGAGTAGTCCAAAGTATTTGAGGGATAACTCTTCTTAACCTTGAATTTGCGGAGACCTCTGATAGGTGACACCTTTAAATGGACATAGTTGCCCTTCAAATTATCTGCCTCGAGCGAGTTACTCTTGGGTTCTCTTGGATGGTTTGAACTTCTTGTTCTTTATAGTTTATAACTCTTGGCCCAAGCAAATGTTCCTCTCTAAGCTGGTGCTCGAGTGTAATGGTGTTCTGCGCTTTCTACCATATAATGCCTCGACTGATGCTTTACCTTCTTCTAACTGTTCCTTGATCCCATTGATCTTCTTACCCTTTGACTAACCTTTTCTAGTCACATGCTTCAAAATAGGTTCTACCTCCATGGTAACTTCCTTGGTTGTATTCAAGAATCCAAAACTGAATCTTTCAGCTCCACCTGTTACTCCAAAGGCATCTGAAACTCAAAGCTATATTGATATAACTTTACAAATCTCTAAAGCATGAACAACACCTGGTACTCCAGATTATGAGTTCAGTCATTCCCTTCATGTTCCTTCAGATGCAAGAACTATGACTCGTATCAAAAACACTTCTTTAACCTTGTCATGGTGCATCCCCATACACTGAGATCTCTTGTGGACATCTGGCTAAGATAAAACTGGTGTGGTAGTCAACCTTCTCTTCAACAATTCGGATGTATCTCGGTGATCTAAAGTCCGTAGAAACTTAGCATTTCTCTCGCACAAGGTTATCGGTTGCTCTAAAATCTTTGAGAATCCTTAATGAACCTCCAATAATACCATGCCATATTAAGGAAGCTTCTGATGTCCTTCACATCCTGAGGTGTTTTCCATTCTTCCAACATTTATTCTTGTTTTTCAACCACAGTCCCAACTTATTTCTTATTCTCCTACCATTCAGTGATTCTTGCTGGTAATTGGGATCTACCCCCCTTAACAGAATGATACTTGCAGCAATCTTGTGTAGTTCGTCTTCACACTTGAAGAAAGGGGGTGAGATTAGAATGTTGACTTGTCACCATTTGTCTCAAGCATTCTTCTCTAGCGTTCACCATACCAATGAGATAACAGACAGAAGGGACAAGCGAGAGAACAAAGCAAGGTCATGGATAGAAGAAGCCCATCTATCTATCGATGCCATTGTAAACCAGAAAGGTCAACAGCACATCAACAATCACTACAAAGAACCAAATCAAACATATATCACAATAACAAAGCAAACAACATAGGAGCACACTAACATGATTATGTCCTTATGAAACCACACTAGCACTCAAACCTTAACATCGTTTGTCTAGCGATATAAAAGGCTTAGGTGAAACTTATATAACTCAAAGCTCTAAACTAGAGAGTGGGTATACGTTCTTGCAAACTTGAGTGTTGTAGGAGACACTTCATGCCATGGGTTCTTCAACATCACAATTGGCGTCCTTCAGTCGACGATGATATGTTGAGCTCGAACTTCACGAACATCTTCACTTGCCTTGTATATCGTATTGGCCAAAGACTAAAGAATTTAAACAAAGATAAGAGAGGGTGACTATTTTATCAATAGATAGCAGAAGATGAGTTTTGAGCAACAAGAGATAGGCAAAGGTCACATAGTTGAAAGTTTTTCAAAATATAGAGAAAATATAACCTTAGTGACGACCATTGCTACCTAGGCTTGCGTCCTACAGTCAGCACGGCTCTGATACCACTTTGTCACACCCTGGTTTAAAAAGACAAACCAGAGTAAACTATATGTGTGCCAGGATCTAATCTCACACATATAGAGACAATATACAGTGATATAACAGAACATGCTTTATTATATAACGTTAAACAACATATACATAAGACATACACAGAGTAGCGGAAGCATAACTAAAACTCCAAGCCGTCCACAGGGAAGCCAACTGGGGGTCGCTCGCCTAGAACTCCATGAACCTTCAATTGTACTCCTTTAGGCCTTCATCTTCTGAGCAGCGGTTGGAATTTTCCCCCCAACAAGGATAAAAGTAAAGGAACAAGCGTGAGTACTTCAACTCGTACTCAACAAGCATAACATGAACCATGAGGCTCTAAGGTTGGCTGACACAAAGCATGAGCTTTTAGTTGGTCAAGTTTTATTAAACACCTAACTACTGCAAGAGAGTAGATAAACCATTAAACCCAAGATATTGCATAAAAGATTAAACCGCATTATTAACATAAGAACCAACTTCCAAACCCAACCCGGAACCACTAATCTGCATAAAGGATCTGGGCCGCTCATAACCGTGAGCACGGCTGACATGTCAGTTTTACACTCTCGAGAGGTCGTACATCTTTACCCATGAGTCGTGGGCTACGCTAGTGGTCCACCACATTACCTTAGATGAGATGGCTAGCAAGCACACTACGAGGCCTTTACAAAGATCACATTGGTAAGGTGTAACCGCTAAGGTTTCAGGGTCTGCAGCTGTGGAGCAAGCCTCAAGGGGAGATAAACACACTCAACCCAAGTAGCCGAGGGCCACAGAAGCTCACCTCCCCTCTTGCCCCGTCGGTAAGTTACTCCCAAACCAATGCAACCTAATTAATTAGCCAAGACCGTCCCATTCCAGTCTCATGGTAGCACTGTTGTCCCAGGTTGTCGCTTTGCGAACCGGTCCTTAAGGAGAGTGGCTATGAGCAAAACACATGCTCACGCCCCCTAAACCAAGTTGCTAAAAAGCCATTTTTAAAGGAACATGAACCACAGAGGGTCAAGCTCAAGATTTGATTGCATAGATCCATTAAACAAAATTATTAACAAAAGATACATGAGTTTGAGCAGCAACTAGCAAAACTTAACCCACATGCATCCCCATAGGTAAACAT
The DNA here is from genome assembly GCA_022530915.1 of Paspalum notatum. Lineage (NCBI taxonomy): Eukaryota > Viridiplantae > Streptophyta > Magnoliopsida > Poales > Poaceae > Paspalum > Paspalum notatum. The sequence continues at coordinate 32,681,951 of CM039689.1, forward strand.
TGCGATAACAGAGGCTAGGTACAGTCCTTATTGTCATACAAAATTAGACACATGCATATGAAGTGATTAAATGGTTATTAGGTTGTGTTCATGCTATACTTGCCTTCCTCAAAAAGTACTTTTGCTGCTGCTCACACACGTTGATCCTCAGCGCAAACAACTGAAACAACAAACAAAGGGGAACTAAGAACAATACACCATACGAATAAATGATTTTATAAAGAATATAAAAAGAACACTGGTCGTTACTAATAACATGGGAGCGCAACAACTGGAACAATGTTTAACAAGGATATAAAGGTGGGTAGAAAAGAATAAACTCATGATGAAGGATATGAAGGTAGGAACTCATTATGGTAGGGCTAGGTGTTAAGAGATATAAACATGAAAAGGTGAAAGATGTTGCCAGGGCATGGTTTGCATAGAGATATTATTGTGGTGGAGAATATGAGGGGTGAGAAGGAACTAGGGTGGAATTGAGAGAGCAATACGGTTGATCTCGCTGTGGTGTTTGTGCTGAAACTGCACACGATAAGACAATGGTAATGTGGGCACCAGAACTCTTCCCATGCCACACCATTTAAGGACCTTATTTGTGGAATTGATATGAGATATGTGGACTAATTTCTGAACAAAAGGTGCTGAGATTCGACCAACGGGTCAATGACAAAAGAAGGCGCAACATAGAGTTATGTAGCCTCTTTTCTGCAGGAGGGACAACAAGTGCACCGATCGGAAAGACCATCCAACACCTGGCCTAAACTGATCCAAAGGCTGCCAAAATTTACAAAAAATGTGTGGTACTATGATATACATGATGTGATAAAAGGATTCGATGATTGGAGAAGATGATTAATAGAAAAGACCTTTGCATTTGGTATAACCTCGGCTGTCCGGGCTGCAGATATGTGTTCGCGGTAACGCTAAAATTTCCGGACCTGTGCCTCCTATGGCAGAACCAATTTATAGGGGCATGATTGAGGATATAATACACATCTCAGTCGAAGGGCTCGCTGATTGGACCTCCGGATCATTGAGAAAACATGCGCCAAAATGGCAGCACTGCTGCTGTCTGGACTGTTGTGGCAGCGAGCATGGCGACGGCGATAACTCTCACGTCGCTGCACCTATGGACAAACCATTTTATGGATGTGTGTACAGGGATATTATGCACTTCTCCGTAGAAGGGCTCGGCCATTAGACTACCGGATCACCGGCAAAACATGAACGAAAGGCAGCAACACGGCTGTCTTGGACAGCAGGAACATTGGACACGTCGACCACCGAAAAGCTGGTCTTCATGGCTCCGATGGCAAAACCATTTTATGGGCATGTATTCAAGGACAAGATACAAGATTTGGTTGAAGGGCATGACCATTAGGTCACTGGAGCAACAGAAAACACCCGTGCCAACTAGGGCAACTTGGCTGTCCATGACTGCAGCGAGATGTCACATGGGTAAACCTTGCCGGAACTTGATGGGATTCGATTTATGGAACATGATTTGCAGCGGAAAACAAGGAAACATAGAGGAACATATGTGGGGTGTCATCACCTAGGGTTTGGTGGTGGAAGAGGCGACATGGGCGACATCAAGGCGGTGATGCGGCTGCGCACACGATCCCATAGGGCTGCAGCCTTGCCTCGGCGTCGGGGATCGTCGGGGGTGCTCTCCATGGTCTCCACACACATGGACAGCAGGGGCAGCAGCAAGGAGGCAACCTCCATGGCATCCTTGAGGGCGTGGATCGAAGAACGCAGCAGGGGATCATCTTCCTTGTGATAAGAGCACTCCGTTTTCATGTTTCGGTGGTGGGGGGAGTGTAGGGATGAGAGGGGGCAGCCATGGGGGAGAGAAGTGCAGCCATGGATGCTCCCTCCCTTCTGATCTGTTCATGAGGAGAGGGAGAGGGGCGTCCAGGGGTAAAGGAAAGGGAAGAGGGAGGGATTTTAGGGAATAAAGGAGACAATTGATGAAGAATTGAATGTGGGAGAGAGGGGGAATGTGAATGGGTGATTAAGGAGGGGTGAATGCAGGGAATAAAGAGCAATTAGAAGGGAAAAGTGAAGGGACAGGGGAGGGGGCGTCCAGCAGGGTGTAGGGGCAACATCCCCTGCTGTATCTTCGAGAAAGGGGTGCAGGAGGAGGGGAAATCGACCAGGTAAGGGGCTAGGGCGACCTGGGTGAAGACGAGAGAGGAGGAGGGGAGAACAGGGGCTGTTTTGGGCTATTTTGTGGGGGTTTATGGCTGGCCCAAGCTGTGGAGAGATGTGGAGAAAAGTATAAAGGATATTTGGGCCTTTGTCCAAGGTCAAAGTGAGAGGAATATCAGGCTTATGTCCACGCCAAAAGGATAAGAACCTTGATGCCTTGATCCATCAATGCATGCGGGAGGATAATAATGAAATGTCGATGACATGAGCTTAACCCGAATTAGAGTTTTCTCGGGTCAATGGATAGAGAGAGGAGAGAGCATTAGTTGGACCTGATATTGATCTTGAGAATGAGAACAATAGAATTATTACATAAAGAGAGAATGGTGTCAATGAAAAGAAACGATAAAATGGTAAGTGTGAAGATGAGACATCCAAGATGTGTCGTTTCAAAATTGACATGGATCAATAGAAATAAGTGACTTGGCTGGATGGTCGAAAAGATTGGTTTATAGTTTTGAGTCGGTGAAACTTTAGAGATACAACTCGAGTTGGCAAGGAAGCAAAGGACTAGGATTTTAGAGATATGAATTGAGATGGACTTGAAACCTAGCCGGTTTTGAAATATTTTGAAACCTCATTTTACACACATAAACACTATGCAATTTGGCATGAATGCAACAAACAAATGAGTTCTCATTGGAAAAACTTTTCAAAAGCATACGCTTCTTTCAATCCAGCAAAACTTACAAGTTCGAAAATTTTAGAAAATTTAGAAATCCTTCATTTTATTCATTGTTATCTATTCACATCCCAAAATTAGAAATTTTGGGGTGTGACATCCGCCCGACACCGCATCACGCCCAGCTCGATGGCAGGCGCCCATGCCGCATATTCATGGGGCAAGCGGACCTGACAGGCGGGCCATAGTGCCACGGTGGCGTCCAACGTGCCAATACCGCCCTGAAAACCGCCTTAGGGGGTTATTTGTACCCGTTTCCAAAGTTCAGGGTGCGATATATCCGGTTTTGAAGTTGACGGTGCTATGTGTCCAATCATCTAAACCTTAGGGGGTGATATAAACTTTTTCCGCAAGCTTGTCGTCCAAGTACATGGACTATAAATATGTATCCATACTTTCAAAATAAAGTAGACGACTTACGTTTCACACAACCACGGTTGTCTCATCGACTCTCGGCGCATCGCCACCTCTAGCAACTAGAGTTTCAAGTAATCGTCATACTGCTCTAATAATCCACGTTGTTAGAGCAATAGGCGTTAGTTGCCTGGTAGATCGTATACTGAAGCGTTTTTGATGGCACGATCTACTAGTTACCATGATGAATCTCGTGGCAAGCTTCGCTTGACACAAGATCCATCGTTTATCTCAATGAAGCCCAAACCAAGCTCTGTTTGGTTTGGGATTCATTCACTTATCTTGTGTATTATTCAATCTATCGTAGTATCTGTGCTTCATGTTGTAGATTGGCTCATATGTGAACAAACATCATGCTATCCCACATGCTTTTTATTCATAGATCGACATGATGCTTTACCCTGTTTGGACGAATCAGTTTGGCTACTTATAGATCGGCTCATGCTAGAGAATCTTGTTAAGGGCTTTTACTGTGCCATATATACCAAATAAAATGCATGATTGGTTATTTAAGTAAATAGCAGATCTAGGTTAATAGATCGTCCGATATTCACTCGTGCTCTCTTTTATTCAATGTACGTCTTTGAGTGTTGCTTGAAAGACAGGGGATCGGCAAATACGTGCCGATGCTACAGATCTGATACGCCAAAGAGCCGATCTTCGTGATCTGGCTAGTATTTAACGTTTATCTTGTTTCTTGTCTGTTTTGCAGAGAGACAGGAGCCAACCACCACCATCACAACCACAACCTTCCTGGCTAGGTCGTCAGCTAGGTGGCACGCCCTACACACCGACGCCAAGGCAATCCACTAGCAATCAGTTGCCTAGCTGGTTGGGAGCCGCAGCAAGGAGGGGCGACCTCGAAGTCCACATACACTTCTCGACCCATATTGTGCTGCCCGCGGGGATACCTTCATCGTATTCTTGCAACAACAGTTTCTTAAATAGGTGCCTTGCCCGACGCCGTATTTGTCTGCTCCAATGGCAGAGAGGGAAGAGATTTGGCATAACAACCTAAGGTTTATCTACAACTCTGATGACACAAAGTGCGTAGACCTACTAACAATGAAGAGAGCCCCCTTTTTCCAATTTTGTGATCTCTTCTTCAGTCGTGAATTTCTCAAAGATAGCATACACAGCACGATCGAGGAACAAGTGGCCATGTTCCTCCACGTTGTAGGTCACAACTAGCGTTTTAGAGTCATTGGCCTCTCGTTCAGGAGGTCAACAGAGACTATAAGCCGTTTCTTCCATGAAGTTCTACGTGATGTTGGTGAACTCAGAAATGAGATGATTCTACCTCCCTCTTCTGCTCCTCCAACAAAGATCCTTCATAGCCCAAGATGGAACCCTTTCTTCAATGTCAGCTTTTTAACATACAATGCCTATTCACATGCTTTTTGTTGTAGCCAACATTTCCTTTTGCTCATGTAGGATTGCGTAGGTGCAATTGATGGGACACATGTCCTAGCAAGAATCCTAGCAAGTAAGAGAGCTGCTTTTCTAGGGAGAAATATTGCACCACCTAGAATGTTATGGCTGCTGTGCACTTTGACATCAGGTATACCTATGTTTTAGCCGGATGGGATGATGCCATCATACTGGCCGATGCGTTGCAAAGAGAAGATGGGCTTAGAGTTCCTCAAGGTAACTGAGCGTTAAATTGGTAGCGTGTCAATGCATCATTAATAGACCTATGACTGATATATTGTTGCATCGTATTAGGAAAATATTTCCTAGTAGATGCTGCTAGGAAATGAGTTGATTGATAATCCACCCCCCTCCCCCCCCCGCAGTCGCAACACTAGGCATGGCTGATGTTGAGTCTAGAACGGAACTCAGCGAAGGTCGTGGAGGGAGACTCTTGGTAAAGATATCTGCAAACTGGGAGGTGGTCAGTGTTGACGATCGTAATCTCACGATACATACCGTCAATTATCCACCAAATGGAGCATGCAAGTGAATAAAATGGACTAACCCTTACAACTAATGAGTTCCACTAGTTTTGTATAAATATTTGGTTGTAGGTACAAAATTTCACGTCATATGGATAAAAACCAGGCCAAGAAGTGAAGATGAGCCAACAGGGGAAAATTCCCCTGTCCGGTCGACCACATGGCTGGCCGGCCGACCACCTGCTAGGTCGGCCGCCCAGGTGGCATGGCCGACCGACTATCGGGGTTTAGTCCCGTCAGTGCACCATGTGATACGTCACGAGGTGCTTTTGAGTTGGCGAAATCGGCGTAGCTCGATGGTTCGCTTTGAGATGCAACTAAACACACGGCTTATACAGGTTCGGGCCGCGAGATGCGCAATACCCTACGTCCTGCTTGCTACTGTTTGTATTGATGAGTGCTCGAGATTACAATGAGGGCTAGGGTTTTGGTGGCTGGTGTTGCGATGCGATGAGATGCTAGATGTCTACGTAGGGGTCCCTCACCTGCCTTATATAGTCCGACATGGCTTGGGTTACAAGTCGAGGTCAATCTAAGAGTCCGACTCGGTTTGGAATACACATGAATACATAGAATCTATGATTACATCCTTCCTTCCTTGAGTCCTGCGAATCCCAGACTGCGGGTCCGAGTCATCGCGCTTCACGCCTTGCCTGAATCCTGATGCATCTGCCTTGTCTTCCAAGCTTGTTCGTCCATTCTCGGATCCAAGGTGATAGCTAGCAATACGAACTTAGCCCGCTATTCTTCTTGGGCTCTCCAATGGCCCATATACTGAATTCGGTCTATGAGGGCCCAGGGGATATCTATCCCCCACAAGCCCCCGAGACTCGAGTTAATTCATAATGCAATTAACCTGAGACTCTAGAGAAAGACCCATGTTCCGAGTTAAAACATCTTAAACTTTTTGAAGTGTATACCTCTATTGGTTGCACCGAACAGGTGCACCCAATGGGTGTAGTCCCCGAGCTTCGAATTGATTTGAACAACAATCAACTCGAAGATCTAGAAATCAAAGAAAATTGCCTCCTGAGTCATCTTGAAAATAATCATCTGAGTTAACTTAGCTTATGAGGTTCGAACTTACGTCTCTGACTCAATGTTGTAACCGATGCCACCCAATGGGTAGACCCAATGGGTGTGTACTTGAAGAAAATCCGTTCAGAATACGAAACGTCACGCTTTGCCAAGCACGAAATTCCACAATCGTCAATCGTCTCCACATACGGATCCATAGCGCGTCTCAATTTCCGACGCGTGGTCCCAGAATGCGAAGCGTCTCCTACACGCGTGCATAGAATGCGAAGGGGCACGATCCTCCCATATAAGAACAGGGCTCGACGATGCCTTTCTCATCGCGCCATTACCTTCTAAGCTTCATTCACCAAAAAACCAACAAGAAAGAAACTTCCATCCTCTCCACAACATCCATGGCTGGCGGCAAGGGCAAGAAAACCGCTGGCTCATCAAAGGTGAAGAAACCCAAGTATTCTGACTCGGAGGAAGAGTACCTCCAAGGGGACTTCAGCAATGACGGCGATTCCGACGTCGGGGAAGAAGATGTGCTCAATGCGGAAGAGCCCTCCTCCGGCTTGGATCAGTACAACGACGAGGAGAAGGCCTACATGAAGGCCCTTGATCACCCAGGCCTAGATGGCCCGGACGACAGCAGTGGCGAGGACAGCAACGATGTCGACAACAATGACGACGACGACGATGACGACGACGATGCTGGCGACAACAATGATGATGATGGCAGCGACGGTGACAACGACGAGCCGACTGACCCCCGCCCTCTCATGCGTCGTCGTATTTGCGTGTAGAAGATAGGGCTAGCTGCTGAATGTAATGCAATAGGCGTTGCATCCATCCCTCCATTTATTTTCCTTGTCGTACCATGAATGAAATCTGTGTTTTCTTATGAAATCTCTGTGTGCATTTTGCTCCATCAATCTTCTTGCAAGCGTGCCAAATCGAATCACTTTTGCGGTTGGAAAACTGCCTTGTGTAAGATATACTGGCAAAACGGCGAGTCAAATTCTTGACACGACTCAACTAATCCACAATCGCTTTTCGTCCAAACCAATCTTGAAATCCGAATTAACGAGTTATCACACCATGTGGAAATAACATCATCCGACTGAACATGCCAACACCGAGTATGTAATGCCGTATTCCGAGCAAGGGGGCAGCCCGTGAGTTATCTTGCTGACGCTGTCATTTCTCACGGCAGCGCCACCAGGGTATATACGAGGCCATTAATACCCTAACAATTACCCCTTCACCCTTTGTGGGTGTGCACCGGGGATATCCGAAGACCCGACCGGGGTTGCTTGACTTTCGAGGAAGTCACTTTGCCATCCTCCACCCTTGCATGGGCGAGGCCGTACTCCTTTGAGGATTGCGCGAGAGCAAAGCCCTTTGTGGAGGGCCAACGAGGACTAGGGGTGAGATGGCACGTTGGCCTCCCCGAACCTCGGTAAAAAATCTCCGTGTCTCCTTCGTGTGCCATTGCCGACATCGTCATCAGGAGTTTGCATTCTCTACCTATCTTTTAGCTTCCGCATTTACATTCTTGCAATTGTGTGCTTACTTTCCTAGACTAGCTTGATAGGTTAGTTTATAGGTAGAACTAGGTTGCAAGACTTGGCCACGGTAGAAGTAGCAACACATAGAAAAACCGTAGTGCACATAGCTAGTTTACTTGCATAGGTTTTGCTTAGTAGGTGTAGTTTTTAGTGAGCCTTAGTTTTTAGAAATCCTAATTCACCCCCCCTCTTAGGCGTCGGTCCTACCTTCACATTGTATCTATATAGCAAGTATGCAGGAGATACAAGGTCACAAGTGCTAGTACGAGCAAGTCGCGAAGGCTAAAAATAGAGCAAACGAATGCCAAAAAATATCATTAGATGCACTAGAATTGGGACAATGAGACCAAACCTTTTCGAGAAGCCTGAATCCGGCTGAAACACATCCAACGCCGCCTCCACCGAGCTCGCGTGGGGCCTCTACGGACACATTGGCCTCTGCCCTGAGCCACTGCGGCAGCGGATCGGACCTTGAGTGCGGAGACAGAACACCTAACGGACTGCAACATGACATGGCTTCATTGCTCCCCAATCCAGGGTACTGGCTGTTGGTTGTACAAAAAAATGGGCTCAACTTCTTTGCACGCCAAGCGAGGAGATTGGACGGCGGCGGCGGATTGAAGCCTGAGCGCTGAGAGGGATCACCTAATGGACTGTGACTCCAGTTTCAAACTCTGCAGATCGGCGTATAGGAAGAAATTGCGAAAGGGAAGAGGAACACAAAGGGAAAGTGAAAGGGGAAAGCGAACGGATGGGCAAGTCTTCGAACACAACACAGAAGAGAGTACTTGCCGGGAGTTCCACGGTGCAGATAGGGCCGGTGTGCACGTATGCATGTGGTCTTCTTTTTTGTAGTCATGCAAAGCCTCGGTTTCTCTGACAAATGGAGAGGTTGGGTTGCTAACATATTGTCCACTGCAAACTCATCTGTGCTTATCAATGGAGTCCCTGGAAAACAGTTCCTTTGTTAAAGGGGGGTCAGGCAAGGGGACCCACTTTCACCATTACTCTTTGTCCTTGCTGCTGAATTATTGCAATATATTGTCAATGAGGCTCACTCCAGAAATTTATTGAAGTCACCTATCCCACAGAGGATAACACCCTACTGGTAATGCAGGCTGACGCACGGCAGTTGTTTTATCTCAAGGCCATACTTTCTTCCTTCTCATTGTCCACTGGCTTGAGCGTTAATTATGACAAATCATCTATTGTGCCAATCAATGTAAACGCAGAAAAGATGGACATACTAGCTAGAACCTTTGGCTGCAAGGTTGCATCACTGCCTTTCACCTATCTTGGGTTGTCTCTTGGAACCACAAAGCCAAAAATTGAGGATTTTACTCCTCTAATGGATAGAGTTGAAAGGAGAATCATGACTTGTTCAAGTTTTCTATCCTACTCAGGGAGGTTGGAAGTGGTCAACTCCATCCTTAGCCCTATTATGATCTATACTATGTCAACAATAAAACTTCATGCTGGGGTAATTGAAGTCATAGATAGAGCAAGGAAACAATGCTTATGGAAAGGGAATGATCATGACAAGAAGGGTGGCCACTTGTTAGCCCGGGAAACAGTGCTAAAGCCCAAGGAAAAAGGTGGCCTGGGTGTGACCAACCTTAAGATCCAGAATGAAGGACTACTTTCTAAGCAGCTGCATAAATTTTATTCCAAAAAAGATATTCCCTAGGTACACATCATCTAGGACAAGTATTATCAAAACAAAATACCCCATGCTTGCAGGGAAGTTGGTTCTTTTTGGTGGAAGTATGTCCTGCGGTTAAATGGATCTTATAGGACAATGGCCTCATGTCAGGTTGGTAATGGTTCTTCAGTTTTGTTTTGGGAAGACAACTGGACATCAGATTTCCTAGCCTAGCCTCGGCTGCATTGTCACCCACCATCTCAATAAAGGATACAAGGGAGGCCTTAGCCTCCATTTTCTCCCTGCCCTTGTCCACACAGGCTTTTCCTGAACTTCAGTAATTACAATCAATCTTAGAGGATCTTACCTTTAATGCTGATCAGCCAGACATTTGTGTCGTACCTTTAGCTAAGGATAATTTCTCTGTGAGTAAATTCTATAAGAAGAAGCATGCTGATATTGAAGTTTCAGATATTTTTGGCAAGCTCTAGAGATGCAAATGCACAATGCAAACCAAGTTTTTCTTCTGGCTAGTTCTCCTGGATAGGATCTGTAACAACCCAAATTTTTGAAACCCAAAAATCGCAACCTAAAAATTCCGTTTCTATTGTGCTTGTTGCATTGCATTTAATCTACAAAACTAGGTTAATTAATTAAACTAAGTACCAATTTTTAAACTCGATAGTAAATTAACCTTAGTTATGTCGTACCTTGTGCTTAAATCGAGTGCATCTCATTTGGTTCTTCTTGGATTTTGTTTGAGTGCAATCTAAATTCAAATCTCCGAATCAAACTCAAGTTAATCAGAAAAGCAAATCAGAAAAGGGAAGAAATATAGAAATGCCTTTCGGGCCCAATCACCCAAGCCAACCCAAACCTAAGTGCCCTCACCTCCTCGCGCGTGGGCCGAAATCGCCGCTATCTCGGCCCAACCGATGCCACCCGCGCCCTAGTGTCTGCCTTGTGGACCGCCCTCACTGTCTCACCACCGAGCGGGTCCTAGCTGTCAGCTTTCCCCTTTCTTCTCTTCTCTCTGATCTGCCCAGCCATCTCGCGTTTGGACGCGACCAACCGAGCCTGAGCTCATTCCGCGCCGCGTCTGCCCGCCTCGCCTTGCCTGCTTGCACGCCAAGAAGAAGAGGAGTGGAGGAGAGTGGTACACGTCGCCCCATTGTAGCCCGTGGACCTCGGGTCACGCATCTCGCGTGACCTTGTCGAGCTCTGGGCGAGAGAGAGCGTGAGAGAGACAGGAGCCGCCTTCGCCGGATGTGTTCCACGCGTCCATGGTGTGGACGCCAAGGATTCCCGGCCGTCCAACCCCTACCGGAACCCTAGGCCCAGCTATAAGATGCCTTCGCTCAATCCTTCCTTCCAGTGCCGCCACCAAAGGCTTGCCGCCACCGCCACCGAGGGACAAGGGAGCAAGGGAGATCGGGAGCACGAAAGATAGAGCCGGAGAAGAACCAGAGGCGGAGTTGACGAAGAAGACGGAGCCATCCGGTGCCGCTCGTGGAGAAGAGGAGCCAACGATGCCGCTCACGCTGGGGAGGGAACCGACCGCCGGGAGCAACTGCATCAACGCCGCACCACGATGCCGCGTCCTCCATCCTCTGCTTCATCTACACCGAGACGTGTACGCCTTCTCATCCCCGGCCAAATCCCAGTGAGCAACCCAATCCTCCTTGCCAACCCCCTTCGCCGCGAGCCGGGTTCCCTCGGAGCCCTTTCTGCTCGCGAGCGCGTTGCCGTCACCACCTGGAGCTGGCCGTCGAGCCATGTCTCAAGCCGCTGGGCGCCGTCACCATCGTGTAGAGTCGTAGACGCCGCGTGTGCACGCAGCGCGTGCCGTTACGCTGGGTGAAGCTGTTAGGGAGCTAGTCATGGCCGAGCCACCCCTGTTCTCGCATCGTTCACGCGTCGCGAACGCTGCGCCATGGGAAAGCCGATGCCAACGCGACGCGCGCACCAAGCCCTGACCCAAAGCCGCGCGAGGGTGCAGCGCTGCTAGGAGCCGTCGCCGCGGCCGAATTCCTCTGTGACCGCGCGTATCCACACCATGGCGACCGGACTAGCGTCCGTGAACGCCACCGGCGCCTAGCGCATAGGAGTTGCCGCGCCCAGGCCAAGCCGTACGCGTGCGAGCGCGCCACGCTACGGCAATTGAACGCGAAGCCGTGAATGTTGTCACTGCGCCGGGACTCGAGCTAGAGTGCCGTGTCGCGAACGGTGCACGGAAGAGATCGAACGCGAGTTCATGACTGCCATCGCCGCCGTCATCCTAGGACCGATACACCGCCCTATCGTCTAACCCTAGGCCTAGACCTAGCCGCCGACGGTCCCTGGACTATGCCGCTGCGACCAAAACACCGTGACCGCGCCCTAGCCCTCCACCGAGGATACGACCAAAAGACAGAGCGGGACGCCATTGCGCGTGAACTACCCAGAGCGTGTTGTCACCGTTGTGCATCTCCGGACTGTGTGAAGGCGGCCTTCGAGCCGTGTGTGTGTGTGGGAGAAGGAGGCCGCGCCCTGGCGCGTTGGTGTTGCCACGGCGAACGCCGCCGGCGAGCAGGAGCTTGGAGGCTTTACGTCGAACAGGTGGCGCGGGGTGGAAAGCAGCGAGGGGGAGACGAAGCCAGAGAAAGAGAGAGGCCGAGCTGGGCCTTGAGTTCGGCCCAGTTGTGCAGCGGGCTAAGAGAGAGAGGAGAGAGGCAGGCCGGCCCCGGTGCGCTGCCTGCTCGGGAGAAATGGAAAAGAGGCGGGCCGTGCCTTGCGGGCCACGCTGAGGGAAAGAGAGGGAGTGGGCCATATTTGGCCCAGTGACCAGCCCTGCCCTGTTTTGGCCTTTTTAATATTTAAACACCGATTTAAACCTAGGAAATTCATAGTAAATTCACATTAAGTCCGAAAATTAGGAAACTAGAACCTAAATTTATCTAAAATCAAGCTCTAAGAGTTAGAGCTATTGTTTGAGTGATGTTGGTTCTTCTTGCATCTTATTTGGAGTTTGTGTGCATTCGATTTATTGGATCTTTCATGTATAGGTCCGAAGAAGCTCTCGGACGACCCTGATGAGTATGACTACTTCGACTATGCCAGAGGTTTAGAGCAAGCAGCTCTACCGAGGTCACTATTCAGACACTTCCCTCACTTCATAACCTATAGACACGCAAAATGCTGCTGCTATATTTTTGTTCATGCTTGCTATAATAACCCAAAATAGGAAGCCTATTTCCTTGTAGCCACTTTACCTTGCATGCTATACTACCACCATTATACTACTACAACTAATTAAAATGAACTTGATGTGAGATTGGGTGATATGATGGTGGGATGTGATTACTCTTGGCGTGTGTGAAGTGGGTGGGTTTTTGAGCGCGAGTTGGTGTGTGAGATGGGTGGCGAGAGTCAGCACCAGAATTATGGGAGAGACTAGAACTCTCTTCAGAGTAGAGAGAGGTGCGTGAGGTAGTGAGCGGCCCACCGCCGTAGGGTGGCAACCGACCCCTGGAAGGCTTGCTCTCGCCAAATTAAGGACCGAGTAGGGGTGACAGTATCTTGGACTATGACTCGAGCATACCACGCGACCTCAGGCCCGGTTCTTGACTTTCCCCAGTGGCACTGGAACTGTAGACATAAGGCGATAGTGTTAGGGGCGATGACGGTTACAGGTGTAATCTCTCGTTCCTGATATACTCGACCCGTAGGGCCCCGGATCAGTCGAGCTCACAGTTCTGAGAGTGCGGTGGGGTTGTATCCGCATAGTTTCAAGCTCAGGAAAGCAGGAAAGGTGCCAGAAAGGGGTTATCTATCGGTGTGTTGGGATTTATTCCATCTCGTGTGGGTACAGATGTACAATATCCTCTCGAGAGTGTATGATCTATACGTATAGCCGCCGTCCCCAATCAAAGGACGACCCAAGAGCGGAGTCACCTGATCTAGCATGGGTTTTTTTCTCTTCTCCCTCGAGTGGTAGAACACCGACTGCAGCCATTGAGGATGGGCGGGTGGGAGCTTCCCATGCCGCAGAATTAGTTGTTGATGAGAGGGTGTATGGAAGAGGTGTATGGTGGTGAGGTGTGAGAGCCAATGGACCAACTTCATTGCTCTCCTGGTGTGATGAGTGATTGCCAACGAGCTCAAGCCCTCCGATGGACTGGAGGTAGATGATGAAGACCTCGACGGACTGAGGCAAAAGCCCTCCGCTGGACTGGAGGCAATGCTCGGTGTCAGTCGGCCATGGGAGTTTGGTACATGGAGGGGCGGACTTGCAACAGCTGAGTAAGACCTCCGATGGACAGCGAGGCAGCTCCGATGGACTCCAAAGCCTGAGGCTCAATGAGAGCTCGATATCGCAGATAAATTCCTAGATCAACCATCTGTAGTTTTGAGTTGCCCGTTTTGTGGGTTGAGTCAAGTTGTGGCAGTTTTGTTTTTCTTTGTTTGGTGGTTGTAAACTCCCTATGTAAGTAACTCTATCCCTAAAACTTAATAAAACACCTTTTTGCTGTGGGGACCTCCCCCGCAGTCTTTTTGGTCAAAAAAAAACATTAAATGTTGGTGGTTGAAATAGGTTATAACGACCGCCAACAGTCGTATGAACGACAGTTCGGTGTTACATGCTTTCGTTCGGCCTTATGCAGGAGAGAACTTAGAGCCCCACCAAACCAAAGGCAATCGGCCTAGGTCGCATGACCGACAGCTCGTGCTACATGCCTTTGCAACAATCGGGCACACTGATGGCCCTATCAGACACAAAGACAATCGGCCTAGGTCGTATGACCGACAGTTCGATGCTACATGTCTTTGCATTACTCGCTCATTACGGCTAACTATTCTTGTTCTCATTTTTTCTATTATTACTCAGAATCCTCGTAAAGCTCTCTCAGGTCGCAGCACCGACTCAATCAATGACTCGCTCTTAAAGGTAACAATTCTACATTTAGTCGATTTCCTGACCAAATAACGTTTTTTGCTCGATATGTTGTGCAGGCGCAAAATAGTAATATTGCTCAGACTGGGCATGTACACAGACCGCAAAATACATCAGATGGCCGACCTTATACAACCACGGTTCATTCAGCATTCATCACAATGATTCAAAAGTACATGCACGATTGGACAAATCATAACAGTCAAGCTTCATTGCAAAAGACAGACGGTGTTGACATTACAAGAAGAGCTGGATCGGGCGGCTATGACATTACAAGAAGAGCTCACCCGATTCAAGATACCCCTAACTGCCATCCTAGAGCAAGGCTGCAACAAAAGCTGTTGCAGACTTTATGAGTCGGGCAGAAGGGGAGGTAGTTGTGACTGCTCCAAGCACTCTGAGAAAAAAGGTAGCATCTAGACACCTACCATTAGCCAAACAATAGCAACAGGAGGGAAGATACAGCTTGAAACAGAGGAGGAACAGCCGTTCTAGGTGACCACAACCAAGCATAACTCGAAACAGGATCTTCACCTTCCCCTATCATTGCAAGGCCTGGCCGGGTCACTCGGAGCCTCTAGGAATGCTAATCACAAACGTACCACCATCAGATCTCCCGTCTACAACAAGAGCTTATGAACCCCAAGGTATTAGGAACGATCTCCCTATAATGGTGGCTCGGCAGGTGGTAAAGCATTGCTTTCTAAGGTGTAAGAACAACAATAGAGTGTTCTCACATCCTAGAGCCCCAAGGGGGAGGTATTTATGCCCAGGGCACTTAGAGGGTTCTCACATCTCAGAAGACGACTGAAGGTGGAAATCAAGAGCCAAACGCAGGTCGGACTTCTCCATGGCGATTGTATTTTTCAGAAGGAGGGGGATATGTTCGCAAGCGGAAGATGTCATTCTCGATGCTCTCCCTCGCCTTTTATAGGCTGAGGGCGTGAGTAGGCCTTAGAGAAATAAGAGCTCAGTTGCTCCCCATCACGAGTGTGCAGTACACTTCACACCTTCAGAAGATGTAGACGAAGCACAACTATGACTAAAGCGAGGGCTAGCGGACTGAGATTCGCGGCTCACGCATGCACAGTATCATCCGAGCTTTTTCTCAGTGGCAGACAGCAAGCGCGCATCACTCACAAGCACACAGTGGCATAAACCTTTTTCAGTATTCAAGGTGGACGCATGTGACAGGAAAAGTCAAGCAAATTCACCTTTACAGAAATGACAGTTGGCGTATTTGCAATACAAAAGTCCCAAGAGCAGCATTGTTGCAAGACTAAGTGTGCAAACAGTTAATAGCACAGTTAAAGAGCATAATGCGACTTAAGCACAACATCACTACAAGTCAAGGTCATTGCAGTTACTTGACAACGACCTCAGCTTCTGCGGCATACTGGGAGTACTTTTCGTCATCAGTCTCCATATCTGCATCCTTGGTTAGATCAGCCAAATTCAGATCCGGCTTAGTGACCTTGAGCACAGTCAAAACTTGCTTTAGTGATGACTCAAGCTTTTCTCGCAGTTGTTTCTTCATGTCTTCTGGTAGACTAGTCACTCATTCTTGCAAAGATCTAGAATCATGGGTCTCGAGGGCACATGTGTCAAGAGCACTTGTCAACATAATGGTTGCCGACTCAACTGATGCTTTAGCTCTGTCATAGGCGATCTGGAATGTCTAGCAATTTTCCTTGGAAACCTCATAATTATGAAGAGCCTGGTCTCGTTCTGCTCGAAGCCTTTTAACGTTTGCTTCTGAATCTTTCAGAACTTCCTTTATGGGATTGAGAACAAGAATTTGTTCCTTATTCTCTTTCTAAACACGCACAAGGTGGGAGTCGGCTGCTGTCAACTCGGTCTTTTTCTTCCTGAGGTCGTCTAGTGTCAGCTTGTGGCTCTTCCTCAGTGTCTCCAGAGCAGCAACAGCTTCCTTGAAATTCTTCTCCAAGCCATCAGCCGACCCACGCAGCTCCTTGATTCGGTCAAGCAATTGGGAGGTTTCTTCTTTATGTTGCAGTATGCCGCCTTGTAGATTGGTTCAGTTTATAGGCCTCGATAAGCAAAGAGTAAGCAAGCTGGGTTTCTTGGCGGGTTACCTCATGCCATTTCTTCTCTAAATCTACTGACCTCTATAATTTAGCAGCCTCTTCTCTCGCCTCATAACGTTCACGCAACACATCTTGGTACGACGCCTCACGATGTGCAGCTGCATCTTCCAGCTCTTTGATTCTTTGAGCAGCGGCTGCAATCAGCAGGGTTAATAACTTTGACAATATGGACACAGACCATGGCCGCTATATCAACAAAGACAACTAAATTACTTACAGGCGGCCTCATCGGCGTGTGCAGTCTTTTCCTCAGCCAGTTGTTGTTGCCGTACAGTCACATCGCTCTTAAGCATTAGGGCTATTCTTTGGTATAGAAGCGCTCCTTGCTTTACCCAATCCTACATATAAGTGTGTAAAAATGTCAGCATTGTTCAAGATGATTAAGGACTCTTAAAGCCAGTTGACTCACCTCAAATGCGTCGCTTACGCTAGAACTGGTGGATGGAATAGCCTGCTGGGAATCTGTGTGCAGCAGGTCAAGAGACAGGTCTTCATTGGGGATATCAGTTGACCACGACGGCATTGCCCGAGGGCTTGCAACAATGATGTTTGAGTCAGGGGCAACACTAGCATTCGGTTCCTCTGTGCCATCAATGGCCATTCCTTCGTCTTGTGCAGTAATCTTCAATCCCGAATTATCTTGGGCAGTTTCTGAGTTATAATTTGGGTGGGTCGGAGGATGCTTCACCCCAAATGCCATCGTCTGATTAGTTTGTAACTCGGGCTCTGACGTTGCTTGATCTACAGGAATGACATCTGCGTTTGGATTGCCTAGCTCTGTTCCAGACGAATCTTCAGTCAATCCCTCGTTCAGATTGTCAATGGGCTCGTGACTTAAGTTGGTCTCCTTAGGATTTTCGGTATCAATGGAGTCAGAATATCATCAATGAAAACCACAATAAACTTGTCCAGATAATCAATGAACACTGAATTCATCAATTGCATGAAGTAGGCAGGAGCATTAGTCAAACCAAAGGACATTACTGTATACTCATACAATCTGTACTTGGTGGTGAAGGCAGTCTTTGGAATATCTAAGGGATGGATTTTTAATTGATGATAACCAGACCTTAAATCAATTTTTGAAAAGACACAAGCACCTTAGAGTCGATCAAACAGGTCATCAATGCGGGGGAGCGGGTACTTGTTCTTGATGGTTACTTTATTCAGAGCCCGGTAATTCACACACATCCTCTTGACATTAGTATCCTTCTTTTCAACAAGCAAAACCGGGAAAGCCCAAGGAGAGGAACTACGACGGATATACCCTTTAGCTAGCAACTCATCAATATTCTTTTTAACATCATCATGCTCTACAGGTGCCATTCTATATTGTCTTAGTGCTATGGGAGCAGTGCCAGGTAAAAGCTGAATTGAAAACTCAACATCCCGGTCAGGCGGCATACCTGACAACTCATCAGGGAAGACATCTGGATAATCAGACACCACTCAAATACCATCTGTAGGCCTAGCCTCCATCTGATGCAAATACCCAGAACGACTAGGTGCATTGATCCCCACTTCCTGACCATCTGATGCTGTCAAGTGAACAGTTCGTCCAGCACAATCTATTCTGACACCCCATTTGTCCAAAGTTTCCATACCCAGGATGATATCAATCCCCGTTGAGTCTATAACCATCAGATTAACACTGAACGCTACCCCCCTTATGGTAATGTTAACTCTAGGGCAGACTGTACTGGTTCTCAATTCCCCTTTAGGTGAGTTAACTAACATGGGTCTTTTTAGTGTACTGGTAGGTAATTTATGTTGCTCAACATACGATCTGGTAATGAAAGAATGTGTAGCACCAGTGTCAAAAAGTACTGTAACAGGCTGAGAGTTGACAAGGAACGTACCAAGCACAACATTTGGAGCATCTGCTGCAGTCTCTGCTATCATATGGTTGACCTTGTCCTATAGTGGCGCCTTGGTCTGCGGAATGGGGCGCCCTTGCTGCTGCTGTGGAGGGTTCTGCTTCCGTCCCTGCTGATTGGGCTGCACCATCTGAGGACAATTGGCGTAGTGTCCAGTATCACCGCATCTGTAACAGTTGCGCCCAATGGGGGTAGGTGCCTGGTTGTTGGAAGCACTGGATGGTCCCTGTCGCTGAGCTGGATAAGAAGCTGAGCTGGATAAGAAGGGCGAGACAGCTGATTCTGATTTTGATAGCGCTGCCCTTGAGACACCTGCCGCTGTGGCTGACGCTGCTGGTAACCCTGCTGTTGTGTGTACTGCTCCTGCTGTGGGTAGCGGGGATGAGTGTTCCTGTTGGAGGAAGCAGGGTTGAACTTTCTCTTCTTCTCCTCCATCTCCTTACGCTTCTACTCAGTGAGTAAAGCACGATCCACCAGATAGTTGAAATCATTGATGGTGTTGTTCATTAGCTGCAACCAGAGGTTATCATTAAGGCCCTCCAGGAAGCGCTCCTGTTTGTCAATATCTTCTGCAACTTCTGTAGGGGCATAGCGGACAAGCTGCAGAAACCTGTCACGGTATTCAGTGACTGTCATGTTCCCCTGTTTCAGAGAGAGGAACTCCTTCTTCATCCTCATTATACCAGCAGGCACATGGTGACTTCTAAACCTCTCACAGAACTGATCCCAAGTGAAACGCTCTCTGTACTGCTGTGTGTAGGATTCCCACCAGTCTAGAGCTGCACCTCGAGGCTGTCTTGCTGCATATAGGACTCGCTTCTGATCATTGCATTGAGCAATGTCCAGCTGGCGCTCCACTGCACGGAGCCAATCATCTGCCTGTAGAGGATCAGCACAATGGGAAAATGTGGGTGGGTGCCCCTTCATAAAATCTCCACGCCTGTCCCTCTGCTGTTGTGGTTGGTTGGCGTGAGCATGCTGCAGAACTTGAGCAGTATTGTTGAGAGTGGCCATCATCTGCATCTGCAGGTTGTAGAATTGCTCCGCAGTCAACTGTGGTGGTTTAGGCAGTGGCTGACCACCATTAGCAGGATTGTTTTCCTCCGGTCCATTGCCTCTATTCCTGGTGTTAACCATCTATTTGTAGTAATTGAGACCATATCAGTAAGCAGTTGTTGCACAAATCCAAGATGATAAGCAAAATTGACAGATAAAGTAGAGAGAACAATAGATTAGATGGCTTTACATACCCCAACGATCTAATTTATTAATTAAATTAATCTTTTTAATCTTCATAGTTATTTATACTGTGGACATACTTCACAGCTAGACTAACAATCAATCAAAGAACCAAATCAACCATAATTCATCAGACCAAGCATTCATACACCCAATCAAAGCGAGCTAACGGGATATTATATGGGTAATATAATCCTTATAGAAAAACACCCTATTTGAACTCTTCTACAGAAATGATAGAAATTACTTGAGTGAAGTTCTATATGACATAAGGAATAAAATAAATTTTTGAACATAAAGTGAGCAATTAATCAGTAAAATAAAATAAAAGATAAAGCATTTAAAAGTCAGCAGGCAAGACAAGGAAAGTAAAGTCCTTAAATACGACTAGTTCTAACTAGGCTTTCGTCCTACAATCAACACGGCTATAGTACCAAATTTGTCACATCCGGTTTCCAACAAACAAAACCGTGCAAATATATATGCTCTAGGATAATTCTAGCATATATATGACAAATTACAAAGTACCACAGACACATGTCAAAGGTAAAAGCGTACAATATAGCAAATATTTTATTATTACACAGTGACACAAGTCTTTAACTCAGAGTATAACGTAACAGTGCGGAAGCGTAAAATAGAATGTATCATGGGCGCAACAGGGACATCAACTGGGGAATGAAATGCCTAAAACTCGTCGTAGTCTTCAACATAACCTTCAACACCTCCATTATCTGAGCAGCGGTTGGGTTCCAGCCAACGGTAAAAAAATTTAGAGAAGACAAGCGTGAGTACAACAACTCATACTCAACAAGTATAACAAAAATCATGTGGCTCTAAGGTTAGCTAAAACACTGCATGAGCTTTTAATTAATACAAAATTTATAAAAGCCTGATTATTATTATTAAATAAAGAAACCATTACCCAAGAGATATTGCATAAATAATTAATCAGAATTAAACATGTATAACCATCACCATAACCAAAACCAAGGTAACCACTAATCAACAGGAGGATCCGGGCCCCTCATAACCGTGAGCACGGCTGACATGTCAGTTTTACACTCTTGAGAGGTTGCACATCTTTACCCACAAGTTATGAGCTACGCTAGTTATTCATCACATTACCTTAGATGACATGAATAGTAAGCACACTACGAACCCTTTCCAAAGATCACGTTGGTAAAAAGTAACCGCAAGGAATCAAGCACCGCAAAGGTGGGTCCCGCCTCCAAAGGGAGAAGCACACAGCACACCCAACCATGAGGTAGCGCAGGGACCACATAAGCTTTCTCCCCCTCTTGCCCCGCAGGTATGTTACTCCAAACCAAAATGACCTAATTACTTAGCTAAGACCGCCCCATCCCAGTCTTGTGGTAGCGCGGTTGTTCT
Source organism: Paspalum notatum (assembly GCA_022530915.1). Lineage (NCBI taxonomy): Eukaryota > Viridiplantae > Streptophyta > Magnoliopsida > Poales > Poaceae > Paspalum > Paspalum notatum. The sequence continues at coordinate 32,702,995 of CM039689.1, forward strand.
AGGTTGTCGCTCTATCAACAGGTCTTTACGGAGAGTGGCTAGCAAAGCACTAAGCACATGCACAAGCTCCCTAAACCATGTTGCTAAAAACCAGTTTTAAAAGAGATATGAACCACTCAAGCACACAACACAGAGGGTCAAGCTCACATTAATTGCATAGAATCATTAGTCAAAATTAAATTAACAAGATATATGAAAAATTAGCGCTGCACCTAGCATAAGACTTTACCATATGCAACCCAACGGGTAAATTTAAGGGTAAAAGTAGCTAGGGAAAGCCTTAAAGGTACTCAAAAATTTAAATGCACATGCAATGATTAAGAGATTAGTAGGTGTTGTTTCTGTTATACTTGCCTTTCTCAAAATTTTCCTGCTGCTCAGAAGCTTCTGGAGGAGGTTCTTCAAATTCTCCGGACTGCTCAACGTCTACGCATCGTATAACACCATATATGCATTCACATAGCCACACATGCAAGCAAAATAAACACAAAAGACAAGAAACAGTACATCAATACATAAAAACAGAACATATAATACATTTAAAATTATTCTACATGTTGCCATGCTCACATGGGCGCAAAAGTCATCGAAATCGGAATTAAAACATGAGAGATATGGCCTTTTTAATACTGTTAGGACTTAGTTGTAAACAAATTTCAAAAACCAGGGCTAAACTACTAAAAACAGGGCCTTCCACCTACTGGGTTGGACTGCGGCTCAATTCGGAGAGAATCGGGGGTCTCTTTAACAAAACGCCGGTGGCTGACTGGAATTTGGTTCCGGTTGACCGGTCAGTGACGACCAGGGGCCGTTGGATCAAGATCTAGCGACTCAGAGTGGAAGGGATGGGAGTGGCCGGCGGCGGCCATTAGAAGCGGCAGAGTCCGCCCGCTTGCGGCGGCGGTTCGCCGGAACAGGGCGCTCCGGGCGCGGGAGAAGGCCAAGGACGGCGCGAGATGGCCCGGAAGTGAGAGGGCGCGATAGGAACATCATCAAGGACTCGAAGGAGGCGGAGGGGCGATGGAGTCGGCCGGCGACGGAGGAGGGCGGACGGCAACGGCGGTCGTGCGTGGATGGGCGCCAAGGGGCTGTCCCGGCCTCCCAGAACCGGTGGGTGAGCTGCGGAGAGGTCCTGCAAAGACGGAGTGCGGGTCAATTGGGCCGGAGAAGGGCTCACCACGGCGGAATTTGGACGGCGGTCAGTCTCACCTTGCAAACTCCGGCGATCAAATTGGGAGGCGGCGCGTGCTCTAGGGCTAGGGCTGTGGCATAGGGACAAAAAGGCGTGCAGCGGCGGTTTGGGCGACCACTTTATAGGGCTGCGCAGGGGCTAGGAGAACGGCCCGGCGTTCGTGCTTGACTCGACCCGGACTCGTGGTCGCAGCGCGTCATTGTGCCTCTGTGCACTCCGAGCGGGGTTAGGGTGAGGGCGCCGACAGGTAGGCCTCAGGTGCAGCGCGCGAGGGCCACAGGCCAGAGAAGAACGGCAAGGAGGGCCATGGTCAGAGGGAGCGGGAGAGGGTTCTGGCTCGGTCCAGAGACAGAGAGAGAGACGAGAGATGGAAGAAGAGCCTGACGAGGCTGGCCCACTCATCATTGGCGCAAAGGGCTCCAAGGCTCATAAACAGAGAGAGACAGAGCAGAAAGGCAGAGAGAATTCAGAGAGCAGAGAGCTCGAGAGGAACTGAGAAGTTGCTGTTGCTTCTGCTTGGCCGTCCGGTTGCAGCTAGAGGAAGGAGAAGGCATAGAGGAAGAAGAGAATGACCCCATGGGTCCAGGCTGTCATAGATACCAAATGAGCAGGAACAAGCAGCTCCCCTCCACACCATATTCTTTACAGAACCAAGGCCAAAACTTAAAACGGAGACCAAGAAAATTCAGGAATCAAAACCTTGATGCATTCAATCAATAAAATACGGCATGAATGCACAAACAAAATTGGCCTATGATAAGTTCATTTACTTGTAGGGAAAATACACTGTGAAATGCAACTAAGCACAATACAAACTAGGCAAAATTTGAATAAAGCATGTTAAATTTATTGTAAAGCTGAAAGTAAAATTAAGGTGTTACAACTTTCCCCCTTGGCCTTTCACATATAAGATTCGAATAAACACATGTGTTGGGCTAGCAGGATCGAAACCCTCACCCCTCAAATTAGTTTGCACCGAACTTGTGCATATAATCTTTATTTTTCAAAAAGACAAATGGAGATTCGATAAGAACCAAATAAAATGTATGAGTCTTTTCCAAAGAGCTCACTAGAGATGGATTGCTCTAGTCCTTTGGGAACATGACTCAATAAGCGTTAGGCACTCATAAAACATTACTTTACCCACTCTATGAGTTGAAAGAATTGCATTGAGGGCAATATTTCTTTCTCGTTTGTTGGCTCCTTTATGACACTACCGCATGCAATGCCAAACAAACTACCATGTAAGACAAGAAATTAAATATGCGTGCACATCTATATGACAAGAAAAATGCACTGCAAGAATTTGAATCTAACTTGTTAAGTTTGAACCTCTCGCAAGCTTCCTCAGGGTGAGCCCAACTACAAGCCTTGAGCTAAACCAAGTACCACCGGCTCAAGCTAGACCCAGCTCACCCCTATCTTGAAAGAGTCTGACAAGTACTTACTCATGGCAAAATGCATGCAATGCAAAATTATATGGCATGGCAACTTACATGAAGTTGGACCAATCCAACACGTTAAGCTCACAATGTAACCTACAAAAGGTCACCTCTCCTAAGGGTTTTGTAAAGATATCCGCCAATTGCTCCTCCGATCTCACTCCGGTTATGGTGATATCACCTTTAGCCTCATGATCGCGTAAGAAGTGATGGCGAATATCAATGTGCTTAGTGTGTGAGTGTTGAACCGGGTTTTTAGCAATTTTAGTCGCACTCTCGTTGTCACAAAGGAGAGGCACGGAGCCACAAACAACACCAAAGCCCAAGAGGGATTGCTTCATATATAGAATTTGGGCAGAACAAGCACCGGCCACTATATATTCCGTCGCCGCAGTGGACAAAGCCACATAGTTTTGTTTCTTAATTGACCAAGAGACTAGGGACCGCCCAAGCAAATGGCACCCCCCGGAGGTATTCTTGCGGTCGACACGAGATCCGGTATAGTCCGAATCTGAGTATCCCAAGAGTTCTAACTTAGCTTAGCGCCCTCGGGGTACCATAGGCCTATACTTGGGGTGTACTTGAGATACCGAAGTATCCTCTTCACGACCATAAGGTGGGATTCCTTAGGAGCCGCTTGGAAGCGAGCGTACAAGCACACACTAAACATGATATCCGGCCTAGAAGCGGTGAGATAGAGTTGCGAACCGATCATGGAGCGGTAGTTGGATTGATCAACGTGCTTTTCATTCATGTCGGCGTCGAGATGTTCATTGGTAGCCATTGGAGTGCTAATCGGCTTGCAATCACCCATTTTGAATTTCTTGAGTAGATCTCGGCAATACTTTTCTTGATGGATGAATATTCCTCCCTTCACTTGCTTGATTTGAAAACCGAGAAAAAAATTTAGCTCGCCAATCATGGACATCTCGAACTCCCTAGACATCATATCACCAAACTCATGGCTTAGTTTCTCGTTAGTGCAACCAAAGATAATATCATCAACATAAATTTGACAAATGAAGAGATCCCCGTTGACGTCTTTGGTGAACAATGTCATGTCGACTTTGCCGATCTTGAATCCTTGCATGATGAGGAAGTCCCTTAGTCGTTCATACCATGCCCGTGGAGCTTGTTTGAGTCCATACAAGGCCTTGCGCAACCTATACACATGGTTAGGCTTCCTCGGATCTTCAAATCTGGGCGGTTGGTCAACATAAACAAGTTCATTTATATAGCCATTGAGAAAGGCGCTCTTCACATCCATTAGATATAGCTTTATCTTATGGTGTGAAGAGTAGGCAAGGAGGATACGGATGGCTTCAAGTCGTGCAACCGGGGCGAATGTTTCACCAAAGTCCAAACCTTCAACTTGTCAAATCCCTTTGCCACAAGCCTTGCCTTGTTGCGCACCACCACACCATGTTCATCTTGCTTGTTGCGGAAGACCCACTTGGTGCCAATGATGTTTTTGTCCTTTGGACGCTCTTCAAGCACCCACACTTCATTGCGAGGGAAGTTGTTCAACTCCTCTTGCATTGCCATGATCCAATCGGGGTCCTCAAGAGCTTCCTCTACACAAGTAGGCTCCACACAAGAAACAAACGAGTAGTACTCACAAAATGAGACAAGGTTACGAGATCAAGTTCTTACTTCCCTAGAAGGACTCCCTATCACTTGATCGATGGGATGATCCTTGGAGATGCGTCGATGTCTCACTAGTGGCCTTCTTGGTGCCATGGGCGGCGGTGGCTCATCATTTGATGCTTGTGCTTGCGGTGTTACTTGTTCTTGATTGTCTGGCACTTCCTCATCTCCACCTTGTTCCCTTTTTTTTCCTCGTTCTCATCCACTTGAGGCACCATGGATGTGCTTGGTCTTGATGGAGAGTGTTCTCCCCCTTGATCATCGTCTTCATGCACCTCTTTCGGCTTGACATCTCGTAGGGGTTCATCATCTACATCATCATGAGAGAATACCTCCCCTATGGTCTTCATTGCATCTCGTAGGGGTTCATCATCTACATCATCATGAGAGAATACCTCTCCTTGGGAGCCATTAGTCTCATCAAACTTTACGTCACACGTTTCTTCAATCATTCCGGTGGTTTGATTGAATACTCGGTATGCTTTCGAGTTCGATGCATAACCCACAAAGAAACTAACATCGCAATGTTTTTCGAATTTACCGAGCCTTTTCTTTTTGTAGATGAAGCACTTACAACCAAAGACCCAGAAGTAGGAGATGTTAGGTTTCCTCCCAATAAGGAGCTGTTGACGGCACTTAAGCACGCCAAACCTTATACTGCAAGCGACAGTATCGTGGTAGCTTTTCCCCAGGATGAGTATCATGGGTTTTGTCAATCCAGGGAACGAACTAATTGAGAACTAACTAATAAGAGTTTAAAGTAAACTAAGGCATAGAGTATAGATCTAAAACTACCTCTAATCTATATCTAATCTGCATCTAATCTACGTTAAAGATAGAAGATAAACAACTAGAACAAGACTAGAACACTAATTAAGGGGTATTAACTAGCTTCTAATCAAGCTCTAATTGGATCCAAGACAAAGCATAATAACGGGCATCACAAATAGATAAGAACAACGAGTAACTAGTAGCTCAAGGTAAACAAGCATGATCAAGCATATTCATCATAGCATAAATAGATCTAGATCAATCAACCTAACCCCCTAGATTGGCTTAACCTTTCCCCGGGCTCCACTGTCACTGGTAACCAGGTAATCGACGAGAAGCTTTCAACAGGCACATGATTAAAGAATGCACCCCTAATCACTTTATATGGTCTAATAACATAATTAGCACAACTAGAACTTCTAATCACCATGATCACAAGAACTAGATATACAACTATATCATTAGTAAGCTAGATCAAAGATCAAAGAACAAGAACACTAGATGAATATAACCTTTAAAAGACATGTTCTAATCAACATGCAAACTAGATCTAAATCTAATTAGAACTAGAACAAGCATAATTAGAACAAGAACATGGTAATTAGACAAGAACAATGCTTCATTAATATACCTGTATCATACTTACAACCATGGCCATACCTACCCTTGATGATACAATTAGACCTCTGGAGCTAGGTAATTAGAGAGCCATGCAAGGCCTCTAATCACCTCTAGGAATTAGAAGAACCCTAATTCTAGCCTAGAAACTCGACCCTCAGCTCTCATCTAGTTGTTGTCCCTCTTCTCTACATCTTGTCGCCTTGATAATGAATTGGATGCGTCGGCCAGGGGCCTAGACTGACTATTTATACCCTGGAGAAGACGTGGTAGAAAAGGAAACTCGAACCGACTCCAGGGGGGAGTAGGTCGGCCGACCAAAGGGCTCCAGGTCGGCCGACCTGGAGTCCCTGGACCTCCTCTGCTTTCCATCTTTCGCCGGATGTTTGCTTGATGCTTAAGAAATCTTCGTGCGGAGAAGTTAGGACTCTTAGACCTTCTGGAATTCTCTAATGGGCCGGGCTTTGTCGAAGTCTTCATGTCTTTGACATATTTTGATACTTTTATTGAATATTTGACTCCGGCTTCTAGTAGCTCTCAACAATTAATTGAAGCTCCATTTTGTAAAGTCTTGATCAAATCAGAAGATGAATGAATCAATCAATTCTTCACTACTTTTTGCTTCAATAAATGTTGCTTCAGAGGCTTTTGCTCACTCGAAGTTGATTGATGTAGATTTTGCTAAAAATTGCCTGAAATCCTGCAAAAATGACATACAGCACAATTCCAAGACAATGTTGCAAAATGCACATAAATCGGTGATAAATGTTAGTAGAAGGCATAGTTGACGCTTAATATCGATGAAAAACCACATAAAATGATGTATAATTTTCGTACATAAGCCGCGTCAACAATATCCCCACTCTTAAACCTTGCTCGTCCTCGAGTAAGTCAAAATTTTATAAATAAGTCTACTTATAAACTAACATCAATTAATCAAACTAAAATTAAACTCTCAAAATTTTTCTAAGTTTAGACTAGCAAGATATATAGACAAGTAGATATTCATGTAAGCATATCCCACAATCATATATATATAAGAAATCAAGAATTCATCAAAACAGATCTCCTTATGTTTTCAATAAATTTTTCAAAAGATAAATCAATGATCAAAGATTAAATTATAAGGCCCAAACTCTCATCTTTCCAGGCTCTCAAAGTATATAGACAAGCAGGTTAAGTACTAATCTATAATATATATGTGTAGGCTTTATCTGGAGCTTGGTATGGATCCTAATCAAAATTTAATCTCAATATATTATCAAACTAAGAAAAGAATCTGCTGGAATTACTGAGATTTCTCAAAAAGGTCATGGAATTCATAATGATGAAAAAGGACTAAAGAAAAATATAGAAAAGTGGTCATATGCAAATATATCTATTTGATCTCAAGGCACAAATGAAGTCCTTGTTATCGGATTGCATATGATTGGAGTATTTTCTGGAGTTTTATTGAAGAGGATTCAAAAAGAGGTAAAACAAAAGTAGATCAATGAGGGGCATATCTATAAATTCCTAATTCTACTTTGACCACTTGGTCTCTTTTTTATTCACCTTTTTTTTTATATATGTGGCGACCACTTGGTCGTCCTCTTTTTTTTTTTTTTTTTAGACAATACCTCCTCAAAGATTGAATGAAAATTTGACAAACAATATCCCCACTCTTAGATAATACTCACTTTTGAGTATCTTACTGAATAGTATTTTGGGGATTTGCTTGTCTAAACACCTCTTTTTGTTTTGATTGAAAACTCCAGAAAACAATAGGTTGTGGACAAGGGAGATAAATGAAACGATATTTGGTTTAGGGAGGATATCCAGCGAGTTTTGTAATTTCTCCAATGTAGAGAGTTACAATGCATGGATAATTTGGCTAGCAAATGAAAGATAAGCAAATTGAATGACCAGCTTTGAAATCTCAGACCCTAGATTCAAATCTTAATCCAATTCAGCCAAGAATTAAATTTGATCAAGCTATGGTTTTCAAATAAAAGCTCTAATAGGTAGGGCCTATATAAGATAATCATAAGAATCATTGATTATAACATTAATAGCTCAAATAAAAATTATAAGGAGATCCATAATGACAAAAACTTGAAATCAAATATTAATAAAATGCGGGTCTTTATGAAATATCAAATTTACTATATAAATGCTAAGTCATAATTTAATTAACATGCATTAATTGAGAGTATAAAATTAGCTTAATTAAAAGACATCAGATTACAAGCAAACAAACATTTTTATTTCAAGGATACAACATGATCATGATTAAACTAACTAACATAAAGAAAATAAAATCACTCATAAAAGATAAAACTAAAAATCAAACTTTAAATCTAAACTAACACACTACAAATATAGAGAAACACAAAGGGAACACCGAATTGATAGATATAGGTAAATAATTGCAGAATTTAAAAATGAAAAGAGAAGGTGTTAGAAATTTGTTACCGGATAGTCCTTCAATTTTCTTTTTCATTAAATAACTCCCTGCAAAATAATTCAAATGCACATACTACTCTCGAGGTAACGGTCGAGAGTAGAAACAGTTTACCATAATCTAAAAATATTCCCAATTTCTATTAACTTGTGGCCTAGCTAAACTTAACGAAAAGAAAAACTAAACTAAAGGATGAATGTAAGCATAAGATATAATCATCAAATAGATAAATGAAAGCATTATAGTAGGTATATGATGAATGTAAAGAGGATTAAGAAAATGTTACCGTCCATATGATGAAGCGTAGCCGAATCTCTTTTATCATGGAAGAATGAAAATTAGATGGTCTTCTAATCTTCTTATTGGTTGCTTGCTAATGTACAAACAATCTCATCTTGATACACTTCACTTGTTCATCATCCACCAATCTTCAAGCTTCCCATTTGTGGCTTCACCAAATATAGAAAGTGTTTGATGTATAGCTGAACCGACACCTCTTTAATCATGTTGCTTCATATTGCACCACCTTGTTTAACTCATGGAGTCCATTAAAATAACTTATTATTCTCTGAATTAGCTCATGAGTCTTCTATGTAATCATTGCCCCCTTCCTTCCTCCTTGTTATTGTCATCATCTTCCTCCTCTAGTCATCACCATTGTAGCTGACCTCCTCTTTTTCGTAGAATATCTCCTTGATCTTGAACAGAACATGTCTCCAATAATAAATCTATTGGATAGCCCTTTAAATTACCTTTCCAACGAGTACTCATACACCAAAATCCGATTCCATACGAAGGAGTTATGACATCTTTACTCTAGAGACGTCGTGCTGTCAGAACTTTTCCAGCTCGAGTCACCTCCAATGTTTTGGCCATAAATCCTTGTAGAAAATTCCAAATGAAGCTCCGTTTGATTTGTTGGAAAGCTAACTTGATAAGGCTTCCAAATATAAGAAAACATTCTACTTTTATCTGATGGATTCGACCAGAACATGATGACATCTTCATGCTTCAGTTTTGGGCTTCAGAGATGTTGACAATTCTCAATCCTTCAATCCTTGGACATCATGGTGGCTTATGTGTTGGTTCATGAAACACTTTCCCTCAATATTATCCATCTTCATCACAAAAGATTCCTCTAATCCTCATGAACATAGTCTTATATCTACACAAATAATTTGAACGCATAAATCTACTCCCGGGGTGATAATCGGGAAGTAGATGGAATCTACCTTCATCTAACACATCCAATGATTCCCAACTTGTAAATGTATGCAAGAAATAAGCATATAAACTAAGACAATGATTAAATCAAGTTCTAAACACCATGTTTACAACATGATTGCTAAGTCTCTCTATAGCCATCAAAAATTAAATAACCAAGATTAAAACACCATGCTTTATCAAGGTTGTTAACTCATAACAGCATAAGATAAACAAAGCACATAGCAAAGCTTATAAACTTATTCAAATGAAATTATGTATAACTAGCAAGGTTAATTAACTTCATCATGATGATCAACAATTTAATCTAAGCACCATGCTTACATAAAACTGCTAAATTACAACACTCTAGCGATGTCATAATAAACATGAAAAGCACTCATCATGAAGTTAAATAAACAACCAAGCCAATTATAATGCAAGTATGTAAATCTAATCTAAATGCAAAGGTGGTTTATGCAAGAATGCAACAAGTTTATCCACAAAAGACATGATTAGAAAGAAACTTTTAAATAAACTTAATGATGATGGTCTCAAATTAAATCTAAACACCATGTTTACACTTAATTTTCCGAGAAGAAAACTCGGCCGAGTTTCAGCATAATTATAAAGCATACATCAAAAAGCTTATGAAAATTTCAAAACTAATAAAACAAGTGTGGAGAAACAATGATAATGCAAATGCAAGGAATAAAACTAAATATGCAATGATATGATGATGATTATCTAAATTAAGTTAACTAGCCACAAGCTAAAGAATAAAAGGGTAGTGTCATGCTTCCTATTTCTCTATAAAGACTCTAACAGTATAGACAAATAAATAAAATGGGTTGCCTCCCGAAAAAGCGCTTAATTTAAAGTCATAAAGCTAGACTTCTTACTTGCCTTCGTTGAAGTGAAGCCATGGTCCTTGGAGTAAGAATCCGAAGTGTCCATGCAGCTTGATAACTTGATTGTGCAGCTTCATCGTGTCTTGATCAAAGCATCACTTGTGTGCACAATCCTCTGCTTGTGTGTTCATGTACTAATGTTTTTGAAGCTCCTTGTAACTGAACTTGATCATGAAATACTTCATGGAAGCTTCGCCCAAGCTTTCTTCATCGTCGTTGTCACCATCTTCTTCAAGTAGTCATCACCATTGTTGCTGCTACCTCCTTCTTCGCGGTATATCTTTTAATTTCGAACAGAATATATCTTGAACAATAAATCCATTGGATAGCCTCTGAAATTATCTTTCCAACGAGTACTCATACGTTAAATTCCGATTCCGTATGAAAGAGTTATGCCCGTTTTACTCCAGCGCTGCATTCTGTCCAGATTTGAATTCAGCTCGCGCAGGCTTCAATGATTTGCACATATCTCTTTATAGGAATATCCAAATTGAGTGGTTCTTGTTTCGTTGGAAAGAGGACTTCATGAGCTTTCCAAATATAAGAAAATATTCTGTTTTTGCCTTTTGAGGTCGAGCTCCATGTTGATGATATTTCAGCCTTCCGTTTTCAGCTTTCCGATGTTGACAATCTTCATCTTTTGGACTTGTGCCTTGGTGGAATTTGACAGAGTCCACCATGGTTGATCTTGAAGCTTCATGGGCTTGATCCTTGTCTTCAATTCCTCCTCCATTCAGTCCACCCACTCCTCAAGTTGAAACTCAATCAAACTTTTGCAAATTCTGATGATGTCTTTAAATCTTGCAATCCTTTCTTGAATCATCATGAATTTGTCTTGTACTCTTTTACCACATTGATCTCATTGTTTCAAATGAAGTGTGAATTTCTCTACATGGTTAGCTCATAGTGCACACACACATGTATAAAATGAAAGCATCATGGCAACGATTAGAGATAAATGCATGTTCATAAGGTTGATTGAGGTTAAACAAACATTTGATTCATGAATCAAGGACAACTATAATTCAAATTGAAATTATATAGCAAAGCACTAAAGCATATGTAAATCATAGATGAACATGATTCATGAAATCAAACATGGGATAAACAAGGTTATAGGTTCCTAATGATTTTGGCTAAAATAGAGAGATGATTTTGAAAGAAATAAAAATAGGCTTAGATAAAATTCTAACCAGGGTTCTTTTTGTAAAGAGACCAAACGTTTTGAAACTTTAAAAATTTCAGAGATAATATTGTGCACAGATAATAAATCATGAGAAACATGCACATGTTTATGTTTAAAATTTCAAAAGCAATTTGCACAACAATTAAACCTTAACCGAACCACTTCAAGGAGACATAAGCAGTCGGTCAACCTCTACTTTTGCACAAACCTTGGCTCTTAATTTTTTCTAAACTAACCTTAAAGCCTAAACTTGAGAATTAAAATAGACTAGCAAATCATATCCATCACTTTGCATGAGTAGATTCAATTGACTGATTAAAGTAAAAAAAATCTACTAAAAGAGCATGTACACATGAAATTTCATCTTCATGGTGGCCTGTAAACATGCTTGGAATTAAGCATTGCAAAGCTATGGATTAAAGAACCTAGTCTAGATGATTCTCAAGATAAGAATTAAGGGAACAAAGGTTAACAAAAGGATAAAACAAAACAAAAGAAAGAATAGAAGGGTAACAATCAACCAAACAACCTATTAGTGATCATTGTAAAACTTCTCTAATTAAACATAGGTAAACTTTTTAATTATTTTACGATAAAAATAAAAATTACCTTAGTTTTGAAGAAGTGAAACTATGGTAACTCACCTTCTTCCTTGAATGCCATCATTGCATGCACCATCAAATATTGGAGAGGAACACTTTTGTCTTTCTCGAAATTCAGCCACCCTTGTTCTGACCCCTTTAGTATTTCGACCATAACTTTGTCATCCGAAATCCAAATAATGCAAATTCGGACATTTTCGTGAAGAGCACGAAAAGATCTACAACTTTGTCAATTGGACTTTCTTCATTTGACGTCGTTAAGGTCTCCGAATTGGCCCCACAAGGTGCTGCTGTCCTGAATTTCGAGAGTAGCTCGAGATTTGGTTGGAGCTTGGATTGGACTTGAGATAAGCTTTCCATATCTTCACCTTCCTTGTACTCAAGCAATCCTTGATCTCCGGAACCTTCTCGGCTAATCATATCTCCGCTTCCATTATCTGTAGCTTAGAACAAACAAGCTCCAAAGAAACATTAGTATTAAAAATAAATTGACACAGCAGACATACCTTTATCATCGGAGTTGCTCCGTGATAGCTGTAGAAAAACTCAATAATAGATCATAAGCAACTAACAGCGTTAGCACCTACTATTAAAGAGCTAGATTGGAAAAGAGAGATTTTTTTTTTAATTGGACCGAGGTCCATTAATTTTTTTTTTAAATGTTAGTCAAAACAAATATATACAAGAAAAACAATAAACTAACTAGAAATAAAAGACAAATTAGATATATACATAAACCCAAATTAATTAGAACTCGATTAATTAGTTCCCCGGCAACGGCGCCAGAAAAGCTTGTTGACGGCACTTAAGCACGCCAAACCTTATACTGCAAGCGACAGTATCGTGGTAGCTTTTCCCCAGGATGAGTATCATGGGTTTTGTCAATCCAGGGAACGAACTAATTGAGAACTAACTAATAAGAGTTTAAAGTAAACTAAGGCATAGAGTATAGATCTAAAACTACCTCTAATCTATATCTAATCTGCATCTAATCTACGTTAAAGATAGAAGATAAACAACTAGAACAAGACTAGAACACTAATTAAGGGGTATTAACTAGCTTCTAATCAAGCTCTAATTGGATCCAAGACAAAGCATAATAACGGGCATCACAAATAGATAAGAACAACGAGTAACTAGTAGCTCAAGGTAAACAAGCATGATCAAGCATATTCATCATAGCATAAATAGATCTAGATCAATCAACCTAACCCCCTAGATTGGCTTAACCTTTCCCCGGGCTCCACTGTCACTGGTAACCAGGTAATCGACGAGAAGCTTTCAACAGGCACATGATTAAAGAATGCACCCCTAATCACTTTATATGGTCTAATAACATAATTAGCACAACTAGAACTTCTAATCACCATGATCACAAGAACTAGATATACAACTATATCATTAGTAAGCTAAATCAAAGATCAAAGAACAAGAACACTAGATGAATATAACCTTTAAAAGACATGTTCTAATCAACATGCAAACTAGATCTAAATCTAATTAGAACTAGAACAAGCATAATTAGAACAAGAACATGGTAATTAGACAAGAACAATGCTTCATTAATATACCTGTATCATACTTACAACCATGGCCATACCTACCCTTGATGATACAATTAGACCTCTGGAGCTAGGTAATTAGAGAGCCATGCAAGGCCTCTAATCACCTCTAGAAATTAGAAGAACCCTAATTCTAGCCTAGAAACTCGACCCTCAGCTCTCATCTAGTTGTTGTCCCTCTTCTCTACATCTTGTCGCCTTGATAATGAATTGGATGCGTCGGCCAGGGGCCTAGACTGACTATTTATACCCTGGAGAAGACGTGGTAGAAAAGGAAACTCGAACCGACTCCAGGGGGGAGTAGGTCGGCCGACCAAAGGGCTCCAGGTCGGCCGACCTGGAGTCCCTGGACCTCCTCTGCTTTCCATCTTTCGCCGGATGTTTGCTTGATGCTTAAGAAATCTTCGTGCGGAGAAGTTAGGACTCTTAGACCTTCTGGAATTCTCTAATGGGCCGGGCTTTGTCGAAGTCTTCATGTCTTTGACATATTTTGATACTTTTATTGAATATTTGACTCCGGCTTCTAGTAGCTCTCAACAATTAATTGAAGCTCCATTTTGTAAAGTCTTGATCAAATCAGAAGATGAATGAATCAATCAATTCTTCACTACTTTTTGCTTCAATAAATGTTGCTTCAGAGGCTTTTGCTCACTCGAAGTTGATTGATGTAGATTTTGCTAAAAATTGCCTGAAATCCTGCAAAAATGACATACAGCACAATTCCAAGACAATGTTGCAAAATGCACATAAATCGGTGATAAATGTTAGTAGAAGGCATAGTTGACGCTTAATATCGATGAAAAACCACATAAAATGATGTATAATTTTCGTACATAAGCCGCGTCAACAGGAGCTCATATGGTGTCTTGCCAAGTAGCCGGTGAAGGTAGACACGGTTTGAAGTGTCGGGGTTTTTGTCCCAGCAATGCCCTACGGGATGTCTCACGTAGTGCTTTTGGGGTGGCAAAATCGGCATAGCTCGATGGTTCGCGTAGAGGTGCAATTGAACACGAGGGTTTATACATGTTCGGGCCGCCGGAGCGTAACACGCTGGCGAACTAGAGGTGGCGCCACAACCCGAACTTCCTCCCGTGGTCTTTTCTCCCAGCGGCGCTCCTGCCGTGGAGGCTCTTCCTGTCGCTTCTGCTTACCTTTGCCTTGATCGCTACGTCATGGATGAATGAGGTCACGGGCACGCTCCTCCGCTGTAATGTAGCGATCCGCTTCCTGGAAAAGCTGCTCTGAGGTAACTGGAGCCTTTTCCAGGAAATGCTTTGCGAAAACCTTGTCGTCTGAGCCTTGGAGGAAGTCATTGATCACCGTGTCTTCAGAGACATTAGGAATGCGGTTCCTCAGAGCCTGAAATCGCTTGAGATACGATCGTAGGATTTCCACATCCTTGTGTCTGAGAGCTTTGAGATCCCATCGCTGTGTCGGCTTGTCAGAGAGTGACTCGAAGTTAGCACTAAATAACCGACAAAAATCACCCCAGTCCTCAATGCAGCCTCGCCTGAGGTAACGAAGCCATTGGAGTGCATCTTACCCCAGCTTAATGGGAATGTAGGCGGTCATGAGATCTTCAGAAGCACTCGCCGCCCGTGTAGCAGTGGCATACACCGTCAGCCAATCTCGTGGGTTGAGTTTCGTCTCATATTTCTCAAAATTCAAAATTTTAAAATTGGTCGGCCATTCCACATCCTGAATCTTCTGACTGAAAGCAGCTATAGTGACCTCAGAGCCTCTAGTGGTGCGGCCACGGTGGCCATCTAGACACCGCTGCGGAGAGCGAGGAGGGCGGTCGTCGTTTGCCCTAGCCCGAGGCATTGAGCTATTGACGGAGGGAGCTATTGACTGTCTTCTTTCCGGCGCTGCTGCCGCCGCGACTTGTGGTGCCCCGTACTGCTGATCGTACTGAGCACGCCGCTCGATCTCTAGCTGATGTCGTTGAGCACGAGACTGCTCGATATTGCGTCGCGCATCGCGGCTATTGTTGATGATCTCCCGAGCATCCCCTGCCGCACGCTGCCTAGGGATGAGGTGGTCTACCGCCCGAGATATGACGTGCTTGATAGCTTCCCCGTCTTCGTTATCGGGAAGGAGTTCACAGAGCTTGACCAGCGCATAGCCGGCTTGGCTCGGAGTCTGCATGGCGTTGTCGAAATCCTTGAGCAAGTTGCGACCCGGCATGGCCCACGCACGCCGTCGCCCACCACAACCAGCTTGGTAATTACGCCGGCCCTGTCGAACTTCATTCCTGCTGTGATGGCTCTCGATCTCCTGAGTGTTCTCCCTTTCCCAAGATAGCTCGTCCATCGAAACAGGCAGAGTAGGGTCTTTATTGCCTATGATGTGGCGACGGTGGATGTTGCGGATACAATTGACATGCTCCCTTCTTTGTCGATCCTGTGACGTCTCGCCGAGCATAGCCTGTTCATCATCAGAAACCGCCTCCTCGATTTCGTTCTCGCGGCCATTGATCACCAGGAGCTCAGGGAAGTATGAGGCCGATCTGGAGGGAGGATGTTCGAGGCCGTCCATGAGCGTGACCTCCGTCTCTACACTTGCGGCGGAGGTTGAAACCGTGACCGTCGCGGTAGCTGCCCCATCTGAAGATACGGGAGTTTCAAGGTTGCAGATCTCATGATGGCGCCCGTCCACACGGGCTTCCCTGGTCTCTGATGATTCCGACAGGGTGAAGGTCTAACCACTGCGCCAACGCACGGTCCTTCCTGCGGGAGTTGAGTCGATCACGAGGCCCATGCAAAGGCCAATCAACGCCACGTCAGGCTCGTTGTAGATGCCGTCGTCTGGAAGAGACATGGACTGAGTTGGCCTGAGCATCCCCCACGCACCCTCGTCGTTGTTGAGGGGAGCCGTGGCGCGAGAGAGAAGCTCCTGAACCACAGCAGCAGAGTTACAGAGACCAAAGGGAGCTGATGGCTCGGCTATAGTCCTCTTTGACCCCTGGTCAGTTGAGGATGGTGGTGGTCGCTTTGGCGCCGGTGGTGGTGGCGGTACTCGCAACGGGCGTGGAACCCATGAACGAGTATTGACGGGGACCCGACAAGGGGCCGGTGCTGGCGTCCGGATCCGTAGTGGACGTGGGACCTAGGAATGAGTGTCGACAGGGACTTGCCGAGGATGACGCGAAGAGTTGCTTGAAGCACGCACCGACCGTGGATCTGGATGTCGAGGTTCCCACTGGAACTTTGGGTCCCGTAGGGATGTTGCTGCTCGAGGGGATGGAGAACTCACGAACAGTCTTTTTGTCCATGGTGACACGTGAGGTACTGGTTGAAGTACTTGGTTCTAGCTCCATTGGTACAAGTCTCTGCTCGTGGATAGTCTTTCAACGGACTCTGCTAAGCAGTGACTCTGGATTATTGTGAAAATTTTCTGGTAGGTCAAAACCGGTCATACACCTCTCTGTTGCAGCCACAACAAGACAACAGAGCAAAGTGAGCCTGTTTAACAACTAGCGGTAAACTTATCAAGTATACAGGTTCGAAATGAGATATCAATTATCTCTTGGCCAATTGCTTCCCCGACAACTGCGCCAGAAAAGTTTGTTGGTGTCTCTTACCCTTTATAGGTTTTACTCCGCAAGCGCACGGACACCGCTGTAGCCTTTCACTCAGAGTTTTCCGAGTATCGTAAATTTCTACAGGGAAGCGGTAGGCTCAAGAGTGTAATTGAATAAACTCAAATCGAATGAACTGTAAACTTGGATAAATTATACCAACTAGTAGTTGTACAGGGGTAAACGTGACAAAGATAGGTGTATGGTGAAGGAGGAGGAGGTCTATCTAGCTATCCGTAGAAAGGTATAGTTGCTTGGGAGGACAACAAGTGAGATAAAGTCACCAAACTCTATTCTAATCGGCTGCAAAGATTATCCGTGTCTAACTAAGCTATTCAAATAAACAAGTCAGGGTCTTGCATCGAGCGAAATTCCAGAGTCTCGAGGGTACCAGAGGATAGATAGTAGGTCCCGAAAGAGAGTCTGGCTAACACCTACGAGCCTCCCGAACGACGGGCTTGGACTACACAGGCACACCACACGCTGTTACCGAGTGGGGCTACCAAGCAAAGCTGCGTGGAGAGAATGGCAAGCTATAAACGTGTTCAAGCGAAGCTTGAACAACGACAGATCTTCCTGGATCAGAGGAGAGGATCTAACCAGAGCCTAGCGTCTAAGTCTAGGGTTGAGTTATAGCACCCGCAAGAATAACAAGATTTGAATAACTAAGTGAAACACAATCTAAGCCTAGCAAGTATGCAAAGAAAAGTACACCACACTCGCAAGAGATAGAAATTGAATAAAATATAACTAAAATTATATTGAAGATAATCTGAATCCAAAAGATACAAGAGTTTTACCATAGACTCGAAGATAACTCCGGAGACTCCGAGGCAAAGCTCGACTCAACTCTAACTCCCAGGACTATCCTAACTACTAAGGTAGAAATGAGGCACTCTAGGATAGAACTAAACTCTAACTCACTTCACACCTTGCAAATGAGATCCAGGGGCCTATTTATAGCTTGTACAAGTGAGTGGGGGTATTTATATGTGGACTAGGTCGGTTGGGGGCTGAAGTTGATGGCCGGCCGGCCAACCTAGGTGGTCGGGCGGCCACCCATCCCACCGACCTTGTCCATCCAACGGTTGATCTTGCACCCTGGTGTCGGTTGGAAGCTTCCCAAGTCGGTTGCATGCAAAAGTGAAGATCACGTGGTCGACCGACCACCCTAAGTGGTCGGGCGGCCACTTGATTCACCGACTTTGACCATTCGATGGTTGAGAAGGCCTCCCCCAAGTCGGTTGACGGTTGGAATGGCGGTTGCACGTGAAAATGCCGCCGAGAGGTGGTCGGCCGACCACCCTAAGTGGTCGGGCGGCCACGTGTTTTCACCCAATTGGTTGCATGTTGCTTCCCTCGAATCCTTGACATCACCAATCCATGTCCCGACATTTTGTGACCCTTGGATATATTGGATGTTTTCTTGTATGGTTGGATGTTGACCATTTTGTGCTTGTTTGCATGTAGGGTCGAAGACGTGACATGTGAAGTGGTCAAGGGACCATTCCACGTGGTCAGGAGCCGGAAACTCCATAGGGGGGTGGCTGGGCGGCCACCACCCATGGCCGGGCGGCCAGGGTACATGGTCGGGTGGCCATGGCCCTGTCACGTCTATTGCCCATCTTTGGTATTTGGTGTATTTCCAACCTTTTTGTATGCATTTTGGTACCTACATCCAAATATTCATGTACATCTTGTGGAACTCATTAGTAGCAAGGATTAGTCTAAATATTTCACATGTTTAGCTTCATTTGGTGGATAATTGACGGTTGACATCGTGAGATTACGACCGTCAACAGTGAGCCACTTATGGAAAGCTAGAGATTTTAGCCATGGTAAAGCATCCTAACTTCCTTGAATTCATATGTGTCAATGTAATTGACTTCGAATTTATCTCCTTCAAGGAAAACTTTAAGTCTTTGACCATTTACCATAAATTTATTTCCCTCTAGATCCATAATGGTAACAGCTCCAGTAGGTGATACATCATGAACTATATAAGGTCGGTCCCATTTGCTTTGTAACTTTCCTTTTCCAAATAATTTGAATCTTGAATTAAAGAGAAAAACCTTATCACCGGGCTTAAAATCTTTCTTTTGGATTCTGTTATCAAACCACCTCATAACCCTTTCCTTATAAATTGTGGCATTATGATAAGCTTGCAACCTTACCTCATCAAGGGTACTAAGTTGAATCCTCCTTTTAACCAAGGCAGCATCTAAATCCAAATTTAATTCTTTAATCGCCCAATAAGCTTTATGCTCCATTTCTACTAGCAAATGACAAGTTTTACCATTGACTAACTGGTAGGGTGTCATCCCTATAGGAGCTTTAAAAGCAGTCCTATATGCCCAAAGACCATCGCTAAGCTTATTTGACCAATTTTTACCTCCTTTAATTACTGTTTTTTAAGAATTTCTTTTAATTGTTTATTTGATGTTTCGGCTTGTCCATTTGTTCGAGGGTGATAGGCTGTAGAAACTTTGTGTCCTATTCCCATTTTTTCCAAATAATTAGTAAATTCTTTACCAATAAAATGCAATTCTCCATCAAAAATGATGACTCCAGGTACCCCATATCTTGGAAAGATATTATTTCTAATTATTTCTATAGATTCTTGTCTAGTTGCTTTTTCACGTGGTAAAGCTTCTACCACTTTGAGACATAATCTGCAGTCACCAAAATGTATTCATAACCGTGTGAGTTTTCAAATGGACCTATAAAATCCATTCCCCAAACATCAAATAAACCAATTTGTAGATTATAAGTGAGAGGCATTGAATTTCTAGATGTAACATTTCCAGTCCTCTGACACTCTGGACAAGAAGCGACAAACTTTCTTGCATCTTCATGCATTCCTTGCCAATAAAACCCACTCCCCCATATCTTAGCTTGAGTTTTGAAATGTCCATGACGCCCTCCGTATTCTGCAGCGTGGCATTTTCTAAGAATTTCTCCTCTCTCGTCTGCAGGCACGCATCTTCTAAGGACTCCATCAGATCTAAACCTATATAGGTAAGGGGCGCTCCAATAAAACTTTTTAGCTTCGGCTAGGATTTTTCTTTTAGAATTATAGTTGAGATGAGTTAGCGGCTCTTTTTTAATGGCTCTTATAACGTCTATCATCCATGAATCTTTATCTAAAACTGCATATAGGGTATCATCTCGTAACGCATCCTCTATTGGTAAACCACCCTTCTCATGGCTCATTCTAGATAAATGATCTGCCACTACATTCTCAACTCCCTTCTTGTCTCTAATTTCTACATCAAATTCTTGTAACATTAAGATCCACCTAATTAAACGAGGTTTAGCATCTTTTTTAGTAAAAAGGTATTTTATAGTAGCGTGATCAGTGTATACTGTAATCTTTGAATTTACTATATACGATCTAAATTTCTCAAAGACAAAAACTACTGCTAACAACTCCTTCTCAGTAGTAGCGTAATTTACTTGAGTTTCATTAAGAGTTTTGCTGGCATAGTAAATGGCATGAACTTTTCCGTCTTTTCTTTGCTCCAATACTGCTCCTACTGCATAGTCACTTGCATCGCACATGATTTCAAAAAGTAGATTCCAATCTGGCGGTTGAATGATAGGTGCACTAATAGGTAATTCTTTGATTTTTCTAAAAGCGACCTCACACTCTTCAGTGAATTCGAAAGGAATATCCTTTTGAAGCAAGTAAGTAAGTGGCTTAGCTATTTTAGAAAAGTCTCTAATAAATCTCCTATAGAAACCAGCATGTCCAAGAAAGCTTCTTAGAGATTTAATATCGGTAGCCGGTGGCAATTTTTCTACCGTTTCTATTTTAGCTTTATCTATTTCAATTCCTTTCTCAGAAATGATGTCCCAACACAAGCCCTCTTCTAACCATGAAGTGACACTTTTCCCAGTTTAGCACTAAATCGACCTCTACACATCTTTTTAGCACCTTCTCTAAATTCCTTAGGCAATGGTCAAAGCTTGTGCCATGAACTGAGAAATCATCCATAAAAACTTCCATGATATCTTCAATGAAATCGGAGAATATAGCCATCATACACCTTTGGAAAGAAGCAGACGCATTACATAGACCAAAAGGCATTCTCCTATAGGCGAAAGTTCCGTATGGACAAGTGAAGGTAGTCTTGTGTTGATCGTCTGGGTGAATAGGGATTTGGAAGAAACCAGAATATCCATCTAAATAGAAAAAATGGGTATTCTTGGCAAATCTCTCTAGCATCTCATCTATAAAGGGTAAAGGGAAGTGATCTTTTTTAGTGGCTTTATTAAGTTTCCGGTAATGAATACACATTCTCCACCCAGTCACTGTTCTTTGTGGGATTAATTCATTTTTATCATTTTTAACTACGGTTTATCCTTCTTTCTTAGGTACACAATGAACAGGGCTTACCCACTCACTGGTTGATACAGGGTAGATAATTCTGGCATTTAAAAGTTTGATGACTTCCTTTTTAACTACAGACCTCATTTCGTTACTCAACCATCGTTGATTATCGACAACTGGCTTGTGGTCTTCTTCCATCGGAATGCGGTGAGTACCAAAAGCTGGGCTGATCCCTTTTAAATCTGCTAGAGAGTAACCAATGGCCTTTTTATGTTTCCTTAACACTTCCAGCAGCCTCTCTACTTCCTCTGAACTTAGCTCATCACTGGTAACTACTGGGTAGGTTTTATCTTTTTCTAAAAAACTCATATTTAAGTCCATTAGGTAACGGTTTTAATTCTACATCTGGCGCCTCCTATCGATTAAGGTCACCTAAAGGTTCTACTAGAATGTCTCGGGTTTCTTCTATATTTTGTTCTAATTGATTAGTGACATCAATTGCTTCTTCGAAGAAAAAACCTTCGTCTTCTCCTTCTAAGACTAGATTTAGAGGTTCTCTAAAAGCATTAATATAATTAACACTCTCTATCTCCTCTATATCTGGAGTGAGATTAACTGGCACTTTAGATGCCGGTAAGAAATCAAAGTCATATTTTAATCCATTAGCATTAAGTATGACCTTTCCTTTTGCATTATTAACTACGGCATCAACCAACTTATGAAAAGGTCTACCAAAGATTAATTTAATATTATCATCGTAGAAATTAATGATATAGAAATCAGTTGGTATAATTTTACCAGCAAAATCAACTTCAACATTTTTAATTAATCCTACAGGTTTAATTATTTCATTACTAGCAAGTTTAATTCTAAGACTAGTGGGAATTAAGCATGGTTTATCACATAGCTTAGAATAAACTTCGTAACTCATTGTACTTACCTGGGCTTTCATAGCGCAGTGCATGTTGTTGAAGACTTCGTTGTTGATGGAGCAAGAAATCCCAGTTGAAGATTCGTCGACTGGTAGTTGAACGATAACCTCCTCAGTAAGTGATGACTTCAGCTTGATCCCGATCACTCTTTACTTCAGAGATAAAGTCACTATCCAGCTCCTTTTCTTGGAATAATTTCTGTAGCACTTCCCTTATACCTTGACTATCATCATTTCTCCTTAGTAGTACTTCTGGTGGAAACAGCTCTTCCTCTTCCACTAAGTCTTCTGACGGAAGTGGTCCTACACACTTGAGTGTATCTCCAAACTCTACTGGCATCCATCTCATCTTTTCAAACTCTGTCAAAGGCTTTGCACTAGCAAGACTTCTGTAGTCACTCTTGGTCTCTTCTTGTGGTGCAAAACTTCCATAATCCTCCTCATCAGAGGCATAGGACACTGTGGTTTTTCTGACAGGTCACTGGTCTTCAAAGATGGCAGGTGTGGGCGCCATGTGGTCCCTTGGCTCTTTCACTCCGTTGCTCTTCCGGTCGCTGTTGTCTTTGCTATCATGCAGATATCTGATAGAATCTTGCTAGCTTCCTTAAATGTTTTGCTTAATAATGATCCTCCAGCAGTGATATTCACTTTCTCGAAGGTTTCTGACGTTAGACCAAAATAGAAGGTATGAATATGCACGTGTGGTGTTATTCCAAGTAGTGGTCCTTGTTTGATCATAGTTTCGAGTCTTTCCCAGGCTTCGTCAATGTCTTCATTCTGTCCTTGCTCAAAGCTAAAAATCTGCTTCCTCAGCTTGTACACCTTCAGTGGTGAGAAAAATGCTGTGAGAAACTTCTGCTCAAGAATTTCCCAATCTCCTTTGGTTTCAATTGAGGCAGCTTGGTACCACCTGTTAGCTTTGTCCACAAGGATAAATGGAAAGAGATTCCACATAACCTACTCAATCGGAACTCCTTCTTGGTAGAAAGTGTAACACACTTAGAAAGTGTAACACACTTGTACGGATTCTCGTCGTCTTCTCCACTAAATAAATCTGCGGCAGCAATCCTGATAATCCTTGGCTTCAGCTCGTATGATCCTGACTCCAGCTTCTTGTTGGATTCTTGAAACTTGAGGTCCGCACCTTTTGGAGTTAAGCACTCTCCAGGTGTCAAGAGCTCCCACTCTTCAGACATTGGAGTCATCTCTGAAACTAATTGCAAAAACAAAAATACAAAACAAAAATATATGTCAGCAAAGTTGCTGGATTAGTTTTCCTAAAAACAAGAAATAATAAAACTAAGTAAATGTAACTAGAGTTTATCAAACTAAACTAAATGTAAAATAATAATCAAAATACTTAACAAAAGTAAATACTATATAAAGCTAATAAAAAGAACTTAAACACACAATTAGCAAATAAACTAACTATCAAAACTAGTAGTAACAAACCTAATAAAAGATTTATAATAACTTAAACGATAATTAGGATATCCCCGGCAACGGCGCCAGAAAAGCTTATTGACGGCACTTAAGCACGTCAAATCTTAACTTGCAAGCGCACAGTATCGTGGCAACATTTCCCCAGGATGAGTATCTTGGGTTTGTCAATTCAGAGATAATTATGTTTAAGGTATTATATATCTAATATTGACTGAATTACTAACTAACTCTAATGGATCTAAACAAGCGTAAAAGAGGATTTAAACTATTCTAATTATATTCTAATCTATATTCTAATTATGCTCTAAACAAGGTTTAAACTACTGCATAAAATGAGAGAAACAAGGTTTAGGCTATAAACGTGTGAACGATAAGTTTAACATGGCAAAAGGATTCACAAGAGATACGAGACAAACAACCTTCATACCAAGAACTACCTTGAAACTGGATCTAACCATAAAGCATAGAATAAACATGAATATGAATGTTGAGGATCTACTCGAATCTTTCCCCGGGCTCTACTATCACTAGTAACCAGGTAATCGACGAACTAGCAAACCCCAACCATCTCTAAGCATGAGTAGATTCAATCAACTAGTTAAAGTAAAAAGATCTATTAAAAGAACATGAACAATTCTCAATACTGGCCAGTATATCATGTTGCAATTAAGTATTGCAAAGTTATGAATCATAAATCATGTATAAACATGTCACACCCGGTTTTAGAAACAAAACCAGATGACACCGTATGTGTGCCCAGGATCTATTTTCCACACATACAGCCGACTTCATAAGTGGATATCAATAGACAGTGCATTATATAAGCGTATAAAACTTACATTTGACACAAAAGTCAATATATCAGAGCATAGCGGAACTTCTATCTCGTAGCGGAACTCCATCTTCACAGGAAGGTTGACTGGGGGCACATATGCCTAAACAGATTGTAAACTTCTGGATCCACTCCGTCTTCATATCATCATCAACTTGTATAGAGAAGAACTATAGGTTTGGGATAGCAAGGGTGAGTACATGGCGCACTCAGCAAGTATTCCGTTTAGGATAAAAGTGGACTAGCTTTATAGTGGACAGGCATAACGGTTGCTTTTAGTTGGTCAAGTTTTATTACTAGCAATGATTAGCATAACCCATCCCATAACTGAAATATTATAAGTAAATAAAATAATTGAGTATCAACCAGTGTCGTAACTGCCACCATTACCATCATCACCACTGTCATCATCACTGTCATCACCATTATCATCATGAGCCATTTTCTTTGAAAACTCTAATCTGTGAGGGTCCAGGCCGCTCTTAACCGTGAGCACGGCTGATATATCAGTTTTAAACACTCTCGAGAGGTTGTACATCTTTACCCACAAGTCATGATTCCCATATGCCAAGAGGTGGCCAAACCCCATATATTCACTATCCTTTGATGAATCGGCAGGGTTTCATTACGAGACCTTTACAAAGAATTCCTAGAGTTATGGCCCACTCGTTACAGGTTACTCCAGTTAACTAAAGATATGAGAGTTCCGTTCCAAAGGGAGACAGATAAAACTGCACCACATTGGCAAAGGGCAAGTCCCATATCCCCCAGACCCCTCATACGCCATGTTTCAGGAAAGTAAGCCAAAACTCTAGTTCATCTAATTAATCAGTCAAGGACGTCCCATTCCATCTCTTGTGGTTGCACTGTTTTCCTGGGTGGTCGCTCGGCGAACCGATCCTTAGGGCGAAGCACTTGAGCAAAACCAACAAAAACATGCTCAAGTCTCCATGTTGCTAAATAACCAAACTTTCATCATCATTGCATCATTAATTAATCAAGATTAGCAACATGAAAATATGTTGAGCAGTAGCATTAATCTACTCATCACAGCCCATCCCAAGTTTCATAGATATGTAAAGGTATATGAAGCTAGTCATCCTTATTAGGAGCAATCAAATTGGGCTCTAAATTGTGTAGTTAATGTAAATAGGACATAGGTCAAAGAATACTTGCCTTTATTTCCAAGTATATATAGCTGCTCAAGGAATTCTTCAGCTGTAGATCTTGAAAAGCTTGATCTTCATTCGCACGTATGATACTCGTTCTATACGTGACAATACACGCAACATACAAAGCAGACAAACATACATACATAAAAAAAACAATACATCAATCATAGGAAAAGCTTTTATAAAACACGCGCCAAAAGAGAGGGTTCGTCTCTACGGTCACGAGAGCGCAAGAAACGCCGAAAATGGAACTATGGTTCCGAAGATACAACTAATGGAATATTTGCATTATTTACTAGAAACAACTATAGGCTGCATTGATTTTAAATACCAAAATATTGTAGAAGGATATTTCAAGAAATAACTAATTTATAATTATTTCAAATTATATTTTGGATTGAAAGCCGTCGTTGAAACTATTCACATTTTATTTATATAAATATTCCATATGAATTATACAGTTTAAACAAATAATAGTTTTTTTTAAAGATAAACATGAACACCAAATCATAGCGTACATCGTTATAAATCTAGCGCAACTAGAACAGGTAAGAACGGAAATAAAACGAAAAAGCTATATGCTATCAGAAACAAACCGAATGTTAGCGGATCATGGTTAAACGTAGACTTCGAGGATTAACTGAGAAGATTTGCAACACTCAATGGATAGTGCTCGTGATTTGGCCAACGATTGGGATTCGATCTTCTTGAAAACTCGACATGCATCTCCAGAATCACGTACAGGCCTCTGCTGCTTGGTCTGGATAGCGTGCAACTAATTAGTGAATGCAGAGGGCTACCGTCGGGGTTCGATGGTGGGTTTAGACAACAGCCTCACCAACGGTGGCCAGAAACAGCACACCCGCGTAGCAGGCGATCACGCTTAGAACAGCTTCATCCTGAGGCAGCGGCAGCGGCGATGGGGCTTCAGGAGACCGTGGCACGACAGCAGATGGTGGACCGGATTGAAGGAATCTAATCTCAGGGGCTATCAACCGATTGATCAAGATTCAAAATAGAAGAAACAATAAGAGATTACCATATTCATTGGGCCATGTTTGCAGATCGGCCATCATCTTCACGTGAACAATTTCTGGAGGGGATCTTGGGCAGGCTAGTTTGCTTCTGCTCGCCTGGGAAAAGAAGGACGCTCGACTGGCCAGGCAGGGCACCAGGGTCAGCCTGCAAGGCAGCCTCACCCGCGTTGCTGCAGGGTGACAGGGTGCAGTGCGGATGCGTTGGCGTTGGCGTGATGGCGCTGTCCGCGAGGGTCCTCCTAGAGTCGTCGCCAGTGGCAGCCTGATGGAGCCTCCCAGCGCACGTACATGCTGCCGGCGGTGACGCTAGACGCGTAGGGTGGCGCCAGGGGCTCACCCCCGGGAAGATGCAGTCGCGGATGACAGAAGAGCGCCGGAGTCTCCGGCGCGCACGTGATCGGGTCAGCAGTGGTGCCCATCTGGGCTCCTCAGAGTACGCAGCCATCTGAGATGACAAAGATCGTTAGCAGATTGGTTTTGCCTTACCTATGGCTGAACTCCATGCCATCTCGTGGCCACAGAGACGTCCAGGCCGGCCGGTGTGCCGGGTGCTGCAGCTGCTTGGTGTGGTCGCCGGATCGGAGTGACAGACGGCCGGCGCAGATGTCTACGGCACGGCAGGCGGCATGGTTGATGGCGAGTCTCGTCGTGTTGATGCAGGTCGCCGGCGGCGTGTGGACTCGCTCTCGCGAAGTGCTGACTGCTGGGGTTGGATTTATTATATAGGGAGAATAGTCCGTCGATACGCGTCAACTAACGAGGTGGTACTAATTCATGGATTTGCACCTCCAACTCCACTAATGGGCTTAATGAGCTTAAAGTCCATTAGAGAACCCATAAATGGGCCTTTGAGATTTACTGGAATTCCAAAATATTTAAATGGACAAAGTCCATGTAAATTCGGAATTTATAATTTTCGGAATTAAAATAATCCTAGACAAGTCTAGAATCAATACTTGAAGTCCGAAAAATATGCCGACGGTCTCAAAAATTCTAGGAAAAATCCCACAAATAGTTTTGGACCTAATGAACCCAAATAAAATATTTGGAGCTCATGGAAAGGTGTCACACCCGGTTTTAGAAACAAAACCAAGTGTTAACCATGTATGTGCCAGGATCAGTTTAACCACATACACAGCATAAACAAAAGTAAATAGCACAACCAGTACTTTACTTAAGAGTAATAACCATTATTACAGACCATAAATGTCTTTAACGAGCAACTTAACGAGAACGAGATAGCTAAACGACAGCGGAAGACGACCAATGCTACACAGGCAACTGACGGATGGCACACCAGCCTAGAACTCGTCGTAGTCCTGAAACTCCAGGTTAGGATCACCACAACTTCCTTCTGGATCTGAGCAGCGGTTGCAATGGATGCAACGGGTATAAAACAAGCAAGGATGAGTACATAACGCACTCAGCAAGTATTCCGTTTAGGATAAAAGTGGACTGGCTTTATAGTGGTTAGGCAAAGCAATTGCTTTTAGTTAGTCAAGTTTTAATTACTAGCAATGATTAGCGGTAACCCATCCCTTTATTATAAAAACATATTAAACAGATAAAGCATGAACCATATCCATATCCATCATCATTACCATGATCACCATGAGTCATTCACCTTGAAGCTGAAACTCTAATCTGTGAGGGTCCAGGCCGCTCTTAACCGTGAGCACGGCTGATATATCAGTTTTAAACACTCTCGAGAGGTTGTACATCTTTACCCACAAGTCATGATTCCCAGTGTGCCCGAGGTTTGCAAAGCCCCATTTATTCATACCTTAGATGAATCGGCAGGGTTTCATTACGAGACCTTTACAAAGAATTCCTAGAGTTATGGCCCACTCGTTATAGGTTACTCCAGTTAACTAAAGATATGAGAGTTCCGTTCCAAAGGGTGACAAATAAAATTGCACCGCATTGGCAAAGGGCAAAGTCCCATATCCCCCAGACCCCTCATACGCCATGTTTCAGGAAAGTAAGCCAAAACTCTGGTTCATCTAATTAATCAGTCAAGCCCAGTGCCCATGTGAGTCTTGTGGTTGTACTGTTTTCCTGGGTGGTCGCTCGGCGAACCGATCCTTAGGGCGA
The DNA here is from genome assembly GCA_022530915.1 of Paspalum notatum. Taxonomy (NCBI): domain Eukaryota; kingdom Viridiplantae; phylum Streptophyta; class Magnoliopsida; order Poales; family Poaceae; genus Paspalum; species Paspalum notatum. Next base: position 32,731,994 of record CM039689.1, read on the forward strand.
AGCACTTGAGCAAAACCAACCAAACATGCTCAAGTCTCCATATTGTTAAAACCAAACTTTTATCATCAGGTTCATCATTACTTGGTCAATATTAGCAACATAAGTAAAGTGAGTTGAGCGGAAGCAATTAATTTACAACATCACAGCCCTCCCAGGTTATAAAACATGTAAAGGTATATGAGGCTAGTCATCCTTAGTAGGAGCATGCAAAATTAGGCTCTAGATCATGTGATTAAAGTAAATAGGACATAGGTCAAAGAATACTTGCCTTCCTCAGCAAAAACTTGCTCAGGAACTTCCCAAGATGGATTCTCGACAAACTCGGACGGAACGTCGGCTACACGTTGCATACATACAAGCAATGAGCATAAACTGACTAAAACATTACACCAAACATCATAAACAGAGGTTAAAAGGTTTTAGAATTAATCTACACTTTATTACGATTCCGTAGGTTCAAGAATCGTCCAAAACGGAGTTAAAACGCAAAAGATATGAATAAAACAAGTTTAAAGACTTAAAATAAAGAAAATTTGAAACCCCAGGGGCTAAACTGCGAAAACCAAGGACCTAACCGTGAAAAACTGGACTGCGGGCTGAATATCAGAAACTCCAGGGGTCTAACTATAAAAATCTGGACCTAACCGTAAGAACACTGGATCGCGGGTTGATTTTCCAAAAGCTCAGGGTCTAAACCGTAAAACCAGGGACCTAGATCTAATAAACCTGGACCGCGGGTTGATTATCAGAAAGCTCAGGGACTCTTCTGCAAACCGCCCGCGCTGACCGGTATTGACCGGACCGCAGACTGCTCTGGAGCGTTGGATCTCGATCGGACGGCAGGGAAACGATCGGAGGGTAAGGGGGAAAACCCGGCGACGGCTTTGGGCGGCGCCGCTCGCGGGACGCGGCGGTGGCTCGCCGGAGTTCCGCGTATTCGCGGCTCCGGGGCCTAGGCTGGGCGGGGAAGGGTGCGCGAGTGAGAGCGCGACGCGGCGAAGCAGACGAGGCGGGTGCGACTACGGCGCAAGGGCCGGTGGCGGCGGGCGACGGAGTGGCGCAGAGACACAACTACGGCGAGCAATTCCCGCCGGTGTAGGGCGCGGCTAGGGACTAGAGTTAGCTAGATCAACTCTTTACCTCGGTGCGGAGCTCGTAGCGTAGACGGGAACGACGGCGAGGCGGCGTTGGCGCGCAGCGGCTTGCGGCGGCGTCCGCGGGCTCGGCGGCGGGCAACAAGGGCGAGCTAGGGCACAAGCGGCTCGGGCTAGGGTTGTTGGGGCTACGAACGTCGAGGGCGGCCGCTTATATAGGGCGGAGACCGAGGCTCGCAGGAGGGGAAAAGGAAGGCGGCACGAGGGAAGGAAAGTCCGAGCTCGGCCGGACTTGGAGTCCGCCTCGGACTTGTGTCCGCGCGACGCAGGCAGGGAGAAGGAAAGCGGGATTGCGGCAAGGAAGGGCGGAGGCGGCGCGTGAACCTTCGGAGGCTGGGCGAAGGACGCGGAGGCGCGGGACCGAGACCACGGCGCGGGAGTGGCTTGAGCTCGCCTCCGTCGGGGTCGGACCGAGAAAGGAAAGAGGGAGGAGAGGGATGACAGGCGGGGCCCGCCTGGCAGTGAGAGGGAGAGGAGGGGCGCGGGTCGGGCTGCCTCCCAGCTGGGCCGGCGCGTTGGCTGGGCCGCGGGGTCGCTCGGCCAGGCGTGGGCGAGCTGGGCCGGCGGGGAAAAGGAGAAGGGGGAGGGGGACTGGGCCGCGGGGCGCGCGGGAAAGGAAGGAGGAGGGGCTGGGCCGGCGGGGTGCTGGGCCGGCTCGGGCCAAAAGAGAGAAAGAGAAGGAAAGGAGGAAAAAGAAAATTTTCCTGGGTTGTTTGAAATTTGAGAAATTTTGGAGAGATGCAAAAGAGTTTAAATTCAAACTTTGAACACTGCAAATCACCCAATAAAAATATGCAAGGACATGAGGGTTCAAACATGTGATTCCTATGATTCTTTTTAATTAATTATTTTGAAATCACATAAAATCAAATAAGTGTCATGTATGATCATACAATATGAACAAATTAAATTGGTTCCAAAGATTTTATTTGTGGCAAAATTTAGGGTGTTACAAACCTACCCCCCTTAAAGAAATCTCGCCCCGAGATTTTAGGATTGGCTAGCAAAGAGTTCCGGGTAATCTGCTCTGAGGTCATTCTCTCTTTCCCAGGTGGCCTCCTCTGCTGTATGGTGGCTCCACTTAACTTTGCACATCTTTATGACCCTGTTTCTGGTAGTCCTCTCTACCGTTTCCAAAATTTGGACTGGATATTCTGTATAGGTCAAATCATCCTGCACATTAAGTTCATCCTCCTGCAACTGCTCCTCAGGTACTCGCAAACACTTCTTCAACTGAGATACATGGAACACATCGTGTACTCCCGATAATCTGTCAGGCAATTCCAGTTGATATGCAACTTCTCCCTTACGGTCAATTATTTTAAAAGGCCCAATATATCGTGGTGCTAATTTTCCTTTCACTTTGAATCGGCGTAGACCACGAATAGGTGATACTTTCAAGTACACATAGTCTCCTACTGCAAATTCCAAATCCCTTCGACGGTTATCCGCATAACTCTTCTGTCTGGTTTGAGCAATCCTCAAATTCTCCCGAATCATTCGTATTTGTCGTTCGGCGTCTTCTACGATTACAGGACCAAACAACTGCTTCTCCCCTGGTTGATCCCAATGCAAGGGAGTTCTGCACCTTCTACCATACAAAGCCTGAAAAGGTGACATCTTGATACTAGCCTGATAACTATTGTTATAAGAGAATTCTGCATACGGCAAACTTTTGTCCCAACTAGTACCATATTGTATCGCGCAAGCTCTCAACATATTTTCTAATATCTGGTTGGTTCTTTCTGTCTGTCCATCGGTCTGTGGATGATATGCGGAACTGAAATTTAATTTAGTGCCCATTGATTCATGCAAACGCTTCCAAAAATGAGATGTAAACTGAGTTCCACGATCTGACACAATCTTCTTTGGTACCCCATGCAAACACACAATTCTGGACATATACAATTCAGCTAACTTGGCTCCCGAATAGGTGGTCTTGACAGGAATGAAGTGAGCAACTTTGGTTAATCTGTCCACTACTACCCATATAGAATCAAAACCACTTTGTGTACGCGGTAGGCCGACAATAAAATCCATACCAATTTCCTCCCACTTCCACTCTGGGATCTTGAGCGGCTGTAACAATCCAGCGGGCTTTTGATGCTCAGCTTTCACCCTCTGGCAAACGTCACACAAAGCTACATATTCTGCTACTTCACGTTTCATACCGTACCACCAAAATTTCTGCTTCAGATCTTGGTACATCTTTTCACTTCCAGGATGGATGGAGTAAGCTGTCTCATGTGCTTCCCTCAGTATTAAATCTCGTATAGACTTTAGGTTCGGAACGCAAATCCTATCCCCAGCCATACTGTGCCGTCGGCATCCACTCGGAATCCCGGTGCCTTATCTAACTTGATTAACTCTTTTATTTCCTTGATCTTCTCATCATTATGTTGTCCCTCCCTGATTTCTTGTTCCAATGTAGGTTCAAACTCCATGGAGACTGTACCTTCCGTATTATTAAGAAAACCCAAACTTAGTCGGTCGAACTCTATGGCTAACTCATCCGGCAACTCTTTTGCCCACAACAAACTGATCTGACTTTTCCTGCTCAAAGCATCTGCTACTACATTTGCCTTGCCGGGATGATAATGTATCTCCAAATCATAATCCTTGATTAATTCTAACCATCGTCTTTGCCTCATATTTAGCTCAGTCTGGGTAAAGATATACTTTAAGCTCTTGTGATCAGTATAGATATCACACTTTTGCCCGAATAAATAATGCCTCCATACTTTTAATGCATGCACCACTGCGGCTAATTCCAAATCATGAGTTGGGTAATTCTTCTCATGATCCCTCAGTTGTCTAGAGGCATAGGCAACAACCTTGCCTTCTTGCATAAGAACACATCCCAAACCTAGCCGTGAAGCATCGCAATATACCGAAAAAGACTTATGCATATCTGGAAAAGTTAACACTGGCGCTGTGGTTAACCTCTTTTTCAACTCCTCGAAGGCTTTCTGACAAGCTGACGTCCACTCAAATTTAATATTCTTTTCTAACAAAGCTGTCATTGGCTTAGCAATCTTGGAAAACCCCTCAATGAAACGCCGATAGTAACCAGCTAATCCGAGAAAACTCCTGATGCCTTTCACATCCTCTGGGATCTTCCAATTCTGCACTTCAGATACTTTACTTTGATCAACGGCAATTCCTCCGTTGGATATGACATGACCTAGAAATTTAACCTCCTCAATCTAGAAATCACACTTGCTAAACTTCGCATAAAGTTTATGCTCTCTAAGTTTCTGCAACACTAATCTTAGATGTTCCTCGTGTTCCTCTTCAGTCTTGGAATAAATCAGAATGTCATCGATAAATATCACAACAAACCTATCCAGGTATTCCATGAACACGCTATTCATCATGTACATAAAGAAGGCTGGGGCATTAGTCAAACCAAAAGACATAACCGTATATTCATATAGCCCATAACGACTAATGAATGCTGTCTTTGGTATATCTGAAGGTCTAATTCTTAGTTGATGATATCCAGAGCGTAAATCAATCTTGGAGAAAACACAGGCACCTTTGAGCTGATCAAATAAATCTTCAATCCGGGGCAGTGGATATTTATTCTTTACTGTAACGGCATTAAGACCTCTGTAATCGACACACATTCGCAAGGTTCCATCTTTCTTTTCAGTAAGCAAAACTGGTGAGGCCCAAGGTGAAGTGCTTTTGCGAATAAACCCTTTCTCCAATAGTTCATCTATTTGTTTCTTAACTTCAAGTAATTCGACACCAGATATTCTATATGCTTTCTTATAGATAGGTGCAGTTCCAGGTACTAATTCAATAGAAAATTCAATGTCACGTTCAGGTGGCATACCTGGTAACGAATCTGGGAAGACATCCGGAAATTCTGACACTACTCTGATGTTCTCCAAGGCTGTAGCATCAATAGCATTAACTCCTGCTTGAGGCGGGTCTATCAGAACTTCCATGTTCTCCCCGGCTGGCGTAGTCAAAGTCACTTTCCTCTCAGCACATGAGATTACCCCGTTGTATCTTTGCAGCCAATTCATACCCAGGATAACATCTACTCCTTGTGCTTTCATAACTATTAAGGATGCTGGAAAATCTACCCCCCTTATTTTAATGGATGCATCATCACAAGTGAACTCGGATCACATGGTTCCCCCAGGTGAACTAACTAGCATTGTTTTTACCATCTTTATCATAGGCAAACTATTCCTCTCTACATATTGAGCAGTAACGAAGGAATGCGTAGCACCAGTATCAAATAGTACTAAGGCGGGTTGGGAGTTGACCAGGAACGTACCTACGACAGCATTCGGACCTTCCTGGGCAGCCTCCGCAGTGATGTGGTTGATCTTGGCGTGGCTGGAAGCTTGGTTGGGGGTGCCCGCCTTTGAACTCGGTTGCGGTGTCTGTTGCGACGTCCCTCTATATGGGCATTGCTTAGACCAGTGACCTATTCCTCCGCATTTGAAGCAATTTGCACTTCCCGGTGGTACTGGCGTGCCTGTCTTCACTGGGGTACTAGTAGGAGTTGGTTGGCGGGGAGCTTGATTGTTTGAGCACTGCATTTGGGGATTGTTCTGCTGAGACTGATAGTTCGGGCGCTGATAGTTGCCATTATTGTTGTAGCGCTGGAACTGGGGCTGCTGCTGTCCGGAGTTCTGTGTAGGACGGTTCTGAAAATTCTGCGACCCAGAAAATCGCGGGCGGGTGTTGCTGCTAGACTGCTGCGCCTTCTGCTTGCGCTTCTTTTCCTCCATCTCACGGCGTGTATTCTCCGTCACGATAGCCCGGTCTATCAGGTGCTGGCAGTTAGGAAAAGTATGGTTCATGAGCTGGTACCTGAGTGGATCGACCAAGCCTTTGAGGAAACGGTACTGCTTCTTGGGGTCGGTGTTAACCTCCTCTGGACAGTAGCGGGACAGCTGTAGGAACTTGTCTCGATACTCACTGACGGTCATGGTGCCCTGGGTGAGTACCAAGAACTCTTCTTTCTTTAGTGACATCACACCGGCTGGAGCATGATGCGCTCTGAACCTCTCGGTGAACTCCTGCCAGGTAATGGTGTTGGGGTTGTTATGAGCCAAGCGGTACGATTCCCACCATTGTTGAGCGGCACCTCGTAGCTGGTGGGGGCCGTAGAGAACTTTCTCCTGGTCGGTGCACTGAACGACGTCCAGCTCCCGTTCTATTGCGCGGAGCCAGTCTTCTGCATTCATAGGGTCAGCAGAGTGAGTGAACACAGGTGGGTGTCCCTTCATAAATTCTGCGCGTCTGTCTCGCGGTTGAGGCGGTGGTGGCGGGGGTGGTTGCTGCTGTGCCTGGTGCATGGCTGCCACTGCTTGACCAAGAGCTTGTATCACTTGGGTCTGGTTCATGATCAGTTGTTCCATAGTCATTGGTGGCGGTGGATTTGGGAGTCCTCCTTCTCCGCGACCTCCTCTACCTCCACGACCACGACCACGTCCTCGTCCAGTACTCATCTGATGGACCAAATATACCATTAGCACATACTTCTGACCATACTTCTCATTCAACGTTAGTAACCAAGACAGATGAGATAAAGATCTAAACATAGATATGGATAGAGCAAGGCTTTCCCAAACTAACTAACTTTATTAAACTTATTAAGCATCCAACCAAAAGACTAAGTTGTGGACATCACCCCACAACTTAAGCACTCATTACAAAGAACCAAATCATCCATAAGACACAATCATAAGCAAACGAGCACACTTTTAATCGTTCTAAGCCTAACCGGACTAACTAATCGATACTAATAGAACCTATTACAAAAGGGGTAACATCCTAGTCCTCATGATGCCGTATATAGGTCCTAGCTTCTGGATCATTGTAGCGGGCCTTCTTCCTACGCGGAGCATCAGCCGGGTCTTCTACAGGTTCTTCTTCCGCGTGCTCAATGCCATGTGCAACCCATGCTCGAAGCTTCCGGTTCTCATACCTCACCATGTCCAACTCGTCCAAGGCGGCATTGTAGTCGGTGTTGAGGGTAGCGAGGTACTCAATAGTAGACTCCAGGCGTGGGTTCTGTTCTGCCTCCGGGTTGGCGATCCAGGCATCAAGTCTTTCGATCGAACGGCAGGGGTAGTACCGGCGTGAAGTGATGACCATATCTTCACGGTGTGCGTGACACAGCGTCGTCCAGGCCTCCCTAGCAGCATCACTGATGGCGGCTTCATGGCTGTTGCGACGAGTAGGTGCGTGTCTGACGTGGATGTTCCGGCGGGATCCGAACTCATCCGGGATGCTGATCTCCACTGTCATGTCCCAATCATCATGTAGGACGGGATGGCGGTAACGAGTCCCCACATAGGTGATCCAAAACTGATCGTAGTGGAGCATCTCCAGCGTCTCTCTCAGCATCCGAGGAACGGGCAGCGGGTAGTCGAACCAGCGGTGGGTAGTGGTGACCACGGGTCCAGCTTCATCGTCGTCCTCATCATCGTCCGATGGGGGTGCGTTTCCATCCTTTGGATCTTGTTCTGGGTCTTTAGGGTCAACAGCTGGGCCTTCTGGATCCTCCTGAGGTTGCTCCTGCTGCGGCGCCGAAGAGGGTACTGGTGGCTGCACCTCTGAGGGTTCTTCCTGCAGCTCCTCTTCTGGTTCATCTTCGGACAGCTCAGGGACAAGCTCCTCTGGGTCTTCCTCCTCGGACTCAGTCAGGTCTACCCACTCCTGTGGCGGTGGAGAAGGTGGGGTTGGGGTAGGCAATCTGATCCTGTTGGGTCCGCCATAACCTCGTCCACCAACACGCATGCGGGCAGTGCGCTTGAAAGTCGACATCTGCAGGCCCACATTGTAAGCAAACATGAGAAACAGTTCTATTGTGGGATAGATAAGTAGATATAGAAGATCTTAATTGAAATAGATGAGTATGGATATCAAAATAACACATATGGCAAGTATTTGAATGGAGAAAGCAAGAAAAGGTAAGCAAAATCCTTAACAACGACCAGTTCTATTCTAGGCTTGCGTCCTACGGTCAGTACGGCTCTGATACCACTTCTGTCACACCCGGTTTTAGAAACAAAACCAAGTGCTAACCATGTATGTGCCAGGATCAGTTTAACCACACTCCCAGCGCACGTACATGCTGCCGGCGGTGACGCTAGACGCGTAGGGTGGCGCCAGGGGCTCACCCCCGGGAAGATGCAGTCGCGGATGACAGAAGAGCGCCGGAGTCTCCGGCGCGCACGTGATCGGGTCAGCAGTGGTGCCCATCTGGGCTCCTCAGAGTACGCAGCCATCTGAGATGACAAAGATCGTTAGCAGATTGGTTTTGCCTTACCTATGGCTGAACTCCATGCCATCTCGTGGCCACAGAGACGTCCAGGCCGGCCGGTGTGCCGGGTGCTGCAGCTGCTTGGTGTGGTCGCCGGATCGGAGTGACAGACGGCCGGCGCAGATGTCTACGGCACGGCAGGCGGCATGGTTGATGGCGAGTCTCGTCGTGTTGATGCAGGTCGCCGGCGGCGTGTGGACTCGCTCTCGCGAAGTGCTGACTGCTGGGGTTGGATTTATTATATAGGGAGAATAGTCCGTCGATACGCGTCAACTAACGAGGTGGTACTAATTCATGGATTTGCACCTCCAACTCCACTAATGGGCTTAATGAGCTTAAAGTCCATTAGAGAACCCATAAATGGGCCTTTGAGATTTACTGGAATTCCAAAATATTTAAATGGACAAAGTCCATGTAAATTCGGAATTTATAATTTTCGGAATTAAAATAATCCTAGACAAGTCTAGAATCAATACTTGAAGTCCGAAAAATATGCCGACGGTCTCAAAAATTCTAGGAAAAATCCCACAAATAGTTTTGGACCTAATGAACCCAAATAAAATATTTGGAGCTCATGGAAAGGTGTCACACCCGGTTTTAGAAACAAAACCAAGTGTTAACCATGTATGTGCCAGGATCAGTTTAACCACATACACAGCATAAACAAAAGTAAATAGCACAACCAGTACTTTACTTAAGAGTAATAACCATTATTACAGACCATAAATGTCTTTAACGAGCAACTTAACGAGAACGAGATAGCTAAACGACAGCGGAAGACGACCAATGCTACACAGGCAACTGACGGATGGCACACCAGCCTAGAACTCGTCGTAGTCCTGAAACTCCAGGTTAGGATCACCACAACTTCCTTCTGGATCTGAGCAGCGGTTGCAATGGATGCAACGGGTATAAAACAAGCAAGGATGAGTACATAACGCACTCAGCAAGTATTCCGTTTAGGATAAAAGTGGACTGGCTTTATAGTGGTTAGGCAAAGCAATTGCTTTTAGTTAGTCAAGTTTTAATTACTAGCAATGATTAGCGGTAACCCATCCCTTTATTATAAAAACATATTAAACAGATAAAGCATGAACCATATCCATATCCATCATCATTACCATGATCACCATGAGTCATTCACCTTGAAGCTGAAACTCTAATCTGTGAGGGTCCAGGCCGCTCTTAACCGTGAGCACGGCTGATATATCAGTTTTAAACACTCTCGAGAGGTTGTACATCTTTACCCACAAGTCATGATTCCCAGTGTGCCCGAGGTTTGCAAAGCCCCATTTATTCATACCTTAGATGAATCGGCAGGGTTTCATTACGAGACCTTTACAAAGAATTCCTAGAGTTATGGCCCACTCGTTATAGGTTACTCCAGTTAACTAAAGATATGAGAGTTCCGTTCCAAAGGGTGACAAATAAAATTGCACCGCATTGGCAAAGGGCAAAGTCCCATATCCCCCAGACCCCTCATACGCCATGTTTCAGGAAAGTAAGCCAAAACTCTGGTTCATCTAATTAATCAGTCAAGCCCAGTGCCCATGTGAGTCTTGTGGTTGTACTGTTTTCCTGGGTGGTCGCTCGGCGAACCGATCCTTAGGGCGAAGCACTTGAGCAAAACCAACCAAACATGCTCAAGTCTCCATATTGTTAAAACCAAACTTTTATCATCAGGTTCATCATTACTTGGTCAATATTAGCAACATAAGTAAAGTGAGTTGAGCGGAAGCAATTAATTTACAACATCACAGCCCTCCCAGGTTATAAAACATGTAAAGGTATATGAGGCTAGTCATCCTTAGTAGGAGCATGCAAAATTAGGCTCTAGATCATGTGATTAAAGTAAATAGGACATAGGTCAAAGAATACTTGCCTTCCTCAGCAAAAACTTGCTCAGGAACTTCCCAAGATGGATTCTCGACAAACTCGGACGGAACGTCGGCTACACGTTGCATACATACAAGCAATGAGCATAAACTGACTAAAACATTACACCAAACATCATAAACAGAGGTTAAAAGGTTTTAGAATTAATCTACACTTTATTACGATTCCGTAGGTTCAAGAATCGTCCAAAACGGAGTTAAAACGCAAAAGATATGAATAAAACAAGTTTAAAGACTTAAAATAAAGAAAATTTGAAACCCCAGGGGCTAAACTGCGAAAACCAAGGACCTAACCGTGAAAAACTGGACTGCGGGCTGAATATCAGAAACTCCAGGGGTCTAACTATAAAAATCTGGACCTAACCGTAAGAACACTGGATCGCGGGTTGATTTTCCAAAAGCTCAGGGTCTAAACCGTAAAACCAGGGACCTAGATCTAATAAACCTGGACCGCGGGTTGATTATCAGAAAGCTCAGGGACTCTTCTGCAAACCGCCCGCGCTGACCGGTATTGACCGGACCGCAGACTGCTCTGGAGCGTTGGATCTCGATCGGACGGCAGGGAAACGATCGGAGGGTAAGGGGGAAAACCCGGCGACGGCTTTGGGCGGCGCCGCTCGCGGGACGCGGCGGTGGCTCGCCGGAGTTCCGCGTATTCGCGGCTCCGGGGCCTAGGCTGGGCGGGGAAGGGTGCGCGAGTGAGAGCGCGACGCGGCGAAGCAGACGAGGCGGGTGCGACTACGGCGCAAGGGCCGGTGGCGGCGGGCGACGGAGTGGCGCAGAGACACAACTACGGCGAGCAATTCCCGCCGGTGTAGGGCGCGGCTAGGGACTAGAGTTAGCTAGATCAACTCTTTACCTCGGTGCGGAGCTCGTAGCGTAGACGGGAACGACGGCGAGGCGGCGTTGGCGCGCAGCGGCTTGCGGCGGCGTCCGCGGGCTCGGCGGCGGGCAACAAGGGCGAGCTAGGGCACAAGCGGCTCGGGCTAGGGTTGTTGGGGCTACGAACGTCGAGGGCGGCCGCTTATATAGGGCGGAGACCGAGGCTCGCAGGAGGGGAAAAGGAAGGCGGCACGAGGGAAGGAAAGTCCGAGCTCGGCCGGACTTGGAGTCCGCCTCGGACTTGTGTCCGCGCGACGCAGGCAGGGAGAAGGAAAGCGGGATTGCGGCAAGGAAGGGCGGAGGCGGCGCGTGAACCTTCGGAGGCTGGGCGAAGGACGCGGAGGCGCGGGACCGAGACCACGGCGCGGGAGTGGCTTGAGCTCGCCTCCGTCGGGGTCGGACCGAGAAAGGAAAGAGGGAGGAGAGGGATGACAGGCGGGGCCCGCCTGGCAGTGAGAGGGAGAGGAGGGGCGCGGGTCGGGCTGCCTCCCAGCTGGGCCGGCGCGTTGGCTGGGCCGCGGGGTCGCTCGGCCAGGCGTGGGCGAGCTGGGCCGGCGGGGAAAAGGAGAAGGGGGAGGGGGACTGGGCCGCGGGGCGCGCGGGAAAGGAAGGAGGAGGGGCTGGGCCGGCGGGGTGCTGGGCCGGCTCGGGCCAAAAGAGAGAAAGAGAAGGAAAGGAGGAAAAAGAAAATTTTCCTGGGTTGTTTGAAATTTGAGAAATTTTGGAGAGATGCAAAAGAGTTTAAATTCAAACTTTGAACACTGCAAATCACCCAATAAAAATATGCAAGGACATGAGGGTTCAAACATGTGATTCCTATGATTCTTTTTAATTAATTATTTTGAAATCACATAAAATCAAATAAGTGTCATGTATGATCATACAATATGAACAAATTAAATTGGTTCCAAAGATTTTATTTGTGGCAAAATTTAGGGTGTTACAAACCTACCCCCCTTAAAGAAATCTCGCCCCGAGATTTTAGGATTGGCTAGCAAAGAGTTCCGGGTAATCTGCTCTGAGGTCATTCTCTCTTTCCCAGGTGGCCTCCTCTGCTGTATGGTGGCTCCACTTAACTTTGCACATCTTTATGACCCTGTTTCTGGTAGTCCTCTCTACCGTTTCCAAAATTTGGACTGGATATTCTGTATAGGTCAAATCATCCTGCACATTAAGTTCATCCTCCTGCAACTGCTCCTCAGGTACTCGCAAACACTTCTTCAACTGAGATACATGGAACACATCGTGTACTCCCGATAATCTGTCAGGCAATTCCAGTTGATATGCAACTTCTCCCTTACGGTCAATTATTTTAAAAGGCCCAATATATCGTGGTGCTAATTTTCCTTTCACTTTGAATCGGCGTAGACCACGAATAGGTGATACTTTCAAGTACACATAGTCTCCTACTGCAAATTCCAAATCCCTTCGACGGTTATCCGCATAACTCTTCTGTCTGGTTTGAGCAATCCTCAAATTCTCCCGAATCATTCGTATTTGTCGTTCGGCGTCTTCTACGATTACAGGACCAAACAACTGCTTCTCCCCTGGTTGATCCCAATGCAAGGGAGTTCTGCACCTTCTACCATACAAAGCCTGAAAAGGTGACATCTTGATACTAGCCTGATAACTATTGTTATAAGAGAATTCTGCATACGGCAAACTTTTGTCCCAACTAGTACCATATTGTATCGCGCAAGCTCTCAACATATTTTCTAATATCTGGTTGGTTCTTTCTGTCTGTCCATCGGTCTGTGGATGATATGCGGAACTGAAATTTAATTTAGTGCCCATTGATTCATGCAAACGCTTCCAAAAATGAGATGTAAACTGAGTTCCACGATCTGACACAATCTTCTTTGGTACCCCATGCAAACACACAATTCTGGACATATACAATTCAGCTAACTTGGCTCCCGAATAGGTGGTCTTGACAGGAATGAAGTGAGCAACTTTGGTTAATCTGTCCACTACTACCCATATAGAATCAAAACCACTTTGTGTACGCGGTAGGCCGACAATAAAATCCATACCAATTTCCTCCCACTTCCACTCTGGGATCTTGAGCGGCTGTAACAATCCAGCGGGCTTTTGATGCTCAGCTTTCACCCTCTGGCAAACGTCACACAAAGCTACATATTCTGCTACTTCACGTTTCATACCGTACCACCAAAATTTCTGCTTCAGATCTTGGTACATCTTTTCACTTCCAGGATGGATGGAGTAAGCTGTCTCATGTGCTTCCCTCAGTATTAAATCTCGTATAGACTTTAGGTTCGGAACGCAAATCCTATCCCCAGCCATACTGTGCCGTCGGCATCCACTCGGAATCCCGGTGCCTTATCTAACTTGATTAACTCTTTTATTTCCTTGATCTTCTCATCATTATGTTGTCCCTCCCTGATTTCTTGTTCCAATGTAGGTTCAAACTCCATGGAGACTGTACCTTCCGTATTATTAAGAAAACCCAAACTTAGTCGGTCGAACTCTATGGCTAACTCATCCGGCAACTCTTTTGCCCACAACAAACTGATCTGACTTTTCCTGCTCAAAGCATCTGCTACTACATTTGCCTTGCCGGGATGATAATGTATCTCCAAATCATAATCCTTGATTAATTCTAACCATCGTCTTTGCCTCATATTTAGCTCAGTCTGGGTAAAGATATACTTTAAGCTCTTGTGATCAGTATAGATATCACACTTTTGCCCGAATAAATAATGCCTCCATACTTTTAATGCATGCACCACTGCGGCTAATTCCAAATCATGAGTTGGGTAATTCTTCTCATGATCCCTCAGTTGTCTAGAGGCATAGGCAACAACCTTGCCTTCTTGCATAAGAACACATCCCAAACCTAGCCGTGAAGCATCGCAATATACCGAAAAAGACTTATGCATATCTGGAAAAGTTAACACTGGCGCTGTGGTTAACCTCTTTTTCAACTCCTCGAAGGCTTTCTGACAAGCTGACGTCCACTCAAATTTAATATTCTTTTCTAACAAAGCTGTCATTGGCTTAGCAATCTTGGAAAACCCCTCAATGAAACGCCGATAGTAACCAGCTAATCCGAGAAAACTCCTGATGCCTTTCACATCCTCTGGGATCTTCCAATTCTGCACTTCAGATACTTTACTTTGATCAACGGCAATTCCTCCGTTGGATATGACATGACCTAGAAATTTAACCTCCTCAATCTAGAAATCACACTTGCTAAACTTCGCATAAAGTTTATGCTCTCTAAGTTTCTGCAACACTAATCTTAGATGTTCCTCGTGTTCCTCTTCAGTCTTGGAATAAATCAGAATGTCATCGATAAATATCACAACAAACCTATCCAGGTATTCCATGAACACGCTATTCATCATGTACATAAAGAAGGCTGGGGCATTAGTCAAACCAAAAGACATAACCGTATATTCATATAGCCCATAACGACTAATGAATGCTGTCTTTGGTATATCTGAAGGTCTAATTCTTAGTTGATGATATCCAGAGCGTAAATCAATCTTGGAGAAAACACAGGCACCTTTGAGCTGATCAAATAAATCTTCAATCCGGGGCAGTGGATATTTATTCTTTACTGTAACGGCATTAAGACCTCTGTAATCGACACACATTCGCAAGGTTCCATCTTTCTTTTCAGTAAGCAAAACTGGTGAGGCCCAAGGTGAAGTGCTTTTGCGAATAAACCCTTTCTCCAATAGTTCATCTATTTGTTTCTTAACTTCAAGTAATTCGACACCAGATATTCTATATGCTTTCTTATAGATAGGTGCAGTTCCAGGTACTAATTCAATAGAAAATTCAATGTCACGTTCAGGTGGCATACCTGGTAACGAATCTGGGAAGACATCCGGAAATTCTGACACTACTCTGATGTTCTCCAAGGCTGTAGCATCAATAGCATTAACTCCTGCTTGAGGCGGGTCTATCAGAACTTCCATGTTCTCCCCGGCTGGCGTAGTCAAAGTCACTTTCCTCTCAGCACATGAGATTACCCCGTTGTATCTTTGCAGCCAATTCATACCCAGGATAACATCTACTCCTTGTGCTTTCATAACTATTAAGGATGCTGGAAAATCTACCCCCCTTATTTTAATGGATGCATCATCACAAGTGAACTCGGATCACATGGTTCCCCCAGGTGAACTAACTAGCATTGTTTTTACCATCTTTATCATAGGCAAACTATTCCTCTCTACATATTGAGCAGTAACGAAGGAATGCGTAGCACCAGTATCAAATAGTACTAAGGCGGGTTGGGAGTTGACCAGGAACGTACCTACGACAGCATTCGGACCTTCCTGGGCAGCCTCCGCAGTGATGTGGTTGATCTTGGCGTGGCTGGAAGCTTGGTTGGGGGTGCCCGCCTTTGAACTCGGTTGCGGTGTCTGTTGCGACGTCCCTCTATATGGGCATTGCTTAGACCAGTGACCTATTCCTCCGCATTTGAAGCAATTTGCACTTCCCGGTGGTACTGGCGTGCCTGTCTTCACTGGGGTACTAGTAGGAGTTGGTTGGCGGGGAGCTTGATTGTTTGAGCACTGCATTTGGGGATTGTTCTGCTGAGACTGATAGTTCGGGCGCTGATAGTTGCCATTATTGTTGTAGCGCTGGAACTGGGGCTGCTGCTGTCCGGAGTTCTGTGTAGGACGGTTCTGAAAATTCTGCGACCCAGAAAATCGCGGGCGGGTGTTGCTGCTAGACTGCTGCGCCTTCTGCTTGCGCTTCTTTTCCTCCATCTCACGGCGTGTATTCTCCGTCACGATAGCCCGGTCTATCAGGTGCTGGCAGTTAGGAAAAGTATGGTTCATGAGCTGGTACCTGAGTGGATCGACCAAGCCTTTGAGGAAACGGTACTGCTTCTTGGGGTCGGTGTTAACCTCCTCTGGACAGTAGCGGGACAGCTGTAGGAACTTGTCTCGATACTCACTGACGGTCATGGTGCCCTGGGTGAGTACCAAGAACTCTTCTTTCTTTAGTGACATCACACCGGCTGGAGCATGATGCGCTCTGAACCTCTCGGTGAACTCCTGCCAGGTAATGGTGTTGGGGTTGTTATGAGCCAAGCGGTACGATTCCCACCATTGTTGAGCGGCACCTCGTAGCTGGTGGGGGCCGTAGAGAACTTTCTCCTGGTCGGTGCACTGAACGACGTCCAGCTCCCGTTCTATTGCGCGGAGCCAGTCTTCTGCATTCATAGGGTCAGCAGAGTGAGTGAACACAGGTGGGTGTCCCTTCATAAATTCTGCGCGTCTGTCTCGCGGTTGAGGCGGTGGTGGCGGGGGTGGTTGCTGCTGTGCCTGGTGCATGGCTGCCACTGCTTGACCAAGAGCTTGTATCACTTGGGTCTGGTTCATGATCAGTTGTTCCATAGTCATTGGTGGCGGTGGATTTGGGAGTCCTCCTTCTCCGCGACCTCCTCTACCTCCACGACCACGACCACGTCCTCGTCCAGTACTCATCTGATGGACCAAATATACCATTAGCACATACTTCTGACCATACTTCTCATTCAACGTTAGTAACCAAGACAGATGAGATAAAGATCTAAACATAGATATGGATAGAGCAAGGCTTTCCCAAACTAACTAACTTTATTAAACTTATTAAGCATCCAACCAAAAGACTAAGTTGTGGACATCACCCCACAACTTAAGCACTCATTACAAAGAACCAAATCATCCATAAGACACAATCATAAGCAAACGAGCACACTTTTAATCGTTCTAAGCCTAACCGGACTAACTAATCGATACTAATAGAACCTATTACAAAAGGGGTAACATCCTAGTCCTCATGATGCCGTATATAGGTCCTAGCTTCTGGATCATTGTAGCGGGCCTTCTTCCTACGCGGAGCATCAGCCGGGTCTTCTACAGGTTCTTCTTCCGCGTGCTCAATGCCATGTGCAACCCATGCTCGAAGCTTCCGGTTCTCATACCTCACCATGTCCAACTCGTCCAAGGCGGCATTGTAGTCGGTGTTGAGGGTAGCGAGGTACTCAATAGTAGACTCCAGGCGTGGGTTCTGTTCTGCCTCCGGGTTGGCGATCCAGGCATCAAGTCTTTCGATCGAACGGCAGGGGTAGTACCGGCGTGAAGTGATGACCATATCTTCACGGTGTGCGTGACACAGCGTCGTCCAGGCCTCCCTAGCAGCATCACTGATGGCGGCTTCATGGCTGTTGCGACGAGTAGGTGCGTGTCTGACGTGGATGTTCCGGCGGGATCCGAACTCATCCGGGATGCTGATCTCCACTGTCATGTCCCAATCATCATGTAGGACGGGATGGCGGTAACGAGTCCCCACATAGGTGATCCAAAACTGATCGTAGTGGAGCATCTCCAGCGTCTCTCTCAGCATCCGAGGAACGGGCAGCGGGTAGTCGAACCAGCGGTGGGTAGTGGTGACCACGGGTCCAGCTTCATCGTCGTCCTCATCATCGTCCGATGGGGGTGCGTTTCCATCCTTTGGATCTTGTTCTGGGTCTTTAGGGTCAACAGCTGGGCCTTCTGGATCCTCCTGAGGTTGCTCCTGCTGCGGCGCCGAAGAGGGTACTGGTGGCTGCACCTCTGAGGGTTCTTCCTGCAGCTCCTCTTCTGGTTCATCTTCGGACAGCTCAGGGACAAGCTCCTCTGGGTCTTCCTCCTCGGACTCAGTCAGGTCTACCCACTCCTGTGGCGGTGGAGAAGGTGGGGTTGGGGTAGGCAATCTGATCCTGTTGGGTCCGCCATAACCTCGTCCACCAACACGCATGCGGGCAGTGCGCTTGAAAGTCGACATCTGCAGGCCCACATTGTAAGCAAACATGAGAAACAGTTCTATTGTGGGATAGATAAGTAGATATAGAAGATCTTAATTGAAATAGATGAGTATGGATATCAAAATAACACATATGGCAAGTATTTGAATGGAGAAAGCAAGAAAAGGTAAGCAAAATCCTTAACAACGACCAGTTCTATTCTAGGCTTGCGTCCTACGGTCAGTACGGCTCTGATACCACTTCTGTCACACCCGGTTTTAGAAACAAAACCAAGTGCTAACCATGTATGTGCCAGGATCAGTTTAACCACATACACAGCATAAACAAAAGTAAATAGCACAACCAGTACTTTACTTAAGAGTAATAACCATTATTACAGACCATAAATGTCTTTAACGAGCAACTTAACGAGAACGAGATAGCTAAACGACAGCGAAAGACGACCAATGCTCCACAGGCAACTGACGGATGGCACACCAGCCTAGAACTCGTCGTAGTCCTGGAACTCCTGGTTAGGATCACCACAACTTCCTTCTGGATCTGAGCAGCGGTTGCAATGGATGCAACGGGTATAAAACAAGCAAGGATGAATACATAACGTACTCAGCAAGTATTCCGTTTAGGATAAAAGTGGACTGGCTTTATAGTGGTTAGGCAAAGCAATTGCTTTTAGTTAGTCAAGTTTTAATTACTAGCAATGATTAGCGGTAACCCATCCCTTTATTATAAAAACATATTAAACAGATAAAGCATGAACCATATCCATATCCATCATCATTACCATGATCACCATGAGTCATTCACCTTGAAGCTGAAACTCTAATCTGTGAGGGTCCAGGCCGCTCTTAACCGTGAGCACGGCTGATATATCAGTTTTAAACACTCTCGAGAGGTTGTACATCTTTACCCACAAGTCATGATTCCCAGTGTGCCCGAGGTTTGCAAAGCCCCATTTATTCATACCTTAGATGAATCGGCAGGGTTTCATTACGAGACCTTTACAAAGAATTCCTAGAGTTATGGCCCCCTCGTTACAGGTTACTCCAGTTAACTAAAGATATGAGAGTTCCGTTCCAAAGGGTGACAAATAAAATTGCACCGCATTGGCAAAGGGCAAAGTCCCATATCCCCCAGACCCCTCATACGCCATGTTTCAGGAAAGTAAGCCAAAACTCTGGTTCATCTAATTAATCAGTCAAGCCCAGTGCCCATGTGAGTCTTGTGGTTGTACTGTTTTCCTGGGTGGTCGCTCGGCGAACCGATCCTTAGGGCGAAGCACTTGAGCAAAACCAACCAAACATGCTCAAGTCTCCATATTGTTAAAACCAAACTTTTATCATCAGGTTCATCATTACTTGGTCAATATTAGCAACATAAGTAAAGTGAGTTGAGCGGAAGCAATTAATTTACAACATCACAGCCCTCCCAGGTTATAAAACATGTAAAGGTATATGAGGCTAGTCATCCTTAGTAGGAGCATGCAAAATTAGGCTCTAGATCATGTGATTAAAGTAAATAGGACATAGGTCAAAGAATACTTGCCTTCCTCAGAAAAAACTTGCTCAGGAACTTCCCAAGATGGATTCTCGACAAACTCGGACGGAACGTCGGCTACACGTTGCATACATACAAGCAATGAGCATAAACTGACTAAAACATTACACCAAACATCATAAACAGAGGTTAAAAGGTTTTAGAATTAATCTACACTTTATTACGATTCCGTAGGTTCAAGAATCGTCCAAAACGGAGTTAAAACGCAAAAGATATGAATAAAACAAGTTTAAAGACTTAAAATAAAGAAAATTTGAAACCCCAGGGGCTAAACTGCGAAAACCAGGGACCTAACCGTGAAAAACTGGACTGCGGGTTGAATATCAGAAACTCCAGGGGTCTAACTATAAAAATCTGGACCTAACCGTAAGAAAACTGGATCGCGGGTTGATTTTCCAAAAGCTCAGGGTCTAAACCGTAAAACCAGGGACCTAGATCTAATAAACCTGGACCGCGGGTTGATTATCAGAAAGCTCAGGGACTCTTCTGCAAACCGCCCGCGCTGACCGGTATTGACCGGACCGCAGACTGCTCTGGAGCGTTGGATCTCGATCGGACGGCAGGGAAACGATCGGAGGGTAAGGGGGAAAACCCGGCGACGGCTTTGGGCGGCGCCGCTCGCGGGACGCGGCGGTGGCTCGCCGGAGTTCCGCGTATTCGCGGCTCCGGGGCCTAGGCTGGGCGGGGAAGGGTGCGCGAGTGAGAGCGCGACGCGGCGAAGCAGACGAGGCGGGTGCGACTACGGCGCAAGGGCCGGTGGCGGCGGGCGACGGAGTGGCGCAGAGACACAACTCCGGCGAGCAATTCCCGCCGGTGTAGGGCGCGGCTAGGGACTAGAGTTAGCTAGATCAACTCTTTACCTCGGTGCGGAGCTCGTAGCGTAGACGGGAACGACGGCGAGGCGGCGTTGGCGCGCAACGGCTTGCGGCGGCGTCCGCGGGCTCGGCGGCGGGCAACAAGGGCGAGCTAGGGCACAAGCGGCTCGGGCTAGGGTTGTTGGGGCTACGAACGTCGAGGGCGGCCGCTTATATAGGGCGGAGACCGAGGCTCGCAGGAGGGGGAAAGGAAGGCGGCACGAGGGAAGGAAAGTCCGAGCTCGGCCGGACTTGGAGTCCGCCTCGGACTTGTGTCCGCGCGACGCAGGCAGGGAGAAGGAAAGCGGGATTGCGGCAAGGAAGGGCGGAGGCGGCGCGTGAACCTTCGGAGGCTTGGGCGAAGGACGCGGAGGCGCGGGACCGAGACCACGGCGCGGGCGTGGCTTGAGCTCGCCTCCGTCGGGGTCGGACCGAGAAAGGAAAGAGGGAGGAGAGGGATGACAGGCGGGGCCCGCCTGGCAGTGAGAGGGAGAGGAGGGGCGCGGGTCGGGCTGCCTCCCAGCTGGGCCGGCGCGTTGGCTGGGCCGCGGGGTCGCTCGGCCAGGCGTGGGCGAGCTGGGCCGGCGGGGAAAAGGAGAAGGGGGAGGGGGACTGGGCCGCGGGGCGCGCGGGAAAGGAAGGAGGAGGGGCTGGGCCGACGGGGTGCTGGGCCGGCTCGGGCCAAAAGAGAGAAAGAGAAGGAAAGGAGGAAAAAGAAAATTTTCCTGGGTTGTTTAAAATTTGAGAAATTTTGGAGAGATGCAAAAGAGTTTAAATTCAAACTTTGAACACTGCAAATCACCCAATAAAAATATGCAAGTACATGAGGGTTCAAACATGTGATTCCTATGATTCTTTTTAATTAATTATTTTGAAATCACATAAAATCAAATAGGTGTCATGTATGATCAAACAATATGAACAAATTAAATCGGTTCCAAAGATTTTATTTGTGGCAAAATTTAGGGTGTTACAAAAGGTTCTTAAGGGCTTCCAATAAATGGATTGTGCTCTACGGAAAACAGGAAAAGCTTCTAGAAAAATCTAGAAAGTTCCTAGAAAAGGTTACTTGTAGTTTAAACTCATTTAGAAAATCTTTATCACTCAAAAACATCATGTGAACCAGCATAAATACAACACATATATTATTATAACATAGATTATATTTGTTCTCTTTACAAAATAATTATTTCCTACACTAAATATCTATGTAAATATATAACTGCTTTACAAAATTTTAAATATTCAAGAAATTCATTGTATTAATTCAAGCCAAAAGTGTCACATTCCAAATTGAAAAATTTGGGGTGTGACAAAACTACCCTACTTAAAGGAATCTCGTCCTCGAGATTTGGACAGGCTAGCAAGAAAAGACGGATGGTGTACAATTCTTCATCCATGATTGAGTCTTTAGCTTAACTGACTCCTTAACAGTAATTCCTCACATTGTCTAAAATCTTTATATACCATTGGTATATCAAATTCTTGTTCATCCAAAATTCTTACAATCCTTTTCCACGTCTACCCCCCTTAAAAAAAATGAGGCTCGATGAATTGTTCCTTCCAACACTTGATGAAAGGGGTGAGGATAGAGTGTGGCTTCCTTCTTCTAGTTGCACTTCACTTGATTGAGGTTTTGTAAAAGAAAGGAAAGAAGAACAGGGATAGAAAAGGACCCATCTATCTATTATATAGCAACTTTGATGCTATTGTGGATGAAAATCCAACAATACACCAACAATCATTACAAAGAATCAAATCATATATGTAGCACAATAACAAGCATACAATCTCGTTACTACTCGTTACCTTGTAATTACATGGTGGACTTTCTTATACATGCCTCTATCTTCCAAAAGGACGTCGTAGGGTAAGATATGGGTGAGATATATAAAGAATTATATGAGTAAAACAAAAGATAGAGTAATTGACATGGCTCATGAGCGAGTAAGAAGATGAGGGAAAGCAAGTGAGGGTAAGATAGGAGAAACACCTTTTATTTGAATATCTTAGGAAAGTGATGTAGGTAAACATGTTATATAAAAATATAACGATTATCTATGAGATAATATAGAGTAGAGAGTTAAGGAGTCAATACAGAGAGTCAAGGAGTTGATACAGAGAATCAAAGAATTTACTATTGATAGGCAAGCTATTACCATATATGAATACAAGAAGATCAACAAAAGAAATACGATGAGGTCAAGGGTGTAGGGACTGCTTATGGATAGAGTTTTGATAGTAGTGGAAGCAACAAACTCAAAAGATCGAAGACGTTCGAATTGCTCAAGGATGGCAATTCAACGGCAGGGAAAACAAGGATAACTGGAGATCAAAGTTGTAGAAATTGCTCGAGGATAGCAATTTGACAGCAAGGAAAGCAAGAATAGTGGAAGTGAAGGATAATATAGCAAGGAAAGGTCAGAAAATGAACCGTGCTAACTAGGCTTACGTCCTACTGTCAACACAGCTCTGATACCACTTCTGTCACACCCGGTTTTAGAAACAAAACCAGATGACACCGTATGTGTGCCCAGGATCTATTTTCCACACATACAGCCGACTTCATAAGTGGATATCAATAGACAGTGCATTATATAAGCGTATAAAACTTACATTTGACACAAAAGTCAATATATCAGAGTATAGCGGAACTTCTATCTCGTAGCGGAACTCCGTCTTCACAGAAAGGTTGATTGGGGGCACATATGCCTAAACAGATTGTAAACTTCTGGATCCACTCCGTCTTCATATCATCATCAACTTGTATAGAGAAGAACTATAGGTTTGGGATAGCAAGGGTGAGTACATGGCGCACTCAGCAAGTATTCCGTTTAGGATAAAAGTGGACTAGCTTTATAGTGGACAGGCATAACGGTTGCTTTTAGTTGGTCAAGTTTTATTACTAACAATGATTAGCATAACCCATCCCATAACTGAAATATTATAAGTAAATAAAATAATTGAGTATCAACCAGTGTCATAACTGCCACCATTACCATCATCACCACTGTCATCATCACAGTCATCACCATTATCATCATGAGCCATTTTCTTTGAAAACTCTAATCTGTGAGGGTCCAGGCCGCTCTTAACCGTGAGCACGGCTGATATATCAGTTTTAAACACTCTCGAGAGATTGTACATCTTTATCCACAAGTCATGATTCCCATATGCCAAGAGGTGGCCAAACCCCATATATTCACTATCCTTTGATGAATCGGCAGGGTTTCATTACGAGACCTTTACAAAGAATTCCTAGAGTTATGGCCCACTCGTTACAGGTTACTCCAGTTAACTAAAGATATGAGAGTTCCGTTCCAAAGGGAGACAGATAAAACTGCACCACATTGGCAAAGGGCAAAGTCCCATATCCTTCAGACCCCTCATACGCCATGTTTCAGGAAAGTAAGCCAAAACTCTAGTTCATCTAATTAATCAGTCAAGGACGTCCCATTCCATCTCTTGTGGTTGCACTGTTTTCCTGGGTGGTCGCTCGGCGAACCGATCCTTAGGGCGAAGCACTTGAGCAAAACCAACAAAAACATGCTCAAGTCTCCATGTTGCTAAATAACCAAACTTTCATCATCATTGCATCATTAATTAATCAAGATTAGCAACATGAAAATATGTTGAGCGGTAGCATTAATCTACTCATCACAGCCCATCCCAAGTTTCATAGATATGTAAAGGTATATGAAGCTAGTCATCCTTATTAGGAGCAATCAAATTGGGCTCTAAATTGTGTAGTTAATGTAAATAGGACATAGGTCAAAGAATACTTGCCTTTATTTCCAAGTATATATAGCTGCTCAAGGAATTCTTCAGCTGTAGATCTTGAAAAGCTTGATCTTCATTCGCACGTATGATACTCGTTCTATACGTGACAATACACGCAACATACAAAGCAGACAAACATACATACCTAAAAAAAACAATACATCAATCATAGGAAAAGCTTTTATAAAACACGCGCCAAAAGAGAGGGTTCGTCTCTACGGTCACGAGAGCGCAAGAAACGCCGAAAATGGAACTATGGTTCCGAAGATACAACTAATGGAATATTTGCATTATTTACTAGAAACAACTATAGGCTGCATTGATTTTAAATACCAAAATATTGTAGAAGGATATTTCAAGAAATAACTAATTTATAATTATTTCAAATTATATTTTGGATTGAAAGCCGTCGTTGAAACTATTCACATTTTATTTATATAAATATTCCATATGAATTATACAGTTTAAACAAATAATAGTTTTTTTTTAAAGATAAACATGAACACCAAATCATAGCGTACATCGTTATAAATCTAGCGCAACTAGAACAGGTAAGAACGGAGATAAAACGAAAAAGCTATATGCTATCAGAAACAAACCGAATGTTAGCGGATCATGGTTAAACGTAGACTTCGAGGATTAACTGAGAAGATTTGCAACACTCAATGGATAGTGCTCGTGAATTGGCCAACGATTGGGATTCGATCTTCTTGAAAACTCGACATGCATCTCCAGAATCACGTACAGGCCTCTGCTGCTTGGTC
The DNA here is from genome assembly GCA_022530915.1 of Paspalum notatum. Lineage (NCBI taxonomy): Eukaryota > Viridiplantae > Streptophyta > Magnoliopsida > Poales > Poaceae > Paspalum > Paspalum notatum. The sequence goes on from CM039689.1 coordinate 32,756,943, forward strand.
TGGATAGCGTGCAACTAATTAGTGAATGCAGAGGGCTACCGTCGGGGTTCGATGGTGGGTTTAGACAACAGCCTCACCAACGGTGGCCAGAAACAGCACACCCGCGTAGCAGGCGATCACGCTTAGAACAGCTTCATCCTGAGGCAGCGGCAGCGGCGATGGGGCTTCAGGAGACCGTGGCACGATAGCAGATGGTGGACCGGATTGAAGGAATCTAATCTCAGGGGCTATCAACCGATTGATCAAGATTCAAAATAGAAGAAACAATAAGAGATTACCATATTCATTGGGCCATGTTTGCAGATCGGCCATCATCTTCACGTGAACAATTTCTGGAGGGGATCTTGGGCAGGCTAGTTTGCTTCTGCTCGCCTGGGAAAAGAAGGACGCTCGACTGGCCAGGCAGGGCACCAGGGTCGGCCTGCAAGGCAGCCTCACCCGCGTTGCTGCAGGGTGACAGGGTGCAGTGCGGATGCGTTGGCGTTGGCGTGATGGCGCTGTCCGCGAGGGTCCTCCTAGAGTCGTCGCCAGTGGCAGCCTGATGGAGCCTCCCAGCGCACGTACATGCTGTCGGCGGTGACGCTAGACGCGTAGGGTGGCGCCAGGGGCTCACCCGCGGGAAGATGCAGTCGCGGATGACAGAAGAGCGCCGGAGTCTCCGGCACGCACGTGATCGGGTCAGCAGTGGTGCCCATCTGGGCTCCTCAGAGTACGCAGCCATCTGAGATGACAAAGATCGTTAGCAGATTGGTTTTGCCTTACCTATAGCTGAACTCCATGCCATCTTGTGGCCACAGAGACGTCCAGGCCGGCCGGTGTGCCGGGTGCTGCAGCTGCTTGGTGTGGTCGCCGGATCGGAGTGACAGACGGCCGGCGCAGATGTCTACGGCACGGCAGGCGGCATGGTTGATGGCGAGTCTCGTCGTGTTGATGCAGGTCGCCGGCGGCGTGTGGACTCGCTCTCGCGAAGTGCTGACTGCTGGGGTTGGATTTATTATATAGGGAGAATAGTCCGTCGATACGCGTCAACTAACGAGGTGGTACTAATTCATGGATTTGCACCTCCAACTCCACTAATGGGCTTAATGAGCTTAAAGTCCATTAGAGAACCCATAAATGGGCCTTTGAGATTTACTGGAATTCCAAAATATTTAAATGGACAAAATCCATGTAAATTCGGAATTTATAATTTTCGGAATTAAAATAATCCTAGACAAGTCTAGAATCAATACTTGAAGTCCGAAAAATATGCCGACGGTCTCAAAAATTCTAGAAAAAATCCCAAAAATAGTTTTGGACCTAATGAACCCAAATAAAATATTTGGAGCTCATGTAAAGGTTCTTAAGAGCTTCCAATAAATGGATTGTGCTCTACGGAAAACAGGAAAAGCTTCTAGAAAAATCTAGAAAGTTCCTAGAAAAGGTTACTTGTAGTTTAAACTCATTTAGAAAATCTTTATCACTCAAAAACATCATGTGAACCAGCATGAATACAACACATATATTATTATAACATAGATTATATTTGTTCTCTTTACAAAATAATTATTTCCTACACTAAATATCTATGTAAATATATAACTGCTTTACAAAATTTTAAATATTCAAGAAATTCACTGTATTAATTCAAGCCAAAAGTGTCACATTCCAAATTGAAAAATTTGGGGTGTGACAAAACTACCCCCCTTAAAGGAATCTCGTCCTCGAGATTTGGACAGGCTAGCAAGAAAAGACGGATGGTGTACAATTCTTCATCCATGATTGAGTCTTTAGCTTAACTGACTCCTTAACAGTAATTCCTCACATTGTCTAAAATCTTTATATACCATTGGTATATCAAATTCTTGTTCATCCAATATTCTTACAATCCTTTTCCACGTCTACCCCCCTTAAAAAAAATGAGGCTCGATGAATTGTTCCTTCCAACACTTGATGAAAGGGGTGAGGATAGAGTGTGGCTTCCTTTTTCTAGTTGCACTTCACTTGATTGAGGTTTTGTAAAAGAAAGGAAAGAAGAACAGGGATAGAAAAGGACCCATCTATCTATTATATAGCAACTTTGATGCTATTGTGGATGAAAATCCAACAATACACCAACAATCATTACAAAGAATCAAATCATATATGTAGCACAATAACAAGCATACAATCTCGTTACTACTCGTTACCTTGTAATTACATGGTGGACTTTCTTATACATGCCTCTATCTTCCAAAAGGACGTCGTAGGGTAAGATATGGGTGAGATATATAAAGAATTATATGAGTAAAACAAAAGATAGAGTAATTGACATGGCTCATGAGCGAGTAAGAAGATGAGGGAAAGCAAGTGAGGGTAAGATAGGAGAAACACCTTTTATTTGAATATCTTAGGAAAGTGATGTAGGTAAACATGTTATATAAAAATATAACGATTATCTATGAGATAATATAGAGTAGAGAGTTAAGGAGTCAATACAGAGAGTCAAGGAGTTGATACAGAGAATCAAAGAATTTACTATTGATAGGCAAGCAATTACCATATATGAATACAAGAAGATCAACAAAAGAAATACGATGAGATCAAGGGTGTAGGGACTGCTTATGGATAGAGTTTTGATAGTAGTGGAAGCAACAAACTCAAAAGATCGAAGACGTTCGAATTGCTCAAGGATGGCAATTCAACGGCAGGGAAAACAAGGATAACTGGAGATCAAAATTGTAGAAATTGCTCGAGGATAGCAATTTGACAGCAAGGAAAGCAAGAATAATGGAAGTGAAGGATAATATAGCAAGAGAAGGTCAGAAAACGAACCGTGCTAACTAGGCTTACGTCCTACAGTCAACACAGCTCTGATACCACTTCTGTCACACCCGGTTTTAGAAACAAAACCAGATGACACCGTATGTGTGCCCAGGATCTATTTTCCACACGTACAGCCGACTTCATAAGTGGATATCAATAGACAGTGCATTATATAAGCGTATAAAACTTACATTTGACACAAAAGTCAATATATCAGAGTATAGCGGAACTTCTATCTCGTAGCGGAACTCCGTCTTCACAGAAAGGTTGATTGGGGGCACATATGCCTAAACAGATTGTAAACTTCTGGATCCACTCCGTCTTCATATCATCATCAACTTGTATAGAGAAGAACTATAGGTTTGGGATAGCAAGGGTGAGTACATGGCGCACTCAGCAAGTATTCCGTTTAGGATAAAAGTGGACTAGCTTTATAGTGGACAGGCATAACGGTTGCTTTTAGTTGGTCAAGTTTTATTACTAGCAATGATTAGCATAACCCATCCCATAACTGAAATATTATAAGTAAATAAAATAATTGAGTATCAACCAGTGTCGTAACTGCCACCATTACCATCATCACCACTGTCATCATCACTGTCATCACCATTATCATCATGAGCCATTTTTTTTGAAAACTCTAATCTGTGAGGGTCCAGGCCGCTCTTAACCGTGAGCACGGCTGATATATCAGTTTTAAACACTCTCGAGAGGTTGTACATCTTTACCCACAAGTCATGATTCCCATATGCCAAGAGGTGGCCAAACCCCATATATTCACTATCCTTTGATGAATCGGCAAGGTTTCATTACGAGACCTTTACAAAGAATTCCTAGAGTTATGGCCCACTCGTTACAGGTTACTCCAGTTAACTAAAGATATGAGAGTTCCGTTCCAAAGGGAGACAGATAAAACTGCACCACATTGGCAAAGGGCAAAGTCCCATATCCCCCAGACCCCTCATACGCCATGTTTCAGAAAAGTAAGCCAAAACTCTAGTTCATCTAATTAATCAGTCAAGGACGTCCCATTCCATCTCTTGTGGTTGCACTGTTTTCCTGGGTGGTCGCTCGGCGAACCGGGCGAAGCACTTGAGCAAAACCAACAAAAACATGCTCAAGTCTCCATGTTGCTAAATAACCAAACTTTCATCATCATTGCATCATTAATTAATCAAGATTAGCAACATGAAAATATGTTGAGCGGTAGCATTAATCTACTCATCACAGCCCATCCCAAGTTTCATAGATATGTAAAGGTATATGAAGCTAGTCATCCTTATTAGGAGCAATCAAATTGGGCTCTAAATTGTGTAGTTAATGTAAATAGGACATAGGTCAAAGAATACTTGCCTTTATTTCCAAGTATATATAGCTGCTCAAGGAATTCTTCAGCTGTAGATCTTGAAAAGCTTGATCTTCATTCGCACGTATGATACTCGTTCTATACGTGACAATACACGCAACATACAAAGCAGACAAACATACATACCTAAAAAAACAATACATCAATCATAGGAAAAGCTTTTATAAAACACGCGCCAAAAGAGAGGGTTCGTCTCTACGGTCACGAGAGCGCAAGAAACGCCGAAAATGGAACTATGGTTCCGAAGATACAACTAATGGAATATTTGCATTATTTACTAGAAACAACTATAGGCTGCATTGATTTTAAATACCAAAATATTGTAGAAGGATATTTCAAGAAATAACTAATTTATAATTATTTCAAATTATATTTTGGATTGAAAGCCGTCGTTGAAACTATTCACATTTTATTTATATAAATATTCCATATGAATTATACAGTTTAAACAAATAATAGTTTTTTTTTAAAGATAAACATGAACACCAAATCATAGCGTACATCGTTATAAATCTAGCGCAACTAGAACAGGTAAGAACGGAGATAAAACGAAAAAGCTATATGCTATCAGAAACAAACCGAATGTTAGCGGATCATGGTTAAACGTAGACTTCGAGGATTAACTGAGAAGATTTGCAACACTCAATGGATAGTGCTCGTGAATTGGCCAACGATTGGGATTCGATCTTCTTGAAAACTCGACATGCATCTCCAGAATCACGTACAGGCCTCTGCTGCTTGGTCTGGATAGCGTGCAACTAATTAGTGAATGCAGAGGGCTACCGTCGGGGTTCGATGGTGGGTTTAGACAACAGCCTCACCAACGGTGGCCAGAAACAGCACACCCGCGTAGCAGGCGATCACGCTTAGAACAGCTTCATCCTGAGGCAGCGGCAGCGGCGATGGGGCTTCAGGAGACCGTGGCACGACAGCAGATGGTGGACCGGATTGAAGGAATCTAATCTCAGGGGCTATCAACCGATTGATCAAGATTCAAAATAGAAGAAACAATAAGAGATTACCATATTCATTGGGCCATGTTTGCAGATCGGCCATCATCTTCACGTGAACAATTTCTGGAGGGGATCTTGGGCAGGCTAGTTTGCTTCTGCTCGCCTGGGAAAAGAAGGACGCTCGACTGGCCAGGCAGGGCACCAGGGTCGGCCTGCAAGGCAGCCTCACCCGCGTTGCTGCAGGGTGACAGGGTGCAGTGCGGATGCGTTGGCGTTGGCGTGATGGCGCTGTCCGCGAGGGTCCTCCTAGAGTCGTCGCCAGTGGCAGCCTGATGGAGCCTCCCAGCGCACGTACATGCTGTCGGCGGTGACGCTAGACGCGTAGGGTGGCGCCAGGGGCTCACCCGCGGGAAGATGCAGTCACGGATGACAGAAGAGCGCCGGAGTCTCCGGCACGCACGTGATCGGGTCAGCAGTGGTGCCCATCTGGGCTCCTCAGAGTACGCAGCCATCTGAGATGACAAAGATCGTTAGCAGATTGGTTTTGCCTTACCTATGGCTGAACTCCATGCCATCTCGTGGCCACAGAGACGTCCAGGCCGGCCGGTGTGCCGGGTGCTGCAGCTGCTTGGTGTGGTCGCCGGATCGGAGTGACAGACGGCCGGCGCAGATGTCTACGGCACGGCAGGCGGCATGGTTGATGGCGAGTCTCGTCGTGTTGATGCAGGTCGCCGGCGGCGTGTGGACTCGCTCTCGCGAAGTGCTGACTGCTGGGGTTGGATTTATTATATAGGGAGAATAGTCCGTCGATACGCGTCAACTAACGAGGTGGTACTAATTCATGGATTTGCACCTCCAACTCCACTAATGGGCTTAATGAGCTTAAAGTCCATTAGAGAACCCATAAATGGGCCTTTGAGATTTACTGGAATTCCAAAATATTTAAATGGACAAAATCCATGTAAATTCGGAATTTATAATTTTCGGAATTAAAATAATCCTAGACAAGTCTAGAATCAATACTTGAAGTCCGAAAAATATGCCGACGGTCTCAAAAATTCTAGGAAAAATCCCAAAAATAGTTTTGGACCTAATGAACCCAAATAAAATATTTGGAGCTCATGGAAAGGTTCTTAAGAGCTTCCAATAAATGGATTGTGCTCTACGGAAAACAGAAAAAGCTTCTAGAAAAATATAGAAAATTCCTAGAAAAGGTTACTTGTAGTTTAAACTCATTTAGAAAATCTTTATCACTCAAAAACATCATGTGAACCAGCATGAATACAACACATATATTATTATAACATAGATTATATTTGTTCTCTTTACAAAATAATTATTTCCTACACTAAATATCTATGTAAATATATAACTGCTTTAAAAAATTTTAAATATTCAAGAAATTCACTGTATTAATTCAAGCCAAAAGTGTCACATTCTAAATTGAAAAATTTAGGGTGTGACAAAACAACAAGCTAGGTCTAAAAGACAATCTTTATTGATCGAATATAAAGGCTTTATCAAAGTATCGAAGGAAGTACAAGGAATTACTCGAGATACATCGTAAACTTTGAAGCATAGTCGTCGGGATGAACTCGACCAAGAACACGTCGAAAGACGGACTCGAGATCTCCTCGGGAAGGCGACTAGACCCCTCGGGGTCAACCGACCGGCCACCTTCCTGCCTCCTCTTGCTTCCTCCTTTCGCCGAGATGGACTTCTCGCCGAGTTGAACGCTTCTAGCCCCCGACCTTTGCCCTAAACTCTCGACTTGCAATGAATAATGCGGTGGAAAACTCTCCTCTCCCCTCGGGAGGCTCTATATTTATACCCCGGAGAGAACCCTATGCATAGAATCTATTTGGTCGGTTCTAAGAGTCCTAAAACGCCTAAAACACCTATTTCCAAGTATATGCAAGTTTCCAAAAGAGTCCCGGACGTCCATGTCCTTCCTTGCTTGGTGATGAAGCTTCCATTGTTTCCTTTCCAAATTGGACTCTTCTATATTCTGTAGCCTTTAGTATTTCGACCATAACTTTCTCATCCGAAGTCCAAATAAGGCAAACTCAAACTCCAAATTGTAAAGCTCAAAGAGATCTACAACTTTAGTATTCAAACTTTCTTCATTTGACATCGTTAAGGTCCCCAAATTGGCCCCACAAGCTGCTGCTGTCATGAATTTCGAGAATATTTTAGGATTTAGCCCCTTCAAGCAAACTTTATCTTCCAAGACTCTTTTTATGTTGAGCTTCTTCCTAAAGTGGGCTTTGGTTAAGCTTTATTTCAAAGCCCGCTCTATAGCATAAATCCGTTCTTCGAGAAATTCTCAAATATCTTTAATTATTTCTTATTTTCTGCAAAAATGAATATTGTACAAAAACAAAGAACATTCTCGAAAACGGGGTTATTTGTTAGTGAAATAAGAGTAAATGATAAGATTGACTCTCGAAAAGATATAAAATCATATGAAAATGAAGCATTTGGTATCTAATGCTATCGTGTTCTTTGCCAGTTCTCAATGGAAGATCAATCATATGCAAACAGAGAATACGACAAACACAAACACCTACAGGTCCCCATAGCACACTAGAACCTTGATTTGTGCATAATCAATTCATTGCCTTAGTCTGCAACTACATTGCACAAAAAACACTTAGGAAGTCATAGCGCAAGACAAATTCAAAATGCAACCCAATTGAGCTCCAACCATTCGACTATGCTAAAACTCAACAGCCCAGAACACCATGGAGAAGTAATGCTACCTGCAAACGGTTTCGGCGTCTAAGAATATATTAGTTCCCCATTTGTGATCCCTACAGTTAAAGCCCAAATAAACAGGAGTTCTGCTGACCTAACAGCTACCGAAACCCGTCCAATTAAGTCTTATACAGTCCAGTGCAGAACATGTAGCTCTACATTTGGGTACCAATACCAACCCACCGTGAATCAACCAGACAATAATACATAGAAGGAAAGGGGGCGGGGCAATTACTCGAGGAGGAGGAGGTCGGAGCCAGTGGCGTCACAACGGGAGCCGACGGCCCGGGCCCGGATCCGTGGCGTCGGGGGCAGGATGCGGCGGCCAGTGCCACGGGAGGCCGGGCGGCGGCCAGAGCCGCAGGAGGCCGGGCAGCGGCCAGTGCTACGGGCAGGGCAGGCCGCACGGGGCCATGGCCAGCACCGCGCGAGGCCAGGCGCCGCAGGCGGGAGGCTAGCGCCGCGGGCGGGGCAGGCCGCGCGGGGCCTCGCCGGTGCCGCGGGAGGCCGGGGGCGAGGGAGACGGAGCGGCTCGGGAAGGAAGACAGCGGCGGCGTGAGGAGAGAGAAAGCAGAGGGAGCGGCTCAGGTAGCAGACTAGCAGCGCCGGCTTTTAACCTTCAGATCCAGATCCAGATAAGTTCGTTAGTTGAATCCGGGCTGGCCGACCAAGTTAAAAGCAATTTCGTGAGTACAAACGAACCGACGAAGTTGCGGCTCATAAGTTCGTCGGACGCGGTTTGTGGCCGATAAACTTATTTAATTTCGTTGGGGATGTACCAAAACCAACGAATTTATTCTAATTTCGTCGGAAGCCTAAAAACCGACGAACTTAATTAATATAAATTCGTCGGTTACATTGTGCCCGACGAACTTAAATAAACCCACGAATTTTATCGCGTCTCTTGTAGTGTATCCACTGTTGAGCCGGAAATCACAGCTCCAACACCCACTATCAACGTTAGCTAAATGGTATAAAGAGATCAAACATAGCCTTAGGAGTTCAAATAAACCTGTTTCTGTAGTGCTTTGCAATAACTTGAGCTTTAGTAACCGTGAGCTTTGATGAAAGAAAGTTCATAGCCGTTCTTCATAAATTGAATCCTGTGGTTTGCTAATTTGGGCGTACTGAATGTTCTTCGGTGCAATGCAAGGATAACCAGCTGAAGTTAACTGATCAATTAAGATTCGAGTATTAAGTATGTTTGACTAGTGTACGACAACCGGTGCGTTGCTTTTTTTATCTCGAAAAAATATACTCAATAGCTTCAAATAATTGTCCATAGAGCTACATAAAATAATCTTTACAATGCTGGGCACTGTTAGCATTTGAATCTGTGCAATTTAGGAATATGAGTTCTCGAGCTTCAGCCACGCACACTAAATATTTAATTCTAAAGATTTTTTTTAAAGAAAAATAGTTGTACATATGTATAGCTTCAAAGACAATGCATTATTGACAAAAAAAGATGTGCAGGATTGAAACCAAAGTTTCTTGCCTGCACTGTATGATTGCATCTAGAACATTATCCGATCTGTTCCCAAATAATGTTTAGTCCCTGAAATTTTGCTCCGATACTGTCTCGGCATCTAAAACGTGACTGAATTGCCATGCAAAAGAAGAACTATTTACAATCTCTTAAAGACGAAATCTGGACAGAAATCAGATCGGGTAAAGTATCCACGTAGCCCTGTTAGCCCATTACCGTTGGATTCACCTTGATCTAAATATGGACCGTCCGATGCCGGCCAACGCGGGTGTCATCCGAACTGAACTCTCGCGAACCCTCTACTCTTCCCTCGACCCGTTAAGTCCCTTCGTCTGCTCCGCGCGTCCTCCGTGCCTCCACAGCTCCACCTGCTCCGCCCGCCTGTCACGCCGCCACATGCTTCTCCAGCGGCGTCGCCACGCCTCGCCGGAGGCCCCACTCTTGCGCTAGAGTGCGCCCGGCACATGCACCTTCCACCAGTCATGCCCATAGTTTTGGCGGTGTCAGCTCTCTCTCGTTACCGCCGGCGTGGGCGGAAAAGGATGCTCAAATCCCTGCCGCCTTCTGTCGTCCACAGCCCCTCCCTCTTCCCCCTCCAGCGCTCCATACTGTTACTCCTAACCGCTTGCTGCTAGATCCTGCTCACCGACGGCTTCCGCGCAGCACGATTCGTAGCGGCAGGTGGCCACGAGGTGGCTCTGCGACGGCGACGACGAGCGCCACCCTCCCTCTTTCCTCCGTGGCCATCGAGGAGCAAGAGGAACTCCTGCGCCAAGCTGTGGTCGCGCGCTACCCGTCCGTGAGCCACGCCGTGTCCACCATTTAAACCGCTCTGCAAGCTGCAGCTGATTGCCTTGGTCCGCCTTTGGGAGAGGCACGGCCATGGGACAGCTCCCCACGCTCCTGTGCGATCTCCCACGCTCTAGAGCATGTTAGCATCCAGTCCAGGAGCTACAGGTGCTAGACAAGAGTTGCCCACAAGTTTTGTGCTGCTGGTCTGCCTCCGCCCCCAGCTGGTCCCTCTTCGCCACCTGCACCTTGCTGATCGCATTCCACCGGCAAGAGACGCCTTCCACGGGTAAAAGAAGCATCAAAGGTACTGCAGAATGGGAAGCCCTCCTCTGCCAACGTTCATCCACAATTACTGCTTTCTTCAGGTTACATTTGGATAGGACTTGCATTTAAGTATCTAAAACTGTCGTCGATTGACAGGCTTTATCCCTATCCCTGCATTATTTGATGAATGTTTCTGTTGTTTACAAAATCTTCTCTGTCAGAGAGATACCATCGAGTGGCCTCTTGATGACTTCCAGTTTGGTAGATGCTTGCACAGGTGCAATAGGAAGGCGATTGAAACACTATGCAGCTCTTCAAAATTCATCACCTTCTCCAATTATCATATTTGTTAAGTGGCTTCTTCTTCAGATTTGATAATTAGAAAGAAGTATCTGAAAAGGATGTAGCTCTCATGGAAAAGCCCACCAGAGGAAAAATTGGGTAACCAGCAGCTTTTTATGCAGAAAATGAGAAAAAAAAACTGGATGGTCTGCAATAGGAACTTATTCATGTAACATCTACAGTCTCATGATTTGTTCAAACCGTCTGTGCTTGCCTCAGATAGTGACATTTGTTATGAATAGTACTTGTATTCGTTATGAGGCACTAAGGCCGATATATATACACCAGTGCATGAAGGAAAATATGCACATAACCCCCTACAATACAGAAGAAATACAAGTATAATACAGTAGCTTGCGTTGGGGAAAGGGTTGAGCACAAAGGAGCAGGGGAGCATGTTGATGGTCAAATGAGATATTAGCAGCGCGAAGATTGTGATAAGAGAAAGATTAGTTGTTACAAGTTTTGAAGCTCACGTTAAATACATATCAATAAATTATCCAATTCGATTATGTTGATATTCAACAAATGGCATTCCATTCTTTTTAACAAACATGCTTCTTGGATTGGTTGCTAGTATACTGTTTCCTCTGTCTGAGTTGCTTTTGCCTCATACTCTATATCACCTGAAATGGATTTAAAAGTCCTGATACCATTGAATCCAAAGAAAATCGTCAGCTCTTCCTTCCCTACAAACATATACATATGATATATCTCCGGCTTGGTTCCAATTTATACACAAGTGTTGATCTGTTTAACATTCCTAATTGACATCATTTATCACTGCGATTGTACTAGATATATCTCATTTGATTAGCAGACCATGCGACGTACGCATGTTTCATTAACCATACCTCCTATTAGCAAAAAAGGCCAATGAGTTCATCCAACACTGTAAATGCTACTGTATCAGCAGGAACGCTGATGCTTTGAGTTTACACCAGAACAATAGCAAAACAGAGTACAACGTCACCATTCAATATTATGGCCTTATCATTGACTTTTCTCATCACTATTAAAAATGCACGTGCGTCCCGCACGTGGCGCACATGCATTTTTCAAGAATCAGAGTTAGCTATTACATTTTTAAATTTTAAATATATTTTCACTGAGTTTTTTAAATACCGATTAATATATTTTCTCATATCTTCATATTTCTCAGGCGATAAAGGGAATCAAAATGTACTTCCCCAGTTTCAAATATAAGTTAGGGTTTATTCTTTCCGCAACTTCAATCGTTTGATAAGTTATTATTTATTTATTTTCGTATCATTTTAGAGAGCTTGAGCATAACTTGTTTTCTTATAGCGAGGGAATTGTGATGAACAAACTCCAACTCTCTGATGGGAAGAAGATTCAGATCGACGAATTCCATTTTTAGAAGCCCCAACATTCATCTCTTCCTGCAATAAGGCCAAGGGACAAGTAGTATCGAGGTTGACAGGGCAATGTAAAAGAACTGCTGTTTCAATATCATCATCCAAACCCTAAGAGATTGGTAATGACTACTGGATGCAAATTAGGATCATGAGCCAACAATTGATGAACAAGATCATGAAACTGTTCCACATACTCAGAGAGAGTACATATTTCACACACATATAGTAGTGTTTATAGTTTGAATGAGTTTCTTAAATGTCGATTAATATATTTCTCATATCTTCATATTTCTTAGGCGATAAAGGGAATCAAAACATACTTCCGCAGTATTCAAATATAAGTTAGGGTTTATTGTTCCCACAACTTCAATCGTTTGATAAGTTATTATTTATTTTGTTTTTTATCATTTTAGAGAGCATAACTTGTTTTCTTATATTTTTACACAATTTTTTGAATAAAACGATTGAGTGAAGTTTAATAAAAAGTCAATTTTGACTTGTGTTTAAATACAGATGGAGTATAACGTGTTCTTTGGTATATTCAGCGATATTTTTGATTTTACGTCTTCACGTAACGCTGAAGGCAATAAATAGACCTCCATTTGGTTGACCTGCGTACCTGATAAAGCTATGTTTACCAGTGAGCCCCATCCAAACCTGCACATCTACTATTCCAACTACCGCCCATTTTAAACCAAGTGGTGCCCCGACGGCTGTTAAAACAAATTTTTGTCCGAGGTACCCCGACGACGCGCCCCACCTCGCTTCGGCCAACATTCTGCCTCCAGGCCGCCGACACGCCTCACCTGTCGCCTCCAATCAGCGCGCGGACAAGGCCGAGGCGGCGGCGCCCGCGTGGATAGGGTGTCCGTGAAGAGGCGAACGATGCGGCCACATGCGAACGAGGCCGTGGGAGAGGATGAGGCGGTAAAATTGCAATATTCTCTAAAACCACGGACCGTTTGATGTCACAGTTTCTTCCTCCCTTCCGTCGCTCCCTCCCTCCTTTTCTTCCTCTAGGCCGCCGAGGTGCCCCGTCTCCCCGCTCCAGCCGGCAACGCACTCTGGCCAACGATGTGCCCCGCCTCACTCCGACCAGCATCCTGCCTCCAGGCCGCCGACCCGCTGCGCTTCTAAGCTACCGACGCGCCTCGCCTGTCGCCACCAGGCAGCGCTCGGACAAGGCCGAGGCGGCGCCACCCGCGCGGAGGAGAACGACGCGGCCGCGTACAAACGAGGCTGTGGCGGATGATGGGGCACGTCGGGGGCCAAGGCGGCGCCGCGGACGAGGGGAGGCCGTCGGCGCAAGGCGCTGTCACGGGAGGCATGTCCGGGTGCTCGAGGCCGTGGGAGACGCCGCCGATGATTGGAGGCCGACGGCGCAAGACGTTGGGGGAAGAAGTAATTGCGTGAGAATTCCTTCGCGCAAAAAAGAGAATCGCGGTGTCAGCCGAAAACTTTGGTCTATACCAAAGCTTCGAGTACTGTGAAAATACCGCGGTATTAGTAAAACCATGGTTTTAATTAATTAGAGTTTTTCATCCAACTGCCGAACACTTTTTTCATCAAATGTTATGTTAGCAAACTATTATAATTGTAATGTCACTTAAAGTTGGAGCTTAAACACTTAAAATCATCTACTACACGTGGAGGTAGAAAATCGGTTGCTGATGACGAAGCGACTTGCTGACAAAAGAAAATAGAAAAAACTTGCAGGCAAAAGAAAATTAGAAAATAGAAAGACAACCTGATCTGCTCCTGGCCAATCCACAGGGTTAACCATTCCGAATGGAGATCATTTCCTGGCCACAGGGTTAACCATTCCGAATGGAGATCATTTCCCGGCCAGCACCGGTATCGGAAAACCCGGAAAGCCCAAATTCCGAACGGAATCAAATTTCAAATTCAAAAAACGGAATTCGTTTTTCCCGACCGGAAAACCGTTAAAAACCGTCGGAATTCCGGTTTTTTTTTGGCGGAAAATGCAAAAAAAGAGGAGGAAAACCTTGGAAATGAATGTGCAAATGAAAAAATTAAAAATTTGAGCAGAGTTTCCCCTGATTATGTGTACATTGCCAGGTTATAACATATATAATATATGAAACTCCACAAAACAATTAGAAACACAACATTAAGCACATAATTCATGTCCAAAGTGCACACATACATAGTCCGAAGTCCATTAAAATTAGTACAACTAGTCCAAAGTCCTAATTTCAAAGTCCATAGTCCTATTATTACAACACATTGCACAGTAGTGGTTCTAAACAAGTCCAAAGCGCACATCAGACCTACAACAGAATGCATCCATAGTCCATGGAAACTAGTCGAAAGGCATAGTCTCTGCATTTGAAATTGGTATGAAAATGATGGAATAAATAGAGAAAGCGAAACATACACATAAATACTATTGAGTTGTTGGTTACATGCATTCATCACTCGTCCTCGTATCTCTCTCCTGGTGGTCCCTCGTACGGATACGGTTGACCATATAGGTTGTATGGCAATTGCACATACGAAGTTTGGTGTGGGTGCACTGGCAAAGGCACATGCGTAGACTGCTCTAGATATGGATAGTGTGGGTGTCCATCTGGTAGCAAGCCGCTGTATTCCATATAAGGAAGTGCTGCAATTGCCCGCGGAATAGACGTGTTCTGGTGGCCTGGTGGTGGCCACAAAAAGCCCCCTTCCGGTGAAGAAGTACTGTAGGCATTCACGCCCCATTGTGGCGGCCACTGAACACTGGAGGCAGAGCTTGAGCTATCATCATCGTATGCAATGCGAGCCTGTCGACGACGTCCACGTGGGGACTTTGTCTGTCGTTGTGATGTGGGTGCTCCATGATCTGTATCTTGGGTGGCATGGGTGAAATCCTCCTCACCAGTGAATGGGCTAACACGACCATGGTGCGAGTCTGAACCACCCCCGCCGCCTGAAGCATGGGCAGCGTCACCATCACTCCCACCACCGTCGTTGTCACCACTGTCGTCACTGCTATCACCGTCACCATCACCGTCACCCTCAGCCCCACTAGGTTCAGGAGTGGTATCCTGACTACCAATATCCTCCTCATCGTCATCGTCAGGACGCGGTTTCTTGCCTTTCTGTTCCGGAGGAAGCCTAGTCTTCTTTTTTCCAAGATGTGTGTCTCCTACTATTTTCTCGGCCCATGCCTCCACATCTTCTTCATCACCATGAGCACGGCCTATGTCAGTGAACATCTGGTTGGGCAGTGGAGTATCACTGAAGTCTGAATCTTCATCAAAAGATGGAGCTTCATTGGACCTTGCCTGAACCATCCAATCTTCAATTGCTGTATTCCGACGGTACAAAGAAAGGTCTATGAAACTGGTAACAGGATCATAATCATAGGGATCTGCCCCTTTACTAGCACGATCCAGACGCAGCCGGAGGTTGTAGTTGACAAA
Source organism: Paspalum notatum (assembly GCA_022530915.1). Lineage (NCBI taxonomy): Eukaryota > Viridiplantae > Streptophyta > Magnoliopsida > Poales > Poaceae > Paspalum > Paspalum notatum. The sequence goes on from CM039689.1 coordinate 32,772,497, forward strand.
AACCAATTTATCTAATTTTTTGTGACTCAACCTGTTCCGGAGTTTTGTGTGGATGTATGCAAATGTGCTCCAATTCCTTTCACATCCACTAGATGACACACACTGTGACAACAAGCGTCGCGCTACTCTTTGCAACACTGGTGTATCTCCCCCAAAAGTAGCCCACCAGGCAGCAGGTGGTGTGTTACGGTCAATTGCCATGCGCCTAGCAATGTCAGTAGAGAACTCACCTTGCTTCCTCCTGAATATTTCAAATTCTTGCAGTGCCCTTGCCGCAGCATCAGTCTCCAACATTTTATCCACCCCCATGCGCACTAACGCCAGGATATTCTGTGAGACTCCTGTGTTGTAGTGCATATAAGGGTTAAGAGCACAAGCAGTGGACATATAGGAGTCAGCCATGACAGTGGTCATCCTTGCATCTATCACTTTCATGATCCGGTCAAAGCGGGCCTTGTCAGTAGCAAACTTACTTGCATATGTCCGCCTCATATTTGATACTCCAGTGTCACTTCACTCAAATTAGGAATCTTGTCTGAGTCAGCAAATCTCAAAAACATGTACAGAAGCTCAACATCATTGATCACCCACTCGACGTTATCCCACCACTCAAGTCTTGTCATGCAGTCAAATGCGTACCTTCCCATTTCAGTGTTGAAGTGGCGGGTCCTTCTGAACTCAGGTGACATTAACCAAACCATGAATTGGTCCTTCTTCTTGAACATGCTTTCAAGGAACATGTAGTTGTAGTTGGTCCCAAATCTTGTTGCATTCCACTTCACCAACTCCCCACCAATAGCTTGCCTCATCATGCTTAGACTATTCGAGTTGTAGAGCCAACTGCAAATGTCCTGCGCGCTCTTAATGCACGCAGCATGCTCGTCCCACTTGCCAATGTCCTTCAGCATAAGGTTGATGGTATGCGCAAGGCAAGGCTGCCATGCAACGTGAGGGTACTCTTTCACCAGAAGCTCGCACGCTTTCTTGTAGTTGGAGCCATTGTCCGTCACCACCTGAACCACATTTTCATACCCCACTTTTAACACCACAGCTTTGATCTCCTGCAGAACAATGCCATGCTGCCATCATTACGCTAGTAATGGTCATTCATGAGTGAAGGACATAGGCAAGGATGCAGGACTTACCTTCAATAAGTATTGGTGGTCTTGTACTTTGTCTGTTGCATCGATGGACTTCAAGAAATACATAGTGCCACCGTTGTACACCAAAAAATTTATCACAGAGTTCCGCATAGGCCCCGTCCATGAGTCACACATGAGGGTCACACCACATTCATCCCACTCCATCTTCCACTTCTCAATCTCCTTCTCTATCTCTTTTACGTTCTCATCCAAGTACTTTCCATCGATCTCCCTACCAGTTGGTATTTTGATACCAACACCTGGAATCACAGAAGAGAAAGCATTGAGATGACAACCATGGAAACAAAATCATTGAACTCAAAATTTACGTAGTTATCTTGTTTCTGGGTCTCCATGATGGCAGTCTTGAAATATGGGTCATCAACTTTTCGCCCAGGAATACCGATAGCATGGCATGCCTTCGCCCATGCCCTCCCGATCAGCTCCCTGGACGTCCTTCCCTTCACAGTCCATGGACCGGTATCTATCCGTTGCTGTACTGGAGCAGAGCTCAAGCCAAAGTGGTAGTCCCTGTCCCTCTCAGGGACATGTGACTGGCTCCGAGTGAACATAGAAGACAGCGATCCAGCACTGCCTCCTGCACCACTCCCGCGAACACGGCTGCCTCCAACACGACTGCCTGAACCAGATCCACCACCCCTCTCATAATGTGGCCCTGCGCGCTGCATAAAATTGTACTCTTCCCTTGACTGGCGTAAGGTAGCCTGCATCGCTGCATCCTCATCGAACTGCCCTTGGCCGTGGCCCTCTTCCTCCTCTGGATCAAGGTCAATGTGCGGCGCCCTTGCCGCTGCGTCCCTCAGCAGCTTATCTCGTGCCCTTACTCTTGCTCTTTCCTTGTTCTTGTCCAATTGCTCAATGAAGAATTTCTTTACCTCGGCTGGAACGGAAGGGCAGTCCTTCGCATCATTGTCCCGGTGTGCCAGATGCTCCTTGAACCGTGTTGCCCCTCCCCCACTTCTCTGTTGCCTGCAATACTTGCATACGAACCCACCCTTGTACTTCTGCCCATGCTCCCACACTGGGTCAACAATTGTTCTACAATCATGGAAGGTAGAGTAATGTAAGTCAATATGGTTATAGGTATAGATAATGAAACTGCAAGCAAAAAAACATCAATATTCTTGATGAGTCCAGAATAATCACTAAATAAGCACTAGGTTTCCATAGATCATTTCTAAATGTGGAGATAATGTGGAGGTTACATACTACATCATAGATCAAAGATCGACAAAGACAAAGCCTACCAATTTGTCTCACCAATTTTTTCTAACTCTTAAATCAATCTAATCCGTCACTAACATTCAACTAACAAATCACCAACAACAACTCACTAACCCTAACATCAAACAATGAGTGATATTTTGCATCACTAAAATGTTGACTCTCATAAATCAACTAACAAATCACCAACATTCACCTAATCCATTCGATTTAACCTCACTAGCCCTAGGTTTCCTACTGCTCATGTACCAAATCAACACCAACAACCATCTAGATCATAGATCGACATGAACAAACACCTAAATCGAAGATTGCAACTCACCTACAAGCTTTCCCGCCTGCTGCGCTTGGTTAACCGCTGAAAAATGGCGGATTTCCGCCCGGGAGCGCCGGCTTTCCGCTCGGGAATCGCAGCCCGCTGCCGCTGGCTTCACGTCGGCTTTCTGTTGCCGATCCGCCGGATTTCCGCTACCCGGGAGCGAAAAACCGCCTCCGCGCGGCGGTTTGGCCGTGGTGGCGGCGCTGGAGCGCGTGGTGGGGGAAGGCGCTGCAAGGGCGTGGGAGGGGGGGACCGACGACTCCTTCTGTCGGTCGGCTCGGGTTGGGGGGTGGATGGATAAGGTTGGGGATGGATTCAAAGTTTAGCGGGTTAACGGGTTGCTATCGGGTCCAAAACCAATTCATCAATTTAACCAGGCAAATCAACTTGGATTTGAATGATTTCAAATGCTATTAGCTCAGATATCATCTAGTTTTTTATCATATTTTTTTCGGAATTTTTTAGAATTTTTTTTACAAATTTTTTCAAATTTTTGAATTTTGAAACGGAATCCGCCGGAAAGTACGGTTTTCTGTCGGGATTGTAAACCCTGCCAATCCATTGACCTCGGCCGTTCTCCATGTCTGTGCCTACTCCGCCCGGAGCCAGTGCCGGCTCTGACTGGGCCATGCTGCGGGGGCCGCTGCATCGCGGGGCGCCGCCACCTCCTCTCCGCCCGGAGCCGGTGCCGGCTCCGACTGGCTCCGACTAGGCCCTGCGTCGCGGGGTGCCGCCGCCTCCTGCTGCTGGTCATCTCGAGGTGCCCCTCCTCGTCGTCTTCCGCTCCGCTTGTCTCATGTTTTCTCAGATTTTCCTGATTGCATTTCTGATCCAATCCGTTCTTGTTTTTTGTCTCTTTCCTCTAGACCACCAATCAAGCAAGCCCTCCTCCCCCTCGGCCTCTTCTGCATCTAGGCCGCTAGGCGTTTGTGTTTGCCCTGCTCATGATGTGGTGCTACGATGAACTTGCTGTATGCTTTTGTGTAGGTTCATTCGAAGTTCAAAGGCCGATTTGGCACTATAATATTAGATCTGATAAATTCTGTAATGAATTTTCTCATGATTTAAGGCCTTAACGACCCAAAACAGTAGGATTATTGGGCTGGGCACCTAGGATGTGGTCCCTTTTGTTGTTGGGCCACGAGGATTATTGAGGTTTTTGGTTGATTTTCGTTGCCTACGATTATGAGTATTATGGCCTTATGGGGGTGGGTAGAAGAGACGGTGGTGAGAAAAAAAAAATCCCTAACAGGCCTCGCGGTTTACCGGTACAAAAGCAGGAACGAGGGTTCTGCTCCGTTCTGCTCTGTAACTCAGATTTTAGCCACGGTTGATCCGGACAGTCTAAGTGGGTGTAGATTCATTAGGTGAAAATTAGTTTTGGTTAAACTCGTTCTTCATTAGTACAGATTAAATTTCTGGATCACTTCGACCTGTGTAAAATCACAACTTGATGGCTCTAACGTGACACGGCAATGCCGCGCCCATGTTTTCTAGTATTGTACTGGATTCTCATCCTTGGTGTCCTTTAGCCTGTCCCGCCAGATGCAATGTCGGTGTGTTTGGATGCCTGCAGCAGTGACAGGACAGGCTCCGCGCATGCAGATTCCGTACTCGGGCCAGGCTCCGGGCGTACGCTGGATTCGAGCGTTTCTGCGCATGCAGGCTCGCGGGATGCGAGTTTAGACCGGCACCGAAAATGAGGTACCTTTTCATCTCGGTTTTTTTAAGTTTGTCTCTTGACTGAAATATTTAATCACCAAACAAAATTTATATTTGTGTTTCTGATGTTTTTACAAACAAAACTAGACCATATTTACCATCTTAATATTAAAGGATCATTATTTATTTATTTATTCTATTCTATTTTTAATGCAGGAAACCAAACAACATCTTTTATGGGCCAGGTTCAGCAAATGCTACCAACCAAACAAAAGGTAGTTGCATACCCTCAGCCTGGCTAGAGTAAGCCTGGCTCTTCAAATATGGGCCAAGCTAGATCATGCAGGCATCCAATCGCACCCCAAGTTTTCAAGAACAGTGAATCCTCTTTTTTTGGAGAACCCTACAAAGATTCTTTTTCACTTGAAGAATGTCTTGCTTCTTTTCCTTTCGGGAATGTCCTGCGATGCTGAGGAAGTCACACCACAGTTATAATTTTTCTTGCACTTGGAAAAGGATTCATGTTTTTTTTCTATCTTTATCTGTAACGCAGCTTGACAGGGCATTACATTACACATCTGATGCACTGACATTATGTTTCCATGGTAACAAGACTGATATCTAGATAATAGTAATCCGTAGCAAACTTTTCAGTTTTTTTTTTTCAATAGAAAAATGCTCCAATTGTCCTGAAAACATCTATGACGCATAAAAAACTTTTCGATGTTTTCTTATTTTCCGATAGAACTTAAATACTATTGTACAACTGAGATTCATACATGGGAGCTCATTCAGCCCACCAAAACGTTTGAACGTGCATACTTTCCCAATCAGGAAAGAATATAAAGAGCTTACTAACCCAGAAGGAACAGTTGTGGAAGTTATGTTCGTGTCTCACTATATCTCCCAGACAAACAACGCATCTCACACAGTCACACCGTCCAAGAGGCGGACCTCCTCAGCACCGGCTTCATGGCCTTGTCCTCCTCGAGGGAGATCATGCCAAGGTGGGACGGGTCCTCCAGCATCATCTTGGCCACCAGGTACCCGGCGATGGACCACGTCTGCAGCTTCCTCGCCTGCTTGCCGATGTAGCGCCCCAGCTTGCCGTCGTAGTACTCCGGCCAGCCGTCCCTCGCCAGCCTCGCCTCGGCTAGCTCGATGGCGCGCCGGGCGATCTTCAGCCGCCCCGTCTTGATGCAGGCGGCGGTTAGCAGCCACAGCAGCACTGCCACCATGATTGATTATTGTTCAATGTTCATCATCATCAATTGAGAGACGAGACGTTCAGTTAGCAGTGCAGTTAATAACCAACCATCAAAGAAAGATTATACAGTGACTGACAGACCTGGCCAGGATCCGCCGTTGTGGTAGCTCCACCTCGTGTTCTTGGGGTCGCACCCCGTGACGATCTGCCACTCGTGGCCCTCGATGGCCGGGTAGCAGATCTTGACGGGCATGTCGCCGACGAGGTCGTCCCACCGCTCCTCCACGAGGTCCATGATGGAGGCGGCCTGGTCGGGCGTGGCGAGCGAGGCGAGGATGGCGACGCAGTTCCCTAGCGCGAACCACCGGAAGTCCATCCGTGCCGGGCTGACGTTGCCGACGAAGTATCCGCCGCGGGTGGGCATGAAGTCGAAGAGCCAGTCCGGGATGGACTCCGGGATGACGTTGAACTTGTTCACCGCCGTGTGCGAGTACTCCTCCGTCTTGAACCGGTAGATGTCGTTGAGCTGCGGGAAGTCCAGCCAGAAGTAGCTCCGCACGTGGTAGCTCAGCGCGGACAGCCGCGTCACGATCCGCTCCATCATCTCCTTGTTCCCCTCGCCGTCGGGCTTCAGCATCAGCAGCGCGCACCGAAGCGCCATGAAGAAGAGCGCCTGGATCTCGATCGGGTACCCGTACACGCCCATCCGCCGGTCGATCATGCAGCAGCCGTCGGCGCAGAGCAGCGTGGGGAAAGTGTCGAATCCTTCGGCGAGGCACTGGTTCATGATGAGCCGGATGCCCTTCTGGCACATGGGCGTCTCGGCGAGCGACACGTCGCCGGTGGACTTGGTGTAGGCCCTGAGGACGATGATCCACCAGAAGCCCGAGTCCACGGGCGCCACGCGGCCGATGGCGCTCTCCCCGAAGTCGGCCGCCAGCTTGTCGACGCCGCGCTTGGGGTCCTTGAGCACCTTGAAGCTCGCCGGCATGGCGCCCTCGCCCAGCTTGAACCGGTCGATCCGCTTCTCCCACCCCTGCAGCAGCAGCGTCTTGAGCAGGAAGTTGCGCACGATCTCCGGCTCCCCGTTCAACAGGAACGCCAGCGCGCTCGGCACGAAGTCCCGGACGAACACCTGATCGAGACAGCAAGTAGAGCAGCCACATGACACGTGTCGATCTCGATCCGTTGGACTAGCCACTTGGGCACCTGGCTAACGCGCGCTGTTCGTCCAAGGAATCATTATCATCCATCTATATATCGAGATATACGGTTTCAAGTATCTATCTTGATCAACATGCACGATGCCTTCCCGAAAAGAAAAATCTCGATCCAAGAAGCAACTTTTGCACGGGGCCGGCCGGGCCGGCCGATCGAGCAAAGAAAGTGTGTTGGAGCAAGCGAGGCTAAAGCGAGGCAGCACACCGGTGTCGTGCTGTCTACTACGTACGTACGTGTACGTACCTGGTCGTAGTTGAGGACCTCGCCGGCGGCGGAGTGGTCGACGGCGGCGATGGTGCCGAGCGGCTGGCCGCGAAAGGACACGACGGAGCGGCGCAGCGCGTCCCAGGCCTCGCCAACCAGCGGGTGGGGCTCGAACGAGAGCCGTGTGGACGACGCCGGCGTGCCGCACAGGGACCGCAGCCCGCCGCCGGGGGAGTACATGCTCTCGTAGCTCTCCGCCGCGCCGCCGTAGCCCCAGCCCGCGCGGCTCGCCGCCGCGCCCGACGCCGACAGCTCGCTCAGGGACCGGTCGTCGAACGACCGCTGCCGCTCCACGTTGATCCGCGGCTTGTGGTTCAGCAGCCGCGTCAGGTCGAAGTCGTCCGGGTCCGCCAGCGACGACTGCGACGACGCCTTCCGCATAGCCGCCGCCGCCGACTCCATCTCGCACGCTGCCGCCGTCTTCGCGCCTGGCTGGAGACGGTCTCTGCTCGCGACTGCTCCTAGCTGCTTGCTGCAGTGCTACGCAGCGAGACGGCGGCGGCGAAGAGGGTGGCAAGAGAAACAACAAAGAGAACGAAGAGGCTGAGATCGTGTGTACGGGCTCGCCGGAGCTGGGCTTGCTTTCCCGGCCGGCGAGTGTTGGAGGCGGGGCTGCGTCGGCGTCGCGCTGCAGAGTCTGATGGCTCTGCTCTGCTCCGGCGCGGCAAATGCTTGGGGTGGGGCGGGTTACATAAAGGTCCCGGCGCACGGGGATGACGTGTGGGGACGGGCAAGGTGCGGGCCCACGTGGCAGCGACCTGGCGTCGGATTTCGTGGGTCCCGCTGCGTTCGAGTGGGATTGCCTCGGCTCACTTGCCGTTTGCGCGTTCCTGCCCGGGGTGGTGGGGTGGCCAACAGGCGGTTACCTGGCTAGTCTGCTATACTCTGTCTGATAGAGCTCGGTGATGTTCAGTTCAGGGATGGCGGGTGATGAATGCCTGCACTGCTCAACAGATTTCTCTCCAAGGATTCTCAACAGTTTTTTGTTTTTTGCGAAGCAATTTTCGTCAGATTATATATGGATCAACATAGAGGCAAGGGTGCATATAGTTCTGGAGGTATATCTGTTTTTTTTTTTTATTATCTTTGGGGTATTTATGTTGAGCAGGCTTTGCACTCACAGTGCGGAATCATTATTAATTCAACTTGAAAACTACTTCTACTTCTAGAGGCAAGGGTGCATATAGTAACATATGAGTTTTTTTGTTGGGGCTATCTACTGTGCACCTGAGTATTTTTCTCCCTTCCGCACTCAAATTTTGTTAGACTAGGTTTCACCACGACGCCTTTCCAACCCCGTCCATCCACTATTCCAACTATTTTTCTCTATGTCTACTCTATGTCTACAGTACCGCACAATGTTTTGGACGCCCCTTTTGGGCCAACTGGTGAGCCCAGTATACACACCTTTATTGACGGTAAAACTAACAGGTATCTTAGATGAGTTCTACACCTATATTTGAATGTGTCTTAGAAACCATGTGTAAAACATCATCCTCGCATTTAAATTTTCAGTTACACCAATTTGTGAAATTTTTTAAACTAGACAACCTAAAAGGTTTAACTTAGGACAGAGTTATAATTACTTTCTAGTTTCTAGTGAGTAATGACTCAGAGAACGGATGAAGTAAAAAGCTGGATGCCTTTGCAATGGTTAGATTAAAAAATACTTAGGTATAGGAGCTAGGTTTGACGAGTGGGTTGAATTAAAAAAAAAACTTGATGACCGTGGTAGTATCTCAAGGCTCGACTATGGCTGCAGATTGTAAAATCTAGATTGCAGAATCTAGGTTTTTCTCCAAACATGCCAAAAAGATTGTAGAATATATTCTCTCATATTGTAGAATCTGAGAAGCTAGCCTATCCTAGCTTTTGGTTTCCAAAATCCAGATTGCAGAATTTAGATGGATCCGTACAGGGCCTATGCCAGTAGAGAATTTTGTTCTACTTTCCATTGATTGGAAGGTGCATTGAATGCCTGAGGCTGTAGATTGCCTATACGCAATGGCACCAAACAAATCTTCGAGAAAAAGAAGAGCATATAACAATTTCGATTAATAAAAGCTCGATGATTAATTATAAAGTATTTCGAAATATAAATCCAATCTAAACACTTTTGTAACACAAACTTTTTCATACCACCGGACTAGCTGTCGGTTAAGGTTATGAACATTGAATCTTGAACGCGTGCATGTCTTATATTTTGAGGTGGGGCGAGTAATATTATCTCTGTTCTTGAATGTTTATCGTTGGCTCGCTCATTTATAAACAAAAAACGTTAAAAAAAACCCAGAAGGGGTGGTATCAAATGTTCTCTGTGATAATATCACCGTGAGCAAGGAAGGTCCAAGTTCACCAGAGGCCCCTATCAAATAATTTGCTCCATCATTTAGTCATTTCTCATAATCAAAGTGAGTAAATGCGTGTCACGTCGTGTGTGCTGCGAGTGGCGAGTGAATCACCACAACAGAAGAGAAGATGAAACGGGTAACAAATGTATCATTGCTGAAAAGGAAGCACAGTTGTGAATCATTTGAGGCGATTTAATAAGCACGCTGGATTAATTATTACCATCGTTAGTTGCTGCCCACGCTTCCCCAGTCCGCCCGTGTTATCATGCACGACACCGATCGAATGCAGGGGTTGTCTAGTACGAGATGAAATCATGGGACGAAAGATTGTGGACCACGAAACTTGGCTCTCAACCTCAATAATCGAGCATGACACGAGTGGCTGGAACGTCTCTGGATCCTCGGGTTCGTAAGACGAAATCACGGAGTCGAACGAAGTGATTTGTACGAAAACACACGCAGAAAGAACACAAAAGAACAGTCGTGTCGTGAACTCGTAGTACGGGTGTCCTGCCATGTAACTTGGTCCGATCACTTGCTTCGCCGCGTGATTTGTGAACTCTGAAGTTTTTTTTGCCTGTCGCCGAGCTAGTTATTACGAAGGCGAAAACAACCCCTGCCATGGCCTTCACGTCCCTAGCTAGAGAAAGCTGTGCGTCGCGGTGGTACCTGTTGTGGGTCACAGTCGTCACGCTTTGCTTTTGTTTTACGCCTTGACGCTATACACATTTACGTTACGGCCACGTGTGCGTGCGTGTCAAGTCTCACGACGATGACGGTGCCGTGCGTGAACACAGACCCAGAGAGGGCCCTGTTTGTGCTGCTCCGGCAACGATGATTCCCAACGAATCGCTGCGTTCGACCAGACACGTGAGCTCGTGAGTTTACGTGTAGCTAGAGGCTAACCGTTTCCCGTCACGACAGTCGCCTGCTTCCCCGGCCGGCGGCTCGACGGGCCACCGCCAGCGGACGCGGCGAGACGCCGACGCCGACGCCGACGCCGCGCGCCGGGTCGGAGCAGCCGGAGCTGGTCACTGGCCATGGCTACGGGCCGGTCCCTCGCCTCGCCCCGCGCGACGAGTCCTTTTTTGACCAGCCTTGCTTTGCCTTCATATCCGGGAACCCACCAGGGTCCCCCGCGCGCGGGCGTCCGTCGGCCTCCCGGCAAATGTCACGAGGGCGACGGGAATGATGGGGGCACTCGACGGGAAAGCAGGCCCGTTGGACGTGGCCGTTTATCCGGCGCAACTGCGGCATGATTCGATCGGCGGACATGATTGGTCAACCGGGGCGTCGCAGCCTTGGAATCGGAAATGATGCAGAGCGAGCGAGCGAGCTCTCTGCGTCTGCGCTAGCTAGCTGCTCATGATTGTTGCTCGATGGGTCAAAGGGTTAAAGGGACTTGCGCCTTCCAGTATCTTCGCGACGACAGGAGTATCCGGTGACAGAACAGCTAGCCCCTGCTGCAGTGGACCTAGTGTTGCCTGCAGCGCAGGCCATGGAAGCCGAGGGACCGGAGAAGAAGCAAGCGGAAGGTCCAGAGCGCAGCCGATCCGACGATGATGGTGACCGGCCGCGCTTCGTACCGGTTTGGCGTGTAGGAGAGGTCGGTGACCAGGTTGTCACTTGCCGGCGCGTCGGCCGGCCGTGCGCGCACGCCAGGCACAGCGCGCGGCTGCACCGTTGTGTGTGGCGCACCGGCGGCCAGGGAGCTCGGTCACTCGGCCACCGGTGCTGCGTGTCTGCCTGGCGCCGGTGGTGGTTCTCTAAAACTGTCTCCAAAGAGAGCACTCAAAATGAGTATTTTGGCTGGCTACTGTTTTGTTTAGTACTGTAAATGACCTAACACACGGAACCAAGTGGGAAATGAGGAATGAAAATGAGGTTGGAGATAGCCTAAACTACCGACCCACGCCCAGCGCCGGCTCGCGCACGTACACTCTCCCACCGCCGCGGCGCCGCCAGCACCAGCGTCCCGCGGCGCAGGGCACCTCGACGGCGCTGCCTGGCTGTCTTCTGTCGGGCACAGCGCCACGATAAGATCGATGGATCGAGGCCTCTCCGCCTCTGAGGCGCTCTGCCTCTGGGCACGGAACGTGCTGGGTCGGATCCGTACATGCATGCATCAGCACGGTGGCGCGGCGCCGGCGCCGCGCGATGCCCTTGCCGCCGGGACACGGGCACCTCGCCACTTCTCTTCTCCTGGACCGACCGGTCTCTCAGTGCTCTGCATCCCTTCAATCCAATCTTCTGACGAGCCGCCGAGCGTGTGTAGGAACAGAACACGAACGACGGCTTCGACGCTGACGCTCGCTAGCTGCGTGGATTGGATCGAGAGGCACGCAGATCACGCGAAGCGGACAGAAGGTCACGTCGGATTTAAGCGCAGAGTACGGCGACCCACCCAGTGGTCCGCCGAGAGAGCAGCGTAGAGCCGGCCAGATGGGCGTATGAGCACGACTGTATCGGGTCGAAGATAGCTTCAGATTCACAGCTAGTTCCCTTCTGTATACGCAGCTGCCGAAAAGGCTAAAACTATCTGGGCGAGGTCATAAAGAAATCAGCTACCGCAGGAATGAGCTCGAGACATTACACCCATAATACTCTCAGACAGGTTTTTTTTGTGAGATATTATGAGCGGCTGCAAAGTTTTGGATTGACATATCTCCTCTGCAAATCTAGGATATGGGAACTAGTTGGTTCCTGACTTACCTGTAGACAATAATGCCAGATCAGATATGATTTTCAGCGAGGCGATTCGGTTTAGAATTCCATCTTGGTTTTCCCTGGATATTGGTATCAACCAGATCGCCCAATTCAGTGTAGCTTGGGCAAGATGGGCAGACGCCTGTCATTAGAAACAAAAAAAGCACTCCATGGAATGCCTATACAGCTGAACCGATCACTTAAAAACGTTTCTCAACAAAATCGTTCTATTTCACTGTTTCAGTGACCAGCAGTAGGAAAATATCACCAGAATAGACACTTTATATATCCTGTATCAATTGTACAAAAGTTTAGTAGCAGAGCATGGTGGCAAATATATTTTCACAGAAATGTTTAATTCACAAGAGGAGGCTAGTTTCCAAGCTCTAAACAACAAACAAATTGAAAGACAGAAAGTAGAACCGCAAACAGGCAGGATATAGAAGTTGATGATCGACGATAGAGGCAGGTGAGTGTCAGAATCAATCGCTAAAACCACACTCTTCAGGACTTGCGTCAGTTCAAAGTTTGAAATCTAACCTCTGAGCTACATCTCCTGGTAGATTAACCACCTTCAGGTGCAAGAGACAATCGCCAAGCTTTCATCACTCTTCATGAACTCGTCTTGGCTGAGGCGTATCGTCTTGCCCAGCGAAGTATACCATGACAGCCAGAAGGGCAATGACAAATATAAGGATGTACAACGAGTTCATGCTGACCAGCGAGTTCAGGAAACCCATGAAAGAAGGGCCGCTGACTTTCTTCTTTATTGTTCTTCCTGCTCTGTAGCCCTCAAGGAATTGGCTTATTTGAGATGCTTGGTCACCTTCTTCTAATCTCTCTGAGCCATCCACCTTCACCAAGAAGCATTTCAATTCAATCCCAAAATAAAATGAATTCTCCATTTCATGAGACCAGAGAAATAGTAGCAATTTCCATCTTAATCAAGTACTACATCAGTTTTTTTATGACACGAAATAGCTCAAAAGTGAGCTAACACAAAAAGATGGAGGGAGTATTACTTTTTCAGTGAAATTAAGGTCAATGACAGGAACCAATAAAGTTATTATTTTTATTGATAATGGTGTCTCATCACCAGTAAGAAACATGTCAGTAACACAATGATTTTTATATGGATGCCAGTGTTAAAAAAATAAAAAAAAATATCACTGAGGAAGCTTTACTTACTAGCTCATACTCCTCATTTCTATCCCACACCAGTAGCTTTGGCAGCTGCGAGCTCTTCGAAACATCAAAAGTCTCCACAAACTCATCCCATTGCTTGATTCCAACATATCCAAACACCAAATCACGGTTTGCATTAGCAGCAGATTTCAAAACTTTTACCAGTTGTGTAGAATTTTCATCTGAATCATCCTCCAAAATGGTTAGAACAACTTTCCTCTCATCATCATTCAGCATTTTTAGTGTCTCTGTATTTATTGGGACAACCAAAGGGAGCAGGGATTGACGTACAAACTCTTCCAAGAAATTTTCTATGTAAAAAAGGCAACATTAGCTACTGGAAAGCAACATATCTATGTATGGTATATTCAACTGGACATAAGACATATATGGCACTTAAAATACTTCTCAAACTAAGCATCAGTATAATAGGCAAAACAAATCATGAACGCAAGAAAGGGATAACAAGTACCTTCGAATGGACCATAGAACAAACTTTGTTCCTTACACTTTGGATGGATTGCAACCAGTGCTGGGACCTTATCAAAATCATAGGCTGCCATCATGTCATCAGAGAAATCTTTTGCAACAGCAAACCATGCTCTTTTCTTATATTTCCTTCCATATTCAGCAATCAATGAGTCATTCACTCCAAAACCAATGAACATAGGAAAGCTTGTACCAGCATTCTCAACAAAATTCTTTATCGCAGAGTCTGACTCCAGGATAGAAACATCTGGCGCAACAAACTTCTTCAGATTGCGGACAAGATGGTCAGCTTTCCTCGAACCAGTGTATTCAATTGGGACACCGTGGATAAAAAGCATCAGGGTAGGGAATCCACTGCACTTAGAAACTAAAGGCATTAGGCATACAATCTAGAAAGCTCTAACCCCTCGTGAAACCAAAGTACTTACGGCGAAAGAACTTACTCCACTCCATATTTTGATCCAAGTTTCCTGTATTTGTCAGCGTTGACCTTGGCAACAACGATGGGCTCACTCAACTCAGCCAACACTGGTGCAGCTTTATCTAACTGCACCAGCAGAAACGGGCAGTAATATCAGCGTTTGATTTTCTCAGTGCAAGATCAAAGTCCTCCACAAGATAACTCGCTGGAAGTTCTTGCCTTTTATGGAAGTGTAAGTAGGCAAAATCTATCATTTGTGACTCATACTAAAGGGTACAAACACACATCATCTATTTGCAATTAATTTCTATTCTTCCATAAGATATCTACCCGAATCCAAATGATGCCACACACTATCTTCCTGTCTGATTATTAATGATAACAAGTTGTGTTCAAAGTGGAACAAATATTCTGGAAAATAGTAAGTTATGTACTCTACCACAGTCCCCACTTCGCCCTAATCTGCTCGAGTTCATGGGACCACGCAAAGACATGGTATACCAGAGTCTCAATAAACCCACTCCCACAGAACTAACATATCCACCAAGATCCACAGCGACACTTCACGCCTTCACGGTATCCCAACTCCCAATTCGCATCACATCTCACAGGGCTACCAGCAACAGCAAGCGACAGGTCGGCAGGGCAGCGGAGTGGCTATCCCCTCATACCTCGGGCGCAAGGCGCTTGCAGTGGCCGCACCACGGGGCGTAGAAGTCGACGAAGAGGTAGTCGATGGCGCCCAGAGCCGACTCAAAGTTGCTCTCGTCCAGGTCGATCACCCGCCCGTCGCGCGGGAAATCCTCAGCCGAGGCGACGATGTGGCGGGCCGAGAGCGAGAGCAGCAGCAGGAGGAGGAGAGGGAGCAGCGCCGGCGGCAGTACTCTGGTCGCCATCACGGTGGCTGGCGCTCGATTCGATCTCCGCCGCGTCGGGAAGGAGCCAAAGCCAGCCAAGGAGGGGCACGGAACTTGACCAGTTTCCAAGGGCAAGGCCGCAAGGGGTTTTGGTTTGGGGAAAAAGTTCGCATACCCTTTCGGCCGGAAAAAGTATAGATAACCCCCCAAACTATACGGGAAAGGATACTTAACACCCCAAATAAAAAAATGGTATGAAATACACCCTGAACTATTCTAAACCGGATAGATCACCCCTCTAGGGTGGTTTTGGGGACCGGTTTGCTGATGTGGACACCGGTTTGCTAACTGGGCACGTTGTTTTGGTCCAAGCTTGTCCACCGTGACGCCTGGCCCCCGTCCCCGTCACCTAGCGCCGCTCGGCTGCTGCAGCCCCTCCGCCGACCCTCCACGCCCGCGCCGCCCCTCCCACCATAGCTCCACACCCGCATCACCTCCCCCCACCGCCGCTCCACGCTCGTGTCGCCCCTCCCCGCTGGTGCTGCAGCTGGACGACTTCCTCCGCCTGGCCGACGTGCACGGCAGCTTCCGAGAGGCGCTGGTCATGCTCGCTGCGCTCGCCGTGGCCGCCAGGGTGCCGCCCGTCAAAACCACCATAGGGGGTGATCTATCCGGTTTAAGATAGTTTAGGGTGTATTTCATACCATTTTTTTGTTTGGGGGGTAAAGTATCCTCCCCTGTATAGTTTGGGGGGCTATCTCTACTTTTTCCCCTTTCGGCCTTTCTTCTGATTTTCTGAACCCAAGATTTTTTTTCCTCTCTCTCTCACTCTCTCTCTCCACCTTTTCTTTTTAAAATCCGGAGATACTACAACATTTTGTGCCCCACCTTTGGATCAGATACGGTAATTAATTAAGTTATCTGTGCTTCCCTATTTGGAAATCCTTTGCATCGTACTAGTAGCTATTTTTATACTGGTTCTGCTAAATGAAAATTTTGAAATCAAACTTCAAAACGTTTTAATTTCAACTCCAATTCAACGTAAGATAATGTTAAGAAGAACATGTGACCCCAAAGCTCTGAAAAGCAGAAACTGCAAAGTGTAATTTATAGTCTCGCCTTCCGAACATACAATTTCAGCAGTATTAGGAGGCAGAGCAGCTACGAACTGCATGGTCACGGTCTCATGAAGACTTCGGTTCGGTCCAGCAAACAAGGACCACAACCACAGGATCAATACAACCCCTTGTTATTTCATAATAAATCCAATCCAACATATATCATAAACACCAAACTACATATAAGGAAGTGACACCTCAAAAGGCAACACATGCTACCCGTGCTCAGCAGAAAAAGGGTGACAAAAAAACAGAACAATAAACGATATCACTGCTGAGGTTTCTCCACAGCCTGGAAAGTTCAAGCCACGAATTATTAACAGAAAGTTGAGTCCTACATCAAACGGCAAGAAACGAGGTTACAACTTTCTCGTAAGCAAATGCAGTAACAAGCAACAACCAAGATGGAATGAAGTCCAAGCTTTTAACTTCACAAAATGTTGTTGAAAAACAAGTCCCCAATATGTAGGCCTCCAGAGCATGGTCGCTCAACCTGAGGCGGTCTTCTTCTGCTGGAAAACGACTGCATATACAGGGACTCCAATACCGATGCTAACTGCTCCCAGAACAGAAAGGGACACCTTCAACGCCTGATGCTTCATCCTGTGCAAGTTGTACATGTGCTTGGCATGGACATAGTATGGTTCATCATGGCCGTGACCTCCCATTCTCTTCACGCCAGTGGCATGGAATCCACGAGTAGCTGTTTCAAGAACAACGAGAAGAAAAATCAGATATTAAGTGTTATTTAGGGAGAGCAAAAAAGGATCTCAGAACTTCAATTCATCATGATAATGGGAAGGTAGGAAACATGATGAAATTAACGCAAGCACTGAATCAGCAGTCAGAAGTGAAATTAATGAGAGACAAGTTTACAGCTTCATTCGATGATAATGCAGAGATCAGAAATACAATGAACAAGCGAAACAACTGAGACTACTATTCACTCTCAACAATCATCATATGCACCACAAGTCCACATCCCAAGCTGTTTTGGTCACCTCTTGAATATATGCCAACAAAACAAAGAAAGAAATACAGGAGTCTTAAACGTCAGGCATTAATCTGATTGTTAGAAATGATTTGGATAAACAATGCTGTGAAGGTGGATGATTAGCTTCTTCTGGGAGAAAACAGTTTGCATAATACTGGAATCATTGGGCCAGTGCACTGACTACAACAAGCAGCGTTCCAGACAAAACATGTGGGCTTACATTATAAATAGTCTCCTTTGATCGCTGCTACAAAAGTATAGTATATAGCAAAATAGAACAGCAAAATAACAAATTCCATTTTTACAGTTAAGTTTCCAATCATTATATTAAGCCCACAAAGACCAATCAGGTCCTTAACAGGAACTGGATGTACAAACCTCAAACAAATTGATACAAGCTCCTTTCAAACACAGAAAAACAAACTTTGATAAGAACATTGGTACTACTAAACACGCAGCAAGAACACAGAAACACAAGGGACTGCCCCTCCTCAGATAATTGGAATGAAGCAAAAGGACCAGAAGAGTAGTCATATTATATTGTTTGGGGACAGTGCCTGATTTGAGTCATCAGATGATGTATTCATGCAAGCTCGGTAATCCTCAATCTTAAGGCCAAAAACCGACCATTCACCTTATGCAAGACCAAAGGGGAACGTACCGCGTGACCTTATCACGCCGACCGAAATCATAATCACATCGGAGCGCGGACAAATCTTGGACCCAACATAGTATTGTCTACCTTTACGTCAAAAAAAAAAAAAAAAAAAAAAAAAAAAAAAAAAAAAAAAAACTACCCCAACCATTTCATCACGCGATCGGAACGATTCTCGAAAGAACCAAAGGATCCAACACCGCACGCATCCACGCGATCAGTACCAACGGAAAACTAGCAACCAGCCTAATCGAATCGCGCAGACGTAACCCTAATCGGACCGCAGTGGGGGAGGTCAAGGCCAGGGGATGCGGGATGAGTGGATCTCTTGCCTGGCTTGGACGCCTCGGCGCCGGCGGCGACGAGGCGGATCCCGGAGCGCAGACCGCGGTTGAGCGCCGTCGCCATCGCCTTCTTGTTCTCAACTGGGGTGGGGTCGCCGCCGCCGCCGCCGCCGTTGGTGAGGTGTGGTCGTAGGCGAGAGTGGTGACTAACTGTGATTTGTTCAGGTCGGGCCTTGGAGAGTGGAGGGGTGGCGTAGCGTTGCGCGGAGCTGGCGTGGTGGGCCGGTCTCGGGCTGCATGCTACCTAGCGAAGAGGCCCGGCCCAGTAGAGCCCAGAATGAAGTACGTGTTCCGTTATGGGAAACGTATTTTATAGAGTCCGCCTTCTGACTCAGGTGGACTTCGAATCGAGTAGTCGGATGATTGCCGATCAAATAAACCATGCCCGCGATTCGCGAAGGAAATCCGAACGAGAGACGCTTCCCGTCGCCGATGGAGTCGCTTGCGTCGCAAGCGAAGCCGGCGGCGGCGCTCTGGCTCGCCGGCTTCGTCCAGGCCGCGCGCCTGGACCGGGTTGTCTGCTTCTGCGCCAGGTCCTCCGCCCCTACCCATACCCTCTCTCTCTTTTTAGTGTTTTATTTGATTTTATTATGGGGGCCAAATTAGCGTCCTCTGGCCGAGCTCGAATCATTTGTTTATTTACTTGTCCCGTTAGTATAACCTTGTCGATTTCTGGTTGGATGCAGGTCGAAGGCACTATCCATCAGGATCGCACAGTGCTTCCTGCTGAACGGGCTTATCTTCCTGGGGAGGTACGGTGGTTCGTAATTGAGCTTGAATCTCGACTAAATTTTCTGTTTTTATAATTTTGGCATGTGCTAATAATACCAAAAAAATATTAGAGATTTGTAGTATAGTTGTCCTATGTCCTGAGGGCCTGTTTGGATCACCCTAGCTAAAAATTAGCTAGCTAACTTTTGCAAAAATTAGCTACAATTAGCTGGGGTATTTCAGCTAATGAAATACTAGGTAGTTGGGGTGTGGGCTAAAAAATAGCTGCTATTAGCTGGGCTGTTTGGAGACATTGTAGCTAAATAAATTGGGTGATCCAAACAGCCCGAGACTACATGGGCATCATCTCAAGTATCAGGAAAATGCTTTCTGATTGAAATGTCGCTACCATTTTGCCTGGAATAATGTAGATTGCCTGATAAAATAGCAAAGAGAGCAGGAATGCATGATGGAGTTTGATGTGATGTTTGGAATCATGCCCTGCCCTTTTGATTTGTCTTAGTTCTCTGTCACTCCAGTTGTTTAATTACTATGTGTCTTTATGCCTGAGCAAATTAGTACTATGTGTCTTTTTTGTGTTCTTACATAGTTACATCTTTCTCATGGATACCCGTCTAACTAGTTCTTGTGCTTCATAGCTTGCTAACCCTGAAATCAGTGGTCATTCCAACTCTTCTGTGGATACTACCCGAGCAATGCAATCAAATGGGGGAATGGCATCTTTGCGAGCATACGGCAGCCGTAGCTATCTATTCATTCTTACGCTCTGGCCTTGTTGAAATTTTTTATGTAAGTGATACCTGTTACTTGCTGCTATTTTTTTCTTCAAAATGTTACTGGTCACATTGCTTTTATCGACATTCAATTAACTATCCAATTTCAAGTCTCTTATGAATCTTATGATCCATCCAATACTCAATTACTGACTTATTGATATTAGCTAATGTGGAATTGATATTTGGACTATCATTTTTCAAAAAATGTGTTTGGGCATTAAAACAATCTAGTGGTGGTAGCTTAACTTTGCAACAGTGCACAAAAATAGAACATCTGGCAGGAAAACCTGTTTTCCCCTAGCAATAATGGTTCACAAATCATAATGTGCCATCATGTGTTAAAGCTTCACTAATGTTTTCCTAGTGACATGCTTGGCTCTTGACATTCTGCAAATTTTTCTATGGCATACTCCACTAGTTTGCATGATCCCTTTTGACAAACTATTAAATACCTATCAACTTAGTGTTTCTGTTTTCGATAAAAATAATATGTACTGCAGTACTGCTACTATCATGCCATTTAGTGCTTCATAGTACATGTTGCGATGGCACCATAATCTTCTTTTCTTTGAATGTTTATGCATTTCTTATTATTTATTATTACAGTTTGGTTTCACATAACTAAACCTCTATTTCAGGTATTTTGGTTTTACCCACTTTATGTCTTCAGCTTCATATTAAGTACACTTTGGTATGTTAATCCTTATACTGCCAGACAGATTTTTGTCTTTATTTCTGTGAATGCACAATTGGTTTCAGTCGATAATTGGATCATCAAGCATTGTATATGTTAATATGCTTACAGTTTCTGGTTTAAAGATTCTCCATTGTCTCATTAATTCAGTAAATATGTTCACTCTATTCCAGCAAGCCACACAAGCTCCTTAATATAACCAGTTGAAAGTTAGAATTTTGTGTGCACCAAGGCACAATAACTCAATAAGTTGTAGAACAGTTCTTGATCACCTCGTTGTTGGTTTCAAATCTCCTGTTTTGCAGTATCTTACTGTAGGATATTGAATGGTAGAGTAACTTTTTATTACACTTAATGAACTCACTTCCTGTTACAGGTATGGATTCTCGTTTTGTTATTCTCAAATATGCATATTTGAGAGACTAAACAAGGAGCATCATGTTATCATGTTATCCCTTTTGTGATGTGGACCATCTTATGCCAGGTATAATGACATTGCCAAGCATGCTTTGGATGTTGTGAAACGTAAGAGCCTAGATTTGACTCAAGCATTGGATGCTCACAACATAACTGAATCAGAAGAGCAGACTGAAGGGTTTGACAGGTAGTTATGTACATGTGGAACTCATCGGTACATGATTGCATGCTCTGTTTGCTGATATTTTTCATATTAGGGTTGCACTTGGAATTGGGGAACAGGTCTATTCAATCCTTCTTCTAACTATTTTCTTTGTTGAGGTAAGGTTCTAGGATTCCCTCATTGATTACTGGATACCAAATTCCACAGATCATATCTTTTTGAACTTCATTTGTCCTTTTCTTTTTGGTTTACCAGTTACTGTTTTTCATATATTTGCATCTGTAGGTCTCAGTGATTGGTTATATACCTTACTTTGGCAAGGCAATGAACTTCCTGCTCCTATCATTGATGTATGCCTACTACTGTTTTGAGTAAGTACATCTGAGTGTTATTCAATACTCAGCACTCATCCAGCTATTATTGTTCAATGCATTGTGCATTTGCCAGGCTGCTTCTATAGTTCTTTTATCTTGAACTTTGGTAAACTTCTTTCCAGGTACAAGTGGAACTTCTTTGCAGTTAGTCTGAATAAGAGGCTTGATTTCTTTGAGTCAAATTGGGCCTTCTTTGCCGGATTTGGTATGTTGACTATTTAGGAAGTGATGATGGTGTATAATACGCTCTTTTCCCTTTAGTCAAGTTATGTTTGGGCACATATATCTTTTTGCAATAAGATAGATTTGTGATGTTAACTGCTGCTTGTCACTTCTCTCTTTTCTAACATGTGATTTATTTTGCAAAGAAAATGCTGAAAATTAGCTAAACATAGATGCCTCTGGCTCAGCCTATCTACAGCTACATTTTTTCTTCATACTTTTGCGCACATCTTGTCTGTGTAACTTAGTTCATTTCATGAATCTGGATATGTGCATGACAAGAAACATTCATATTCTCAGCTTGTTCTGGGAAAGTTCCATGATTAAGGATTATTACCAAATATATTTGGCTAAGTTCAGCATGCTTCATAGTTCATACATTAAAATAAGTCCTTAATTTATGCTTCAAATGAAACCATTTCACTATAAGTTCCAAATGTAAATTGACAACCATTTGTCTAATACTCTCTGTCCCAAATTATAAGAAGTTCTAGGCTTTGAATAGATTAATGCTATATTCTATATATGTTTTTCTATATGTGTGGAATCATCAGCATCCATATGAACAGACAGAGAAAATGAGAGCAAAAAACTCTTAAAATTTAGGACGGAGGTAGTAGGTTTTAAGCAATTTACGTCCATACTCTTTGCTATGATTTTGGGAAGTTTCATCGTATAGGGTCAAATAACTCATGTAACTGGGCATTGTTCCCTTTTTTTTTTTCTTTTCCTTACTTTTTATGTAAATTGCTTAATTGCCACCCTCTGGTCGTTTCTTCATATCGTTCAATGCATATATGCTACTAGCTAGTTTTTGTGTAGTTCTGACATGTTATTTGTTGTTCTTATGTAGGTGCTCCATGCGTCCTTCCGATATTCTTCTTTTCTCCTCTTATAAGTTATGGATTTCTGGCTATTCTTTACCCATTGGTATGGTTAAGCACTTTTCCACGGCAGTTATTATTATTTTTTGTCACATCTTGTATGTTTTTCTTTTGGAGCATGACATTTAAGAACTTTGAGTTTGCAATATTTAGAGTTTTTACATTGGGCGGTTGTTTCCTCTTTTGTCAAACATACACAATTAGTTCTTGTGATATATAACTGCATTCAAAATAAGATCTGTGAAAACTTGAGAATTTATTGCTGTTGGTATATGGTAAGCATTAGCAAATAGATACATAGCTGCACCAGTTAGCATTTTTTTTTTGTTGTACGAAAAGAAGTCGGTACATTTGCTCATAAGCTTTTTCAGTTTTCTTATTAACAAAGCTCACTGTTTCTTAATGCCATCTCGGAATATGAGAATAATTCATTGGGAGTCAAGGATGAATTGGAATAACTTTGATCAACTTGAAGGTTTGGCCGCATAGGTTATAAATGCTTTGGATAAGAGTGCTTTATGGCGTTATAGGAGTGCCCATTTTTGTATTTTACATACAAACATATATACAACACATTCTGAGTCCAACTTGACACTGTTGCCTTTTTCCAGTTTGTCTTGACTGCTGCAGGCACTCAAGCTGAGCAAGTAATTGATAAACAGAAAGCTGCACACGAAGGGAAACTACAAAGGATACCTGTGTTCTTTGTCGCGAAGCGACTAACGTAAGCTCCCAATTACCTGTCGCTCTTGCAAGCTTTAAAAATCAGTGGTATTCACAATTTGATTTCAAGTGGCGCCCATATGTTCAGTCTTCTTTTCCAAGTTTTGAGTCTCATGGTTTTCTCCATCACTGTTACTTTGGTTGGTACCTAGGTGCCTGATATTAACAGTTGAGACATGTCTGAAACTGTGTTTCCTGCAGGACGAAAGTACTGCAACTGTTTCCAGCGGTACAAAAAGAACAATGAAAGATCCACACGAACAAATCGAGGAAAGAAGCCACTGTGTTGTGCTTATCACAACCGCGCCGTTCCAAAGTTTCATCCGTAAGGTGCACGCCTCTCCATAACGCGGAAGGTCTGTACATATCCGCCACACTGTAAATATCCTGTAACATTGCCGTTGTAAGGCTGAAGCTACCCCATATGAGATCCCCTGTACACTGTTCTAGCACTGCTGCACTGTAGGCAGAGAGAAAGATAGTTGAAATAGTAATAGGGGATGGAGGGATAACTGATCCCTAGAGTCAGCCTAACATACATTTCTGTTAAATGCAAGCTTTGGAAGAGAAAAGAAAATTGCACTTTATCAACATGATACTGTCCATAGCGCCATACATACAGATAGCAGCAACTCTTTATCCGATCATTTCGTATTGTTACATGCATTTTTCCTAGAACCCATGGTAGTTAGAATGTCGACTTTTTCATCCGATTTTATGACTTTGTGACATGAATATGAGGGTTTTTTTTTTTAAGACTCATATATTGATTCAAACGTTAAGAACAGAGTACATAATGTTGAGGAATAAATCCCTGATTATTACATGGAAAAATGCCCATGGTACTAGACAGAAGCCCTGGGCTATGCGTGGAGACTGCATCCACATGATGATAGAGCTTAGCAAATTGTATTTGGAAGGGACATACGATTTTACAATCCACAAAGGTGTCAGAAGGATCTTCATGGTGTCCCATTGAATCATCGGCAAACACTATCACCGGACAATGGCGACGAAGACTTCCAAAGGCCTCGCTTGTGCTCTGTGGCACTGGAGGTAGAGCGTTGAGTCGTATATGCGTTGTAGGATTCACCGGACTCAAACAATCACCTTGCTGGTAGATATGATAAACCGAAGCTAGCATCATCGAACCAAACACGAACTCTACCCAAGCATGAATAAGTCTCACAGAAAGCATGAATATAGGAGGGTTTGATTCTGCATAGAAACAACCTGACCAACTCATCGGGGGAGCATGTGGCGTGCCATGATCTTTTACGTGCGGAACAAAACTCTTTCAACTTGAAGTCACGTGCGGGCTGCCAAAAAAATTGTCGGGAAGTTTTAGACCCAACATATTATTTGCATATCATTATATAGCCAGAACTGTTTTTTTTTTAGTTTTAGGCGATTTCATTAGTTTTCATTTATTTTCTTGTCAATTGCTTTAGTTTGAGTACAACTTATATTTTCACATGTTTAAATAATTTTTTAATAAAATAAATGATTAATGTTGTGAAAAAAATCAACCACGTCATATATTTATGAACGGAGTGCTGCACAATGAGCTATACTAATGGTGTGTAGTATGTGATTTTTTAATATATATTACTTCTGGTTTATTTATGTATGGCGCCGTTTTACATTTTTTACACGATGTTTTACCATTTTTATAATATTAAAAAATACATAAATAAATATACAAATGTAAGTTATGTTCAAGTACCATTGGCAATAAAAAAGTCGCAATAAAATAGGAGTACATGAAACGTAAGGTGTGTGTTGGTTCATGATCACAAGATGGGTGCATCACAATTTTCTTAGCGTGTGTTTGGTTCATGCTATATCTACAGGGTGCCGAAATTTCTTAGCCATGTCCCGCGATGCCATAGAGCTAGTTTCATGCCAACTTTAACACAGGTGCTAATTTTTATTTATAATAAGATTAATCATTAAACGCTAGCAGGGGCGGACCCATGTGGAGGCAAGCCCGGGCAACCGCCCAGGCTCCATCGATGAGATTCTAATGAGAATAGCATGTTTTTCTTTGTTCATGGTTTTAATTTAAGCATAATTCTATTCTTCTACGAGGCACGAAGATACAACTATCTTGACACGCCCGAGTTCCGTTTAAACTCTGGGTCCGCCATTGAACGCTAGTCCAAAAGTCAACGACGTCTGACATTGAAAAATAGAGTTAGTGCTTGAAAAATATTCAATGGTTACAATTGGAGGCTTGGAGCGTCATGCATGTAGCACCACACCAAATCGGAGCACTGTGCCTGTACTTTTGTGCTAGGCACTGAGAAGACTTGCTGAACTGTCGCTCAATTGTTACACCTGTTCGCCTAACTACTTCTTTTATTAAGGTCAGGTGATGTGCAAGTGCTAACCGTATTTTCCTATGCTCCATAAGTTTTCCACGTTCCTTGTAGCTCAAATAATTATTTATTCTCCCAAAAAAACCATTGAAATTTATTGGGGGTCTCAGTTGAAGGGATGATTGATTTGATGCCAATTCAAGATTAGCACGCCGACACCAAACCAAGGATAGTGTTCCTTTGTTTCAGCTGGCAATAACAGACCTAGCCCTCACTGTTTTCTGAATCTACAATGTATAAGCCGCCCCTGTTTTTTGAATTTCTAATGTGAGCCGCCCATGTTTTTCTGAATTTCCAATGTAAGCCGCCCTTGAGATTATTGAGGGGCAGCTTTTGTAATATGTTGGGCAAGCTCCATAATTTCATGAGTCCAGCTTGCCTGTCGTCCGCTTATCCTCTGCATTTAGTATATTTTATATCATACATAACATGCCGTACTGACGTAGTAGTACTAAAATACAGGTATACTTATGTATGATGCCAATTAGCTACTCTGTCATTGTGTGCAAATGATCAAAAGAAAGACGTACAGCCAGGGGCGGACTCGGTGTTGACGCAAAGGCCGCGTACATGAACAAAATACTATTCGCAACGAGCCCTTTGCCAGCAAATTGCAGCGTGTGTTCTTTGATTCATCGTACAAAAGTACTTTTGGAAAATTATGTTCCATCTGACTGGCAAATGGCACAGCACATCCCTCGTGCGATGCACCAATGCTCGATATATCGAGCACTTTTGCCACACGGTGTGCTCACCACAATTTACTTGTTGATGGTGCTGTGCGGCCACCTAACGCACTGCTAGTAGCAAACAAATCAATGGGCTGATAGATGCATTCCATTCTCCCTGTAATTAGGGAGTGCAGACTCCCTGTACACTCTACATTTTTTTCTCTTTCTTTTTTTTTTTCTTTTGCAGAAAGTGAACTGTTTCTCTGCAGAGTAGTTGTTTTGCGTTCCAAATGGGATCTGGGTGGTGCTCACAAAGAAAAATGATTGAGCATTAATTGGCTGTCATCCTCCACTCTTGAGTTTACATCATTAATAATCTCGGAGGATGCACGAGTTGAAGCAGAGATATCATGGTGGAGCCTCTGCGCGCGGCAGCACTAGCACGCTGTTGCACTTGCAAACACACACTGTGACTGACTGTACGCCTGCATTGCATTATAATCCACTCCTATTCCGCCTTTAATTTGTGCTTCTGCCGGTGGCCTGCCCGCGTCAGGGCATATCACCGTACACACGAACCGCGGCCTGTTCATGCGTCAAGCGCTCAAACAAAACTAGTGAACAATACCTGAATACTACATGTCGGTGTCGACCTGCCCCCACGACCCCATCTTCGTTCGGTGCGGTGCGGCGGCCGGCGTGCGCGTCCGTCGTTCTCGGCGCCGCGGCGGGTCCGGCAAGCCGAGAGTCCACGGCGCCTTGGTCCGCACTCGACAGCGCCCGTACGTGCGCGCGCGCGTTCTGAAACGCCATCAGCTGGACCCGGACGGGACAGTACACACAAGTGCCAGATTCTGCCGACCTGTCGAGCGATCGAGGATTAAGCAACAGACGACGATGGCATTCGATCGTTTCCCTGGTCGCCATGATGCCCGCCGAGAAAGAACGCCGGCCATGTCCGCCCAGTGGCCAGGCCAACCACCGTAGCGTACGCACGCATTGAAGCATGCGCTGCTCAGTGGTCAGAACAAGAATCTGCCGGGCGCCCCGGTTCCCGGTGTTTGTGTGTGTTAGGATTCACGTCCCCGTCCGTGTCAAGTAAAAAAGGGTCAAAGGATGGATCCTTCCGGCATTCGTCCTCGGTTCTCCCAAGTGGCCGGAGGGAAGCGTAGAGAGTGGAAGCATCTCGTCAGGTCGCAAAGCATAGCAACTAATGACATGATTATACTACTGCGCAACAACAACTGAAAAAGCCCTGTCACACGCCATTATTATAGCATTCCCGCTTGTTGCCCTGATTGAAGAAGGCCTGTTGTGTCGCGAAATAGTCCTGCATTTCTCATTTTCTGTCCCCGTCCTTTTGGGGGATGCCATTGCCTTGCCACGAACATTTCCGTCCATCTGTCAATCAATCAGTGGATGCCCGTGCTGGGAGGCTGCTCCAGCTGCAGCGAAGGAGCGTTGAAACACAAACGGGCGAGCGGCGAAATGTGCGTGTTCGTTCCGCTTTCCGGACGCGACAAGCGCTGTCTCCTCGCCCGGCCGCTGTTGCCGCCGACGCCGACGGTCTCTGTCTCTTCTTTCCGT
The DNA here is from genome assembly GCA_022530915.1 of Paspalum notatum. NCBI lineage: Eukaryota > Viridiplantae > Streptophyta > Magnoliopsida > Poales > Poaceae > Paspalum > Paspalum notatum. The sequence continues at coordinate 32,800,301 of CM039689.1, forward strand.
CCATCCAGATCCACCCACGCCTGGCTGCCCTGCCCCTCAACAAAGTCAAGATATGCATTGGGGCAGTGTATGTTTGTTTTAATAACGAGCAGTATCTGACTAGAATTCAGCAAAGTGTCGCCGGCGGCTGCAAAGGCTGCGCACTAGTACTCCAGTACAAGAGATAGTAGTAGTATAGTACGAGTATGGTAGTAGTAGCAGCAAACACCAGAACTGTCGCAGCACAAAGAAACGAAAAACAAAATTAAAGGAGAGAGACCGCAGTAAAAGCTCACCCCCGCCTTAACCATCTCCTGCCGGCGACAGTTTAACCACCTGATCACTCCATAAACCCACCCGGCCTTGAGGCGGGCCAGCCGAGAAGCCCCCAAGCAGTGGCGCCCAGCGGAGCAATGATTCGGCGCGGGACTGACCGGGAAAAACGCTCGCTGCACCTGCACTGCACTGCCGAAAGCTGCGGTGCGGGGTCGATGACGCCTCGTGGCTCCGCTCACCTGATGGTGGCGCGCACGCCGTCGCCGGCCGAGCCAGTTCCGCTTCCGCCTGGCCTCCGCGCGCGCCCCTTTCCCCTCCCGTCGCCGTCCGGGCGCCGGGGACCCCCGGGGTCCGGGTAATGTAACACTCGCGCGTCGCGGCGACGGGCAGGGCACGCGCGAGCTCGCCGCGGCTTTCGATCGAGCTCGCCAAGCCGTGGGCTATAGGCTATAGCTGGCTAGCCGACGGGGGACTCGCCGAGCCGAACCCAACAACCCGGCTGCCAGACGCATGGGCAACGGCAACGGCAGGGGGGCATGTGTGTGTCGCTGTGTCCCATACGTGTCTGTCCGGCCGGACCGTGCGTGCGCTGGTCGCCACCCGCCAGCCGGCGAGGAAACCGACCGACCGAACGGACGGGTTGGGCGCCTTCTGCTTTGCTTGGACGGTGAGAGGCGCCAGGCGGGACGGGGAGTGGCTGGCCTGGATCGTTCCGTTCCATGGAATGGGACGAGGGCGACTTGGGCGAGTGCACGATCGAGCGGCGGTGACACAGGCGAGGCGATCGATGCAGCGGGTGACATGGCACCTACTCTGCGTGCCATGCGCGCTGCTGCTGCTACTACTCGATTACCCCTGTCGCCGCTTTCGACTTCGACACGCTTTTTTTTTAAGGTTACGGTGTAGAGCGAGAGAGATGGCTAACAGCCCGATCGGGGCATTGCTGATTTGGTGTGCGTGGTTTGGCAGAGGAACCGCGCGCTTCACCTGCCACGGTATCGCGGGCCAAGACATACAAAAAAAAAAATCGACTAAATTTGTTCTTTGTTCATACTGATTTTGGTGTCAAAATTGGTCATGCTAAAATTTTGACTTGACAAAATTTTGGTTTGGCCACTTTTGGCACCGAACCAAATAGGCTCTTGCTTCTCTGAGCCGGGAATTTGGACGCCGAAATCTTCCGATATTCCGAATCCGTACTTGGTCAGCGGTACACTTCAATTAATTATGTCTTTCATCAGGTGGCGTGGCGCTGGCCCGCACGGCACAGCCACGTCATTAACTAGAATCTCAATTACGTATCTACAGGGGCTGCTGGTGGTTGTTAGAGTGGCTAATGGGGATGATTAGCGCCAGCAATAAGCATGAGCAGCCCGGCTAATCACGCGACCGCTACTACTAGCTGCCACATCTCCGTCCGTTCGTTTCCTAACCAACAGTGACCGGAGCAGCCAGCAGTGGTACGGCGGGGGTTAAATTTGTCCAGTTCGCGTGCCAAGAACTCAGGATCTGCTCGCTAGAAATTTGGCCAAAAGGCACAAGGCCGCACTTGTTCCGCCCTGCTCGGAAATGGAGGTCTCGGAGGACGGCACGGCGCTAGCTCAGAATTCCCTCTCGTTCCGTCCGTCGCACCACCCTTGCCTAACTACGTACTACTACCACTAGGCCTCGTGCAGCTTGCATTGGATGGAAGGTTGGTAGGAAATGCGATGGAATACATATGGGCTGCTTGTTCGATCCCTGTTTGGGACGATCCCGGATGTCTCATCGGGGATTTATTCTCCTGAGGGGACCGAGCGTGTGTATAGGTGTAGGTGTGTGTTAGGGTGTGAGTTGCTCAGTAGACGCGTTTTAGGATCATCCAGGCAGTCTCATCTGCGTTTGAGCGCGCGGTCAGCGTGGGTGTCCATTTGAATTCTTAAATGATGTATCAGTGTTTCTGGTGTAGTTAAAAAAAAACATATGAACATATATCGCCTCTGTTCTAATACATAGGCCATTTGATTTTTTTTAACATTAAATTTGACCAACTCATTCTATTTAGAATATATATAAAAATGTAAAAAAACAATTTATAGTGAAATATAATATACGCTACTAAATCACAATAAAACAAATGGTTATGAAAAAAATTAATAAGATGAACATGTCAAACTTAGTGTCAAAAGCCATGTCTAATAAATTAAGAAGGCGAATAGCGGAATGTTATAATGATGATTAGCCAACCGAGTATTTGCGAAAAATCTAATTGTAAACAAAAACCTGATTTTTTCCTATCTCTAGCGGAATGCTCATCCCATTACTCAAAATTCAAACTCCGAAATGTCTACAGCGTATCACATTTCTCAAATTGAGCAACAGTTAATGATGTCCTAAGGTCAACTCCAACGGCATCCTCGTTCGGAGTATTCTGACGTAGTGGAGTTTGAATTGAGAAATAGAGATGAGTATCGCCGTTGGAGATAGCCTAATATAGTAAGCAGAACATGGTTAGTAGAACTGCTCGATTACCCCGCGGTAAATACGATTATCCCGTACCTCCTCCTCGATCTCGAATTTGCCATCGCATAAACTTAATCTTCACTCATTCCACTGCTACTACTAGTACCTATGCTAGCTCAGAAGTATAGCTGTATGTACTTACTGTTACTAGTCTGCTACCGCCTTGATCCGATGTCTCGGTTAAACAAAATTACCAAGATCAAACCCAAACTGCGCACCCGGATCACGTCACCGCGCCTTGACCACCCAACCATAAAACCCCCTGCGCTGCGCCTCCACTCCAGCGCTCTGCTGTGTCCGCAACACACCGCACAGGCGCAGCAATGCCCAACCCCTCCGCGTTCCCTCCGCCGGCGCCCACGGCAGCCACTCGCCGCCGGCAGAGGCAGCGGCGGCAGCTCCTCCCGCTGTCGTCGTCCACGTCGACGTCCTCCTCCTCGTCATCATGCACGGTCCCCACCTCGGCGTCGGCGGCCTCCTCTTCGTCGTCGTCGTCCTCCTCCTCCGGCGGCCTGTCCTTCTCGTTCCCGTCCTTCTCGCCGGCGCCCTCGCCGTTCCACCACCGCTTCCTCTCCCCGCTGCGCGCCTCCGCGGTGCCCTTCTCCTGGGAGCACCGCCCGGGCATCCCCAAGACCCCCGCGCGCGGCGCCGGCGGCGGCAAGGCCAAGGCCAAGGCGGCGGCGGCGCTGCCCCTCCCGCCCTCCCTCCTCTCCAGCAAGGTCGGCGCCCTCGACGGCCCGGCCTTCTCCGCCGCCGACGGGTACCTCATCGTCCCCGACGACGCCAAGGTGAGGCGGCGCAGGCGCAGCAGGGGGCGCCGGCCTCCGGCTCTGGTCACCACCCTCACCGACTGGCTCGCCGTGCTCAGCCTCTACCGCTCCTGCACGCGGTCCCGCGACTGCCTCGCCGGCACGCCGCCGCCGCCCCCCCGCAGCTCCCCGGCGAAGGCCGCCTGATCTATCGTGTCACGGTGCATACATACAGCTTACTTTCCCTACTGCTGCTGCTGTGTGATGATCGAGCCCGTGCGGGTGCTGCTGGTGGCGCGGATTAAGAATGTGCTTAGGATTAATCACGCCTGGCTTGACACTGTGATTAAGGTGGTTTCCCCCCATGTGCGTGTGCTTTGTTTGTTCCTTAATTCCAGGCAATAATTGATTAATCCTTCCCCGCACCGTCAGCAGCAGGTACCGCTGGTGTCTACTGGTAAGTACAAGCGGCAGGCAGTGTGTGTGTGTGGTGATGCTGCAGACGTCTCACTGTTTAATTAGGTTGTAAGCTTGGCCACTGATTGGCAGCAGCAGTAGTAAAAAGTCACAGTTAATGTGAAGTAAGGTCAGGATGTGAGGCTCGTGACAAGATCACAAGACGGGTTGTAGTCTTGTCCTTGCTGTCTGCTTGTTGCCCATTATACTATAAACCCACTTGACAATAATGCACTGTACGTATGTTTCATGTAGCACTGTTCATTCACTATATTTTTGGAGGCATTGTTCACTACTAGTGCGTAATCTTTCATCGATTTTGGCGAATTAAACACTACCTTCGTTAGTCAGCTGGTTAATTTCTTTGCCTGTTTCAGCAATCAGCAGCATTGACGAGCCCCACTTCCATGGTTCCATCAACTGCGCGCTGGTGGCCGGGGAATGGGGAATCACCGTGCAGTGTGCTTTTCTTCGGTAGTTCGGTTGGGTTCCTTTAATTACTCGTCGCCGGACAAGTGGTGGCGGTGGCGTAGAAGGGCGAGCACCGCCGCGAGCAACCGGTGCATGCGCGCCTGGACGGGACAGTGAGATAGGGAGAGTGTTGGTTGGGTCACGTCGTCTCGTCGGTGGGTCGATCGGTCGTCTTGACCACGGAACCGGCCTTAATTTGCTGCCTGCAGGTACGGGTGGTGTGGCCGAAATGCGTCCCGGCCCCCTCCATCGACCCTCAGCAAAAAAAGTTTCACCATGCACGTTTGGCCACCGGCTCCTTTTTATTATGATACTCCATTTCTTTTGAAGTTTTGATGGAGATTCTGTTTTGAGAATGGGTGTGTTTAGATGGTTGAAAGAAACACTGTTTCGAACTGAAAAGCACTGTAGAACCACTGTAGCACTTTTCGTTTGTTTGTGGTAAATATTGTCCTACTATGGCCTAACTAGGCTCAAAAGATTCGTCTCGCAAAGTACATCTAAACTGTGCAATTATTTTTTTATTTCATCTACATTTAGTATTCCATGCATGTGCCGGCATTTTGATGTGACGGGGAATCTTTTTTTTCATAGTGAATTTTGGAAAAAAGTTGGGTACTAAACAGGGCCAATAATTGCAATTCACGTCACGGCTGGTGTCTGTCAAATCACATCCAGGTCTGGGTAGATGTTTGATGGTTTGCTTGCTTCCGTCCTGCGCCTTGACAACCGATAGTAACTTTTTTCTTCATTTATTTACTTAGGGCAACTCCATGTATAATTTAGTATGAGATGCAAAGGATTGACATATCATGAGGTGCTAGTCTAACAAAAATATACTCAAATGTATAGTTCTATAGTTCATACTACAGAGAGACCCACACTTCATAAAATATTCAAACTCTCCAATCAATAGCATAGATATTGGATGGAGAGAGGGTGAGATGGTAAGAATATAACTTATTTATTCTTAGCACCAGATGCAAAAACAAGCAACAAGTGTTTAGAGAATCTAAGCTAGCACCCCCTCTCCAATGTATAGCACCTCACTTGTCTCTTTCTCTCTCATCTTAGCACCTCCTTAGAACATACATTAGAGCTGTTCTTACACTATGATCAGCCAATCAATAATAGGCGCAGGGCTTTTGAAAGTGATAGTTGCAGACTTGCAGCCAATAAATAGGGTAAAATCTCAGCTAATCTATCTTAGGCTAACACCACTACACTTTCTGAAACCACTGTAGATGCAAAGTATATCCATGGTATTGTACATGGAGTGGAGTTTGAAATAGGAGATAGGATGGAAATAACAGTGATATTAGCCTTACAATTCCTGTAGCTTGCTCCGCCTTGGCTATTCCTCTCTGTAGCCCAAGTCAACCAATTTTCCCAAATCTTGAACTCTAACCCAAATACAGCCATCGCGGTTAGAAACGTCGTCAGAGAAGAAAGGCATCATGAATCTTGAGTCCAATCTTGTGGTTGAGACATTTTGTGGATTTGGTCCATTAATTACATTTGTTAAAACGTTTCCTCTCATCCCCTTGATGAAGACACTAGACAATACCTGTTATACGTGGTTTGTTTACATGGGCAACAAATTCTAGTATATTTGGGTAACTACCTACAATAATTATGGGCAACAACCAACTAGTCCATGTCCATCAACTGTGCTTTTCGCACGGGTTAGGTTCTTAGATATATGTGTACGTTAAAAGTTAATAGATAAATTGGATAGAATAGAACATATAACATGTATTGGTAATTTAGATGTGGGTTTTACTATTTGACTTCTTTAGTAATGCTAGAGCTGGGTAATTTTGATAAAAAATTGAAGGAGTTAATTTAAATTATATATTATAATATCAAAGTGGATAATTTAGATGTAGACTTGAGGGGTTATTTGAAATTATATATTACCATAGCAAATGTGGGTAATTTACATATAAATTAAGGGGGTTGTTTTTCCTTCATTATCGCAGGTGTGGGTAATTAAGACGTACATCTACAAAGACAAAGGTTGCTAATTGTAGAAAATAGAACTAATGATTACTATGATTCAATCTATCAAGTGATGGCCAAATATTTTTGATTATTTAGGGCATGTTTGGAATGAGGGAAAGTTTTTCCATTCTTGCGTTTTCCTATGAAATTAACGGTTTCACGTGAAATTCATGTACTGTTTCTATGAAATTTCTGCGTTCCAAATATGCCATATAGAATTTCAAGGATTTGCTTCCCCCTCTATCGTGTCTTATGATTAACAAGGGTGCTATAAAAGGGTGTACGATTAGTAGCAGTAAGATGATTTTTCATGAACTATATATGTTGTTGGTGATTTGATAAAAATGTTGGAAACTGAAAAAAAAATGATTATAAAACTGCTAAGACTGTTGGTGTTAATCACTCATAAAACACTAACGGCCGGGGGAGAGCTAAACTGATCTTTGATTTGAAACGGGAGGAATTACGTACCAGTATTCTAAATACTACAGCACAAGCATATATGCATAATTATAGACACACAGTTAATTTCACGTGATATTTATCAAACTAACTACGCGGTCCTCAGCTTGACCCCCGCAATCTCATTTGGCTCCTTCCAATCGTGTTGTGATAACATGATCAATCTACCCTACTCAGTATATATACAAACGAGGTGGTAACAATTAATTTGCGGGTAGTGGATGCATGGGTCAACGTCAAACGAAACATGGCTTGATGGGCAAAGCGTTAGGCAGAGGTGCGTTATTTACCTTCATCAACGTGAAAGTAAAAACTTCCTTGTTTGACGGCTCAAGTTACCTTGGAGTAGAAGCGAGTGCAAAATCTACTTGTCGATCGACGGACGACACTGGTTTCCAAAAGTCAGCGAGCGAGAGAGCTGTCTAGCTAGCGTACTGCATATCCTCAGATGCGCTCACACACACACATGTGCGATGGCCGATGGATAGAGATCGGCTAGACCCGGCAGCTCAGCTGATCTGAGCTCGCTTTCGCCTGCGTGCATGCTTGTCGTCACGTCGGGTTGTCTCCTTGCCTGCCACAAACTTTCAGAGCGGGCACAGCAGCGAGTAGCAAGCTACTAGCAAAGTAGCAGTGCGCTAAGCTTATGTCATATGGCTGAAACAGTGCAGCCAAATGATTGCCAATAATTGCATAAGCCATTATTTTGTGTAGTAGTATTACAACACTACTCTATTCTTTAAACACAGGGAAGGGAGAGCGAATGTTCTCAACTGTTGTTAATTACCACTTTGCTAGTATATATATAAGCCTTTATCTGCGTCTCGTTGGCAACGGGCCAATGATGCATGGATGCAGACTGCAGATCATCAAGGTCAGAGGCTCAGATCGGGACGTCATTTATGACTCAGGATTTCTTTTCTGCAACGTGTGCGTCATTAGACCTACCTGCTCACAAATGCTATTAATAATACTTACTCTCGATGCATGGATCGGCAGCATATACGCATATATATATATACCGCGATACAACCCGTCGTACGTACGTTTAATTTCATTCCCGCTGTTTTATTCCTCGTATTGGAATATAGCTAGTTCTCGTTGGTGTGTCAGCAGCTGAGTTAGTTACCGCCAGAGCGAGGCGATAGGTGAAGTGGCGCTCTAGCTAGCTAGATTGGTCGATGCTATACGTACCTAATCTTTGACCACCACCGGATTAGGTTATGTATATATACAAAAGGAATGAAATGATTCTGCGGTTAATGCAAGTCGTTCTTCTATACGGTTTGACTTCTGGATTGATAACATAAAAAGAAGTTTAATAACAGTGCAACATGCATGTGTGACTAAAAAAGGATTAAGATGACATAGCAAACTTTCCAGTTCATCCGATCCATATATAGCCTTATATATCAGCTGGGCGCGCGATTGAGCTGGACACACCGCTGGGGAGAGACTTTTTTTTAACCTAGCTATCAAGCTCTCGAAGCCTCTTGTAATTACATGCATGTGGATCGATCAAGCAGCCTATTATAGTTTGGGCTTGCTCTCTCGATCGGTCGACCCATGGGCAGAGATTGGTTGGTCTCCTCCGATCCCTGATTGTAAACTTCTTGCTGTAGCTACTGATAGATGTTGGTAGATGCATGATGCGTAATCCACCGTAGCTAGCTACCAGGCTGGGCATGCCAGTACGTGCATCATGCATGCACGAGCTGATCGATGAGATTGCCACCCAATCCAGATCCAGTCCAGGTGAGATCTCTCTCTGACGATGAGAATCACCTGCATGTGTGGTCCGCAGATCACTCCCTCGCGCGTATACCAGTGGGCGTACGTTGCGGGATCACGAGCGCTCGATCGCGTGTACGAGATCACGAGCTACCGGCATGTGCATGCGTTCGAAGCCAGTAGTAGGCCTAGCAACAAGTATACTCGTAGTACTCCCGTATAATAACCTAATTAAGCTAGCGACGACACGACAGCTAGCTAGCTAGCACAGAGAGGAATGTCAAAAGCAAGGGCTGGCTGTGTGCCCGTGCGTCGGCGGCGGTGCATGGGCGGCGGCTCTAGCTGAACGTACACAGTAGGTACAGTGAGTTGGTACGGTACGGTGGACGGTGGACCGACCGACGATTCCTGTCCTCGATCGTCGTGGTCGATCAAATCGAGCTCACAGCTAGCTGCTGATGATCAGGTAGCGAAACGGCCGTCGTCGTCGTCAGGTCCAGCATATATAGCTAGCTGGCTTTGGCGCCGTCCGCCGGTCGCCCCCTACCACGAACTGTATGCATCTGCATCTCGCGTTGTCGTCGTCGGAGCGGAGCTCGGGACGGGACCTCCTCACGCCACCGGCCATATCCCCAGCTAGCCAGCAGCTCCGTTCCTCCGTCCATAGCTGATTGCTGGGCCGGGGCCCGGGGCCCCCGGCCCGTCTTATGCGAAACTTGCTGCTTCCTGCATGCCTTCCTGGCCCGCGGAGGCACAGGCGGCCGTGCATGCACGCGCGCGGCGCCTCACATCTGCTTCAATCTTTGTTGGCGTCTACGTACTTCGCGCTGCTGGCCGGCGGGCGGCCGGATGTCCCCCAGCTAAAATGTTGCGGCGCCATTTATTAGTTTTAGTTCAGTCGGCGTAGTAGTCCGCTTCCTTGAGCAGTGATGAAGCGTCGGCAGGGGAATGGGGGCGGTGGCGACGACCGGCAAGAGGCCTCTCGCCGGCCGCCGGTCACGGTTGAGGGAGCAGGGAATCAACCAATCGTTGACGCCTCCGCCGCGTGCCGTGGCGTGGCGTGGCACGCACGGCGCCCCCGTACACGTACGGCTCGGGGTGTAGTGTACTGTATGGCTGTATCCCACCCGTAGGATCTCTGGGTCTGCAGCGTCGGCGGCCGGGCGCGCCATGTGCACAACTGCAGATAGATGTGCTGGTGTGCCTCCTCACCTCATCATCACCTGATCAGCAGCAGCACATGGCGGTTCGATCGCAGATATTCAGGCAGGCAGGTAGACAGCAGAGTAGGAGTATTCGATTGAGAGCGGGGACCCAGCGGTGGGGCTGGACGTGCTCCTGCAAGACCAGCACCCCCTACCCGCGCAAGCCCTTCCAACATTATGTATGCATAAATAAAAAAAAAGAATGAAGAAAATGTGGAGAATTATAAAGAAAGAGGAGAAAAAAAAAATGAACACCCTCTGGTTCTAAATCGTACGTACATCCGCCGCTGCTTGACTCGATAGAGATCACAAAAAAGCGACATGCTGCTGCTCTCCTAACCGAATTCCGCCGCTCCGCTCTAGTTGCATCATTACGGGAATAATTAATGCCACGATTACGGAATTTCTAAGCGTCATGTCACTCGGTTGATTTCATGCTAATAACCTCGATCCATGTCAAAATACTTGTCACTTTTGATCACTTTATTCCACTCCAAATACTTGGCAGTTCCGGTTTTCTAAAATACCTTTGTCCAACGTTACCACTGAAAACGTACTAACGTTCTAGAAACGTTAATATGGAGCTTTACAAGGGTATTTTGGTCGTTTCATCTTGAAAAAAAAAAAGGCGAACTACTTTGGTTTTTGGGCATCTTATCTTACTATTACTAATTGAAGATTTTAAAAATTACACCAATTTCAAAGCGCGCTAGAAAAAAAGATAAATCCTATAAATTCTCACATCTTACTATTACTAATTGGAGGTTCTAAAAGTTACACCAATTTCAAAGCGCGCTAGAAAAAAAGATAAATCCTAGAAATTCTCACAATAATCAGGAACATCCGACCATCAATTGGCAGATTAGAATATTAATAGCCATTAGATCTGTTTTCTAAGTAATTACCCACCTATGCCATTATGAAAGGTTTTGAGTTCAACTCTCAACGAAAGCAAATATTCTCTTTTTTTATTATATATATTTTCTAAGTAATTACCCACCTCTGCCATTACGGAAGATCTTGAGTTCAATTCTCAATTAAAGCAAATATCTTTTTTTTAGATTTTTCCTATTATCAAATTTACCTTCGGTTTTTGTCCTTTTTTCCATTAAAGATGCTATAAACCTTTCTATGAAATAGATATTTTATAGACTCTTTTTGAAATTTCCATATCAATCCTCACAAGATGCGCTAGAAAAAAATAAAATCATAAAAATTCTCACAATAATAAAAAAATACCCTATCATCAATTGATATGTTGGAATCTTAATAGCCATTAGATCTGTTTTCTGATTAGGTAATCACCCACCTTTGCTATTATCAAAATAATATTAAATAACCCCTAAAACTACATATTAATTACCCACTCTACCAATATAAAAGAAAAAAAATAAAATAACACCCTAAATTTATATCTAATTGCTCACATTTGCTATTTTGATAGGATAATACCAAATATCCCTTTTAATTTATATTTGAATTGTTCACCTTAATTATTATGACTGGTAATATGATGAAAATAACCTCTCAAAATTATATTAAAAACACCTATTTTTGCAATCGATCAAAGATTATCTAAATCAATTAAGCATACATATAAAGTAGCAAGATATGCTATTATAAAAACTTAAGTATAAAAATAGATCTATATTTGTTATACGGTTACGCATAATACATTTAAGACTCTAACCCGTGCGAAAGCACGGGTTGATTGACTAGTTGCTCAAAATTGCCCAAGTATTTTGAAATGGAAGTTGGTATTTGTTCCATTTTTCATCCGGATTTATATATATCTCGGATTACTTTACGGTTCCTGCTTGTTTTTGCTTTCTTTTGTGCTGTGGGCTTCGTGGGCCGTGTTTCTTCTAATTCATGTTCTTTCTTGGTCAGTTTTGTTCTGTCAAGCTCTTGTTTTCACTTTACGAAAGGACAAGCTGATCACGACGCCGAGCTTACGTGCTGGGGAGGTACGTGTGGGTCAGCTCGTGGATTATACATGTCGCATTATTTAGAACACCAGTCTTCCTGTTACGCCGAGGTATGCTACAAACTCATGAACTCGTCCAACCAAGGGATCAAAGAATTTCAGAGAAGCAACAGACAGTCTTGCATCCCTAGCATTCCACTCGCTGCATTCTTCATCGAGCAATCATACATGATACATGTATCTCAAATCTCAAAAAACAAAACAAAACGTTTGGGTACTTCTCAAACCAGCTCATCCTCGGCACTATTCTGAGGACTCCTCACCAGCTCAAGCATGCTGTCCCCCATGTCTGGCCAGTTCCACGGCACCTGCGAGGCGCAGACAAGGTCCTGGCAGCTTGATGTCTTGCATAGATGTCATGCAAGACATGAACAAGAAGAAGCGTAAAATGCACTTGCGACAATAAAAAAAATGCACTTGCTGCTGGATAGTCTACCGGAGGGGATGACCGGAGTGTGTTAGGAGAGGATAAGGGGGTAGATTGGTCTATTCGCCTTATTATTAAGTTTTTTCCTATTTCTTTAAAGGGTATATTCTAAGTTTCTAACGGCACTAGCATAGTTAAATAGAAAGGTAAACGAAGGCAGAGGTAACATCATAAAGTTTAAAATATAGAGGCAAAAACACCACTGGAGTTTCTAGAAGGGCGTGAACACCAATCTTCCATTCTTATAACTTACTAACCTGATGTACAGAGTATAGCATGGCCACTGTATCAGGACATAAGAAAAACGCACGTCCTCTATGGCAAATTGGCAAGAACAACTCTAGTTCCCACCTACAACCTAACAAAGATGAAACCAACCAATGAGCTCGATCAGAAGAGTTTGGTGTCTGCCCTTTTCCGTATAATTCTGACGCCTTAGACCACTTAGCCAGACAGCCATTCTAAACAAAAAGCCGTTGTGCAACACAAGCTTGTCATGGTCTGGTCCGTGGCCTCCGGACTTTTGGTTAGATAGATTGGTCAGTGCCTTTTTGCATTGCCGGCCGGTTACTCTGGCTGACGAGGTGGTGAAGCCAGACAACCAACTCCAGAATGCAATCCTCAGTCCTTGCCTGGTCGGCATGGTGTAGCGTCTCGATCCGATCTGCTTGGCCTGGTCGCCTACCGACCCTCTCAGTCCTGAATGAAACAGTAAAGAAACCACAAAAGGAATGTTGTCTTACCAAAAAAAGAAAAGAAAAGAAAAATCATCGGCGAAAAGCATGGATACAGCGTTGGAAATAGTCATTCTTACCCGGATTTCGCCCATTCACTAAACCTCAAGGAACCTCGGGCACTGGAGTAAAGCATGTAAGACAGTAGAGGTAATTATGAAATATGAACCGTAAAATAACAGAACAATTTTGAACTATAGGTTTGATGTAAACTGCATACAGTACCAGGTAGTATTGATGGCCATTGGAACAAGCCATTTCAAAGTTTTCTCCATCCTAGCTCTTATTTGATCAATAGTGAGCTGCATCAGAATTCAGGGATTAGAATGTGAAAATTTTGCTGATGTGGTTCACTTGTTCTCTGCTTGTATTACCTCCTGAGGCACTGAGGTCGTTCTCAATTTATTTGGTAGAGCTGACCTGATCCTTGGTGGCAAACCCTGGTAGAGGGCATCTCTTGTATTTGCTGGCACGTACCCTGATCGAGAAACCTATGATACAAATTTTGTTATTTCTTCTGTTTTCAAATACTAGCCCGTAGGTCACGAACACTACTAAAAGTCATATACGCAGTTCTATTCATTCATTCTTATGTTTTGTAAATGATCTTTTTTGGATAGCATCCACCATCCAGTCATGAAAGCTATATATGCAATAGCAAACTAGAAGTCCTGAAAATAATACCCAAAATGAGGAAATGATGCTAGTAGCACATTAGCTTTCGGCTTCCAGATAATCAGATGATACATGATGGTAAAAGAAAGTAAACAGATCAAAAATCTTAAGTTGACATACAAAAATAACAAGAGGAAACTTACAATGCTATATATCTGAATGATAATGTTTGCATAATGTAATGAGAGTCCGGCAGGTCCTAGACTTTGACAGCTCACAATCGATTCAGTATTTAACACACTTCCATCTACAAATGTTACAAGGATCAGTTGGAAATAGATTTGACTGATTCAGCATTAGACATTGGGCCGTGGAAATACCAGAAGATCCAAAAGCATTGTTGATCTCAACATGTAAGTAGTGTACGATGTCGACAAGCTTTTCGACTACCTATCATTAGAAATGCATGTTGCAAACAAGATGAGGTAGGATGATATAGCATACAAAGCAAATTTAACAGCAAAAGCTACTCACTTCTTCCAATGTCTTGGACCAGAGAGATCTTTTCTTCAAGCTCTTCACATAACTATTTTGGGTCTTCAACTCCAGTCTCACAATTTGAATATTGTCTCCTGCAAAGTAATAGAAATGTATTTCAGAAGGACTACAGATTCATTGATATAATGAGGTGAATTTTAGATTTAGAGAAGTGTTAAACATAGTAGATAAGACAAGTTTACTTTGTTTTAGCTTCAACAATCCTTTTTAGATCAGATAATAGACACAGTCCACGATGACAATTGTCCCTCTTAAATGAAATATAAAGTTATAGATCGGCATCATACCTTTTTCAAGTCTATCTGCATTTCCCTTTCCGTTGAGCTTAGAGCGGTACTCTTGCTCAAATCTATCTAATGCATGCAGTTCATGGTACAACTCCTGGAAAAGAAAGCAAAAAATAAATAAAACAAAATGACAGATATTGGTCGCTTAAAAGATATATTTAGAGAACAACACAGTGCTTACAGTTGTACGTTGAACAAGAGCCATCAACTTTTGCATCTCCGCTACTGCTGTTTCTTTAAGCTGCTTCTGGGGTGCACTTTCTGATTCTAACCTAGACACCAAAGTAACAAGAGAAGTTTGAAAAAACTCAAGGACATTTGTATAATGCTGCAGTGTCAGATCATAAAAACTGCTTACTTGAAAAAATAGCGATCCAGGTTATGCCACTGGGGATCTTTACAGCGGTTCCCGAATCTGACAATTTCTTGGCAAAATACTTTCAGCTCCTCCCTGCAAATATTAACCAGAGTTCACAAAACAACCGCTGGTCAGAGGCAATAAGAAAGCCACTGTTGTAACTGATGACAGTCTTCCAGTAGTGTACCTTTTGTCATTAGCGGCAATTCGCATCAATTCAGTCATGTCACTCGAAACCAAACTCTGCACACCTTCAGAAGGAAGCACGACTTGTTTGAAGTATGTAACAGTGTCCTCTGAGAGAGATTGCATAATACTGGCACCTTTAAGTATTGTGTTGGCAACCTCAAAAGCAAGAATTGATATCTTGCACCCTTTGGTCTTTGTCCTAGAAACAAAGCCACCATCCGAGCTCAAGGTCGTCATTAAGCAGCCTAATGTGTCTAGAATATCCACTGCCTTGCCGAATCCAGCCATGCTGGCTGTGCCAAGCACCGAACCCAGTCTAGGGACCTGCTAAGAAAGGCCAATGACTTTAGGACACAAACATTTCTGTCTGTCACGTGGCTAAGCTAAAATGATGAAGCATAGGTCAAGTAGTTCACCTGCACTCGGCACAATTCTACTATGAACTATAGCTAAGAATTTTCAAAAGGGGTCCTTTGCCACTAATTCAGCTCAACGCATGCGAAATAAAAACCAATTGACTTTTTGTCCATCACTTGCCTTCCTTATTCCGTTGCTTCCAGACCTGTCTAGCCTTGGCTCCACCATGCCGCCAGGTAGAGCTGTCTCTTCTCCTGAGGTTGATGCGTGCAGCTTACCGCTCCCGGGAAGAATGAAATCATCATCTTCCCAGGAGAGCAGGCTAGATTTCCACGCGAATTCCTGCTTCTCCTCCATCTCCACGGTTTCCTCGACAACCGTATGCTTCCGGGCAAGACTCATCGTGTCACCAAGGTCGCTGGTGCCGTCTACAGCATCCTCATACCCCGCATCGGCGATGGCAACGAACCTTCTTGAATTCAGGGCTGCAAAGAACAGAAATAACAATGGGCAAAATCCCCCCAGCAAACTTCAGCCCAGCCTGGCTTTTAAAAATCACTACCAAGAACAGCAAAAAAAAAGCATCCATACCGTAGAAGCTGCGGCAGTCCATCCGGTAGAAGCCTGCGCCCGCCAGAACACAGCGGCATCAAGAAACACTCCCGCCCGTTCACACGGGGGACCATGAAACCGGCAGGCCGCCCCCGCCACCCGGCGCCGCGCGGACGGTGCTCGACGCAATGCCCACCCGAGTCAACGGGGAGCAGCGAAGAGAAGATGGCGCTCTCGCAAGAGAACAGAAGAGGTGTTGCCGGAAAATGACCAGCCAACCGCACCAACCGAAAACAGGACAAGGGCGAAGAGCAAGAAATCCAGGGGAGGGGGAAAAGGACGGAACTTTTTACAAGCTGTGCCCAGAGGAGCGAGCGGAGATCACGATCGGGCGAGGGGAGAGGACGGGACCCGGGGCTGGACCTCGAGAGCTGGGATCTGGAGCTGGCGGGGGACCGCCCTCGCCGCCTGGCCCGCGGAGGGAGAATGGAGGAGCGAGGAGAGGAGGCGGCAGTTTCTTGCGGTTGTTTCTTTTGGTTTTCGCTCGGGCGCCAACCCGACACGACAGGCAGGCAGGGGTGCCGGCCGGCCGGCGACGCCGATTCGATCGATCGATCCCAGCGGCAGGCGCAGGGCAGCGGCCGAGTCCACGCGCTGACCCCGGATTTTTTCTATCCGCGCGTGCGGATTCTTGGCTCGGAAACGCCATCTGCACCGGGTCGCCGCCGGACTCGGCCGGCGTGGATGGGATGGGGTCGCTTCGCTTCTGGTTGGCCGGCCCGCTGACAGCCACGGAGTGGGGGTCACGTCGGTGGTTTTAAAAACTTGCGTTGAAAAAAACTCGTGAACATTTACTATATCGCATTATTGGGCCAGAAAGGGTCGTTCCGAATCTCTCTTGTGACAATAGTTCTAGAAAAAAAAAAAAAGAAAAGTCTCCCGCGATCATGTTGTCAGATTGTCGTGTACTCCATCCAGGTTATAAATGCTTGACTTCGAGACAATGTTTTGAGTCAAGCTTGATTACAAATGGCAAGAAATAACTTATGTATTAGACGTGCAGATTTTTCTTGAAAAGCTCTATTATCAAGAGCATAAATTTGCTAGGATAACTATTTATATTTTTTTTAGAGAAAAATAGTAGGAAAGCCTATATATTTATAAAATATCATCATGCTCTCATGTGTACAACTAACATTTCTCATTAAATTTCGTGATTAGTTAGTGCGGTTTACTTATATTATTGAGGGCCTATTTAAAACACATAAATTTAACAATAATCGTGCAGAGGAATCGATTTAGTTTTTTTAATATAGAAAAAAATATAAAAAAATGTTCCAAACAAGCTCTAGAGTCCATTTGGAATGTAGAGATTTAACAAGAATCACGTCGGAATTTTACATAAAACAATTTAATTTTACATAAAAACATAGTAATAGAAAAACTAGTGTTCCTAACCAGCTCTAAAAGGTAGTTACAAAAATGAACTAACCAAGCTCCAGACATTATGAATCTAGCTTCCTTATTAAACCTTTAGTAAGAATCAAGCTTTGAGTTCTAGTGCAACTTGAGCGGTGGCAAGGTCAAAATGGATCGAGCGTTGACGGTTGATATATAACCCAGTTTTTATAGTACTAACAAGGATAATTTAGACGGCTCTTAACGCATGTCAAGTACTAACCCTGCACGTCCAATGTCCATCGATCCTTGCCCAGGTCAGCTGCCCCATGCAAGTGGCACGGACCCGGCTGGCCGTCACGTCCAAATCCTGGCCCTTGAAATCCATGGCTAGTCGTTCACCTAAAACTACCCCGGGACTAGATCCCATCCAGAGGCTCCACAAGAGTCGCACAGCGGCCACCGGCCCTACCCACGCGAGAGGAGAGGAGGCTGCCAATTCTTTGTACCAGAACGATCCCGACCTCACTGACGCATGGAGCACACGCAGGTGATCTCCAATCTCCATCGCCGCCGGCCCGCAGCCTCCCGGACGGACCCGGGACCTTGCCACACCTGCCAGCATCATGGCGTGCGTGTGACCTCAAATGTTAGAATCAGGCACGCAGCATTTGACTTATGGGCTTCTGGCATTGTAGAAACGGAGCGCCGTCGGACGGACGACTGGCCTGGCCACATACTAAAATCAGTACAGCACTAGTACTTGAGAAACGCACGTCACTGAGAAATGGCTAGAAAACAATGAACAGCAATGTCAACCTTTGCGTGCGTAATGCCGGCAACAGTAGATAAATGCAACGAAATCCATCTTTAAACCAAAAAAAGAAACACAGAGAAGTCAGCCTTTTTTTTATTTCATAAACAAACGCAAGCTAATTTTGATCAACGGAACTCATCGCCTGGAACGCTCAAACTTCAGTTCTTCAAGTGGGGAGACAAACCATGCATGTCCATGGGCATTAAACACAGGAGCCACACACAGCGAAACAGTCTACGTTGCTTATACAACAGGTTCAGGACTCGGTCCGGCAAGGGCCGTCGTCAACAACATCCGCCGGCTTCTCGCCTCCGACGACGGAGAAGCTATCTACAGAGTGCTCGTCACACCTGCACACGCCAGGACTACCAGCTGACGTTATTGGGTCTGCAGCTGCAGCGGCACCACGGGGTGAAGCAGTGATCTTCAGAGCTCCAAGCAGAGCAACGAGTGTTTCCACTTCCACCGCGCAAACACCAGGCAGTGGCGGCGGACGTCCCTCGGCCTCGGACACACAGACTTCTGCCTCACGGTCCGCTGCTGCCACCAAGGACCAGTGGCGGCGGCGGCGGCGGCGGCACAGGAGGGGCTCCATGTCATCCGCTGCGTCATCTTTTACCGGCACAGCACATTCAAACCGGTGCGGTTTCTCGGCATGCGTGAGTAAACTTTGAAGGGTTTAGGGCTCGGCGGCTCACCGGTGTCGCTGCCTGCACACTCACACAGGTTCTTCTTCAGCAGGACGGTTCCGGGAATGGAGGCGAGCCTGACCTTGCTCAGCTGCTTCTTATCAGAGTCGTCTATCTCTCTGAACCCGAAGGCTGATGTCCATGTCTCCACTAGGTGTGGAATTGCTGATAGAAGTAGCATCTCCACCTTCAGAGATTTTAGCATCTGTTCAAAATGATAACCGTCTACGTGTGAGTTTTAGAGCACCTATGTAACTTCTAAGTACTGTACGTGATACACATTGAAGAAAACAAAAAAAAAAAAAATTGGTTCATGTTAGACATACAAACACAGACAATACAATCTGGTAATTAAGAACGATGAACGGTGAATTTGGTATGGCACTTTTGCACAATACTGTAATTTTAAAAGAGGTTCCAGATATGTAGACAGGTAAAAATAGCAGTTCCTATATACTTGGGTCCATACCTCCTCAATGTAATCCAAGAGGCGCCTGCACATCCCCTGTTGACGATTCTCTGTACAAGTTGCTACTAGAGGCATCTCTGCTACAATTGCACCATGTAACCTGCAGCGACATCTGTTGTTAACCACATTGTTCACTTCATGTAGGCTAGTACCCAAGGTTTGATTTTGTACTCAGAGAACAAGTCAGACTTATTTTTAAATGATACCTTATGGATGCAACCGATACGATGCTATCATCATTTTCCATTACTACAGTATAGAATCCTTTGTGATCCAAATGCACAAAATCAGACCTGGCAAAGGAATATAACATTGTCAGGTTTCAAATGGCTAAAATACCAAAATCAAGCAACCATGCATTAAGCAGCTATCCATGCCACTCAAGTACCGATTGATCGCAAAAGAAGAGAAAAGAAAGGCTATCTCACCTCCAGTTATATAATATAGAGGGAATAATGTCTATCCCAGTCCTGGGATCTAAAATAGGCAGGAAACATTCTTCCATAATACTCAAAGCAATCATAAGTTTCATGTTGCATTCAGCCATGAGAGCAATCTCCTCTTCTGTACGAACCTTTTGATCACCATTGTTACGAAGAATGGTGCAAGAGAGACCATCATCCAGGTGGTCAGGCACTCCAACACGAGAACGAAATATCGTATAAATCTGACAGTACAGGAACAAGATCAGTCACACTCAAATAGACATTCTGTCATCTTTGGTAAACATACAGCTCGTGATAGCTGGTTTAGTTAGTTGGGTGGCAAGTCATTGGTCGATTTAGTGTGTGGTGTGCTCTAAGTACTTTTCTTCTTATTAATGCAACTGATACACAGCTTATATTTGAGAAAAGAATAACTCGTTCTTCTGGAGCATACCTGCTGGCATCTCCTTCCACAAAACCATGTGCCATTTCCACCATCGCTGCCGCATGGAACTTTGGCAGATATGCATTTCACATGATCTGGAGGAAACAATTTGCCCATTGAATAAACAATAATATATGCAGTATGTATTGAATCTCGTGCACCAACGAATTCACGAAAAGTTTAAGCTGCTAAAATCTTGCTCTGGGCTTTGTTAAAAGGAACTGTAACTGTGGTCAGCAAATAATTGTTTGTACAGACGAAGTGCAAATTATAGTTGTTATGAGGTGTAAACAATACATGTAAACTGTATGTCCACTAAAAATAAACAACTACTCAAGATAATTAATTGGTACTATGTCATATCATATAAACAGGTGATTTCCTTGAGTACCGTAGAACTAGACAATTATGCCTCATAAGCAGCCTGTGTTCTGAAGTTATGGCCTAACAACCCATGAATAATGTGCCATTGTAAAACAAATAATCGTACAGGATACCAGTAATGATAAAAAGTGGATGATCTGAGAACGATCTTACTGACAAGTGAGATATTTTATATGGTAATAAAAATGCAGAGGAATAAAATGTGACATTACATTGACGTTCACACTGTAAGCATTCTAAATCAGGTAAGGAAGTTCTGAGCTCCTTTGAATTGATTACTTGCTGACAAATGTTGCAAAGGCAGCAAGAGCAGTACCAGTTGCCATCTGGAACATCCTGAAGGAAAAATCATAATGTGTTTGAGCAATCCGTAACAATTATGGCAAGCCTGCATTTTACTGCTGTTAAATGCCGTTAAGTACACAATCTGAAGTACCATTGTTAGGGTCAAATTTATGAAAAGCAACAAAATAGGTGTTCTTGATTCTGGTGGGAAAGAACACCAGAATTCTGCATTGACACCATCATATCTTTCATGGGACTGAAGTACATCTTTGATCCAATCAATGTAATTACAAGTCATGATAAAACTAAAGTAGTGGTGAATAGTGAATCTTTTTTCCATAATTTTACTTGGAATTAGCACGGTAAGCAAACATGGGCGGGATGAGTATGACTAGTAGTGATATACCCATTACATCCTTTTGTTTTGCTAAGTTACAACGATGGCATAGCAAATTGTGAAGCATTACTTCAACTGCAGGCATGGATCAAAAGTAAACATAGTTCTTTTCTTCCTACTCATTAATTAATTAGTTTATTTTTCCCAGACAAGATGTATAATTATAAATTTTAGCTAACCAAAGAAAAGTGTGACATTGGGATAACAAACCTGAGAGGGCAAGCAGCCTTGATGATAACTAGCAGGGCAGTTGTCACAGCATATCAGTTCACCACCGTCACCACATGATCCACATGCATCATCGTTTTGATCTACTTGGAGGGGCACTGTATTTTTTGCACCCTCTTTCCTCACCTTCTGCTCTATAGACCATGCTTGAAGCTGACAAAGACTGTATGATTTACCTGTCCCCGAGAAAAGACTCAGAGATGGGATTTCTTGCCTGAGACCTGCATGACACTTGAACTTGGGCATTGTGAATGTGGTGCCACAGCACCGGCATCGAATGCCACTCTTAGTTACGTTACCGTCCTTTAACACATTTTTGCCTCCTGGCCCCCGACATTGAAAGATGTTATTTATACCAATAATGCCCATTTCAAGTAACTTGTTCAACACTGTTCTTGCTCTTCCAGGAAACTTCTTCCTGTCACCTTTATCTTCATTCTCCCAGTAATGTCTTGGAAGACGCCTGAAACCAAGTTTGTTTCTGAGCCTTCGATGAAAACAGTTCCTGTAACGTGCAGTCAGCTTATGTATTACAGCTGTCATCAGAAGATCGTCATCATCGAACTTGCACGTGCGAGACCATGTTTCCTTTTGCATCTTGACTTCCTTTTTGTGAGTTTGTTTGGACACCAGCTGTTCTGAAGGTTCACTGTTTTGCTCATCTGGATCCATGTCACTTCTATTCTCGAGCAATAGATTGAAAGGAATTTGCTTGATGTTTGTTGCACCAGTTCGGTCTCCCTCATTGAGAACTGCCGGACCAGTAGGGTTGTCAGTTACATTATCCATATACTGACTGATGCAAGTGCTTAAAGGAGCACCATTCACTTTCTGTTTTTTTCTACTGACATTCCCTTGGATATCTGAAACCTTATCGGGCCTTTTTGACCCCTTGTGTTCAGATGTTGAGGCATCATTCCCCAAATTCATCTCACCATACTGTTTCAACTTCTTCAAGTTTGGTTCTAAATCAGAGGCACAGATCAAGTGCCTAGGAGGTTCAGGGTTCATTACCGTCCAACAAATTGGAGAACCCTCACTGTCAAGGTACAAGAAACCCTGGATCAAGCTTGCCTCATAAACCAATGAATTAGTGCCCAGCTGCATCTCAGTATCCATGGTGTTGGGGGGAACATTCAAGAAGGTCAACATGTCTTGGCTGTCCATACTGTTGTTCACGAAAGAAAGAGTCCCGTCTTGAGGAGACACAAACAATACCTGTGGCTCTGAGACCATCAAAGCTCTGCCACTAGCTTCAGATGGTAACTGATCTGTTTTTGCTGGATCCTCCATGCTCATTTTATTAGCTTCCAAGTCTTTACCCTTTTCTGATAGTGGGGATAATGTGCCAGAAGATTTACATTCTGCATCTTTACTAGGAATTTGGAACTCACAAACAACCACTGGATTATATTGGCCATTATCAATACAGTCTCTGCTAGCTCCCATGTATGCATCTTTCTCTGGTGGTAGCGATAATGCACCAGAGGGTCCGTTCCTGGCATCTTTATCTGCTGATTGGGGCTCAGAGACAACTGCAGCATCATGATGTTCATTGTTAATATCATCTGTAACTCCAAGTAGCGTATCGTCTTCCAAGTCTTTACCATTTTCTGATAGTAGGGATGATGTGCCAGAAGGTTTACATCTTGCATCTTTAGCCATTTGGAACTCAAAAACACCCATGGGATCATGATGGCCATTATCAATACAATCTTTTTTAGCTCCCGTGTATGCATATTTCTCTGGTGGTAGTGATAATGCACCAGAAGGTCCATTCACGGCATCTTTATCCGCCGATTGGGGCTCAGAGACAACTGCAGCATAATGCTGTTTATTGTTAATATCATCTGTAATTCCAAGTAGCGTATCATCAACCTCAGGGGCAAACAGTTCGTTCTCTACCAGGAACATCTCATCAGGAATATCTGCACAATTGTCCATATCCAGAATTTCTGTGGTTTCAACCCGGTGACCTAATGCTGAAGAACAGCTGGGTGGAAAGTATAATGGGTCAGCCTTGTCTTCAGCTTTCTGATCCTCTTTAGACTTGATGCAGGGAAATTTCTTTTTGCTGCTCAAACAAGTTTGCCTTGAGCCAAGAAAAGCTGTTGTATCATGGAGACCCATCACTATGCGATGAGCTGTGTTTCTTATGCCTCTTTCATTTATTTCTGACATACACAATGACCGTTGATCAGCTTCATCTTCGCAGGCCTTGTTTGTACAAAATAGAGAAGATTCTTCATCAGGCAAAGAATTTCCTTCATTATCAGGCTGACAATCAGATTCAGAGAAAAGTAGCAGAAGACTTTTTTTGCATGAGCTTAGGTACGGATTGGTATAATTACTAGTGCAGTTCACCCGAGGTGGCCTGCTTGAATTCTTGGCATTCAATAGCTTGCACTCGTTGTGACTGGGGAATGTAACAGTGCTGTTAATAGCTTTCAGTGCCACTCCATTTTTCAGAGCTGCAACCTTCTTATCAATGCAAACAACTGCCATGAAAGGATCAAGGAGTTGCCACTGCTGAAGGAAAGATAGTGATTGCTTTGGACGCTGGACCTCATATTGTAAGCACTGCAGTGCGTTCTTCAAATCATACACAAATTCATGCAGGTTCGACCACTCCTTTCCATAGTCAATTGACTGATTGCCATCGATGCAGGGTGTAGTTATAAGCAACCACTGGCCAAAGCATTTCCATGCTCTGGGAAGAGAAAACAGGCGCGTCACTTTGTCCGGTGCCAAATAGGCGAGGTCAACCTTACTCTTGTTACCTCTTTCCTTGCCTTCGATCTTCCACCCAGCATCCACCATCAGAAGGTGTGCATGCAGACGAAGATGGTTCCAAAGCTCTCCATAGCCACGGCCATCCCTATGACGACCGAAATTGCGGATGTCGATGTTCTCCAAATCCATTGCGCTGCAAATTCTTGCTCTCTCGTTCCTGCAAGTCGCCACCCTACGCGTGTACACCCGATCAGGGGGAGGAGGTGTCCACCGTAGTGCAAGCTGGGAAGGGCCAGCATCAGGAGAAATCATTGCTTGGTGAGCCTGCTGATCAGCACCAGGAGAGAAGACACGATAGCTTGATAAGTTGCCAGCAATGAAGGACTCGACTATGCGACAGCAAGCCGTCTTGTAACTGGAGGCAGAGCTTGATGGTGTGCTAGAGCTTATAACCCCTTTGGCTGCATCTGCAGTATGTCCAGTGCCTTCTTGATGATGATCAGTTAATCCATCAATGCTTGTTAGGCTGAAGACACTCTCAAAGATCTTTCTTTCTTCCTTGGAACTATCAAATGCATCTTCTACCAGCTCGGCAACTTTCCTCCCGAACAGCATTGTGGCAATGTCCTCCTCCCTCATCCCTATCTCAACAAGTAGGTCTTTCCCGTCCATCTTGTTGATTAGCAGCCAGCCCAGTTGCTTTGAACACGCACTAGCTATTCTGCAAGGCAGTAAAAAAACATAAATTAAAGCAAGATAGAAGAAACTTTTTTTTTAGATAATAAGATAGAAGAAGATAGAAGAAACATGTTTGAGCATAATTCTGCCAAATTTGTGGACTGTGCGACTCATGCTAAAAACAATCTACAAGAGCATAGCAATTTGCAAGATTCAACCTGAAATAATTGTAGCACCACTGAAGGTGAGACTAATGGGCTCAATCAAAGCATGCAAACTCCAACACATGTTGTGCCATTATCGCTGTGTATTGCAACAATACAGTTTACATGGCTCTATGCCAGCATGAGTAGCCATCTGAATCTGATATTCAAGTCCTAACTTACCGGTCGACAAATGCAGGGAACAATTTTCCTAAAAACGAAGGAAACAAAAGTCTGAAGCACCCGAAAGTGCTGTAGTAACTGCGAAAACAGAAACCAGTACCAAATCTATCGACCTATGGAAGCATGAGGCACGACGAAAAAAATAAATATGCATACGCACTAATATCAAAATAAAACACCACTACTGAAGCTACCAAACACTGAAGTCGCAGACCTTGAGAGATTACCTCGATGAACAGCAAATCCATTGAATGTGGAGCAACGACTTCTATGCTAAACTAACAAGACCTGGAACAGAGGTGCATTCTATCAAAGCATCAATGAAAGCAGTTCTGTTTAAGCGGCAGGGGAAATGAACCAAAAGAACCACGAGCCGGGGAGGTCGTCAAAGTGTGTATCGAAGGGCAAAAGGAAGTCCAAAAACATTCAGTAGAACCAGCTTCAACATGCAGCAAGAACTTTATCTTTAGAAAAAAAAAAAAGGACAGCATTTTGAGCAGCCTGCTATCTGCATGGCGAACGAATGGATCCTCCATCCGGAGAACGGATCAATTAGTCCGCCGCCGCAGCAGCATTTCCCCAACCCAGCAAACCGCCCCATCCACCAACAAGATCAAAACAGAACAGCATTGTCCATGGATCGGCGAGATACTGACCGCGAAGAGGCAGGAACGGCGGCGGCATTGCCATCGGCCTTCCCCTTATCCCCTCCCCATCGGAGACGACGCCGGCATCTCCCTCCCTCCCTCTCCAGGCTCCTCCAGCCCCCTTCTTCCTTCCTTCCTTATCCCTCTACCTCAGCGCACCGCACAGTGATGAGTTATGGCAGGCAGAGGCACTCGCTCTCTCTGCTCCGGGGCGCGCGCAGCCATCTCTCTCCCACCAGGCCACCACCACCACCCGCCTTTTACCACCCCCTCTCGCCCCGCGGACAGAGATGGCAGAACCGGGCAGCGCAGTGCGCGCCAAACGGTTGTTGGGATGCTGCGTGTCCGTCGTCCGTTACGCGGCCGCGTCGTCTCCATGCAGACTCCGACGGGTCTCTCTGGCCGCTGGGGCCGCGGGCCTGCGTGGCGGCTTGACGTGACGGCGGACGATGAGGCTCGCCGTACTGTGGGTCTGTGGGCTCACGTGTGTTCGCCCGACGGTTGATCAGGGTTCGTGAGTCGGTGACGCTGACGAAAGTGATGACGCTTAGACCGGGGTCACTGGACAGAGTATATGAAAGTGCAAAACACTGTTTGCGTATTGTGTACAAAGTGAAAAAATACGGATGCAGTACAGATGCATTTTTTCTCCCTCCTGGTGACCCCGGTCTTATGGATCCAGTCAGGGACTCAGGGTTGGGTGATCGCTTGGTTGGGCTACTTTTGGCCTTTGGTAGGGTGCAGTACTGCATCGTTCATGTTTAAAAAGCGTGGGAAAAAATTTATGAGTCCTATATTTTTATGCTTTTGAATTGCTTTATGTGATTCTTTTCATTTTTGTGAGATTTCTGTATTTCGAACGAGGCCTTAGTTCCTACCACCACCACTCGCCGCACATTTGATGGGCGGAAAACCTACTTCACAATTTACGGCAAATGAAAAAACTAATTGATGGACAACGACATGTAGTGGTATGCTTGAGTTAAGCACTAACCCGAATGGCTAAAGTGTACTTGCTTGTTCTTCTTAGATGAAGTTAGGATATAAATAATAATGTAAGACAAGTAGAACAAACAATCTTGTTCAAGACAACATGTGCTCAGATAGATGGATAGTCTGGGCCAATCTCAATGTAGTTTTGTGTTTGGTTATTTGCACTACAACAGAGATAGGATAAAAAATAACAAATAAATAAAATTATTTGTTTTAATTTATATGGCAAGTTTGTTCGTAAAAATGTTAAGAATATAGATAGAAAATCAGTAGGTGATGAGATACTAGATATAACAGGAAAAAAAGAGATGAATAAGCTATCTCGATTTTCGCGCATAGCATAAGCTATGCCTGCATCACTGAAAACATAGTTCTCGCTTTTTAGCATGCCTAACACCCTCTACTACACTAGGTTAGCATGGCATAGGGATCTATTTAGGGTTTGGTTGGTAGGATAGGGTGGAGTGGACCATCCCCCAAAAAAACATTCTCTTTACGTTTCAAAAGAAATCTAGACGCACCTGTATCACTTGAAATATGAGACTAAAAGTTGACCCGAGTTCGGAATTTAAGACGGAACCATTCAATCCCTGTAAATCTAAGACAGAACCATTCCATCCCTTGAAATCTAGAACGAAAACATTACATTCCACGTCACTCTCTCCAACCAAACAAGCAATGGTTGGCTTCCACTAGCTAGGCCAAGAGCAAATACATCCTATCACACACCCTTAAAAAAAATACTCTCTCCGGTCAATAATATATGATTCTTTTATTTCAAATTATATTTCATTTTTAGTTTAAATTATTCTAAAAATATCATATATTAATAACCTGAGGGAGTACTGCTGTGCGACAAAGCATGCACTTGTGGCTTGGATCCATAAAACACGTTTTTTTTTTTCTTTTCAGGTGATTTGACTGTATTCCACTTTACCAAAATTCTTTTGTTATAGAACTAGTAGTATTTGATAATAGACCAATCTATACTTAATGAAAATGTGAAGCCACCTGTCTCCGTCGTCTTCCTCACCTTGCACCCCTTCCATCCTTTCCTCCCAGCATCATCATCATCATTAGGTTCGCCGCCGTCAACAACCGTCATCGCTAATATGCAGGCCCACCACCCTATAGATCTGGCGGTGCATTCGCCACCAGAGTTGCCACCACCATTTCTGACATCGTTGCCAACAATGTCCATGACACCCACTACTAACACTCCCAAACCAGTCATCCTCCCACCGCTCCGTCGGTGGCGGCCTCCCCTCTTAACTCTACCGATCGCCAGCTATTTTCTTTTCTCAACATCATGCAAGTTAAATCCCTTTTGGGTTTGATGATTATAATTTGTATAAAATTTGATTATTTTAATGGAACATGGTGTCCTTAAGTTTTGATGTCAAAGTGTTGTAAAAGCGATGTGCTTATGTAGCCCAACTTATTCCAAGGCTATACTTGATTCTTATAAAAATAATGTTGTACTTAGATTAAGGTACCACCAAATTGATTACTATAATCCTATTATGTAGCCTTGCAGGTTTCCATGGATCAATATGGTGATAATACCCAAAACACAAAGCCTAGTGTAAATATCTATTGCGTCTGTCCATTAGACATTAGTACCCAATAGTGCTAGGTTGTCTAGGTTATATGGGTAAGGTAAGCCAACCAGACCATGAAGTAGTGCTCATTCGCCGCCAGCCCTGTGTCACCACCCCTACGCTTCAGAACGGGTCTCCTAGGTCTTTCATCGACCATTCTCCTCCATATTTAGGCGTCGTCGAGCTATGTTTCAACCTCGTTCATCGGCGACCCACTGAAATCTACAATGTCTTGATCCAAGCTTAGAACTAAAGGTAATGTATAGTACATAATAATATTACGAAGATTACATATATATATAGATCACCCTGTTATTTAGCTCATTAAATCGAAATGGACCACCATTGCTCTAGTAAATCCTACTACACCTACACTGGCCGTGTGTGTACATTGCCTGGGTGCTAGCACGCAGCGCACTGCTCGCACCGCTGCCCAAAGTAGAAACTCGGTAAAAGCCGCGCCCGCACTCGCGGGCTCCCCTCCCATCCGCCCCCACTTCCGTTCTCGGCGCGACGGGGCGGCCTCCTCCGAGTGCGCGCCGTGTCCCCCGTCCCCCGGGGTGGCCGACACGCGCGAGACGTGCACGGGCCAGCACCCGCTCTCGCGCGCGGATCGAGACGGCCGCACAGGAAGGCGTCGCGCGCGCGCGCGATTCCGCTGGTACGATCGCGCTCGCTCTCCGACGACGCGATTCGTGGGGACACGCAGGCGCGGCCGGAGCGCGCGGGAGCACCGGGTCGTCGATCGGGAACGGCGCCGGCCGGCCGGCCGGCCGGAGCCCGGAGCGATGATGACCGGCATGGCAAGCACCAGGGCAGTGCTCCGCTGATCGAGGCGTTTAGGGACTTGGGGTAGGGGTGTCGATCGGCCGTGATCTTCTCGTTTCCTGATGATTTGGCTGCAAAATGAGAACTGTTCCCGTCGTCGTCGGCGCGGGGTAGCCACAAGCAAGCGCCACGCGTTGAGCTGGCTTTGCCACCCTGCGCGCCGGACGCTGGGCCGGCGCGCGCGGCGGCTGCTCAAAGACGAGATAGAGCCAACATGGTCATACACGTGACGTGCATGCCTGCTTTGGGACTTCGTCCTGCGTGCGCGTGGCAAGGAAGCGTTCCGTTCTGGCGGGCCTTTGCACGTACTACACACATCGGCAAGGGCATCTACAACTACAAGGGGGCGCCTACCTACTATACCACGTGTCGCGTCTTAATTACTAGATACCGAGTAGTAGTAGTAGTTTCTTTCAGCGTGCGTGGGTGATGCTCGCCGCCTCCGTCGCCGGAGCTCCTTGCCAGTCGGCTACTACGCAACGCGTCGGCGTCGCCGCGCCCGGACCCCAGAGAGGCCAGGCCACTGCAGTCGCTTACGCCTTTCAAAGTGCTACAGCAAAAGCGGCGTTCCGGCGATGGATAGATTTCACACACCGTCCGCCATTCGTGTCTTTATAGGGTTCATAAACTTTGTTTGCGTAACCGTACACGTAAATCAGAGTGGCGCAGCGGAAGCGTGGTGGGCCCATAACCCACAGGTCCCAGGATCGAAACCTGGCTCTGATAAAAGTGTATTTTTTCTTTTTTCTGGAGTTTTTTTTTTAGATTTTGTGAATTCCCTGCATTCTTAAAGTTATCTGACGAACGCTGTGGAAGTCAAAACAGTGGGCATCGAAGCCGAAATTGTGCCGGTGACTTGATACGTGCGTTAGTAATTCCAAATAGTAGCAAAATAGCTGTAGCATCCTGCTCTCCATTTTCAACAACCCTTATTCCATGATGGTTTGCAAGCTGCCGCCTGCAACTATAGGTGTTTCAGTGTTTGTAGCGCCACAACCACAACTTTGCACCCCATACGCACATAACACATATCGACTACACAGCCGCCGAAAATTGATCAGTAACACACTCAACAACAGTTACTGGAAGTTATCACAATCAACATGTGTCGCCTAGTATGCCGACGAGGAAGAAATCCTGCTAGTAAGGAGTACAAGCAGGGCTATCGTTGCAGCGAGGCTTACGGCCAAACCGCACCACAAAATCGTGTCAACATTCACCCCTCTCCTAGTCCTAGTTACCACGTTCACCTGCTGTTCCGTTCCTACCAATTGTGCCGCATTGCTTTCGCTTGCTTTCGTTGTTAAGTTTCTCCTCACCAGCGTAGTCTGGATTGCCTCCTGATCACCACAGGTCTGGGATGCATGAGACGTGTCCTCACACCGTCCTGGATCGCACTGTTGTGCCGCATCAGAGCATGCACAGGTGCCGCAAGAGTCAGTGCCACAACAACCAGCTTCCTCCGCCTGATCCCGCCTGTGTTCTTTCTGCACTTCAGCACTAGCCTGCTTCGGTGCTTCTCTTACTACAACAGATCCTTCTACCAAATCACCAAACACAGACCATCGTCCTACTGATGTGATCTTCACATTTGCTGATGTTCCTAGCATGCTATCGGGAGCAATGACCAGCACCTGGATGTATCCCTTGGTATGTCCAACCTGCACCGCAAAAAAATCATTTCAGGTTAAGTTTTGCATCGGGCACGAACATCATCAGCAATTAGCGACAAGAGTCAGTACGCCCTTACCAAGTGAACACCATCGGTCGCGATCTCAGTGATCCAGATTCTCTCTACTTTGCCTTCCATTCCTTGGTATGGTGAAAATGATTCGAAAACCGAAGTTAATTCACGACTCCGCCTTTTCACTTCATTGCTTGGTACCTTTTTCATCCTAGCAGCAGGTGTCCCTACATAAAATCAGATTGTAGATGTGCATGGGAAAATGATATTGACAATCAAGATGTGTAATTTTACAGCATTGTGGCTTGAGAAAATTCAGAACAAGTTACCTGGCCTGGGGTAAAACTGTGATATGTGTACTTGAGGGAATTTATACTCCTTTATGAGGTCAACAGTCTCAGTAAAATCTTCATCAGTCTCGCCTGAAAATGGCACGTGCATGTTATAGGCAGCGCAAACTATTGGTAGCAGTGTTTTTTATGGAATTCAGTCCATAAAAATAGTTTAGATGCACTCATAGATGATAACTAAGAGAGAATTGCTAAACTGAGATCTTGCTTAGCATACCAGGAAAGCCGCAAATAATATCTGTAGCAATCTGCATTCCAGGGACAAGCTCACACAGAGTGTCAACTACCTTTCTGAACTCACCAACAGTGTATTCACGATTCATCGCCTGGGATGTATAATAAGTAGAATGAGTTAGATCCAGGTGCAAACAGTTGAGATGAGTTACAACAAAGAATATTCATGTTGTATGTTTGCTGATAAAAAAAACTTTTCAGAATAAGAGTTGAAGTTTAACTATACCGTTAAAACAGCATCTCTTCCGGATTGCACAGGAACATGGAGGAAAGAGTAAACACAAGGATGACACAAAACAGCAGCTATCTCCTTCAAATGCTCTAATATGAAAGGAGGATTTGTCATGCCTATGCGGAGCATTGTGCTTCTGTCAACAGGAAGCTCCGCGACAATTGCATTTAACAAATTTGGAAGATTTGTACCGATATCCCTGCCTGAAAATTTGTAAGCGAAAAGAAATAAATTACCATGTGATTATCACATGTTTCTATCACCAGGCCAGGTAACAAATTGGACACCAAGATTACCATAAGCACCAGTATCTTCACTGCTCAACCATATCTCTCTGACACCTTCAGAGACAACAGTTTTCACACGATCCACCTGCAATAGATCGAAGATCAAATGATTTACTCAGATTTCGAAGCAGCAGCAGCATTTTTTCATAATGGAAACATTTTAAATACACTTACCAAGCTGTCAATAGTATAGCTACCCAAATGACCACGAGCATGCTTGGTCTTACAGTATGTGCAAGCGCCTAAACAACCCACATTAATAGGAAGAATCTCGATAAACTTGTTCTTTCTTACCTGTAAATTTAATTTTATACTGAGTCAACAGAAATAAAGTTACAGGGTCTGATAAGTACTAAAAAGCACATCAATATGCTTATTAAATAAGAAAATTGCACACCAGTGTGCTCACCATACTGCTTAAGATAATACACACACATATATGACTTGTACCTTAGGTAAATCTAGTGAGGGCAGTGTTTTCCGACTCAACAACCGAACCTCATGGCCCTTCAAAGTTTCCTCAACCACTTCAACAACCCGATCAATCTGTTGCACTCCAATTATGCTAATACCTTCAAGCTCCTTGAGGCCCTGGCTTCCTTGGGGGACACATCCAGCCACAACTAGTGGTTTGTTTGCATTCTTGCATTTAGATATGAGGGTTGTCATTGCAGATTGACTTGGATTTTTCACTGTGCATCTGGAATATAATAAATCGATGTTAAGCTACATATACTTAACATTTCTTTCTCCAAATTTGGTATTGCAATTAAAGTACATGTGCCCCCAAACATCACTCCCCCAGCCATCGTTAATGAAAATGTACTTCACCTAGCCACTGAATGGTAAAGTACAAGAAAATAAGTAGCATTCAATGCTGTGAATCCATAGCCATAACTATATGGCTTTCCTGGTCAAGTTCAGTTAATGGATTCTTCTAGCCTTTTATGAACAGTGTCAGTAAACAAAAGAAAGGGATCATACGTGTTAATTAGCCATAAATCTGCTCCTTCAGGCTCTTCAGTAATAGCATATCCAAACGCGGAGAGCTGCCCTGACATGTATTCACTGTCGCTCTGAGCAGAAAAAAGGACGGGTGTTACAATCAGATATACTAAGAAAGTAGCAAATTAAAGCCATTGGCCTCTCAGCATTTGCGATAGCCACTAGAATACGTAAGGAAACTCGAGTTTGCAGCATTTCAGCACACTAACTTAATTCGGAAACTTGCTAAAAAGAGTTGGCAGAAAGTAATGAAGGGGAAGCTTGCCTGATTATGTGAGCAGCCGAACGTCTTCACGTATATCGTCTGCAACACCAACAGCATAAGAAACGGAGCGCACATCAGATCACACCAGCACACATGGTGACATGGATCATGCCTTTGGCCGCAAGTGAGCGCGAGCGATAGCGTTACCTGCGTCCCGGGGATCCGGGCCTCGGGCTGGAGCGGCTCCTGCACGACCCTAGACGAGCGGCGCTTGGGCTTCACCGCGACTGCGGCGAGCGGGAGGCGGAGCCCCGGAGGCGCTCCGCCGCCAGAGAGGCCGGCCGGGCCCAGCACGTCCTCGATGTCCTCCATCTCCGGCGGCGGCGAGCGGTGTGCCGAGCCGAGTAGGGTTTTCGCCTGAGGACCAAGAGCAACGCGAACAGCTGCGGCGCGAGCCCGGAAGGTAACTGGGCCTTTGGTCTGGATTCTTTGATCACCGGGCCGAACAGCTCGGGCTGATGAAGTCGGCCTATTGTCTGAAGCCCAATGGGCATGATCTCGGCCCGGTTTTCCCTGGGCTGCCCGTTACCGTGCCACGCAGCCGTCGTCGTTCCTCGGTCCAAAGCGCGCGAGAATCGAAACCACGCCGGGCGGCGCCGCGTGCACGCACGCGTGTCGCCCATGGCCATGCCATACGTGCCGCCGCAGACCTCGCCGCGCTTCCACGTGTAAAAACCACACCACGGCGGCTACACCATCGGGAGCTTCTACAGCCATCGGCGGCCGCGAATTTAAAGCTGTTTGGCACGGCGGAGCACGGTGACAAGACTACGCACTACGCTACTCTCACAAGCCTAGCTAAGCTCACACTGGTAGCCAGAGCCGATGCGAGCTCACCCAATGCGAAGCCAGTGCGTCGCCGCCGCCATGATGAACGTCGTGGCCATCGGGCTCGTGCTCTCGACCTTAGCCGCGGCGGGGGTCTGGTCGCCGTCGCCGCCCCCGGTGGCCCAGCACCAGCAGCACGGCGACCAAGTCGTCCGGGAGGGCCGCCGCGTGGTGATCGTCGAGTACGAGCGCGAGCTCCCGCTCTCGACCGAGGACGGCGGCAGCGTCAAGGTCAAGGAGACGCGCGTGCTGCCACCGGACGCCCTCGACGGCATCGAGGGCGAGGGTGGTGAGGGCAGCAGGGTCTTCGATGAGGCGAGGGGCGTGCTCTCCGACGCGGCCGGCAAGGTGGCCGGCGCGGCGGAGGAGGGCAAGGAGAGGCTGTCAGACGCCACGGAGAGCGCCAAGGGCGGCGTCCTCGGCGCGGTCAAGCGGTGCAAGGACAGGCTCTGCGGCGCCGGCAGGAGAGTCGAGGAGGGAGCCAAAGACGCCGAGCACGGCGCGGTGGACGCGGCGAGGGGCGCCGTGGAGACGGTCTCGGACGCCAAGGACAGCGCCGAGAACAAGGCGTTCGACGCCGCGCAGCAGGGTAAGGAGGCCGTGAAGAGCGCCAAGGACAAGGCGGCCGACGCCGCACGCCATGGGAAGGAGACCGTGAAGGAGAAGGCCTCGGAAGCAGCCGGCAAAGCCAAGGAGAAGGCGTCGGACATCCAGCACGGAGCGGCTGATGCCGCGAAGGGCGCCAAGGACAGGGTGTCGGAGGCGGCCAGGCACGCCAAGGAGACCGTCCGGAGCGCCAAGGACAGGGTCTCCGACATGGCCGAGCGAGCCGAGGAGTACGCGGAGGACGCGGCGGAGCGCGCGGCGGACAGGGCCGCGGAGGTGGAGGAGGCCGTGAAGGCGAAGGCCGGCGAGGTGGGGAAGAACCTGACCGACATCGCGCGGCGGGCGCGCGGCGTGGCGTCCGACGCCGCCGCGTACATGCTCGGCGGGCCCCGGAAGGCGGCGCGCACCGCGACGGCCGTGATGCACCTCCTGGGCTTCGCCGCCGCGTACGGCGCCGGCGTGTGGGTGACGTTCGTGTCCAGCCACGTGCTGGCCGTGGGGCTGCCACGGCAGCAGCTGGGCATGCTGCAGAGCAAGCTGTTCCCGGTGTACTTCCGCGCCATGGCCTACGGCGTGGGGCTGGCGCTCGCGGCGCACCTGCTGGGACGCGAGCGGAGATCCTTCGCGTCGCGCGCGCAGAGCTTCAACCTGCTGGCGGCGCTCGGCCTCGTCCTCGCCAACATGCTCTTCCTCGAGCCGAAAGCCACCAAGGTAAACGCCGGTTCCCACGCTGTGTCGCGCACGCAGTTCTCACGGTATGGTTGCTGAAACTTCGTATGTCCTACCTACGTATTCGCAGGTGATGTTTGAGAGGATGAAGGTGGAGAAGGAAGAAGGCCGGGGGCGTGACATGGCGGACATCGTCGACCCGCCGGTGGTCACCGTGGCCACGCCGACCACCACCACCACTACCACCGTCCCCACGGCCGCGGCCGCAGCACGCACCACTCACGTCGACGGCTCGCCGACTGGCAAGAAAGCGAAGCCGGCGACGATGAGGCTCAGCAGGCAGCTGAAGAAGCTTAACGGCTACTCGTCCCTCTGCAACGTGCTGTCCCTGATGTCCCTCACCTGGCATCTCGTGCACCTGGCTCGCCGCCTCCAGACGGGCACCGCCTGCTAGGTTGATATGAGCTCATGGTGGTGGCGGCGGCTGCAGCCATATGAGCTCGCTTTGCTTCACGGTCTGTATCTTCAATTCTGTTCGTGGATGTGATTCTGGTGACGCTGCCTTAGTTTAGGATTCAGATGTGTGCGTCGGTTAGTGGCAGTTTCAGTTGTTTCTTTGGGAAGTAGGGTAGTACATATTTTACCGTGGATGTAATACTCTTATATGCAAGTTTTAGGTTAGGTTTATCTAATATTCTAATGTGATGTTATGTGAGCCACGTTCTACTTTCGGTCCTCACGGGAATTCGCGACAGATGATCTACGGAGTATTTGCAAGTTTGCGGATGATTAATATTTTCTTTAAAATGCTTAAAACATTGTATCGAGATGGGCATTATGTATAAATTATGGAACATTCGAACATTTGGATTCTTAAAATGATCAAAATCAACATATAAATGTAGGTTATAAAGGGGGATTGGTAGGGCTTGTGTGGTTTATCGTGACCAAGCTAAAATTTGGCTATGGTTCAACCCTATGCGACTCCGAATTAAAATAAGAGTTTTAATTTGGCTATGGTTCAACCCTATGCGACTCCGAATTAAAATAAGAGTTTTGCAAATAAGAGTTTTGCTATTTATCTGTCGACAGTTTTTTTTATGTTAAATTTGTCTAATTCTTATCCTTTGATTTGGGCTTTAAGATTTGTGTACACTTGCTGTATATTCTGTGATAGAGAACCATGCACCTAACAGGTTCGGATGGGAGGCAGTTAACGAAATAAAATTTTTGAATCCATACCGTTTGGTCACATCGGTTTTTATCGGTTTTCTCTTTCTTCTTTTCGGTTTTCTCTTTCTTCTTTATTCACTCGACTGTTACTAAACCATTTTTCATCTTCCTCCCGAGAGAGTGCTCACTGCTCATGCTAATGGGAGAAGGGGAGCCGGAGCGGGTCATGGTGGCGCTCTCACTCCCCTAGTCTCTGTACGTGACTGTTTTTGAATTTTTTTTTACGTGAAATACCCCAGATGTGATGTTTGTTCTAGAGTAGTAGCTTGTGTGTGTGTGTTTTTTTTCGATTAGGATTTATGGATGTGTTGTTCGACCTAGTTCTATGTTGTGGTTTCTATTCTTTTTGGATTTCTAGATTGATTAGATCTTGTACGCTGGATGTTAGAGAACCTGGAATGGGTTTTAGGGGTCCTCTGCATGTGTGTATTTTTTGATGCACGTGTGCATGTTTAAGATGTATTTCTATTATGAATGGAATGTTCGCTTTTGAGTTCTTCTCCAAGTAGTCATGTGCTGTTGGTTCGTGTTTGCACTTTTGCAGTCCATATTTATACATTTTTATGCAGCCCACAAATATGGTTGTTTGGTCCCATTAGCTATTTCTGAGTTCCATTAGCTGTGTTAAGCGGTGTAGTCAGATTTTGATGGAAAATCTGTCAATTTTTTATTTGTGATGTGTCAATCTTTAATTGGTCAGAAATCTGACAGATTTGATGAAGAAAAGAAATCTGTCGACAGACAATTAGACACTCCCTAGGTTATACAATTTCTCTATTCTCATGACTTATATCAAACTAGCAGAGGGTCCGTAGTATATATAGCATATTAGTATATCCGGTCCGGTAATAGAGTACTTGTGCGAGGGCCGGGGTTTGAATCCCAGTTTGTTCTGCCAATTTTTTGCCAATATTCATATGAATCTCAGCTTGTTCTGCGAATTTTCGCCAACATTCATGTTTGTGGCGCATGGCTACAACATGGCCCAGCAGCCCTAATCATGCTTGTCCAGAAGAACCGCGTACAAGGAGAGTAAGGCCCAATCCAATCGTGCCCGGCAGGGGGGACCACGGGAGGAGAGAAAAGCCCAATCCACAGATTAGGCCATGTAGCACAATTTTATTTACTTAGCTTATTTGGCCATGCCAAACATATAGAAAATTCCAATAAAAAAAACATATAGAAAATTTCTATCCTCATATGCTACCCTATCTTGATTTCTTATCCCCGGGGAAGGCTAGCGCGAGGTACCAATGCGGCGCAGCTCCATCGGTATAGGCACAGCGGCTAGTGGAGCTAAGGACTGAGGACATCACATGAGCATGATTACTGTTAAGAAATCCAATTCTAATTAGAGTTTGGGTAGGCTCATACCAAATATATTCCTGAAGGGTTATCCATCTCTGTATAATTAACACCCTGTGTATCTATAAAGAATAAAAGAAGAGGCGTCTTCCGTGTGTTCTATCTGCCGTGAATCTGGGATAGGAGACGGGTTCTATAATTTTTCCACGCCTGATCTGCTGCGGGAGGGAAGGGGAACGGATCTGGTGATCTGCAGTAACGTAGTTTCTCAACAATTACGATCCAATTTTTTTAGCTCTATAAATATATTTTTTTGTAGCCGGGAGATTTTTCTTCTTGTTTCATTGAAGAACTTTTGAAAAATGGCAGCGAACTTCTGTTGTACGAAAAATATTTGTATCACTATTCACTGGAACATTTTATACTTTTTCTAAGGATGAAACATTTTCTTCTTCTTTTGTTTGGAAAGATCATGTGTGGTAAAGACGTTGCCCTCGGCTAGCTAGGGAAGACAGCTCGCCGTGCTGCATCTGCGTCGGTTCGGTTTCTAACCTAGTGAGCCATTAACAAACTTCCGGCCCAATAACGCACTGCAGCCCACGCGTGTCGCGGGACGGGGTGGCGATCAAACCAGATTTTGGCCCACGTTATGTACGTTAGCTTCCGACGTTTGCACTCATACCCAAATTATTCTAAAAGAAAACTCATAACCAAATTGAAGTTTGGTGTAAAAATATGCTAGATTGCATGCGGCAAGAGTTGGTACTCTGCTAGTATGAGTGTATGGCGATTTTTTATAGTATATATAATTTGAAATAAAAAACGGCATATACTGATGACCTGATGGAGTACAACTTTAGCATCTTTTATGACTGGTATAATGGTAAAATCCGGGAAGGGATTTTATTTACCATGTGTACCATGGTAGAATATGTTTCATGTGCAGTACAGATCTCAGTCTCAACTCTCTGCCCCCGTTCTAGACTGCATTTACACATTTGTCCGTAACAGATCTTTTGGGTGGAGATTGAGTCGGTTTAATGTCGAATTTTGCAGATTCTGACTCGCTCTGACTTTTTCACCCTAAATATAAATATACAGTACAAGGTAACCATGAATGTAGTACATTTTTTGTCACGAATGTATGATACGACTGTTTTTTTTTCACAACTTTAATCCTTTGTCTTATTTAGATAAGTCACAAATTATCATTTATTTTATTATGATTTGTATTATATATTTTGTTGTGATTTGTTTTGTTATAAAAATTATTTTTCTCAACACTCCTCCAAATTCTAAATCCTAAATTGACGTTGACCTAGCGTTTGTGTGGCGATAAAGGGTGCCCTAGCTACCCTACGCTGTGGGCGCTGTGTGGGCTGTCACCGGTGTGTCTGCCCCCGAATTAACGAGGCCTTTGCGGACGAGCATCTTGCAACGCTTGGATTTCACACACAAAGAAATAAAGACCGTAGCAACCCAATCCAGGCATCAAATTATCCATCTTGCAAACTTGGAAAAAAATTCTCTGCACGCGTGCCGTACGCCTTCGCCTGTGCGGCACCGCGCGGATGTATGCCACGCGTCTGTTTACGCATCTCAAAGCTACTCGCCCCGACGCCCAGTAGTCGCTGGTCCTCGTCCACAAGTTGCCGCAAGCCGAGCCGATCCTACGAGCCAGCTCCCACCGTCCTGAGCCTAGCGTCTCCATCCCCAAATCAAAACCTGTTTCTTTCATCGTCGGGCCGGCTGCCTCCGCCGCCGCCGCTAGAGAAGCCGCCACTGTGGTGTTGTGGACCTGTGGTGGGCGTATTGCGCGTCCAAGGTGCTCCTAGAAGGCATCGAGAGGACATCCGGCCCGGTGTAGCACTGCAGCCGGTCCACGTCGAGGAGGAGGCCGCCGTCGCTGAGGAGGAGCATCTGCTGCAGCCTCAGCACAACTGTCGTCGAGGTCGAGCGCAGTGCCGGCCCTGAGGGGGGTCGAGCAGGGCGAGCAATCTGGGTCCCCCGATCGGCAGGCCCCGTTTAAGACTTGCAGTACATCGATTGCAACTGTCCGTAGTTGTGCAAGGCTGGTGGCTGCTGCAGCAAGCTGTGAAGCCCAACGTTTACAGCAGTAAGGCTCTCCCCAATGGGAAGCCTCAAAACGGTTCCTCAAAACACTGTTTTGCACTGTTTGACATAAATGCTGCATTGTAGACAGAGAGGGAGATAGTTAGAATAGTGATTGGGAATGAGATTTGAGCAATGTTGTTGGAAATAGCCTAAGGAGTACATCGAGCCCTGATTATTTGACGGCAGATTATTGGAGGATTGGAATGGAGATACTGGAATGTCACAGCAAGGTTGTAAAAGACTGCTCTGATGTTCCTGGCACACACTGGAATGTGCAGGTACTAACATCTGTTTGTAAATTATGAAAACAATGCGAATGTGAAAATACACTTTTACTATTCCACCATGAAAACATGTGTTTAAGGTGTGAATGTTTTAGCCATAGTCCAAGGACTCTAGGCTGAATGTTTCTGATGTGCTTAATGTTATGTCATCCCAGTAGAAAAGGATGAATGATGCTCACTGAAGAGATGAAATTTTCTTATATTGTTTTGAAGCATGGATCAAACGTACATGTTACGTATGATTGTTTATTACTAAAATAGTGGCTGTCGTCCCCTGCTCCGCGACGATGGTTGGAGACGACGATGGGAGACTGGCGCTCCTCTGTGACCTGTTGATGGAAACCTTTCTGGCAGCGGAGACAAATACGATCACGGAAGATGGAAGAGATGGAAACCGTGGCCTGATTTTGCGCAGCAGACGTCGTTCGGCTCGATGGTCAAAACGTGGAAGCTGAAGAAAAGACCGGCTCCATTAGCCAACATCATCAACAGCTCGATTAGCCAGCGTCATTAGCTGATGATTTGAGACGCATGGCATACATCCACGCGGTGCCGCACAGGCGACGGCGTACGGCACGCGTGCAGAGAAATTTTTTTTTCTGCAAACTAGGGTTTGTGGTGTGTGTCTTGCGTATGGAGCTTCGAGGTTTGCTGCTCCGTTTTTCTCCTAATCGCGTATTGTAGCAACGCCACTCATCCAAGCCTTTGCACACCGCCGCACGGGTGCAAGCCGCCAGCTGTGCGGTGCGGGCGTGCGCCGCGCCGCGAGAGCGAGACCCCGGCGCGCCATCTGACACTGGGCCCGCCCGGGTGCTCTGGCCTCTGCCCTGGTCCCTAGCTAGCCCGCGCAATGCCCATCCCATACGCTCAGCTCTCAACTGCTACGAAGCTCTGAATTAAGCTAGAGCGCACACGTACCTTGCTGATTAGGTAGGAGTACACTGTAGAGCTGATCATGCCTAGTCTAGTAGATAGTACTGTACATCATCACAGGCACCAAAAAATCACCAAATCCTTGCGCAAGAACGACTGGTCTCCTACCAAGTTGTAGTAGCAGTAGACCCAACAACGGGCCTCGTCGCGTCGATGCTGCTGTTTCGAACATGCCAGGACGGACGGGGCAACGAAGGGAGGGGAGAGCGCCACCACCAACCAAACCAGAGATGATCCGTGTCGGATCCTGCCCCGCACCATCCATCGGGTTCCTATCCCAAACCATCGACCGGACCGGACGACAGGGACGGACAGCGAGACGCCGAAAAGACAAGTCGGACCCGGCCCGGCCTCGCCACCACGAGCACCGGTGAAGCAGCTCCCGGCTCCACCACCGCGTGGGGCAGCGGCCAGGCGCCCAGGCCACGCACCCGATCGACGTGGCCCGCGCGGCCGCGGCGCAGGGCGCAGAAACGCCGGCAAAAATATCAGGGCCGGCCCGATTTGGGAAGCCTCCACCCACCCCACCCCACCCCACCCACCGATCCCGACGCACACGCGCTCGTCCTCGCGGCCGCAAACGGACGCGCCCCGCCGCTGCGATTAGTTGTCGTATCAAAGAAGAGATGACACGAGCCGATCGT
The DNA here is from genome assembly GCA_022530915.1 of Paspalum notatum. Classification (NCBI taxonomy): domain Eukaryota; kingdom Viridiplantae; phylum Streptophyta; class Magnoliopsida; order Poales; family Poaceae; genus Paspalum; species Paspalum notatum. The sequence continues at coordinate 32,842,277 of CM039689.1, forward strand.
CGTAGGCGAAATCCGAGACGCTTCCATTCCATTCCAGAGGAAATCTTCGTCTGTTCTCCACCGATCAAGCACTGACTACGAAGCATTATATCGCTGAAGACTCGCATGCGGCATTTTTATACTCGACTGATTAGTCACTGATGGCGGTGCGATTAGGAGGAGACAGTGCAGCCTGCAGAGCAGACGCCTAGAGCTACCAGGAGAATATAGAATTAAGGGGGTGCAGCAGGAGAGAATGGCAGATATGCCGCGTGGCACGGCCGCGTCAGGGGAGGCAAACGACCTAATAGACTGAGAAGAGAGTGGGGGGTGACAGTTACCAAAAGCTACCTAATTAATTGCTGCTACGGCTACTTGCGTGCCACTAAACCCTACTAGCTTAGTAGTGATTAAAAGGATGGGAGGAGCTCATTAGTGCGCGGGCGAGGCGAGAGCGCGACTCGAGTGGTTGTGTCGCTAGACGCTGATGGGGGACGGGGAGGGGGAGGAAACGGCGGCGCGGGGCGGGGAGTCGTCGGTGTCGTCGTCGTCGCCGTCGCCGGTGATGCCGACGCCGGTGATCCCAGCGCCGGAACCCGCTGCGGGGTTCATGCCGACGCCGACGCCGACGCCGATGCCCGCGGCTGCGGCGGCGGCGGCGGAGGTGGGGGAGCCGGAGGCGAGCTGGTTCTTGTGGTTGTGCATCCACACCTTGAGCACCTGGCGCTTCACCCCGATCTCGTCGCAGAAGCGCTCCAGCGCGCCGTCGTCGTTGCGCTGGATGCGCCACCCCTGCTTCTCCGCGAACTCGCGCATCCGCTCCTTCTGCTCCGGCGTGAACTTGGTCCGGAACCGCTTCCGCCCGAAGCTTCCTCCGCTGCCGCTGCCGCCGCCAACGCCGGGGCCGGCCACGCCGCCGATGCCGATGCCGCCGGGGAGGCCGACGACGCCGAAGTCGTCGGCGCGCGGCGGCGTCTCGGAGCCCGCGCGTGCGAGCCAGGGCCCCGCGGCGGCGCTCGGCACCGCGTGGTACGGCAGCGCGAGGTGCGGCGCCGGCAGGAACGCCTGCAGCGCGGCCTGGTGGTGGTGGTGGTGGTGGTGGAAGAGCGGCTGCTGTGGCGGCGGCGGCGCCACCGCCGCAGACGGGGGCGGCGGCGCGGGCAGCGCCGGGCGGAAGAACACCGGCGGCGGCGCGCACGACACCGCCCCCGACCCCGGCCCCGCGCGGCGGTGGAAGCTGCGGTGGCAGCCGCAGGCGGCGCACTTGAGCGAGTCCGGCGACGACGGCATGTACTCGCCGCAGCCGTCGAAGGCCTGCCCGCCCATGGCCGCCGCGTGGTTGCGCATGCACTCCTTGTACTTGCCGCCGCCGCCGCCGCCGCCGTCCGCGCCGCCGCCTGCCTCGTAGGGCACCAGGCTCAGGTGCTCCATCATGTCCCAGCAAGAATCCTCCTCCCCTCCCAACCGGCGACGATCTCCCCCACTGCCAGGCGGTGCTGGACTGCTGGTGGTGGCCTCGGTGTCTTCCCCTTCCCCGCGCAGGTGGTGCTCTACCTGGCTCTCGCTTCCGCAGCAGCAGCCAGCAGGTGGAGCAGCGGCGACCGTCTCTCTCGGCAGGCAGGCAGGCAGCAAGGAAGGTGGCAGGGTTTTTTTATCCGCCGCGCGTGGGCGTCGCGGTCAGTGTCAACCCCGTGCCCCGCACACGAGCAGTCATTAACCTTAACCGCGGCGCGAAATGACGCCGGCGTGGCGGTGGGGCGCCACTGATCCCGGGCCTGCGCCCGCCACGTGAGCCCAGCCAGCCAGGCGCTGGGTGTGGGGACGTGTCGAGGCGGCACTGGGGCGCGGTACTGGGGCGCGGTAACAGTGACGTCCGCCCGTGCCGGTTTCACTTTCACCGCCGGGGGAGGGGGAGAAATGGGGGGCCCGCCACGTTGGTGCAGGAGCAGGATCGGACGGACGGACGGCTCTGATGCGATCGGACGAGCGGGGCGCGATGAGGTATGGGCGAACTGCCAGGCGGCCGTAGAGGCGTAGGCGGGCGGGCTCTGTTTGTCCTGGGCTTGGGATCCTCTGCGCCGTGCGGCGCTGGGGGCCCGGCCGTGACCGGACGAACGGACGACGGACCCGTGATCCGATCAGCCTCAGCTCCGCCTCGGTGCAGTGCCGTGCAGTTACGCGCGGCGGCCTTGGACGCGTGAAGGGTAGGGAAGAGCGAGGCTTATCGCGGGGTTAAATGGCACTCTCGGTTCATTGATGGTGATCACATATACACTACACCTGCATTGATCGCCGCGGCCCCGTCCAGTCGGCCACCGTCGTCAAAACGCGCGTGTCCGCACAGTACTACGCTGCAGCGTCCGTGACATGGGTTTTCGTACACAGTGCTCGACGGTCTCTTCTCCTCTCCCTCCCGCTCTCTAGACTCGACGGCAGCGCCGGGGCCACAAGCGGGGTGCGGCGCTGTAGCAACGCAAACGCTGCGCCGCTGCTCTCGCCATGCGCGCACGCACGCTCGTCTCGAGCTCTCATCGGCTGCTCGTGCGCGTGCACGCAATGCGTGCGCCTCGACCGACCCTGGACATGTCTCGTCGCCCTCGCCGGATTTGAGAGGCGTGCAGCAGACGGATGGATGGATGGGGGCTAGACGGCAGTAGACAAGGGCTGGAGCGAGCCTGGTCGAATCGGTCAATCGGAGGATTGGATTCTCCCTCGGTGCGTGCGTCGGGGCTGAGTGGATAGGCAGGTGGGGGGTAGCAAATGCGGCGCTTTATCTCGCACGGATATTTGCCGTTCACGGGGTGGTGACTCATCGGCCTCTGATCTGATCCCACCCCACCGGCCACCGGCGTGGCGTGCCTCGCCCAGCGGCAGGCAGTTGATGGAATTGGGCCGGCAATTAATGGCGATCGCCCATGCATGCGTCGTCCTCCTCCCGGCTCATCAGCCGTGGCACGGTGCTTGGAGGCATGTGTGGTTCGATTGAACAAACAAGATCAATTTTGCTTCTCAATGACGTTCTGTGCTCCGCCATACTCTACGATCAAACCAACAATATGCTTTATTTCGGTGAAGCATCACTCGATTTGGAGGCATGTGTGGTCAGTTGAACAAGCAGGCCGTTCAATTTTGCTCACGTGATGCTCAAATCCTAGCGATTGAACATGGCGCTAGGACGAAGGAGAAGGCCATGAGCAAGATGAGGGTGAGCGAAGGAAGAAGATGACAGGAGAGGGAGAAGGGAGGAAGAACATAGGCAGTTAGGCACAATTTGATCAAAAATGCTTTAAATGAGTAAGCGATGGCATATATCAAAGAATTGTGAAATTATAATAGTAGCTATACGATATCGGAAACAGTAACAGCATATTTTAAAACCGTGGTGATCAGTATTTGTATTGGCACATATTTAATTAATAAAAAAACGGAAAAATTTAGACAGAGACAGCAAAGGGAAATCACAAGGGAAGAGAAATCGATCGAGTCCGGGCGGGGCACGCGGACCACGCCGATCAACAGCCAGCCGGGTCCGGTCCGGATGGAGACGGGGCAGGAGGCCGCCGCTGCCTGGCACCCTGGCCTGAAGCAACAGCGTCTGCATCTGCCAGTCTCCATCTCCCCCGCCCTCGTCGCGTCTCGTCGTCCCTCGCCGCTCGCCTCTCTCGGCTCCCGTCTTGTCCGTCCTCGCTCGCTTTTCACTGGTTCCCCCCGGCGTCTCTCTCTAGCTTTCGGTTTTGTTTGCTTGTTGCGATCAAAAAGCTGCCGCGCGGGCATCATCTCGCCACCTGCTCCCTTCCTACCCTCCGCCTGCGTGAATTTGCTTCCAGCACTGACGGACAGATTGATAGAACATGAGCTTTTGCCCCCCCTCTCCCCTCCTACCTTTGCCCCACGCAACTGACCTAGCACTAGCAGCCAGCAGCAGCGGCGTAGTAGTATAGCAGCAACTTGAAGCTGCGGCACCCACGCTCTCGCTGCGCTCGTCTTGGAACTTGGGGCCACGATCATTCGGATACTTTTAGATAATGTTTCTAGCTTCATGTATGAGATGCACACTTCCATCATGTGTAAAACTCCTTGTGTTTTAGATAATGTCTTCTCAGGACAGTCCAACGGTAGTACTTGGTCTATGGTCACCAGGAAGTGCATTTATACTGTTTACAGTGCGTAATCATTATTTTTTCACTCTGTGTACAGTGCGCAAACAGTGTTTTTCCATATTTTTTTACCTTCTCGTGACTATGGTCTTAGAGAGATTCTCCAAAACACAGTTTTTCATTTTTTTAACATAAATGTTGCATTGCAGACAGAGATGAAAAAAAATAGTTAAAATAGTAATAGAAAATGAAATTTGAAAAGTCTCATTGGACTCTGCCTCAAAAGAAACGATGAGTATGATGATCAAGTACAGAGCCTCTACGTTGGAAACGTTTATGATGTTTATGTTCACCGTTTGCGGTCGGCTTTAGGATTCAGTGTTAGTTTTTCTTTTAAAGGCTCTAGGACCTGCATGGCGGTGTCGATCCATATGCTTTTAGTTCATTTTACGGCCGTGGGCTGCAACTCTGCATGCTCTCCACGACGATACTGTGTACTCGTACTGTATGTATTTCGGTGTTCAATGCTATCGTGTCGTTGAGGGGTAGGTGTGCACTCATTTGACAAGGGTATGCCCATTTTGAATGCTGGAGTCTAGGCGGCAACACCAAGGCCTGAAGGACCATCTGAGGCACCCAAGCGTCGGATTAACTGACGCCCCGTTCCAAGGCCAAAAAGCACATGGAACTGACGGCTTGGAGGGACTTTTGCACTGTTGCAACACAAAGACGGGGACGGACAAGCCTCTGCTAGACGATGCGCAGTGGATTGGATAAATATATTGTCTATACACTGTAGCGATACTGTTCACAGAAAAAAAATAGTTACAATAGTAGATACATAATGCATTTACATATTCTGTTGCACATAGTCTTAATACCAACCGTGCTATTTACTAGCCCGGTGTATTTCCTGTGATAACAAGTTAACAATGGTCAAAGGTTTCCGACCACTTGGAGTCACGGCAGCCATGATTAACCGGGGATTCCCAGTCGGCAGCTCGCGACGCAAACTGTGGTGCCCTGCCCTTTTAGCCTGTCCGCTCCTCGCGAGTCCGAGACAGAATTATAATCCGCTCAGCCTTTCCTTCACCCTTTTTTCTTTGGACGAATTGTTCACGTAGATTCGACTTGCCTGTTTTAACCCTGGCTAGTAGGTAACAGTATGCATTACCATGTTGTACCGACAACAATATTCAGTCACTCTCAACTTCAACCAACCTGGTTCCATCCAACCGCTAATACGGGACCAAGCGCCTCCAGCCCTCCAGCAATTGCCTAGCGCCAATACGGGACCATGGACGCTCGAAGTCAAAGGACCTGTTTTGTACGTGACATCTCCAAGTATGTGAGCACATGGAGAGCCTACTTCCATGTGGAGGAGGCACACGCGTACTGGACGGAACACTGGCACTGCGCAGATGTCCGAACTCCGGACCACGCTAAACCGCAATGCCGTCCTCCAGCCGCAGGATTGGTCACGGCTATAGTTTATAATGGCGGAGATTCGGAAGCAGGAAAACGCCATCCGGCCATCCCGGCGCAGTCCCAGTGACACGCCACATGATAAATCCGTAGCGTAATGAATCGCAAACCCGCATCGGTATCGCAGTGGCAGCCTGACGAGCCGGAGCCCGTGCCGCGGCCGTGCAGTAGTTGGGCCAAGTCAAACCTCGCGTCGGGTACGGCGCCAAGTACAGAAGAGTCACGCCAAAGCTACAGCGGCGTCCGTTCAGGCCTGGGCAGAGGCGCAGAGCACGGTCCTGGTATTGTTGGAGAGAGCCTAGTACAACAGAAACACCGCCTTCGGCGTCTTCCACCTTCCAGAGCTCCAGTAAAATACAATCCGGCACTCCTACAGTCATACTGCTGCTAACTACTATCTTGTTCAATAAGCTGTACAGGAGAGAGTATCAGCATCCTAACTAGTGGCCATCAATGCTTGCCATTTTGCTTCGTTTTCAGACGGTTAAACGCAGGAATCAGTGTCCAAATGCGGGTTAATCAAGGCTGCTTCCGTTGTCGCAGCAAGGAGGTGACATTGTGAGTGAAACATCAGCATCTGCAGGAATGCAAGCTGTGGCCTCCACGAAAGCGGCACCTCAGGAAAGGCTTTTGCTATAGCACCTGACTTGCCATCTGCAGGACACAAAAGAGGCGTGTGAAGAAAGGGAAGACACTTTCCAACACTAGTTTCAGACACTAGAACGTATTTGAAAGAGTCCCAAGCATGTTGACTATATGTTCAAAGAATCCGGGCTTTGGGTACACGGGCCGGCATATGGTGCCGTGCCGAGCTGTGCCGTGTGCGTGTTCAAGAAGGTGGGATGGCATACCTTTTCTTGGCAGATCCTTGACAGCGCTTGTACATGGAAATTTTGCAGCTCCTCAAGTACTTTAGCATCTAGGCCCCTGAGGTCCTCACCCTGAAAGGAAAAAAAAAAAAAAAACATCAGAAGCATAGAAATACAAGAACGGATAACCTAAAGGCAAAGGCCAGCTGCCAGAGTGCGAATGTAGATTTATCATCTACCCATCTGTAAAATATTAGCGCAGTGATTAAAGGATTATAATCACCTTCAATCTGGACACGATGCCTTCCAATTCTTTGCATCGCCTTCTTTCAAAATTGTATGCAGCTCTTGCATCTTCAAAGGTACTGAGGCCATCCCAGCTCCCATTATCTGAAGCTTGCATTTCACTCTTGGATGAGTGAAAGCCATTTTGCTTTGCTTTGAAATCAAATACATCCTCTTGAGAGCTTTCTTTCTTTATCTTTGAAACATGGGCCCACATGCTTGCCAGTTCGTTTTCCAACTCATGTTCACGGCATTTTGCATCATCAATAATCTTCAGAAGCTCTGTCTCTCTTCGATCCTTTTGAGATAGGGTGTCCTCTAACACAGCCTCCCTTTGACAACTAGCAACCAACTCATTCTGCAACTCCTCAACTAAAATTCCACTGTCATGATCATGTCGTTTTGTGTCACTGTGATTATTGCTCCTTGAAATTGATGCAGTTAGCTCTTTTGCTGCAGCTAAGTCTGCATTCAGTTTTGCGTTTTCATAAGAAAGCCTGGTGACTTCTTCTGCCAAATTTTTTAGTTCAACTGCAGCAGCAGATGCCAATTCTTTAGCATAAGATGATTCCTCAGCCAGCTTCTGACTTTGAATTTCTAGTCCGTCCTTCTCTTCTGCTAACCTCTGATTTTCTTGCTTCAAACTTTCAATATCTGAAGCCTGTAGCACAGTTTTTAAGTTCCAGTTTGCATATCATAAAAAGGGTACAGAACAGATGAATTAAATAGAAAGGCGATGACTCGGGGGCATACGCTCTTTACCTGCTTGAGCACTTGATGTATTAATCCTGTCTCATCTTCGTCAGGTGTTCTAGCCGGCATATTTGCATGATTTGGAATTTCATTTGCTTGATCTCTATCGTCAGTGCTTGCCGTTGATGGTTCACTAGACTGCACACTAGCAAAACTGTCCTCGCTTTTGGCAGCCTTCAATAAGTTACTGATTTCCTGCCTCAATCGTGCAACTGTTTCTTGGAGTTCTGCATTTTCTGTCACCTATTTGAACAAGAAAATGAAAATCAAATTGATCTGTTGAGCACTGAAAAGATTCATGTTCCCAACCCTGTGCTCACCTTTGCTTGTAGTTGATCTTGAAGGATTCTATTATCCGCAGACATAATCTAAAGAAATTGCCAAGAAAACAGTAGTCAGTCCAGCATAAAATTCAACCCCCCCCCCCCCCCCCCCAAAAGGAGGTAGCTGACAGAGTGACTATGAAACAACCTCCAGTTCAAATGTCATCTCGCTCAGCTGTGTGCTCAACTTTGAAAAGGTCTGCGAATATCAGATTACATGAAACTTTGGATCATTCATAGCGAAAATGGCCATCAAAAGTGAGAATACAAACATCTACCATATGAGACAAGCTCACACATTAGCAAGAAAAAACAAAAAAAAAAGTATACGATATTATAACAAATTGGTGCAAATTGAAAGTACAATATGTTCGATACAGGCCACCCACGCACTGCGCCCCCCCGCACACAGCCCAGGCCGCTGGGACACACGCGCCCAACACATAACATTGGGTTTTAGGTCTGTTGGCCAACCCAATGTGGGACTATTCCCAACATATAGGGCCGATGATAATCAGTAGGATCATAGAAAGTTGTAGGAAAATGAAAATACACTTCAACTCGCCATTTTGCGTAGCCATTTCACGACCTTATTACCTGGGACAATTCCGTCTTAATTGCCGGGTCTTCTGTCGTTTCCAGTGATTGCACCATCCGCTGCTCTAGCACATGTATATGTGATTTCTTTTCTGTGATTTCGTCTTTCAACTTCTCAATTTGCTCCTGCAGAAGGATGGGGGGGGGGGGGGGGGGGGGATACTTTGTGAAAACCATGAAACTGCTTAATTGGTCACAGAAGGAAAAAAAAAACAGAAAATTTACCTGAATTTGCAAGTCATCAGGGTTGTTGGCAGCTTGCTCAGTCAGCCTTTTGAGTGAGCTCGTACAAAGCGCAACTTCCCCAGCCAGCATTTTAACCTGCTCTTGTAAAAGATCTATTTGATCCACAATGGTTGTTCCACTCTACAAATGCAACAAGGCTTTGAGCGTCAATGGATGTAGCAAATACCCACTAAAGCAGTAAAGAGGTAGAACAAGCACCAAACCAATGTGACTGGATGTCCTATTAGCATTTAGCAAGGCCATGCAAATTTCAGAACCAGCACGAACACCATAACTTCAGACTTGAATCAATTCGGCAACTTCTTTCACGTACTATACTTTGGTATTACATTATCCCTTGAAGGACAGCAGACCCACAAGATCTCTGCAGAGATCACCCAGGTCCCACTATCCTCCAGCAAGCAACAACTTCAGAAGTGCCAGATTTCTATTACTAGTACAATTTAACATGGGTGGGGTACCTCATATTCCATAACATTTTGTGCATGCAAAGGGTGTGTTTGGTTGTTTTCATGAGGCTGCATGGTATATTAATGATGAGCAGAAGCAGACTGAGTGGATGCAGCGACATAAAAAGAGAGTTTCGTTGGTGGTATGTGCGGAAACTCTATGCCTGATGATGGCATGTGAGCCAGCGCAGGATACATTGCATCCACTCAGCCAAGACAGCAAGTGAAGCTCATTTTTGAGAGCTTATCCGCTGATCTAGGATGAGGGCATATTTTTGCATCCGCCCATGCAGCATCCGCTTGAGTCAACCAAACATTCTTCTCTCTCAGATTATACAGCTCCACTCAGCCAGGATGGTGGAGATCCGGCAAACACAACATACCTTAAGTTGGGAATTGCATGCACAGAGGATGCGGAAGCAGGGAAAACCATGGAGAAAAAAAAGGGAAAGAGGTAAACATTAGAAACTGAAATCCAACTCACCGGCAGAGGGTGTCGTGCTCTGGATGCAGCACTAAATAAATCGCCAGCTTGAGTCCTTTCAAGAAAAGAATCAGAAAGTATTGGGTCATCTCCTTTCCTAGTCATAGATTTCCTTCGACCATCCTTCAGGTCAAGCAGCAACTTTTTGTTTTGTGACAATTTAGAGCATGAAGGTGAGCCGCTAGCAGTGCTATCACCATCCACACTGGATGATAGCCCTGATAATTGGTCAGACTTCTGCATGAGTAAATATACATATATAATTATTTATACAGATAATTCACATACATAGCAAGACTGTTTATTTTCCATGCTATCTACAATCCATTATCAATATAAAATACCTTTAGTTTAAACCAACCAAGCATTCCACGTTTGCGGTTCCTTCTGTCAAACCTAGCTGGCTCATCAGGATTGTTCAAATCAAGTTTCCCTTCAAGTGAAAGCTCTGAATCAAGACTAACATTGTCATCCTCTACGAAGTATTCCCGCTTTCGATCAGGCAGATACACAAGCTGCATATTCATATACAATGAGAATATAGGTATGATGCAACGCAAAAATAAGTGATAAATTATGCAAGAGAATTAATGCTTCATTATGTGCTAATATCAAAACAGTCTGTAGGAAGATAAGAATTGCGTATAATGGATGATTATATTGCATAGAGCCCTTGGGGCGAATATATAGGAGTACAAGACTTGGGGGGCAAGGCACCCCAGATACATATGGCAGTCCTAGATACATAAGACTTGCCTAAGACTCCTAAATATAGACGACATCTAATACTGCTAATTGTACTTCTAACATCCCCCCGCAGTCATAGCTGGAGCATCGCAGACGATTAGACTGGAGAATCAGCCGAAGAGTTGACATCCCCCCGCAGTCGTAATTATGTCGCGGTGCAGAGGCAACGACTGGAGAAGAAACCCAAAAGGAACTCATGCAGACACTAGCCCTTTGTGCCGATATGTCGAGGTAGCCGAGTGCAAGGGCGCAGAGCCGTTGTCGAGGTGCCGTGCGTAGGGTAGCTGTGGTCAATGTAGCTGTCGAGGTTGCCGAAGAGGAGAACGCCGCACAAGTCGCGGGCGCACCGCAGCACGCGGGAAGGCCCGCATTGCACCAAAGGGCGCCGGGGTGGATGGTGACGCTGGAGAAGGGCGCCATAGACGAAGACGGCGACGCGGTCGAGGCAGTCGTAGAGGGAGAAGCCGATGCCGAGGACAATGCTGTCAGACCGCCGTGGACGAGGCGTGCTCCAGGTTTGCCACGCCTGGAAACGTGTCGTAGACGAAGGCACGCGCCGGTGTTGCCAGTACCGGATGTACTAGATACAGGGCCCCAATCAAGTGTCAGCGTCTGAAGGGACCAACAGAGAAGGCCTCAACGACGGTCGCGGTGCGCAGAAGAACGGCGAGGAAGAGGGTGCCGATGCAACCCACTGTTGTCGGAGTGGACGAAGAAGGCGAGGACGAGACGGCGACGCTGGCGACGAGGTTGTGCTGGATGAAGGCGTAGAGGTAGTCGTGGCGACGCATCGAGGTCCTGGAGTTGTCGCGGCGAGAGAGCCACGACGCACAGGAAGAAGGTCCTCGACAGCGCCACTGGAGCGCGACGGCGGTGCTTGATGTTGGCGAAGAACTCAAACAGCCGGAGAAGACCATGCACGAGAGACGCGCACCGATAGAGTCGACATCGTGTAGATGCAACGGCGAGGACGACAACAGGCGGCGACGCTGCTGCCTGAGGAGGCGACGCAGCGGCAGCCCTCTTGCTTGGCGAAGCATCGCGCGATAGACGACACACGTCTCGGAAGGGTGGTCGCACGCAATCGGTTGATCAAGCCGACGGCGTGCAAGGCTGAGACGACGATGGCGAAAGCGATGTCAAAGATGGGGCCTCCCGATCGGTGGCGACGACGACGAGCCGACGTAGGTCGACGTGCACACGAAGAGAGGCGCGGCCCAAGCAGGCGTTCCGGTTACGCTGCAGGCCACACCGTTGCACGGTCGAAGAAGATGAGGAAGCCGGCAGTGCCGATGCCGATGTTGATGACGTGCGAGTCGACGGGCGGTGGGTGGTGGGGACGCAAACCCGATCATAGATCGGGAAAAAAAGAAAACACAGCATCAGTAGCAGTAGATCAGGGTACACATCATGAGTGCCCGTAGCCCATCCACTCTTCATCTCAGTCTCATCCTCCTCTGCACGAGAGAAAAGGAAACAAACACGAGACAGAGAGCAGAGGACCGGGGCGTCGGTGGCCGGCCGGCGATGAGGAGGCGCGACCCTGCCAGGAGTAGGCGCGGGGAGGGCGCAGCAGGAGGCAAGGCCACGGCGCGCGACGGAGAGGCGGAGACGACGTGCGGCCGCCGCTGGTGGGGAAGGGTGGACGCGGACCGCCGCCGCCGGAGGGGAGGGGGCGGACGGGGCCTGCCGCCGCCGCCGGAGGGGAGGGGCGGACGCGGCCTACCGCCGCCGGATCCGTGCGGTGTGGAGGAGGGCCACGGATCCAGGCAAGGAGCTGCAGCGGAGGAGGGGCGACGCGGCGAAGGACGGCGGCCGACGCGGAGGCGGACGATGCTCCGGAGGACGGCGACCGGCGCGGAGGGGGACGGTGCGGAGGAGAGGCACGGGCAAGTCAGCACTTGCAGCCGCCACCATGGCGGCGCGCAGAGCAGCCTGACCGAAGCCGAAGTCCGCAGCCGCCACCACGGCGACGTACGGAGAAGCCCCAACTTGCAGATCCACATGTGAACGCCCGACCTGTTGCTTGCTGTGCTTGACGACGCGACGACGACGCCGGGCGGCGGGATCAGATCGATCTGCCGCGGACTCGAGGACGATGAACGCGGCGGTCAGAGGGACCGGCCACGCATCCTAACTACGAGGGCGCCGAGCACGGCGGACCAGAGGGATCCGTGTCACGGCGCATCCTTCAAGGGCGCTGCCCCGGCGAAGATCGATCTCCCCGGGGGCGCGCGTCGGTGGTGCGGAAGCTAGGTCTAGGATTAGAAACGCTAGTCTTGTGATACCATGTAGGAAGATAAGGATTGCGTATAATGGATGATTATATTGCATAGAGCCCTTGGGGCGAATATATAGGAGTACAAGACTTGGGGGGCAAGGCACCCCGGATACATATGTCAGTCCTAGATACATAAGACTCTCCTAAGACTCCTAAATATAGACGACATTTAATACTGCCAATTGTACTTCTAACGCAGTCATTTTACCAAGTGCTTTAAAAACTGAAACATCATGGTGTAGGAATTTTTCATCTTCAATTGTAGATTCCATACAATCATTACGGGTGAAACAGTCATACTGTGAATATCCTAGGCACTACTTTCTCATAGACACCCACAAAGGATTAATAAGGTGTCCCAAAAACAGCAAAGTGCAATGGCAGTTGGTAAATCCAGTAGCAAATGAATATGCTTGCATATTTCAACTAAAAGAACATATATGAGGGAAAACAGCCCTAATCTGACGATGTTTATCCCAAACATTAAACATGTAGCATGAACACTATGCAGAAGTGTAATCCAGGTAGTTGTCTCAGGATGATACATATTACTCACAAAGAAATCCTCAAGTGATTAGAATTTACTAGTGAAGCAACATACATAGAATACACAAAAAATAACAGAAGAAAAATGGATCCTATCCTGCCCTTGCACATTTGCATTATACTATTTCATTTTCTAGAACATGCTATTGTGAATTTAAATCTACTGTTTCCAAGTTGGATTAAGAAAATAAAATGCTACCAACCAAATGAAACAAAGAGGGATCAAACCTCATCTTCACCAAATGAATGTCGCCGACGGAGGTTAGTCTTTCCTGAAACATTTGACGATATCGAACTTTTGGTTGATACCAATATTAATTTCGTTAGCCTCTGAATCCTACCCATCAGTGCTGCTTTTGCTTCCTCTTCCTGTTCTAGCCTTGATTGAAGTTTGACTTGTCCAGCTTCAAGCTATCGCACCAAAAGAATATAAAGAAATAGATTAATCTATTTGTATCAAGATAGTGGCCTAGCGGGGTGTTATATTCCAGGATGTTATCAGAAAAAACAAATTGATATTTTGTAGCATATAAGCATGTAATATGAAAACAAAAGTTACTCAAAAGGTGGTGTTCTCATTTGCACATTATTACAGTCGTAGAAGTACTTTCCAGATATCAAGTACGAAAGAATACAAACCAATTGTTGAGTAAGATTGAAAGCATACCTGAAGTTTCAAATTAACTAGATCCTCTTGATCCGTAGGGAGGATACACCCATTTCCCATTATACCACGTCGCAGTTGCTGTAGCTCTTCTTTCAGACAGGATATCTCCTTTTGATATTTCTTTATTAAGGACTTCTCGTCTATTATCTGAAAAGAAAAATCCATCAAAATTAGAAACAAGCATAATAGGGCAAAAGGCTATGGATTACAGATTCGTTGGTTGTTACCTTGTTTTGAGAAGCTTTTATCTCAACATGCTTGCTCCTGTGGGCAAATTTTAATGTATTATGTGTCTCCTCACTGTTGCTGGATGCTGGCGTAACTGTGCAAATAAGCTGCAAAAAATATAGGGTTTATAACATACATAGCAATAAAGGCTACCAATATATGTAAATATTTTCCTCGACAAAAAGGACTTCTTAGTCCAAAGTAGGTTGGGGTAGGCTAGAGTTGAAATCCAACAAGAGCCACCAACAAGGCAAAGGAAAATAAATAAAAGCATATTCATGGTTCAGGCATGTCAAAATAGCTGATTTGCATCCCCACCTATCAAAGGACAGAACTGTGGACATTCCATCCTCAAAGCAAGCAAAATATAAAGAAAACAGAAGGGTTTGAGCAAAGCAAGATAAAAAAAGCAGAAAAGTATATGTATATCATATACCAAATACTCACAGATATGCGTCCATGTCCACTCAGAGAAGACTGAAGTAAGCGTGTGAGCTTTGAGTCTCTGTAGGGAATATGAGTGGCCTTACCATCTGTAAGTTTAGCAATTACCTGCACAGAAAAAGTTAATGGCATTTACCAAGAAAGGAACAAGCAAATAAATAAGCAAAAGATATGGTCATTTCTCAGTATTCCTCCCTACTAGCTAGTCATTTGAGGACTATTAACTACTAGGTTTGCCTAATTGCTAAAGGAGCTAGGCATTGATCTGTTGCTCAACTAGCTCCTAGTATTACATGTATTGACTTTTAACTCAAGCCATGTCTGGTTATATACATATGAAAGGTCACCCAACCCCAAGGGTATGAGGTGTTTTCCTATTTTCTACACCTAGACCAGAGGAAGACTGGTAGCAGAAATTTTTTAAATGGGCTGCAAAATCAATGTTTTTTTTTTTTTATTTTTATCAATAATTTGTAGTAACAAGAAAAATCATTAGCTATATAGGATACTTACAGTTCCAAGGGTAAGCAAACTCTTGTTTATGTATGAACCTTCTTTGCGCCGTAAACCAGTTGTTTCAGTTTTGGAACTCTCAGATCCAGCAAGGTCAATCAAATTCTAATAGAAAGGATATAAAAGAATATTGAAAGAGCATTTAAATGTCCATAATTCTAACAAGCTCCTGAATGCTAAATGCCTAAATATGCAATTGATTGAACAAGAATGAAATTATAATCATTCTTGGGAACAGGAATTACCAACTGAGACAGCCTGACTTCTTCTTCTGCTTCATTTTCACCAGAGGGACTACTCTCAACAGTCTGCAGTTTTGTTGTGACGGTTTAAGCTTAACAAGTCTCTAATTTAATCAGTATAGGTTTATTAACCTATCTTTTATCCAAAAAAAAGCTTCTGTTTGAAAATAACAAGTTTTTAGATCCCATAAGTACTATGTGAGACAATTAACTGTAATACACATGCACAACATGCACTAGTTCTCGTATTAAAACTTTCATGGTGAATTCAAGTATGCCAATGAATTATTTACATGACTACAATAACTTGAACCCAGAAAGCAGGTTTTTACTTTTTAATGAGACAAGAAGAGAGGGAGTCGGCATACCAACGTGAAAATAGTGTGACTCCTACTGCTCACAAGATTGAAGTTGTTTGATCCAACATGCCTGTGCTCTGCAAGAAAGCAACACTAACACTGCTTTGAGACCATCATGCACGACTGCACGTAGTAAAGGAATTGCCAAAACACATTACATCACAAACTTGGACACACCCACAAGCATTCTCCAAATTAATATATATATACATACAATGATACCATACATACATACATATACCCTACATATAAACAGGGGAAACACTATCTCCGTAATTGTCGATCTAACAAGGATATAATTTGAAAAGGAAATACAATGCCAGCCCAAATAATAATGAATATACATTAAAAGAGTCAATCCCATGGAAACTGGAAAATCCTTGGATGCATTTGGTGATAATTTGAGAGAAAGCTTTGAGCTTTGTCCGAAGCTTAGGCTACTGAGACACGGTGTACGTCAACACTCTTATACACTACCTATCACATCCTGGATCAACATGCATAAAACATGCGATCAAAGTACACGCCATGTTTATTTATTCTTCGAAAAAATCAGGCGTGGTTCTGGACTTAAATATATTAGATTTACTACGATATCGGTATTCACGCACCATACCAGTTCATCAGAAAGCTAAGTCTATTGAAGAAAGGCGGACTGTATGCCTCAGCCCTCAACAGAAAGATAGAGGGTGTTTCCTGGATAGAAACAAATACCTTCTCCAGTTGCTATTAGAGAGAGTGCATGTGCAGGTGATAAAACAACCTCTTCTTTAACTCCTTCCACATAAGTTCCCTAATGATTAGACCAATATAACAAATAAGGGCACAATAATTTATCAGCTAAGAAGGAAAGACTTGATCCACATTAATGAACAAGATTAATTTTCTCTAATAGAATAAGACAAGAAGGATCCAGCCAATAGGCAAAATAAACCAAGATAGGTAAGCAATAAATATGAGAAATTTCATATCAAGTAAAATAATCTATGTACGGCTTAACTTCTTGTGCTTCAGAAAATCGAATGGGCAGGATTGAGTAATCACAAAATAGATTTTAAAGATCAACCTGTGCATCTTCTCGGATTCTTAGATTCTGTCCTGTTGGATCAAGTAAATCATTGATAACCTGCGAAGTGATAGGATAAAACCAAAGATTGTAAATGATACTGAACAGTTTCGCGATTGAGTTCTGAGTCCGTTCACTGCAACAGTTTATTTACCACTAGTAAGAGGTTCAAGTTGAATAATAACATCAGAAATCCTTTCAGATATTGCATCATAATCGTAGCATGGAATTTCTGATAAAGTGATAATATATGTGTACATGTATAGTAAATAAACTGGCATGTAGCATCTAGGAGGTACCCTATGTGTGCAATCAAGGATCTGAAATTATAATTTGTCCTGGTGTTGCTAAGTTGTAGCAAGCAAATGCAAGGCTTCAAAAGAGAAGTCACCTCATTGTAAATTTCAAGGTATGAAACTCGCAGAAGAAACTCCCGCCCAGGTGTCTGTAGTCAACAAAGTGATGACAATGTCATGCTAGCCCTTTTTGGGGTGAAACAATGGATAGCAAAATGAGTATATTACATCTTGAATAATGCTGAACACATCCTTCACTGCCAATGGAATGATTCCAGGTGACTTTTGTTCTCCCTGAAATAATAATAATCCACGTGAACCGTAAAACGCAGCCCGATGTTCAAAAGTAATAAGAACTTCAATACTTCATGCCGGGACTTGGAGAGTGTGAAAGTTTTTAGCTCGATAACGATAATAGGATTGTTAGGAATAGCACTTGTATTCAATCCGAGGGCTCTAGGCCCGAATATTTACACTGGTACATGAGGCCTTCTCCTACAGGGACTTGTACAAAGAGAGGCTCTTATCCTACAGGGACTCATACAAAGAGACATATATCAGCACGCAAGTGCAGCGTGCGTAAAAACCTAACCCTAAAAGTAATTGGCTCTGTATACAATGTTATGAATAACGATTGTATTCAATACGAGGACTCTAGGCCCGAAGATATAGACCGGTACGTGAGGCCTTCTCCTACATGGACTTGCACAAAGAAAGGCCCTTATCCTACAGGGACTCATACAAAGAGAAATATACCTTTAACAAGGATGATGATAGACACATACTAAACAGTAAAGGCGTGTCTGGTGCTGAACAAACAAGTGCACAGCAGCACATCTCTAGAGCCATTAATGATAGTAGATGTGTATCATAACACAGAAGCAGAAACTTACATGCATGGTGTGAGTTTTCCCACTGCTAGTTACACCGTATGCAAAAACAGTGCCTGCAGGAATAAAGAACTTTAGGAAAGCCGGTAAATCTCAGAGTACATAGCACATACTATCTCGGGTCAAGTTTACTTTTCATTAGAAAAATGTTACTCTCCAAAACAAACATGTTACTCTTACTAATTACATGTTCAAAATTATGATGACATAGAAGTATTTCTGATGATGAATTGGTGCCATTTTCAATTCAATGAAGTTAGGTTCTTTTATATGTTGTAATGGACTAATGGTAAATGTTTTCAACTTTCAAGACTGAGCGCAGGCGTAGCAGGACACCAAGTCCTAGTAAAAAGCAGCGGTGGCAGTGGCAAGAAGCATGTGTCAAATTGTGACTCAAATAACAGGTAACACTTCAGAGGATATAAATCCATTTGAGGGCTTCCCCCAAAGATTAGTGAGAAGGGCCACAGACCCCACCGATCTGCAATTCTGCACTCAGCAACAGGCTGTTTTTTGCATCGTCCTTTGTTCGAATCGGCTGTTTACAAAGCTATTCGGACATGTGGCTATCATAGGAGCTGACTACCAATATGTCATCCCACTTAAAACTCTAATTGGAATGTAGTAGCAACTCTCAGTGTAACAATTAGTTAACATCACCTATATTACTAGAAAAATCGAGAGAGACGAAAATTGAAACATACCGTTGATTCCTTGCATGGCACCACTTACAACATGCTGAGCAGTAACATCATATACATGCCGAGTGGTAGTAGCAGGGCCAAAAACTTTATCTGCAAAAGAAAAAAAAAATGCAAACCAAAAAGGATGCATATGGTTTAGTAAACTCTTTGAACATGATGAATATCTCAGTAACTGTAATACTATATGACTGGAACATGAATTTTGATTCAAAATAAGAACAGAATTAGCCATCCACTATGAAAAGTGACAGGGATAACCATATTTATCCTTTACCATTTATTGTAAATTTTACTGAATAAAGGATAAAGACCTCACCATGTTATTAACTTAACATACCATACATCATGCTTGATCAACAAAGTGACAAATAGCACTACAAAGAAGAAACTTAATATTCTACACTCATTAGGATGTTGACCCTAGGGATTCGTTTTAAACTTTTAAGCCCCTATGCTCTATTGTGACAATGTACCAACACTCCCATGCTCAGGTATACCGTAGGAAAAGAGTTCAAGCTTCTATTGCCACTCCGTTACCAAATATGGCATACCCATCAGGCCATCGCCCTTATTCCTCAACAGCTAGGACTCAGTCAACCAATTTTATCCCCTTTTTGAACAAACAGGTATAACTGCACCGAAATGGGCTCAAGAGCACTCACCGAAAGCATAGGCAATGCTGGGGTTATATTCGTTGCGCACCATGTTGTCACCATCCGCATACCACGCCACCTCGTCCCCCTTGTTCATCTCTCTAGGACTACAGCAACCAAAACACAAAAAGGCATGAGACGAACGCCGAGCTCATAAGCCCACGAAATCCAAAAAACTCACGCCCTACAACCAAGGCACAAACGCGCAAATAAGGCTAAGAGCACACCTGAGGGGCCGGAAGCGGACGGTGACCATGATGTTCTCCTTGGCATTGGCCGCATCCACAAGCGGCGCCGGCGCCCTCGCCGTGGCGCGCGAGGAAATCGACGAGGGCGTGGTGGGCCGTGCGGAGGCGATAGAGGACGGCGTGGCAGGCCGCGCCGAGGACGACGAAGGGGTGGTGGGACGCGCGAATGCGGCGGACGGCGTGGCGGGGCGGCCACCGGAGGACGAAGGCGTGGCGGGCCGCGCAGAAGCGGTAGAGGAAGGGGTGGACGGGCGGCCTCCCGACGAGGTCCTCGCCGGCGGCGGAGGTGCCGCCGCCGAAGCCGTTGGTGCCGAGCGTCGGGATCGGAATGGGGAGATATTGGAGCGCGTCGACCTCAGCGACGACATTGCGGCAGCGTGGCGGAGATTGGAGCGGAGCCGGTCCTGGGGCGGAGAACTAGGGTTTTGGAGGGGAGGAGGCGAGCACGAGCTCGTGGGGAAGGGACGGAGGGGGAGCTCGTGGGCTGCTTTGGAGGGTCGTCGTCGTCTTCCTCCGGCTCCGAGGCGCCCGGGTGCCGCCTTTTTGGTGTTTTTGGGTCTAAAGCTCTGAAGTTTTCTGGGGTTTTGGACCACCGGAGGTGAGCTCACCGCGGCCTTTTGTGTGATAAAAAGATTTCATGCTGTCAATGACTTGCTGCTGATCACTGCGTTTTGGCGTGTGGAATGTGATTGGTGTCGGGGCTGCAACTGGAATGGATGCGAGTTCACTAATGCCAAATTGGCGTGGACTAATACGCGAGTATTGGAACAGTCCAATTTGAGCGTCTCTTATTATCGATTCAAATAAAGAAAAAAATCTTTCTAGACAACGCAATTTTACTAGGAGGCTGAGACAGGATGGTGGTGGTGCCAATGGAGAAAATAGTGGCACGGTGGGGCAAATACAGAAGAGGTGGACGGGTCAGGGTCCACGGCAAGGAGTGACATGCAGTGGTGGAGCTTAGTGCACACCACATTAGGTGTCGGGGACAAGTGAATTTGTAGGTTGGCCGGGGGATACGTTGGTTCTCTCCGAATTTGTAGGTTCAGACGAGTGATCTTATTATGATCGGAATAGATGGATGTGCAGCCATAGAGCTCTATAGCTGCACTTTTTAACCATAGCTGCAGACACAAGTCCCTGTGGAAAAAGCCAGCAGGAGCTCCTAGAAGCTCAAGCGATCACACTCTATATTGTGTTTAAGGGAAGAAGCGCCCCCAAACGTCTTACAAGAGTTTTGGCTGAGAGCCAGTGCATGAGCAATTCTACTTGATCTAGCCAGAGATGGAAGAAGATCCCTCTCCCTGAAGAAACCCTGCTTCCCTTTATACAGTCCAGGGACAGTTTACATGAAGCGTGTGAATTAAAGAGGCGGAGGACCCTTTGCTATGGGGGTTGGATCCCTCATCGTGTGTCTTCGCCTTCCGTACCCCATTCCTAGGTCGGTGTGTGGTGTGGCGTCTCCCTCTAGCACATGGGGGCAATACCTGGTCCAGCATCCTCGGGCGTACCACCCCTCGATAACGACGCATCGCCCTCGAGCCTTACACAACAGCTTGGAGTTGTGCGCCATCCTTACTTCGGGACGATGCGAGAGCTCCTGATTGGCTGACACAGTCCCGCGTCCTGATGTGATCAGCTTCTCCTAAGGTTGCACCCCCTAGCTTGCTTGTTGGCTTCCTTTGAAAGCTTCCTGACCTTGCGAGGTCAAGGTGCTCCGGCTCGTGCCAGCCTTTGGAGGTCAAGGCTCTTTGGCTCATGCCAACCATGGGCGACTAAGCAGGCCTCCATGGCTTAAGCTAGTCTGAGGTATTGATTTTCGTCAATGGGTCATAGCCCCTGCCCGATGTAATTTGCCACTTATTCTACAATAATTTTTTTGGTACTATTCATTGTTGTTCGCTACTCAATTCTATGGATTGGGCACCCCTAGTTTTGAGCAACCTCCGCCACTGGTGACATGTTGAGCATGGGCGTGCAACTACGGTGTCGCAAAAGAGGAAGGAGATAGATGTGGAGAGAGGCCATGCGAAATCACATGTTAACTTCGTCTAAAAACATCAAGAAGTAGAAGAAAAGGGAAGCTGAGGATAAAAATATTAGAGCATCATGGGTTGGAGATCAAATTGACATTTTTGTCAACTAAAATCAAACCATCCTTATTCATCAAACAAAAACCATGTTAACAAAACACAAGCAATGGTGATCTAGTATGTATCTCTCATTTTGTTGCGTGCAATGCATATAATATCTATACTTGTTTCGTACCAACTTATTGATCAATTATTCAAGGAAAGTGGAATGGCAATAGGATATACTCCTACAAAACACTAATGAAAAGCACAAAACGTTAAGGAGCACATCCAGGCTTGAGATCGCATGACACACTTAACCTTGGCTCTAATATGTTAAAACGATGTGTTAGCAAGCTTGTCCGAAAAGGAGAAACATGTTAGCACACTAAGGCTATGCACTATGGCACTCCTCAAATCCCACTTCTTATCACTATTCTAACAACTTCTCTCTATCTACAGTACAATATTTATGTCAAACAGTTTAAAATAGTGTTTTGAAGAATTTCTTTTGAGGAACCACAGTGGATAGCCTAACCTAACAAGCAGTAACCATGAGAAAAATAAGAAAGGGGAGAAAGAAAGCGGTTGCCGGTTGGGTCATTTGGGCGGGAAGGAGCGGTAAGTGCCATTACGATCACCGGTAAAGTGACCGGACGCAAACCTGCG
Source organism: Paspalum notatum (assembly GCA_022530915.1). Taxonomy (NCBI): domain Eukaryota; kingdom Viridiplantae; phylum Streptophyta; class Magnoliopsida; order Poales; family Poaceae; genus Paspalum; species Paspalum notatum. The sequence goes on from CM039689.1 coordinate 32,864,409, forward strand.
GGCTCTTTGAAGTTTGTAATTTGGCTAGTTGCGGTTGTGCCACAGAGCGCGCTGTTGGTGCCCGGCACGTGGCGTGCACGTGACGCTTACCAGAGCTCAATACAGCGCTCGTCGCCGTGGCCTATCACATTCACAGCACTGTCTGATGTCCCGCTACGCAGCTGTCCTAATGATGTCTCATTGTCCAGCCCTGTTTATCCCAAATGGTGGGCGCCCACCAGCCAGTCGGTCCAACAGAGCGATCCAAAAATTCCAAATCCAAGTCGCGGCCCGAGTTGGTGGTGGACTGGGTCCTTGGCAAGTGGCCCATCCACTGCTTTAAAGATTCTCTCCTGCCTGTGACGACAAATCCGGGAGCATGGCCAGATGAAAATTTACTCCTGGCTGTGTTGGGTTGGGAAGCACTGGGCCAGCTGCCCAGAGCCAGGGTCCAGAGTCCAGAGAGTTTTTATGCTGCAGATCCACCGTTAATTACAGCACCACATCCTCCAGCAACCCAATGGGAGTCATGTTGCTACTTGCTAGTACAAAATTTGACAGCTAATACCAGCAAAGTATCATGTGAAAGAGATTAAAGTATCAATATCAGGACGTTCTTAGTTCCCACAAAGGCTCTGAAATTTATGCCTTGTCAGTTATTTTATTTGCAAACTGATCCAAAATCTAGATTGAAAGACTCCATATCACATCATGAAAAGCTGGGGACCGCTCCATCGTGTACGATGATATGAGCAATAAATTGTATGTTTCCTCTTGATCCTGAAAGGGGCAGTAGTGGAGCGATTTATCTTTGGTTAATGATTAAATGGACAGCAGTATTCAATAGCCAAATGGAATTTTAAAGTGAGTTTACAGATCGGTAGCAGGAGGAATACATACCTTTTAAGCACAGTATTTTCATGCTTCACAGGCTCTGGCTCTAGTGCAGCACTAATCATCCAAAGAGAATCCCTGCACAGTCAATATTAGAAAGGACGATAAGTTTGACCCAACTTGCTGGAGGAAAACAAATCAAGGGGTTTTGCAGAAGAAGCTGGCCAACCCAATACCAAATGAATTTTAGTAAATTCCAAGAGTGAAGCGTGACCTTTTGGGAAAACTTAGAACCAAATGCTAACACTGACCTGAGGCGGTTCAAACTTTGCACCCAGATTGCTCAGCTTAGCATGAGCCTCAACGTAGTCTTTAAAGAATGCGTCTTGGTCCTCTGCATATTTCTCCGCATAGACCTGGTTGTGTTGTGGATTCCCAGACAGTAAGTTTGACAATTAATTTCATAGGATGCCAACATCATACAATTGATCATCAGAGATCACCTTAAACCCTGGGTCCTCAAATAAAGCAGCATCTGTAGGTAGGACCAGAAGATCCTGATCTCTCTTCTCTTTGATCTCCTGAATTATCGCTATCGGATCAGAGATGACAAAATCAGATAAAAATTTTCAGAATGTAGTATGTGGCAAAAGGGGCGTACCTTGAAGTAACTATTGTCAAATTTAAGCCACTCAGCAGTCCATGATTGCCCACCAGGTGCCCCAGGTCCATTTTTCTGTAAAATGCAATAGCACATGGTAGATGAACTCTGAAGATTGGTCCAGCCCAATCTAGCATCAAGGGTTTGGAGAGGATTTTATATATTATTAACTGAGTGAACAAATTTAGATCCTTTAAACAAACAGAATAGAACCAGATGAAAAAGACAATGCATGATTCACAGAGCTTAGTCAGTACACAAATCTAGAAAAAAAAACATTTCAGAGAGGTTGAGGACAATTCTTAGTGCCGTGCAGGCACAATGTACCAAAGTATTAAGAAACTACAATGTTCATCTTACTGCAAAACTATAAAATGCAACATCCTTAATCAGAACACACAAGAAATCATGCTCAAAACAGACGTCCTGTGGAAAAGAACAACGGATGTTTCTAATTTGCACTTTGCACAAAGAAGATAAGAACATACGGTGTATTTTGTTTCTGGCTTCCCCCAGCCACTCCGTTCTGGTCTGGACCTTCCAAGTGTATGAGCTCCAGACAGGGCAACAATTTCCTATATACGCAGGATTCAGATTCTAAACAGCTCAACAAAGTCAACTAAAAGCAGATACTGAAACAGGTTATGTTCGCCATCTGTACACCTTGTCATCAAGGCCCATTCTGTAGAATACCTCCCTCAAGTGGTCAGCAGGTGAGCTTGGGCCAGCATCTGTGGAACACGAGATACGAAGAGTTGGCAGGCATCAGATTAAACGAATTGGGTTACATGCTGGTGCATCTATTCCCGATTCCCATCTACATAAGAACAGGTTTGACATCAATGTGACAATGGAGGCATTCCCTTGATTTCTAGAAATGTGAAATACGCTTAATTGATATTTTCCATCTAATAAGAAAAATCTTAATAGGTATCATTTGTATCTTAATGCCCTACAAACTAAGAAAGGATATTGGTACTGGACGCAGAACACAGCAAAGTCCAGTGAAGAGATATACTAACCAGGAAGCTTCCCCTCAGGCGGGCACTGCTCAGGTCCTGTAACATCAGCCCGTCCGTATTTCATTGAAATAGTTGGGCCACCAGCTTCCTGGAGTAAGATGGACTAGTATTTAATGGCAGCAATATATTAAAAATAGCACAGCTAGTACTTCAATGAGGGAGAGTTCAGACCTCAATTGCTGTAGCACTTGCCAACTGGAATAGATCCGCAAAAGTGATACTCGGGTACTTGTCCTTAATCGGTTGGATAAGTTTTAGAGCATTTATCAGACCTTTTAGCATCCCAATCAGAGCTTTTAGTTACCCATAGTGCATTTAGAAGAATAAAGTGATGATACTGAAAGAAGTTGAGTAAAGAGTACCAGCATTGGCTCCATGTTTCAACTCAACATCAAATCTTAAGCTTCCATTAGCTCCACCTCGCTGTGGCCACTCCTCAATATTCTTGTCATATGTACCAGAATCATGCCATCCCAAGCGGACCTTCATCCAATCAAACACATAACAGTCATTCGTCATGCTTACAGAAAATTGAAGCCCAAAGGTAACATGACTCCACACATGTCTCAGAAAGATACTAGACCATTGACCACTGCACACTGCAGTGCATTTGGTAGCTGCAAATAGAAATACGCACAATTTCATTCAAAAGTGCTTACTTCACCAAACGAGAGTCCTGTGTACCTTTAGTCTCTAAAAGTTAAGACAAAAACTCCTATAACTATGTACAGGTAAATAAAGGAAAATACAACATAACTAATTAATAGGTTTAGGTTCTGACAAAATCCTAAAGCCTCCATTGAGTAACGCTCTTTGTCTACATAATACCATTAGTCATTGTGACAGTAAACTTTGAATTGGCCAATCACCTTTGAATTAATTAACACCATCTCATGACTAATCAAACTTCCCTAGCACCGGTTATTGGGATGCAAGCGGACCTATTCGCGGACATTGCGGCGACTCATTTTTTCCGCAGAACAGGGATGGCTCTAGAATTACTGCATTGGTGTCAAGTGACACCAGTGACCTGTTGCGACACGAATCACTAAGCATAACTAGGAAACAACACTATAGGTGACTAGGTGAGCAATAATCCATGTTCATGTAGGAATGACTCTGATAGCTTTTTCTTGGAACTGCCCCTGCTCAACAGTGATACAGGATTGCTGGGTACCAGGCACAAGACGCAAAAATGGCCACTTATGGGTGCCCTGCTCAGGCACTATATGCAGCAGCAGCGCATATGAATGGATGGACATCAGACATCACTAACAACGTTAGCATGAGAGCAGTACCACTATGTTCTCCAACAGTGATTAGCTTAAAAATCGTAGGATCACAATTTAAATCCCCACGTATTCTTTTGTAGCGGTGTGATGCGGTAAGTCCCCAAGTCAGAGCGAAGGGTTTAGGCAAGTCCTAAATCTTGCACAACACATCACGATCATGAATTCACGATTGATGAGGGTTTCTGAACGGACATTAAGCAATCTATAATCGCACGACAAGGATCGCCGCACGCACCAGGATGGGGTGGCAATAAGTCGTCCTAAGAAGCTCCCTGATGTCCTCACGCGCGGCCTTCAGCTGCGTCGCATCGGACGCCGCGGCCACAGCCGCGCACCTCACCACCCTCGCCTTCTGCGATCACACAAATAAACACGAGAGTCAACAGGCGATCTGCCGCACCATTTCGATCCGAGGTTAGAGCCGCCCCGGCCCCGAGACACCCAACAGAGGCGGCGGTACGGACCTGCGGGAGGCGAGAGGGCGCGGCGCGGAGGCCGACACGCGTGCGCGCCGGCGAGGCGGAAGGAGGGAAGAAGGCGCAGTTGGCCCGCGTCGCGCGGCGGGCGGACGGGGTGGCAGCGGTGGAGAGGGCCGAGGCGCGGAGGGTGGTGGCGGCTGCGGCGAGGCGCTCGGCCATGGCGGGATGGGTTGGTGGGAGGCTGGGAGCAGAGCAGCGGGGCGATGGCGACCCTTGGGCGCGAGGAGGGGCGCTGCGACCTGCGAGAAAAAAGGTCTAGGCGCCTCGCCGGGGCTTCGAGGGGGTTTGGGTTGGGGTTTGGTCAAGGAGGACGGCGGCGGCGCGCGTGTGCGTTGGTGTAGGTGTAGCGTGGCTGCGAGGTGTTGGTTGGTGGTCCGGGCGTGCCTTGTTTATTCTATGGCGGCCGATGAGCGCCGGACGCGGCGAGGGTGCCGGGTGGATTTGGGGAGTCCGGCGAAGTGGTGTTTTGGTGTGTGTTGACGTGATGCGTGGCGGCGTGATGTTTTTTGCTCGGCTACTGTCCGCTTCCGCCGTTCTAATCGATAGGGCTCAGTTCGATTCTGCGGTACCTGTATAGGTGTATCCTATCGCAAAATAGCGGTGCCTGCTGGCCACACATACCATTCGATCGGATGGATTAAGGGCTTGGAAGCTTCTGCCTCACTATGGACATTGAAATACGATATCTTTTGATAAAACGAACACTCTCCTTAAGCCGTCATCTAGCTTGTCGCCCACTGAAACAATGGCGGACCTAGAGTTTAAACGGAGCCCGGACGTGTCAAGATAGTTGTATCTTCGTGCCTCGCAGAAGAATAGAATTATGCTTAAATTAAAACCATGAACAAAGAAAAACATGCTATTCTCATTAAAATCTCATCGATGGAGCCTGGGCGGCTGCCCGGGCTTGCCCTCACATGGGTCCGCCCCTGCACCGAAGGACTTGGTGATGGCTTCAAAGGCCGGTGACACCGGCGTGTGAGTGGCTCGTCGAAGATGGAGGTGGTGGTGGAGCCTGGAAGAGGTGGTGTAAAGTGGAGGAGAATGACACGGCGAAGGACGGTAGGAGATGGCAGCGGCGGCTTCACCTTGAAGGACAGTGTGGAGAGGGTGGAAGGAAGAGATAGTCGCCGGCACAAACAGAGGCGGTAGGCAGCGATGCAGACTGAGGTGACAGGGTAGAACGAGATGGCGGTGGGCAGCACAAAATGAGACAGCAGGTGGCGGCACAGTGGCTAGATATGTTTGCCGATTTGGGAGATGAGAGGGTCCATTCATGTGCTGGTGTTAAAAATAAAAAGGAAGTAAGGAAAATGGTGAGAATCTCTTGAAACAGAAAAAAGTTCGTATTTTAGGCGTTAGATATTTGAAGATTTGTGAATTGGATCTCAAATCCGATGAGACTCACATACTTTGTGTCAATAACAATAACTAAAGTTTCTTTTCACATTGTGGAGTGAATAAACTATTGTCCATGGTCAACATTGTGTTGTACTTACACAGAGCTCTAAACGATGGTCTGAACCAGGCTGAAAATGCTTGTAGAACTTGAGCGCGTCGGCTCCTTATGTAGTGCTTTTAGTTTTCCTTTTGATGCTAAACAAATTGGATTTTTCCCTTTGCTTCATTTAGGAGATGGAGTACAACAAGGCTAAGTTCAGTAGATCATCTATTGTATCGTCTACGTTTAAACTCCACTCTATTTATAGTATAGGTACGGTTGCATTTTCGTACTATAGACATACAGGGGCTTTGATCTAAAGAAATTGGAGTTTCAAAGTAAAGAAGGGACATGGAAAAAGGCATTTCAGGAGGAAGAAGAAGGCCATCTAGGGTCCGGCCCGACCTTTTCCACATCCCAGTCCATTAAGGTGATGTACAACTGGTGGGCCCACAGGTCAGTGCCCAAGGTGCGATAACGAGCGGCGGGTCAGACTGAGGCCAGCGCGGCATAGCCCGTGACGACTGACGGATGAGAAACCGATGCCACTCGTCGGCTGTCCCCGCCGCGGCCCGCCGCTTTCGCTTGCCGGCCGCCACCGCCACCGCCACCGCCCGCGTCGGGCTCGAGCCGTCGCGCCCGAATGCCAGGCCTCCTCCTCGTCCTCGCCTCCACTCCTAACCCGGAGGGTGTCCACCGCCTCGGCCTCGCTGCTTCTCGCTGCCCTCAGCATCCCCCCGTCGTCGCTGCGACTCCCCGTCGCCTCCGCTTCGGAGGCGGCGCCGGCGGAAGCAGAAGGAAAAGCTGGAGTTCCAGAGGGGTTAGAACTGGAGCGGTACACTGACCAGGAGCAGGGCTTCACACTCCTCAAGCCGACCTCCTGGCCCAAGGTAAGGATTAATATGAAACGGAACGTGAGCGACGTAAATACTGCGTGACAACGTAATGTAGCAGAGGAGGAGCGTAAGATGCTTTGTATACTTTGGGATTGTGGATTGCATATTGTGAATTGCTGTGCTGAAGTTGTGTGGTTGGTGAAGGTGGAGAAGGCGGGCGCGACGGCGCTGTTTCAGCAGGAGGGAAAAGGGAGTAACAATATCGGGGTTGTCGTCAACCCTGTTCGGCTCAATTCGCTCACGGAGTTCGGTACACCACAGTTTGTCGCGGACAGGCTTTTGCAAGCAGAGAAGAAAAAGGTATAAATGCCTGAGCAATGTTTCCTTCGCATTGCTAGTCCTCTGCCAAGCCACTTACGAACGTTTGCACACACTTTCTATTTGGAACAACTGCTAACGAGCTGATCAGGAGGTTCTCGTTGCTCGTTGGTGCATGTTATCTGTGTACTAGTACTATTGTCTATTGATGAGATTCCATGTGCTAGTAGCCTTGTGGTAGCTGAATGAATCATTTCTCTCAAAACAGGAAAGCACCAAGTCTGCCGAGGTAATTTCAGTGGGAGAGAGATCAGGTCATGGTGATCTGACAGTGTATGAAATCGAGTACACACTGGATAGCACCAGAGGAGGGATGAAGCGGATCTTCTCGAGTGCATTTGTTGCTTCAAGGAAGCTCTATCTGCTCAACATAGCCTACTCAGACACCCAGGAGAAGCCCTTGGACAACAAGACAAGAACTGTTCTGGAACAAGTTCTCCATTCTTTTGATCCTGTATAGTTGATCTTTTTTACAACAGAGGTACGACATTTTTCTTTCACTTGAAAATACCGTTCCAAATATTTTTCTCTTTCTAAAAGAGCTCTAATCAAATGATTATTGTGTCCTTTTGTCCAATACTACTATTTTACCTTAATAAGTGATTTCAGCCTAAGTTATTTCATTTTAGATAATGAACTTCATCTCCCGCAGATTAGTTATGTCTGCTTCACAAGCAATACAGTAAAGTGATGATATCTTAATTCCTCACCTTCAGTACTTGCATTTCCAAGATCGTGGATAAACTGTTCAGTAGCACACCAACAGTATAGCTCCTTTAAAATACAACCCTCTATCATTTAGATTTAGATAGGATACATGATGGGAAGAGTTGAGGGAGGAAGAGAAGGGCAGGTAATATCAAACTCCCTTGTCCGAAATCCGGGCTTAGTTCATTTAAATGCTGGTCCCTGCTGTCTACCAACCCTGATGAACTTAAGCAAAATTTATCGAACCAGCTATGATCTATGATTATATTAGATTAAAAATAAGGAACAAGTGAGAACCGGCCTAATCATAGCAATTTCTGGATTCGTTCCTGTTTTCATTGGATAAAGTATATTCTAAAACTAGAGTATTTAACCATCGCATTGTCCTCCAAAAAAAGAAGCGTAAAATTTCTCCATTGAAAGAAGCACGGGACCTTTCAAAGGGTTCTTTTGGACATTCTGAAATAGGGCTCTTTTGGACCATTTCCCCCGATTATCCTCCAGAAGACATTGTAGAGAGAATATTTGCTGAAGTAGATACATTTGATTCAGGCAACTGAAACTCTCTGATGGTGCTCCATTGGCCCCTCCTTGTTGGGATGTGGACATCATTTGTGGAAAAGACCAAGGTGTCGTGATGTCAGCAACTTGACCTATTTGATGTCCTATATTCTTATTCAAGTGTTAAAAACGGTACTATTTAAATGTTAATACTAGTATGTAGGAAGGCATGTTTTTTTTTTTGAAATGAAGGAAGGCACGTTAAATTATTGTGGTTATGCTTGAACTGAAATGGTCTACTACTATTCAAGAAATGCTTTTCTGGCAAATGCATCCAAGTTGTCAAGGTTGTCAATGATTCTCTAAAATTGTACTAGTGGAATAACCAACTATATGTCCTGGAATTGGACTATCATAATAAGATCTCGCTGAACTGGTCAGATTCTGTTATCTTTCAGTCCAGCGAGATAGTCGCATGTGAATATCTTCCCAGCCGCAAAGTTGGGAGCTGGTCAAAAGAGCAAGATTTGTTTGCATCCCTTTTCTCTTTAATAACCTGAACCTCGTTGTCACTTGGAGAAAAAACTGGCTGATGGTGGCGTCCGAAGTCCACTGTCATCCGTGAAATAAGAAGAATTGCATTGGCAGTTTCCATGTTGCCCTGAAACTATTATATCTTGCCTTATGATGTACAGTATGATGGCCGTTTCGTGGCAGCACTGCTCTGATGGGTTTCGTTGTCTGGGTGATGCGAGTTGCATGATTGCGTCTGCAGTTCTGAAGAATCTGAACCACGCTGCATGCTTTTGCACGCTGCTGTCAGCAGCAGGCTGGAACTGAAAATTGGCCAGCAACTGGTTATTTGGAGATGCAACTTGGCATCAGCAAACTCTTTGTTGCGATTTCTTGCCCTTCTGGCTCTCTCGAGCCGACAGCCCGTGGCTTTCATGCCCCAGGCGCATCCACGGCACTGCAGCCGCAACATTTCACGCGGATGCATGTGGACGGACCAAGGTGTCCAGTCTGCTGAATATGAGGCTTTTGTTTGCAAATTGCAAAGCTTAAAGCCTTAAACATGTTCCTATTCCACTGTCAGCGTTACCTGTCAACAAAAAAAAAAAAAAATGTCAGTTTTTGCAACGACGGAGACCGCCGGTTCTCTGCGAACGGGGAATGCCTATTATTCAGTGTACGAGCTTTCGACGTTCACCTCTACCGCGTGATTTCGATTTTTATTCCCCTGCCTGAGATCTCGTACCTCCATAGGATATAGCCCGTACTGGTGGTTTTAGCGCACGTTTTCATTTAAACAGGCGCTTTTTTTTTCCAAACTAGCATAGATGTGCGTGCAACACGTACGTATTGTGATATGATTAAAGATGCAATAGGAAAGAGAAAAAAGAAGTAGAATTAAAAAAAGATGATCTAATTGATTGATGTCATTCCTTTTTCATTAAAACCAAGAAAAAAAAAGTTAACAGGCGGATATGGTTATAAAATGAGGTGATGAAACATTTTGCATTTATGGATTTTAAAGTTTTTCATTTTTTTTATTTTTTTCAAACTGCACAGGCCTAGGCGCTTTTCTTCTAGTACTCAAGGCTCTTTATTTTGACCAGCGTGAAGGATATACATGTGCCTTTCTAGGTAAAAAAGATTTTTAAAAAATTCGTTCTTTTACAGTGTAGATGAATCTGACCTGTTTTTTTTTTAACGTAATGACCTGTTTTCTTTTTACGTGGAGAATTTTGAAGTGTTGCTTCGATTCGTATGAAGAAGCAAGCATACTGTTCAGATTCGCGTATCACCGTTTCACTACTGTTCTCTTTCCTCTAGAAGGTGAATCACCGTCAGTCGTGGCAGGTCTTGCCTGCCAAAGATGCGTGCGCGATTCGCTCTGTATACGTCGGCACTCGGCATGCGGACCTTTCAAAGGCTGTTTTTGGACATTTCTGCAAGGGGTGTGATTAGTACTCCAATTTTCTTCTAAAATTCACTATATAAAAAGAAGATTCCCCATCACATCAAAATGCCGGCACATGCATGGAATACTAAATGTAGATGAAATAAAAAAATAATTGCACAGTTTAGATGTACTTTGCGAGACGAATCTTTTGAGCCTAGTTAGGCCATAGTAGGACAATATTTACCACAAACAAACGAAAAGTGCTACAGTGGTTCTACAGTGCTTTTCAGTTCTGAACAGTGTTTTTTTCAATCATCTAAACACACCCAAGAATTGATGGCCCCCTCTCGACTCTGACACCAACTCCAGCAGATAAGTTATTCTATCCATTTATTTACTATTTCAACTATTTTTTTCTATAAACAGTATTGCTACAGTGTTGTTTTGTATTGTACCCGATATTTTACGTTGTCTGCTGGAGTCCTGGAGTCGGTATGACGTTGCTGCGCGGGAGGGGAAAGGTTTCGCGACGTCGCCGGGCCATTGGTCACTTGGATGTTGGATCAAGTCGGTCAACGGAATGGCCGCTCTGCCGCTCTGGCCGGCCCGTTCCTGTTTGAACGCCATGGCAGGTGTGGACGCAGCAGCCAGCAAGTCGAGCAACACGCCCACACGGGGTAGCAGCTCAGTCATGGCCGACGAATACGCAGCGTAGAGAATTCTAATTCTCTCACGAACAACGGATTATGTTTCGCTTCGTGCACGCACGAAGAACTACACCGAAAACTAAATACCACAAAGAGTGCGCCCGAAATGCATGCGTATTTAAATTAAGATTACTAGTCCATCAACCCGTGATTTCGCACGGGTTAGAGTCTTAAATGTATTATATGCGTAACCATATAACAAATATAGATCTATTTTTATACTTAGGTTTTATAATAGCATATTTTGCTATATATGTATGCTTAATTGATTTAGATAATCTTTGATCGATTGCAAAAATAGGTGTTTTTAATATAATGTTGAGGGGTTATTTTCATCGTATTATCAGTCATAATAACTAAGGTGAGCAATTCAAATATAAATTAAAAGAAATATTTGGTATTATCCTATCAAAATAGCAAATGTGAGCAATTAGATATAAATTTAGGGTGTTATTTCATATTTTCTTTTATATTGACAGAGTGGGTAATTAATATGTAGTAATAGGGATTATTTAATATTATTTTGATAATGGCAAAGGTGGATGATTACCTAATTAGAAAACAGATCTAATGGCTATTAAGATTCCAACCTATCAATGATAGGGTATTTTTTTATTATTGTGAGAATTTCTATGATTTTATTTTTTTCTAGCGCATCTTGTGAGGATTGATATGAAAATTTCAAAAAAAATCTACAAAATATCTGTTTCATCGAAATGTTTATAGCATCTTTAATGAAAAAAAAGATAAAAACTGAAGGTAAATTTGAAAATGGGAAAAATCTAAAAAAAAAGAAGATATTTACTTTCGTTGAGAATTGAACTCAAGATCTTTCGTAATGGCAGAGGTGGGTAATTACTTAGAAAATATATATAATGAAAAAAAGAGAATATTTGCTTTCGTTGAGAGTTAAACTCAAAACCTTTCATAATGGCAGAAGTGGGTAATTACTTAGAAAACAGATCTAATGGCTATTAATATTCCAATATGCCAATTGATGGTCGGATGTTTCTGATTATTGTGAGAATTTCTAGGATTTATCTTTTTTTTCTAGCGCGCTTTGAAATTGGTGCAACTTTTAGAACTTTCAATTAGTAATAGTAAGATTAAGCGCCGGAATTAATTGCCATCACGGGCATCACTTCGTACGTGAAAAGCGAGCGAGAGAGAAGCTAAACCTAGTCATTCACGTGGCGTGCATGATAGTGCGGCTCCTCCCCAAAGCACGCCGACTCGTCAGTCGTCACCAGAGCCTCTGTGTTTATTATCTGCAAGCCATGACTCCTGCCCTCAAACTTTCAGCCTTGATTTTATTATACCATCCCCCCCTTTTTTTTTTAGTTTTTTTGTTACGATATTCATTGGCAATACGGGATGTTTAACTTCCTAGTTAGCTAGCTACTAGATCGAGGGTTGACGTTGAGTCAGGGCACGCCTGAAATCTTGGACGGAGTTCTTCCTTGTATGAATCATCTTGTCATGTGTAATTTGGCGCTGTCATGAGTAAATCTTCGGCCAGTTTGGTTCCTGGTAGCTAATAGTTAACTGCTTATTTTTAGCAGCTAAAGAACCAAACAGTCTTAGCTAATAAATCTGCTAACAATTAGCTAGATCCCAAATAATCATCATCTCATTAGCAGGTTCAACCTAGCTACACCATTTAGCTAATAGGCTGCCAGCTAATAACTAACTAGCTAATTTTAGCTAAGACCTATTTGCCAGCTAATTATTAGCAGCTAATGGAACCAAACGGGGCTTAGCAAGTAAGAATTATATGGGCTCTAGATATTTTCTAGATCCACCACTGGCTTAAGTCAATAAGATTGTTTTATGGGCCCTACGTAAGTTTCCTTGATTTATTGGCAATATACTACGTGCATTCTACGCGTTAGCATACATGCATATATACGAGTGTCTCCTTTGCATGTACTCCCTTCATTTTTTTTATTTGACGTGGTTGATTTTTTTTAACTTTCATCATTCGTCTTATTAGAAAAATTCATTACTTCTCATTTATTTTTCATTTGTTTTATCGTCCGGAGTAGTTTGAGTATGACTTGCGTTCTCAACTTTTCATATATTTGCATAATTTTTTAAAATAAAACATATGATGAAAGTTTTTTTAAGAGTCTGACCTCATCAAATAAAAAAGAATGGAGTACATATTCTGCAAGAAAAAAAAAAGATAAACACCACACAGACTGCTCTTGGTACACTTGAGAGGGTGCGCGTACCATTTGTCATGAGTCATGGACTCATGTATGTATGTAGACCAGTCCCCCAGGCTAGCTGCTAGTAGCAGAGGCGAGTTGAGCAAACGAGAGAATCCCGCTAGTCAACCGAGGGACAGCACATCACAGCAGGCAGCAGCACACGCAGAGAAAACAAACGTTGGAAAAAAAATCTTTTCTTTTGAAAACCAAACGTCCAAACCCATATATCGCTGCACCTCAACGAACGAACACGGGCGAACAAACCGCGCCGCAAGCCAACACCGCACGAGTCCTCCCTCCCTCCCTGACTTCCCCTAGTCCCCTCCCTCCCGTGCGGCTGCCGCCGCCCACGAGAGCCAAGGCTTTCCTCACCGTGCGCTCTTGTCGAGACGTACCGTCTCCCGAGGCGTCAGGAAGGACCGATCGCTCGAGGGCGAGCTCGGAGGTGGTTTTGCTTCGTTCGCCATGGCCGGGGAGAGGGATGAGGCGCCGGTGGTGGACTCCGGCGAGAAGCGCCTCAACGAGCTCGGGTACAAGCAGGAGCTCCGAAGGGAGATGGTAATTGCGGTTCCTATGCCTCCATTTCCTCTCTCTGTGTGTGTGAGTTTAATTGTTCCTGGTCTTTGGGAGGCGGATGGTGCGATCAGGTTTGACTAAAACCGCGCCGTAGAAATCTCGATTGGCTTTCCTTGCTGCTGAATTGAGTTCCTTCTAGCTCGGCGGTGCTCACCATATGGACGCGGCCTGCGTGTGTTGTGTGCCTGCAGACGCTGTTCAAGACGCTGGCCATATCCTTCTCGACGATGACGCTCTTCACCGGGATCACGCCGCTGTACGGGAGCAGCCTGCAGTACGCGGGGCCGGCGTCCCTCGTCTGGGGCTGGGTCGTCGTCTCCTTCTTCACCTGGTTCGTCGGCATCGCCATGGCCGAGATCTGCTCCTCCTTCCCGGTACCGCATTTCCTGTAGTCATTACCATTTCTCGATTCGCGGTTTGGGCAGCCGTACCAGTTGGTTTCGATTTTTGGGAAGGCATCGCCGGTTGATTGGTGCTGGTTGCCTTTCCTTGTCCTTGCGTGGCCAGCTGATTTCAGTGCTCATACAGATTTGGCCAGTCATGTTCAGTTCAGAAATGCTCAGTAGGAATTTTTGTTTCATCGGGGCTTCTCAAAGCGTCGTTTAACGCAGTGTCATCATTCACGTGTTCTTTTATTTAATATAATCGTTTCCATGTGTTAAGCCAGATTACTTATTTAATTTTGCATCTGTCTTCTGTGAGTCTTACAACTCTGCATACCGAGCCTTTGTCTTTTCTAGTAACGCGTCTGAACTCAAAAGAATCATACGGTACATCCTTGCGATTTGAAATTTTGCTATTCTTGCTTTTGATTGCCATGCCATGGCTGTAAGTTCAATGCATTGCTCTACTTGCTCTTGTTCAGTTATTCTCCTGAGTGAGGCATTTCTGATTACATATGCATGCTAGCGAGTACTGACGTAACTCCTCTGTTTTGGAAATGGAAACAGACCACTGGCTCCCTTTATTTTTGGGCTGCTCATTTGGCTGGTCCAGTTTGGGGTCCGTTGGCGTCATGGTGCTGTGCTTGGCTGGAGGCCATCGGTCTCATTGCCGGAATTGGCACACAGGTACATCCCTCTGTTTATTATAGTTAATCTTGTCACAGTCTTGAAGTTTCTGTAGCAATCTTCTTCTGTCCTAGCATTCATTTTCAGTTTGATCCTTACACGTAGCAATGGAAACTATTAACTGTCCATTTCTTTTTTTTAACTAACTGTCCATTTCACCACTCTCATGGACTGTCAATCACGCAACTGTCATTCCAGCTCATAATAAGTCATCCTAAAATATATATCAAATAAAAGTTCGTATTCTGCCATGCGATTTCCATTTGATACTTGAACAACGGGAAATTACTGCCCCATTTCAGCACTGTCATGAAGGTTTTTTTAGAACAGCACTGTCATGAAGTTGATCACTCGCACAACCTGTCATGCTGCCACCTCATCATCTATCGACAATTGTCTCATGAAATGGAATGCGCCATCTTGGCGCTCTCTGTCGTTGCAGGCATATGCAGGATCCCAGGTACTGCAGAGCATCATTCTGCTCTGCACTGGTACCAACACGGGCGGTGGCTACCTCGCACCACGCTGGCTGTTCCTGGTCATGTACATCGGGCTAACGCTGATCTGGGCCGTGCTCAACACCTTCGCGCTGGAAGTCATCGCCTTCCTCGACGTGATCTCCATGTGGTGGCAGGTGATCGGCGGCACCGTGATCGTGGTGATGCTCCCCCTGGTGGCGAAGACGACGCAGCCGGCGTCGTACGTGTTCACCCATTTCGAGAAGGCGCCGGAGGTGACGGGGATCAACAGCAGCGCCTACGCCGTCGTGCTGTCCTTCCTGGTGAGCCAGTACTCACTGTACGGGTACGACGCGGCGGCGCACCTGACGGAGGAGACCAAGGGCGCCGACAAGAACGGCCCCATCGCCATCCTCTCCAGCATCGGCATCATCACCGTGTTCGGCTGGGCCTACATCCTGGCGCTCACCTTCAGCATCCAGGACTTCAGCTACCTGTACGACCCGAACAACGAGACGGCGGGGACGTTCGTGCCGGCGCAGATCTTGTACGACGCGTTCCACGGGCGGTACCACAACTCAACGGGCGCCATCGTGCTGCTGTTCGTCATCTGGGGCTCCTTCTTCTTCGGCGGGCTGTCCATCACGACGAGCGCGGCGCGGGTGGTGTACGCGCTGTCACGGGACCGCGGCATCCCCTTCTCGTCGGTGTGGCGCCGCATCCACCCGCGGCACAAGGTGCCGGCGAACGCGGTGTGGCTGTGCGCGGCGGTGTGCGCGCTGCTGGGCCTGCCGATACTGCGCATCAACGTCGTGTTCACGGCCATCACCTCCATCGCCACCATCGGCTGGGTGGGCGGCTACGCGGTGCCCATATTCGCGCGCATGGTGATGCGGGAGGACAAGTTCCGGCCAGGCCCGTTCTACCTCGGCCGCGCCAGCAGGCCCGTCTGCCTCGTCGCGTTCCTATGGATCTGCTACACCTGCTCCGTCTTCCTGCTGCCCACCGTGTACCCGATCAAGATGGACACCTTCAACTACGCGCCCATCGCGCTCGGCGTCTGCCTCGGCCTCATCATGCTCTGGTGGGTGCTCGACGCCCGCAAGTGGTTCAAGGGCCCCGTCAGGAACATCGACGAGCACAACAACGGCAGCAAGGTCTGACTGACTGACTGACTGTGAGGAGAGCATCTAAGCGGCGAAGCCTCAAGATCAAGCCACCGACACCGCCGCGCCATGTATTCTTCTCCGTTTTCCGTTTTCCCTGGGAGTTGGGTGCTCGTGACACCCGCTCCCTGCCTTCCCTCTGTGTGTGTGTCTGTGTGAGTGTGATACTGGATCAGTGGGGTTTAGTTTTAGATTGTGGAGACCTGGGGTTGGTATACAAGGAAACTAGATTTAGACCCATTATTATGGAAAACTGAGGAAAGATAATGACCAAACAAATGGGAAATGAAAGATCAACGAAGAACAACCACCATTAGATGTGAAACCGTGCATACTGCATCCCTAGTTTGTGGTATAGACCGGAATTTGGACTTGTTTCGTTAACAATTGAAATTGAAGACGTCAGTGCCACATCAAGTTAAACAATTACTTAGTATCTAATTTAGAGCGCAAAAGAAGGTGCTGAACTGTCTCATTGAGTAATTGGCTGGGCAACAGATACCATTAGAATAGACCTCAGAATTTTGGAGACGTTCATGTTTGATGTTTCAGCAAGGTTTAATCAATTCCAAGTTTCAAAGAGGTTATATGTTAAAAGAAAAAGGCTTCAAAGAGGCTACCATTCATCTGGAAGAGGTCTCGAGCAACACCTTCTCCTTATCCCTAGATCAGTCATTCCTTTAGAAAGAAATAAACTATTATATCCATTCTCAAATATTTGTTATTTTTAAACTAAAAAGGGACAAACATAAATAACCAGGGAGAGTAGTTTTTAATGAGAAAAAAAAAAGTAAGCCAGAAGACTTATTGGAGATTCCTTCCAAAACGCTGCATGCCCGGCCCAAGTTCAGTTGGTCCAGCGTACCTGTTCAAATGGCCAGCCCAAAGCCCCAAACCCAATACTCCGGACGAGAAGACAACAAGTCAACAAGGCAAGGCCCTGAGTTTCAAAAAAAAAAAAAAAAAAAAAAAAAAAAAAAAAAAAAAAAAACAAGGCAAGGCCCTGGCCCACACGCAGGCGCTCCTCCATGTTTCGCCGGTCTCTCCTCTCTCGGCTTACGGTTCCAACTTCCAACCGCCGGCCGCCGCAACCACGAGCTCCGAAATGGAGCTGCCCTCGAGCCGAAGAGCCGAGGCGCGGAGACGGTGGATGCCGGGGGGCTACCAGGTTCGGCGACCTCGGGCCCCATCGCTTCCGACTCGTCCGCCTCCGCACTCCTAGCGCGAGTGCAGAACGCGACGGCGGCGGCTACAGCTCGCGCGGGAGAAGAGTGCGGACGTAGAGGGCCCGCCGCCGCTGCTCCGGCTAGCAACGTAGGATTTGTGCTAGCCTGCTAGGCTGGTTCCGTGAGTGCCCTCTCTTGCCCGTAGAACATTTGATACAGTGACTAGTGAGTTTTCCTTTTAATCTTCATATGTTTATTCTCTGATACGATGGGTTCCAATTCACGATGAAGGTACCGGTCATGTTCATATTTTATAATCGATGTGACTTAGGTTGACCACCCAAACAATTATGCAGACTGTGTTAATTTCTCTAAGGTAGTTGTAGTTAGGAACCCATTCGCCGGCAATTTGATGCCTATACTAATTTTTTTTTTCTGACTATCAACGGGGGGGTCCCCACCTGAATTTCATTGACTTTTGCGACCCAATTGGATCATTCTCAAAATGATTACAGAAATTTTAGTGTAGCAGGAAGGGCTAAAGGAGTACATAGGGCCTTACATTGCCGCTATTAGCTTTTCACACCATACATCAACAACCCAACGCTCGCTAATTTTCATGCGATGCCGCTATTGTGCATCGTGATCCCGTCAAAGATCAGCTTATTCCGCCGCTTCCATAAGCTCCAGCAGCACAGCAGCACCAAAGCGTTGAAGTGCAGTTCGGGCAGATCAGACGGCCTTTGCATCAGATGGAGCACCGCCTGTCATTCATGGGAGGGGGTTGTGATATGCTCATATGCAGCAGCGGCCACAGTTGTCTGGAGAACTCGCAGTGAACAGGATGTGTGGCGTTGTCTCGGCTTCTGCGTGGCAGGCTCCACAGCTGGGATCAGACACAACTTGTTTGACAACCAGATTCGCTCTGCAATTGATACGCCCATGGCGCGCTAACCACCCAAAGAATTGCACTCTCGGAGGTGCACCACTATTCCAGATGAATTTGGCTGCATCGTCCGTGGTATTCTCTCCTCCACACAGGATTTGATAGATGGCACCTGATTGCAGTTTGTCGCCTGCTCCTGCCGTGAAGCACTCCCGCACATCCGGCTCTTCTGTCAGGATTAGAGGAGCTGTCAGTGCCTCCACTTCTTGCAGTTCCAGTGCAGCTTGCGCAGTAAGCCGGGCCACGAGCATAGATGATAGTCCTCTATCGACCACCTCCCGCACACTGACCTCTTGATCCTTCATATGGCTGAGGAGGGCAGGGTATTTTGTGGCAAGGTCGTCTTCCCCACACCATGCATCGTGCCAGAATGAGGTCCCTTCCCCGCTCCTCACCGTCGAGGTTGTGACAGCCCTATAAGTTGGCAGCAGAGAACGCAGCACTTCCCAGTGGTCGCCCGCCAGATCTCTCAAATTAGTGAGGCAAACCTGGCTGCGGACCCAGATCGCCCAAGAAGAGCTAGAAGCCATGTGTAACCGGTGAAGGAGTTTCAGCAGCAGACAGACGTTTTGGAGTGCCAAATTCTTGACCCTAAGGCCACCAGTCTTCCTGCTTAGTTGTACTGCTTCCCAGGCAACGAGACACTTGGCTCCCGAGGTTTGCCCCTTGCTTGACCACAAGAATCCCCTCCGACGTTTGTCTACTTGTTTGATCGTGCCAGGGGCGAGGAGGAGCGAACTCATGTGGTAGATGAGCTGGCTATCAAGCACGGAGTTCACCAGGACCAGACGCCCCATGGAGTTGAGCAACACAGCTTGCCAACCGGCGAGGTACTTATCTGCTTTTGCGATCAGAGGGGCAAAAGCATCAAGCTTCAGTTTGGTGCTTGACAATGGCAATCCTATGTATGTCTGGGGGAAACCCTCGCGCTTGCACCCCAAGATGTCAACACAGTTCTGAATTTCCCTTTCTTCCATGTGTAGTGGCACTAGGACACTCTTGGAGTAATTGATGGCGAGCCCCGTTGCATCATTGAACCGGGCGAGGAGAGTGGCTAGACGCTCTACCCCCGCAGCAGACCCTTGCATAACAATGAGAGTATCATCGGCGTATTGAAGCACAGCACCGAGTAATTCCGGCCGCACTGGATGGTGGATTGAGGGATCCGTCTTGATCATACACTGCAGAACGTCGGCGACGAGGAGGAAGAGGTAGGGGGAGATTGGATCCCCTTGCCGCAGTCCCCTCTTGCATCCAAACCAGGGCCCAGGGCACCCATTCAGTAGCACGGCTGTCTTCGAAGTGGACAACAGAAGTTGGATCCACCCAATCCACTTGTCACTGAACCCTCTCGCTGCGAGAATGGCCATCAGAGCAGGCCAGTGAACCGTGTCAAACGCCTTGGCAAAATCTAGCTTCAACACCAAAGTAGGTAGCTTCCGCTTATGGCAGCTTTGGACAAGCTCCATTGCATAGATGCAGTGGCGGAGGACGATAAAAAATTTAGGTGTGGCGATGCATTTATAGACTATATTTATATATTGTACGGAAACAAAGGTTCACAACAAGAAAATCATTCGGAAGTACCTTAAACGAAGAAAAACATATGATTTTTCTCTTGAGAAAATTGTTCACAACAAGAAAATCGTTCAGAAGCCCTTTCAACCATTGCGGTCACTACTGGTAGTAGCAATGCCAACTCAATTAAGCGATAAATCAACGGGAACATCGTATGTCTCTTGAGCTCAACCATTTTTAGTGCTAGGTTTGCAAGATCTTGACAAACTCTAAACTCCTCAATTCTCCTTACATGGATAAGAAACGTTTGTAACTGAGCTTTTATTTTTTTCGATCAAGAGAAGTCATCTAAATATATCTCTGTGAAGTAAATTAGCCCCTTGACCATTCAAACAAGTGATTGAATAAAGATTGCAAACAAGAGTATTTGGCACCTCTTCCGTAGCCTATTGCTTTCCTTTTTTCCTTTCTGTTTCAGCTGCTGCCAGAGTCCATTGTTGAGCACTTGAGAGAGTTGAGAGCTTGAGCAAACAGAGATAGGCAGATTACCTGAGCAGAGCGAGCAGCCGAGCACCAAGGCCAAGGGGGCGGGCGCAGCCGCGCAGGGTCAGCGAGCCGCCGAGCCTCTGAGGCCGAGGCGTGGGGTCGACGAGAGGCCGGGTGCGGGCGGGCAGGCAGGCCGCCGAGCCGCCGAGGCCGCAGGCGCAGACACGCGGGGTCGCCTCGCCGAGCCGCCGAATCGAGGGACGGCTGCGCGAGGTCGACGAGGAGGAGGCCACGAGGGGGTGCCGAGGCGGAGTGGCGGACAACAAGCAGCGAGCCGGCGACGGGCGGCGTGGGGCCGATGGGCGACGGGTGCGGCGGCTAGGGTTCATACGGAGTCGCAGACGCCCTGGCCACTTGGCGCCTGCTTCCTTCCTCTTCGCTTATGGGCTGGGCTGAAATACAGGGGTAGTAAAACAAATTTTGGGCTTTAGGTATGGCGCACGCCATAGTGGGCCCAGGGTTTACCTTTTCGGTTCAAACAAAAATCCCGGCGACTTTCGGAAACGGAATTTCGGACGAAATTCCGCCGAAATCCGTATTTTCCGAACCGAAGGTGTTTTTAAATTTGAAAAAACGGAATTTCGGACTTTCCGATGGAATTCCACTACTTTTCGGCGGAATTCTGGACTTTTTGGCCGGAATTCCGGACTTTTCGGTAGAAAATGGCATTTTTTTACTATAAAATGCTCCAAACATATGAGAAATTAAATAATTTGATAGAATGTTATTTGTATCTTTTGTATATTGCAATGTACAATGTATATTAAATATATTATACACAAATTATTCATAACAAATGCATATTGTCACATGAAATCACAAATAAAATGCATAAAAACTAAATTTATCACAATAACATAAGTACATAACTACAATAATCCACACACCATAATACAAGTTTACAGTACATAAATTGCATAGTCCATATGAAAGGCCAAGTTCAATTTAATAAACAATGTCTATGCATATCACGTAGTACTTGATAAGCAATGAAGATGGAATGAAAGTACAAAGAGAAAGAAAGAAGACATCTCATTCCATTTAAAAAGTATATTCTTTCAAAATAGTACAAACACTAAAAAAGCTATAAACCATAACCCATTAGACTACAAATAACCTTGTCTTTCAACCAAAATGCAATTTTAACCTAGCAAATGATCTTAGATTTAAGTGTGTTCGAGTCCTATTTGCTTAGAAAAACATCTAGTTTTTATCATATTTTTTTCTGACTTTTTATAAAAAAATTTTGAATTTTTTAAATTTGAACGAAAAATAGTGAAAAATACCGGAATTCCATTTTCCGTATAATACCGGAAACGGAATATTTTCCAAAATTCCGACCGTTTTCCGCCGGAAAGTTTTTCCCTGAGTGGGCCATAACAGGCCCTCCGCCCCTGGATAGACGAAATTTTCGGCTATGGAATGCCCTTGGAGAAAACCTGTCTGGTCGAGGTCGATTAGGTTCCCAATCACCCCTTGTAGCCTGGTGGTAAGCACTCTGGCGAGGATCTTGATACTGCAGTTCTGTAAACAAATAGGACGAAAATCAGTCACCATCTTTGCCCCCGGTTTTTTAGGCAGGAGCACCATGTAGGACCTGTTGATTTGTTCCAATTCCACACCATTGGCACAGAAAGCTGCTACAACCTTCATCACATCATATTTGATCTCAGACCATGCCGCCCTGTAAAAACTTGGACCAAACCCATCAGGTCCCGGCGCACTCTGTCTGTTCATGCCCTTGACTGCTGCAGCCACCTCCGATTCATCAAACGCTCTATCCATATCAGCCTCAGCCATGTTCTGACCACAGTACAGTTGATCCAAGGCGAACGACCAGCAGGGCTCACCGTTTGAGCCCATGAGACCACGGTAATAATCCGTGACAGCCCCCAGCTTCCCTTCATGTGACGTGTGTTCGTGGTCTCCAACCTGTACGCAGCCAATCCTGCTGCCTCGGTGACGCATAGTAGCTCGTGCATGGTGGTAGGAGGTATTTGCATCAGCCTCTCTGATGGCTTTATGCTTGCTCCGCTGTTTCCAGTAAGCGGCACGCTCGCGCAGCGCTTGGTGTAGATGATCAACGCCCAGCCTGCGCACCTGCAATTCAACATTGGAGAGGGGGTGATTCTCTTCCAACGAGTCCATTATCGATGAGCTATATATTGCACTTACACAGTACTCATAACGAATAAGCTTTACCATGCATCAGCTACCGCTATGAACCGCAATATGGAGTAATCTTCTGTGTCTTATTTGCCAACAATTTTCTTGGGACCTCTGTTTCTTTCTCTTAGCAACTTGTCTTCATGTATGCATATGTTTCATTTTATCTACTGAAATAGCTGGGTAAGCCAAAAGGAAGAGGAAGGAGAAACTAAGAACAATAGGCATGGGAGGCATTGGGAAAGCATAAACAAATCTCTAACCTCTAGATCCTGAGGAAAAGAAAAGTCTGCTCTTTCCTCTATGCGTCTTCCTCTTCCCATCTCACTCCAATAACCACCATCTCTTAAGCCTACACACGACTTGAGTATATTTTTTCTTCACTAGAATGAAGTTACCAGCCAAAGGAAGAGGAAGGAGCACCTAAGAACATTAGGAACGGGAGGCATCAGGAAAACAACGTGATAAATGCCCACTTCCAATTTTGGAGGGGAGTCTCAGTTGCTTTCCTCTATGTTCCCATTCCTGCTGCTCTTAGTCTCTTTCATTCTTCCTCTTCCCGGCTTGCGTGGGTAAGACAGTTCAGATAAGAAGTTTGAACCGCTCTATCATGCATGCAGAATTCTGTGCTCTATACAAGCCTGTGGCACAGTGGTCTTGTGACTTATAAGTGAAAGCAATGGGTACACCTACTGCATGGCACGTCATCATTCATAACATTCAATGAAAGTGGGTCATGAAACAACTGTTGATAATGTAGTGCACTTGCAGAAAGTGTACTACGGCATAACATATGCATATCTAATTGGCGGCGGGAAAGGCCTGGATTTCTAGAAATGCATTACAGCAACGGAATAAAAGGGAACTACAATTTAATTCAGTTTTTAAAGGGAAGGTAGGTATATGTGGCTGAATATTGCTAGAACCAGCTGGAAGAATAATTAAAAATCGAAGACTCTTCACTGTGCAATATATGCCGACATGATATTGGGTCAAGACAACTATGGGAACATAGTATAGTACAGTATAGCATAGGCAAAGGTTTACCACAATAAGTGTAAATTGTAAAAAACTGGGAATATGAAGAATTCGTAAAAGCCTAGGACTACGAAGAATTCAACTTTCTTGTTCTGTTTTTGTGTGTCAACTCATTTGTGTAATGTGTGTGTCATTGTGTCAACAAGTGGTTCTATCAGTGAAGGACTTGATTTTCTTGTGCTCCTCACAACAATGCACTATACACTTTTACTGAATCTGTATGTTATTTTTGTTTTCATGTTAAATTTTTTTGGATGTATCATGTATGCATTGTTTGATTTACCTTGTATAAGATGTTAGATTTCATCTGAAATTATACGCGTTTGTTAATTCAAGCCTTGCAACATCAAGATCTTATCTGATAATCTACATATGTGTGACTGCCTTTTAATCCATTCGATCAGCATCAAATCAGACTACGGTCCACGCACCAATCATCAAACGAACAAATAGTCAAAACAGACAACTTGTATTGAAAAAAAACGAAAACTTACATGTAGCAAAATAGATATATTGATACAGAAGTTTATTTGACTTTTATCCCCATGCTGGTTCATACACCTTCGGTAAAATGCAGTGGCAAAGTTGCATACAACTACAGCTATTCTTAAATTTACTGAAATAGTTAGGAACCAATTTGACGACAATTTGATGCCTACATTGAGTTGGCTGTTGCATATCCTATCAACTGCACCTTACCTTGGAGTCGTCTCTTGTGCTTTATTTGTCAACAGGGAGCCAGAAGGTGGGAAAAAATGATGACCACCTAACAGCGGTAGTCATGCGATGCATTGGAAAAGTACTGGAACAATTTGGCCCTAGTTGTAGTGAGAAAATATTGTCAGGCTTTCCTCTAGATTCCCATGCACAGTGTGCTCTTAGGTTCTTTCTTATTCTTCTCAACTTCTGCTCATAAGCTTGCCATATGAACCTATGTGCATTTGTTTTGTGTTAACCTACTAAAACAGTTGTGTAAGCCAAAAGGAAGAGGGAGTAACTAAGAACAATAGGCATGGGAGGCATCAGGAAAACAGTAAACTAATCTCCACCCCTAGTTATAGAGGTAAAAGAAAAGTTTGAGCTTTCCTCTATGTTCCCATGCCTACTGCTTTTAGACACTCGTTTCTTCCTCTTCCTAACTCACTCTCAAGGTCTCGTCATCTAAACCTACACATGAGTGTATATTGTTTTCTTCACTAGAACTAATTCGGCATGCCAAAGGAAGAGGAAGGAGCACCTAAGAATTGTAGGAATGGGAGGCACCAGGAAAACATTGCGAAGAAACAGATGGTTCTCATGCTTTCCTTCATGTTCCCATTCCCACTACTCTTAGACATTCTCTTTCTTCCACTTCCTGGCTTGCCCACTCTAGACCTCATCATCTAAAATCCTTTGCATGAGAGTATTTCTCCTTCACTGGAACAAATTCACATACCAAAGGAAGAGGAAGGCAACTGTAGGAATGGGAGGCATCAGGAAAACACTGAGACAAATGCGTGTCTGTATCCAATAGCTATCATGCTTTCCTCCATGTTCCCATTCCCACGGCTCTTAGATATTCTCTTTCTTCCTCTTCCTGGCTTGCCCAGGCCTAATACAACAAGGATATGAAAACTGAACTGTTGGAGCCTATGGTCTTCTATGGTATATATAAGGCTGTGCATTGTAGTACTTTAGCCTATCTGCTAGCCAGGCAACCAAACAGCCACTAAATGTATGCACCTACTTGCTACGACTTGGCACATTGCAGTACATTCTATTCAATGAAAGTGGGTCTGGAAGCATCTGTTGATAAATCGATAAATGATATCTTCTTAGTTCTTCCTATTCTTTTTTAGAAGTCCAACAGCCAAGAACTTGAGCCTAATCGATGGCAAGAGGAAACTATATTTTAGGCCCTGTTTGGATAAGCTAATATCAACTAAAAAAATTAGCTGCTAAATAACAGGTCTTATATAGTTTAAGAAAAAATGATTACATAAGTTGTACTCCCTCTGTCCCAAATTACCATTTTTAAATTTTGAATAGATTCATTTATTTTTCAATGGTGTGTTTTATATATAAGTCTAGATTTATTAACATCTATTTGAAATTTTGAACATGGATGGATATAAATTAAAGAGGACTGAAACGAACTATAATCTGGGATGGTGGAGTATTCTGTTTTGTTCAAGAAGTGTAAAATATATTTATTGAAGTTTTGTGGAGGTAGGAGGCTTCTAGGACTAGTTCATACTACCTCCTTACATTAATATATGACTTTTTTAGTTAAAAATTAAACTAAGAAACATCGTATATTTATGACCAGATAGAGTACTTGTTACGTGTGCAAGACAGTAGAGAGTTCATTGATTCAAATCATTCTACAAGATAACTGATATAAATTGATGAGATAATGTACATAGTATTCATGTCTGGCGTAGGCCTTTGTTTATTCTCTACTTTCTGCTCTAAATTTCAACTCTTAGTCTCAGGCATAGGCCTTTGTTTGTTCTCTACTTTCTGCTCTATATTTCAACTCTTAGTCAAACATGTTACCGTTGATACATTGTCTATCTTAACTCTTCCGGAGCAAAAGAACTAGGGATGAATATCTTCCATGTTGACTGGAATTTTTTTGTACTTATCCACTTTGCATCTGGAGAGTTTTGGTTTCCTACTTTTATACGATACCTGCGACGCTTGTCTCCCCAAGATATACAGGGTTTTGTATAATAGTCAAAACTTTAACCTCTGTTTGCGAAACAAGTTAGGCAAGCCATCATCTTACTCATTAACAGATTGGAGTTAAACTAACCAAGTAAACAATCTAAGAATGAAACAAATACTAATTAACCAAACCCTCACATCTTAACTTACACATAGATACTGAGAAATAAACACTAAAAAAGGCTGAAATTATTCAAGCATGGTAGTCAAATCAGGAACTGAGGCAATCACACACTTCAATACCTTGTGAGCCAAAAGGAAAAAGGAGGATCACCAAAGAGCGGTAGGCATTATAGGAGAAAAGGCTTGAAGCATATGACCCCACCTCCATAAGGTAAGTATTTTTTTTAGATAATGGAAAACTAGCTTCCGGCCTCACCCCCTCAGCAGAGAGAATCAAACTGTTATTATTACAGATTCTGAGTTTTAACATAATGTAAGCATAGGTTAAGCCTTTCCTCCATGTTCTCATGCCCACTATTCTTAGACCCTCATTTCTTCCCTTTCCCGTCTCACCATTAATTGTGCTCATCATGTAAATATGGTAGGGTGAACTTCTCAACTTCATTGCTCAAATAATTATGCGTGCCAAATAGGAAGAGGAAAAGGGGTGCTTAAGAACAATAGGAATGGGAGGCATCGGAAAGCATGATGTGCTCCCCATGGTTAGAGGAAATAAGCAGGTTAGGCTTTCCATCATGTTCCCACTCCCACTGTCCTTAGGCTCTCTCTTCCTCTTCCTGGCTCACATATGTGACTGTAAGTGGTCTGAACGACTCTGGTATGGTTGATCAGAGTATATATAGACTTATGTGGTGCACTGAACATTTAATGCATCTATTGGATGATGCCCGTGAGGTTCATAAGAAATAGCAGTCAATGACTATTGGACCATGTGACCTACATTGCCAGTGTAGAACACTAGAGAACAATACTACAAAATGATTTGTTTTGTTGCCAGAGGTGGTTTATAAAAAAATCCACTTCTTGAAAGACACCTCCATGGTCAAAAAGCATACTCTTGAAACCGATTTCTAGAAGCAGATTCTTGTGAGAATCGCATCTGAAAATCAGCCTATTTCTAGAGGTTGTTTGCGTAACTAACCACCTGTTTGCCATGTCCACATGCTGAGGTACTCTTGTCATCATCGC
This sequence comes from Paspalum notatum, assembly GCA_022530915.1. NCBI lineage: Eukaryota > Viridiplantae > Streptophyta > Magnoliopsida > Poales > Poaceae > Paspalum > Paspalum notatum. The sequence goes on from CM039689.1 coordinate 32,891,877, forward strand.
ATATCTACGAGACTAGGACACTGAGACAATAGAGAGCGGAGTTCAAGCTCGTGCTCTTCAGGGATGGGACAACCAAGTTCAAGCTCAGGGATGCATTGTACATCTTTGCCTTGTCCCCCTTCTTGTTCATCTACATATTCTTTGTATATCTAAATTGATTGGATGAGTGTGCGAGGAGGAGGCACAGTGTGGCACGACACTGTAGCCATAGCTACGAGCAACGAGGAGGTGGGGCAATGGTCAGTTGTGTGCGGAGGAGTGGTGGCCGGCCTTGGGCAAGAAGATGAAATACGACGTGGTTACCACATCTAGCTGATGAGGCCAGCCGCTTCTCATTTTTTTGTTTGTGCATGAAACTCTAGAAATGGTTCACTTAGAATGTGGCAATCATTTCTACAAGCCGGTGCACCTAACATGTCACATGTATAAATCAATTTCCCCAAGAAATTAGTAACCCGTTTCGTTTCTGGAAATGTTCTATTTTGGCAAGGGCTTGCATATAGGCAGTAATAAAAAGAGTAAAGTTCCTTGTATATAGACACCTTGAGCTATGCAAAACCCAACTAAACACACAACTGAACCTGTTGAAAGTGGATTTTGCTGATATGGCACTGTGGGCCCCATGTGTCAGCCTTCTGTCTCTTCTCTCACTCCCTCCTTTCCTTTTTTTTTTCTGGCCTCTGGTCTCTGGCTCTGGCCGGCTGTCACAGCCCTGCCCGGCTACACCCGGCAGCTTAGCCACTCAAAGCAAAATTTATCTGTCACTGTAGGAATAACTTGTACGTTTGAAATCACTTGTACTTTATAAGATGGTTACTAAGTACAGTTAGAATTTTAAATAGAAATGATCTGCATTATTCACGTCTAGCTTATTTGCCTCCTGTATTGGTTGAATCGGTGCTGTTTTTTTAGTCCCATAGCTATGCATCTTGCCGCCATATGAGATTCATGTGCTGAATATTTAATAATTACCATATATATATATATGACACCATTAGCCATGTCATTATATTAATCTATGCATGGATAAGGCATACTAAAGAGAGAAACAACGAAGATTGGCAACACATGCTGCATCACCAGATATTGTGCAAACCAAATAGGCATGGGTGGCATTAGAGAAACTGGATATGCTTAGGCCTTTGCTGCATGTTTGTTCCCATGCCAATTGATCTTAAGCCCTTTTATGATTCCTTTTCCTGGTTCGCTGTCAAGATTACCAATCATCCTCATATAGGCAAGAGTTCCTTAATTTGTTCTTCATGCATGAAACAAAAGTGTAAGCAAAAGGAAGAGGAAGGAGTACTTGAGAGTAATAGGAATGGGAGGCATTGGGAAAGACCAAAGTACCAAACCAAATTCAACCTCCATTGCTGGAGGAGAATAGACATGTTTGACTTTCCTCCATGTTTCCATTCCCAATGCTCTCAGGCTCTCTCATTCTTCCTCTTCCTTGCTTGCAACCAACACAATGTATCCCATCAAATCATATTGTTGTAGTACATTTTTTTGATCTGATTAATGTTAATCTCGCAAGCATAAGGAAAGGGAAGGAGAATCTAAGAGCCTTAGGAATAGGAGGCATCAGGAAAACATAGAACAGATCTCCATCACCAATGCCAGAGATGGAACTGATGAGATGGAACTGATGTTATGCTTTCCTTCATGTCCCTATCCCTAGTGATCTTAGAAACATTTCTTCCTTTTCCTGGCTCACCCTATAGGCTCCAACTGTCACTTGAACTAATTCTAGTCGGCTCTAGGACACACATATATATAGAGCAGTATAGACCTTCCTCCAGTGTTGGGTATGTACCTAGTCCAATGACTAGTGAACTCGCCATGTGCATGAATTATGAGCACCATAGGGCATAGTAGTTGATGGCAGCGGGACCATGCACGATCCATATGTGTCACTAAAGTATAGGGCATGCAATAAGACAAGGATAATACTGGAAATGTTTGTCCATGGCGACCTTTTTATTCAGGTACTCTTATCTGCAGTGCCTTCCAGTCTTGAAGTAGAAAGTACAAACTATGCACATTATCACTATGAAACAAAACCACTTTGCCTCTGAAAAGCATCAGGCAAGCAACCAAATACATCAGTTGATTTTTTTTTAAATGGTGATTTTACAGAAGACGAGCAAAACTATACAACTCCCAGATTTGACAAAGGCTGAAATTGTCAGGAACTATTTCATAGTTGATCTTTTGGAACTTGGGGGAAGTCAAAAATCAAAAGTAAAAGTGAATTGAGCTTTTCCTGCAGGTCGTGAATGTATTCGACATTAAGTCGAAACTCATGTTGAGTCAGCACTGATTAATTAATTTCAGCTGTGCAAACATCTGTCAAGGCATCAGCTTCACCAAAGTCCAAAAGAGATCGCGTGAACAACCTGTTGGAACTCGAGGCCCCGGCACACGAGCACGTCACGTGCAAGTCCTCACAGCAGCGCACTTTGCAGTGGCCCGGTTTAGAAAACTGGACCACCCAGCATCTGTGGGCTCAACTTGGCACTGCATTTGGAGAGGTTTGTACAGAGCCCAGAAGCCCCGGCAAAAATGTCCAGCAGGCATTTGAGAACCCGCAAGGCACTTCCATACTTCTACGAGTCAATTTCTTCCTCAATGCACACCATTCCTGCTGGCTCTGCGACCAGGAGCCCAAGACCGGTGACCATCTCTCCTTAGTTGTTCCTTCTCGTATCAGATTTGGTGGTCGGTTCTATCCTGTACCTGGGTATTTGGGTAAGCAGTGTGCCCACCTCCCGATGGATGCACGATGCTAGCGAAATGGCGGGTTTGATTCACTTTTTCTCCTTGACGGCCTGGCAGCTTTTGAAGCAGAGGAGCGCAGGTTCTTCAGGCAAGAAACATCAGGGCTCTAGCTTTAGCTTCTGCTCCAGCATCAAAGTGGATGCCGAGCTCTCAGATCTGGATGAAGGCAGGAGAGCGTCACCTTGGTAGTTTGTTTCCCGAGTTCATGACTGCGTGGTTGACCTATCTGCTTTATATAGACCAGGAAATCTACGTTAATACTTTTCACTTGTCTGGATCAATAATTTTGTAGGCATAATCGAGGTTGGTGATGAAATTGAGCCTAAACTGAACCATTAATTCATTCTTATCCTCTTGCAAATAAAAGAAATGTCGATAGTGGAATCCTGATTGAGAATATGCCATTCAAATTCCGGGTCCTCAAAATTATTTTCTGCACAATTTAGGTTTCTTCTTTTAAGTTACTCCTGTTTTAAAACCATCATAACTGGTCCAATAATGAAGGGGCATCATTAATTCCAAAGACCATAAAAAATAAGTGAAAAACCAACTATAGCTCCATCGAGCTAGAAAGATCAAACATGTTGTTGTTTCCTGATCACATGAATCTATAGATTCAGCATTAAGCCATTCAGATTTTAAGGATCAGCTCGGACATGCTCACATCTGTCGAAGGCATCATGATGACTAGATGCATTCACTAGCAGAAATATTCTACTCCCTCCGGTTTTATATATAAGTCGCGGTTGACGTTTTTTCAAAACTTTGACCATTCGTCTTATTCAAAAAATTTGTTCAAATATATAAAATTACAAATCATGCTCAAACTAACTTTGGTAATAAACCAAATCACAACAAAATAAATGATAATTTTTAAATTTTTTTGAATAAGACGAATGGTCAAAGTTTAAAAAAAAGTCAACCGCGACTTATATTTAAAACCGGAGAGAGTACTTTCCAATGTTTGTTCCTGGAAACATACCAGGACTACTAGTCCGTTGGATGTTATACTGTGCTCACGACTTCACGTACGACTTATGTAGCTCATTATATTCAAAATTTGCAGGGCAGCTACAAACGATTGTTTGGGGCATAGACTAGAGGGTCCACAAAGTGTCAAAGTCACAGTGCAATGTTCATGTCGTGTGTGACAATATTTTTGTTTCCCTTTTTTTTATTTCTTGCAGCCCTTGGAATAGCAGAAAAAAGAAGTTAATGGCAAATGCAAGCCACCACATGTTCCATGAAATAACATTTTTTCCCTATCTCCTGGATTTGTGTAATGCGTATACATATCAAAAACATTCAGGACATTCTACCTCAGTGGTCTACGCCTTGTACTTGTCAAGTTCTTCTTCTTAACACAAAGATACGCAACTCTCCTGCGTATTCGCCAAAAAAACAAACACTCAGCACTCAAGTAGTTGTATCATTGTACTAGTGGAATCTGAAACTCAATAAACCAGTGGGTTGCTAGCTAAGCCATCTTCTTAAACTATTTATGGGTTAAACATGCTAAGGAATCTGAGAAAGACCAAGCATTCTGGTTTAACAAAGACATCATCTTAGGCTATGCAGCCATGCAGGGATTGAGACATGCCAAAGAAACGACATCAGAAAATAGCCAACTGAGAAACAAAGCGTGCACAGTTAAAAAATACTGTTCTAAAAGAAATAAAAGCATGTCATTCATCATAATCCGTGTACTGTAAAGTGTCAATTGTGTGAGCCAAAAGGAAGAGGAATGAGCACCTAAGAACAATAGGAATGAGAGGCATTAGGAAGACCCAAAATGAATCGTAGCCTTCCTCCATGCTCCCATTCCTACTGCTCTTATGCACTCTTTTCTTCCTCTTCCAGGCTCACTTACAAGCTCAAATCACCTGAAACAATCGTCGCAAGCCAAAAGGAAAAGGAAGGAGCGCTTAAGAACGATAGGAATGGGAGGCACCGGGAAAACACCAAACCAAAGCTTCTACCTGCGTTACCGGAGGTGAAATCTTTCAGGAACGGCTTTCCTCCGTGTTCCCATTCCCACCACTCTTAGGCCCTCTCTTTCTTCCTCTTCCTGGCTCACTCTACAAGTACTGCCGATCTCCAAATACTCTCAGGCATAAAACATTGGTTGCTGAAGAAAGCCCATCAGCTTAGGTGTATATATAGACCTTCGGCGCATTCTGAACTTTATGTCCACGACCAGTGAGACCCATGTGTGATCTTCAGGCCCTGTCCAGGAGTGTCTAGAGCGTGTGAATGAGGATATCTTCTGTTTGGTTGGGCATATAAAAAATGATGTCAGCTGATGATCAGTAGCATTTACGATTGGAGGAAAAAGTGGTAAAAAAACCTGCATTGAAGAAACTGAGAAGAGGATATTGATACTAGTACTTTGCAGTTCAATTGTAGGGAGGGTCCACGTACAATGTATCTCTGGTGCTCCTAATGCTTTTGCAAGGAACCATACTCCCATAAAAAAAAAACTCAAACCGTGCATGAAAAACAAACCAAAAATTAATCTAGAGTAGCTTTTCTCTTAATCTACCATCGTACTTTGTGGTGCCTGGAATTTAATTTGAGCTACCCTAAGGTTTTGCTCATAGTCCAGTGGTAGCATTTGGGAGTTACACTTTTTGTTCGCTCTTGTTCGTTCTTGCATTGCTTGGTTTCGTGCTTCTTACCTGCATTCACGGATAGCTGCTACATGATCTTGGTGGTGTAAGCTTAGGTGAGCGGAACACTGCCATGTCCGTTTCCCCCTCTCCTCCTCCCGGCGCTCACCGCCCGCCCACCCCCAACCTGTACCCGTCGTCGTCGCCGGCGCCGGGCTTTAGTGCCTCACGGCTGTCACCCCACGCCCGGCCATTCTACCCCGCCGCTGCTCAGGCTGGACGTCCCAACCACCTCAGATGGAGGGCCGGGACGGCAGCCCGTCTGAGTTGGACACCACGGCAACTCGGAAGCCGTCCTACCGGGACGTCGTCGTCAGGGACTCTCCGCCCTGTCGAGGACGAACCACCACACCACCATTCGCTCTTCCCCGCCGTCGTCGGACCTGGCCGCGGTCGCGCCTGCTGATCAGCCAGCCACAGCCCCCCAGCAGCCTGAACTGCCTGGCGCGGGACCATCGACGCGCCAGTTGCCGCAGTCCAACCCGCAGCCTCCGCTGCGACGAGCTGGGGCACATGAGCTTCGACTGCCGGCGCCGCGGTTCGGCGGATGAGCGTACTACTCTGCCGCCGAAGAAGCGACCGCGCCAGTGCGTGGACACCACTCCGGCACACCCAGCTGCAACCGAGGAGGCGCTCCGCCTCTGCTGCTGGGGCGGGTGCCGTCGTACGTTCCGCCGGCAGGGAGGACGTCGGCCGCCCTGACCCTGACAGGCTCGCGCAACGTCGTCGTTCCTGGACCTGGAGTGACGCCACAGGAAGATGGAGATGGCCCGGCAGACCATCCATCCCGGCTGGAGCCGGCGGCTCGTGTGCATCATCATCGCTCGGCGAGAATCATTCAGGCCGAGGCCCAACTCCGCCGCCGGCCGCCGGGCGGTCCTCGTCTCCATCGTCTGCACTCGTCCGCATGTCTCTCCACAGGAGGCGCTGGAGGCCATCGCCGAGGAGTTCGGGCTGACGCGGCAACTTTTCGCATCGCCCGCGCGGCGCCGGAGGACTTCATCCTTCCCCTGCCCGACGAGGAAACGGCGGACCTCGTGCTGCGCTCCGGCCGCAGCGTCCGCACGCCGCGCTTCCGCCTGCTGCTCAAGCGGTAGAACAGGCAAGCCCACGCCGTTTCCACCAGGCTGCTCTATAGATGGTCAAATGGCCGTCCAATGGGCCGGTACGGAGCACGGTCCGATTAATAGTGTCTGGGCCGACACGGACCGAAGGACGTGCCGTGCTTGGGCCGAGGCCAAGGCACGCAGTGCCCCGGCACAATTTTTTTTTTAATTTTACTATATTTATATACACATATATTTACGTATTATTATATCATAATCACAAATAAACCAGAGCTCGATTGGCTAGTGAAGGTGGGTGAACGCTTAGGTTAGGGGTTCGAATCCTCGCGGACGCACATTTTTTCTTTATTTTCCCTTCTCTCTGGCGTGTTCGCGGGTCGGCCCAGCACGATTGCCTGGGCCGACGCACGCCGTGCCGTTAGTGGGCCGTGCCTAGCAGTCCCGTGCCGTCCGTTTGACCATCTATAGGCTGCTCCTTCACCGGGTCAACGTCTCTATGGGTAGGATCCTAATTCCCAGCTCACACTTAGTCCTATGAGTATTTGTTGGCGGAGAGAAAGTCTCATTTGCCATCGGCATACAGTATGGCATGTATGTTTTGTTGTTTTGACTTTAAACATGTATTAATTTTGTTTTATAGTCTAAGTGTTATGTAAGTGGATATTTAGGTCAAATACATTCATCCACGTGCGTTGAGGCCAGATATTTTTTTCCATCGTTAAAAAAACTTGGGACCTCCCCACGGCTGAGCAGCTGCTCTGCTCGTATAGGCCAGGGAGGCAGCGCGTGGAACGGCAATGGCAGCTCCCCCTAGAGTGATGGACCTGTTTGGTAACTCTTTCACATGGAGCCCGGCTATAGATTCTGGCCAGGCCAGATCCGCCCAGTCCTGTCCCGGCTGATGTACTGCTTTGGCACTTAGTTTGGTTGGCTTCCCTAGTTAGCTCAGCCTGCAGTAGGATTTGTTTGGTTTGCTGTTCTCGCCGAGTGGCTACAGTTAAAGCTTGTTTGGTGGGCAGATTGCTTCCCTGGTTTTTTTTTTTTTTTTGAAATGTGACTAAGTCCCAAAAATTGATGTGTGATTCCTTTGGAAATGAACATCATGTATCACTTTTATTTTTTGTTCAACAATAATGGTAAAAAGATCTGCAATATTCAACAACGAATCTTACAAATAAACGATACAAATTAGTAGTACATACATTTGAGTGCGTACAGATCACTTCTCCGTAGCCAGGAGCTGTTGTAGGTATTCGCGCACACATTATTTAGCAGAGGCAACACTGCAATAGGCGATCAAGTGGATGAACCTTCCTGGAGGCACGGCTTCACTTGGCATCGGCCCTCGCTCACAACGAGCGCAACGGGTCCAGCTTGCTCTCGCCGCCCTCCTCCCTTGCCATGCGCATCCAGCTCGCGAGCGCGGCAGCATTTGGCTTCGAGTCTTCCCCCGTCGGTGCGCGTCCAACTCGTGTTCGCCGCCCTCCTCCGCCGCGACCTCCTCTCGGAGGCCGCCTCCACGGACCACTCTTCGACCCCGTCCTCTCCGCCGTACGTTGCGGAGGCGCCGGCGGCGATTTAGACCAGAGCGGAGAGGGGAGGGAAGGGGAAGCGACAAGAGGACAGTGACGGCGGCGCAAATGAGAAGTAGGGAACCCTAGACTCGAGTGGCGCAAGGGTGGCCAACATTAGCTTCCGCGGAGGCCTCGCCTACGTGTTGGGGCCGGGCCACATGGGGGCGGCCGAATCAGAGATCCCTGGGGAGCCACCCTCCCGAGCTCCATCTGGTCCTGCGGGGTCTGGCTAGGTAGCCGGCCAGCTCCACCAAACACGGGCCTCGGCCTACCGTGGCCGGACTGCGGGTCTGGCGTGGCTGCCAAACAGGCCCATAGTATCTGCTGTGACTACAAATTGCTTGAAAATGCCTTGCCCATGAAAATTTTCATTTCGGTATCGCTTACATCTAGACACCTCGGCTGATAAACACCAATCTGAATCTATGGAATAGATTATCCATAAAACTCAGCATCTTAGAGTTATGTATCTCTTATATAAGCATCTCTGCATGCCAATCTAATTATGGTGTATCTCTCAAAAGCCCAATTTTGCATAACTGAGCACATTTGAAATTAGTTTTACTACAATTCTTGAAAACACATTATATCATCTTGTCAACAGTGAGATCCTTCCTTACTAGATTTTCTAACAGGAAAAAATGATATAATGACATTGATCATGCTTATCTTTGTGAAATGTCATAATCTCAAATTTAGTTTAATGTGTCCCTCAGGGAAAAAAACGTCAAACAATATTCTGTATCTATGCTAAGCATTGTTAGTATCTTTGTCTGTATTTTTAAATTGAGCTAAGTGACTGAGTAGTGGTATACTCCCATCATCAGAATACTAATATGTTTTTTGACGAACTAATACTAATATGTGAACAAGCTGCATAAACACGCACGGTGATACGCGAACATTCATCTTACCGTACCTTTTCTGATCACCCCTTGTTTTAGGCCTGTACATTGCCCGGTTTTATGGGTTTGTGGTTAAACCCGATTCAATCCGTATACGAGTGAAGTACAGAACGGCCGGGTTATACGGTGACGGTCTCCACGGTTTGCCATTGCCGCATGGTACGGTGTTCTCCAGGGAACACATCGCCTCAGGCGGCCGGCGGCATCTAGCCTACGCTCCACGCGCTGCCTCTGGACCCCTGGCACCCTGCTAGCTGCTCCTGCCCGGCGCCGTCGTCGTCTTTCAGATGCTTCTCTTGAGAGTCGGGTGGTTGCTGGAAACACGGCACACGCGTGTGTACATGGCCCGCCGGCATGTGGCATACGCGGTGATGCGTATGGACATGGCCGCTGGCGACGTGTCATGCGTACTAAAGAGCAGCGGATAGACATGGCCGCCGGCGACGCGCGAACGGGGAGGACCAGCAAGTGGACATGGCTGCCAGCGGCGCGCCATATGCAGCGATGCGATGAGCAGTAGGTGGCCATGCATGGTTTTCGGCGATGAGGCGTATAGCAGCTGGATGGCCATGGCCGCCGACGGTGTGACCGCGGCAGGGAGCAGTAGGTGGACATTGCTGCCGTCCTGCCGACGCCCCGGCACATGCGGCGAGACGTACCAGCAGGGTGGCCGACTGGCCGTAGTAGGCATCCGCATGCAGAGAGCAGCATCACGGGTAGGTCGGTGGGAGGCTTCTGCCCCCTGCAACTTGAGCAAAGCTCTAGTGAAGAGACGGAATGTGTCACTGCTTTCACTGTGTATACATGTCCAAATAGACGTACCATGCCGGATACCGGACCGGGCCGGCACGAGCACTACTGCAATAAGTTGCAACAGCAACGGCTCTAGATACCCCTATACGAACGGTTTTGACAAGTATTCCCGCTCGTGGGTTCATGTGGTGGAACATGCAGTTACCCCTATAGAAACGGTTTTGACCAGTATTCCCGCTCGTGGGTTCCTGTAATGAAACATGCAGTAAGAGTAGGTCTAAACCGCTCCTGCAGTGGTAACAGCAGGAGCGGACCACTATTGCACCGCTCCTGCAGTGGTAACAGCAGGAGCGGTGTATCTTATGAACCGCTCCTACTAAAAATCTTACAGGAGCGGCTCGAAACGTCCACCGTTCCTACTGTGTATATAAAATAATTAAAAAAAAGCATCCTGGCAGCAGCGGCGCCGCCGCCTCGACCGTGCGCTGCCCGCCGACCGCACCGCCTTGCTGCGCCGCTGTAAGGATCGGATGCCCAAGAGGGGGGTGAATTGGGCTAATTTCAAACTCTAAACGAAAATCCTTAGCCTAACGAAGCTACAAATTAGCCCACTCCACCCTCTACACGAACTTACTCTACACGACAAGACAAGGAACCCTACTCATGCTAGTGGAAAGGAAACCGCAACGGAAGCTAGAACTAGCAACACTAATGACCATAGCAAGGGACATACTAGCCAAGAAGAGACTAACTATGATGACTACTAGAAGCAATCCATGAGAATAGCAAGAACCGAAAGAGCATCAAGTAGAGGAACAAGGGAGAGAGACAACCGGAATTTTTTCCGTGGTATCGGAGGTTTGGCACCCTCCCCTAGTCCACGTTGCGGCACACCCTAGAGTGTTTTGCCGCCTCCCATGCTTGTGGGCGCTCACTAAGAGTCTCCGTTCGCCATCCCGGCAAGGTGGAGCTCAAGCCTTGTACACCGTTGTTCTTCGGGCTTCCACAATCTCCTTGGCAAGCTCCGAGAACGCACCCCGGTCACCAAGTCCGCCTAGGTGCTGCCAATCACCAAGAGTAACAAGCCACCGGTCTTTACTTGATCTTGATCCTCACCAAGATGGATGCACACAAGCCTTGACCTTGATCTTGCTCTCAAAGGATGAATATGTAAGTAGTTATTGCAAAGAGTTGAAGCACAAGGGCTGTCTGTGTGTATGAAGTTGCTGGAGTGTCAAAAAGCACGAGATGGAGTGAAGGAACCCATATATATAGCCCTCAAGATGATAGAGCCGTTGCACAAAGAGAGCTGCTGACGCAGAGTACATAGTATTGTCCGGTCCACTGCTTTTTCCAACATCGGACAATACTGTCCATATACTTTACCAACGGTCACTGACTCAGTACGTCATTGTACTTTTGTCCTTAGGTTTATACCATCTCGAACATCGGACAATACTGTCCATGTATTCACTTGCATACTCAGAAAATCGTAGCCTCAGGTTTCTTTGTCCTTAGATTTATACTGTCCTGAACTTCGGACAATACTCTCCATGCATTCACTTGCATACACAGGAAATCGTAGCCTCAGGTTTCTTTGTCCTTATATTTGTACTGTCCCCAACTTCGGACAATACTTTCCATGTATTCACTGGCATACTCAGAAAATCATAGCCTCAGGTTTCTTTGTCCTTAGATTTGTACTGTCCTCAACTTCGGACAATACTGTCCATTGTTTTGGCTGATTTCTCGCAGGTTTGTAGCCTCAGGTTTATTTGTCCGTAGCTTTGTCCGTTTACACTAAACCTGACATTCCGGTGTAGAGGATTTGCATGGGCTTTGGACAGTATATGTTCACCTAAAATCTTGATTTGTCCGGTCCCTTGTTTTGGCATAGAGAGGACAATACTGTCCCTATGTCTTTCTCTGATTTTGAGTTTTCTTCAAGAATTTTGATGTGAAGCTTGATTTTCTTGGACCTTGAGCCTATGTAGCTTATACCTTTGCTGTTTCTGAAAGATTTGGCATGTGTGTGCATCCATAACTTGGCAATTCACTTGATCAAGCTACTAACCGTTGACCCCTCTTAATAGTGCGGACACTAGAAAGCTGTAAACCCTATCTAAGCAAGGATCCTTCAACACCATGATCCTTGACTCTAGAAAAGTCCTTAGCCTTCGAGATACGGATGAAAACCAAGTCCGCTTCCATGAAGTGAAACATTTGAATTAGGGGCCATTCACATAATCCAATGAGCAACCATTTTTGTATTCATTATTAAACCTGCACTCACAAGCTCATTAGATAACACTTAACCTTGTCAATCAATCACCGAAACTCACCTTAGGGCCTAGATGCTTACAATCTCCCCCTTTTTGGTGATTGATGACAAGTAAAAGACGGCAAGAGTAGAGATGGTAAATAAATTAAGAACAACGTCAACTACTCTAGCCTTAGACAAGGAAATTAAGCACACGGAGCTCGAAGGCTCACCCAGAGTGATATAGACATGATAACAAAGAGCATACACAAGTACCAAAAGTCATGTCCATCCACAAAAGCCAAAAGAGCACAAAACACCAAGTCTACTACCATCCTACTCCCAACCTATCTCCCCCTTTGTCATCAAGGACCAAAGAAGGGACCTAATCTCTCGGAGGAGGTGGAGGAGGAGAAGCCGGAGGTGGAGGAGGGCGACGTGAGATGAACTGAAAGCGCGTGTCGTCGTCACTGTTGGCGTCTGAATCACCCATCTCTGCAGCAGCCCTGTCCACGGCACCCAGCGGTGAGTCGGGTACGACCTCTGTCTCTGGCTGTGCAGCAACTGCCTGGGAGCTCGCTGGCTGCGTGATCTGCTCTATCACTGGCTCCACTGTCTCCTCAAGCTGGTCTCTGCGAGACGGTCCGGGGGAGGAGGCAGCAGCTGTGACCGAGGGACCCTGTGCCGGTGACTCAAACATAAGTGTAGTGGCTGCTAGAGGTGAGAGCACCGGTCGCAAGTCTGTCCGTAGCAGAGGTGAAAGAGGGAAAGTCCCTGGAGTGGAGGCACCTGCTAACTGAGCAGAGGGAGTGACCTGAGGTAGAGGTAGCAGAGTCATTTGAGGTGGAGCTGGCAGAGTCATCTGAGGTGGAGCTGGCAGAGTCTGCTGAGGCTGTGGTAGACCAAGAGCTCCTCGTACCTCAGACCTCAAGGAATCGATCTCGTGCCGGTACTCCTGACGCTGCTCCCTGAGTGACGTGCGGATCTCCTCAAGTATGATCGTCTGTCGTGCCTCCTGTCTATCAGCTCTGTCTCGAGTCTCTCTCTGAAAGTCAAGCTGAGCCTGGTGTAAGGTCAGGAGCTGCTGAGTCTGCTGCTGCTGCACTCGAGTGTGTTCGGCCTGCTGCTGAAGTAAGGCCTGGAGAATCCCCTGCAGAGCATCGGGCTGTGTGACCTGGGCCTGAGAGACCACTGGGGCCGAAGGTGGTGAAGGTGGTCGTGGCTCCCCTGAGCCTCCGGCCTCGGCATCGTGTGCTGCAGGCGGAAAGAAGTGTGCCTGCTCCTCCTCATCATCATAATCTGAGTCTGAGGTAGTGGAGGCGTAGTAAAACGAAAGAAAACCTGCCTCTGCTGCCTCCAGCTCCTCATCCTCTGCCTCGACTTCGGCCCTATCCTCGGCAGGAATCTGCTCGCGAATGGCTCTGGCTGCCCGGCCACCTCTTCTCTGATCATCTCTCATGGCAGGCCTGTAGTCCGGGAAGCGGGTCTGGGTGCCACGGTACAGTGCACGAAAGTCTGCATCCCCCTCACCTAACTGATATAGAATGTGAGTGATCCAGTGAGCATATGGCATCTGTCGTCGTGTAGCCATCCCATCGACTATCACATCCTCCATCTCTGCTAGAATAACATCCACAATGTCAAAATCCATGAACTTGGTGAGGAAAGTCATTACTGCCTGCTGTAGAGCTGTGAGTCCCTCTCTGAAGCCTGCCTTAGGAACCAAAGACCTCCTCAAGATCTGCAACAGGAGCTGGTACTCTGGCCTGAGCCTGTCTGGAGTCCTCGGAGTGTCCGCAAGCATCTCACATCTGAACAAGTGTCTGACCTGGTCCAGTGGTGGTGCTGTACCTGCGTGACCTCTGTAGGGTGGAGATATTCCGTCGTAGACGACGGAGTGCACTGAACGATCTCTCACGGGCACACCGAGTAGCTCCGCTATCCTTTCCCTATATAGCCTGTGCTCCGTCCCATTGAACATGAAGTGAATAAAGTGCCTCTGGTCGGCGATGTAGAGGGTAGCATAGAACACCCTAACCCAGTCCTCAACGTACGTGTGTGAACTGGTCATCAGGTCAACGAGCCCTGGATAGTGATCAAAGTACTGCCTGATGTCGTGTCCACTGACAGTGTTAGCCCTGTCGAAATCTATCGCTGCCTGAGGCATGAGCCTGTGACCTCCCTGCAAGGCACTCTCGTACAAGCTGGCCTGCAACACTGTCCAAAAGCGACGGTCAATCCTGAAGTCTCTCGGCCTGGGGTAGAACTCGTCCACTGTCATGTCATACCGAAGGGCCTTGATGCCCTTGGTCTTCCTGCGCCTCAGATCAAACAGGCGGATGTCCTCATTGGCCATTACACTGCGAGGTCCTGTGTGCGGTGGCTCTCGGGGCTGCTCCTGTGGCTGCTCCTCCTGACTCAACCGTCCTGCTGACGGAGTGGCTCCTCCGCGAGTGCGAGGGCGGCCTCCGCGGGAGCGAGCTGTGCTCGGAGGAGTCGCTGTCTGGGGTGGAGCCTGCTGCCTGGTGCGAGTGGATCTGCGCTGTCCTCCGATCTGCAGGCTAGCCCCAGCTCCCCCTCTCTCTGCTCTCTCTGCTGCATCTGCTACTGCCTGTGCTATCTCGGCCTCCTTCTGGGCCTTTGACTTCCGCTTCTTCCTAGGCTCCTCTGGAATAGGCTCCTTGCCTTTCCTCTTCTCGTGACCCATCTGTTGACAAGACAAAGAACCAGGATAGGCACGAAGATTTCAGATAAGAATACGAGAATAACTAGGCATAAGATAAGTCCTAAAGCAAAGAATTAGACTGATAATAGCCTAGCATGTCATGTCGATTATCAATTCTTAGAATTTTAGCTAAAATTGCGTGACCATCTCACAATTAGAGCCAAAATCCTTTGTCCATACTTAATTGACATGAAAAACTCAATTCCGTACTTAAAACAGCATGCTACGACTATCCATAACTCTCAACTCCCCCTCAATCCATGCACATTGTAGATAGAACCATGAATTCAGTGCCAAAATTACTCCAAATTCATCAATTTGTGATCCAATTTCATGAATTGAGTACTAATTCCATACAAAAAGGCCTAGGGTTACACAAATTTGGGGTAAATTCAAACCAAACCCTAGCTGTTTTGAGGCAAAGGAGCTCACCGCCGGAGAAGAGGGAGGGAGCACCCGGCAGCGGTGAGATGAGACGACGGCGGTGGCGCTCGGTGTGGCACAGACCGACGGCGAGGAGGTGGCGGCGGCAGTGGAGAGCGGCGGCTCGGGTGGAGCAGTGGCGAGGACGGTGAGGAGCGGCGGCGCGTGCGGCGAGGAGCGGCGGCGCGAGGGCAAGCCGGCGGTGGAGTGTGTGCGGTGGCTCGGTCGGCGGTGAGGTAGAGCGGCGGCGACGGCGGTTCGGAGCAGGCGCGCGCGTCGGTGTATGCGGTCAAACGAGAAAGAGAGAAAAGGGATTGGTCACTGCTCGCGTACGGGGCCCATTTGTCGGATAGAAACTCAGACCGGACAATCCGGTTTGCCTACCTCGGACAAACAATCGGCCAAAGGGACCTGAGCTCGCAGAATACGGTGGGAGCCAGACCGGACAATCCGTTTTGGGACAAAAGGCTGGAGCGGACAAAGGAGAAGTCTTGTCCGGTCTATGGTTCTGCACAGCGCTTCAAACATGTAGAAGGTATTGTCCGGAGTATATGACCGGACAAAGGTCCGTCCTATTTTTCCTGACGCTCATGTCTTGCGATTTCTCTCTATCTTCTTAGGACAGTACAGTCCGGTTTAAGCCGTAGGGCCTGAACGGACAAACTTGTTCATCTTGTCCGGTCTTCGATTGATAAGACGCGCCTAAGCCACCAGAACGTATTGTCCGAGGCTCGAACCGGACAAATCTCCGTCCATGTTTTCCTGACGCTCCTGTTTTCCAGTTTCTCTCCTTCTGCTTGGATCGGATAGTCCGGTTCATCTGAAATAGCCGGAGAGGACAAAGGCTACCATCTTGTCCGGTCTCTGATTCATACGTTGAGCCTGAGCCACTGAGACAGTATTGTCCGAAGCCTTGGACCGTACAAACCTCCCTTCTATTTTTCCTGACGCTTCCAACATTTGATCCCTTTCACCATCTGCGGAGAGTATTGTCCGGTCTCAACCAAACTATGTGAGCGGACAAATGATCCATCTCGTCCGGTCTGCAGTGTGAGGTTTGCACTAGAAAACTGAAGACCGTATTGTCCGACCCTGATAACTGTACCAACCTTCGTCTTATTTTACATGAGACACTGAATTCTCACCTGCTTACTTCTTGCATTAACCGAAATGTCCGAGGCTTGTATCCTCTTTTTTTTTTTTTAATTTTAAAGAACGGACATTTCGGTTTTGAGAAGTTTTAGACACAGCTGAAAAGCTTTCCCACATTGCCTTTCACATATAAAATTCGAACAAACACATGTGTTGGGCATGTAGGAACGAAACCCTCACCCCTCAAAATAGTTTGCACCAAACTTGTGCATATAGTTTTGTTTTGTAAAGAGACGAAAGAGGATTCGAAAAGAACCAAAAGGAATGTATGAGTCTTTTCCGAAGAGCTCAATAGAGATGGAGGCTCTAGTCCTTCGGGAACATGACTCAATAAGCGTTAAGCACTCATAAAACATTACTTTGCCCACTTTTATGAGTTGAAAGAATTGCATTAAGGGCAATACTTCTTTCTCATTTAGTGGCTCCTTTGTGACTCTACCGCATGCAATGCCAAACAAGCTACCATGCATTACAAGAATTTAAATATGCGTGCACATCTATATGACAGGAAAAATGCATTGCAAGAATTTAAATCTAGCTTGTCAAGTTTGAACCTCCCGCAAGCTTCCTCAGGGTGAGCCCAACTACAAGCCTTGAGCAAAACCAAGTACCACCGGCTCAAGCTAGACCCTGCTCACCCCTATCTTGAAGAAGTCTGACAAGCACTTACTTAAGGCAAAATGCATGCAATGCAAGATTATATGACAGGGCAACCTATATGAAGTTGGACCAGTCCAACACGTTAAGCTCACTTCGCAACCTACAAAAGGTCTCCTCTCCTAAGGGCTTAGTGAAGATATCCGCCAATTGCTCCTCGGATCTCACTCCGGTTATGGTGATATCACCTTTGGCCTCATGATCACGCAAGAAGTGATGGCGAATATCAATGTGCTTAGTGCGAGAGTGTTGGACGGGGTTTTTAGCTATCTTAGCGGCACTCTCATTGTCACAAAGGAGAGGCACAGAGCCACAAACAACACCAAAGTCCAAAAGGGATTGCTTCATATATAGAATTTGGGCACAACATGCACCGGCCGCTATATATTCCGCCTCCGCAGTGGACAAAGCCACACAATTTTGCTTCTTACTTGACCACGAAACTAGGGATCGCCCAAGCAAATGGCACCCCCCGGAGGTACTCTTGCGATCGACACGGTATCCGGCGAAGTCCGAATCCGAGTATCCCAAGAGTTCTAACTTAGCGCCCTCGGGGTACCATAGGCCTATACTTGGGGTGTGCTTGAGATACCGAAGTATCCTCTTCACGGCCGTAAGGTGGGATTCCTTAGGAGCCGCTTGGAAGCGAGCGCACAAGCACACACTAAACATTATATCCGGCCTAGATGCGGTGAGATAGAGTAGCGAACCGATCATGGAGCGGTAGGTGGATTGATCAACGGGCTTCCCGTCCACGTCGGCGTCGAGATGTTCATTCGTAGACATTGGAGTGCTAATTGGCTTGCAATCACCCATCTTGAACTTCTTGAGTAGATCTCTACAATATTTTTCTTGATGGATGAATATTCCTCCCTTCACTTGCTTTATTTGAAAACCAAGGAAGAAATTAAGCTCGCCAATCATGGACATCTCGAACTCCCTAGACATCATATCACCAAACTCATGGCTTAGTTTCTCGTTAGTACAACCAAAGATAATATCATCAACATAGATTTGACAGATGAAGAGATCCCCATTGACGTCTTTGGTGAACAGTGTCATGTCGACTTTGCCGATCTTGAATCCTTGCATGATGAGGAAGTCCCTTAGCCGTTCATACCATGCCCGTGGAGCTTGTTTGAGTCCATACAAGGCTTTGTGCAACCTATACTCATGGTTAGGCTTCCTCGGATCTTCAAATCCGGGCGGCTGGTCAACATAAACAAGTTCATTAATAAAACCATTGAGAAAGGCACTCTTCACATCCATTTGATAAAGTTTTATCTTATGATGTGAAGAGTAAGCAAGAAGGATACGGATGGCTTCAAGTCTTGCAACCGGGGCGAATGTTTCGCCAAAGTCCAAACCTTCCACTTGTGCAAATCCCTTTGCCACAAGCCTTGCCTTGTTGCGCACCACCACACCATGTTCATCTTGTTTGTTGCGGAAGACCCACTTGGTGCCAATGATGTTCTTGTTCTTTGGACGCTCTTCAAGCACCCATACTTCATTGCGAGCGAAGTTGTTCAACTCCTCTTGCATGGCTATGATCCAATCGGGGTCCGCAAGAGCTTCCTCTACACAAGTAGGCTCCACACAAGAAACAAACGAGTAATGCTCACAAAATGAGACAAGGTTACGAGAACGAGTTCTTACTCCCCTTGAAGGACTCCCAATCACTTGGTCGATGGGGTGATCCTTGGAGATGCGTCCATGTCTCACTAGTGGCCTTCTTGGTGCCATGGGTGGTGATGACTCATCATTTGATGCTTGTGGCACTCCTTGATCTCGATTGTCCGGCACTTCATCAACTCCACCTTGTTCTATCTCTCTTTCTTCATTCTCATCCACATGAGGCGACATGGAGGTGCTTAGTCTTGATGGAGAATTTCCTCCCCCTTGATCATTGTCTTCATGCACCTCCTCCGGCTTTACGTCCCCTACAGTCATATTCTTCATAGCATCGCGTAGGGGTTCATCATCTACATCATCATGAGAGAACATCTCCCCTTGGGAGCCATTAGTCTCATCAAACTCTACGTCACACGTTTCTTCAATCATTCCAGTTGTTTGATTGAATACACGGTATGCCTTCGAGTTTGATGCATAACCCACAAAGAAACCAACATCGCAACGTTTTTCGAATTTACCGAGCCTTTTCTTTTTGTAGATGAAGCACTTGCAACCGAAGACCCGGAAGTAGGAGATGTTGGGTTTCCTCCCAATGAGGAGCTCATAAGGTGTCTTGCCAAGTAACCGATGAAGATAGACACGATTTGAAGCATGGCATGCCGTGTTGATTGCTTCCGCCCAAAAATCTTCCGACGTGCCATAGTCATCCAACATGGCTCTTGCGAGAGTTATCAATGTCTTGTTCTTTCTCTCAACAACTCCATTTTGCTGAGGTGTATAGGTGGCGGAGAATTCGTGCTTGATGCCTTCTTCATCACACCAGTCATCCACCTTGTAATTTTTGAATTCGGAGCCATTGTCACTTCGGACCTTCACAATGTTGAGCCCAAACTCACGTTGAGCCCGCTTGGCGAAGATCTTGAACTTGTCCGGAGTCTCACTCTTATCACCTAAAAACAAAGTCCAAGTATACCGTGTAAAATCATCAACAATGACTAGGCAATAGAGATTACCACCAATGCTCTCATAAGTAGTGGGACCGAATAGATCCATGTGAAGAAGTTGGAGCGCCTTGGAGGTTGAGACACAAGTCTTCATTGGATGGTGACTTGCGACTTGCTTGCCGGCTTGACATGCGCTACAAAGCTTGTCCTTCTCAAATGTGACGTCCTTCACGCCGATCACCATCCCTTTCTTGACAACCTTCTTGAGTTGGCTCATTCCAATGTGTGCAATGCGCCGGTGCCAAAGCCAACCCAAGGAAGACTTGGAGAAGAGGCAAGTTGTTGATGAAGTCTTCATCTCACTAAAATCAACAAGGTAGAGGTGGCCGTGCCGGAACCCTTGAAATACCATGGACTTATTCTTTTCACTTTTCACTACAACACAATTCTTGTCAAAAACACACGTTAGACCAAGATCGCACAATTGTGCGATTGAGAGGAGATTAAAGCTCAAGGACTTAACAAAGAGAACGTTAGAGATTGATAGATCATTTGAGATAGCAATTTTACCCAACCCAATGACTTTGCCCTTTGAATTATCACCAAAGGTGACTTGCTCTTTGTCGCCGGGGTCTTCTAGTGAGGTGAACATACCATCATTGCCGGTCATATGTTGCGTGCAACCACTATCAAGTACCCAATGCTTTCCACCGGCTTTGTAGTTCACCTACACATAGAGAAGTCATTTTTGAGTTTTGGGCACCCACGCAAGCTTTGGTCCTTGCACGTGAGTGACTAAGACTTTAGGAACCCAAAGTTGCTTGGGAAGCTTCCCCTTCTTGTTCTTTATGTCCTTGCCAATGAACTTTGCCTTCACCTTGCCATTAACCTTGCTCAACAAGTAGATGTTATTATCATACATAGATTTGTAGTTAGAAGGTAATTTAGGAGGAGGGCGATTGGGGATGGGACACTCCCTAGAGTGATGACCGGTGATCATGCAATAGTTGCAATAGGAGCCCACTCCTTTGATGAAGCTATCCTTGACCTCCGGTGAAGGAGTGTCATCCACTTTTGGTGGCTCGGGGTAGGATCCAAGTCCTCTTCCTTCATAATTTCGGGGATTATGGAACAATATTTCTTGATGAATATATTGTCCTCTATTGAGCTTAGCAAGCCCACTTTTCAATCCTTCAATTTGAGCCTCCAATTCTTTCACCCTTTCTCCTTCACACTTAGGCAAGTCATTAGTAGCAAGGGGACCGGGAGCAAGGTCCTCACAAGAGGTAGAGACATTGACTTTGACCACATGAGAGGTGGTAGAGTGCTCAAGACTTGAGTCAATGAACTCATAGGCAATTTCAAGCTCTTGATACTTGTGAGTCAAATCTCTATGCTCTTGCACAAGCCTCTTGTACTTCTCCTCATTTATCTTGCTAATGTCATGATTTTTGGAGTGGACCTTGACAAGGTCTTCATGTTTAGCAAGTAATGAGTTATGAGAAGCCTCGAGATCAATGTGCAACTTCTTTAGAGTTGAGTTTCCCTCCTCAATTTGCTTGACATATGCTTTGGTCTTAACTTGCTCTTTAAGCAAGGCATTATGTTTTTCAAGCAAATCGTGGTGGCTCTCCTCTAGTTTAGCAAGAGTGCTCTCAAGATGCTTTACATTCCCCTTTTCCCTCTTGATCACGAAAACGTACTCATCGATCAAAGAAGCAAGTTCATCAGGAGAAAGCTCATCATCACTATCATCTACTTCTATTTCCCGTACCTTGGAGCCCTTGGCCATGAGGCACATGGGTGGTGGAGAAAGTGTTGGCCCCTTGGTGGAGATAGCAAGCCCGACAAAGTCATCATCATCACTTGAGCCTTCACTTGTTTCTTCATCGGTCACCCATTTATTTGTTTCACACGTGAAGCTTCTTTGGGGACCTTTCTTCCTTTTTGGAAAGAGCTTTGTTTTAGAGTCATTCTTCTTCTTGTAGAATGGCTTGCGCTTGGGTTTCTCTTCCTCTTCATCATCGGACTCATCTTTCTTGATCTTGCCCTTGCGCTTGTCCGGCTTGGGGCACTCATAAGAGATGTGGCCATTTTCACCACAATTGTAGCACTTCTTCTTGTCATCTCTCCTTGGCCGGAACGCCTTCCTCTTGGAGTCAAAGTTGAACCCCTTCTTGTTGATCTTTGCATGAAGGCGGTTGAACTTCTTCATCATAAGAGCTAGTTCGGCATCATCCTCATTACCACTTGAGTCATCATCTTGCTCTTCTTGCTCTTCTTCGCTTGAGGAGCTTGGAGGTGGAGGCATTACTTTCTTGGGAGTGTGGGGTTTCTTGGTCTTAGCCTTGAGTGCTACGGTCTTGCTTGGGGAAGACTCTTCCGTGATGCCAAGAACCCCCATCTCATGAGCTCGAATTTGGCTCACCACCTCACTCACTTCAAGTGTGTCAAGATTCTCCTTTTGAAGCATGGTGTTGATGATGTTGTACTTGGGCTTGATGAGGATGCGGAGGATCTTTCGGTTGATGGTGCCCTTGTCAAGTTTACAAACATCAAGAGCATTAATGTCCTCAATGATGACATTCAAGCGAGAATACATGGAATTGCAATTTTCATAAGAATGCATCTTGAAGTCATCATACTTAGCCTTAAGCACATGATATTTTTGCTCTCTAACTTTAGTGGTGCCCTCATGAATTTCAACAAGTTCGGCCCAAATATCACAAGCATTGAGTTTGCTCGAGACCCTAGCAAACACCTCTTGGCTAATGCTTTCAAAGATAGCATTTCGGGCCCTAGCATTCCACTTGATTTGGTCATTAGTGTGAGGCGCAACGAAACCATGCTCGGTAGCTTCCCAAACTTCGGGGGCAATAGACTCAAGGTATGCTCGTATGCGAGCTTTCCAATAGCTAAAGTTATTGCCCTCAAAGTAGGGGACCGAGCCACCCATCTTAGACATCTCGCTCTAAGCGGTGAAGCTTAGTGATCCAATGAGCAACGAGGCTCTGATACCACTTGTAAGGATCGGATGCCCAAGAAGGGGGTGAATTGGGCTAATTTCAAACTCTAAACGAAAATCCTTAGCCTAACGAAGCTACAAATTAGCCCACTCCACCCTCTACACGAACTTACTCTACACGACAAGACAAGGAACCCTACTCATGCTAGTGGAAAGGAAACCGCAACGGAAGCTAGAACTAGCAACACTAATGACCATAGCAAGGGACATACTAGCCAAGAAGAGACTAACTATGATGACTACTAGAAGCAATCCATGAGAATAGCAAGAACCGAAAGAGCATCAAGTAGAGGAACAAGGGAGAGAGACAACCGGAATTTTTTCCGTGGTATCGGAGGTTTGGCACCCTCCCCTAGTCCACGTTGCGGCACACCCTAGAGTGTTTTGCCGCCTCCCATGCTTGTGGGCGCTCACTAAGAGTCTCCGTTCGCCATCCCGGCAAGGTGGAGCTCAAGCCTTGTACACCGTTGTTCTTCGGGCTTCCACAATCTCCTTGGCAAGCTCCGAGAACGCACCCCGGTCACCAAGTCCGCCTAGGTGCTGCCAATCACCAAGAGTAACAAGCCACCGGTCTTTACTTGATCTTGATCCTCACCAAGATGGATGCACACAAGCCTTGACCTTGATCTTGCTCTCAAAGGATGAATATGTAAGTAGTTATTGCAAAGAGTTGAAGCACAAGGGCTGTCTGTGTGTATGAAGTTGCTGGAGTGTCAAAAAGCACGAGATGGAGTGAAGGAACCCATATATATAGCCCTCAAGATGATAGAGCCGTTGCACAAAGAGAGCTGCTGACGCAGAGTACATAGTATTGTCCGGTCCACTGCTTTTTCCAACATCGGACAATACTGTCCATATACTTTACCAACGGTCACTGACTCAGTACGTCATTGTACTTTTGTCCTTAGGTTTATACCATCTCGAACATCGGACAATACTGTCCATGTATTCACTTGCATACTCAGAAAATCGTAGCCTCAGGTTTCTTTGTCCTTAGATTTATACTGTCCTGAACTTCGGACAATACTCTCCATGCATTCACTTGCATACACAGGAAATCGTAGCCTCAGGTTTCTTTGTCCTTATATTTGTACTGTCCCCAACTTCGGACAATACTTTCCATGTATTCACTGGCATACTCAGGAAATCATAGCCTCAGGTTTCTTTGTCCTTAGATTTGTACTGTCCTCAACTTCGGACAATACTGTCCATTGTTTTGGCTGATTTCTCGCAGGTTTGTAGCCTCAGGTTTATTTGTCCGTAGCTTTGTCCGTTTACACTAAACCTGACATTCCGGTGTAGAGGATTTGCATGGGCTTTGGACAGTATATGTTCACCTAAAACCTTGATTTGTCCGGTCCCTTGTTTTGGCATAGAGAGGACAATACTGTCCCTATGTCTTTCTCTGATTTTGAGTTTTCTTCAAGAATTTTGATGTGAAGCTTGATTTTCTTGGACCTTGAGCCTATGTAGCTTATACCTTTGCTGTTTCTGAAAGATTTGGCATGTGTGTGCATCCATAACTTGGCAATTCACTTGATCAAGCTACTAACCGTTGACCCCTCTTAATAGTGCGGACACTAGAAAGCTGTAAACCCTATCTAAGCAAGGATCCTTCAACACCATGATCCTTGACTCTAGAAAAGTCCTTAGCCTTCGAGATACGGATGAAAACCAAGTCCGCTTCCATGAAGTGAAACATTTGAATTAGGGGCCATTCACATAATCCAATGAGCAACCATTTTTGTATTCATTATTAAACCTGCACTCACAAGCTCATTAGATAACACTTAACCTTGTCAATCAATCACCGAAACTCACCTTAGGGCCTAGATGCTTACAGCCGCCGCGCCTCCGGCCGCGCTGCCGTCCCTGCTCGCCATCCATCCCGCTCGCGCCGGCGCCGCCCACGGCGTCGTGGTGGCGTGCCTAGGGAAGAGAGCGACGGGTGAGGGAGGAGGGGACTCGAGCTCAGTGGAGCGCCGCTGTCGGGGGGTGATGCCACGCCAGGTAGCCGCGCCGCGCGCGCCGGGGCCGCCGTCCGCCGCGCGCGCCGGCGCCGCGTGCACCGAGGCCGCCGTCCGCCGTGCTGCTGCCGTCGACGAGCTCCAACTCCGGTTGGTCGGATGGGAAAGAAGGAGGCTGCGAGCGGTGGATGACTGATGAGAGAGAAGGAGCGGTGGAAAGAAGGAGGGTATGTTTTGACTGAGAGCGGTGGAGATGAGACAAGGGAGAGAGAGTGTACGGCTGCTGCAGTGCATATGCTCGTAGAAGCGGTGTATCATCTTTCACCGTTTTTGCTACTTTGAAGGTAGTATTTTAAAAGAAAGAAACATTTTGATTTTCGCGCCAACCGTGAAAAGTTTCGGCCGAAGTTAGCAGGAGCGGTGGACGATACAAACTGCTCCTGCTATTTTATTTGCAAGAACGGTTGGTGTCGTACACCGCTCCTGTAAACAAAATAGCAGGAGCGGTTGGTGACATCTACCGCTCCTGCTAAAAGGCAGTTAGCAGGAGCGGAGCACGGAACCCACCG
This sequence comes from Paspalum notatum, assembly GCA_022530915.1. Classification (NCBI taxonomy): domain Eukaryota; kingdom Viridiplantae; phylum Streptophyta; class Magnoliopsida; order Poales; family Poaceae; genus Paspalum; species Paspalum notatum. The sequence goes on from CM039689.1 coordinate 32,916,980, forward strand.
CTCCTGCTGACTGCCACAACAGAAGCGGTACGTGGCACCAACCGCTCCTACTATTTGTAGGAGCGGTTGGTGGAGTTTACCGCTCCCGCTGGGCTTACAGCAGGAAGGTGCACCTCGTGGGGCCCATATTGAGTACAATAGGAACGGTTCATTATTGGAACCGTTCCTAATGTTATATGGGTGGTGTTCCTATAGTAAATTTTTATATTAGTGGAGCACGGCGAGCTTGCCGTGCGTGCTGGTACGCGGGCTGCCGGCGCCGCCCAGGCACGGCACGGTTGCCCTTACACGGGTCGTGCCCGCCGAGCCCGACAACGCCGTGCCGTGCTCGTGCCCTTGCTGCCGCCATCGCCGGCTTGAGCACGCCGCGGCCGCCGCCGTCATCATCCACTGAAGCGCAGCCGTTGGCCCGTTGCTGTCTCCGTCGCCGACTCAAGCGTGTCGCTGCTGTCGGCGACTCAAGCATGCCGCCACCGCCGTCGCCAACTTGAGCGCCATCGCCAACTTGAGCGACTCAAATGTGACTTGCAAAGTTTTTTTAAGTAACACGAATAATCCAACAAGTATCCAAAGGTCAATGGTGCCTATTACATAAAAAAACAGATGTAATATAGAACAGCAGTGCAGCAGCTGTATTGTTGTGATAGTGGATCGTAACATGAACTTTCAGGCTAGCTAGCCCTAGCCAAGCCATCATCTCAATAGATCAATGGACCACACATGACAGAGAATCTGAAACTGATAGGATACGATTAACTATGCCAGAGAAACAAAGAAAAGAATAGAAAAGAAAAAGGAAAGGGACAAAAAGAAAAAATCACCAAATGAGGAATGGAAATATCATTTTTTTTATTTGTAAAAAAGACAATGCGAATATAAAAAGTTGACACGACATCCATCATCTATGTCTAATGTGTTGCATGCATGAGCTTAATGGAAGAGGAAGGAGCACCTAAGGACAATAGGCATGGGAGGCACCAGGAAGACTCAAAATGAGATACAGGCCTTCCTCCATGTTCCCATGCCTACTGCTGTTAGGTCCTCATTTCTTCCTCTTCCAGGCTCACCCTCAAGTTGAAATCCTCCATATTGTGTGTGCTCTTTGGATTCTTTGCTAAAATGATTGTGCTGCAAGCCATAAGGAAAAGGAAGGAGTGCTTAAAAACAAAAGGAATGGGAGGCATCAGAAAACACTAGACCATGCTTACGGCTAGAGGAAACAAACAGGCTAGGCTTTCCTCTATGTTCCCATTCCCAATGTTCTTTAGGCCCTCTTTATCTTCTTCCAGGCTTACTCTCAAGCGCTACTACTCTCCACATACTCTAAAAACAAGAAGCTTGGATTGATGGGATACAAAGTATATATAAGCCACAACTGCACCCTCTAGAAAACCTTGTGTGGAGCAAACTATGCACAGACCTGGCCATGGCCCACCATTAGAGGCAGCTAACACCTAGCAGTCAATGACTCTGGGGGACCATACAGACATTAGACTGTCAGGCTTTGTACTCCAGACTGCAGCGTAAACATAAAGCACATGCAGGAGATCTTCAGCTTGATCCATATCTGCTAAGACTGCCAGTATGCCCAGCATTTTAGAAAAAAGGTGAAGACATTTGCATTTAACGAGGGAGCAGTGAGGAGATAACATACTTTTATGCATTTCAGTTGTACGCAGAGTTCAGACATCAACGATAACACGCTACTTGAAAGCAATAAAAGCTGTAAGTTGCAAAGCATAAGAACACTTAACCACACCATAAATAAATCAAACAGGAAGAAGTTGGTAAAAGCCATCATAGTTGAAACCTGACAGCAGGAGAGCTGTATATTGTAATTGTTCAGGCTAACACCAAGCAACGAGACAATACAGGTACAGGCAATTATCATAGCTGAAAAACAAGAACTGTTCAGGCTAGCAACAGAAGTCCAAGCTGCTTAATTAAAATATAAATGGCTCAAATTCTGTACAAGAAAACTTTGCCACTAATTTTATTTTTCTCCATTTATTAATGCATTCCACAAGGAGCTCCCATGCTCACTATTTCCAAAAAAGAAAGTACTATGGACGCCATCATTGGGACAAAAGTCCAGACTCTAGCCACCATGGCTTGTAGATAAGCCATCTATCCTCATTAGACTGTTTAATTTCTTAATTTTCAAGCTAGCAGATTGCTTCGTCAATTCCGGTCGGTTAGCTAAAGTTGTTAGTTAGTTGCTTCTGTCAGTATCTTGTATTTGGACCAGCTATATGTGCACCAGGAATACATCTCATTGAAATTAAGCAAGATTAAGAAGGAAAATAGCGTTGCTGTGCTGTGTTCTTAGACCCCTTGGCCAGCCATCTCTCTCCATAAACCCTAACCCAATCCATATCAGGCTTAGTTTGGTTACTCTTGAATGGAAGGGGATTGGAGTGGATTGGGAGAGATTAAGGGGGATTTTGATCTATTGTGGATTTAAACACATTCCAATCCCCCCAAACCACTCCAAAACCACTCCAATCCAAGAGTACCCAAACTAAGCCTCAGAAAGAAAGAAACATTATTTCAGAAATGGTAGAACTATCAGAAACTATCAACAACCATCAAACCCTTAAGGTCTTTGAAGATTAAAACATGGTGACACTTCCTGGTCATGCATTTATAGGTTCAGTGTGAAGTCCCTGTATGGAACTATGGATGGCCTCTGCAACGCATTTGTGGATTTGCCTTAGCCGTGCTTGCATCTGTTTCAGGCAGCCAAATGACAATATGCAATCAGCCATAAATCTTCTACTTGCCATGGTTGTTTCTTGCATACTTATCTGAAGCGCTTGTCCTTTTGGTGACTCCCCATGCTTGTGTGAGCTCATGTCTCAGTGTAGCTCACGTGGTTTAAATTTTGCAAGGAAGTTTATGGTTTCTTTGCTGTAACTGATCTTCAGAATCAGAGTGCAATGTTCATGCCATATGTGTCATCATCTTTGTTTCCTTTCTTTGCAATCCTTGGTCAAAACGAAATTGGTAGAAAAATACATGCTATCATGCATGTCCCTTGTTGTAAAGTTCAAGGATGTGAGAGCCAGTTTTACTGCATATTCTAGCTGATTAATGTTGGTGTACAATCAGTTAAGCAGTTGCACTATTGTGTTAGTGAAATCTGAAATTTGAACTACTGGCTAGCCAGCTAAGCTAAAAATGCCAAAATGACAAATGCAAAAACAAATGAAAATACACTATTCATCCTCTGTTGCGTGAGCCAAAATGAAGAGGAAGGAGCACCTAAGAATGACAGGCATGGGAGGCATCAGGAAGACCAAAAAAAAAATATTTCAATGTCTTCCTCCATGTTCCCATGCCCACTGTTCTTAGAACCTCTTTTCTTCATCTTCAACGCTCACGCTTAAGATCAAATCATCAAAATAGGTGCATAGTTTGGTTTATCTTCCAAAACGATTACAAAGCAAGCCTGAAGGAAAAGAATGGAGTGCTTAAGAACGGTAGGAATGGGAGGCATCGGGAAACACCAAACCAAGCTTCCATCTCTGTTGCTAGAGGAGGACACAAACAAGCTAGGGTTTCCTCCATGTTCCCATTCCCACTGCACTTAGACCCTCTCTTCCTTTTCCCAGCTCACTCTAAGTTCAACAGCTGCAACTGCACACCACTCATCCTCTCTGTTACGTGAACCAAAATGAATAGGAAGGAGCACCTAAGAACGATAGGCATGGGAGGCATTAGGAAGACCTAAAATAAATTTCAATGTCTTCCTCCATGTTCCCATGCCCACTGCTCTTAGAACCTCTTTTCTTCCTCTTCAACGCTCACGCTCAAATTCATTTCATCGAAAGAGGTGCATAGTTCAGTTTATCTTCTAATTTCTAAAGCGATTACAAGCAAGCCTAAAGGAAAAGGATGGAGTGCTTAAGAACGATAGGAATGGGAGGCATCAGGAAACACCAAACTAAGCCTCCACCTCTGTTGCTGGAGGAGGGAACAAACAGGCTAGGGTTTCCTCCATGTTCCCATTCCCACTGCACTTAGACCCTCTCTTCCTTTTCCCAGCTCACTCTAAGTCTAACAGCTACAACTGTGCTCCACAGCAAAGAAACTTGGAGGTATATATAGACATGTAGTGTACACTGGAGAATATATATGCAGAGAAAACAAAGTGCAGGCCTGGCCCATTGGTGCTGGTGCACCATTGGAGTTAACAATCAATGGGGGTGGGTGGCATGTGATAACCAGGCCGCTGTACTGCATTGTAAATGTAGAGCATGTGCAGGAAATCTTCTTCTTAATGCTTACATATATGTCCACATCAAGGACCAACAACAACCAGTATTTAAGACCTGCATTTAGAATGGGAGGAAAAATGGTGAAGAAACTTGCAATTAATATTAAGTGCACTCTGAAGACAGGAAATTTATATGTTAAGCAGGTAACATGTAGCCTTAGCAGAGTTCAGGAGATAGTATGCTACTTCAGAGCATTTAGAATCTAGAGGTCAAAAAATCATTAAAACTTGGGGGAAATTATAAAAGAAAGCAAAGAAGACAGCACCCACTACCACTGTTGAAATTTGAAATCAACCAAACTATAAAGCATTTCAGAATTCAGACATGAAATACTCTGGAACAAATGATAAGATGATGTTAGACCATGAATTCCACATGAGCAAAGCACAAGCATATATATAGCGTGTTATAATTAATTATGTATCATGTAGTTTGTAGACAGCATGAGTGCATGACAGCAGAAATTGAGAAATACAAGAAAGTCCGCATTTCATTTGATAAATAGGGCAAAAAGGAAATCAGGAACAATTCTTTGAGAGCAAATAACATGAAGATTAGAATGTCATATTTCATCCTAAACTCAATGTACTAATTGATTTTTTTCTCGAACTACGCAGGAGAACTGCGCATCATTTCATTTAAAGGTAGAAAAACAAGTACTAATTGATTCACCGGGTGTTTTTAAAGAATCGATGAACAAGGTACTGACGCAGAAAAGAACAAGATCTTGAAGAGAGTCTAGTATTTCTTCCAGCAATTGAAATACTTTCCCAATTGCTATCTTGTAGCTAGAGAGTTCTGCTTCACCAAAGTGCAGAAGACACATTGAATCAGCAGGTAAAATCTATTGGCAAATAGATATTTCGTTTTCTGAGTTTTATTTCAATTTAATCAAGGAGTTTGCTCGGTTTTTCCTTGCTCTAATTCATGATCTCATCTTGTTTTCCATCATTCAGTCTGTCTTCCGTCTAATAAGCTTTACATTGTACGTGCTGCTTAAACCAGGTGCTTTCAGCCATGTGAGCAACCAACAATATAGTGTGAACTTGGAAACTAATATACAGTACTAAACATGTCATCATCTTGCATGACTAGCTAATCATGCCATAGAATCTGGAAATAAAAAAAATAAAGTAATGATTAGTGAAACTGTCATCATGAGCTAAGCATGCACTGAGTCAAACAGGCATTAAAGAAAAATGGCCATGTGAGGAATGGGAAACAACATTTTATCCTGTATTCCTGTGTATTGTGTAAGCCAAAAGGAAGAGGAACGAGAACCAAAGAACAATAGGCATGGGAGGCATTGGGAAGACCCATAGTGGTATTTTTGGAAGGCCTTCCTCCATGTTCCCATGCCCATTGCTCTTAGACTCTCTTTTCTTCCTCTTCCATGCTCACTTAAAGCTTAAATCATCCAGATAGATGTATGTCTAAGTTTCATCTGCTAAGGCAAGTGCAAAGTGAGCCAAAAGGAAGGGGAAGGGCAGCTCAAGATCAATAGGAATGGGAAGCATAGGGAAAGACAACCCCGAACATCCACCTATGTCCCAAGATGAGGAAACAAGCAGGGTAGGCTTTCCTTCATAATCCCATTCTCACTGCTCTTTGGCCCCCGTTGCCTTACTCTTCCAGGCTTAGTCTCAATCCTACTACGCTCCACATAATCTCAAACAAGAAGCTTGCATTGCTGGAGTCTAAAGTATTTATAACCACTAGTACACTCTGTGAAAAACCTTGAGTGGAGTAAACAATGCACAGACCTGGCCCATGGTGCACCATTGGAGATAATATTTGATGACTGTGGGGGCCATCTGAATATGTAATCGCCAGGAACCTATACTAAAGTAGAAATGTAGAGCACATGCAGGAGATCTTCTGATCTATATCTAAAATGCCAACCAGAATTAAGCCCTGCATTTATAATGGAAGGGAAAAAAGGCAAAAAAAAACTTGCATTTAAGAAACAGGACTATTCATTTCCGTAGTGCACATTTCTGTCCTAGCGTCTAGTGCTGCTGGGTGTTGTTTTGTGGTTGGAAGACTCCTGCGCATTGAATCAGAGTAGACAGCCTTAGCGTTGTTTTCCATTAGTTATCTATAGCCCTTTTTTTGTTTGTATTGGTGTGATGTACAGTTATTGTTTGACTTTTAGTCATGCTCCTTGTGAGAGTTGTCCTTTACTAGAGTTTGGGGTAGTTTGCTTAGGGGCTGATGGTTTCTACCCTCTAGCTGTATAGTTTTTTGAGCTCAGTTTCCAGTCAAAAAGCTGGGCTGGCTGTTCTTCTTCTTCCGATAAAATAGCAGCAAAGCTTTTGCCGTCCTTTAAAAAAAGAATAAAACCAGTGAGGAACAAGAGAGCAGATAGCATACCTTTACACAATTTAGTTGTACAAAGGGTTCAAACTTCAGGGATTACACGCTATTTAAGGCCAATAAGATGCTTTCTAGGCACAAGAACTTGATCACGTATAACTCAAGGAAAAAATAAGGCATTGACAAATATCACTGTTAAGATCTAAAAGCAGGAAAGCCATATAGTTGAGGTTAAGAACAAACAATAAAATAGTGATAATATAACTGTTGAAACCAGAAAGCAGGAAAGCTGTAATCGCTAAATATGTGGAACTAGGGTGTTGGTGTGTGTGTACTCAGGATTATCTACCCATTTCCCTTGAGAATTCTTTATTTGTCCATTTTAAAAGTTGTGGTTCCTTTTTTGGCCTAAAAGTTTCAAAAGTTCCCTATTTGACCAAGGTGAAAGTTTTTGTTCCTTTTGTGGGACTTCCGTGCACTCGGTTGATCCTTCCGTCCGCTTTACCCGCGCCGTCAGCTCCTTCCGTCCGCCGCCCTTGTCCCGCGCGTCGATGTCCGCTTGGACTTGCTACGCTTCACCTCCTCCCGCCCGCCGTAGCTGCCGTGAGAGAGAAAGATGGCGACGGGTGGCCGCGCCTGCGCCGGCTCTGTGCCTGCGCCGGCGGCCATGCCGCGCCGGCTCTGCGCCCACGCCGACGTCGTCGCGCCGGCTCTGTGCCTGCGCCGGCGGCCATGCCGCGCCGGCTCTGCGCCCACGCCGACGTCGTCGCGCCGGCTCTGCGCTCGTGCCGTGCCGGCTCTGCGCCCGCGCCGACGGCCGTGCCGCGTTGGCTCTGTGCCCTCGCCGGCGGCCGTGCCGCGCCGGCTCTGTGCCCGCGTCACCGAGCTCCGCGCCCGCGTCGCCGAGCCGGCTCTGCGCCCATGTCGGCGGCCGTGCCGCGCTGGCTCTGCGCTCGCGTCGCGGAGCTCCGCGCCATGTCGCCGCGCCGGCTCTGCGCCCGCGCCGGCGGCTGTGCCGCGCCGGCTCTACGCCCGCGTCACCGAGCTCCGCGCCACATCGCGTGGCGGGCGCGCCTGGCTGGTCGCGGCACCGCCGTGCACCTGCGCCGCCACCTCCTGCCGCTCCTGGACGCAGCTGCGGGGGCCGAGGAGGCCGTTGACCTGCAGAACGCGCTGCATCGATTCGATTCGAGTCGAAGGTGGCGCTGGCGCGCCAGAGCAACGACGACGGGGGCGCGGACCTACTGTCGCGGTTCATGGCGGCCATGGAGGACGAGGAGGGAGGCAGCAGCGAGCTCAGCGCCGCGGGGAAGGGGTCGCGGGCGGCATGGGGGTCGCCGGCGCGGGGAAGGGGTCGCCAGCGGGGAAGGGGTCGCCGGCGCTGGAAGGGGTCGCGGGCACGTGGGACGCGCGCGGGACGGGACTAATGGGCCGGACGATGGTGGCGTACGGAAGGATCGACGGAATGGACGGAAGTCCCACGAAGGGAACAAAAACTTTCACCTTAGGCCAAATTGGGAACTTTTGAAACTTTTAGGCCAAGAAAGGAACCACGACTTTTAAAGTGAACAAATAAGGAATTCTCTCTTCCCTTTAATACAAAGCTACGTAACTCTCCTGTGTTTGAGAAAAAAATTGTTCGGACTAGCAAAATAAAAGTCCAAGTTGTCTAATTTGAACAATAAAAGTTCAGGTTTTGTCAAGATGTTTTAGATACCGATTGATTTTCCTCCATTTAAGTACATTCTAGTATTGCAGAAGGAGTTCCCCTGCTTTCCTTTTCTCAAAATGTAGAAAGAAAGAATATTTCACAAACAATAGAGCTACAAGAAACCATTAGCTATGATCCCTTGGAACATAGAACTATAAGAAACTGTTAACTATGATCCCTTGGAACGTGGAAGATCAAAACACGTCCACATTTCTGGGTCTTGCATGTAGATTTATCATGAAGCCACTGTAGAAAATCGTGATCACCTTGGCAATGCATTTGCCTTAGCTGTGCCAGCATCTATTGGCATCAGGATGACTGGATGAGTTCTAACTTCTACTTGTCATGTTTCTCGCAATCCTTGTTCATAAAGAAAAGTTAGTAACGAGTACATGCAGACATGCTCCATGAACTAAAACTAACATATCTGTATATCTTCGTAGCAAGTTCATGTGCTAGATAGTTTCTGTAACTAAGTGCCAAGTCTTGGTGTGATATGTATTTATGCCCAGGAAAATCCACATTTAAGCAGTTTAACTGTTGTACTAGTGGAATCTGAACACAATCGATAGCACTAGCAATAGACAAGCAGGGCGAGTCATCATCTGAACTTATCAGTGCACTAGCACTACACATAGCGAAAAGAACCTGAAATTTGATTAATTCCCATTAACAAAGCTAGCATCTTAACTATGCTTGAACTGAGGCTTGCCGAAGAAAGAAAAAAACAAAAGGAAAATTTCTATGTAAGAAACAAATATCATTCATCATCTGTGTTTGTGTAAGCTGAAAGGAAGAGGAAGGAGCACATACGAACAATAGGCATGGGAGGCATCAGGAAGAACCAAAATGATATCTCTGCCTCTTATTTCTTCCTCTATGTTCCCATGCCCATTGCTCCTAGGTCCTCTTTTCTTCCTCTTCCATGCTCACACCCAAGTTCAAATCATTCAAATAGGTGCATATTTTTGTTTTGTGTACTAAAACAATTGCGCACAAACCAAACGCGAAATGAAAGAGTACTTAAGAACAGTAGGAATGGGAGGCATTCGGAAACATCAAACCAAGCTTAGTTTCTACCCTGTTTGCCAGAGGAGGAAACAAGCAAGCTGGGCTTTCCTCCATGCTCCCACTCCCACTGCTCTTAGGCGCTCCCCTGTTTCCTCTTCCTGGCTTGCTCTCAAGTCCTATAGAATCCATAGCACCTAAGCCCCAGGCAAGACTTGGATCTGTGTGTATATATATAGACCTGTAGCACTCTGGATAAATCTAGAGAAAACAAAGTATAAACCTGGCCTATGGGCTATGGCGCATCATTGGAGCTAACAGTCAAGGACATGACTACAGGAGGGCATGTGATGTCCAGTCCCGGGACTGCATTGTAAATGTCAAGCAAGTGCAGGAGATCTTCTGCCTACCGAAAGGGCAACCAGAATTAATCAATTAAGGACTGCGTTTAAACTGGAAAAGAAAATGGATCAAAAGAACTTGCATTTAAGAACGATAGCAGTGAGGAGAAAGTAAGGATATAACATACCTTGTGTATTACAATAGTAGGCAGGGTTAATGTGTCGAGGATAATATGCTCCTTACAAGCAATTGGAGGTCAGAAGTCAAAAGGCATAAGAAATTTGGCAAATTTATAAAATAAAACAAACAAGGAGACAGTGACAACTACCATTTACCACTACACAAATAAAAAAATGACAGTTGTAATGTTAGTAGAGTACCAAAATCAAATCAACTGAAATTTATTCAGACATGGACTTGTCTGGAAAAGTGACAAAACCAAAGCATATACTTAGGCATATTGTGTACACGAATTCTACAGTTTGCAGTTCTGTATAGAACATGAAAGCAGAGAAATATACAAGCAAACAACAGATTTGGTTTCACAAGTGAAAACAGAACTCAGGGCCAATCACTTGAAGAAAAAACACATGAGGATATACAGATAATATTTTCAGCCTAAACTCACTGTACACGTCAGTTCACCATGTATTGATTGAACTATGCAACTTCTGGACTATCTAGTACTTCCTGAACAAGGTCCGGAAGCAAAGGAAGAATGATGTCTTAAAGAGAGTTCGGTACTTCTTCCACCCGTTGAAGTACTTGCCAATGGCAATCTTGTAGCTTGGCCGCTGCTTCACCAAATTGTAGTACTCAAGTATCTTGGGTCTGCTGTTGATGTATTCCTCATCAAGGTCCAAAAGAGTTATGCGCGCAAGAATAGGGGTAAACATTGAATCAGCAGGTGAGAATTCATCGCCAGCGAGATATTTGGTCTTGCTGAGCTGAGCCTCAATGTCGTCAAGTAGTTTGCTCAGTTCTTCCTCACTTTGCCTCATGATGTCAGGGTCCTTGACTTTGTCCTCAGTCTCGTAAGCCTCACGGAGTTTAACATGGTACATGCTAGCCAAATCAGGGGCTTCAGCCATGCGAGCAATCAGCACCCGCCTTATGAACTTGGAGACAAACACACGGTACTTGACCGGGGTGTGCGTGAGGGTGAACATCTTAGGATTCCAAGCGTCAACTTTCTGCATCCATTGCTGAACCTCGGTATTCACAGGGGCGATCTCACCGCTTAAATGCACCGCGAGCCTGTCTATGTACCTAAGGCAATGTGAATCTCACGTATAAACATTGCTATTTCAACCACAGTAGAAAAAATACTCCCTCCGATCTTTTATGTATGATGTTGGACAGGTCAAAATCAAGTTAATGGGCGTCATACATAAACGAACGGAGGTAGTAAGTTTCAGATATCTCCATTATATAGGAAGAGCATACTGAATAACGTCGATGGCGCGATAGATGACGTGCGCTCCGTTCTGGAAGACAGGGAGCTTCGCGGAGGGGTTCATGCGGAAGAAGTCCACGTCCATGTTTTTGCCCGTGAGCGGATTGACGCGAAACGAGGTGTAGTCAATGGCCTTCTCTTCCAGCGCCATTCGCACTTTCTGACTGTCCAGCGAATAGGGGTGGTGGTAGAGCTGCATTGCTGTTTATACTAGCAGCCAAAAAAATGAACGATGTGGTTAGTGTTGATTCCACGTGACAACCGGACACGCTGTGTCTGGAATACGATGAACAGACGTGCAACTCGTAAGAATTAACTATTATCTGGGGGCTGAAAATTATAGGTTGCGATCAAAATTCAAAACAGCAGCAAAATAAACAGCAAGCCAATTTGTTCGTTTGCGCTAGATGTCTTCCACGGTTCGGTTGGTACGGTGCTGTAATAAGCACAGCTCCTTGCGTCAATCCTACGGTGGAAACCACCGGCTCTTGATTGCAAATCACGCGACGCTCATAGGAGCCATGAATCACAGAACGAAGAAGAAATCCCTGTGTACTGTAACGGCTACAGACTCCACAGAGCACACAAAGGAAAGGGGGAGAAAAACCGCACTCCTCTGAATCCCCCCATTTGGTCTCACTCTCATGGACAGCAAGGCAACCACCAAATCCAACCAGTCAAATACAGGAACCGAAGAAGCGGTACCTCCCGAGTCCGGACGCGGCGGCGGCGGCGACGGGGAGTGGAGACTGGAGAGGCTTCCCGAGGCCGAGAGATTCTTCTCGGCGACGAGACGCGGGCGGGGGCTGCAAGTTCGCTCGTGGCCGCGGCTGCAGTTTCACTCGGGGGCTCCGACCTCCGCTGCCGCTCTGAGCCTCTGACTTCAGAGCGACTGGAAGGGTCCGTGCGTGCGCTTGGATTCGTCCTCACTGGCACGCCCAACGATCCGGATGCGAAAGCCTTTTCCCCTTTTGCGCGTCCTCGCAACGCCTCCTTTCTCCCTCGCCACCCCTGCTCGCTCGATTCCGTCGCCTCCCCTCGACCCCTCTCCCTGCCTGCCTTGGGCGGTGGGCGGTGGGGGCCGGCCGGCTGATTATCCAATGCGCGGACCCGGGGAGCCGCCCGCGTGCGTGGCGGGGCCGGCCCATGGGAACGGTGACGCGGACGCGGGCGGGCGGGGTCGGTCGGGTCGGGTCAGCGTCGACGACCGACGTGACGGTTACGCCAGCCTGCCCCGCCACGCGGCGCTCCCCGTCGCATTCGCATCGGACGAGGCAGTTTCCCCTGCCGGTGCCGGATCGCACGGGCCCCGGTCCGGTCGTCGCGTTCGCGTGTCGCCCTCACCGACGGGCGCCGCGGCAACGCAACTGGCAGGGGCCACTGGCGTAGCTGTCCGCCCCCCACCCCTTCCGTTTCATCATCCCAGACTTCCAGTTGCGGTGGCTCCGCCGCGTCTCCGGCCGGGAGGTTGCAGAGGCCAGCGGCCCAGCGCTGCGAATCCGGTTCTTGTTCGGATCGTTGCTCTGTTAATTTTTGGTGGCAGCCTGCCACCGCAGCATCTGTTCGGAGAATGCTATTCCTCGCGGAAACAAAATGGAATAGATTGTGGGCGACCGCAAAGCTGTTATGGCTGTGTTCTTTTCAGCATAGCAGCGTGGAAAAGTTACTGGGTGTTTGGATGCTACCGTAACCATTTTTTAATGATAGATTAATTAGACTTAATAAATTCGTCTCGATGTTAAGTCTTTGTCTGTATGATTAGTTTTCTAATTAAACCATATTTAATACTTCCAATATCCGATGTGACATGAGCTAAAATTTAATCTCTGAATCTAAACACCAACGCAACACACTGCACATGTTGGAACCGAGAGTCTCTGCCATACGATCGGAGAATTTGCACCTGGAGCCTTTTGATACTATTGGCATCACTTTTGCTATGGCCACCTGCCCAAAAAAGGACACGCTCTATGTGGACATTGGTTCAAATGATATGATGGTGGGTTGCAGCGTGGCGTTGGATCCACCAAAAACGATGTATCCTAATTTGTTTCTTCGTTACATAATAATAATGTCTTCCATGCATCATTAGCCATGATTTCTTTGTCGCAGAAATAAAGAGTAGGAAATCTTGTTAAAAATGGTAAAAATACCCATTTAGATAAACCTAAGGCCTTCACGGGACACAACTGAATCCAACCAATCTCGTCAATTGGGAAAAAAAACAACAAGTGGCGCCCATAGGGACGCAAGTTGAAGAGACAATGAACCCATCTCATTGCAAGGCATCAATGATGCCTACATGCTTCTTGGTGCTAATAGGTACTAGCAGCACAACAAACACCATGTGGGTACCTAGCAGCATCGGCATGGCTGACGTTAGAGGAAGAGCCAAGATAGTCCCCCCATTGTGAGCTCCCAATAGCTTAAGTACTATTGAAGGCCCATCTACCTCACCGCCGAGTTTTGATTAGGAAGTGGGATAACTTCGTGACTGACAGCTTGGAGAATGGTGATTGAGAGTTAGATAGCAATGTGGGATGGCAACTAGGTAAGGTGATATGGGAGCTTGGGATGTGAGGTTTAGTGGCAACGAAGGCAGCACCCAAAGCTAGCTGGTCGTCTGTCCCGGCAATAGGGGTGATTGGGCCTCACTTGTGGGTTTAAGAGTCTATTTGGTTCAAGCCTCAAAATGGCCATGCATGGTAAATTTATGTCAATATACTTTGGCCTCGAACAAACATACCCTATTGAGTATCTTTCCCCTAATCACACATGCAAAATGGCCATGCTTGGGCTAATTTGGCCATGCATGGTAAATTTATGTCAATATACTTTGGCCTCGAACAAACATACCCTATTGAGTATCTTTTCCCTAATCACACATGCAAATTGGCGCATATGTTAAACTATTTCCGCATGCCTTGACTACCGAGTCAACCGTTAACACAATCAGAGTATGCGCGTGGTGTGTATTATGTTGTTGTTAAGACCTTGTTGGGTAGAGCTCTACATAGTGAATCATTAGGAGCTCTACCGACCAACAATTTATAGATAATCGCTCCCAAAATAAATCATGTGGAGTGATTTTTCTAGAATGAACTAAGGGTTGGGGCTAGAAAAGTAATGTCTCATGATTCCTCCTAACACAAAAACAATTTTTTAGGTAAGTTGGAATCACTTCTACCACATAATCGCCTTTCGTCGTGCTAAGATTGAGGTCATCGGAACGTCTAAATGAAAATAGAAAATAAGACGAGATAAAAATACGATGAGGAAGACGAGTGTCATTAGCCTAAATTTGCTTGCATTTATTCTCCCCGAAGTCCCGAGTGAGCACTCAGCACGTTCGGAGCCGGCGGTCCATTTTATTTGGGCCCAAGGGCCGAAGGAACCTTTTCAGCGGCCTCGCCGGCGTGCGCATTCTCGTTTTCCGGTCGAGAAGCGAAGCACATCGACCTTGGGAAAACCTCTTAAACCCTACCGGCATGCCTCCTTCCAAGGGCAAGAAGCAGCAGCATCGAGCGGCGTCGCCGCCCCCGCGCACCCCCTCCTCTCGCTCGTCCCGTGGCCCCTCCAGCGGCGATGAGGGAAGCGTCGACCTCCCATCCATCGCCGCCGCCGCCGCAGCGCGGTTCCCAGCGCTGGTGCCACGCGGCGGCACCGGAAGCTTCGTCGGCACCGTCGCCGAAGTTGCCCAGAGGGGCGGGAGCGCCGGCGCCGGCTTGGGGAGGCTCTGGCTCTCCGAGGCCGCTATGGTTGGCGCCGGGATGCGCCCCGGGTGCCTCATCTCTGTAAGCTCCTGCCTACTGACCTTTTGTGTCTCGCCTGTTCCTTCAACTTTGGACTATTTGTTTCTGTGAACCACCGTTGATACAGATAGAATCATGGAATTAACCCAAGTAATTACAGATTGTTGCTCAAATTTGTATTTGTGTCGTGACTGGGAGCTCCAATTTAACTGGCAATTAGCAATCGGTAGTAATTTGAGGCAGTGTGCGCCTACCAACGTGTCTACTGTTAATGTGCACTGAGTCGCGCTATTATGATTTTGGAAGTAACTTAACAGTCGCGCCTTCCGGTTACTTGCTTGTATGCAGTTTCTTTTGAATGACTAAACTGAGTTGTGTTTCCTTATTTGCAGGTGTCACTAATTTCTTCAAGTACTGACCAGTTAGATGGATTCCCACTAGATGATTTATTTGAGGAAGGCGGCAAACACTTCGATGTTGATGTGGACAAAGATCTACTCTATGGTGAAGCTGGGAGGAACTTTGTGGTTGCCACAGTTTTCCCCTCACGTGAGGTACGTCTATTAATTTTTTTCTCCCCCTGTTGTCTAAGTACAGAGAGTAACGAAATGTGAACATTGTTTTTGGCTGGGTGTCTTACTAGGTTCAAAAGAATGGCGTCAAGCTCTCTTGGGATCTTGCTTGTGTTCTGGGATACCCTTCAGTAGGTCGATCGTTGTTTATTAGCCTCTTGTATACATCTCAGCCCCCAAAACAATGTGATCACGTTGATGCTCTACGGGTGATAGAATGCAAGGATCTTTATCTTAGCCTAGTTCCACCTAAGGTTGGATCTTCCAGTGGCATTGAACCAGAGTCTGACTGCCATCCTGAACGAAATGTGATTGTTCTGGAGACACCTAAGAGAAGTCCTTCAACTCCACTACATAGGAAGGAATCCCATTATGTTGCATCCAACAGTGGCACTTCAATGTGCTTGGATCCAACCACTGCGAGATCAGCATTAGGAGATGAGAAAGTTAGTGAGTTGTTGCAGACTTCAGCTACACGGTGTCTTAATGGTAGACACTTTCTAAAAGGGAACATTGTTCCTCTCTCATTATGTGGAAAATTGTCCTTGTTTGTGGTGATGGGAGCAGAATTTGATAGCTTTGATAGAGATGATGTGTGTCAGAAAAGGAATACACTACCTAATGCAAAAGACTCAGCTAACTTGGGGGGAACCCTAATTTCAATCCTTGTTGGTAGAACCACAAAAGTGCATCTTCTTGATTCAGTCTGCACAGAGAAGTTTGGCTCTGATGAGCCAGATTTACCATCCGAACTTTATGAGTATGATAATAGAAGGAATGGAAATTCCAATCATGCTCCAATGCTTGGTGGGTTGTCTAAAGAGGCAGCAACCATTAAAGGAATAATTTCATTTTCACTGGCTGATCAAATTGGTTTGCCAAGGTATTTCATAAACAGATATGCAGTTATTTACTCCCCCCCCCAACCCCACCCCACCCCACCCTATTTCTTTCAGCCATAAAATTCATCCTTTCAATATTTCGATGTGCTGATTCTTTTCAGATACAAAGGCATTCTTCTTTATGGTCCACCTGGAACAGGGAAAACCTCTCTTGCTTCTTCCTGTGCCCATGATGCAGGAGCCAACCTTTTTACAATCAACGGACCAGAAATCATTAGCAATTATTATGGAGAAAGTGAGCAATCTCTACATGATGTTTTCAGTTCAGCTAAGAAAGCTGCGCCTTCTGTGGTTAGATTTTCTTCAAATTCTCAGCTGCATTATCTTTACTGTCATGTCAACTGCAAAATAAATAAATAATATCTGAACAGAGTTAGCTCTTTAAGAGATTATACTGGAATTTGTAATACTGAATGCCTGAATCTTGTATCAGAAAAAGATCAATATTTTTTCATGACTTTTGTGCCCATTGTTTTTTAATTATACTAGCAACTTAATTTTTTGGAGAGTAGCACTGTATTGTTGAGCCCAGGCTAATTTTGATGTGCTCTGTAACTCTGAAGTCTTAAATCTACATATACTAAAATTCATGTAACCGAACTGTTACTATTTCCATTATATCACTATGCTTGATATGCCTCATGTATGCAAGGAACAGATTCAATTCAAGCCTGATGCTTCTAGTGCTATGCTCCTTAAGAATCAATACTGGAGTATAGCAGTGTTTTACCAGAGCAGCTAACTTTTGCATTGCTCATGTTTAGCAGCATCTTCTCATTTGCTATGTTCACTCTTGTTCTTTTGTGAAATTTGCATATATCTAAATTAATGGTGAAACACTTTATAAAAAATACTTTTATTTCCAGTTGTCGATAGTTTTTTTGTTACCATGGTGTTTCATTCATCCTCTCTAAAACATTTCATGTTATTCAGGTCAAATGTTAAAATGTTTATGCACTGATTATCTAAGGTTTGAAGAATTTAGTTTTTTTCCTCGAATGAAAGAATTTAGTTAGAAAGGAGCAATACTATGCTACTACCTCCTGTCAGGAAACTTAGATGTTCCAGCAGCAGTTTTTAGCCTGCAGCTAGCTTGTTGTCTTGGTTGAAAACTCCAGTTTTCCTTACTGGATGGAGTAGTATTTATTTGATGCATTGCTATGTCGATTAGGATTCTTATCCCATCATATTGCTGTCTGTAACAGTAATCTTTGTTGCCTGTAGATATTTATTGATGAATTGGATGCAATTGCTCCATCAAGGAAGGAAGGGGGTGAGGAGTTATCTATTAGAATGGTGGCCACTCTGTTAAAACTGATGGATGAGATAGGCCCTACTGACCGTGTTCTCTTAATTGCTGCTACTAATCGGCCTGATAATATTGATCCTGCACTACGGCGTTCTGGAAGATTGGATAAAGAGATTGAAATAGGTAGAATTCTCTGATATTATTCTTATTATGCTTTTAAGGCTATATAAATGCCTGCAATTAAAACCTAGCTTATGATGTGCAGAAGGAAATATGAAATGCATTAAGAATTACGGCCTTGTGATTTTTAGCACCATGCTCTTAGGATTAGCCAAATTATTAACTTGTTAATTTTATGGAATGGACTGCCTTGTACTGTACTACCTCCAATTGCAAATGTTTGTCGCTCCCTAGAACTTTTGAACTAGGCAGCGTCAAACAAAAGAAAATTGAGGTAGCACGTTCTGTCATCCCTGGTGACTGGCGGGTGATTTCTTTATATGTGGTTTAGTAACCAGTTAAGTTTTTTTCCATACTATATGGTTGGCCTGCACTAATGACGATATCAAATTTGAATGAATTCTAATGCTGAATTAACATGGTTTTCCAGTAATATATTATTGAGTCAAACCAAGTTGAGCATGATTTGTTGTCTTCGAACTGGGTTGCACTGTTGCAGGAGTGCCATCTCCAGGACAGAGGATGGACATACTTCACCACCTTTTGATTGGAGTTCACCACTCTCTCAGGGATGAAGAACTTAGGTCTATTGCTGTAGAGACCCATGGGTTTGTGGGTGCTGATCTAGCTGCACTTTGCAATGAAGCTGCATTGTGTGCTCTGCGCCGTTACATCAGCCTAAAAGAAGATTCGAGTCTACAACTTGGTCGTTCTGACTCTAGTGTAGATAAGTGTATTCGAGATACTGATGATCCTTTGGGCTATCTAGAAAGCCTATCATTAGCATCTTCCTCAACCATGTTATTGGATGATGCTACCTGCACAAATAGTAATAACACAAAAGGTAGTGAATCTTATGGTTCGAATGATGAAGAGCAACTGTTAGTGATCAGTGAGGACTTTAAGAAGGCTAAACTGAAAGTTCGACCAAGTGCAATGCGTGAGGTGCCACTTCTAACCCCCCGCAAAGCTGTAACTGTTTTCTTATATCATGACTATATATACATGTGATTTGTGATAAAATAGCGCCAGTATATTCTGTACAGGTAATGCTTGAACTTCCAAAGGTGTGTTGGGAAGATGTTGGTGGTCAAGCCAGTGTCAAGGAGCAGCTAATTGAAGCCATCCAATTACCGCAGAAATGCCCAGAAGCATTTGAACATTTAGGGATCCAACCCCCTAGAGGATTGCTAATGATCGGACCACCAGGTTGCAGCAAGACATTGATGGCTCGTGCTGCAGCTTCCGAAGCAAAATTGAACTTCCTTGCAGTTAAGGGTCCTGAACTTTTTAGCAAATGGGTTGGTGACTCTGAAAAGGCAGTGAGATCGTTGTTCGCAAAGGCAAGAGCTAATGCACCGGCCATATTGTTTTTCGATGAAATAGATGGGCTTGCGGTTACTCGTGGGAACGAAAATGATGGCACATCTGTTGCTGACAGGGTCCTAAGTCAGTTGCTTGTGGAAATGGATGGTGAGTTTTAGCACTTCATTTGGAAATTCCTCTTTTGATGATCTATGTTTCTTAATAAACTTCCCAAACATTTATGTAAGGTATATTCTAATCAGCTTATTTCATCTGTTGCCAAACACTAAAAGTTTGTTGAGCTTGTGATTAGAGGATGTTAAATATCAATAATGTATTTTGTTGACTAATAAGAAAACAAGCATGAATGAATATCTGATTACGATGTTTACTATCAGTGACTAATAAATTGGAGCGTCCATTCGCTTGTGCTCATCCAGAGTTGGAATGTGTTGATAACTTGCTATCTGACCTTTTTTTGTTATTTACAAGATCCTTTTGGACTTTTGATCAGTGTTATTTACTACCATGGCAAACAGGTTTGGACCAGAGAGTTGGTGTTACCGTTATTGCAGCTACAAATCGGCCTGACAAAATTGATCCTGCACTACTGAGGCCAGGTTGCTGATTGTCATTGGGCTCTATGCACTTTTACATTTTGTGGCTTGCTTGGTTTACACATTGCTTCACATGCTCCTTTGTTCTGATATTTTTTAATGATACCCTAGGTCGTTTTGATAGGCGGTTGGCTGTGCAACCACCAAACGAAGCTGACCGTGGAGATATTTTCTGGATTCATACACGCAGCATGCCACGCAGTCCAGACGTGAATTTAAAGGAACTTGCTAGACTCACTGAAGGCTACACTGGTGCAGACATAAAGCTTATCTGCAGGGAAGCAGCTGTTGCGGCACTTGATGTATGCTACTTATTCTTCCCTTTGGTAACAAGAGAATGCACATCTTCACTAATGGTTGAAGAAGTTTGCTGATAAACTACTCTGTTTTGTTTCGACAGGAAAAAATTGAGATTGAAGAAGTAGCAATGAGGCATTTCAAGTCTGCAATCAGTAGAGTAAAGCCATCCGATGTCAAGTTTTACCAAAAACTTGCAGAGGATTTCTGCAGATCCGTGGATGGCGCACCCCTGAATCCTAGAAGATCCGTAGGTGTAGAAAGAAATTTTACTGCAACGATTGTGAAAGTGATTCCTTATCTCATCTTCGGCATCACCTATATATATTCCATAAAACATTAATACAGAATTCTCTTTGTAATTTGTAACATGTACTTATTTTAGAAGATACTATTCTCTAAAACTTTTAGCCTATGACTTGTTTGTCGAAGTTTTACAATGCACACATCCCCTCATCCCCTGACTAGGGTTCACAATTTCATTTGTACGGTTTGAAAATTCGTATTTCTATCAAAGTTTGGCTTTCATATTTTTTAATTTGAATTAGAAATCTACCACTTTCCGAACCGAAAAGTTAATCCTGTGTCGGACCGAAAATGGGATATATTTTACCGAAATTCGGATTTTCTGAGCGGAAAGTCGATCCCTGCCTTATTGAATGAAAAAAAAAAAAGAGAAACAGCTTTGGGCCTATTAGCACACATCTTAGCAACAATTCCGCATGGCGATATACGATAAAACTGAGCCCAATGTGCCCAACTAAATGCAGATGCAGCCCGAATGCCCGATTAATACAACGTCCCTACCAGCCGAGCGAAAGCGAAGCGCTCTCTGGGCTTAAAAGAAAAAAAAAAAAAAACTCTCGGCTCTTCTTCGTTTCATCCTGCCAGTTGCAGGCTTGCAGCCCAAGCAGCAACTCTGCAACGGCCGTCCACGCCCAACTGAACTCTTGCATTTTCTTCCCCTTCCACCAGGCAGTTGGGCAGCAGCATGAGCAAGTCCCTCCCCCTCTCGGCTCCTACGTCCTACCCATCCCGAGTCCCCGACGGCCCGACCCCATCATAGCCGCGCGACCTCCTCCTCCGCTCGACCTCGCCGACGACGTCCTGCTGTTGATCCTTGGCCGCATCGCCTGCCAGGTCGACCGCGCCCAGATGGCCCTCGCCTGCCGCGCGTGGCGCGCGGTGATCGCCCGGCTCCAGACCGACGAGCCGCCGCGCCCGCCGCCGCTCCCGTGTCTGCTGCTCCCTCCGCGCCTCCACGACGGCGGGCCCCACGCCCCTCGTCTGCGTGCTCAGCGGGTGCCGCGCCCACCACTACGCCAGCATCGCCCCTCCCGGCGCGCGGTGCTTCGGCTCCCAGTCTCCCACGACGGCGCCTGGGACTTCCTCCACTTCCGCCACCCGAACGCGATCGTCTCCTCCTGGTGGGACCCAATCGACGCCGAGCTGCCACGCCGGCGCGGTGTTGCGCTCTTGGGGGAGTGGTCTCGCGTGGCCCATGAGATCTGGGAAGGGCAGATGAGGTAGGCCAGGAAGACTTGAACGCCGGGGACATCGTCTACGACAATGGAGCCTTCCATATCCTGACCTCCGGCAACCACATCCGCCTCTGCTCGCCCATTGTGAATCAGGATCGGCGCCTCCAGACGCTGGGAATAACACCGGAGGTTCGCCGCTTCAGTCCTACTGCGTGCGTCCTCGACGACCAGCACATCCGAGCTCGGTACCTCGTCAGCTCGCGCAACGAGCTGCTCTTGGTCCTGAGGCTCACGCCTCGTACAGATGACCCGCGGACGTCCGCGTTCAAGGTGTTCGTGCAGATGCCTAACCCGACTTCCGATTTACCGAACGTTGAGTGGTCATGAGCGAGCTGCACACGCTAGGTGGCCGGATACTCTTCGTCGGGCATGGCTGCTCCAGATCCTACGAGGCGGGTCAGTACCCAGGCTTCAAGGACGCGATCTACTTCTTGGATGATGGGGTGTTCCATGACGAGCAGGAGCAGGTGATCTTCGGCAACTTGACGCAGTACCCGTGCAGCGACAACGGCAGATGGTCTGAAGGTCGTGTTGAGCGCTGTTTCCCGAGGCCAGAACCGTCCGACAGCTCTCCTCCGGCTTGGCTTCTCCCTTGAGGCCGACAGGTTCCTGCATTGGCTGCCCTAGAATACTCGATCTGATCAGTTTTCTATCTGTGGTGCTGTGCTTTATTAGCTTGTATCTGACCATCTGTTTTCTTGACTGAAAGCTGAGCAAACAATGGTTGTCTTGTCTGTGGTGCTGCATTGACTGCGTATTTTCGGCATCTTAATGCGAACGATGTAAACCGCTGCATTTTTACTAAACTTGCAATGCAAATATCATTGTGTACATTACACCAGAATTTCCTACTGTATTCAGTAACATAGTATCGTAGATCACAATATTCAGAGTGCAGCTGCTTATTGCAGTTGTCAGATTGTTGCCGAAATCTCAAAAACTGCTACAGCTGACAAAGATGCACATTTCCAATACCTTGTGGGTTTTCTATCAGTTTTGTAACTGAACGCGGAGAAAGGAAATGGATTTGCATGTTTGCACAATTCAGTTTGAAATTTTATTTATAGTTCCCTGAGTTTTCTATATACCTCAGTGAAGCTTGGAACTGGAACCAAATGGATGATAAACCAATTTGATTGATATCATGTGATTTCTATTCTATTATCATTATATCATTATTTTTTTTATTAGCATACCATATTGCTATGATGTGGTTTGTAACTTTGTAGTTTATCAGGTCTCGTGAACTTTGATCCAAAAGATTTGCATGAATCTAAAACGTGATCCCTCGTATCCTATGTTCTAGATCTCTTGCAGTATCCAAGCACGTATTGGTAATTTGGATGACTTCTCTGTGTTGATCCAAAGTTTGTGGTAGCCTTGAAGTTTTAAGCCTGAATGTATATTCCACAATGAATTGACTAATGAGTCACTTGCCTTTCCTTCTTCCATGTCTTGATAAATTAGCATTTCAATTTTTTTGCATTTCGTTAAACTTGCAATGTAGACCTCAATTGTTTCTAATATTAATTCGGTATATCTGTCCATCTGCATTTTTTTTTCTAGTATTAGTTCATTATGACTGGTAGGTAGTAAGCCAGTGGAACAAGTATAAATTTCTACAATTGAGATACTAGTAGGTGGTAATTAAGCTCATAGAAAGACTGATAATCTGAACAGGAGGATGGTATGGGTAAATGTAATATGGTTGAGTCTCACCTCACGCCATGAGCTGTCATCTTGAACTGAAAAGACCATGCATGTTGACAAGTGCCTCGGACCACTCCGTGTGTGATGAATAATCAACGCGTGTCGATAGATTTGAAGCTTTTGGTGATGCACGGTGTGCATGATTATATTTTTCGCAAACGATAAATGACACTACTGCAGAAATAGTACTTTTTTCCATACACCCCATCTGCCTTTCCACAACCAATTCAAACTGTAAACCGCTTGTGGAATATGGATATCGTAGGTGTAGGCTCAGGTTTTCAGTCACACGTGTTTCAAAAACGTCATAGGTGGTATTTACGAAAACCAACCTGTTTCCACAGACAATTTTCTCAAGGGAAGTACTGCCTGTGTAATTGGCAGCTTTCTTAGTGAATTGCATCTGAACATTGCAAGCTCCACCACTCAATAATGGATGGCCTGGAAATTGCAACAACAGTGAGGACGCTTCAAACTCGAAATTTGTCATGGACTATAGGCTTACTTTGGCAGACGAGCCGGCTGTTGGACGCACGCTATGGGCCAAGAACAGGCTTTGAGCCCAAGCAACCCGATGATGAAGCAGAATAAGAACGAGAAGAGCATCAAATCGAACACATACCAAAGGACTGTGGCCTAGTGGTGGCAGCGACAGAGGTTCTGAGTTCGACTCCCGCCGGCCACGGACGAGAAGGTGTCGTATTAATTCAATGATTACTGTGGCAATTGGTATCAAGAGACACTAATCCAGCCACCAAGATTTTTCTTCACCAAATTAAATTGCCACCACCGTTGATGTGGATGTTACGTCACATGAACGTGATCTTAGACAGCTTCAATGAAGTTTCCCCAGTGCCCTTGTCCTTAATCATGATGACACTGTCCTCCAACCTGAACCAGTAGGTCGCCGCTACCACTGCGTTTACTTCGTCTGCGACGTCCACCGCATTGTTCGACAGGGCTGGAGCTGTGCTTGTCCAAGCTAATAGGAGCATCCAAATGACTAGCATGTTTCAAAGTTTACGTAGGTTTAGAACTTGTATGATTAGGTTTTTTTTTTCCTAGACCTAGAGGGATATGGGAGATATGAGAGATGCAAACAAAAAGAGGCAGGAAAAAAACGCCGTATGGCTATTTCTGGCTCAAACTCTTTAGAAAATTGTACTACCAACGAGTATAATTAGAAACTTCTTCTAAGTCTTCATATCAATCCCCAGAATACACGCTAGGAAAAAATAAATTATAGAAATTTATTATAAACATCTTGCCAACAATTCAATTGTTGGGATGAGAATGAAATAGTAATAGCCACTAGATCTATTTTCTGAATAATTACCAACATCTTGTCATTGTGAAAATAACATAAAGAATCCATCTAAATCTATCTCTTAATCACCCACCTATGTTATTATGAAAAAAATATGAATTAACTCTATAAGTTTGTATCTAAATTATCCACTTTTGCAATTATGATAAATAATCTTACATAACCCCTCAAATTTATATCTAAATAGCCATATTTGCTATTATAGTAGATAATCTAAAGTAAACCCTTAATTTTTTTATGAAAAATACATGTACACACCATTACTAAAAGATAAACTAAAATAGTTATATGCCATTATGGAAAATTACTAATAAAAAAACAATTCTATGTATGTTTCTAAATTATTTGTATCAAAATTACTCAACTTTGTTGTTATGATAGATAATCTCAAATAACACCCTTAATTTATATCTAAAATAGATAATCTCACATAATACATCACATTTATATCTAAATTACCCATATCTTCTTTTTACAGTAGGTAACCTAAAATAATTCCTTAAATTTATATAAAAAATACCTACATACATCATTACTAACAATAAACAAAAACGATTGGACCTACATAAAAAAAGTAATAAAAATAGTCTATCTATGCTTCTAAATTACTAAATTATGTTACTCTAACACGTAACATTTGCAATTATGGAAACCTAAGCAATAAAAAATGGATCCAGATATGTTTATAATTTTTTTATCGAAATGACACGCCATTGTTATTATGGTACACAATCTCAAATAACTACTGAAATTTATATCTAAATCACACATATTTGCTTTTATGGTAAATAATCTAAAATAACTCTTTATATTTATATCAAAATTACCTTCACATGCAAAGATAAAAGTAAAACAGTTAAATCAACATCTAAATTACTATCATGTTATACATGTTTTACGAAGGTTGAGAAAAATAAGGACCATACGAATTTCACATGCCATCGAGCGAATCTAACGAATTAAAAAAAATAGTGGTACTAAGAAAATGGTAACAAAGGGTACCAAATTAATGGTCTGGACATATACGGTATTAGTAAAGATAGGACCGGTACCGCGGTACTTTTAAATTTATTTTAGAGTACTCCTTATTTTATTAATCTCCTCCCCCAGATTAACGGCCATGAATAATCGGTGAGAAATGATACATGTAAAAATAATTTACAAATGGTAGCCTGTGCTAGCAGACCGGCTCCAACAGATCGTCTATAGTGTATTTTCATAATGTGAACGTCCATAAACCTTGGCTAGCTTGGCTGGACTTCGACGGTCTCGAACCCACCCACCCACTACCAATCTAGCTATTATCACGATATTAGTGGCACGAGAGCAATTGAAGTTCCGAACCGCCGATCAGAAGGCGCCGCGACGATGCTGCTGATGCAGTGATGCAACTGTGTTCGCTCGGCCCCATGGCGGCCCCGGCATGTCGTCGTAGCATTCAGTGCACGAACTGACACACGCCCATCTCATCTGGATCGCATTCTCGCTGCCGGCCGCACTGCCGCCGGCCGGCCACGAGGTCCACGCCAGGTCTGGTCCCGATCGAGAAGCGGACGGCGGCATGGACGACGAGCTAGCCGAGCGCCGCATCCAATCCGATCCAGCTACCCAGTAGTCTCCCGTCCTCCTCTCCTGCGTGCTGCGCCCCAAGTGTCCCCCGCCTCCGCTGCCGTGCGTGGCCGCGAGATGGGCATTCACCGCGACGACGACCCCGACGGGCCGCCCGCCCGTGTCCGTCCGTCCGTCCGTCCGTCCTATGATCGGTCAGCGTCACCACCGTCGCCGCCCCGCGTTCCGTGGTGGCCGTGCTTGCGGCGGGCGGCCGGCCGTCGGCGTTGCGCCTTGATGAATCTTGATGTGGATCCCTGGGTGGGCTGACGACGGACCAGTGAGTCTCCCGTTCCCGTCTGTGTCCTCGTGGAGCCGGCTGCCGGCCCGGACGGCGGACACCTCCCCGCCCGACAGCGCTATAGCTACGTGCCAGCTCCTCATCTGCTGGGGTTGGCTCGCTCGCCGCCGGTTTCTTGGATTCTCACTCCCACAGTGCCACGCGCGCCGCCGACGCCGCGCCGTGTCTGTCCGGCCGCGGCGGGGGGCTGAACCTGAGCCGGTGAGGATCGGACTCCCGAGCGGCCGAACTCCAACCGCCACCAACCCCCGTACCACGGGGCGTAACTCGCGCGCCGAGCTCGACGGCAAGGTGCCTGCACTCCCAGCAGCAGCGCGGCGCCGCATTAAACGCGCGCCATGGACTGGACTGGTGCAGGAGGCCATGCGCGAGCGCGACGCCACGCTGTGTCATTCGTGTACGGCGTGCTGCCTGGGACGCACCCGAATAAGGCTATGCCTAAGGCTTTCGGTTTTTGGAGCGGATTGGAAGGGATATAATTTTTGTTCTTTTAAATTTAAATAGGAAAGGATTAAATTTTTTCCAACCCTTTTAGAAAATCCCCTAATCGAATAAGGGTTAATGGGGCTGTCTAAAAGACTGTATATACGTTGTAGCGTTACTGTAGACAGAGAGTAGGACAGTTAGAACAGTGGATAGTCTAAGGCTTTTAGGCAATAGGTTGGAATTGGTCTAACCACACACATGTAATGTGGGTTTTTTTTACGGCTATGGTACTGTACCAAGCGTGGTGCAGTAATATATACTAGAGAGTTAACAGGGACTGTTGTAATGGCCATCTAATTTCAATAAATAATCAATCCATCATTTGTTTTTCTCTCGAAAAGACACGGTACTGCTGCTGGGCGGCAGCCAGGACACGCGGACGCGAGCGAGACGCGTGACAATACATTTATCGCACGGCGACGGTGATTCGGTGTTGCGACGACGACGACGACGCCGGCGGGCGCGCGGCGAAGTGATTAGCGATCAACCTAGCGCCTGTCTTTGCATGATGAGACTGAAAACGATCGGTCCAGATGTATGTATCGCTCTCGCTCACGGGAAATTGCCAGTGACCAGCTGCACCTGGACGTGTGCACGCTACTGCACACCGTGGTTCTCCGGGGCGGATCTAGCACCGAGAGACGGCCGGGATCCTACTGCTACTGGAACCACGAAACCCCTCCCAGCAAACTCTGCTGCAAAAATATATTCTCCCTCTGTTTCAAATTGTAAAAGTTTTAGAACTCAGCTAGATTCGTCTATTTCTCTATCATTCATTCATATATGTATGTTTGTTCAATATGTGTCTAGGTTTATTAACATCCATATGAATATGGATAAATAAAAATAGACTAAAACCCCTTATACAATAAAAATAGTAGTAGTTGTGAAAACTTGAAAGATAAAAAATAAAGCTAGAGGTGGAAGATGAATAGGAAGGACATCTCCTAACAGCTTATATTATATGCAAAACTAAATCACTACAAAGATAAATTTATATTATATTATATGCTAAACTAAATCATAATAAAAAATAAATGATAATTATAATTTTTTGAATAAAATAAGTGATTCAAACCTTGTGTTAGAAAAATCAAATGACTTATAATTTAGAACGAAGGAGTAGAATTATCTCATATAAATGTGAAAGGGTGTAGACCAATTGAATCACCCACAGTCAAATGAATTAGTACTTTTATTTTTACTTTTGTCCTCTACCTAAGTACCTATACACTCTTCCAACCTATCTCTCTCGATGGCGATCGTATGATGCTCTAGGGAGCCTACTACTCGATGGTGATTGTTTGACGCTCTAGTTATTAGCCTACTATACCAAGTCTAGGACAATCCTCCTCTGGTGTGTGTGCATCATATGCATGATGGGTTCTCTCTCATGTGAGAGTTCGATAGTTCTGGAGATCCCTAATTCTCGATTGAATATCTAGCCGATGATTAATTGCATACAATGTGATCGGTGTGTGGGACGAATTTTGCGTGTTAGCACAGTACTCCCTCCGGGTCCCTAAAGAGTGTCGTTTTAGAAAAGTTAGAAATCAAACTTTTAAAATTTTGGCTATATATAACTTTTATATGATTTAGTTTTGAATGTTGAAAGTCATATGTATAGATTTGTCTTAACAAATACTTTTATAAAAATATAAATTTCTTATGATATTTATTTTTATTCTAACAAAAACATTGATTAAACTTATGTTTGGAAGACCGTGTCGATGTCCAAAACGACACTCTTTTGGAATCTGGAGGGAGTACTGTTATGGCATTAGTGTGGTGGTTAGGTAGTAATGGCTTCATTAGTGCGTGATTGATGATCACAGGGTCTCGGCCATCCTCGTCGTCCTATTCACATGTAGACTTTTTAATCAGCCGCTACATGTCACTTGTCTTTTTCCCGTGGGAACTGAGGTTGTCTACTTTTATCTCCGGCGACGAGCCCCTACGGTCCATATTGACGCAGGACATGCACATCTCCTAGTCCTACAGTGTTTGTACTGGTTGAATGATCGAACCCTGCTGACCGAGTAAGCAGAGCGTGTCTTTACTCTTTAGGATGAGTGGAGCGGCTGTACAAGTGTTTGTAAAAAGCTGAGTGCAGCGGCGTGTGCAAATGTTTGTACATGTGTATTTTGTACAATTGACAAAACAAAACAACAGTTTGTGCACATGCATTGTGAGAGCGCATAGGGAACAAGGTGGAGATTGTGCAAAATGCACAATGCGATGCACCTATTGCTACACGCTCAGTTTTATTTTCTCCTCTAATTAATGACCATTAAACCCCTTGACCTGAATGTACTTTCCTCCTAAAAGAATACTCCATCCTATCATAAATATATGCGCGGTTATTTTGTTTCAAAACTTTGATGATTCGTCTTATTCAAAAAGTTTATTCCGATATGTAAAAATATAATTTATTCTCAAACTATCTCTAGTAATAAAGGAAATCATAACAAAATAAATTACAACTTATCAACTTTTTTGAATAGGACAGATAATCGAAGTTTTTATTAAAAAGACAATCCTATCATACATTTGTGAATGAAAGGAGTAAGACACAACATTTCACTCCTAAAGATCATAGATCAACAATGAACGAAAGGATGTAATTGTAAGAAAAAAACTGCCTCATACCATTGTGTGGTCAGGCAATGAATTGCCTAAATACTTCCTCCATCACATAATATAAGTCAAAATTTTTAGCGCGGTCTTTAAAGCGGAATTTTAAGTATTCATTTTTATATATGTACACACCATGTGTGTGTAGTACTCAATTATTGGTCAAAGATTTAAAGGGCTGCCTTTTTGAAATACATGCACGCTCTAGTTTACGGGTTGGAGGGAGAACCATCTAATATTATAGTGTCCACATGTTACACGCATCGCATGCTATTTTTTACAATGTCACAACTCTTAGGATGATAGTTTTGCAATCACATTTTCAATCTAGTGTTATTTATTCCACTTTGGAGGTTTTATGCTACACTTGCACAAGGACAAGGTTTTAGCCATGATTAAAGGGTAGATTTCTTGTGCACCATAACAGGTTAATATGCTAGTGTGCCGCTTCGGTTCCGGTGGTTGTTTGATTTGCTGCCAGCCTGCCAATACACACCGTGTGTTAGATTTTGCAGTTACAAATGTTGTGGCCGTTGATTTCTACGGTGTCTTAGGCTGACATGTGTATCTGCGGAGTAAAAGTGTTTCACAAGCTCTTTTACATGTACTTTAGCCTTAGGCCTTGTTTGTTTACCTTACATATTATATAATCTACCCTAAATAAGCTTAGGTGGATAACAAACAACCCAGTCCAGCTTAAAGCACAACTTATTTAATCTAGACACCTCAAATTATCATAATCCATAAGCTACTCTAAAGACGCTTCAACTTATTTTTAACTAATCTACAACAACATCCATAGGATTTAGAGATATTTACTCTACAATTTATTATAAATTGGCTTATAATTTTTTTGAAAGGGAAATTGGCTTATACAGTCCACGCTAAACAAAGGCTTTAGTTCACTCTAGACTCCTAGTCCGTGAAGCCACATGATCAACATGTCAAAAATGCTGAAAAGTCATATGCCTCGACAACTAGGAGGCCGTCAAATTTGAGTTGGGAATGGGAGACAAGTACCACGGGTGCCCGTAATGGAGCTACGCCAGCACCTCCGTACGCCCACTTGGACAATTCGGCGCCTTGTTTTTTTTCTTAATTTCCGGTGCGTGATGCAATACCATGCAAATGGCACAAATGGCGCAAGCAATGCATCAATGCCATCATCACCCATCACGAGAATGGAGATGGAGATGCATATGGGTCCTGCCCGAGTACCACACCTCCGGCTGAAGCTGAAACCCCTGGTCCGGCACACCGCACACGGGACGGGACGGGAGGCCAACCAAGAACCGACGCGATTTCGAGCCGTTTTCGGGGGAAAGCGAAGAGGAAAAAAACGGCTGACGAGGGAGGGAGGCGAACGAATTAAAAACTCAGATAAGTTGGCGAGCGCGACGTCGCGCGCTCTGGTCTCTTCGCTCCGGGCGCCAGAACGAGTGGCCCTGCTCCCTCCCGCCTCCCGCCTCCAGAGTCCAGACCCGGAGCCCTCACCCACTGACTCACACCCGCCAAATGACAGTTGGGCCCCGCTTACACACGGCCCCACGCGTCAGCGGGCACGGGAGGGAGCACGGGGGGCTGTGGAATGGTGGAAGCCGGGGTCGTCGTCGTCGTCCACCTCCCACTCGCCCTCCTTAATGACGCGCTAATCAGCGAGCCTAACCCACCGGCTGCTCGCTGCTGCGCGAGGCGCGGCATTAGCGTGCGTCGTCACATGGGCGTGCCCGCGTCGTGGGGCTTGTACGCTAGCTAGCCATTAATACGGCAGGTCACCCATCCCATCCGCGGCCGCCGCGCCGGTCTCGCCTCCGCCTCCCCCCACGCTTAAATCCCGCGTCCCGGTCGCGCACCCCCACTCTGCCCCACGCTCGCTCGCCGTCGCCGCGATTGTTGCGTTTGGCTTGGCGGGAGGCTCTCCGCGAGCTGGACCTGGACGCCGCGGGACGCCCGGTGCTAGCTGGAAGGGATGGACTCGGACTCGGTCATGGCCGCCCCCGACGCGCCGCCGCCCACCGTCGTGCTCGTCTCCGCCGGTGCCAGCCACTCCGTCGCGCTCCTCAGTAAGCCTGCCTGCCGAGCCCACGCATTCCGCGGCGCGCGGTCGCTTTGCCTGCGCTGCGCCTTCTTGCTGACAAGTGGCCGCCGCGCCTTTTTTTTTTTCTTCTGTACTTGGCCAGCGGGCAATGCGCTGTGCTCGTGGGGCAGGGGCGAGGACGGGCAGCTGGGGCACGGCGACGCGGAGGACCGGCTCGTGCCCACGGTGCTCAGCGGCTTCGACGCGCCCGGGATCACGTCCGTCATCTGCGGCGCCGACCACACCACCGCCTTCTCCGAGGACGAGCTGCAGGTCTACAGCTGGGGGTGGGGAGACTTCGGGAGGCTGGGGCACGGCAACTCCAGCGACGTCTTCACGCCGCAGCCGGTCAAGGCGCTGCAGGGGCTCAAGATCAAGCAGATTGCCTGCGGGGACAGCCATTGTCTGGCCGTCACCATGGCCGGAGAAGTGCAGAGGTGAGACGGATACTGACAGTTATCTGCATGAGCATGTTAATAGCTTGCTGTGGATGAAACCTTATTGATGAACAAGCTACTGTTTGATATTCAAACCATTGTATTGTCTTGCTCTATCTGAGCTCTGCACTTCACTGTTTTATTGTCTGATCCCTATTTGCTTATTCGTAGCTGGGGCCGTAACCAAAATGGACAGCTAGGCCTTGGAACTACTGATGACTCGCTGCTTCCACAAAAGATTCAAGCTTTCGAGGTATAACAAATAAAGGGGATATCGAAATCTTCATGTATAGAGATCTAGATCATGCCAAGAAAGTTTTGGGAATGCCATTTTGCACTTGGAAACTTGTTCAATGAGTTTACACGAGTGTTTGCATATGTATGGTGTTTCAAAAAAAAATGTTTTTGAAGTGTTGGATTCATATCATACTTATGATTTGTTTACAACAGTATATATTAGTTAAACTACTATAATCATGAGATACACCATATAATTGTTGTCGCTATGTTCCACAATAATGGTGATGTGAACATTGAGCCTTGCCCATTACACCTTGTTCCTTCTGGAGGAGAACTATCACCATTTGTCAATGTCCTGTGCAATTTAGTTTGGTGCTAATGGTCCCATATTTGTAGGGTGTTTGTGTGAAAATGATTGCTGCTGGCGCCGAACATACTGCTGCAGTAACTGAAGATGGTGACCTCTATGGATGGGGTTGGGGTCGATATGGAAACTTAGGTCTTGGTGACCGTAATGATCGTTTGCTTCCTGAAAAAGTATCTTCTGTGGAGGTAAACTATCTAATTAGCTTGCCCTGTTTTTTCCAGTTTAAAATCAACAGCTCCCCTCAACTGATGTTCTTCTGGCATCTTGAGAGCTTGATACTGCATGAAAATTGATCGTTCTGTTACTGCATGAAAATTGATCGTTCTGTCTTGGACCTGTTGTAAAATCAAAATGCACTCATTCTTACTTGGTCCCTGAGATATGTCAGCTGGTCATATCTTTAGCTGTGAGTTGCTCTTTTGCTATCTGGACCCGTGTTGTCATCTTGAAACATCCCTCATGTAACAACACTGTCGAGGGTCAACATTATGCCAATGATTTCTTTGAAGTCAAAAGCATGGAGTGCTTCCATTTTATCTTTTCCAATACTGGCAAAGTGAAGCACTAAGGTGCCATCATCCAAGCATGTACCGGTGGTTAAATATCTGATTTAATGGCTCCATCCTTGGTGAAAGCGGGGTTCCTTGATCTTATAAGTAATAATAAACTTAACACTAAATGATATGTGAAACAAACCTAACAGCTTTGTCTAAGGTCAGATTTCCCTGTAGCTTTATCTTATTAATACCTTAAGTTAGTGGAACTGTCACAAGGATGTGGTCATTTGGTTCTGCTTCCAACTTTCCATAGTTGTTATTGTTGTTATTTCTGTTGTTCCAG
The DNA here is from genome assembly GCA_022530915.1 of Paspalum notatum. NCBI lineage: Eukaryota > Viridiplantae > Streptophyta > Magnoliopsida > Poales > Poaceae > Paspalum > Paspalum notatum. Next base: position 32,950,535 of record CM039689.1, read on the forward strand.
GTTGCTGTATATTCTTATGTTTATTCCCTTTTGTAGGGTGAGAATATGGTGCTTGTTGCATGTGGATGGCGCCATACAATTACTGTTTCTGACTCTGGAAATCTGTACACTTACGGTTGGAGCAAATATGGTCAACTGGGACATGGTGATTTTGAAGATCATTTAGTTCCACATAAACTAGAAGCTTTGAAAGACAGCGCTATATCCCAGGTAAATAGCTTATAGCAACATACCCTGACATCGTTTCATGAAGAATTAATACAATCAAGCAATTAGTTTTCACTTTTCTGGGCTTTAGAAAGATGATGCTTCCATGCGCAGGCTGAAATAGACATACCTTATGTTAGTGGCTTGAAGAATATATTTTTTACATGTCTGTAATAAAGTCCATGTTTTTTATGTTATAAGTTTATGAAGCCTTCCAAATAAATTATAACTTATGCAACTTAGCCCAAACAAATATCCCTGTCAGAATAGATTAGCATGTCCTCATGTCTTCTTGATCACTATTGACCTTTGGAAACAAAGTTTTACATACACGTGTTCTGCTGATTTAGATTTCAGGTGGTTGGAGGCACACAATGGCACTTACATCAGAGGGAAAGCTTTACGGATGGGGATGGAACAAGGTCATTATCTTTATGCCTCTACTTCCTTTGGGCCCAATTATTGGTGTCTGATTCAAACTGCACGTGCAAAATTCCATTGTATACTTTTAATCTTTTGTCAATGAATACAAAAAAGGAAAACATTGAGCAATAAATTTCCATTGCTGATAAGTTAACTTTTTTTTTTTGTATGCGCATATATAGTTGCTTAGACAAGGTGAAACTTGCCATGCTGATTAAGAAGTTTTTTTTTACACAACAGGAAGATGGTGGCCTTTTTCCTTTGTCAGATTGGCAAAATGAGTTTAGAATGCAAACATTTTTATTGTTTTGTTGAACATGATTGCTTGATTGGCTGCAAGATCATCAATGTTCTCCAGGAGGGATACAACTAACCTCACATATGCTTAGTTTTGGCACAACTTAAAGCCGTATCCAATAACAAAATAGCACCCATCCTTGCTGATGGCTTTGCAATTATGCATAGAATCACAATAAAACCCCTTGGAATAGGTTTTGAACCCTCTGGTTATCCCTCTTATCATTTGAAATTGTTGTTCAATTTATTTTTAGTCAATGACGATGACATCGTCTGTTTTTTTTTCACTGTAGCCAATCCTGTTTCATGGGAACTGCCAATTTGGTCCTTTATCTCAATCCCAAGTCCGTGCCTTGCCTCAAAACCATCCAGTTATACCTATGGAAGCTCTTATTGACCAAAAATTTTATGCCATTCATTATAATTCAAACCGCTTGATGTTAAAGTTGTCAGTTCTAAGCTCTAAACATAGTTTGACCTGTTCACTATATCTAGGCACAGGTTCATTTCCATGCAGAGCTCTGCTTGAGTTCCAGCTCTATATAATTTACTGTCACTTGTCCATGTGGGTTTTTTTTTCTATCATTTTTTGCACTGATTGTTTCTCATATTTTTGAGCCTGCAGTTTGGACAAGTTGGTGTTGGCAACAATGATGATCACTGCTCCCCAGTACAAGTTCATTTTCCAGAGGAACAGGTATGGCATGTTTATGGGAAGGCTAATACTGATCTTGTGTCAGCTAAATGATCCATGTACTACATGGATCAGAAAAAGCCAGCAGTCCCAACAAAGGTCAAAATTGGTTAACTGATAAACGATTGACAACTTATGCTTGTTGCTATGGCCACTGCAGAAAATTTCCCAAGTTGCATGCGGGTGGAGGCATACGCTCGCCCTTTCTGAGAAGAAAAACGTTTTCTCCTGGGGACGGGGTACTAGCGGACAGCTTGGCAATGGTGAAATAGTCGACAGGTGGTTCCTAATCCTATAAAGTGCACGAGCTTATGTCTTCTTCCTAGTAAAAAACCTATATAGAGTATAAATAGCCTGTGCTTGTATTCCTAGTTTTTTTTTTCTATTTATACTCTTCTGATTTAACAAACTATCGAATTGTATCACCCTGAAGGAATACGCCTGTGCTGATTGATGCCTTAAGCACTGACGGTTCTGGCTGCAAGAAGTTGGAGTCATCAACAGCAATTCCATTCGCAGGTCTGTTTCACTGAACTCTAGTAGCTGCAGATGCCCCATGCTCGTGCAAACAGACCAATGACGTGTCTCTATGGTTCCAGCCAAAGTCTGGGTCTCGCCATCAGAAAGATACGCCATAGTTCCTGATGAAAATGTGAGTTCAGTTCGCGCACGTTCAATTTGAAGACTAAACTCTGGCATTAGCTACAATCAAGCCATGTTTACAGACATCACCAACATATTCGTCTGGATACTGTTTCTGAATTATTCCTGTGCTCATCTGCAGGTTCCAAAATCAGGCAAAGGCAACGGTGCCGACGCGAACGTGCCGGAGAACGATGTAAAGAGGATGCGCGTGCAGTCGTAGTTCTTCTACTGTTCTTCTACCATCCACGGAGAGCTCCCTTAACCCTAGTAGTACTACAAAAACCTGTTGCCTTAGTTTTCGCTGGTCCCGAACTAGCGGCGTCCGGTTCTTGTGCATTACTCCTACCTACGTTCTGCCGAAGTGCTTCCCCGCAGACCTCCTGGTGTTGAGATGGTAGCACTGCACTGCACTGCCTCGCAGCGACGGTGTACGTGTGCGGTTCACCTCCTAGAGGTGCCCAGCAAATCAAGTCAGCCTGCACTGCGGTGCTGTTTAAGATGTGGCCTGGATCTTTGACAGACATTGCGTTGGAGGGTACAATAAGTGCTCCGTTCTCGTTCCTTTCTCGCTCGATTGTGCAGTTTCAGATGGCCGAGAAAGGCATCCTTCTTTTCTTCAGTTTTTCCCTTTTTTTGTTTCTTGGCATAAACATCAGGATTGCTGAATTGGTTTTAGACAGTTTCTAGCAGAGCGTATGTGCATTTTGGACGGTTCATTAGACTAGTCAGCAGAGTGTGCATATATAAAAAAAAAGGCAGATAAGAAATATGCATATGGCACGGAAGATGAAAACGTGTAAATTGGGGATGGGTGGTTTGCTAGAAACAGCCACAGCAACGCGGCACCCCGTTGGTCGAGTGCGGCAGCACTCAGTAGTGTTTTGTTCCCTTTTGGGCTCTTTGGTAAGCTCAGCATAACTGCGTCACTTTCCAGCCCAACGCAGGCGTGCTCACACGGGGACGGCAGGCGGCCCAAGCAGGCTACCTCGCCGACGGGCCGAGTAGGATCAACAAAAGGGATTGCACGGGACGAGAGAACAAAACAAACCGAGGTGTAAGGCTGACAGCTTCGTCTGCCGCCGCACCCACCCACGTACGCCTGACCTGACTGACAGGCTGACACGCCTCTCGTTCGGTGGCTCGCTGCACTGCACACACACGTGCGGGGCGAGGTGTAAAGCCGGCCGGCGCCTCGCGAGTAGGGTTGGCAATGGGTACGCGAAACACGGAAATCCGACGAGTTTTACCCGATATATATAGATGCAGGTATGAGACCAATCCTTCACCCATGGGTGTGTTAATAGATAAAAACATGTACCCGTCAGGTACGGTGGGTATGGGTACGACTGAGCAATACCCATACCCGTGTACCAACGGGTAATATATATCCGCCATAAAACACTACGACCCAATAAGATTCAGTTTAACTTGGCCCAAAAACTACTCTAGGCCCATGTACAACAGGATCTCCATCATCGAGTATAAATTGCACGAGGCATCTCTCCACAAACCCTAGCCCCATGGGTCCGTTCGTTGAGGGGTCCGGTTCCGGCTCGGTGTGGCTGCCGTCAGCAGGCTGCCCACGCCCCGGCCTGCTGACGGCGCCGACGCCGGACGGCGCCGCAGCCGATGCTCCAAACGAACGGAGCCCATATTTCCCCAATCCCCACCCATCTGGCCGCCGCGTCGCCCCAGCGCTCTCGCACGCAACATCGTAGGCTGACAGCCACAACCTCCAGCAATCCATTTCATGGCAGTGAACACTGCTGGCAACGGCAACAACGACGGTCGGTGATCCCTTTCATCCTCATTAGTCTTTCCTCGTAGCTCTGCATCTGCATCTAACATCCTCGCTCGCCCTTTGCTGACCCACGCGTGCTGAAGGGACGCTGTTGCCACTGCGACCGAGCGCCGGCCACCGGATCCGGAGGACGAGAGCACGAACAGCGGCAACAAAGACCAGCACACACAGTTGCTTCCCTTGGCCTCTAGCGCTCTATGCATCTGGTCCCAAGAAGCTCGTTCGGGTGGGCAAGCCAGAGCTAGCCACGTTTGCTATTGTTGGCGGACGCATCAAGGTTGCTGCCGGGCGCCACCTCGATCTCTATTGTGATGATGCACTTCTATTGCCAGTGGTCGTAACATGTGGGCTATGGCTATGTCTACTTTTGGCTGCATATTAGTGATGCATCGCGTCTGCTGTAATTATTAGTGAGCTATTTAATTTGTTGCTAGCCTGCTACCTACTGTTATTTAGTGTTGACTTGGTTTGGTGATGAACTAATGGGATATTGTGTGATGAACGTGCTTGGTATTGATCTGCCATTCTAATTAATACTCGTGAATTATGATGGTTGTTGTCGGGTGTCTAAAGGATATGGGTTACCCGACGGGTAAAATTACCCTGACGGGTACGGGTGTGGGAGAAATCTTATACCCACGAGCGGGTGTGGGTTTTTTATCGGATAGAATTTTGTTTCGCGGGTGCGGGTATGGGGCGGCACTACCCAGCGGGTACGTACCCGTTGCCATCTCTGCCCGCGAGTCGCGACGGCGACATCGACTGATCGACCAGGCGCGGGTGGTGGGTGCCCAGGCCGACCCCGACTCGTCAGGCGTCTACAGGGCTTCACACCCGCCACCGGCGCCGGCGCCGTCGCCATCCAGGCGTGCCTACCCGTCCCGTCCCACGCGCGGCTGCCTCGCTCGCTCGCTGGCTGCTCCATCGCGCCCGTCGCCGCCAGGTCCACCGCGCCCGGCACGCGGCACGCCCACCGGCGGATGGACACCGGTCGTCCGGACCAGCGGACGAGGATACGGCCGATGGATATCAATACAACCCCCGCTGCTCTCTGATGATGCTCGTACGTACGTTTTGCCCGTTCGGACCGGTCCCGGCGACACGGTGGCTGACGGGCCGCGATCGGTGGACGCTGTCTGTACGCCTCCCCCCGCTCGCTCCCCTGTCGGCAGATCTGCACGCCCAGGCTGCTGTGCTCAGATGGATCTGCCCGGCCCTGGGCACTCCCTCCCTCCCGCAGCAGATTCTTCTGCCACTGGCATGCAGTCGCTGCAGCGACACGCCCCGGCGGAGGGCGGATCCGGGCTGCATGCAGACACGCCGCGGCCGGCCGGCCGGAGCGGTCGAGGGAGCAGTGCACTGGAGGAGGGAGTGCTGGACTGGTCCAAGCGCCACCTACTGGGCGTGGGCGCCTGGGCGGGGCCGCGGGAGTGCTGGCACTGGCAGGCCCAGGCGCGGCAGAGAAAATTGCTGAGAAGGGACTCTCAAACATGGGCTTCGCCAGTTTGCCATCCTTAAGATGGGTTTCGCCCAGTTGCCATTATGAAGAGATGCCACCACGCTAAATTGCCATTCGGGAGAACTGAGGGATTTAAAAAACATTTAATCAATCCCAGCCCACGTAAAAGGACGAACATACCCCCAGCCTTATCCTCATCTTCCCAGGTGCGCTCGACCGCCCGTCACCGTCCCGAGACTCGGCGACTCGCTAGCTCCTCGCCGCTCTCGCGATTCGGCGACGAGAGGCGGCGGCGGCTACCCCCGCCGGCGACCTACTGCGGCGGTCCTCCCCCACCCCGGCCGCCCGTTCCCATCCCTCTCCCCCTCCCCAGGCACCCTTCCCGCTCCGGAGCGCTCTCGCGATTCGGCGACGAGAGGCGGCGGCGGCGGCAACCCCCGCCGGCGACCTACTGCGGCGGTCCTCCCCCACCCCGGCCGCCCGTTCCCATCCCTCTCCCCCTCCCCAGGCACCCTTCCCGCTCCGGAGCGCTCTCGCGATTCGGCGACGAGAGGCGGCGGCGGCGGCAACCCCCGCCGGCGACCTACTGCGGCGGTCCTCCCCCACCCCGGCCGCCCGTCCCCATCCCTCTGCCCCTCCCCAGGCACCCTTCCCCCGCCTCCCGGCTGCCCTTTCCCGTCCCGCTCCACTGTGCATGGCGTAGGTGAAGGCAGCTGCTCCGGAGCGCTCGTCCGGGTTGGTAACTCCATTGTTTGAGGTGAGTCCCCTGCTGCTTTGGTTGCGAAATTGGATATCCCCTAATTTTTGACAAATCCCCAAATTCTGTTTAACCCTAGGTGACAGAAGGGAGCGCTTGTGGCCAGATGGACATCAACTGGAGTGATTTTGGGTATGCATTCACTATCTTTTTAATTTTTTAGTCATCGAAAACTCCACTGCCATCAGACAATTTGCATGACGAACCATAACATTGCAGCCCCTAACTTTGGACAATTCAAAACTTTTAATTTCAGGCTTGGTGAAGAGCCTGCACTTAGTTTAGCAGCTTTAGAACCCCCTGGCCATCATCATGATGAACCACTAGAAGTCATTGACTGGGATGCACTACAGATTATTTACTCACATGAGGATGAGGGAAGGGATGAAATAGTTGATGACAACCGAATGTATGAACTAATGGGTTTAAGTGCTGAGGATGAGGCTGCTGATAAGGCAAGTGAAGCCGGCACGAGGGATGAGAGTGGGCATGCAGATGATGTGGCTGCTGATAAGGCAAGTGAAGCCGGCACGAGGGATGAGAGTGGGCCTGTAGATGATGTGGCTGTTGACAATATTTCTGATGTTGGCGATGATTATCTTGGGGCAGCCATCCCTGTGGATGATGATGATGACATACCAGGGGAGACGGTGGTGGTGCATGATCCTAATAAACCTTGCATGGATATAGGGACTGTGTACCCTGGCATGGTTGATTTTAGAAATGCTATCAGACAATTTGCTATAAATGAAGAGTTCGCGCTAAAAGTTGTCAAAAGTGACCGAATTAGATTTATCGGAGGTTGCAAAGTACAAGATTGCCGTTGGCATATTGTAGGGCGTAGGCAGCCCGATGGAAAGTCTGTTATGGTACATAACTGTCCTTTTGTTAAATGTAGTTGCTTATTTTACATAACTGCCTTTTTGTTAAATGTAGTTGCTTATTTTAGTTTATTGTACATAACTACCCTTTTGTTAAACGTAGTTGCTTATTTTAGTTTGTTGTGGCTGCAGGTAACGGTCTTGTTTGCTGAACACAATTGTGCATCCAGTGCACGAAGGATTACCACTACACCTACAAGTGCTTGGGTGGCATCAAGGGCTATCCATTATCTAAAGAAGAATTCAAATATGGGTCCTAAAGAGTTGAGGAATAGATTGGAGGAGCAACACCATTGTCAAATTCCCTATGACACGGTTTGGAAGGGCAGACAAAAGGCACTGACACAGTTACATGGCAGCTGGGAAGAGAGCTTTCAGTTGCTATTCAATTGGAGGGCTGAGGTGTTGAAGCGGTCTCCAGACAGCGTTATTGAGATTGATGTCAAGGTGGAAGATGGTCAGGTATACTTCCACAGGTTCTTTTGTGCATTGGGTCCTTGCATTCAAGGCTTCTTAGAGGGGTGCAGGCCGTACCTTAGCATAGACTCCACAGCACTTAATGGTAGATGGAATGGGCATATGGCTGCAGCCACCTCTATCGATGGTCATAATTGGATGTATCTAGTTGCTTTTGGTTTCATAGATGGTGAGACTGAAGATAATTGGATATGGTTCATGACTCAATTGAAAAAGGCTATAGGGGATCTTCCTTTGCTTGCTATTTGCACAGATGCATGCAAAGGGTTGGAGAATGCTGTCAAGAGTGTATTTCCTCAGGCTGAACAAAGAGAGTGCTTTCGATATTTAATGCAGAATTTTGTGAAGAAGTATAGTGGTGAAATCTCAGGTAAGATGCACCCTGCAGCCAGAGCATATAGGCCTGAAGTCTTCAAGTACTTTTACAATCAAGTTATTGAAGCTTCATCAGATGCAAAACAGTGGATAGAGAAGCACCATACGTTGAAGTGGATGAGGAGTGCATTTAACCCTGCTATCAAGTGTGACTATTGCACCAACAACATAGCTGAAATATTCAATAACTGGGTCAAAGATTGGAAGGACCTTCCTATTGTTGAGCTTGCAGACAAGTGTAGGGAGTTGATAATGGTTTTGTGGCACAAGAGGAGGAGGATTGGGGCTAAGCTTCAGGGTAAGATCTTACCTGCAATTATCCAACAGTTGAAGGCACGGACCAGAGGACTTAGGCACTTGTCTGTCACAAAGGCAGGTTTTTTCTCTGCACAAGTAGAGGACAGCACAAACACTCATAATAGACATGTAGTGCAGTCATATTTGCATGAGTGTACATGCCTTGAGTGGCAGGCTACTGGCAAGCCTTGCCAGCATGCTCTTGCATTAATTACAGCACAAGAGGGGGATGTGCACATGGAAGATTTTGTGCATGACTATTTCTCCGTCGAGAGATTCAAAAAGGCATACCAGAGGATTATTGAGCCTCTACCAGATAGGACTCAATGGCCAGATGTGGATCTGCCATTTGTAGTTCGTGCACCACTTGGCAAGAGAGGCAAAGGAAGACAAAAAAAATTAAGGATGAAGAGTTGTCTCGAAGGGGGGAACAGCAAAGGCAAAAGGGCTGCTGCAGAGAGAGGCAAAGAGGCTGACAAAGAGGCAGACAAGGAGGCAATGGAAGCTGCAAAACAAACTGAAAAAGGCAAAAAGCAGATGATAAGAGGGAAGAGGAAGTGCAAGAGATGTGGTGAATTAGGCCACGGTGAAACTAGCTACAAGTGTCCACTAAATGGGACAAAAAAAAGGCAGGATAAAAAATGGCTCATTTAAATTGCTGTCATTTTAATCTTTTTGAATTGTAAATTTGTTCCTTTGTTCCAACATACAGGAAGAGAAAGCCACGCAAAAATACAACCAAATATGGAGAGAATGCCAAAGTGCCAACCAGCCGGAAGAGGGCCAAAAAAGGAGAAACTGTGCAAGAGAGGGAGGACGGAGCTGCTGCTGTTATTGTGTGGGAGGATGGCGCTGCTGCTGCTGCTGTGCAAGAAAGGGAGGGGCCTGCTGATGTGCAAGAGAGGGAGGGGCATGCTGTTCCACTACTTATGCAGAGCCCAACTAAGCCTACAATGGAATCAATTATACAAAATAGCCCAATCAGGGTTACCAGGAGGTTGAAATTCTCGGCATGCTCTTGAATTCATTTAAATTCAGTGCACTTGATACCCATGATGATGCTTCAGTTTTAATTTGTTTCCGTTTCCTTTCAGCCGGCTTGCTATGTTGCTGGGGGGTGATACAGCTTCACAGAACAATGTTCAAACTTCACCAACATGCACTACCAAGCCCCTGCCTAGGAAGCTCACGCCTAAAAAGTTGAAGATGAAGTGAACTCTTCATGTGAACTCCAATAGTTACATGTATCTGGATGATGTAGCAATTAATTAAATGTATCTCAGCTGTAAACTAAGTGAGACTTGAAGTCTCTTACTGCTATGTGGTGTGGATCTCCTTTTGAAGTCAGTTATTGCTATATTTGAATGAGACTCATATTTGAAGTCAGCTGGTTGTGGTTGTTTTTGAGCTGTTTTTGAGCTGCTGGTCAAAGGGTCGCTGGGAGGATGACAGCAGCAGAGCTGCTCGTGTTAGAGTTCCCAGGGGCATTTTCGTCCTTTCATGTGGGCTGTGATTGATTAAATGTTTTTTAAATCCCTCTGTTCCCCCGGATGGCAATTTAGCGTGGTGGCATCACTTCATAATGGTAATTGGACGAAACCCATCTTGAGGATGGCAAACTGGCGAAGCCCATGTTTGAGAGTCCCTTCTCAGCAATTTTCTCGGCGCGGCACCAGTCGCCACGCCACTCGGGCTTCACGCAAGGGAGCGCATTTAATAGCGGCGGCGGCGACGTCATCTCTGGCAAGGATACAGAGCGTCAGACAGAGCGCGAGCGCCAAGAAATGGACCTCGCCTCCCCTGCCACTGCGACGCCAGGGCTGCTGCCTGCTGTCGCGGCCCCTCCAGACGACCCGGCGGCGGCGGCGTGCCGCCAGCTCCCGTTCCCGCGCTTCGCGGCCGCCTCGTCGCCACGCTGGTCGTCCGCTCCTCCCGCGACGGGCCGAGTGGTCGTCACCAGCTCCTCCTCCATGGCGGCGGCGTCGGAGGCGGCGGCGGACGAGGAGAGGATGGACCTGCTGTGGGAGGACTTCAACGAGGAGCTGGCGGTGCGGGGGGCGCGGGGCGGGTCCTGGAGGCGCGCCGAGCAGGACGGGCGGCGGCTGGTTGAGGAGGGCGAGGCGCCGGCGCCGTGGTCGTCCGAGTCGTCGGACGCGGAGTCGGAGCCCGCGGGCCGCGGGTGCGCGCCGGTGATGCGCCCGTCGGCGAGGGCCGGGCACTGCCGCCGCCGCGCCGGGACCTGGGTGCTGCTCATGAGGATCTTCAGGAGGCTCTTCGTCGTCGAGAAGACCATCGCCACGCAGCGGCAGCGCGCCGCGGCCACGGCACGATGACGAATGGGCGATGCACTCGTCGCGCGTGCGTGCGGGCTTTGCACCTCCTGCGGCCTAGCTAAGCTGCGCGCGCAATTGATTGCTATGCTTCTATAGCTCCATGGACCATGGGTAGTGCGGCGAGCTCTGCAAGAACCATTGCATGCATTGCTCCCGATGAGGATGTATGGCAGCCGGTAAATTATACTGCTACTCCATTAGAGAGACACACATGTAAGCAGGAGATCTGTTCTTATTGGTGCTGTAAATAAATAGGGTTCATCAGCAGATACAGAGAAATTATGTGGCGTAGCAATGTCACTCCATTTTTTTTTTCATTCATTCTCTCACTGTTAATTAGTACTGCAATACTCCTGTAGTCCTGTTATACCTCGTTCTATCAATCCAATAGTACAAATGGGGAAAAAAAGTCAATGCATGCACGAATTCTTTTTTATTTTCTAGTGTGTGTGCCCAGTGAGTCACGAGATGCTGTTTTGTGAATTCTGGTTCATGATCTCATCAAATCTCCGCATCTGAAGAAAGAACGGTGCACGGCTTTCTCAGCACAAAATCTTTTTGGTGTGGGCTCGCGGTGACGAAAGGTGCTTTGTGCTGTGTTTTACTTAGGGAGGAATTTGGGCGACTCACATAAGGACAAGGGGGGATTAGTTCGTGCCAAAGGCAAAAGGAGACAACGGACGGGGACAGCCAACCTCCTCCAGTACTCCTAGTCCTACCTCATCGCAACAGTAAAACCCCTGTTCTGCTTTCAATGGAACCACCTCACCAGTCGAAGCAACTTATGTTTGCAAGAATGGGAGAGCGACTCGATGGTACTGCGTACGGCTAACACAATGGCTGTTTGCCAACACTGGTGGTTTGGAGCTTTGCTGTGTGCATTCCAGCTTTGGAGTCTGCAAAATGGCACTGGGGCTAGGGAGTCACAAACTTCTTCACAGCAAAGAAACGGACACGTTTGTCCCATTACTTGTGCCATCTAGCTGCATCACAAATTAAACAAACGGCCTGTTCGCTTGAGTTTATAAGCCAGCTGCAGCTGCGGCTGCGGATTATCAATAGCTAGTTTTACTGTTCTATGGCTGAAAAAAAGCTGAAAGTAGCTCAAGCGAACAGACTGAAAACTGCACAGCGATAGTTAGGAAAGGGACAATTCCTGCAAAATTATGTTGGCATCCTACCATATGTCCATAATTAATTGGGGTCAACTAACAGCAGAACAGACAGGTGACGAGAGATAGCTCACAAGGACCTAGAGATCGTACGCGCACATAAACACAGCGTGGCGGCAGCTGGGCCTACTTTCACCAACTACCTCAGGCCAATGTGGTTTTTAGGTCAATAAAAGAATGATGCAGCAACAATCAATTCTTTGTTTTTTTGGCAGACTCTCCCAAGAGGACAAACTACACCAATGCAACAACACTGAATATGATAAATTGCGGCTTTGCCCAAATATATTACCAAGATCATAGCTGTCAGCGAAATGGCTACATCAATATACATCGCAGAAACACCACTGATGCTTCCATAGTTCCATTTTACCTGTATGACACAGCGTTTGCAAGATACTTGGTTTGCAAGGGCACAACGTTTGCCAGAGCCTCACAACGTTTGCAAGAGCCTCACAATTTGCTTGACACAGCAAGATACTTGGTATGACGGCCCTGCGCAATCAATTTACCTGTCTTTTTCTTCCTGAAATCGACAGAGACAACACCAACTGATTTTCCAGCACGCAACAACCTTCCCTCAACTTCTATTTCTTCCTGGACAATTAAACAAAAAGGTTGATAGTATGTCAAGAAAACTTTGTTTGGAAACATACTGCCGTGGAAACAACAAAAGATTCAAAATTAATCTAGCTCGTCAAACTAATTTGACAGGGAGCTAGTGAAATCTGGCCTGACTTTAAGTCTTACTTCCAGTAGTACAACCAAAGGAAGAGCAGCATGCCAGCCCATATTAGCACATGCTTCATTGTGATAACTGAACGAGTATCAACTACTACTACCAAGATAGTCATGATACCTATGGGCCATTTTTCAGATGTAAGGCAATAAAAATTGAACACTAGTTCAATAATCATAATATAGTCAACTGGTGCTCAACTTCTAATCGATAAGAATGGAAAATGAACAAATAATTAGTGTAGATTCATTAATTTAACCATACTGACTGCTTATAGATAAAACACATCTATACCTGTGGGAAAGAAAAGTGCAAGTTGCTAAAAAGTAAGGAGCTAAGAAATAACCACTTTACATTGTCTATCGAGCTATTGCTATGTTATGTTCACCGATTTTAACTCACAAGAATATTACATTCTACCTTTCTAAAGGACTTCGAAGCAAAATAAAGCTTCTAGAAGATGTGTCCAATGAGTACTTATCTACTCCAAAGAAACGATGATAGACCTAACAATATTGATCTGGCAGTAGAAATACATGTTATTGGAAGTACCAAAAAACATGAATCAGGTATGACATTGCTTCAATCGGGTTATTTATTTTGACATACATCAGGAAATCTCTTAAGCATGTGAAAAGATTGTTCTGATGCCAGAGTGATAAATAGACTAGAATATAAAGTGTCATGAGCTATCAGAGAATAAAACAAAAGGTTGGTTTCCTAGGTTCTAAAATTTGTTATGATGAATACCCTGTCTAGAACAGGCAGAGAATATCATCTAAACTCAATTCTTCACCGCATCCTAAAAGAACAAAGAACATCACAATATAAAGTTGTACCATCATTAGTCACCACAAAAGGCCCTCTACTCGAGATGGAAATCCTAATCTATTTAAGGATGGCAGAAAACAATAAAAATATGAATCCAAGAACTTCCATCAAGTTTGTAGGAATTCCCAGACCTATGCCAGCTCACTACTTATCCACCAACAAACTAGTAGGCTGTAATAGTTAAATATTGCAGAACTAAATCCAAGAGGTCTAGTCTACTCTGGTCTAGTTCTAGCCATGAGGGTGCCACTGAGAGCTAATCCTACAACTTAATGACATTTTCTGGTAGCCACAAAGCTCTTCACAATATTAATCATTAGAACTGTGTAGCATGCCCAGTTGCAATTTCCAGGAGACATCAGCACAGTAACAGCCTAATCTAACATTCACCTACAAAATGTGCAAGTGCCATAACAGAGACTAGAAGATAATAGAAACTGGATAAATCCAATTTCCTCACAAAAAAAAAGGGATCCCCCACCCCAATTGCTCAACTCTAACACAAGCTACACAGGAGCGCTGCTACTCCAGTTTCATCACTAATTCCAATCGATTGAACTAAAAGTATGATGAGACCATAGGTGAACCTCAGTCTTAATCTTATTCCAAACACAATTTCCCTGAAGAACCAACAAAAGGACAGAGTTCTTAGTCTCACCGCAATAGCAGCCGCATCACTAATCATCACAAAAGGCACCCATCCACCCACTAATTGAGATAGAAATGCAAGTTTATATGCAGTCTTCACATCTGATCCCAGCTCTCTTACGGTCCACCCCCTTATCCGCGAACAACTTTGCACATCGCACTACAGCAAATTGACTAGTTACAATTACTAGTAACTATTTTCTGAGATCTAAATCCCTGAGGTCTAGTCGTAACAACTGTTCCCATGTGAGAGGGGCAACTTCTTGACAGTTTATGGCAGTTATGTATCTGCTCACAACACCAGGCAGAAGTTTAGAAAATATGCCCACTTGCAATTTTCAGGAGAAATACCATCACAATAATAGCCTTATCTAGCATTCATATAGAAAAAAGGCCAGCACAACAACAGCGCCTAATCGTTGACATGCATTTGATAGATTAAAACGTGTAGTAAATGATATCCGATGCTCATTTCCTGGCCTAACATGATCCTTAGAACGCATTGCCCGTCAGGAGGTCTGCCTAGCCCGAATGTGTAAGCAATTTTAGCTTGACCTGATTTGCCAACTGGCCAATTCTAGCACCAGACGAACAAGAAATCCAGTTTTATAAAAAAATCGCAATCTCCAGAGCCCAAATCTTTTTGCTACCATAATCAAACACAGTCTGAACTGTGAACGGAGGGAGGGAGGGTTGGTCTCACCCCGATGGCAGCCGCGTCGACAAAAGAGACGCTGATCTCTAGGGAGACCCCGCTGGTGCGGAGCCCGCTGCAGAAGAACACGGCAGACCCCAACTGGTCGGCCAGCGTCGCCGTGACGCCGCTGCGGAGGTACCCAGCGGGGCTCTGCAAAGGCGCCACCGATTCGAACCAAGCAGGCAAGGCAAGGAGCACAAGTACTGTCAGTCGCCACCATCTCAAACCGAGGTAGGGAGGGAGGGAATAGAAAGGATTACCGCAAGGCGAGGGGTGACGACGAAGGAGCAGAGGAGGCGGCCGTGCTCGGCGGCTTCGACAGTGACGCCGCTGAGGACGAAGGGGTCGTAGAAGTGGCGAAGCGGAGGGGTGGACCCGGTGATTTCCGCCGTGGTGGCGGTGGGCTCGAGGCTTCGCCTCACTGCTTCCGGGTCCATGGCGGCGGCGCTCTGGCCGGCGAGAAGAGGAGGTCACACAGGTGACTCACACCACCGGAATCCGACGAGAGGAGAGGAGGCAGTTGCAGTTGCAGAGCGTGGGCCGTGGGGATACAGGAGTTGCTTGGTCTTAGGCTGACAGGTGGGGCTGTTTGAATGGATAGCCCCAGTGAGGACCAAACTATTTTTTCTTTTTAAACAAATTTCTCGCGTTTTTGCTGGGGGACTCTTCCCTGGACCAAACATCTGTCACCCCCTCGCTATTTTAATATAGCTCATATCTAATTTAAAATCGATCCAATTTATATTTTATAAAATAATTTTATATTTATAAAAAATACTTTATGTTCGTAATCCCGATGTTCTACGTGAATCGGAAAAATATTCTAAGTTTCTTAGTGAAACATTCTAACTTTATATGATTATTTTCACAGAAAAGTATTTTCAGATTCCCAAAATATAACATTCTATTTAAGAAAAATAAGAAAATATCTAGCTTTGCAAATAAAATATCTGACTTCACAAAATAAATATTTTAGTAAAATAATTAAATAATATTCTACCTTCACAAGAGAAATATCTCTACTTTATAGAAAAACTTAATAATATTCTATCTCCATGATACTAAACGAGAAATTTTTTTATTTGACACTAATAAAATGACCCGTTCTTTATTTGGCCTTCGAAAGTTAAAACTTCCTTATTTGACACCCACATTTTTTTCATCCCCAATATGACACTCCGGTGTTAAAAAGCACTTAACAGTGTTAAGTAGCATGACAAAAGACTCTTTTGGCCCTACTGGTATTAGTATACAAAGTTGGTATCTGTATAAATGATATGCAAAACGAAATTGTATTTGGACATAAATTTGTAGAGAACATGTTCTGTTGAATTATTTTAAAAATAATCAAATGAATTGTTTTAATGAAAAAATTGGCTTGAGCAATCATATTTTCATAATTAATTTTCAGCAACACATATTGAGATAAAAAATACCATATAAAAATTTAATAAAAATTTTGACATGACTAGCTTCTCTTGAATTTGCTACAAATTTGTAGCAACATATATTAATTAAGATAGTAAAATCAAAATAATGACACAATGACAAAGATCTTCACAAAAATTCATGTCATATGAACATAAATTCATGTCCACACAAGAAATATCACGACCACACATGGGTGTTGGCCTGAGGACTCCATGGCTGGGCCGTCGTCGGACGGCCGGCCTAGGTCGCATCCGCCTCCGGCCGATCGGGCACCACGGCGGCCTAGGGTGCTGCCAGACTAGGTCACCGTCGTCTTAGGCCGATTTGGCACCACGACCTAGGCCGCCACTAGACCTGGGCATTTCTCGGGTCGGGTTCGGGTCGGGCTAAAAAAACCGGTGTTTTTTGAGACGGCCCAAACCCGACCCGACCCGGCGCCCACACCCGACCCACGACCGGGTGGGTCAGGTCGGGCCTATGTAAATTGTCGGGTTCTTCGGGTTTTTTCGGGTTTCGGATCAAAATTCTTGGCCCGGACCCGACCCGTCAGGCAGACCGGGTTGAAAATCTTGGCCCGAGTCCGCTCATCAAACTCTTTGGGTTGGGTCGAGCTATTTTCGGACGGGTCGCGTCGGGTCTGCCGGGTCGGGCAGCCCATGCCCAGTTCTAGTCGCCACCTACCTAGGGTGTGCACGGTGGCACAGCTGCTGGCCTAGATCCATGCCGGAGGGCGTTGCCACGCTGAAGAGGGGCGCCGGCGGCGGCCTGCATCCACGCGGGAGGGCGCTGCCACCATCGACCTAGGCTGCACATGGGAGGGCGCCACCGCTGGCACACTCATGGGGGGCCGACGCTGGTTTGAGCACGCGGTGTTGCCTCTGTTTCTCACAGGGTATTGAAATAGAAGGGTATTTTGGTCCAAACCTCAAAAATATTTATGATGGAAGGATGGTATTTTTAACGGTACCGGCTAACAGAATGTCATATTGGGGATGAAAAAAAAATTATGGGTGTCAAATAAGAAAGTTTTAACTTTCAAAAGCCAAACAAAAACGAGTCATTTTTTCTGTGCCAAACAAGGAATTTTCTTTTAAAAAAACCCATGCAGTTGAGCAGAATCGTAGGAACGACGCTACTTGATTGAGTCCCTGTCGTTATAAAAAAAATGCAAGTTCCTATGCTTGTAAAAATGGTAACATAATAGTCTCAAGGTAATAGTACCGCCTCCTCCGGTTTTGAACTAAAAAACGTACCACCAGGAGTATATAGTATCATATATAAGTCTGAAGTTTTGGCCACTGACACTGTCATGGTGGCATTTTAACTAGCAATGTTTATATAATATATATATTTAGATTATTGTTATTCCGAGCAAGTATTTTAGGCTTGTTATGTCACCCATCAGTCGCTCAGCGTAATCAAATAATATCTTCGTTCTCAATGCTTCTCAAATGTTTCCATGTGCTAAACATGTTTGTGAAAAAAAATATAACAAGCCCATAATGCCAAAAGTAAAGATCTACATATCAATAGTCAAAGATAAAAAAAAAAAGTTAGATCACATAAATGTTTTTTATTTATCAAACAGGGGAAGCAATTGATAAGCTATTTGGAAAGAAAACAAATGACTGCCTGAGTGCGCCTTAAGGTGTAGAGGATGTCATATTTTGTCTCCCAACATTTCAAAATAATCAGAAATAACTAAAAGAGCTTTTTTTCCATTAATTGGGCAGAAAGAACAGAAAAGGTGAACTGCTGGACTACAATAATGGCCTTATCAAATTCAGTATAGTTAAGGCTTAAGGCTTATGACAGCAAATTTCAACCCAAAGGAAAAACAACACTAGCGACCTTAGTGCATTTAGCATAGTACAGTATCAATTTATGACAAATGACTTTCAACTTATAACTGACTCTTTTATCTGATGAATCTCTGACTGTGTCTCACTTCATAGCTACATATGGCACCTTGATCAGAGCTCGTCCTTCAGAAGCTCTGACGGTGATGAGGGTGTCATGTCCTCTTCTACAGCACCAGCACCCGTCTGTGTCACTTCATCCCCTGCAACAGCTCTGGGGCCCTTGTGCTCCTTGATGAATTTAATGATGTCCTCGGCCGTTCTCCCCCCGTTGTAGGAATAAAGATCACCCGTGGTCGAGTAGAAGTAGATCGTGGGATATCCCTCAACTGCGAAGTCGGTAGGGATGTCATTTGCAGTGCCATCCTGTGAAAACAAAAATGGATTAATGAACGCGAGTTTAACACATCATATCAGCATGATCATATCATGATCATATCATACCGCAAAAGGAAACATAAAGAAAAAGATTGAGCATCAATCGCAAATGGATCACCATCTTTGCAATGACAACGTCTTCATCGTCTTGTAGCGAGACCGCGACTTCCTCCAAGATCGGGGCTAGCTTACGGCAATGGCCACACCAAGGTGCATAAAACTCGAGCAATACTGTGAAGAAAAGATTATGTCAAGCATTAAGTATAAACAAATTCAAAGCAAAACGTAAATGAAATATGAATATAATCATAAATACAGTTATATTGAACTAAGGTTACATATTTACCATATGCAGAAAAACTAACCATTTTTGCCAGAGTTGAAAACAATGTCGTCGATACTGTCAGCCACGACGACCTTAACAGGTTGGTCATTCACCTTTGGGATTGGCTCTGACTTAACATAGGGCGTCAAGTTTCCGTACTACATGAGGAAAAATAATATAGAACAACAACGAGCAGGAAATTACTTGAGAATAAATTGCTATGAAATAGTTTAGTAACTAAGAAACATAGTAAAGTAGAAAAGGCCTCAACTATATACTGCTTCAACCAGGGTATGACTTGATCAGGGTCAATAGTTGGATTGAGATATTTCCCACTCTGTGCAATCACAAAAAGGAGGGGCACATCGTTCTCTTTGAGTCCAAAGTACTGAAAGGAGTTGCACGGAAGCTTGTTAGGCATGTAACTGTAGAAATTCTTGACAAACAAATGCTCAGAGAAAGTACAAATAACAACCTGGAAGGCACGGTCAGCGGCTTCTACGTCACCAATTAGAAAACTTATGTTATTAGCACTGAATTGCTTGGCTGCTTCTTGAATTTGACTCTTGAAGGCTTCAATTCTGTCATCTCTGAAGTTCAAGAAAAGCATTGCCTGTCCAATCATATTTCAAATGATGGTATTTCATGCTTTCTTCAGATATGAAAAAATACGTAGATGCAGGCATGGATGCAGAAATGCTAGTCAATGTGGATAAAATAACCGATACTTATGCAGAGGTAATTGAATTACCAAACTTCACACTTCCACCAAACAGATACTCAAATTCTGAAGGAACAAACAGAAATAACCACAGTTGTGTTTACTCACTTTGGCACTAGGAGTGCTGTAGTATCTCTCAAGAAACTTATGGTTAGTTGGATCAGCATCAAAGGTAACTACTGTAGGGAAACCAGACACCTCAATGAACTTCTCAAGTGCATCCTTATCAAAATCCTGACAAAGATCGAGATTGGTCTTTTAGTGCTAGTGTACTCATAAGTGAACTAGAATCGAATTTATCACATGGAAAAGGCATATACCTGTGAATCAACAAAGAGCTCGTCAAATGGTTTAAAGAGGTGAACAACAGGTCCCTTGATAGCCTGATCACCATGCGGCAGAATGCCTGCGTCTGACGTGTGAAAGAAATCATAGTCTGACCGTTTCTTCTCTGCCACGGCCATAAAATTTTCATACTCCACACCAGCAAACTCGGGGAAAACTCCCACCTGCAACAAAAGTTTCACATGCACATTCATCGCACTAACATGGCATTGGAGAAACATTATACATTCTAACAGTGGTGAAAAACTGAAAACCTACAAGAACCACCCCCTTGTCACCAATGGATTGGGCAACCTCCGCCGATCTGAGCTCGATGGACGCCGGGCCAACCTGCTTCTTGAGGTACTGCACGATGCCTTCGGCGTCCCTTGGACCACCGTAGCCACGTACGTTGCTCCCTCCGTTCTCTATGATCTTGATGGTGGGGTATGCGTGCACCTGGTACTTGTCCTTGATTTCCTTGTTCCTCTCGTCGTACGCGTCCACTTTGGCGAGCGCTACCGGTGGGTCGTTGTTCCTTAGAACAGCAGCTGCCTTCTCGTACTGCATGCATGGTATTAGATACAAATTAAAACAGCAATCTCTCTGTTTTTCATCCTCCATGGCAAGACCAGCAGTCTGACACAATGGCGCATGTTAAGGGAGCTGAGGGTTATTACCTCTGGAGCAAGTTGCTTGCAGTGACCACACCTGCAGGTAAGTTTCATTAGCCACAGCAGCTTAGGATTGAGTCAGCGAGTAAGCTTTTATGTACCATGGTGCGTAGAACTCGACGACAATGAACTGATGCTTGGCCACCACATCTGAGAAGTTGGCAGCATCCAGCGTTAGTACCCGCCTCTCCCAGCTCCACAGCAGTCTCTGTTTTCGCCAAGGCATGCCCGGAGAGGAGAATCACAGAGAGGAGGGCGAACAGAAGCACCAGGGAGATGGCCATTGCTTAAGCTGCAATTAAAAGTGCCTTGCATAGACTAGACCCCGAGTTAATATATGTGAGGGTGTTGCACACTTGCACTTGCAGGGATCTCGAGGAAGTCAATGGGAGCTTTGTTTGCTCGCTTCACTTTGACTCCATATTCCTGAACTTTGCTTCCAAAATACAACAGTGAGCCTTTTTCATGCACTTTTTTTGGCTGTTGCAGTAAGCTCTACTTTGTAATTTGTAAACTATTAAATAAGTGCTATCAAATATTGATAGTACAAAATGTTCTGTGTGCAAGTGGCATTTCACCTTTGTATACATCATGTCATCGCCAATATGATATCAGGTTGTCAACACCTACTTTACAAATCATCTTTCTAACTCTATCCACAGACATCAGAGCAGTAGTTAATCAAGCCATTAGCAATTTCAGCGTCTATATTCATCCTGCCCATCTCCATCTGGATGATTCTTAAGGTATCATGTATCTCATTCCTGCACGGATGACGATTATCACGTGCAAGAAACACATTCATTTTCCTTCCTATCTCAATCCAACTACAGCCGGGTTGCTTACTGACACCCCTGTCCTTCATGGATCTCCTTACTCGAAAAACTTCTGCCCATTTCCCCATGTCAGCATACAAATTCGAGAGCAGGACATAGGGCCCAGAGTTATCAGGATCAAGCTCAAACAATTTTCCAGCTGCCCATTCCCCCAACTCAACATTCTTATGCAGCCTGCAAGCACCTAGCAGAGAAGCCCAGAGCACTGAGTCAGGTTCCATTGGCATGTTCTTTATCAGCTCCTCGACTTCTTTGAGATTACCAGCACGACCAAGCAAGTCAATCAGACAAGTGTAGTGATCTCTGGATGGAGTAATCCCATGATCATCAGTCATGGAATAGAAATATTTCCGGCCCTCCTCGACCAATCCAGAATGACCACAAGCTGACAAAACACCTATCATGGTGACAGAATCTGGGTTCTCATTGCTGCACAGCATTCTCTCAAAAAGATGCAATGCATCTCTTGGACGGCCATTCTGCGCATAACCCACAATCATCGCATTCCAGGACACATTATCCCTGGCTGCCATTCTCTCAAACACTTTTGCACCATCATCGATGGAACCTGTCTTTAGGTACATGTCTACAAGAGAATTCCCTACAAACACATCAGATTCTGGCCCAAAGTCAAAGCGAAAACCTTCCTTGAGGACATGAACATGAGCTTGCTGGCCAAGCTGAAGATCAGCAATATTTCCACATGCATTTAGAACATTTCCATAGGTGTAATGTGTGGGCCACACTGACTCTCTTTTCAGCCGGACAAAGAGCCTAATTGCTTCTTCCTCCTCGCCATTCTGGGCATACGCTGCAATGAGCACATTCCAAGCAATGACATTCTTCTCAACCATCTGTGAGAACATCACCTGAGCATTTTCCACATTTACAGACTTGGCATACCCAGTGAGCATGGATGTTTCTGAGACGACACTCCTGGAAGCCATGGAATCAAAGACACACCTTGCTTCCCTTGTCCTCCCGCACTTTGCATACATGTCCACCATAGCATTGTTCAGCACCATGTCAGCCCTAAACCTGTCGCACTTCACCACACGGGCATGCACCTGCTGTCCTTCCCTCTCAGCAGCAAGGCCCGCACATGCGCTCATGATACTTGCCAGAGTCACCTCATCAGGAACGAAACCAGCATCCATCATCTCGACAAACAGCACGAGAGCCTCACCCACAGGACCATTCTGCTCGTAGCAAGTGATCATGCTGTTCCAGGTAACAATGTTCCGCTCCGGCATTGCGTCGAACACGCTGCGGGCATCCTCCGGGCGCTCACACTTCGCGTACATATCCACGAGCGCGCTCCCGATGTGCACGTCCTCCGCGCCCGTCGACTTTGAGACAAGACCATGCAACTGCTGCCCGGTCCTCGAGTCCTTCTCCGCGGCGCACGCGCTCAGCGCGCTGGCGAAGGAGTACACGTTGAGCACGAAGTCGTCGGCGTGCATGGCGGCCAGGAACCGGAGCGCGTCCCCGGCGTGCCCGCGCCCGTGCCGTGCGAGCGCCGCGACGACCGCGTTGTAGGAGCACTGGTCGGGGTCCGGGATGGCCTCGAAGAGCGCGCGCGCCTCGTCGGGGCGGCCCAGGCGCGCGTAGGCAGAGAGGAGCGCGTTGTACGAGAAGGTGTTGCGGAGGGGTATCCCGTCGAACACCCTGCGGGCGTTGCGGAGGTGGCCGAGCCGCGCGTACGCGGACACTAGAGTGTTGAGGAGGAAGGTCTCGCCGGGGAAGGGAGATTTCAGGACGCGCGCGTGGGCGGCTCGGGCGGTGAGGAGGTTCGGCGCGGAGCGGAGGAGGTCGGCCAGCGGCGACGACGAGGGGAGGTGCGCGAGGAGTTCGTGGCCGTGGTGCTGGTGGTGGTGGATGTGTCGCGCCATGCCACCGAGAGCCTCGCGGACGCGCGAGGCTGATTTAATAAGTCGTAAAAGGCCCGAGCTTGGGCGAATCTCCTGGTCTCCAGGACGCAATAAACGGCCAGGATTGGTTGTGCTCTTGAGAGATCAGGCGAGAGAGGAACAAACACACTGTTTCAGATCTTGGGTTAGGACACTAATACTATTCCAAAGGCGCTTACGAAAGCATCACATTTTTTAACTTGCTTGAGTTTTGTGTAGAAATGGTTGAAAACAGAATGTTCCTAGACATCAACCATCCAATAAATTTCATCATTCTTATCAATTTCATTTCATAATGCTGCATTGGGGGCTTCAGCTAGTACTTCACAGCAGATTACAACCCTGTACACATCATAGGGATTCAGCATTCGGACAGCAGTTACTCTTTCTACAAAGGCAGTAGATGTATTTGCAAACAGGCACCAGATGGAAGGTGCCAAATGTAATACACAAAGTCTATAAAGGATGCAACAACAGCGTTACTTACAATTGACAAATGCGTCAGCATAGTCCTATCTCTTAACTGAAGGCATGCCATTTGCTCGCCGAGAGTTCTCACTGTAGAGCAAGGTTCAGCTCGACGCAGATGCTGTTCAATGTCAGGTCTGCAATTGGGAAACTCAATGCTATATGATTGTACACTTCTCAGCATTCAGCCTGAATGCTTGTCTTAGCAGGGTGTCATCAATGCTGATCGTAACATCTTGAAGGCAGCTAAAAGGTCAAACTGAAGCTTGCGAACTATGACAGAATGCCCATTCAGCTTCTTAGCCACAGGAAAATCAGTATCCGCTCACAGTAAGAATCTAAATCCTCACCAGTTTTCACCTCCTGAGCAGAACGCCATGGGCTCTGCATCATCACTGCCACTGCATTCGTAGTTAAGAGTGGGCTCAACATATCTAACCGGAGTGAGGGGCTTGCTGTCATTGATGCGCTGCGCAGCCCTCTCCCCTAATTTTCTGTTCCCGTATTCCCTGCAGCAATCAAAGATCCTGAGCCACATCGCGGTTGTTGGCTCGAAAGGCATGTGATCCACGAAATCCTCTAGTTCAACCATGTGTCCATGCTTTCCAAACAGTTCGATCATGCACTCGTAGTGCTCCACACGAGGGATAATGCTATACTCATCAGTCATCAGAGTGAAATAACTCCTTCCCAACCCAACATGCCCCTCACAGATACATGAAACCAGAGCACCAAGGAAAGTGGCAAAGTCCGGCCTAATCCCCTGCTTCTGCATTTCTTCGAACAATTCAAGCCCATAGTCACCATTACTATTGTAAGCACATGCAAATATCATACAATTCCATAGGGTAACATCGTGAGATAATCCCAACTCAAATATCCTGGTGGAGTAATCAAACAGCCTACACTTGGAATACATATCAACCAGGGCACTTCGCAGTATATCGTCAATCTCATACCCGCTTCTGATCATGTATGCATGAATTTGCTTCCCATGCTTAAGCAGAAATATGTTTGCGCAGGCTGCAAGTGCAGAGCTGAGTGTTGACTGGCTAGGTTTTGCCTCAGATTGCATCTCACGTAGAGCATGCAGAGCCATTTCACTCATGGAGTGGCGTTCATAACCTGAGATCAGTGAGTTCCAAGAGTATCTGTCTCTCTCTGATCCCATCTCAAATAGAAAAAACCGTTCTGCACTCCTCAGGCATCCGCATTTGGAATACATTCTCACAAGTGCATTCATCAAAAAGGGGTAACTGAAAAAACCACCCTTGAAAGCGAACGCGTGGAGCTCCTCACCTTTCCCCAGGTCAAGCAACCCTGTACAGGCATTGAGCACTGAAACAAGAGTAACAGCATCAAGCTCCTTTGTCTCTTGCCTCATCTGCTGGAACAAATCTAAAGCACCAATCAGATCCTTCGACCTGACATAACCTGTCAACATAGCATTCCAGGATACCAAATTGCGCTGTTCCATCCCATCAAACACACGCTTTGCATCAGTGGTCCTCCCACAAGAAGCCAATCCTGACACAATCGAAGTGGACATCACCACGTCTTTCATTGGTGCCAAGTTGAAAAACCTCTGTGCTGCATCAATGGCGCCACACTTGGCATACATATCTACGACTGAGCTCCGCACATGCACATGATGCTCGTACCCATGTCGGAGAACGAAAGCATGTATGCACCTCCCTTCTTCAAGTGCACAGTTATCCCGGCAAGCAAGCATTGCATGCGTGACAGTATAAACAAGTGGCCTAACTCCAGCCCCTACCATCCTGAAGAACATCTGAACTGCCATGTCACCCATCCCAGCTAGAAGATATCTCCGGATGATTACATTCCACGAAATGTCATTGGGCTGCAGGATGTCATCGAATGCCCGCCTTGCATCCGGAAGCAGGAGGCACTTCCCGTAGACATCAACCAGTGCCGTGCCTAGAATCACATTGGACTGGAAGTCCCTCTTCGCAATATGGCCGTGGAGCTGCTGTGCGCCACGCAGGTCAAGCCACTCGGCGCAACAGGCAAGCACCGATGCCAGCGTGACATCCTTGGGGCGGATGCCGAGAGAGTTCATGTCGGCGAAGAGGGAGAACGCTTCTGCCTGGTGCCCGGCGCGGGACGAGGAGGAGATGATGGCGTTCCAAGAACCGCCGTCCCGGTGTGGCATTGCGTCGAACAGCTCCCGCGCGTCCGCGAGGCCGCCGCAGGCAGCCAGCGATTCGATGGCTCGGTTGAAGAGAAAGGTAGGGGTGCACGAGTGGGAGGTGGAAGGGGAAGACGACGAAGAAGAGGAGGCCAGGTGGGAGGCGACGCGGCGGGCGGCGGCGAGGGAGCGACGGGTGGCGGCCAAGCGGAGGAGCGAGGCGTAAAGCGAGGGTGGGAGCAGGTAGGAGGAAGAGCACGGGGGGAGGGCGTCGATGGCGGCGAAGAGGCGCCCGGCGGCAACGTGGTTGGAGATTGCGGACACCGTTGAAGCGGCGGCGGCCGCCATGGTGGCGGGAAGGGGAAAGAGGGGTCTCCGCCTCACCGCCGGTCTACGCGTAATGGTTGCTGTACTATCATTTGGGCCTAACTTGAACTTTGCGGCTTTAACAAAAGCTTAAGCCCACTAACTATTTGTATTTTTCCCCTCTGAAAAGAGCCGTTGTCTGTAATTTTCTAGGAAATACTTACTTGAACAGAAATTAGTGTGTTTGATGAAGACCACAATATTTTCATTGGATCAAAGTCCTAAAATAGTTGTCCCTTTATTTACCAACGCTCCTGTTTCAAAACATAAAGCATAGTCTAACTTGCCAGTCTCCAAGTATGAATCTATGATGTGATCGTCAACAAAATTATAACCACGACAAAAGTATTTTTTTTCAAATACAAAATATAAAGCATATCGTTTTTATGACATGTTTGTATACCATGCAAGCCTAGTTGTTGATGACGATGGAGTTATGGTACCTTGCCAAGAAGCCTAATGGTACCCGTTGTAGCATGAGTTCGAGCTGACAGAAACCCTCCCAACAACACTCTTTTAAGTTTAAGAGCGATGCACCAAAGTGTGAATTCCGACAGACACCCTTTAAAATGCAGAAGATAAATTTAATCGGCTTGTCTTTATTACTCTACTACTAGTATACTGTATACTTGTGCAGGTGCAGGGGTAAAGCCAAGATATAAATATAGAATGAACAAGTACACAATATATTAGCATTAGATTAACTTATTAGATTGAGTGGATCACTATGTAGTCCTTCAGAAAATTAGCCGACACTTGTCGGTTCCATGGCAAATGAGCATTTGCAGTTCGGTACTTCGTCAAGTCATTCTCCCATTGATTTTGGCCATGCTAGGTATAGAACATAGGGATTTACAAAATTGACAAACTCAAGGAAGACGTGGCAAATGAAACAATGATACTCCCTCGGCTCCAATTTATAGATCGTTTGATTTTTTTTTAGTATCCGATCAAACTGGCTCGTCTTATTCAAAAAATTTCACAATTATCATTTATTTTTATTGTGGTTTAGTTTAGCATACAGTATACTTTAATATGAATTAAATCTTTATATATTTTCAAAAATAATTTGAATAAGACGAGCCGGTTTGACCGAATGCCAAAAAAGTCAAACGAACTAATAGTCATATGTAACATAAGAATTTGGCAAAAAAACACAATAAAACATAAAAGTAATTTCTCAAAAGTAATACTACATCCAGAAGATGCTACATAACCAATGATTATGTTTGATTACATGAAATTGCGACAACGATGTTTTGTAACACGAGGGATTGCATACATTAGATACCGCAGATTAATTTCACTAGCAACTGCGAAGGGAATTATTGTTCTAAAACTAACCATAAAAATTTCAAGGAACACCTTTCACGAGTTGACGTGCAGGTGCAGTCAGTAGGACTTGGACCTTGACGAAGCAGGACAAAGGTGCCATATACATTTGCTGGTCCGGCCCCTACTTAGCACGTCAATCGAGTTGAATCTGTAGGAGATATGATATATCGTTCTGCTTTCTCGGCATTGTTTCAAGGGTGTTTGTCGGCAATGTGCTCTTATCTGGACCCTTCATCAGCCGATGTATGAGCCAGCACGCCATGTTCAACTGTGACGTCCCACTTGGACCCGTCGGTGATCTGTGCGTGGACCGTGGAGGCAATGACATGATGGCAGGATGGCCAAAACAGCGGCACCTATACAGTATTACAGTTGACAGTTTAATATAACTAGATGAATTCCCGCGCATTGCTGCGGAAGTATGGACGATACTCCATGCGTGTGATATAAGAAAGCATTGCATGCATAAGATCACAAAAGATCGATGGAAGTTATTAGTAGATGACTTAGTAGATGATGAGATGTCATGCCACTAAGTGGCCTCCTCTGATGATGTGGCTTTACGTATGTTTAGAGAAATCATGTAGTGAGGTATACCTATTTAGAGATAGAAGATATGCGGTTCATAGGAGAAAGAAAGAAAGAAAGGAACATGCAAGGACAAGGGATCAATCATTTCAAAGATTTTAGCAGTAATCAGTAATATGCTGTAGACAGTAGGCAGCCAGCTGTTTCTTCTTCTTTTGTTGTTAGAAAAAAAAATACAGAGCATAAGAGAAAATGGGTCTGTTTCGATCCCCTTGAATAATTGCAAAATCCAAGTGGTAAAATCTAGCTATATATGGCTCGAAACATGCGCAGCTTTTGAATCTGCCTGTAGAAACGAGAACCCTAGACTCTGCAATCTCACAAGCTTAACTATATCAGCTTTCGATGTCCAAATTGCCCTCACTTTTGTATCTGTTTTTCATCTCCACAAAAGGGTATATATGTCATTTTACCCATTAAAGCATGTTTCACCAAACTACACAACTTATGGGATCCAAACAGATCCAAAAGCTAGCTCCTACTACAATCCAGCTTTTAAAAAGATAGCTTCCACAATCTAGCTTTTAAATCCTAAAGGATCCAAACACAACCAATGATTTACGGCGGTAAGCTGCCCCGGTTTACCTCAACATAGCTAAAACAGAACTAAGAACGGCCGAAACAAACAATTTGAGCAAGATGCCCTTAGCATGTGTTTGGAGGGGATATGGAATGGTTTTTTTCCCCTAGTGTTTGATTGAGATGAGGGATGTCCCTGCTCAAACGCGGGACAACCCTATCCCTTGGATTCAAGCGGAAGAAGGCGTTCCACGTGGACCCTTCCATTCGTTTCGTGGATTCATGGACTGCAGGGAGGAGGCGATGGAGATGTGGCGACTGCGAACTGAGGTGCGATTGAGGTGAAGGGGGACAACAGTCGGCCGAGGTGTGAGGCGAAGGGGTGGCTTAGCTTGTTAGGTAAAGATCTATATAACTTTCAGCAATTAACTACTATATCTAGTTCATCCAAACATGCCTTCGGTAGAGAGAATACCACAAGGGGGTAGCGAGATGTTTTATACTTTTTGTGAGAGTTTCATTTGTAAAATCTATCATTTGTTTCTAAACACGCCTTTGTGAGAATTAACGTGTGGAGGTTCCATTAAACTTCATATTAGTAATGTAGTAATAGTAAGATATGAGTGCAACCACTATACTCAGCATTGGTACTCAACTTCT
This sequence comes from Paspalum notatum, assembly GCA_022530915.1. Taxonomy (NCBI): domain Eukaryota; kingdom Viridiplantae; phylum Streptophyta; class Magnoliopsida; order Poales; family Poaceae; genus Paspalum; species Paspalum notatum. The sequence goes on from CM039689.1 coordinate 32,979,814, forward strand.
CATTGTGTGCTGGGAGTGTCAAATTTTAGCAAGAATCAGTTCAATTTGAATAGGGTTATCAAAAAATTCCAGTGTATTAAACATGAACTTCTAGTTATGTGCATGAATGAAGCTGATATTAAGTGGTAATGTAGCAATATTTGTGTTATCAAAACACTGATGAATGAAGCAGGCGCGCCTAGATGGGCACGCATGCGTACTTGCCGAGGTGAAACAAGAAGCATATGTGCGTCATCAGCACGTCACCTGGGCAGCGAGCCCCATGGAAGCATCTTCTCTATGGCGCATGGGCCCTCCTCCTGCGGATGTTAGGTAGCCCCACGTGTACCTCTGCTGCCACCAGCAGCAGCGCCACCTCTACCCCAGCCAGTATCAAGTGGACCTAGCCTAATCTTGCATGGCCTGCCGTAAAGAGACACGGCAGAAATGCATGAGGAACACCCTCCCTAAAGAGAAGGGAAGGGCTGAAAAGCAGATCATCAGTGTGCATGGGCTCGGCCACCATGAAGTGACTGAATGATTGTCACTTACCTTTCCTCTTCTTTTAGGGGTACATGACAACAGAGATCGAGTTGTTGGTGTACTTACTGCAAGATTCTGACGATCAGGAGGAGGATTAATGGATTATCCTTGCAAGCTGCACCTGCACCAAGGTGGCAAGATCAGCAGCTGCAGCATACCAGCTGTTAGGGAGCAGAGCACACAGTGGTTAGCATATCAGTAGTTGATGAACAACTCAAACCAATACTGACAAGGGTGCTCGCTATCAGTAGTAGATGGCCTTTTCTTGCAGAGGATGTGTGTCCCTTACCAATTGGCCCGCTGCTTACTTAGCAATGCGGGTATTTGCCAAAAGGCTGGTGGACAGATCAGTGTCGGCATCGCCACATCGCCGTCAGAACGGTAAATTTCTGCCAAACATGTGTTCCTGTCCCTCCTGCAAACTGACCATGCGAGGTAACTTGAAATGCCCATGGATGATTTATAAGCCTCTTTTTTGACGCTGCGGTTTGCGAAAATGGGCATAGAATGGATGGGTGAAAAGGGCGCATGGAACTCGAGTGGCTTCATCTCCAAGTGATGCTCCCTCTGTACTTTCCCACAGATCCACTGAACTCTCTGCAAACTTTTGGTGGCTGTATATGCGCAACAATTAATAGCAGCAATGGTCAATAGGCATGCTCTTGTGACGCCTGCGTGACATGAGGAGGAAGCAAGACATCACAGCACCGAGAAGATCCACTATAGAGGCGGCAGGACACCTGCATGGTCCATTATTTCTGCTGGAAATTTTAAAAAGCAGTTGACGATAAGTTGACAGTTCCATTTGCCCACAACAGTACTTTCTTACTTTCTCATGTACTGTATCTGATAGCACCGTAAGCTTTAATGAAGATTGAGCTGTTAAAATCTGGTGAAAGGCATCAGCAGGTCATGTAATTTTCGTATATGAAGTGACAAGAAGTTGAGCCTAGGCTATAATTTTGAAATGGGCACATCATGATACAGAGTAAAGCTCATGTGCCACTCTCCCTGAGTACTGTACAGTACTCAAACCTGAACCTCAAGTTGATTGCTTAAGATTTACATGATGACGTTCTTGTATTGACTAGTTATCTTCAAATGTTATAAGCTTATTGAAGAAGATAAAATCCTTTACTCATAGAAGGACTAACTAAATCATGTCAAATAGACTATACTAAAACACCAAGAATGTGGAACATTATCATTTATTGCCTATGGAAAATGGTAATAGTGCACACTGACTGTTTTATTTCATTAAGGGCCCGTTTGGAACGCAGGAATTTTACAGGAATTGTACAGGAATTTCACAGGAAACAGTTCAATTTCACAGAAAAAACGCAGGAATGGGGAAAAATTCCCGCATTCCAAACAGGCCCTAAATACTGTTGTGCATACCATATTGCAGTTGCAGCAGTTCCACTAGGCCCAGAAGTTGACTGTTCAGGAACACATAGGTATGCATATCAGCACTAAAAACAAATTTCAAGTTACTATTTGCCGTATGATTGATTGATATATCTACATGCTGTCAAACACACATCAACTGCAACCAAGTCAAAGCTTCTGTCTAATCAATATCAATTTAGTTGAAATTTTTTTTTCTTCACACAGGTTTTATTTTTAATCTAATGAATATCAATATCTTTGATTCTATTTCTATCATCTCACCTAGCTTTTCATTTACACGTCATGATTTCAGATATGGATGAGAGCATAAGAAGAAACCAATCATCTGATATTACGTTCATCCACAGCTTCTTGGGCAGCCATGATGTTGAAGTGTACCTAAAGTAGACCAGAAGCAATGTTGTGTTTTCAATCCAAGAGTCTGGAAAAAAAATGAAACTACAAATGTTAATACTCGGAGCAGTAACATGGTATCAAATTCAGAGGAGTCAACCACGATGCATTCTAGAGGTTTTATCCCGATCAAGTGCTCCCAAAACAGCATTATTGCTCAGCATGAACTGTTTCTCATGTAATCACCACCTTTCAGGCTTTCACTAATAAATTATGCGGAGGGAACATGATGAGGCACCATGCATGCATGCATTCACTGATGGCCTTTCATATATAGTACCCGTTGATCCTTCGCCGCAGCAAAAAAGTAGAGATATGGTGGCCGAACATCAAGGCAAGATATACTCCTCTGTTCAAATCCAGCAGCAGTCTTTGCAGAGAGAGAATGATTAGCGTCCTCCATTAAATAGATGGAGAGGACAAGAAAGCTGGACACTTCAGTTGCCAGGCTTCTCAAAGCACAGCTGCAGCCGCCTCAAAACCTTTCGACGCTCCTTGAGCTGCACGTCTCTGGCTCCCAAATGCATACACACGCAGACGGCGCCTATAAGTATCGCTAAGCTATCACATTAAGCAAGCACTCCATCCTCCGGCTCCAGTCTCCCTCATAGCCCTCCCACCTGCCTCTATCCTATCTACTTCCAGATTGCACCTCACCCCACCAATCCACCATGGCCATGGGTGGAGCTTCTGACCTTCCTCCAGGCTTCCACTTCTTCCCTTCAGATGAAGAGCTCGTCGTCCATTTCCTCCGCCGCAAAGCGTCCCTCCTCCCATGCCAGCCGGACATCGTCCCTACACTACTTCTGAATCGCTATGATCCATGGGAACTGAATGGTATGTATCTGATTAATACCACACCTAATCGTATATCTTCTTGTCAGCATCACTAGCTATTTGGTGTATGAGAGGTCATGTCCTGATTGCGAGCAACTACTCTCTCTAGGCAAAGCACTTCAAGCAGGTGACCAGTGGTACTTCTTCAGCCATGCAACGCAGAGAAGGGTCACACCGAATGGGTACTGGAGCTCTATCTGTGCTGACGAGATGGTAAACAGTGGCGGCTGTAATGTTGGCCTGAAGAAGACACTTGCCTTCTCCATTAGAGAGCCTTCAGAGGTGATCAAAACCAACTGGATCATGCATGAGTATCACCTACTACTGGATGGGAGGAAGGAGAGTAGCAGTAGCACTTCAACTAGTTCAAGCAGGAAGTTGCACAAGAATAAAGGGCACCCAAACACAGTAAGAGCTACATGCATGTTTGCTTACTTCGTTTAGTAACCCTATTGTATCAGTAATTTTTACGCATGATAAACTTAAGAGTAAAAAATGCTTGCGTGATCATTTTGCAGGAGTCCAAGGACTGGGTGATATGCCGAGTGTTTGATTCGACCCGTGGATCGCAAGTGGGGTTCCACGAGGAGGGCATGGAGCTCTCATGCTTAGATGAGGTGTTCTTATCCCTCGAGGACTATGATGAAGTCAGTCTATCAAATAATTAGGACCCCTATCAGAAGGACTGGTAGCTAGTAGGCCCTGCCACCTATGATCCCAAATGATGTTGATTCTACCAGGAAAGGTTACATTACAAAACATCAAATGATCTCATATGTATTAAACCAAAAAGAAAGCGTCTAGAGTCTAGAGCAACCATGCAATTGTCCTCGTCAAAGGCAGCATGTAACAAACTCAGTTAGTCGATATAAATATAGCATTAGTTGGATAACCCCCTCTATATATCACTTAATTTTCTTGAACATGCATATGTTTCTGCATAATCACTGTATGAAATCATGGAGCACATGTTTCTGCATAATCACTGTATGAAATCAATAGACAATAACACTCTGAGATTAGGAGTGTTGGTTGCGGAGGGATGCATGCATTGCTTCCCCTCCCAACTCCTTGCCTTTCTATGTGAACAATAGATCTCAAAGCGAGGAAAAAAGGAGAGAATATGGTTGGAACTTGGGCTTGGGTGAGCATATATATTGCTAGTGATTGATGTCATCCATGAACGAAGCATCAAAAGGTGATATATATTTGTGTGCGCCTTGCAGTGTCTCTCTAATACATTACTAGATTGGACAGATTCTTTGCCTGAATGTGGAAGTGGTGCTGCCATGAACTTGTAAGACTTGACAAACTAGTTCCTGGATACACGGGCAGGCACTAAAATTTTTAATGCTTTTTGATGGGTTGCAGTGCATAGTGCACTGGCACTAGGCCACTAATTATGGCTGTCATGCATCGAGTGAAAACTTTGCTTGGTGAAAAGGTATTAGGAGAAATCTAACATTGAATGTGATTAATTTATACTAGGACTCGTAATGGCATCCTTCAATAAGTTTAGCATGCCCGTCGTCCTTGCTTTTCTTGGTTAGGAGACTTGACAGTGATCCAGCATATGGAGTATAAGTGAATGAGAAAAACAATGAAAAACGAAGAAACTAACAAAGTATAATTATTTTTAGAAAAGGGATATATATCCAGCATATATATGCAACTGCACACAACCAATAAAGTATAATTATGCTAGTGGTTAATATTGAGTTGCAACATGCACCAACTAGTCCAGGAAAGGTGGACAACAATTCACTTAATACAATCCCTCACGTGGAGGCTCCCTCCTATCAAGCCTCAATGTGGAATATCAGCGAGCAACGGTTATTTTATATTTAACTAGATAAATTTCCTGGGGTTTTGTGTGATACTCCACGCGTATACCACATAGAAGTATTGCATGCATAAGGCTATACGAAATTGGCGGAAGATATAAATAGAAATCTTAGTGGATGTTGACATGGCATGCAAGTTAGTGGAGTCTTAAGATGATATGGCTTCATGCATGTCAAGAGAAATCATATAGTGGGGTGTACCTATTTAGACATAGAAGATTCCGCTAGCCGAAATTCAAACTATTGAGTTGCATGCGTCAACCGGCAGCTAGTTCAACCCAAAATCTTAATCTGGTAGGAAAGGTGCACAATTCACTTATACTTCAACAGTTAAATAATGTGTTATCATTTGAAGAGTACTCTTCTAGTGACGAACAAATAAAGATGAATCAGAAGTTTCATTTTGACACGTAGAAAAATGCAACAACAGAAAATAAGCTATAAGTTTATAAAAGTACTAATATAATTTGAGTGTTGTTATCTGTTGCAAGCCATGCTTAATATTGCCTAATGGGTCCTGCTAGGACTATAGGAACGAAAAAAAAACTAAAATGCACTCAGCAGCAAACAAAATGATTAGGACTAACCATAACTGAGCAACTAGAACTTGAGTGAGAGCAGCTAAGGACAATGGATCAACTTCCATCCAGTAATTATCTCAGACTCACATAAAAAAGAAATATCATGTTAGATCAACTTTCCAATCTCATGTCTTTCAGTGAAGCAAGAAAGACATGAGATGCAAAAGGTCAAATATAGAAAAGAAAACAAATTGCATAGGTAAAAAATTATATCCAAATTTCGCCCAGCTCTAATAAAAGTGGCCTTTTCAGGTAATGAATAAAAACTAGCCTAAACTACTAACCCATCAAAAGCATCGCAATAAATAATCATACTACGTGTTTCAGTTTTGAATGTATCAACAATCCTCCTATGTTGTTAAGTATTTCTGTAGAACTGGAATTGCAGGTACCTAAATCCACAGTGACAAATTGAGCAGCATAACAGCAGCTCTTGTGGAGTGTACCCACTCATTATTGCAGACATGAAGAATTATGGCTTTTGAAAACCAGAAAAACTGAGCAGGTGTTCACCTTTAAATGGATTTGCTAATTTAAATAGCTCAGTCTTACTCCCTCCATTTTTTAAAAAAATGACGCCAGCTAGTTCACTTTTGACTTGGTGAGCGACAAATAAAAACGATCAGAGGTAGTAGTATACTATTACACTCACAGCTCACTTGAAAGAAACAGAAAATAGTCTCACTGCTCTTTTATTGGACAGTTCTAGTTGTGGGAGTACAGATTCTTGATCTAACAATGGAGAAAAATAAATCAACTTAGATTTTGCTGTTATTACATTTTAGTATAAAAAATCCATATACGAATTGTGCTGATTTTTTCCCATTTTATTTTGACAAGCCTTTATGCAATCACTGAAAGATATACTGCAATATGTGAAACAGCTTCAGAAGAAACAAACAATAAGCAGCCCATAGAGCACCGATAATGAGAATTTGAGAAGGGAAAAATCTTATAATGCGATGGCATTGGCGTGATTTACTTTGCACTTATGTGACAAGTAGAGTTATATTTTATAAGTATTAACTTTAATGACAGATTGATAGTACATACAAACCTTAATCATAGTTGAATCAGGATGAATGAATGCTCTAGTTTGTTCCACATTTTGTCCATGGCCCTCTTTTCTAGTTTGCACACTATCTGTGCACGGGATTGCATCAGATCCCCATTGACTTTCCCATAGTTACTTCATACAGGGTACTACATCATATGGCGGCATGGCATGGACTACATGGTGTAAAGGATACATAATATGGCGGCATGGACTTCATGGTGCGCATGCTTTGTCACACCAAAACACCCCATAAATAAGCAAAGCACTCGCCAAAAAAAAAAATATTTTAGCAAAACAGTTTCACAAGAAATTAGGAAGATAAGACCAAACATCTTATCCGGTTTTTTAGGCAGTCTCGGAGAGCCATCTTTACCTACCAAAGAAATAGACAGCTAAGAACTTCTGAGATGACTCAGCATCTGCTACTTTCAACAAGTACAGTCTGTCATTCTCAGGTGATGCCACGAAGTTACACATTCAGTAAGCAAAACAGAATGGGTTCAACGCCATGCATGCGTGTACTACTCTTATGCTCAACGGCAATGATGCCCAAGGTAGAGATAAACTGAAAGTGCAGTTAGTGGCCGAGTCTGTTTCAATCCTGCCATGCCAAACTCATCATTTCACGTAGTATCAAGCAACACAGGACCACAAGAAAGCCATGCTAGAAGACCGGACCATTGATTCTGCATGGACCAATGAACATGAATGATTTGACATGGCAAAAGATTGTCGGTACGTAATCAGACACTAACCAAGTAAGCATTCCTTGGTGAGGTATCATCACAACCCCTGCCTTTTATATGAACCTGAAAACGAGTGGCTAACAAAAAATTACAGATTAAATTGTCAATGGTACTTCTATGTCATCATTGATCCAGAACACCTTACCAGGGCAGAACCAAAGTGTGCCAAAAAATTTGAATGCCAGGTGGTTCTGTTTTTCGCTTTGTTTGCTTCAACATTAACAGTTTCAGCACGAATCCATGATTATGTTCCCAGCTTCCCTACAACAAAACAAAAATGCACCAACATAATGCTACATCTGTCAACACAACGGCACAAGGCTGTGGGTGGGGACAAAATTCAGTAGCCCAGGACCAGCGCACAGATAACTAAATGTGATACCTGTGATCATGATTCATGGACGATGCCATGTCTGAGTTGTTGATGATGCTTGCAGCCAACCAAACTATCAAAGTCACATTGCCTGTGGTAGAGAGATAGGAGCTGCAGAATCACGTTATGCAGAGGTGTGCCAACAATATACATCGATCCTACTATCAGGTTTCAGAGTTTCAGAATTCAGACTTAGATCGACTAGACTATACTCAGGATGCGTACTCACCGTACGTCAGTGCGTGGGTACTGGAGGGCTGCGGACTGCGGTTTTGCCTGATGTGGTGCTGCCGGCGCCCGTGAACTGCTACTGCCTGCTGGTTGCTTCGTCTTCCAGCTAGCCGCGAATCAGGGGCGACGCGGATGGCCGATGCCCGATGGTCGCCGTCGCGGACTGGCAGCCGTAGGCCGTAGAGCCGTAGCTGCGGCTCACGGCAGCGATCCCGGAATCCTATAGCCTGATTGGTTGCCCGCATTAGGCTCGACCAGGCCCGCCAGATGCAAACTTCGCTTGTTTGGTAGGTTGCACAGGGTACTGAGCCTGGCTGGGCGGGTGCAAAAGGAGACAACGGGCCTGGCTGCACGCATGCGAGAATTTTGGGCGTATCCCACGAGCCAAGCTCGCGGCGTGCAATGGCTGCATGCGGGTAGGCAAAAAGTGCCTGGGCAAAGGCATCATCCAGGGAACCAAACATTGTCTCTGCTGAGCCAGGCTGCAAACGAACAGGTAACCAATCAATGCCCATTTGCATGTATTTGGCCTGGCTATGCAGGACCTGGCTCCCTGGAGCCAGCCAAGCTGGGCAAATGCGGGTGCCAATCAGGCCCTAGTGGTGTTATACCTGGAAGCGGGCGGTGGCCGTGGGCCGCGGCCGGCGAAGACCAAACGACACAACGATAGGAGAAGCCAAGGCTGGCAAGGCACAAGGCCGCAGGCCTTTTCCCCTCGCGAGGCGCAAGCCGACGATTGATGGGCTGCTTCTTGGGCCGAGGGGGTGCACAGCTCCATAGTGCTGGGATATGAGGCTACTAACTTTTTTCCTTTTTTGAGGGGGGTGCATCTAGGAGTATTACTAGAAACTTGGCGCGGACGTTGCCGCGCCAACCTAGCTAGGCCAGTGTATGTAGCCGTTTTGGACCTCTGCTTTAGATTGATTAATACTACTATATGGTAACGGCGTACTTAATTATAGAAATGGTATTTACTATTTAGTAAGAGACAAAGATTAGCACCCAGAAAGCATTAGTAGTAATAGGAGAAGCAGCGTTCATAGTATTTAACGCGAGCAGATTATGCAAATATTGCTCTTGTAGCAGTACTTTGTTAGTACTACACATGGAACATATAGATTGTTACCTGGGATGCCGGATGTAGGAGTGTTACTGTCAATATATACCCAACTATCTAAACAGTGAAAGAGCTATATAACAACCCAAATAGAGTTGTGAACTTGTGATCAAACACACATAATTAGAGGAATCGTTTGAGTACTGTCAATTCTGAGGAAACAGTATGTAATATTCCATGAAATGAGTAATCATAAAAGATGAATTATTTATCACTTCTCATTCCATACATGAACCGTTATACTTTTTAGATAGAGCCTGAGCGATCTAATAACATTATCGGAGTTGCATTAACCTGAATATTATGGGAGTTGCATTAGCACATCTCGCACTGAATTTTGTTTTAGAATTTTTTTTCATTGAAGCCTGCAGCTAGCTTCAAGAATCTGCAGATATCAAGTCCTTAGGATCATATAAACTAAATGTTTTACATGTTATTAGTTGTGTCTGCAAAACTACTACACGTCTCAGATTAAGCTCGCTCCTCTACTGAGCCATCCTATGTCGCCGGAGGGTGGAAGAACCAGCACAACACAGGCTACTGAAAATTTCAGTAAAAGAACCAGATTTAGTTAACAGAAATGTGTTAATTCCATCCAGGAATAATGTGATAGCACCAGTTAGCGTTGCTAGATGGCAGATGAATAATATATGGGTGCATACCCATATTATATCATATGCATTTTAGCATCGTCTTATGCCTACATACTGAAACAAATAACTCAGATAAAGGATTCGATGCCACAACCAACAAGCACAACTTACATGAGGTAGATCGTCCAGCAACATATGTGGATGTAAAAGAAGACCTACTTTGCCTATATATATATCAAGGTCATGTTAGGAATGCAAGGCGACAAGGATGAAACGATTCAATTATTCGGCTGCATCCTTGCATGGAAGAAGCAGTGTATAGGAATGATATAATAACTCATTTGGTGTAGTATTTATAATAGAAGCCAATAAAAATTTTGGATCTGTTTCTGTACAAAATATAAAAAATGCAATCGCTAGGAGATTTGGTGTTTACCAAATGGCAATGGATTTGATCTAGTGTATTCAATAGGAGGATTAAGGAAGACACAGGAATAGGATGACAGTTGACAGGACACAACTCTTGGTCATTCTGAAGGTCATGGATGGAAAGACTGGGTGATCCTGACGCTATGCAAACTTGCATAGGCATTTCGTCGAACACCATTGGGGTGGAGGTCTGTTGGGCAGAGGAGCCATGCCATTCGTGTCATCGAGGCGGGCAGGCGGCTGACACTGTGGCACCATACACTGTGGCACAGCTTTGAGTCCACCAGAAGCTGCGGTGGCTAAGCCTGCTCCATGCGATTCAATGTAACAGGGTCTCGACGGAAAAGGCGTGGTGGGTGCCAGTGGCTTGCTGCTGCGTGCGGCTCAGGGACGAGGCCACCAGCAGACGTGGTACTGGGCTACTGGCAGGAGTAGGAAACGGAGAGCAAAGCCGATGATGGAGCTGGTGGTGTGCACATGGAGGCGTGAGCACGGCCTACCGGCAGGACGACTGGACGGACTGCGCGGGCGAGTGCAGGGGTGGAGGGGGAAACGACAAGCGATGCAAGGCCATGGAGAGGCGTCGAGCACTTACCGGAGGCAGAGGAGGCAAGGGCGCGGCCGGCCGTCCGCGCCGAGGCGGCGCGCTCAACAGTTGGGGAGGCGAAGCGATGAAGAAAACCTGCGGGTTCGCGAGGGTTCAAGAAGCCGGGTCTGCTTATAAACGGGCGATGCACCCGCCAAGGCTCGGATCGGACGGCCCACGTTGCGCGCTGGACAGATCCAACGGCTAACAGGTTTACGGACTACGTGGCCTTATTGGACGCTCGGGAGAGTGGTGCAGGATTCGTACTTGTAAAAGATGTGTCACCACAACGACAGATAGAGTTCCATCGTTGAAGGCCCACGACGGTCCACCAGTGTTCCCAGTGCTGCCATCGCCGAGGAAGATGCGGCCATCGCTAGTTCTAGGTTAGGATGGAGGGTGGGGGTTGCCGGGGGTGTCCTCGTCCTCGAAGGTGATTATGGGAGGAGGAGGTCGTTGGACCGGCGGTAGTGGAAGGCGCGACGGCCGTTGGACCGGTGGCGGCGGCAAGGGAGCTTGGAGTTGCAAAGTTTAGCGGCGGGGGAGTTAGGCATGCCCACTGGGAAGAAAGAGGAAGAAAATGAGCAACTCTGTCGCTAGCGCAACGAATAGGTACCCGGGGTGCACAACAATATGTACAACTAATGTATTGGCTACTCCGGTGAGTTGATGCAGCTAATACTAGCTAATTTTTAGCATTTAATTTTTAGTAAATCCAAGCAGGGACTAAACAACCAAGTTAACAGAGGATCTAAGGTGGAGAAACACATTAAATAGCACTGGTCGCAACTATATTATTATTAATTAACTAGAAAAGTGGCCCGCGCAAATAGCGCGGGTAGCTAGTTTTTCCATTGGTGTTTTGGTTTTATTTAAAATTAATTTTGTTTGATTATTCTTATTTAACTCTTTTATGTTGTCTTTTCTCTATTTACAAATCAACAATACACCTTGTATTCATCATAATTCGCCTCCCTAATTTTGTATAAGGTATACTCCTAAGTTTGGGTGTTTGTTAGCCACTCAAATATCATATAAACTGAATTAATCTATAAGCTTAACTGACATACTCTTAAATATGTTGGTGTATCTAGGATCAATAATTTTTTAAGGGATTGTGGTTTGTCAGGATCCTAACCCACAAACAACATTACACTTCTCTTTGTTTTGTTTCTTGTGCATGGATTTGTTGGTGACTCTGACGTACGTGGTTTGTTCAGGTCCGCCTTATTGATGATTGCCTCCTCGGTATCGTTGTGTGGTGGAAGATGTTGATTCAGTCAAGGAGTTGGGAGTGGGGGTAGCGTGCTGAGGCAATAGATCATAGACTGCAGAGGATTTACGATGTGTGAAGGTGTCAGTGGTAGATGATCTTAGGAATGGAGAGGTTAGCGAGGGAGGCCAACGGTCATGGATCTAGCAGTAGGGACACTTGGAGACAATCCTACAAGGTGAGGCAAAGTAGTATGGGTCATCACTGTGGCACATAAAAAAAATCCACATAGTTTGTTCGCAAGAGGAATATTTTTGTCCAACAAATTGACTCATGCCAACAAATGGGATTCATCCTAAATGTTCCCATATCCTGTTCAAAAAATCTTTGCATGTTTGAGTCCTCAATAAACATTGTTTAAGATCCAAAGGCCTTACAATACTCAAATTTAAAATGGAGTCCCCTCCTAGCGCAAAGTAGCTATACAATTCTCATCTTAACATGTCTGAATGTGGTTAATCCAAAATTGTCTAGAAGCAGTTGTGGGTCAAAGCATCAAGATATTATGGGGTCCTTTTTTTTCTAATCTAAAAATTCTATCATATGAAAATACATTTACCAAACTATCTTTGGTCCTAAGTGGACATCTGAAACACATGAGTAGAAACATAGTTATATGAGTGTATTGAATTGTGCCAAAGATAAACTTGATAACATACATTATTTATAGATAGTTATCTAATTTATTTGCTCACCAGCTCTACCGACCACCTATCTTTGTTTCTCTGTTTGCCTCAAGCTCTTTCATCGGGGGACCTTGAATTACCTTAGGGCTTTTGCTACCTCCTATGGATCAACGACATCATGAATTGGTGAGCGAGTCATGATGTTCCAGAATGAAAGAGGTGGAAGTGTAGATCTTTATTTTGATATATGATTTAATATAGGTCATTAGTTGTTCATAAAATTCAATGTTCATATGGAATAATGATAATACTTCCTCTATCTATAAATGTATGAGATGGTTGAATTTTTTTCAAAGCATCTAGTATTCATCTAATTTAAAAAACATAATAAGTTTTCATTTATTTTGTTGTCATTTCATTTATTTGTTACTAAAGGTAGTTTAAGTATGATTTACATTTTCACATTTTGAATAAATTTGTAAAATAAGGCAAAGGATTAAAATTGTGAAAAAAAGTTAACTGCATCATACATTTGTGAACGAAGGTAATAATATTTTTATAACACAAATATATGACTGGTTAGCTAATTTTTTCCCTATGGGGAATGGGAATAGTTCCTTTTCCCTGGACCCAACATTTTTTACTCATTATCTTAGGACTGTAATATATAGTATTTTTTATCGGCAATCAAATCATGTTTAAAAATATATGACTAATAAAATTTTCACATTATTAATTTCGGCTCCACTGTATCAGCCCATTGAATTATCTCTTTTATCGGTTAACATGGTAATTTTGAAGATTTGTTAAAGATTGCACAACAATAGAGAACTTTATCACCTCTTTTGTGAAATTTGCTTTCTATTTGTTACATCTGATATAATTTGGAGTAATCTAGACTATCATATGATCAGTATAGTCGATAATGTAGATACCTTTTTGCTCTATTTGTTATAAAATATTTACTTTAAAATATATCATGAGATGTATTTAAAATATAGCTAAATATATTTATTATCATAGTGGCATATTTAACGCTCCCTTATTAAGATAAATAGTGGATAACTTTGTTTTTTTGAAAAAAAAAATCTGCTTTAGTTATTTGATATAAAATATTTGTGTTAATTTAATTGTAACAATAGTTTGCATATTTCATCCTTTTAGGTACTATTTGCTACAAAATATTTGATTTATCATAGGATGCTAGATGCTTATAAAATCTTGTCTTGTGTAGATTCATTTCATCATACTTAATGTGTTAATTCCTTGACCTATCAGCGAATATGGCAACTTTTTTAACACTTCCTTAATAAGATAATAGACATAGATGGCGGAGATATTTTTTCCTTTTTGCACAGTTTTTATTGTTATTAGTTTTATTTAATTTGGAATATTTAGATTAATCTAGACAATTAGAAATCATAACAGTATATATTTTTTCCTTCTTTAGTTGTAATTTTTCTAAGCACTCTCAGTTTATGTAGTGGCTTTATTTAGCACTCACTAATAAAATGGTAGGAATATAATCTAGAACGCTGGATGATCGTAAAAATTAGGTATCTATCTTAAACTCTTCTAGTTTAACGTAAACGGTTATATGTTTATAAAATCTAACGGCATATATATTTTTATTAACATGGTAATTTCTACGCTTCGCTAGTTCGGCCTCTCGAATGTGCTCGTAGAGATATGGTATGTAGGGCATTTATGTGTACATTCTTAGGAGCGAGTGTACATGCGTTGGTTAAAAAAAATGTACGTGCATTTTTTTAGCAGCTGCCATTTGCGTATATATTGTATTTCTATTTTTTTTTTTGAGGCCACTAATGGCAGCACGCAGAATCGCAGGTTCAATTATATGTGTATTACGCATTCGAGTTGGAACGTGGCATCGTCCCAGGCCTTTCTGTCGGACTATTTCGTACGCGCACCAAATAATCCTAGGCTAGACAAAATTCACGCCAAGAACAAACCCACCGTACATCCCAAAACCTAGATCTAAAGTTGAGCGGTCGAGGAAGAACCAATCTGATCTAAGAAGAACCCGATCTGAAAATCGAGAGTTGTCCATCGTCGCAGACATTGGCTTGCTGATGAACACTGCGTGCTTCTCAACCTCCACTTGTGTGTGTAGGCATGGCCAATTGAAAGAGTGGACCGATTGAAAGAGAGCGTGAAAGCAGACAAAGATTGAACCAGATCAGAATAAAGATCAGAATAAAAAAACATTTAGGCACGGGACTGCATGCTGTGATAACACTTGCTTTAAAAAAGAACAAGATCCACACGCTAGATTAACAGGAGAAGCAAGACTGCAAGAGTAAAAAGAAGCCATCTCAGAGGAGGGTACTGGCAGAAAAAAAAGAGAGAAAAGATCCGCCTGCTCTCTATGGGCAAGCCGTGTGCTTGCAACTCACCCGGTTCATATCCATCACTCCCAGAGAGAGACATCAGCGGCGGCCACACGAGCTGTGTGAACGGGAGTGAGAGTGAGCGGTGGACGCAGTCAGGCTAGGGTTTGCCAGCTGCCATCGCCAGGTATTTGGATGGTAGTGTGAGATCTGAGCCGTCCATCTTGATCTAGGTGTTCCTAGGAAACTGCACATGGCCTAGGCTAGGCCCGCTAGCACATTGTTGGTCCATAGGACGAATTTTGAGGTGTTTTTTTCTCATTACCCAGCAAAAAGTTATTTTGGCCTTTTTTTCAATTTGTTTGTTTGACACATTTTAGTTTAAATAAAAATAGGCTATCTGAAGAAAAATATTTAAAAATGAAGATAGTATTAACTTCATAATCAAAGCTTTTTAAGGCAAGTCTTTATCTTTCGCATGTTTATTTTGAGATATGATATACCACACACTTTATTTTTCGCAAACAAATCGTGGATACGTTAATTGAATAGGATCAGCATGCTACCTTACCATATGTCAGCATTAACTATATTTCCATGCAATACAAAAGTATATTTTATTATAAAGATAGATCTTTCCCGTTGCAACGCACGGACATTTTTGCTAGTCTCTCTTCAAATCAGAATAGTTTGTTCTTTTTTGCCGGGAGACCAAAATAAATGTGAGAGTATATGTCTCTTCAATGTAAAGTGTAGTGGTTCTTTTTCTTTACGATTATAAGTATGTATATCGGACAAAGATATGGTACGCACTACTTCTTTTGGATTCTTTTGGATAACATAAATGATATATTATTTTCCCTTTCGGACAACACATAGAAAACATATCTAGCATAGTCTATTGTATTGATGTATTGAATTTAGATCTGTACAAATCTTTCTTTTTTACGTCACATGGAACACTTACCATATTGTGGACCGTACCATACATATGAAGATTTATTTCTTTGCGTGGTATAATTTTGAATTGAACATAGTCCGTTAGATCTTCATAAAATCCAATGGTGGAGAGTTTTTTCTTTTTTTCGATTAACGTGGAAATTTTTTGATTCTCTCGGCGAACGTGGTGGCTTCTTTTAACACTCCTTTATTAATATAATAGATGCATCTAAACAGTCTAACAAATTCTTATCTAGCTAGAGCTAAAAAGTAGCTTTAGACAAGCCAAACATCACATAAATAAGGGTATGTACGTCATTCCCCATAATTATTAATCTATCTGCGTTGGCATTGAAAAAAACGGGGGTTGCACAACCAATTCGCTGCTCCAATATTGTCTGCATGGATGCCCTATTACATGCAGTACATGAATCTTGAGAATTTTCGACGGTTACAATAATTTCCATCGGTTTCTAGGGCAGTTGACGTCGATTATTCAGCTGGGAGCCGACGGAAATTAGCCGAAAGCCGACGGGCAAATTTACATTGGTATAGGGCTAATTTTCTCCAAATTCTTATAGTGATGGGTCTAGACTGCCAGCACATAATACAGTTTTAAATCGACTTGCCTCGCACAATTCAGTTCTCTGCTCCTTAAATTCGATCCTGGCCCTTTGTGGAAGGCGCATGCTGCGGGCAAGCACACAAATTTTTCACCTAGCTTATGGTGCAATAATCCAAGATTCTCACTTCAGACAAGGCTTGAAGCAAGGAGTTTGCTGTGCAACCCGGTGTGTTGTGATGTTGTCTCCTTTTGTGGCCAAAGCCCCGGCCCAGAGGCTGCTGTACATCGTCTTCGCGCCCCGTGTCCTTCTGCAGTTCTGCTAGAGAAGTTTGGCTGCTAGTACTCAGCTGGGTGGCCAATCGATGGAATGGAATGCTGCTGGCGGCTGGCCTCGTTGCATGGGGTGGAATGGAACTGGAAGGCCGACAGCGTCACACACACTGTGGCGGCGTTCCTCCTCACGTGCACGCCGTGTAACCTCTGGAAGGAAAGAAACTGTCGCGCGCGTCTTCGATGGAAGATCGAACTTTAATGAATTGACCCACAAAACCGGGTCCAAAACCTACACAGAGCGTACGGTAGAGAAACCGGCAAAAGACCCTAAAAACAACCCAGACAACAGCAACCCCACACACAAAGCCCATTGTGAGTCATCGTTGCCGAGCTCATCACAAGGGACGAGCAGCTCCGACTTCCCATGACGGGCTGCACACGGTCAAAGCTACTCGACGACGCCTACACCCAAACACCGACACACAAGGGGGAAGACCGCGATGCGCCATCGTTGCCAAGCCTCGACGCACCCCGCGCGGGACAGCTCCGATTCTTCACCAACGAGCTTGGAGCCACAGCGCCGAGCACCGGGAGTAAGCAGACGTCTGGAGCAACAAAGACCCAAGCACCACCGAGCCAAGCGGAGTGACGAAAGGCCCCCACGTTGGCCAGCAACCACGCCAACTGAAGATCTTCTGGACGGTGCCTTCAAGAAGGAGAAACGACGTCGAATCGCCGCCGCCGCCGCCCGCCTAGAAGGCAGAGTTTCCTCCAAAGACCCCAGCAGAGAAGCGATAACCGCCAGCACCATGGAAGGGCTGCAAGGACAGCCGCCACCGACGCCACTCCGCCAAGCTGCCGCGCGTTGCCACCTTCTGCCGTCCACCGACGCACCAACCCAGCAGGGCCCGACCACCAGAGCTCCGTCGCTGGCCGACCAGCCAGTGCGAAACCCCAAGATGGCCGAGGCGAGGACGCCTAAACGGAGGGCGGGGGAGATCCATGGACGGCTGAAGCGTCCCAGCCCTTAAGCAGGACTAAAATGTGTATTATTACCATTCCCAGGAGTTATGGTAACCACATTTGCTCAAGATGTATACAGATCCGCCCTAACGGGACAGACCAAACGGGGCGCAGCCCGAAAACACTGCAGCGGAAACTATAAAAGCGCGACCCATACTTTCCCACAACACACAGTTGGGAAGCAGGCCGTAACCCTCACACGTCCATGATCTTCTTTGCTCTGTAAACCAACAACAAAGCAAGGGTGAGTACATACGTACTCCGCAAGTCCACCTTCTTCCATAGGAAGGGGGATATAAGCTATCATTACATGCAAGATATATCTGGAGCTGAAGGTAAATTTGCAGTAAAACCTTTGATATGCAGGGTTCCTTAGTTCTCAGTTTTAATTGAGAAAACATCTTTATCCCAAAAGAGGTTGCCACTGGACTTGCCGGTCCACCGCGGCTCGTGGCACGCGTGCCATCACATTTTCCACACACACCTCCTCGGCAACCGCAGCTGCCTCAAAACCATCATTTTGATCCCATCCCAAAAACCATATTTTTATAAGAAGCTAGTTCGGAAACCAAGCCGTAACTCGTTTGTCCATACCAGTGGACAGCGGACTATCATGATAGATTTAGTTATACTCTGGCCAGAGGTGCACACTTTACCCACAAGTTTGGTCCAGGCACTCATGATCAGTGAGCCCCTTTCCGCTCGCCGGTTTTTCCCCCGCAAGGCGCTCCCCAGACTTCAGCCATGAGAGAGTACGGGCCCACCTGTCGCTCAGACCCGCAGCCACGCGACTGTTGACCCCTGACCGCAGCCATGCAACCGCGCCCATCCACCCAATCTCTCATGCATCCCAGCACACCGGCTTACGCCTGGTTCGTCCAAAGCGGGTTCTAACCGAGGGTTGCCGCATACAACCTCGAGTGGTTGCGCTAGATGAGTTAGGCAAGATGAAACGTCAACTCGGTCCTTCAGGGTGGAACTCCCACAATGCTCACGCATGAGCAACACCAGCTCAGTCCTCACAATAAGGACCAGGTTTCCACCCCGTAAATGGCTTCAACAACCGAAGTCGTCTGCCAGGGTCTTACCCTATGTTTTACTGAAAAACAACCGCCCATACCCACCATCATATTCCCATCATTTTCATCAAGATTAATGTATATAATTGAGTGAGCGATCCACCTAGGCGCACTACATCTAAAGTGGCTCGGGAGGCTATATCCTACTATGTTTTACCTTAGCCAGCAAAACATGCAAGTTTTCTTGTTTTACAAGGCAATAGGTTGTGTATATAAAAACACGGGTAATTTATGCATCAAGTGAGGATTCTAGTGGACTTGCCTTCATTTCGTCGGGGTAGCCGATACGACGGTCGTTGCATCATTAAACTCCTGTTCCGGTCTCTGAGTCAACCATTTCAGAGACGGAACCGAACGGCTCTCCGAGAAAGCCTACACGTTCAGACAAGCAAAACACACCAAATCAAGGTACACTCTGAGCTCATCGTGATATGGGTTTGGTGGGGTTAGAGATATCCTTAGGGTTTGCATGTGAATAGAGCGGGAGTCAAACGGATAAATGGCACGTTTGGCCCCCTTTTAGATATCAGGAGTTTGATCTTTAGTGCCATCCATGCCTGGGCTCATGAGACGGATTTTCCGGCAGCATGAGGGCAGCATGTCGGCAATAAAGATTAATTTGGAAGAAGAGAGAGACGACACGGGCCAAACCCTGGCGCGTACGGTCCAACTCTTCCTTCCGGTTGGGCTCGGTCTACTCCCGCAGCGCGATGGGCTTACATCGCGGTGAGGGAGAGAACGACGAACTCGGGCGGTGTCGACCATCCCCTCCTATCGTCCGCATTACGGGGACAGGGGGTAGAGTTTGGCAACCGTCCGGTTCGGTTCAACCAAGCCGGGTCTTCAGTGAACCGATCGGCGAGGGCGGCACTAGTGCACAAGTGGCTTGCCACAGGTGCCCTAGTTCCGTCGTCGCGGGTCGACCCAAAATGACGTAGACCGTGAATCTTCGTGTGTCGTGGTCGGCGGAGTGTGTGGGGATATTATAAAAAGTACGTGAATAGATAGAGCTCGATTTACAGAGTAATTCGGTATAAGAATTACGTAAATCGGAGCTAGAACGGAAGAGATATGAAAGATTTAGTGGCAGGGGGTAGATTGGAGCTTCCTGGATAGCTCAGGGGGTCAAATTAGACTTTTCTTGGGCAACTTTGGTGATCTGGCCCGAACAGAAACAAACTAGGGCCTGGGAGAGATTCGGCCCACGGGGCCTCTTCTTCTTTTTCTTCTTTTTCTTTCACTTCGGCCTGGCCCGTTCTTCGGCCCACGCGCACACAGGGGCCCGTTGGGCCGGCCCAAATGGCCAAAGGCCAAGGCAGGGGCGAGCCAAGGCGCCCCCCGGGCGAGCGCTCGCTCGCGCAGAGCGCCCGGCTCGGCTCGGGGTGGACCGCTGGCGGCGGTCCGGCGGCGGCTCACCGCCGACCGGCCGGCTCCGGCGAGAAGGCCGAGCTTGCGACGACGAGACTGGCGCGGCGAAGCTCGTGGCGCGGGTCCCATGGCCGGAGGAAGAGCGGAGCGGGGAGGTCCACGGGCGCCGAGGGTCGCGGCCGCGGGTGCTCATGGGGAGCCTCGCCGGAGCGACTGAGGAACAAAAGGAGGTGGGGCGGAAGTAGAAGGAGATGGTGTGGTGCTCTCTGTGCAACGAATTGGACCGAGGTGGCCCATGGGCGGGGAATTTGGTGGTGCGGCGTCGCGGCCTTGCTTGCGGCGAGCGGCGCGAGAGAGAGCAGGGGAAAGGGCTCGGGATGGAGGAGGCAGCGTCGGCGCGGCTCGTCGAGGCGAGCGGCGCGGGCGGCACCAGCGGGGGAAGAGGGAAGGAGAGCTCGCGTCGGGCGGCTCCGGGTCGTGGCGAACCGAGGCCGGCCGAGGCGAAGAGGGGGAGAGCCGCGCGGGGAGGAAGAGCTCGGCGCCTTTCATAGGCGCGGCGATGAGTGGCGGCCGGTGTCATCGGGCGCGGCGTGCGCTGTCATGGCGCGTGTGGATGCGGTGGTAGGGGCCGGGTACGGGGAGCACCGGAGCAACGAGCGGCTGGCGGGGAGCGGCACGGCGCGCGGGTCGCGTGTGGAGTGCGAGTGGGCGCGGCGTGGCGCGTCACGGGATGGCCCGGGCAGGAGGCGTCGGCGCGGAGGCGCGTGGCGACGCGAGGCGCGGCGCTGTCCGGGGTCCGGTACGGCGTCGGGGCGCGGTGGCTTGGCGCGCGACGCACGGCGCGCGTGCGCGGCGTGGCGAGCAGGGAAGGGGAAGGAGGAGGACGACGGCCGGCTGGGCCGGTTCGTCTTGGGCCAGGGAAAGGGGCAGGCGGGTTGGGCCGAGGAAGGGAGAAAGAGAGAGGGGGGGGCAGTCGGGCCGGCCCGAGAGGGAGGGAGGAAGGAGAGGCAGGCGGGCCGAGAAAGGGAGAAGGGGGTGGGTTTCGGCCCGAGTAGAAATAGGAGAGGATTTTCCTTTTTCTGAAATGAATTTGGATGAATTTTGGAGAAATTTGAGAAGAGATTATGGAGAATATTTTTGAGGAATATCTCCGGAAATATTTTGGGAGAATTACAGGAGCATGAGATGATTCTTGTTGAGCTCAAAGAGGTACACTTGCACTCAAACAACAAGCTTTCGAAATTCATTTTGAATTAAGGGCGAGACTAGAGGGTGATTTATTAGGGTAATTTTCCGGGGTATTACAAACCTACCCCACTTAAAAGAAATCTCGTCCCCGAGATTAGGTTAGAAGGGTTTACGGGGATAGCTTTACTTCAGCTAAACAGCTTCTGCTTATAACTGAAACTTAAGCTTGCACGAACGGGGGATGGAACTTCTATAACAAAAAGCTCTTGTTTGGACTTGATCCTCTTTTTCATTTCTCTTTTCTTCATTCCGGAATATTTGCCGTGCAAATCTTCCACATGCAAAAGAGATTTTTCTATCTCTTTCACCTCATGCACTTGGAAGGTTGCTCTGGGCGGTAGCGGTAGGAAATCAGCGAGGCACTTTCTCTTCCTTTATTGGCCGATTTCCTTGGTGGCATGTACCGGCAACTCATGCATCCTCCAGAAATTTGCATGCCTCAATTTCTAGGTTTCCCTTCATCAGAACTAGCAGAAGAGAGACTACCCCACTTAAAAGGATTAGAGTACCCTTTAAGTGGATTAATATCCCTTCTGGAAGCGGGGAGTTGCCGGGGAAGAAGCGGTCATTTGGGATAAACTTCTTCATGTTACTTTTCTTTTTATCCCAAGCGCTTCTGGTTACTTTTCTCTTTATCCCAAGCATAACTTATTGCCTGCTTGTTGTCTTGATTCCTTGCTTGCTTCTTGGAGCTTCTTCATCTGGGGCCGCTTTATTAGCAGGGAGCTTCTTCTTGCTTCTTCTCTGCCCGTGGGAGAGTGACTAACCGGAGGAGGATTAGGAGGCATAGAACGAAGATCTCAGCAAAGACTATGTAGCGAAGTGGAAGGCAAGCTCTGGTTTCTGGGTTCATAACCCGAGTGGATTCGGTGGAGGGTGTGGGTAGCAAGGCTTAGTCTAAGTAGACAATCTCACAGACGATTGTCTCCTTGGGGGGGTGGAGAACAAAAGGATGGCTATCCGGAAGGAGACTTTGATTATGTTGATGAGGACGATCAATCGGACGAGAAGGGCAAAGAGGGTTCCCAAACTCATCGATTCTGGGTGGTGTGGGCTTATCTCTCTTGTTTTGCTCTCAAGGGAGGGTTTGATGAATCTTCCCACAAAAAAAGGAGGTACATGATGAGAATGAGAAAAGCAAGAGCGTAGAAACCAAAGAGGACTTGTTCGATCAGAGAATCAACGAACATCTGGGGAAGGATTATTTTGATTTAGCTGGTGGAGGGAGAGTGTTATGAGCTTGCTCGGCGGGGTGGATGAAGAGCGACGTCCGGGGGGTGCTTTTATGGACGCCCGGGAGAGTGGTGGTTACGGTGCGGTGGCTTGTGCATCGAAGGGACATGAGCGGTGGAGGTGGTGTTGGTACACGCGGCGATCATGCAGGGAGCAAGGGCAGTGGGGACCGGGTTGCGGTTGACAGCGGCGCGGAGGTGTGCTGCAAAAGCGGCAGGCAGGGTACGAGCGGATGCATGCGGCGGCCTGCATGCGATGGTGTAGGGGCCGGTTTCGGTCGGCAGCAGCGCGGGGGTGCACTGTTAAAGCGGTGAGTGGTGGCACATGTGTATGCATGCCGGCGGCAGAGGCAAGTGGGTGGCGGGGGCAGGCGCAGTGGGTGCGGCGAAAAGACAGGAGCGGCAGCTGATAAGGTGGGGAGGTGAGGGCGGTGGGAAGACGAGAGCGGTGGGGAACTGTGGCGTACACAATTCGCTTAGGGATTGTAGTATGCAGTGTCTCATCCGGTCTTTTCCTTTTTCCCAGGGCACTATTTCCTTTCACTGCGTACACTTTATCTCCTCGTTTTCTGCTGCTGGTACTGTGCTTTCTTGGACACACTGTTGTTGCATGCTGACTGACTGGTTTGAATAAGGCTTCTTGTAGAGGTTTTGCTTCTCTTTAGCAGACGGTTTTTGAGGTAAGAAGGGGAAGCAGGGATAAGAGTTAGGTCTACAAATGATGTGTTCTTTATTAGCAAAAACTCCACAAACAAAACTGCAAACACAAAAACGAACACACTAACGCGACTACTCACGCAGGACTCCTTTCAGCTTCTGCTGCTTGGAGGCTCGGTCTTGCACTGGTGGCTGACCACTGGATCCTTCTCCTGGGAGCGAGAGCGACAAAAAGGCGCCCATGCTTGCTTTATCTTCTCGTCTGTTGAGGTCTTCTGGGTTCTTATCACTGGTCTGCATGTGATTGAGCAGGAGGGCCTGAAAACTTCCAAGATGACTCAGTATTGGTTGGTTAGGAGGGTTTGAACTTCCTGCCATCATGGGGTTCTGTATTTCTCCTTGAGGTGGGTGGCGAGGACCGGACATGGCCCTTACCCTTACTCCATGACTGAGAGGGGAGTCTGTTACTGATCCTGGATGCATCCACGCCCTCTTATACTTGACCAACTCTCTTTCTGTGTCTTGTTGTCGGTCTACCAACCTGTCATGCAGGCGGCTCAGTTTTTCATACTCGTCGTCCAAGGCGAGCAGATACTGGACCAGGTAGGCTAGGGTAGGATCTCTGGACTTCTTGATCTCTGTCAAGATTGCTGTCCTCTTAATCCAAGTACTAGCACGTTGGTTCACTGGTGGAAAGAACTTCATAGGGCTGCTTTGTACTGCCCCATGGTAGGTCGAGCATAACCTTTTTATTGCCCCACGAGCGGCAATGTGGCAGGCTTCTAAGAATCCGTTGCCGATGGCTCTGCAGTACCAACCGTTGAGATTGATGTTCTCTCTGATATAAAGTGTGACGGTCCATCCTCGTTCTTCCCTTTCGGGGAATGCTAACCCGCAGTACTCCGGGTATCCTGGAATACTGAGGTATCGCATGGTATCCCTTAGCAGCTCGGGAAAGCCACTTTCTTCCCGGCAGCAGCTGACATACTCGGCAGATTCCATCTGAGCAAAACAGGCCGGACTCGGCTTACCACTAGCGCAACAGAGGACAAAAGCTACAACACAGACGACTACAACAACACTGCAAGAAACACACGCGAACTAAACGATTCACTCTTACAGAGGGTGCTAACCTAAGTGGAACAAAAATTCCACTACCCACATGTAAGAGGGGAACTGGGTACAACTAACTGCGGACCACACGGCTTCACTCCCGGAGGGCACTGGTGACTTCATCCGGGGATGACTCCCTGGATCTGCTGTTGACCTCTTGCAACGACGGGGGCCAGACTACTGAGTCTTCTTCCTGGCGGGACGAGGCAGAGCTGGATGGTTCTGGGGTGGACTCCACAAGAGGAGACGCAGCTCGCGTCCTCAACAGCTCTTCCCAAGGCAGCTCACTGAGCAAAACAGGACTTGGTGGCGGAGCTCTTGGGCTTTCTACTGACAACGGGGAGGTTGGTGCAGCTTCTAGGGTTTCTGCTAGCTCTGGTGAAGGAACTGGGGAGAGCTCTGGGTGATCTGGCTCACTCTCCTCAACTGGTATGCCTTCTAGGATCGGAACTCCATTGATGAGGTCTCCGACCTTTCTCTTCTTTATAGGCGTGGGGATGCCTATGAGCGTTGGAGGTTGCTTGGCCATGGCTGCTTGTATTGGGGCAGTTCTTGAGTTCTTCTGGCCTTCTGGTGGGCTTTTAAACACCTTGCCGGCGTGTCTGGGGCTGAATCCTGGTGTCCTTTTCCAGACAGTAGACACGGCGTTAGGCACCGCTCACTGTGTTGCACTGATTTAGAGGGGCTCTGCATGCACGGTCCCTTGTCCACTGTGCTGCATTGCAAGGCCTTTCAAGGCAAGGGAGGCGGGAAACACAAGGAGGGTCACTTCCTTATTTCCCGGTGCACGTCACGGTCGTCCATAGGGCAGGGTGCCACTTTTGACTTCCATAGGGTGTGCACGTCTTTTCTTGCAGACAGGTTGAACACGGTCTTCAAAGCGGGGCACTTGACTGAGGAAGGGGAAAAGAGCAGATAAACTCGTTTTGAAACGGAGTAAGATAAGGAGTAGAGGTGATTTTCAACTGAATTTGGACTCAAAAACATTTTTCCATCCTAGGGTTACGTCCTACGGCCAACTTACGGCTCTGATACCACCTGAAGCGTCCCAGCCCTTAAGCAGGACTAAAATGTGTATTATTACCATTCCCAGGAGTTATGGTAACCACATTTGCTCATCAGATGTATACAGATCCGCCCTAACGGGACAGACCAAACGGGGCGCAGCCCGAAAACACTGCAGCGGAAACTATAAAAGCGCGACCCATACTTTTCCACAACACACAGTTAGGAAGCAGGCCGTAACCCTCACACGTCCATGATCTTCTTTGCTCTGTAAACCAACAACAAAGCAAGGGTGAGTACATACGTACTCCGCAAGTCCACCTTCTTCCATAGGAAGGGGGATATAAGCTATCATTACATGCAAGATATATCTGGAGCTGAAGGTAAATTTGCAGTAAAACCTTTGATATGCAGGGTTCCTTAGTTCTCAGTTTTAATTGAGAAAACATCTTTATCCCAAAAGAGGTTGCCACTGGACTTGCCGGTCCACCGCGGCTCGTGGCACGCGTGCCATCACATTTTCCACACACACCTCCTCGGCAACCGCAGCTGCCTCAAAACCATCATTTTGATCCCATCCCAAAAACCATATTTTTATAAGAAGCTAGTTCGGAAACCAAGCCGTAACTCGTTTGTCCATACCAGTGGACAGCGGACTATCATGATAGATTTAGTTATACTCTGGCCAGAGGTGCACACTTTACCCACAAGTTTGGTCCAGGCACTCATGATCAGTGAGCCCCTTTCCGCTCGCCGGTTTTTCCCCCGCAAGGCGCTCCCCAGACTTCAGCCATGAGAGAGTACGGGCCCACCTGTCGCTCAGACCCGCAGCCACGCGACTGTTGACCCCTGACCGCAGCCATGCAACCGCGCCCATCCACCCAATCTCTCATGCATCCCAGCACACCGGCTTACGCCTGGTTCGTCCAAAGCGGGTTCTAACCGAGGGTTGCCGCATACAACCTCGAGTGGTTGCGCTAGATGAGTTAGGCAAGATGAAACGTCAACTCGGTCCTTCAGGGTGGAACTCCCACAATGCTCACGCATGAGCAACACCAGCCCAGTCCTCACAATAAGGACCAGGTTTCCACCCCGTAAATGGCTTCAACAACCGAAGTCGTCTGCCAGGGTCTTACCCTATGTTTTACTGAAAAACAACCGCCCATACCCACCATCATATTCCCATCATTTTCATCAAGATTAATGTATATAATTGAGTGAGCGATCCACCTAGGCGCACTACATCTAAAGTGGCTCGGGAGGCTATATCCTACTATGTTTTACCTTAGCCAGCAAAACATGCAAGTTTTCTTGTTTTACAAGGCAATAGGTTGTGTATATAAAAACACGGGTAATTTATGCATCAAGTGAGGATTCTAGTGGACTTGCCTTCATTTCGTCGGGGTAGCCGATACGACGGTCGTTGCATCATTAAACTCCTGTTCCGGTCTCTGAGTCAACCATTTCAGAGACGGAACCGAACGGCTCTCCGAGAAAGCCTACACGTTCAGACAAGCAAAACACACCAAATCAAGGTACACTCTGAGCTCATCGTGATATGGGTTTGGTGGGGCTAGAGATATCCTTAGGGTTTGCATGTGAATAGAGCGGGAGTCAAACGGATAAATGGCACGTTTGGCCCCCTTTTAGATATCAGGAGTTTGATCTTTAGTGCCATCCATGCCTGGGCTCATGAGACGGATTTTCCGGCAGCATGAGGGCAGCATGTCGGCAATAAAGATTAATTTGGAAGAAGAGAGAGACGACACGGGCCAAACCCTGGCGCGTACGGTCCAACTCTTCCTTCCGGTTGGGCTCGGTCTACTCCCGCAGCGCGATGGGCTTACATCGCGGTGAGGGAGAGAACGACGAACTCGGGCGGTGTCGACCATCCCCTCCTATCGTCCGCATTACGGGGACAGGGGGTAGAGTTTGGCAACCGTCCGGTTCGGTTCAACCAAGCCGGGTCTTCAGTGAACCGATCGGCGAGGGCGGCACTAGTGCACAAGTGGCTTGCCACAGGTGCCCTAGTTCCGTCGTCGCGGGTCGACCCAAAATGACGTAGACCGTGAATCTTCGTGTGTCGTGGTCGGCGGAGTGTGTGGGGATATTATAAAAAGTACGTGAATAGATAGAGCTCGATTTACAGAGTAATTCGGTATAAGAATTACGTAAATCGGAGCTAGAACGGAAGAGATATGAAAGATTTAGTGGCAGGGGGTAGATTGGAGCTTCCTGGATAGCTCAGGGGGTCAAATTAGACTTTTCTTGGGCAACTTTGGTGATCTGGCCCGAACAGAAACAAACTTGGGCCTGGGAGAGATTCGGCCCACGGGGCCTCTTCTTCTTTTTCTTCTTTTTCTTTCACTTCGGCCTGGCCCGTTCTTCGGCCCACGCGCACACAGGGGCCCGTTGGGCCGGCCCAAATGGCCAAAGGCCAAGGCAGGGGCGAGCCAAGGCGCCCCCGGGCGAGCGCTCGCTCGCGCAGAGCGCCCGGCTCGGCTCGGGGTGGACCGCTGGCGGCGGTCCGGCGGCGGCTCACCGCCGACCGGCCGGCTCCGGCGAGAAGGCCGAGCTTGCGACGACGAGACTGGCGCGGCGAAGCTCGTGGCGCGGGTCCCATGGCCGGAGGAAGAGCGGAGCGGGGAGGTCCACGGGCGCCGAGGGTCGCGGCCGCGGGTGCTCGTGGGGAGCCTCGCCGGAGCGACTGAGGAACAAAAAGAGGTGGGGCGGAAGTAGAAGGAGATGGTGTGGTGCTCTCTGTGCAACGAATTGGACCGAGGTGGCCCATGGGCGGGGAATTTGGTGGTGCGGCGTCGCGGCCTTGCTTGCGGCGAGCGGCGCGAGAGAGAGCAGGGGAAAGGGCTCGGGATGGAGGAGGCAGCGTCGGCGCGGCTCGTCGAGGCGAGCGGCGCGGGCGGCACCAGCGGGGGAAGAGGGAAGGAGAGCTCGCGTCGGGCGGCTCCGGGTCGTGGCGAACCGAGGCCGGCCGAGGCGAAGAGGGGGAGAGCCGCGCGGGGAGGAAGAGCTCGGCGCCTTTCATAGGCGCGGCGATGAGTGGCGGCCGGTGTCATCGGGCGCGGCGTGCGCTGTCATGGCGCGTGTGGATGCGGTGGTAGGGGCCGGGTACGGGGAGCACCGGAGCAACGAGCGGCTGGCGGGGAGCGGCACGGCGCGCGGGTCGCGTGTGGAGTGCGAGTGCGCGCGGCGTGGCGCGTCACGGGATGGCCCGGGCAGGAGGCGTCGGCGCGGAGGCGCGTGGCGACGCGAGGCGCGGCGCTGTCCGGGGTCCGGTACGGCGTCGGGGCGCGGTGGCTTGGCGCGCGACGCACGGCGCGCGTGCGCGGCGCGGCGAGCAGGGAAGGGGAAGGAGGAGGACGACGGCCGGCTGGGCCGGTTCGTCTTGGGCCAGGGAAAGGGGCAGGCGGGTTGGGCCGAGGAAGGGAGAAAGAGAGAGGGGGGGCAGTCGGGCCGGCCCGAGAGGGAGGGAGGAAGGAGAGGCAGGCGGGCCGAGAAAGGGAGAAGGGGGTGGGTTTCGGCCCGAGTAGAAATAGGAGAGGATTTTCCTTTTTCTGAAATGAATTTGGATGAATTTTGGAGAAATTTGAGAAGAGATTATGGAGAATATTTTTGAGGAATATCTCCGGAAATATTTTAGGAGAATTACAGGAGCATGAGATGATTCTTGTTGAGCTCAAAGAGGTACACTTGCACTCAAACAACAAGCTTTCGAAATTCATTTTGAATTAAGGGTGAGACTAGAGGGTGATTTATTAGGGTAATTTTCCGGGGTATTACAACGGCACCCTCAGGAGGGTAGGAGTGGCGTCCGCAGGCGTCACCGCCGTCCGCCTGCAAGCGGGCATGGTTTTCACCGGAAGATCCACCACCACTCGTCCCGTCGCTCGGAACTAGTCGGCCAAGGGCGACACCGACTGAGGTCCAAGGCCAGGACCCCCAAGGCCAAAGCCGCCGCTGACCAGGCGCAAACCAGCGGCGGGAGGCCAAGGGGCGCGAAAGGCCCCGCCGTCGCCCACCGGCCGAAACGGGAGGCGGAGAGGCAGATCTTGCCGGGGAGGCTCAAGATCCGGCCTCCAGCCGACCGGGGAGCGCCGACAGAAGCCGCGACGCCGGAGCCGCCACCCCACGAAGACCACGAACATGCCGGAACCCTCCGGCGAGGCCCGACCAGATCTGGGCCAGAGGTCACCGGATCGGCCACCGCCGCCGCGAGCCCCCAACGCGGATAGGAGCACCACCAAGGCCGCCGCGCGCCGTCTCCCGCGGGCGATCCTTCAGTTTCCCCGTGAGGCCGTGACCAATGTAACTGAACTTTTGTAAGCTCGGCATTCCCTCCTCCTTGCATGATAGAGACAACAGCGCTCCTGTTAATGTTCCAAAAAAAAAATAACAGAGGTAGTATATTAACATCTACAATATAAAAAAGCTTTTATCATGGATTTAATGGCGTATGATCCTCCGCAATCAGTTAGTGTCACTGACATGTGGGTCCCACACACGCGGGGGGGTCTGCACGTCAGTGGCTCAACCGCAGAACTTTCCGATTCTACCATGCAGCTCGCATCGCAGGTGAGATTCCGTACACGAACCTACGCCTAAACATTGATCCTCATGCAAGAAATATCGCATGTCTTATATGCGAATATTGTATGACATCGACGGCGTCATACAAGCAAATATTTTTTTTAAAGAATATTCTTTTTCTCTACTGTCACCGTGGGGAGAGAATCTCCACTTAAATTTCATTGCTTATAATGGTCTAGACTCTAGAAAACGGTCCGATCAGATACAAAAAGAGTTTTTCATAAAGGGGAGAGCTACTATTCTTTTGATCTAGCCTAATCTCTCGACAACTTTGAGCAATAATAAAGAATATTCTTATATTCACTTTTGTAATTAATAAGATTAAATTAATCTGCGAAAGAAATAAGCGCGGCAACGCCCGCGCCTGCAATTCAAGTGGGACACGAAGCGTTTGAGCGTTTCGCGTCCTCCGGTTGCCCCCTCGCTCCCTGCTCTTTTGATCGCTGCTGCCGCCGCCGCCGCTGTGGCGCCCGAACCACGCGCTCCCGACCGGATCACCGATTTCGCCGCGCGCGTGCCATGGCGGGATCACCTGCCGCCGCCGCCTCCTGCTCGTCCGCCTCGCCGTCGTGTGGCCGCCTGGTGCTGCCGCGCGGCCCCTGCTTCTTCGGCGTAGGCGGCGGCACTAGTGACATGTTCTGCTACCCGCCGTCTTCATCTCTTGGTTACTCGCCGCCTCGCCCCGCGTCGCCACCGGAGTACACGCCCCTGACGCCGTCGCGGCGATCTGAATCTGCGGAGTACACGCCAGCCTCGCCGGAGTACACGCCCTCCTCGCCGGACTACACACCCGCCACCCCGGAGTACTCGCCCCAGAGTCCGTGCGGGCGTTCTTCACCGGACTTCGACGCCATCAACGGCATGAGGAGGTGCTCGTCGGCGTCGTCGCGCCCCGCGTCGCCGGAGTACACGCCCCTGACCCCGTCGTCGCAGAGGGCCGCATCTCCAGACTACACTTCGTCCAGCCCTTCGTGCCGCGCCGCATCTCCGGAGTACACGCCTGGCACGCCGGAGTACACGCCTGCCACCCCAGAGTACACGCCCGCTACGCCGCTACGCCGCCGGAGTACACGCCCCTGAGCCCTGCTCCGCGTGCTGCTGCTGCTGCTGCTGCTGCTTCGCGGGACCACACCCCCAGCGCGCCGACGGTGTCCGACGCCGAGTCGTGCACGTCTCCGGTGCGGTGCCGCCGCCACCACCGCTACCAGAGGAGCCGGACCACCAGCTGCGGCCATCTTCACCGTTCCTTCCCCCGGCATGCAACTGGATACTAGACGCATCTGTAGTTTGCAACAGGGCACGCACGCATGCCACAATCGATCTACTGGTCTAGTGATTGGCTTTGGCCAATGTTTTGTTACGCTGTATGAAACGATGAACGTATGTATGAGAATCAGCAATATATGTGTTTTTCCTGAAAATTTGATGTGATCTTGTTTTCCAGTTCATTGCTTCTCCTCCTCTGAATCGTGATCTCGACGTTCTTTTACTGAATCTGATTGCAAAGCTCGCATATTTCGTCGCAGCTGGAGTTGCATATACGACCGCGCTATAACTGTAAGATTTGAGACAACAAGGGAACTGCATGTTCTTTGTTCTGTAACCATCACAAAAAGGAACAGAAGCCTGATCTGGCAAGCAGAATGGCTGAGCTGCAGCTATTTCGAGCTCCAGACCATTCAGAAAAGCCAAACGACACTCCTTTGACAACAACGGTAGCTAGCAAATCATCACGAAAGGCATGTCTCCTCCTTATCTCTACGCATAGTATCTCTCGAACAAGCCGGTCAACAAAGCTCAGCAGCAGAGAAAGCGATGTTTCGTCAGAAAAGCGCTGTTGGATCTAGAGGAGAGAGCATGTCGATCCAAGACGGCACGAGAGAAGAAACTGTTCAACGGTGCACGTGCAGACGTCTCTGGATGATCCCCTCCGATCCTCTTGCTTGCTTCATGGCCTAACCTTATCGGCTAAAGAAGACCCAGCACCAGCAGGCGTGACGGCTTAAGACACAGTGGCATGGAGTGGTTGTGGTTCAGAGACATTCCACCACACGTGTGGATCAGCTCGGGTGTTCAAAGAACATTAAGAGAACAAAAGTTCAGGATTCCTCGAAGAAATTCTTCTTCTGGATATTCGATTTGATGGTGCATGTACGCTGAACCAAATACGCTTCCGACCGACCAAATAAAGGAGAGGAGGAAATTGAGAAAGGCAAGCACTGGTGATACTCTAGAGCTAGCGGGCATGCTGCAACTGCAAGGCACTCATCGATGGATCAGCTCATGATCATCCACCCAACTTTTGCCCTTCGCCGGAGCACCTCTTCGATCTGTTCCCAGTCCAAATTCACAGCTTGCAAGTAGAGCCAGACATATTGGGTTCGTGACACCCATGGGATCTGACTTTAACAGCCAGCCGGGAACCCCAATCAGAGCTGTTGCTTTGAACTACGCACCACTCTGCTCGCTGGCACTACCTGATGATGAATTCGCCATTATTTTCTTTGCCTGCATGGTGTCGTTCTTCCAGCAGTGCGAAAGCGATCGAGAGCACTCGTTAGCTTGATAGTCGGGTTTACCTCACTAAGGTCTCTGTCATTGAAAACTTTCTCTTTTCTGCATATTACCAGAATTGTTCGCGCGGCCGCGGACTGAAATGATAGAATGGGCTCGTGAAGAAAAAACTAAAAATGGGGATGGAAATGTGGAACAAAATTTTAACAGGACTAGGTTGAACACTTGGTGTGATTCACGAGTCAACCACGCAAAAATCATTCCCCGCAAGAAAGGTCATAAGTTCAAACTGTACAAGTGTTTAAATACTGATCCTTGTGTCAGATTGGGAAAACTCAGCAAGTTACATACCATTTTCACTACAGCCACCATATGGAAAAAATGAGGGGAATTTCATTTCAAAGTTCACCCAGTCTTTATGATATGGATACTTCACAATTTTCAGTCACAAACGAACTTGTACGTGACAATACTACCTCAGTCACAAATTATAAGATGCTGTTGACTTATCGATAACACTGTAATCATTCGCCTTATTAAAAAGTAGTGTAGATACTCAAAAATATAAGTCATGCTTAAAATACCTGTGACCAAGATAAATGGCATTTACATTAATTTTTTAAATAAGACAAGGGGTCAAATGTTGTATCCAAAAATCAACAACATCTTATAATTTGGGACAGACCGTTAGAGGGAGTATATTTGAAGTCAAATTGTTTTGCAATTCTCTACGGTTGGAGTGAAGCTGATTGATGCCTCTGCACACAGGGTTCCAATCTTTGAACAGACACACATGCGAACAAAGCTGCAGACAAGTATAAGTCTTCTCCTTCTAAATTTACGTTAGCTATTCGCCTAACCAAGCTGCGTTTTTTTAAAAGGAAAAGCTGACTGGAAAATATTTTCCCTCTCTGCACCTGCACCGTGCAAATAAAACTCGTTGCAAAGGGGGGCGTCTCGAACAGCTAGTCAGTCAAATGTCGGCGCTGGATTTGCCTAATTTTCCAATACATGGGGGAACACGAAACAGAAGATACGCGCGGTAAAAGATTGCGGTGGAGGAAGCCGGCCCTTCTTCTTCCATACACGCCAATCAAAATTTTTTGGAAGCGCATGTTAACTTTGATTTTTCCGTGTTTGTAAATTGAATCACCCTGGAGTCAACTGTACGTGTTCGGCGACCCATTTATTACAGGCATTTGAACAAACGGGTAGGAGTAGGCATCATGCATGTTTATTAGTGCGATCGAGAGAGAGTGAGGACGGGAGTGTTGGTGTCCACAAAAACGCTAGTACTATATATTATTGCAACCAATAATACATGTCCTCTTAATTTCGCAAAAAAAAAGGGGGGGGGGGGGGGGGCACGTTCTCGTGGAACTATATATACATGTAAATGTAATCAATCATTAATTCCTTCCACCTGTCATGCTGTCCTGACCACCTAATTAGTTAACATCTCCAGAGAGTACTATTTGACCGTGGAAAATTCAGGCTGATTTGATTTCAGGGAGTTGTACATGGAACTGAACCAATATATAAATCCTCTTATACTTGTGTTATTACTTAATACTTATCGCTACATGATTTTTACATGCATGCATATGCCATGCATGCTGTGGGTTCAGTTGTGTATAATATATATAGTGCTACTACTCTACATAGAGCCATGATTTCAAACCATGCGAACTTTTTTTTATCAAAAGTTAATAACTTTGGCCATCATCTCATGTAATGTATGGCCACATACAGGATCAGTGTCTGAATCCTAGGGTACTGGAGCTGAGTCCCTTGATTTGGGTAACGCTGCTGCCTCTGCTGCCTACAGCGCCACAAAGCTAATAAGCGCGGTGTCAACAAAACGCTTTGTCACTGCCCTAGCTAGCCGCATTAAGCTGCCATTATATTAGGCGGCGCCTACGCAATCGCATTTGTTTATCTTCAGCGTGCTGCTCGAGACGGCGATTAACCGGCGCAGCTCTTCAGTTTTTCAACTGTACAGATCATACTGTTTTGTAACTTAGCGATCCACGTCGGCCGGTAACAAAGATTCTCCGCCCCCCCTTTTTCTGTCGTCTAGACTTTAGTGACTGACATCACTGGCTGGCAAGCGGGCCAACCACAATGCGACACGTGGCAAGTCGATTTAGTTTCATGGATTTTTTGTTCAGGTTTGCCGTTAAAAGGGGTAATACTATTCCATCATAACGCTTCCAACGCACTCAAGAAAATGTTCAGGTCATGGATTTCTTGGCTTGTCATGGCCCATGTTGCTTGTCTGCAGCAAATGGAATAATCATGACACATGGAGTGGTGCCTAAGACTGCAGACCGGTCCACGATCAGATATAGTGCTAGCGCCAGTGTGTTACGCACTTGTCGCCTTGCCAACCTTGTCGTAACACCGTGGCAGTAACGTTTACTGTGCAGAAACCTATGCCAAATTCTGCAGGCACGAAAACGGACAGGCAGATATCAAAGTGGATCAAGAAGACCACTAGACCAGAGAACGCAGCGATCCTTTGTACGTGAAAAAACCTTGCATTTCTGTGAAAAAACTTCTAAAGTCTCCTTATAAGCCCATATATAGGAGCACTTCTAAATTACGTAGGAGCTTGCATTTCGACATTTCAACCTTGCACTGCTAATTGTTGTTCTGGCTTGACCTGCTCCGAGACAAGGGAAACGTTAATGGCCATTTGCAAATTGCTCAGGAAGAACAGCTAGTAGCAGCCTCTCTATCCATCCGCCCGTTCCGTTCCAATCTGGCAATCTGTAAATTGCGCTCCAACCGGTCCCCAACGCTGACTGTCCCCACGTTTTCAGGCTGCAAACTTTTCCCCTCCTCGCTTCCCTTCCCTGTTCCGGTCCAATCCCCAGACCTTTCCCTTTCGATGACCACCCGCCCGCAAAAGAAACTTCGCCACCCCCCCTCCCCTTTATCTTCTTCCTGCAAT
Source organism: Paspalum notatum (assembly GCA_022530915.1). Classification (NCBI taxonomy): domain Eukaryota; kingdom Viridiplantae; phylum Streptophyta; class Magnoliopsida; order Poales; family Poaceae; genus Paspalum; species Paspalum notatum. The sequence continues at coordinate 33,015,360 of CM039689.1, forward strand.
GCAAGCATCGAGCAGTCGAGCACGCTCACCTCTCGTCTCGTCTCGCTTGCATCCATTCCTCTCTCCCATCTTCCACTGATCGAGCGCGCCCATATCCAGCACTGTAGCCTCCATCTCAGCTAGCTCCTGTTGTTTGGCCAGCAGCAGCTTTATGGCCATCGTCTCGCATGCAGCAAGCTCAAGGACAGCGGCCACAGGGGCTTGCCACAGTGCAGTAACTCTGCCGCAGTCCATTCACCTGTCGCGTCGCGTCGCCATGGATTCTTGATGGGGGATGTATGTATGGGAGCGAGTGTCTTTTGCTAGATCAGGAGCTTTCTGGCACAGTGCTACCCCACGACGCATTCTGCGCGAGCTCCAGCTCTTCTTGATCCCACCGCCTCGTTTGTGAGTTCTTGGCGTTTTCAGTTGGTCGATCTTATCGTTGATCTGTTCTTGTCTTCTTGGTTGGAGCGCGTGGGGGCCTTGACTTCAGCTCCTCTGGGTTGGTTCTGACGGCATGAGCTCTGGGCGTTGTTTCTTCATTGCTTCTGCTTGTTGATCCGGTCCGCTCTCGCACGGCACGATGAGCATCCCGCACCTGTTCAGGTGCCCGATAAGCCTGGACATCTTCACGGACCCGGTGACGCTGTGCACGGGGCAGACGTACGACCGCCCCTGCATCGAGCGCTGGCTCGCCGCCGGCCACCGCACGTGCCCCGTCACAATGCAGCCGCTCGCCGACGCCGCGCTCGTGCCCAACCGCACCCTGCGCCACCTCATCGAGCGCTGGCTCTCGGCCGACCAGCAGATCCCCGAGCCAACGGCAGCAGCCGCCGACGACGACGACGACGACACGGAGGAGCCGTCGCTCGCGGCGCTCAAGCGCTGCCTCCTCCAATCCGGCGCCGGCGCCAATGCCAAGGTGGCGGCGCTCGACAAGGTCGCGACACTGGCGTCCGACTCGGACGTGGGCCGCGCGTGCATGGTCCAGCTGGGGTTCCTGCCCGTGCTGCTGCAGCTCGTCTTCCACGCGCCGGCGCCGTGGGACCTGTCCGAGCAGGAGGAGCTGGCGCTTCAGTGCGCGCTCAGCCTGCTGCCGTCGAGCCCGGCCTCGCCGCAGCACGGCTGCCTCAACATGCTCAAGACGGAGGCCAGCCTCACGTCCTTCGTGAGGCTCCTGGAGCGCGGCCGCGCCCGGACCAAGGCCGGCCTGTGCCGCCTCCTGGAGACGATCGCCACGGCCGCGGCGACGCGGGACCTGGTGCTCGCCGCCGCCGCGTCGCCGCGCGTGTGGCAGGCGCTCCTGCCGCTGCTGCACTACGGCGACGAGCGCGTCTCGGTCGCCGCGGCGCGCGCGGTTGCCGCGGTCTGCTGCGCCGCCGAGCCGACGCGCGGGAGGGCCGTCCACCACGGCGCCGTCCCCGCGCTCTTCGAGTGCCTGTCGGCGGGCAAGGGGCGCGGCGCCGCCGCGTGGAGCGCGCTGGCAGCGCTGGAGGCGCTTGCCGCGTCGGAAGCCGGGCGCCGGGCGGTGGCGCGCGAGCCTGGCGCGGTGCAGGCGCTGGTGAGGCACGTGTTCATGATGTCGTCGAGCAACGAGGGAAGTGAGCACGCGGTGGCGGCGCTGCTGGCCGTGTGTAGGGAGTCCAGGGCGGCGCGGAGCGAGGCCGCCGGCGCGGGGGTGGTGACGCAGCTGCTTCTGCTGCTGCAGAGCCAGTGCGGCACCAGGGCCAAGACCAAGGCGAGGTCGCTGCTTAAGCTGTTCAAGTCCATTTGAAGCTAGCGATTAGTTTAGCTGTTAATGCGCTGGTATGTAAGGTGCTAGATGTTCTTGGCCTCAAGTCGAAGTCACTTCCTTCTTGTAACTGGTAAATTGCCGCCACTAACAATTTCATGGCTTGCATCCGGCAGGAGACGATTTGCAGACAAATTAACTGTTATTTCATGATAGGATGTTAAACACACATGGAAGTATGGAAGTGGTACAAAATGGCCAGACAACAAAATTAACCCAGGTTATTTCATGATAGGATGTTCAAATCATATAGAAGTAGTAATATTTAAGTAGACATCTGTCACCAAGCGGGGATAGCTCAGTTGGGAGAGCGTCAGACTGAAGATCTGAAGGTCGCGTGTTCGATCCACGCTCACCGCAAATAAATGTGTATTTTTTACCTTTTTCAACAAAAAATATTTAATTTATTCTGCTGTTTAGACTTGTTTCACAAAGCTTTTCAATCAATTTATGCCGATTGTTAACATTTTCAACAAAAAAATGTTTAATTTATTCTGCTGTTTAAACTTGTTTCATGAAACTTTTCAGTCAATTTATGCCGCAAGATTTTTTTTTTAGTACAACATATTTCAGTCATCTTTGCAGCCTTCTGAGTCAAGACTAGTGGAGTATTTTGGTAGTCCCGTGTCTGAACCTTTGTTACTTATTTGGTTTACTACTCCATATCTGACGCTAAGCAGCTTGCTTTTGACTTAATGGCCGTCATCTTAAAAAAAATGGAGCCGCTTGTTAGTCCTGTTTTTGAACCTTTCAGTCTTAAGTCGCAACTCGCAAGCATAATTTGTTTAATATATTGCAGTTCTTTTTTCAAACCTTTTCAAGCAGGAAAAGTCGCAAAGAGCTGCGAGCATTGAAAGGCTTTGTCGTGCACACGACTGGGCAGTGGGCACGACACGGGGCTTCAAATGACAAGTTGACAACGGTCCAAGTTGTACGCAAAAAACATTTGGCCAAAATATATGATGTCCCAGTTTCTTAAAACGTTTACAATTAACCCGATAGAATCCAGAGATGAATGGAAATAAAATGGAACATAAACTGCGTCATGTAGCTTCGTTTCATTCAGAAAGACACGGTTACATCTGCCATGTAAGTTTTAACTGCTGCTGCTACACAGAAATATCAGCTTGCACAAGCTTACGAATATACATCCCGTAGTCTTCTGTAAGATTTTGTGAGGATTCATATTAGGACATATATGTATAACTATATTGCCGAGGTGACAACAAACCTACGAGTATACAGAACTCCCTGTTACGGCTTCCTTCCTCAAAGCCAATCTCGCTGTACAGAACATCCGGTAAGTGTCTATACACAACAGTTGCTAACGGAACATCTCTGAATAAGTATCTTGTCATGAGAGTCTTCTTGATTTCCATTTTCATAAATTGTGCTCAGAACCTTTTCGGGGATCCATAGGGGCTTTGGAGTTTCAACTGGCTAGAATCCAACCAAAGGTCTGAAAATGCAGGAGTTGGAGTTAGTCTTGTTTGATTCTGCGTGTAACTTGATGTGTTGTAGCCAGCACCGAGGGAAAGCATTGGATGAGGTGGAGAAGGCAAGCTGCGCCTGTTGGATTGCTTAAACTGACGTAGCGGGCTTGAGCATGGCGAAACCGGCATAGACACATTTTCTCTTCCAGGAATAGGGCTGTTGTACCAATTAACATTGTCTGTCAAAGCTGTGGTAAACGGCACAAGCAAGGATGGAAATGGAATGCCAAGATACCTGTGTGGTGAAGGAACAGCGGTGGAAAATCCAGTAAAATTTCTCGACCTCAGTACTATATCACTCAGAGGAGCAATAATCTTCCGCGATGGCAACTCCCTGTTGGACTGCAACAAGATTAAGGTCAAGGAGGGTCAGCATTTGGGAGAATATATGGTGCAAATGAAGGATGATGGCATTTTTGTCCCCTTGGAAAGCAAGGATCCAAAAGCAACTTTATATTGAAATAAAGTAGTAGTTCTTGTCACCTAGCAAGATAAGTTACTTGCAAGAGGTTCTTTGATGTAACCAAACCAAACACATAAACAACTGAGGTAGAATGCAGATCATTGATATCACTGTCAAACTCCAACGAAGTAAATTATCCAAAAAAAAAACACACACACACACACAAAGGGAGTACAGATAAATATGCCCAATTTTTTGGCATAATGGGTTCAAACAAGATCAAATAGTTTCCGCAAATGTGAAGTACACAAATCACCACTATGGCACTATAAGATGTTTTAGTGTGCAAAGGATTGAGAAAAAAACTGTCTTCTCAAGTAGAAACATTAGTACATTACCATTGTGTGTCTGACATCTGCTGGAGAAGACAATGCATTTCTCAATGGACTGGATTTTGCAGCTTTCACTGCAGGATGATCCTGGACAAAAGGGTGATCCATCAACTGCGCTGCAGAGGGGCGGGATGCTGGGTTACGTTTCAAGCAAAGCTGCAAGAAACTTTTCCCCTCCTCTGAGAAATTGCCTGGAATTTCAGGTATATCTTTACTGTTTGCGATCTTAAATATAGCTGCTACCTGCAAGATGAGAATAGATAATATTGGCTCAGCATCATTCATCATGGTTACATGGAAACAAACAACTGTAAGTGAAAGCTTACCCCCTCATATTGATGCCAAGGAGGTCTTGCTGTTGCCATTTCAATAATGGTACATCCCAAACTCCAAATGTCCACTGCTAAACTGTAGCCTTTACTATTCATTATAACCTGGAGGTTTCCCAACGATGGGAGAACTTCATTCAGAGACGCACACAGGTTACAATAAAGAGTAAATAAAGTTTAGTGTTAAAAAAAAAAACTCACCTCAGGAGCCATCCAGTAAGGGCTTCCTTTGAAAGAGCGTATCTCAGCAAAAGATGATATCTGCTTCAACAAAGTAACAAAAATGAAGTGGTTTACAGGAGGAAACAAAAGAAGGCCAGAATATGTGTTTATACTTGTTTTGATAACCATAAAAGAGCCAGAAACTTCTCATGTACACATCCATCAAAAGTCAAAACATATCAACCATTTTTTCCTTATTAAGGACCCTTCAGCCAGGCATGCAGAGAAGAGAATAGACACAGACTACTGGTACCCTTTCAAATTTACTTTCCACATTTATGTGAGGTGTAGGCAGATAACTGGATAGTTGACTTTTAAAGAAATTAGAATTTGCACCTACTTAATCCCTTGTCTATAAGCAAACATGGATGCTAATGTAATTCAGCAAATATTTAATTTGACAGAAATTTGGAAATGTATAGTACTCTTTTAGAATGCATACAGGCATTCCTGAATGATTTTTTTTCAGAAAAATACTAAATCTTCTGATAATTGAAAGTGTTAAGCACACAGGAGAGAGGGAGGGTCAGAAAATGCTGCATACATGCTTAGCCATGCCAAAGTCAGCAAGTTTTACTTCACCGCTAGGGCCCACAAGTATGTTTGCACCTTTTATGTCTCTGCCAAGAAAAGAAGTATGAGGTCATTATTGCATTTTCTGCTGTCTTTTATGAAATGAGAACACAGTTTTAGGAAACGGATACTACCTGTGGACAGTGTTCCTCCCATGCAAGTACGCAAGACCAGCAAGAATTTGTCCAGTGTAATTACGAATCACAGGTTCCTTAAAAGGGCCATACTCTCTTAGTAATTTGTGGATTGAACCCCCCGAAACATACTCGAGGTAAATGGAAAGAGCTTCCTCATTCTGTGTGCGGAAGCATATAGATCAGAAGTCTATGCATGGCCAAGTATTTTGAAATGTAACTCCAATAAATACTGATGAACATTGAAAACTATGGTACTAGAACCAGAAAATTAACTCTTTAGGTGGACAGACACTAGAAAACAGAAGGAAATGCAAATAAGCCAAAACGTAAGACAAATAAGAGGAAAGAACAACAAAACCATATTTCATAGGAATTGTGCAAGAATTTCACAGGAAAAACGTAGGAACAGAAAATATTTCCCATGTTCCAAACAAGCCCTAATAATTTGACAGAATATGGAACCATATTTAGTACATCCTCACTCCCCCCCCCCCCCCCCCCCTCTACCTTCTGCCTCCTTCCCTCCCCATCCTTCTATGCATGCACTTCACTTGAACTTGAAATCACTAGCAGGGAGAGTAACTTTTGAACCCATTTCCGTAACTCTAGCCAATACCACCCAAACCATTGAATGAATTCCATGTGTTAGGTCACTATATACAGTTGCGTGCATTTGAGTACAAAATGTTGTCGTCACATACTCGCATATGAACATGAACTAGTGATGAAGCCCTGGTAACCGAGTAACCTTTTTTGTGCATAAAGGCAGACATGTACTGGAACTAAATTGCTGCAGAGATAAGTGCAATGGATTATCAAATAAAACCTACCATCTCACTTCCATGATACCGCACAATGTTTGGGTGCGAGAGTTGTCTAAGCATATCTATTTCCTGTTAATACCAAAATTAATCATGTCGGTCAGCCAATCAAACAAGAGAACAAATACTGTGCTATTCATGAGATGTCAACTAGAGCCAATTAAATAAGACAGCAAGTACCTGATTTAATTGTCTGAGCCGTTCCTTTGAGTGTGGATCATCCATAATAACTTGAACCTCCTTAATCGCACAAAACTGACCATTGTCACTGCATCATTGAACATCATAAACTAAGGATTTTTTTTAACACAACTGAATACATCAATTTATGTGCACTGCCATATGTCTACTGTATAACTGCAGCTTGAGGTGCAATGCTAATGCATCAACTTTGACATGATAGCATAAAGTTTCCATAACATAAAAAGGTGCAAAAATGGCATACCTATTAAATCCAAGGTAAACCTGGCCAAATGTACCACTCCCTAGCAATTTCCCTTTTTTCCACTGTGACTGAGGCTGTGAGGATGCAGTGGGAGATGAAGGAAGAGGTGGGCAGGAGCTGGGAGATGAAGGAAGAGGCGAGCAAGAACTGTGAGCTGGAGGAAGAAGCGAGCAAGCAGCAGAAGCTGGATGACGAGGTGAGCAAGCAGCAGAAGCTGGATGACGAGGTGAGCAAGCAGCAGATGCTGCAGGAAGAGGTGAGCAAGCAGCTGAAGCTGGATGAAGCGGTGAGCAAGCAGCAGAAGCTGGAGGAAGAGGCAAGGGATGAGGTGGGCTCCTCAAGCCATCCATCTTTCTCACTGGTGACCTCGGGCTAAACCCAAATTCCCTGGAATTTCCATTGCTCAGAGCGAATGCATGGCCTTTTGGAATAGGAGAGAGACTTCTCGTTCTTGGACCAAATAGATCTTCAGACACCATTCTTCCACGTGAACAACTGCTTTCACTAGTTGAAGGTTCGTCACTGTGCAGATGAAGTTCTCTGACACTAGACACAGGAACATCAAAGAACTTGTAATGCTCCCGAGGCATACTATAAGACATGGCATGCTTGTCCTCATTTACGATTCTATCTGAGTCAGGTGGCATGTTTCTTCCCCTCGGTAAAGCAACTGGGTCCACGGGCCTGCAGATAGCAACAAACAACAATTAGACATCAGAGAACATATCAACGCGACAATAAAGGGCTTATAAATAATGTACGTAGTAGTACTTATTTAAATAGGCACAGTGGAACAGTTCCCAATATGCCAACGCTGAGTGCAAGATGAAAAGGATAAACTAACCCATGTGCATTGTCTTGCGAGGGTAGGCAGATAACCAGCAAAACAGCTTAACCTTCACCAAAGGATAGCAGCTCTAGTTTCGAATTGATGATGAAGCATCAAAGAACACAGGCTGTTGACGCGTTACTATTGCTATTTTACATTTATCATATTTGTAAACAATTGGTACCCTGGTTTATGCAGTCCCCAATCTGAATTCGGAACGATCTTAGAAAAGGTCAACTGCTGCAGCTGGTGTGAATCCTCACAGTTCACTCTTTAACTCTGCACTTGACTCAAACCCCCCTCAGATCGTAAACTAAGCCTGCAGATCGACGCGTCTAACCACGCAACTCCCTCCCCAAATTCGATCAGAGGGCCAGCCAATTACTGCCGCCCAAATGAGGAAAATCTAGCGACAGCCAGGCGGCAGCAAATTCGAAACTGAGACATAAACATGAACAGGCGCCAACCATCCCCGCTCACCTAAACCCGTGCTGATCGCCGTCCTCCAACGACCCGACCGAGCAGACGCTGGACTCCTCGGCGGACGAGGAGCCGTCACCGGCCGCCGCCGCCACCTCCTCGTACAGAGTCCCGACGGGCTCCGGCGGTTCCGCCGCGGGCACCGGGAGCTTGTACCCCACGAGCCCATGGCCCGCGGGGCCACCGCACCGGGCACGCGGCGCGGCGCCGGGGGAACCGAGGCCGCGCGCCTTCTCCCCCCGCCCCCGCGGCGTCGGCGACGGGGACGGGGACGGCGACTCGAGGTCCGCGGACTTGCGCGGGGAGGAGGCCGCGGAGACGGCCCCGGACCCCGGCTTCGCCTTCGACTTGCGCGGCCACCACGCGGGCATCGCGCCGCCGCCGCTGACGCAACCCGCCCGGTGCCAAGGCCAACAACCCCCCGCGCTCGCCGGGTAGGTAGGGTGCCGCCGAGCCCCGAGCAGCCGCGGCGGGATGGATGGCGGCGGAGGAGATGAGATGAGAGGAGGGGAGAGTGGGGGGAGGCGGGCGCGCCGCGCGAGGAAGGCGCGAGGCAGGAGAGCCGAAGCCGACGGCGCTTCGCTTTAGGTGAAGTGAAGGCGACGAGGCAGGCTAGACAAAATGTGGTGTGGGAGACTGGGAGAGATATTTTTCGGGATTTGTTGTTTTTTTCTTTTTCGCCGCGAAAAAGAAAAAAAAATGGTGCGGCGGGGGGTAGTGCCATGTACGCGTCGCGCGCGCAGGTGGGTGGCAGCTGCCGGCGACGGCGACGGCGACACCGCGGCACTCGTCGCCGGCGGGCGGGTCCCGGGGCGTCAGCGGCCTTCGTGCCGTCCTGGACGGGTGGGTGGTGGCGGCGGGCTGCAGGCGGGGGGCCGCGTCCGCGCGTGCGGGCGATTTCTTTTTGGTTTTCGCTCGCGTGCGGAAGGGAATGGAATCTTCGGGGATGGTGTGTCGAGCCCGGGTTTGGCGCGCGCGGGAAGAAGCTTGGCGGCGTACGCCACGGGTGTGGGTGGGCCGACGGTCGGCTGCGGGCGGGGCAGGGGCAGGGGCCCCGCTGACGTGTCTGGCTGGCAGGACGAGAACTTTTTGCCGGTTTTTTTTCCTTTTTTTTTCGTTTACACAGAGAAAGTGAGGGAAATGGTTTGGGAAAAAAGTACTGTTCTCTCGTCATGGCTCTTCGTTCTTTAAATTAGGGCAAAGGAGGGAATGATGATGGCTAGCAAGCACTTGTACATTTGGAGGAGAAGGATGCAGCTTAGCGGGCACCGGTGGAGAGGTGCTTGTGTTAGGCGAGGAGGAGATGCTTGCACAGATGCGGCTTGATGATCATGCCATGACGGCTACATTTTTCTATTTTCTTTCTTTATAAGCATATCATTACGAAAGGCTGGCTCTATTATTAGAGATGTTATTTGCCACACCATCATTGTTGGAATCCCTTTAAATTGGAGACTGAAAACTTGATTAGCCGCCGCATTGATCCCTTGTGGTCATGTATAGGATTTGGTTTCACCTGTTATGCTTTGCTCGCGAAGAAGAAGAGCATGGTGCAACGTGCAGAGTGAGGAGGCCCTAGGTGAAGGGAACGAGAGGCATCATCCTCGGCACAAATTCATCTTGGATGGAACTTCATGGCGGCAAATAATTCGTCTTTCATCAGTTGATTTGAGGATTGTGTACAGGTGTTGGTGGTTCCTATGGAGATGATGTTCATGATCTCAAGGGCATTGGTGTAATTTTTCTTTTGCCCAAGCACCTGCTTGTGAAGGAGTATATGAGATGTACTATGTGTTGATCCGCTAGTACACATCACCTTCTGGGGAAAAGAGCCGGTACCATCGATTACAGAGGCGAGAAATATACATAGTTGGAGAAAGGCAGATCAATAAAACAATCTTAGGAGTGGCTCTCTTTCTTCATCTTCTATCTCTAGCTCTATTTTCAACCTTATAAGCCTACATATTTGTAGGAGGCTCCCAAAAATCTTCGAATAATCACTAGCAAGTTGATGATTTTCTTAACATTCCTTGGCCACCGGTAGAGTGCTTCCTCCATTCACAAATGCACGAGACAGTTGATTTTTTTTTTCTAAACTTCGATCATTTGTTTTATTCAATTTTTTTTACAAATTTCCATTTATTTTGTTGTAATTTGTTATATTACTAAAGATAATTTGAGTATGATTTGTGTTTTTACATGTTTGACTAAATTTTTTAATAAGATAAACGATCGAAGTTTTAGAAAAATAAAATCAGACATGTCATACATTATTTTTGTACGAAGGTTGTACTATATTACTACTTGTCAACGCGCTATGTATTTGATCAAACTAGAATGATTGGACATTGTGGGGGATAGATATCCCCTGGGTCTTCATGGAGCGTATTCTCTACATGGACCGACGGAGGGCCCAGTCCACAAGAAGACTGACTGATTCGGTGCACAAGACAAGGACTCGACATGTACGAAAAAGATATAAGAAGAATCCTAATAGGAGATGTAACCAATCTTAGTAGGACTAGAACTCTTTGTAACCCAAGCCACGCCGGACTATATAAAGCGGGCTAGGGGTCCCTCTCAACACACAACTCTCCAACCCCTCAACCTCATACGCCCTCATACGTACTCAAATTAATACAATCAGCCCCAAACAGAACGTAGGGTATTTTGTGTTCTTCGTCGCATCTCAAAGCGAACCATCGAGCTACGGTTGATGCTGACGCTCACAAAAGCATTCCGTGGTACATACCGTGGTGCATTGCCAGATTAAAACCCCGACAGACATTAACTCCGATATGTGTGTGCTCTGAATTACACCGCTTTCGATGCGTTTATTGTTTAGACACTACTACTGTCGCCAACTAATTTGCCATTTTCAAATCTTAAAAATATTATCGACATTTAGCAGAAGCATGTTGCTGTTGTGTAGTGGGGTGATGTGACAACTAGAGATAGGGGAAGGCAGGGTGGGAGAGCTGGAAGCTGAACAAGAGGAGGATTATGCAACGACGAACAAAAGATGCATGTTGGGTCTTGTTGGCACCATCTATCGGGGATCGGATGCCATTGACAGCCGGCGGCCGGTGGCGTGCATGCCGTCAGGGAGCTGACAATTAAGGTAAGAAAGAAAGGGATTAGGGTTGCATTAAAAAAGAAGTAGTAGTTCATTTAATTTGATCGGAGATTAGGATTGCAAAAAAAGAAGTAGCAGTTCATTTGATTTGAATGGGTATACAGAGATCTTGATCTAACAGATCGCAAGCACTTTTTACTTGTTCTTGGCGTTGGACACATTATATTAGCTGTCACAAGATGCTTACATTTCTGATCGCCTTGGGACAACACGCCTATGGAACCATGGCTTATATATGTGGATTATTAATGGACACATAATGATTGTCTCGTCGATAGATTAACCTGTAGCGTCGAAGATAATGATCGCATAAACACGCACGCCCAGGCCAGCCCTGAAATGCTGATAGCAACACTAGGAACCACAACTCACACGTATAAAGTTTGGATTTAATTAGTAGGTGCCAAGACACGGTCACACTCACACAGATACTATATTAAGCACCCTGTCACTTCACAGCGATCTTTAATTACCTTTGCTTCGTTCTGCACCCACGCCCTAGGGCTAGCAGAGCAGCTATCAGCTTCCGTCCCGATCGATCGCCGGCCACACAGCGTGGCGGCAACAAAATTCCAAGCGGCAAAGAGCCAAAACCCAGATGATCACGGGCCGGGGGTTGGAGATCATCTCATCATCGGAAATGAAATATTAAGAAATTAGAGAGAGGCCGAGAGAGCGACTAGCTCGGCTTTGTATTAATTTGTCCAATGTCCGATGTTAATACCCCAACCGCAGAGATTACAATAATCGGCGCGCGCGATCGATCTCCAGTTGACGCCGATCGAAGATCACGACACTCGCGATGAGTGCAATAGATCTGCTGGCTCTTCTTTTTAATTTTCATAGCTAGCGGCCTGTGTGTGAAGTCAAGGGAGTTAGCTTAACTAGGCTAAAGTCATCGCTAGCTTTATTTCTCGCCCCTTTTCATACGTGTGGTGTGGATCCTGCCCTGCTTCTTGAACCCTAGCTAGCTTGTCTCACTCTCACATACTGTAGTCAGATGATCAACTATGGGTAATAAGCATGCGGCAGTACTTGTATAGTTTAATTATAATTAAAGTAAGTACTAGTTTAAAAACTTTACATGCAAGCTGGTCGCACCAAGCAGTCGACACTCAACAGACAAAGATTGCCTATTCATCAAGAGAGGGTGTATATGTATATATATGGTAGTAAGATCATTGCTGACTTCTGGTTGCTCGATTTATCCACATCGGTTTTCTACTTTTCTGGGAGTCTGAAATCGTACGTACGCGGGCGTACCTTCAAGCTGAAGTTCTTCAGGTATTCATGTATACGTATTCAGTACCAAATGTACTGTCTCCATCAAAAATCTTAATTAGATACGTAAGGAAGTTTCTTCGTTTTTCCTGGGGAAAGCTGAACTGATGCATGCACACACGTATTGCCATTGGGAGGAATCTAGAGAAAAATTAATTTATTTTTCACTACTATCCACGCTTATAAGGACTAAGGAGGGATGACTTTTACACAGACAAGCGTTTTTTTTTTTTTTTTTTGCTTTCCTCCTTTTTGATCTTCATTTTTTTTTTTTTGAGAAACCGGGTTGCACTTTATTCATTCATACAGAAGATTACGTAAACATCCTCACAGAGGTACATCAGATAAAGGAAAATACAACCAACACTCTGTAAGGATTCCCCGGTTATCTTCGTCACCGGCAACCGGAGCCACCACTCGACACGCTACTCCTGAACCAGAGAAACGTCGAGCTTGCAGCTTGAAGCCGATCCCCTTTTCGACGAAAAAGCTTCCAAAGAAGCCACGAAAAGGTTTAATGCTACATCTTTTGGCACACCAAATTCATTGATGTGCACTTGAATCATTGAACGTCCGAGCAGAACGTCACCGAAAGACATGGGATCTGACGCTACAAGCATTACCAGTGATCCCAAAGCAACCGACGACGAAACAACCCAAAGAAGGGTAACAGCAACCCGTTTTCTCGGGTAGAAGACAAACCTCACAGAACGGTATATAGAGGAAGCAACACAGCCACCTCTAAACACCAACTGGAGGGACAAAGAAACTACTAAAACAGTAGTACAAACCATAAAAAAACAAACATATTACACACGGTACACACCTACGCACCTAACAGATATGTACAAATCCGCCACCGATCCAACCAGCTCCCCACCACCGAGCGCCTACGAGCACGCCGGTGGCGAGGAGCCGGCCGGAACGGCAGCGGAGACGACGATCACCCCGGAGTCGCCCGGTTCGCCTCTCGCTGGCTCTGGTCGCGTCTCGCTCTGCCGGGAAGCTTCTCCTTTTGATCTTCACTTCAGCTTCTCTAATCTGTAGTGGGCTGGCTTGGACCAGACTTCAGCTTCTCAGATGGTTGGGCAGGCCCAAACTTTAGCCTGTCACTTTGATCAGGGCTTGAAACCAAAGGAATGCTCGGTTTTGCAGGCTTCGAAGATGCCCACACCGGTTCCAAGCTGCGCCCAGCAAGCTAGCGTGCGCTGGGCTTTTAGCGGCGGAACCCGCAAGCCCAGCAGGGCCCGCGATGGCGCAAACCTTTTAGTTCGCCTCGCCTCGCTTTGATCAAAGTAGCAAGATTTCATTCATAGGGATTCGAAAAAAAAATGATTTCATTCATAGCCTGATATCCTATACACATAAATACCTAATTACATTAGTGGCTGATCAGGACTCATATATAGCTAGGCGCACTTACCATTTGCAAGCACATGAACAGGTGCTTCTGCAAGCATGGGGCACGTCTTATATGGAGTAGCACACAAAACGGCTGTGACCAGATCGTTAAGGTTGGTTACGAATGTTGCCCCCGACCAGGGAAACACAATAAGCAAGCCATTATAGCTTCTAATGATTCGGTCAGTCAGTCATCTAATAAAACAGAGATAAAATACGTACTAACTGGACCTTCACGCGGAAACAATACGTTCAATTTTGCGGCTGTCTCCAACGGATTGTTTAAATAGACTGCATATAGTACAAAACAACGTTGTAGAGCTGAACAAAATGAGATGTGGTTGGAATAGTGATAGGTATAAGTGGATAGATGCTCGGCTGAAAATAGCATATCTCGTCGTCTTTGATTTGGATGGCCCGCCTGCCAAGTCCCATCCACTCGTCCTTGTCACTTTGTCAGTTGTCACAATATTGGTTGCGCCCGCAGCTCCGAGTTCATCTCTTGTGCGGCCGTCTGGGGTGTCAACGAACTCGTTCTTTCTTTCGCTATGCTGCTGAGGTCGATACCTTCTACTGCGGGCACAGTCGATTCACGCTGCCAAGAGCCCAAGATCATCCCCCACCCTATGGTCATCGACCGCCGTCCTACTTGCCCTCCCTAGTCCCCTAGTGGCCGAGATAGCTCGACAAAGCAAAAAGTATGTCACTTAGCGGGTCTGTGCAGCCCACAGTCATATACATGTATACAGATGGAAACCACTAAGATTTAAAGTTGCTTCCACAGCGTGCCACATCAGCACTAATTAAATTGTGGTTTAAACCTGCATCTGTATGGCCTCTCATCTCATCCGCATGCCCATGCAATGTTTTTGCACATGACGACGTCTGCCATCCGTCTTAATAACTACTCCTACATGAATGCTAATTCACTTATGTCCCGGAGCATTCTATTAGTAATTTACAATTTGCATTCCACTTCTTTTCTAGTCGTGGACGTTAAAACATGCCTTCCATATTCTGAAACACTGATTGGGCCTCCGCGGCTTCGGTTTGCCTTTTAGGTGCAGTTACTGGGGGGTTCCTATGCCCCTTGCGGAAGTTCATTAAGTTGCCCATCTAAAAAAGCCCATTAATTGTCCGACAGCCCATTTCATTAAGACTGATGATGTGGTGATGTCCAGAAAGCAAAATCGGTGCAGCTGGACACTCTGCACGTGAGTAGAATTTTTTCTACACCCGAGGACGGATTCTCCTATTAAAATATTCAACATTACCTATTTGCATCAACCAAAACATATATGCAAAAAATGTTAAAGTTTTCATATATACATGTTGAATAGAAGATATAGAAATTGCAGAATAAATAATTTTACAATTTGATTGAGTTTGAATAAAATATTGAATATGTATGTATTCGACATTTTCAAATACCTTATTCAACATTTTATCAAAACTAGCTTAACAATCCATATATAAAATATTGAAACCGTGTAATTGAAATGTTGAAATAGTGTAACTATAATGTTGAAATAACGTAACTGGAGTGTACTATATTCAAAAGTTTCAAATGTCCATAGAAAATATTAGTTAAAAAACAGAAGATAATTTAGTTTACTAAAAAAACGTGCAACCATGTGTGCCAGCTCCTGTACCTCCCCGTGCAGGCACAAAATCAGTGGCTGGTAGCCTGGCACTCCTCCCAGCATGATGTGCATGTTGCTCATCGCTCCTCCGCCAGAGCAGATGGCAGCGCCACAACGTAGGAGAGGGAGCCAGGGACAGGGAGGCGTTAGGCAGGCTGCGTACGGAAGCGTCAAGCCGTCATTGAGGAGGAAAAGACAGGGATCGAATATCGGATGGTGGAGAAAGAAAACACGTATCTCAAACATCGCAAGGCAGCTCAACTTTCTATCTTCCGGAAGATAGAATGGATTTCTGCAGTTACTGTATGTACCACCATCCATATAACCTTGTGCTACTCAACCGACACGGATCATGGCACCATCACCGACCATGGAGTTCTTCCTATCCTGGCCACGGTCATTTGACTGGCCGGCGCTGCTTGCCGTGACAGCCGCAGCTGCATCGTGCGGCAGGATCACGGATGTTATGGCTTATGGGAGGCGCTGGTGGAGATCAAGCTAGCAACTTTTTTCCTATGCATTTTCCACTCATACAAATACAATCATTCAAGGTCCGATCCCTCTCGACATAATAGGTACTCCCTTCATTTTTTTTGTCACGTTTTAGTTCAAAAATAAATTAATTAAACGGGGGACAAATATTTGAGAACGGATGTACTATATCTTTTTTATGATTTAATTTTTTCTCAAATTTTCATTAGTGCTATCTGTTGAGAAATAACACAATATCCGAATTAATTTCCGAAAGTAAATCACGCAAAGCATAGCTCAAACTACCATGTACTCATCTAACATACTAGATAGAACAGTCACAGCAAAGATGTCACAGATCATAATTAACAGATAGATTGGATAGATCTGTTTATACCTATCGGCAGTCAGAGCCGATTTCGTACTGGGGATGACGTTGACGATGACCGTGTCGCGGACGTCGCAGGTACTGTACGCAGCACGATGCAGAAGCCCGTGAAGAAGTCGGCGGCGATAGCCTCCGGCAGCGGAAGAAGACGGCCGACCCGTGGTGAAGAAAGCGAGCAGTCGCGCGGAGCGCTTCCCAAAAACCTTATTCGCCTTCTCCCGGTGCAGAAGCTCGAAAGGCGAAGGGTTCCGGAGACCTGCTCTCCCGGTCGCAGATGCACGTCGGCGGCGGGATGGAGAGAACTATGAAGGCGGCACAGTAACAAGCGTTGGCAAAACCCTAGGTTTTTCTGGTGTGTATTTTGGTGGCGCCGGTAGACTACTTATATAGGACCCGATGACCCAAACTCGTGTCGCGATCACGATCTCGATCGGATGCGGTTTCCTCAGCTAGACGACCAAGTCAAATCAGATAAGAAAACCAAAACTTGCAGGGCAAGTCACCAAAAAGAAAAACAGCAAAAGGAAGCCGCGCACCCGCAAGGTCAGGATCCGGATTTCGGCGGACCATTCACGCAGGTGCCGTGCGCCCATCGCCCATCGCCCCGGCCCGGCGAGGCGAGGCGAGCGAGCGCACGCGTGTGGTCTTCCTTTCTCTCTCCACACCATGACTTAGTAGAAGGGGAAAAGTCTCCATATTTAAATAGGTGGAACTCCCCTTCCACTAGCAAGGTGGGACTAAAGGTTCCACACTCCCCTTGCATACACACACATGAGCCTTTGAGATTTTCTAGGATTAAATAGATGGGCTTGGCCCATATATTCAACAATCCCCCACCAGATATCAAATGCCCATTTTGAGATTTGCCAATACTTACTACTGTTTATATGCCAGTGTTTCAGCAGAGACTGTGAAGTTGAATTTCTGCCTAGAACTTCAAGTTACACTAATTCACAATTTGAACAATGGACTATGCCTTGAATTGCAAGTTTTGTGCAAACAAGTTTCGTTTAAAGTCATAACTAGTACGTGACTGCCAGTAATCCCCTCCGCGGGTGGAGCATATGCATCGTACTCCCTGATCTCTTCATGAGTTTACTAGAGATCACCCAAGTCTCATAGACTGCGACGTTTTACAGTCAAACTCATATAGGTGTGTTCTTTCAAGAATGCTCTGTAGGACAGCATCTTTGCTTAGTTAAAAGCCAACAGAAACACATTAAGACATAAAGTCACCCTACCATACAGCTTTTGAGAGTGTTGCATCTTCACATAGAGAGGGTTAATAGTCACTCTCCTCAGTTCACCAATAGATTGTTATTACCCAGATCCTAATTTACGGGATCTCCGATCACAAAGGCTGGGTTTCCACTATTGCAACTTAAATAGGTCTCAAACCCATCTCTCTCGATGCAAGTGATAGTCCCTTCGTAAAGGGATCTGCCAGGTTCTTCTCTGTTTGAATATAAGTCACACTTATCACTCCGGAGTGTCTCATCTTCCTGACAGATTTAACTCGTCTTCTAACGTTTCTTGAGGACTTCGCATTTTTCTTATCACTGTTCACTTTGGCAATCGCAGTCTGATTGTTACAGTTCATAAGAATAGCCGGTATTGGTTTCTCAACCACTGGCAATCCATCAAGAGCTCACGTAGCCAATCTGCTTCTACAGACGCTGTATCTAAAGCAGCTAGCTCAGCCTCCATGGTTGACCTTATCAAAATAGTCTGTTTGCTAGACCTCCATGACACGGCACCACCACCAATCATAAACACATATCCACTTGTGGCATATAGCTCATCATCAGATATCCAGTTCGCATCACTATATCCTTCAAGCACAGCAGGGTGCCCTGAATAACGAATACCATCTCATTGTTCCTTTCAAATAGCACATAACCCTTTCAAGTGCATGCCAATAATCTGTACCCGGATTGGACATGAACCTACTCAATTTGCTCACAGCAAATGATATGTCGGGTCTGGTAGCGCTAGCAAGATACATGAGCGAACCAATAATCTGAGAATATTTTAATTGGTTTACACCAATTCTCTTATTCTTTTTCAATGTCACACTGGGATCATAAGAAGTAGGAGAAGACTTGCTGTCTATATAGCCGAACCGGCTCAAGACCTTCTCTACATAGTGGGTTTGAGAAAGAGTAATCCCACTCTCATCCTTAATAAGTTTAATGTTTAGAATCACATATGCTTCTCTCAGATCTTTCATATCAAACTTCGTTGATAAGAAAGACTTGACTTCATTGATACATCAATGTCTGTGCCAAAAATCAATATGTCATCAACATATAGGCACAATATAACCCCTTTACCCCCACCATAGCGATAGTACACACAACTATCTGCTTCATTAACAGCAAAGCCTGCTGATATTAAGGTGGTTTCGAACTTCTCATGCCATTGCTTAGGCGCTTGTTTCAGGCCGTATAAAGATTTCAATAACTTACATACTTTGCTCTCTTGACCTTTTACTACAAACCCATCGGGCTGTTCCATATAAATCTCCTCTTCCAACTCTCCATTAAAGAAAGCTGTCTTTACATCCATTTAATGAATGATAAGATCATATGAAACAGCCAGGTAAAATAGTACACGAATAGTAGTCATTCTAGCAACAGGTGAGTAAGTATCAAAGAAATCTTCGCCCTTTTTTTGGGTATAACCCTTGGCCACAAGTCTCGCCTTGTACTTCTCAATAGTACCATCAGGCCTAAGATTTTTCTTGAACACCCACTTACAGCCTACTGGTTTACAACTATAAGGCCGTTCGGTCAACTCCCAGGTTCCATTGGAGAGAATAAAGTCCAGCTCACTCTGAACAGCTTCTTTCCAATTATCTGCATCTGGAGATGCATACGCCTCACTAATAGATGTAGGAGTATCATCCACGAGGTATACAATGAAATCATTGCCAAAGGATTTTTCAACCCTTTGTCTCTTGCTCTTTCTCGGAGCTTCATTGTTATCCTCCTCTGGACTTATTTCATGTGGTGGTTCAAAAACTTTAGTTGGTGCATTAAGTTCAGGAGTTATCTCAGAAAAAAATCTAGAAATACTATGCATATCTTTCATAGGAAATATATTCTCAAAAAATGTAGCATCACGAGACTCCATAATAGTATCAACATACATATCAGGCACATCAGATTTTACTACTAAGAATCTATAAGCAATGCTCTGATGAGCATATCCCAGAAAGATACAATCCACCGTCTTAGGACCTAGCTTGCGCTTCTTGCTAATAGGCACATTAACTTTTGCCAAGCAACCCCAAGTACGAAGGTAAGAAAGTGATGATTTTTTCCCAATCCACTCCTCATAAGGAGTTTTGTCTTTGTTTTTATTAGGAACTCTATTTAGGACATGATAAGAAGTCAATATAGCCTCCCCCACCATGCCTTAGATAAACCAGCAATGCTTAACATGGAATTCACCGAGTCAGTCAATGTGCGGTTTTTTCTCTCAGCAACCCCGTTAGATTCGGGAGAATAGGGAGGCGTCCTCTCATAAATAATACCATGTTCCGCACAGAAATCATTAAAGACTTTAGAAAAATACTCGCCACCACGATCAGACCTAAGACGTTTAATCTTTCTCTCTAGTTGATTTTCAACTTCAGCTTTATAGATTTTAAAGTAGTCTAATGTTTCATCCTTATATTTCAACAAGTAAACATAGCAAAATCTAGTCGCGTCATCAATCAAAGTCATGAAATATCTCTTTCCACCTTTTGTCAACACACCATTCATCTCGCATAGATCCGAATATATGAGTTCTAGAGGCGCCAAGTTTCTCGGCTCAGCAGCCTTGTGAGGCTTTCGAGGTTGCTTTGATTGCACACAACTATGGCACTTAGAACCTTTGGCAAAGGTGAAACTCAGAATTAAACTCATGCTGGAAAGCTGTTTCATAAGACCAAAATTAACGTGACATAAACGACCATGCCAAAGACTCGCATCATCATTAACACCACCGCAAATATGGTTCACACACTTATTGCTAAAATCCGAAAGAGATAAGCGGAACAAGCCTCCGCTAACATAGCCTTTACCAATAAATAAACCATGTCTCGACACAACTACTTTATTGGACTCCAACACTACCTTAAACCCATCTCTCAATAGAAGAGAGCCACTAACGAGATTCTTGTTCATGGAGGGAACATGCTGCACGTTCTTCAGCTGCACGATCTTTCCCGAAGTAAACTTCAGATCCACCGTACCAATGCCCAGAACAGAAGTAGCGGACCCGTTCCCCATCAAGACGGAGCAATCTCTTGTGACCTGGTAAGAAGAGAACATAGCAATGTCAGAACACACATGAACATTAGCACCCGTATCAATCCACCAATCGAAAGATTGAATAACTGAAAGGACAGTAGGTAAATTACCATACCCTGCATCTCCAGTTTTGCTAGTAGTCACAGTGTTGACAGTCTTGGACGATTGCCCATTGCCACCTCTTTTCTCTCGACGGTCTGCACGCTCTGGACAGTCCTTGAAAAAGTGCCCAAGTTCACCACACGTGAAGCAGGGCAACTCAGCCTTGTTCTTTTTCTTCTTAAAGTTGGTAGTCTTGTTAGGCTTGAACTTCCCTTTTCCCTTGCCTTGGTTCCTCTGGTTCTGAACCGTATTGGCAACTGAATGGCCCTCACCTCCTTTAGTGTCCTTAGCCCGAGCCTTCTCTTCCACATCAAGAGACGCTATCAGTTCTTCAACTGATATCTTCGTCCTCTTATGCTTCAGAGCTGTGGCGAAACTCCTCCATGAAGAATGAAGTTTTGCAATAATGCAACCAGCCACAAACGGATCAGGAAGAGAACACTTAAGGATTTCGAGTTCCTTAGCAATGCACTGTATGTCATGAGCTTGCTGGACAATTGATTTGTCATTGACCATCTTAAAGTCATGAAAGCTCTCTATAATATACAGATCACTGCCTGCATCCGATGCACCAAACTTAGCTTCCAGTGCATCCCACAGCTCTTTCCCGTCTTTTATGTGCATATACACATCAACCAGGCGGTCGGTAAGAGCACTCAGTATGGCTCCTCTGAAGAGAGTATTGGCCTCGGTAAACCTTTGCAGATCTGCATCTGAGAGATCACCCTCAGGTTTGCCTTTACTCACGCAGAACACATGCATAGCCTTAAGGCAGAGGGTGCACTTAATTTGCCACCTCTTGAAGTGCACACCAGAGAACTTCTCCGGTTTCAGTGCATCAGCAAACACAGCCATTGATAATTCAGGAAATTGTCTACAATAAGGTTTCTGGATTGTTGAGAAATTAGACAATATCCGAATTAATTTCCGAAAGTAAATCACGCAAAGCATAGCACAAACTACCATGTACTCATCTAACATACTAGATAGAATAGTCACAGCAAAGATGTCACAGATCATAATTAACAGATAGATTGGATAGATCTGTTTATACCTGTCGGCAGCTAGAGCTGATTTCGTACTGGGGATGACGTTGACGATGACCGTGTCGCGGACGTCGCATGTACTGTACGCAACACGATGCAGAAGCCCGTGAAGAAGTCGGCGGCGATAGCCTCCGGCAGCGGAAGAAGACGGCCGACCCGTGGTGAAGACAGCGAGCAGTCGCGCGGAGCGCTTCCCAAAAACCTTATTCGCCTTCTCCCGGTGCAGAAGCTCGAAAGGCGAAGGGTTCCGGAGACCTGCTCTCCCGGTCGCAGATGTACGTCGGCGGCGGGATGGAGAGAACTATGAAGGCGGCGCAGTAACAAGCGTCGGCAAAACCCTAGGTTTTTCTGATGTGTATTTTGGTGGCGCCGGTAGGCTGCTTATATAGGACCCGATGGCCCAAACTCGTGTCGCGATCACGATCTCGATCGGATGCGGTTTAACTTGCAGGCCAAGTCACCAAAAATAAAAACAGCAAAAGGAAGCCGCGCACCCGCAAGGTCAGGATCCGGATTTCGGCGGACCATTCACGCAGGTGCCCCGCGCCCATCGCCCGGCGAGGCGAGCGAGCGCGCGTGTGGTCTTGCTTTCTCTCTCCACACCATGACTTAGTAGAAGGGGAAGAGTCTCCATATTTAAATAGGTGGAACTCTCCTTCCACTAGCAAGGTGGGACTAAAAGTTCCACACTCCCCTTGCATACACACACATGGGACTTTGAGATTTTCTAGGATTAAATAAATGGGTTTGGCCCATATATTCAACACTATCCAATTTGGCTGAATCTGTCAAGCTTTTTCACTCAATTTATGCATGCCACGGTTCACAAATAAAGATACTTTTCTTAATCCTTTCTTTATGGACACTAATTTCTATAGGTTAGCTGGATAAAAATCTACGTGCAGTAACCATAGTTTGTCCATGACTTCCGATCTGTTCACAAGTTGATTCAAGTATAGGTGGAAGCGAACAAAGAAGCGGTACCAATTCATACATATTCACATATTGCAAGTTCAACATTTTATCTATTCGGGTCAGTTGTTATTATGTCAACGCATAACATATTTTTCCAATTAATTCTGATTTTTTTTGAACTGGCAATTCTGATTTTTTTCATGCAAGCAATACTGGTCTCAGGTTGAATCACCAAGAATCTTATTGTCATTTGATATCTTCAATCAAGCAGAAGAACCATACCATGCTTTTATTATTTTATTTGTTCTCTGTTGAATGCATAATTGACTTATATAGCCTTTCTTTCTTTAAGAATCCATTTGAAAACACTCTTAGACCCCCGCAGCAGCGCGCAGGAAAATCACCTAGTTTTGTAGTATAGGATTACTCATGTAGTGGATCGCGAATGTAGCTCGCTTTAAACCACAAAGGCATGGATGGCAGTTGGATTGTCCGCGGCTCTATCAATGAGCCGGTCATTTCCACTGATGGGGCCTCAATAGGTCAACATGGTTTAGACTAAGTCCAGCAGATCGTTTACGAAAATGACGTTGTAGCTACACCTTGAACGGAGTGGAGTTTGAATATAGGCAATAAGATAGACGATATGTTGGAGTAAGTTAGCCTTACATCTCTTTAGGGCCGTTCGGTTGGTTGTCAAACTTTTGGCGAGCTAATTCTTTGGCAAACTTTGCTTTGCTACCAAAAAATTTGCCAAATATCTCACATTTAGCTAAAGAATTTGCTACCCAAAATGGCGGTGTGCCAAAAAATTTATAGTATATTTTCAGACTGACATTTCCTCTTATTACTTTTTATGGATATGGACTCCTTTTTATTTTTAGAAAACCAATTGCACAAAACTAGTTGTCTTAAACTTACCCTGGCCCGTCCGCATTACAGAAACATGAAAACATAATTTACAACGCACGTTTTTTATATAACAAAATTGATATTATAATTAAAAAATATTTACTATACATAGGAGAAACGTAAACATAATTTACAACACATGTCTTACTTCAATTAAATACTATATAAATTAAACAAACAAAAACATCACACTAACTTTTATATTTATATATATAGTTTTATAAACTAATTGCGTAGCATCCTTTTATTGTCACATAAATCTTTTTTAGCAATATATTGAAAACATCAAGATAGACAATGCCTAGATTTTTTATATGTACAAAGTTGATCCAATCGCTTAATAATTACTGACGTGTGACATACCCATCACCAAATAACGGCTATCATGTGCCACTTTTGACTCTTTTTTTGACATAAATCTACACACAAACAATCGTATTATCGCATAGTATACTAGTATACGAACGTTGTTATTCGCCAACGACTCCACGCAAGTTCATGTTCGATCGACGATAGCAGATGCGGCGCATGCGCGCACGTGACTATACTGACATATCACTCCACCACCTCATCATCCCGCTCGTGCCTGACGATGTGTTCCTTCACTTCGACCTCATCGTCAATGTCGATCACCTTCACGAGCTGCCCCGACGGGCCAGGCACGACCTCCTCGTGGACGTGCACATGCTCCGACACCACCACCTCCACATCCTCCTCCACCACTTCCTCTTCCACCCGCCGCTTTCGCCGCACAAACAGCACCAACCCTGCCAGCAGTGCGAGGAAGAGCAGCCCGCATATCGGAACCAGTATGATGACGATGTGCTTCGATGGTGGCGGCGACGGAGGAGAATACGGTGACGGTGGCAGCGGAGTAGGAGAATACGGAGACGGTGTCGGTGTAGGAGAATACGGAGACGGTGTCGGTGTCGGTATAGGAGAATACGGAGACGGTGTCGGTGTAGGAGAATACGGAGATGGTGTCGGTGTCGGTGTAGGAGAATGCGGAGATGGTGTTGGTGTCGGTGTAGGGGAATACGGAGATGGTGGCAGTGGAGGAGAACATGGTGGTGGTACCGGTGGAGGCAGAGGGGGTTGGCACAAAGGCGGAGGCGGCCGGGGTGGCTCGGTATACCAAAAAGAAGTTGGGGCCATGGAAATCTTGCTATATGACACCAATCTGGTGTTCTAGTTTGAAGCACCTTGTTTGTGGGAGCATGAAGGTATATGACACCGAGCTAGATATATATATACTCGAAGAGGACAAGTAGAACCATCCAGGAAGTAAGACAATTTATTAACGGCCCAACTGGACACGCATTTAGTCCATTGTTATTAATTAGCTTGATTGGTCCATTAACTAGTTAGTGATGCCATCATCATATATCCACACTACGTACCGATTAGTGTGGTGCAAGCAACGATAATTAGGTAGATATCAGACAGCTCCCTCACCAGTATACATCTCTGCGAAACCCAAAATATATCAGTCAAAAAGATTGTTAGCGACATACATACATAGACACAATTGTATATGGTGCAATTAAAAGTAGTCGTGCAAGTGGCTATGAGTGAGGTGTAGCCACACTAATTCCTCGCGTGTTGTATGTATAATAAAGACCAGCTGAAGAGAATACAGCGTGCGATCACATTATGTGTGCTTGGCCGTCTTGCTTGTGTACATCGATATACATGAACCTCAAACGACATATATATGACCTAGTTTGATGATATTTTGAGCACACTTGAGTTTAAATATCATGAGTTTATACATAAGTATGTTGGTCAACTTTGTGTTGCGTGAAGAAACACAAGAACGTAACGGTCGTTAATAAACATATATATGCATCCGCCAGCACCAATCAAAAAACAGAGAACGTACAACCACGGCTCTTGATGGGTGAATGGGTGATCGCAGAAGTACTAATAAGCAGCGGGAAGCTAGTATTATAACTACGTTCCGAAAGTAAGAGGGAAAGCTAGGTCGCCAGTGTAATTCATGCATTCACATTGGAGTGTGCAGTGATAGGAGAGAACTTCATTCCAAATAAATCCAATCATCGATCAAACTGTTATTGGCTTTATAGGATAATAAAACAGTAGTTGAGATGGTCAATTTAATTCGTTGTCGGCCCTTGGCTGGGCACATGCTTCTTATATAACGACATGCATGTTAATTAGGACATAAGAAGAAGTTTCTTCCTAAGGCTGTGCCCAATGGTCCTCCTCATCCACTTCCTCAAAACACTATTCTAACTACTAATATTTTCTGAAATTTAGTGTTTTCGGTGGGTGCTGAGTTTTTTTGTCCCCCGTAATTTCAATATTTTCTATTAATATTATGGAAAAAATATTCACAAAATAATTAAATATATTTAAAAAGTCTGAAATTTCCGAGTTTTTTGGTAGTTGACGAATTTTTTTAGTTCCTAAATTGTAAACCCTGCTATATACAACCAAACCAATTGTCAGGCTCTGAATTAGAAGAGACAACTTTTATTTATAGTCCAATTCTAAAGAATTGGGATAGACACTACAAGGAAGAGAAACATTTTTGTCGGCTATAATAACTTTCGTTGGTTTTTTAAGGAGCTGTCGAAAAGACAGTTTTTTTCGTCGGCTGGAACCGGCCGACGAAAGAAATAGCTCTTTTCGTCGGCCTAGCAGCTAGGCCGACGAAAACAGGATCAATTTTCGTCGGCCAGCTTCCGGCCGACGAAAACAGGCCACCAGGAGCCATCAAACAGCAGAATTCAGAAAATCAGGTTCCATTTCTAGATTTCAGTCTCCAATATCTACATCTGAACGGGATGTATGGCTCTTGTGATAGGTTATACACATCCATTATTCTTAGGGGTGAGTATTATTTGCACTCTTTAAGAATTTCATTCGGTATGCCTCCGCCAACTGCTAGGTTTGTCAGCACAGCTGCTCCGATCGTCGGGAGGCTAGATCTGGCTGTGGTGGTATACCAAATCTGGTCGTGTGGTAGCCATTGTGCACAAGAGCAGTCATGCCTCAGTGTCACAATTTATTCGAAGAGAACCACGTACTGTTTGGAATGCCATAGGTCGAGCTGCTGCGATCACCACCACACTGCTCGCCATTTGTTTACTGTGCTTCAAGTCGCTTAGGCCATGTTTGTGGTTATGGTGTGCTTTGCTCAGACTGTCGTGGCCGTGGTGTTGACACTTGTCATCATTGTGCCCATCACGCTGCCATGGTGTTGTGAAACAACTCCTCTGTGGTCGTCGCTTCCCTAGCCTCGGCGGTGTCATCAAAAACTTTGCTCTGGGTGCTCTTCTTCTTCGTTGTGAGCTCCATGTAGCCGTTGTGTTGATTCGTCACTATATATAGATTCTTCTGCTTAGGTTGGCATGAGTGAAAGCAGGTTATTTTGAGCTCTTATATTCACTTTGTTGTTTGGTCGTTATAATATTTTCTTCTTAAATAATAAAAAGCATGCTCCACAAGGTCTTAAAAACAGCAAAAGATAGTTTTTTCTAAGGTTACTGGAGGGAACAAGAATTCCCCACATCACGACTTCAATATATATAAGAGCTTAAAAAATAGAGAGGCTTTGCTTGATAAATGCATAAGTTTTCTTTACAGCATTTTGCCATTGTTATCCATAGCGAAAAATGTTATTTGCTGGAGTGCTTTCGAATTGTTATGCGCAGTTGCAAATCAGACAGAAACAAAGCTGTAAAACAGACTTTGCCTGGGCAAGAATGTACTGTGACTGGGTCTTTGGCCCAAATACGTATATTATTTACACGCAATAATAGCAAAGTTAACATGGATAGGAAATTGTAAATACAGCCAAGCAGCATCACACACGCGCGCGCACACAGGGTCACAAGATTCACAACAACAAAGAATTCATTCATGTAGTCATGTACAATGCAGGAAACTAGAGGAGATCACTCTCGCTCTCGTTTCGACGCCTCGGTGAACCTGACGACGTGCTCCTCCACCTTGACGTCGTCCTCGACGATGACCCCCGCGGCGGCCGCCGCCCCGGCCTCCTCCACGACGGCACGGCCTTCTTCACAACCGCACGCATCGCCGGCCTTGTGAACCTCGACCTTGCCGGTCTCAGCGACGACCTCCTCCACGATGCGCCTGTGCTCCGTGATCTTGATCTCCACGTCCTCCACCTCGTCCACCTTCTTCTCCTCCACCACCTCTGGGCGCCGGCGCCGGCGACGCCTGAAAAGGACGAACAGCAGGGCGGCCAGCAGCCCGAGGCATATGACGCCGACGATCGGGACGACGATGATGATGACCTTGACGTGCGTTGTCGGCGATGGAGAAGGCGGTGGCGTGTCGTAGCCTGTCGGCGGCGGTGGCGGGTGGTAGACCCGGGGAGTCACGTAGGGTGGTCGTGGTCCTGCCATATCAGCGCTCTGTATGCAGAGCAAGAAGAGGTCGTTCAGTTCTTGATAATCACAGATCACACTGACGTTTTCGGTGAAGGATTAAGATGTGTCTAGGAGCAAATGCACATTTGAGCTTCTTTTATAGGGATAGACAATGCAAGTACTGGAATGGGCTTGGTCCAACTAGATGCATACACGCACACACATGTGCAGTGCAAGAAACAACTAACAGGATCAGAGAGGACATGCTGATCCATTATGAGTTGTTATGACACATGAACCTGTTTTAGAGTGGAGCTGTACCTAGTTAAAACTGTGGAGTATAGTATACTAGAGACAACTTGTGCGTCTTTACAAAACTCCATTGGATTCAATAGTTGATACAGAGATGACGTGGTTTTACATTCAGCCGAGGCCATTCAGTTATTTGGTTAGACCATGCTCACCAAAGAGCCCATTCAACTATCCATATTTCAAACTCCTCCATGTCTACAGTGCGCGTACAATGCAAAACAGTTTTTGGACGTCCACTTTAGGCTCTTTGGTGAGCATAGTCCTAGAATAAGGCACCATTGACGTATAGCATCTTCTTGCCCCCAAACTCTAACCGGCCATGAAAGATTCATATTACAAGCTAGCATAGAAAGCATCCGACTGAAATTAGCAAAAATCAAAGAGTTGTTTGGTTTTTAAAGGTCTTTATGCCCTTTGTGAAATAAAAAAAATATGGGTAGCGGTTCCACTATTTTTCATACCGGACCCTTCTATTTAGTACCGTCTGGTGCTGATACCGTAGTATCTATCGCATATTTCAATGGTGGAGGATGAATAAAAAATAAGGTATAGAGAGTGATTTTTTACCTAGCTATGAGGCATGCTGGCTGGATATATCAAGCATAGCACGAGGCATGGTGGGAATTGGTCCCAACAGCTAGTGTTTGATGATCGAATGCTATAAATAAAACATGTGTCATTATGTATATATTACGAATAGAGTGGACGTGTATGAAGCTTTCCCTAGTAGTGTTCACAATTGGGACAGACTTAGCGCTTGGCTGCCAAAAATATTAAGGAGTATTTAATGTCAATGCTAAATCCAATTTGGGTTAACGCGAAGGAAAATAACACGAAGACGGAGAAAAAAAAATAGAGAATGATAATAAAATATGGTGGGGAAGATGGAGAGAAAATAATGTAGGATTGAATGATTGTAAAATACAATGGAAAAAATCAAGACACAAGACCTCTTGATAGAGAGCAAAACCTGTTACCACTGCGCCATGATGTTCTTCACGTTTTGAGAGGATGCTAATCCCTATATGTACATTTCATTCGAGTTAAGGTATGCCGCGCGCCACGGTGCAGGGTGCACCATAACAGGTCCTCCACCCTAGCCTATTGCTACCATTAGATCTCCTCTGATAGACGGGACGTAAAGTCATTTAAAAATTAAAAAAAAATACTAACACCGTAGGTACCATTCCAACCACTTTAAAATCTATTTTTATTTTAATTATTCAATAATTCAGCTAGAAATTTAAAAAGGAGTGGTACCACCTGGTACCTATGTATGAGTACCTTTCCAACCACTATTAAATCTCTCTTTATTACAAGACAAATAGTTTATTATACATGATTAATCATAGGTAAAAAAAATTAAACTTTGAATCTTGAATTACATACACGTCTTATATTATGAGACAATGGGAGTATTAACTAATACAAGTTAAGCAACATAGCAATCCATTCTCGTTGACAAGGGACTAATAAATCAGGAAAACATAAGGAGACGATAAACAATACATCAAGCCATCAAGGCAAAGAACATTCGGTTTTGAGAGCTAAACCTCTGTTGTTATAGGGAGAGAACTAGGGAGTTATGTGCTTAACATGCATTGGGCTTGGCCAAGCTAGGATGCATGCATACACACGTGTGGAGTGCAAGAAACAGTTATGCCTCAGAGGAGATGCTGCTCCATGATGACATGAACCCGTTTGAGTGTAGTTGTACTAGGTAAAACTGTGGACCATACTAGACTAGATGCATCTTGTGGCTAAACAATACTCCAGTTGGTGTTATGCAAGTTGTTGATAGCGTTGACGTGCATGGTTTCACACTCAGCAGCCCATTCATCACTTAGAACAAGCGATGAAGCAATTTATTCCCGTTGACCAAGAAATTAACAATTCTGAAAAATGTCTAGGAGAAGATAATAAAACCAGAAATCAAGTGGTTGTAAACAGTAAAGGATGAGGCAACGAACATTCTCCATTGTGAGCTAAACAGCTGTGTTATCTGTTAGCAGCAGTCATCGTTGATTGTGAGTTGTGGCAAATAGTACAACAATGTTCTAATTAGTATGAGCACAAACTGCGTAACCAGTGGCCAAGTGGACAAACTGAAGGACTACAGCAAATGGACAATAAAAATTTACTAAAAAACAAGCATCTCAACATTCAGAGTACAGCCTGACCAGTTTCAGAGACTCAAACGGCGTCTCCAGCCGCCATTCCCTCTGCTTCTTGCTCAGAGGCCTGCCCTTGCCAGCCTGCTGCCGGTTTATCTTCACGTCAGCTATGCCCCAGGTGCACTCGCGCAGGTCCATGTCATAAGAAATTAGCCTCAGCACGCCATCACCTTCCTGAGGCGTGGCTGTCTCACCACTTGGTATGGTGTATCTGACGTACATCACTCGCTCTTTAAAGCGTTCAAGCTCTTCGGGGATACGGATGACCCTCTCCACGCCAGGAGATGACACCTTCAGAGTGATTAACGGAATGTATGATGTCTTAAACAAAGTACAGCAAAAGGCAAATCTTATTAGTGTTTATTTATTTATAATAAGAGTAGTAGTCGTTAGCTAGTTATGTGCATTGTGCACAGAGTGGAACTACCTCCAAGGATATGTTCTGTGGTATCTTTCCTGTTGACTCTGCATCATCCAGCCTTGCACGGTATGCAATTGTGTATGCTTCAATGTCATCAATTGTTGGAGAACCATACCTATATCATCAAGAACTTGATGAGAAGTATTACATAAATCATGTCAACAAGAAACTTCGACTTCGACCTGAAGGTTATCAACAGGCAATTAATATGTACTGTGCCGTTGCATGGGAGCATGCATTCTTTTCCTTCCATGGTCATTTCACTGCTTTCTGATGAAAAAGGAACATTGTATCTACATTTGAGTACATAAAAATATGTATCTACATTTGAGTGCATTTTGGTTCATATAGGACTGAGTTCTATTTACTGAAACTCACCCTTCGAAGAAAAGTCTGCAACTTCCTCTCAAGATCCTATGAACCAATATGTTAACCCACTACATCTACAATATTTTCAGGGCCCCAACCTCCAACAATGAACAAACCAACATAAACACGAGAAACTCTGAAAGTTACATATGGGCATATGGTTGCCAATTGATATGTACCTAGTGGACATCTTCTCAATGCGTACTCTGATGGTTAAATTTGCAGCTGTCTTGAAAGCATAAATTTTCAAGTCGTCATCAAATGATGCTGAGACTTGCTCTGCCAAAGCCAATGCTTCCTTGTCCCACCATGTGCCAGCAAGTGATATTCCACCACCAGCACCTCCATCTCCAACCTCCAGATTGAAAACACATATACATGGTCATTGGTTAATGTTACCTACTGAAACTTTATTTTCTTTTTTGCAATTGAAACTTTATTTTCAACAGGGTAAAGTAAAAGTTACATAAAGATCATGTTCGTCATCACTCTCAAAATCATCTTCAAAGTCATAGTCATCCTCGTACTCCTCGTCATCATCCATTATATCTGCACAATTGGGGAACAGAGTTACTTTCTTGGATATATCAGAGTATTTACTTGTTAAGCTTATTATAAATGGCTACTAGCCGAGCAGGATACATCAAAAAACATGAGCAGCAAATACCCGGTTGCTAAAAATGGGAATTTTTAGAGTGCACATGTTCAGATCCAAGTGTGGTAAATGGTAACCTTTTGCACAACCCAAGCCAATAAACCATCGTTGCATGGTTTTGTTGGATGGAAACGCATCATCCCTATCCCATTAGGTAGTGTTTGGTTCCAGGGATGGGACGGGATGGAGTGGGACGATCCCAGTTTTTACCTGTTTGGTTGTAGGACGAGGAGGGACAGGATCATCCCCAAAAGAGCATATTTCTTGAAGATGCCGTCCTACCTCATCCCTTCTCAAAGCAGGGACCGCGTCGTCCCCGGGAGACGGCGTTGCTCTTCGTCTTCTCCCTCACGCTCGCCCGCACCACGCCAGCCGCCGCCCGACCCCGCTCGCCGCCGGCAAGGCCGCCGCCCGGCCTTGCCCCTTCGCCTCTTCCCGTCTACCGCCTTGCCCCGCCCTCCTTGGAAGCGGCACGGAGCGCCACGGAGGTGGAGCACCGGGGCGGAGGCGGACATACCCGGCGACGGCAGCGGAGGCGGACGCGGACGCAGACCGGCCAACGGAGCGGGCGGTGCCGGAGCGCCAGGGAGGAGGACGCGGAGGCAGCGCGACGGGGCGGCGTCGGAGCTCCAGGGAGGAGGAGGCAGCGCATCGGGGCGGCGCGTCGCGGCGCGTTGCGGCGGAGGTGGCGCGTCGGGGCGGCGCGTCGCGGCGGAGGCGGCGCGTCGGGGGTAGCGTCGCGGCGGGGGCGGCAGCGCTGCGGAGGCGCCACCGGGAGCCGGAGAGGAGCGGGCCGGAGGAGAAGAGCGCTCCGTGTGAGGACGAGAGGAAGAAGAAAGACAGTCTATCAGTGACAGGTGGGGTCCACGGGCAGTGTTGCAAACGGCGTTAAATGGACATCCATCCCTATCCTCCACAATTCCTCGAACCAAACAAAAAATAGGGACATCCCCATCCCTTCAACCAAACATATATATGGGACCGTCCTATCCCAAAAATCAGGGATGTTCCATTCCATCCTACTTTGCCCCCCAACCAAACGCTAACTTAGTAGCTAGACTGTACTGTTGCATGCCAAACTTTCTTCAATCAGAAAGAATAGACTTGGAAAAGCAAAAGGGCTACACAAATGAGCAAAGAAATCTGATCGAGAATCTCTAAATTCCATGGTGTTTGTGAATACAAGCAATACATAATGCAACTGCACTGCATCTGAACTATTTTCTTCTGAAGCAAGAAAAAAAGAACTGATGGCAAGAGCATTGCCACGAAATTTTAGAGAGAGAAAACGCTAGGTGCAGACCGAACACACAAAGGAAGTAAAATGCTAAACTCCAGCAAAAAAAAACGCTGAAAAACACTTTCTGGAAAGGAAAGAGAGAGAAAACAGAAACTGAAAAAACACCGAGAGCCCAGAACACTTTGGCTATTAGTGGTATCATCTTGCAAAAACAGAGACTGCTGCACATGATTTGTTGCAGAGTCAGGTCTTCTCTGATCAAGTATGCCACTTAATTTGGAATGAAGTATGTTCATTGAAAAAAACTCTCCTATTTACTTTCCTTCCAAATGTGCCACCAGAAGTAGATAAAGCCATCAAAGGTTCTACTCCTTTTTTCTGAGCTAGAGTCAGCATCATCTCCACCATTGATACAGAGAACAGTTCCGAAAAAAAATCCCTGCAGTCACTCAAGTCCTGCTTATCCATCTCCAAACCTCCTGTGCGCAGTCCTGGCATAAGTGAGTTGGAGTTTCCGCTTGAGAGTTGCAAAGTTTGCAGACTTGGTAGTTTGGCCAGCCACACTTCTGTAGTTTTTTTGCAGTGAGGATTTTTGGTGCATTATGGTCCAGGCAAAGAAATTGTTCTTGCTCTCCAAATTGGTGAGAACTTCTGCATCTTTTTTGCATGCAACTGTTGAATTGGATCAAATAGGTGTGATGGTGTATACTCCATTCTGTCGTCCATCTCCATTCAATACGATCCTCCTCGGCCTGGTTTCTGTGAATTCTTTAAATTTCAGACCACAGGTTCCAATACTGGACTAAGCTCCTTTCTTTAAATTTCAGACATTAATGTTTCTTTTCCTTTTGTTTTGCCAAACAGTAGTGGAGCAATATTGTTTGGAGATCAACCCTCAGTCCAATTGTAATGCCAAAAAGACTGCAATCTCAAGGCTCTGGCCAACAATTCCAAGTCCAGAATGTCTAACCCGCTGGCCAGCGATTTTGATGTACTCGCCATTTAACTAGACAATTCGGCATATCACAGCATAACTCATGGAGTCATGGTCCTGAGTGCAGATAAGCTATTGTACGTGTATCTAATATGGATGCTCTCTAATGGCTGATAAGACACAATAACACAAGGCATGAGCAAAAGATTAAATGTGCAAAATACTTTTTTGGGAATAAAAGGTGCTTCACAATGAGAAAGCTAAGACCAACTGATTACTGATCCAACAAACGTATGCAAATGCAGAGTCCCGGAAGACGCCCCTCCTTCCACAGCATACAGAATCCAGAAGCTCCCAATCAAAATAGCACAAACAAACATCACGAGAGTTCGGAAAAATCATTACCACCTTCGTCGCCGTCGTCGAATTCCTCCTCCTCTTCCACCACATCCTCCTCCAACTCGCCAACGAAATCATCTGCGACATCCTCATCCGGCGGCTCGTCGCTATACCCTTTCCTCTTCTTCTTCTTCGCTAACGGCACCACGGCTGCGGCATTCCGACGAACGATTGGCGGGCATGGACGTCCAGAAAAACCAGCATTCGCCACCGCCACGGCATTTGAGGGCAACGAACCACCGAGCAGAAGAGGAAATCTCGATGGCTTGATGGGCAAACGACCCTGAAGCACTCCTCCCACGGCCAAATCCATCGGCTAGCAGAAGGCTTCCGAGCCAGGGTTCAACTGTTCAAGAACCGTCAGGGGCTCGGGGCGGGCATGGGCGCGCGCCAAGCGTCCGAACGAGACCAGCTTATCCTTTATCAGTTGATTGCAGAGTACGCCAACTGGAGGCGAAAACACCTTACGAAAAATCCGCCTTCACTCACGCGGCCGCTTCTTCCCACCTCCGATCCGAGTTCCGAGTTCCCCAATGGAAGACGAACGCATCTAGTACACCTCGAAAGACACAGCGCAACAAATGCCACGCGGCCACCACTACCACCCGCTCCCACGCCGCGGCCGCCTCCTCCAGCTGGCCGCGGCGGCGGCCGGGCTCCTGCTCCTCGCGCTGCTCGTCCTCCTCCCGGCCGCTCCGCCCGAGGAGCGCGCCGCCGCACCCGCCGCGCTCCTCCGCGCGGCCGTGGCGACGCACCCGTTGCCGGCGTCCTACGAACGGCCCTGCGCCGACCACCTCGCCCTCTCGCTGCACCGCCTCCGCGCCGCGCTCGCCGCCCTGGAGTCCGGCGACGTCCCCGCCGCGCTCCACCTCGCCTCCGCCTCGCTCCAGTGCCAGTACGACTGCTCCCACCTCCTCTCGCTCCCCGCCTTCCGCTCCCACCCCCTCACATCCCGCTTCCTCAATTCCCTTGCCCCACGAACCCTAACCGTGAAGCCTTCTTCCTCCGTCGCTGCTGCCGCCGCATTCCCGGCGAGGATCCGCCCGGACGCCACGGTCTGCAAGCCGAATTCCGGGGCGAAGCCGTGTGGCTACTCGACCGTGCAAGCCGCCGTGGACGCCGCGCCCAACTACACCGCCGCCGGGCACTTCGTCGTCGCCGTTGCCTCAGGTACATATAAGGAAAATGTCGTGATTCCGTACGAGAAGACCAACATTTTTCTGGTGGGGGAGGGCATGGGGGCTACCGTGATCACCGCGTCCAGGAGCGTGGGGATTGACGGGCTGGGAACATATGAAACCGCGACGGTGGCTGTTATCGGCGATGGGTTCCGCGCGAGGGACATAACATTCGAGAACAGCGCTGGTTCTGGAGCTCATCAGGCTGTGGCATTCCGATCAGATAGCGATCAGTCAGTGCTGGAGAATGTAGAGTTCCGAGGGCATCAGGATACGCTGTATGCTCGCACGATGCGGCAATTCTACCGCAGGTGCCACATTGTTGGGACTGTGGATTTTATATTTGGGAATGCTGCGGCGATGTTTGAGGAATGTGTGATTGAGACTGTACCACGGGCAGAGGGAGCTCATAAGAGTGCAAGGAATGTGGTTGCAGCCAATGGGAGGATTGATCCAGGGCAGACGACAGGGTTTGTGTTTCGGAATTGCACTGTGGATGGGAGTAAAGAGTTTGTGGAATTGTTCCAAGCAAAGCCTAAGTCATACAGACTGTATTTGGGACGGCCATGGAAGGAGTATGCCAGGACATTGTATGTCAGCTGTTATTTGGGGACAGTTATCAGGCCAGAGGGATGGCTTCCATGGCGAGGGGATTTTGCAGTCAGGACACTGTATTATGGAGAGTTTGACAGTCGAGGCCCTGGTGCAAACCGCACCGCAAGGATTGAGTGGAGCAGTCAGACACCAGAGCAGCATGTCAAACTGTTTTCGTTGGAGAACTTCATTCAGGGCCATCAATGGATTGCATACTAACTACAGGGCAGATTGAGTGCATAGATAAGTGACTTGTTGGCACTTTAACAGCTTGATGTGGAAATTTTCTGGAATTGTAAATGACTTGAGCCTTTATACTCTTATATAAGATCTCGAGACACATGTTTGCTGTTAGAGAACCCAAATTGACATGGTTCGTTTTTCATTCCAACTACATATGTACTGTACCTATTTTTTGTATATAGTGTTAGCTGCATTATTAGCTTATATAGTTTTTTTTTTTTGTAATTACATTGCCCCTTGATAGACTAAAGACTGAAAAAAATCTGTAAAGAATGTGACAGAACTTCTTTTGTTTACTGTTCATGCATTATTACCGGCTTTTTGTCATCTGATGTTTTTTTATGTTTTCTAGCTTCCAATGGTCACTTACTCATAAAACATTAATATCTCTAGCACAACAATAGATGTTTCTTAATAGTTGATAAAGTAATGGAAAAAGAAATTTCAATATTTCGTCTTCTTGTATGAGCTGAATGGTATCTCTAGCAGTTAGATTCCTTCAGAAGTCAGAACTTCGGTTGACAGCAATGTGGTATTTATCATTTATCTTCACATCTTTGGAGTCAATGTGTATAAACAGCTTAAGTTATCTGATGGATTTTTCCTACAAAAGTAGACCTGATAATGATATGTTCAACAACTTTGAACAATTAGCTCATATCACAGAACAGTACATACTCCAGTTGCTAACGCATTGTGATGCAGAGGGAGTATTAGTAAACCATTCGACCTTTTAAATTGGAAACTTTAAAGACCACAATACCAATTACAGTATGTAACAATCTATTCTCACTTATGAGAATAATGACCAGTAACCTACATTGACAAATAATGATGTTGTGAGTTTTGTTTCCCGGTGCACTGAACTCTGGAATAGTGATGTCCATGTTCCTTTTAATAAGAAGGTCAACAACTGTGAAGATAATTTTGTCATATTCAGTTAGTGTCTAGAGTAAAAAAAATAGCTCCGCTAGCAATATGCACGCTGCCCTTGAATATTGGATCCCTTTTATGGTTTTAATCTTTCAACTAGCTGTTGTATGGTTGTTTCCTTATGTGTGTCTATAAGTATGTCCCATATTGGACTTGGCATAGCTTTCCTAAGCGCAGTGCCTGGGTTGAATTGAACTCAGTTTGTCGTATACTGCTGCAATGATTGATTAAAGAAACTGTGGTGCCATGACCTACAGATTGTTTTAGTATAGTATAAAAATAAAATGACTCATCTAAATATTATCCATGTGGTCTCAGCTGCTCCACAAATTTTTGGAGCTAGTGATGATCGCCTCCGCAAACTCCATAAGTTTTATGAAGCTAGAGCTACCCCCAAACACCTTAATAAGTAAGTATCAAAAAGAGTCGCTATGTTCGTTGATAAAGGTCTAAAAATTACCACATATTAAATAAGCCTACATCATCAGATTTCATAAATCATCTAACCATGTATATTAAATCAAAGATCATCAAATAATACTAATATAAAGGAGAAGAGTGTGCATGGTTCTTATCATCATCCATCAGCCTACAAAATGAACTATTTTTATCTCAAATACAATTAATTTTAAAAATAAAAATTTACAATAAAGACAAAAAAAATCTATGCCACCTACTCCCTCCATAAAAAATAAGGCCTATAGATTTTTGTAAAAGATAACGTTTGAAATATTTGACTAATAATTGAGTCAAATCCATATTCTTTAGTGTGTACAACCAGATTCATATTTAAAAGTATTATAATATGATGATAATTTTGTATTAGTTTCATATTTTATAAAAAAATAATGATCAAAGTTTTTTAAGAGAAAAAAAAAATCTATATGCTTTTTTTGGATGGAGAGAGAGTATTATATTAAGAAGGAATTGTTAAAGAGAAGTCACCACATTTATCAAGTCTAGAAATCGCCGCGTAAGTTAGAAAAAAGGAAAGAGCCTAAAACTTAGGCTGGCAATGGATCATGATCTAAATATTCTCTCACAATCTAAATGAGTGATGAGTTCTTTTTTTACTCAAAACAAATAGAAATATGATTTTAATTCTTTTAGGCATGGTTAAAACTATTGATAAAAAATCGAGCCATTTACCACCCTTTCCTAAAATATTGGATTGTGGGAACATGTAAGAGCGTACATAGTGGTACACACAAATTGGTAGCTTATGTAGAGAAACATAAAATAATAAAAAAGGAGTATGCATGCACTACTTGTGAGAGCAGGGGAAAACAGAGACCCAGGAAGCATTGGGAGCCGTGCGAGACTTTTGGCATGCAACTATGGGGTAAAAGTCCAATTTTTATCTAGAAATTTTAAGCATCGGACCTAAAATGGGTCAGATCATATTTCTATTATTTTTTAACTAAAAAGTCATCAACGACTCATTTGTATTATAAAGAAACATTTGAATTATGACACATTATTACCTCTAGATGCAACTCGCTGTCTAGTTATTTTTCCGTTCCTCTCTCCTTCACATAATGCAAATTTTGACGCTAGATGGCGATTTGAGCCTTTGTTGGAGGCGCCCTAACGGTCTCTGATGTAAGAGAGGGGGTAGATGGATTCTAACCTGTTGGATTTAGATTAAAAAGCGGTGATGAAAAAGAAAATAAAATCCAGAACAACTACTCCCTCAATCTCAAATTGTAAAGGGTTTTAGCCATCATTTTATTGTATATATTTATATTGATGTTGGTTAATCTGGATACATATATATGGAGTACGAATGAATCTAGTAGAGCCCTATAACCATTTATAATTTGGGACGAAGAGAGTATTAAACAACACATGCCTCTAACTGGGGCTGAGCGGTAGAGCTAGGATTCATAAGTAGGGCATTCCCATATCTGGAAATCTTAGAAGTAAAAAAAAAATTCCGATCTAAAAAACTAAAGCCTACTATGAAACGTAGGATTGCAAAAACGGAATAGAAAAAAACTTAGGAATGGAATGTGCCAACATGTTGAATCATATGCATTGAAAAAACACTAGAAATTTAAAGAACAAACCATTTGAGAGTGCAGTAAAAATACATGAATCTAATGAGAGAGAGTGACACGAAGGAAGGTTCAACCTCTTGGTAGAATCACTCCAAAATTCATACTAAACAAGCTATTCTATAGGGATTTTGTAGAGTTTCAAATCGCTTCATAGGGAAAATCCTTCAAAATTCCTCCTCACAATTATCCATGAAACGATAATTAAATGATTTAATTGTTCACCTCTTATATATCCATGAAATGAAAGAAATATGCAAAATATTAAAGGATACATGGGAAGTGCCTATTGGTGACTTGGCATATGTGCTTATGTGGAGACTGTGAATGTCGAAGGGTGATGACCGCATGAGGTAGGGAAAATGGATAAGCTGTAAAATTTAGTTGTGTTGGATATAGATTTGATAAGAAAACTAAGAATATTGACCAAACCTAGGATATACATGTGCATAAGTGTAACATATACTTGAGTTTTTGAAAAAAAAATTGGGTATTCCTGGAAGGAATTACTGTAGCTCCGCCCTTACCGCGGCTGAGGCCATCCGGTGGCTCATGGTCTCAGTTATGTCAATAACAAGAAATTCCAAAAACTAGATTTTAATTCGCGCTTTTCAAAATTTGCCTTTTAGACGCAGAAATTCGATCCTGCGCAGAAAATTTAAGAGGAACAATTCACGAGAGAGAAAAAAAACTCGCATTCTAAAATGGGCCCAATCTGCCTTCAAAACCTAACCTAGATCCCCCGTCGTGCCAGGTACGTCTGTGTCCTCCAGAAGTCCAGAGCAGACCATCCATCTTCCCACGCCACGATGGCCTCCGCCGAAATCCCCAACTCCAGCCCGGACGCCACCAACCCCGCCGCCGCCGGCGGCCCCGACCTCTCCTCGTCGCCGCCGCTCCCGCCGCGCAAGCGCCGGCTTTCCCCTTCCACCTCCCCCAGGCGCTCCCGGTCCCGGTCCCGGTCCCCGCACGGCCGTCGCTCCCGCTCCCGCTCCCGCAGCCGCAGCCGCAGCCGGAGCCGGAGCCGGAGCCATAGCCGGAGCCGTAGCCCGCAGTACCCGCCCGATGGCAAGCGGCGGCGGCAGAACGACCTCAGCGTCGAGGTGTGCCGCGACTTCCTGCACGACAGGTGCACCCGCTCCGACCTCGAGTGCAGATACGCGCACCCGCAGGACATCGCCTCCGTCGACGGGTACGAGCCCCGCGAGATCCCGCCTCCTCATGCCGCGTAACCGATGCGCCCTGTGGTAGGTGCCGTTCTGATCTGTTTTTTCTTGCTGCCCCGTGGGATGTGGCCAGGGACAACAAGGTGACGGCGTGCGCGGATTCGCTGAGGAATAAATGCTTCCGGGGCAGGACATGCCGCTATTACCACCC
This sequence comes from Paspalum notatum, assembly GCA_022530915.1. Lineage (NCBI taxonomy): Eukaryota > Viridiplantae > Streptophyta > Magnoliopsida > Poales > Poaceae > Paspalum > Paspalum notatum. The sequence goes on from CM039689.1 coordinate 33,056,104, forward strand.
GCCTCCCCGTATCCATGAGTATGAACTGATACCCGTTGCTATTCGTTCGATTCGATTGGTTTTGTTTGCTGCTTCGTTGTGATCATCCAGTACCCTCGTTTGACTTTTGAAGTACAAGTGAAGACACTGTAACTGTAATCCTAGGAAGACAAGTGACGATACTGTAACTGTAATTCCATATATAATATAAATTTGGATTAACTGCTGAACAATGTGTGTTACCTAGTGCTGACTGACACCTGATGGAAACTGTCAATTCCTAACGGCCTGTTGCAAGGAAATTACAACATTGCTTTGTGAGGAAAACCAACTAATATGTTGTTTTTAAGTCCTTGGCAATCAGCGTGGTGTAGAGATGGGGTCTTTGGTTCTGCATACCACCTGCAAGGTTGCAACATCATGAACTCATCAGGCTTGGAGAGTTTGTCTTTTCTGCTTCCTCAATGCATTCCACCATAAGTACAACCAAATCCCTCAGAACCTCCTTATCTATTGTTTTGGGAAGCCTTTATTTCTTCAGCCATCCACGTGCAAGTTTCCAATGTTCACTTGGGTCCTGTAGGCATTGCTCGAAGACTGTACTCTTTTCTTATGGTGTCAGTTCAGAATTTATAGGGTAGAGAAAACTTGGAGAATTATCCAGAGTGCAGTGTGTGTTGTCCTCGTCTCTGATGCAAGACATGCTGCACTGAAACTTGGATGAATTTGTTGAGTGTCTTGCAATCATTATTCTTAGGAGCCTAGTTGATCAGGCATACCCAAAGGTACTACAAGGGCCTTGTTATTCCTTGTTGCCTAGGCAGTAAGGCATATCCAAGGCACCACATGATGCCATACTGCCGCAAAAACAATTGCAATTATCTTGTGGGAGCACAGGAAGTTTTTTAGTCAGAGTATGAAATCAAAGTTTTTTGTCCTGCAATTCTGATCCTGACCCTTTTATTGCCTTCTCTTTGTAGGCAATTGCTGAGATCAATTGGCATGGATGACCCAAATGTGAAGACGGTAAGTTTACTTGTTTTGTGTATATATATTTTTAACATGCATCCAGTTGCCCTTTTCTGAGTGTTTGAGGTTCCCTTATTATTGTTTGGTGCTAATCTGCTGGCTAAACGTGGAATAGTTGAAGATGTGCTTAAAATGATCACAAATTAATATCAGGGTTTATGCATTTTTGTTTTGTCTGGTGCGACCTAGTAATGTATAAGCCTTTTTTTAGCACTCATGGTAGAGTTGTCAACAAATTAGAAACTATCTTGTACAGCCATGTGCAAAGTCCTGGTTAAGTTAGACGCCAGTGTTTCCATAGATTCTTGTAGCAGTTATTATGATTTGTCTATGTTATCATAGTAAGTTGGTCTGCACATAACATTTTGAATTGCCAACTCAGCAATTTTTTTTATGAAATTCAGCAAGTCTGCAGAGATTTTGCACGTGGGAGGTGTTCAAGATCAGCATATGAGTGTCGATTCTTGCATCATTCATCTGTTCCAGTTCAAGATGGCACAGTTGTAAGAGTACCTCTTTAAACATACTCTATATTTAACTAATTGCCCCATTTCACGCTTCCTAATTCCTTCTTAAAAGGTAGTTCAGCTGATTTAGTTTCTGTATTTTGTTTTCTTGAAAGGTTTGCCAAGACTTCTTGCGTGGACAGTGCAACCGCATAGCATGTAGATACTCTCATATAGCAGCACATCCGGTGCCTCCAATGAGCCATGTTCCTATCACTTACCCTGAGATGGTATGTGATTCTGCTGTATACATTTCCATGTGGTACACTGTTACTTTTTGTGGAAATAGTTTTCTTAAGGATCTATTTTCAACATATTATAATAACAGTCATAGTGTCCCTTGGAAGAGAACTGAAAACTAACATACCTTTTATTTATGCCATTTATTCACAGTTTATCTATAATAAACTGAAAAACTTCCATTTTTTATTGGAAGACTGTTTCATGCTTTGCATTATGTATTGTCATTTGATTATGACTAACATATTGTATATCCTTGTTTATGCATTATTCCCAAGCTTTACATGCCACCGCCGCCACCACCACCGCTTGGAGTACCTATGATGGGACCTCTGCCTTCACCTCCTACACCATTTCCTGGTACATAATGCTTGACTATACGGTTCTTTCCCCTTCTTTTACCATTACTGTTGCTCTTTAGTTTTTGTGAACTACCCTTGTACCATTACTGTTGCTCTTTAGTTTTTGTGAACTACTCTGAAAAAACATACTCTTCTGAAAACACAGATAATAACAACAGAGTGGAAGTTTGTAGAGATTTCTTGAAGAATATGTGTAACAGAGAATCCTGCCGATTTGCACACCCTGGGACAAATGCTGCGGTTTGTATTTGTGCCTTCTCTTTTGCTGTGTTTTCTGCTAGTTTGCAACCTACTAATCTGCAAGTTTTTATTTTCTGCATCTATTCAACCAGTCAACGGTCGACAATGTTGAAGTTTGCCGTGATTTTAAGCGAGGAGAATGCAATCGAACCGCCTGTCGCTTTTTCCATCCATATACAAGCTGAAGATTCTGTTAGCTAAAGTAAAGTACTATACCTTGTTTTTTCTCCTTTTAACCTAGATCAAATTGCTATAAATGGCAGTCAAATACATATAGATGAAGGAATTATCCCCCAGAAACACTTAGTTACAGGATTGACTTTAACCTCAATTCCTTATGGATTTTTTTGTCCATTCTAACCAGCTAAAGTAATATGTAGAAAAGTTAAGGTTGACAGTTTTTGTCATTTGAGTATCCACATTGTTTGGGCATATCAACATATATCAATGAAATGCAACTTTGATCACAATCAAAACAGACATGTCATTGAACATGTTAGTTCTGAGTTCTCTAAGATTTCCAATTAGCTATGATAACATGCACTGTTCAAGTTGTTCGATCAGCTTCATTGTCTATTCCACATCTGATGGCATGCATTATATATGATCAATTCTGTTCCTACACTGGGAAAGCTCTTCTGCTAATGTTGCTCTTGGGCATGTGAACCACAACAATGGCAGATGACCTGTCGTACAAGTCCACTGTTTTAGATTTTATTACTGGTTATGCTGTTGGGCTGCTGATAAAATTGTCTGGTCTAGTCTTTTATGTCCTTCTCCCACCAACTAATTTCCTTTAGTTAGTTAATAAATGAATGACCCATCTATGTGAAGAGTAGTGTTTATTTAGATAGTCGGGTCATCTGACATATTTCATGCCTAACAGTAGATTTTATAAGAGTTACTAACTTATATTTGTGAATATATAATTTACCATTGACCATGAAATGATCAGTGTCTAAAAAACAAGATTTCGTGTTTATTGTGTTGTTTCCCATTACTGAACCATAAACTGCAGGCTATAGTCCCCGTATTTAGTTTTCAATATAATTTATAGTATTTTGAGCTCTCTTTAACAAATGGATGCTCATTGTTTCCTCAGTCTAAGTGCCCTGCCCTGCGCTGCTGCTACCGCTGTGCTGCTGCTGCCGCCGCCGCCGCCGCCCATTCTGCTTCTGCCACTAAAGAGCTGCTGCGCTCGCTGTTGTGCTGCTAAGGTGCCATAGAGCATGGAAGCCTTAGGTGGTGGTATGTATGCTTGGAATAAAAGATACTGTCAGTCTTATATTCAGATGGTTGTTTCGACTTGCTTAGACTCAATGCTTGAGAGTACCACCCCTTTATGCTGGGGATTGCGTGTGTGGTTATGTATTTGTTGTCACAAAAGATAATTTTGTGTTTGCGCTGTTGGCTTTCCTTAAGCACCACTCTTTATTTTATCACAACCAAGTGTTCAGCCACGGCCGGCTGCTGGTTCAAACAGAGGCACCACCAGAGGGTATTCTGACACCCACACCCGTGATGCTAAAATAGAAATGCAGTACCAAGTTGATCAGCAATATAGCTGGAAATCCGGCTGATGCAGTCTTCTGCAAAATGTGCCTTTTTGCTGCTGCTACTCGAATTCGGTCTACAGAGAAACAATTTGAAGCATGAGTTTTATTTGTAGTACTCCCTCCGTTTTTTTAATTGACGTCACTCATTACAATTTTACACTACCAAACGTTCTAACAAATTAAAAAAAAAGGGTGGTATATGCTTATAAGCCTAACTGCACAGCCTAGCCCAGAATCTTGATCCCTTAATCTCACGTTTCGTGCAGTCTGAGAAACTCTCTGATTGCATTTGTAACTACGTACACGTACACGTACACGTACACATACACATGTACTCCCTCCAATTTTTAATCGACGTCCGACGTCCTGCTTGACGAGGGACAAACAAAACAGATCTGAGGTTGTACTTCTGGATGTCTGATGTCCCATTGTGGTGAGATAACTGATGCGCTTGTTCCCCGATGACAGTAGCTGTACATATAGGATGTCCTACCTCTGTTACTAGTAATATACGCAGTATATGACACCTTGACTTTTTGGTTGATGTTTAACTATTTGTCTTATTAAAAAGCATTAAGTCTTGTAGTATTGGCCTCTCATCTTTTAAGTTTGTCTAAGTTGATCTCGAACTCCAATATCGTGTACTTTGGGTACACAAACTTTGGCCCTCAGGCCCATTCAAAGCAGTTTAGGGCTGACACGGCGGTGTTTTTTATTTTGATTTGAGAAAATATTTAAATAAGGAGTAAATATTTAAATACCTCTAAAACTTATATAAAGACATCCTACATATAGAAATTCAACATACAAACTAGAGCTAATAAAATAGGGTATACAGTATTAAAATAATAGATATTAATCTCTGAGATTTAGCTAAAACTATCTCTGAGATTTTTTCCTTATTTTTTTTTGGTGATGTTATAGGTCAGACTATTTTGATTTTAATCGGAGTTTACGTGAGAACATGTCAATATTTGGCACCAAGTTTGTACTATTTGAACAATAACAATATATAATTTTATATTGTATTTTATTAGTAATAAATATGTGAATATTTTTTTATAAATTATAGTTTTGCTTAGAGAAAATATAAAGATACGTGTATTCTAGGATGGAAGGAGTAAGTTTTTTATTTTATTGTGACTTGTTTTATCATTAGTAAGCCTCTTAAGAATGAAAGCAAGGTCAATTCTCGTAGCTGCTTTTTTTTTTAAGTAAGAAAAGGTAATGGAGAGAAGGAAAAGAAGATTCATCCACGTTCGCTCCGGCGTCATGGCGTCGTTGAACAGTACACGCTGACGCCCCCAGACAATTTACGTCATTGCTTAAGTAGCGTGCGCATTCCATTTTATTTAGATTCAATAATATCTTGCTAGTTTGATATCCTCACATCATTTTTGCCCCTTCATTGCCATTTTGTTTAAGATTTGCGAGGAGGCATCGACATCACGAGCGTAAGCTGCGTGCTGAGGTGTTTCTCTGATTGCATCGGCAAGCAGCGGTTTTGAGCTCAGCAGACGAACACAAGGGCATTATTTTGAAACTTTGAACTCAGAGAAATAGCATACCTGTTTCTACCCATTGTATGCGTGTAGTAGTGCTACTGAAGTACTGAGTACTGTCGCCGTCATATAGAACACATCTCGGAACCTTCGAAAATTTGTTGTGATTAATTTTTTCTTTCACGTCTTTCATCACTTATCTTTTTTTAACAAAATTATGTAAGTATATACAAGATATGCTCAAACTATTTTTAATAATAAACCCAAATAATAACTTGTGAATTTGTTTAAACTTGATGAATTGTTAAAGTCGTGGAAAAAAAGATTACTGCAAAAAAAAGTATTTAAGAAACGAAGGGTACACTATCGTAGCGTATTAAGGCTGAGTTCAATGGGGTTCACTAAATGGGTTTCCCAAAACACTATTTTGCACTATTTGATATAAATACTGCACTGTAGATAGAGAGAAGGGTAGTTGGAATAATGATAGGAAATAGGATTTGAAGAATCTCATTGGACTCAGCCTAACTTTACTTTGTCCATGTACGTGCAATGCGTTTAGTTTGCATCGTTTGCACATCTTTTCACTATTTCACTGCTAGGGTTAATATAATGACCATAGGACCACGGTCATTACTGTCCACAGCATGCAAACAGTGTTTTTCAGTCCGTATACAGTGCGTAAACGGTGTTTTTCACGTCCATATTCACTCTTCGGTGATCCTAACCTAATGTTGTGGCGGCAGTGAATAAAGTAGATTAAAACCGTCTTGGCAAATCCAGTGCCGGGCACGGGCATTTGACTTATAACCTTTCTCTGTCCGTCTCAGGCTCAGCAGCAAAAGGACAGGGAGGATAGATACGCTTGGAATGCGTCGCGAGTGAGAGGTGCAAGTGCAACTGGCCTGGCGCGGCGTCAATGGTGGAGAGGGAGAGGGGGGACGAGGGGGAAGCCAAGGGCCTGAGCGGCGAGCCACTGCAGCCGCCGGAAGGAGCAGAAGTCCCCGCCAAGGCGGCGGCGGCGGAGGGCGAGAGGGACGAGAGAGAGCGAGGCAGAGAGGGAGAGGAGAGAGATGGAGACGGCAAGGCGGAGGAGGGGGAGTGGTCGGAGATACGGCTGGCCATCGAGGAGCTGTCCCCGGCGGCCCCGCTGAGGCCCGGCGGCGGCGGCGGCGGCGATGGCAAGCCGGCCGCGTCGTCCCCGCCCACGCTGCGCTTCCTGGCGCTGGCGCACCTCCTCCTTCGCGTGCTCGGTGAGTACTGAGTAGCATCGTTTAATTTCTTGATTGGCTTTGCCGCCATGACCATTGGACCTTTCCATTTCCATGGCCAAACTCGACTTCTTCTGATCTCCTTTCTTTCTCTATATCTGTCAAACTCCATCCGGCGTACGTCTTGTGACGTTTTCCATTGGTCCATGGTGTGCGTGTCTGCAGATAAGATCGGGCCGACCATGGCCGTGCTGAGGCTCGACGTCCAACGCAACATCCAGGTGAGTAAACAGCAGCAGCTCTGTCTCTCGGATTAAAGATTAGGAATCGCCCGTCCCTCACGCTAAAACCAACGGTTCATACCCGAACGTGGCACTGTTACGGTACGGTACACAGATACCGCTGGAACAGTGCATAGAGAATGAAAAACAGGGAGCTGCTAGATTCAGCCTCATTAGTTAACTACTCTGATAGTACTAGCAAAACAGCACCGTGCTCCAGCCTCCACTCCAGTCGTCGTCTCGATGAAGTACTGAACTGTAACCAGTAGGCGCACGGAGTCCCAATCACACCCCTACCCTGCCGAAGACTGGCTCTACCTGAGAGGCTGAGGGGGAAAAAGTTTGCAAGTTGAATGATCCACTTGCAACATGAATTCGCATCTCGGAACTGTTGGTGCGGGCTCCATGCAGCCCCACGTCACTCCGTGGCTGCTTGCCCCTGTCCCGTCCCGTGCCGACCACACGGCAAAGCACTAAACGACTGGCTCCGTCCGTCTACCAGTCTATCCGCATAGAGATGTGTTATAGTCTTCCTAGTTTTAATTAACAGTGACCACCTCTGACTTCTCTGGAGGCCACAAATTCATCATCTGTTTTCAAGTTCATGCAGCGGGAGTTTATAAAGTCATCGAGCTGTTTCGTGTCAAATTCCGACGCGCCGCAAACGGTGCTTTGCTTTAGACCAGAGTCACCAAGAGAGGCAAAAAAAAGTGCATCCGTACTGCATCCGTATTTTTTTTCTTTTGTATACAGTGCGCAAACAGTGTTTTGCATTTTCTTTTGTATACAATGCGCAAACAGTGTTTTGCACTTCCATATGTCCTGTCCGGTGATACTAGTTAGAGCTCAGGCCTGACTCAAAGCGTGGGATACACTGATACACATAATCGATCCCCGGCGGCTTCCCAGCCTGGGACAGGGAGTCCTAGCTTATCCCCGGAGAGGTGCGCCTGGATAGGTCTCTCTCCTGCCGCCATAAAATTTCTTGGACAGCAGACACCAGACAGCGACGGGTACGTCCGGAGCAAGGGAAGACGCAATGGCGATAGGATTAGCGTCCGGCTCCCATGCGGAAAACCTCTCGCGCCACCGTGGGCCGGCCGGCCGCTGCCGTCGCATTCTGCTTTCGCCGGAGGGTGACGGCCCTTTTCGTGTGCCGCACACAGCCGCCTTCCTCTTCCAACTGCTCCGGTCACATCGTTCTTGGAGCCTAACGCGTGTCTCGTCGTCCCTCTCCTTGATGACGACGTCTCTCTTTGGGAGAAGCTCAGGTTTTTGTCGTCCTTTTCTTTTGGTTACAAAGATAATAAAGATGAGCTAGGGCGATGATAAGGTTGTGGAGAGGTGAAATAAAGAGGAGCAAATTATAGGGAGGGCACTGATGGAGATGGGGGCAAGTGGGCTATATAGCTTGTCTTGGTGTATAACGACGGTATATTTGAATGGCGAGGAAGGCTGTGCATGGAACTCCAATTATTGATGATGTGCATGGAGCTACTATTTAAATGTTGCACAGGAGTGTTTTGAGTGCAATACAATAATCCGGCTGTAGGTACATCAGACTGATGTGCACACAGAGGACCGAGGCTGCTCAACACTACTGATACTGTGATACAGCCTGCCTCATGCACTAGTCATGTGTAGCCTGTTGATTATCTTATCCAAGAGCTACTATTCAGAGGAACATTAGTACATTACTGGTCTTGCGTTGTCTCCTTTGTCATCTAGGGCCTATGGATACTACTTTGGAATTGGACTTTTAGGCTATCTCTAATGGGATTGTCTAAAAGGCTGTTATACTATAGCGCTACTGTAGCAGAGAAGAGAGTAGTTAGAACAGTGGTTGAATAGTGGATAGAAAACCGTTTTAGACAATGGGTTGGGGATGGTCTTATGTGTCCTTTATTGGCCAGGGGAAAAATAAACAGAGGTTCTGAACAGTGAATGGAAATGCGTGTTGCAGAGGCTACAGGAACTGTATTTGTTGGACCCATCCAAATACGCTACTCTAACGGAGATAGTCGAGAAGGAGGTGAAGGAGGGCACTGCAAGGAAGGTCGATAGCTGCGCGAGAGCTGTCCTATGGCTTACCAGGTACTCCCAGAATTTCCCAATTGGTTCATCGTTTCACGTTGTTCAGTTACTAAACTGCAATAGACGATATCAATAATACCACATCTTCTCATTTGTATTTTTTTTCCTCCTCTTCTCTAACTTTACCAGATCCATGGATTTCACTATTGCACTCTTACAGAGACTGGAGGGGGGCTCTGATCAGCAGAGCCTTGCGCAGCTAACAGAAGCTGCGTACACGGCCACTCTGAAGCCATGGCACGGCTGGATCGCATCTGCAGCGTATAAGGTCAGGAGAAAAACTCTGGACTCCTCTTGGGGCCGGCACCCTTTCTTGGCCAACTCTGTCTGACAAACACTCGATGAACAACATACAGATCGCCATGAAGCTCATCCCGGAGAGGAAGATCTTCACCGGCATGCTCGTCGCGGGGATGGACCATGACTCCTCCGCCCTCAAGGAAGAGATCGAGAAGCTGGCGTCGTTGCTCCAGCCCCTGTTGGATGACATCCACGCCATGATGGTTAGCTTCCGGAATCCATGCCATGTTTGATGTTTTGAAACCGACGCTCTTTGTTGGTTGTGCTGTGATTGCACACTGACCTTCTGGAAGCACTTTTTCACAGGCCAAGTTCAGACTGGACAGGCTCAAATCCACATGACCGCAAAGCCAAGGGATCTTCTTCCCGGGCAGACATTCTGTGAAAATTGGTTTTACCTGCTGGCAGTGATGTAGAGAGCTTCCGTTTTTGGGTTTGCTCTTGTTGCTCCATGGTGTGTAGTCTGTACATATGTCCCCTCGTAGAGTAGATTTGTAGTTTTGCAGCTTCTTTTTGTACAAAGTTTGTATCTAAGCACTGGACTTGACCACCGTACCTTCAGTTCTAATTCCATTCACTGCACATGCATGGATCGGTCTAGTTTGCAGGGCAATCCACTCCCCACGCGGCCACTCCCCACGGCATGCACGATAAGGATTCAACTCAACGCGAGAAGAATGGGAGGCCCTCGATAGTCAATAAAGCTATATTCAGACTAACGCCACCGGTCTCTATCCAACCTTCTATACAGCGTCCAGTGACCTTAGCCTCACAATGAATCATTCTTTAGTTGGATTTTCTGGTAATTTAGGAGCGAAGCTAGATAATTTATCGTTGGGGCTCACTAACTCACTATACATGGCAACAATCAACTATGCGCATGAGCACATGCCATCCTATGCAAATAGTTGAGGATCTGTGAGGCTGATTCTATAAGATCGTCCATTCCATTGCATACATTCAAATTCTCTACATTATCATTTTCGTACTATAGACGAAGACGATCTGCTGGACTTAGTCTAAGGACATCTCCAATGTGGATACGAACCATGTTTTCTAGCTCCTCCAAACCTAACTTTAGTTCAATAGCTGCATCTGCGAGATTTATACCCCTACTCACTTGTGTGGATACAATATTTTAACCATCCATACACAAAACGGTTTGAACACTCTGCATACTATGATTTTCATTCTGAGACCGCAAACTGAGTAAATAGCCGTGTATAGTACAAAATGGCACTGTAGCAATACCGTTCACAGAGAGAAGGGTAATTGGAACAGTGAATGGAAGGGTGGATACCCTAGCTGCTGGCGTCGGTCTGACATCTAGAAGTCAGTTGCTCCAGTATGCTCGGTTCGACGCAACCAAACCACTAGCCTCTTGATTCGCTTCCGTAGTACACTGGAGGTGCCCTAAGCTGCCTCAAACTTCTTCTCTGTCTACCGGCCGACCCACACCGAAATTGTATTCATCGAATGGAGCCTAACTTATAAATTGCGACATATAATAGTACCATGTGCTTCTCAACGAGAACACAAACCGTGCCTAACATCAACAATTGGTAAGTTAGAAACAATTGCTATCAAAGTATATAAAAAAAAAACAATGCTACCGCTACTCAGGGTTCTCCTTTCCGGTGGAAAACTTCGGTTTTTCGGACCGGAATTCCGTTTCCGGTCCGAACCAAGAAGAGTATTTCGGTCCGAAAAACACCGTTTTTCGGTTTCTAAGCCTAAGATATGGTGGTCAAATTTTTTGGTCAAACCGAAATTTTTACTACAGTAAACGGAAAGGTGAACCCTACCGCTGCTGGGACATAGAAGAGGCTTAAAGTATCTCGGGATTTTTACCATTTAGCTTTCTTGCTCTTTTGTTCTGTACACTCGTCAGTTTTGATGTTTGCTGTCTAACGCCACTGTATGTGTATTCCCACACGTGGATACAGGATTCAGGAGTTGTAAAAAAAATGGTACTGCCATTGTCACTCCAGAAGACCAGAAGGACAGGAACGAGCGAACGGCGTCCCGTCACCCGTGTGACATGGTCCAGCCGGACCAGGTCAGGCGCGAGCCAGCTCCCAGTTCCAGTTTCCTGCTCCCCCAACTCCGGGGACCGTGACCGGAGAGCGCGCAGAGGCGACGACGACCGAGCAACGCCGCCCTCCCGGCACGCCGCCGGTCCACGCCTACACCATCCATCCCGGACGATTCTCCCTGCCGCTTCGCGCTCCCTCCGTTACCACCCGCCTCCTCAGATCCGGCCCGGCGTGCGGTTCCTCGCCGGCGGCGTCCCTCTCAGAGGTGGGGGATCTCTGCTTCCAAGCCCCAACGGCCAATGGACCAATCCCTCGACTAACGGATCCAGTTTTCCATCTCCGCAGGTTCCCTCCCTCCTGTGGGATCGCCTGCTCGTGCGGCTACTTCGATTTGGCACCAAGCAGCATCGCGCCTGCGTCTTCTCGAGCCCCGAGGGTTGGATCTGTGCTTCGTCTCGCTCACAGTCCACCGAGCTGCGAAGGGGAGCGTGAGCTGGTGGTGCTCGCGTGATGCGCTGTGGGGAGGCCGGGTTCTCGAGAGCGCGATGAGCGGCAGCCAGGGGTTCGGTCCGGGGAGCCCCGGCTCGTTCCGGTACCCTAGAGCGGCGGCGGACCTGGATCTCGAGTCCGGGAGCCCCCGCAAGGGCCGCAGGCCCAGGAACCCTCACCTCGAGGCCTCCGTCGTGATGCGCGCCCGCCATTTCTACGAGGCGCACCCCGTGGCCGTCGCGCTCATCCTGCTCTCCCTCGGCCTCGCCGTCCTCGTCCTGCTGTCCGTGTTCGAGGCCCGGTTCAGGACGATGGGCGTCGGCGGCGGCGCGTGGTCCGGTGAGGTTGGGGAGTACCCGCATCCCAACCTCCGGAATCTGGTGATGGTGGCCGGGCATTCGGTTTACACGAGCTCGGCGGACTGCGGGAAGGGTAAGGTTGACGACGAGGATTCCTGGTTCTTGGAGCCGTACCAGAGGCACCCTGGCCAGGCGGCCACGTTCCTGGCTCACATCAAGGAGGGCGTGGAGATCGCCGCCAAGGATGAAGGTGCGCTCCTCCTGTTCAGCGGCGGGGAGACCAGGAGAAATGCTGGCCCGAGGAGCGAGGCCCAGAGCTACTGGGCGATTGCGGAGTTGAAACGCTGGTTTGGTGAGCTCTCGGCTACTTCGACATTTCTTCAGTAATGTGCTTTGTTGATATGTTTGTGCCATTGTCAGCCTCTGGTTGCTCTAACCAAAACTAGGACAGATTGTGCATTTACCTATATACTAGCTATTAATCCCTCAGTTGCTCTAGTAATATTTAGAACAAACAAGCTTCTGATAGAACTGAGAGTGGATAATTCAAATGGTCACGTTATGCCTCATTGCTCTCAAATTAAATTCATTTTCTGCAACTGCAGTTTCTGGTTTTGTCGATATATGTAGTTCACTCTGCATTTCCGTTCAATCATCTAAGTATGTACTTGAAACAAGTTAACTTTCGCGAAGGTTAATGTGTGACTTCTCACTGGCATCAGTGTAGTATCTACACCTCATTCACGCCTGCAGCTTGATCCTGGCATTCGTTCATTTTCTGTATCACTGAATGACTTCCCAACTATCCTTCATAGTCCCTTAAAAAAAACTATCCTTCGTAGTCTGCTAACTGTTTATGTGGGCATGCACAGGAAATGGTGATAGCGTGAGGAGCCGAGCGCTGACTGAGGAACACGCACGAGATAGTTTTGAAAACCTCCTATTTAGTGTTTGCCGTTTCAGAGAGCTCACTGGAAGATACCCACAAAACATAACAGTAAGCTTTTCTTCTTGTGAAAACTCTTCAGTTAAAACCTTGATGCATCACTTATTTACTTATAAATGCTACTAGTATGGTAATGGGTGTTGGATCTCCTGCGCTTCAAATTCAAGCTCTTCGAGTTCTGGCTAATGCCATTATCGGATCTTTTTTTTTTTTTTTTTGCTTAGGTTGTTAGCTATGATTTCAAGGAGGAACGGTTTGCGCAACTGCACAGAACTGCACTTGGGTTCCCAGAAGGAAGATTCTTCTTCTCCGGCACACCCGCCACGGCTGCTGCAAGGGAGGCTGCTCTGAAAGGCGAAGCAGCCGTCCGGTCTCAGTTCCTCGAAGATCCATACGGATGCCTAGGCTCTCTTCACGTGAAGCGGCTCAAGAGGGACCCGTTCCACCGGACCATTCCATACCCTGAAGGCTGCCCAGAGTTGAAGGGCCTCTTTTCCTACTGCGGCCCGGTGCCTTACTCCGGACACCTCCCTTGGACCGAATAGCCAGCGCTTAATGTACAAGAACATGTATCGGGCCGAACTCCCACTGCCACTAGTGTGCAATTCCAGCATCCTTGCACTGACCTTGTTCTGATGAATTACACTGAGATTGTGATCAATAGATATATAATTTTCCTTTTTTTTTTTCTCCTCCCTAATGACTTGCCCCACCATAGAAAATGTGCACTTTGTTTGTACACGTATAGCCCATTCTGTAGCTTGAAGAGTGCAAAGCAATGAACAACTTCCCCTTCCTTGCAGCTGATGAAGTGATGAACCTCAGAACCTGCCCTGTCATCATTGTACTATGTGATACATCCTGCTGTTGTTCCAATACTGAGCCTTGGGCTCCCCCTTTCAGTTTTTTTTTTTTTCTTTTCTTTTTCAGTCCAGTTACATCCAACTTGCTGTTTGCTACCTGGAGTCTTTCACTCTTGAGGGTGAGCTCGCAACTCGCAGCCGCAGCCCGCAGGTGATGATCCTTGAGACCTTGACCTGGAACGTGGAGCGCGCAGATTGGCCGAGGAATTGAATTGGGCCACCACCCAGGCCCAACGGGGGGAGTTGGTCACGACGGCCATGGGCCAGAAAGACAGCAAATGGGCCCGGAACGGCATTAGTGGTCTAACCAAGAGTGTTTCACGGATCGGATTCGACGAACTGGCTGGTCCCTGCCTGGAATGCCTGCCTCGGTCGCAAGCCAAGCATCCACCATTTCCCCACCACAGATAAGACTAGGAGAGGTTCCCGGGCGAGCAGGGCGTACATGTCCTTTTGCGACCTTGCCTTTGCGAACAGTTTGGCACCTCACGATTCAGCATCGGTCCATCAGGAAGCGCTCGCTCGGGGCCTGTCAATTCTCCAACCTCCGCAACTGAACAAGGGAGGCGGCCTCAAATGGCGCCAGCAGCAGCAGCAGAGTTAAGGACGACCTCTGCTTGCCTGGTGGCCGCACGGTCGATCGTATCCCCGGCCAGCCAGTCCCCACGACCACGACCTGGTATGGAGATAGAAGGTAAGCTACGTACAGACCAGGGTGCCTTTAATTTGTCCCGCTACTAACTGGAGTACTATACTAACATAATTCAGTAGGGGCGAGGGGGCGAGGCACAGAATTTTTGCCGTCCAGAGTGCTCCCAACATGCCAATCATGATAATGTAAGCGCTCGACAATGGGATGGATGCCACGCCGGCGGCCGAGGTGGTTGACACATTTAAAAGTAGTTGTAACAACAACCAGTAGAAGAAGCGTGGACCTGGCTAGAGCTTTCGTAATCTATGCCGCCGCCTGTTGCGCTGAGAGGTGGACGCGTGCGGCCGAGGGTCCTCGACGCCATATGCAAAGTGGTGCCGGCGGAGTGGTGGGGTGAAACGCCCCGTTCGGCTCTGCCTGCCTGCCTGCCTGCTCGCTGCCTGCTGGCCCCGTTCGGCAGGGCAGGTGCCGCGCACTACTGATGACGGGAAAAGCTTGGTGGATATATATCCTTATCTGTTGTGTTCATCATGCTTACTAGATCCGTACGATGGTGCGGTCCACTTTGGAATCTATTCATTCTACTGGTTATACGTCAACAACAAAAAAAACATTCAGCTGGTAGTAATATTTATAGGAAAATATAGGAGTAGCATGCCAGCCACTAATATGTTGGCTCAGGATCTGAATGGCGTCAGTTAAAGCCCTAGTGATGGAATCCGAACAGCAGTATAGGCAGAGGGCAAAAGTAACAGAAGATGAGGTCCTCGTCAGCCCCCACAGAACGTAGGGGGCCTTCTCTCCCGCGTCGCTGCCGTGCCCGTGCCCGTGCGCGAGCGTGAGGCTGACCTCAACGGCCTCAATGCGCTGGCCGCGGATCAGGCTCATCCTCCGTATCATCCCTCCGCCTCTCTCTCGGTCTCGGCCGGCGACGAGAGACGGAGACGTGGACGCAAGCTAAAGAGTAGAGACGTCTCACGCCGCACGCCACGCCACGCCATGGCCGGGCCCCGTCCCGCGGCGGCGCGGGCTGGCTGACGCGTTCGATGACAAGCACACAAGGGAACAAGCAGCCCTTGGCTTTGATTTTGATCCCAAAATTTCCGACTGGAAGAGAGAACCGTACCTGCTCCCATCCTTCCTCTCCCTTCCTTCTTCTATGACCCACCCACGCCGACTAATTTTGCCGATTGGTAACCGCCGATTCGCCGTCGTCGGAGGCCCCCCACACGCGGCAATTGCCACGCTCTGTTCCTTGTACGCACATGACGGATTGGATTTCGATATCCGTGGACCGGAATGGGAGCCGACGATCGAGGCACGCACGGAGAAGGAACCCCCGAGTGAGTCCCCGACCGTAGGACGCGACGGGGTGGTTGGCGGTTATTCTAGTTGGGCGACACTGCAAGGTCCACGGCGGAGCAGGCGGGGTTAGTTAGCCGTCGCCGTCGGCGCCCTGAGGCTGCCGGTGCGGTGCCCACCCCACGGCACGCATCGGAGCCCCCTGTGCGTGCGCGTGAAGCCGTGCGCGCGCGAGTGAATGCCACCGCCAGCGGCGCCGGCGCGGCCGGCCATGATGCGCGCGTGCAGTGCAGTGCAGGCTCTCCGACCGAGCAACCCTCGATCAATGCTCCTCCGTGTTCTTCGCTTCCGCCGGGGGCCAAATCTGATGCTGCGTGACCACCAAACGTTTTTCCAAGCCAGGTCTCTGACCGACCGGTACCGTACGCCGTCGGCGGGCCGTGTGCGGCGCGCGCGCGAGAGATCCGCGGCGGCAGCAGCAAGGGCGCGCCGCGGCGTGACTGGGGTTCGCCATTTCGAACGGAAACCCCGGAATTCCGAGCCGGAATTCCGTTTCCGATCCGAACCGGGATGGTAATTTCGGTCCGAAAAAAAGTAGAATCTAATTCAAATTCAAAAATATAAAAATCAAATTTTTGATCAAACCAAAAATTTTCCGAAACGAAAACGAAAAGGTAAACCTTGGGCGTGACACGAGGACGTACTGGAGGACGCTTCCTTGGACCGTTTTCCCAGTGCACATTATCACATGGCCCTGCGGACTGCCGGCAGACGCGTCCACCCACCGGGTAGTTTCTTCAACGACAACAACGTGCGGCGGCCTCGATCCATCGGCGGCCTCCAGGGTTGGGTTGGTGTCGACGTTTCCTTGTCCATCTTCTCCTCTCTGAATTCCCGGACACGGTTGCTTCGCGCGGTAATTTAAAGCAACCCATCATCATAGTAATTAATAAATCACCGACGCCGCGCCTTCACTTCACTCCGGGAGGCGGCAGGAGGAGGAGGTTACTCTTCTTCTTCTTCTTTTTTTTATTGTGATGGGAGGAGGAGCTCACAAGGATTTGATGATCAAAGCCCTATTCTCTGGGCGAACCAAGCAATAATAAGTGCAGTAATTATAGGAGGGAGGGTAATCTTGTGCCGGACCATGTGTTTGTGTGCAAGCACCGTGAAAAATTTAATTAGACGCATCGATCAGCCAGGCCTGCCCATCTTTACGGTTACGGGATGCGCCCTGGAATGGCTGCGTTTCTTCTCTGGGGTTGCATTTTCATTTTCTGGACGGCGGCGAGGTGCATGTCGGTTTCAGTCTTTTTCCGTCGTCGTCGCTCCATTTCTTCCCCTCTGCCTCTGACCCTCTCTCCGGCTAGCTTTTATCCGTTTCAGCGATCGATGACTACTCTTACCGAATCAACTGTGAGCATGATGGCGGACCGGCCTTTATTATGCCGCACTTCCCCGATCAACACCCCCAAGTGGATGGGAGAAGAGCCCAGCACCAGGTGCCTTTTGGTCTTGGACACGGTGAAAGCGAAAAATACTGTCTCAGTGAAATCACCGAGTCATGGCGCCATTTCTCACGTCAAGGACTAGTTTAATTTCCTCAAGAAATTTAGGAGAATGAAGAGAACTCTTTTAAAACTTTTGAAAAAATGAAGCCGCCAAACTAGTCAAAAAAAAAAAAAAGTGAAACCCAGTTCTCCACGTAGAGCTCCCGTCGACGTAGTAGTACTGGTAGTAATTAATTAAACAAGTTAAATTAATCCACTCGATGAACGAGGCAAGGCAGGTGAGACACGTATTCACCGTGGCCCCTGCCCCGTACAACCAACGAACAGGTGTCTTCACGGCAAGCAGACGCACGCACGCACGCACGCACGCCTATCCACCATACTACTACACGAGAGGACAGTAGGATATTCTACACGTGCAGCGTGCTTGCGCCACTCCACCAGACTAGTACCTTTGCGAGGAGGGGCATTTGCGTAATTGCGCAAAGGCGGGCTGCCCTGCCACCGTGCCACGTTTCCTCCCACACAAACAACCGGTGGCGTTGTACACGCGTCACCGCTGGCGCTGGGGCGCGGCTGCCAGCTGGGGACGGCGCGGCGCCGGCCCGGCGGCCCCGCGCGTCAGCCACCCGCAGCGCGAGGGCGCCAGCGCCAGCGGGCTCGCGTGCCTGCTCCCGCCGCCACTAGGGGAGGTGACGGCGAAGTGACGCGTCCGCCGGCCTGGCGGCACACACGCGGGGTCGGCGTCGCCACGCCGAGGCCCACCCGGCCACCACCGCGCCGAGATTCTGGCCCGGATTCATCGGCCACCCGGTGACCCGGACGCGGTCTGCGGGTGCGGTTCGTCCGTTCGTGTCTCGCTTGTACAAGGAGTACACGTCTGACATGGATTACATTACTTCTGGCGTTGAAAGAACAAGAAGTAGAGGAGTGTATGCACACCACTGTAGCACGTGTTTGCTTAGACACATGAAAAAGGGCAGCGACTTTATTAGTTAGCAACCAAGCACCAAAGGGTGTTAGGAGGAGGCTGTACGTATTGAGACTTTCAGAGCCACCACACAAGTCTTCCATTAATTAACAGAAAATAGGCACTATACCAGCAGGAGAAGCGGTGGCAGTCTTGCTACATGTATATACAGCAAAGTTTGGCAATCTAGTGCTAGGAGCAGAGACGTTTTCGTACCTCTTGTGGTCTTCGTGGACGCAAGGTGCAGGGGGAGGTCTTCCCTTGTTATGACACCTCCCTTTCATGCATGATGAATGCAAATGGGCACCGCAGCAGCGGAGGCCGAAGCTCGTTGGTCCATGCACTCTGTTTTCGTCGTCGTGTGCATGTGCACGCATTGTGACAAGTCTTCTTCGTATGCATTTTTCTAGCTATTATAAGGTTCATTAAAAGCTTCTTCCGGGACCTTACATATAATAAAAGAATTTGTATTGCGCATGCAAGAGTTATGTTATGCGTAGAGAGGAAGGGAACGCATGAATACCAGATAGATACAGGGCTACATGAGCCTATATATAGCAGGTAAGGGGCCATTTCCCACATTATTATTGTTCATATGGTCGTATTTCATCAATAATTACTACTGCAAATGGTAAATTGCTGGTTTCCCTTCTACAATCCAAAAAAAAATAATATAGCTAAAAGCCTAAAACCACTCGACCAAATGATTCTAAAATGCATGCGGCTCCTCCATGGATCCATTTTTGTCGATGCAAAAGTGTGTTTTGTATTGAAAACACTTACTCCATCCTCCTATATTTAAAGAAAGGAGGTCGGGAGGGAGTAGCATTTACCGACTTTGGCTAAAAACTCGTCAAATTATATATGTTATTTAATGTACAACGTAATTTTATGCTAAATTGTACTCTCCCACGGCCATGGTTGACCGTCAAAAAAAAAGTTGTACCAATTTACAATATTCGAATAAACCGATTTATCTATTTTCAGCCCAAGGTGAATCTTGTTTTTTATGTTTTTTTTCAAATAATAAGGATGCTGTGTTTGTTTTCGACTATGATCTCTATTTGATAACGCAAAAGAAATCTAAAAACAATTTATTTTCAACCATTTTTATCCAAAAGATTCAAAATGGTAAGCTACTGGTACCTGCCTTAGCTTTTGGTCTGCAAAGTGATTGTATAGTATTCTAGCATTGGCTACAAATCCACACTGCATGAGTTCGCATGTTTGAACTTATCTTTACCAAAAACAAATGTCCGGCCAAAATCGTTGTCATGCAATTGAAATCGGACAGACAGAAGACTGTCCAGTGTCCACTCATCACGTGTAGGATGCATGCATGATCGAAATCGATTAGGTTCATTAGAAACAAACCATAGTCCTAAACGAGTTCCTAGCTCAGCACCATGCTAACCTCTGTCCGGAAACGTAATGAACGCACGTTCGAGTTTAATCACGAATCAAACAGCCCCAGGCACACTGATTCGGACTTGGAAAGCTACTGGTGGGGGTAGTTTGGTCAAAGCCCGCAGCCGAGAGAAAGGAAAAGCCCCCGACCCACTGGGCCCAACCGCCGAACCGTCTCGAAGCGGCTAACGCCGTGACCCCGGGCAAATTACCAGAACGCCCCTCTCCTCCATCTCGGAGTCGGCCTGGCCGTCCGATCGCCTTCAAGATCCCCCGAACCGCTTCCCGTCGGAGCTCGGCGCCCTATATCAATGGAGCGGCGCGCGATCACCCGTTAACGGAACAAACGACTTGTCTCGCGAGGCCACGGGGAGAGGAGGGAGAAGAGGCAAGGCAGAGTAAAGTAGCGGCGCCGCAGCGGAGGCGGCGAGGTGGTGAAGGGCGCGGTGTGCTTTGCGTGCGGGAACCAGTTTGGGGGCGAGTTGAGTAGAGTTGATCGGGGGGTCGATGATGGGGGCGCGGGAGCCGGTGGCGATGGAGATACCGGTGGAGGAAGGCCCGGCGGCGGCGCTGAGGGCGCCGCCGCGGCGGATCAGGAGGAGGCTGATGGAGGGCGCGCGCGGCGGCGGGGCGCCGGCGAGCGTGGAGGAGATCGAGGCCAGGCTCAGGGAGGCCGAGCTCCGGAGGCAGGTACGTGTCCCTGTCGCGCTTCTTCTTCTTTTTTCTTTCCTTCGTCCCAGTCCTCGTGGTATTCTGGTTTCTGTTGCTTCTTGCTCATACTTGGCTTGGGTTGCGTGGCTGGGGCGTGAACTGTGAGGTCGAAGTAATTCGTCCAAGTCACGATAGCTACTTGATCGCTTTCTTTTTTACTGGTGAGGTGGGGTGAGGTCAGGGTCGCTGTTGTCCGCCTGATTCTGCAGCTACTTGTTTGGGGATTCTTTTGCTGCGATTTCAGAGGCTAACTCCCTCCCAATCGAGGTTTCTTGTTGGAATATAAAACTATCTGTCTCTTTTCTTGGTGCAATTTTGATGGCCAAGGAGGAAGTAAAAGGGAATCGAGAAGTGGAGGGTGTGTGGAAGGTTTTGTGTGACCTCTGTAGCTCCTTTCCGGTGGTTGGGATTCGTCGGGGAGTTGAAGTAACATTCCTTGTCAGATTCTTTTCGCGGTAGGTAGTCGTGAGCTCAAGTTTGATGGACATGCGTATTAATTTTCCTCGCCTCAAGATTTTGCGTTCTCCGGATAAAAGTGTCTCCCATGTAAAGGTATCGGTTTTATCGGTTTCTTCCACCGTCCTTTGTTTCTTTCTTTTTTGGTAGTGTTATTATATATTGGCTTTTGGCTGTATGCGAAGTAGTTCTTAGAAAACGTAATCAACGATTGTTAAGATTATATTTTTACTTGCCTGCATCGAGTTATAGAAGTTGGATTTTTATATAAAGAGGTTTTTTTTACAAATCAGATGTAAAATTACATAGCTTTTTTCACTTGGTGGTAATAAAATTATGGTAATATATGGTACGAGCAATTTGGTTACCACCGACCACTTGGGTTGGCTTAGAAGTAACTTGCCTCGCACCTGTACCACTGCAAAAACTTGGTGACCAGCAAAAACTTGGTGACCAGAAACATGGTTGGGACTTCTGTTGGTTGATGTGATTTGGCAGGTGCTATCCAGTTAAATTTGCTCACACCTTTTTAACAATCGGGAATTCTGAACTTGCTACCAGTCTGATGGGCTTGTTGCAGTCTGATGTTCTTGAGAGTTGCCACGTTTCCTGTTTGTCTTTTTCAGTTTGGGAGGGAAGTGTCATAGGAAACAACTAAGTCGAGTCGAAACTTATGTTCAAAATGCTATTTTTCAGCAATTCCATGAATGGTTGGCCTGCAAAGCAAGGAAGAAGCCGCGGAGCCCGTCGTGGTCCTCTCAAGAGGAAGATCATGGGCAGCGCCTTGAGGCAAAGCTTCTGGCTGCTGAGCAGAAAAGGTTGAGCCTCTTGGCAAAGGCACAGAACCGATTGGCCAAGCTGGATGAACTCCGACAAGCTGCTAAGAATGATGTAGAAATGCGATTTGAAAAGGAAAGGGAGGAACTTGAGACTAGAGTTGAGTCTCGTGTCCGGCAGGCAGAGGAGAACCGCATGCGTCTTCTGCATGCTGATATGCAGAAGCGGGCTGCACTGAAGGAGAGAACAGCGAGATCCTTGGTGCAGAAGGCAACATCAGAGAGCAAATACATGGAGCAGGTGCGGTCTGCAATTTTGCAAAAACGCACAGCTGCTGAGAAGAAACGGCTGAGATTGCTGGAAGCTGAAAAGACAAAGGCTCAAGCTAGACTTTTGCGCATCGAAAAAGCTGCCATGACTGTATGCAGCCAGAGAGAATCAGAGAGGAGAAAACTGAAAGAACAGCTGGACAACAAACTTCAAAGGGTAATTCATTCTCAACTTTCGCAGATGTTTTCATGTGAAACCTTTCATATCCTTGCGTTTTGTTTCTAACATTCATAGACTATCTTACTGAAACAGGCGAAGAGGCAGAGAGCTGAATATTTAAAGCAGCGAGGAAGTCCTCGCAATTCTAGCCAAGCTGATTACATCAAGCACGCAGATGTTCTCTCAAGAAAACTTGCAAGGTACTGATATGAGTCTCAAAGAATGCATAGTTTAAAAAAAATGGTGGTGGAATTAACCATATATTTTTGGTCATTTTCTTGTATTTCAGATGCTGGAGAATATTTGTGAGGTCCAGGAAGACAACATTTGATTTGGTTCAAGCTTATGATGCCTTGGGAATTAATGAGAAGTCTGTGAAAAGTATGCCTTTTGAAAAATTAGCAATGTCAATGGAATCTCCTATGGTTCTTCAGACCACAAAGGCATTACTTGACCGATTGGAGAGACGTCTTGTCATTTCTAATTCAGTAGCATCTTCATCAGTGGAAAATGTTGACCATCTACTGAAACGCCTTGGTTCTCCCCCAAGGAGGAGGGTTACTCCTAACAGAGAAGGAAGAACTCGGGCAGTGGTAAAAAGGTCAACTAAAAGTTCTGAGGCAAGCACCAGATTGCCTAGGTACTCACTGAGGGTTGTGCTCTGTGCTTACATGATACTGGCCCACCCCAGTGCCGTTTTGAGTGGGCAAGGTGAGCGGGAGAAGCAGCTTATGGAGTCAGCCGCAAACTTTGTCAAGGAGTTCGAGCTGTTGATTAAGATAATACTTGATGGACCAGGGCATTCATCTGATGTTACTGGCCAGAGGACATTCAAGACTCAGTTGGCTAATTTCGACAAGGCATGGTGCACATATCTTTACTGCTTTGTGGTGTGGAAGGTAAAAGATGCAAGATCATTGGAGGAAGATCTTGTCAGGGCTGCATGCAAGCTTGAACTGTCAATGATGCAAACATGCAAGCTAAATGCAGATGGGCAGTCACCAAGTAATCTTACTCATGACATGAAGGCAATTCAAAAACAGGTTACTGATGATCAAAAGCTCTTACGTGAGAAGGTTCAACACCTGAGTGGCGATGCTGGCCTTGAGCGGATGAACTCTGCTCTTTCAGATACAAGGACAAAGTTCTTTGAAGCAAAGGAGAACGGAAGTCCATTAGCAGCACCTGTTGCAAATGTATCTACACCTTTGAGCATTAATTCGTCTGGGAAGGTCCCTCTTTCTGAGGTTAATGAGAGTTCCAGGACAAATGCTATAGGAGCAAGTTCTGTTGTCCGTTCTCTGTTTGGTGCTTCTTCGTCATCAGTCAGTACACCACCAGTAAAGAAGCCAACAGAGAATGAGCAAATAGTCAATGAGATGCTCCACGAGGATGATAGTGCTTTTGCTGGCAGGTCTGATAGTGCTAGTACTGCTGAGGAGGAGTTCCAAAAGAAAGTGAGAGAAACCATGGAGAAAGCTTTCTGGGATATGGTCACCGACTCCATGAGAGGAGACAAACCTGATTACAGTCAGCTGATCAATTTAGTTAAGGAAGTGAGGGATTCATTGCATCAGTTGGCTCCCAAGGGGTGGAAGGAGGAAATTCTTGAGAACATTGACCTCGAAATTCTGTCTCAGGTACTTGGGTCAGGTTTCCAGGATTCACAATACTTGGGCCAGATTTTACAGTATTCTCTGGATATGGTCTGCAAGCTCTCTGCTGCTGCAAAGGAGGATGAGATGAAGAAAAGCCATGCCAAATTATTGACTGAGTTGGCTGCAAGTTCTGAAGTTAATGACAGTGGCATCAATTCATTTATCATTTCTGTCATCAAGGGCCTGCGTTTCATCCTGGAAGAAATAAAGGTATGTTTCCTCCTGTTATAAATGTTGACACATTAAATTATTCCTTTTTTTATCTCCTATAAGTTATTGCACTTTGTACATATGGGATTCTGACACTATCCTTTGCGAAAACAGGAGCTGCAAGCAGAAGTCAGTAAGGCACGTATCCAGTTGATGGAACCAATCATAAAAGGATCGGCTGGAGTGGAGTACCTGAAGAAGGCTTTCGCTGATCGCTATGGACTTCCTGACAATGCATCAGCTTCTCTCCCCCTAACTTTACAATGGATTTCGACATCAAAGAATATTGTGGAAGAAGAATGGAATGAACATTCATACTGTCTTTCAATAATGCCTGCAGCAGGACAGGCTGCTGCCCTTGTTCCGGTACTCCGAGCTGGTCATGGAGCTCCAGTAGGGCAACCATCTCCTCCGTCTGCAGCCGGCACCCATGGTCAACCAGAGTGCAAGGGTGAGAAGCTTGACAAGCTGATAAGGATTGGCCTGTTGCAACTTATCAGTAGTATGGAGGGCCTGCAAATGCAGTCAACCCCTGAAAGCTTCCAGATTAACCTGCTGAGGCTGAGGGCCGTGCAGAGCCAATTCCAACAGGTGATCGTGATTGCAACAAGGTAACTATCTTGTCCTTTGCCCTAGTCTGTCAGAAAAATTAAATTGTTTTGTGCGTAAACTGATCCAAATTGTGTTATTTGTGCAGCATGCTCGTCCTGCGCCAAGTTCTGATGAGCGAGAACTCGAAGGCCACTCCTCTGGAGCTGGAGAATGCCATCTCAGAACTCTTCAAGAGTCTCGTGAAGATACTGGACAACTCCCCTGATGTCGGAACAGAAGAGATTGTGGAGGCGATGATCAGCGCATCGGCCTCAGTTGGCTCACCATCAGAGGAGAAGATTCAGGCCAGGAGGCAGATGATCACCCGGGTGTTCCTCAAGAGTCTCCAGGCAGGCGACGTGGTCTTCAAGAAGGTCTCCCGAGTGGTCTACTGCGCCTTCCGTGGCCTCATCCTGGGTGGCAGTGGCCCCAAGGGCCAGAGCCTTGCAGACACGGCGTTGCACCGCATCGGCGCATCGAAGCTCGTTGACAGGGTGGTGAAGGCAGCTGAGGTGCTGATCAAGGTGGCGACGGTGTCGGAGAAGGTCCATGGCCCGTGGTACAAAGCTCTAATGTGAATGTGTTGGTTGTTTTGTGAATATATATAGACGGTCAAGTGTAAATTTGTTCTCCCACTGGATGTGGTGGGAGGTATGGTCCTGTACAGCAATTCATAGGTGTTGATCAGTAGGCAATTGATGATGTGAAGAATTCTGGTGCGCAAGGCGAATATGGATGCCTCTGCACCAGAATTTAGTCAGGGTTAAGCGATGTTAAAAAAAGCATCAGGTGATGTGTATTGTGACTCAGCCTTTGATTTTAGAACCGAATAATGTAAATAATTCCTGAAATTTGTTATCTGCATGTATATATCTCTCTCGCCTGTTTCGGTTGATGAAGACTTAATTTTTTTGTTGCTTAATTTTTTTGTTGAAATTTCTCTTCAAAGTTCGATAGCTGTTTTGACTTTTGCGTAGCATCTTAGTACACAAGATTTTGGGCCTACACGATACTGCAGGCTGAAATGGGTCGGCAGCAGCAATCATATCATGCAAAGGCATTGGTATGCAGGTTCTGTTTTGGCCTGAGCGTTACCAGGGGTACAAAACGAGTACATAAGGACTTAAGGAGACGCATAAATTATTCATGGAAAAGCATCTACACAATGGGAATCACGTGCACACGTGAGATGTTACTCGTCCAACTATCAATGCCATCAAATGTAGCCATTGGCTGACAGGTGACTATAAATAGGACCCTACCGATTGTATCTTCAACTCTCGGCTGCCATCTCTAAGAAAAGGAAACAATGTAATTGCAACTGTTGCAAGAATGACACCAACCAGCATGCAGCATGAACTTGAGCTGCTTACTTTTCAAAAAAATTAGCTCAAAATATAACATTTGGCCACCTTCCAAAACATCTGAAACGGTATTCCCATTTTGGTGTGTCAAGATACGGTATCAAATTAGACCACTGCAGAGTACGCCATGCAAAAAGGGCCGATCCTAGCAATTACCATTTTTGTTTCCATTTGTTGACATACATACAAGGCTCATCCTTGTTTGGTTGGGCACGTACACGACTGGAACGCCGCAATTTTACATCTTCATACAACATTTCTTGTTCGTCGTCCTTCAATCTCTTTTGCAAAGCATAACTGCACCAGCAGAAGGGAGAAAACGAGAAATTAATTTGCAGTATTAACAGCTTAAAACATGTGTGTACCCATGTAGCAAAAGATTAGTTTCAGGGACGTGTGGAGTTCAAATAAAGGTTTCCATCACATTCATTTTTGTATGACGTCTTGCTTGTAACTAAACTACTCTTAAAACTATGTATGTCAAACCAGTGTCATGAATTCATCTGCGTCCAGTAAAGAGGTCTTGGAAAAGCCAATACAATCGGCATACCCAGTGCAGAAAACTCCCGCACAAAGTGGGGTCTGGGGAAAGGCCCATACTATAGAACTGAGAGAAACGATCTTGTGCTAGTCAAGCCAGCCCTGCTCACCCGTCAGTCTATGGTGTTCTCCAAATGATTAATACAGTATATGCATAAAAAAACTTCCGCACCTTATCTCATCATAGGACTTGTCAAGCTGACGCTTGAGTGCTCTCTCCCTTATGCCTTTGATGTTGAATGACCCAAGGAGTGCATCAAGCTATTAAAATTGAAACAATTGTTACAACCAGAAAGCCGAACATAGGGATCTCAACAGTGGCAAAGCAATCACCTCCTCCTTAGTGCTGTAGTAACCCCACTCTCTAGAATCTGCACTCTCAACAAAAGGTCTTCCTTCCTGCCTAAAGAACCAATATCTGTTAAAAAATCTGTCTTTTCCAAAAGGACTGGGCTGTACAGGTTGCCGCCCCATCTCTGTTCCAGGGCGTCTTCCCTATAAAAGGATAAGCAAAAGCAAGTGCAGAAACAAGACTTATTTGTCATGAACAGATCCAAAAAAATTAACACAAGTGTCAGTTCTCACCAGAAGCATGTTCCCACCTCCGGTTTTGCTGGAAGAGAAAATGATCAGGTTCTTCTGTTCTTTACCCCTACGCTGACCCCTAGGACACATGTTAACATCTTGTGCATTATCGGTGTGATTTCTTCCATTTTCAGCGAGCCCTTCCATGTTAAGCTTCTGGTATTCCCTATTCTTTCTAGCATCCTCCTTTTTTGCAGCTGCAAGTGCTTGTTGCTGGTCAATCTGTTCACCTATTTCCTCTCGTACAACAGAAGTGATAATGGCTTCCTCAACCAGTTCCCTTAGAATTTTAAGCTTCAGACCAGTGTCAAGAAGACCATAATGACCCCTTCATATAGTTGACACCTTACTGGAGAATTCTCCTTTACCTATCATCTCCAAGAAATTGCATAGAAACTCGGCCCAGGTGATTAATGTCACCTACAGAAACATTCAAACAACATAGGACAAAAACGGACAAGAGCACTTCATACCCACCTAGTACATTAAGAAGATGAAGAGATTACCTTTACTATCTTTTTCTTGTTCTGGAGAATTGTAAAATATTCACCTTCATCTTTAATAGGCAAATAAAAAAGTGCAGCATGTATTTCCACCAAAAGAACAAGGTTGCTTTCTTTGTTGCAAATTGCATCCTCCAGATCCGAGAGGGAAAATGGTGACAAGCATAGAAGTCTCCCGAAAGACAAACAGAAGTCCCAGACCATAAGGAGATCTCCCACAGAATCTACAGGCACTCTAAAATCAGTACATAGTGGAGGTCTCTTTGGCAGAATGGGTTCATCTGCTGCTGGCTTTACTAAAAGATCATCAATTGGATATTTGACCTGCAATTCTACTAGCTTCTCATCTGTAGATCATATGCAATGTGAAAAATAAGAAGCTAAATTACCTTTCACATTGTGGTTCAACAGTAACATTGTGATTAAATGGTTCAACAGTAATATTTTTTCGCGAACGTGCGAGCACGTATTTCATTAAGAGGAAAGCAGGAGTACAACACACAACCTTAGTTAGCCAAGGCTAACCAAAGTGTGTCAGAGAAAACCAGTACAACACACAACACACAGGACTTAATTTACATCCCAAACTTGCGACTCTACTCGGCTCACGCCTACCGTGGGCATCCCTGTCGAAGAGAGGATCGCCCATAACTTTCTTTAAAATTGCATGTAATATGAAATGGTTCAACAGTAATATGAAATGGTTTGAAATTGTGAACTGAAATAAATTGCATGTAATGCTAAATTACCTTTCTTTAAATTTTTGCTGGCATCTTCTCCACCCACAATTCTTTTCCTCCCTTTGTACAAACCTTTACCATTCTGTAAGCCATCCTTGATTAAATTGATTTAGAGTCATGATAATATGGAAGCCAACAACTCACAAAGGATCTGAGAAAAGATGATTACCACAATATCTACTGGGGGCTCAGTGGGTATCCCATATTTCTTTGCAAGATCTGCATGTAGCATCCATGGAGAAGTTTTTGTTGTCGAATCCCTAATAAAAAGTTTCAGTGTATCACGACTAGCATGTGCCTTCTTGCGAATTAAATCATCAGCTTTGACTACTGAAGTGTCGATTACTGCATTGCCTTGGCCAATCCAACCCACCTCATATAACTTGGTGCTACCAGAGCCTATAACCTTCAAGATCTTGCAAACAGCCTCAGAACCATCCTTTTTAGCATGCAGTTCTAATCCTTCAGAAAAATCTGACAGCAGGCTACTGTTTACTTTCTTGACAAGATCAGTCAAGCGAAGAGTGCCTGAAGTTGTAGCAGAAAATTTCAGTCCATTAAAAGAAAATTTAATAACCTCAATATTCTAGAAAAAACATATAGTGTTTCCTCTTCACATAGTAGATCAATGATTTCTGGACAGCAGAAAGGAAAACTCTTGCAGAATTACAAATGTGGCAATATATGTACCTAAGCATCTAGAATTAGACCATTCACATGGAGGCATCACCGGAAGGTGATATATCATCAAATCAATAGTGAACAGTTGAAGGAAAGTAATGCAAGATATAATTAAGTACTATTACAAGTTTTACGGTGGAATTATAGAATTCTAAACATGTCATTATTTTGGATAATAAACCTTTCAAACAATATTAGCCCCATGTAGCTTTGTTTAGAAGAAAGCACACAAATATGCTAGGTCAATTTGGACAAAGATCAATAAGTGCATAATTTAGAAATAAAAATAATATTCAACGGTTATTGTAGTGTACAATCATAATAACAATGTCATAAAATGTGATAAAGTCAGAAAGAATCTTGGCCCTACGGCCTACTGTGTTGAACCATTCGGAGAACAGGAGCCATCAGCTCTTTTGACAACTGCTGAGCCTTCACTGCAGCTCGTTGCTCACAGGCCAAAGCTTCCTCATAAGTAAGATTAGACTTTCCGGACATCTTACAGGTCCAGATCTTTTGACAGTAAAGGTTCAACCTATTGAGGTATTCCCTGTTCAAATAGTCAAGGGCACAAGCATGCTTCTGCAACACTAATCTAAGGAATGTGTGGACTATGGAAGTTACAAGGAATCTGATTCTATTAAAATTATTAATTCAGTATGAGTTAGTATAACGCAAGTAACTGACAGTAATGCCATGCAAAAGGATACTGATAATCTCGGAATATCTCCTTAGTGAACCTAACTTGGAATACCTCCTCATTTGGATCCAAGTTCTCTGGTTGTGCCAGTAATGAGAAAGGTTTTCTCTTCAGGAGAGGCATCGGATCCCTGTTATCCAACCTCTACAGATGACAAGATTTACTTGACACCTGCAAAATTTTACAGTTATTTCAATGAAAGCACTAAACCCCTTCGACGGAAAGAGGCACAGTTAGCTGATAAAACCAGAAAAAAATGTAAATAGTATTTGTGCAGCAATGCACGTGCACAGGTTGCTTTGGTATATCTTGTGGCATGATAAAGTAAGCAGGCACGATAAAGTAACCACATCTATCAACAACTACTAACACGCAAGGTTCCACATTGTCTATGCTTCAAGTCTGTTATTTATAAGATTTGAAATGCATCATGGACATGACAAATTCCATTGAAAAAACAATAATAAGCTAATATATACTGGTGCGATACATACGTAACCAACAATGTGATATGACAGTTCAATAGAAACTATAAGAAATGAGCTTTGTTACAGTTGGAATTAAGGTACCGTACTTCTGCCATTTCCAGCTTCCTTCCACACGATGAGAACATTGCACAAATTTATCATCGCAACACTCCAATCTGCAGAATCCAAGAACCAGTTAACCCCCTTTGGCTCTATGATCACCCAATCCGCACCCCACCTCCTAAATCATCCATTGCCGCTCGAAACACGCCCATCAGGCCTCAACCCTCTAAAAAACTCCATTCATCTAAAACCCTCCCGTTTCACAAATCGCGTCACAAAACCCCCAAATCAGCCGCCTCGGAACCCTAGATCACCGCAATCCACGCATACAGCCGATTAATAACCCCCGCACCATCCTGGCTCAAACGAACCCGCGAGGCCGCGAACGCAACAGGAGACTCAAAAAATCGCTAAAAAAGGCCATTTGGCGTGCTCAAAGCCTCAAACACGTATAAAAATAACGTCGCACAGTAACAAGGGCAAAGTTTCCGGTGCTCACCGACAAGTTTCGCTGGCACGGCACGGCCGGCGGTGGTGCGGGGAGCCGTAGCGTCGGCGAGCTGCAGTGACGGGAGAGGTACGGCGGCGGGCCACGGCGCGCCGGCGCGCGCGCGGAGCGAGGAGCGGGCGGACCTCGGGAATGCTCCGAGCGCCGCCCTCGCCGTTGGTTGTGGCGCTCGAGCTTCCGTGCTGACTGCTGAGCAAGTGAGACTGAAGAGCAGGAGCGAGGCGAGAGGGAACGACGACGGAGGGAATTTATAGCGGTTTGATGTGGCCAAACAGACGGTTGCTTGCTAATCTCTGTTATCTAGTGAGCATTTTTGCAGGAAGGTGCCACGGTTCTGCGATTATTTAGTCACGTTGTGGCTGGATGTTAATTTGAGAATATCGTTCTTCCATTCTACATAAAATGTGAGGTGGCAGCATGCTACATATTATAATAAATTGGTATATCGAAGAAATTATTAGTGTATCAAATATTGTTTAGTATTGAACTCTATATGGTTGCTAGATATTTTCGAAGACGGCTATTTGAGAATGTAGTCTTTATAGGAACAATGGTTGCTTTGGTATAATCTCTGGGATGAGCCAACATGACTAAACATGGCAGATTGTATATATTCTCTTAGTCCCTCCTTAAAATAAGGAACCCCTCCCCCAAGTATTTTTTTTCTTTGCAAACACTCACGAATTTGCAATTTGCAAATGGGACCTTAGATTTGGTATGATAAATTAGGGAATTATACAACCCTAGTACGGTGCGAAAAAACTTCTCCACGCGCCCGCGTCGCCCGCCTAGGGGCGACACGGGCAGAACCGCCGCCGCCCCAACCCTCCGTCGTCGGTCTCTCCTCGACCTCGCCGCCGCCCAAGCCCGCGACTGGGATGCCCGCGCAGGGGGCAATGACGGCGGCGGCGGGGCCATCTCTCCTCACCGCGGGCGTTCTTCTCCAGGTGCTGCGCGTGTTTTGGGACCTCGTCTGCCGGTGCCTCGGCGGGGGCCTGTTCCGATGGCCCCTTGGCCGGATCCGGCCGGGACTGGCCCGGATCTCGCCTCTGGGGCCAGTGGAGGGTGCCGCGCGACCCGTGCGGCTGCGGGAGGCGGCGTACTCGGTGGCGCGGTGCGGTGTCTCCCGACGGCGCTTGCCGGTGGACAGCCGATGGTTAGAGGCCGGATCCGTGGCCTCCCAGGCCTGATCTGCCTCTTCCGCTCTATCTGCTCGCCGGGATGGCGGTGGCAAGGCCTTTCGCGTCCCCTGGCCTCACGCTGCTAGCTCCCCTGGGTGTTGGCGTCCGCGTTGGTCTTGTTTCTTGGGGTCTCGGTCTCGGTTGAAGACGGCGATGGCGTCGGCCATGGCTGGCCAGATCCGGGTGCCGGGACGGGCGATGGGGGTTTCCAGCGAAAGTCATAACCGGACGGCGGCGATGCCTGCGGGCACCGCTCCTACCTTCCTGAAGGTGCTGTCCATGGAACCCCTCCCCCCTCTATGGCGGAACCGTCCTGCTTAGCACACCTGCCACCTCTGGCTCGCAGTGCACTTAGGTCAGACTAAACCCGGTACTCCGTCGAGCTACCCAAAAGGGCATCTGATGAAACCATCGCCCGAGAAGACCGACATCACACACATTTAGCCCTCGAAAGAGCCACAACAGATTACATCATCACAGGCAGTTGAAGTAGAGAATAAGTAGACTTAGTTTACAAACCGAAGATAATAGTCAAATACATGTTCAAAGATAGCGGAAGCGATTTAAAAAAATACATGTATAACGGAAGCGTTTCAAAACCTCTCACAGCGGAAATGAAACTCAACAATTCTTTATGTAGAGATAAATAAGGCGAGTAGCACCGAGCCCACCGGTTGTACCACCTCCAACACAGTTATCCAGCTGGCTTCAGTACCTATAAGCCAAAAGTGGGGGCAAACCCTGAGTACTAATTACTCAGTAGGACTTAATGGAATTGGCTTACGGCTGACGCAAAGCTTGCTTACTAAGAATTTGATCCTTAGCTGTTGATTTTAAACAGGATCAAAATAACAGGTGGAAGCAGGATTGACAGCTGCTTGATTATCATGTAGAAGTAGGATTTGACAGCTACTTTGTTTATCCTATCAATAATACTAATCATGAGTACAATAATGAGTTGCATGAAAGTAAAGCATGTATATTCAAGCATGTAGTATTCAAAACCATGAATTCATAAAACAACATATTCAAGTGGATTACTATTTTGCCCGTCAATGGTATTGGCATTCTCACACCTGGTGAGCATCAGCGATTCGAATCGATTTTTATATTCCCGGAAATAACTAGAAGCACCAGGATGGCATATGCTTACTAACTCCCAGCGTTCCACATATGCTTCCTCCATCTCCACCTGTCCCGTCTCAAGTTCGATGACCACTCCCGCCTGACTCCCGGAGCGCGTTGTCGCAGGAGCGGTACCTCGGTTACGTCGGGTTCTGCCCTCCTTTGACACCCGCCTCCGCGGCCACCTTCCTCTCAACCAGTGGGTAGGAACGTGCTCCTTACTTGAGACGTCACAAGTAAGACTTTCACCGTCCCATAGATTCCGGATAAGCACCCTGGCAATGTTATGCCGACCAATAGGCGAACAACGACCGGCCTTATGTGACTCGGGCGGAGTCCACCATACCATCCATATCATCATCATCATTTTTCTCATATAACCATATCTCTGCCCGGTCTCGAGTTAAAACCATGAGCATCCTCATAGCTTCCATCATAGTAATAGTTCCTGTGACTTTTAAAAAACCAACTACGCGACGAGTGACTCCATTCACTCGTGTCTACTCGTACCTAGCATTACTAGGCATACTCGTCCTACGCACTCTATTGTAGGTGCTAGGGCCAGGGCGGCCAAGGAGTCTAATGCATTTGGTTCCAAACAACTCCTAATGCAGATGTGTAAGCGATTCATCAAATATATTTGCTGGGTAAAGCATGGTCCTGCCTACCTTTGATTCACTAAAATAAAGCCAACAAACTAAGCTACTGTTAGTTTGTCGGGTGTGAGGCTTTGCCCCAGGCAACCCCTTGATCCCTTGGACAACTCCTCCGTCCAAACACGGCTGATGGGCCCTCTAGGTCGTGAGTGGGTCTTAGTTGGTTTTTTGGATCACCGTTGGTTGAGGTAGTTCCACGCGCTCATTTCTGGATCACGTATCTGCAATGAGCGCCACTATATGAATGACATGCATGATGATGCAGTGGATGAGATACACAAATGTTAAGCACACACATGAGCAACCATTTCATGGATAGACAGAAAGGTGATTGATAAACTACTTATGCGAGGAGTAATCAGATGGACAAGGAACCAACACACAATCATAAGATTACCTATATACGAGCTATTGGTTACATTAACAACACGTTAATGATGTGATCGATAAAAGCAAGCGACATATTATGGAACACTAAGATGGTTGGGGTGGTATTTATTTTTATTCAACGGCTACAAGACAACCTCATATTCTACGTGCATGCATAGGAAACACCCACTAATTATACCACACACCTTGTTTGCTTAATGGATCAAGACTCTATATTGACCATAGGTGTTTTACATGAGCAGGTAACTTAATTTTTTAACAAGTGTAACATAGATAAATAGTAGATAGTATGCAACGAGAAATCATTCATTATTCATTATGATACCAATTGTAATTAAGCACATACACATATAATCGATATACATGCTCATTTGATGAATAAAAATGCACATAGAAGTTCATATAGTTAGACAATTCCAAATGAGCTCAGATTTTTGTGACATGTAGAATTATACTACACTATGCTACTGTCAAAATTTCAGCCATAAAGGAGTTATAAATTAATTATGAAAATTCTAGCAATTTATCAGCCCTATAGCTTCTCAGATTTTTCATAAATTATAGGAATGGTTTCTGAATATAAAATTTTACCAAAGATCTATACTTAGTATGAACTGCATGTACAAAAATTTATAAGCTAAAACTCCCAAGTTTTGACAGGACATCTATTTCCCATATATAAAACTAGTGCAAATTAAGATGTACATATAAACAGTGAGAATAGGCCTCTAGCATATACTTTCTGGACTCTACATCACTCCCATATGCTACTGAAATTTTGCATGAATTTATCTTGCACATTAGAACCTATTTTTCTATTTATCAAGTTCTCCAAGTCAAGATTTGTCATTTTCAAATCACCATCAAAACTAAACATGCAGAGACTCATATTTTACCAGTGGTGTTTACAAGCTATATAGGACCTAAGAAAAATACCAGTGAGTCACATTCAACATATTTTGTATGGCCCCACTTCCAAGTTATCAAATAATGCATAAAGTACATATAAAATGTTAAAATAGGGGATAAACAGTAACATATTCGGTCACTCAAATTTACACAGTGTCAAAACATCCCAAAAAGACTACTGACCAAGTTTCATAGCATTCGGAGTCCATTTAGGTCACTTTTGTCATTTATCCTATTTAATCATGCATGCAACAAACCAAGAGCAAAACAGACATTTCACATATCCACATCATACCCATTTGATAGATCTATTCAAGAGGAGTCTAATGCAACTGAGTTTGTCCATTTTAGATTTTTCTGTGATTTTATATGATTTTTCAAAGTTTTCAGTTCAAAGAAATGAGACCAGGGACCTAGACACAATTAACCGTATACATCAGGGGCTAGCAAACAAGTTCCTCAAGACACAGTCAACAGTAAGAGCAAAACCCGCGTTTCTCGGGGCTAGATCTGCAAGATTGCAAGAGCTCGGGTTAAAATGTGAAACGCCAGAAGATCTAGGGTCTAACCTGCAATTTTCGCGAGACACAGTAAACAGTCAAATAATACGCAGAAATTTGAGGGGCTTAAATGCAAAACTTCTTCTTCTTCTACCTCGGTTCGGCGGACGACGGCGCGTGATGAGGGAAGAGGCGCGGCTGCGCCGGCGGCGGTGAGGCCGGTCTTGGAGCCGACGAGGTCGCCGAAGGTGTTCCTTGTAGCGGGGATTCACTTCCCCTTGATCTCGTCGTGCGCGGAGGCTTGTACGAGCGGTGCGGGGTCGTGAACCGGGGCGGCGGTGGCGTGCACGGGTGCGGCGGCGGCGGCGCGAATCCGGCGGTCTAGGCGAAGGGAGAGGCCGAGGGTGGGTGCCTCGGATGCGCGAGGATGTGGCGAATCTGGCGACGGCGGAGTGGAGGTGCCGGAATGGCCCTAGGGTGGTGCTCCACGGCGAGGTCGAGCTGGGCGTCGGGGCGGCGCTCGGCGTCGCGTGGAAGAAGGTCGAGGACGCGATGGCGAGGGGCTAGATCCTGGGTTTTCGGTGGAGGACGACGAGGCGAGCGCGACGCGCGGGTCGGCTAGGCGCAAGGAGCATCAGAGGGGCTACTGGCTTCAAGTTGGCCTCGGCCGGCCATGGTGACCGCGGCGGACATTGTCCGGCGCAAGCTGCCCGATTCCGACGCAGGGAAGGGAGAATGGCGGCGACGTCAAGAGTGGGAGGTGCGCCAGGGAGCGGCGAACGCAGTGGTGAGGTCTAGGGCGCGGGGAGGCAGTAGAGCGGCGGTGGGCTTGAGCTCCAAGCTCGGGCGGTCATGGCAGTGTTGTGCTCTGCTTTAGCCGTTCGGGCGAGGAGAGGCAGGACAAGGAGAGGGTGAGGGAGTGAACGAGGCCGAGGTTGCGTCCAGGTTCACGCGGAGGGCGAGGCAGGCCGTGGGGGCGTCGATCCGTGGCGCGGCGCGCTGCCCGTTCACCGTCGCCCACGCGGCGGCCGCCGGCTTGAACAGGGTGGCGCGCTGACAGCCCGGGCCCACCTGTCAATGACTCCGGATTTTAAGGAAAGGAAAATGTGTTTTCTCTCCTGCGTTAATTCGCTGTTTTGACCCAATTAGAGGCCGAATTTGGAAAGGGCCCAATTGGAAGAAATGTTCTACTCTCAAAGATACACAACTTTGTCAAAATAAGGAACACCAAATTCGAAGTGGAAAAATGATTTAATTTTGAATTTATATACCAGCCCCCATTTGGGACAGGGGACCCTTATTGCTTAGAAAATTTAAAACTCTAATCTCTGGGCATTACCACCCAAAGTGCCTATTGACAACATTGTTTATAATTTAATAACCTACAATTTCTTCAATTTGATCTTTGCATGAAAATGGCTGTAGGTCATAGTAACATTGAGATTATTAAACAGTTCAGATTTAGACTGGTTTTCTAGGTTGGCAGAAAATGACCTTAAACTCCATTTAAACCTTAATTTGTGACCAAACTCCAATTATCAAAGTTGTTCTCCAGTAAATGATATATAACTTTGGTAATATAAATTTGGTCTGAAACCCATCAGATTTTGAACTATGGATGCAAGTGTGTTCCAAGATTTGTTAAAACAGAAATTTCACTTTGTGTAGAGACTTTCTTGTTTCCAACTTTTGAAGTATCAAATGAAGTCCAATCACTTCCACAATAGGTGCATTTGAGAGGTGATAAGTTAAATTCCATTTCATAGAAAGGAATATTTTGAAGTTGTATAGTGAAACCAAAAGAAATTTTAGATTCAAGTTTGGAAAGGGCTGAAAATCCATACTTGGGAAATTTCTGTGGCTGATTTTGGTTATTTCCAAGAGAATTGTGGTGAGGTTTCAAACAGGTTAAAGACATTTTTAAACCATGCTCAGTGTAACAAAAGGGTAGTCCATAACATGTACAACAACTTTGACAATGGGGTTGAGCTCAGGTACTTGATGACTTTCAAAGTTTTATTAGGGCTCAAATTTGGTCTCGATCACACTTACTACCCTCGGAAGAAATGTTAGTTGGATTCGGTTTGATGTTTTAAACCTCTTGTCTTTAGATTCTTGAACATTGTCCACCCGAAAGGTTTAGGGCTACTTTTCTTATCCGAGGTTTGGCATTTGGAGTTCAGCTCAAAAGCATGTAAGTGTTGACTTATTCAACCACGAAATGTGTGGTCTTGTATCTTGTGCAGAAAATTTTGATTTAGTGGTTTCTCCACATATTTCTTGTTACTCTCTAAGCATGCTTAAGTCTTAATCCATCATTAGCCTTCATCTAACCGTGTGTTAAGGCTTCTGAGATGCCAGGGGCATCACACCCTCTCTCCGCGTGAGTGCGGCATCTGGGGCGGTACGGAGGATGCTTTTCCCAGCGAAAGCCATCGACGGCGACGCCTGAGGGCGCCGTTCCACCTCCCTAGAGGAGTCGTTTTGGGAGCTCCTCTGTTGGGCCGCC
Source organism: Paspalum notatum (assembly GCA_022530915.1). NCBI lineage: Eukaryota > Viridiplantae > Streptophyta > Magnoliopsida > Poales > Poaceae > Paspalum > Paspalum notatum. The sequence goes on from CM039689.1 coordinate 33,094,192, forward strand.
TCGGGCGGGTTTTCTCGGCGTGGTGTGGCGGCGACGCACATGGTGAGCGTGTCGGTGGGCGGTGGAGGGCGACGGCGCGCAGCTTGGCCTTGGGGTGTCAGATTGCTTTGGCTGTTACTGCAGCCTTCTTCCATGGTTTCGGCGATCATCACAGCGCAGGTCTTTGCTGGAGTCTTCGGGGCTGGCGGCGTCGTCTTCCTTCTTCTAGACGTTGTTCATAAGACCTCCAGTCCTTGTTTGTGTGGTCGCCGACCAACGGAGGCTTTTCGTCACTCGTCTCGGCTCGATGACGGGGAAGCGGAGATGCTCCTGATGTCTGCTTGCTTCTGGTGCTCAGCGCCATTGGACCAAGTTCGGTGATGAAGAGTCGGAGCTGCTTCGCGTGGGGTGCGTCGAGGCTCGGCAACGATGGCGCATCTTGTTCTTTCTCCTTGTGGGCTTGTGCTGGTGTGCAGGTAGTGTTAGGGTGTCTCTGGTTGCCCGTGTTGCCCGTTGTAGGAAGTTGGAGCTGCTTATCCCTCAGAATGAGCTCGGCAACGATGACACACAGTGGGCAATGGTCGGGGGCGTCGTTAGGGTGGCCTTTCGCCGGTTTTTCAACCGCGCGCTCTTTGTTGGTTTCCGACCCTGTTTTTCTTAAAATAGGTTCAAGTCTTTTCTTCTTAATTGAAAGGCAGAGCTCCTGCCATTATGTAAAAAAAAAGATAAATTAGGGAATTATGGTTGCACTTTCGATCTCTTGCGAGCATATATTTTTGCTCGGAGTTATTGCTCCCTTTTATTGCGTTGACCGAAAAGTTTTGTGCCAAAGAAAAAGATGCGGTAACTGGTGCCAACTAAATTTGCTAGTCAACTCTTTTATTAGGCAACAAGCCTAATATGACAGATATAATATATGCATGTGCCAAGAAAATCGATTAAAGTGAAGACACATATTCTCTTAGGCCCACACTAAATATACCGAGACCATAGGCCTCTTGCATTAGAGACCACGATTCTGTAAGTAACATGTTTGGGGTTAATGTACATTCATGTGTTGCTGTAAACTCGTTGAAAGTGCCGTTGTGCCAGTGATAACTTAGGGATATGCATAAATACAACATTTATGTTCATGTCATATCATATGCATTTCATACATCTCATGCATATTATGAATAATATACATGGCTATATAGTCCATTCTTGGTAAAATTAATGGTAATACATAGAAATAGATGTGAAAGTGAATATTCTTCAGAATATCTACTTTTTTCCCACAAGATCAGCATGCAAAGATCTAATATCCTTTCGGATATCCAGAACAAATAAAAGGTTGGTGCTTTCAGAAGGATTTTGATCAAAATGAGAATTGACATGTGCTCGTGATTTCTAAGAATCTCATGGCTCAGGCTAGATAGCATCTAACACATCATAGCATATCCCAAAGAACAAAGAACATAGATTTTATCCTTGAACAAACAAATTCGAAACATCCAAGAAAATTACACGATATTTTTTTATAAACATGATAAACTACAGTCATCTATGTGACATTTTTCACGGAAGCCGGGGACTGTGGAAGCGGCAGTTGGGCTTGGGCCAATTGGAGAGAGAGGCTAAAGGCCTTACAAGCTACTTGCTTTCGGCTGATTGGATCATGGGTCGTAGCATTTTGGGATCTGGAGATGTGAACGGCCCATTTAGCTTGCTTTTTATAATTCTCCATCCCGTTTGGTATCCAGTGCTCAAAATGCATGCAAGTTGTTTGTCAACATTAGCATAATCTGGTGATGGTTCGTTTTCTAGGAAAAAAAAGACATAATACACAACAGAGCACGCACAGAAAGATTACCTTTAAACACTTTTTCCGTACCATGCCTTTTAAGCATTTCACTGTTCCTCTTTGGAGTTTGCCAAAAGAAAAACCTGCTACTATCTTTGTAGAGAAAAATTCGTGGAGCCGTAAATATTTCTTGTCTTATACTCCCTCCATATTTAAATATAAGTCGCGATTGATTTTTTTCAAAACTTCAATCTTCTCCTTAAATTATAAATTATAATTTATTTTTTTGTGATTTGTTTTATCATTATAGAGAGTTTGAGCATGGCTTATTTCGTTATATGTTTACACAAATTTTTTGAATAAGACTAAGTTTTGATGTTTTGAAAAAAAAATCAACCACGAGTTATATTTAAATACGGAGGGAGTAGCTTTTAACATCTGATGCACACCTTTTTTTTAGGTAACGAAGAAGTTTCCAACCCCACAACCCCATATAGCCAAACTATCACAGTACAAAGTTTTCAACTAAACATTTGAATGACTGTAAGGCAAGCTTAAAGATAAAATAAGAGGAAAATCTGATGCACACTTGGCATTTGAAATCTAGAATTGTTTACTCCCAAGTAGCAAGAAAAGAGTCTGTTGATGAAAACAATGTTTTTTGATACATGCATTCTGGCAGAAGATAGAGACGAAGCAAGTAGTTAGTAAGGTCCCATAGCCCATAGCCACCTTTAATTTCTTCTCAGCAATTTCCATCAGCACAAGCCCACACCTGAAGCATATACTTATCTATCAAGCCCTGTCAATCTATTGCTACCTGTCAATCCCTTCCTGAATATATACTAGTATATAAAATTTTTAAAGAAAACATTAATAGTACAACAAACGGCATTAGATGAAAAAAAAAATCGAAGGGCCATTCCGTCCGTGTGAAAGGCTAAAGTTTGACAAGCAACCCAGAAGAGGGGATAGATAGATTATTAGGAGGAACAAAAAATGTTAGGTAGGTAGATACCAGGCCACTTTATCGACAGGGCTTGAAAGAGATCGGCCAGGTCAACAAAGCTAAATCACTGACTGCGAGCATGACAGGGCCCCTCCCCTGATGGAAACGGGGTCGTCGATCCAATAGCCGTAGCTAGGATGAGACAACAAGGATGCATACATCACCCCGGCGTGCTCATCAAACGATTTGTTGTTGTTGTCTGCATTACTCTTGGGGACATCAGCATGTCGCAAGATGCATAGTTAGGATGAGAGAGACCTGCATGAAAAATGACTTGGTTATGTCTGCAAAGCATAAAACTATACTCTGAGAGTTCATCTTCAGACTGAATTTTTTTCAGATTTGACTCCACTGCAACTCAACTGAATGTCAGACGACAAAAAAGAAAGAGTGCCTGCAGGTTTCAGCAATTTCCTCCGGGAGCGGTTGAGATCGTCATCTGAAATTCCCTGTTGAGATCATCGTTAGCCTAGAAACCCGTGCATGAGTTTCAGATAATGATCTCAATTCTCAACTGCTCCTAGAGGCCCAGAGGAATGAATCATTGAGTCCTGCCTGCCTGCCTGCCAGTGCCAGCACCCCTTCTTTTTTGTGTGTGTGTGGCATCTAATCTAATAAGCTGAAGTCAAAACGGATGCTAAAAACAAGTGAGATGCCACATGGTCACTCACATGCCACATGCATCTACGACGTGATCAATCAATCAATCAAGCTTGGTGCATGGCAGATGGAACTGTGGCATCACCTCGCACCGAGGTCTTCTTCCTCCTGCACCTAGAAAGAACCCTACTATAATGCAAAAGGCAATTTGCAGTGTTCATCCCCAGCACGCGTGCACGACTGCACGTCCATCGTCGGTTGCACTGCTTGCCTGCTTCCAAGTTCTACATCTACCTGTGGCCATTTCTTTTTTTGCTGCCTCTCTCTGAATACGCCGCCGCCGCCGGCGATGGAGCAAAAGTTGGGCCGCTAGCTGCTCGTGTTCGCGCGCCGACCGAGCGGCACGGGCCGCCATTGTTTATGGGGTTCAGTACACCAAACCCCCACTACTTTTCACGCCGGTTTCGAAGCTTCTTTCGGTTTGGTAGCTGTGATAGGCAGAGGCAAACTGACATGACCACCTACCTAGCACTAGCAGTACTGCAACTGCTTTGATTTGTCTGATCACGATCGCAATGGCGAGAAGAGCAGTCGTCGCGAAATCGGACTGGACGCTGGCGGCGCGAATCTGCAGGACGATCAGATCAGAGGAGCTCGGATATTTTTTCCCTTCCAAGAACCAAGATGGTGGCCGGATGAGCTCCACTGTTCCAGACGGACTGACGGCAGGGGACGTGGTCGCGTCCCCGGGTCAGTCAGCAGAGGTTAGGCAGCCATGAACCGAGCCGCCGCTCGCTGGCTGGCTCCTGTCATGTGTCATCCATCAACCGCGACGACGAAACCGCCCGGAGAAAAAGCTGAGGCTCAGGCTCAGCACGTTTCAGGCAACAAGCACAGAGAAAGAAGAGATGCGTGTCTGGTTCACTCAGCGCACAGTGGGCGTGCGTTCTCAGCGAACTAACTGCCGGCATGGGCTATCGAACTGCCCGTCGCGTTCGTTGATCCCTGGCTGGCAATGGCGTTCCATGGACACAGAGGCAGGTGGTGGAAGACGGCGATGCTTCGTCATCTGATTGACAGGTCGCACCCGGCCTGGAGCTGTTCTTGGTCAGGTTCATCTCAGTCCTGAACTATATGCTGGGTGTGTTTAGATGGTTGAAAAAAACACTGTTTCGAACTGAAAAGCACTGTAGAACCACTGTAGCATTTTTCGTTTATTTGTGGTAAATATTGTCCTACTATGGCCTAACTAGGCTCAAAAGATTCGTCTCGCAAAATACATCTAAACTGTGCAATTATTTTTTTATTTCATCTACATTTAGTATTACATGCATGTGCCGGCATTTTGATGTGTCGGAAAATCTTCTTTTTCATAGTGAATTTTGGAAGGAAGTTGGGGTACTAAACAGGGCCCGCTGTGTGTGTATGCAGCTTCTGGGGTGAGTGTCAGTCAGTCAGATCATCTGAGAATCAAGAGTGCAGGATATTGTACTAGAAATTAGAAACAACATGGGTGACCTGGCGGCGGAAGTGACGAGCAGCGCAGATGATTGACATGATCGAGGGAACAGGGAGCTCTGGATTGGGTTTGACCTGGCGAGATTCCATCAGTAACCAAAGGGGGCCGATTAATAAAATTTGGGGTTATTTTTTTTGTCCCCCTTTGCTAATGTCAGAGACCAGCGCATGAATCCCGTCGCAAACATTCCATCATCACGTAAGCAAAGCATCACACTACTCATCAGCGAACAAAAAGGAAAAGGGAAAAATGAAGAAAAGATAGAGAGCTTCAGGCTGTACGTAGTAGCCTTTCTTCACGCCTCTGCTCCCGATAACCAGGAGCACTTCGTACTATATAAATTCCATGTTCCATGGCGCCGTGTTCACAGGTTCAGACGAGACAGACAGTGAGCAACTAACATGCAAAATAAACGATAGATAAATACTCCCACCGTCTTTTTATTTGTCACATTTTAATTTTAAAATGAACCAGCTGACGGCAAATAAAAAAGAGCGGAGGTAGTATACGAAAGGGAAGTAGGCAGGCGGAATCCATTGCTCATTAGTCATTGCATTCCCCATTTCTGAATGGGAAAATTATTAAAGGACCCCAAAAAAAAGCAGAGTCCATTTCCTTTCCCCATTTCCTAGCTACTCCTACTCAAGCTAGGCCAAAGTCGAAAGCCGAAACACCAAGGCCGGCCGTCCACTTGAGGCGGGTACCTGTGGATTGGAGTGGATTGAGGCGGATACCTGTGGATTGGAGTGGATTGGTGTGAAATGAAAGAGATTGGAAAAAATTTTAAATTATTGTGGATTTAAACAGACTCCGATCCTTCCGATCCACGTTCTGAGGATGCTCGCGTCCAACACGCCACGCAAACGGATCGCCCCCAAACCTGTCACGGATCTCTGATATTATCTTATCACCATCCGTCTACGACTCCAGCGGCGCAAACGAAATCGGCATGCAGCTGCTCCTCAGTCCTCGTGTGCCAGTCCGCAAACAAAATCGGCATGCCGATGCCGTGATGGCCGTCCGCCCGGGATCCGCGTTGCCCCTGCCTGCTGCCGTGGCGCGGTGGTGCTCCACGGCCTAGCTAAAGCGACCGGACTAGCTGGAGCGATGGGCGCGGCGGAGGACGCCCGCCGGTTGGTACAACCCCACTCTGCTCCCGGAGTCCCGGCCGGTCGTCTCCCTCCTCGCTCCTGACCTCTTCTCGAGGGAACTGGCTGGAGGTGGAGGCAGTTGCGTGCGCGGAGGACGAACACACGACACGGGCGGGGCGGCATGGCAGATTGGCAGCTGCTTTCCTGCGCACCACCAAATCGAGCAGATTGGTAGTGTGAGCGAGCGACTGACCGTTCGGTTGCATTACGTTACGCTTTTCCTTTTAATTAGTCAATGGATCATTAACGGGTGACAGAGAAAGATGGCGCGGCAAGGATGATCGGTGGTTCCGTGAGCCTAGCTAGTTGGTGTAACTAGTGCCAAAAAACTCCCAGCGGTTGCTAGCTGCACCGTGATGCTCTGCTGGGTCTGGGTGGCTCCGAAATGTGGAGCGGGTCAGCTGGGCGTCCGTCGTCTTTAGGGATCCTAGTGCTAGAACCTTTAATATGCGGTGCCCTAAAGATGCAATAATTGATGTCTACTATACATACGAAAGGAAGGTGTTTGCACTCCATCAGAATTATAGGATTTTTATTTAGATAGTAGCAGAATTATTGTATGGTTCCTCACTGAAGCTGCCTTTGTAGTACTGTTACATTTTGTTTATCGTTTTTTTTTTCATGCTAGACGCTTTATGAAAGCCTCATCAGGGATGCGAAACTGTATTGTTTCCGGAAAAAAATCCCACATATACATGGTCGTGTGAAATTCCTGAGTTCCAAAAAAAAGCCTAAAAGTTTTGATCAAATGCATATATGTCTGGCCCTGTGGATGTCCTGAACAATAATGGCATTATTTTTTATAGAGATTATTATGCTGTCTATGTGTCTAATTATCAATGTTGTTCGTCCAAAAGCATTATGTGTATTTTTGTCAACTCATTGTTTTTCTGCTGCAAATTGCAGCTAACTAGAATATTGCATTTAGTTTTTTTTCTTGGCTATACAATTATAAATTGACTAAATCCAGTGAGACATCATAAATCTAAAAATAGATACGAAGTTGTGGAGGTGGAATCTTTCCCTCACCAGAATAAACCATTGCTAAAAACCTCCAGCTGTTGATCTGCTGGGTGTCTTCGAAATGTTTAGTTGCACGTACGTACGTCTGTACGACACAATAGTTGGGTGCTGAGTACCTTTAGTTAACAAACATACAATGTCCTATGATGCATAAAGATGCAATAATGTGTAATACGAAAGGAAGTGTTTGCACTTCACCGGAATTATCATATGATCTTCCAACGGAGCTGTCTTTGCACAGTTACATTTTGTTTACCATTTTTTTTCTCGCCGGACACTATATTAAGGCTCTTTGGAATGTGGGATCTTTTTTTCTTTAAATCCTACATCTTCCTGTAAAATTGAATTATTTTTAAATTTCTAAATGATTCCTATGAAAAAATTTCATTCTAAACGCACCAGTAAACACTTTTATGACTATGATATGGGTAAATTTGGTTCCAATAAACACGTTTATGACTATGATATTGCATATTTCCCATGTTATGGATTTCTGCAATCCAGACGGTCCAAAGTTTCAATTCCTGCGTTTTGAATTCCTATAGTTTTCTATTTTTCACTCAATTTCATTCCTACGGTTTTTCACGTTGCTCTATTTTGGACTGCTTTGTTCTAAATAGGGTCTAATAGTGTCAATCAAATGCATGAATGATTGGCGCCCTGTCGATGTTGTGACCAACGCCATTTAATAGAGATTAGCATACCAGCTATTTGTGCAACTATCAAGGTTGTTCGTTCAAAAACAAGCATCACAACCTGTGGTTGTTTTTTTTTTTTGTCAATTTATGTTTTTCTTCAGGCCTGCAAATTGCGACTAACTTGAATAATACATTTAGTTTTTTCTTGGCTGTACAATTACAAATTTACTAAATCCAGTGAGAGTAAGATCTCATAAAACTAAAAATAAATACGTACAAAGTTATGGAGATGGAATATTTCCCGAGCTACCTAAAAAGCCCAAGGGTACGGTGAAGGGTTTCGTGTTATTAAGCAAAGAAAAATGTATCCATTTCCCACTATATCTTCGGGGTTTTTTTTTTTTGAAATGTTAATGAATGTACCTATACTAGCAATAGCAAAAACAAAATAACTACAAAATTAGGGGGGAACGAAGGAAAAAAATCATCAAGAAACTCCCTCGTGCTCTTGCCACCAGGGACTCCACCTAAGCAAACGCCCTGCCAGCCCACATGCCACGTCACGTCGTGGTGGACCCATCGGTGCACGACCGCGACAGCACTGCGTCGCCGCCGCCGTCGTCGTGCTCCTCGCACGCCGCCACGGCCCGCTCGAGCACACCAACCACCTCGCTCATGGTGGGCCGGTCGCGCCCTGACGGCCGCACGCAGTCGGCGGCGAGGTAGCCTACGTAGGCGACGGCCTCCATCTCCCCGGGCGTGGGCAGGGGGAGGCGGGCGTCGAGCACCCGGTGCACGCGGTCCGCCTCGATGTGCGGCACGGTGACGTCGACGACGTTCTTGGGCGTGCCGCTCCCCTCGAAGCGCTGGATGACCTTGCACCCGGAGAGCAGCTCCAGCAGCACCACCCCGAAGCTGTACACGTCGCTCTTGTCCGTCAGGTGCTGCAGCCGGTAGTACTCCGGGTCCATGTACCCCACCGTGCCGGCCGTCACGCACGGCTCGTCGTCGTCGGCATTGCCGCCGTCGCAGCCGCCGCTGCCGCTCAGGTCGTTGAGCAGCGAGAGGCCGAAGTCGGAGACCTTGGCGGTCCAGGTGTCGTCGAGGAGGATGTTGGGGGACTTGATGTCGCGGTGGATGATGGGCGGCACGGCGTAGGTGTGCATGTACTCGATGCCGCGGGCGGCGCCGAGGGCAAGGCGGAGGCGCGCCGGCCAGGACGCGAGCGGCGGGGAGAGCGGCGCGGGGCGCTTGTGGAGGTGGTCGTGGAGGGTGCCGTTGGGCATGAACTCGTACACGAGGATGCGCTCGCCGCCGTCGGCGCAGAAGCCGAGGAGGCGGACCAGGTTCTTGTGGTTCACGCGGGAGAGGAGCGTCAGCTCCGAGACGAAGGCCGCCTCGTGGTTGCTCGCGCGCCGCGCCGCCGCCGCGGAAGAGGACGCCGCGCCGGGGTCGCGCCGCTCCGCGCGCTTGATGGCGACGTCGCGGCCGTCGGGAAGCGACGCGCGGTACACGCCGCCGAAGCTGCCGGAGCCGATGCGGTGGGACGGCGAGAAGTCGCCCGTGGCGGCCCGGAGCGCCATCAGAGGGAACTGCTCCACCGTCGTGTTCGGGCCCTTGGAAAGCAGAGCGCTGAGCCGCCGCTCCACGCGCGGTGCGGTGGCTGCTGGCTCGGCGTGGATGCGTCCGGTGTCCAGAGAGCCGGTGCTCCGTCGCCGGCGAAGGCAGTAGACCAACACCACCGCGGCGACGGCGGCCAGCACCCCCGAGCCGATTCCGGCGCTGATCAACGCGATCGCGAGATCGCTCGGCCGCCGCTTCCCCCTCGAGTCAGAGCTCGCCGACGAGTTGGAAGCCATGGACGGCGGGCTGTAGCCGCAGGGGTAGCAGACGGCTGCGCCGCCCACGCCGCCGCAGAGAGGCGCGGAGCCCGACCAGACGCCGCACTGGCACGACGCCCACGGCGCGCAGGGGCCCGGGAGGACGCGGTCGAACACCTTGCTCAACCCGCCCATGGCTTCTTGGGCCGCCGGCACGCCGGGGCCCCAGCACACGAGCGAGTAGTCGGACATGAGCACCCCGCAGACCACCTTGCCCCTGGCCTCCAGCGCGACGAACTGCTGCTGCGCCACCGGCGGTGGCGGCGCTGCCTGCTCCGGCGGCCAGCACTCCACCGTCCAGTTCCCCCACAGCACGCACGTGACCGCGTCGCCCACCGCCAACGACGACACCGCGCGCCTCGCCACCATCGGTGCCGGCGCAGCGGCCGCCACCGCCGCCGCCTCGCCCCAGCACACCACCTCGCCGCTCTCCGCCTTCACCGCGCACGCGTGCCGCTCTCCCGCGGCCAGCATGACGTGGCTCCCCTTGGGCTCCCGCGTCGCCGTGTCCCCGTCGCCGAAACAGCTCACCTCGCCGGAGCCCTTCACCAGCCCGCACACGAACCCGCCGCCCGCCGCCACGGCCGAGAACTGCACGCTGTCCGGTAACGTCCCGGACGACCACCTCCAGCACTGTATCCTTTCCTCCACGAGCCCGCACACGTACTCCCCGCCGCCGGACACCGCGGACAGCGCCTTGCCCCAGTACACCCGCTTGGAATTGGAAGGCTCCTCGCTGTCTTCCAAGTCCCACCACCGCATGGACATCGGCCGAGACACGGTCGGGCCGGCGGAGCAGAGGTACCCATTGCCGGCGACGAGAGCGGAGAACGGCGTGCTGCCTCCGCCGTAAGAGTAGTTGCGGGGCTGTGCGGAGCGGTTGGTGACGCTGGCGCAGGAGATCTGGTAGCCCGTCCCGCTGGGGACGAGCGCGCACGCGAGGTGCTCCGATGAGGTGGTGGCGTTGTCAGTGACTGCGGCGATGCCGATGGTGGGGAGCGGGAAGGAGGAGGAGGCGACGAGGAACGGTGGGAAGAGGGCGAGGAGAGCGAGGAGGCTTAGGAGGAGGTGGTGACGGGGTGGAGATGGAGACATTGGGCTGGGAAAGAGGTGAGGGGAGGAGGAGAGAGAGTGGGGGTTGTGAAGACCATGGTGGCGCGAGGAAGGAGAAGGGAAGGGAGAACGGGGGGAGGGGAGGGAAGCAAAGGAGGTTTAAAGGTTGGTGTCTCTTACTTTTTCCCTCTTTTGAATTTTCTTTTTCTTCAGTTTTCTTAGGATTGGCGGGTGAATGTGGGCCCTACCTAAAATGAAGTTTTTGTGTTTGTTGGATATGAATTTGTGATTAGCTGTTTTACTGATTGAGGCTCGCAAATGTTTGCAAGAGAATGTTCTCGTGCCACTAATTTTAGAATTATCCTAATACAATTTAAGTTAACTTTTCCAAAATGAGGCACACAAGTATAGACAACTGTTCATACATGTCATTCTCATACAATAAAATAAAGACTCATAGAATGTATTTTGTAAGGTTGTAGAATTTTTTGTATCTTAGTTTATGACCAAAGAAATACTCCCGCAGTTTCCGTTGACTTTTTAAATTCGATGCTTGATGATTCACTTATTAAATTTTTATGGTAAATATCATTTATTTTGGCATGAGTTAATTTATCATCATCGATTTATTTTTTTAGAATTAGCACAATTTTCTTAAAATAAGATAAATAGTCAAATATCGAGTATTTTTTATGGAAGGAGTATCCAAAATGAATCTCACTTAGTAGTGCGTCCACTCGATCACACTATTAGGTACTTACAAGGTGTGAGTTGTGAACCAATTTTGATAATAATACTCGATCTAGTGGCTACTAATTTCCTGGCAAAAGGTTGATATGCTTCTCATATGGAATCTATAATCGGAGTGGTTAGACTAGCTGCGGCTAGGGAGGAGGTAGGTTTTCAATTCAAACCACCATTTCGGAGATTTTCTCACAGAGGGGCTATTATAAATGTATATTCCTCTTAATATTCTTTCTCCTGCGATAACTCCCCACATATCCAGAAACATGGGGACAACCAATCATCCTAGATTTCAAGGAAATGTTTGGCTTTCTTTTCAAGGAAATGTTTGGCTTTCTTGTTAGCACAAATTAAAGAGAGCTCATCCAGCTCACCCAAGCGCAAGGAAGGAGAAAACATTATTTCACGGAAACCATGCCGTTGGGAAGGCAATCGAACACAGTGTGTGGGCCTTCTCCTTGCCCGGCGATTCAAGGATTGTCAAAGGTCCGATTGGATTGAGGCTCATGGCTGTCAGGTCAAAAATTGGCCACGGTTTGACGGTGTTTGACTGTACAATATAATTTCCGTTCATTTGGCAATATCCAACCAATATAAATGAAAAATATATTGTTTGGATAAATTTGAATCTAAAGCTAAACATGGTCAAAGTGTAGCCAATTTTTTGTCTGGCCACTCTAGGCCTTGAACCAAACCGACCCAAGACATCCAAACATGCCTAAATATAGGAGTTTGTTTAACATGCTTGTTGAAAAGACATTGATACTACCGAAATCTTAAATTAAACTATGGAACGGTAGATAGGTAGACTCTCAGAAAAGCACAATGTGGTATGGAAGTATAAGACTGGAGTTTTCATCATAGGCATCGTACGTTAAAAGGAGGGGATCATCATATGAGAAAAATGCACATTTGTACATATGACAGCATGCTCAAGGCACAACCTGGTCACAATGAGCATGCTATTAATCAGGCGTGTATTTGGGAGCATTTTTCTAGATTTATTTTTGTCTTCGAGGACAACTAGTTATCAATAGTAGCAGGTGTTTGTCAATGGTGAGGTTGTTAATTTCGATAGGATATCGGCAAAACTTGGATTCCACCCATTTATGAGATTTACAATCTGGGATAGTTGGATAGTGCATTATGCAATAACAACTGGGTTGTTTGAACCTTTAAGGCCATTTTCAGTAGAAGTTTCATTTGGGTTTCATTCTTATTAAATGCTATAAGACTTCAGCATACTTAGTGTCATGACAAGTATTTATAAAGAGAGAGTTACATGAAAAGAGAGAGAATTTCATTATGATGAAATCCATGTTACACTATTTCATACTTAGTAGCTGAATTGTAAAAGGTGGTTAGATACCAACAGGACCTATAGCTTGCTGAAACAACACTCGCTCTAACCAAAAGAAAAAAAAAACTGAAACAGCACATCATCCCGTTCGTTGGATGATGAATCACACGCACGCATGTTGTGTGTCGTCATACATACATAAGCACAAGATCATGCATGGATTGCCTGTGTTCGTGTGGTCGTCTGAGTGCGAAAGGGGATCGAGAGGAACTCGAAGGCAACAAGAAGAGCTCCTTGCATCGGCAATTACGTGTGAAGAAGGAAACAGTATCAGCTCAGTTGTGCGCTAGTCTCATTCGAGAAAATTAGCAAAAGCTGGAGACCGTCGCTTCCGAAGAATGCGATCGAGACCATGCATGAAAAACAAAAAGAGAAAATTTGATGATCGAGCGCGTGGTTTAATTTTCCCAGATCTAGAAACAGCTAGTACGTTCTCTGCTGCTTAGCATTGTTGCCGTCAGAAAGACAGAAAGGGCCAGATTTATCAAACTAAGACGAATCATTAGTGCGACTTCCGAGCCAGCAGATCGATGGATCCAGGGCTGGCTAGTGTCCACGCTGACTCCAGATCGAACTACATGTGCTTCTTCTACTCTCGCTGACTGTACATATGCTGTGCTGAAAACTGAAACAACTGACGAGCTATACAGTAACGAGATGCTAGTGGTAGTACCTGATGTAGAATTATTATTAGCGTGTTCCGGATCGGATGGTGGAGGCTGGGCTCTGATGCGCTGCTCATATCATCTCGATCGCCCAAGAACACACCATCATTCGCCGTATAAAACAAAGACCGATCGACCGGTCACCGGTGGCGCTCGCAAGCATGCATGAAAGATCTATAAGGGACAGAGGCCGCCTGTTTTGGCCGCATGTTCCTCGGAGGAACTAGTAGACGACTAGTCGAGCTCGAGACCGGGAAAACAAAGCCATACGACTACGCGTTTCGAAGACTTGTGACCCCTGCCGTCCATCGGCTACCCTGACCCTCACTGACCAAATAACCCAAGCAAGCATGAACGCACGCGCGGTCACTGGTCTGGTCATCAGTAGTCCAGTAGTAGTACTTGCAACTTGCATGCACGAGCAGCAGATCCAAAATGGAAGGGAACGAAAAAGCAATGAGGCCGTACTATGGACGAGGAGGAGGCGCAGAAATGGATCGAGATCGAATACTGAATGTGTATGCAGGTTCGTCAGTAGTTTCAGTGTGCAACTAGCCACCACCCGTTTATTTCGATCACCATGCGGCCCGGCCGTCGGAATTAGAACCGAGTCATCGCCTCGCCGGCGACGGTGCGATCGAGCCGAGCGTGGTGAATTTTTATTACGGTGCTAGCTGGATGGTCTGACTAGCTCGAACGGCTCTTGGTTTACTAATGATAGTCGCTGGTCACTCACAGTCACAGCCGGTTATATTAGAGTATTAGACGCTTTCGTTCATGCGGTGCTCAGCCAAGAAGCTGCTACTGCTAGCTGCTGCTGACCTAATTAACCTGCAAATCGAGCGCCAATTGGCATGCCTGGCGTCGTCGCGGGGGTTAACATGTCCATCGCATCCCATAACCGCCTCTCCTCTTGTTTGTGCTAGTTTAACGTTGATTAGTTCTCCGATCTCTCTCACAAACTCGCCGTTGAGTAATGCACATCCTCAGCTCGCTTCACCGGTTTCGCCTAATTAATTAATAACCGTAGAGTGTTGTTTATGCTGATTTTTTTTTCATAGTAGTTTAATTATGTTGACATGAATAGCCAGCCGATGAGGAGAGATACGCAGACATCATATATACATACTGATTACTGAGCCATTCGATTCAACGTCTGTCTTTTGTCATGAGTATACGTACGTACATCGACAGTGTGTAATAATCTGAACGCCAGCCACTGCATTGCAGCAGCAGCAGCAGCAGCAGCATTGGCAATCTTTTTAAGTTAATCGCTTTTTTCCCCTCCTGTGTGAATGGGCCGCAGAGGGAGCTGCACTTTCCGCCCGCGGCTTGTTTTACCTGGTCATTGTTTTTACGAGAAGATTCCTAAAAGAGCATCGGCGAAGTGGCATCGCCGCCACTTTCTCCGGGCTCCGGCTAGCAGCTAAAAATGCGATGTGGATCATGTTCAAACTTCCATGCCTGAGTCACATGTGCACTGTTCGATTCGCATTTTCTGTACAAAATCTGTTTGCCCGGCCCCTTTTCACCTGAACTACTTTACAAATGTTCCAGATGCATTCATTTTCTGGTTTACGCCTGTGTCTGTCTCTCAAAGCATAGCAATAGCATCGTGTGTGCTCCTTTCATGATCGCTGTGAGTTTCCTCAGCGTTCCATCAGCAAGATTTCTTCTCAGCCTCCCTAGCTGGAGTCCTGGACTGAACTCCACTTGGTGACTTGGTGTCTTCAACTGCAAGTTGAATTGGTAAAACATCCATCTCGCCGCTGGACCTCGTGGCTTATATTAGTCAAAATAAAATTCGTCTCGTTTTTGTGGTTTACCGCAATTGGCCGCTACTGAAGTTTGGTGGTTTTCGTACAAAGCCTGCACAGCAGTGCTGAAGTTGATGCGGCACTAGCCACAAGCCCAGTTTCATACGCCTTTGTGTTCAAATTTACTTTGCAGGTTTCGGATGCCATGCAAGCATCCGATTAGCAAGTCTTTGGTAGCGATTTGTCAATGCGGCAAAGCAGTCAGCGATCAATCTTCCCCTGCGCCTTTTTTTTTAATGTAATGAATGAATACGTCTTGCCGATAATCATTACCCGAAACCCCGTCCAAAAGCAACCGAGAAATAGCAAGAATTAGTACTAGTACTATCATAGTATGGCAAGAGTTGGTAATTGTCTTTTCTTTTTCTTTTTTTTTTCTTTTTTTTTTTGGCAAGGACTTGTTGGTTGTTCTTGACGAATGGTAAAAGAAAACATGTATGATTGAAGATTGCACTGTAAATTTCCACGAATCAATATTCAGAGCTGTTAATTTTTCAAAAGAAGAAAAAAAGGGGATGAAGATTGCGCGTTGTTAAAACACAAGACAGGCAACCTCCGTAGCTGAGTCTGAATTCTGATCTCAGGTCTGCCATTCGCCTCGGCAGTTCCTCCTGCGCACCTTTGAATGGCCGGACCAATTACCAAAAGTCTACCATCACCTGCCCGCACTGTTGAACAGGAGCAGGACGTGTGTGCATTGCGCCATTGCAAGAGGACAGCCTGTTATTGCAAGAAGACAGCTTGTGAACAGTCGACCACGTCGTCAAAGTTTTACAGCTGTATTTTTCAGTTTTTATGGTCTAGTAAAGTTAGGGGGGAAAAAGAGTTTCCAAGAACGGATGCTGGGTCGACGTTCTTGCATTGGGGGCAAGATTTCCTCCGCCCGGAGCCGGAGGAGACACCCAATAATCCAAGGGTAACCGCATCTGTGGCATCGTTGAACGTTGACGCCTGCTGGACTTGGAGTTGGACAGGTCGCCCAGGAGTCGGAGCACTAAATAAAGCCAGAAATCAGGCAAGGCCTAGCTTCATAGATAGCCAGGCGTACTGATCTGATCGTTCGCCGCAGACGCAAATGCGACTAGCGCGGCCGGCCGCTCGCCGACTCGACCGCGTCGGCGAACAACTTGTCGCATCCTTGATCAGTCGATCGTCGTAGTCACAGTCACAGCCTAAAAATTGCAGGCTCGGACTGGTTCGTTATGGTTGTGTTAGGCTTGGACCTGCCACGGAATCGTGGAAGTGGAAATGCGGCTGACCGGCTGCCGCTCACGCCGGCCGGCCTGTGGCGGTGCTGTGCGCCGAAGAAGCCGGCCGTCGAGCGAGCACCGAGGGGACGCATCGTTCTCCTCCGAGAAGCTTGGCGAGCCTCATCCGCCGGCCGCCGACAAGCCTCATCAGCCAGAGTCAAAAATGTCGATCCGCTTCCGCTCGCCGTATTCGATTCGCAGACTCTGAAATCTGAATCGGCAGCGCACGCGGCTCCCCCGCTGTCTGACACGCGCCGGGACGTGTTGGTTGACCACGCCGCGCGCCGCCTGTTGGCACGTACGCGGTACGCATGGATGGGTGGCAGCGAGTGCTTGGCGTGCCGCGTAGACATTGCTCGGTGTCGAGGACCTGGTCGGCGTTCCGGTCTCCTGTCCGGGGTGCCGGAAAAAACAGGTATAGATGGACGATGGATCCCAGCGGAGCAGTGACGCGGTGGTATTGAGGACGCATTGCAATTGAAATTTGCAACCGATCAAATAGCCACAACCACAAATGTCGAAACAGATTACTTGCATTGCCCGCGTCTCTACTATATTACACATGATAACAATATGTCAAAATTGAGCTGATATGAATCGTCTCTGCTGCACATCTTTCAGGTCCTACGACAAACCGTGCAACGTCAGGGCACAAACTGGTTGCACGGAACGACGATGTAAACAAAAAAATCTTTTGACCCCGCTACGCTCACTAGCCTTACTTTATGAGGTAGTGTCATAGCTACACCAACGTCGCTACATGAAACCATGTACATAGGCAACTCGAAAAGATTGACACAGCGAGGGCATATCTGGAGCATCATGACCGAACGGGTGGTGTTCTTGACAAAGGCTAACTGCACCCCTTAGAGACAGGATATCATGGGCCGACAAAAATCAAGTGTGCAATCCCACAATGAAAGATCCGCTAGCCGTTAATTTGGGGGAAGATTTGTGATATCTTCATGAAAACATCCATGACCTAACACCAGAGATGATTGATCAGATTAGAAATCTAAGCAGGGTGTCACTCCAACAATGCTTATAAACTGACTGCAACATCGAGGGGGCGTAAACATACCTCTTTGTCATTTTGGTATTTTACGATATTCAGAGGGTTCTGTGAGCACTGCATCAAGATGACACCATGTCAGAAAAATAAAATGACTAAAATACAGAGGGAAGAATTCCTGATGGTCCTTACATCCATGATGGCTGTCTGGATTTTTGGA
This sequence comes from Paspalum notatum, assembly GCA_022530915.1. Lineage (NCBI taxonomy): Eukaryota > Viridiplantae > Streptophyta > Magnoliopsida > Poales > Poaceae > Paspalum > Paspalum notatum. The sequence continues at coordinate 33,111,895 of CM039689.1, forward strand.
TTCTGGAATGCAACAGCAACTTCTGGGTTTGCCATTATTTTCGATACTACTTCCTCCGGAGTCATACCAACTTGTGCTGTACAAGCAAACAAATAGTTGAGTTCATATCTCATTTAAGCAAATACACTTTAATGGGTAACTAATGCAAAAAAAACACAACATTTTCTGATAAACATTAAAAATTCAACCAATCAACAGATTCTTAAGCGAAAATCAATGAAAGCATGTGCAAGCTATGAAAGATTTTAAGGTAAAGAGCAACAAATTCTCAACATGACATTGCTCCAGCCCATAACTTTTGTAAGCTCGAGGCTTGCTCACATCAGATGAATATATTTGCAGCAGAAATGACAATAATTACAATACTTGTTGGAATTCTCATTTAATTAGAACAAATATAGCATGTAGGAATAAATGCACTGCATGCAGCTCGGGGTGGGGGGTTGCACAACTCAGGCCTTTAAAAAAATCCCATGTTATGCAGAAAGCGATCATTGCACTCACCAAACTGCTGCCGAACCTCTGGACTGCTAAGGTCAAAGTTCTTAAGGTGATCAACCATGCGGTTGTCCCATTGATCAGGAGATCCACCCATGTTATTTCTGTTAATAGGTAATAACATCAATATACAGCCAGTAAAAGATGTTTGCACTATGACAAAGTGAATATAGTGTTAGCAAGTTAAACATCCTGATATCGATACAAGTCAATCACCAATGGATCCATGTGTCTGGGTGTAAGTTTTGGGCTAGAACCACATCAGTTGGAAATATCCAGTAAAATATCTGGCATGATCTTAAACACTTCTGCCCATCCCATAGCATCATTATGCAAGATCAATATGGTACATAGTATCTATTAATGCTAGGCTTTTAAGTTCTCAAACTACTTCCTGCCAGGGTTCATCTTAATTATAATTGCTTGAACTTCAACAATGCAATATGGTGTCTACTAATGCTAGCCTTTTTAAGTAATCAAACTACTTCCTGACTGGGTTCATCTTAATTATAATTGCTTGAACTTCAACAATGCAATATCCAAGTAAAAAAAATAAAACAACAACAAAGCCTCGTAGTCCCAAGAAAGTTGGCGTAGGCTAAGTTAAAAAAAAAAAAGAAAGGTTAAAATAAAAGGTCATGGAAAGTCAAAACAGAAAACTGAAGCATGTACAAAACAGGGTGCGATATAGATGTATTACAGCATATCCTGTAGTTGTTGGCGGTACATTGGATTCTGCAGCATCCCTGGAGATTAAGAGTTACAGACATAACTATTTAAAAATGGAAAATAAACTCTGAATATGTTATTTGTATTGTCTAAAAAAAGTGATCAGGAGCATACACTTGAATGATTCTGGGTTCCTCATCTCTTCGGGCAAGTATCTGCAACATATGAAGAAAACAACAATCCATTTTCAGTCTACTTTGAAGAAAAAGAGAGTTCTCGATATTATTAATTCTGACACAAGGCATTAACAAACACAGGCATAGGAATATTCTTAAGCCGAGCAGGTTTCTTGGGTGCATTCTGATACAAAGGCACAGAGCATTTCTCCTACAGTATTTCACAGGCATATTGTGTAATATTCTGTGCATGTACCAAAGGTGGCAGGGCACAGAATATTTGGTACTCAGAGCAAACAATTGATAACCACCAATCAATTTACAACGAAATAAATCTGATTCTTACTTCTTAGGAAGTGATACTGTTTTAATAAAAGGTCAAATATAGTAATGTTCTGGTATGGCCACTTACGGAAACACCATTTTCTGCACAGCTGGATCTTCCATCATTTTCTCGATTGTTTCAACAGACAGCATAGGTCCAGAGTTACCTATAACAGAATCAGTAGAACAAATATATTCGCATCAACCGAGACACCGTAGATAAAAGGAATAATACAAAATCATTTTAAGAATAGGAATTCTCAATATGTACTTATAATTTAAGAAGTACAATTGCTTACTATACTCAGCAGGCCCACGAGCAGCGTCTTCATTCGGCTTGAAAGCTGCTCCATTTGTGGGAACCTATTGAGAATTACAGAATCAAGGTAGTTAATAAATATCATACATTTTTGAGGAAGCATATTGCCCAGCTTTGTGATATAACTTACTTCTTGCTCAGTACCCTCCTTACTTTCACTTTGTGTGCTATCACGTTTGACATCTACTGTCTCCAGTGAAGATTGGAGGTTCCTTTGCTGCAACTCTTCAGGAGAAACATCAACAAATGCTGCATACCATTAGTTAAGGTAGTTAGAATGAGACTAAGATCTCAAAATTATGAGAAAATGAAGTTCAGTATTAAGTAAAGCAGCACCATTGCCTTGGGTGGTTTGTTATCATTTCCTAGTATTGTACTAGTCTAGAAGAGGAGTAAGAAATACAATCACTGAAATATACATTAAATGCGGAACAATTGTAACATATAAATTGAGCATGCTACTGGCACATTTCCATTCAAGAATAGTTAGGAGGGAAATCTAGAAAAGGCCATACAAAATTTCTTTGAAGGTTTTGGCGTTTCAGCTACATCTTCCTCCTTTGATGTTCCAGCGGCTTCCACTTCAGTAGCCGAGACATCAACAGTTGCAAACTGTGGGGAGTCAGCTTTCTTTGGTTCTGAGTATGGATAATTGATTGGTGCAGTGGGAGCTGCCTGTGGCGGCATGGCAAATGGGAAAGGCGAGTTGGAGCCAAATGAGTTTGACGGTGCCTGGGTCATCATTGATTTAAATGCTTGTTGCATGGCGTATCTCTGGAACAGGTTTAGCAACAGGTGAAAAAAAATGGGTAAGCAAACGAATCACATGCAGCAAGATTAAAAAATGCAACAGAAACAGTAAAAAGGCAAGAAATGGATAAGAGGGCCAAAGCTAGTGATATATGAAGTGGGGTGGAATAAGTACAAATTAGATAAGTAATTGCGGTACTAATGGTAGGTATGAAACTTAAAGACATGCGATGATAAAACACACTCCCACCTTCAGAAAAATAAAGTCTTGTCAAACTAAAACACACTCCCACCTTCAGAAAAATAAAGTATACTTCAAGCTACTAAAATAATACTTGCCTAAAGCTATGAAAAAATAGTTAAATTAGCGTAGAGTGTAGTGGTAGAACAGTGTGAACAGGTGCTTGTGTCGTATATCTCTTTCGAGTGTGCAGGCAAGTGCTTTTTTCTCTATTTGAACCTAAGATGGTAACCCCACAGCAAATCAGATGCTTTCAATAAAGCAGGGACAAAATGCCTTCGGTCCAATGTTCAGTCATTTTTTTAAAAGTTGGCCATCAATAATTTTCAAGATGTTTAGTTAAGAAACATTTTGACCATGAGAAAAAAATATGTGGTTTAAAACTCAATGGTGCTGAGTATTTATGACCATAGTAAATCTCAGAAATGAAACGATAAAGTATAGGCACATTGGACGACTAAGTAAACATAGTACAAAAAGGCTAACAGAAGGCCTCCTGATTCATGTCCGGCAGAAACCCGTATGGTGATTGCTAGCAATAACCATGCAGTTGATGGAGATACATACCGCTTGATGACATAGAAAACTGAGAGTTGCTGTGAACTCACCTTTACCATGGAAGAGACCTGATACATTAAATCATGAAGTATTTTAAGTGACAAGTGAATGGTGTACAATCGCAACATCATAGTAAAGGAAATAGGATTCACACCGTGGTAAACGCCACAGATAATGCTACGCCAACTCCAATCCAGAAAACAGGTGAACCGCTGCAGAGATTATATGGCAAGTTACCATGTAAGGGGAAAGTTGGTAACAGCGTACACAAAAGAAGAAACAGGGGTGGGGACTCACAAGTAGGATGACGGGGGAGGCATTGGAGGCAGGGTACCAGTTCCAGTAGACATATTCTCATTGCCAGTCGAAGATGACACACTTGCAAAGCCTTTTGCTCTGAATCCCTCAAAAACTGACGTAATGAAAAAAAATTATTTCAAATTATCAGAATAAAACAGGTCATATTCGACTAATACAGATGGGAGTAACCCATGCTGACGAAACATTCTCTACTCCAGTCATCAGCTACTTTAATGCAAACGGATAAGCTGTCCATTCCCTATTCGGTCCTCAAACTAGTACGAGTAGGCTACAAATTCAGACGTGAAATATGAAGGATTAGTTCCGCAAATGAATAGCAGGCAACGATTGGGTCGACAGCATAACAAATGAAAACAAAACGGAACAATCTCACGGAAACTACAGCCCCGGTGCCTGAAGCTGTTCAGAGGAAAAACTGGTCTGCTCAACGCCTAGTCAACAGCGCGCCTCGCTTGCAGCACACTGGGCAGCGCGCAATCAGGGGAGGGAAAAGCAACAGAGAAGAGGGAGCCAGGTCCCCTCACCGTTCCCGGATCCGCGAGGAGCCGCCACCGCGGCGACGAAGAGCCTGGGACCCCTCGCCCCTCTCCGCGCGGCGCCGCCGGTGGACGCGGGGGCGCCGGGGAGCCCGCGGAAGCGGGCGGTGGCGGAGAGGAGCGGGAGCCGCGGGGACGCTGAGCAGGAGGAGGCGAGGACGAGGCTCTCCATGCCGCCGGGCCGGGCGTGCGCGTGAGGCACTGTCTCCGTCGCTCGCTCGCGCTAGGGTTTTTGCTTGCGTGGGGCCGTGGCGGCGAGGCCCTGTTTCACCCGCACGGTGAGATATCGACTGGGGAAGGGAGAGGAGAGAGGAGTGGGAGAGTGGGGCGGGTGATTGAGATTTGGGATGACGATTGACGACGAAACCAAAGCCCTCGGCGACCCCCTCCCCCGCTGGAGGTGGGGCCAGTGACTGTACTACTGTAGTTTGTACCGGCACTACCGCTGATCAGTCTAATTATTACTCTATCTGGTGCCAAACTAGCAATATCAATTTTTAGCAATGACGTATAGCCACAAATTGTAAAAATATAGCAACATTGTTAAACATTTTTTTCAAACCATATGTAGCTATACAGTTCTACACTAAATTTAATCGACTAGTCTTCTTCAAAATACTTGTGAAGAATAGAAAAATCGAATTTATAGTTAAAATATGCTATATGCTAAACTAAATCAAATGATAATAATCATGAAATTTTTAGAATAAGATGACCGGTCGAACTTGGTGTAAATAAACAAACGGCCTATAAATTGGGACGGAGAATGCAGAGATGCTACCTCTGCAACAGTACTCTTCTGTGACTGCATGTTTTCACAAGACTGACAAGACCTACCTTTGAACTTGAAGCAGATATAGATGCATCGAAGACTGTTGATGAGCCGGCGATGGGGATGAAATTAGCATGACGTCTTCATTCACAAAGGAACAGCAGTAAAAGTCACCACAGAGATCACTTTCCATACGGTCTAACATTTTGTTACAATTGCAACATCTGCATAAATTTCATAATCTCTACCCACCAGGGTGTCCTGCTTTTCAAACCATATGACATGACAAAAACAGATATTTTACTCGCTGAATATGGTGTGCCCTGATCAAAGATAAGGGGCCTTTTACAATATATAAATTTGCAACATCCACTAAAACATGCTTTTCAAGGCGCAAGGTAGCTATCGGATGACATCTTTACACGATCCTACTAAGAAAAAATGACGTTATCCCTCATGGATCGGTAATCTTTTTCAGCCTCATACTTGCTTTTATTCATACTTCACAATTGCTGATCTTTTGCTTTCTTCCGGGCCAAAGCTCTTGCTCTTGCAGCAGCAAGTGCATCATCACTTCTTTTGTAGTGATCATCAGTAACCTTCGCTGGCTGCGTGTTCTGTGGGATCAATTTAGCATTCGATGGGGCATCAGCAGCGTTTTTCTCGCTAGATGCAGCAGCTGTTGAATCCCTAGATTGACTCGCTGAGGTCTCTTCTGCACTCTTAGCTCTCTCTGATCCTACACTGGATTCTCGTCTACGCTTTGGAGAAGGCTCAGAGGCTTCAGCATCAAGGATGCTAGTTTTAGCATCATCCAGTTTATCGTCCGCCTTTTGAGGGTCGGCATGTTTTGTGTTGCCATGTGTGTGTGCGCCAAAAGCAACGTTCTTCCCAAGCCCAAAGTAAAAATCACTAAGGTCTTTCTTTTTAGTTACCTAGAAGAGAGAGACAAACAAAACATTAGCCAACAGACAATATGACTGCAAAATGTAGGCATGTAGCTATACAAGTTCCTTTTGGAAAGGAATCTGATTTGAAGAGGAACATGAGAGACAAACCAGCATTTATGTCACTAATATTGTGAATAGGAGGGACATGTACAGTTTGCAGATCATATTGCAGAAAAAACAAATTAAATAAACTGCTAGAAATCAAGATAACCATGAAGTGAGGGATAAGCTAAAAGTACGATATAAAAGGCTCACAAGAAATAGAACGTAACTGCAAACAGATGAATAAACTTACGTCTTCCTTTTCTTCTCGAAGCTGTCGAATTCTCTCTTCCTCAAGCCACTTTTGTTGTTCCTCTAGTTTCTTCCTGTAGGCAGATGTTACAAACTTGTCCTTGTCACCAAAGAGGTGGTCCTCCTTGCTCCTCTCTTTCTGAAGCTTCCTCTCATATATTATATCCTGTTCTCGTTTGCGTTGCTCTGCTTTTTCCTTAAGTTGTGCAATATATTTTGACTGTTCAAAGGAGAGGCAATGCATTAAAAAGCGAAAATATCAAACAACGATAAAACTCAGAGCTGGTGGCTCAAACCAGAAAGAACAATGAAAATATCATGTTAGCATATGCAATGTGGAACAAAGCTCCTCTTTGTAAAGCTTCCGCTGAGATACAGGCCAATAACTTATATGCATTGTATAGCAGCAATTAACTGGGACCAATTGAGTAATAGCTTTCTCACTGCTAAAGATATTCGAAAACCAACTGTCTATACTGCGTTCTAGTTTTCAAATCCTGGTTTCAATAAACATTCATTATTCAACAGAAGCAAACAAACGTTTGCCAAAGAAAAGTAATGGAAAACAATTACATTTCGATCATCCAAATAGGAGATTTTCAGTTAGCTCTACAATCTCAGTATAGCCCTCAACTCATCAACCAAAATTCATCTCACAAACAAAGAAAAACTCTCAGGCTAAGCACCAAGGCGAATCTCCTCCACACAACAACAACCCCTCATGCTCTATTTCATGCCAACCAAACAAGTAAACTCCTATAAGCTCCCTATTCAAACCAGATGTGAAATTCAGATTCCAGGAATCAAACACTAGATACAGGATGCAGGACTAAGCTAGCAACTATCCTTCTTAGCTAAATATAAACCAACTATATACTCTTTCACCCATCGCAGTGAGCATAATCGAAGCACTTAAGGCGCAAATAAGGGTTCACGGAGGCGGGACGGGAATTACCTCGCGGACGACCTTGTCCTGTATCTTGGGGCGGGCTTCCTTCTCCTTCATGTCGTCGTACACCTCGTCATAGGCGAACACCGAGGGATCCTCCTCCATGGCCTTCTTCTGCTGTTCCTCCACCTGCGCGTCCGAAACACCAAATCCCCGATAGAGGGGGAGGGGGGGGGGGGGTCAATCATCTCAGCCCGCACACAAAACGGTGGGGAGAGCGTAAGTACAGTACAGGGTGTGACCGAAGTGGGTTACCTTCTGGAGAGCGCGCTTTTTGGCGGCCTGGCGGAGGATTTCGGCCTCCACGTCGTCGTCATCGTCGTCGGCGAAGGCCGCCAGGGGCCGCGCCGGAGGCGGCGGCGCACGCGACGACGAAGCCGCTGGCTTCGTGCGGAGCTGCAGCCCGTACCTCTGCATCGCGGCGTCGACGGCGGCGAGCTGCCGGTTAGATCGGCTACGGGACGGGGCAAACCTAGGCTCGGACGCTCGTTATCGGCTCGCTGGGCAATTTGGGAGGAGAGCGCCCGAGGCGAAAGCCGGAGAGGGGATGGAGACACTTTTGGATTGAGGTGCTTACACTACGTGCAGTGGGTTGGGTAAATGAATTGCCTATACACTATAGCGACATTGTTTACAGAGAGGAAGATAGTTAAAATAGTAGATACACAATGCATTTACACATCCTGCTGCACATAGTCTTAAGTTGTTGAGGCCTCGATTGAGGGCTACTTCGCAACTTTTGGATTGTTGAAGTCGATTGGGGTGTGTTTAGCCTATTTGATTGGTGCCATACATTGCCTAGTCACAAGTTAACCATGCCACAATTTTTTAGACCCTTGCTTCATTGTCACATTCACTGTTTGGTTTACCATAGTTTCTTAGGTTGTCTGGTACAAAACGACAATGTAACGCTAATAATAGACAACGGTGGATATACAATCCGCTGGAGATAGTCTTAACCTCAGCATCCATATATCATAGATAAACTTTGCTACAATTGTAGCTTCATTTTTGTTGGCCACAATTTTTGCTTATGCAAGAGTTAGTTTGGCATAGTTAGGAGTGAACCAAACAGGCCCTAAATCCAATGGGTCAAAGTCCTCCTCAATCGATCCAACCCCACTCCAATGCAAGAGTTCTCAGTATAATCTAAGAGTTCCCAAACTAGGCCGGAAGGGTTTACGTTTTCTTTCATGAGTAGTGGATATCAGTCAGCGTCAGCGACTATGTCAATCCTTCTTAAAAGAAGAAATTTGGCAGAGCATGCTGGTATTTAGACAATAAGATAAGAGAGTGGGATAGGACTAAGGTAGAGATAAGAGCCGAGAGATATGAGAGAATGGAATAGAGATATTCCCAAACAAGTCGTGTAAGCTTTGATTCATTAGATGGTCGTAACTGCGAAGTAGACTGCGAAGTAGACATATGATAGGGGTAAAAAAGTTACCATATTTTTTTAGTTTGATTATCTTAAAGTATTTTAAGATAATGATATTGTATGTGTTGATGATAGATTTTAAAATAAAGAATGGTCAAAATTCCGTTTTATATTATGGGATGGAGGGAGTAGTCTATTTTAGGTTTTCGTTTTGTATCCCCTCTCAGCATCACTTCTCTTGGGCGAGGTGACCCACGTGTCGTTATGTATGCATCCCCTACGGCGTGCTCGCTCCTTTCTTATCTCATCTCTACCTCCATCTCTCCTCGGACAACCCCAAGGTCGTCATTGTCGATGTGCTTCTCCAAGGCCATTATTGCTAGATCCAACATCCTACTGACGTAACCGATCGGCCCAATTTAATCTCTCTAGGGTCATCTTGGCTTCCATGTCCACTCATTCCTTTGTCATGTTAGCCTGTACGATGATTAGGAGAAGGTCCTTCACTGTGATACATGTTGCTTGGCAAGTCACGGGGCGTGGTCATGTGCCAGTCTTCGTGCCCAACTTGGAATGGTTGTTTGCCATCTCTGAGTCCTAAGGCGTAGCTATGATCCTCCTCTTTCGTCTTGGGTCGTCTCACCACAACGATGTTGCAGTGTGTGCTTCTAGCGCCAAACTGTATTGTTGGGTCTCCAGACACACTAGGTCGATATGTCGTGGTTTGTCGCTGAGCTTGTGTTGGGGTCTAGTCTAGCTTCAAACATACCACAAGGTAGACCTTCAAACTTACCACAAGTCCTAGCTCTGAAGCTCATCAAAAGCAACTTCGAAATTCAATAATAAATAACTTCGAACTTCATACAAGGGGTTGTTTTGTAATTATGCCAACATGTATAAAATACAGTTTGTGAGGGAGAGGAAAGAAGGTCCACCATTCCTCCCTCCTCCCCTTTCTCTTACTCACCCTCCCCTTTTATAGGGAGGAAGGGGAGGCACTCTCTTGGAATGTCAAGTTGGGACTAAACATGTAGTACAAGTATTACATGGGCCTCTTGGGCCTTTTTCTCTAAGGGAGGAATGGCGCCTTGCACCTTTCCCCCAACAGCTTGGTCGTTGTTGCGGGCAGCTAAGACGTTGTTCCATCATCCACCTTCATCATGTCTCGTCAAGTTGGCCATCTTCACTAGGTGTTGTTACCCTGCTTATAGGGAGATCATTTGCTCTCTTTGCTGTTGGCATTGCAAGGGATGTGTTTTGCTTTCCAACATCATTCTTATGCTAGCTAGGAGGATTACCTTGGTGGCGACCTGTTCATCGTCATTAGGGTGGAGCTGCCTATAGATCTTATTCATGCTTCACGTCTTCACTACGGTCTATTGACTCATTGTCTCTAAGGTCACAAGTGAAAGGATCAATATTTCCAAGAGGGAGGGGGAGTGAATTGGACTTCTAATTTTGAAACTTGAAATTAAATTCTATCGCACAAGTCCCAATTCACCCTAGTGCCTAAACATTGTGTCTAAAGTTCTACACGATAACAAAGAGTTTTGCATTCTAGAGCCAAGCATACAATTCTAAGAAAGTAAAGTGCAGAAAGTAAAGAGAGCAAGAGGTGACACGAAAATATTTTTCCCAAGGTATCGAGGAGTCGCGACCCCCCCCCCTAATCCTCGTTTGGTGCCCCTCGCAAGGCTTTGCTCTCGCGGGTTCCTCGCAAGGATCCCGGCCCCAAACCTCGTAAGGAGAGGGGTTGGCAAAGTGGTTATCGCAAGAACCAAGCTACCTCTTGACCTTCGCAAAGATCAAGCCTTTTCTTTGGGATGCTCTTCTCCACTCCGGAACGGTGAGCTCCAAACCGCACACAACGCCTTCACAAAGGCCTTCTCCCGCTTCTCCCACAATCCCCGAGAAGCTCGCAAAAGGCATGACTCATAAGCCGTCTAGGTGATCGCGATCACCAAGAGTAACAAGCCTTGATCTTCACTTTATTCAACTATCACTCAAAGAGTTCTCTCAATCTCAAGTCTCTTGCCCCAAAGCTTAAGAATTTGTGTAGAATTGGTGCTTGGGTGACCTTTGTGTGTGTATGTGTGTTTCCTAGTCATAAATGTATGAAATGGAGGGAGGGAGAGTCCTTTATATAGAGCCCATCTCAAAAAACTAGTCATTACTATACAAAGAGCACTTTTCTGCGTACCCACCGGACGTCCGATGCATTATACTTTCAAAACCCCATTTTCGCACCATGGGCTGTAAGAGCCACCAGACGGTCCGGTGGTGAACCACCGGACGGTCTGGCGGTGTATTTTCAGCACGAGCCCACGAGCGATCCCTCAGCCTAGAACGTCCGATGGTATACACCGGACGGTCCGGTGGCGAGCCACCAGACGGTCTAGTGGGCGATAAAAACCCAGAGGCGCTCTAGACTAACCCTCAGCCCAAAAGGTCATGTGCAAGCTACTGGACGGTCCGGTGGTATTAAAAAATTGATTTTGAGTGTTGTTTTAGTTTTAAGACTTAGAGAAAATTTCTGAGAGTTTTTCATTTGAAACGAATGACAGAGGTGAGTGTGTTTTAGTACATTTTACTTTGGTTGAGCTTTAGAACTAAGATGCACTCGAAATGGAGAATAACTCAAGGTAGAGCGCATCAAGCTACTCACCTCGACCCCCTTTGTTAGTACGGCTTAATTAGAAACTAGCAAAGAAACTCTAAGTGCCCTTCTTTCGGCTTTACGGCACTTAGAGCTAACAATCCTTGATCTTCTCGCCAGCTCGATCAACCAAAGTCGTCAACTCGATCAAACCAAAGCCGTCCTTCATGAAGTTGGAATGAGGGGTCTCTTTTGGTCAACCAATGAGCTCATTATTAAGTATAATACCTTCATGTCATGAACTCATTAGTAACATAATTAAATTGTCATTAATCACCGACACCTCTAGCTCTTAGGGTCATGTTTCTCACAACAAAGATCAGGCTTGGGTGTTTCGAGCAAAAGCTATGTTGTCGGCTTCAAGTCGGTGCTAATAATCACTACAACCTTGGGCATAGATTGACTTGTTTGGTCATTAGCATCTTTGTGCCTGTGTCCGTTGTTGAGATACGGCTTAGCTCGTTGGATTGATTGTTGTGGTACCTTTAGTGTCATTCCCCTTCTTAGAGATGCCAACCTGTGTTTTCCTTCTTCTAGAGTGAGTATCCATAGTTAATCTTTCTTCACTGGGCTTTAGAAGTTTATTTCGTTTGGTGGTCGTAGGTGTGAAGGGTTTCATTTTTTTCTTTAATTTATCTCATTTGCCATGGTTTGTAAGCCGCGACTTACCCCTACAGATGTGATCGTTCAATCTTCTTAATGAAATAGTTACGAAGAAGGTTTCGACTTGGTTCTAAGTAAAATTGCTCTAACTTTGACCAAAGTTTTTTGTTTAAACAGTGTATTCTATTTTGATACCATTGATGATTCGATGTTGATATATTTTTCTAAAAACATGGCTAAAGATATAAAGGTTTGACTTAGGATAAAGCAAAAGAAATAAATTAATTGTTTAACAGTCTTTAGATTTAACTTTTATTTTTTGCACATGATAATGGAGAGCACATGATCGCACATGACGAGCCAAAGCTATCTAAAGCTATACCAAGAGACCAAGTTGTATACAACACTATAAAACATCACTAAAAATGGCAATCTGTTTAACCCCTATCTCCGAAGTTTCCTGTGGCGCTATCCTGACTCCACAGAGGTGCCAGTGTGATGCCCTCACCCTAACTCCACTCACCAACTATCTTCTACTGCATGACATCTTATGACCACCGGGCCTACCTTCATGGTTAAGACTGTGCAGTGGGATGGGTAAATGGATTGTCTATACACTATAGCGACACTGTACGCAGAGAGAAATGTAGTTGAAATAGTAGATACACAATGCATTTATATATCCTGATGCACATAGTCTAACAATCTTCGGTCATCCCTCTAAAACCATTAATACAAGAGCTCGCCAAATGACCCAAGCCCCTTATTCCCAAGCCAAACCCGTCACCATAGATTGAGATGGAGATTGGAAGGTGATGAGTGACAAGAAGGGCGCTGCTAATTGACGAGCGCTCGCTGGATTCGTGGCCAGCGAGCGACTCCCCCACGGTCCCTACGTGGGCCTAGGTAAGATTTTTTTTTAAAATTTTTTTTTATTATGATAAGTTATGGTTGTATAAAAATATTCGTGATAAAATTATGCTTACGTAAAATTATCGTGATAAGTTATGATTGCATAAATTATTCATGATAAAATTATACTTGCATAAAGTTATCATCATAAATTATGGTTGCATAAAATATTCGCGATAAAGTTATGCTTACATAAAGTTATGGTTACATAAAATATTTGTGATAAATTTATGCTTACATAAAGTTATCGCGATAAATTATGATTGCATAAAATATTTGTGATAAAATTATGCTTACATAAAATTATCATGATAAGTTATGGTTACATAGAATATTTGAGATAAAATTATGCTTACATAAAGTTATCGTGATAAGTTATGGTTACACAGAATATTCACGATAAAGTTATGCTGACATAATTTATTCCACTATAAAATAAAGATCATAATAAATTTACATCATAAGTTTATTACACTATAGTTGTTTTGTCATAATTAATTAAAATTATATTATGATAAAGAAAAAATAAAAGAAAAAAGAGTACGGTCAAAGAAGAGAGAAACGGAAAACAAGAAAAAATAGTGAAGAGATAAGAAAAAACAACAAATGGAAAAAAAAAAGAAAAAAAAACTCACCTGGCAGTCCGCTCCGAGCGGTGGGCAGCGCCGACGCCATCACCTGGGCCCACCCCTCCTTCTGCGCGTGGGGAGAGGATCGCTTGCCCGATTCAAGGCGCGCGAGCGATCGCAAAGCAGGAACTCCGGTAACAAGAATCCATTCTTTTTTTTTTTTTTTTTGCACCATGAAGCCAAAAAACTACCTTCGGCGGTACTGCACGAGTTGTTCCAGTGGCACCATGAAGCCGTAAAGCTGATGTCATCGTAAGATACATATGAAGGTGCAAAATATTGTTTGCACACTATAGATAAAAAGTTTGAATTGTACACCATGTAATAGACAAGATTGATGATGTTAGCCTCAAACCATCCTCTACAGCTAGGGATAGTAAAGAGTCCTCAAATTTTGCCTGAAAATTTAAAGATCAGGCCCAAAAAGAGGCTGACCATGTTCTTATACATTTTTAAATTAAAAATCATCAAAGATTCATTTAAATTGTGAAAAAACGTTTGGATCATGACCAGAACCACCCCTATCTGCAGCACCGCCGAGGGAGTGAGGAACTCGTGCATGCAGCCCGCATGTCTGCGGCACATGTTAGCGGCACGAGTCCCTCGGCCGTACGACAGACCGGTCCCATGAAGCCACCGCAGCAAATCAAAATCTAGCATGTGTCATTTTTAACTTTTAAGACAAAGGCATTAAACCAGACACCATCAACCACTAAAGCCAGACATTTCTTTAGATTCAATACAGCAAGCACCTTTGATGCTGTACAACATATCATTCTTAAAACCCCGGGTCATCTGGTTGAACATGATAGCAAAGCACACACCAGATGTCAAAACAACCTTACATCCCGTTTAGTGAGAAACATAATACTAAAATGAGATGCCACCTTTGCACTCTGGTAACTTTCCGCAGCCGCAAACCATGATTGCAGCAGCCAAAACACGGGGTTTCATAACCTACTAAGTTCACCTTTATTTAGCAAACCAAGTAGTCTCATAACTCTTATATCTCTTTGTAAATACACTGCACCTCTACCTGTAAACAGCAATCGAAACCAGACCTCTTCTTTCTCTAGAGATATTTACATCCATCTCTGACAAATTGCCGAGGGTGCCTGTAGCCTCCAGGGGTCTTGGAAATATGTGACCACTGTCACGAGGTAGTGAGGTACGGATGCCAACCTAATCTCCATCCGTTGCTCAGAAATACCATCCTTGGGCCCAAATCAAATCTCACCCAAGTGATCAAGAGCTACCTACATGCCGGGTTATGTTACTTCACTATTTCTGTGAATCAAATCAGCAAGCTCCCTTTCAGCTATAGCTGAGGCTTCGATCGACAAATCCGAAATTGCACGTCACGGCAGCATTTGATCGATGGGCGTTTTGTTAACATACTTCACATGATCAACAGCTAATAAAGAAGAATGAGCTGCAGAATCCAAGACTTCTCCATAACTTGCAATACCTGTCTTTGATGAGTACCTGCAAAAGAGTTAGCATGTTAGTGGGAAACCGGTGTACAGATGCAAGATATTTTAAGACCTCTTTTAGGAAAGACAATCATTAAATATGTTGGTGGAATATCCAAATTTGTGCCTGAGATTCCATTACAGGCTCAGTATCATCCCCAACATTTTTAAAAAGTTCAGCAAAGCCCCGCAGGTTTTATCTTTGGCTCAATTTGCTCCCTGAGCCACATGTACGCCTAACCAGCCGCGAGTGGCCTATGGTGTCGCTGTCAGTATGTGTGAAATATCTCGTTTACCCCTTGTTTATATCACTAGAAAGGCTGTGCCATCAAGAACAGATAAGTATGCATGTCACCTAGCTACCACATATTGGAGGATAATGTGACATGTCTTAAATGTTTGATTCTAACTGGTATGCTGCCAGGAACAAGAGCAATTTAGTGAGTTGTAGGTCTAACAGGAAAAAAAATCATTTAATGTGGGTACCGGGGTAGAAAACACTCCTATCTGGGACTGGGAAAGATCTTTCTGCATTAACGGAATAGGCTTACTACTCAGAAAGCCCTACTATAGTTATAGCTAACTCACTGCTATTGGTCAGGGTGAATTTCCCTACCCTCGCCCAGAGATCCATCCAAACAGCCTGCTGGCCGAGCATACACGCGGCATTCTAGGTAAGCCTGGATGCTATATTGATCCAACAGTGAAACTTGCAGGACTCTAATGAACCTTTATACCTAAGAATTGTAGGGGCCTAATTGAGCCTAAGCAGAATGTACAATGGATGGTGCTGGTAATAATCATTATAGTGCTGCTATAGCTATTTAAAGAAGCATCTGAAGACAATGAACAAGTAAGAGTAGCATAACATACCGTCAATGCACAAACTCACGAGCCTGAACTTGACTTCTGAACCCATACTTGTCTCTGCACATGTCATTCATGGTAGTAAATTTGGATGAAAAGGATAGACAGAAATCATAGACATCTGCAATTAGGCATGGGAAAATAAATAATTACAAAACAATCGCACCTCATGAGCACCATAGTTAGCAGCGCCCCTCTTTGAATTCTTTCCATCAGGCGTGCTAGCAGATATTTCCATTTCCTTCGGCCCACGTGGAGGACCACGACGGTTGGGATGCCTATGTCCTGGAACAAGAGGTGCATTTTGAACCATAGTGCAGAAACTAATTTAGAAGAATGCTTATTTTGCATACAAACCATTTTCAACAGGACCACCACGGCTACCAACATGACTCCTTGTGTCTGTCTTTCTGTCACCATGACCTGCGTGAAGTCACATATTAGTGACTGGGGCATTGCCAGGGATGAAATCATTTCAGAGAGATACATACCATCTGCTAGTTGCAAGAAACTATCTCCAGAATGCGAGTGCATTTGAGGGAACTCTGATGACGAGGCATGTGAACCACCTCCAGATGTAGACTTGTCATGGCGGCGAGGTGCCCATACACCACGATCAGGCCTATCTCTATTTCTGGCATGCCTTTCAGTCTTCTCACCAATTGGAACAGAGCCATGGACATGATTAGGCTTCTCAGCATTTTCAACTATCTGATCTTTCACAATGGTACGTGGGTTGGGAACCCGTGGTGGCCGTTTATCCCTCTCAGTATTAAATATGTGACCTTCCTGTTCATTTTGAGATGGATTTGAACTGCGGACTTCCTTGTTTGATAGTATAGTCTTAATAATTCTGCCACTGGCCTCAGGTCGTTGGTCTTCTCTAGAGGATGGTGGCACATTCTTTGCAGGGGTCAATGACTGCTGAGATGTAATGTCAGGTGTCTGTGGCAAAAATTGATCAAACATAGGCCCATAGTAACAGAACTGCAGAAATATTTGTGTATGCATTTACGTACATTCGAATCAACCCTTCCTCTTCCTTTCAAAATGATAATTTTGTCCCTTTTAGCCTCACCAGCCTGACTAGGTCCAGATGTTCCCACACTTGTGGCATCTACAAAAGAAACAAGATTAATACAAAAAAGACATACTAATCAGAGTACATGTATTAAGCTGATAAATTGGAAGAGCAGCGAACAATATTGACAAATGCAGACAAATTAGCTTTTCCTTTCTCAAAAAGAAATATACCATGATGAGGGGATAAATGAAATATAGCATAATTTTATCTAGAATTAGAAAAGTAGCGTAATGTCAGGTAACACATATGATGCCACTCGATAGGAAATGCAGTTATCATTCCCATAATTGGACTGTATCGGCAGTGCCAAGTGTAAACACTTACGTGGTCTGCCACACGCCAGCAACCCAATCAAACAAGAAAAAACCAGCTCAATGTGCATCTGTGCGCTATGGATGCTTTTAGCGTCACAGTGGCCCTTAACAAAAGCATGCCTATTTTGTCAATATTGAAAATATGCTGACTTCTAAGAGGCTCACATATATACAAGTAATTCAACCGTGCAGCAACACAACAAAATCAACAATACCCTAACTCAGTAAACCCAGGATTTGACGTATTATTCACGTGTGAAATGCCCAGGGTGAAATTTAGAACAAGGGCTTCTTCAGTTTGAACTATATTCCCTGCGATTCCATGCCCTGCCACCCTTGTGCAACCGAATAAGCCTAACAGTGATCACATGCAGGGTGCAATAGTCTATACATCATTAAGTGATAAAAACATTTTAACAGCACATATAGACAAGAGGGTAGGTACTAGAAGGAAGGCCACCATGATACCCAGTAACATTAAAAATACCTTTGGTAGAGCCTAAAAAAATAAAAGCATTACTATTAACAAATTCTTTATTCGGTACAAGTGTACCACCTGAGGTTCCAGCAACAGCCTTTTCCTTTTGTCTGTGCTCCTCTCTCTTTGGCACCATGATATAAGTTGGTTTCTCCTTAGTACTTTCTCGTATGACATACTGGTCAAGAACACAAAAGGCAGCAAAATTAAGAAATGCAGGTCACAATTTATTTCACAACCAAGATAGGGTAACTTCATTGTTTTGTATTGACCTAGTCATTATCTGAACAACTCAACAACAAACTTATAGAAGAAGAGGCTTCCAGCAGATCAGGGTTTCAAGTTAACCAAACAGGGTTTCATAGTGCCTTACTGGCTTAATTGAATATCACAGAAACCATAAATGCATAGGAATTAAATGAGTGGGGAAAGCCTAGGCTATGACCAAAAAAAAACAATCTTAATGCCGGTTTATAAATAAATAAAACATGTAGGAGCACACTATGCACAGGCACCAGAGATTAGAAATGAGAAAAAACCATGCTAGTTTCATAGTCCATCAAGGACCATCTGATGAATCAGAAGAAACATAATCATGAGTTAGGACCATCTGATGAATCAGAAGAAACATAGTCACGAGTTAGTACCTAGTACCATACAGGCATACACATAAGGGAATTTAACTGAAGAAAAGAATTTTGCCAACATGGTCATCCATATGTAAGGTATTCCTGATGTGTGTTAAATAAAGTATGAACTGAGAATTGACTGCTATCAGGAAAATACAATAAGTTCCAACAAAACATATTACCGCGGAGGACCTGCGCTTCTCAGAAGACCTTTTAGAAGGACTGGGACTGCTAGTTACAACACCTGCAACTTTTCTGCTAGGTCTACTTCCAGGTCTCTGAGATGTAAGAAAATGACAGCAAGTTAAAAGTTGATCAAGAAGAACCCTATGCCATCAGTTTAAGGAATCAATGTACCTGAGCCATACTCTTAGCTGCCCGTTGCTGACGAACATACATCATAAGAGGTGTCACAACAGGTGCCTCCTTTCCAGCAGCTAACAAAAAACAATCAAATAACATGACAACCTCATTTATACTTGGTTATTTGGAAAGACGTATTAATACAGCAAAATACTAAATTATAGATAGAAAGTAATAACGGCATATTTTACCTGCCCTTTCAGCTTCTTTCCTTTCGAGCTGAATCTCAGCACTTGGCAGATGCTCAGTAGGCTTTGAAATAAGCTCAAGAAACTCCAAGTATTCCGGATCTAGTAATTCCAAACAAAAACAATTGCCAAGTTTAGAAGAATGGTAATGCGACAATGATACCATCAGACGAAGAATTAGTTAAAGTGATTGTCTAAGACCTTTCATAATAGTTCCTTCACGACCATCCTTCTTGACATTTGACTTGGGAACCTGTTGCGATGGTGCATATTCCACAAGAGCTTTGAATTGAGCACCTGAAAAAACCATGAGCAACATTCATGAGAACAAATTTACATATATCAGATCATAAATGAAAAGTACAAAAAAAAAATCTAGAAACAAGTTCTCTTTTGGTGCCAGAAAAAAGGTCCCACATATTTAATATTGTCAGTAGTTTGTTTATGTTTCATCATAATAGTATAACAGAGATACAAGAAATGTTATCACACTAACATATGTTTGCTTGCAGGCAACACCCAACATATGTTTGCTTGCAGGAAACACCTCTGGGAGTTTAGCACTAACTTAAGTTTGACCAGGAAGCACAAAAACCCCAAGGACAAGATTAACATGGAAACTAAATCGTTGTTAATGTGATTGCCATAATGCTGCAGCCTTAGGTAAGTACATCCAATCCAATTTCAAGGTAGTGTCTTTATGCCATCATATCAAATTTTACTAGTGTGTTTCCCTTGAATGGAGCAATAAAAAGACTTGAAAGAATGAAATATACCCAGAGATTTTTCATTAGATAGAAAGCCATTCACGTGTCTCATGTCTGAGCCATGAATAGGCTTCTATTTACTTTCTTTTTCTCTTTCCATCCCTAGTTGGTGGCTTTTGTTGGGTTCCAACCTTCAACTCTAGTCTATCCCAATTTGATTGGGACTCAAAAAGGATATATTGCTGTTGTTGCTGCTGCTGTGTTTACTGGATCTTTTCTTCTACATTCAAGTAAATAGAAACTGGAATCTTACACAGCACCCAGTTGAGATGAAGAACATACCCTTTTCATTCACAAATACATGCCCATTGAAGACCTCAGCAAACTCAACAACATCCTCTGGGCGCTTGAAATTAATGTAGAGTCGAGAATACCTATGATTCTTTTGGCTGGATGATAAAAAATTGACAAAGGAGAATATTCAATCATTTAGTTTCAAATTAAGTAATATATTAATAATGGTTTGCTCAATCAAAGCAGTAAATTACTATATCTGAAATAAAAACCTGACAAGATCAAGAAAAATTCTAAAAAAAATTATACAGTATTCAGCATAAGGGACGCATCTGTCAGAAAACTCAATAGCAAGTTGTTGTTAATGACGAAGAAAGGTTGAAATAACAGAAATGGGCTGTATAAAATGACTATGGAAATAGGGAGATATAAGTGCCAAAACAGACCAACAGAAGCACCTAAATAATTACATCAAAATAGCAAGACCATTAGATAGGCAAATCAGAAAAAAGGCCTATACATTGTGACCCATTCAAGATGAAATTCCTACCAAGCAAATCTAGAGTAGGCACAAGTCCTTGGGACATTGAATGATTGAACTAATATGAATAATCCAGAGTAAGTTACTAACCAGTGACCGGATAATGCAAAGGAAAAAAGTTGAATACGGCAAATATTTCTAAATAATCAGCTCAACTTAATTTTTCTCATCAATTTGTTTTATGAAAAAAATGCTTCTTGAGTCCAGAAGCAACAGAGGAGAGGATAATCAAATTGGGTCTACCCACACCAATGATTTTTTTTTACCATTTTTTAGCTCCGTCATAAACGCACAGGTTGGTCGGATATAGCTCGCAATAAGCAGAGAGAAACATCTAAGAAAGCAACCACTAGTTCTGATTTCTGACTAACACTTCTATAAAAACGAATGCTAAAGCAAATAAAATTAAACTTGGCCAGGCATTAACTACAATTTAGAACCCCGGCAATTGCAAAGCAAACCAAAAAATTTAAGGTCGCCACAATCAGAGATAAGTACAATTTCCACAGCTCAGTAACTAATCAGTCAGAGCCTCACAGGTCAGGATAATTGCTCGTGAGAAGAGTAACCTAGAACTAGCAAAAGGGAGTATAATCAGAAACATCTCGATAATATAGTCACCTACCATAATAGGTCAAACAGGATATCATCCCAAGCCCTAGCTCTAGCCCTAATTACGACCCAACTGCCACGCACAGGAACGCCACAAGCACAGGGCACAAAGAGAGCGCGGACCTGGCATTGCCGGGGCGGAAGCACGCCCAGTCGTACCGCCCGGCGAAGCGCGCGTCGACCTGGTCCACCACGGCCTGCTGCGCGATCGCCGGCGGCAGCTGCCGGAGCACCACCTTTGTGCGGTGCGCCGGATCCTTCATGTGCGCCCGCGCTGCCGACGCCACCTCGGACCACCTCCCCCGCGTCACGAATCCCAGCCCTCCCGCGAGGAGCCCCGCCGCCGCCGCCTCACCGTCGCAAACCCTAGGGCCGGGTCACATCGAGGCGAGGCGGAACAGGACGCTGCGAGATCTGCAGGGTGACGGGGGAGATGGCTAGGGTTTGGAGCGGGGTGGGGATTTCTCTCGCCGCTGCTTTCCCTCCCTCCGTCGCTTCGTCGCGTGCGCGTGATTTTTGCCCCCTCCCCTCTGGTCGCTCGGTGGGTTGGGGTTTGGGTTTGGGGAAGGGAAATTGGAACTGTCGGAGATTGGGGGAAGAGGAAGACGCGAGGAGGCAAGCGAAAAGGTCAGACGGACAGGGAAAATATACGGATACGGAGGCACAGGTAACTGAAGAAATTTCTTTGGCCCAGGTGAGATTGTAATTTGTGGTAGCATCAATCGATCATATAGAGGTTGCACAACAGGCATGTGGGATTTGTTAGCAACCTTAACGACGAAAATAAACCAGTCACAACAAAATGTTGACCAAATTAACTTCATTTATTTATTGAAATTTAGGAGCTACCCTTTTCATGTTGAATTCTCCAAATGGTAATGTGAAAGTTATGCCAATGACCATGAAGTGTAAAAAAGGATAAAAGATAGAGTAATTATTAGGCATGAAAAGATTGGGGGCTCAACAATCAAGCAAGGGAAAAAATATGTTTGAAAAGGTTTTGAGAGAAAAGATAAGGAAATAATTGTACAACCTGGTCCAGAAAAAATAGTACATTTGGAGTTTTTTTTTTTAATATTTCTACTCAACACTAGCACGAGACGGACTTCCTTTTTTTATATCACGCGAAGAGATGAAATCGCACATCAAAGGCAAGATTGACAGGTTATTCTTGATTTCTCTCTGTGCAAATCGAAGGTTGATGCAACATGTGCAAAATGTGGTTGCACTCTCGGGTATGTTCATCAACAAGAGACATTATTAGTATTTTTTTTATCGAAGTGGCCCTATCAATTAATATGAAAACATATTTATTGAAGTACGTCAAAGCACAACGGGAAAGGCAAATTTATGCCATTCTTTCATTTCGTGGTTTGAGTGCCACGTTATCGATTTGAGCTACGAAATGAAACGAGGGGCTATTTGGCTTCTAAGAATTTAAAAAATTAAAATGTAATTAAAAACTTGAGCTAATGATGAATGTGGATTGGAATCCATCATTCCACGTATGATTAAACTCATGATACACTGTTAATTAGAAAAGCGTGATATAAACACTCCTAGTAAGTGGGAAAACAAAAATTCTCACTATGGCCTATGGTTTCTCATATGTTTTAAGTGGGGTTTCATTTGAGTTTCATCCTCGTTAAATGTTATTATGCATCGGCATGTTTAATACGACGTCACAATGAAGTCGAATTTATGTGTGTTGCCTAAGTGACAAAGATAGGAGCCACATAGTTGAGAGGTGGAGGTAAGGTTTATCATATTTAATGCAAAACAGGTGCTAGGTTTTGGTGGTAGAGGTTGGTGGGTGGATAGGAGAGTGGGAGGAAAGGACGAGAAGAGCAAAGACGATAAGTTTAGAGAAACATATGCTATATTTGATTCTAAGTTTAAAAATTATTGTTTGAGGAGATGGATGAAACATGTGTGTGCAATCTTTTGCATAGAAAAAATATATACACACTTGATTTTAAATAACATTTATGGATATATACTTTTTAGATAATTATATCCTCTCATGAGCATCGACTTTGGTTATCTATATATTTATAGCCGTTCAAGAATATTTAATTTTATATTTTAAAATTGATTTATGTACCACTATAAACAAACTTTAAGAAGTTTTAGAGAAAATGAGAACCACACACAGAAACCCGTACAGTACACAGTAGCCCCCCCCCCCTTTTTTTTTTTTTTGTCCAGAAAGGGAAAAAAAGAAGACGCGTGTCGCGTGGCAATCCCATCTACTTTTTCCCTTTCCCTCGTCCTCGTGATTCCCAGAAACCCCAGTGCCCAGTTCAGGCAGCTCTCGATCGACGGGCAAAGAGTGCGAGGGTTCGCCATGCCGTCCGCCTCCAGCCGCCGCAAGCCGTCGCGGTCGACGTCCACCATCGTCGCCGACAAGGCGGGTGGGTACCACGACCTCAAGATCGCGGGCTACTCCCGCATCAAGGCCCTCCCCACCGGCGTGCCCCTCAGGTCCATCCCTTTCGCTATCAGCGGCCACCGCTGGCGCATCGAGTTCTACCCGAACGGCGGCGACGACGGGTCCGCGGACTTCGTCTCCCTCTACCTCCGGCTCGACGAGGATGTGACCAGGGAGGTAATGGCGCAGTACCAATTCACCTTCATGGCGGAACATCGTGCTCTCCTCTTCCGGAAGAGAATGGAGAAGGTGAAATCGATTCCGGCATGTCCAGCGGTGGGGATCTGCGGTAGCCACAGTGGTTTCGGGTTCTCAAAGTTCGTCAAACGGAGCTTCTTGGAGGAGTCGTCGGGTGCTATCAAGAACGATTCTCTCACGATCCGCTGCGATGTCGTCGTCTTTAACAATCTCCGCCCGTTGGAGGCGACGACGGCAGAGGCTGCCGCTCCAGCTACCTTCGTGCCCCCTCCTGACCTTCACCGCCACCTTGCTGATCTCCTCCAAACCGGGAAGGGCGCAGACGTGGTGTTCCAGATCGGCGGGGAGACACTAGCGGCGCACCGGTGCGTGCTCGCGGCCCGCTCGCCGGTATTCAGCGCAGAGCTCTTCGGCACAACGAGGGAGGGTGCAGACAGCAACACAGGCGGTGTTGTCCGGGTCGATGACATGGAGGTGCAGGTGTTCAAGGCGTTGCTCTGCTTCCTGTACACAGATTCGTTGCCTGAGACAATGAAGAAAGACGAAGATGTCATGTACCAGCACCTGCTTGTGGCGGCGGACAGGTACGATGTGGAGAGGCTCAAGTTAATCTGTGAGGATAAGCTGGGCAAATACATCGATGTGAAGACGGTGGCAACGATCCTGACATTAGCTGAGCAGCACAACTGCCACTGGCTTAAGAAGGCATGCCTTGACTTCCTCAGCACTCCGGCCAATCTGAAGGCGGTCATGGCTAGTGGCAGCTTTGAGCATCTGAGCAGAAGCTGCCCCTCTCTGAAGACGGCTCTGATTGCCATCCTGGCAACTTAGTCCAATGGTGTTCCAGAGCATTGGCAGTACATGGTTTGAGCACTTCTAGTCTGGTGGTTGTCTTGTCCTGTATTGATGGCTGCTGCATGGTTTCTGTTAGCAGGTAGTTCTCTGGGTACGTGGCTACATCTATGATAAGCACTAGTAGTTTCACTGTCATTTTGGCTCACTTCTAAGACTCTTCAGTTGATCAGGATTAACTTAGGATTTTATTAGGTTATCAGATATCTCAAGATGAAAGTAGTTGTTGTCGCCAATTTGTTGCATAAAATGCTTCCGATGAACGAGCAGACTGCTTGGCAGGCTGTTAGCTTTGCAATGGAATTGCCGTGCTGGTTTGTTACTGTTCTTTTATCTGCGCAGCATGTCTGTGAGTCTGTCTATCATTGGTTATTGTTACTGTTTATTGCTGCATCTATCCCAAGTACATGCAAAACAATGTGGTAGCAACAAACATGGTCACCCTTAGTCTATGTTTTCTTCGTCGGTCACGTCTCTGCTAGTTTTATCTCTTTGGTAAGGTTAATTCAAAACATAGCATTGTCTCTGATAGTCTTTGATTAGATATGACCAGGTTCATTCTCTGCATATAACATTGGGACCACTTTGTTATCACGTATATCCAAAATGAGAGTACGAGTGCTTTATCGATTGAGTTTCTGTGTGGGAGAAGATATAATAAGCTGAAAGTAACATTTAGCAGTAAAATAATTTGTTACAAGTGAGCTGAACTGTTTTTCAGTTTTGCGGTAGGAGAATGTTTCTGTCAGTGACATCAATTGGCCCTATGTGCACACTGTGAGTTCCTGATGTTTTCTTCGTTTGTTTTTGCATATGCTTGACAGTTGCATCTGTCCTGAACAGGCGTTCATTCTTAAGTCTAGGCTTTAGATGTTTGATTGTAATTCTTCTTAGTGCTGAACCTGATGTTACAAGGCAAAATCAATCTCAATGGCCAACAATGAAATTGTCTAAGCAAAATTTTTTTGATGCTTGGTATGAAACGAGATAATCAAGCCCTGCAATTTTCTGGTTTTACCTGTTTCTTCGACGTCAAATCACTTCAGTTTTGCTTGGACACACTCCTAGACTGCCAATGTAGAAATTCATCATTGCCGAATGGACTGTACTGGTATTATGCTTGTGAATACCAAGGTTTCAGGGTTTGATCTGTGTCTCAGATTTGTTGCTCATTGTATTGGCTCTAGACAGCCATTTGTCAGTATCTGATGCCAGGCTACTCATTGCGTGGTAATTGTGTGAGTTCTTGTGTTCTTGATGCTCTTTCGTTGGCCTCGATGGTTCTTTGCTCTGTTTTGCATGTGCCGATTGCACAATGCAGCTGTTTCATTCTCAGGGACCCCTTTGCTCCTCCATGCCGTCACGACCCCTCTCCTCCTCCACGCCACCGCTTCCCCGCTCCTCTTGTTGTGTGCCGTGGCCCCGGTCCTCCACCTCCTGCGCGCTGCCGCCGTGGCCCGGTCCTCTTCCTCTCGTGCGCCGCCACCGCGGCCACGCTTATCCTCCTCTGCCTCTGCCTCTGCCTCGCCGCAGCCTCGGTCCTCCTCCTCTCACGTGTTGCCCCCCTCTCCTCCCCCGCGACGTCGCGGCCCTACGGCTCCTTCTGCCGCACGCAAGCTCGACGGGGACAGGGCAGGGCGGGGCCAGCGAGCGAGGCCGGGCGCGAGCCTCACGGCTTCCCTCACGCCCACCTCCTGGATCCGCCGGCCACCCGCTGGACGCCCCGCTCGCCTCTTCCTCCACCCCCGCCGGGATAGGTCCGGACGACAGAATCAATTGCCAGTTGTCATTTCCTTTTCAGTGAATCCGATCATGGCACGTCTTGTCAAGTAGGAGCAGTATTGTCGAAACGGGGAGGCCCAAAGCCATGAGGACGGCCGCCGTGTCCCGAGACGACCGGCTGAGCGAGCTGCCGGACTGCATCCTGGAGATCGTGCTGTCGTGCCTCACGACCCGGCAGGCGGCGCGGACGAGCGTGCTGTCGCGGCGGTGGAGGCACGTCTGGCGAGACGTGCCCTGCGTCGACATCGACCAGCGCGAGTTCCTCACCGCCACGCGGACCATCGACGGCGGCGGCAGCATCTACGCCGCGCAGGACCCTCGCCTCTGGCTCGAGGAGAGCGCCATCCGCAGGCATCCGGGACCGGAGCAGCGGGGCCGTCGTTTCGAGGACGTCGTCGACACCCTCCTGCCCCTACACGACGCGGCGCCGCCGCTGGACACCTTCCGTCTGCGCTTCGCGTGCGAGGCCCTGCGCGCCGCCGGCAGGTGGATCCGCCGCGGGCTCGCGCGCCGCCCCGCAGCGTTCCACCTCAGCTCCGAGAACGACAACGACAACGACGCGCCCCTCGCGTACCGCCGCGAGGAATGGCCGCTGCTGCGCCGCCTCCCCGATCTCCTCCAGTACCGTGACGCCGGCGCCGCCTTCACGTGCCGCCTCACGACGCTGCGCCTCACCGGCCTGACGCTGTCGCCTGATTTCGCGGTCGGTCTCTCCGCGGAGCGGATTTCCACGTCCTGGAAACCCTGCAGCTCCACAACTGCTGGTACGACTTCGACTGCCTCGCCTCCGGCTCGCTCAGGAACCTGCACATGGCTAATTGCGGAGCCTATTGGCTATTTGCCACCGCCAAGAAGTGGTTTCGCTAAATTGCTATAGTTCGTTGGCTCCATAAAATTGCCATCCACAATGTTGGCACCTTGATTTTCCTATCATTTTGATTTACCAAATGATTTTCTCTCTTTTACCCACTGAACAGACACATTTGCCCTTGACTTTATCCTTCCTCTCGCTCTCTTCACCGGCTGCCTCCTACCCACGCCGGGCTGGATCGCTGGCCGAGTCGCCGCCGCACCGCTCCTCCACGGGGTCCCCACACCGTCAGCTCCCCGCGTGGCTCTCCTTCGATGCGAGCCCGGCAGCGGGGCGGAGGTGCGAAGCAGCGGCGGCGTGAGCTTCCTCAAGCTCCGGCCGTGACAGCTCGGCAGCCCCTGATCCGGAGAGGCGACCATGCATGCCGGCGGAGAGGATGGCGCCGGCGGCCCTGGATCCGGCTCGCGGGAGAGCCGTCCATGGCGGAGGAGAGGAGGATTCTAGCGCCTGGGAGAGGCGGCCATGGCGGGCGCGTGGGGTGGCGCCGCGCGGGGATGAGGACGGAGGGGGGAGGGGCTGGACGGTGCTCAGCAATGGCTGCCGGAGCTCAGAGGAGCCTGTCGTCGCCTGTTCTTGCCGTGGAGGAGAGACGGCGGCGCCGGCGCTTCCCGTGGAGTGCGTGAGGGAGAGCTGCTTGTGACCCAGGCAGGGACGGATCCACCAGTAGGGCGAGGCCCGGTGGCCGCCCTACCTAGCTTCAGTGAATTTATATACTTAATCTATTAATCTATAGTGTATACATTTTATACGAAGGTGTAGCTACTAGAAATAAAGTACCATGATGATTTTGCTCTATCTAAATTTCTAAGCCAGCTCCGCCACTGGACCCAGGTAAAAGAAGGGAAGAGGAAAGGGCAAATCGATCTTTTCTGGTGCCAAAAGAGGTCCAAAATCTTAAAAATGAAGAGAATGACAGTCATAACAAAAAGACCACGAACTAAGTGGCAAATTTGTGAAACCCAAGACGAGAGTCCTAATTCAGAGTAGCCGATCGAATGCAGTGGCAAATAACCAATAATCTCCTAATTGCGTGAGCACCAAATCCCGCTGGAGAGACAAACTGGTCCTCGTCACACCGGGCATCGCTTCTCTGTGCATCCACGGGTACAGCTCGCCGTGGATCACCTCGGAGTGCGAGATGACGTCCCTCGTCGCCGCGTCCCTGACGGACCCGGCCGGCGCCTACGGTCTCCTCCGGAGCACGCTTCGCTACGCGAGGAGCCTCAGCCTGTCGAGCATCCCCGCCATGGAATCGCTCGGCGGCTTCCCCGTGCTCCTCAACCTGAGGACCTTGCGCCTCGACGACTGCGACGTCGGGGCGGGGTGGGGTGTGAGGTGCTCCGCCTCTTCCTCCGGAACGCCCCCGGTTTGGAGACGCTCAAGCTGATCAACTGCGAATTGTCGTCGGGCCTTTCTAGGAGCAGGAAAAGGAAGGCGATGTCCTGGGAGACGACGGCCTCCTCCTCTGACGGCGGGCGCGCGCATATGGCGTTGGAATGCAAGAAACTCAAGTCGATAGAGCTCGACTTCCTGGAAGGTCTCCCCGTCCGTGGGCTAGCTCGCACTCTGGCAGTGGCAGATATCTCAAAGCAAGTGGTTCAGCCGATCCAAACTTGTGTCCGTGATGGGATGTGCAAAGTCAAAATTTCCTTCACATGAAGATCTGGATCAATTGCGACCAGACATTGGAATACTTGTGGCCCATGGGCAGTATATGCACACAAATATTTGAATTCTCAGAGATAAGTAGAATGCCTTTCGTTCCATTACGCACTACAAATGATAGCTGAAAAATTGTCTCTCATTTGCTGGAGATCATCATCATCATTTGTTGGAGCATTTGTGCAATGTGCAGTGATCTCATCTCATTTTCAGAGTTGTCCCACCATTTGTTGGTTGTTCGGTTTTTGAAACTTTTTTTTTTTGCAGTGGTTATCCATTGGGCAAAGAAGAATCACTTCCCTCTCATAGATCATTAGAGATATCCAACCATCTAGTGGTTATTTAGGTTTTTCAAGGAGGTTTTTGCCGTGGTACGTTATGCATCGAGCAAAGAAGAGTAATCACTTCCCCTCAGAGAGCAATGGGTAGAGCAGCTTGTGCAACCCTTTTTATTTTCTTTCTTTCTTTCTTTGTCTTGTTTCTTTTCTTGTATTTCATCATATATTTTCATCAGCAACAGGGAAAAACCTCCTGTCCCGTAAGAAAAGGAAAAATGCGCCGGCATCATCATAGCCTGTTGTGAGGCCAGGTGTCTAAGCTGCCATTCTCCAAGAAGAATTATACGGGGATCCTCAAACTCCCTTGGCCACAGGAACGCTTCATTGGCACAAATTTCATGTTAGAAATTAGTATACGTGGCAAACTCATAATAACAAACTCATGAACATGGCTAACAGTACCTCTAGTATTTCACAAGTGTGGGGTAACAGATTAGTATTTCGATTCACAGATAAGCAGTGAACGCAAACATGTTAAAAGATGAAGTGAACTCAAAGACAAAGACCTGCCTCCGTCAGACTTGAATTAAGATATAGTACAACGAAATGAAGCAAACATACTCAAAATTCACCTTGAAATATGTAAGCTTGCACCGTAAGGCCTAAGGTTCCTTTTTGAGAACCAAGCGTTACCCAAACACAAGCCTAAAGGTGCCGAGAATTTAAACTCAGCACCCACACCTCATACAGCTAACCTTTCTAGAAACGAGTCCAAAGTACATCCTGACACTTCAACTAAGAAAGGGACCAGACTACATCTGAAGATTGCAGATGGCATTGCATGCAAAGTTAACAGGAGCCACCACGTGGTAAGACAATGCCCTGAACTAATGATGATCCAGATCAACCATGGTGAGTTTTATGTTATTCTTCGGCAGATCCCCTGAAATGCTCAACAAAAGGTCCACCAGCATTTGGACATCCTCATCTCTGTAGATAACTTCAGTAAGCGTGAGGTTCTTGCACCGGACATTCAACTGGATCAAACAACCCTTGCCCTTCCGTTTCTTAGGTGAGAACTGTTGGCACAACAAAAAATGTACGATAATCGATTACAAATTTATTTGCATATAACAAAGTTTAAAGCTAAAGCACAGTATATACCTTACAATGGCGCAAAGTGAGATGTTCCAAATTAGGTGAATGCTGAAGAAAGTGACCCAACATCTGGAAGTTGTCACTAAGATCACATTTCTCCAATAATAAGGTCCTAAGGTTCTGAAATTCAGGGAATTCTTCACTGATCGCCTGGAATGTATTGTACAATTAGTTAAAAATAGAGAAAATGGCACCACACATGAATAGAGTGAAAAAGGAAAGGGAATGCCATAAGGACAGAAGGCCAACCATCGCCTTGAAATCTGACAAGTATAAACTGCTCACATTAGACATACTATCCAGAAGGTTGAACTGATTAGACACGCTATCCAAAAGGTTGAACTGATCGCCACTGAGTTTTTTTGGACGTCGAAAGTTATCCTGTAGACGAATCAATCCCTTGGCAAGGGATGGCATCCTCTTTAACAAAACACCACCACGAAACAGCCAAACCTCCACGGACAGGTGCAGATAAGCAACAACAGGGGTCGTGATAACCAGAAGACAATCATATCTGTTCTCACATCGATCAATAACCAAACTCTTCAGCATGGGTGATGTAATCACAGAAAGTCCACTGTAGTAGCAATTTTTAAGAATCAAGTTCTTCAGTGTGTCGGATGTTATCTCATGAAATGTGCACCAGCAACTTTTCAGCTCCAAATCCTCCAAACATTGGCACCCTGAATTGACATGCTTCATGAAACTGTCATCCAAATGTATGTTGGTAAGGTGAAGTCTTTTGAGGTGCCAGGAGCTAGAGTTCAATCCCTGGCGCTGAATGCCAGGTTCCTGGGTTCTGTACTTTATGCCGTAACGGATCCATCTGGCTGCTTGCCTACTCTGAATATTATTAAAGTAACATTGGCCAGTAACACGCAGCCGGAAGGTATCCAAGAGTGCAATGGAAATATTATTGATAAGCAGGTGATCAGTGAAGTACTCAAAGTTGTGCCACTCCTTCTCTGTTTCACGGTTAGGGCCTGCGGTTTCGAACTCCTCCTGGTCAATGTCAAGGCATGGCACAGAGCGCCAGAGGTACCTCCACCTAGAGGACAGCACACATGTCTGCACCACTTGCCGTGCCTTCAAGAAGGACATGATGCGGTGGATGAGGCCATCTGACAGGGAGCTCAGCCGGTCGCTGGTCAAGCTGCTACTGCTGCTTGTACGGGCCCGCTTTCCTCTGGTCTCCAGCTCCATGGAGTGTCCCATTCCGACTTCCGAGTCCTTCCTCTGGTACAAGGCCGAAAGATGCATAGTAAAAATAAAAATCCTCATTCCATAACTCCATTTACATAAAAATGTACAAAATAAAGTTCTATCTGAAGATGAGATGCAAACGTAGATCAATATGATGAAATGTTGATTCTAAGACATGATTTGACATTGCTTTAGTCGACAAGCAAACTAGATCGAATAGGCTTTTGAACTTTGAAGGGCGAAATGAATCTCAAGGGGGACTTCTGAGAATCTGAGGTTGGTATTGGTCATCTCAGAAGGGAATCACCGAGCCACAATCTTTCCCTGGAGAAGTCAAGATTGAACCAAAAAGAACTAACATGCTAATTGACTATAGTATATCAACAAAGATGCTTTGCTTGATACCAACATCTTACGCTTGTAATTTCATGAGGAAAATTAACTAAAAATACCAACAGCAAATCATCTCTAGTATTTCATCATGAAGCAAGATTTCTGATGGCATCCAGGACACCTGTCTGTCTAAAAGAAAGCAGACTACTAGCCCAGCAGTTCATAAATGCCGTGAACTATGTTACGGTATAAAAGTTACATTCATATCTTGTAGAGTAATGTCATGGACTCTAAATCAATTTAGTTTCTAAAGTAGATAGGAAACTGAGCCGCCCACATCACAGTCGGCCGAACAATTAATCATGCTAACACAAAAAATACCACTGCCACTCCAGGTAGACACATTTTTGTGGCTGAGATGGCGAATCAGATGCACAAGAAACTCGAGAGCAGTGATCCCAAGTTTGTTCCGCATAAGCAGATGCAAAAACGAATTACCATCAAATATGGTGAATACTGAATACAATTAAGTTAGTATCAGTTCAGAATCGCTTCTTATTCAATCAGTATTGATATAATGGTTACCCAAACTACTATGAATTGATCTATGTGTTCAAGCTCAGCCCAGCACATTTGTTCTGTACTGCCGTCAAAAAATTGAGTGAAAGAACACAAATACAAAGATTTTTTTTGAATGATACAAATACAAAGATCAATAAGTGATAAACAGGGTTGACAAAGGAGCACTGTAATACATTTGATGCGGACAGTAGAAGTGGGATTTACTTTATTTTTTGAAGAATACCTATAGAAACAGTCAAAACTGGGAAAAACATCTTGGAATCATGTAAATTGTGGATGCAATTCTCCAATGTTTTCGTCTGGGAAAACAATGGATGGCAATCTCTAATGTGAAGAAACATTGAAGTAGGTCGAGTTGCATAACGGCTGGATATTTGCATGAATGAGCAAGATAGATCTCTGTCTAGCACGGTTCTAAAATCATCCAAGATAAACCTAACCAACAAACCCAATTGGATCGATCCCAAGTTCTCAACACCCCACCCCAAAAGCGGCGAACTAAACTAACCAGAAGAAGTCTGTGTCCGATTGAGCGGTAGCGGGACTCGGGAGCAAGTGCGGAACGAGAACGGAGCCGAACAACGGACAGGAGCGGGTGGTCACCTGCTGCGGATCGGAGGCGGATGAGGAGACCTTCTTCTCGCCCTTGCTCCAAGGAAGAGGCACCCAATAACATGGATGGTGCCGCAGCCGCGCAGGCGGCAGGGCAGTGCGTTAGGGTATGGGGAAGCACCGCGAGGCCCGGGAGACGAGATGCTCGAGGCGGTGGCGTAGCGACGTCCTCCCACCTCGCCGGCGTCCGGCGGTGCAGCACGGCGTCTCTGAGAGGTAGGAAGTAGAAACCACCGCGCGCTGCTGCAGGAATGCAGGCATGGAGCCAGGTTCGAGAACTGCTCCGGTTCATGGGCCGTTAGGTTCGT
This sequence comes from Paspalum notatum, assembly GCA_022530915.1. Lineage (NCBI taxonomy): Eukaryota > Viridiplantae > Streptophyta > Magnoliopsida > Poales > Poaceae > Paspalum > Paspalum notatum. Next base: position 33,145,249 of record CM039689.1, read on the forward strand.
TTTGATGGGCCGGATAGACAAACTGGTGGGCTGATCCGTTTCTTAGGCTGTTTTCAGTGGGTTGTCCATATAAACTGCCTATGTGCAAAATCAAAATTTCGTTCACACGAAGATCCGGAACAAATACGACTAGACATTGGAATACATATGGCCCGTGGGCAGTATATGCACACAAATATTTGAACTCTTCTCAGAGATAAGTAGAATGCCTTTTTATTACATACTGTACAAATGATAACTGAAATTTTGTCTCATTTGCTGGAGATCATCGTTATCATTTGTCGGAGCATTTGGGCAATGAGCAATGATCTCATTTTCAGAGATATCCGAACATTTGTTGGCTGTCCCTTTTTTCAAACATGTTTTTGCTGTGGTTAACTGGTTATCCATTGGGCAAAGAAGAATCACTTCCTTCTCATAGATCATTAGAGAACAGAGATCCAACCATCTATTGGTTGTCTAGGTTTTTTTCATGGATGTTTTTGCCGTGGCACGCTATGCATGGAGCAAAGAAGAATATTCACTTCCCCTCGGACAAGTAGAGCAGCTTGTGTAACCCTTTTTATTTTCTTTCTTTGTTTCTTTTGTTTCTATTTAATATATTTCATCAACAGCGGAAAATCTCCTATCCCATAAGGTTGGCTCCAACAGTTGCTTCATTTTGAGGATTTTGGCACCGTTCTGATAGACAATACAGTGGAGCTTGAAATTTATTTAAGTAATGGGAACAAGTATGGGGTAACAGATTAGTATTTCGCTTCGCAGATAAGTAGTGACGCAAACATGTTAAAAGACGAACTCAAAGACAGAGACCTGCCTCCGTCAAACTTGAATTAAGAAACAGTACAACGAAATGAAGCAAACATGTACTCTTAATTCACCTCGAAATATGTAAGCTTACACCGTACGGCCTAACACAAGGCTAGAGGTGCAGAGAATTTAAACTCAGCACCCACACCTCATACAGCTAAACTTTTTAGAAACGAGTCCAAAGTACATCCTGATACTTCAACTAAGAAAGGGACCAGACTACATCTGAAGATTGCAGATGGCATTGCATGCAAAGTTAACAGGAGCCACAACGTGGTAAGACAATGCCCTGAACTAATGATGATCCAGATCAACCATGGTGAGTTTTATGTTATTCTTCGGCAGATCCCCTGAAATGCTCAACAAAAGGTCCACCAGCATTTGGACATCCTCATCTCTGTAGATAACTTCAGTAAGCTTGAGGTTCTTGCACCGGACATTCAACTGGATCAAACAACCCTTGCCCTTCCGTTTCTTAGGTGAGAACTGTTGGCACAACAAAAAATGTACGATAATCGATTACAAATTTATTTGCATATAACAAAAGTTTAAAGCTAAAGCACAGTATATACCTTACAATGGCGCAAAGTGAGATGCTCCAAATTAGGTGAACGTTGAAGAAAGTGACGCAACATCTGGAAGTTGTCACTAAGATCACATTTCTCCAATAATAAGGTCCTAAGGTTCTGAAATTCAGGGAATTTTTCACTGATAGCCTGGAATGTATTGTACAATTAGATAGAAATAGAGAAAATGGCACCACACATGAATAGAGTGAAAAAGGAAAGGGAATGCCATAAGGACAGAAGGCCAACCATCGCCTTGAAATCTGACAAGTATAAACTTCTCACATTAGACAGACTATCCAGAAGATTAAACTGATTAGACACGCTATCCAGAAGGTTGAACTGATCGCCACTGAGTTTTTTCGGACGTCGAATGTTATCCTGTAGATGAATCAATGCCTTGGCAAGGGATGGCATCCTGTTTAACAAAACACCACCACGAAACAGCCAAACCTCCACGGACAGGTGCAGATAAGCAACAGCTGGGGCCGTGATAACCAGCAGACAATCATCTCTGTTCTTACATCCATCAATAACCAAACTCTTCAGCATGGGCGATGTAATCACGGAAAGTCCACTGCAGCAGCAATTTTTCAGAATCAAGTTCTTCAGTGTGTCGGATGTTATCTCATGAAATGTACACCAGCAACTATTCAGCTCCAAATCCTCCAAACATTGGCACCCTGAATGGACATGCTTCATGAAACTGTCATCCAAATTTATGTTGGAAAGGTGAAGTCTTTTGACGCCCCAGGAGCTAGAGCTCAATCCCTGGCGCTGAATGCCAGGTTCCTGGGTGCTGTACTTTATGCCATGACGGATCCATCTGGCTGCTTGCTTCCTCTGAATATTTTCAAAACAACATTGGCCACTAACACGCAGCCGGAAGGTATCCAAGAGCGCAATGGAAATATTATTGATAAGCAGGTGGTCAGTGAAGTACTCAAAGTTGTACCACCCCTCCTCTGTATCACGGTTAGGGCCTGCGGTTTCGAACTCCTCCTGGTCAATGTCAAGGCATGGCACAGAGCACCAGAGGTACCTCCACCTAGAGGACAGGACACAGGTCTGCACTACTTGCCTTGCCTTCAAGAAGGACATGATGTGGTGAATGAGGCCATCTGACAGGGAGCTCAGCTGGTCGTCGGTCAAGCTGCTGCGACCGCTGCTTGTACGGGCCCGCTTTCCTCTGGTCTCGAGCTCCATGGAGTGTCCCGTTCGGAGCCCTTCCTCTGGTACAAGGCCAAAAGATGCATAGCAAAAATAAGAATCCTCATTCCATAATTCCATTTTCATAAAAATGAACAAAATTAAGTTCCATCTGAAGATGAGATGCAATAGTATATCAAAGATGGTGAATTGTGGGTTCTAAGACATGATCTGGCATTGCTGTAGACCTGTAGTCGACAAGCAGACTATATCTAATATAAAGTTAAAAAGAGGGCTTTTGAACTTTGAAGGGCAAAATGAATCTCAAGGGACACTTCTCAGAATCTGAGGTTGAGATTGGTCACTTCAGAGGACTCAACGAGCCACAATCTTTCCTTGGGGAAGACCAAGATTGAACCAAAACGATCTAACATGCTAATTGAGTAATTGACTATAGTATATCAACAAAAATGCTTTGCTTGATAACATCCTATCCTTGTAATTTTGTGAGAAAAATTAACTAACGATACCAACAGCAAATCAGTTCACCATGAAGCAAGATTTCTGATGGCATACATTACTTCATCAAAAATAGAAAAGGCATGCTCGAAGCATCCAGGACACCTGTCTGTCTAAAAGAAAGCACATTACTCACCAGCAGTTCATAAATGCAGTGAACTATGTTACAGTCTAAAAGTTACAGTCATATTTTTGTAGAGTAATACTATGAACTAGTATAAATCAATTTAGTTTCTAAAGTAGATAGGAAACTGAGCCGCCCACACCACAGTCTGCAAAGCAATCATTCATGCTAACACTAAAAATGCCACAAGGAACTCGAGAGCAGTAATCCCAAGTTTGTTCCGCACAATCAGATGCAAAAACTGATTACCATTAAACAAGGTGAATACCATTAAGTTAGTATCACTTCAGAATATGTTCTTATTCAATTAGTATTGATATAATGGTTACCCAACCTACTATGAATTCATCGATGTGTTCAAGTTCACCCCAGCACATTTGTTCTGCAATGCTGTCAAAAATTAAGTGAAAGGACAAAATACAAATATCAATAAGTGATGAACAGGGTTGACAGAGGAGCACTGCAACTGTAATGCATTTGATCCAGACAGTAGATAACTGGCTCCGATTGTTGCTCACATTGACTGTATATATACGTGACATTTACTCTGAGTTTTCAAGAAGATGAACGAAACAGTCAAAACTGGGGAAACCATCTTGGAATCATGTAAATTGTAGATGCAATTCTCCAATGTTTCGTCTGGGAAAACAATGAAAAATATCTAATGTGAAGAAACATAGAAGCCCGCTCCCTCACAAAGGAACGGAGCCGAACAACGGGCACGAGCGGGAGGTCACCTGCTGCGGATCTGAGGCGGATGAGGAGACCTTCTTCTCGGCCCTTGCTCCAGGGAAGAGGCTGAAAAGGGCACCCAATAACGCGGATGGTGGCGCAGGCGGCAGGGCAGTGCGTCAGGGTATGGGGCAGCACCGCGGGGCCCGAGAGAGGGAGAAGCTCGAGGAGGTGGCTTAGCGACGTCCTCCCACCTCGCCGGCGTCCGGCCGTGCACGATCGAGCTTCCCCACACGGCCTACCCGGCTAGGAGAGGAAAAAAAAAAAAAGTATATATAACCCCTGAACTATTAGGCCTCGACAAAAAAAAATCCAAAACCATATAGATAACCCCCTGGGCCGGTTTTGGAGAGCCTAGCGCTGACGTGGACAGTGGTTTGGGTGAGGTGGAACCCGGTCAGCCTTCCACCATGGTCTGGGCCCGCACGTCAGCCTCTGACACCGTGGCATCTCCTCTTTCGTCTCTCACTCCGCCATGCCTGCACCGCGCCGCCCATGGCCTCCTCCGCGGGGCCACCGTCGACCTGCCCCCGCTCCCGCCGTGTCCCCACCCCCGCCGCGGTGCTCCTCGTCCCCGCCCCCGCCGCGGCGCTCCTCGTCCCCAGCGGAGGCCCGAACAGGAGCAGGAGTGGCAGCTTGGGATGACTGGCGGCGGAGAGCGAGAGTGCGAAACGGCCTTGGGAGGCTTGCCGGTATCGGCGGGCCGGACGAGGACGGGGCGGCGGGAGCGGCGGCGCCCCACGCGCTCTCCACCTCTCGCGTCCCTAGGTCGGCGGCTGCCTGCAACGGCCCCAAGGCCCTCCGTCGTCCACGCCGCTGCGTCTACCTGGGGGGCCGTGGCGCAGGTGTAGAACATGGGGGACATGGCGAAGACGAAGAAGCCCTGCAGCCGTTCCTGCGCGCCCTTGGGCGACTGGTCCAGCCGAAAGAAGACGGTGGTGAGGACCGGCGCGCCGGACTCCTGCGCCAGGGCGGCGTTCGAGGAGCACGCCGTGAGGGCCTCCATCGTGAGCTCCGGGAGTCGGCGGCGAGCTGCGGGAGCGAGGCGGCACGCAGGAGGCCGCACGCCCATGTGGCTGCCACCGTGGTGTGGCTAGCGCGTGGGCCCGATGCCACGGTGGACATGTGAAGCAAAAGCAACAGTCCACGTCAGCAAAACCGGACGCCACGTCATCAAACCAGGATCGAAAACCGTCCAGAGGTTTATCTATATGGTTTTAAATAGTTTAGGATGTGTTCTATACTTTTTTTTTTGTTGAGAGAGTGAACTATCCGACCCATAGTTCAGGAGTTATCAATACTTTTTCCGCTAGCACACCGCTGCGCGCTGCTGCAGGATCGAGCCAAGGTTCGAGAACTTCTCATCCGGGTTCATGGGTCAGAGAAGAGGGGCCCGTTGGGCCGTTACGTTCGTTTAAGTGGGCCGGATCGACAAACTGGCTCACTGTGTGTGGACAGAGGACCAGGTAGCCCGCTTTCCTCGCTCAAAAAAAAAAAAAAAAAAAACAAAACAAAACAAAAAAAAGTAGCCCGCTTTCCTAGCGGCGTCCATGGCCGGCTACCTGGTCTGCGGTTTTTGCCTTGGGCCAACGTCACCGCTAGCCTCCATCCGTGGACCCAGAGGAGAACCCTTGGTGATTCCCCTACTAAGAGCAAGCTTAAAACCCTGTTTGAAATGCGAAAAAAAATTTCTGTTCTTGCGTTTTTTCTGTGAAATTAAACTGATTTTTATAAAATTCCTGCACAATTTCTGCATACCAAACCGCCCCTGATGGTGCAGCCGGCTGAAGGCTCTTGCTGTTTCCACGTCACGAGAAATCAGCCAGAAAACCAGCGCATATAGTAAGTTTGTTTTTAGATTAGCTCTTAGATAGTATTTAATGCTTGCATGTGAATGGTGAGAAGAAACAAGCCACCAACAGCGGACTAGAAGCAGACCTTTTCTCCTAGGAGCCTGCGCTGAGGCCGGGCGTAGCTGGAGAGCCTGCAACCTTCTCTCTCTTGCGTTCTCAGACTGCCAGAGATTCTATTGACGTGGACATATAAGAGCCGCCTAATCAGCACCACTATACTTGCTCTAACCATCCCCTGAGTAATGACTGGTGAGGGTCTAGGATCAAAGGATCGCGAAATATTCAAAATGGATTGTGCTTCATGTGTGCTTAGGCCTGGTGCTATGTTTGGTTTTGTTCTTTTGTGCAGATTTCATGCAGAATTAATATACAGAACATGATCACGTGGCTTGTAGACCAAGAGATTCAAAACCTACGACATTGAATGTCATGTCGTACCTGCCGTCATAGTTTTTCTGCTCCGCAGCTGCACAAAGGAACGGAGCCTTTGTAGTTTGTGAAGGATCCTGTGAGTTCCAAAATATGCGTTGAATATTTTGGAGTGTTCTAGCTTCTAGTACTATGACCAATTGCAAAACTTGTACATCTGCCAACACCCAATTGAAGATGTTGGGTTATGTTGGCTCACCGGTTAGTGAACCTACCCAGTACCCACTACATTCAGCAAGTGTGTATATGATGCAGGATCATTGGGAGTATCATCTCGCTGCAGTAAGATCGAGGCGTCATACACTCGTGGCACCAGCACTCCGCCAGCAGCACCATTCACACGGGCAGCCGTCACCGCCGGTGCTTACTGGGCAAGCACCGGCGCAGCAACGGAGATTATGGTGACAAGACCAAACACAAGGTGCTGAGCTAAAGACTACACAAGCTAGTCAAACTTTGGAGAATCTTATGTAGTTATTCGGTAGATTCCTTGAGATGCGTAGCAGAAGCTCGACAAGTTGGCAGACATTGTCATCTCTGTATATGATCTCGGTAAGCTTGAGTTTCTCGCATCTGAAGTCCATGAGGTCTTCAACCTTCTTGATTTTGGAGCCCCCTTTCTTCTTTTTATCTTTTGAGGACTGTTGCAGGATAAAAGATTTAAGTCAGTCAACAGATTCAGCCGCATATGATTACAAAAAGGTTAGAACAAAAGCACATCATACCTTGCAACACCGCAAGGTGAGCTTCTCCAGTACAGGTGAACTGCGAAGCAAGCGTTGCAATGGGTGGAGACCACTGCTTGGATCATAGTTATCCAGTATTAAGACCCTCATGTTGTTCAATAACGGATATGAAAAGGACCCCTCACCAAGTGCCTGGAGTAAATTCATTACACAGGTAAAGTGGAAAACATAAGTATTGGCAAGGACATATCAGATGGCATAATATCGTCTTCTGCATATTCATTTCTTTTGCACACACACACACACACAGCAACACAAGGAAAAAAACATTCAAGAAGAGCAGTTAGTGTGTAAAGGATATAGGATTGACCAACTGAATTTTGAAGCTTACATGTACTGTACCTTCCAACACGACGGCGACAAGGTAAGCATCTCCAGTTTGGGTGAATTCCACAGAACGTGTCCTGATACTTGGAGATCACTGCTAAGATTACATCCGTTTAGTTCTAGGTTCCTTAGGTTCTTGAATTCTGGAAATGTTGCGGACTCTTCACCTAGCACCTGGGGTATATTCGATCGACGAAGACACCACAGCATACACGGATGAATGAATCCATAAAGCGAAATGAAACAACAACAGCATATATAGAGAGAAGACAGTGCATACATACCGTCACGTCGGACCCTGCTAATAGCTCTAGACTCGTTGCATTAGACACGCTGTGTAGAATCTTGAACAGATCGCCTTTGAGTTGATTGCTATCTTCTCCTATAAGGTGTGGGTGAATCAATGCCTTGACAATGGATGCCATCTTGTGCACAGCAACACCACCTTGAAAGGTATATGGTGAAATGACCAGGAATAGATGAGCAACAGCAGGGGCCGAGATAACGAATGGACACCTTATCCTGCTGCCACCATCTAAGACCAAGCTCTGAAGCGTGGGCGACGCGATCTCAGAGAACTCTTTGGACTCGCAGCCTCTCAGAACCAGGTTCTTAAGCGAGTTGGAGTTGATGGCGCGGAACTCGCATCTGCAGCTTCTCAGCTCCAGATGCTCGAGAGACGGGCACCCAGATCTGACATGCTCGGCGAAGAGTTCGTCCAGTTGAGAAACATTGGAAAGATGCAGCTTCTTGAGACGCCAGGCTGTATAGCTGATGAGTCCCTCGCGAGGAATAATGCCACCGTACTTTATCTCGCGACGAATCCATCTCGATGCACTTCTCGAGTAGGTATCGCCATAGAAGTCAGGAGTGATATGCAGCCGGAATGTTTCGAGGAGAGCAATGGAAACCTTCCTCAGCAGGATGACAGCAAACTCCTCGAACTTATCCCAGGCCGTGTGGATGTCGGCTAATCTGGCCCCTGCGACCTTGAACTCTCCTTGGTCAACGTCGAGGCAGGGTATGGAGCGCCAGAGGTACCGCCACCTCCGAGACAGCACGCAGGTCTGCACCACCTCCCGGGCCTTCATGCGGGACATGATCTCATGGAGGAGGCAGTCCGGAAGGTCGCTCAGCCGGTCGCCGTCGCCCAAGCAGACGGTGTCTCCTGCATTGTGATCATCGTGCTTGCGCTTGCCGTGGGCTTCCATGCATGACAAGTAACTTTGCACGGGGCGTAGCGGATGTACTTATATTGTCATGCGCTTCAGCTTGTTTATTTGGATTGGGTTTGATCCAATTCCTTTCTTCTTTGACACCAAGATGGCACTTGCATTATCCTGTATAAGTTTGTTTCGCACAATTAGATGCAAAACTAATTACCATAAAAAATGGTGAATACCATTAAGTTCTATTCAATCACATCAGAATCGGTTTTTATTCAATTAACATTGATATAATGGTTACCCAACCATCTATGAACTCATCTATGTGTTCAAGCTCAGCCCAGCACATTTGTTCTGTACTGCTGTAAAAAATTTAGTGAAAGAACAAAATACAGATATCAATAAGTGATGAACAGGGTTGACAGAGGAGCACTGTAATTCATTTGATGCAGACAGTAGATAACTGGCTCTGATTGTTGCTCACATTGACTTATAACATACGTGACATTTACTTTCTTTTTCAAGAACACCAATCGAAACAGTCAAAACTGAGAAAAACATCTTGGAACCATGTAAATTGTGGATGCAATTCTCCAATGTTTCCATATGGGAAAACGGTGAAAATCTCTAATGCGAAGAAACATAGCAGAAGCAGGACGAGTTGCATAACGGCTGGATGTTTGCATGAATGAGCAGGACACAGTATATCTGTCCAGTACGGTGGTAAAATCATCCAAAAATAAACCTAAACTACAAACTCAATTGCACAACAACCGGAACCGGACCCCCATCCCCACGCCTCCAAAAAAGCGGCGAACTAAGCTAAAGCAACGGAACAACAGGCACGAGCGGGAGGTTACCTTCCGCGGATCAGAGGCGGATGGTCGAGGAGACTTTCTCCCCTCGCCCTCGCTCCAGGGAAGAGGCTGAGAAGGGTACCCAATGACGTGGATGGTGGCGCAGGCGGCAGGGCAGTGCGTCAGGGTATGGCGCAGCACCACGAGGCCCGAGACAGGGAGAAGCTCGAGGAGGTGGCGCAGCGACGTCCTCCCACCGGGACCTCGCCGGCATCCGGCGGTGCACGAGATTGAGATTCCCCGCACGGCCCAGATAGCGGCGTCCGGCGTCGTCGTCTGGAGAGGTGACCTCGGTCGGTCCCCGGTGCGCGCTGCTGCACCTGCACGAATGGATCCAAGGTTCGAGAACTTTCTGCTCGGCAGCTCGGGTTCATGGGCCCGAGAGGTAGACACCGTTGGGCCGCTAGGTTCGTTAAAGTGGGCTGGATATAGATAAACTGGTGGGCCGACCCGTGCGTTTTTTTTTCCAAAAAATAAATTTACAGAAATATACCTTGATGAATAAATAGAAATCCCCTAAATAAAGTATTTACATGTCTATATACGGGGACCTCTTGCCCGTCAGCCAGCAGCACCAATGCACCATTCACACGGGCAGGCAGGCAGCCGTCGCCACCGGTGCTCACCGCCTCACCGAGCACCAGCCGGGCAAGCATCAGCGCAGCCGGCGGAGGCCCTGCCCTGCCCCCGCGCGTCCGCCCTTTAACGAGATCGGGGGGCTGATTGGATCAAGGCCAAAATTGATCGGACCAAAATTTGGTCAAATTTAATTATGTTTGAATTTAAAAAATTATTTAGTTAAATGATATATTTTTATTTGTATGCCTTATTTAGGTGCCAAATAAAACATATGAGCAAAAAGTTTTCCATTTAATCAAATATTTTTTAAATTCAAATATGATCAGATTTGACCAAAGTTTGACCTAGCCAACTATGGCCCTGATCCATAGGTGACAAGTCCAAACACAAAGGTGCATGCTTATCTAAGACACCAGTACAAAATCTAGTCAAACTTTGGCGAATCTTATGTAGTTATTCGGCAGATTCCTTGGGATGCGTAGCAGAAGCTCGACAAGTTGGCGGACATTGTCATCATCTCTGTATATGATCTCGGTAAGCCTGAGCTTCTCGCATCGGAAGTCGTCCTTGTTGGTTTTGGAGGCCCCTTTCTTCGTCTTCTTCGTGTCGTTTGAGGCCTGTAGCAGGCGGATTAAAGATTTTCAGTCAGTCAAACAGGGGTTCAGCCCCATAGGATTACACACAAGATTAATTAAGCACGTCGTACCTTGCAACACCGCAAAGTGAGCTTCTCTAGTGCAGGTGAACGGCGAAGCAAGCGTTGCAATGGCTGGAGACCATTGCTTGGATCGTAGTTTTCCAGTATTAGGACCCTCAGGTTGTTCAATGACGGATATGAAAAAGACCCCTCACCAAGCGCCTGGAGTAAATCGATTACACACGTAAATTGGAAACCATAATATGTATTCGCAGAGGACAGATGGCACGCAGGCCATAATATCGTCTTCCTCAGCCTGCATATTCGTTTCTTTTTCACACACAGGGAAAAAAATAGTAGAGTCCATTTCGCCTCCGTGAACATGTCTCCGAAATTAGAGAACCCTTCTCAAATACCCAGACAAGACACCTAGCATAACATATACTAAAATAAAAATAAAAGGAACAATACATATCAATTTATTACTCACTCCATTCTAATTTTAGGTCATTTGATTTTTTTTACATTAAATTTGACTGGCTCATTTTATTCAAAAAATTCATAATTATCATTTATTTTTATTGTAGTTTAGTTTAGCATATGATATATTAATATACTTTAACTATGAATTGAATTTTTCTATATTTTTATAAATGTTTTGAATAAGACGAGTTGATCAAATTTGATGTTAAAAAAAAATCAAATAATCTATAAATTAGAATAGAGGGAGTATATTATAAATTATAGCAATGACCTAGGGAACAAAGGGTGATACAACTACACAAGAGTTGGGGACAGAAGCAAAATCGGAATCACCGATGCGGCGACCGACCCTTCACAATTAGAAGGACACATACACACTCAGGTAGCCTCTAGCTTCCTTGTGAACCTAAATTTTTACTTAGTTTGTGTTATTTCGTAGAATAAAGTCCCATAAGCATTTATATTGTTTATAAACCTTAAATAAATCTGCACAGGCCATCAAAAACGCAGTTGCACACATCTTAACCCTCAAAACTAGGCAAACGGCATCCCTTGACCCTTTCAAAGGATTTGTTCAACTGATTTTGCCAATGTGGTAGTGAGACCATCAGGATATACATCATCATCCACATGGCACTAGCCCCACATTACAGCCGTTGCCAGCCGCCCCTACTAACCACCGAAGGCAGGCCACCGCCAAACTTCCTCGCTTTGGAGGAGCAAGGTGATGTGGGCAGTGCAGCTCTGCTTGTCGCGGGGCTATGTAGTATGGAGAGAAAAGGCGATTACCGGCAGTGCCACGTCCCCGCTCTGCCACGACAAATTGGGCTAGAGGTGTAGCCTGGGCACAGCAACTACATGACCTTGAGGTGTGGTCGCGGCTCAACGGTCACAAGTCTAGCCTTCTCTAGCCCACGACCCTCGAGGTTAGCCACGATATGAGACATGAGACTTGGAGGCAACCATGACGATGGCGCAATGGCTGAGCTCACTACCCTGCTCCGGCTTGGGTCCATAATCCCACCACCGTACCCAAGATTTATGGTGCACTAGTGGATAAGAGAAGGACGAAGGAGTAGGAGGTATGAAGGTCACCGGTGGTGGCCTGCTTGGGGAGCCTTTGAGTTGTCTAGTGTATTCTCCTATGAAGACAAGATAGAAGAAAGAGAGGAGAGGAGAGAGTGCCTTACATGTTGATCCCCTTGCCACCTATGCTAAACCACTTAATAGCCGCTTTGAAACAGTCAACCGTTTTGAGAGTTGGGGTGTGTGTCTTTGCCTGGTATTATATTTGAGTTTAGACTTTGGAGAGGGTTTCTAAACTCGGAGAAAAATGAGGAGAAACGGGGTTTGAAATGGACCGCACTAAAAAACATTGTAAAAGAAGTGTTATAGTGAGTAAAGGATATAGGATGAACAACTGAATTTTGAAACTTACATGTACTATACCTTCCAACACGATGGGAACTTACATGTACTATACCTTCCAACACGACGGGGACAAAGTGAGCTTCTCCAAGTTGGGTGAGTTCCGCAAAATGTGTCCTGGTACTTGGAGATCACTGCTAAGATTGCATCCGTCCAGTTCTACATTCCTTAGGTTCCTGAATTCCGGAAACGTTTTGGCTTCTTCACCTGACACCTGGGGTATATTCGATCGACGCCACCACAATATCAATGAATCCATCCATAAAGCGAAATGGAAACAGCAATGGCGTATATATATATATATATACATATACATATATATATATACATATACATATATATATATACATATATATATATATACATACATATATGTATATATACATACATATATATATATATATACATACATATATATATATATACATATATATATATATATACATATATATATGAGAGAGAGAGAGAGAGAGAGAGAGAGAGAGAGAGAAGGCAGTGCATATATATACCGTCACGTCGGACTCTGCTAATAACAGCTCTAGACTCGTCGCGCTACACACGCTGCGAAGAATCCTGAACAGATCGCCTTTGAGTTGTTTGCTATATTCTCCTATATAGCGTGTGGTAATGGATGCCTTGGCAATGGATGCCATGTCGTGCACAGCGACACCAGCTCCAAAGGAATAGGGTGAAACGACCATGGACAGATGAGCAACAGCAGGGGTCGAGATGACGAACGGACAGCTTATGCTACCATCCTCAATGACCAAGCTCTTCAGCGTGGGCGACGCGATCTCGGAGAACTTCTTGGAATCGCAGCCTCTCAGCACGAGGTTCTTGAGCGAGTCGGAGCTGATGGCGCGGAACTCGCACCTGCAGCTTCGCAGCTCCAGGTGTTGCAGAGACGGGAGCCCGGATCTGACGTGCTCGGCGAAGAGCTCGTCCAGCTGAGCGACATTGGAGAGGTGGAGCTCCTTGAGACGCCATGGTGCGGAGCCGAATCCCTCGCTAGGAGGAATCATGCCACCGTACTTGATCTCGCGGCGGATCCACCCCGATGCGATTCTTGCGGTGGGATCCCCGTAGAAGCTGGGAGTAATGTGGAGCCGGAACGTATCGAGGGCGGCGATGGAGACCTTCCTTAGAAGGATGACGACGAACTCCTCGAACTTTTCCCAGGACGCGCGCATGGCGGCGGCGGCGACCGTGAACTCTCCCATGGCGGCGGCTGCCGCGACCGTGAACTCTCCCTGGTCGACGTCGAGGCAGGGTACGGAGCGCCAGAGGTGCCGCCACCTCCGAGACAGCACGCAGGTCTGCACCACCTCCCGGGCCTTCATGCGGGACATGATCTCATGGAGGAGGCAGTCCGGCAGGTCGCTCAGCCGGTCATCGCCGTCGTCGTCCAAGCACGAGTAGACGGCGTCGCCTGCATCGTCGTAATGGTCTCGCTTCCGCTTGCTGTGGGCTTGCATCTGCTGATCTGACCTTATTAGCGCTGTGTTCTGTTCTGTTTATTTGTTGGATGGTTTTTATGATCCAATCCGATCCCTTTGTTCTTTGACGTCGAGAGATGGCAATCGTGTTACTTATATAAAGTCATAACTTAGCACTGACGTACCAGATGGAAATTGTAGTGAGTTGAGATTCTAATCTAAAAAAAACTTCGGATCCTACCAAAATCTCATGTGTTCTTTTCGGTACTTGGCATACTTACATCATATCATACTCCAGTAATCAAGTCAAATCACCAACCAAAACCAAGTCAATCAATCATCGAGTCATCAAGCCAATCTTCAATCAATAAATCAAGTCAAGTCATCTTCTATCAATCATCAACCAAGACAATAAAAAGAAAGTTTCATAAGAGTTTCCAGAGAGGTCTGTGACAGTTTTTATAGCCTCTAAATTACGCTAAAGAGTGTTTCTTTGGACTCTTACATTTTATTACCTTTTATAAACTCTTTTTTTCTTTTTTTAAACCAATGCTATGAACCAGGAGTCTCAAACTTACTGTGCCTCAAAGTTAGGTTTTGCAAGAGTTTATCTGGGTCTACACATCTAAGTTATGAACGAATATGCACAGACAACGTTTCTTCAGACTCTTATTTTTTTTCTCTTACTTTTATGCATCCTCTTTTCTTTTTTAGAAACCAATCATACAACTCAAATTTACTTTGTGTCCGCGTGATTGGTCCACGGATCAGGTTAATAAGATGGATTAATATGGAAATAACACAACAATAGACATATAATATCTTGAATCATGACTCAAATAGTTGCCTAAAGGGGACTAAAATAAAATTTTAACATGCGCTAATATAGAGAATATATAATAAAAAATAATGTTAGCCGTAGTAAATATTGTCAAAAGAATATAAAATATTTAGAATGCTATAGTCAAGCTCCTAAACCCTAATCTTTATTCAAAATAGAAAAAATAGAGTACAATAATATGTTTTATTATTCTATTATGAAATAAAATTTCTCAGTATACATGTGTGCTTGTACAAGATCACTAAATATTTTTGGGACGACCGTTCTCTAGGTAGCGTTTGGTTGGAGAGCGGGGTGGAATGGAATGATTCTGTCCCAGATTTCAGGAATGGAATAGTTCTGTCCCAGATTCCAGGGATGGAATGGCTCCATCCTAGATTTCGAGCTCGGATCCACTGTCAGTCTCACATTTCAGGTGGAATGGTTGCGTTCCAAAATTTTTTCAAAACGTGTCCGTCCCGAATCCGAAGAAAATATTCTCTTTTCTAGAATGGATACATTCTTCGGTCTTTTAACCAAACGCTAGAATTGGTGGAATGGAATGGTTCCACTCCGTCCCACCAACCAAACACCAGTAGTTGGAGCCAAGCACAACCCTTCCCATACAGCCCCCAGCTCTCTCGCCCACTCCAGCAGCTCTCGTGTTGATTGAAAGGAGCCGTTCACAATGATATGCGTCCATCCGGTTTCAGGTGGTGATTGCTCCGCTCTTTCTTTTGGCGTACCAATACGGCAATACTTTACCGGTCCGGAGTTGTGTGCGATGTTGTTATGGACATTCCACGCCTGTCGCACCTACCTATCCAGCAGCATCAGCAACCAATCAGATCAGGACAAGTGTACGTTTCTCGCCCGGCAATGGCCTGTGCTGCCGTAGAGCCATCCTCAGCTCCTTTGCTCTGGGGCATTCGACCGTGGTATGAAACCCAATTCACTCTCCACAATCCTCTGTGAGTAGAAACATCTCTAGGGAGCCAAGGGTCTCTCCAGATCCGAACTTTGAGTTCCGCAACCAATCCTCCATGTTAAACCGCCTGCCTGGTAATGCAGGTTCACTATAGTTATAGTCACTTTAATTCTGTGTCAAGCCAAACTTTTTTAAAATTTGACCACATACATATAAAGAAATGGACCGATATACTTATAAGGTAAAATAGTTTCGTAAATGTATCATCAAAATTAAAATGTATCTTGAAAGTGCATTTATTCAGTTAACCACCAACAGCACCCCCTCGTGAGTCGTGACAGCTGACAGCAGCTGTAACACAAGGTGGCTGCCACTACCGATTTCCAACCACCACAAAACAAGTGCGCAAGGCAACACGCAGAGAGTCAGCAATACCACAACCATGACGGACGCCCTTAAATCATCCAGAGACGTACCTGAACTAGATTAGTTGCCCTTAAATTCACAACAAAACATGGGAACACGGCCGAGTGCTAGTCTGTTTGGTTCTTCACTTCTTCACTTTGGTGAGTGTTATAGTATTCTTCGGCACACGGTCTGAAAGGACGAGCAGAAAACAGACAAGCTCCTGAACATTGTCACCATCTTCGTACACGATTTCAGTAGACTTAAGCTTCTTTAATTTGGCCATTTCTTCATCTCCAGCAGAACCTTCCGGTAGCTGTTTCCATGATAAAGGATTCATGTAAGTTGCCGCAAGCTACTCTGGAGAAAGTAGTGCAATGGATTTAGAGAAAATTGAAATACCTTACAGCACTGCACAGTTAGCTTCTCCAAGTTAGGAGAGCTCTGCAGAAAATGACACAGTAACTGGAAGTTGTTACTCAAATCACATTGATCCAACAATAAGCTCCTAAGGTTTTTGAACGTAGGAAATTCAACCGGTTCTGCATCTGGCAACACCTGAAATTAAGATACCCCAGCTAGTCAAATCATCCACGTGTTACCTGGGCAAGAATTGAAGAAGTACAAATGCTAGATATGTGTTTAACTCAGTGTTACTCCCAGGAGAAAGTTGCACAAACATTAGAGAGGTTATCAATAATAAG
This sequence comes from Paspalum notatum, assembly GCA_022530915.1. Classification (NCBI taxonomy): domain Eukaryota; kingdom Viridiplantae; phylum Streptophyta; class Magnoliopsida; order Poales; family Poaceae; genus Paspalum; species Paspalum notatum. Next base: position 33,161,947 of record CM039689.1, read on the forward strand.
GGGGCGAATCTGCACTAGTGACTGAAGAAGGAACTTTAGAAGCTTATCTGCGACACAAGAGTTAACTGTTAAGACCTAATCATGTTTAGTGCCTGAATTATTTTTTGTTTCAGTTACTAAATTCATTTGGCGAGGTCCAATCTGGAACAATCAAACCCTCCTGCCAATGTGCCTGTGTTAATGTGTTTACAACAATCCCATGCTTAACAAATAAAAACAACATATATGCTCGCCAGAACCTACAATTGGAATCCACTGATCCAGTATCTGCAATCATGTTCCTTCTGATTTGCATCCCCTCTTCAGTGGTTTTGGAGAAGGAAGATTGCAACAATATACCAAGATAACTACAGACATAAGTGATAACACAAAGTAAGTATGCAGCTACTGCAGTTTGAGTAGCCAGTATAAGCTAGATGAACTTTCCCATCTGATATCCTTTTGAAGGACGCAGAAATAACATTGATGCTCTTTCTAGAGCATTCATTTGCCAGCTTCTTTCACATTCATAAATATTTCTAAATAGGATCAAATTCTGAAGCATGATCCATTTTATTTGTTGTTCTCACTCGAACTAAGAAGCTAGAACAGTTGAAGAGATCACGTCACTTTTGGTATTAAGATTGCTTTAACAACTGCACAGTTTTTTCCCCTTATTTTTCTAAAAAAGAGATGAATGCACTGCTTCTTTATATGAGAAAAGGCAGAAAAGCAACACCATACTCTAATAAGGCAGTTGTGACATCTATTGGACTCATGGCAATAAATAAACAACACCTGGAACACAATAGACAATAAACTAAGATAACTGCCGAGCAAATAGTAATAAATTTAGGGGAAATGAGCTCTATACAATTGCAATGATTTGTCAGAAAAACCATCCAATGAGAGGATGCTCTCAGGCCACATTACTATATGTCAGTGATTCATTGATGTTGTTTTTGCAACTCAGGTTACCATTCATGACTGAACTGAGCCATTTAGCCTGAAAACTTAAAAGTTCCATGCCAGGAATAAAAAGAGAACTTATACGTATGGACGGTATGGTATTAGTTGAATAGCACAATTCCTTTTTGTTAGGGAATTCAATGGCGCGGTTCTTTGGGGTTGGCATGCAGAAGAACTGAAGAGTGTGGACTAGTTCTGTGATGAAAGTTCCCCATTTCAATGTAGGAGGGAAACCTCCTTATCTACAGAACAGATCAAAAGTAAACTGAACATCATAACATGCTCAAATAAGAGATAAATTTAAAACATAGCTCACAGAGTCACAGATGGACACGATTGGTATCAATTGCAGGACTGGGTACATTTGGTTTGAATCCCAACCTGCCCGCGGCAAAAAAACCGTTACTTCAACCAACTCTGGCTGGCATCTGCTGGTGCCAAAATTTAGCATGACAATGAATTTGGCCACCTTGAATTCATGTTGCTGGCCAAAATCAGGGCCACCATGGACACTATTGGTATCAATTGCAGGACCGGGTACATTTAGTTTGAATCCCAACCTGCCCGTGGCAAAAAATCGTTACTTCAACCAACTCTGGCTGCCATCTGCTGGTGCCAAAATTTAGCATGACAATGAATTTGGCCACCTTGAATTCATGTTGCTGGCCAAAATTAGGGCCACCAAATTGGTGACCCTATTAATGCAGTTTACGGAGAAATAAATAACAGAGATGATCTAAGGTTTAAAAATCAACTAAACATCATAACAGAGATCAGATTCAACGCAAGCTAATAACAAACAAATCAAATGGTGATCCTGAATAAAATGATTTTAATACGTATAAGAGTACTCTTAATATAACTATGTCAGAGATTCAGAGAGGTGTACCATTTCAAACAACCCAGAAAGCTCTAGGCTTGTCACATTAAGTACATTACTAAGAAGCTTGAGTTGATCAATACAGTCGATTGCATCTGGGGGGAGCTTGAAACATATTGATGCTTTCACAAGTGATGGCATTTCCTTTAATAAGATTGTCATGTTAAATAGGCCGATGATTAGCTGCAGAGAAGCAAGATGAGGAGCTGCTATAATCATTCGATTGCCGCCAATGAAGCCATCATCAATAATCAAGTTCCTTAGTGAACTGGAGGTAATACTGTTATCATAATGTCCACATTCTCTAAAAAGCTCACATTCCTTCAATTCCAAATCTTCCAGAACCACACACACATAATTGATCAACTCTGCAAATTTCTTTCCCAAGGATACGTGGCAAAGATGTAACCTTTTGAGGCAGTGAGAACTAGATCCCAAGTCTGGAGGTAATTTCACTCGACAGTAGCTGACACTCTGAATGTGAAGTGCTTCAAGGGGGCAGTTGAGTGCGCGGCGAATCCATCTAGTAAAATCAATACGGACAGGGTAACCCTCTGTCATGTTCAGACAGAATGAGTCCAATGCCGGAACATCATCGCGTAGCAATAGAAAATCTCCGAAATCCTCAAACTTTGCAAGTTCTGTTTGGGTTATGTGCCCAGGGTTGCTTTGGAACTCTGCCTGGTCGATGCTAAGGCACGACACTGAGCGCCAGAGGCTCCTCCACCTCCTGGACAGCACGCTCGTCTGAACCAGCTGTCTGGCCTTGAGCGAGGAGAGGATGGCGTGGAGGAGCACATCCGGCAGGGAGCTCAGCCGGTCCTCAGTGGAGGAGCTACCGCATCCACGGGTCCTCTTCCTGCAGACCTCCATGTGCGCACAGGAAGCGAACTCTGCAGATCGGCAGACGGCAGTTGCAGTTAGAAACACCGCATGGTCATGGAACAAGATCGGCTAGGCATAGACAAACATCTCATCTGAACAGATAGAAGAAATGCACTAATCAGATGAAGATACGGTCACGGCTATGGGGGAGGAATGAGCGATAGAGGAACTAACCGGAGATGGGTACTCGTCGTCCGGCGAAGTGCTCGCGGATAGCAGCCGCGAACGGTTTCTCGGGGAGGAGCTGTTCGCCGGGGCCGAAATCGTAGCCGGAGAAAGAACAGAAACCTCCCTCCCTCTGCTGTCCGCTGACCGTGAGCATGAGGAAAGGGCACGGGTGAATTATTATGTTTACCTACTAAAATTGTTTTAAAAAAGTATTCAACACTAGAACAACGGCCATAAGTTTTCTTGTTAATTATTATGTTTACTATATATTTCGAACTACCCCGTAATCCTCCAAAATAAAATAGAGTTTTGTGGAAACCTTATGTTTATAATTTACTAGCAAAATGTCTGTGCGTTGTAGCGAAAGAAAAAAGATCCTTAAGCACCTCAGCGGGAGAAAAAAAGATCCTTAAGCACATCTACATCAATGCATATAAGAACAACATCGCAAATAAATTCTATATCCTATTGTTTCGATTTTTCATTGCATGTGACCAAAATTTAGATGGTGTCAGTTTGGTAAGAAATATTATTTTTTTTCCGGCAATACATAGACAATCGAAAATGGAGTCCATATACGATATGGATATTCGTTTTCACGTAGATTGCTCTTGCCGTTTGAATTGGGTTTCTGAATAAATTGTAGGTCATATTGTCTTGACAATTTGTGAATTTTAAAGTGATGTCAATTGAGTTGAAAATTAATGGATATTCGTTTTCACGTAGATTGCTCTTGCCGTTTGAATTGGGTTTCTGAATAAATTGTAGGTCATATTGTCTTGACAATTTGTGAATTTTAAAGTGATGTCAATTGAGTTGAAAAGGTGATTATTTTAGCTTTCCATCGATATATAGAACAAAAAAAAAGTCTGTATGCAATCTGGACGTCCGTTTTCGCATGGGCTGCTCCTGCATTCCGGGCTCGCGAATAAATTTCATGTCATATTGTTTCAAAGATTTCTGTTGACTGAGATCGAATTTTAAATTGGTTTCAGTTGGATTGGAAATGTTATTATTTTATTTTTCCATCAATACATAGAACATAAAAAACGGAGTCAATATACGACTTGGCGTCTGTTTTCGTGTGGGCTTCTTCTGCCGTCTGAATTTAGTTCGTATTATAGCTGTGATTCAGATTATTGGATACAAGACGGGAAGAGGCTGACCAGCCGGATCCACCTGTCACGACGGATGGGGAAACCTTATTTGCTTTAATTAGATATAGATATAGATTCAGTCTATTTAGCCTTTTTTTTTTGCTTGCGCAGTTCTGCAAAACAACGTTGAGTTCCAAATATCGTGCAGCATTTGGCCTTGACAGCAAGTTGCTGGACCAAAGAAGTGCTAACCCGCCGCCATATATTGTCCCTTCCTTGGGCGCTGTTTGGTTCAGAAATACAAACACAAATGTAAACACAATCAGAATACAGCAGTGGTGTTTATAGTTGGGCGATCCCTCGTTTTGTTTGGATCAGCATGGTAATGGAATGAGAACCGTCAGAATGTTTGTTTCAGTTCATCAGGGAAAAAAAAGAGCATTAAGTCGGTAGCACAAGAAACAAAGTCATTCACCAATTTAAATCAGAAGTCAAAGGCAAACAGAAACTGATTAACATGATCGATGATGAATTCGCAAACCTAATTAAAGCAACAAATTGCCCTTTCCTCACCATTCTGCTAGAGAAGCACCACCATCCATGGGAACTACAGAACTAATTCAAAGCTCCCATAGGCCAAGTCTCCATCTTACTTGCCACCGTCCTCTAGAACAATCACAGCCACAGCAGCTCATCTATATAGCCTATATAAGTGAAGTCCATTAACTTTCATTAGTTCTATTTCTCTCGATATGCAAACTGTCCACATCATTATTAGAAATCCACTAAGTTAAATGTTATGTTATCATCCACTAAGAACTTCTATTGATGTCTTCCGTCGATTTTCTGTGACCGATAACATCTATGCATGCAACTATTAATCTATATATATGAGTATCATTCTAAGATGAACTTGCTCTCAATGATATTGTCTTTACAATCATATTGATGTTTACATTTTCAAATTTCATTTTAAAAATAATTTAAAAAATTTCCGTCGTAACGCGCGGGACACCATGCAGTTGTACCCACTTCCTCAGCCACATCCACACTTTCAATTGGCACGTCAGAGCGGACAGCCTTCTTCACATGCCCGTGCTACATGCGATTCACTTCGTATTGAAGACTAGGGTTGAGTAGCTATCATGCTTCCATCCGCCACACCTGCAACCGAGTGTCGACGGAGAAGAGCGACACCAAGCCAAAAAAAGAAGTGGAGTGAGCAAGATGCTCTTGCGAGGAAGGCAAAGGCACCGGTGAGCACTGATATGAAAACAGGGAAGACGGGTATCAACTTTGAATCCCAACCATGTTATCTGGTTACATGGCAGCTAATTATAGACCAAATCCAACCAAACACATGTAAAGGAACCAGATACACCTCCACAATCTGATTACATTACATAATTACGAGCCACACAGTATTGTTGTCTTTCCTAGTACTAAACAATGCACTGCTTGTTTAACTGCAATAGTTAAAACATCCTATATGTGAGCAGGGCAACGCTTACATGTATGAATGATGAAGTGCTTGTTTCCACCTGCAAGCTAATGAACTGCTCGTATATGGTGATATATATATTATATTATTTCATCACATAACATAACAACAAAGCTAAGGTGTGAAGAAATCATACATTCACTGACTATAGTTATAGACAGTAGCCACACGAATTTGTTAAGAGACATGTACATTAGATTCTTATATCAGTTAAGCAAGACGTAAGAATCACATCATTTGGAGAAAAAACACTTGGCATACAGTAACATCAGTTCATACAAATGTGCCAGAAAGTACATTGCAAAGTAGATGGTCACAGATGAATAATTCATCTTCATAGCTTACATATTGAAATGTAGCATAGGCTACAAAAGGATTCAAGATAATCTAAGAGCATTAAGTCGAGGACAGAGGAGTACTACCATGATGAAAGGGCAAATAAGATGTTATGCAAATCATGGCTATTTTAATTTCTAATCCACAAAAAAGTTTGTGAGTTTGACAGTGACATCAGGTAGGATCCTCCCAATGCCCCACAAAAGTTCGATTAGTTGGTTATCATAGTTAACTTCATAGATAACTTCGATAGACTTCAACTGTGGGCACTGGAAAGTCTTTTTGCCTTGGTGTGGGAGACTTATGCTTTTCCTCAGAAACTTCCCCTCCATCGAAGAATCCTCTTCAAACTAATGGCAGCGATATGAGATTAATGTAAGATAACTAAGCAAGTCACGGGGAAAGAATATTGAACAGAAGTAAAGAAGTTAAGTACCATACAACCATGCAGCGTAAGTTTCCTCAAGCAAGGAGCATTTTGGAGAAAGGTTCCAAGAGCTTCCAATTTGTCATACAGATCACATTTGTCAAGAAAACATTCTCCAAGAAATAGGGTATGCGTATTAGGGAATAGTGGGAATTTATCTGATTCTTCAATGTGCATCGCCTGAAATAGATATAAGACCAATCCAGTACTTTGTTAATCATCAATAGCAAACAGGAAACCGGATAGAAGCACAATCAATCCCTCAGTGTGACGTGGGTAGGCAAGTTTCAGAAATAAAAGATAATGACTACTTGCAACATAAATGAACATACATGAACAAGTCTATGAAGGCTTACCTTCGTCTGGAAACCTCTCAACTCTAGATCTGGAACATTGCACAGGTCAACAAGAAGACTGCGCTGGTTTTCCAAGGAGCGCAAATGGACAAATGCTTTCAGAAGAGAATCTGTTATGTGTACGGAAATGCCATTGGTGTAACATCCCACTGAAACACTCATTTGGAAATATACAAGACATGGAGCAGTGATAACAAAAGGAGCTTTTGTTGCGTTGCCCAAGGTGTCGATGATCAGCCTCTTGAGCGAGCATGAAGTAACTTCCTGAAACATGTGGACGCAAGCCCTGAGCTCTAGCTCTTCCAGCAAGGGGCACCTAGATTTGATTTGCTCCGCGAAATGGCTGTTGAGACATAGTCCATTAAGGTGCAATCTTTTGAGTCTGCAAGAACCTGCTCCGAGATCAGGAAACCGGAGGATTTGCCCTCGAAAGCCAGGCACCAAGACCTCGAGCACCTGGGGACAGTACATGACGCCACGGCGAACCCATAGATGCCCATCACAAACACGAAGGCAATCACGATTAACACATAACCGGAACTTATCCAGCGATTCGGTTGCGCTGCGGAACAAGAGCAGGCTGATGGTGAAGCTCTCAAACTTGCGCAGTTTCTGCATTACACCGCTGTCGCCGCTCTGCGCCATGGTACCGATGCCAAACTCCGCCGCGTCGATGTTGACGCAGGGCGTCGTGCGCCAGAGGTGCCTCCACCGCCGCGACAGCACGCTGGTCCTCACCGCCTGCTGGGCCGGGAGGAAGGACAGGATGGCGTGCAGGAGGCAATCCGGCAGGGCGCTCAACAGGTCGCCGGAGATGGTCTCTTCACGGGCACGCTTCGCCGCTTGCTCCGGCGGCATCTCCTCTCCCCTTCTCTTGGCCAGCAAGGGCTGCAACAGCTGCTTGGATTAATCCCCTCCGCTCTCAATTCCAATCACTGGTGTAGGGAACAAGGATCTGACATCAGCGCTAGGGTTTGGATTTCGCGATTGCGAGATCCGGGGCTGCTCCTGCTGCTTGTTCGGCTGCCAGTGAAGGGGACTCTGGAGAACTGGATTTTTTTTTTCTAGGATCATTTTCGCTCAACTGAGATGGGTACTGCCAGTGAATGGGCCGCCAACCGCGCTTCGCTCTTCAGCCTACTCTTACATGGGCTGGAGCCAAAAAACGAGCATTGGGCTAGGATTAGTGTCTCAGGGATTGTTAAGGGGAAAATCTATTTCCTTCTGGATTATTGAGGAAGGAAAAATAAAATATCATAAAATAATTTATGGAAAAGCAAATAGAAGATTATAAAAACAGAGGTTCACGGAATGTGCAAAGATAAATTGATTATCGTTATTCGTCACTACTATGACCGTCGAGAGTGCTTTTAGGTGGTCTCTGAATAGTGCAAGCTCTAAATGAAATAAATCAATGGCATTCTTAACTGTGATTCCGCAAAAATCAACCTAAGGCCTGAATGCTGTCCTTAATATTCTCATATCATATATGCCAATTGACAAGGCTTTGAGGTCATGCCGATATGTAAGGTTTGGAATTCTTGTGCTTCCGTTCTGAATACTGCATGAAACACATAGATGATATGACATATAAAAGAATTGCAAGCACATCACGTTGAACAACTTCCAAAAACTTGTCGGTGGTGAGGTGCGAGGTCGTAGGCGATCCACCCAGCGCACCGGGGCGGGGGTGAGGCACCGTTCGGATTAAGCGTTGCACCTTAACAGTTGGAGTCATAAATGAAAAAAACATCGTCATTTCTTGCTGATAAGAGTTTCAACACAAATCTACGATGTGTTATACTTCACCTGTCCTCCACCAGTCCAAAACCGAACAAAGACCGGCCACAATAACTAGAAATTTTACTACATATTACATTTATAAAATTCAAGTCAATACATCAAACCTACGGTTCCATATGCACTCACATACCAGAAAATTCTTGTGGGAATCTTCTCCGTGGAAACGTGAAACTCCCTTACAAACTTAGATAGAAATTTTCAAAAAAGCTAAAACTTTGCACATCTATAATGCATCCATATCGTGCCATGCTGCAAAAATTTGGAATAAGAACTCAATTTAGCAAAAATGGACATGACTATCCAAGTTATATGTTTGGTCGATTGGATGTGATGATCCAATGCAATCTTTTGTTTGCCTTGAGGGATGAGGTGGATTGGACGACAATATTTAAATTAATTTTATCTCTTGATTTAAAATATCTATAATTAAACTTATGCCGAGGAGTAACAATTAAAACCTACATGTATTTATTAATTTTAACCCTATCACCGTAATTATTATCTAACAATAAACATGTCAATTATAACAAACCATAACACCAACTATAGACTAATCAGGATTCAATAAAAAAAACTAGCATATAACAAGTGTAACCTCATAATAACAAATAAAAATTAGCAATATGCATGGCACTTATCACTAATCATTTGACTAATGATCAATAAAGATAAATGCATTATCGTTAGTCGTCACTACTATGACCGTAGAGAGTTCTTTTCGGCGGTCTCTAAATAGTACAGGCTCTGAACAAACTGAATCAATGCCATTCTTAACCTTGATTATGTAAAAATCGACTTAAGGCCGGAATGTTGTCTTTAATATTCTCATATCTTATCTATCAATCAACAAGGCTCTGAGGCCATGCCGTCATGGAAGGCTTGGAATTCTTGTCTTCTGTTTTGAATATTTCTAAAAATCTCACCGGGGCTCGGAAAAAACCTACGAACCCTAGCTTAACCCTAGCTTTGCTAGCGAGGTGAATTTTTTAATTTGTCCCAACAAGGGATTGATCTCGTAACCTAGAAGTGCTAAAGAGACTTGTCTTCCATTAGACTACATACTCCTTGGCGTCATATACATGATACGAGAGATAAAGATTGCTTGATTGAACCACCCAACATCATGAAATTGCATGTTGTCCGCATGCAAAAGAATTGCAAGTGCATCACAATGAACAGCTTCCAAAAACTTCTTGGCGGTGAGTTGCGAGGTCATAGCTTGGTGATCCACCCAAGGCACTGGTTTTGGTGCGGCACCCTTCGGATTAAGCGTTGCACCTTAACAGTTGGAATCATAAAAAAACATCGTCATCTCTTGCATTGCATCTAATGCACCTCGATAAGAGCTTCAGCACGAATATACAATGTGTTTTCTTCCATGATTAAACAGGGCTTGCAGAGATACTTCACCTTCACCACTCCAAAACCGAACAAAGATTGGCCACAAAAACTAGAAAATCCACCTTATATTCCATCTATAAAATTCAAGTCGATGCATCAAACCTATAATTCCATATGCATATGCATACCGAGAAATTTTGGTGCGGATCTTCATAGAAACGTCAAAACTCCCTTAGAAACTTAGGTAGAAGTTTCCAAATAAAACTGAATCTTTGCACATCTATAATGCTCCATCTATGTGCCATGCTGCAAAATGTGGAATAAGAACTCAATCTAGTAAAAGGGACATGGTTATCCAAGCTATTGTTTGCCTTGAGGGATGAGGGTGGATTGCACGACAATATTTAAATTAATTTTATCTCTTGATTTAAATATCTATAATTAAACATTCGAAATACAGTAACATCAGCTCATATAAATGTGCCAGAAAGTACATTGGAAAGCAGATGGTCACAGATGAATAATTCATCTTCATAGCTTACATATTGAAATGTAGGATAGGCCACAAAAGGGTTCAAGATAATCTAAGAGCATTAAGCTGAGGACAGAGGAGTACAACCATGATGAAAGGGCGAAGACGATGTTATGCAAATCATGGCTAATATTTTAATTCTTAATCCACAAGAAAGTTCGTGAGTGTGACAGTGACATATGGTAGGATCCGCCCAATGCCCCACAAAAATTCGATTAGCTGGTTATCATAGTTAACTTCATATATAACTTCAACAGACTTCAACTGGGGGCACTGGAAAGTCTTTTTGCCTTGATGTGGGAGACTTATGCTTTTCCTCACAAATTTCCCCTCCATCGAAGAATCCTCTTCAAACTAATGGAAGTGATATGAGATTAATGTAAGATAGCTAAGCAAGTCACGGGGAAAGAATATTGAACAGAAGTAATGAAGAAGTTAAGTACCATACAACCCTGCAGAGTAAGTTTCCTCAAGCAAGGAGCATTCTGTAGAAAGGTTCCAAGAGCTTCCGATTTGTCATACAGATCACATTTGTCAAGAAAACATTCTCCAAGCAATAGGGTATGTGTATTACTGAATACTGGGAATTTATCTGATTCTTCAATGTGCATCGCCTGAAATAGATACAAGACCAATCGAGTATTTTGTTAATCATCAACAGCGAGCAGGAAACTGGCAGGACACAGTTTGATACTTCTTAGTCATATCAGCTAATCTGGTAATTGTAAGATAAATTTGAAGAAACTCTTTCAGAATAGAAACACAATCAACCTCTCAGTGTGGGCGTGTGTAGGCAAGTTTCAGAAATAAAAGATAATGACTACTTGCAACATAAATGAACATACATGAAACAAGTCTATGAAGGCTTACCTTCGTCTGGAAACCTCCCAACTCCAGATTTGGCACATTGCACAGGTCCACAAGAAGACTGCGCTGGTTTTCCAAACAGAACGTTTCACCATAGCTTACAGAAATTCCATTGGCGTAACATCCCATTGAAACACTCATTTGGAAATATACAAGACATGGAGCTGTGATAACAAAAGGAGCTCGTGTTGCGTTACCCAAGGTGTCGATGATCAGCCTCTTGAGCGAGCATGAAGTAACTTCCTGAAACATGTGGACACAACTCCTGAGCTCTAGCTCTTCCAGCAAGGGGCACCCGGATTTGATTTGCTCCGCGAAATGGCAGTCGAGACGTACTCCATTAAGGTGCAATCTTTTAAGTCTGCAAGAACCTGCTCCTGCTCCGAGATGAGGAAACCGGAAAATTTTCGCACGAAAGCCTGGGGTCAAAACCTCGAGCACCTGGGGACGGTACATGATGCCACGGCGAACCCATCGATCCCCATCTGAAGCACGAAGGCAATCATGACCAACACGCAACCGGAACTTATCCAGCGATTCGGTTCCGCTGCGGAACAAGAGCAGGCTGTTGGTGAAGTCCTCAAACTGGCACAGTTTCTGCGCAAAGCCGCTGTCGCCGCTCCGCACGACGGTGCCGACGCCGAACTCCGCCGCGTCAATGTTGACGCAGGGCGCCGTGCGCCAGAGGTGCCTCCACCGCCGCGACAGCGCGCTAGTCCTCACCGCCTGCTGGCTGCTGGGCCGGGAGGAAGGACAGGATGGCGTGCAGGAGGCCATCCGGCAGGGCGCTCAGCAGGTCGCCGGAGATGCCCTCCTCGCGGGCACGCTTCGCCACTTGCTCCGGCGGCATCTCCTCCTCTTCCCCTTCTCTTGGCCGGCAACCTCGGCTCTCTCGATTCCAATCACGGGGCAAGGGTCTGATGGCAGCGCTAGGGTTTGGATTTCGCGATTGCGAGATCCGGGGCATGCTCGTGCTGCTTGTTCGGTACTGCCAGTGAAGTGGACTGTGGAAAACTCAAACTCCTGAGACTGGTACTGCCAGTGAATGGGCCGCTACGGCTAGAATTTGGGCCACTTCAGTGGGCCTGCTGCGTCTGGCCCAAAATAAGCAAAACCACCCAATCTAGGTGTAACAAGTTCATAGGCGGGGATCTGTACAGGCTCCTTGGCAGCCTCTGCAATGTCAGGATTCTCGAGCTGTGCGGATTAGGGATACCCCATAAAGTTTGCCGTCAGATCGATTGTTTTGGACACAAGTTAAAAATATTAAATATAGTTTAATTAAAAAACAAATTACACAGATAAAAACTAAAATTCGTCTCGCCGTTTAGTCCCCAACCGTGTAATTAGTTTTTTAATAAACCATATTTAATATTTTTAACTAGCACCGAAACATCCGATGTGACTTAACCTAAATTTTAGCCTCTGGATCCAAACAACCTAGACTGTCTCCAATGGTCCTCTTCGTGCACTTCCTCAAAACACTATTCCAACTAATCTACAGTGCAACATTTATGTCAACCAGTAGCACTATCCATTTGAGGAATCGTTCGAGGCTCTCCATTGGAGACAGCCTTACCATCCCCAACCACAATGTGTAAAAACATTATCTATCACTATTCATTCACTATTCCAATTACCTTTTTTTCTGTCTACGGTAGCACTACAGGGTAAACAATGTTATAGGCATCATTTTGCTTTCTCCGATGTGTAAATTTGATCCGAAAAGTCATAAAAAGATACGTAAAATATTGGATCATCACAGTAATACTAATACAACGCACATTGGGACAAGGGCATCTCCAGTGTGTATCGAACCAAGGGGGCAGTGGTGGGACCATTGGCAACAGCAGCTAAATTGATTTTGCATGTCTCCAGTGTAGAGTTCGGTCCACAACGGCTGTAGAGACTAAAAAAAATCATATTTATCACCTTCTCTGTTTCCCTTCTTCTCTTCCACTATCTACTTTGAATATTTTAAGTTTTTTCTCTGCCTACGGTTCGAACTGAGTTGAAGCTCCGAACCAAAAACTTTTTTCCCTCGGTTCGGTTCCCTCAGTGTGCAAGCGAACCATACTGGTGTTTCTCTATCCCCCCGATTCGTTTGACATGCAACACTGGAGATGCCCTTATCCCAATGTGCGTTGTATTAGTATATTACTGTGATGATCCAATATTTTACGTATCATGTTATGACTTTTCGGATCAAATTTACAGCTTTTCTCTTTTTCATGCCTCAAATTAAGAAGATTGATTCCTACTTCTCAGGCAAAGCTTCGAAAAGAGGAAAAAGAAATGTTCCACAAGCTGAATAACCTGACGACTTTGCTTCTGGATTACTGTGATATGAGCAAGCGGTTCGACATACTGGAGCTCTTTCTGCAGAATGCTCCTAGCTTGAAGAAAATCACTCTGCAGCATTGCATGGTAAAAATAATTTTTCTGGTTGACTTATTAGTTGATATAAACCATGGTTTTAAATAGCGGGCTATAGCCCAGCTATAGCGGCGCTATAGCCTTTGGAAAGGCCTTTCGCTACGATATTGGCATTTGTCCGCTATCGGAGATACGCAGGCTATAGCCCGATTTAGCGCCGCTAAATGCCGTAGCTTTAGCGCAAAAATAGCGGCCGCTATTCAGATTTTTCCCCAGCACGCGAAATCAGCCTGCCAGGCTCAAGGACATGGCCCACGAAGGCCCAAAACCACCTCCTCAAACCCTAAAACGCCCAGGTCTTGCTCCTATGCTCTCCCAGACTCCCATTCGACAAAAAAAAGGGGCGGCGGCGTCTCGGCCTTCGGCGGTTCAATTGTGGCGGCGTGCTGTGGTGCTTGTGGCCGGAGACACAGCAGCGATGGGTGGATTTCACTCCTGTGCTTGCGACAGGTAGGATCCCATTCCTCTGCTTGTGATCGGCGGGCTGCAGCCGCCGCATCTGCTCGGCTGCTGCGTTGCCGGCCACCGTCGACGAGCAAGCTCAGCCACGGAGCAGGAGCAGCATCTACAACAGCAAATCAATATGTCTCAGCCCCAGCAGCCAGGCAAGTTCATCTCATAATCATCCCTAACTCCCTCTCGGCATCTCCCAGTATTTAACTGTCCACTGTCTACTTGTCTAGCGAGTAGCAACTAGCAGTGTAGCACACAGCCACCAATTGACAGTGTGAAGATCTTAGTATTTACATTTGGTAACTATTTTATTTTGTTGCATAGGCGTTGCTGGTGTTCTCTCAAGTTCTGCATCTGCGCCAGTAGCTCAACATGTCCCTTCTGTTGCTGTTGCTAATTCAACAACAAATCCTGCATGGAAGTATGCTACCGTTCCTGACAAGGCCTTTAAGCATCAAGTCAAGTGCAATTTTTGTCTGAATACCTATGCAGGTGGAATAACAAGGATCAAGTACCATCTAGCCAAAATTCCTAAGAGCAATGTTGTAGCATGTGAGAAGGTTCCAACTGATGTATATGAGGAAATGTTGGCATTGCTCACAAAGAAAAATGAAAAAAAGGAGAAGAAAGCCAAAGATAGGCAGAGTGCTAGAGCTGCAGTTAACTTGAATCACTCAGAGGGAGAAGAATCAAGTGAAGAAGAGCCTAGCAACGCTGTTGTTGTTCTGAAAGAAGGAAGATCCGGAAGTGCAAGTAGTGCTAAAGGTGGCCCTATGGAGAGGTTCTGCAAGTCAACTGTAGAACAAACTTCTGCTGCAAAGAAGGGGTCCAGCCTTAGCAACAAGGTGCAAACCAAGCTGTCAACTCAAAAAAAAGAAGAAAGGAGAGATCGAGCTTGTGAGTACATTTGCCAATTCTTTTATGAAGCCAGCATTCCACACAATGCGGCAACACTTCCTAGCTTTGATCTCATGATTGAGGCAATTGGAGACTTTGGCAGATATTTAAAAGGACCTAGTCCACATGAGATAAGTGGTGAATTTTTACAGAAAGCAAAGAAAAAAGTCAAAGCTTCATTCAAGAACCATAAGGAACAATGGGCACTCTCAGGTTGTTCACTTATGACTGATGCATGGACAGATAAGAGGGGCAGAGGAGTAATGAACCTTGTGGTTCATAGTGCATATGGTGTCTGTTTCTTGGATTCAGTAGAATGCTCATCTGCCAAGAAAGATGGCAAGTTCATCTTTGATCTTGTAGATAACTGCATTGAAGATATAGGGGAGGACAAAGTGGTTCAAGTGGTCACAGACAATGCTAGTTCCAACTTGGCAGCAGCAGCCCTATTAAAGGCAAAGAGACCTTCAATTTTCTGGAATGGTTGTGCTGCCCACACAATTGATCTTATGCTAGAGGATATCGGAAAGATTAAGCAAGTTGATCAAACAATTGTGAGAGCAAGATCTTTGACCGCGTTCATTTATTCTCATACAAGAGTGTTGGCACTCATGAGAAATTACCTAGGCAAGGATTTGGTGCGTGCTGGAGTCACACGCTTTGCTACAGCATACTTGAACTTGAAAAGCTTGCTAGACAACAAGAAAGAGTTGGGAAGGATGTTTAGATCAGATGAACTAATTGCAATGGATTATTTAAAGAAAGATAAAGGGAAGAATGCTAGCAAAATAGTGAGGTCTGAAACATTTTGGAAAAATGTTGATTCTGCTGTCAATTTTTTTGAGCCGCTAGCTAATGTCCTTAGAAGGATGGACAGTGATGTACCAGCCATGGGTTTCTTACATGGTGCTTTGTTGGATGCAAAGAAGGATATTGCTAAAAGGTTTGACAATGATGAGCGTCGTTTCAAAGATGTTTGGGATATTATTGACAAGAGGTGGGATACTAAGCTAAAAACCCCTTTGCATCTAGCTGGTTATTACTTGAACCCATACTACTATTATCCAAACAAGTTGGAGATCGAGTTAGATGGAACATTTAGAGAGGGTTTAGTATTTTGTGTCACAAAGATGATTAAAGAGGCAGACCTCCAAGATAAGATAATGGATGAGCTCAATATGTACCAAGATGGGATGGGATCATTTGGAAAAGACATTGCCACAAGGCAGAGAAGGAAAGAAAATTTTGACCCAGGTGAGTAGATCATGTCAAAATCTGCATTTTCATGTCCTTCACCCAATTAGCATTTAGATGTACTCATGGGCTGAATCTAAATTCTCTACTATTTTTATGAAGCTAAATGGTGGCTAAATCATGGAACTAGTTCTCCAAATCTTAGAAACTTGGCGACAAGAATTTTGGGCTTGACATGCAGCTCCTCAGCCTGTGAGAGGAATTGGAGTGCTTTTGAACAAGTAAGAATAATTGTGTATATTACATAGCTGTCTACTTTACAGGAATACCACTTCACTTTCATTTTGAATTCAACACTATTCTATTTGAACATATAGGTTCATTCAAAAAGAAGGGCCAGATTGCTCCATGACAGGATGAGGGACCTTGTATTTGTAAAATTTAACTCTAAGCTCAAGCAAAAGAGACAGAACAAATTAAGGGATCCAATTGAAAAGCAAGTTGCTGATATTCTAGAAGAAGATAGCAATGAATGGATCACTGGAGTTGCAGAAAATGTTGAGCAAGCACAAGACCATGAAGCTGTAGGTGCAAAAGAACAAGATGGAGCAGTGCCAGGAAAGGGGAAAAGGAAGAGAGTTTGCTGCCCAAGGAAGAGGAGGACCAGAAGGATCATTGACATTACCGAAGGCAATGAAGATGAACCCAATGCTGCTTCATCTTCTGAATCTGATACAGAAGATGATCATGACGCTGACGTGGCTGAGGATAGTGATCACTCTTCCAGTTCTAATGACTCCATGTTTGATGAATAGATTGTCGGCAAACTTCAACTTTGCAAGTCTAATCTTTATGTTATCCACCTTAACTTAGTGTTCTCTATGGACTTATGGTTTGTATGTAGTATGTATCTGCTGAACTAGACAACTAGAACAAATTATGGTTTGTATGTAGTATGTACTGCTGAACTAGGCAACTAGAACTAGCTAATTTGATCTCAGCTGTCAACGTCAAGTGCTCAAGTTATTTTCAATTCATGGTATTGGGTGTTGTCAATGTTCTGTGGCTGTTATTCATGTTTTTCTTTATTTTTTTTGGGAATTCCGCTATCGGCCATAGCTGCGCTATAGCTGCACTATAGCCTTATAGCTGCTGGAAAAAACTTTCCGCTATTTGCCGTAGCCCGCTGTTTAAAACTATGATATAAACTCGTGCTCTCTATTACTGTACTTTATAGCTAGCTCGATCGATCACTATGTCGTCTCACTGCGCTATCCTCTGTATTGTTCTGTCAAAAGTACCCAGAGCCGATTAGGAAAAAGGTGGTCTGAGGAATATTATCCCTCCCAAATACCGGAAACTCGTGACTATGGAGTCTCATGATCTGAACCTGATTGAGATCAAGTATAAAGACGGCAATACCAAAAACCTCTATAGACTTCTAATGAGCATCAGGACGAGACTAGAGAAGAACACTGTCAGACTCATCAAGGTATCATGCTGTCGTGGGAGAAAAAGTAGAAAAAGTACTACTCACCTTTAATTATGTTCAGTGCTTGTTCTGTTGAAATTTTCATGTGCACAGGAAACAGTGCATCGTGGTACATACATGTTTTGATACGAGAGACCGAAATGCACTGGCAGCACACATGTTTTCAATAGGGGATCACCCCACGAATGTTTAGTACTTTATTACTTAATCTGATTCAAAAATATAAGTCCATTTAAAGTTAGGGCTGCACTACAGTACACATTTTACCTTCTACGTGGTAAGATCTTAGATAGATCTGAACCATTAAATTAATAAAAAATAAAATAACTAATAAAAAAATAAAAAGAGGAAAGCACGCGAAAATAAAAAAACACTCCGCAAAAACCGTCGGCCCCACTCAATTCGTCGCCACAAATCTCGCCCATGCCCCCTCCCCCCGCCCGCTCCGTTTAGTTCGCAGCTACGCGCACGGTGCACCGCCAAATCCACCGTATTGAAGCCCGTTCGTCTTTCTGCTGAGCCAGATCTTTCCGGAACGACCATCCTCTAAACTAGAAGTCCAACCAACTTGTAGAAGTAGAACACATAGCGCACCCAACTAGAAAACCGGATTTCTAAAACTCCAAACTTTGGAAAACTGAAAAAGAAAACACCACCTGGGCGGATTTGGCACATCTAGGACCCACGTATCCATGTCATATGTCATATGTGTAAACATATGGAATAAGACTGAATCCAGCAGCACCTCCATCTTTCCATCCTCCATCACTATTCTAACTACTTTTTTCTCTGTCTACAATATCGTAACAGTACCGCATTTAATTTTACAGTCACCGTATGCGGTCACTGCTGGTTTTAGCCTAAGGCCCACACATCAGGTCTTTTCCCTCCACTCTATTCTTTCTCCGTTGACTCTAGAAATCCACAGCTTGCAGTCGACGCTCGCCCCTCCCCACTGCCGCTCCCATGCTCCTCGCCGCTGCTCGTCCTCTACTCGCCGCTCCCCTTCTCGCGTTCGCTCCCTTGATCCTCGTTGCCCGCCGTCACTCGCCTTTTCCTTGCAGGCTCATAGCCACTCACGCGCCCCATCCCCGCTACCGCTCTCTTCCTCCTCACGGCCACTCCCCTGCTCATAGCTCCCCATCATTGCTCGTCTTCTCCCGGCCACCGCTTGCCCCGTCCCTGCCGGCGCCGACGCAGATCTCCTCCTCCTCGCTTCTGGCCACCGCTCGCCCCTCCCCATCTGGCGTGGATCCCCTAGGCAAGCGCGTGTGGGCCACAACGGTGGGTCTTCGGAGCGCGCGGGCACGAGACAGCGGCCGCGCAGGGCCATGGCAGCAACTGCAACGAGCGGGGGCCATAGCGACAGCTCCGGCAAGCGTGCGCCACGACCAGGGATTACCTTTTCGTTTTGAACTCAAATCCCGGACTCATCCGGAATCGAAAAACCGGACGGAATTCTGACGAATTCCGAGTTTTCCGAACGGAAAGGATTTTCAAATTCAAAAACGGAATTCCGAGGATTCCGATCGGAATTCCGAAAAATTCCGTCGGAAAACCGGTGTTTCCGACCGGAAAAAGTTGTTTTCCGACAAAATGTGATGTAAAACGGAGTGGAGGAGCCAAGTGATCGTCTATATATATGTTGCGGCATACTCTTAACTCACAAAACGGTACTTGTCCTAGTGGTTAGTAGATGTTGTCTGTTGTCTTGGTCTGTAAGACCTGAGATCAAATCTCATTCAAGACTATTTTTGCTGTTTTTTATCGACAAACCCTATCCTGAAAGGACGGTTAAACAATCAAATATTTTATATAGATTTATTTAAATTTTTTACATATCACAATTTATAATATATATATAGAAAAATTTCTTTCTACATGCGCATGTAGCTACACTCACGTATGTACCTTATGATTGAGGGTGTATCTGGTGAAACGAAAGGTATGTACACGGAGTATGCAATAATACTAGACCATCCGAGGTGGCATGTGCACGAGGTATGCGAGTATATCTGAGGTATGTGGACATACCCTGTTATATGCACTAATATGAAGGTATTATCAAAATATAATAAAAACATGAGCTGTTTTATAATTTTTTCGGATGGTGATATTTGAGGTATCTTAAAATAAGTGTGTGAACATACTAAAACTGATAAATGAGTATGCGAACATATCCTTATTGGTTTATTGAAGGTGAGTGTAGCTACATGTAGATAAAACTCTTTCATATATATATCAAATACATTTCACATAATTTATTAAAAAATGCATATAACCTTACGTATGCCACATAAAATACATAAAAAATCGAATCTATCACAACAATATAAGATCATAGTTAAAATCCATAGACCATAATAAAATTTTATAAGTGGCCAGGTGGAGTGGAGTTTTGTTGTTAACGGGTTTTAGGTGTTAATGGATCCTAAACCAAATCGTAATTTAATTAAGCAAATCAATGGGTTTTAGGCTGGCTGTCGGTCGAAGCGGAAGAGTGGATAAGGTCATCCAAATTAAACGGGTTTGAGGGTCTTAACGGGTCCGAACCCAAAACGTAAATTTAACCAACCAAATCAACTTGGATTTGAACGATTTCTAGTGCTAATGGCTCCGAAAAACATCTAGTTTTTTATCATATTTTTTTCGGAATTTTTTAGAAACTTTCTATAAGTTTTTTCAAATTTTTGAATTTGGAAACGGATTCCGCTGAAAAATTTCGATTTTTCACTTTCCGTAGTAGTCCGAAAACGGAAAAAATTCTGAAAAACCGGCGGTTTACCATCGGAATGGTTTTCCCTGGCCACGACACAACTCCAGCTTGCCCAGCGCACAGAGAGATAGAGGTGAGAGGAGAGGATAAAAAAGGAAAAAAAAAACAAATGACATGTGGGGCTCACAACCACACGGGCACGCCACGTCATCAAACTGCCCATGAAAATCGTCCAAAAGGTGTTTTGTCCGGTTTCCAAAGTTTGGGGGTGTTAGAAATTCGATTTTCAAGTTTGGTGCTAGGTGTTCTACACTCAGAGTCCAAGGGGTTATATAGCCTTTCTATCGCTGATGGCAATTGTTACGGTACACTGAAAGAACTATGAGCTGTCCATTCCTTTAGATCTAAAGGTTGAAGGAAGATATTACTATCTAAGAGGTATACTTCGAAATTAATTAAAAATATTTTTTTAGAAAAAAATATAAATCGGCGTGGGATAATGATCAATAAATAACCGTAACTAACTATCTTGGCCGGCATCTACGGTGACACGTGACCATCTCTTCCGGAAACGTGACTAAAAGTTTGTAGTCATCGTGTCAGATTGTTATCTTTAACAAATACTTTGTAGCCATTTTTTTTTACTGAACGTGGCGGCAGCCCTTGTACAGTTATCATAAGGCGTAACTTCTAATTTCAACCATCGGCCATGACGAGTATATTTCCTGGATGTTGTTTGGGTGATTTCATTTCTCATGCCTGTGCAAACTAATTGGCCATGACTACGATGAGGACGACGTCAACCTCGTCGGCACAAGAATGGGCCTCCCAGATGCACCTGCTCACCTTGGAGGACTCTTCCGCCTTGTAAAGACCCGAGCGATAGCTTGGCCGGGGACCACCAGTTACCCACAATGAACGCGGCCGGCAACTCTGTCAACTCCGGCGACTATGGCCTGGAAGCGAAACGGAGAGACCCAAGAATCTCGGAGTGTAGTTGTTGTATGCAGCGAGGAACGTCTGGTGCCGTTGAGCGGGGATGTGGAACCGCGGCGTCGTGGAACGAGCAGCCGAGAACGGCGGCACGTGGAGTGTAGGATAATGCTTCTATTTTCACTTTTTCCATTCTTTTTATTTATTATTTTGTATTTTTATTCTACATAATTCAATGGTTCAGATTAAATTGAGGTCTTACCTCTTAAGGAGTAATATGTGTACCCTAGCGCAACCCATCACTGATTATTTGACTAATGATCACCATTAGCCAAGGTAGTTGGACCTTATCCAAAAAAAAAAAAATAGAAAACACTCCATTCAACATCTATGAGCCCTCAAAATTAGATAGGATCATCCCATCCATGTTAATCCAATAAACCAATATGCACACGACACATAAACCACGCCCAAGCTAATCATACATAGTGGCGGAGTGGCCCGTACAAAAATGGGGCATTATAGATTTGTCTAGTGAGATAATGCCTGACCAAAAGTTTGTGCGCCTGTATAAAGCAATGTTATATGTTGTCCTGGGCAGAGGTATTGCAGAATCTTGCTTGCCACACATATAGATCAGGGTCACCATTTTACAGTTCACGGCGGCTATGTATCTATCAGCTGGCCAGTCGCCAGTGTCATCCTTCTATATTCCTTTTTGTTTGCGTGCGACAGTCCTCCTCTCTAAAGAGTTGGTCCCTTGTCCTGCATACATTAGATAAAAAAATAGAACAGAATTACAACCATGAGGACAAAGCGTTTTGGATCCAATCCTCTATGCATGGTTTGGTTTAAATCAACGTTAACCATATCAAATATCTAACTTTTTTCCAGCAGTGTTATAGGGCAGTAGTAGTAGGCGAAAGGAGGAGAAATTGCATGATATTTTATATAGATATCAATCCCAATAGACCCTTGTTTCAGTAAAAAGTCATGCCAAAGGTATCTTTGGTCTAAATTAAATAACTTATGTAGATTGAAAATACAAAAACTAATATTACAAGATTTATTACGAAAAATATTTTATGGCATGCTCATTTTACTTAATAGTTAATATACTCCTACCATTTTTTATAGATATTACCAGTCAACTTAAAAGAAGTTAGATTTAGGATAACCTTAAATGGACTTACATTTTTGAATCAGATTAAGTAATAAATACTAAACATTCGTGGGGTGACCCCCTCTTGAAAACGTGCGTGCTGCCAGTGCATTTCGTCTCTCCTACCAAAACAGGTAGTATGTACCACCATGCACTGTTTCTAGGGCACATGAAATTTTCGATAGAACAAGCACTGAACATAATGTGAGTAGTATCTTTTCTCCCACGAGAACACTATACCTTGATTAGTACTATAGTGTTCTTCAATAGTCTCGTCCTGATGCTCATTAGAAGTCTGAAGAGGTTGTTGGTATTGCCATCTTTATACTTGATCTCAATCAGGTTCAGATCATGAGACTCCAGACTCACGAGTTTCCGGTACTGGGGAGGGATAATCTTCCTCGGAGCACCTTTTTTCCTAATCAGCTCTGGATACTTAACAGAACCATAGTACAAAGGATAACGTACTGAGAGTCTGAGACGACATAGCGATCGATCGAGCTAGCTATAAAGTACAGTAAGATAGAGAGAGCATGAGTTTATCAACTAAGTCAACCAAAATTTTTTATTTTTACCGTGCAATGCTGCAGAGTGACTTCATTCAAGCTAGGAGCATTCTGCAGAAAGAGCTCCAGTATGTCGAACCGCTTGCTCATATCACAGTTGGCCAGAAGCAAAGTCGTCAGGTTATTCAGCTTGGGGAACGTTTCTTTTTCCTCATTTCGAAGCTTTGCCTGAGAAGTAATAACATAAGCGGAATTGATCAGTCTACATGGCAAATTAGTAACTCTCTACGACAAAAGAACCTTCTTTGAAGCATGAAAGAGAGGAATGCTGTAAAATCGATCTGAAAAGCTAATTAATTCACAACATGGTAACGCACATTGGGATAGCTAAATCTGCACAGCTCGAGTGTTTTGACGCTGCAGAGGCTGCTAAGGAGCCTGAACAGATCCCCGTCCATAAACTCGTTACACCCGTTGATGGAGGCTCGCAGAACGGACTCTGCCCCATTATTCAGCAAGAACACGCGCGGGTTCGTGCACTCCGAGAATGCCAGCCGCAGAGAAGCGAGCGCAGGAGCCGTCACGGAGAGCGGGCGGCCGCCATCGCCGTACTCGTGGTCCGAAGAACACTCGATGGCCAGCCGCTTCAGCGTGGCGGAGACGATCTCGCGGAATTCGCAGTTGCAGTCCCAGAGCTCAAGGTCTTCCAGGACGGGGCACCGCGACCGGAGGTCGTCGGCGAAGCCGGCGCCCAGACTGAGGCGGCGGAGGCGCAGCGTCCTCAGGCGGCGCGCGGGCCCCAGCCCCAGCGGGGGCAGCCTGATCAGCGGGTACGACCCCGGCACCTTGAGATCGAGGTCGAGCTCGACGGGGCGGTAGCTGATCCCGCGGCGGACCCACCTGTAGAGGTCGCGAGGCTCGCCGACGGCGCAGAGCCGTAGCCTGTCGAGGACGGGCGCGCGGTGGTGCATGAGCAGGTTGGCCGTGAAGTCCTCGAACCTGGTCCACGCCATCGAGATCGTGTCGCCCCTGCGCCGGAACTCCTGGTGGTTGACGTCGAGGCAGGGCATGCGGCGCCAGAGGTCGCGCCAGCGCCGCGAGAGCGCGCTGGTCCGCACGGCCTGCCGCGCCGGGAGGAAGCGCATGACGGAGTGGAGCAGCGCGTCTGGGAGCGCGCTCAGACGGTCGGTGCCGCCGCCGTCGCCGTCGGCTGCGGTGGCGGTGGTGCAGGCGCGCTTGCTTGGAGGCTGAGCCATGGCGGCGCTACCTCTCGCGCCCTAGCTCAGGGGCGGCATTGAAAGGCTAGCTTTGGCGCGCGCGGCGGTGGCAGTACAAAGAAAAGAACCCGGCGGGCGGCTGTGTGGAGATGGGGGTGGGGATCGATCATCTATATATCGACCGGGGGTGGAGGAGATTGCGAGGATTATATTGTAGGAGGTGAAGAGGTGATAGATGCGGACGGGGCGGAGGAGGTGTGAATTGCGATCTGCATCTGCATGCTGCCCGCCTCGATCGCCGTTCTACCTTTCTGCTGCGATCCGCCGCCGCGCGTATAGGCGGTCAAACCCTGCAGTGTGTAGGTGGAATTTTTCCTGTTCGTTTGTTTCGGCCCATGCAGGAGCAACAGGCCCACCCAGCCCAACAGGCCCGAGTTCTAGGTAGCAGCACTGGAGATGGAGAGTTCTATTTGGGCGGGCATGAATGAAGTCAAACACCCAATTCAAACAGCGTGCGTGTGGTGGCCAGGATATGGGCAATCAATCATGCAACGCGTAGCTCTTGCATGGGCGGCTGAGTGAGGACGCAGCATGCTCAAATTGGTTTTGAGTGGATCTAAACAAGTCGTTAATGACTCTCTTGCTCCATGCTAACATAAATGCGCATCTCATGATGACGTGCAATAGAGCACGTATTTTAAGGAAAAATAAAACATGTTTAGCAGCGCAACATATCCGGAATCAGGTCCTCTCTAATGTTAAATGTACCGTGACTTTTGTCACTGGCTTGTGGGCCTCACGGCTTTGGCTGAATGAAGAGGATCTCAGTCGAGAGCAGAGGCGGGCCCAGGATTTGAAAGTTGGGTATTCAAAATTTTGTAAAGATACAATTTTTTTGGTGGCCTTGCTTCGTTGGGAGCTTTGTCACACGTGCTAGTGTTGGGAGCTGTTGGAATTCAAGGCTCAAAGCTGTGTGTGGCTCCAGCTTTGCTCTGAACCGAGGAGGGTGGTGCGGGATTTGGGCCAAATAGACTGTAGAAGGGAGGTATTTTGACATTAGGCCACGTTAGGAAAGTGTGGGAGGACTACACAGAGGTTTTTTTTGGGCCAATTACCTGGAAATGAGGCTGCTTCGTAGTATTTTTATCTACAATATGTATACGTGCGTATATACACAATTTTTTTGACAGAAATCATGGGTATTCAACTGAGTACCCATGAATTGAAGTGGGGCCCGCCCCTGGTCGAGAGTGCTCCGATGTGTTTTTGCCGCTCCTTGATTTTTGTCACTACACCTGTGCTATAGTAGTAAGTTTCATACATTGGTTTCGTTGTCCTGTCTGTTTATCCGGCCAACTGCGGTCGCGCTGCCTCGCGTCTGTCTCTACGACATCTCTAGCAATAGAGTCGGATGCCACTACATGAACCGTGTAAACATTCATCGGCCAGATACCAACAAACTTAGACCCATACCGACGAACTTAGCTCTAAGACTATATGTCATTTAAAAGATATACCCACAGGGCAGAGCATGTAGCTAGTAAGCAACCAGAGAAAGTCTTAGAAAAGTATAATATAATTTTATTTTACCGAAGATGATTGGATGGAGGCGTGTCCGTATCCACCCACTGCACAGGCCATATCAACTTAGCCCAGCAGATAATTTGATCCATTTAATTATTCATCGCCTTGTGACCACGATCGGAAAAAAGGATCGTGGGTGCCATCAGCAGCAGCTCGAGTGGATTTGCTGCGATATATTGAAAACTACATGTTTGCCTGTATTTAATTGTCTCAACTGCATGCAGGCAGGGACAGTGCACAAGCAATGAGCGCGTTGGATAGGAATATGATTTGAAGACATCTGAACAACAGCAACCGATCTAGAGGACGTCACATGATGGGACTACGTAGTAGTAAATCGTAATCTGATGTGCTGTTTTCATCTATAATAATACTACTGCTACCTCCGTTTTCAAATATTTGTTGCCAACTAATTCATTTTTAAACTAAAATAAAATAAATGAAAAAGATGGAGGAGAGAATAATACCCTCTAGAAATAATCACATCTGGTCAGGTCTGAATTTGTAGGCTCTACGGCACTACTGGATTTCCTCCTCCAAATTGCTCCTAGCTAGATCTCCATGAGTTTTGGATTTGGTGATAGCACACATAACACCAACTCTAATTTTTTAGATAAAAGGCACCAACCCGATCTAATGATAATGTAGCTTTATCTTTCTCTATAAATTCTTGCACGTAAGTTTTACGGTGGTTGGAAAAAATAAGAATCGTTTATCGAGCGAAATCCAACAGTATAGAAATAGGCGGTATACCAAATATGTAGATCTGGTACCTAGAATAGTGGGACCGTTTTCCTTGTTTATTTTAATTAATTACTAGCAAAATGCCCATACGTTGCAACGGGAGAAAAAGATCCTTAAGCACCTACATATAAGAATAGCTTCGCAAATAAATTCCATATCATATTGCTTTCAATTTTTACTTGCATGTGACCGAAATTTAGATGATGTCAATTTAGTAAAAAATATTATTTTTTATTTTTCTGCAATATATAGAACATCGAAAACAGAGTACATATACGATATGGGTATCCGTTTTCACGTAGGTTGCTCCTGCCGTCTGAATCGGGTTTCCGAATAAATTGCAGGCTATATTGTCTTGACGATTTTCGTTAATTGCAAACGAATTTTAGAGTGGTGTCAATTGGATTGGAAAGGTTGTCATTTTAGCTTTTCATTGATATACAGAACGTCAAAAACGGAGTCCGTATGCGGTTTGGGCATCCGTTTTCGCGTGGACGGCTCCTGCACTTCGGGCTCGTGAATAAATTTTACGTCATATTGTTTCAAAAATTTCCGTTGACTGAGATCCTATTTTAAAGTGGTTTCAATATGGTTAGAAAGGTTATTATTTTGGCTTTCCATCAATATACAGAACAATGAAAACGGAGTCCGTTTTCGCGTGGACTCTTTTTTAGTCCGAATTTGGTTCGTATTGTAGCTATGATTTAGATTATCGGATACAGGATAGGGAGGAACTGATTAGCCGGATTCACGTGGACGGATCGGGAAACTAAAGGAGCAGAAAATCTTATTTGATTTAATATTAGGTATAGATTCAATAACTGGGCTAGAAAAAATTAAAAAGGTGTGGCTCTATCTATGGATACATTTCCAACCATTCTAAAATCTCTGGACCCATTTGGAACATAGGAATTTCATAAAAATAGTGTAAAAATTTCACAGGAAACAATTTAATTTCGTGAAAAAAACACAGAAATAGGAAATTTTTTCCGCATTCCAAAAGGCCTTCGTTCTTGCAACGAATTCATTGAGCCGCAATATGCACAGCGCACTGCATGACATATAATACTCTATAGAATTAAAAAAAGCAATCTAATAACAGCACGTGATTTTTCACCTGGCGTATAGATGCACCTATCCCATGGGTTAAAGACTAATTTCCCTGTGAGTTTGGTTAAAGGGTTTGCTCCCAGCAGTATATTAAAGTATTTGGACACGCGTGCCCCCGCAGCTCAAATATGGTTGGAGGAGGGCATCAGGATTGTGATCATACTCGACTTGTATTATAGGAGTAATATACTCGTTGACAAAACGCTGTCGCTTTACATAGAAAGATACATAAATCTCTGTGAAAGGCCAGTAAGATGTTTACAAATAGGGTTGATTATTGATCCTGAAATGGAGTTCATTCTCGACATGCAAGTAAAATCCCCCTTCATGTAACACATTATTAAGTCTTCCATGGAAGCAAATATATATCGTCAGCTGAATTTTACTAGGTCTTTTGGGAGGTCATAAAGCCTGATTTGATGGCTATGTTTTATGATTTCCACAAAGGTGAGCTATCACTCTTTTCTCTTAACTTTGGAATTTTAACTTTGCTGTCGAAGTGTCAAGAAGCCATCAAAATCCAACAATTTAGACCTATTTGTCTGCTAAATGTGAACTTTAAAATTTTCATAAAAGTAGCGATAAATAGAATAAACAAAGTGGCACAAAAGTGATTCAACCTTCTCAGACCGCTTTCCTTCCAAGACGGTACATCTTAGAAGAGGTTACCATTTTACACGAGACAATTCACGAGTTACGTCAGAAAAAACTCAATGGGGTTATTTTCAAAATAGACTTCGAGAAGGCATATGATAAAGTAAAGTGGCCTTTCTTGCAACAGGTTTTACGGATGAAAGGATTCTCACCTTTGTGGTGTAATTGGATCAAACAATTTGTATCTGGTGGAAGTGTCGCTATCAAAATAAATAATAATATAGGAAGAAATTTTCAAACTAAAAAAGGCTTGCGTCAAGGTGACCCTTTGTCACCGCTTCTCTTTAACCTTGTGGCAGATATGTTAGCTGTATTCATAAACAGGGCAAAAGACAAAGGCCAGATTCAAGGATTGATACCTCATTTAGTGGAGGATGGTCTTTCAATCCTTCAATATGCCGATGATACTATTCTTTTCTTAGAACAAAATTTGGAGCATGCCAAAAACTTAAAGATTATTCTATGTGCCTTTGAGAAGTTATCAGGACTAAAAATTAATTTCCATAAGAGTGACATTTTTTGTTATGGAGAGGCAAAGTCACATGTTGAACAATATTCTCAGGTATTTGGATGTAGCATGGGTTGCTTTCCATTCAGATATCTGGGTATACCAATGAACCACAAAAGCTTCGGAACAAAGATTGAAAAGTGGTCGAGGACCGCTTCCAAAAAAAGTGAAGCAGTTGGAAAGGAAAACTCCTTTCTTATGGTGGCCGCCTAGTGTTGATAAACTCTGTTTTGAGTAGTACAGCGATGTTTATGATGTCCTTTTTTGAAGTACCAAAGAGTATTCTTAAGAAACTAGATTTTTACAGGTCCATCTTTTTTTGGCAAGGAGATAATCATAAGAAAAAAATACCGACTTTCTAAATAGGGGTATACTTTGTTTACCCAAAGATCAAGGGGGGCTAGGAATTATAGATTTAGAAATACAAATAAGTATCTTCTTAGTAAGTGGCTATATAAATTAATGAATAGCGATGGAGTGTGGCAACAACTTCTTAGGAAGAAGTATTTAAAAAACAAGACCATTGGTGAGGTAAAATGGAAATCAGGGGATTCACATTTCTGGTCGGGCCTTATGAAGGTCAAGGATCATTTCCTTAATCTCTCACTCTTCAACCTCCATAATGGCACATAATGTAGATTTTGGAAAAACAAATGGCTTTTTCTCTCAAGGACCAGTTTTCTTCGCTGTATAATATTACCAGAAAGAAACAGGTTTCAGTTGCAACTGTTTTTAGTGTTATACCTATTAATGTTTCTTTCAGGACAGCCCTCGTGGGGACACAATTTGATTAAGTGGAATGAACTAGTTCAAAAATTGTGTTTGTGCAATTGGACAACCAACATGATTCCATCAATTGGATACTCTCTAAATAGGGGACATTTTTAGTACAAACTATGTATCGCTATCTTATAAACCAAATAGCTGTACCTCTAAATAAATCTTTGTGCAAATTGAGATTACCTTTGAAAAACAAGATTTTTAACTGGTTTGTTTTGAAAAGAGTAATCTTAACTAAGGATAATTTATTAAAAGGAACATGGAAGGGTGATGACCATTGTTGTTTCTGTGACAATAAGGAAACTATCCAACATTTTTTTGATTGCCATGTTGTAAGTTTTGTTTGGAGAGTGTTTACTATGACATTTGGTTTATGTGCTCCTAAAAACGTGTCTAACCTTTTTGGGATTTGGTTTACACAAATAGACCAATGCTTTCGCTCCCAAGTTTGTGTGGGTGCAAGTACAATCTTATGGTCTATCTGGCTTGCACTTATGGTCTATCTGGCTATGTAGGAATGAGGTGATTTTTGACAAAAAAAATTACTCTTATCTGAAGGTTATCTTCAAGGCTACCTATTGGGCTCGTTTTTGGAGTTTGTTGCAGAAAGCGAACAACAAGCCTTTCATGAAACGGGCGTGTCGGGAGCTAGAAATAATGTTCATGGAGGTTTTCGCGAAGCACGGATGGCCCTCGTTTAAGAGAATTTGTGCTTAGTCTGTGTTAGACTTTAAAAGTTTATTTTTTAGGCATCTTTGTGTGCTTTTTTTCCCTTCTCGTTAAGAATGGTTAATTAAGTGCAAACCTTTTGCAGAGACCGGAATAAAATTTCCCTTTTCTAAAATTTTTTTTTGATGGCTTAGGTGAGAGTTGGTCGTCGTCGATACTTTATCACTGTCAAGTGATCTGGGGTAGTCTGATGATAAGTAATACGGAGTACACTTTAATTAATACTTCCTCCGTTCATAAAAAAAAAGTCGATCATGCAAATTTTATCAAGTTTATATTAAAAATATATTAGAACTTATGCTATCAAATTCGTATCATTAGATTTTTGGTGAAATATACTTTCATATTACGTATGTAATATCTTAAATGATATGATGTCTCTGTATAAACTCGGTCAAACTTACACCTTCGTGGACCGAGCTAGTATCTATACTATAAAGAGCGAGTTAATTTTAAATAATTTTTACCAACACTAAATATACCCACACCCAATACCCACCGTTCGATAAACATCGATTATTCGATCAAGCGTTGATTAATAGAGAGCCCAAAGGGCCCACCAAGTCAAGCGCCGGAACGGCGCTGGAACGCCTGGAACGCCAGTTCCTGCAATAGGATTGCATCCTTACGTAACCTGCCCTTTGTTTTTTCTCACCAAGTTTTTTACCCACCCGCGTATACGAGATTCAACCACCAGAAAATACGGTACATATTCTTACATGCTAGATGCAGCCCAATAATAAGCAAATACATAGAGATCCAGCCCAATAATAAGCAAAATACATGGAAAATGTATTCAAAACACTCGGTACAAATATCAATTTGATCGCATATCATCCCATAGTACCAAATCGCCTGCAAAAGTATCAATTGATTTGCTCATAACAAATCCTCACGTCCATGAAGCACCGCCTCTAGCATACAAAGAGATCCAAAGATATAGACACAAATCAGAGAACGGATCAAGTGGAAAGACCAAGATCAGACATACCTAATCCCGTGGGCTCCTCTCCCACGAAGCTGGCTGGATCTTCGGCGGCCGGCCGTGGCCTGCGGGAGGAGGAGGTCGGCGCGACGGGCGAGAGAATCTGGCCGCGGCCGGCGCGACGGGAGGAGGAGGAGGAGGGTGCCGGACGGAGGAGAGCGAGCCACGGGAGGAAGAGGAGGAGGAGGGGGGGAAGGGGCCGCCGCGCGAGACGGGGGAGGATGGCATGCCGGGCCCAGATTCGGCCGCCACCGAGGCCCGATGAGGACGGCGCGCCGGGCCCAGATCCAGCCACCGCCGAGGGGTGGGAGGGTGAGAGGACGACGGAGGAAGGGGCACATCGAGGAGAGGACACCGGAGGAGGGTGCGCCGGGCTGGATCCGGCCGCCACTGAGGGGAAGGGGCGACGAGCTCGGGGGTGCAGAGGATGAGAAAGCGAGGAGAGAGGAAGGAGTGGATTAGGTCAATTGGGCTGACTGCGGAGAATCCATTTGATAATCCATCGAACGGGCAAGGCGACAGAACGAGACAGGAGCCGTTTGATAATCCTAAAAAATGGAAAATAATGAAGTCTAATTATAATTGAGTTTTTCCATTGGGTGTTTTAAAATTATACTCCGGAAGCTGTGCAGATTGGGGACGAATTAAGAGAGGTTGTCTAAAAACTAAAAATCACCCATACAAACTGCATAAAAAATGTTTAGAGGTACAAAAACTAAAAATCATCCATTAAAATAAATAATTTATATTACTCTAATACATTCAAAACAATTAATAAATCATAAAACCGTATTTTCTTAAACATAAAACTCTCACAAATAATATTTTTTAAAAAGGTAGTAACTAACTTTAACGTTTTCAAAAATGCACGTGCGCCACGTGTAATGTGTGGAGAGGAAAGGGAGACGAGACAAGAGAGCTCTGACGGACGTCAAATTTTCATAAGAGAGATTTAGAATGCGGCAAAGTTCACCGCTGTTTTCCACGGCCACACCAGGTGTTTTCCACCGCTCTACATGTTCAAGTTTAACGGTGGAGTCTTCCAGCATTCAGAACGTACTAACATTATTTTTTTTCTTTAAACATAATCCTTTTTGTGTAGATTGTCCACCTCGAATTGACAAGCAAAATCATAGTGTAAGCATATCAGTCCAACAACTGAGCCGCCAGTACTATGTGTTTTTTTTCATGGCTACTGATATGTCATTCATATTTATATGGCAAGTTCACTAACATTCTCATATGTTTATATTAGAATAGTATAAACATATGAAAGAAAGATACATATAAGTTTATATCATTGTAGAAATTTAGGATTACAAATCAAATCATTTTGACTAATTCAAAACAAACCAAATAAAAATAATTAATGCTTTAATAATCATTCAACTGAATGGTCACGATAAATTATATAAGGTAGAGAAATATTTTTATATAAAATATCTAATACTAGTATCATCACCTAACATTTATTAGCTATTAGGCTATCTCCAATGGGATAGACAAATGGGCTGCCTATAGTACAAATCGACACTGTCGCTAGAGAAAGAGTTAGTTGGAACAGTGGATAGGCAATGCATTTGGGCAATCCGTTGGAGATGGTCTTACATAAACAAAAAAAAAATTATTACAAATGTCTTCATTCAAATGTTAAATAACAAAGAAAATTCTTTCGATTCAAAATTCTTATTATTCTGAAACATTGGATGGTGATTTCATCTTCTGATCAACGTTGATGATGAAACTCCCCATTGTAATCTAAGTTTTAAGTTTCCTTGTCGGAAGGACAGACAAACTAAATTACTAGGTTATAAGGTTGGGCAAGAGAAAGTCGCCATCCTTCGTCTCGACCCTCTCTCACCATAGTTGGGGGTGGAACCAGGGGAAGCGGCTGTAGAAGAGCTACGCCTGGTGCGGGAAGAGAAGAAATGGACTAGGGTTTCATCCTCAGGCCAGAATTTTTGGGATTTTATACAAGTTACGATTCATTCTAGCCATTGATCTGAAGATGAACGACACGGAGCGTGTCACTGTCATCTCAGGCCACCTTCGTCCTCGGCGGGACTGCGCTTTCCTAGCCCAGGGTCAAGTTGTGGCCTGGTGCACGCGAACTTGATTCTATTGGGTTGTTGGGCCTGGTTCGGCCAATTTTAAACAAAAACCATATTTCTTTTTAAATTATATATGTATTTGTTTTATGCATATAAGATATGATTAGATCGATATGTCTTGGAGCTAAGCACTAGATACAGAATCAAGTTTTTTGTTTCCGCTGCTAGAATGAATTTTATCATGTCTTTTCTCCGAATAATTTTTATAACAACATGATTTTTGAAATAAAATACTTTCACAAATAAAAAATTACAAAACATAATAAATTACTTTGTCACTCTAAAAAAGGTTTCACAAATAAAAATATTTAAAAAATAAAATAATAATAATTATTATTTGGTCACATGCGGGACGCACGTGCATTTTTACTAGTTATAATTAAAAGAAGGAAATAGATTTGAAGCCCACCTTGGGCCCATGCATGACGTTGGCATATACGAGGTCACTCATGAGGATTTGCACATTTACCTAGACCTGATTGAATATGCTTTCACATGTGCATGTACATAAATTACAAAGTTAAAGAATATTTTCCGTAAATGTGCAGGGTATTATTACAGCATATATAGTGGAGGTTCTTAGCCAAATAACAGTTTGTTTTCATTGTATTTGGCACGGATGCTTAAAATAAAGATGGGAAAAAGTCTACGTCAGCCCCTGAGGTTTGATGGGTGGAATACATCACCCCCTCAACTTCAAAACCGGTTTTCTTACACCTTAAAGTTTCAAAATCCGGACATATCACCCCCTAGGCGGTTTCCATGGGTGGTTTCGCTGATGTGGCAGCCAACGTGGCATAGATGTGACACAGTGGCTTCTCACCCCTGTTGACCACCTCCGCCTACTCCTGTCCTCCTCCGCGCGACGCTCCATGGATGCCTCCCTCGGCACCGCCGCCACCGCGTCCTCTCACTTCCCTCCAGAGGGCCCGCACCGGTGCCACAAGTGCCTCATTCCGCACCGCCGCTACCGTCTCCACGGACGCCGCCCCCTTTGGCTTGTGCGCACGTGCAGCCGCCTCGAGCCAGCGGCGTCTCCCTCTGCACCGCCGCCACCGCCTCTTGTGGGCGCGCGGGAGGCCAGCGGCTACGGCTGCGGCTCCGGTCAGCTAGTGGGAGGGCGGCAGTGGCTGCTCCGACGAGCGTGTGGGCCTCCAAGAATGCCGCCACCACCTCCCTCCGCGCCGCCGCCACCGCCTCTAGTGAGCACGTGAGGAGGAGGGGAGCGGCGGCCAGGCCATCCTCGCCCTCACCCTCGTCCGCCCAGCTTTAGTTGCCCTTCTCACCTGCGCACCTCCTCCACTTGATGTGCGCCGCAGCGCGGAGCGGCGGTGAGGATGGGGTGAGCGGTAGGGAGCAGGGAATGGAAGAGCGGCGACGGGGATGGGCGAGCGCTGGCCAGCAGCAGCCACGAGGAGGAGGGAGAGGCAATGGGGATGGGGCGAGCGGCACTGCAGCAGGGAGCAGGGAGTACCGGAGCAGGGGAGCGAAGAGAGGAGAGCGGAGAGGAAAGGCTTGACACGCAGGCCTTATACCAATGTTTGCACATGTGGCACTGATGTGTGGGCTCCAGATGTGCCACGTCAGCGAAACCACCCATGGAAACCGCCCAGGGGGTGATATGTCCGGATTTTGAAACTTTGAGGTGTAAGAAAACCGGTTTTAAAGTTGAGGGGGTGATGTATCCCACCCATCAAACCTCAGAGGGTGATGTAGACTTTTTCCAATAAAGATGGATAGAAATGCTTAAATTAGTATTAGTGCTCAATGAGTGCTAATAAAGTGGGTTTATCAATTTAAGCACCTATTTTGTATTGCAGGGATTAACTTTTTATAGAAAGCACTTATATCTAAGCATTTTGCCTTGTGCATGCCCTTAGTGGCTGTTGCAGGCGATTTGCGAACTATCTGCTATACCATCGACAGCTCTTGAAAAGGCACGCAAGAGGAGGTTAACCACATAGATCTCATGATTATAAATTAGGTTTCATCATGAATTTTGGACAGCCTGTTTTAAGTAGGTGTTCTTAGCGGAGGGAGTACTGTTTTCTAGAGTCAATAGGCCTTCTTAACTTTGCCACACCGTACCCCTACAATTTCTATTTTAGGATGCAATAAAATAACCTAAATATTTAATACAATTTTTTTTATAATTTAAAATTTTTCAACATTCAAGGGATTTAGTGTAGCAAAAATCATTTTATAAAGTAAACCAATATGGCGTCCCTATGATCTTTTTTTTTTTGAATCCGCGTCCCTACGATCTTGTGTTACCAATTACCATCGTGTTATGTCCCAACCAATCTCTTGTTCCAAATTGATCACACGGGAGTATCTCTAGGTAGACTGCCAATACTAAACACCCGACCGGTTTGCTAGAATTTTTAGGATTTTTCTAGCCCAACTCGTGGGACTAATATAGAGAATCATTTATGATCTCCAACTAGAAATAATAATGAGAAAGGGGAGAAGATTTAAAGCCCATCTTATATTATTATTAGGTCCATCTTACATGTGTATTGGAGGTTCCACATATGAATCGGATGCTGGTTGAATACACACACACAAGCACACAGTGTGATGTTAGGAAAGTTCTTTGGCACGTAGCAGCCGGACTTTACTGGGGCAGTGTTGAGCATAAAAAAAATGTTGTTGTGTTGTTTGCTCTCTCAGCGGAGAGAGTACGATAGCGAGCGGCCCCGACAAACTCGGGTAGGTCAGCCGTGTATTAGGGGTGGGCGTTAGATGGGGATCTACTTGTGTTGACATCATGATCGCCGCGCCGCTACAAAAAAAAAAAAAAAAAAAAAAAAAAAAAAAAAAAAATTCTGGCCACCTGCATGTATTGGTATGCCGCACCTCTACAGGTACGACATATACCTGGCCTTGATATACAAGTACATTGATAGTTGGCCGGTCAAATAAGCACCGTAGCATGTACCTCATGAATCACATTCATGTACAAATATCATTTTCACTGGATACGCCGGCCTCAAAACCAGAATCTCAAGTGAGCAAACATTATAGAGACAGGGCGTATATAATAAGTGGTGGCGCTACCTATAAAAGGAGAGAACGCTCTCCCGGTCCCGGCCCATTGCGTGAGTATCGTTTACGGAGGCGATTAGCTATATATATCAAGCCAAATATTCTGCTCATCAATTGCAACAGATCTTAGGTAACCGCGATCGAGTTCCTTGCCCTAGTACTACATTCTTAGTTGCAGGCGTCCTTGGTAGTACTACATTTTTGGTCTTGTTCTTTACTTTAATATTCTAACTCTTGTCTAGTCCTTAATGTTGCATTCCTAGAAAAAGTGGATTATTCCATGCGACCATGCACGCGTGTTTTTTGAGATAATAATTTCGTGTAATCATGCAATATTTATTACGCCATCTTGACTAAATGATCAGACTACAACCATCATTTACAATCCAAGTTGCTTGCTGTTGTTCTTTACTTTAATATCTACTCTTGTCTACTCCTTAATATTGCTTTTCTTAGAAAGTGGATTCCATGATTTTTAATATATTATCTTCGTGTAATCATACTGCAGTACAATATTACGCCTTCTTCACTAATGGTCAGACTATATCCATATATATACTACCCAAATCCCAAGTTGCTTGCTGTTGAACAAGTCATTTATTTTGCTAGCTGCATGCAGGTAGACCTAGCAACCAGGCCATCTGGTACCATGGAGGACTCGGGCCTGTTCATGCAGTGGGCGATGGATGCACTGCAGCACGAGGACCTGGCGGTGGCCCCCGTCGACGACGACTGCGGCGACGCAACCTTCCCCTCGCTCCAAGCGCTCCGCGAGGCCTCGCAAGCTGCGGAAATGGTGCAGGAGCTGATCGGGGAACTCCATGCGGCGAACGGCAGCTGGAGCTCCGGCGACGGGGAAACCACCGCCGGCAATAATATCTCAGACCCCACGCTGAGCAGAAGCAGCAGCAGTTCCACCAACAACCAGCTCGCGGCGTGCTGGAACTTCACCACGGCCTCAGCGACGACGCAGGGTCTCGACGGCACGCCTGATGCGGCGGCCGCCGCCACGCGCAGCGACCTGCCGCTGCCGGAGCTGGTGGCCGTGTGCGCGTCACCGCCGACGAGGAGAGCCGTCATGAAGCAGAGCGTGGGATCCATGTACGCGCAGGACCACATCATCTCTGAACGGAAGCGGCGGGAGAAGATCAACCAGCGCTTCATCGAGCTCTCCACCGTCATCCCCGGCCTCAAGAAGGTCCTGATCAACTCCCGATCCAATTTAATAACTAGATTGATCCCTGTAATTCTCCTTCTCCTACTGCATCGACGATGATCAGATCCTGACATGAAATTGCACCGAACAACGCGCGGTTAATTTTGGATTCAGATGGACAAGGCGACGATCCTTTCTGACGCGACGAGATACGTGAAGGAGCTCCAAGAAAAGCTCAAGGCACTCGAGGACAGCAGTAACGACGAGCGCAGCATCGAGTCGTGGGTTCTCGTCAAGAAGCCGTGCATCGCGGTGACGACAGACGGGGATAGCTCCCCGTCGTCGACCTCGCCGGGGACGACGACGCCGCCACCGGCGGCGAGGAAACCGCTGCCGGAGATAGAAGCCCGATTCCTTGAGAAGAGCGTCATGGTGAGGATCCACTGCGAGGATGGCAGGGGAGTGGCCGTCCGGGTGCTCACGGAGCTCGAGGCGCTCCACCTCAGCTTCATCCACACCAATGTCATGGCATTCTCGGCTGGCACTCTGATCATAACCATCACGGCAAAGGCAAGAATTCCATTTCACTCTGATAATTAGTAAGAAGAAGTATCATGTGCTGCATTTCTTAAGAACATTAGTGAAGGTATATGGTGCACAAAAAAGTGTAAAAAGCTAGCTATGCTTCAGAATATATATCATTATCACTAATAACAGATTAGTCAAATAGTAGAAACTGTTAGCACTACCGTTACTGTTAAGCATATTATAATTTTTATGTTTCATTACAGATTTTCCATGTTATCAGGCAGCTTTCTATTATTCAAATCAAAGACAAACCGCAGGGTTCAACTTACACTTTTATTTAATGAAAAAGGTTGAGAGGGAGAGAAGGGACACTCTATTCACCGACTGACCGACACCCATGAGAACTGAACTCATGCTTTATGTACCTCTACATAGAATGTCTTTGTGAATGAAGAAACACATTATTTACGGATATCTTAAATATCTTCACAATGCACATAATCATGCCTCTGAGTATTAAAAATTGTGCTTTATGGGGAAGCTGTCCATTTAATTAGATTTTGTATACTACTAGCTTTTGTCTTTTCCAAAAATGTGCATGTGATTTATCTGACATTGTCTTGTTTAATTTAAAGATTATGTATTTGTTTCAATTTAACTTGTTCCTGTTGCAACCTATTTTGCCCAGGTAAAAATTCAGTATATATACTAGTCTTGTGATTTAAATGCAGTGCCATCATATAATGATATGGTACTTGATTTCTTTCATTGAATTTTATTTAGCAACTAGCCAATTAGCATAAGCTACAAGTCAAGCACTTTCTCTGGTATTGGGCCATGGTATGCATATAGGATTATACAAATGTTTTCTAGAAGAGATCTCGATAGATTTTTGAATTGATTTCGAATATCCCTGGAACATTTTTTTGCAAAGATCTCATTGCATGTGTCAGGTTTTGGATCTGAGGCTGACATGTTAGTTAAGACTCCAACACTGCAATAATATGGTTGAGATCAACGTTAATCAATTGTTGATCGACCTCTGTTGATATGATCAGGTCGTGGAGGGCTTCACCGTTACAGCAGACGAGATCGTTGCCAGACTCAACTCTGCATTATTATTGCTGCGGCGTAGACGCAATAATAGCCCTGAAGAGACAGGAAACTAGTTACAAAGGCAGCATACGGCCGGAACACTACGCATATGAAACCAACGTGACCTGTGAAGGGAGGCGTCAAACAGTGGCGATGCGTGCATGGACACTGACGAGCAGCCGCGACGAGAATTATTTCTACGCCGCATGTATGGGTGTGGAACATCAGCACCAATATACACATGGATCTGATGCAGGCAATAATATTGTTGTCGCGAAAAAGTGCTCAGGAAAGATCGAGTCAGGAAATTGTCGGTTCTGACGAAATAGTAGAATAAAAATGCAAGTGATCAATAAGCATCTACGGCCTGCAATGCAAGTTGTCGCATTATTTACTTTAAGATATCTATTTGCGTCAAGCCTTTCTATGATTGTAGCAAAATATGTTTACTCTTGTACTGGTAGTACTGCTGCTCATGATGCTAACTGCCTAGTCGATTGTACTATATATATATTCTTGGATGTGCACTTGCTATTGTATATTTTAATTAGTAAAAAAAAATACAGTTCAGACGGGTAGCCAATAAGTACATTTCAAAAACCAGATGCCATTTGGCGTACGCATAGAAATACACATGCATCTACGTGAATGTACCAAAAACCTACAATTTAGTGAATTGTATACAAATTTAGACGTTGAAGAGAATGTATTAAAAGATTATACAACATATACCCGAACATGTCGCAAAACAACATAACTACGCATATGTACTGCATGCATATTCAGCACACCCCTTTTGCCCTGTGGCTTGGTCAGAATATCCCCCAGCTGCTCTTCAGTGCTGATGAACCTCACCTCAATTTGCCCTGAGTTTGCATACTCCCGGGTCAAATGAAATCTTGTATCAATATGTTTGGACTGGTCGTTATGCACTAGGTTTTTTATCAATGAAATAGTGGATTTATTGTCCACCCTTAGCATCGGCCTGCTTGTCCCTGAATCCTTGATCTCATCAAGCAGCCGCGCCAACCAAACAGCCTGACAGGCAGCAGCAGCAATGTACTTCTGAAGAATCTTTCCCACATAGCTCCCTTGAGACAAACTGATCCCAGCTTCTTCCTGCCTCACTTCAATGCCCAGGTAGTAAGAAAGCAACCCGAGGTCTCTTATTTTGAATACCTTGGTCATTTCAGCCTCGAACTTCTGGATGCTGCTGCTACTAGTGCATGTGATCATCAGATCATCCACATAGACCCCTACAACTAGCCTTTCAGCACCTCCTCCACGGCAGTAGATAGCATGTTCAGATGGGCACCTCATGAACCCCAGAACTCCAATTGTTCATCTAACTTTTCATTCCAAGCACGAGGAGCTTGACGCAATCCATAAAGAGCTTTGTGCAGACGATATACCTTATGTTCCTGCTCAGGTTGAGCAAACCCAGGTGCTTGCTACACATAGATCTCCTCCTGAAGGTCGTCGTTCAAGAACGCTATCTTGACGTCCATGTGGTAGACTTGCCACCCTTCCTGCTCCGCCAACGCCAGGAGCAGCCGCACAGCCTCCATGCGCGGCACCGGTGCGCACACCTCGTCGTAGTCGATCCCCTGGCATTGTGCGTAGCCCTTTACTACGAGCCGCACCTTGTGCCACACCATAGCACCGTGCTCGTCCTTCTTGAACTTGAACACCCTCTTGAGCCCAATGGCACGCCACCAGGAGGCACCTCTGTGAGTGTCCAGGTGCTGTTCTCCTCGATGGCTCGCAGCTCCTCCTCCATCGCTCAATGCCGGCATGGGTCCTGCTGGGCCTAGGCGAGTGACCCAAGTTCCTCGGCGCTCACAGTGAAGAGTTGCCCGCCACCCAGATCACGCACGGCGTAGCCAGGTGAAACGCCCTAGTTTCCATAATGGGACTAAAATGTGCTTTATTACCATCTCAGGGTTTGGTAATCACATTCTTACATCAGAGTGATACAGATCCGCCCTAACGAGTCAGACAACAAAGGGGCGCAGCCCTGAAACTAAGCAGCGGAATATAAAACGTAGGCCCAAATTTTCCACACATCACGGTTGAGAAGTAGGTCGTAGACCTAATCGCTTCCATACAAGGTGACTTCATTGTCTCCACTGGAAAAACATCAACAAAGCAAGGGTGAGTACCTACGTACTCAACAAGCCCATCTTCCTCCGTAAGGAGAGGGGTATAACTATATCTATATGTAGGATATATCTGGAGCTCAGGAAAAATTTTCGTAAAAACATTTTATATGCTGGGTTCGAGATAGTCGTCAAGTTTTAGCCATTCAGAAAATAGGGTTTCCTCAAAAAGGGTGCCACTGGACTTGCTGGTCCACATGGCCATGTCCTCAAAAGTGGTTGTACTAAAAAAAGTTAGGCAAGATGAAAATCAACGTGGTCCTTACAGAGCGCAGATAGAACCATTCCCACTTTCCATTGCTCGACACCGCGAGCATCCACCTACCCGGTCTTCTCCACGAATCCTGGGACATGGGGTAACCGTGAGTTGCAAGCTACCCATTCATACCCTGCACTTGAATGGCGTATCCCGACCCGTGGGTCGTTTGTCGGGGTTCTTCCCTATTTTATTTCAAAACACGCACCCACTCATCCTCATCCTAAACCCATCAAGTTCCACAACCATAATCCCAACTTAACATCAAGATTATGATGGATATAATTAAATGAGCGATCCCACCTATGCGCACTGCATCTAAATTAGGCTTAGGTGGCTGTATAATCGGTGGGGTTTTCCTTAGCAAGCAACATGCAAGTTTTATAGTGATTATCAGGCCAAGGGTTGTGGTTGTAAAACGTAGGAGATTTATGCATCAAGTGAGGATTCCAGTGGGCTTGCCATGCAAATAGTTGACGAAGCGGACGGTGCATCGGTTGAGGGTCCACCCTCGGTCGAGCACGTTGGTG
Organism: Paspalum notatum; assembly: GCA_022530915.1. Lineage (NCBI taxonomy): Eukaryota > Viridiplantae > Streptophyta > Magnoliopsida > Poales > Poaceae > Paspalum > Paspalum notatum. The sequence continues at coordinate 33,204,071 of CM039689.1, forward strand.
CTCCAACTATTGGGCGCGATGTGCTAACCACTCGGCGTGACGACACAGCATCCGCTGCAAACGCCCGTTACTAGCTTCAAGCCTAGCAAGGGTCCTTGCGAGGGACGTACCGGCTAAGATATCCGGTATAACCTACGTGCACAAACAAGGAAAAACACATACATCGAGTCATAACATGAGCTCAACACGATGAGAGGATGTTTTGGGGAGGGTAGAGATTATTTGGGTGATTTGTTGGTGGCGCTTACCAGTGGTGGTGGTTCCGGTAAGGTTGTTGACGGCACTTAAGCACGGCAAACCTTATACTGCAAGCGACAGTATCGTGTGTAGCTTTTCCCCAGGATGAGTATCATGGGTTTTGTCAATCCAAGGAACGAACTAATTGAGAGCTAATTAACAAGAGTTTATGATAAACTAAAGATAAAAGAATGATTCTAATCTACTACTAAACTACCTCTAATCTATATCTAATCTATGTCTAATCTACGTCAAAGTTAGATGATAAACAATTAGAACAGAACTAGAACACTAATTAAGGGGTATTAACTAGCCTCTAATCAAGCTCTAATTGGATCCAAGACATGCATGATAAGAACCTAACAACTAGATAAAAGCAACGAGATAACTAGCAACTTAAGGTAAATAAGCACGTTCAAGCATATTCATCAAAGCATAAATAAATCACGATTAATCAACCTATCCCCCTATCTAGGCTTAACCTTTCCCCGGGCTCCACTGTCACTGGTAACCAGGTAATCGACGAGAAGCTTTCAACAGAATCGTAATTAGAGAACCGGCTTCTAACTACTTAGATCAACAATCGTAATCAAGAACACTAGATGAATATAATCCTTAATGACATGTCTAATCAACTAGCATCTAGATCTAAATCTAATTAGAACTAGAACAAGCATAATTAGAACAAGAAGATGATAATTAGACAAGAACAATACTTCATTAGATAACTGTATCATACTTACAACCATGGCCATAGCGCTTGATGATACAATTAGACCTCTGGAGCTAGGTAATTAGAGCACCATGCAAGGCCTCTAATTACCTCTAGGGATTAGAAGAAGCTCTAAACCTAGACTAGAAACTCGACCCTCAGCTCTCATCTAGTTGTTGTCCCTCTTCTCTACATCTTGTCGCCTTGGTAATGAATTGGATGCCTCGACCAGGGGCTCAGCTTCGCTTTAAATACCCTGAGGATGCCGTAGCCGAAAAGGAAACTTCAACCGCCTTCGGGAGGGGGTGGGGTCGGCCGACCAAAGGGCCCAGGGTCGGCCGACCCGGACTCTTCTTGCAACCGTTTCTTTCCATCTTTTGCGGGCTTCGAGATAATTCTTCTATAAATCTTCGTGGAGTCCTTTTCGGACTCTAAACCTTCCAGATTCTTCTGTATCCCGAGATCTTGTCGAGTCTTCTAGAATTGGGCTTCATTTGATGGGTCTTTAATTGGGCTTCTTCTTCCATTATTGAATAATATTCAGAGGTCCTTTTTACTCGAGGTAGACTTTGATGAATTTTTGCTTAAAATTGGCCCAAAACCTGCAAAAATTACAAGTAGACCATTTCCAAGACAATATTGCAAAATCCACAATAAACTATGTTATTTGTTAGTAAAAGGCAAAGTTGACGCATAATAATAGGTAAAAACAATATAAAATGATGTATAATTTTCGTTCATAAGCCGCGTCAACAATATCCCCACACTTAAACCTTGCTCGTCCTCGAGTAAGTCAAGAATCAGCATTGCCAAACATTAACTTTTTCATACTCTAATCTTAATTAATCAAACTAACAAGCTCTCTCAAAATTTTAGTTTGAACCAGCAAATTATGAAAGAAAAGAAATTCAATTAAGCTCATCCCACAATAAAAGAATTAGCAAAAGTTCAAACTTATCAATGACTCATCTCCTCATTTTAGCAATAAGTTTTTGGAAAATATAATCAAACAATAAGAGATAAATTCTTGCAAAGCCAAAGAAACACACTCAACTCTCCAGTCTCTCAATATCTAAAAGATAACTAATGAATATATAAACATATAAAGTGGAAGCTTATCTGGAGCTTGGCATGGATCCTAATCAAAATTTATTTTCAAAATATTGTCAAACCAAGAAAGAAATCTGCTGGTTTTACTGAGACTTGTCAAAAAGGTCATGGAATAAAATAAGGTTGAGAGAGAAAGGATGGAACACACACATTTAGAATAGTGGACATGTGCAAGTGTCATTGGGTGATCGCAAGGCACAAATGAAGTCCTTGCTATCGGATTGCACATGGTTGGAATATTTTCTGGAGTATATAAACAGGATAACTAATACTATAGAAAACTATATATAAAAACTCTTAAAAATACTTCAAAGATTATTGAGAGGCATATATTTTTTTCTTCTTTTTTTTTATACCTAATTCTACTTCGGCCACTTGGCCTTTTTTTTTTCTTTTTCCTTTTTTTCTTTTTATTTTTCTAGGCGCCACTTGGCTTTTTTTTTTTCTTTATGCCCTCTCAAAAACCTTTATACAAAATCCATTAAAATAAGATAACAGCTCTCCATCCCCACACTTGAATAATACTCACCCTCGCCCAAGAGTATTATCACTATAACATTTAACTTTAGGGGATAGAGTTGTCTAAAAAGAATAATATTTAATCCTTAAATACTCCAGAAAATAATAGGTTGTGGTCAAGGAGGATACACAAAATGATAATCTTGGTTTAAGGATGGATATCCAGCGAAGTTTGCAATCTCTCCAGTGTAGAGAAACACAATGCATGGATAGAAAGTCTAGCAAAAAGAAAAGTTACGCAAAAGTGAATGACCAGCTTCTAAGTCTCATACCCTAGATCACAGTCTTGATCCAACTCATTTAAAAACAAATCTGATAAATCTAAGGTTTAATATATATTTGGCTCTGGTAGGATTGGCTATTGCAAGATAATCTCATAAAGTTGATCATGACATTTTTAAGCAATAAAAATAAACAAGGAGATGATCATGTCAAAGAATAAACCTTGCAAAAATTAAATCATATGGGTCTTTATGAAAAATCATAATCAATCACAAATTTGCTGGCTAGTTCAATTAAATATGTATTATGAGAGCTTGCTAATATGACTAACCAAAATCAAAGCATAATAAAGATAAAGCGGCAACTTTCATCATTTTCTTGAAACAATGTTAACTAATTAAGCATAGATCATGGTTGTAGTATTAATCACAAAATAAATCTAAACTAACACACTAAAAACAAGAGAAACACAAAGGGAACACCAAATTCATAGACATAGGTAAATAAATGCAGAATTTAAAATGTAAAGAGAAGGTGTTAGAAATATGTTACCGGATATTCCTTCAATTTACTTGTCATTAAATAATTTTCTGCAAAAATAATTCAAGTGCACACGCTACTCTCGAGGTAACGGTTGAGAGTAGAAGCAATTTACCATAATCTAAAAATATTCCCAAAGACTTTTAACTTGTGGCCTAGTTTAAAAAGAAAAGCAAAACTAATGGATGTATATGAATGCAAACGTGTAATTATGTAGGAGATAAGCAAATAAACAAAGACAACGATTAAACCAAGTTCTAAAACACCATGTTTACAACATGATCGCTAAGTCTCTCTATAGCCATTAAGATTATAATTAACCAAGATTAAAACACCATGTTTTATCAAGATTATTAACTCAAAACAGCACAAGAAAACCAAAGCACATTGCAAAGCTTATAAACCAATCAAATGATATTATGGATAACTAGCAAGATTAATTAACTTCATAATGATGATCAACAACTAAATCTAAGCACCATGCTTACATAAAATTGCTAAGGAAAACACCACGTAAATATTTTCATAAATATGAAAGCATGCATCATGAAGTTGAATTAAACAACCAAGCCAATTATAATGCAAATATGCAATTTAACCTAGATGCAAAAAGATAGATGATAGCTTATCCACAAAAGATATAATTAGCAAGAAACATTCAATTAGACTTAATGATGATGGTCTCAAATTAAATCTAAACACCACGTTTAAACTTAATTTACCAAGAAGAGAACTCCGTCGATTATTAACATAGAAATAAAGCATCCATTATTAAGTTTATGAAAACTTCAATACTAACAAAGCAAATGTGGAAAAACAAATGATAATGCAAATGCAAAGTGGAAAACACAAATAAGAAATAAGTGATAGTGATTAAAAACAAAAATTAAGTTAACTAGCCACAGGCAAAAGATTCAAAGGGTGGTGCCATACTTCCCGTTTCTCTGTAAAAGACTCAATGACTCTAATACTGACTCTATAACACCTATTGGTAAAGATAAGCAGCAACGAAGATTTAGAATTTATAGGCAAAGAGGTGACTTGAAGAAGAGGTGTATCTGCTGAGGGAACACCTAGGGTCGGCCGAGCCAGGGCGGAATGGTCGGCCGAGCCAGGTTTCTTCTGGCTCTGTTGGCCCTCTTCCTTCTCCTGCAAGTTACTCCTTAGATTCCTAATCATCATGGATAGCTTCCTCTACAAGTTGGACGTCGTGTATGCAGCTTTGGACAGATTAATTAATTACCCTTTAATGTTTTGTCCCTTTGAAGGCTCTCCAAAGATCCTTATCCTAAGTCTATTATTTAGATTATTTGATGATGGTTCAAGATAAGAAGCGAATCCAATGTTGCCTAAATTAATTATCTACACTAAGTTGTTGATTATCTTCACTAACTCTAAGTCCTTAATTTGCATATAAGCAAATATTCCTACTAATGTAGGGTTAATAACTTTAGAGCACACAAGTAGATAGAATTAATTTTCATATTAAAGATTATCTCTATTTAGCATATTGAAAATTAAACCTATATTTTATTTTATTAAAAAAAAACAAATATTTAGTTATTTAATTAAAAGATAAATCAATCAATTAATTAATTTACGTAGCTTAGGTAGTTGCCTAGTTTTTGGATAAAATTAGAGAGAAAGATTTTGAAAATCACACAATAAGGATAAATCTAATAAAATTATTTCTCTCTTACTTAAAGTTGATTCAAATTCAAAAACTGGCAAAGTCTACGTAAATATTAAATTTAGATAGCTACGTAAGTGAGAGTAGCTACCTATAAGCTATCAAATCCTTAATTTAAAAATTCAAAATTAAAACCTAACTAAATTTTAATACTAAGATAGAACGGGTTGCCTCCCGAAAAGCGCTTAATTTAAAGTCATATAGCTAGACTTCTTACTTACCTTCGTTGAAGTGAAGCCATGGTCCTTGGAGTAAGAATCCGAAGTGTCCATGCAGCTTGATAACTTGATTGTGCAGCTTCATCGTGTCTTGATCAGAGAATCACTTGTGTGCACAATCTTCTGCTTGTGTCTTCATGTACCAATGTCTTTGAGGCTCCTTGCAACTGAACTTGATCATGAAAATCTCATGGAAGCACTACCCAAGCCTTCTTCATTATTGTTGTCACCATCTTCCTCAAGTAGTCATCACCATGGTTGCTGCTACCTCCTTTCTCGTGATTTTTCTCATTGGTCTTCAACAGAACATACCTCAAATAATAGATCCATTGGATAGCCTCTGAAATTATCTTTCCAACGAGTGCTTATACGCTAAAATCCGATTCCGTATGAAGGAGTTATGCCCGTTTTACTCAAGCACTGCGTTCTGTCCAGATTTCAATTCAGCTCGCGCAGCCTTCAATGATTTGCACATTGCTCCTTGTAGGAAACTCCAAATTGAGTGATTCTTGTTGCGTTGGAAAGAGGACTTTTTGGGCTTTCGAAATATAAGAAAATATTCTGCTTTTGCCTCTTGAGGTCAAGCTTTATGTTGATGACATCTCAGCCTTCTGTTTTCAGCTCTCCTGATGTTGACAATCTTCAATCTTTTGGACTTGGGTCTTGTTGGAAATTGTCTAAGCCCACCATTGTTGATCTTGAAGCTTATTGGGCTTGACTTTTGTCTTCAATTCCTTCTCCATTCAATCCACTCACTCTTCAATTTGAAACTCAATCTCATTGTTTCAAATGAAGTGTGAATTTCTCTGCATGGTTAGCTCATAGTGCACACATATATGTATATATAATATAGTAGCATCATGGTATTGATTAGAGATAAAAGTAGAGTCACATGGTTGATTGGGATTTAAACAAACATTTGATTCATGAATCAAAAACAACTATAATTCTAATCGAAATCACGTAGCAAAACACTAAGGCATATGTAAATCATAGATGAACATGATTCATAAAATCAAACATGGGATAAACTATTATTTTGGCTAAATTAGAGGGATGATTTTGAAAGAAATAAAATAAAATTGGCTTAGATAAAATTCTAACCAGGGTTCTTTTTGTAGAGAGACAAAGGTTTTGAAATTTTAGTTCTTCAAAGATAGTATTGTGCACATATAATATGTCATGAGAAACATGCACAAGTTCATGTTTAAAATTTCAAAAGCAATTTGCACAAAAATAAACCTGGACCGACCCACTTACGGGGGAATAAGTTGTCGGTCCCCTTCTACTTTTACACAAACCTTGACTCTCAATTTTTATATTTATAAAACACAAAAGTTAAATCTAACATTAGACACTAAACTTTGAGAATTAATGAACTAGCAAACTCTAACCATCTCTAAGCATGAGTAGATTCAATCAACTAATTAAAAGATCTACTAAAAGAACATGCGATTTGTATCAAATCGGGAGGCACCATGTTGGAATTTAAGCATTGCAAAGTTATGGATCAAGAAGCTAATCTAAGTAATCTCAAAATTTGGATAAAAGGAACAAAGGTTTCACAAACAAAATAAAACAAAATAAAAGAAGGGATAGAATAACAATCAACCAAATAACATCTTAATGATCATTATGAAACAATGCTCTAATCAAACATAGGTAAACTTTAATTATATTTATGATTAAAACAAGAATTACCTTAATCCTGAAGAAGTTAAGTTCAATCCTTCCTTGGATCACCATGATTGAATGCACCTTCAAGTGTTGGAGAAACAAACTTCTTGTCTTTCCCGAAATTCAGCTTCCCTTGTTCTGACCCTTTAGTATTTCGACCATAACTTCATCTTCTGAAGTCCAAATAATGCAAACTCGGACTCTATCTTGAAGAGCTCGAAGAGATCTACAACTTTGGTATTCGGACTTTCTTCATCCGACGTCGTTAAGGTCTTCAAATCAGCCCCACAAGGTGTTGCTGTCCTGAATTCCGAGGGTAGCTCGAGATTTGGTTGAAGCTTGGATTGGACTTGAGACAAACCTTCCATATCTTCATCTTCCTTGTCCTCAACCGATCCTTAGCTTCCAGGACCTTCTCGGCTAATCATCCTTGCCTCCATTATCTGTAGCTTAGCACAAACAAACTCCAAAGAACATTAGTCTTAAAAACTTAATTGACACAGCAGACTTACCTTTATCACCATAGTTGCTCCTATGTAATAGCTGTATAAATATTCATATAGATAGGAGAAACTATATTCTAAAACATTAAATAAAACACATAAAATAGAAGATAAAAGACTAAATTAAGAAAAGAGAAAAACACAAACTAAAGAAATAGAACTAACTAATTAGAACAAAATTAGAAAACTAACTAGCACACAATTAGAAAACATAAACTAAAAACTAGAAACAAAAGACAAAATTAAATAAAAACATAAACTCAAATTAATTAGGTCTCGAATAATTCGATCCCCGGCAACGGCGCCAGAAAAGCTTGTTGACGGCACTTAAGCACGGCAAACCTTATACTGCAAGCGACAGTATCGTGTGTAGCTTTTCCCCAGGATGAGTATCATGGGTTTTGTCAATCCAAGGAACGAACTAATTGAGAGCTAATTAACAAGAGTTTATGATAAACTAAAGATAAAAGAATGATTCTAATCTACTACTAAACTACCTCTAATCTATATCTAATCTATGTCTAATCTACGTCAAAGTTAGATGATAAACAATTAGAACAGAACTAGAACACTAATTAAGGGGTATTAACTAGCCTCTAATCAAGCTCTAATTGGATCCAAGACATGCATGATAAGAACCTAACAACTAGATAAAAGCAACGAGATAACTAGCAACTTAAGGTAAATAAGCACGTTCAAGCATATTCATCAAAGCATAAATAAATCACGATTAATCAACCTATCCCCCTATCTAGGCTTAACCTTTCCCCGGGCTCCACTGTCACTGGTAACCAGGTAATCGACGAGAAGCTTTCAACAGAATCGTAATTAGAGAACCGGCTTCTAACTACTTAGATCAACAATCGTAATCAAGAACACTAGATGAATATAATCCTTAATGACATGTCTAATCAACTAGCATCTAGATCTAAATCTAATTAGAACTAGAACAAGCATAATTAGAACAAGAAGATGATAATTAGACAAGAACAATACTTCATTAGATAACTGTATCATACTTACAACCATGGCCATAGCGCTTGATGATACAATTAGACCTCTGGAGCTAGGTAATTAGAGCACCATGCAAGGCCTCTAATTACCTCTAGGGATTAGAAGAAGCTCTAAACCTAGACTAGAAACTCGACCCTCAGCTCTCATCTAGTTGTTGTCCCTCTTCTCTACATCTTGTCGCCTTGGTAATGAATTGGATGCCTCGACCAGGGGCTCAGCTTCGCTTTAAATACCCTGAGGATGCCGTAGCCGAAAAGGAAACTTCAACCGCCTTCGGGAGGGGGTGGGGTCGGCCGACCAAAGGGCCCAGGGTCGGCCGACCCGGACTCTTCTTGCAACCGTTTCTTTCCATCTTTTGCGGGCTTCGAGATAATTCTTCTATAAATCTTCGTGGAGTCCTTTTCGGACTCTAAACCTTCCAGATTCTTCTGTATCCCGAGATCTTGTCGAGTCTTCTAGAATTGGGCTTCATTTGATGGGTCTTTAATTGGGCTTCTTCTTCCATTATTGAATAATATTCAGAGGTCCTTTTTACTCGAGGTAGACTTTGATGAATTTTTGCTTAAAATTGGCCCAAAACCTGCAAAAATTACAAGTAGACCATTTCCAAGACAATATTGCAAAATCCACAATAAACTATGTTATTTGTTAGTAAAAGGCAAAGTTGACGCATAATAATAGGTAAAAACAATATAAAATGATGTATAATTTTCGTTCATAAGCCGCGTCAACAAAGGTGCGAGGGGCAACTGGTTGGGCTGCATGAAGGTAGGACCGACGCCTAAGAGGGAGGGTGAATTAGGATTTCTAAAAACAAGGCTCACTAAAAACTACATCTACTAAGTAAAACCTATGCAAGGTAAAACTAGCTATGTGCACTAAGGCTTTGCTAATACTTCTACCGTGGCCAAGTCTTGCAACCTAGTTCCACTTAGAAACTAACCTATCAAGCTAGTCTAGGAAAGTAAGCACACAATTGCAAGAAAGTAAATGCGGAAGCTAAGGAGATGAGATAGAGAATGCAAACTCCTGTAGACGATGACGGTGATGGCACACGATGAGGACACGGCGATGTTTTTCCTAAGGTTCGGGGAGACTCGCGGTCTCTACCCCCTACGTCCTCATTGGCGCTCCACTAAGGGCTTTGCTCATGCGTGGTCCTCAAAGGAACACGGCCTCGCCCACACAAGGGTAGAGGATGGCAAAGTGACTTCCGCGGAAGTCAAGCAACCCCGGTCAGGTCTCCGGATATCCTCGATACACACCCACCCGAACCTATCTCTCGCGTGGTCCTCCCGTACCACGGCCTCGCCCACGCAAAGGTAGAGGGTGGATAGGTCGTTGGGGTCTTCCGAGTCCTTCTCGCAGAGCTACCTCGCCGTCTCCACTATGGGAAGCTTCGGCAACTAGCCGAGGGCCTTTCTCCCTCTCACAAGATGGTGGCGGCCACTCCACACTCCGGAGGGTCTCGCAAGACTTACAGTTGCACTTGATACAAGGTCGTGCACGCAGGCACAGATACTAGACAAATAGGCCTAAGCCAAGATGCTAACAAGCTCTTGCTATGCTGGGATGTGTCTATTTGCTCATATGGTGGTTGGGCTCACAAATATGGTTGCTACACTTCAAATGGGCATGGAAATGTGTCTCAACACTTGTGCTAGGCTCAGGATGCTCCAACCACAATGGGAAGGCTGGCCAAGGGGGTATATATAGGCCTCACCTCCAAAACTAGCCGTTAGAGGCTTTTTCCACTTCTCTGCGTACCCACCACCGGACTGTCCGGTGCGTGTAATTTTGCCCCTTCTTTAAGTTGACCGTTGCTCTGACAATGTGACCGTTGGAGCCACCGGACTGTCCGGTGCGTTGTAGCGCCGGGTCTTCAACTTGGATTGTCCTCGGTCTATAACGTCCGGTGGCACCACCGGACTGTCCGGTGGTGAGCCACTGGACTGTCCGGCGGTAGGTTTTGCGCCGGACTTTGCCCCATCCTTCTTGGCCTATATCGTCCGGTGGTGAGCCACCGGACTGTCTGGTGCATAAAAGTTTGCACCGGTTCTTCAACTTTTGGCTCAGCTCCTTGTAGGCACCGGACTGTCCGGTGCATGCATTTTCTTCTCTTCTTGAGCCAAAAAATCGGCCCGCTGACCGGTCAGCGGGACCGCTGAGTGAGGACCCTCGCTTGCAACTTGATGGCGGCTTGGGTCTTCTCTTGTGCCTTTTAGATCCTCCTTTGAGGTGTTTGTACTCCAAGTCCACCATTTTCACCCTGGGACTTTAGACGAAAACACTTGTACATAAATATTAAATATTAGTCCCATGGCACGTGTTGTCAATTCAACCACCAAAATCACATATGGGAACTAAGCACAAGGCTTAGGGCCCATTTTCTTACACTGCAAACTGCTGATGTGTCATGCGGGTCCCACGTATCAGTACCCCACATTTTCCCTCTGTCCCAATGACATCACTTTGAGCCTTTTTCTCTCCCTCTTCCTCCACAACGCTGCCTCCTCTTGGTCATCTCCTCTCACGTGCAACCGTCGCCTTCTCCAACCTCCCTGTAGCGTGGCGAGGGAGAGGGGGCTTTGCTGCGGCGACACAGCATGGAGAGGGAGATGCAGCGGCGACGCTGGAAGGCGGAGAGAGATCCAGCAGCAACACAGGAAGGGAGAGGGAGCTGGCGGCGGCGACATAGCGAGAAGAGTAAGGGAGTGCAGCAGCGTGGGGGAAAGGGAGAGGGAGCTGGCGATGTGAGGCGGGAAGGGAGAGGGAGGTGCAGTGGCGCGACGGGAAGGGAGAGGGAGGCGCGGCGGAAAGGGAGATGGAGCTGGTGGAAGTGGCAACGCAGGGAGGGAAAGGTAGTTGCGGCGACGCGGCGGTAAGGGAGAGGGAGCCGCCACAGGCGGCGGTACAGTGGGGACGGAAAGGGACTTAGGGTTTAGGGTGGTACAGTGGCAGGGGCGTCCCGCGAAATTTGGTGGCGTTGTGCATATTATCAAAGGGCTCAACCTAGTGTACCAAAATAAAAAAAAACTCTTATAGTGGTTTTCTATACACAATTAAGCAATCTATTAACCTATTACGCATATGCATAGGCAATAACAAATTTATAGACTAATTAATCTATTTACGCATTATGCATATACGCCGACAACCAAAAAAAAAAGGTGTCTTTGGCCTATCTGATTGTGCGTTGATGCTGGTGGCCTGATCATCGGTGATATGTGATTTATCTCTTGCCGCCTAGACTGAATACTTGATGACCACATATGCCGCCTTGCTTGTTGTGGATGTATATGCGACGCTGAGGGCCTGGCGATGACCGATGCAGACCAGCAGGACGGCCTAGCGGATCACTCATGGTTCAGTGCGAATGTGCAATTGCTTCAGGGTAGAAGCAGGCCGTTTTGGGGTCAAATACCTGTCTTAGGTCTGTTAGTGGGAATATTACAGGTCAGTGTTAATGGCAGTTTTTCTGCATATTTGGTATAGATTTGTGTTCAAGTAATATGCAACGTGTTGGACGGTTTTGAGCCTATTGGAACGGCACAAAGATGGAGCAAAATCAGGAGTTTCAATGCACCAAATTGTAGCCCTTGTCGAGCCGATCGAATCGAATATATGGGTCGCCTAATTCGGAGTCCGAACGGGAAAGTTATGACCTTTGGAAAATTGTCTGCCTGGGCAATACCGGACTATCCGGTAGCCTACGTCGGACAGTCCGGTAGAACACGGATTTTGCCCCGTGAGTGCCGGACAGTCTGGTACCGTACACCGGATAGTCCGGTAGAACCCTGTTTTATCCAAGAAAAGACTATCCAATGGAGTTTAAGTCAGTTTAAAACGTGTTTTGGCTTGTAAACAGGGTAAGACCATCCCTCCCTATAAATACAAAGGGCCACAGCCGATTGAGGCACTGCAATCAAACCAAACATATCTACTTTATCGTTTTTTACCTTTTATCTATTTGCCCTACTTTTCCAATCCCTCTTGCCATTCTCCCTGCGTCTCGACGGCGACTTGGAGGTTTCTAGGTGGCCTGCTGATCCTAGAGCAACCCTACGATCTCTTCTCCCCGACGGGGTCCCTCCCAAAAGATTGGATCTAGGTTTACCCGAGCTCCAGGAGCTCACCGGACTGTCCGGCGCGCATCGCCGGACTATCCGGCGTAACCGGACTGTCTGGTGTTGGTTGCCGGACTGTCTGCCGTCTACTGCTGATCCTGAAGCGCGTGTTCGTTGCATCGAAGGACTTCAATGTTTGTGATATTTGGCTAGGACAGGTGCCAACATATTTTTTGTGACTTAGCTGGGGAACGAGAAGACAGAGACATCAACTACCATGGCCGGTGGTAAGAAGCCTGATAAGAGTGATATCACCGCCGACAACATCATCAAGCTCAAGTTGGAGGAGATTCCTGAAGATGTTCGGCGACAGTACGGGGAGAGGATCCAGATACAAGCTGAAGAGGATGAGAAGCACGGGAAGCAGAGAGAACAAGAGGAACTTGATCGACTTCTCTCTTGCTACGAAAAACGACGAGGAGAGGTAACTCAATTACAAGTATACAATCCTCCTCCTATTGATGATACAGTACCTGATGCGTCAACTAGCATGGTTGCTTCTTCAGATTTAGATGCTAGAATTGCTAATATGGTTGATGGTGCTGTTGCTGCTAGTTTAAAAAATCAGTTTGGTGCTATAGCTAGTAATATTTTCAATGTTGTCGATCAAAAATTAGACGCCAAACTTAAACAATCTTTCATCATGCATCTACTTCTAATAATAATGCCGAATATAGTGCTAGCATAATTCCTGATTCGTCTAATATATTTATACCTAAAGTGCCTCCTTCTGCTACACCAGTACATCATCTGCAAAGCCGAACAATTATTGAGAATTCGGTTAATGGAGGGATTCCAGTTAATCATGCTAATACTTCAGTGCCACATCCTGTCGTTACATACACTTCACCTATTAGTGTTGTTGGTTATAGTTCGGTACCGCAGATTTCACGTACCATCATACCGAACTATACTTTACACCCATCTTATGCTACCATGCCGCCAGCTACTAATAGAATTGATTTTTCTGAGCCGATGCAGCCTCCCTCGGCTAATGAGGTAGAGAATGACCATTTTAAGCTGAATTTATGAGGCTTATGAGGGAATCTTTCGGTTTAGAACCTAACAGAACCTACCAAAAGCCATACCCCGATAATTATGAATACATTCCATATCCTCCAGGGTATAAGATTCCTGATTTCGTAAAATTCACCGGTACAGACAATAGGACCACATTAAAGCATAATGTCCAATTTCTTGTGCAATGTGGTGAGACCAGTAGTAGCTCAGTTTTGAGAATTAGATTATTTTCTATTTCTTTATCTAATGCTGCATTTACTTGGTTTACTTCATTGCCTCCCAATTCGGTTCATACTTGGCAAGATTTAGAAAAGAAATTTCATGATTATTTCTATACTGGTGAAACCGAATTGCGTTTGTCACACTTTACATCGGTTAAACAAAAGCCAAATGAATCTATTTTCGAATATATTAGGAGGTTTAGAGATACTAGAAACCAATGTTTTGGGTTGACAATACATGATTTTCGTTAGGAAAAGCTAGAAGGGCATGATTTTAGTGATGTCAATCAAGTCTTGCAAAAAGCTCTGGCTCATGATATTGTGCCGGTTTACTTGATATTGGCGACCCTATTTCTTTATCTGGTGCTTCTCCAGGGAAGTATGGTTCAAGGTGTTGCATCTGGTGGGTGGAGCTCCCTCACGCCGAGCTCTTCAGACTCTTATGATGTGGTGGGCCAGGATCAGGAAAAGGGTGCATAAACAGTTTAGACCAGACTGCGACGCCTTGGTGCTTCTGGTGCTCTGGTCGATCTGGAGAGAAAGGAATGCCTGGGTATTCAAGAGAGGCAGCTCCTCGCCATCTGTAGTCTCTTTCGCAGCTTCTTGAGGAAGCCAAGCTTTGGTTTCTCGCTGGATTCCAGGCGTTCAACGCTCTTCTGCCGCTGCTGCCATCTCTCCGTGGCGGTCTCAGTGATGATGCTCTCGTCCCAAGGTCACCAATGCTTGATGTAATGTAGTCCGGCGCGTTTTTCTAGTTGTGTTGCGTGTGGTGTTGGCTCGGCAAGCACCGGCTTTCCGGTCGTTTTTCCTTTGTGCTTTGCTAAACTCTTTCCTCTTAATGAAATACGGACGGGAGATCTTCCCGTGCACTCGCAAAAAGAATGTCGCAAAACAACGTAATTACGCACATGTACTGCATGCATATTCAACACACCCCTTTTAAATTTGTAGTTTTTATACATAACTCAACTAACGCCACAAAACATTTGCGGTTTTTATATGATTGAGAATTGCTAATCGAATTGCAGTTTCTTTATGATAGGTGTCACCCATGGTACGAAATAGCATGTTGTTAGCAGGCATAGCGGCAGTGGCGGAACCAGGATTTATCCAAGCCCCAGGCCGAGTTGTGATAGCAAAAGCATGCCGAAAAAACATAGTTCTAAAAGCATATGAAAAAGTAGAAAACATATAAAAAACATTGCTTTGAAGCGGCATATTTATTTTTTTCATCAATTGTTGCAAGTCCATGTGTACAACCTACTACTACAAGAATGCAAATAACATATTTTAAATACTTGAAATGGCTAACAAAGATAATGCAAATACCACTAGAACGATTAGATTATTCCTGGGATCTCTCATATCTTGATAATGCCTTAATATCTTTCCATTTTCAATGGTGGTAAATATGTCTCTCTCAATATAGCAAACCATATGGTGATTTAACCAATCATCAACCATCTTATCCTGTAGCTAATTTTCATGATATTCATATCTGAAAAGACCCTTTCCGCGGATGCAGTTGCCACCGGCAAATCAAAACCCAACTCAATGATGCTTTTTAATTTGTTGTTAAAGATTCATCATACAATTCACAATACACATCATAGGCAACAATTGGTGAGCATTTTAATTCCTTACAAACGATACAATCAGTAGTTGTAGTGGATCACCTGCTCACCGGACGGAGCAGGTCTGCAGAGGATAGAGGAGATGGCGGCCGGTGGGCATCGGGCAGCGAGGCGGGGCCGGCCACCAGCCCGCCCTACGGCCCTAGCCCCTGCCCCCTGGCGTCGCGTCGGCGCATGGCGTAGCCGGCGCGGCAGCCAGCGACCCGGCGTGGCGTGGTGGCGTCGGGCGGCGGTCGCCCCGGCAGGAAGGGAGCCGGCCAACTGAGGGGACGGGGGGTCCTAGGCGGAGCGCCGGAGCTGGAGACTGAAGATGAGGAGGCCAGAGGCAAGGAGGCAACTGGGTGTGCGGCGGGGAGCCGCGGAAGCGGAGGTGGAGGCGCCGGGTTTGACCGAGGCGGCACGGGGGACGGTCGGGGCGCGGCGCTAGGGCAGGCCGCGGCGTGGTACTGGTGAAGGGTTGGGCTGTTGTGAGGTTGCTGGGCCAAATTTTTAAGGAGGGTTAGAAATTTTTTTGCGCCAAGCCCCGGGCCACGGCCCGGGTGGCCATGGGCCTGTTTCCGCCCCTGCATAGCGGCGTTATACGTTCAGAGAATCCCGCAATAGCCACTACAGAAGTAGAGTATTTGTATTTTTTTCATTAGCAAAAAAACCATTGAAACTCAACCAAAGCTGGCAAAACATTGTTTTTTTCAAACCAACAAAATGATGCAAAAAAATGAATAAGAAAAGGTCAAAATTTTCGATAATAAAAACATGAATAATGTTTTATAGAAGAGATTTATTGATGCTGAATTTGATTTTGAATGATATCTTGGTATGTCATTTGTAGAAAAAAATGAATCCGAAAAAAGGTCAAGTATGGTGTCTAAAAGTCAATGCTGTCATACACAAATATATATATATAGGAATTCTATTGTGTGTAGGTGCGCACGGGCTATGCATGGTGCGCACACGCAGCTGTCTGTTGCTACGTGTTGCTGTTACTACTTTGCTACTGTGTGTTGCTACTTTTGGATCGTGAATATCGCAACCGTTGTGACTTTTTTGCAGCTGTTGTGACTTTACAAGTGCTGCATGCATGCATGCTTGCTTCACAATTGCAGCCGTTGCGACTTTTGGATTGTGAATGTCGCAACCGTTGTGACCTTTTGGATTGTGAATGTCGCAACCGTTGTGACTTTTTTGCAGCTGTTGTGATTTTTGTTGACGGTCGTAATCTCACGATATCTACCGTCAATTACCAACCAAATGGAGCTATGCAAGTGAATAATTATGGACTAACCCTTTTACCAATGAGTTCCATAAGTTTTGTATGAATATTTGGATGCAGTTACCAAAATGCACATAAAATAGATGAAAACAAGCCAAGGATCAAATATGAGGCACACTGGCTAAAGTGGCCAGATCGGCCGACCATATCACCAGGTCGGCCATATCACCAGGTCGGCCGACCAAGGGTCAAGCCTACCAGGTGCAGCCAGGTCGGCCGACCTGGGGCCTGGCCGGCCGACCCAGTGACAGGGTCGGCCGACCCCTGGTCAGGTCGCCCAACCTCCCAAGTCAGCCACTTGCCACCTCATTGATCCACATCATGAAGAAAACACAAGTGCACTCAAATTCAACCGCAGGACCAAGCATCCAATGTATCCAAAGGCCGAAAATGCACCAAGTCACGGATCCTCAACGTCATCAATCCAAGGGAGAAGCAAAGTGGCCAATGCAGGCCTGACACGTGGTCGCCCGACCTCCTACAAGGTCGCCCGACCTACACTCGGAGGCATTTTCTACGTGCAACAACCGTCCTAACCGCCAACCGCCATGGGGACACAAGATCAAGCCGTTGGATTGCAAAAGCGGTGGATCGGGTGGTCGCCCGACCTCGGAGTAGGTCGGCCGACCACCGACTTCGGCCTCCCACCGACCTAAGCCTCCTACAAATACCCCCCCCCCTCTCATATGGGACTATAAATAGGCATGTAGAGCTCATTTATAAAGGTGTGGAGAAGTTGAGAGCCATATCCTACCTTAGAGAGTGTCATTTTTCACATCTTAGTAGTTAGGATAGTCTTGGGAGTTAGAGTGAGTCGAGCTTTGCCTCGGATTTCTCAGAGATTCTTCTGAGTCTGTGGTAACAGTTCTTGTATTTTTTGTACTCAATCTTAAATATAATTCAGTTATATTTTACTTTACTTCTATCTCTTGCAAGTGTGGTGTACCCTTTTATTTTGCATACTTGCTAGGCTTAGACTTGTGGTTATCTTAGTTAGTCAAGTCCCGTTATTCTTGCCGGTGCTATAATCCAACCTGTACACCAGGCTCTGGTTAGGTCCTCTCCTCTGATCAAGGACGATCTATTGTTACTCAAGCTTCGCTTGAGTACGTTTATAGCGTGCCAGCCTATCCACGTAGATTTGCTTGGTAGCCCTACTCGGTGACAGCGAGTGGTGTGCCTGTGTAGCCCAGGCCCGTTCGTTCGGTAGGCCCGTAGGCGTTAGCCGGGTCTCCTTCGGTTGTCTACTATCTATCCCCTGACTCCTCGAGGCACCGGAATTTCACTCGACGCAAGACTCTGACTTGCTATTTGAGTTTATTAGTTAACCACGATAGAGTTTTTGTAGCCAAATAGAATAGAGTTTGGAAACTTTATCTCACTCGTTGTCCTTCCAAGCAACTATTCCTTTCTACGTGTATCTTAGGTAGTTTCATTTACTTCTTTCCACCATACACCTATCCGTTTACCAGACTTACCCCTATCTAGTGACTGCCTGGTATATTTATATAAGTACGGTTCATTCTATTTGAGTTTATTCTACTATACTCTCTCGCTTGCCGCTTCCCTGTGGATAAAAATACGATACTCGGAATACTCTGAGTGAAACGCTACAGCGGTCTCCGTGCGCTTGCGGAGTAAAATCTTTTAAGCCTAAAAGACGCCAACAACTTTGCAAGTGCTGCATGCATGCATCGTTACTTCACAGGTTGCAACTTTTGGATTGTGAATGTCGCAACCGTCGCGACTTTTTGGATTGTGAATGTCGCAACCGTTACGATTTTTTCAGCTGTTGCGATTTTGCAAATGTTGCATGCATTCATGCTTGTTTTACAGGTTGTAACCGTTGCGATATTTTGCATTGCGAAGGTTGCAACCATTGCGACTTGTTGCATTGCTCTAGTCTACAGGTTGCATCCTGTTATGATTTTTTTTTCAAGTTGATGCATGCACATGCATGCATGTGCGCACCGTCAATGGGAGATGCGCATATGCGTTGTTTAGTCGTGTCCTATATATATATACTAGCATAAATATACGTGCAACACGCACGTGTTGTGAGATGATCGAACAGGCAATAGAAAAGAAAAAATGGAAAATAGAATTAAAAGGAAGGAGACCTGATTGATTGGCTCATTAAAACCAAGAGAAACAAAGTAACATATGGGTGTGGGTATAAAATGAGGTGAGAAATAAAAAGAGAAAGTACATGAAATATTTTGCATCTATGGGTTTTGGGCATTTTCACCCCTTTTTAACAATTTCCAAACTGGGACCAGCGTGAACCTATGACTTTCTAGGTAAAAAAGATTTTTAGAAAACTCGCTCTTTTATAGTGTGTGTATGTGTGTGTGTGAATATGTGTGTATATATATGTGTGTGTATATACATATGTATATATGTATATATATGTGTGTATATATATATACACACACCGGGTACTAGTATAACGAAACAGAACCGTTTTTTGATAATCCTACCATAATATTGACATATTAATAACTACTTCCGTACCATGTGACCAAGTCCAGACATTTTGCAGTGGTTCTAAACGGGGTAATTTTAATTTGAAAATGATGGAACAATTTATACATGTGTTGATGCATAGACAAGTTGATATACATGCATGTGTATTGCAGATGTGTGCACCTATATGGGCCACTCATCCCGGTAGTCGGGGTCACGATTAGGAAAGGGAAACTCAAACTCAGAAACTCTACAATCAAGAATAGATTAACACAAATCTAAGGGTTGTCATGTTCATAGAGTGCAGACTAATAATTTAACCAATCAAGGACACATATTAGTTTAATCCATAACATTTCGGCAAACCCTAGAACAAGTCAGATTACTCATTTTGTACATACAATTGCCATATATATATTGTACAATTATTGCTGAGTACCCAGTTTATAATTGAAACCTCCACGTCATTAGATAGCATAATCTACTTTGATGTGAAGTAACTTATTTAGCTTATATCATTTTAAGGTACCTAGTTTTTTTACATCAATAAACTGAAATCATAGATGGGGGCTGCTACTTAACTGAGTTCAGCTACAAGCATACAACAACAGATAAGTACAGTTATATTCTCAACGGCAAGAGCAAATGGCTCACACCACTTGAATAGTGGCTTATATATTAGTCAGCAAGCCAAAATAACTGGTTGTAAGTTGCACAAATAAATTGTGACTTTTAAATTTCTGATATTTTAATTTACAATCGCAAAATGTAAATATGTGCATACATTCATAATTTCCAAAAACAAAAAGTTATCAAATTATTTTTCGAAAAAATAAAGAAAAATAAAAAAAATTATGTTCACAAGTTATCCTAATAACTTTTGTCAATAAAATATATACAAGTTATGTATGTAAGTTTGTAAAAGGATTTTTCCTAAAAAAAAGGAAGTAGAGAAGCTATGTTCCACAAGTTATGGTAATAAATTTATCTGTAAACAGGTATGCATAGAAGGTATATACATAAATCTATAACTTTCCAAAAACAAAAATTCGTGAAATAAGTTTTTCCAAATGTAAGTTGTGGAAGTTGTTGTCCTTTGTGTCAATCTACTAGTGAGGGTTCACCAAACATTCCGACCCGTAAATGTTCAATCTCTAGCAATCGACCACTTGCAAGCATCGGTCCATGTGGATTGTGATTTGGGTCAAGCACATTCTAGTGAAGGCCCTCTGGCCCATCGCCAGCCCATTTGTGGGATACAGATTAGACCCTGATACACCCTTGCTGAACCTTGCCTCTCCCTGCTGAGCAGTATGTCCATCGTTGAATCCGAAACCCTTGCTCAAATCTTGTGTGCCGCAGAAGGCTTGCGAACATATTCTCATCATCTCTTGCCATATTGTCCGGCCTGAATTTCTATTTTGTCCCAATATAATGATGATATGCGTCCAGATAAAGTTGCCTGAAAACTTAATGGTTCACTGAAGAACTGAAGAACTTAATGGTTCATCTCTGTTCTTTTCCTTATCTAAGGAGATCTTTAACTTTATCCTAGTGCTCAGTTTCGTATAGCTATTCTCATGCTACATGATGTATATACGGATATACAGATTCAGTGTTCTTGAGTTGTTCAGATGATCTCCTTGATGTCATCGTCACCCCCTGCTGCAACCTGACCAGAGGCCGCTGCGCCAGAGCCATCCGCGCCGGCATTGTACCACCTCGCGCACATCAGGAAGCAGAAGAAGTTGAGCACGCTGAGCGCGGCGAGCATCCAGTAGAACAGGTCCAGCCTGTCCTTGTTCAGGTCGTTATCGCCCAGCCAGCCGCCGCCGTGCCTGGCCGTGACTCTGTTCACCAGCGAGACGAGCACGGAGCTGAGGTAGAAGCCGAAGGCGTAGGAGCAGTAGGTCAGCGCGGTGAGGAAGGCCTGCATGCCGTCGCACGCCTGCTTGTAGAAGAACTCGATGAGCCCCACGGCGGTGAACATCTCCGACACGCCGAAGACGAGGAACTGCGGCACGATCCAGAGCACGGACATCTGTCGCCCCGCCGCGGCGGCGTCCCGGCGCCTGCGCTCGACCTCGGCCGCCGCGACCATGGAGAAGGCGACGGTGGCGAGGCCGACGCCGATGCGCTGGAGCGGGGTGATCCCCGACGGGGTCCCCGTGACGCGCTTCATGAGCGGGACCAGGAGCAGCTCGTAGGCCGGGACGAGCGCCAGCAGCATGGCGTACGGGATGGCCTGCAGCGACGCGGGCGGGATGCGGAAGGCGCCCGAGCCCGGCGGGAGCGCCGTGTCCATGGCGCTGCCCTGCTGCACCGAGAAGGTCTGCAGCTGCGCGAGCACCGTGTTGAAGACAATGGTGCACGCGAAGATGGGCGTCACGGCCAGGAGCGTCTTGGCCTGCTGCACCTCCGCCACCGTGCACAGCCGCCACGCGCTCTCCGGCTTCGTGTTCGGCCCCTGCTGCGCTACCCGGACGCATGCCTTGTCCAGGAACCTGCAAAAAATTTCATTTTTTTACCCCTGTCAGTGTCAGAGATCACAATGCAATGCAAGTCGATCGCTGTTAATCTGAATGGACGTTGGAAGAATTAGATGGTGACCTGAATTTGTTGTTGTGGCGGAAGTTGCCGGCGGCGGCGAGGCGTGCCGACTCGCAAGCTCCGGCGTTGACAGAATTGGAGCTCGAAGGACACACCTGCTTCCTCTTGGTGAAGGCAGCGACAAAAACCTGTCGAATTTTGCACGCGTTTTTGTATGAGCAGTTTGCACTCTGAACTGAGAGCATTTCTTCACATGTATTTCTGTGCATAAATGTGGTCAAAGAAGAATGTTTCTCAACTGAAAAATGACTTAAAATTGTACTCCAGTAGAAAATTGATACTGAAGTTGCTATACGAGCGTCACTGAATTGAAGGGCACTCGTGTGACAGGCTGACAGCTACTCTAATAAACAAACACGCAGCCAGTTCTCTACTACTGTCGTTATCGTTCTGATCAAAATCGCCGCTGCTAAGAACTGACAGTTTAACAGTAGACAAATCATTTGTTGCTACTCTGCAACTTGCCGATGGCGTGTCGTCAGCTGTTGTTGCTGTCTCTAGTAGTAGATCTGAGGGACAAAAAATGTGCAGGGTCCTTCTACCTATCATATTATCGCAGATCCCAAACGCCGACCGATTGTGACGCAGAATATCTATCACACGCTGGGGACCGTCCTGACGCTGTGGCTGGCCGTTGCTTTTTTTTTTTTTTTTTTTTTTGTGAGAAGGGGTACTGTTGGCAAGTGAACCGAACACACCTGTAATGTACAGTACCTACTAGTGCAGTGTATTTCAAGTGTCTCTAATCTGATCCAAGAGTACTTAAGGTGATGGATATAAGGCTGAGTTCAATGAAACTCTTTATATGGATTCTCTAAATACTGTTTTGCACTCTTTTACATAAATGCTGAGAAAAATAGTTAGATTAGTGTTTAGAAAGTGGGGATAGAGAGTTATATTGGACTCAGCCTAAAATGTGATCACGTGGCAATGGTCGTGAAAATGGATCTTTCTTACATGGACATCTTTAGTAGGTATTTTAGCAAAAATAAAATGTTTAACATATTTGAACAGTCAACATTCGTACTACTTACTCTCGCAATGGGAGTGAAGATGCTGCCCTGCGGTGGCTTGTTCCGGTAGAACGCGGCGCCGGACGCGAGGCAGACGAGCCCCGCCGCCATGGCCGCGGCCGAGATGCCGAAGCCGACGTCCATCCCGGAGTGCGTCTGCACCCAGACGAGCGCCGTGAGCGCCACCAGCTCGCCCGCGCAGAAGCTGAAGTAGGCGGAGTTGAAGTAGGTGGAGAGCCTGGCGGCGCCGGCGTCGAACTGGTCGGCGCCGTGCGCGATCATGTTGGGCTTGAGGCAGCCGCTGCCGAGCGCCACCAGGTAGAGCGCGAGGAAGAAGACGGTGGACTTGAAGC
Source organism: Paspalum notatum (assembly GCA_022530915.1). Taxonomy (NCBI): domain Eukaryota; kingdom Viridiplantae; phylum Streptophyta; class Magnoliopsida; order Poales; family Poaceae; genus Paspalum; species Paspalum notatum. Next base: position 33,227,227 of record CM039689.1, read on the forward strand.
CGCTGGCCTTCTCGCAGCTAACGCCGCCGCCGTCCGCGGCGGTGGACGCCATGCTGCACGGCGGCGGCTTCAGCTGCGGCAGGTGCGCTTGCAGCGACAGTAGTATGAAGCCCTATAGATAGATGATCTTCCATTAGCCCACCATCACTTACGCACAGAGAAACATAAAAAAAAATGTTTATTTTCTTGAAACCAGAAAAATGTGTTCCTTTTCCAATTGCAAAAGTAGCATGCATGCAACCTTCATTCTGGCTATATGGTGCTTTTCAATTTCAAGTCCACAACAACATCAACACATATTCCCTTTCGCACGTGTACTGGCCAGCCCTACTTGGAGCCGCTTTGGTAGTGGTGGTGGTGGCCGGCCGCGCGTGTACGAACGTACCCGGCGGCGGCCACGCCGTGTTGTGCGTTGAATTCAACCGAACCCCGGTCCCGGAAGATTTTGGAAACCGGCCGGGAACCAAATCTCTGGTCCACGAATGGTGATTGGCGGCGCCTTTCATTTTTCTGTTTCTGCCCCATCCATCCACTCATCGATCCGTGTTCATCTGCATCAGCTACCAGCTCGCTTTAGATGAAAACAACGGTCGACAACGAAGGGGAAACCGGTTTGGATTGGCCTGGTACATTCCATGCTGTTCTTGCTTGGAAAAACCGACGCGCTAAAAAGACGTTATCACGGTCGTCGTTCGTGTGTTTGACTTGAGACTAGATTATACTATATTAGTAGTAGTATGTCATTATGTGTCTTTTCTTCTTTCCTCGTCAGCTTAATTAGCCTTTTGGACAGCTAGGGAAAGGAGCATACTGTAGTATGTCTGTATGTACTCCCAATCTAGCCATCATCTAGGTGAATGAATTGATGGAGTGATGTACACCTAATAAGCAAACAAGCTAATACTAGTATAAAGCTAGCATTAATTAACTGTACTATACAGTAAGAGGTAGTAGGTAGCACGATTAAGATATGGTATGGCAGTAATAGTATCTGTACCGAGAGCTCGACGAAGCCGAAGGTGAGCATGGTCCAGAAGCAGCCGAGGTAGGAGTCGGAGAGGAAGCCGCCGAGGAGGGAGAGCAGGAAGATGGTGCCGACGAAGTTGGTGACCACGTTGGCCGCCTGCGACAGCGGGAAGTGCATCTCCCCGAAGACGTAGGTGATGAGGTTGTTCCCCACCGCCGCGATCGCCATGATCTCGAACGCCTGGATCCCTGCAATCGATATGCGCGCAGCAGCCAGCGACGACCACGACCATCAGCATTCAGAAGTTCAGCACGCGCAAAGAGAGCCGGCGCCAGAGACGACGAGCCGAGGTGGACGACGCACCTAGGACGAAGACGGCGGCGCGCATGCCCCCGTGCCGGTTCGCGCGGCACGGGCGGCCGCGCCAGTCGACCGAGACGGCCGCCGATGCCGGCACCGGGCAGCTCTCCACATCCATTGCTCTCTCTCTCTCTCTCTCTCTCTCTCTCTCTCTCTCTCCCCGTCCGACGACGACGACGACACAAGTCAATCCGTGTGGTAGGAAGTAGGTAGCAGCAGCGCGAGCTCCGGTAGCTGCGCAGGCTGGCAGGAAAGGATATGGTAATTTGGTCAGCTGGGCGTGTTATTTATAGATGAAGACGAGGAGGAGGAGGACATGGCGCGTTGAGGATCATATCGAGGCAGGCACGCGTGTGATTGGTGGTGGCTCCTGTCCTGCTCGGCGACACGGCCGGGGGCCGGCGCCCGCAGGTACGCCGAAAGCAGGGAGCCGGCGCGGCAGGTAGCAACTAGCAAGTGCGGCCGGGCCTACCACCCTCCTCCTCCGTCCATCACTCCCTGCCTGCTTTCACATCGGAATTTCGAGGTCCATGTCCATGCCGGCCGATTGGGTCGTCGAGCCCTAGTGGCTAGTGCTCCGTCACTGTGCGCTCCGCCTCCGCTGCTGGGACTGGGAGAGGAACGAATGCCGCGCGCGTGAATGGATCCTATCATAGGCGCGGTTATATAGTATTTGTTTAAGTTTCTGAATTCAGTGCGCCGTGGACTGGCAAGGCAGGCATGCAGGCTGCTGGTCATCAGATCGCCCGAGTGCTGGACTGGACCAGCACCATACGTTTCGATTTTGTGCTTGCAGCAGGTAAACTGAACCGCCAAAAGTCCAGTGGTGGAAAACAAAAACTGTTACGTATTTGCACGCCGGAAGGGAAGTGTGTGTGAAGCTGTGAGTTTCCTTTTTTTTTAAAAAAAAACGGTGAGTTGCTTGAGCCGCTAATACATCCATCCACAGACGGCAAGTCAGCCATTTACCAACTCCGTGCACCTCTCCGTCTCCTCCTCAAAAGTCAATGTGCGATCCAGCGAACACACCGTTTACTCCCCTCGTTTTCAGGAGCAGCGGAGCCCGTCGTCGTCACAGTCACAGACAGCGATCTTGTTCTTCATAAATTCTTGGGAGATACAGACATACAGATACAGTAGACGACCTGCATCTCAGACTGCAGTGCCGGCGGCTGCAGCATTCGGCCATCTCTATCTACCGCGGCGAATGTCAGAACGAAGAGTCCAGAGGACCGCCGCCGCATCGCCGCCCTCCTGCAGACAGATGGGCACGTCAATCATGCTGAACCATATATGCCCGATTCGCCGAGAAATTCGCCAGCATCCCCTCCCTAGATTTGGCGGCGACTTGCAACTTTGCAAGGGGCCATGCTACACCACACCACAGCACCCACCCACGGACGCTGCAGCTGCAGGCCAGGCCTAGCTTCCCTCCCGACAGTGCCGATATGGCCCCCGGCCCTGATTCGTTGCGTGCTGCTCGAAAAGACGGCGGCGATGGCAGCAGCAGCAAGCGCTGCAGATCTTTGGAGCTGCAGGGAGCAGGAGACAAAAGCCATATGCAAAATCTCAAATCTGAGCTTCAGATATAAACGAACTGGCTCTGAATGAAAAAGCCTCCGGCCGGTCAGGCTTGATTTGGCATCACCCTCCGCCACCGCGCAAATATCACAAGGCATAGATTCCCGCCGTCACGTGCCCGCCACGCAGCGTGGCTCCTCGCCATACCCGGCCGGACACTGTAGGGTCGGAGTACAAAATGCTAGCGGCGCATATATACGATATATGACAAACAGTACGTGGCCATCTCTCTAGCCCGTGCTGCACGGCTCCAATCCAAGCTTTTAGAACAAGGACGACCACTGCTGTTTGGTCCTCACCATAAACTTGCAATCTAGAATTGAACTGTACGTTTAACTGCCTAGCACCCGCAGGAAGTTCAGATAAAACTTGACAAGAATGCTGGTTTATCGGGAGATGAGCGAACAAAGGGAGGATGAGCGCGCGGGGCACACACACGCAGGACTGGCGCACGCGTGGTCGCGAAGATTGGCACGATTTGCACGAGGCCGAGATAGAGCTACAACCTACACGCTGCGTTGGGTGCGTGTGACCAATAAGTATGATCATGAAATGTGTGCGCTGCCCAAAAGATTCCGCCGGCCACATGCATGCCCGGAAACTGAAAAGGAAGGCACGCGCGTATACTTATATGAATTATGATGGACCATGGATCATCGCTCGCTCATCAGCTGGGGGGCGTCGCGTCGTTGGAATTAACAAGGCGATCGAGAAACGGCCGGACGACACGCCAAAACAGCGGCTCCCGGCGATCCGCGGGGTTTGTACCGTTCCGACCAGAAAACTCGGACCAAATCTTGAAAAGCGAGCAGCGGCGCCGCTGCGGCCCGATCCGGTGTCGCCGTCGCCGGCCGGCCGGGCCCCGGCGGTGGGCTCCTCCTCTCCTGTCTCCTCCCTCCCGTCGCCGTCGTCGGTGATCCACGACCACGATCATGGGGTGCATGATGGATGGATGAACGGATGATAGAAAAAAAATAGGTGGAATTTTCCCCCCAGCAACTGCAAGGTTGTGCCCATTGGCAACTTCGGAGTCGGGCGGCTAGCGGGACCGGCCACAGCTCGGGTTTCTCTCTGGGCCTCCACTCCACCGCAGGAGCAGGAGCAGGAGCAGGAGGTCGGAGCTCAGGAGAGAGAGCGCGCGCGACTGTCTGTGTGCGTTGAGCTGTTGACCGCCGGCTACTGGTGCGGCCTTCTGTTCCTCGCATTAAGTCCAAGAGTCACTTGCCCGGGTGGGCGTTGACCGTGTGGTACAGATGACACTGATGGTACTAAATCCCCTCATCAGATTTTCCATCCAGCTGCATGGTTGCACCGCACGATCCTCCACGAAATAAACAGGCACGTTGAAAGCATGCTTTTCTTCCGTCGCGTGGCGTGTTTGCTCCACACCCGCCATGGATTGTTGCGGCTTCCCGCCCCGTTTATATATATATATATAGAAAGAGTTTTGTCTACATGCGCATGTAGCTACACTCACATTCAATAAACGAACAAGGGTATGTTCGCATACTCATTTATCAGTTTGATTATGTTCACATACTTATTTTAAAATATCTCAAATGTCACCACCCGTAAAAATTACAGAACAGCCCCTGCTTTTAATATATTTTGATAATACCTTTATATTAGTGCATGTAACGGAGTATGTCCATATAGCTCAGGTATACTCGCATATCTCATGCACATACCACCACAGATGGTCTAGTATCATTGCATACTCCGTATACATACCTTCCGTTTCATCAGATACGCCCTCAATCATGAGATACATACGCGAGTGTAGCTACAAGCGCATGTAGAAAAGAATTTTCCTATATATATATATTAGGAGCTCTGGGCTCTCTGTGGTAATTGAAAGCCTTGCCCAGCCAACCGGACCACCCGACCAGGCGGTCCACGCGCACCACCTGGTCTACCCGACCGACCGGTCCACGCACCCAGCGCCCCAAATCCACCTGGCCCGAGAATCTCTCTCCATCCTCAATTCGGAGAAACCAATCCCCACTGAATCGGAGAAACTGTCGTCGCTTTCCCAGTCCTAACCTACCCCATTCAGTCAATCTCCATCCCCGTCGCCGCCCGGCGGCATCACGGCGACATCCCAGCGAAACGGCGACCCGGCGGCTGCCCGCGACTCCATTAGCCCATAGTTCGTCGTTCCCCCCGTGCCCCCAACCCCGCCCCAGCCACCGCAGCGCCGACGCTCCTGGCGGCCATACCACCGCTGCCCCACCTCCCCCATCATCGGCGGATCCGCGGACGGCCTCACCGCCGTCGCACACTCCCGTAGGCGGCGGCCCCCCGCCCCTAATCGACCGGTGCTCTGGCCGCCGCCCCACTCCCCCTCTTAGGCGACGGATCCCATCCCGCCACTGCCCCGCCTCCTCGTCCTCAGCAGCTCGCCGGACGGCAACACCGCCGTCGCACCTCCCGGTCTTCGGCGGCGCGGTGGACCGTCTTCCGCGGCTGCCCTACCTCCCCCCCCTTTCGGCGTCGCTAGCCCGCCGGCGCACCCAACCCCCCGACTAGCCCTCCACCATACTGAATTCAAGTTGTTGTTTGCTGCATTCAGTAACAATCCCATCCCCATCCCGATTTTTTATGCAAATTCATGTTTTTTTATGAATGTATTCACTTCAATTTCATTTTTTACCTATTTTTACGCAGATATATGCCCGAACATGAAGTCTGTGGATCGTCCCCTGCTGAATCCGAAGCGTATAACCATCGAGTCAAGCCAGGAGTGCTTCAGTGTCGACATCCCGCGCGCGGCGGCTCCTGGAGAATCTGCCAATCCATCTGTAGCCGACAGCCGTCCGCAACACAGGAAGAGACCCGCTGTCCGTGGTCATCCTCCCATTTATCTGCCATTGGACGAAGATGACGATGATGACTTCATGCCCCCCAAGAAGAAGCCTAATGTATCTGTTCCCACCAAGCAGCACCGGTCTTCACCTCGACTGTCACGTCCTGATGCTCCCGGTATCAAAAAATGTGTCAAAAAGGTAGTCACTAAGAAGAAGAAAGTCAAGGCCAGCCCGGCCAGGTTAGTTTGCTTACCATTGCACCATTTTATGCACCACAACTGCTATGATTTGTATAATCATGGTTCTATTTATGCTTACATTTCGACCATTTATGGTTTTATTATGTCTCAAAATCCAAATTCTAAATGCCCGCACTTCCAGAACTCCACCATTATGCATATGCCCTCTTTTAGCTGATTTTATTCACATTACCATTCTGGTTTATGTACTTATTTAGCACCATTTATGCATTCCACATGGCATTGTGTTGGCCACCCATGCTTCTAGTTATGTATACAAATGACTCTTTTATATCTCAAAATCCAAATTCTATATGCCCACACTTTCAGAACTCCACCATTATGCATATGCTCTCCTTTAGCTGATTTTATTCACATTACCATTCTGGTTTATGTACTTATTTAGCACCATTTATGCATCCCACAAGGCATTGTGTTGGCCACCCATGCTTCTAGTTATGTATACAAATCACTCTTTTATTGAATTTGCTATACATGTATGCCCACCTTCCCTGTTTTTAATTTTTGGATGTAAATGCTTTCACTGTTAGTATCCCAGTACCTCCAACTCTATGCATCCCCTTCACATGATGTATCTATTGTTTGTTCATTATGCTAGATATGCAGGTCGACTGATAAATATCATCTCAATTTTATTTCAGAGGATTAACATCAGATGCATACCCCAAGATGTGCTTGAAACCATTGCCATCATAAACCAACGGCAGAGGCAAACTGTTGTGAGGAAAGGGTTCTCTGACATTCTGGACATGACCCTTGATGCTATAGGGAGCCGATCACACCTCTGTTGGCTGATGGATAAACTGGACCCCAAGGACATGACCATTCGTCCTGGACCGGGCAAGAAAAAATTACTAAGGAGACTGTTCGCCTCATACTTGGTGTTCCTTGCGCTGGTGGTGGAAAGCCCCTAGGTGTCGATGCAACAGCTGCCGCTGATAGGCTAAGGTCCTCATTTGGTCTTACCAAAGATGAGTTTACCGTTGCAAAGTTGCAGGACCGATTAAGATTAGGTGAAGACGATGATCTCTCCATCAAATGCTTTTTTCTGATCCTATTCAACAGATTGCTTTTTCCGTCTGTTAGCCGGAACATATCTAACACTGAGGTGCTCTTGACGGAGGAGATGGACCGTTTCTCTGAGATCGATTTGTGCCATCTTATATTCAATGGTATTTGTGATGGTGCATAGGCTTGGCACCAAAGAACTACGGCAAATACTTCCACTACGATATATGGATGCTGCATCGTCGTACTTGTAAGCCCCTTATGCCTACCGTGTTTTGACACATTCCCCATTTTACTCTCGTGTTCTCTATGCGGATGGTCATGTGCATTTATGCAGCCCTATATAATACTTTACACATTGTATTCAATCGCAGATTTACTGCATGGATCACCTCCATGCTGCTGCAGCCCCCCAAAACAAGTTCGACACGCCTCGTATAAAATATTTTGATAGAAATATCATAAAAGCACTGACCAGAGCTGATAAGAGGAAGTCATGGCAGGGCGGCGAACCATTCGGCCATTGTGATGTAAGTATAATATTATGCATCTTACGGCCCTCTACAACATTTTTATTTCGGCTTCAGTCTTATGCATCCATTTTATTTGTCTATTTATATGACTGCTTTGCACACAATTAGTTATGATACATCTATCATTCACAATCTCATAATTATCTTTTTTTTTCATCAGTTCCGAAGCGCGACAGATGCATGCTATGCATCTGCCCGTGAAAACCATGGCCTTCGTACTTCCCTGGGCAGGGCAGCGACCCGTCACGAAGACACCCCTGGCTGTCATGGTCCCTCTGCACCTGTACCTGAAAGCCATGCCCCACAGCCTCCCCCAAACAACACAAAGGACTGCCATGCAGATGCTGACGACAGGAGGCATTGTGATGTAAGTTTATCTTTCTACATTGCGTTGTGTAGTCTCAACTGATTTTGCATTTTGAACCATTGCATTTCAGCACTTAAATAAACATAGGCCTGATTAGTTCTTTTCACAACTTTCAGAGCAGGACAGATACATGCCACGCACCCCCTCTGATTTTTGTGATCGTGTTAACATTTCTATTCAGTTTCCACGTATTAAAGACACGCTGTCAAGTAAGATTCAGCAGCTTCCCGCACTACAGCGTCCAAAATTTGAAGCAAAGTTGGTTGTCCATGACCAAGCGGTTGAGGAGCAAATTGCCACCATCAAACATTGTCTTACCAGCATTGTCGACAAGCAGTTTGATCTAAAAGATACCTTCTACGAGATGATTGATGATGTTCTTCGTGCAGAGGCAACCAACAATGATGAAACGCCTCAACCATCCAATGATCATGATCATGCCGCACAAGGTCAGTCATTGTGAATGTCATTTTATTTAATGATTTATGCAAAACCGACCTTCATTTATTCACATTGTAGCATAGTTTTATGCATTCAGATGTTTACAATCATGGCCATTATGCTAGAATTTTTGCTGTCAGTGCCTCTATTATCTGTTGCCTATCACATGCCTGCTTCAATGTTGACAATATTCGTTTATGCTCAAATCTTAGTTTCCTGATCCTGTTTATTTTCATTCCTTTTTTCTTTACAGGGCCATGCACTGATTGTGGTACCCAGCTAACCCCGGAGACACAGTTGGACACGCAGGTGATGGGTACTCAGGCGGAGAAAATCTACGAGAGACAATAGCACATGCGCCGATCGTTCGAGACATGCCTAGATGACTCGGACATCGAAGCACCCGTATACACGGACAGAACCGCTCAACAGAATGCTACTGTCCAAACTAATCTCGAAGTAAGGTATACCCTCTGATCATGGTTAATTGCCCCATCAAACATATGTTCTCCAACTAATTTATTCTTATTTACGCTTGTGTGATGCCATTCCACATGAACCCATGCAATTTATGTCGACAGGATGACTAACCTTAACATCGCTGCTCAAGGCATATCAGAACGCACCTCCACCAGGCCACCAGCTGACACTGGCTTGCCGAAATTTGATGTCACACCTCAAACCAAGGCTAGTTTTAACCCTGTTTTTATGTTTATTCTTTTTAGATGTCGATTCAAACATTTTATATTATTATAATTATGGCAATACGCTACAGGTTTCAGTTCAGGATCCCAAAGTGCCAACTGCAGCAACCCCTCCAACGAGTTCCAACCAAAATCCATGCAATACTGTAAGGATCACATCAAATGTACTATCTAGTTTTTCTACCCACATCAACAGCGCATCTGATTTTGTTATATTGCCATATCATTTGCTTAGGGAGGCAGCGAGGCGACAGGTGATGTACTTCAACCAAACAATGGCTCAGTATTTGATGAGAGACCATGTGGCCATGTTAGTATATTTCCTCCATTCCTTATGACACTTGTTTACTGCATCTTTACAATCCTTTTATGCAATCTTCCATTCCTTTATCTACCATATCGAACCTAATCAATTTCTATCAGGGATCATCCGTGTCGCCCACCACACCCATTGCCAATATTGTGAAGCCTACACGCACCGAGTGCGCTCTCGCCCTTCGTGAATTCCTATGTACCAGAGACGTCGAAATTGACAGGTACACTTTGGTTTTAAGGCTAATATCATCAGACCTTGTCTCTTACTTACATTACTGATCATTTACAAATTTACACGTCCAATACTTTAGCAGGACTGTCATAGATTTCGGTGGATACATAAGCGTCTGTCATGATGTAAAAGAATCTTTTGCTGATGGGGCCAGTCTCGACTCTGTTTTCATGCAGTGCTTCATCGAATGTGTCCGCTATGACGATTCAGCTAATCTCTCCTCCTCAAATACCAGTCGGCTGATCCTAGATACCAATGTTGGGGTATTTTCTGGATTCTTTACAGTACTGCTGCTGCATCTCACATTTGATCTATTACATTGGCCCTCACTTATTGTTTTATTGTTGTTACTTAGGCTATTATTAACATTGAGGAGCTTGAACAACACAGCCAAAACCCACAGATTTTTGACCCTGTTATTTTACAAAATTATTTGGCGATGACCCTACCATCGCACCCGGGATTGGAGGGCATCAAAACGGTATTATGCCTTCTCTCACTATATTTTGTAACATTCATACCGCATCTGCACCGACAATATCCATCCTTACGATCCATTGTCAATGATTAGTTATGCCAAATTATCTTACCCTACACCGACACTACGACTAGTTATGCAATATTGTAATATTTGTATGCGATAATACACGAGACACACACTGTGTTGTATCCCATTCCATCAGACTTTAATCCCATTATCCTTTTCACAACAGATTATGGTTCCTATGCTCCGCGGAGGTCATTGGTCATTGTACGTTGTTAATACTGTGAGGCGATGCATTGACATCTTAGTCTCCAATCCATCTGGACCTGCACTTGGTGGCACTACTTGGAGAACGTATCACAATGCCCAAGTTGTGGATACCAATGTCGCAAAATTACCATGGTCTAGGCTGATAATGAATAGGCTAAACAAAGCTTTGCAAAGAGCGCGTCCTAAATCTTCCATTCCCAAATTTGGCAACTACAAGATCGATCTGGCTCCAAACTGCCCCACCATTAATCCTGGGTCAAATGACTGTGGTTTTTTTGTTACAAGATACATCCAGTTCTATGATTTTAGGGATGCTTCAATATCGCTATTTTTAGATCCGGTATGGTTCTGTACATATCTTTAGCCATTTTATAACATATTTTATACACTGCTCATTTGATTAGTTGTCAATGAGTGATTTGCAGGACATATCACGTGAGCACCGGTCGCTTCTCCTGCACTACCTCACATTTCACCGCAACAACAAGAGCCTCCCGCTGCCTCCGGATATACAAAGATTCTGCCATTCTGACCACTAGTCGCACCGGATCAGTGTTTGTGCATATTTTGGCCTACCGTGGACTAAACACCATCTGACCACTTGGAGGCGCAACCGGGTCACTTCATATACGATCCACATTAACTTTTAATACTAGTCCATGCAATATGTATGAACTCCTGTTGATAGTTGGGTCATATTTTGTCATAACCTCTGTGCTAAACAGTCCCTTCAATATGCTGTCATGTGGATGGATATTTGTTAGTTCCTCTACTACATTGTGATCCCGTGTTGTAAGACTATCACGTCTCTATTCATATTTTGTTATTTCACTTGTCTTTACTGTGCCATCTATGCTGATTATACGTTCATTTATGCTCAACCTACACATCATTTACGCCGATTATTACGTTCATTTATACTCAACCCACACATCTGTGCTATGCATGATGCTTCTTCTCCCTGCCGACCATATACTAACACTACTCGCCTTTTCCTGCGTGGATATATGCTAAAAAAATGTCCTGACGACTCATCAGCGCAACAGGAGTACCTGCCGACCATTTACTAAAACTACTGACCTTTTTACGCCATTTCCTGTGTGGATATATGCTAAAAAACGGACTGAAGACTCATCGGCGCAACAGGAGTTATTTTATACCATGTACCAGAACAGTTTACGCTATAATCATCACTTTATGCTACAGCGCAGAAACGTCCTCACAAGGCTTTCTTAGATTAGCTTTACAGCATTTTTTAGAAGTTTTTGTTGCACTTATTACCACAACTCGTACACGTTTATTCAGTGAACTATGTTACCCAGTGCATATGATACTTATTAAACGCAAATAATCAGAACAACCTTAACTAAAACAAGCTGCATTCCATGCCACTTTTTCATTGTTCGTATCATTTCAAACCAGCCTTAAAATGTCTACACATAATCTATCACATCTAATCATCTTCAGTTTCTTCATCGTCGTATACAACCGGCCTTCATTTTTTCGATGTCGTTGTCTCATTCCACTTAGGAGCCGTCGCACCCGTCTTCTTCTTTGAACCAGGAGGACGACCTCTCTAGCGAACACCTAGTTTTGATAATCGATCCCTATTATCGTCCACTGACAGACACGTCCGATTGTTGTGTCCATCTACAGTGCCGCATACCTTGCATTTTCTGTTCTTCTTTTTCTCTCCCTTCGCACCCAGTTTGCGCACCACCGTTTCAGTCTCTTTGATGGTCCTCCCTTTTGGCTTTGAGCGATCAGGCCTTTCCAAACTTACCCCCAACAGCAAAATCGAGTTTCTACATTTCGGAACAAAGCATTGTCAGCAGTTTGTCTCATCCATACTTTTTGTGCAACAAGATGCATCTGATATTACTACATTTACCTTTCTAGCTTCATGTCGCGTGCTACCATTGATGTTCCCATCCTACACAGTAAGCCATGACAGTTAACATACATCAATACAAACAATTGGATAATTTATTCATCTGATTGCATAATGACTTCGTTTCAGTGCTTTTCTCCTTCCATCACCTACTGCATATTTGTCACAGGCACCTCCTCTTCGAGATTTCCTGCCCCATCTTCAATCAAAACCACCTCATTGCACTGGAAAAACATAAAAAGCAGACATTTTTATACTCCCTTTTTTAACATATCATCAAATTTGATCCACTCCTTACAATTTTTATGCTTACAACAGCAGCACACGAACTAGATGGATCCCTTCTCGTAGGCAAATTGTCTCCACTAGGCACTCCCTCGTCCTGTATCACGCAAAGATCAGTGATTTGGTCCTAACTTCCCCTAGATACATGCTATGTACAATTAATAATGTATAATTTTGTTAGTCATATCCTAACTATCTAACCTGATTATCCTCCCCATGACTATCAATGCAACTTTCGTACCCCCCCCCCAATATCTGGTTCCACACGATCCAGCAATTCGTTTAGCTCGTGCATCACATCCAGGTACTTATCATGCCCTGCCTTCGACATACTAGCCTTATTTATAACCTTCATTGTATTTTTCAGCATCGTCTTCTGTCTGTACGATTTAGTCTCACCATCCTTGCCCTTTGATTTTTTATCATCTCTTGAAAAACCAACATCCTGTCTAGCCGAAGTTGGTATATCTCTGCAGAATGTATTCCTTGGGAATCTTATTGATTTGAAGTATCTGGAAGGCACGTAAAATATGCACACAGAATAGACCTGCATAAAAAAGCTTGAATTATTAACCCTGCCACGAGTTTCTGTTACGACATTCTCTGCTTCCTAAACTGGTTTGTAGTGACATATACCCCACAAGAACCACTATTGAACACTACATACCTATGTGCTCCCACTGCTTGCACTCACATTTATATCTCCCAGCTTCCATATCTGCAAAAACTTTGAATTGGTGTTGACCCCATACAATTTTGTTTGATCTCTTAGTATGCTGCACCACCCAATCATTTACACCACCATCAGAATCACGTGTTATTTTGTATGCAGTGGCATATTTCATCGACTTCTCAAACCTATTCATCACAGCCCTTGTGTATGCCCTCGCAACCTTGACCTCGAACTCATACAGCGTGTTAGTCTCCCTTTGGCCCTGCATTTCACCCAAACAGTATCATCTCACTCTCCATTATCTATCAATTTGCATAATTAATTTTCCTTACCTTGTAGGCCAACGTTTCTTTTGCCTCTTTCATCTTCCTGCTGTGTAGCAATTTAAGCATTTGCTTAGCGAACTCATGAAGTGGTGTGTTTCCATCCACATGAGCGCTCTTCACGAGCTTGTTCATGCTCTCACTACGTTGTGTAGAGACCATCACCCCACAATAGTCCTGCTTGAAAAATGATGGTATCCATTCCTCCCGAATTTCATATAAATTCTTCAAAGTAACATCATCGCGTAGGTTGAACTTATCGAGCATCATTGCCCATGCAGTCTCAAACTCTCTGCGAGTCAATGGATGATGTATTATAGATTGGAACTGTGTTTAGAAATCTTCTTCCTCAAACCTTGCATACAACTCATTTAGGAATGGCATGAACCTGTTCTGCACGTGCCAGAGACACAATCTGTGGATTGTGTTCGGGAAGACCCTACATAGTGCAATAGGCATCGCAGGGTATTGATCTGTAACCATTTCCCTTATGCGTATATGTTATGGTCATTAATTAGCATAAGACAACCGAAAATTGCATGTATAAACACCATACCTGTCAGCATTACCCTTGGCCCCTCTGTCCCCATGCACGTCTTGAATGCATTGAAGACCCACTCGAAGGTCTCGACGGTTTCATCTCCCAACAATGCGAACCCAAAAATGGTGCATTGCAGGTGGTGATTCGCACCAACAAACATGCATAGCGGTTTGTCATACAGGTTAGTCTTATGAGTTGTATCGAATGTAACAGTATCACCAAAATCGATGTAATCCCCCTGCTGACTGGCATGAGACCAAAAAATACTAGTTATCTTCCCCTCGCTGTCCAGCTGGAAGTCACTGAAAAATTGTGGATTTTCTTTGTTGAATGATGTAAAAAACGTTAGAAGCTTAGACACATCATTAGCATTGTTTTCTCGCAACCTTCCCGTGTAATACAATTAATAATGTCAGAAATATTAAAAACACAATTTTATTAAAATTTCAATGTGTATTTATAGGTTCATAAATAAATAGTGGCTTACAGGTTCTTCAAATCTTGGACCGTTACCGGGACGTTCTTTGCACCACCATGCATTTCCGATACATAGTCCATAATGCAGTGATGTGGAACCCTGCTATCTTGAATCGCACCAATAAACTCCATGTATTCTGAATCATGGGTCTTGTTGCACTTAAGAAATTCGTGATTATGTTCTAGGTGCAGCAGATCAATTCACACAATTATGACATTTTTCCTGTCATCGTCATAAATTTTCTTCAGTTTCATTCCTGCCTTGCATTCCGTCCGTTTTGATGATGTATTACTGTGGACCTTTGAATTATTCACGGCCCTTACTGGAGGTTTACCCTCCATAGAGCAGTTCAACCACTTGCAGTTTTTCCTCTCCCTGTATTTTTTCACCGGAAACCCCACCTCCATTGCGTATCGCCCATAAAATTTGTGCGCCTCCTCCACGTTACGAAACGTCATGCCCAGCCTCGGAACTATCCTAGGATCAATACCGTCTAGCTGCGCATACACATAAGGCACTCATTCAAACATCAATGATTCACAAGTGGTTGAAATCATTACGCATTATTTAACTGCGGACGAACTATGGATACTTATGACTTTGTAGGATATGAGGAGTGTCTTGCTCATTATCACCGATAGTTCTCTTAGGCTGCCGTTGCACCCCCTTTCCCATTCTTCCAGTGGGCTCCCCTGCGTCCAACTCATCGCACCCAGGTCCTCGTAGCGCAGCTGGTGGAGTTACCAGCTCCCTTGTCGATGCAGCTCGTCCCACAGGCGAAGGATCCCATGCCGCATCATCGGCTGGTGACCTCTGGCCCCCTTCCTGCCTACCTCCCACCGCCTTTCCGGGGGCTGACTCCGGAGTTACGACACCCCGGCCAGTGGAGCCATCATGGCAAGTCGCCGTCGTGAGAAGATCCTCGTGAGAAGATCCTCCCGAACCTGCCATGGTCGTCCGTCGCTCTCGCCAAGGATCGTCCGCAGTTTCCTCGTCGGCCGCCGGATAGGACTACGACTGCACAATGCACACTGATATTGTTGATCGTAAATTATGGAGGAGAGAAGATCCTGATCCGGATGAGTGAATCGGCGAGGGAACTTGCCTGGTACGTCCTCCGGGTTTCTGCGGATAAGCGGCAACTTCCCTCGATCGTGCGCGTCATTTACGCGAGTCTAGCGGTTCCAGTCACGCGGCCGTTTTACCATCTTTTACGCTCACTTGTATAACCATTTACAACATTGATCATCATTTTATGCAAACCAGTTGGAATCGGAGGTAGGCCTCGCGAGTCGCGTGTCCCCGAAACCCCGCCCGACCACAGGCCCCTGGACCGCACCCCTGGCTGGTCCGCCCCCTGGCCAGGGCTTCCGATACCTAATGGAAGCCTTGGGCTCCAAATATCCCATATATATATATATAGACACACACACAACTACTAAAATATAGTACTAAAAAGCCAGCCGCGTGCATGGGGGAGAGAATGAAAGCGCGACGGCACAACACGTACGCGACGGCATCGTCCGAGTCCTTCTCCATCCACCGATCCACGCAGCTAGCCCCGTCCCGGCGGGCGGTCGACAAGTGGAGGGCGCCGGGCGCGCAGCTGCTGGCCTCCACTCCCAGCAGTTTCGAATCGATCGGTCACGAAGACGCCGGCAGGATCCACACCGTACCCACCGCGGGATCACCACTACCGGCCGGCCAGCCACACCGGACTGGACGGGGCAGAGATGCCATATCTCTCGTCTGAGTCGTCTCGATCTCCAGCTCGCTCGCTCGTTCGCCCGTCGTGCTGGTAACTGTTGGCTGCGCATGGCATGGACACCACCAATTCTGAATTTACCATCGCCATGTCGTCGTCTCCCTGGCGACGACGGCATGCGACGAGCGAGCAGGTCGTCGCCAAACGGTTGTGGCCTTGATCATTATACGAACACGGCCAAGGGGACGAGCGAGAGATCGATCGGTGATGACCGACCGACGTAGGTGGCTAGCCGTGACGAGGCCAACAGTGGGGTGCACCACCACCGTATACCCACTGCACATCCAACGCACGTTGACAAGTCAAGGTGAATCGATCGAGGTGTGCGTGCAACAGTGTGCCAACAATGAAGAGATGCATGACATGATGATTATATGGCACAAACCACGGAACATTCTCTAGCTCGATCGTATGGAAAAGCTTATTAGTAAGAAGACTTTTCTTTTCTTTTTGTTTTCGCTATGACCTGACAGGTATATGACCAAATTCCTCTATCTCGAGTCCTTTTGCCGACGGGAGTCCCCCACTCATAGGCTTGAAAGCGGGGCGGGTTCGCTGTTGTCCGCGAACTCAATGATGCGGTCAACATTGAGTTTGTAGTCTTTGCAGCAAAATCAAAAACCCGCGAGATCCACGTATATAGATAAATTATACTAATCATACTATAATATAAAATATGTATTCAAACCTCGGATTGTGGCGTGAGATGTTTGTATTGAGATAGGGGCACCGCCCTAATGTATCGATCGGAGTGAATGGATTAATATACAACATTAGAGTGTGATGTTTTTCTTCTAGCGGGCCTTGCGGGTTCTTTACAAGTTCATACTATTGTAAGTGAACATAGCGGGGTGGACAATAGTGAGCCGCGACAAACTTGCGGTCATAATGCATTGGTCACAAACAACATATTTGTGGGACGGCAGCGCGGGTTTGCGGCAAAACCCGCGCCATTTGCAAGCCTACCCACTCGAATCACAAGCTGATGTTTTACGCGTGCACTAGTTCTCATCACCTCCCTCTTGGTTACCTCAAGCAGTAATTATAGGTCATCAACATAAGCAATATTCATATACCATGTAACATATGGCGAGAATCTAGCTGCTTATGTCAAGATATGATTACTTATCACCTAGTAATAATATCTCATATCTGAGATCCAGTCCAGCCTACACAGTGCACTATCTCGTGCAAACAGTCTTATAAACAGTCAACAACGTGGTTATCCAAAGTTCCAAACTTTACACAGATGAGCTAGGTAAGGTAATGCTGGCCAACGGATAGAGGGATACCATAATGCCATTATTAGGATAGGGGTGAGCTACATGTAATTTGCCACCTCAGCCTCTTCTAGGGACTTGAGCTAGAGCTGGACCCTAATGTTAGAGGTAGGAATTTAGATGAGATTTAAGGGTTAATTTAGGTTATTTTTAAAAAAATGGCCAATGTGTGTGTGATTCAGATGTAAATATATATATAACTATATATAGTCGGTTATTTTGGTTGTCTACATTCTTTTTTGTGTGACACCATTTGCAAGTCTAAAACCAGCTAACTGACGACATATAAAAATAGAGAGGTAGTATTATTTCTCATAGTAACATAGTTGATGAGTACCTATACAAAGAGTCAAGTGTTATTTTTAATAATAATGTCACATGGGAGTAATTTACATACATCTATATAATAGATGGACAAATGCTTCTATCTTCATAAGGCGTGTTCATAATCTAATTCTTTTTCTAGTGTATCTCGTGAAGAATTAATGTATGGGCTCAAAAAGAAGTCTCTAGCTAGTTAGTGATATTTTGGGTAAATCATGTTACAGATGTGTTCTGACTTCTATATATTCCGTAGTGGGATTTAATTGTATTTACGTATCACTTCTGAAAAGGGGTTTAATTTACTTTGCGCAGCTTATAGTGCGCCGGTGGTTATTTTACTGTCACGCATTAACGTGTTTTCTTGGTTTGCTTGGGTATCCGGGGTCAATTCCATGTCACGGGAGCCACAAGGCGGTAAAAAGGAGCCTAACACACTAAATGTATTCTTTGTATAAAATACAAATAAAAAGGGACTTCTCAAAGGTGGTCACCAACAAACCACAACAAGCTTACGTGCTTTAATTTGGGAGCCGCACGAACACTCCCAGTCGGATCAAGCGCCAAGCAAAGCAAAGCAGTGACAAGAACAGACACACATCTGCACTGCAGGCAGGGGACACGAGTCTGGCTCCTTGAAGAAGAAGAAAAACAATAACAACAACAAGCCTTTTAATCCCAAATAAATTGGGATAGGCTAGAGTTGAAACCCAAACCAAACCGCTAGAAATGAGAAAAGTTCTTTTTTTCTTGAAAGATCACTTTCAACAAGAAAACAAGGGTTTTAAAAGATTTTTTTTTGTTGAGAAGCACATAGAAGAGCCAGTCAAGGCTCGGGTACGTGGATAGCTGCTTTCCAAGCAGCTCTATCCAAGGCTAACTCTCTCACTATATTCCAATCTCTTAGGTCTCTCTTAACTGCCTCCTCCCATGTCAAATTTGGTATGCCCCTGCGTCTCTTCACATCATTGTTTCGCCTTATGATACCGCTATGCACTGGTGCCTCTGGAGGTCTTCGTTGCACGTGCCCAAACCATCTTAGTCGGTGTTACACAAGCTTTTCTTCAATTGGAGCTACCCCAAGATGATCCTGTATCTCGTCGTTTCGAACTCGATCCATCCTTGTATGCCCACACATCCAACGCAACATACGCATCTCCGCAATACTTAATTGTTGAATATGTCTTCTTTTAGTGGGCCAACATTCTGCACCATACAACATCGCAGGTCTAATAGCCGTCCTATAGAATTTGCCTTTTAACTTTTGTGGTACCCTTTTGTCACATAGAACATCGGATGCTTGACGCCATTTCATCCATCCCGCTTTGATTTTATGGCTAACATCTTCATCGACATCTCCGTCTCTTTGTAGCATCGATCCCAAGTAACGAAAAGTATCCTTCTTGGACACTATCTGACCTTCCAAACTCACATCTCCTGCCTCCTGTCTAGTGGAACCGAAGTCACATCTCATATATTCAGTTTTAGTCCTGCTAATTCTAAAGCCTTTCGACTCTAGAGTCTGCCGCCATAACTCTAGTTTCCTATTTACCCCCGCTTGGCTTTCATCCACTAGTACTACATCATCAGCAAATAGCATACACCACGGGATATCTCCTTGTATATCCCTAGTGACCTCATCCATCACCAAAGCGAAAAGATAAGGGCTCAAAGCTGATCCTTGATGTAATCCTATGTTAATTGGAAAGTCACTTGTGTCACCGTCAGTTGTTCGAACACTAGTCACAACCTTGTTGTACATATCCTTAATGAGGGTCACATACTTTGTTGGGACTTTATGCTTCTCCAAAGCCCACCACGTAACATTCCTTGGTATCTTATCATAAGCCTTCTCCAAGTCTATGAAAACCATGTGTAGGTCCTTTTTCTGCTCCTTGTACCGCTCCCTAACTTGTCTTAAAAGGAAAATTGCTTCTATGGTCGATCTTCCCGGCATGAACCCAAATTGGTTCATGGAAATACACGTCAAACTTCTCAAGCGATGCTCTAAAACTCTCTCCCACAGCTTCATCGTGTGGCTCATCAGCTTGATCCCTCTGTAGTTAGTGCAACTTTGAATATCTCCCTTGTTCTTGTAGATTGGCACTAATATACTTCTCCTCCACTCTTCGGCATCTTGTTCGATCGTAAAATCTGGTTGAAAAGCTTTGTCAGCCAAACAATAGCTATATCTCCTAGGCATCTCCACACCTCGATTGGGATTGCATCAGGGCCCACTGCCTTGCCCCCTTTCATCCGTTTTATGGCTTCTCTAACCTCGGTCTCTTGGATCCTACGCACAAAGTGTCTGTTGGCATCATCAAAGGAGTCGTCCAGCTGAATGGAAGTGCTCTCACTCTCCCCATTGAACAGGTTGTCAAAGTACTCGCGCCACCTTAGTTTGATGTCCTCCTCCTTCATCAAGAGTTGATCCCTCGCATCCTTAATGCACTTGACTTGATTGAGGTCCATCGTCTTCCTCTCACGAAACCTAGCCATGCTATAGATGTCGTTCTCTCCTTTCTTTGTACTCAGCCTTTGATAAAGGTCATCGTATGCTCTGCCCTTCGCCTCACTCACTGCTCGCTTTGCAATCTTCTTTGCCACCTTGTACCTCTCCATGTTATCTGTACTCCTGTTATGGAACACGCGTTTGTAGCACTCTTTCTTCTCCTTAAGGGCCTGTTGTACATCCTCGTTCCACCACCAAGTATCTTTAGTCTGGCTCCTTGAAGAAATGCGCAGAAAATGTTGGCAAACCAAGTTGAAAACCGTTCAGCGCTGCACTGTCGTTTGTGCATGCATGCACTTGCCGACAGTCTGTTTGTCAAACCAACCCGTTTGCTTCACACACACACGCACGCACGCACGCACGCACACTAAAAAAAGAGCTCTGAAGAATTAGCCAGATACAGAACACAACTCAGAAAAAAAAAAAATCCACGTCGAAAGCACGGGAGAATGTTCAGCCCTATTGGGGGTCTCGCTCAGTTATGTGGTTAGCACAGGCAGGCAGCATTTTCTATAGCTTTCAGAAAAGGCAGTGCACGTAAAAGAGGGCAGCATTTTTGACCTCTTGATCACTCGAGTGCTCTTGGTTTGCCACCAGTTTTAGGCGATTAGCGACTATTCTTCGCAAGCCCGGGCCATTACTTTATTGCAGATTTTAAGGTTCTCCCGTGTCCACATAAAACAAAACCAAAAGGCGATGCGTATTTAGGCAAAAGGAAATTGCGTCCGGTCGATGCTCAGTGGCCATGGCACGATCCCCCACATGCACACCGCTTATCCAGAGGCACTGCAATGTACTACTGAAAACTTGCATGATCTTTTCAGATTTGGGCAACCTCTTTTCCCTCGTCGGTGCCCGGATCTTGAACAAAGAAAAAACAGTGCAGCCGAAAATGCACACATACACGCACGCTCGCACATTGGTAAAACATAGTCTATTGCATTGCATTATAAGAAAGAAATTAGAAGGCTTTGTGAGACACCGAGAGTTGCTGCTACAGAGAGAGGTGCGTAGTGCTCAAGAGCAACTGAGCAAAGTCGCTCTTCCTTTCCGCCCCGGCACAGGGTTTCCCAAACTCGGCATGACAATTTGGACTTGGGAGAGCCGGCTGGGTCACGGACTGCCATGGAAGGTTGAGGTTGTTGAGGGCCTTGAGATCCTTCCCACTTCGTGGCTGCGGGCATCAGTGCCCGGCCTGTTGTTCATGCCTGCTGCAGTGCAGTGCTGCTTGCCATCTTCTCCGAGCAAAGGAGAAACCAGCGTGTGCGTGTGTGGCGCATTGTTGGTAGTGGCAAGGGAATCCGGTATTTGACGAGCCAGCAGTGAGATCTCGGGGTCGATTTAGTGAATCCGTTGACACTACGTCAAATCCTTGCACCGCGGCTCGGAATCTCAGCGTTTCGTCTCCTCAAGGCTTCAGAAGAAAACACAGCAGGCATTGGGGGCTCAAAATCATGGCTACTTATCAGACAGATATTGATAAATACAACCAAAATCATTGTGCCGTTGGAGAGACGATGAATACACATCCAAAACATCAAATCATCACACGACCCGAATAATCCTGGAACGTGCGACCGATCCGAGGTGCCTTGCGAAGGCTTTCGTGGTGGCAGCCGATCCGCGGGGACACGATAAGAGATCTCGCCGACGCACCCCATGATCGGCATAATTTGTCGTTATTACACTACGCACGTCGCAAATCCACACACACACGGGGTGTGCCGTGCCGCCACCAGAACTCCCCTCTCTAATCCGTCCCTCTCAATCTCTCTGACAAACACGGTGGCCGGTGAGCGCCGCACCTTCGCTCCGCGGCCCGAACAGGGACGGGCACTTGGCGCGCATCGTGTGTCGTTGACGTGAAGAGAAGAGCCCGCGAGCGAGCTGCGACGCAGAGGCGGCCGCGTCGACATGTCCGAGGACGGAGCGGCAGCGGGGCATGGGGCGCGAGCAGGAGAGGGCCTCGGCCGATCCGTCGTAATCCCTATCCATCGCGGCATCGCCCGCTCGCTCACGAATCTTTTGGCACAAATCCTCCTGCTTTTTTTTTTTTTGTGTGTGTTGTCAGTGCAGAGCATCATGCGCGGCTTGGAATCCCTAGAACAAGCTTTTCCAAAAAAAAAATCGTGTAATGCATCTGAAGTACGTCGATATATGCAGTGTACCCGATCTTTTAGTCAGAGGCAAGCAGCCCGTCTCGCGCCGCCGAACCCCCGTGGGTGTACATTTTTTTTAGATTGATTTACTACAGTACAATGTATCAAAGTATCAGTAGAGTTGAGGCGCTAGCTAGCAGAACCACCTCATTATCGTAACGACCACAAGCAGCAAGCCCGCTGTTAGCCATGCCTAGTCAGTAGTCATTCGCAAGATCCGTCCACATCGACGGTATGAATCCATTTCCAGGACGCATCACCCCTCGTTGTCTCTCTGCGATCGGCACTAGGTTGCAACATTACAGATATACAGGTCACGACGATACCACGATCAACCGATGATATATTTCAGGCAAATGCAAAATAAAAATTCTACAAAACCAATCAAAGAAGCATATCACTAAATGGTTGCTAAAAGAACTGATAAGGCAGCAGTTGTGATAGCGAACAGGACGCCTGCTGCCCTAGATATGACTATTGTTGTGTGGCCCAGTTACACATCTTTGGTCAGCATCTCTGCAAGCCGAGTCCAGCGTACAAGCTCAGCGGTGAAATTTCACGCTTGCTGGGAGAAAAACGGCAGCATTGCCGAGAGGTGTGTGCTATCTTTTTTGCATGATTGGAGATCACTTGGTTTTCTTGTCCTCTGTGCTCGCCGTCGCCTCAGCCTCCGTTTGCTGGAGTGCTGGTGACGCTGAATCACTTCCTTCCAAAGTCTCCTGGGCTGCCGGCTCGTCCTCGCCTCCGAAGCCGTACTCATTGACACGCTTCTTGTCAACTGGATATTTCCACCTCTGGTAGAGGTATATCAAGAAGATAACATCTGCGAATATAAATCAGAGAGCAGTCAATCAGCAGTCTACAAAAGGGAGGCACTACAAAAGAATGGTTTCCCTGCTGTTATTTGACTATTACAGTGATAGTTCATCTTACCATCTCTGAAAACTGAGAGACGATGGAGCATTGGCATTTTAATGACAAATGCGAAAAGGTCATCTATAATAGTGTTGAGGAACTTGTAGGTCATTTGTCTCCATGGCATATGTGCGACAGACTTTAGCTTGTAGTTGATAAATAATTGGGGGCACATCATTATGAAACCTGACGAATGCAAAGTTACATATATAAGATCTACAGCACACGTCATCAAACCAAATAAACTGGTGGGGGAGAATGAATTCAGTTGCTTACCAAACATGTAGACACAACTTGTCATAGAAGAAAGTATCCATGAATACCAGCTCTTGTGCTTTTCATACTTAAGTGAATAGATCGAGAAACCGATCACAAGGAGGAAAAGGACATAGGTAAGGTATTTCATTGCAATGGCGTCGTACTCTTTGGTCTTATTTTGTGCATATGACTCACGGTCCCGGAACCTCAACATGGGAATCTTCCCACTTCTATCGATCTGGACACCAAAAAGAAATCTTTTATTTAGTACAAAAGGTAAACCAACAGGTACAGACCTATTCTAGATCAGTAATCTCATCATATAGAAGAAATATATATCTATACTAACAGAGAACAATTCATCATATCATAGAAGTATAGGCATAGCATAAATCCAACAATTATGTATACAGAAAACACATAACGGGTCAATGGTGACAGTAGTTCAGCATGGAGTAAAATCATGCACCTGGAAATGCATGCATGACACGCTAAATGGTATTGTAGATGAACAATGATGGGGCAAAGAAAAGAAATCTAGTACAATGAAATACTTAACACTAGAAATCTTTCTTATGTCTCCATCCTTTAGTCAAGAATTTATTTTCTTGTTGCTAAAAATATTTAATTTTGAGGTGAAGATCCCAATGTCTACTTTGTACATTACATATAAGGGGTAAGAGAACCATTGATGCCAATTGCCATTTACCTCAATGTGCATTGCCTTTCCGATCTTCCAAAATTCAATGCACACTCCAATTCCAGAGCTAGCAAGGATCATCCATGAAGTGTCGTTGTCAAGAAGGTACAGGAAAACAACTAGTTGACACACAAAATTCAGAACCACAGATTTTGCTGATAGACCTTCCATGGACTTGTTCTTGTTCCAGAACTGAATATCTGGAAACAAAGATCATAAAATAATTGTTTGTCATTAACTTAATTTCGATGCATAACATGTCTTAATATACATTCTATTAAAAAAACTATACATTGTGCATACCATTTTTGAAGGCTAGGAAATCAAACAGAGAGTGTAACAGAGAAACAATCATAGTCAATCCAAGAAAATAAGGATTTCCTTCAAGGAAAACTCTCTGCAATACAAATATAAGTCAGAGTGAGCAGCTGTTGACACAGTAAACCAATAAGGACAGGAAGCACATCTCAAGAACATAAAGCACAAGTAAAAAACTGTCTATATTAATGGCACTTGAAACAAGATCAAAGGTGCAAAGGAATTGGTCCCAAAAACAAAAGAAAGAAAATGAATGCAACATATCCAATGATGTCATTGAATAATCCACACTAGTGTACCTTAAGTTCATCAGCCTCGCCTTCAAGCATACTTCCATAACTACGATGGACCTGGAAGGACTGCTCAATCTGTAAAAACAATTGCCATTTGGTCATGCTAATAGGACCAACTTCAAGGTTTAAGGGAAGTTCCTCCACAGTCTCGTTGAGCGCTATTAATTTATCCCTCAGTAGCCAAAACTCATTGAAGAATACAGTAGGATAATAGTCGCCTGTAACTGGATCCACATTCAGATCTGTCTCACTATTGTAAAGGAAAACCAATTCATCCTTATCAAAAGCACAGAACTTTTTCTGGTTCTAAAGATGGTGTTTTGGATATAAAAGATTATATTCTAGGATTCCAGCAACAGTTGAATTTGAGCAATGCAGTTTTTGAAGAAAAAAGAGGTAATGGCCGCAATTTAATGTGCAGTACATGTATGTTTATCGTTTTAAGTATAAAAGTGGAACTATCACCAAACAGAAAAGATATATGTTACTATTTGTTACAATTGAAGGATACATGCAGCAACAATGGGAGGAACATTATTGTGGGGATACCTGTAAAGTATGAAGGGGCAATGTCAATCATACGTGCAGAAACAAAGAAGACAGTAAGACACATAAACAGCAAAGCCGATGCTATATAACAACAAAGTATTCTTGTGGCATAGATCAAGAAAATGTACACTAAAAATGGCTACGGTACAAAACTCGAAGCTGTCATTGGGAAAAAACAATGAGCTTCATCTACATGTCAATATAACCTGAGCAGAACCTTAAATTTGGCCATAATATCAATTAGGCTTAGCGGTATCATACAATGGGAACGGTTTTTATTAGTTAGGATATCTGATATCCAAACTCTTAATTCAGCAATTCTGGTTCATTTGCAATCATAACAATCTATGTTTGCAATGGACATTTATAAGTGTTTCATCAACTGTATGCCAGTGTGCCATAGGCCTAATTAATAACTAGTACTTCATGGCATCTAATATAACTTTTATTTCGTGCCATCAAAAGGGAAGGGTGAGAAGTATCAATCATGTGCCAATGTCACCACATGTTGAAAATAAAATCCCAAGCATGTAAAATCATATAGGTACAAATAAAACCAAGAAACAAGCTTGTTTTTGTCAATACCGTGTGAAGTCATCAACAAGATTTATTGTTACATTTGGCTTCCAATAAGATATATATTCAGCTGGACCTTCATCTTTATCCTCAGATTCTTTATTCTCCTGCAGATCATGTAAGGCTTTTGTTAGCTCGGAAGATATAAGCAGTACCACAAATCGGTAGTTCAAATAATGAACTACAAATAATGAAGGTAATGACCTTCAGTGGTGTTTGCTCTTCAGGCTTTTCCGAATCTCCAAGCAAGCTCTTCTTTTTACCAGCTTTTGATTTTGGCAAGAATGCCACAACGGCTAAATGACAGGTACAATGTAATCAGTACTCCATACATATGTGGGATCATATAAAGGAAGATCATGCAATGGAAAACAAAATACATACGATGTGTCCTCCCAAATGCAGATTTCTGCTCATATTCAGGATCTGTAGGGTCCACAGGGTAACCCGAGCGGGCAAAGTAAACATGAGCATACAAAGAGCCATTATGTTTGAGAGCCTGTACCAGAACATACACAAAAGTCAAAACAAATATACCATGGCTGCATGAAATAGTGTCTATTACTGCAATTAGTAGCCTACCTCTGATGGATAGTATGTTAATGACCGCGTTCTGGTACTGGTAGGTCCCCATACGGCATATGGTATGTTTGCCTCGTGCCAAATAAGTGCGTCCTCGTTAGCAAAATCATTGAACTTCTCGTTCTCTGACAAATAAAACCACATATCCTGTAGCAGCATAGCCACCACGCACTCAGTGTTTAGCAATAAAAAAAATAACTACTGACAAAGGGAAGGCCTAAAGAATGAACTCTGCAATATCCATTTTGTCAATTATGGCTAAGCTAACTATAGAAACAAAATTTGCATGGCACAATTAAGAGTTCAATAGAATTGACATTTCTTCATTAGAAGTATAGATTCATAGCACCGTTCTTCACTCTTGCCATATAATTAAGCATATATCATCAAAGAAAGCAGTGCATAGTGCAGATTCATGGTTTTAAGACCTAGGTCACATGGAACTAAAATATCTGGGGCATTGCCATCTCCTATCCAGAAACGCAGCAAAGAGAGGGGCAGATGGAGAAGAGGGGGGAAACAGGAGGGCAGCTGGCCAGCCACCAAGCGATGCACCTGCTGTCATCCCCACCGGCTCTGGTGGCTGGTGGCCTGTGCCAAGTCACATGCAGCGGCCGATCTGGAAGGGGGTGGCAGCAGTGGTTAATATGAAGGGGCAACACAGCCAAGGGCAAAGGAGGGAGTGGTGGCGAGCTGGCAGCACAGTGGGCAGAGAGAGAAGGGGAGGCAGGCGATGGAAGCGCCGAGCGTGGCCCAGAGCATCGGGAGTGGCGGCACATTGATCTGGGAGGGGGAGGGGGTATATTTACAGAGGGAAGCGCAAGTGGGCTGAACCGACCTCACATCCCTTCTCTTTCCTATTCCCTGGCCAGTTTACGTATGGCGTCAACTTGAATGTCTCGCCTCATGAGTGTTTGCGCATCGTCTAGGCGATTGGAAGGGATTGGCTCACCACACCTCACCTTACCGCCTTAAAAACATGCAACGATTTTAACGAAAGGAAGAAAGCGAGTGAAGGCACATGAGAAGCAAGTAATCTCTTGATTTTTTTAAATGCCATCAATGTTAAGTAACATCTATTTTAGGATCTTGTGAGCAAATAAGACAAGCAACAAGCATACAGAATAATCAGCATGACCATGTGTAGCACAAGGGTACCTCTTCAATTGAAGACTTAAACTACGATGTATCAAGTCTTCAGCTCATAGTGGATGCATACAAGATCGATATTTTTGCCATGGTCAGCAATATCATGAACACAAAATCCAAACACCAACCTTGACCTCACCAAACTTATCCACACAAATAGCCCAGGAGACGTTTCCACTCCAGCATAAACATAACAAAAAACATCTTTTTCATCCCAAACACTTCAACAATTTGAACACTAAGTCACCAACAGCATGATACCTACATCTTCATACAATTCAGTGGCATCGAGCCTTGACCAAAGTTCAGAAAACGTTCTAGTGTTTATACTATTTCTGCGAAAAACTTAGCCTCCTGAGATCCAATTAACACACAGAAGGCACAATCCTCGTTTCCTCACAATAGAAGGAATGATGCTGCAGAGCATCAATACCTTCACCGCTTCACGTGATCACCAGGGTTGAAAATAATTTCACTTGCACTCAACACCCAAACGCTACCACATCTAAGAAGCGATCAACCCCTCTTGCGAATAGCAGCCACGAGCTAAGGCCTTTGACGCTACCAGATCACAGCAACCCAGAAAAGTCGAAATAAACCCTAAAAATTACCTTGGCATCAGAGCAAAAACACAACCAGGTTACCCGCACTACACAACCTAAACCCATTGACGAGCAAACCGCCATAGAGACCTAGCACGCATCTCCGAGCCAAAAATCTTGCGCACTAAACAACCAAGAGAGGCCGAGGGGGTTTCTCACCATTGGTTCGCCCTTCTGGAAGAGGTTGGACATGAGCATCCCGGGCTCCGCGGGCGGGCGCTTGGGCCCGAAGAACTTGGCCGCGAAGTACCAGAACACCGCCATCCGCACGATTCCGGCGATGCTCTGCCCCAGGCCGCCGCCACCGCCCTGCCTCCCCGCAGGGCCGCGCCCCTGCGGCTGCGCCGCCGCGGCCGCCGCCGCCGCCGCCGGCTGCGACATCGCCGCCGCCGAGCTGGATCGGAGCGGAGGAGGTGGGGGCGCCGAGATGCGAACGAAAACAAGGTTTTTGGTTTCTTTTTCTTTTTTTCTCTCTCGCTCGATGCTTTGGAGATTTTTGGCGTTACTTTATGCTGTTTTACAGATAGAGACGTGAGTTCTCACGTAATTAAATATTCAGAAGAGTCCCTACCTTCGTTCGATTGGCTTGCTTCTTGATTTGGATCTAAACATAATTATTGAAGACTTTCTGAGGTGTGAATGATGAGAAGCTACAATATGCTGCCACCGGGATTTGCTCCATGGGGCAAGTGGCCGTCCCGATAGCAAAGCAAAATGCTACACGTACAAGGAAACCTCGCTGGCGTCTTATGGAGCTTATGGGCGATGAACACGTATGTATGAGTGTGATCGTTGGATAAAAAATATTTCAGGCGACACTATTACCTGGATTTGTATATGAGAGTAATGTTGCGATGTTTCCCTCACCCGATGGGGTAAGCACTCTTTTAAGTTAAAAGCGTAGGAGACGTTTTCTATACGCTCCAAAGTTCATAACGGAGATATAAGAAGTACCCGATGAGAAAACATGACAATGAGAAAACAGTTTGGATATAAAAATCACAATTCACAAATAAGCAATAAGTTAAAGTAGTATTGTTAGCGATATTTCTCAAAAAAAATATTATTAGCGTAGGTGGATATGGAGATATTTGTGGTAAATAATGGATGGATGGATTGATTGTAAATTTTTGCAATGACAAATAACTAACTGCTCTAGAAGGAACTAAAGTTTTATTTACGCTACAAGGAACCGCTATAAATTCATTTGGATTTTTGATCATGCATAATGGCGTTTCATTTCCTTCCATGCACATGACCATTTACCACATGGGGAAATATTCACATGGTTCTGAAAAGGTACAATACCTTGTTGGAATGCTGCTTGTTCTATGCGGTAATATATCACTCCCTCGTTCTAGAATATATAGTTAGTTTGAATTCCAAAAATACATCCGTTTTTAAGTTGCGACCCCTAGTTTGAATGCATGCAACTAATGACTCGTACGATTTATTTTACATGCTTTAGGCTAAGTCCAGTAGCCAAGGTATATGCATTTCTATCCACTATTCCAACTACCCCGCCTCTCTCTATGTGAACAATGTCGTTATACCTGGCCATTTACCCGGATTGCTGGACTCTGTCTTATATAACTCTTTTTAGTTGGACGGTGTGCATGTGTTTCTTTTTTAATTGAGACAATATGCGAGTTTATTTTTTTTCAATTGGATGACACAATTAAATTTGGTACACACGGATATAGCAACACATGGCTCGCTTTAGTCTGTACGAAAAAAGGATCTAGAGTTGTAGGAGTGAGAGAGTAGTATACGAATACGATAGACAGAGTACTGTATAAACTAAATAGTTCATGTAGATCTAACACGAAAAGAATTGTAGGTATGGGTTCTGGGGTGCCGTAACAATATCAGTATCAATATGTCCAAGCGGAACCACATTCATTCGCGAATCTGAGCTTCTTGGCAGAGAGCGAGAGAAGATTTTTTGTGTGGTTTGGAGCATCTGGGCCCCGCAAGGGAACTCGATGACGTGGTAAAGGCTGTGTTCTCTTTTCAATCGTCAATCTCTTGTTGCTTTGTCGCGTCATCGGCCACAAGCCCACGATTACACACAAGCCCACAAGTCCATTTTCAGTTTCGCCGAAATGGTGTCTGAGCAGATCGAGTTGGGCCGTTGGGCAAGTAATAATTTCCGTAAAAGGAATCGATGAGCTCTTGCGCTCAAGGCTCAAGTCCACCCCGAGAACATTGAAATGGACTGAGAGCAGCGCTTTGACTGAGATGTTCTTGGCTTTCACAGAACAACCAACTAGCTTATGAGCAATGCAAGTTATCTGTTTGTTGGAAGTATAGTTTTCAAAGCCATAATTGTTTAATAATAAAATCATATTTTTTCTAGAATGCTATGGTTTATAATTTGTAAATGCCATGGTACCATTACCATGATTTTTTTTTCTGATTCTATTGAGACCATGGTAGTTATTTAAACTAAAACTAGTTGGAACATCATCACAAACCATAGTAGCATCTGAGTGGAATTAGATAAGAAGCTGGCCAAACCACGGAGGCGGCTCTATTTAGGCAATGTTTGGATCATCAAAACTAATTTTTAGCTCTAACTAAAAAATAGCTAGCTGAAAAATAGCTTGATATGTTTGAATGCTCTAACTAATACATGATTGGATTCATAGTAGATATGCCATTTTCCACAATTAGCTGCCATTAGCTAGGTTCTATCAGGTAACAACTAATTTTTAGGTAGAGTGTTGGCTAAAAATTAGCTACCAATTAGTTGAGCTGTTTAGACACTCTAGCTAATTTTTAGCAGCTAAGTTTCGGTTGGGTGGATAAAAACATGGCATTAGAGTGGCGAGTGGAGTTTCCGTTCCGTGGCGCCGGTAGCAGTGGTGTGGGAAGCTAACCCGCGAGCCGAGTACATCATTATTTTAACGGATGTCGCATTGTCGCTTTACCTTGCAGCAGAAAACAAGCGCAAAATCCACCCGGTGATCCTCGGATCCAGAGGCAATGATGGCAGTGTAGAACTGGAGGACGCATATATACGGCTGTCTCGTCATGCAGGGACCAGGGGGACGCTGATGATCATTGATGACGAGGATGGCACTGTGAGTCTATTTTCAATGAGATGTCTCAAATGGATGTTTCAAAACAGTGTTTGGCATTGTTTGATATAAACAGTACACTGTATACAGAGTGAGGGGTAGTTAGAATAGAGATAAGGAATGAGATTTGAGGAGTATCGTTGGACACAGACTGAGCTGACGAAGCAAAACTGATCAAACAAAAGCAACAAACATGTTCATGTTTTGTCCCAGTATTATGATTCGTCCTCTCGTTTTTTTCAGAAGCCGTGTGTTTTTGTATGCATGCAAGTACTCCGTATATTTTACTCCTAGCTTATTGTTTTGACTATTAAGAGTACGCGCAGTGGGTTGTGCAAATGGATTGTATATACACTGTAGCGATACTGTTTACAGAGAAAGAATTAGTTGGAATAGCAGATACACAATGCATTTACACATTCTGCTGCACATAGTCTAAGACCGTTTTTAATGGACTAGGCTTTATAACGCCACAGTAATAGCCATTCTAGCTCATAAAATTGAATAGGGCAATGGTATTGACAATAGCAACTTATTTGATGTTAATTTAGTTCTAAAATAACTAATTTTATTATTGTGGAAATCTCACATCTCTCGGCTGTGATAAAGACACAGCAACATATCTTTGGACACAGTGAGAAAATATGTTATTGCTTGGCAACACGTGATATGCCTCGTGGAGCCATAGGATTAATAAACTTAGTGAGAGGAAGAGGAGACCCCGAGTTGCATCGGTGAAAACTGTGGGTGAGGGTTTATGTCCTTGAAATAGATCGATCCATGACTTATAAAGTCAAGCACAAATCGTTGCAACCCACGGGTATTTTTTCTACCTGACTACCTATACATTGTAGCACTACTGTAAACAGAGAGAGATTGGAAAGTTAATTCGAATAGTGAAGAAACAGTGGATAGACAAATTTTTTTAAGCATAGCGTTGGAGATGGTCTAAAAAACGTGCATCTATCGACAGCTCTTATCTTTTGCCACCTCTATGATCGATCAATGGATGGTCGTGTTTTTGGAGTTTGGAGGTGTCCTGCGGCTCCTCCTTCGACGTCGTCAAAACTGCATATATCCTCCATGCATATTGGAAAACGCAAGCCATGCGGCATGTTGGCAGTGCAGACTGCAGTCCATGTCAGCAAATGTACACTGATATACTCTATCTACCTTTCCCGTAGCTTACGAGCAAAGCAAGTTTAATTATCGATGGCCCTGACTAAACGCACGGGAGAGCATCCTATGCCCGCACTTGTTTACATGCCTAAGCCTAAGTGGCCAGTTGTTCTCTTTGTCTACCGCCGATGCCTATCAAGCATTGACCAGGGGCGAAGATATGCACTCATTGATCGTGTACAACTGCATGCATTGTCACACCGCCCTGCATAAACAATTAAACATGTTGATCAATATATATATGCACGGATTATATGCATCTCATCGCCTAGTCTGGTATGCTCTTGTGCTCCTTTAGAAGATATTGTGCTGATGAGCATCCGACTGTATATATTTATCCAATTCCTTGGTCGAACAACTGTTGGAGAATCAAGAAATAGGAGAGCAAAAGAATGTGATGTGCCTAACTAGCTAGACTGAAAAAAACATTATGTGCTAGCTCCTAGTAGTATCTCACTTTGTATGATCTATGTGGTGCATTCAGATCAATAGTAGTTACTAAGACTGAAATTATCGAGAAATACATGCAAGGTAGGTAGGTGTACTGCACTAGATAATTGTGCGTCCTTGATTTGTTTTGTTCAGATTTTTTTTGACAGACTGAATACATGCCTGGCATTATGTAACCTGGCCGGGGAAAATATCAGGAGTAGCTGGGACTAAGAAATTTAAAGGGACGAGCCACCCTATTTTCTAATACGGTTTGTTTAACAATGTTGGCCCAAATTTGTCGGTTCGAAAATGTAATGTTTTTTTAGTTTTTGTCTTGACTCCAAAGTCTGCAGACTTCTCTATTTTGATAGAAAAATATTAATATACTTCCTCCGTATTTAAATATAAGTCACGGTTGATTTTTTTTTTCCATAACTTAAATCGCTCATCTTATTCAAAAAAATTAGATTTTATTATTTATTTTTTTGTGATTTATTTATCATTGTAGATAGTTTGAGTATGCCTAGTTTCTTTACATATTTACACAAAATAACACGAACGATTGAAGTTTTAGGGAAAAATCTTGTATTTAAATACGGAGGGAGTATACAATATTGGATAAATATTTGTTGAAACAAGTTCGAGTTGCAAATGTTAACTTATTTTCTATAAACTTAGTTAAAATTAGAGGAGTTTAACTTTAGACAAAACTGAAATGCCTTACATTTTTATGAAATGTTCACCGAGGGGTACTACGTGATCTCCTCCGCAATTTTTGACAACACGCTTCCTGCTTCCGTTTTGAGTTGCGCATCTTTCTCCCCGGGGTATCTTATTATTGTAAAAGGAAGATTAATAGAACAATGTGCCTTTAACATAACAAATTGTGGATTTTTTTGACCTGTACTGGGACGATTATTCCACAGAGCTAGCCGCAAGGGTGTCTGTCTATAATCCATCGTATTCCATGTGAGTACGTGACTGATGCTACCTACCAACACCCACTCTTTTCATAAACAAAACACAAAGTTGCGCACTGTGCTTATATATGTGCTATACTACCCGTCACACGCAGAATCAAGAGGGAATCAGCGACGAGCGAGGATCTTGGCCCTTGGCGATCGTCAGGAGGCCACGCCGCCGGCCGGCCGGCAGGTAGGCCGCCATCCATCATCTGCGTAATGGTTTCCGTTCCAAGGGCGTAGTACAAGCACTGTACCAGTGCGCAGCATGTGCCGCTACCGAGGCGCACAGGCTGCCAGTGCGGCAGTGCCAGTGGACGAACGACCGAGCCCGAGCGTGTCCGGCCGCACGCAAGCAACCGCGAAAGCTGC
The DNA here is from genome assembly GCA_022530915.1 of Paspalum notatum. Lineage (NCBI taxonomy): Eukaryota > Viridiplantae > Streptophyta > Magnoliopsida > Poales > Poaceae > Paspalum > Paspalum notatum. Next base: position 33,261,754 of record CM039689.1, read on the forward strand.
CGTGCCGCGGGGTTGGTGCGCTGCCCCCTTTTCCTGCTCCCTGCTCCCTCCCCACCTCAGACGCACAGGCACAGCAGCTTCGTTCCCACGGCGGCGACCAATCCGGTGACGGAGGCGATTAGTTCGGTTCCTAGTTAATATAGCTTCAATAATGAAGCCTAAATTATCGTGGCTGCTGCTTTGTGCACTTGACCTGTGACCACTGACCAGGATCCACGTTCTCTGACGACTTTGGGATTGCTTTTGGACTCGGCTGGAGTAGAAATGTACTGTACTGTTTACCCTGGCAACATGCGTCGTGTAATTTATGGTTAATGGCTAGCACTAACAATCCCGGTCCCGCGGTGGTTTTGTTTACAGTTACAGCCAGCCATACGCACGGAGACGGGCGCCGGATGTGTCCGCGCGCGCGAGGGAATATCCGGGAAGCAGGTGCGCCGCCGGCCCAGCCCGGCCGGGAGGGAGGCGGCAACCAACCAACCGAACCAAAAAGACGTCGCGCTCGCTTTCGTTTTCGTTCCCCTGCCGCGAATGGATCGCCGGCGGGTGCAGGGGAGGAAACGGAGGCGAAGCACCGCGCGAGGACGTCGGGGTCGGGGGTGTGTGGGGGTCGACAGGGACACGCCCCTCCGCTCTCCTCCGCCCACCACCCCTGTTCCCGTCCGCCACTCCTTTTTCTTTCTCCCTCGTCCGTCGACGGCTGTGTTTAGATCAAAAAGTGGAGGCGAAAAGCAGGCGAAATCTGTCAAAATTTGACCAAAAACATCACATCCGACACTGTAGCGCACTGTAGCACTTTTCGTTTGTTTGTGGTAAATATTGTCCTACCATGGCCTAACTAGGCTCAAAAGATTCGTCTCGCAAAGTACATCTAAACTGTACAATTATTTTTTGATTTCATCTACGTTTAGTACTCCATGCATGTGCCAGTATTTTTGATGTGATGGAAAATCTTCTTTTTCATAATAGAATTTGGGAAAAAGTTTGGATCTAACACAGCCGGCATCGCTTTGCCTGGCACTTGCGCCCCGTGTTCTCGACCGCATTAATTGCTGCGAGAGACCGTGTTCGTGGAACCATGTGGATTGTGGAGACTCTGCGCGAAATTTGGACCGGGAGAACTTGTCCTGACCTCCCTCGGCAACGATTTCTTGTTCATATAATCTTCACAAAGAGTTGCCCGTTCTCTCTTTTTTTTTTTAACATGAGTTGCCTGTTCTTCGAAGGCGGTACTGCATGGATATATATACTAGTGGGAGGTTACATGTTAATAGGTACTCCGTAGTACACTAAACAAGAGCAGCAGCTGCCTTGTTGGACACTACATCTACAATCGGCCATCGTTCACACAGCACATGGCACCACATGGCCGCATGGCACGCGCGCTCGTTCCTACGGCACGGGGGTATGTGGCGGGCGCGGCCGCGCGAGCGGGGAGGGCGGAGCCGGCCTCCGGCGTGGGAGAAAAGAGGCGGGTCGGGCACGCTCACTTTTTTGCCTTGCCTGCCGCGACATGACGGCTGCCTTTGTTGGTGCGGGCGAGCGAGGCCGCCGACGCGGTTCCATGCCGGGTCGGCGAGGAGCACGACGATGCGCCCTAGTCAGCTAGTAGCTAGTAGGAGCCTAGGAGTAGACACTGGACCGAAGGCCTCCCCGCGGGGGCCCACCCGCCAGTGGGAGCGCTGGCGCTCGTCTGCCCCTGCTCGCCGACTGCCGTGCCGTCGCGGGGCCACGACGCGCGTTGCAGTGTGCACCGTCGCTGTCCCTGTCGTACCAGTAGTAGCCCCAGCCCCCTGCCGCCGGCACGTTTGTAGTCTGGGCTCGGCCTCGGGAGTCGGGACGCGAGGAGGCGCAGCGCACCGTCGGGCTGGGCTGGTGTGGGCATCGCCCATGTGGGGGGTGCGCAGGCGGCCAGGGCGCGCTGTCACGGCTGTGCGGGCGGGCGGGCGCGGCAGCGCGGGGGTCCCGACCCGACGGGACGACGCGTAAAAAGACAGGCCGGATCGGCAGCGTCGGGCGCGGGGAGGCGAGGTGACAGCACGAGCGCGGCGAGAGAGGACGAGGGCGGGGCACCGGGCACGCCACGCGCGCCCGTACCGGTACGTACGTGCCAGGGCACACAGCGCCGGCAGGAAAGATTCGCGCTCGCGGGGCAGCGCCGCGCATCGATGCGTCGTGCTGCCTGCAATAGCTGCATCGCCCTCGGCTCGGCTATTCGACCTCCGCCTCGGCGTGTGGGGTGGGGTCGCGGCGCGGCGGTACCGGGCAAAAGCCGAGAGAACCGCGAGCCAGCCAGAGCCCCACCCGCACCCCGCCCGTGAAGTTTTTTACTCCTGCAGTCAGTGCGACACGAAAAGGCCGCGGGCGCCAACCTGTTCCAGTTCCTGTACCCACACGGCCACACCACACCACACACCCACCCACCCACCGCGGCCGCGCGCAGCGCCGCGCAGTCCATCCATCCGCCACTGCACTGATCCCTCCCACCCGTTCGACGTCTCTCTCGGCGCCCTCCTCCACTCCGCTGCCTGCCTGCCTCCTCTCCCTCCTCCTTGCCGCCGCGACCGCGACCGCCGCTCGCTGTCGACGCCAGACCAGCGGAGGAGTGGTGGTCATTAGTCAAGTCCCAAGCCACCCGCCCAGGCTCACACCTGCCCTCCCCCGCCCGCAACGCAACCCCCGCCTCCTCCACGCCACACGCCCAGCTTGCCTTCCTCGGCGACCCGGATCCCGCGCCCCGGCGAGACGCCCGCGCTCCCGGAGCACGGCCAGCGACCCCCTTCCAGAGCTCCAGAGCGCTGCGCCGAGGAGGGTCCAGTCGTGTGCCGGCCGGCCAGCGGGCGTCGTCGTCGGTGCAGATCCATGGAGACGAGCCGGCCGCGGCGCGGATAGTACTGCTGCTGCTGCCCACCTGCTGCTGCTGTCTGTTCCGCTAGCCCTTTTTTGCGGGGGCGTTTGGCTCGGAAGTTGGAAGAGATGGCCGCGGCGATGGACGTGGCCGGCTCGGGAGCGGCGGCTGCCTCAGGTTCGAATTCCGGGCTCTGGATGAAATTCGCGTTCCTACATCCTACTGGTGCCCCTGTGCTGTCCTGGGAGCTAACCCTAGTTCGAATTTGCTGCGGTTTCGCTGAATTCGGCGGTGGGGGGCACTGGGACACTGGCTCGAGTCTCGACTTGGTAGCTAGTCTTCAGTAGTTGACTAATTCACGCGGAAAAGGTTGCGGAATTCTCACAATTTCAGTAGGTGTTAGTAAAATGAAATTTCGGGGGAACCAGCAGTTTTCCTTGGAATCATTCGGTAAAACTGTTCTGGGTCAACACAATTTGTTCCGCTATACTATGATTTTGTTTGGTTTTAGTTTCGTACCATGTCCACGTTTCTCCTTGTACAGACTACAGAGGCATGCGAATTACCTATTTTCTGAAATAGGTGAAGTTTGGGTCAGGGATCTGTTACGAATGATCCTGTTACTTTGATTTTTACTGTCTGCTACGTGTGCTTAGTTTAGCATCAGTTTTGTTGCCTCTCAATTGTGACAGTTTCGTTTCGGTGGATCCATGTGCTCTTGTTCGGTTTACATTCTTCACTATAAATCCGATAGCTCATGATTAGTAATTGCAAGCTGGAACTATGAAAACCAACAAGCTCTGTCTTTCTTCTGATGATGCAAATCAATTGCTTCTATCCAGGAATGCCTAGTGATGCGCTCTACCGGGAGCTATGGCACGCTTGTGCAGGTCCGTTGGTCACAGTTCCTAGACAGGGCGAGCGTGTCTATTACTTCCCCCAGGGCCATATGGAGCAGGTACGCACTGGTTTAGATGCTCAACTTTCCTTGATCAATCTTATATTTTGTCACTTTTTGGTGCGAAGGTATGCACATGCATTAACTGATTGGGGTTTCTTCTCTGCAAATTGTTCATGATTTCTTTTGTAGCTTGAGGCGTCTACACACCAGCAGCTTGACCAGTACCTACCAATGTTCAATCTACCATCCAAGATCCTGTGCAGTGTAGTCAACGTGGAACTACGGGTCAGTGTGTATATATATATATTTAAACTTGTCTGGTGCAACCTCCTTGCATGTGTGTGCCTTTTGGAGTTTTGGTTGGTTTGGGGACCGAAGCGTGAAATCTTGTAATCGTGCTCAATGTTCTGAACTCTGCAATTCAGGCGGAAGCAGATTCGGATGAAGTTTATGCTCAAATTATGTTGCAACCAGAAGCTGATGTAAGTTTTTGTCTTCTTACTCTTGTTAATATTGAAGTCCTACATTTATCAATGGAATGCTCTTAAAGCACACTCTTTTTTTCCCTCACCTTGTTACGTTTTTACATGTACATACACTGATTTCTTTCCCTGAACGTGCTTGGTCAGCAAAGTGAACTCACTAGCCTGGACCCTGAGCCACAAGAACCCGAGAAATGCACTGTCCATTCCTTCTGCAAGACACTGACAGCTTCAGATACGAGCACCCATGGGGGATTTTCTGTTCTTCGGAGGCATGCTGAAGAATGTCTTCCACAGCTGGTTAGCACCAAAAGCATTATATAACTCAAAAGATATTTCTAGATTACCAGATATATCATTGTGGGTAACCATTTGCAGGACATGTCTCAAAATCCTCCTTGCCAAGAATTGGTTGCCAAAGATCTCCATGGCACTGAATGGCATTTTCGGCACATTTTTCGAGGTTAGTTGCACTCCTCACTACTCGTTTTGAAAATACCTTCTATTCTATTCCTTGACAAATAGCCTTTCTCATTGTATTTCTGTAGCTCATATTTTTTATGCAATCTGTTTCAGGGATTGCATAAACACACATCAATTACTGATGCAGTAGCTCCATTTCCATCTTTTAGTCATGCCTTCCTTTCCATGTTTCTTTCAGGACAACCCAAGAGGCATCTCCTTACTACTGGCTGGAGTGTCTTTGTTAGCTCAAAAAGATTGGTTGCTGGTGATGCATTTATCTTCCTGAGGTACAATACCCTAAGCATGATGTCTGGATATGTTTGGTGCATTTGCATGTCTCCTAAATTTTGGTTTAACTGTCGATGAACTTGTATATTTCTGTAGTTGTGGGCTACTTTTCTGATTATTTTTAATTGTTCTGAATGGCAGAGGTGAAAATGGTGAGTTACGTGTTGGCGTAAGGAGGCTCATGAGACAAGTAAATAGCATGCCATCATCTGTCATATCAAGCCACAGCATGCACCTTGGAGTCTTAGCAACAGCCTCCCATGCCATCTCCACTGGAACCCTCTTTTCTGTTTTCTACAAACCAAGGTTTGATACTTTTTTGGTTTTATTTACACAATTTGATTGCATTATGCAGTTTTTCTGGCATTGCATTGCCTTGCTAAAAGTAAGGGGCTCATAAGTGTACTTTATATTTGCTAATTTTACTCTATATACCCTGAGCTTTGTCCTTAGATAGGTGTGGATGGAAAGTAGCTATTCACGTGCCTGGACCACAACTGTGCTTTTATTTATTTTCCTTCTCTCTTTTCTTTCCTTTGTTGGTGGATCTTGTGGGTTTCAACTAGCGTACCCCAACTTGCTTGGGACTAAACGGCTTTGTTTTGGACTATGTTTAAAATTTCAAAGTTCAAAGACAATGTTTATAGCTATGCCATGCATTGTCTGATGTCTTATCATGCCCTTCTCAATACACCAAAGTGGCCTTCTATGGTTATCCTAGTTAACATCAATACATGCATGCTTTATTTCCGTCATGGTCCTGCCTGCTAAACTTTATGCTCCTTTTATCTGTCCCAGAACTAGCTGCTCTGATTTTATTGTGAGCGTTAACAAGTACCTTGAAGCTAAGAAGCAGAAAATTTCTGTTGGAATGAGGTTTAAGATGAGATTTGAGGGTGATGAAGCTCCTGAAAGGAGGTATAGTTTAGACTTGTTTTCAACAAGTTGGTGCTGCTTTCATTTAAACCATTTTATTTATTCTGGGAGCAAAATTGACATAAGTCTCTGGCTACAGATTCAGTGGAACAATTATTGGCATCGGGAGTTTGCCGGCAATGTCAAAATCTCTGTGGGCAGATTCTGACTGGAGATCTCTAAAGGTAATGAAAATTTCTTTTGGTTAAACTAGAAGTGTGTGCGATTATCAAATTGTTCTGCGTGATTCATTATCTTTGTTTCATTTTTCTTCCGAATACTAATCTAAACTGTATTTTTTTTCCAGGTCCAATGGGATGAGCCTTCATCCATTCTTCGTCCAGATAGAATCTCACCATGGGAAGTGGAACCCCTGGATGCAGCTAATCCGCAATCTCCTCAACCTCCATCAAGGAATAAGCGTGCACGACCTCCAGCTTCACCTTCTATGGTTGCAGAATTGCCTTCAGGCTTTGGTAAGGAGTCCCTTAATGCTTGTTATAAAATATGGCTCTGCTTCTTGAATGGAGTCTTGAATGCTCAGTTTCATGCTTAGCATATGCATTCTTGAATATAAACCTGATCTGCTGTCCTGCTGTTGAATCTAAGCTCCTATACCATTCATATTAGGACTCTGGAATTCTCCTACTGATTTGGCTCGGACTCTCTCATTTTCGGAACCACAACGCGCTCGGGAGTTATTTCCTTCTATTCCCACAGCGACCTTCTTGCCGTCACCAAACGTCAGTTTCAGTTCAAAGAATGAGCCATCCATACTAGGTAGTCAGTTCTACTGGTCAGCAAGAGATGCAAGAGCTGACTCTTCTGCTGCTAGCACCAACACAGCCGTGGTTGAAAAGAAGTCAGAACCAAGTCCTGGTGGTTGCAGATTGTTTGGAATCGATATATGCTCAGCCGAGGAAGAAGTGTTACCTGCAGTTACTGCTCCAGGTCTCGGTTATGACCAGACTGCTGCCTCAGTAGAGTTGAACTCAGAGAAGCTCTCACAGCCATCTGATATTAACAATTCTGATGCCCCAGCAGATAGCAGTGAGCGTTCACCTCTTGAATCCCAAAGCCGGCAAGTGAGGAGCTGCACCAAGGTGATTTTCTATCACACTAGGTTCTAGGTTTCACTATCAAGGTTTTCTTTCTTTCTTGCGGTTCACCAGGTAACTGATTAATGTTGTGCACAGGTAATTATGCAAGGAATGGCAGTTGGGAGGGCTGTAGACCTGACAAGGCTTAGCGGCTACAGCGATCTTTGCCACAAGTTGGAGGAGATGTTTGATATCCATGGGGAGCTAGGTTCCACACTCAAGAAATGGCGGGTAATTTACACTGATGATGAAGATGATATGATGCTTGTTGGGGACGATCCTTGGAAGTAAGAAAGCTTATATTTATCTCTGAATGAACGTGTGTACTTTTCCAATATTGGAAACCTAATCCTTTTGCAATGTATTTTTTCCTTTAGTGAGTTTTGCAGCATGGTGAAAAGAATTTACATTTACACATATGAGGAGGCAAAGAAGTTGACATCCAAGTCACAGCTACCGGTTAGCAGTGACACCAGCAAGTTGAGTGCGGTAAACTCATCGTCTGAATGAGTCATCCGACTTGGACACTCCAACCAGCAAAGACTCCAGAGTGCTAACTTCTCTCTAATTCAGTTCTTTCTACCATTTATTATGGTAGTAAATGCCCACCATTGCTTCGTGGCCTGAAGTTGTAGTTGCCATCCATTTGCCTTGAATTTTGGATGCTTTTGGACTGCCAGGCCTGCATGAGCCTCCTGGGAGAGGCACTCTGGCATCCACGTGCCGTTTTCTGTCTGTGTGCGCCGTTTGGTATGAGCCATCAGCCATGGCATATTTTCAAGGGGCTTGTTTGAATAAAGAACAGGTCAGCTGCAAGATGGACGGTGCCTTGCTTCTTCTTCCAATGCTTAAGCCAGTAATTTACGTACTAATTAGGACTATGTATGTAACGAATGTATATAGTGTCGTTAGGATGCCCTGGTATTGAGGTCCGGGCATCGTTAGGATGCCCTGGTATTGAGGTCCGGGCATTTGTATGCGTTATTTGTGTTTGGTAATTGCTAGCAGTAACAAGCCTGAGGGTGTAGGCGGTGCGGTTGTGTGTTTATTTCAGCGACGATCTTTGTGGAAGCGATCTGTATATAATCTACTGTTTAATAAGCATTGTTGTGCAACTTGCTTTTAGCCTTTACCGTCCTGGGATGTTAGAATAAACCTTGGACCTTGCCCACCTGTTCATTTCATTTGCTTTCCCACCTGTTCATTTCATTTGCTTTCTGTAGTCCGCTGCATGTGCGTTCAGTTAGTTTTGGCGGGCATGCAATCTGACGAGCGCGGCGAGCGGGGACGAGGCTCCCTGACGTTCGAGCGCGTCGGGCCCGTGTGCGGTGGGACCGTGTGGCAGTGACCGCCGAGGGACGGACGTCAGGGATTTGCTTCCGTCGCCGGCACCATTCAGGGCGCGCTTGTTGCGCATCATGGCCCCGCTTTTTGTTTCCTTAAGCAAATCAATAGACCGGAAATAAGCATGTAGAAAATATTTTCCTTTTAAAAATGGTGTAAAAAAGAAAGAAAATATCTTCACCTGATATATCACACGGTGGTCTTGGGCCATGCTAAATCGCGAGCGCTCGCTCGATTCAAGCTTGGCGAGCGAGGCTCTCCACAGGCCGCCCACACGCCAGCCCACCCGCTTCTCTCGGTCCCCACGCGCCAGCCCACCTGCTCCCCTGGTCCCCCCACGGGCCAACCTACAGCTGACGCTGGACGCTGCTCCCTGACTCCCCACACACACCAGCCCACCTGCCATTATATTTTTTTTATTTTTTACTCATGAATAAAGTGACGATAATAACTTTTTGTATAATAAAATTATATAAGCATAATTTTTTGTGAATAAATTACGTTAGCATAAGTTTCTATGAATAAATTATGTTAACATAATTTCCTGTGAATAAAATCATGTTAGCATAATTTTCTATCTCTACTGTTCTGCGAATAAAATTATGTTAGCATAATTTTCTGCGAACAAAAATATGTTAGCATAAACTTACATAAAATTATCGTGATAAAAATTATGGTTGAGTAAAATTATCCTAATAAGTTATGTTCTATAAAATTATCGTAAGAAAAAAGAGAAAAAACAAAAAATGTTATGGTTGTATAAAAATATTCGTGATAAAGTTATGCTTACATAAAATTATTGTGATAAGTTATGGTTGTATAAAATATTCGTAATAAAATTATGCTTATATAAAATTAACGTGATAAATTATGGTTGCTGACATAATTTATACCATTATAAAATAAAGATCATAATAAACTTACATCATAAGTTTATTACACTATAGTTTGTTTTGTTAACATAATTTCTGCTAATTAATTAAAATTATATTATGAAGAAAAATAAAAGAAAAGAAAAAGGAGAAAAGAAAAAAGAAAGATAGAAAAAAAAGATAAATGCTGCTTGGAGTGGGAGCATGGAAAAAACCGGCGCACCTAAGCCCAAGTGCTCCATCTCCCGTGCGTTTCGGTCCTCGATGGATCGCTCGCTCCATTCAACTTGGGCGAGCGGTCACCAACCAGGAACTCCGGGTGGTCGTCGTCTTCTTCTCGACACCTAAGGTCGACGTAGCCGCCGCCCGGTGGCCCAATCCCTTGGCCAGCCACTTCCAAAACCCTGAACACTACCGAAGCGGTGGATATGCAGATCCTCCCACGATCTATTTCCACCTCGCTTCTGCCGGTGGTGGTGGCGGCCTCCAGCGCTTGCGCGTCGATGCTTCACTCTGGCGTCGGCATCAGCTCATCCAAATCAGCTGGATGACTGGATCGTCTTTCTCATATGGATTATCTTTCTAGGTCTGTTCTTGCCTCCTTTCGTCCCTGGCTTGCGAACATGCAGGCATGCAGCCATCCATCTGCATGTACAAAATCTAGTTTATGAAGAATTCTACCCATCCATCTGCATGTACAAAATCTTATACAAAATGCATTCAGGTTTGGATGTTGAATTTTTAAGGAGAAAGGAAATCTTTTTTACCTTTTTATTTACTCCAAACGAAGCCCACCTACGTTGGAAAGAAGAAATTGATACTCTCTCCATTCAAGATGCTCAGGCGGGGTAAGTGAATTTGACTTCTAATTTCGAAACTTAAAATTAAATTCTATCGATGAAGTCTCAATTCACCCTAGCGCATAAAAAATGTGTCTAGATTGCTACACGATATCAAAAACTTGCAACTTAGAGCTAATTATGCAATTCTAGGATAGTAAATACAGAAAGTAGCGTGAATGTAAGTGTGGAAAGTAAATGAAGAGAAACAAGGCAATTTTTCCTGAGGTGTCAAAGAGTAATAAGCCTCTTGATCTTCACTTGATCCAACCTTGCGCAAGAGGCTATCTCTCTCTTATCTCTTGACTCAACTTTGTGTTTTTTTGGTGCTCAAGTGACCTTTGTGTGTGCATGAATTATTCTTGGTGGCAATGGTAGCAAATAAGGGTAGGAGAGCCTTTAAATAGGAGAGAGCCTAAGAAAATAGCCGTTGGAGCTCTCTGTGCAATTTTGCATGACAATCGGACGGTCCGGTGTGAACTAAATTTAAATTTCCCTTTGGCGCCAACTAGCCATTAAACTCACCGAACGGTCCAGTGTGTTAAAACTGCGAGATTAAAGAGCAGGCAGCACCTTCGATCTAGATTGTCTGGTGGTGGACCACCGATGGTCCGATGGGTACAAAACGCACTGGGATGCCCTAGACACTCCCTTGGCCCAAAGTTTCCGAGGAACACAACGGAAGGTTTGTGACTACAAATGGCATTGGACAGAGAAACTTGGGGCTGAAGCGCAGTAGAACGCATCGGACGGTCTGGTGCACACACTAGACTGTCTGAAGCGTACTAGAATTCAAGGTTAGCACCGTTTTTAAGTCGGAACGAAACAATTTCTTTTTGAGGGAGCTTCTTTAGATCATATAAGTGAAGGTGGATGTATTTTAGCACTTTTTATGTGTATGAGCTTCATGACCAATATAAACTCGAACCTGAGTATAGTACAGAGCAAGGTCTATCAAGCTACTCAGCTCAACCCCTTTGAGTACGGTTGTCTACAAACTAGCAAAGGAATCCCTAAGTGTACTTCTATGTTCTATCGACTTTGCGACATTTAGAGCTAGCCATCCTTGATCGTCTCACTAGATCCAATCCAAAGTCATTCACCATGAAATCGAAGTTCAGGGGTCTCCTTTGGTCAACCAATGAAGTAAACTATATTAGAAATGTAAAGCTAGAATTTATATTATACTGGAGAAAGGAAGGTACAAAAGATACAAGATTTTTACCAAGAAGTCGAAGAACTCTGAAATCCCTGAGGCAAAAGCTCAGACTCGACTCTAACTTGCAAGACTATCGTAATGCTACTAAAACAAAAGTAGAGCTCTAAGGTGTGCTTCTCTTCACTTCCACAATTGACAAATGAGGCATTAGGGTCTATTTATAGATCTATGAGCAAGAAGGGTATTTATACTTGAAGTGGCCGGGCAGTTAGGTGGTAAGCCAGGCGACCTCTTAGTGGCTGGGGGCCAGGAGGTGGGTCGATCAGCCTTCCTCTTGGTCCCAAGACCCTCCGATCCACCGCCTCACTTGATCCCACGGTTTATGCATCCTCAGACACGGCTTGGCGGTTACGTTAGGTGGGTTTCTTCCGTTGCCCTTGGATATAGAGTGTGTTTCTTCCTTAGCCACATGATGCATCTCCCTCGGATCACTGACTTTACCAATCTAGGGTCATCATCGATGAAGTAGCAATCCTTTCGGTGCTTTGCATGTTGCATATGTGGCATTCTCCATAGAATTTGGCTTGACATATGTTATCGTGCATGCTGATGAGTTGGAGCCCTGTTGGACACAAAGGCAAGTCGGGTGGCCAAGAGAGGGGGCCGAGCGGCCTGGCACTAAGGCTGGGTGGCCAGGTCCTGGTCCAGACTTGGTCTCTTTCATCCATTTTCGATTGTTATTTGCACCTGTCGTGGAAGGCCACGCGCCGTGGCGGGAGGCTGCTCGGCGGCGCACAGTGGGCCGTCGCATGGAGTCACGCGGGAGTAGAAGGCGGAAGGCACTTGGGAGCAAACGGGAGGAGCCGACGCGTTCTTGACAGTGAAAAACTGAAGTCCGGACTGAAGTATCTAGTACTCCAAAAATACCACATTATTGATTAAACTATGGTATTGAAAACATAGTTTCAAGTGTGCAACTAAACACTTTTTTGCTCAGCTTTTTACAAACCGTATTATTGCCTCAATATTTTAAAAATACTTCCATGCCAAATGAGGCCTTAATCTGTTTGTGCACGAAATACTTGGATATTCCAAACGGTTTTTGCGAGTGCATGTGATCCTTGGAACGGTGTGTTTAGTATGCTGTAATTAACTAATAATTATACAATTCTATTTAGTTAGACTATGCTCACTAGAGGCCGCAAAAGAGGACGTCCATACACTATGCAGCACTGGACAAAGAGGGTGATAGTTAGAACAGTGGATGAGCGGGGTTGGATGGACGCATTGGTGGACCAAGTCTTAGGCTGTCCACAGTGAGGGACGGCAAACGCTCCCCTAAAATTTTACAGTCAACTCAACTGGTGCAGCGGGTGACTCTATCATTGACTGCATCGTTCCCCATGCCCTCATCCACTCAATTCCTAGCGTCGTACAGCGGCAACTGCATCTCGTCTCTCACCTCCACGTCCTCCAACCCCTTCTTCCTCGCGCCATCTGGTGGATGGGATGGCGGCCGCCACAGGGGCCGGCGGCTGGCGGACGGAGTGAAGGATGCCGGGAGGAGGGAGGAGCGGAGGAGGACGCGTCGCACACCACCGGGGCCGGAGGACGACGACGCCGGATTCGGCCTGGGGAGACGCGGCCGGCGGCAGCCATGCCGGATCCGAGGCCAACAGCGACGACGCACGAGGAGCTGACGGCAGCGACGCGCGAGGAGGCGGGGGACGCGGCGGCCGTCGGGAGAGTCAGAGGGCGCGGCGTCCGGCGGGGAGGCAGGGCGGGGCGACCGGCGCTTGGAAGGCGAGAGGCGCGGTAGTAGGTGGCCGCCATGCCGGATCCGAGGCCGGCAGCGGCGATGCGCGAGGAGCTAGCGGCGGCAACGCGTGAGGAGGCGGGGGATGCAGTGGCCATCGGGAGAGTCAGGGGCGCGGCGTCCGGTGGGGAGGCAGGGCGGGGCGACTGGCGCCCAGCAAGCGAGAGGCGCGGCGGCCGGCGGCCGACGGGGGAAGCAGAGGCAGAGAAGGAGAGGGAGAGAGAGGGGGAGAAGGAGAAGAGCCAGCGGTGGGTGGAATCGGTAGGATGGAAAAATTAATTAAATATAGTGTTAATTGGTATAGAGTTGAAGTATAGAGTTGATACGAATATAGAGGATTGTTGATTGTATTTTAAAATCGTGATGACTAGACGGAATATTTTCTTTTAGAGTGGATGAATAGAGTCACAGCCTTAGGCTGAGTCTAATGGGACTCCCTATCCCCACTCCCTAAACACTATTCCAACTACCTCTTTTTCAGCATTTATGTGAAATAGTGCAAAACAGTAAAAACTCATCCAGAGAATCCTCCTTACAACTCTTTGCCTCACGCTCTCTGCTCTGCAGCGGCCGCAGCCGCATGGTCCCCCTTCTCACTGGTCTTTTGCTCCTTCGTGGATCTGTCTGTCTATACTCTCGTCGTCGTACGCCCCTGCCCCCCACCCCACCCCTCGGCAGCCGCACTGCACCCCCCGACCCCGAGCTATGGCGTGGGTGGGTGCGTACGTGGAGCGACTGTGGCCGCGGGTGCTCTGCGGGAGGACGGGAGCGGTGGAGGGGGAGGGAGGTGCGTGGCCGCGTCAGGTTGAGCATGGTCGGAGCGGAGCGGAGGTGGTCGCCTGACCGGAGGTCGGGTCCCCCACGGCGGCCGTAGTGGTGGCTGCCATTGGGTGGCTGACATGTGGGCCCACGCCCCGTGGTCCCACATGTCAACCGGCAGCCACTACTACGTCAGCCGAACCTCTTCCGTCCCACTCGCCCCTCGCGCGACTCAGGCTGAGGCGGAGGCGGAGGCGGAGGCTCGACAGGCGCGCCTCCGTTCCGCCCGGAGCTCCGGCTTCCCCCGCGCGCGTCCGCTGTAGATCAGGCCACCTTGCGCGTCCTCCACCCCGCTTGGAGATCTCGTCTGCTGTTCGGTCGTCAACCTCAGTACCGGCCGGAACAGAAGGATAACCTCCCCCGGCCTCTCGTCTGCTATTCGGATCTTGGATTCCAGTGGTTTGAACTTCGATTCCTCTACGGTAATGAAGCCCTAGCCCATCTTTCCTTCTGTTTTGTTTCAGACCTCATGTATGCGTACTGTTCTCTTTTGAATCTCATGTTTGAGTACTGCTGCTAAGCTTTGTTACGTGTAGTAGCTCAGATTTGATACTGGCCCATACATGAAATGATTATATACTAGCTCAGATTCCTAGGTGGAAAGATTTTAATTTTCTATATGCTCATGTTGCTGCTGTTTGCCAAATAATATTTTTTTTTTTTGGATTGAGTCACACAGCGGCGTTTTTCTTGTTTTGCATTGTTTATCTGTAGATTGATCAAAGGATCAAGGGTAGTTTGTGCAGCAGCTGCTTATGTGGTACTATCTATGGTGGCTATGATAATTGAGTCTAGAAAAAAGGAGACAGATGCAAGGAGAGGCAGAATCACATATGCTCCAATGGAAGAGAGGGATAGGATGAGACTTGATTATCTAAACACAAAAATATGGAAGAATCATGCGACATGCGTAGACATGCTTAGGCTTAACAGGGCATGTTTCTTTAGGTTTTGTCAACTTTTTTGGCGGCGTGAACCGCTTCAAGATTCTATTCATTTGTGTGTTGAAGCATTCGAATGGCACATCTGATATTCTGATATAGAAATAAACAGATAAAACATAAGAGGAATCTACAAAGCCACGGCTCAGGTCTCCACCCGCCTTGCTGACTAAAGGCAAGGGTGAAGGTGCCCTGACAATTTCAGAAATCATATTCGGATGTGCGCAAGGCGGGTGGAGACCTGAGCCATGGCTTTTTTAATTCCTCTTATCTGTTTATTTCTATATCAGATGTGCCATTCGAATGGATCATATTCGGTATACAGATGATTGGTTCTGTGTGCCTACTCTGTCATCTTCCAGACACTAAATTCAGGTTGCTTTGTTTGCGTTGCTTTCCTTGCAATCTTGTGGGATATATTCCTGAAGAATACCAGGCAGGCTGCTCCACGACTAGCTGTTTATTCACACGTTCACTATTTTGACTATAGACTGATCCCATCTATTACGAGTGTATAAATTGGAAGCACATTCACAGGATTGCAAGCTTTCATGACTTTCCTGACATTTTCTACCTTAGGGCTTTGAAGATAATCTTCTCTGACTTGTTCCTTCTCATCTTTAGGTCACAGCTGGTCCAACCTATTGTAACTTTGCAACCTGTTAAGCAAAATGAGGCCTACAGATGACAGATCTCAGCTCTCAGGCTTTGCGCAATCAGAAGAATCAACACTTGATGTGGAGGGGCAATGCTACCATCAACAGTCATTCCCTTGTTCTCCATCAATGCAACCAATTGCTTCTGGGTGCACACACACAGAGAACAGCGCTGCATACTTTTTATGGCCGACATCAAACCTACAACATTGTGCGGCTGAGGGGCGTGCAAACTACTTCAGCAACCTTTCAAAAGGACTTCTGCCCAAATCTGGCCGGTTGCCCAAGGGCCAGCAAGCAAATAGTTTGCTTGACTTGATGACTATAAGAGCTTTCCATAGCAAGATATTGCGCTGTTTTAGCCTTGGAACGGCAGTGGGCTTCCGCATCAGGAAAGGGGCTCTGACAGATATCCCTGCAATTCTTGTCTTTGTTGCTCGCAAAGTTAACAAGAAGTGGCTTAATCCAACCCAATGCCTTCCTGCCATTGTTCAGGTAGGGAAACATCAATTCATGTGCATTTTAGATGATTGTATTAGTTTTTTTTGGTACTTTGAAATTGTTTTGTCATTGTATAAAAATAGCTTTCACTTAATTGGGTCATTTGACAGGGTCCAGGAGGTGTTTGGTGTGATGTAGATGTTGTTGAGTTTTCGTACTATGGTGCACCAGCTCAGACTCCAAAAGAGCAAATGTTCACGGAGCTTGTTGATCGGTTGTGCGGCAGTGATGAATGTATTGGTTCAGGCTCTCAGGTACACTTTTGTTCTTTTCTGCATTGATTGATTTTCGAAATATATATCATGTGGGTTAAAGAGAGAATGCTAATACATGAATGTGTTATCATTTTAACCATTTTTTATTAAACAAATTGCTACACATATATTGAAGTTCTAAAAAAGTAGTATCCTAGAATGAGCACTGAAATTATTTTTCAGTTTTGCGGTGTTGCCCTTTTGCTTTTTTTCCAAACAGACGAATGACAAGCTGAGCATTTCCATTCGCTCATTCTGCAATGTGCAACTTTTCAAAAAAAGCAAAAAACAAATATGCAGTCTTAGTTATAGACACAAATTTACAGGGCTCCGTGTATAAAATGAGGGATCGCGTTTGGCCTTTGCCCATCAAATACAATTCCCAGTTCCAATAGAGCATAAGCAAAATACAGTATTGCAGATAGCAGTTGCTACCATCTACTTGAGACTGCGGAAAAAAATTGAGGACAAGACTAGATCAAGAAGAACAGAAAATCAAGCAATAATCAAGAAGAAATCAACTAGCTAGCGCTGCTCTGCCTCTGATGCTGCCAGCATGTACTTGCGGTCAACACATGATTGATGACTGGATAGGACGTGGTCAACAAATGATTGAAATATTGAATAGGAAGAAACCAATCTAGAAGAATAGCAGATCAGAACCAGAAAGGGAAGAAACTCATCAGTGGGGTGGATCTCGCTTGGTCGCCACCTGCAACAGCCAGAGGAATGAAGGTACGGTTCATTGTCTGTGGTGGCACTCATGCGGGCACTCTTACTTGCCGGTGGTGCTAGCGCTTGCCTTGCTGGTGTCTCATCTCCGGCAGGCGGTAGTGCATGTAGTGTGTGCATCATGGGGCGCATCAGGGGAACTCAGATGACAAGGGCGTCGGGGTTGTGGGCTGTATCCGAAAACAGGCGGCATGCATATTAGGGCATGTATCGAAATTAATCGCATTTTTGTCATTTAGGATGCTCAGCGGATACGCATCAGCACTGTATCCAGTTCGTATCCATATCAGATACACATCCGATATGCGATATGAGGGGTGAGGGTCACCTAGTGTATCGGTGTTTCAGAGGTCGTTACTTCTCTTTGATATTTGAAACATATCCTTAGCTGTCACGTTTTTCTTTTGGCAAAATAAACTTGAATCACTTTATTCTGAAATGTAAAGCCAATAATGCTTCTGGTGATGATGGAATGGAGGATTCAAGAGGGTGTGCTTCTGAGAACTTTCTACTTACAGTATCTTGTTTATTTAATTCAGGTTGCAAGTCAGGATACTTTTGGAACTTTGGGTGCCATCGTAAAACGGCGAACTGGCAACAAGCAGGTAGGTTTCCTCACCAACAGACATGTTGCGGTCGACTTGGACTACCCAAACCAGAAGATGTATCACCCATTGCCACCCAGCCTTGGGCCTGGTGTTTATCTTGGAGCTGTCGAAAGGGCAACATCTTTCATCACGGATGATGTTTGGTATGGAATTTATGCTGGAACAAACCCAGGTAGAGCAGTTACAAATTACCCGGTTAATATAGGAAATTCAGTAGTATTACTTGCTGCTCATTTAATTTCACAAGATGCCATTATTGACTGGTCTATTCATATCAAGCAATGTTTAACATTTGTGATTCTATTAACCTTTTTAATCATATTGACACTAGCTAGTTCTTCAGGTTACTACTTGCAAATAAAGAAAAACAGTTTTTTAAGAAAAAAACAAATTATATGTGAGGCCATTTTTCTTGCTATGCAGAAACCATAGTTTCATCACACTAATTAAGCAGTACATTTACCTTATCTTTGTTGTGATGATTCGTAATGATGTACATGATGTTCTAATTCCCAAACATACATGCCGTGTTCTAATGAACCCGCAGAGACATTTGTACGTGCCGATGGGGCATTCATCCCATTTGCTCATGACTTCGACATCTCAACTGTCACAACTACAGTTAGGGGTGTTGGCGACATTGGGGATGTTAAGGTTATAGATCTGCAGTGTCCGCTTAATAGCCTCATAGGGAGGCAAGTATGTAAAGTCGGCAGAAGTTCTGGTCACACAACTGGAACTGTGATGGCTTATGCTCTTGAATACAATGACGAGAAAGGGATAAGCTTCTTCACTGACCTCCTTGTTGTTGGTGAGAACCGCCAAACATTTGATTTGGAAGGTGATAGCGGAAGCCTTATTAACCTGATTGGCCAGGATGGTGAGAAACCACGTCCTATTGGGATAATATGGGGTGGCACAGCAAACCGTGGGAGGCTAAAGCTTACAAGTGACCATGGTCCTGAAAATTGGACCAGCGGAGTTGATCTTGGCCGCCTTCTAGATCGTCTTGAGCTTGATCTTATCATAACCAACAAATCACTGCAAGGTTTGGTCTTTTCCTTGTTTTCAGTTATGTATTTTACTCGCTTTCGCATCCCTGTTCAATTACTGTTACAAAAATTGAATCAGCATGCTTTTGTTGTTTTGGTTCCACGAGGCACAACTGACGTATTTTTTTTTGCTAAATGAAGATGCCGTGCAGCAGCAAAGGCTTGCGTTGGTGGCTTCAGCCAACTCTACCGTAGGGGAGTCTTCCACAGCAACCCCTCCTGTCCCAGAAGAAAAGGTGCAGGAAGCCTTTGAACCTTTGGGGATCACAATTGAGCACCTTCCTCGGCATGATGCTCCAGCCTCTGGAACAGAAGGGGACGACACAGTTGTGACCAATGTGGAAGAGCATCAGTTCATCTCAAATTTCGTCGGCATGTCCCCGGTGCGCCATGACCAGGATGCTCCAAGGCAAATTGCCAACCTGAACAATCCGTCGGAGGAAGAGCTCGCCATGTCACTGCACCTAGGCGACCGGGACACCAAGCGGCTACGCACCGACACAGAAGGCGAACTGGACCTGGAGAAGTGAAGCGCTCACTTCATTGTTTCAGGATGGCCATGGCCATTCAGAAACCATTGTTCCAAAGACCCGCAGTTCAGCAAATTGAACCTGCAGCATTAGCTTAAACCAGCGGCTTCCTGGCAAAAGCCTTATCATGTACGTACTATAGCGAGACTTGATTGATATCCCCTGCTGTTTTGCTGTGCTCATGAGGCTTGATGTACACAATGCTGATTTGCTGAACTGAATCCCCTATCATGTAAAACAGTGCAGGGAGTGATTAAGCGGTCTTCATCGCTTCTTTTTTTCCCCTATCATTATTGGTGAAGATGTTTCAAGATCACCTTCTAGGAATCTCATGTTTTCACTTTCTGAAATCTGAAGTAGAAACGGCCGTCTTTACTGGTATACTCTGGTAGCATGTATAGAACTGTTAAGAAAGGCCCGACCGACCAAACGTCGTTTATGCGATGGATCTAGCCATAGAGGCATCTGGTTTTATTTATATGACGTCCAATAACTAAAAATTGAGCTGGATGGCGTCAGAAAATCTAAGGGAATATTATACAATTTGATTTTTTATAGTGCGTACAGAGTTGGATTTGTTTTTAGAGGAACAATTGTTGCCTAGGACACAAGTTTTGGATATCATTAATTGGTGGCAATATGCAAGGCTCAAATATCCAATTCTAAGAAAGGTTGCACGTGATGTGTTTCCAATTCCTATGACAATAGTGGCATCTGAGTCAATGTTTAGTAAGGGAGGGAGAATAATTAGTCAACATCATGGCAGGCTTGCCACGTCAATGGTTGAAGCACTTATGTGCACGCAAGCGTGGTCTCGGGCTGACATGTTAGGTATATGTTCTTGTAATCTCATTTCTAATTGCAACTCTATATTCTTTCTCGAATGTTACACAACTAATATATATGTTTTTTTGCAATGCATTATAGGGCCAAATTTCACTTTTGTGAGTGCTTTGATGACTTGTCTTGATGAATAAGATGAAGACATTGTAATATTTTGGTCTATCTATTTATTTGTCAATATGTTATTTATTCAACAATCAATGTTTACCCTATGTTGTATTCTTGTTTTTACTTTGTAGGATGATCCTACTTCCACATTTGTTGATTGAAGACTGACGAAGTGATGATAAGATCAAGTGATGACTGATGAAGGATGATCCTACCTCAACAATTATTTGTTTATCTATTTGCTCCAAAAACTCTTGTTTGTAATAATATGCTTACTGTTTGTGCTTGCTTTGGAACTTGGACTTGTGAATACTGTTGGTGGTTGCTTATGCTTGCTTTTAGAACTTGGACTTGCTATCCTGTATGGCTGTTGCTTATGCAATTATGCTTACAGCTTTGCTTGGTGTATGTTGTAACGTTGTTTTTCTGTTATTGGGCATGTGGTATGATATATATGATCTGGATGATAACATTATTGCACATGCTGACCTGCTGATGCTTTAGGTCGCGGGGGACTCATCGGGTGTCGGGTCCCCGCCGGGTTCGGGGACAGGCCGGTCTGGCATTTCACCCGCAGACTAGTTCGGGGGCGGGGCAGGTCTCACCCGTGGGTTTTGGGGGCAGGTGCACGGATGCTCCACCCGCCTTGAACCCGCCCCGTTGCCATCCCTTAGTTTAGGGTCACCTTCAAAGCTCATTTAATTTCAGCGGTTTTGTGGGTGTGAAAGAAATATACAAACGTATTTCAAATTGGACAAGGTCAGGCGCACTGGAAAGGTGAGACATCCAACTTTGTTTCATAGGAAGAAAGAATGTAAAGTTGTAGCAAAAATGTGTGGTTAAATGTGAACAGAAAAATGATATTTCTAGAGAATGCTCAGTGTACCAAAAAATATATTACCTCTGTATTCTCATCTTGTTCAAATTTTATTAAACATATAAGAAAATAAGTCATGCTCAAACTCTTACAGTGACAAACCAAATCACAACAAAATAAATAGTAACTTACAATTTTTTAAATAAAATGAATTATCAAAGTTTTAGAAAAAATCAAACGCAACGTATATATTTAAATACATAGAGAATAGCATGGATCTTGTACAGTTGTACTACAACTTCGGTATATATAAGTCGGGCAAGGATTTTTAACAGACTTGAAAGTTGTGTTAGGTCTTAAGTTTGATTGGGATTAACTACACTTTCAATTTGAAAACAGCGTTGGCTAGGTTTGACCGAGAGCTTTTGAGACTTTTAACATGTTATTTTTTATGATAAACTCTTTGTGAGCACAATGCAGATATGTTTGAAGATTTTTTAATGTAGATTTCTGAAGGTTTTGAACATACAGATTCATAAACGCGAACACTAATTGAGATAAACCAGAGAACTCAGACAATTTGGGCAATCTTATCAAATAAATCAATAAATATTTAGTTAGAAGTAAGGCACAAGAGAATGGCACTAAGATCGTGCGCCGATGACATCTGATCACGCTTACGCAACCAACAAAGTAATGCTAGCTACGTAATACTGCTATAAATAGTAGATAGACCCATCCAATATCCAGTCGCCGGTGGTATCCTGTACCAGCTAATTAATGCCTCCATCTCCCTTGGCAGAGCCCGCCGTCGGCTCTGCTGGCTGATGAACGATGTACTCCTTCCGGCACGGAGTAGGACCCCCTCCGATCTTGGCCTTGCTGCAGACGAGCACCGTGTCGCTGCACACGAAGCAACTCGCCGGCGTCGTGATCTTGACGTCCACGTACGCCTCTCCCGCGGCCAGCTCGCCGGCGAGCTGGTCCCGCAAGAAGCGCGGCACGTCCAAGTCGTGGCCCCAGGCCCTGATGCCCCGCTCCCTGACCTTGTTGTCCTTGGCGCAGAACTGCGGCACGGTGCCGCGGCCGAGGAACTGGTCCTCGTACGACACCGCCGCCGTGGAGAGCCCGGAGATGCACTCGCTTGTCAGCCTGTGGCGGCCGCTGTTGATGCGGAAGGTGAGGTTGAACACCGGCGAGAGCGTCGGGCGCGCCGACGACAGGTCCGCCGCCGCGTCCAGGCCCGCGACGCCGGTGATGGTCACCGAGTAAGAGGGGCCCCTCGACGTACCGGTGAAGACGATGACGAAAACGACCACGCCTAAGAAGGCGAAGCAGGCTAAGAAATTGCAGCAGGTATGCCAGTTGCAATCTGCCTGTTGCTGCGGCGCGGCCATGGTTGGTAGAGGTAGCTGTTTGCGTACGTGGATGTGTGTTGGTCGTGCGCGGGCGTGTGGCTTTGGTTGGTGTTTCTTTTTCTCCAGAGACCCCGCCCCGACGGCCGCCAACTGCTATATGAAGGGCCGGGTCGCAGGAGCGTGCGGCACCCCAGCCTGTTCGTGTTCGAGTCAAACATGCGCTTCGTGCCGAGTCCGTATGTTTCCGTACGAGGACTGGACTAGCTTTCTAGCCCGGCCAGGACTACTAAGAAGTTGCTACGTGTCCATCATGTTCTAGTTCTAACTGAAAATGCTGATGATCATGAAATAAAAATCAATATCACAAACGACATATTCAAATCAAGTAAACGCAATAATCAGATATATTTAATCAAGTCTATGACACAAATATTATAGGGTGCGTGTCCTTATCGAGCTGGTTTTTCTTATTTTCATCGGTCACCAATATATATAACGGTCCAGTTATTCCACTCCACCTTATCTACCTCCTCTATCTCCACAGTTTCTTCTCCCCGTGATGCTAGGCGAATGGCCACTGCCGCCACCCAGCTAGCCGCCAATGCCTCCTAGCACTGCGGCCTCCCACCCGCTGGCCGTTGTCGCTCTCGCGACCCCCGGCTTCCGCCGCCCACGCCCTCCGCCACCACCATCCCCAACCGCCATCCCCTACCGTTGGACCAGCAGCGCCCTCACCACCGGTGTCAGCTGCCGCCTCGCCCGCCACCTCCGCTAGGCCAGCCGCCCACGACCATCCCACTAAGACTGGAGGTGGAGGAGACCTCCCATGCAACCCTAACCCCTGGCACCGACGAAGCTAATGGCGGCGGCAGCATTCTTTCCCGGCATTCTTCCCACACCGTTGTTGCACGATCGGACGACCGAAAGCACGAGAGAATAAGAAATCAGTCGCTTGAATAGGAATGCTTCTGAATGTTATAGCCTAGAAAAATGGAGAGAAGAAACAAAATAAAAGGAAAAATGAGATAACGGGAAAGTGAAAGAAAATGAGAAGGGAAAACAAACTATAAACACACAAAAGGAAAGAGAAACGGAAAGAAAAAAAAACGAACCCAAGAATACGTGAACGCGGCGTGTGATCGCAACAAAGTGCAACTCCCGTACGGAATACCATGAAGTTAAATTGGCCGCACATCGATTTGTGCTGATAAATGCGAAAGCGGACAGAAGACACGCTTCAGTAGCGAGAATTTGCTCCTGTTCCCTTAAAAAGCGAAGCACTGGGGGGGGGGGGGGGGGGGGGGTGTTGGTGTGGCTAAACTAACGTTACTAATACACCATGCCCCTGTTGAACACGGCCGGGACCTTGGAGGGATCAGCAAAACTACACACACGTGAGCATAATTCAAAAATACGATACATGTATCTGAGAAACAAATACTCCTAGGTAACCAAAATATGAAAATGGATTCATTGTCAAGGTAGGGTCACTTGCCAAAACTAATAATGGGGCACCACACTACATCTACCAAGTGGCGCCCTAAAGATGGTCCCGGGAAGTCGGGAACCAATGAAATCAAATTTAGAATTTCTATCCACGGAAATGTCTCTGTGCTTGGGGCGGGCACTACTGCTACTTAACATCATTAGCCGGCCCCACTACCACCCAGCGTCCCAGCCCCCCAGGGCTGCTGAAGCAGGTCACATCATCGGCCGCGCCGCGCCCTGGGCTATATGGGATTAGAATGAGCGTCGGCCGGCTTGCATTGGTTCACATGTCGCCACAGCTGTCTTGCTGCAGTATTTATCAATCTATAGAATCGAATGCAAAAAGAATCTCCAGGCATCGATGGTGCCATTCAACAATCTAACACCAAATAAAGTAACCATGGATAGAACATACGTAGTTACCAGATGAATTATTACATAGTCGCTTGCCAACAGAAGGCAGATGCAAAGTAGTTTTTATGACACTTGTCACTGACGATACTACATTCCTTGGCACGGTCACACTGGAAACTGTCATCATACCATTAAAACCTTACGAGCCTTGCCCCCACAAGTTGGACACTGCACTCAAAAAATATGATAGTTAATGCATCAGTTCGGCATCATGCATCGTTGCTGCAAACATTGAATAAAGGTATGCAATACATATCCATCGACCAGCTAGAAAGACATGGTAAACAGTATATGCAATGGACAACAATTTGTTTCGTGAAAACAAATGCAGTTCGATGCTGCATGAACCACTCACGCAAACAAAGGTAAAGCGGTGAAGAGGCATATGGATATCAAATACTTATGTCAAATGGCTCGTCTATCTTACTATTAGTAATTGAAACACGCTAGGAAAAAATTCTAAAAAAGCATAACATATGGCCACCAAGGCACCAAACTAGTAGTCCTTAACCACAATAATAACCATCAGATCTATTATGTTGCATAAAAAAATTGCAATCTTTCTCATTACGAAAACAATAAAAGTTAACCATCTAATAATCTAATAACCTGAATCTGCCATTATGAAATAACACCCCCACAATTTGTATCTAAACCCGTCTCTCCCATTATAGATATTCTATAAAAAAACCTTTAATTGAATCTAAATTACCCGCATGTATCAGTACAAAAAGTTGAATAAACAACCATCAGTTCTACATATAGATTTTCCATCCACATTCATAGCCCCCTATCACACATCAGTATGTCATGAGCACATGGTTCTTTAAAGGGGCAATTTTCATAATAATTATTATAAAATCTATACTTATTGTGCCTGTATGCATGTATTTTTGGCCCACATGGTGATGCACAACATATAGACTAGTGGTAAATTTACCAGAAACAGGTAGATACTAGATGTTTTTATATTCTCTAGCCATAGGTGCAATACTGGACAAACAAAACAAGGCAAAAGAATAAGAAAGATTGCAATTATACTCTCTGCTCCATTGGCAGCAGGGTGAGGGGACCTCCCGTCCACTGTGCTTTGTCCGCAGGCCTCACACTGTAAATCATAAGTCGATAATTACATTTTTATTAAGGAATCGATAACAAGCTCTAGGTGAGAATTATGCACTAAGAAGTACGGAAATCAGGTTGAGATACTAACATTCCCTTCAGTCTTTTCTTTGGTTTTACCAACCAGGCGGCCTTTAATCCAAACATAGGGAAATCTCACACACTGAAAAATGTTTACATGAAACAGGGTTATGCTATCTCAATAACATTAGCCACAAAATTTCCAAATGACCACTAGTCCATACACTAACCATAGGGGAGGCACAAATCAAAATCCAGAGAACCACGGCTAATATCATTAGCCCATCAGTGAATGGATAGACGATTGTTGGCTGTACATCAGAACGGACTAGTGTAACTAATTCCCCCTGGATGAGTAGAAGCACCAGCTGGAACAAGAGAAAGCAGGTCGCGCAGCCCAGGAGCCCAGGGTTTCTCTTGGTGGCCATAGCCATTGCCACTCCAACAAGAAACA